>JAPDPK010000004.1:9570000-12202819 GCA_031772115.1 Heritiera littoralis
CCAAAGGAAGAAAGAACCCACTTATCTACTTACACTTAAACAAGGAAGTAAGGAATCACTAAAAAGCTATGTGGATCGATTCAGAGATGCAACTTTGGAAGTTAGAGACTTACAGGTCGGTGTTGCAATAGTAGCAATATTGCAAGGAACTAGGTCTGAGAAGCTACAAGAGTCACTCTCTAGATCAGCCAACAACACTTTCGGAGTTATTCATCAGAGCTAACAAATATATCACTTAGGAGGAAGTGTTAGAAATAGTACAAACTAATGATCTCGAAAGAGGAAGGAAACGGGAAAGAGAATTTGTTGACAAAAGCAGAGATAAGTCCAACAAGGCTCCAAAATTGAAATATGATAGTTACACTCAACTTAATGAGCTTAGAGCCTCAATTATTGCAGCTATAGAAGAGACAGGACTATTACAATTTAAAAATAACTACTATAGTTAAGGGAGAGGGGGAGCAGAATACTAATTGTTATGTAGATACTGAGGGAAGTTAAATTAGAAATTGATAAAATTTAGATAAATATTTAAATTTATTTAAAAAACTTATAATTAGTACTACAGTTAGAGAATGAATAAATAATTGCTATAGTTTTTTTTGTGTAAACCACAGGTATCCTCATTCGTTTTAACGATCTGAAACTAATTCTATTCGGGGTTTAGTCACAGTTAAGGCTCTTCACTCCTCCCCAAAGGTGTGTTTAGTGGGAGTCGAACCCGAGAGCTCTTCTCATAAACTCAGCCTGCGTTGAAATAATTGCTATAGTTAGGGAGAGAAGAAGAATACTGTTTACGTATGGTAACTGTTGCGTAAATATTGAAGGAAGTTAAATTAGAAACTGATAAGATTTAGATAAATATTCCAATTTATTTAAAAAAACTTACAATTAGTACCGGTAGAGAGTGAATATAAAACTGCTATAATTAAGGGAAAGAAGAATGTTACTTACGTGTCATCAAAGTAGGTAAAACACATCAGCTTCCACATAAGAAAAAAAAAAGCCATGCATGTTTTCTGAAATATAATATGTGTGTGTGTGTGTGTGTGTGTGTGTATATATATATATATATATTGTCAAATTATTGTAAAATAAAAGCTTTTAATAAAAAAAATTAATAAAATTCAAAACCTAAGAACAACAAATAATAGAAATAATAAAATTTCTAAAAGATATTATAAATAATACTGATGAACACACTAACAAATGATTATTATCTTATCAACTGCCTGTAGAGTTTTTTAACTCCACAAGCGGGGTTAGAATGATGACGTACTCCATTTTTTATTTTTTATTTTCTTAATATTTATAAAGGACACGTGTCAACATCTTAACCCTGCTTGTGGAGTTAAAAAACTTCACTAACATTGGATAGGATATTAATCCACAAACAAATGAACTCCACTGGCAGTGGATAGGGTATTAATCCATTAACAAAATGTTAAAATAAAAAGTAAAAGTTTCAGTTATTTCAAATTAAATTTCGTTAACTTGTGTCACATCATCTTGTGTAATCATTTTGCATACATTTTCATATTTATATAATCTTAAGAGTAATTTTATTTTTAAAAACAGTAATTTTTAAATCTTCGATAATGTATGTTATATGTTTTTATACCTTTTCAATTTATCTGAAATTTGTCACGCATGGATTGATTTTTATCATTGTACACGCACACATCCAAGATTTTAAATTTTTATAACGTATATAACATACATATATCAAACTAAATGCCATATGAAAAATTATATTTTTAAAAATATTTGACCAAAATTTCAATGTCTTTATGCATAAGAAAAAAAATAATGATTATTTAGGTCTATTATAGTATTTTATGTATAAAAAACAATTCTTATGAATTAAAAAAGAATAATTTTTTAAGATTCAGGAAAATAAAAACAAATAGTTACCAAAAATTATATTAATGATTTGTAATGAAGATACAGCTAAAAATGCAAAACCAGTCCCAAATTATTAAAATTATTAAAAAAAAAACTAAACATTGACATTATCCTCATCTAAATTACTCATTAAATAACGCTAAACCAATTCTAACCTAATCATTTACAATTTCAATACGATTCTATTCCTGAACTAATTTAATCTATTTCCGCAATCTAAATTTGCCCTTAATATCATAAATAATCCTAATCTAAAAATTAATTCTTTATAATTCTAAATTAATAAGAGATCATATTAATCAATTAAATAATCTTAATTTGTTAGACTAAACGAAACTAATCAATTAAACATATCAGACTACCTAATTAACCAAATTAGTTATTTATAATTTCGAAAATTAAAACCTCAACAAAATAAGATGTCTACATTTATTATTGAAAGTTTTATGCAACCCTTTTTTAAAACCCGTTTTTCATCAGATTTCACGCCCAAAAACTCAAAACCCAAAATCTTCTCGGTCCCTCCTTCGCCAGACGACTACCAGCCGCCGTGCGCCGGTTGCCAGTGACTATCCGTAAGCTTAGAAACACTCCCCTTACCTCCCTCTTTTCAGATCTAACCTCTGTTTAGCCCAAATATCACTCCAACTTCTCAAATCTATTTTTCCTGAAAGCCCTTTCCTTTTTTTTGTTGTATTTTCTCGGTTTTTGGGTTTATGGTTTTGGATCTGGTTGTGGTTTTCTTTGTGGTTGCTGTGGTTTGGTTTGCTTTCTCGTTTCTTTTTGCAGGTTGGTGGAGATTTGGGTCTGAGATTAGGCTTGGGATTCTCGGGTTAGGGGTTTTCAGATCTGGGTTGGGGCTAGGTTTCCTTCGGTGTTAGTGGTTGGAGGCTTTGGGGTAGTGTGGTGTTGGTAGTGGTGATGGCGATGGATACTCACTGTGGTGGTGTTTGGTTGTTGGCGGAAGAGGCAGAGGGGGTGCCGGTTGTTATTGTATGCGTGTGCTTTTTGGGTCTCTGCTCTCTGTTTTTCTCTCTGTCCGAAGGGGTTTCCTTTGCTTGGGGTCTTCTTAAACCAATTTTGGAACCCTTCCCGTAGCCTTTTAGAGTCACAAGATCCATAGGTCCCTGTTGGAGCGGGATTCACAGGATGGAGAAGATGGGACAATGGGTGAGGCTTACGACGGGGGAGAAGATCTGGTCGCCGGCGGCAGTATGGGCGGTAGATTTGGGTTGGTTTGAAGTATTAAATGTGATGGAAAAACTGTTAATGATAATAATAATAAAAGTAAAAAAAATAAAAATAAAAAAATGATATATGAAAGATAATAATAATAATAATAATAATAATAATAAAAACAAATAATAAACATAAAAATAAAAATAAAAATAAACAAACAACACAAATAGTAATAAAAATATACAATAAAATCAAACCCGGCCCACTTTACCGGGCTTGAACGCCCAATACTTCAATTTGGACTTTAAGAGCCTAATTGAATGTAGTCCTATTGATTTGGACAAAATTCGGTGTCTACGTATGTTTTTATACCTTTTCAATTTATCTGAAATTTGTCACGTATGGATTGATTTTTATCATTGTACACACACACATCCAAGATTTTTAAATTTTTATAACGTATATAACATACATATATCAAACTAAATGCCGTATGAAAAATTATATTTTTAAAAATATTTGACCAAAATTTCAATGTCTTTATGCATAAGAAAAAAAATAATGATTATTTAGGTCTATTATAGTATTTTATGTATAAAAAACAATTCTTATGAATTAAAAAAGAATAATTTTTTGAGATTCAGGAAAATAAAAACAAATAGTTACCAAAAATTATATTAATGATTTGTAATGAAGATATAGCTAAAAATGCAAAACCAGTCCCAAATTATTAAAATTATTAAAAAAAAACTAAACATTGACAATATCCTAATCTAAATTACTCATTAAATAACGCTAAACCAATTCTAACCTAATCATTTACAATTTCAATACGATTCTATTCCTGAACTAATTTAATCTATTTTCGCAATCTAAATTTGCCCTTAATATCATAAATAATCCTAATCTAAAAATTAATTCTTTATAATTCTAAATTAATAAGAGATCATATTAATCAATTAAATAATCTTAATTTGTTAGACTAAACGAAACTAATCAATTAAACATATCAGACTACCTAATTAACCAAATTAATTATTTATAATTTCGAAAATTAAAACCTCAACAAAATAAGATGTCTACATTTATTATTGAAAGTTTTATCTCACATTCAACAATTAAAATAACGAAAAGATTTTTTTTTATTAAAAGTTTTATTTCATTGATGAAAAAAAGCATAAAAGGAAGTGAAAAATGCAGTCATAAATATAAGTGGACAGCACCAAAATGATAAAAATGAAAAAGCAAAAGATCAAAACGTTGGCCATGTAAAAGGTGAAGAAAGGAAATTACAAAAAAAGAATTGAAAAAGTTACTGGCAGCCACCATTCTTTTTTTTTCTTTTTTTTTTTTTTTGTAATTTCATTTTTTCTGTTACATTAAACTTGAACTTAATAAGCTGCGATATTTAGGGATGGTAATGGGTACCCCATAAACGGGTACCCGATGCTACCTGACCCGTTTAAGTAGGATTAGGATAGTGTATAATCGGGTTCGGATAGGATTCGAGTAGTGAAATTACTATCCGTCACAGGTTAGGGTAGAGTTCGGGTAGTTACCTTAGGGTACTCGCTACCCGAACCCGATTATAAATAATAATTAATTAATACAATACTTATATTTTTTATATATCAATTATTTATTATTAATGTTTTATTTAATTAAATTAAATCATTATATATTATAATTATGATTTTTAACTTTAATTTATTGTTATGAGTTAAATTAAATTTATTAATATAATTTTTTAATTTAAGTTATTCTAAAATTAATTTTAATTTTAAATTTAAAAATCAAACTTTGACTTAATAAACTGGTAGTTAAACGGGTATTTATATTTTATAGGATTAGGGTTCGGGTAGCATAAATAAAAATAATCGGATAGTTAATCTGGTTAGGGTATTATTAAAGTTAATCGGATTCGGGTTCGGGTATCTCAAATCTAGTAGGTACTCGACCTGTTTATATCCCTATGCGAGACCCACAAACAAAAGCACTCCAGCAGAGAAACAAAATTACAAATTTAGACAGCAAGACACAAAACAAATGGGAAAAGCAAAGGGCAAAACATTAAATTCACTGTCTTGAACAGTGAGCCTCAAGAAGTGGCTGAATCCGAGATCCGAGATAAAAATTATTGTTTCAGCCGTACTCACACCAAAGGAAGAAATCCAACCCAGGGGCCAAAAACCGCAAAAAAAGACCAAAACCAAGGATTTGCACGATATGGATAGGTCATGAATTCCTTTCCCACGTATAAAACCCTAACCTAGTCGAAGCATTTTCCCTACAAATAGCCCACAACCCTAACCTAGCCGAAGCATTTACTGCCTTACCGTATAGCCCACAACCCCAAATTTCTTTGTGTACAAAGCTAAAAATATACAAGTACTTTTTTTAAAAAAGGGTTATAAAATTTATAAAACAATAAGTTATTCATCAGGATAAATTAAGAAAACCTCAATGATAAGATTTCATAGAAATTACAATTGATAATTCTTCAATAATCATAAAGATCGAATAAAAATCTTCAAATATTATCAGTGTATTGGAATATTTATTTGATTTTATTTTGATATCCAAATTTCTTATATAGTCAATTTTATGAATAAATTAATTTTAAAAATAAAAACAAACAAATAAATGAAGGAATAATATGCCTTACCATATAGCCCACAACCCCATCCCAGCCAAATCCCTGTTTACACCACCTTGCTACCACTGACCTGCTAATGTAAGCCTTGCAAGTGAATCTGGACTTGTTATGGATGTAAACACTTTTATGGTTATTTTTTATGTCAATTATATATATATAAAGATAATCACTTTGAGTTTTTATAATTATAATAAAGTATTTCTTTATCATAAGTCTTGAGAATAATTGTGATAATTATACTTATGTAGATAAGGCCCATAGAAAATAATAGTCTTAGAAGTGAATTGTAATGTGTTACAATTATTAAATCATTACGCATCAAAACTTTGTTCCTAAATTTGTTCTACTTATTAACTATCATGTGTTTTAATATTTTGTATATCTTATTTTAATTTTTTTAAAAAATTAATAGATTTTTGGTGGACTTGAAAGGGTTCAGATTTATTCATTATATGTAAAAACAAGGCTTGAGCAAAAAATGAGGCCCAAAAAATGGGTCGGGCTGGATTTGGGCACACTTTCGCTTCCTTAATATCTTACCTAAGCTTGGTCTAAATCCAACCCAGTCGGACTCATGAACAAGTCTAATTAGAGATTGTTATCAGGGAAATGAAGAACAAATTTGGAGTTTTTTTTATGTTGATTGAATTAGGGTTTTTTGGAAGGGTTTTGAATTGGGAATTTTGTAGAGGAAACTATATGATTTTCCTCATTTTCAAGCAAAACAAATTTAATTTTTTTCCGCGTGCATTTTTTCACGTGGTGATAGAGGTGTCAAATGGGCCGTGCTAGGCCGGCACGACCCATTTAAATATTAGTCTATGTGTTAATGGATTCGTGCTGGCACAGCACTATTTTTTAATGGGCCGTGCTGGCACGGTCCATGAAATTTAAGGATGTGGCCCGGCACGGCACATGGCCCATAGCACTAATGGGTCGTGCTCATGTGCCGGGCCAAGCCCAACATTATTTTTTGTGCCTTATCGTGCCAAGCACGGCCCATTAATAAATTTTTACTTTTTTATTATTTTTAAAGTTTTTATTTATTAATTTAAATAATATGCAATATAAATAAATATAAAAAAATAAAAAGACACATAATTCACTTTGACAAAATGCCTATATCCACAAGAAAACATTATATATATATATATATATTAAATAAAGATATTGAAATTTACAATTCTAAAAGGCAAAATGCCTATCTCCATTAGAAAACATAATAAAATTTACTTAATAAAGATATTGAAATTTGTGTTAAAAAAAAAGATATTGAAATTTACAATCATAAAAAAAAGAGCAACACGATAAAAAAAAGTTCCACTTTGTGGGGTCTGGGGAAGGTCATTATACACAACCAAAAGAATTTCACTTTGTAAGGTTTAGGAAGGGTAATTGTATATAGCATTCTCTCTACATTAAGAGAGAGTATTTTACCTTGAACTCATGATTTCCAAATCACAAAGGAACAACATTTACCTTTGTACCAATGTTCTCCTTTGAAATTTATAATCCTAATATTTAAAAATACAGACACAAATATAAGACTATAAAACACAAAATATTATTATTATTTTATTTTTCATTCTCTTCACCTGATTATTTACTTATATAATACGGTTTATCTAATGCTCTAGCTTCTACATTTAACCAATCTTTGAATAAAATAATCTTTAATAATTTATTTTTTGATGAGTTTTTATTAGAAGTGTATTTAATAAAAAGTTATATACCAAATATGTGACATATTATACATTTTATATTTCAAATGAAAATTTTATAAATTTATATATCAATTATTGAAATACTTCATACTTAGATTTGTCAAATATAATTTTATTTATATCAATGGGCCAATGTGGCATGGCACATGGGCTTGCGTGTCGTGTCGTGTCGTGCCGTGCTAACCCGCGTGCTACGTGCTAGCATTGGCTCTTCATGGGCCGTGCCGTGCCAATCCATGTGCTTAAAAACCTCTAGCCCAGCACGGCACACAAATGTATATCGTGTTTGGACCAGCCCACCAATTTAAGTATGAGTCTTGCCAAGCACAACCCATACCGTGCCGAATTGTATTGTGCCATGGGCCGCCCAGCCCGTTTGACACCACTACGTGGTGATGACATGAACAAAATGCCACATTGTCAAATTTTTTAAAAATATTAGTTCCCATGTCATCAACCAATGTTACATGATAAACTGTCAAAGCCACGTCATCACCACATCAACAAATTAAACAAAAAATGTTAGTTCTTTATTTGGACTATAATTGTCAAATCATATTAGTCAAGAAATTTTATTTTTATAAATTATTGTGAATGAGTTAAATTTCAAATTTTTTTTAACTTTTTTTCATTTATATGTACTGAGAAAATAAATTTCAAATTTGGTAATAGTATAGGGATTAATGAATAATTTGTCCAATACTAAAAAAAAGGCTTAATAGCCAAATATAACCTCAACGTTTAGGGTAAAATAGAATTAAGGCCTTAACGTTCAATTGTGTGGAAATAAGGCCATAAAGTTTTATTTTCAGCAAATAAAGCCTAAACGTTAAAAAAGAATGGAATTATGGTTATAACCGTTAAATCACTGTTATGTCCGTTTGTTTTGTCCACGTGTCATGCTGACGTGGATATAAGTTAATTTTTCTTTTTTTTTTCAATGTTTAATACCCAAATACATCCCCAACGTTTGTAAAAATATGCAATTAAGCCCTCAACGTATAATTTCATGGAAATAAGGACACTAAGTTTCATTTTCAGCATGTTAATCCTAAAAGTTATAAAATAATAGAATTAAGGATATAGCTGTGATATCCGTTTTTTGCCCATGTGGCATGCTACATCAACGTTGAAATGGATTATAATGCCAGGTGGACCAGTGACGTAGCATAATATTGCCACGTGTCATGCTGACGTGAATATAAGTTAAATTTTTTTTCTTCAAAATTTAATTTTTTTTCAAAATAAACATTTTTTAAAAGTTTATTTCTTTTCAAATTTACATTTTTCATAATTTCATTTTTTTAATTACATATTTTTTAAAAATTACATTTTTTTCATAGCTTCATTTTTTAAAATTACATTTTTTTTTCATAATTTCATTTTTTTAAATTACATTTTTTTCATCATTTTATTTTTTAAGAATTACATTTTTTCATCATTTCATTTTTTTCTGCTGTACAATACCAAAATTAGAACAAAAATGCATGTGGTATGATTCTTTTCTTTATTTTTTTCTACTATACTAATTCTTTCTTTCTTGTCGTTTCAGTATTTTTGGTTGAATACCACATGCATTTTTGTACTAATTTTGGTATTGTACAACCCAAAAAATGAAATGATGAAAAAAATGTAATTATTAAAAAATAAAAATGAAATGATAAAAAATTTTAATTTTAAAAAAATGAAATTATGAAAAAAAATGTAATTTTAAAAAATGAAGTTATGAAAAAAATGTAATTTTTAAAAAATATTTAATTAAAAAAAATGAAATTATGAAAAATGTAAATTTGAAAAGAAATGAACTTTTAAAAAATGTTTATTTTGAAAAAAAATGAAATTTTGAAGAAAAAAAAGAAAATTTAACTTATATTCACATCAGCATGACACGTGGCAATATTATGTTACGTCACTGGTCCACCTGGCATTATAATCCATTTCAACGTTGAGGTGGCATGCCACATGGGCAAGAAAAACGGATATCACAGCTATTTAACTGCTATATCCTTAATTCTATTATTTTATAACTTTTAGGTTTAACATGCTGAAAATGAAACTTAGTGACCTTATTTTCATGAAATTATACGTTGAAGGCTTAATTGCATATTTTTACAAACGTTGGGGATGTATTTGGGTATTAAACATTGAAAAAAAGAGAAAAATTAACTTATATCCACGTAAGTATGACACGTGGCAATATTATGCCACGTCAGCATGACACGTGGACAAAACAAACGGACATAACAGTGATTTAACGGTTATAATCATAATTCCATTCTTTTTTAAAGTTTAGACCTTATTTGCTGAAAATAAAATTTTATGGCCTTATTTCCACGCAATTGAATGTTGAGGCCTTAATTCTATTTTACCCTAAACGTTGAGGTTATATTTTGCTATTAAGCCTAAAAAAATTTTTAAAATCCGCCTCTAGGATCATCCCAACCGTTCAAAACTTGGGAACCCGAACCCGCTTCGTTCGCTAAAAATGGATCTGTCTCCCACAATTAATAAGAAGGAAATTTCCGACTTCCTAGTGTAAGTCGTTCTTGTCTGGTTTCTCTCGACTCTGCCGTACCAAAACCTTGGAGAGGCGAACTTGGGCTTCTTGAAACCGATCCAGCATCCAAAGGTAACTAAAACTCTACTAGTTTGGTTGCTTTAGAAACTGATCAAGAACGAGAAGGAAATTTGGAATCTACTGTTTTGCTTTTTTTTTTTTTGTCTTGACTTCAACTAACCCAGTGATACTTCTTCTTATTTGATTTGATTGTAAAAAGAACTTTTTATCACCAATGCTGGATTTTCAAGTTTGAGATTTGGGGCGGTCAGAATTGGCAAGTGTTTAAATTGATTCCGTGAAGTATGGTTGCTTTAATTACCAGAAAAGAAAAGTCTGAATTTTGATGCTTAATTAGGCATTGGGTACTTGTTCTTGTGCTATTTTTACTTATTCTTTTACAAGTCTGACACTTTTCTTTCCTGTTCAGACTACTGAATATGCATGTAGTTCCTTGCTTCTTCTTTTTTTTTTTTGTGTTTTTTGCCTTTCTGCAGTGTAATTTTTTATTTTTATGCACGATGTCCTTTGCAACTTTATCAAAAAAATTTCCATGCTTATTCTTCTACCTTTATTTCGGTGAATACAATTCTATTCCTGCTTGGTACTTTCTTTCAATGCCAAAAATTTTCTTTCTATGAGGCAATGTAACGTATTAATTATTAAGCAAGTTTGCTGCAGTGTGTCCAAACAAAATTTAGGTCTTTGTAGCTTTATAATTGTGCTGTTCGAAGACCAGGTAGTGGTTGATGCACTATGCTTTGCTGTTTTAAGATACACGTTTCCAATTGTTCTCTTTCTGGCGCACTATTGGCTCTTATTCAATTTCCTAGTTTTTCTCCTTTTCTGGGTCTGTAGTCCTAATGAACTAGGGAACACTACTTAAGGACTTGGACAAGATCCTCTAGCTCTGGTTCAAGGAGTTCAAATATTAGCTTGAAAATTTGCAACTATCTTTACAAGTGGAACATTATGTGACATTTTTAATGTGTAAACTCTTGAGCCATGTTTTAAAATGTTAAAATGGCTAAATCACTTCTTAATGGCCACATCGTATTTGGTTGATTAGATTGTCTAATTTTCCACACAACTCTTCCATTTGACAGGTCTTTCAGATTTCAAATCAGTATGAGGTTTGATACAGAGAAAATTAGTGGGAGGGTGATCCATATATATGATAACTTAGTTAGTTTCTTGCGGAAATGCATTTTTTTCGTTCTTTCTGTTGGTGCCATACCTAATCATATCGCATTCATCATGGATGGGAATCGGAGATACACAAAGAGGTCAAATTTGATGGAAGGAGCTGGCCATAAAATTGGATTTTCGGCGCTCATGTCTATGCTCAAGTACTGTTACGAATTTGGTGTGAGATATGTAACAATATATGCCTTCAGCATTGAAAATTTCAAGCGAAGTCCTGAAGAAGTTCAATCCTTGATGGACTTGATGCTAGAAAAGATTGATGAGTTAATCAAGGAGGAGAGCATTGTCAATCATTATGGTGTTAGAGTTTACTTTGCAGGGAACCTGAAACTCTTGAGTGAACCAGTTAGGTTGGCAGCTGACAGAGCTATGCTTGCCACTGCTAAGAATTCCAAAGCAGTTTTGTCTATTTGTATTGCTTACACGTCCACCAATGAGATAGTGCATGCCATTCAAGAATCATGTGAAGAAAAATGGGATGAAATTACCGTACTGAATTCAAGTGGAGCAGGTTATGGTTTAATCGGACTTGGAGGGAATGAACAGGATGAAAGGGACCTCCTCATAAAGCTTACTGATATTGAGAGCCATATGTATATGGCAGCTGCACCTGATCCTGATATCATAATACGTACTTCTGGTGAGACACGCCTGAGCAATTTCCTTTTATGGCAGAGTGCAAACTGTTATTTATATTCTCCTTCAGTGCTTTGGCCAGAGATTGGTCTTCGTCAATTTCTGTGGGCCATATTAAATTTTCAGCGGATTCAATTTTACTTGGACAAGAAAAGGAAGCAGTTATAAAATCTTCCCAGATGATTTTTATGGGAAGTTTTCTATCATCTTCAGTTAGGGTAACGGATTCCATCATAAGCTTGGACTTTTTTTTGGTGTCCTTGCTGTTGTTATTACTTTTAGTATACAATCAGTTGATTACATTTGCAGGAACTCCTTACATGCTAGGATGTATTTTAGCAAGCAAAGTGCTTCTGAGTTGTCTACTGACATACAGCAATACCCAACATGCTAAGAGGATGGTGATAGATGATAGAGCAAAGAACTTTATTATACTTCTGTTCGGGAGTGTATGATCGGGTCTGTAACCCGTGCAATGATCTTTTTACATGTAGAACTGATGATTGTTAAATATGAGATATTTTTTTCTTTTTTTCCCTTTTCATTTTGTTCCTGTTATTATTAAAGCTGAGATATGCATGTGCTTGGTAGGCTTAACATGGTGGAGCTTTTATGTAGAACTACATTGATTCCTGATCCAACTTGTATTGAATAGGGTACTGCACTCTTACTTGGACAGTTTTTTCTATTTTATATTTAACAATCTCCAAGAAAATCAAGGATGGTTCCCTTTCACTTTCATATGTTGTCAGAAATAAGTATGCTGCTTTCAAATTTACAGAAATTAGTGATATGTCTTAATGTGGCTGGATATTGTCTTGGTTGACGTCTGCCTATTATATGTTGGTTTAACAGCACGACTAAATTGGCATTCTTGTTTTAAGAATGGACCACTCAAGTTCTTCACAGCCAACAAAGTTTTCTGTTATGTTGATGGCTTAAGATTGCATCATTTCTGCTGCAGAGGGCCTTCTGCCGACTCATGCAGAGTAGGTTGGTTCTCCCTCATGTTGAGTGTAACACCTCAATGTCATATTGAGAGTTTGTAAAACTCTGCAATGCTATATATGTAGAGACTTTGTGAGGCATCTTTTGTAGGACAAAATTGTGAGACTTTTGAGTCAAAGCGGATAATACCTTGCAGGTTGGATGAAAGGTCTTCACAAATGCTATCAAAGATGATCCACTAGCCGGAACATGAAAGGTAAGTGCTACACTATAGGAGCCACCTCTAGAATCTTGTGAAAGCTAAGTGCTACATGATAAGAGCCACCTTTAGACTTTCAACGGCTGGTGTGATCTTGGTTCTGTTCTGATTGTGCTTGATAAGGACGTTAAGCTTTAAAGTATGGGAGTTTGTAGCACTCCAATCTCATATCGGGAGTTTGTAAGATTCCATAATGTTATATATGTGAAGACTTGAACTTCATACTTAAGAGGTGCCTTTTGTGAGACAAAACATAAGACTTTCCGATCAAAGCGGATAATACCTCGTATGTTGAGTGCATGTCTCCACATTGAGATCTTGAGAAATTTTTTTTTTTTTTATAAAGTTTTGTAAGTCTTTAGTCCTTTTTTGGTATCACTTAATGAAATTACGTGTGCATTATATCTTAATAAATGCAACACAAAGGAAAGTGAGGTGTTAAAGGTGCTAGAAAGACAGCTCAATCCCCATTTACAAGTTAGATTTTTATCTGGCTATGATGAAGTGGCCTGCAAAGACTCCCATGTGATGTCTTGCTAAGTCTTCCATTATATCGGGCTAAGATCATCGCAAATTTGGAGCTTCTGTAGTTATGTTAATTAGAATCCCAGTGAAGTCATTGATGTTTTGGGTAGTTGCAGATATAATTTGTCTTCTTTTTTGCTTTTATTTTTTTTGCCACATATGGTTTTGCCCATCCTGGCAGGGCATTATTTCTCAATCAGTCACTCTGTTTTTATTTGCCCCCAAGTTGCTCTGTTCCAGGTTTGTTTTTGTATGACCAGCCGCCAATAATGTGAGTAGCAGCCAGGTGCATTGTACTTGGAACATGGAATAATAGCCTTCACGTTAAAAAGATGGTATTTAAAATATCTGGTGCATGCATATTGATGTTAACAATCTCTTTCTTGAAATTCCTTTGACTTCTCCATTCTGCTATAGGTATTATCAGTAGCTATCGCCTATCATTATAGAAAATTTTTTTTATTTCCATATTTTCAATAGATAAAATGTTTTCCGGTCCCCCCACCCCTCTCCCAGCAGCCCTACTTCTCTTTTTTATTTTGATTCTTTAACAGTGCTGGCTGTTTGCAATTGGTTTGTTCTGCCTCTGCTTTGTGTTATTCTATTGGTACTTTGAAATTATCACTAACGTAGTGAACAAATGCTGAGTTCTAATTCATCATCTCTATTTACTGTTGTTCAGTGCCTCATTTGATAATCCGAGGGAAATGGCGGTGCCAATTTTCCATGGAAGTTTTGTCTTCCATGAAGAAACTAAACTATAGAGGGCATTCGGGTTAGTGATTTCTTAGCCCTAAGTATGGGGCAACTCTATTATAGTCTAATCTCATATTCGACACTATCTTAAGCAAATCAAAGACCGGGATTATATAATTTTAAGAGAAATACAGAATAATAGGAAGGACTACCATTACTGTGCCAATATCCAAATACTGTGTAACAGTATGAGTATGAAGTTATGGTAACGGATTCCAGCAAATATTAACAAAACCTCGAGTTTTAAGTGGAGGCTTTTTACCAGGCAAAAGTAACGTAGCACATGTGTTTCTTTCTCGAAGAAAGACATCATATCTAGATACATTTGTAGCATTTTGCACTCGTCATAGCTGCCAAAGTTCCAATGTGTACGTTGATAAGGCAGAAAGAGACGCCACTTAAAAGCTCGGAGGAGAGAAGTTCAACTCTCTCGGCTTAACGTGAACATGATAATTCACGTATGTAATTTGTCTAAGTGTGATGTAAAATATAAAAATTTTGTGTTAACACATTAAATATTTATCACATTCATTTTTAACTTTAATCAAATTTTAATTTATATATTTTTATTATGTTTAAAATTATCATGTCATTTGTTTAATCGTACTACTGTCCTCTAATGAGTGGGAAATTTTGAAACCAGAATAATCAAAGTCCGCAAAAGTTGTAGCTATTTTTTTTTTTCATGGCTCGACGACCCGAGCTGAGTGGCTCTTCCACTTGCATGAATCTTCGAAACCAAATGGAAAGTTTACCGGGACCATTGTTGATTACGACCTTCCATTCGTCCCCTACAAGGCTACAACTCAACTAAAATCTCTTTTCTGAATGATCTATAGAAGGATGAATGGTACTTACCTAAATATGAAAATATTATTTGTTGGCCCACTCACTCTTGTGTGTCTACAAAAACTTTTTTTGCTGCAAATTAAACTCAAATAGACAAATTATAGGATTATTTGCTTTCATTGTCTTGTAATCACCATCAAGTGCATGTTTGATCTAATTTCTAGAAGAGTTTATTTATTTAGAAATAAAAGTCAGAAGTTTGACTCTCAAATTTTTAAAAATTTTAACTTATACGATAAGTAAATTTGAAATTTTTGATGAAACTATAAATTAAAACTTTTTCAAGAAAAGCTAATTTTTAATAACATGTATTTAATGAATTTTTTTACATTTTCACTTTACTTTTCAATTATTTACAAAATTATAAAAGAGGACTTGCATTATTTCACATTAATTTATTTATTTTGTGCCATTTTTATATTTATTTCATTTGTTTTATTTTAATTAGAAAAAGTTTTATTTTATTTTATTTGTTTCACTTAAAAACTTGTGATTTAATTTAATAAAGTTTGTTATTTTATTTTTTTCATTTATTAAAAATATAAAAAATTTTATTAAATAGTTTTCAACATTCTACAGTATTTTTATATTAAGTTTGTCAAATGTTAATTTAACTTTTTTTAAAACACTTTTAAAAAAGCTCTACTTGAGAAGCATTTTTTATGAAAGTTTCAATCAAGCCAAACAGACCCTTAGTGTTTATTAAATATCCTTAAAGTACAAAGAAACCGTTGTTTAAAACACTTTGCATTAGTTTCCTTAACCCAAACCTAACTTTATCCGAATTCAAAGTGACCCATGGACAAGTACAAAAATATATTCTTAAACACTATTTTTTGTAGCAAATAATGCATATAAAAATTAATTCTATTTTGAGAATGAGAGGGAAGAGAAGATGTTGAATTCTTATGATTCAAATGCATCTCAAGTTTGAACTTAATATCTCTATTTATAGAGATTAATTTCAAGTTATGTGGTCTTTTAATCAAGTGACATGATTATCGATTCGTGTTATTTTATTCAACAATACAATTGTTTAATAAGATCACAACTTCTGAAAACTGATGGTTATATTTCTTAACCATTCATAAGAGAAACAACAATTTGCTACTCTTCAGAGAAGAGACTAGTTGTTGCTTGCACTTTGTACAAGGACAATAAGATGCTTGAGCAGGGCAATTGGATGCCTTAGTGTAATTCTAAAATTTAAACAATTTCTAGGCAGCGTAGTTGATTGTCCTCCTACGGAAGTCCACTGGCTACTGCTCTGGTGTTAATTTTAGACAGAAGTTCAACATGTAAAAAGTTCACTACCTTGCAGGTAGTTGACTATCTTCCCAAAGCATTTTGATTTTCCTCATAGGGCATCTAACTATCCTGGTGTAAAATTATAACAGAAATTTTCCTAGACAAATATAGTTGACTGCCCTATTTAAACAATTGATTGTCCTTATAAACTTAGCTTAATCGAATTCAATTTGATTTTTTTAACCAAACCTAACCAAAATAATAATTTTTTAATTCTATTGATTACACTTCATATTAAATCAATTGTTCATTCACTTACTTTGAAAATTATCTAATATTAAACGTATAATTATTTTCCATGATCAAAATCAAGTGACCAGAGAGGCAAAACCATGGTGATCAACCACGTCGACGCAATCAATTACCTCATCCCCTATATGAAAGCATGGCAATTTTATATATAAAAAAGGAATAAAATTCCGAGGTAGGCCATCTGATCTCACCCCGGAAATGTGTTCAAAGAGAAGTTGAATTAAGAAATTGCGCTCTCCGAGGAGTAGATCCTATATACCTCATTTTATATATTTGGACAATGCCCCCGACTTCGCATGGTGCTTTTCTTATATAATAATAATAATAATAATAATAATAATAATAATAATAATAATAATAATAATAATAATCAAGATAATTATTTTAAAAATAGTGATTATTATATAAAAATAGTATTTAATTTATCAATTAATCATTTTATTTATTTTTATTTTTATTTTTTAAATAAAATAAAATTATAACACAAAGTTAGAAAATTAAATAGATCAAAATAAAAAACTTATAAAATATTTAAATTTTATACAATTTGACCCTAATTTGTTTGTGTCAAGATAAATTTAGATTAAACTAATTCTCACCTCCATTTTTTCTTTTTCTTTTTCGTAGTCTTTAAGTGTTTAATATTGAAATTATTTATTTATTACTTTATTTCTCTTTTATAACCTTCAATTTTCATATTTAAAGACTTGTTTTGAAAGTTTTTTATTCGTATATTTATTCTTTATTATTTTTTGTATTTATTTGAGTTTAAGTTTTAAAATTTTTTTCGGGAATTTTTTGCTTTATACTATAATTTTATTATTTTTTTAATTTTTCAAATTTGAGAATTATACAAATAAAAAGGGGAATTATGATTTGAATTGGATTTTTGGATATTTGGTATTTGAAATTTACAATTTTATTCAAATTTTTGTAAACCAAAATTTTTGGGTATTTGATTTGAATTTTAAAAAAATTTTAGTACTTCCTTTTGAATATTTGTTTTTTTACTTGAATATTTGGTTTAGTTCCTTAAAAAAATTCTTTAAATTTTAATTTTTTTCTCTCTACGTTTTTCATGTCTTTCGCTTCTTTTTTTTTAAATTTTAACTTTGGAAAATAATGATAGTATTTATTAAAAAAAATGTGAACAATTGATTTAATTCTTTTCAAATTTTTTTGTTTGAACTTTTCATTGTCTCTTTCTTCTCTTCCTATTAAGTTTTTTTTTTTTTTTCATATTTTTAGTATTTTAACATTAAAAAATTTAAAAATAGATATTTTTATTTCAATTAAAAAACATCACACATGAAACGAAAAACTACTATGTGGCTAAATTTATTTTTAATATTGTAATTTTAAGAAAAAATTAACATTAATTAAAACAATAAAAAAAGGCCTCTAAAAGAGCAATGAAGTGTCATGTAATAGCTACTCACTCATTAAGAGATAACTTTTATATCCACCAATATTTTAATCCATGCTATGTCATGGTTTTTATTAAACCAAAACAATTTAAAAATGGTAATATATATTATATATAATGTATAAAGATTACTGAAAATAAAAAAGAAAAAAAATAATGGATGTCAATATGTTGTTAATGAGAGTTTTTTTTATATAGTGTTATAAATATAAATATAAATATATGTGTTTGTACTTTGTTAATTTCCCGATTTAATTAATAAAACCATAAGTAGAGAATAATGTTAGGGGATGACGATGAATTTAGCAAACACCATTGATTGAAATCACCGTTAACATCTTTTGATGCTACGCAAAGAGAAAATATCCTATGAATAAAAGATACCCCAAAAGATATATTTGTTATATCCTAAACATTGTTGTTTTGAATCTATCAAGGAATAATTAATTGAAATGTCTACCGTATCCCTTGTGAAATCACCACCTGTTTGAATCAACAGGGAAAAAATTAATGAAACTGAAAAAGAACGATAAGATTAAACATTTGCAAACAATTTCTGAAACTCATCATGTATCATTGCCTGAATCATCCTTGTTTGTTGCACCAAAGTCTCTGTCTGAAAGGTCTTTGGCACGTTGAAAACCTTTTGGCATTTGTTAATTGGATGGTCTAAATCAATTTCCATCTGTTTACATGGACCAATTTTGTGCGGTCGCCACCTAGTATAAATGCGCAAGTGAAGCTACTGCTCTCTTTCAAGATCAAAATACGCCATGGAAGAAGACAACAAGAAAAAAGTGAAAGAGATAGAGGGAGAGTCCAGCGTTCGATATAGGGGTGTTAGAAGGCGACCTTGGGGAAAATACGCGGCTGAGATTCGGGATTCGACGAGGCAAGGAGGTCGGCTATGGCTGGGAACTTTTGAGACAGCAGAAGAAGCAGCCCGAGCTTATGACACAGCTGCTTTTTCAATGAGGGGTCCCTTGGCTATTCTCAACTTCCCAGATGAACATATGATTTCACCCACAACTGTAAATTCTCCTCCTCCACCTCCTCCTGCTCCTCCTCCTGCATCAATGGCTTCTTCTTCCTTCTCAGAAAATGTGGAAAGAAAGAAAGACCATGAAAAAGAAGTTCTGGAATTGGAGTATTTGGATGATAACTTGTTAGAAGAACTTCTTGATTTGGAAAGTAAGGAAACCGGGAAAGGATGAAATGTTGTTAGTATTTTCAGAAAGGGTTTCAGAATTCCTCCTTTTCAAAAAGGATTAGTTACATCTTCCTTGCAAAACGACATTACAATTCCATTTCCATCTTTTGTTCTTTGTTGCTATGACTTGCTTTAATCATAAAGTAGTGGTTCACTTCTCAGTTGAATATAAGCCCTGGAAATATTAAGATTTCTTTGTCAATTTTGGCTTTTATCTTTACATAGAAAAAGTAGTTGAAGAACTACAACAGGGCCCCATACGGAGACTCTGGATTGACTTTTGCTTAGATCTGGTCTATCTGTGTTTAGTATTGATTTTCTTTTGAATCGAATCATGTTTTATCGTTGATGCACTCGCTTGCATCATTATCCATTATCAAGTGAGTCTGGCCCTTTTTGCTCGAATTCATTTCATCCAAAGCATGTGATTTTGACCTTGAGAGCCGCCACCAGCCACTCTCTTTTATTCAAATTTTAAAGAGAACGAGACTATATCCCTCTTTTGAATAGAATTGCAGTTTCAGTAATAAAGATTTAAAAAGAATGGAAAATCAGAAACGAGTAAATGAAATTTCCCTGGCTAACAGTGGAAAATACAGATAAATTGTTTCTAAACCAATGTCAAGAAACTCTATCAAAAGTTTCATTTGATCAATCGGTCTTGCCTATCATCTTGCGTTTCAAGAAGATCCTCCAACAACTTGTCATCCAGGTACTCAAATTCTATAACCTCAGTTTCTCGTCCTCTAGGGAGATTTCCTCTGCCAACCGAAGAAGTAGATGAAGAAGCTAAAGATGATTGAAAGGCTGGGTTCTGACACTGGAACTCGTTTGGGAAGTTGAGAATAGCTGAGTGACCCCGGAAAGCAAAAGCAGCCCTGTCATATGCCCTTGCAGCCTCTTCAGCCGTCTCGAAAGTTCCTAGCCACAGCCGGGCTCCATTCCTCGTTGGGTCACGTATCTCCGCCGCGAACTTTCCCCATGGCCTCCGGCGAATTCCCCTGTACCGAACCTCCCCATTTCCCTGCCCATTGTTCCCTGCGCTTTTCCCTCCTTGAGTAGCTTCCATATGGTTGGTGTTTCAAGTGTATAAACAAAGAAGAATTTGTTGGCAAAAAACGTGGGGAATGTTTGGAAAATGGAAATGGACCGCATTTATATTGACATGTTGACTTGGATTATTATGGTTCGAGAAGGGGTCAAAGACCCAAACTAAAACCGCCATGACCCAAGGTCATTCCTGACGGTTGGAATTCGTACATGTACTCTTTCAAGGAAACTTCCTTGGAAGAACATAAGTTCAATTTGTTCGACGTTATATGAGCCGCTAACCAAAACTACATCTAAAACCATTGGTGTTGTTATTCTTAAAGTAATAGTAGCAATGTTTTCTTTTTCCCAGCGTTTAGTGGGGATCTCCAACAGTTGGCAGGGTTCATGCATGATGCTTTTGCTAACGAGTTTCTCTGCTTTCACAATTCTTTTGCAAAAATATAGCTTCCTTTCCAATGTACTTCAACCACCAAAGATTTATAGGGTCAAGTCCGGTAGAATAACTTTATAAAACACCAAGTCGCAACTTGGTCGGTCTCGGATGCACGCTCTGAACCTAATCCGATGCGTTGTGCGTGACACTTCCTTCTCTCCTCCATCTCAAAAGTGCCATTGAAAACTTGGGGTCATTAAAATATTTTTTGTTACAAAAAAAAAGATGTAGGGAGGGTTATTCCATCTTCAAGATTAGAATATACCACCAACTTATTAATGAAATTTACGAATTTATTGAACAGATTGTTTATTAACGAATGATTATTTTTTGCACTCAAAGTTCTAACCTTAACCATATAAATCCACTAAACTTTTATCTGCAGATTTTTCGAAATTTACAAATAGTCTGCCAACGAAAGATAATGGAAATTTGAACCTGAACACTTTTGCACTCAAGACTCCTTAACCACTTATGCCAATTCCGGTTGGCCTTTATTTATTTATTTATTTGTTTGTTTTTTGAAAATAAGCTTTGTAACTAAATATTTGTATGTTTACAAAGACATTTCAGTAACATCGTAATTCAAAATTGAAAGAAGATGCTCAAGCTCTAAATAGAAAAGTTCTATTCTCAATAATAAAATTTTTTTCTCGCAATCTAATTACTAAAACAATTATACATAAAAAATCTAAAAAAAATTAAAATACACTTCACAACCATCACAACTCAAAAGTTTTCTCATCTTCTCCTTCCTCTCCCTTTTCCCTTTACTCCTTACAAGTTACAACCCTAAATCAAAACAACCATCTTACCTTAAATTCTTATCCAACCTCTTCAATAATTTGAATTACTTTGGTTTGCGTTACCAACACCATCCTCTCAAAGAGAGAGTAACAAAAAAATCACCAAATACCAAAAATACAAAAAAAAAAAATTGTGGGTTTCAAGTTTGAAGTTTCTCGAGGAGCATTAGCTCTGAAAAGAAATGGAGAGGGAATGATAAGAAGCATATGCAAAATTGAGGGTGATTGGAGCAGAAGTGGAGGAAATTTTTGGTGTGAAAGCTACAATCTTTTGAACTAAATTTAAGAGTTTTAAGCTATAAATTAAAGTTAGAAACGAAAAGATGAGGAAGAAGGGAATTTTTTAGTTTTTTTTGGAGATTTTTTCTGTCAATGAGCGACGGCTTATGTCGAGGTACGTTTGTTAACCGATTGCCAGTCACTGGATTCTAGGCAGCCATGAAGAACGAAAGAGAGAAATGAAGGCAGGAAAGGAAAATTCTAAATCTACCTCATTTTTCTACTTTTTACTAATAAAAATATTTGATATTAAAAAAAAGACAATAAATATTTTTTTAGACAGAAAAGAACTTTTTTTAAAAAATAAAAATATTAAGGAAAATTAATGAAAAACTCTTAAAAAAGAAACAAAAATTTATATTTAAAAGAAATAAGAGAAAGCAAAAAAGAAATTAATTTTTTGTTACAAAAAAGAAATTAAAATTTACCAAAGAGGACTATTTACTTAAAATTTTCTTTTTTATTCGATATATTATACACAATTAAAATTTTTAGTAAATAGTCCTCTATGGTAAATTTCAATTTCTTTTCTGTAACAAAAAATTAATTTCTTTTTTGCTTTCTCTTATTTCTTTTAAATATAAATTGAAAAACTAATTAATTTTTGTTTCTTTTTTAAGAGTTTTTCAATTACTTTTAACCATGTATAATATATCAAATAAAAAATGTTCTTTTTTGTTTAAAAAACTATTTATTCTTTTTTTTTTAATATCAAATATTTTTATTTGTAAAAATATATTCAATACCATGAGTCTCGCGTAAAGAGATTTGCATTAGACACATGGTGTCGCGCAAGGAGTTTTGAGTGACACCCATGATCTTGCGTAATGAGATCTACGCGATACCATGGGTCTTGTTCAAGGAACCTTGCGCGAGACCATGAACAGTTGTCGGCGAGAAGAGAATGTGGGTATTAAATTTTATGAGATTAAAATGGTCAATTTAAGGGGTAGATTTTTTTTTTGGTGTGGTAAAAAGAATAGAAAATGAGATATATTTAGAAGTTTTTGGGAGGAAATGAAAAAAAAAAGTTTTATGAAAGAAAATTAAGTAATTTTATTCAAGAGTATTTTAATATTACAAAAAAAGTTGTTAGGAGCAATTTGTTTATTTCTCATTAGAATTTCTCCCCCATTATTGGACCAGCAATTTGGGTCCAAAACCTACCACTCTTGTGTGAGTTCGCATGATGAGCTACATTATCGGCTTAGAAACCCAAATAGGTAGAAACATATTAAAGGCCCAATTAAACTTCAAAAAGATAAAAGACCCAAAATCAGCTCGGATATTAGAAGCCCAAGAAACACTTAAAGGGGAAGGCCGGGTCTTATTAACATATAGAATAATAAATAAAACATACAAGATAATATTTTAATCCAATTTTAAAAGTTTTATTGATAGTGTATAAAATAATAATGTTTATTTTATTTGTAATATATTTTTAATCTAATTTAATGCGCATGTAGTTATCCAATACTTAATGATGCATACACTTTTAATCTTATCTTTTTTTTTGTTACAAAAAAAATATTAAATAAGTGATGATGAAGATGTTTAGATTTGAACTTAAAATTTATAATATGTCATAACTCATCCTTAATCATTAATGTTGGCCTTTTACTGTTATCTTTATCAAGTAGTGAAGACGGCTACTCATTATGGTAAACAGGACGCGTATGCTTCTATGATACTGACTGCAACAGTGCTCGTACAAGACTAGTTCTTTTCTTTCATTCACGGGAAGGTAAAAGAAAATTTTCGAATCTTGAATTTAGTCTTCCTAAAAAACTGTAATAACCACCTGACTAAGTTGACTAAGTTTTAAATTTTTACGAGTCAAGTGTTTTGAGCTTTGAATTTGTTCGAACATGCATTCTCCATTACATTTATTTTTGGCGAGGTTAGCCGAGGATATACTGATCAACTAGAGCAAGTGTTGTATGAAAATCTCTTTAGCGTAGATGGTATACGCTGTAAACAAATTAAATAAATTTTGATAGGCAAAGCACTTTTAGAAAGCTAAATTAAGAACAATAATTTTCCTACACTAATGTAAATGGTTTAGAAAACGTTCTTCATAGGATATAATACCTACTCCAAGAGAAATTCAATTGTACTTTGAGTTTCTCTTTTGAACTCACTTGATCCAAACAAGAGAATAAAGAATGTAAGAAGAGAATATGATTTTTGAGTGAAAGAATGTAGAAGATTATGTTAAATTCTATGAAAGTGAAAATATTTATAGACTCAAAACGATGTTAGAAAGACCCTTTCATGATTAGACATCATTTGATTGAAGAACCATGACTTTTGGAATGGAGAAATATGTCTAACGGACACTTTTTTTTGAATTTTCAGAATGGGAAGTTGGATGCCCAAGAAAGGAAGTCGACTTCCCTAGTATATTTTCAGAACATAAGCCATGTTCACTTGTGGGAAGTTGGATGCCCGATAAGGGAAGTTAATCTCCCTAGTATATTTTCAAAGTAGAAGCTAATTTTACTTGAGGCAGTTGGCTGCCCTTTTAGGGCAATCGACTATCCTATATGTAAGTCGAATTCTTATGCCAAAAATAGTTTTTTAAAAGGCTTCAATATGTAAGGAAGTCGACTGCTCTTTTGGCAGTCGACTAACTAACTATTTTCTTGATTCCAAACTCATTTTTATACTTCTAATTCTATTTTATTTAATACAAATGCAATCTAAATGATTTTAAAAGATATTTCTTTGGTAATATGTACAACAATCCCCCACTTATTACCAAAGTATACAAGTGTATGCAATTTATGCAATCCTAAAAAAAATACAAGTTGGTTCTTATGTAAGGTGTATGTCTAAAGGTGGCCAAGGCTTGAACCTTTAAATTGAACATGAGACACTAGGAAACATATTCACCCCTTACATTGGTTCATGAGTTCCTCAAAAAAAGCAGTGCATTTTTGTCATGAGGCTTCGTTTTTATCCTGTGTTAGCAAGTACTCTTGTGATGTCCCCGTCACTACATCTTATCACCTAACTTTTTCCTTGTTTCTTCTTATCTTATACGACTTGATTCGATTTGATTCATCAATGTCATTCATTCTTTTCCTTCTTAAGCTTAATATCTAGCAGCTCGATATGAATAATTCATTTCCAATAAAATAGACTAATGATATATATAAATATCATTCCATTCCACAGGATCTTACACATCATCTTAACTTAAATCTCCCGACATCTTATATACATAAATGCTACATGTACTGTACCATAGCTGAATTACAATTTAACTTTACATAAGTACATAAGTATACCTTCTATGCTAACTAGGAAGCGTATCACGAAGGTACACTTCGATCTCTCAAAAGCAAGCTCCTCTAATCGGAGCGAGGTTCACATCAGATAATCTATAGGAAAAATGTTCGTAAAAGGCTGAGTTTATGCTCAGTAAGAAAAATATGTAAAGGCGTACTATGCCTCTATATGCATTTTTCCTGCTTGGCTCTATAATGTCATATAAATCATTATAAAGCATGTATCATGTACTTCTTTCAAACATCATTTGTAAACATGCATACATCTTTCAATTGGTATAAGCAAGCATACTTTACATGCTTCTTTAAAACATATATCATATGTTTCAATTTAAAACATACATCTTATACTTTAAATCAGATGGAGACTATGTACAATTATTCAAGAGATTGCATCATCATATAAATCATTTATACCCATTTATATGATTCCAATCATGCATTAGAACAGTGGTGCACCATGTAATGGTCAGGGATTCTCTCTTGCCTTTACTAATCCACAGTGAACACTAGTCAGTTGTCATCCGTGGCATTGAGGACCGGACTAGGGTTCCTCGCTCAAACATAAATAATAATGAGGACTTGATCAGAGTCTCTCAGCCATGTACAGGGATGCATGATCATAATGTAGTTTATAGTCTCAAAACATTTATCATATACTTCTTCAGAAAACACTTTTGTGTTTAAACCAAATAGGCTTTGAAATCTCTTTTTCCTACAGGGCAGTCAACTGGCCTCATAAGGCAGTCGGCTGCTTCTTCATAACTTTATTTATCGAAATTATTTCTTTTTAAAATTTCGATATTTTTCATTTTTGAAAACACATGGGGCAGTCGACTGGTCCATATAGCAGTTGACTGGTTTTCAAACAGAATGCTTCTTAAGAAATAGCAGTCGACTGGTCATATAGCAATCGATTGTTTTTGAAACAGAATGCTTCTGGAAAATTAACAGTCGACTGGTCTTATAGGCAGTCGGCTGGTTTTGAAACAGAATGCTTTTCTTATAAAAGCAGTCGACTGTCCCTTATAACAGTCGACTGGTTTGAAACAGAATGCTTACTGGGTAAATAGCAGTCGACTGGCTTACATTGCAGTCGACTAGTTTGTCTCGATTTTCGAAAAACAACGCTTTGGTTGTCTCTAGGCAGTCAGCTGCTACTTAAGGCAGTCAGCTGCTCCTAGCCTAATTGGCACTAGGAGTAAAGTCCGAAAATGCACTTTTCCTGCATAAAATAGCTAGTACATCTCTCCAAACCATATAAAAACATATTAAAACATGCGAACATAGCCGCCTTACGTCTGTTACATAAATTTCTTACCTTGATTAGTTCGAGAACACGAAATCACTTGGTGCATCCAACCCTAGCTTTTCACTTCTTCAAAGCTGTAACATCATCACAAACCAAACTTTTAAACAATTACCATACACATACTCTACTATCCTCCTATGACTCCATACCATAAACATAATTGAAATAATCATATTCTTCTCTTACCTTTGCTAGTGACTAAAATTTCAGGATTTGAGATCTCCTCTAATACTTGGATTCAATCTACCAAACTTCGGATATAACCTAGTCTAGCGACAAGGATCGATTTTCATTCGATAAGCTTAACGAATCGATGGAGGAATGAGGTGGTTTGTCAAGGTAGCTATGGAGGAAACTTATGGATACTTAGAGAAAACGTGAGGGGCTGGGGAAGAGGGGCTAACGTTGGGTGATGGCTGATGAGAATGATGACTATGCCATTTGCATTAAATGCATGCTTTATCCCATAAATCATCTCAGCTATGAATCATCCCCTTGACCATTTGACCATCAATTAATTTGTCTTCTCTCTTCCATATGACTCATCTATTTAATTACCAATTAAATTTTTGATTTTGATTCTTTTCTCATACTTTAAATAATTTCCTGATATCAACATAAATTTCTTTGACTAATTGACTTTCAGTTCTCTTTATTCTTCTCATGTTCCATACATCATTCATACATCAAAATTCTCATATTTACTTAATCATTTCATAGTGTAATACTTTATAAACATGGAGGAATTGCATGGAAATTGGGGATTTCACAACTCTAGGATTGACCGGAAATCCATAAGAAGTGTCCTCTCACTTCTTTACTTGTATAGGAAGACTTATCAAGAGTGCATCACAACCTTCATTTTTTACAAACACTCCACTCATAAGAGCTATAAGTCAATTATGAACTTTAGTTCAACCAATTTTTGTGATTAACAATACATCTAGATATAGGATCTTATTAGGAATAGTCTTTAATTTAATTACCCACACTATTCCAAGAAGCATTGCATTTAAAATGTCATATATCTCATATATGAATTCTTTAGATGATTCATGATTGAAAGTCTTTTGAACTCTCATACACAAAGATTATCAAATGAGGAGATTATTCTTTAAACTTAAAGAATCAATTTCCTAATTGACATCAATAAGATAGAGTTGGAATCAATCAAGATCATCTCTAGTAACCAGTGGTAATCCCATACCTCTCAGGATGTTAGCAATCTTATCACCCAAAAAAGGTTTGGTTAGGGGATCTGCTAACATTTGCTTGGTATGTAGTACCTTATCAAATTTTTACAACACATAATTGTTTCCCACAGCAATATGGTTGCTACTTTTAAACAATCTTTTGATCTCAGTGTTGTTTTTCATAATCATTTAAAGTGATCTCATTACTTAAGATAAATAATTAACCACTTGCGGATTTAGAATTCATTCAATCCAAATTCCAACTTATTTACACAATGATAGATTTAAAATCTATCTTCTTAAATTAACATACCTCGTAATAGGAAGACTTTTGATTTGATCCTCTTCATTTGTCTTACTTGTCTTCTTGTTCTTAAATACCTACCTTTCACTCGATGAATTTAAGTCTTCATCCACATCATCATTAAGGACAATATCTTTATGCTTCCTTTTGGAGTTTTTCAAGCCTGCAGATTAGAGTATCAATATAACTTTTATAAAAATAATATCAATCACAAAAGAAAAGATTTCAAGTAGTCCATATATTTCTTTATGTTTGGTTATAAATTATCCTCTTTTGAATTTTCTAATTCACTAATTAGTTTGAAATAGAAAATTTTAAACTACTAACTCAACAAGTTAGAGGAAGATTTCATTATAACTCATACACTTTGAAGGAGTGACTATAATATGCAACTTTTGAATAATCATTCACTAATGTTCATCATCCTCACTTTCACAAAGTGAATTTTAGTTTATTATCATGTCATCTCCCACATTAATTTGTTTCCAAATTAATTACCTTTGCTTAAATGATACATTTTTTATGTGTTCATATACATGATATGGATTTTGAAACTTTAACTCAAGATTTCTCCAAAAATATGTTAATAACACAAATCTCTCTCTCTCTCTCTCTCTCTCTCTCTCTCTCTCTCTCTCTCTCTCTATATAATATATATATATATATATATATAAAATCATGAATATAATTAAAGTCATGATGCATAAATATCACAAAATAATTCTTAAGCTTAATAATATATCACAATATCACAATGCATGTAAACTTCAAGGTTTACTACAATCAGGCATCAATGACATATTTATGATTAAAATTATATTTAAACGTATTTAACTAACTCATGGAAATATTCTTCTTCTATTTGTCTATTTTCATACTTGTTAAATTAATGTTAGTATCATGCATGTTCACAAATTACATTCTAAAATAATTTTCAGAATAATCATATAATGACTAACAAAATTGTGAATCATAACAATTTAAGTCAAATAAGCACACATGATGTTAACTTATCAACTCTTTAAAAAATAATGAAACAACTCAACTTATAAGTCATAGCAATTTATCTTAACTTTCCAATGTATATTATAATTACTATTACCACTAAATATATTTGGTAACCACGATAATTCTATCATAAAACTTTTGGTGTTTTTGATCAAATAAACATATCTTTTCAAATTGTGTTGATTAATCAATCAATTCATATCTCTTGAGTTCACATCTTTTGAACCTTAATAGTTATCATTGACAACTCTTAACAAATAAAAGAATTTTTTTTTTAAAATAGACATTGTGTGTTGATTCACACACCCATTCAAATTTGTTGTGATTTTTCACACTATTTTTCATATGTTGTTTTTCAACCTTTCATTACCATTTTACATGAACATGATTCTTTGATCAAGTGCCAAATTTTAGTAAAATGAAAACTTAAATAATTACAATTCATTTATTTATCTATCTACTCTTTTAAACTTTAGTCCATGATTTAAAAACTTATTTAAAATCACTATCAAGAATTAATTATTCCAACACATATAAATATAGTTCATATTACAACTATCATACAAAGTAGTGCCATAAATATTAATTACATCTTTGATATTCCGAAGAAAATATTTACTCTTCATAGTACTTACCAATGTTCTTCTTCATTATTGAATTATACTTACTCTTATTTGAGCTCAAGATTTGAAGAAAAACAAATCCGGAAGATGAACTTTATATCATACTAGATCATTTTCAAAAATTTCTTCACATCATCAAGAAGAGGCTTGATTGCAGAAGTTGCCATCTTGAATTACTATTATTCTAAAATTGTTGTATGAAAATCTCCTTAGTGTTGATGGTGTACTGTTGCAAACAAGTTGAAGAAGAAATTTTGGTAGGCATGACACTTCCGAGAAGTTATCTTAAGAACAATAATTTCCCCACACTGATGCAAATGGTTTAGGAAACGTTATTCCCAAAATACAATACCTACTCCAAGAGAAAATCAATTGCACTTTGAGTTTTTCTTGTGAACTCACTTAAACCAGACTAGAGAATAAAGAGTGCAAGAAGAGAATCTGATTTTTGAATGAAAGAATGTAGAAGATTATGTTAAATTCCATGAAAGTGGAAGTATTTATAGACTCAAAACAGTGTTAAAAACACCCTTTCATGATTACATATCATTTGAGTGAAGAACCATGACTTTTAGAATGAAGAAACATATTCAACGGACACATTTTTTGAATTTTAAGAGTAGGAAGTCGGATGCTCGAGAAGGGGAGTCAACTTTCCTAGTGTACTTTCAAAATAGAAGCCATTTTCATTTGTGGGAAATTGGATGCCTGAGAAGAGAAGTCGACTTCTCTAGTATATTTTCAAAACAGAAGCTAATTTTACTTGAAGCAGTTGCTTGCCCCTTTAGGGCAGTTAACTTCCCCATATGGAAGTCAAATTCTCATGCCAAAAATATTTTCAGAAGGCTTCGATACATAAGGCAATCGACTATTCTTTTGGGCAATCGATTAATCAAGTATTTTTTTCATTCCAAACTCATTTTTATACTTCTAGTTCCATTTTATTTGACACAAATGCAATCTAAATAATTTTAAAACATATTTCTTTGGTAATATAAATAACAACAGGCGCTAGCAAGTTGCAACCGGTTGTTTCAACTTGTGCGGTGTTGCCTGAGGGAATGAATCTGGTTTGTTTTAAGGATCATGGTGCGGGTTTTAGTTGAGCAACTATTTTGCCTATTCAAAGAGTCAAAAGGCTCACATTCAAGCTAAACAATTGAAAGGAAAACTTAAACCGCCAGCTTGGAGATTCCCAGGTCTCGACAATGCCACAAAGGGCTAGATTTATGCTCATGTGTATCCTTTGTCCTCTTTACACAAAGCTATACAAATAACTATCCACATTGAATAAGAAAAAGAAAGTCTTTTTCCGCAGCTTTCTTCCGTTTGCTGCTACTGTCTCGAAAGCAACCTAATAATACGAGGTATCCAAACCTAGAAACCAGGTGTTTTTATCTTCTTCGGCCCAAGAAAAAATAAATATAGAGCATATACAACAGGACAAATTGCTAAATGGAGAGGTCTGGCACAGCCTGGGACCCATCTGGGTTTAGTGGCTCTCGAACCTTGCTCTTTTTTTTTTTTGGTGCTAGAACCTTGCTCTTTAAGATTAAGTGCATAGCACCCAACCTTTTAGGACAAGGGGAGAGTCGCCTGGGACCCATCTATAGCTAGATTCTCTCGTTGACCAGCGCTTTAAAAATTTATTACAATTTAAAAAGTAAAAAACTCGAAGACCAAATTAATGAAGCTTAGGATATGCTCGGAATTATTTTTGTTTTGTGTTTTTCTTTTTTTTTTGAAAATTACAACAAAAATCATGTTTGGTAGTTATTTTTTTTAAAAAAAATAGAAAACAAAAACATAAATTTGAAAATTGATGAAAATAAGATTTTGGTGTTTTCAATATTTTGAAAGTGTTTTTTGCACTATTACTACATAGGTGAATAGTATCTGTTCACTTACCGTAAAAATTTTGGCTAAAACAATCATCAAAAACCCAACAAAACTGAATAAAAACCGTAAATAATGGGAATCAAACCCTTGTCCCTTTTTTTCTTAAACTCCACCCGCTTTGGCTTACCTTTCATTGTTTTTAAATTTTTGCAACAAAAAAATTACAAGCAAACATATTTTCAGTTTCAATAAATTGAAAATAAAACAAAACATAATTTCTGAAAGGCTTAATAGCCAAATATGTCCCCAACGTTTAGGGTAAAATAAAATTAAGACCTCAACGTAAATTGCGTGGAAACAAGGCCATGAAGTTCTATTTTCAGCAAATAGAACCTAAACGTTAAAAAATAATAGAATTATGTATATAGCCTTTAAATCAGTCAAACTTCCGTTATTTATGCACAGTTGACATATGACATGGATGTTGATAGGGATAATTTTGCCAGGTGGATCGTTGACATGGCTTCACCTGTCACACCAGGCGTTAGTGAGCACCCCCCAGGCACCCCGTGACACAGGTTTACCTTAACAACGTGAGGCATGCGGTCTTCTAAACCACTTCATTTTATGATGGTTTGGTGCTTGCTTAATTTTAAGTAAATGTGTGTTTAGTTCATTGTTTCTATACATTTGTTGAATAAATAATAATTAATTAGGCTTAATGAATTCTTAATCTAGATCATTAAATAAGAGGAAGGTAAAACGAAGAAGAGCAACTAATCATTGATTTAATTAAAAAGTGGAGGACAATGAGGAAAATATATGGTTAGTGGTGTTGGTACAAAGTAGGCCTGCTTAAGAGTCAGACAAATCATTCAATCTATAAGGTCCATCCAATAAATGATCGGCTTTGTACAAAATATTAAATCTTTTAAAATGAGATTGGACAAACAAATAGGCTTGGTAAAAATTCAGATGGAGCATTGGTCTTACCCTTACAAGCTTAGGCTTGATCTAGCCTAGCTTAACAATATTTATGTATATGTTTAAATATCCTAATATGCCTTTACATAAATCATTAAATATACCAAAATCAATTAAACCCAACAAAATTGAAACAATCATATTAAATGGCCTAATTAAAGAAATCAACCTAATAATATAATCAAAATTATTTTTTTAAAAAATTGATTCTTTGGACAAGCTTGACCTTTTTTTAATTGTTTTTGAAAACGAGATTGGATAAAAAAATTTAAATCCAAATATCAAATTGAATCGAATTTAAGTACACATAAATTTTGTTAATATCATATTTAAATCTGACCTGACTTGACTTAATTCACGAATAGCTCTAATTTGGAGGCCTAATTATTACTACGTCTACTTGGACATGTGAAAGATAACAGATCTTTTTTTTTTTGTTAACTGTGCACATCGAGGTATTGGTCAAATGTTATCAGCAAATCATGAGCCTAACAAGAAAGAGAATTGGACAAGGACGTAGAAGAAAGAAAGATGCAGGCGGTACACTGCGATTTTTTTTTTTTTACATTTTTTGTAAATTGAATTTGTTGTATAAACTTAAATGAAAAATTATTTAATACATAGTCAATAAAAATTTTAGATTTCATAAATAAAATATTTAGATATAATAAAATAAATAAATAAAATAATTAAAAAAATGAGAAATGTGACAATTAATTTATTATTTTCTCTTGTGAAGTTAAAATTTTTTCACTATATCTAATACAAATTTAATAAATAATGAAACTAAAAAATTATAATTTTTTTGAAAAGTACAATTTCATTCAAAATTATAATTATAATCAAAATATTACATTCGATAAATATGAAACTTAATAAACTGATAAATACAATAACAATAATAAATTATGCAAATAATAACAAAGATAAAAGATCCCAAAATCTTACCACCTCTTTCTTTTCACTCAGCTAAGGTTTCATTGGCTAATTTTAATTAAAATGAGAAGGCAACTGTTGTATACGCGTTTGTTTTTTCTCAAAAATGTTTTAATTTAATAAAAAAAATATTATTTTTATAATTTTTGAAAATAACATCAAAAAACAATTACATGTTTATTACGTGCTAAAGAAGATAAAAACAGATTGGAAGTTGGAATGACAGCGATAGTGTATTGTGTACGTGCCTCATTTATTAGTAGAACGTTCCTAGTTTTTCAAAAACAGTGAACTATCTGTTTTGGCTCTAGTGCCGTGTATTAAACTTGTAAAATATTATATAATTATTAAAATATTCAGCACTTGATTCGTCTCATATTAATTAATTAAAAATTATAAAAAGGCCTTACTAAATCTGATCGTTAAATCATTATAGGTTATCAATTTTTAACATATATACTAATTCATGAAAAAAAATGTTAAAAATCCAAAAATATTAGAACTTAAATTTGTCTGAATGGTAAATCACAATGAAGCCATGTTTGATCCCAAAAATATCTGGACTTTGAGAATGTAGTAATTCATTCCTACGAACACCGTGAATACAAGAGATTCAGAAAAGACCTGCACAAATTCCATCACCACAGGTAGAAGTGGCAAAAGTTGACCCAATTCGAAAAGTTCACCTAATTAATTCGAATCTAAACTTGACCGATCCGATTTGATTAAAAAAGTCAACAACCCAAATCCAACCTAATTCGAATCCGAATTGATCCGAGACTAAATTTATCCGAATTTACAATGATCCAAACCCGACCGGATCCGAACCCGAATTGATCCGAACCCAAATTCATCGGAATTTAGATTAACCGAAACCCAAATTGACCCGAATCCAAATTGATCCGAATCCAAATTTACCCAAACCTGAAAAAATTCAAATTTAAATTTAATATTATCAATAAATATTTAAATGTTTAAATTAAATATCAAAGTATTTTAATACATTAAAAATATAATTTTTTTCAATAATATGAATGTTATATATTTTTTTAATTTTGTTAAATTTAAATATTCACTTTTATATTACATTCATTTGAACCTAATGTATAATTATTTAATGGCTAATCTATAATAGAGTACAGAAACTATATCATCTACACTAATGTCTCCAATTATTCTATAAAAAATTAAAATAAATTAAAGAGATGTATAGTACTGTTTTATGATATTTAGTAGAGATTATTAAATCACTTTGATTAAAAATTTATTAATTATTGTAGATAATAAAAATAAAATGAAAAAAATGTAATTAATTTATGAATATTGGTAAATATATTATAAAGAAAACTATCATACAGATTATTAAATATTTTAATTATTTCAATCCCAATTGTACTATAGGTCATGTAAGAAGAAAATTTTATTTTCATGAGTTTTGTAATTCTTAGAAATATGGTTTCAGTTGATTTTCATACCAAATGAATCACATCAAGATGACTAAAGCTTAATCCAATAAATCTGTCCAATCGAACTTAATCTAAATCTGACCAACCCGAATCCAAATCTGACAAACCCGAATTGACTAAAAAAGTCAACGACCCAAACCCGACCTTATCTGAACCCGAAATGATCCAAACCCGAAATAGACCGATTTTTTCTTGACCCAAACCTGACCTTATCCGAACCCAAAATGATTCAAACCCGAAATAAATCGATTTTTCCTTGACCCAAGCTCGACCTTATTCGAACTCGAAATGATCCGAATCCGAAATGACCCTATTTTTCCTTAACCCAAAATGATCCAATCCAAACTCGATCCGACCTGCCCATTTGCCACCTCTAAGCACAGGCTTTGGATATCTGAATTCCGTCAATCCTAGTTTTAGCTATGGCATCGGCGATGCCATTCGCTTCTCTAAGTATATGTTCTTGCCTTCTTGGTGACCTGAGTTTGAGCTTATGTTATGGTTGCTGACTTGGTCGGGATTGGCAGCTACTGTTTTGACTTGTTTTTATGTTATTGTTAGCTCTTATACCCTTAGTGCATGTTTGCTGCATGAGATAAAGATAGGATAGGATAAAATAATATTGTGGATAAGATAAGATTAGATGATAACATCTTATCTTATGTCTGGTGTGTACAAGGATTAAACATAAGATAGAATGATTTTTTATCATTTACCATGTTTGTTATGTGCAAGATTAAAATTAGGATAGGATGATATTTTTTTATTGGACAAAATTTAAGGATAAAATAGGAAATTCATTAATAAAAAAACTTTAAAACATATCCTATCCTATGGATTAAAAATAATCCTCCACTTTTCTAAAGGATTAAGTTATCATCTTGGTATAGGATAACTTATCCTCTTACTAATCCTATAATTTTGCTTAAATAAATAACAAACATGGGATTGGATGATAATCATCATATCCTTTAAATAATCCCAAGTGCCAAACATGCACTTAACATATTTCTTTTATTTTCTCGAGGGCATGCGAGCAGATAGACAATTTTATATATAAAACGTAAGGACATCGACTATACCCAACCTGCAAGAAATCTAAAATCTTAGATGTCTAAATGTTAGTCATAGGATGATATTTTGTTAATTATATATATGTTAATATATTTGTTTTAGTGATTGTTTTATGCCTAAAGGAATTTACTAATGCTTATTTTATGATTTAGGTATTAAATATCAAAGTTGAAATTAAAAATAGTTAAAAAGAACAAAGTGTAGAATTTTTTGTCAATTTTAAAGATGCACATTTTTTACCACAGTAACGATCTGATCTTAAGAAGATGTCTTCATAAAAGTTGTAGAGGACTTTTCAAAGTTTTTGGAATGTACAAGATCGCAAAAATCAGAGTTCATTGATAGGTCAAACGTGTGGAGAAAGACGGCATATTAAATCTGCCAATAATTACAAGTTTAAGAAGAAATTCCAACAAAGCAAGTTCAAAACAAAATTTGATTAAGAAAAAAATAATGTCTTATTTTTATTATGTCTTAAGTCTATAATTAATTAATAAAAATAGCCCTAGGAATTTTATTTAAAAATTTATTGTAAAAAGATGAGATAAAGATAAGAGTTTGACTAGTCAAATAATTTCTTCCCTAAATAAACTCTTATTCTAATCCCACGTTACCTCGGACTTTTAGATCTATATAAAGAGCACTAGGCTCTTCATACAAAAATCCCTTCCCTCCCTTGGAGGTAATCCCCTATTTCTCGGTCTCTTTTAGTCTTTTAGGGTTTTTTTTTTAGATTTTAATAAAATTATTTTGTTTTTTTCTCTTTATTTTTCTTTTCCAATTTTTCTTCCTTTTCCTTTAAACTAGTTTCTTTTTCTTTTCTTATTTAATTACATTTTTTTGGTAGCTTAATATTATTATTTTCAATTCTTGTTTGATTTTTCTTATTGTTTGCGTTTTCTTTATGGATTTATATATGATGTACTGACAGTGTATAGAAACTATACACTGTCAATGCACCAGAGGTTGACATCTCATTAATAGGTCCTTATATGCAAATACAAATAAATTTTTTTAATTTGCCCATAAGGGTCTATTAATGAGGTGTCAACCTCTGATGCATTGACAGTATATATACACTGTCAGTGCATCATATACAAACTCTTTCTTTATTTAATATCTTGTGTTTTTGTAGCTAGATTATAATCTTGATTTGTTTTTCTTGCTTCATATTATTAAATATTGATTTAATTATTGTTCTTTTGCATGATTATTGATTTCTTGATATTATTAAGCATGAATTGCAATTTCTTTATTACGTCTAGCTAATTATTTAATTAAGTTATTAGGTAAATTAATTGTTCTTAAAAAGTATGTTGTGAGATTTATGAACTTATAATATAATTGTTATTAAGTATCTAAAATTTCCCGAGCATCATCCCATAATTGTTTGATTAATTAGATAGGTGCGCAACTATTTGGTTTAATTAAATAATCTACTCTTAGATTAAAAACTTAAGTCTGTAATTGCTTTTGAGTTTAATCACAAGAGGGTTAGGAGAATAGAAGTTTAAGTTGAACAAATTTACATCATATGTGTTTGTTACTTAATGTCAACTCATATCTTTTTGGTTTCTAATGCTACTAATAATTTTATCTAGAGATTAACTGGGAATCGTATTCTTGTTTATGACTGGGTAAGGATTGATGGTGTAACTCGTCGTACTTGATACACTACGGTTGACTATTTAATTAACAATAATCTTTCCAAGAATATTATATGTCTTATAATTGAAGCTCTTGCATTTGATATAGTTCTTTGTTTTAATCTAATTTGTTAATTTTGCCCTAAAATTAGTTAGCCCTAAATTTAGTTGTAATAGCCCTAAAAAAATTCCCCTTTTCTCCTATCCCCAAATTAAATTTTAATTTAATTAGGTAATTTATTTAATTAAAGTCTATGTGGGATCGACCCTAACTTCTGCTAGTTACATGTAGTTGTTCAGGAATTTATTTTGGTAACCTATGACAGTACTAATTAGTTTGGATAGATGATGAGATTGAAAAAGAGTGAAATAATTATTAAGTAAATATAATTTTAATGAAATAATAATATAATGTGCAAATGTAAAGGTAAAAAAATTAATTTTACTTTTTTTTTATTTTTTTGTTTTTAGTGTGAGAATCAATCGCACTGGACCAAGCCAAAATAAAGTAATTCGGTCGAATTCCGAAGTACTTAAGCAAAGACAAAGTAGCAAAAAGTTGTAGCAACTTGCATGATGAACAGCTTGATCTCGCTGAATTTTCTAGGTCTATGTTTATAGAAAGTGGATATTATAGTGAAATTAAAGCTTCGTTTGGTTTGCGTAAAATAACTTTCAGAAAATGATTTCTATAAAATGATTTCTGAAAATTTAATTTTCTGAAAAAACTAATATTTTCTGTTGTGTGGTTTATATGATGAAAAATTTTTTCTTTTGTTTGTTGTTTTAATCCAATATAGATTAGGTTGAGTTTTAGTGTGAGCTTTTTTCTTAAAAATGGCATAGGTTTGGAAATTATTTACCCCTTTTGAAAATGAAAAAACAATTTCTCAAAATCCTTAAAAAAATTTTATTGATTGAATTTCATTTTACATTGACCGAAAATGTTTTACATGTACTAAATACTAGAAAATGTGAAAAATATTTTCAGAAAAATAAAGTATGCGAACCAAACGGACCCTAAGGATAATTTGATGAATAGATTCATGCACCTGGTGACCGGAGTTTAAGTCACGTGGAAACAGTGAAGTATAGTAGTTTGGCCAAAATGGAATATGCCACCAACTAGTCATAAAATCATGTGAATTAATCGAAGAAAAGAAACCCAAGACAACAAAATTAGCAAATTTGTTCAGTTCAGGCAGCTGAGCAGCCCCACAACCAAAATTAGATTCTTCTTCAACTTCAAGACATTGGATTCATATAAATATCTTTTTGGATGCTGTTTGAACTTTGAAAACTTCAACGTTTTAATTTGTGCGTTTGATCTGATCGATTATAACTAAGGCCTTCGGCATCTGAATGAACTTCAGCCTTACTCATCAATTATATTTACAACTAGGATTAAAAATTGAAAATTCAAAAATTAGACCACTAATTCTTTAAGATAAGCTTGATGAATCATTTAATGTGAAAGCTCAATAGAATACAATACACCATGTCATGAAGATGAAAAAACTATTAAATAATTACCGTCAGGACCTAGCACGTTAATTTAATTATACGTCTGCAAAATCTTTTTGTTTTGAATGGATTTATTATCTAATTAGATCCCTAGAGCCAATGTTCAACTGAGCTACGTAGTCTGGTTCATGCACCTTGCACTGGAGTTGAATGAAAAAATTTCCATAGCCGGCCCCATGCCCCAATCATATAGCTATTGCATCACCAGCATATTGCTTTGTGCTTTCACCACTGAAATTTAGTTGGCCCATTAAACCCGAAGTGCATTAACCTCACCACTGCTTTCACTATTAATTTCTTCACCTTATATGGTTTAATTTCCTCCCCAAGATTAAGATTTTAATCTCAATTAAGTTGTCTGTATGCTTCCATCTTTTGGTATTTAGTAATGGCAATTAAATTTAGTCAATCACTAAGCATTTTATTCTATTTTAATTTGTTGGACAGCAATGCAATGAAGTCACCATCATCTTTCACCAGTTCACCCTTCCCAAATAGGAAAGCTGGCATCTTTCTCTTATTATATAGGTTTTATTTAGATTAAAAATCATAATAATAAAAAGGCCGGTAAGATAATTTTTCAAAAACAAAAAACATCATAGTCTAAAGATAAAAAAATGAAATACTTGAATCGATATTTGAATTTCAAATTTATTAATTAAAGATCATTTAAAAAATACATGAATTAATGAAATTAATTTAAGTATAGATTGCTTTGACAGATCTTATCTAATTTAAATATACAAATTGATCTTTGACTAATCAAAACTTGGCTAATTATTAGCAAAACAAATTACTGATAATCATCAAGATTATCTTTGAATAATTTATTTGCAGCGAAAGTGATTCCCGTTAAGACCCGAGCACAAACGTTCGTTGGTCACCGGAACGGCGACGGCGGCGCCGGACGGTAAAATAATGGGATAATGTCAGCAGTTTTGAAAGTGTATGAATGAGCCAGTCACGATCGAGGGCTTAATAAAGAAATGATGATGTTTACAAAATTATAATGTCTAATCTAGAGATGACCATGTCCGATGAATCCCGATTTTGTCAGGCCTACTATTATGTTGGATAATAATAATAATAATTTAGTTTAGCAATTATTAGCTCTTCTAAATAAATATTAGATTCAATATTCAATTTTTTTTATGAATAATAATAATAATAATAATAATAACTGTCAATTAATTACAAATGAAGTCATCAATAAGTAGTTAGAAGAAGTTAAAGCATATTTTTTTCAAGTATTTAGATATGTTTCAAATTTTGAAATTATTATTCTTGAAAAAATTTTACCGTTTATCACTTTTTATCCTAATAAGATTAATTTAAAACAGTACTAATGAAGACACCTATGATTAAAAAAAATAATTTCAAATGAAGTCCAGATAAGGTGGGCATCACTGTTCAACGCGACCTTGTGACCACACTTTTATCTCGTGATAGAGGCTTCCCAGTGAGTATTAACAAATCCAAATGGAGTATTTCATTATTAATTTTTCTAATAAATGGGAAGGATTATGTATGGTTATCAGTTAGTATAAAAGTTATTACATTTTTCATTTTTATTATTTGCTTTGAAGGAAATTATTGCTTATTATATCATAAATTAATATATTGAAAAATTTATATTTGATGCACAGTTAATATATAAAATTTATACTTACTAACTAATCATAATACATTACTTCATTAACTCATACATTTTAAAAATAAACATTATTAAAATTTTTAATTAATGAAATATCATTATATAATTTATTGACAATCTATGAAATATGCACCAAATATAAACTCTAGAAAGGATCTAAAAAGTAAGGAGCTTCCAATCACACTAAACTATCTACCCGTCTTCACCTTTGAGAGGACTTCTAAAAATTCAACCAAATTTTGTTGGAATTTGCTCGAAGACTTTGAACTGTTAAAGGAGGAGGCCTGAATCTAGACAAATTCTTAGATTAAAAAGTGATGGAAAGCACGCCCCACGTCGCTTTAACTCGAGTTATTTCTTGCATACTGATAGAACTTGAACACTGACTTCATCTTCTTCTTTTTTTCTTTTTATTTATTTATTTTTCCAAATTAACGTGAACAGGACAATGAGCATTGTTTTCAAAGTTGTTTAGATCGTTTTCGATGTTGTTGTTGACAAAAATTAGAGGTGGAGGATTGCCTACGTTGGCCCATTGATTTAAACACTTTGATCACCCCCTCCTTTCACATGAATTCTTGTATTTGTTAAATAACCAGATTTTACTTACATGTTTATTGCACTACTGATAAGTTTATGAAGAAATAGGTTAATTGAATTCGAAATTTAATTTAATTAGTTCACAAATTTTTTTAAAGTGATTTTCATTAAATTTGATATTTAAATCTTTATACTTTTAATTCATTTATTTTTTTCTAAGTTGTTATATATATATATATATATATATATATATATGTATATGTTTATATATATATACAAAGAAAAAAAAATAGATGCGGGTCAAGTTACAAAAGTCTAAAACAAATTATTTTTCACAGTTTTTATAACCTTATTTAAGATTAATATTTTTATAAATCAATCATTAGATTTAACAATTTATTCATATATGTTATGCATGTAAAGTTTCAAGTCGACTGATATTCTTATCATTTCAATGGAGAATAATATTTCTTTCAATATATATTAACAGTTGAAATTTTATTATTATCAAATTAATATTTTTTATTAACTTAAAATTTGACATGCATAATTTAATTGAATAAAATATAAAAATCAACTGTTGGATTAAGAAAATATAAATCGTATAAAAAGATATTAAAGTGTATAAAATTAAATTAATTTTATACTAATATAAGTGGTTTATTCTTCATATATATATATATATATATATATATAATATATATATATATAATGTTAATTGTTTGTGTTTTGGACTCAAATGAATTGATGTTTTAGCTAGTATTTTTTTATCATATGTTTTAGCAAGTATTTATTAAAAAGAACGAGTAAAATTTTTGGTCTAATAATTGTTATTTTTCTTTAAAAAAAATTAGGTAAAGTTTAAATATCTTTTACCTCCTGTGAACTTAAAAAAATTATTAATTTTTTTCACTATAAATGTCGCAAATCCAAACAAAAAAAATTAGAGCTAGTTAGATTTGAGAGGCTGATTGTAGCCCAAAAAAAATTTATGAGAGGCTGATTACTTCTTTTTTTTTTTTTGCGTAAAAAATTTTAGATGAAAAAAAAGGCTTCCTCGGTTCAGGATCAAAGCATTCCATACGTTTCAGTAAGGACTTAATTGGATTTATAGATCGTCTGCACAAAAGAGATTGCTAGAATTGAACTAAAACTTTACAAGCAAAATAAACAATCGAATTTCAAACTTAATTTCTCTTATAAAAAAAAGGAAACAATCACTCAATCAAACATAGAAGGTTACCAAGTGATGCGTTGATTTGCATAAAAAACCGCCGCCTTGCGTACTTAATTTGGAAAGCGATGATTAATTAAATATGCAAAAATAAAGACATTTTATGCGAAAAAATGTGAAATCATAATTAAACAATGAATTAATTAATACTTCTGAGCGCAAAAAAAGCGGTAGTTGGGGTTGGGCGTCACTTTTCTCGCCTTCAATGAAACGAGATAAAAGTGAATAAAAACAAGGATAATTATTACATATATTGATAGTAGAGTTTTTTTATTTCACAAATAGCGTTAAGATCATGATATGTGTCTTATAAAAATATTAAAATAAATAAAATAGGATATGTGTCACGATCTTAACGTTACTTGTAGAGGAAAAAAACTCCACTGTCAATGTATGTAATAATTATCCTTAAAACAAACTTAACTCTTGAATTTTGAAATTTACACTTCAACATGTAATTATACATACATATTGGTTTTTTTTTTTTTGAGAAATATGCATACGTATTATTCGGTTGGAAGAATAGAGAAAATTCTGACGTTGAACAGCTTTTAATATCATGTGATACAATGTTTGTGATATTAATTAATTAATTACACAAACATTGTATCAAATATAAGTAACAAATATAACAAAATAGTAACATCTTCAATCCATACAATCCATAATATATATTAAAAATTGCAAAAACATACAAATAAAACATAAATATTTAACATTAAGTCAATAAACATAAATAATGTAACAAAACATTCAAACATTAAATCATTAACAATGTAAGTCCAAGTCTCCTAATCTTATCATATATAATATCATCAATTTATTGTCATCATATGACTATGATTTAAGATCAGATATATAAAATAAATCAATAAATCATTAATAAGTATATTAATATCTTATTATAATAATAATAATAATTTGTATGTTAGTATTATGTTATTTTAATTTCTTATAATGTGATAATTGATATATAATAATATCATCAATTCTACTATTCATATTATATATAATATCATCAATTAATTGTCTTCATATGACTAGATTTAAGATTAAGCATATTAAATAAATCAATAAATCATTAATAAGTATATTAATATCTTATTCTTATTATAATAATTTGATGTTAGTATTATGTTATTTTAATTTCCTATAATGTGATAATTGATATAGAATAAATCAATAAACTATTAAATCTCTTAGTATACTAAATAATGTAATTTTATAAAGTGTAAACTTATAATCTCTTATCAATATCATGTGATACAATGTTTGTGATATTAATTAATTAATTAATTATACAATCTCTTATTAGTATAATACAATATTTATATTTTATACATTATAATAATAAATATCATATATATTTCTGCATTATAGTATCATATATGTAAAGAATTGATAATTGTATCTTAAGTTCTTAACTTAAGTTCTCAATATTTTATTTTCAAAAATTTAAAATTTTATTATCTTACATAATTAACTAATTTAATTTCATAATTAAGTTTATTAATTTATTTTATTGCAATATTTATTAAAGTATTAGTTTGTTTTAATAAAGAGAGCAACTAAACACACCTTATTTTTTTCTTCTCACACCCATTTTCCCATTTAAATGAACAGTAACATGTAATGTAAAATAGGGTGTGGGAAGAAAAAACATGGGTGTGTTTAGTTGCTCTCTTTAATAAATTAATTTTCATAACATATTACATCAATACATTATAATTGTTTATTTGGTAAAATAGTTAAGTATTTTTGCCTTTGGCCAAGATTCAATTCCCACTAAAAGCGACACAGTTTCCGTGTCTTACACGTATCTTTGTGTATTCATGTATTCATATAACACGATTTTCTTTAAATGTATTTCTCGTGTCGTGTACGTGCTAATCGTGTATTTGTGTAATATGATTTTTTTAAACATGTTTCTATGTTTCACATGTGTTTAGCCCTGTTTGATACGAAAAATATTGTGTTTAAATTCGTGTCGACACGGATAAATAGAAACACTAATTTTCCAGACACGTACACGATTTTTTTGTATCATACTAATGTTGTGTCACCCTGATGTATTTAGATTTGTCAGGTTTAGTTGAAGGTCTTATCCTGCCCACATTCACGTAAATGGAGGATATTTCTGTTAAAATATAGTAATTCGATCTTTTTTTCTCATAAATTTTCTTTTTCTCTATAATATATTTCGAAATGGCAAGTAAAACAACACCAATCATTTGAGGTAAATTTTTATCATGTTGCTTGGCATAGGGAGAACCTAGTTTGAAAATAAAAGATGAAATTCCAATTATTAAAATTTGAATTTTAAATTTATTGAATGATTTTTTAAAATATAAATACATAAATCAATTGAATTGAATTTGAAATTTTATGTAAAGTAATTTTAGTTAGTAATATATTGCAATTTGACGATAAATGAATATGAGATTGATTGTCTTGTCTAATAATAATTTGTCGTTTATATTTTTTAAACAATTTTTTCCTTTGCCATAATTCATTAACTATCAATTGCGCATAGATGGTGTCCAACTCTATATTTTATTTTCAAACAAGTATTCTCAGTGTGCCCAAGTTTTTGCTCTTTACATTTTTTCTTTTTCTTTTTTTTTTTACATTGGCGTAACTCTATTGAAAAAAAATTAGGTGTAAAGAGTAAAAAATTGGGTACATTAAAAAATTTTCTTTCCCAATTTCATTTGTAATAAGAAAAAAATTGTACAAAATAATTAACTTACCTTAACATATATTTTTTTTACTTAAATCATGTTATGTGATTATATTATTTTAAAAAAATCAATTATTTATTATATATTATATATAATAATTAAATGATGAATATAGTTCTGACACTAAAAAAATTACTGACTTGATTTAAGTGAAATTGATATATACTAAGGTGAAATAAATTTTTCATACGATTATTTTTCTTCTAGTAAAGAGCAAATTACTTGCCACGGTTAATTACGGTGACAAGGGGCTAGTGGCTACCACGTTGGTGAAAATGCCGAATTATGCTGACAAGTCAGCGTAAATCACATCCTATGCAATTTTGGGTCCGATCTCGCCGCCGTGCGTCATTTGACTCATGTGCGTCATTCCTCTTTGGTGGCATCATTTCTCATATATTTTAATCTGTGTTCTTTTAAATGTTTTCTTGTTCAAATCTGCCCTTAAATTCTGGTATATAGAGAGGGTTGGGTAAATCAAACGTTGTTGGACCAAAGCATAGATTGTCAGCAGTTGCCACTGAGAGAACAACCTCAGCAAAGTCTAAAGCCTACAGCTAAGCGAATAATCTCGCAAGAATTTCTCCCAGATATGGAGGACTCTTCTTTCTTTCAATACTCAACTACTCCAGAATTCTCCCATGAATCATCGTTTGGGTCGCCAGAGCCTTTTTCTAGTTGCTGGGATGAGCTTCTTCTCGACCACAATTCTCTCCCTTTCAACTTCAGTGACTCTGAACTAATGCTCTGGATGGATTTGTTGGCTGAAGGACCCAAAGAATCCTCGGAGTCCAACTCCGCCGAGGGTGTGAAGGAGGAGGAGGTTACTTCAGATGCTAAACCTGAAGAACCCAAGAAAGAAAAAAGTTACAGAGGGGTCAGGAAGAGGCCATGGGGGAAATATGCAGCTGAGATCAGAGATTCAACCAGAAATGGCGTCAGGGTCTGGCTAGGAACATTCGACAACGCTGAAGCGGCTGCTTTAGCTTACGATCAAGCAGCATTTTCAATGCGAGGGTCATTGGCTACACTCAATTTCCCAATAGAAGTCGTGAGGGAATCGCTTCAGGACATGAAGTATAGATGCGAGGAGGGTTGCTCCCCAGTTGTGGCTCTGAAGAAGAGGCACTCCTTAAGGAAAAGGTCAAAGAACAAGAAAAGCAAACAGAACGAGAGCGCAAGGCAACAACAGAATTTGGTGGTGTTCGAGGATTTAGGAGCTGATTACTTGGAACAACTTCTAAGTTCATGTGAAACTTCTGCTCCTCGGTAAAAAATCTTGCCGAGGGGCTGGGATGGGTCTTTTTCCTCCAATTTATTGATTCCATTTCAAACTTTTGTTCTTTTCTTGATTTCACTGCGCAGACTGAAATTTTCTTCAGGGTTTGATTCGAGGGCTGTTAAATCTTGCTCCCTAGTTCATCTTATCTGATTTTGATTTGTTCTTTGTAAAGTCGAAACTTGAAAAAGATGGAAATGTTATAAAAAAAAAGGTCGTCAGCCTCAATTATTGCATATTCTAAACTATATATGGACAAGATTTTAAGTGCTTTCCCTTTATGGCCGACTTCATATTGTTTAAGGAATGTGGACAAGGTCTTGGAAAAACCCAAACGAATTCTATTCCAGTAATTAGTTTAACAACTTCTCAATTGAATAATCAAAAAAGAGATGATATGTAAGATTTAAGTTTGTATTTAAGCGATTTCATCTTTTATTTTCAATTATAAAAATAAGGGAAAAAAAACCAAAGACCATTGAGTCATACTACGTGGATTAGTAAGGTTGAATAAGCTATTTATCCGTTGAAATCTAAACTATAAGACTGGGTTTTTCAATATTTAAGTAAATAACGGTTAAACTATGCTAATGATAAACTTAATGTATGTTGAATAAACTAGTAGATTTCCGTTTCTGTAAGTTTTTCAATGTACAATTAGTTGGTGTTGCAAGTTGAACGGCAGAGTCAGAGCTAAGAGGCCTACAAGGGCCTGTAAAGTGTTGCCTACCAACAATTTTTAAAACATTAATCTTTCAGAGCCTAAATTTAGAGCACTCTCGGTGGAATCTTCACAAGCTTTGTCATCCAATGGGGCTTCATTCACATGGAGAAAGAGAATCATCGAAGAGTTCTGCACCTTTGGTCTGGAAGTGGATTATTAATAAATTAATCAACGAACACGTCGTTGCCATTACCAACCATCTTGCCCTCACGCTGCAACAGATATTGTGGTTTTTGTTTATTGATGAATTTTCTATGTTTTGATTGTGCATAAAACAACATCTTGGATTTTGGTCGAGCCTCATTGATTGTGAACAAAGATGAACTTGTTTCTCTTTAAGTGCTTTTAACACATTGGTCTTTGAATTCTTTGTTGAACTCTGATGAAACATTAACAAATGCAAAAATGACTTCAATACATGTTGTTAATGCCACCTTTCTTAGGCTTGTATTGCCTTCACCAATTACAGTATGCAACAAAAGTTTGTCGAATAGCCTTAGGACACAATGAAACCACCGTTTGAAATCACATTTCACTTATGAAATCAAATCACTAAACACCCTTAACAAGTACAAAAGTATATTGTCTTAGTCATTGTTTTATGCAGTAAACAATGTCTAAGAGACTTGTTTCTACTTTGAAAAAAAAAGAGAGACGAGAGACAATATCACAAATTGGATATTTCCTTTTGTGTTTTTCAAATGTCTCAAATATATCTCAAAATGAACCTAGACATCTCTATTTATAGAGATTCCAAGAGTTGTGTCCTTACCGTGATATTTCAATTATGTTGTTTTATCCAACAAACAAAATTATTTAATATAACAACTTTTGGAAACCAATTATTATGATTTTAACCATTTGCAAATGAAAGAATGCCGTTTGAAAAAATATACAACTCTTTGAAAAAAACTATTCACTGAATAATTGTATCTTTTTTCTTATTTTTTTTATTAAATATAATTTTTAATCAATTATTTCTTCACTATTTTAAAAATTTCCAACACAACAGACAATTTGTCACTCATGCTACAAGACAATGATTTTCTCAAAATATATTTTTTTTTTGCAAAAATAATTGCGGAATGAGCAATCATTTCGAAGATAAGAACATCAAAGGTACCTCCCCTCCCATCAAGGGTCCTCTTTAAGTTTTGAATGCCTGCACTTTGGTAAGTAAGGTCCGCTTGGTGAGAAACCAAATTTCTTAAATATCTTCATCTCCCCTTAATTATCAGTTACTGAGAAACCAATAGCAGTTATGAAAAAAAAATCTACATCTAAAGAAACTATTATATAAGGAAAGGAAGAACTTTTTTCTTTTTAATCTAAAACTATAATATATAATAAGATCTTGATTTAGTGGCAAAAAAAAATTTTGAAATTTTGAGATTTCAAGTTCTGAGTTTTACTAAATTTGAGATTAGATTTGGTTTGGTATTGTTATTTGGCTATCGGTTCATTGTGAATTATATTATATTATATATATATATATATATATATATATATGTTTTAATATACATAGGGGTGCACATGTTCAAACAACTTGGAGTACAGAACATAAAGAAGCAAAATTTTTAAATAAAATCTATCACATGGGAAAAATGATGTTTTAATATACATAGAGGTGCACATTTTCAAACAACTTGGATTATAAGTATAGAACATAAAGTAGTAAAGTTTCTAAATATAATCTATCACATTTCATAAAGTACAGTATAATATATTGTATCCAAAAGCTAGCTTGCAAACCCTACGTATAATGTAGAAATACTCTAGTATTTTTTATGAAGCAGCCTATTATTACCCCTAATATTAAAATATATAATGACTCTAAAGTCTTTATTGTATGTTTGCATAACAGATTTCAAAATGAAAATTTATTTTAATCAAAATATTCAAAAGTTAATAATTCAAATTTTTTGTTTGGTAAAAATTTTTTGAAGAAAATAAAATATTTAAGAGGAATTAGGAGAGAATTTGAAATGAGCAAAATTCCTCTTAAAAATCCACCTAAAGAGATATTTTTTTTAATTTCGTCAAATCTTTCATTACTTTATTGTCATGGCCTACTATTAAATATAAAATTAAAGACAGAAATATATTATTTTCTAAATATAATATATATTTGTTTTTTATATTATTAATAATATTTATATATTTTTACAAATCTAATGATTCACATATTGCATTTTTTTATTTTTTATATAAATAATAATAATAATAATAATAATAATATTATTATTATTATTATTATTATTATTTTCTTTAATAATTATTTTTTATTTCATCTCATTTTAGTGTAAAGAGAATTTTGGTGCAAAGGTAAAAGTTACTTTTTTGTGATATAAAGGTCATGGTTCAAGTGAAAACAACATTTCTATTAATGCCAAACCCCATAATATGAGAGTTTTGTATATTAAATTGCCTTTTATCTAATTCTAGAAATAAAAAATTTGTTTTAAAAAATTTCCCCTCCTAAGTCCTAACGCATCGTTTGATTTAGGCTTGATTTCCTCTTACGGGTGTTAGCAAGGCTAGCTTTGAACTGGCCTACGATAACCCCAACAGTCATTAGACGGTAGATAATGTTAAGGAAAAAGAGTTACATTTCAGGTTCCGTTTAGTTCGCGTAAAATGACTTTCAGAAAATGATTTCTGTAAAATGATTTTTGAAAATTTGATTTTCTGAAAAAACTAATATTTTCTGTTGTTTGGTTAATATGTTGAAAAATATATTCTATTGTTTGTTGTTTTAATCCAATATAATTAGGTTGAGTTTTAGTGGGAGCTTTTTTCTTAAGAGTGACATAGGTTTGGAAATTGTCTTCTTCTTTTGAAAATGGAAAGACAATTTTCCAAAATCCTTAAATATTTTCCATTGACTGAATTTCATTTTTCATTTACCGAAAATGTTTTACATGTACCAAACACTGAAAAATGTGAAAAATATTTTCGACAAAATAAAATACGTGAACCAAAAGGACACTCAGTAAATGTCAAATATCTAAAACATGATTATTGCCAAATTTTATTCAACTTGAAATGCCTAGATTATCCTATTTACCCAGAATAGGAGAGTATTTCTATAGTAAATTTATAAATTTTGACATTATAGTAAAGTTAGTAAATAATAACCTTTAGATTAGTAATATTTAATCTAAAACATTAATTAAATTTTAAAGGTAAAAAATAAGTTTAAACTTGGTAATCTATTAAACTAGTTTTTCAAATTATCATTATATATTAAATATTAATAAAAAAATACAGTAGTGTGTTACTAATTTAACCTTCTTATATTAATAAAAAAATTAGCAATGTATTACTAATTTAACATTCCTGCAATTCTCATAGCTTTAGTTTACTTTATATTATTTTTCTTAGGAACACAATTCCTTCAATTTAATTTTTCTTCTCCCTCTCATGTTTTTAGAGTTTAACTTAACGTAGAGACAATCGAATGCTTAATAAAAGTTGTTGACACCTAATTTTGTCCCTTTTTGTTATTATTTCTATTATTATTATTTGTTTATATTTATATTTATTTTTTATTATTTGGTTATTATTATTATTATTATTATTATTATTATTATTATTATTATTATTATTATTTTTATTTTTATTTTTATTTTTATTTTCCTTATTTCTTTTAGTCTAATCTGCCATCAGTCCGAAGATTGACTTTCCCCCAAAATCCGCCGGCCACCATAGCCTCCAGCCACCCTCAACCCACTGCCACCACCAGCTACTCTACCCTATCCCATCATAGCAAACCCTATACCAGTCCCTCTAAAAAACCCCCATTCAACCAGCAACAGAAAAAAAAGCTTCAACCTTTACGGACCATTTCAACCAATCCTCACCCTCAACCCCAAGGGAGGAACCCCTCACAAACCCCAATCCCTTCCACTTTGGCCCTGCCGATGAACCCACCTCACCACCGAAACCCCCACTGCCTAGTCACCATCACCAACACCAGAAAACCATCGTCACCGAAACCCCAGATCCCGAAACCCCAAACCCGAGAACCCCGAACCTAAGACCTAAATCCCTCAAACCTGCAAAAGAAAAAACAACAACAAACAACCAACACAAAACCAGCAACCACAAACACATCCGAAACCATCAACAAAAAAAACAAAAAAAACAACAACAAAAAGGGGGAGGAGACCGAGGGTTTCAAAAACAGATCTACTGGGTTAGAGGGCTTTTTGAGAGGATCCGAGGTCGGAATCGGGGTCAGGAGGCGAAAAGGAATCGAAAAAGGGAAAGCTTTTTTACTTTTGGCCACCGACGGTGGCGGCCGGCGGCAGAGGACGGCGGTCCGACAGTAGCCGAGAATCGCCCCGGCGGAGAGCTCAAAGGCTCTGAAATTTTTTGTGGAAGAAAAGAGGAAAATAAAAAAAAAAGAAGTATCTTTTATAGTGTAAAAAAAAAAAAGAGAATTGCCGCAGGATCCGCGTGTGGACCCGGATCCGACCCGGGTCCGCGCGCCTGACCCGCGAGGCGGAAGATCGGCGCGACGCCTGACCCGACCCGAATCGGATCCGAGATCCGCGCTACCCGGCTGCACTCCTGCCTCACGCGACCCGCGCTCCAGCCCTACCCTTTTTCTGCCCCGCGACCCGCTCCGTGGACAGACCTGGGCCCCTACTGCTTGGGCTCGTTTTTGGGCCCCCTATTTGGGCTATTTTGGGGTATAATTTCTTCTTTTCTTTCAACTTTTTGTTTTATTATTATTATTATTATTATTATTATTATTATTATTATTATTATTATTATTATTATTATTATTATTATTATTATTATTATTATTGTGCTTTTATTATTGTTTTTATTATCATTATTATTATTATTATTAATTAATTAATGTTGTAAAATAAGAAATTGAAAAATTTTCTTTTACTTGCATTTTTATTAATTATTATTATTGATCAGAAAATGTATCAAAAAAAATTAAAAAATAAAATTAAATAAGTTTTTTAAAAGAAAGTTGAAAAAGGAAATTAATAATAAAATTTAAATTTAATTAAATATTTGTCCGATGATGGGATGTTACGGAAGTCACAAGTAGTGATTCCTAACTGATCCCTAGGTAAGAGAAATTTCACTAAATGTTGCCAAAAGTATTGGAATATTTAGTGTGGTTTTTCAATAAATAAGCTTTTATCTCAAAAATATTTGATAATAAAAATAAAAAATAATAAAATCAACAAAAATAACAAAATAAATAATGTAAAATCACAAGATGAAGATAAACAATGAACATGTTAAATAAGAAAGTAAAAAAATCTATATGCCTTATATATTATATGTTTGCATCATATGCTTCAATGTTAATATTAAAGAATGGGGTTAGCCCGATGATGGGATGTTACGGAAGTCACAAGTAGTGATTCCTAACTAATCCCTAGGTGAGAAGAGTCCTACTAGATGTTGCCAAAAGTATTGAAATATTTAGTAGGATTTTTCAATACACGAATCTTCATTCTTTAAAAAAAAAACAAATAATATAAAGAATAAAGAAATAATAAATACATTAAATAAACATGCATGCGCATCATTTATTACCTGTTTACATCACAAGCATTCATGCGAATTAAAAAATGTGAATCTTCCGAGGATGAGATTCTATAGAAGTCACAAGCAGTGATTCTTTAGAAATCTCTAGGTGAGGAGAATTATTTCAAATGTCGCCAAAAGTATTGGGATATTTGATTTAATTCTTCAATAAAAAGGATTCATGTTATTTTCAAAATAAAACCTATTTTAATATAAATGTTAATCTTCGATCAATTATGCAAATAATGCGGGTCCCACCGAGGATGAGATTCTATAGACACCATTTTTGTCCAGTTCTTTTTCAAACATTTTTAATTAATTAGTTTTTATATTTGATTTTTAATTTTTAATTTTTATTTTTTAGATTTAGAAATAAATTTTGGATTTTGATTTTGATTTTTATAGAATAAAATAAAGAAAATAAAAAAAAAGAGAAGGAAATCAGAATTAATTTTAATAGGAAAGTAAAATTAAATGAGACTATTAAAGATTGAAAATCAAAATTTTGTGAAAAGGAAAGTCAAAATTAATATCGGATTCAAGTCCGATTCTTGAAATCTAAAAATATTTTTCCTAGAAAATTGATTCTTGAATTTTATATATATTACCAAAAATAAAAAATAAAAAATAAAAAAAAAAACTCTAGGTCTATAAAAAGGGGAGAAAACCCTAGAGGAGAAGGGGCCTAAAAAAAAACCTAGAAAAAAAGCTAGAAAGAAAACCCTTAAAAACCTTAAAAAAAGACCTAAAAAAGGGGGCTACGGCTCTTAGCCATTGGAGAGCCACGGTTCAGGATCTTGAACGGACCGTCCTTGCACATCACTGGATCGCCTGCACTGCTGTTCTTCATCCAAATCGTCCCCCACTTGCTTTCGCCTGCTGCCTGTGCCGCCCTTTTGCATTGCTACCCTGCTTTGCATCATCACCATCGCTGCGCCTCCATTGCTTTTGCTGCATGCAGCTTCACCATTGTCCATTGCACCACCCTTTTCCATTCTTACAACACCGTAACATGGCTCCACATTCTTAAACGTCCCTACATAGCTCATGCTACTGCATCAATCTACCCCTATTGCGCGTCTTCATCATCGTCAAAATGCCCTTACACCGCCAGCCGCTGCCGTTAGTTTGATCCACACTTGGCTCCAGGCTTCTGTCTACGTCATGCCCATGCTCTGTTTTGAGTGACGTAAAGAAATAAAAAGAAGGAAGCCCACTGTAAACGTCACAGCTTTGGTTTCAAGTCAGTTGAGTTCATATTCTTTCTACATCGAAAACACTACACTGCTTCCTGCACTAGCCTCGTTTCTAGCCTTGTAATGCCCCTGCTTCAAACATCACCTTGCTGGCTTACCAAGCTTCTCACCGCTGCAACGTCTCATCAATTGTAAAAAAGGTAAGCCTCATGCTTTAAAGTGGAATTCTTTCCACTGTACGCCAAAGCCATTTCTTTTGTATTATTTATCATTTTTTTTATATTGATTTGGCTTTATGGTCATATTTTTGGTTTATATTAGGCATATTAATTTGTTAAATAATTTTATTAATAGGGATTGATTTCGTAAATAAATTAGTTTGATAAGTTTAACAGAAATAATTAAAATAATTTGATTTGATTAATATTTGGTGTATATTTATACATAATATGATCATTATTTTCTTTTCTTTCATATGCTATTATTACTATTATTATTTTTAAAAGTAAACTTATTAAGAATGGAAATCTTAGAACTAAGAATTAGGAACTCATAATAGAACAGAATTTCAAAGTATTAGCAAATTAATGCCTTAGAAGAATATAATAATAAATATTTTAAAATAGAATAAATATGAGTAAATCCGACGATGGAATTTTAAAAGTACTGCGCTTGAGTAGTGCTTTTAGTTATCTTGAGGTGAGGAGATTCTTCTTAAATCTTACCAGCTTGATGGAAGATTTAAAAAGATATTTCCGATATTTAAAATTCAAAACATATTATTAAAATTAATTGCAATTAAAAGAATAAATAATCAGATTAGAAATAATGAATTATAAAAATTAATTTAGACAAAAAATAGAATAAAATAATGAAAATACAAATTATCCGACGACGGAATTCTAAAGGGGCTGCGCTTGAGTAGTACTTTTAGATGTCTTGAGGTGAGGAGAATTCTTTTAAATCTTGCCAGCTTGATGGAAGATTTATAGGACATTTCCAAGATTTAATAAATTAAATTATAAAAATAAAAATTAAATTAGATTAGATAAAAAAATAGTAAATTAAAATTAAGTTTATTATAATAAAGAATAAAGATCAAATAAATAAATTGGAATTAAAATTAGAAAATAATTAAAAATAAATAGAAATTAAATTACATTAAATATTTTAATAAATGTGAATTATTCCGAGGATGGAATTTAAAGGGAATTGCGCTTGAGTAATTTCTTTAAAAATTCCTAAGGTGAGAAAGTTTCTTTAAGGTCTTACCAGCTTGATGGAAGGTCTTTAAGAAAATATTCAATATCCAATAATTCATGTTTATTTAAAGATATAAAAATACATGAAATAATAATTTATATAAAGAAATAATAACGATAGAATAAAATAGGATAAAATAATAAATATAAATTGGATAGAAGTCAAAATAGGGTTTGCATAAAATATTTAAACAATCCGACGACGGAGCCTCTTCAAGAAAGGCGATTGGTCCTACTTGAATACTCTTGAGGTGAGAATAACTTTTAAGTTGTCCAACCAGCTTGATGGAGGAGACTTAAAAGATTTTTCAATATTTAATTATATCGAAATTAAAGTCAAAGGCAAAATTAAGATAACCTTAGATTATTTGGTACCATTTTAGGATGGGCGTTGTGAGGGTGCTAATCCTTCCTCACACGTAACCGTACTCTCGAACTTAGAACTCTTAACGTAGACCAAGCCTTATCCTTAGTTTGAATAGGTGACCAATCACACCTAGGTTAGAATGGTTGGTGGCGACTCCGTAGTTTTGTGTCTAGCTATTAGGTTTCCCGAAACTTAATATGTTACGACAATAGTAAAACTATGATAATAATTGTAAAATTAATGAGAATAATTATAAAATTATGATTGTTGTTGCCCAAAACAACAATGATTTTTTATGAGGTATGAATCTCGATTTACGTCTTAACCTATCTCCAAGAACTCTGCAAGAAAGAAAATGATCAGAGGGCGCAGGGGCTTTTCCCTGCGTGCGCACTTCGATGCTTAAGTCAGACAGGATTTAAGCAGGGTTTCAAGAAGCAATAGAGATTCAGGTTTAAGGGTCTGTTTGGCCTAGCTGAAGCTTTTATAAAAAGTGCTGTTTGAATAGAGCTTTTTTAAAAGTGCTGTTAAACAAAGTTAAATTAGCGTTTGGCTAATTTAATATAAAAGTACTGTAGAACGTTAAACACTGTTTAATAGAATTTTTGTATATTTTTAATAAATTTTAAAATAAAATAATAAACTTTATTAGATTTAATCACAAACTTTTTAAGTGAAATAAATAAATAAATAAAATACTTTACATATTAAAATAAACAATTAAATAAATATAAAAATTGCACAAGATAAATAAATTAATGCAAAATAATATAATTTTCTTTATAATTTTGTGAATTATTGAATAGTAAAATGAAAATGTTGAAATTTTCACTAAAGTACATGTTATTAAAATTAGTACTTTTTGAAAAAGCTTTAATTTATAGCTTCATCTAAAAGTTAAAATTTGCTTCCCGCATAAGCTAAAAATTTTAAATTTTTGAGAGCCAAACACTTGGCTTCTGCTTATGTAGTAGATAAGTACTAAAATAAGCTAGGCCAAACAGGCACTAAAAATGATACCTGTGACTTATTTATAGAAGTCAGATTGAGCGTAATTACCTTTAAGACCCACAACTTAAATGGTCATTTAATGGATCATTTATGGGCCTTCTGAGTCCTCTTTCCTCTTGGGCTTAGATTATCATTCGGCCCAATGGTTTTCAGCTTGACTTATAAAAAAGCCCAATAATCTTTGGTTTGACACTCATCAATTGCTCCCCACTCTTTCGCAGGGTTTACCAGGCAAAAGAGTATATAAAGAATGGGCTTTTCAAATTCTTTCGCTATCCTCTTTCTGGGATTATTACAAGAGTCTTTTCGTCTTCACTTGAGGGCTCATCTAGTGGACTTCATCATTATTTGTAACAGGAACGATGTCGTGTCGTTATTTCTTTTGTCAAGTGCTTTTTCAAAACACTACTGGGATACGTTTTCTTCCTCTAAGCTAAATGCTTCTCAAGTGGAATGTGCCACCCTTCTTTTCGAATTCAAGGTCTTAGCTGACCGAAACCAAGAGCTATAAGGAGAAATTACAAGATTGCAGAGCCACCAAAGCCTTCTATTAGCCAAGAGGAAGAAAACCAAATCTGGGTTAAGGCCATGAGGGCACATCGTCAAGAAGTGCCACAAAAGGATGCATATGTTCTTAACTGGTTTCATCATAGGCGATTTGTACTTGGCATGCTCCTGATTGGTTGAAGCTTGATCCAGATGCTGAGGATTTGGAACCTTTTCTAAGGATAAACACTTATAAAGATCTATCTGATCTTACCAGCCCTTAGGAGCCTTTTCGTCAACCCGAGATGGTCGAGGTTCTCACAGGCTTGGACGAAGATGATTTAGATAATCTAGAGACTAACTTTCCTAAGGATCAAGCTCTTGACATTATAGCACATCAGGACGTACATGCCTGGATGCCTGTTAGTATCGATGCTCCTTTTGGTGCAGAAGTTAATCTAGAGTGCTCCCCAGTTTTTTGTGAAAGAGCTTAGTCTTTTACAAACTGATAAACACATTTTAAACTCATCTACAGAGGCAACTACACATTTACCTTGTATTAATCTTACGTAATAATCAGACTTTTCTCGCGCACTTTTCGCTTCAAGTCCTTTTATTTCATTCATGGCTTACCTCGCTCATTTTTCGCTTCAAGCCCATGTGATGCCCATCTCGCACATTTTTCGCTTAGAGACTTTTATTTCTTTGTATGCTTGTGACAAGATATATGTTATGTTATTACAATGTTAAAGCCATTCCAAGAGTCACAACGTAACATACCTTTTGTCTTTCATATGGTATTGTTACTTTTTTTGTCCAAAGAAGAACTTTTTGCTCGAGCGTTGTGTCTATCTCGCGCTTTTTTCGCTTAAGGAATTGTATGTTTGAGTTGCCCGCCTCGCGCATTTTTCGCTTAGGGACTTATGTTTGCCTGTCTCGCACCCTTTTGTGCTTAAGTACTTTAGATTTGCCTGTCTCGCACCCTTTTGTGCTTAGGCACTTTGGATTTGCCCGTCTCGCACCCTTTTGTGCTTAGGGACTTCATAGAATTGATAAAAATATAACATTGTTTATATCCGAAATGCCAACATAAAATGTTAAATGTATTTTGTCAACCAATTGTAGGACATATCCAATGATAAAATTGTAACATACCTCGTAACATACCTCACAGCCTGCATACTGTGTACTCCTCAAGTTTTTCTTTGCAACTTTTCGTGTCCAAAGAAGAACTTTTACTTGAGGGTTGAGCCTGTCTCGCGATTCTCCGCTTAAGGACTTGTGTATTTGGTTTGCTCATCTTGCGCATGTTTCTCTTAGGGGCTTTCGAATTTGCCCGTCTCGCACCCTTTTGTGCTTAGAGACTTTAAATTTGCCCGTCTCGTACCATTTTGTGCTTAGGGACTTTGAATTTGCCCATCTCGCAACCTTTTGTGCTTAGGGACTTATGTTTGTCCGTCTCGCACCCTTTTGTGCTTAGGGACTTATGTTTGCCCGTCTCGCACCCTTTTGTGCTTAAGGACTTATGTTTGCCCGTCTCGCACCCTTTTGTGCTTAGGACTTTGAATTTGTTCATCTCGCACCCTTTTGTGTTTAGGGACTTTGAATTTGCCCGTCTCACACCCTTTTGTGCTTAGAGACTTTGGATTTTGCGATAGGCGGCTAGTTCACGCATTTTTTGCTTCTAACCCCCTTCTTGGGCCAGCTTCTGTTTTTTCTTCTTCTCTTCCTACAAATTGTCTATCAAACATGGAGGATTATCGTAGTACATATAAAAATAACAAGCCTTCCATTTCATAATGTAGTATTTTCAATCAAATGGAACAAGTAACAACATAATTGCAGCAAATGTTATAATAATAATAGCAAGTTTTTACCGTCAGTATAGTTCCAAGTATTTGTCTTTGTAAAGTCTGTAAAGTGCAAATGCTTGGACGTTCTACTGTCAACCATGGATCGTGCGCTAAGTCGCGCCTCGGTTCTTCACTCATAGGAACCAGCAATCTACCTTCACGAGCTTACCACAAGTTGTTTCCGATCCGACTATATCGAACCAAGCTCTCCCTGGCTTGCTGCCTTACAAGATAATGGCTAATGCCTCCTTCGGACACCTGCCACTGGCATGTCCTTGCTTGGTCGGTGAAGACTATAACAATGGGCAAGGGACTTCGCTGACCTTGCATCCAAGTAATTGGCTTTGAGCTTTTTTCTAACTCATCATCAACCAGCTCTCGATTCTTGTTATCAATATCAACACTAATAGGGTGTCCTCCTTGGACCATCAACCTTGCTTTGGTGCATTCGCATGCACTTACAAGGGCCATTAATCTGAACAAGGGTCGACAACCTGACTGTCTTATCCTTTTTCACTTCTGATTTCGATGGCATCGAGGACTTTTCTGCCTTTGGTCCCTCACTTTTCGTTGGGACAAAGTATGGGCACCCCTCGTCACTAATCCATAGGTCGCCCGAATGAGGTATAGGTGCTGTTTTGCATCAACAAAGAATTTTAGCTCGAGGATCAGCTCAAAATCATCAAGCGACAGTGCTGTAAGTGTGTACTTCTGTTCCCATCTTTCCACCTTCATCGCAACAGTGGTCACATCTAGGACAAGCTGTGCTTTGGCATTTACAGCCTTGATTTGACTTGGGCACTTGGAGATGGTCAATCCAAGTCACTGCACAACTTGCTGAGAGATGAAATTGTTGGTAGCTCCGTATCCAGCATGGCTCGCATACTTTGCCCATTCATCTCTGCCTTCACGTACATCAACCCATGATAGGGGCCTCGCCTGCCCGTCGTTATGGCATTCAACAATCGCATTAGGTTGAGTCTAGGATTCAACTCTTCGGCCTTATTTTCAGAGTCTATTTGTGCAATTAGACTAGAGGACAATCTGTCACACGATGGTCAGTAGTAACTTACTCATGCAATAAATCAAGTAGTCCTTATTTTCTTTTCTTCTCAACAAGAGCGCACTAATCGCCTTTTCTTCTACCTTAAGGTACACAAAGAGTTGCTCTCCGATATAAGGCCTTGATAACAAGGAAAGATTTTAGAGATGCTCTTTTAGGCTATTGTAAGTTCTCTGACACTCATCAGTCCATTTTCTTTCCACTTTTAGGAATGGCAAGCTTTTTTCAGGTGGTTTTGACAAGAAGCGATTGAGTGCAGCAATTTTCTCCGTTAACCTTTGCACTTCTTTCAGTGGTGGGAGGTTGCATATCCGATATAGCTTGGATCTTTTTAGGGTTGACTTCAATTCCTTTTTTTTATCTTCTTATGCTTGACAAAACACCGAGGCGGGCAGCTGTTCGCGTCATCGAATTGTGAGGGATCTCTTTGATTTTCTTCGAACCGGGCTCGCCTGGCGTGCACCTGGCTAACATGTTCCTGTCTCACCTGAATCATGCTCACTATCGGGATTCCAGATTGAGTCTTGCCTGGCTCGCCCTCTTCATTGGATGGGCAGTCTCCTAACTCGCCCAAATATTTCTCGTCATCTAGATCACTCTTCGCCTGAGCTTGCATCTGGCTCGCCTAATTTTCATCGCTTGTTCACTATGCTCACAATCATTGCTTTATTGGGCAAGCCCTACTGGCAGGCTGAGGTGTCACATGCACAAGCCCCGCAATTGCGAAGGTGGTTGCTGCAACGAGCTTTGCTCGCTAGCATTTGCTGTAGTAGGGAAGCCTGTAGCAAACGCAATGTGCTTGCCAAAGTTTGCTCTACTGGGTAAGCCTACCGCTTGTATGTTGTGCCCACCACAATTGCTCGCCATCACCAATCAACATGCTGCAAGGACCTCTGCTCGGCTGTATTGCTTACCAGGCAAGAGTTGCGTGTGGCATACTGGGATGTCGCATGCATGAGGCTCGCCATCGCCAAAGAAGCCTGCTCGTGGATTATAGCTCTCTCGTATTGCTCGCCATCGCCAAAGGAGCATGTCTTGTATATTCTTTGCTCACCGGAATTGTGCTATCAAGCGAGTCTTGCATGAGGGTGCTCTGCTTGCCCATAATGTTCACTGGGCGAGCACTTGTGTGCGGCAAACTGGGCAAGCCTTTTGCTTGAGCCACTCCATCGCCAAGATGGCCTGCTACGTACTGAAACTCTAAGCATTGAAGGATTGCGCATAACGTTTACTTGCCTTCACTACTCAACAAACTGGGTGAGTGTTTTATGCGGTAGACTGTGTAAGCCGTTTTGTCGCCAAAAATGTCCTGGTGCCATCAATATCTTTGCTCGCCCACCTTATTCTATTGGGCGATCCCCTCTAACGCCAAAAAGGCCTCCCTCGTGGACCTGTGCTCGCCCGTACTGTTAAACTGTCACATGAGCGAGGCACTCTATCGCCAAAGTGGCTTGTGTTTGGGACCTGTGCTCTCCTGTCAAAGAAGCCTATCGAGAGCGGGAGACGGGGCTGTCGCCTGCCTTATGGAACTGTTATCGTCGTATAGGTTCTCGCCAAAGAGATTGTCGCGTGGGCGAGCCAATCTATCACCAAAGAAGAGTACCGTGTGGTCCCGTGCTCGCTGGCATTGGCTGATGCATAAGTGAGCCACTCTATCATGAAAGTTTCTGTCGTGTGGGCAAGCGAATCTATCGCCAAGGATGCTTGCCGCGGGAGCCCTGTGCTCGCCATCTTTGCTCTATTGGGCGAGCCACTCTATTGCGAAGGAGCCTGCCACGTGCGATCTGCGTTCGCCCATTGCTCTACCTTGCCAAAGGTCCTACCGCGTGAGTACTATGCTTGCCCATCACTATGCCAGACAAGCTTAGGTGCGGTAGACAAGCCTGTCGCGTACGGGAGCCCCTCTCTCTCCCAAGGCCTGACGCATGCGGGAGCCCCTCTCTCTCCCAAGGCCTGACGCATGCGGGAGCCCCTATCTCCTCTAGCCCAAGGCCTGTCGCGCGCGGGGAGCCTTTCTAGCCCAAGGACTGTTGCGTGCAGGAGCCCTTATCTCCTCCAAGGCCTGTTGCTCGCGGGAGCTCTCCTCTCGCCCAAGGGCTTGTTGCGTGCGAGATCCCCATATCTCGCCCAAAGCCTATCGCGCGTAGGGAGCCCCTCTCTCCCCTAAGGCCTGTCGCGCGCGGGAAGCCTCTCTCGCCTAAGGACTGTTGCGTGTGGGAGCCTGCCTCTCCCCAAAAGGGCCTGCAGCGTGGATCTTTGCTTACCCACATCGCTCTACCCGGCGGGCCTGTCGCTGCCTATGTACCCTGCCGAAGACTACGTACCTACCTCCTGCAAATCGTGTTCCCACCATCTTTTGTACTTGGCTTTTTTGTTTGTTTCTCACAAACCTCGCCAATTGTTGTTGTCCAAAACAACAATTATTTTTTATGAGGTACGAATCTCAATCTGCGTCTTAACCTGTCTGCAAGAACTCTGCAAGAAAGAAAATGATCAGAGGGTGCAAGGGCTTTCCCCTGCGTGCACACTTCGATGCTTAAGTCAGACAGGATTTAAGCAGGGTTTCAATAAGCAATAGAGATTCATGTTTAAAAATAATACTTGTGACTTATTTATAGGAGTCAGATTACGCGTAATTGCCTTTATGACCCATAGCTTAAATGGTCATTTAATGGATCATTTATGTGCATTTTGAGTCCTCTTTCCTCTTGGGCTTAGATTATCGTTCGGCCCAATGGTTTTCAGCTTGACTTATAGAAAAGCCTAGTAATCTTTGGTTTAACCCTCATCAATGATAATAATTGTAAAATTGATGAAAATCATCTTAAAACTGAATTTTGTAAAATATTTGTAAAGGAGTAGAAATAAAATAAATTAATAACCACCAATTTACAATAAAATATATTTTATGATAAACATATAATTTTTATTTTGAAATTTTGTAAAATATTTATTAAGGAGTAGAAATAAAATAAATTAATGATCACAAATTTATAATAAATATATTTTCAATTTTGAAATTTTGTAAAATTATTTGTTAAATAGTGTTAATAAAATAAAATAATTACCACAAATTTTTCATAAATATATATATATATTTATGATAAATATAAATTTTTAAATTTGCATATAGGTAGTTGAATGCCCGTGTTGAGCATTCAATTGCCTTAGTTATAATTGCAACAAAGAAAAATTGAAGGCAAATGGCAATCAGCTTCTATTTACAGGCATTTGACTATCCAATGCCTTCAAATTTTCTATTTTATAAAACAATAAAAGAAGTTAAATACCGCATTCGATGAGATTTTGGCTAATTTATTCAAAAAACCTGGCTCGAATATCAATGTTTAAAAAAAAAAAGAGTCAGAAACACTCCTAGACCACTCACATCTTTTATTCATACTAATAGCTTATAAATAGGCAACACAACCAGTCGATAATAAAAGACACGTAAGACAAAAATAGGAATACTAAACCACGTCTTCTACAACTGTAAAGCAAACTCAAAAACAATTTCCTAAAATTAAAAACAAGATCGTCAAAGATAAAGCTAGAAACTGATTTATTCAACAGTGTGTGAATCTGGATTTTTCTCCCGCTAGCTATATGATACATCTATATGTTTAAAACTGGGAATTTTAAATGCAATTTGTAAACAAACACTTATTCAACAGTGTTACAATGTTGACCGGCTTCAAAAACCTAGGCCTCCATCCCTAACTATGGAAGCCCAAAAGCTCCCAATAGTCCAAATAAGTCCACTAACAATCGGTTGTTTTTCATCAAAAACTTGATTGATATTTTCCCAAGCACGTAAACCTTTATAGCTTGAACTGTTTGTGGAATATTCTGGGAATCCATTTCCAAAAGCATCGTCGTCCTTTTGTCCGCTGTCTGTTCAAAATGGAAATTTTCAGAAAAGGTGAAGCAGAGCTAGTGAGGTACTACAGTAATGGTCGCTCATGACTATGGTTGCATTGCCCTTTCCATCATTCATGTTCCCCAGTCTGGCAAATGGCAACAGGTTTTTTACTGTTGAGAAGCCATAGCACATTTGTTTTCAGCCCCCCTAAACATTGGGTAAAATGCATCTCAAGCAAGATTATATTAATCACTAGTCTTTTCTTGAAAAGCTTTCCATTCCACTGAGCTTTATTTTTGTATACAAAAGTAAGAAAGCAACCGATAAAAAGAGTGTAAATATGTAGAGCATTAATTGTATCTGCTAGTATTTAAAGCACACATCATTTTCTTGACGTTGTTATAATTGTCATCACTTACTGCTCAAAATCACACCATAGTCAAAAACCCAGAAAGCAGGAAATCCAAATGAATGGTTCCTTTCAGAGCAAAAAAAAATGAATGGTTCCAGGTTCACTCTTTGCTCAGCAGTTGTCACAATTATTCCCCTTTTAATATTTAAGCAACAATATATGAAACCGTGAGATAGATATTAATGAAGCTAGGCATCCATATCTCATCTTAAAGATTAGACTGAAGGGTCATGGATGGTAGAGTGACTACAAATAATGATCGGATGTGTAAGTTAATGTTAGGGGTTCAGCCAACAGAATCTCTCAATAATTTTAAGCAGATTTTGATGTTCATATTTCACAGGAAGATAATCACTAGGGGGGAAAGAAGAGTTATATAAGATAAAGAAACCATGTTTTATCAATCAAGGCCAAGACTTTTTATGCCGATTTTTGGCTGAATTTGTTTGTTAGCATTCTTTGGTGTACAACCCATTGACGTTGGCCTCTTTTTATATAAAATTTTCTTGGTTGTAAAAACAGGAAAACAACTAAAAAAATTAGTGACAGATATAATTAGGAAAAAGAGATATGATTTGATTTATTGTCAATGAAATTTTTATATTTTATAAACGTGATTAATAAAATGACACACAAGGGTGGCCATAAAGCCTCTTAAAATTTTCAAAAATCCTTATATATATGGATGTTAAATAAATTAAAACTGAGTTCTTTAAAATAAAAAAGGTTAAAACTACACATTGATATCTATTTATTTTACTTATCAATTATTATTCACAAACATTTAAAATTACTTGAATTTTCACAAATATTAAGTCACAATCACATGATTTTAAAAAGAAAATTAGCTTTCTAAAGACTTAAAATTAATTGATTTGTCACACATATATATATATATAATATATATATATATATATATATAAAGATTTTTTATAGTTCATAGAGATGTAGAAGAGGAATGAGAGAATTGAACATTGAACATAATCACTCTTAAAGAAGGATAACAATTGCTAGGCTAAAACTTGATTGTTAGAAATATAAAAATTTTGTTTCTTTAAAAAAAGTTTCTTTATTGTAATTGAAATTTTAACGGTATAAAATATTCAAATGGACATTATTCATCTAACTCTAAGATTTAATAGATTACGTTCATAACTTTGATTTCATGCAATAAAATATCGAAAAAAATTTATTTATATTTTTGTGTAAATTCCAAAATTTTATTTGAATATTTAATTTAAAACAAAATTAAAAAACTCAAAAAAATAAATATACAATTTTTAAATTTTAATTGATCTTTACAAAATCAAATGTCAAGGTCGGCGTTCTCCACTAACCTCTACGAGTGCGACCATGCGTGAAACACAAAGGAGTTTCAAAGCAACAATCCTGCCTTCGATCAAAGGCAGATTTTTTTAAAGATAGAAATCAGTGGGGGAAAAGAACTTTTCACTGTTGGTTATTGATTTTAAGGTGAAGAAAAGAAGTTTCAAAGCAACAGTCTTGCCTTCGATGAAACCCAGATTTTTTTAGAGATAGAAATCAGTGGGGCAAAAGAACTTTTCGGTGTTGGTTATTGATTTCAAGGTGAAGAAATGATGGATAAGAAACATCAAGGAAGTTCATATCTTTAAACCATGGCCCTCGACAATGGACTTGCAACCCAATAACACCAAGTATGTTATTTTCAACGCACATGGAACACCATAGTGGGGGTGGGGAGAAGTTGGTCAAGTTTTAGCAGTTTAGTGCTTCTTAGAACTTTAAACCTAGGCAACCTTTCTTGGCACTAATGCACGAGCCATGATTTCTTTTCTTTTCTTTTCTTTTCTTTTCTTTTTCTTTATATATTTTTGTCTATTAAAACATAGTCTCCTCCCTCTTCCGAAGAGCTATATATTTGTTCCTACCACTTACAATTCTGAAGTTCTTTTTTCTTTCTTCTTTTTCTCTGCATGCTATGATGGTTGCATTTGAGGTTTAAATTAACAAATTAAAGTAGTTGATGAAAATTTACTGATTGTTATACAATTGTTGGCAATTTTGACATAGGTAAAGGCAAGGATTAAAATTACAATAGCAATCAAGTTTTCGGTCATGTTGCAAATATAATGGAGACCATTATAGTCATTGCGATCATTGCAGTTGTGAATTTTTTTTAACTTCTCATAACTTATCATAAAATGTATTAATTATAATTATAATCATAAAAATCTTATTTTATAATTTTTAAAATAATTTATGATACTTTTTTGTTTTTATTTACTTGAAAAAAAATTACTTGTAATATTATTTTGGACTAGAATAAAATATTTTTATTTAAAAAATTATTCATGATAATTAAAAAATAACAAATATTGAAATAAATAATACCTATGTATTTGTAGTTAGATAATAGTCCTAAAATTAATATATTAATTATTTAACATCTTGTGTTTTTTAATTGAAGTAGTTTATGTTTTTATGACACTCTATGATCTTTTATTTAATTGATTTAATATTTTTATCATAAATTATTTTCAATTTATTATATAGTATAATAGATGATATTTTCAATTGTTATTTAATTACACAATAATAATAATAATAATAATAATAATAATAATAATAATAATAATAATAATAATAATAATAATAAAGAACTGATTTAATGCCAAAAAATTAACAACAATGAAAAAACCATTACTTAAATTAAATGTCAAATAAAAAATTAATAATAAACCGATGTTTGATAGTAGCGTCTGATTGGTTATTTGGTTTTGAGTTTTTTTGGGTGAATTGATGTCTGAAAATGAGAACTCAAATGATTTATTTTTTCTTTTTTATTACTAATTTTGGATGAAAAAAGAAATAGTGGCAATTACCGGTCGTTTTTATTGCTATTCACTATCACAATAATTTTTGCAGTCCCAACCAGTCACTATTGTCGTGATTCAGAATCTCTTCCATTTCTTCCTCAATAGCGGTGGTGGATAGTGGCACTACCGCTAAATAGCGGTCGCTATACCGCTATACCGCTATCCCACTGCTATTAAAATACTTTGGCAAGGGCGCAAGGATCTGCGGACTGAAGCATCTGCCTTAAATTCCATAATTGAATCAAATTTATAAAGTTAACAAATGAGCACATACAAGGGCCATGGAAAAATTGACTAGTTATCAAGTTGCTTGGAAGCTCGATTGGTTTTAAAACACTTGACGAAAGAAATTAAGAAGCTTTGAAAACTAAAAAGTGAATATGAGCTGGTTGTTCCAGGAGAAGGATTCTTCTTAGTGAATTCCTTGTGTGCAGGATCTTAAGTTTGCTATGGAAAGGCGCCTTGGATCATTTTTTGTCACTATCTATTAATGCAAAGATGGAAACCATATTTTAGACCAAGCTTGGCATCCATTAATTCCACTGCAGTGTGGGTTAGATTTTCAAGTCTCCCAATGGAGTGTTATGATAAAAGGGTACTGCTCACAATTGGAATGGCCACAAAGGTGGATCCAAACACTAAGTTTGTGTCTAGAGGAAATTTTGTAAGGGTTTGTGTTGAAGTTGATATGAACAAGCCATTGGTACCAAAAACTCACCTGGATGGGCAGTAGGGGTGTTCATAATTTAAAACTAATTCAGTTAACCGATCAACCGAATTTAATTCGGTTAATTAGTCGGCTACTGAATTTAATTCGATCGGTTAACTAAAGTAGATTTTATGAAAATTCAGTTATTGGTTAATTCAGTTTGAAAACCAAACTAATTTTGGTTAACCGAATTATATGAAAATTTTATATTGGTTTTTTATATTGACTGTTGAGTGTTAGTTTTATATTGGTTTTTTTAGCAATAATATGTTATTTGAAAATTTAGTATAAAGTTCTATTAATTCGGTTAATTAACCGAATTATATTTCAATTCGATTAATTTGAAAATACAAATTTCGATTCGGTTAATAAAAATAAAAATTTATATTTCTCGGTTTCGGTTAAAATTTTATATTTTATTTAATTCGATTTCGGTTAATTCTATTCGAAATTAACCAAATGAACACCCCTAATGGGCAGTAGCAGAAGGTGGAGTACAAATGGTTGAAAATGATATCTTAAACTTGTGGAATAATGGACCATAAGGGAACTTGTCTTTTCCAACCAAATGGTTATGGTTTTTATGTTAATGATGTTGTGGCTCAAAGCTATAAGAGTGACAAGGAAGGACAAGAGGTACATGATAAGGTGGTGGAGTTAGTTGAAGATGGTTTTGGACCATGGATGATTGCAAAACGTCATAGGCGATGGAGAGTGATTAGAGATAAGCTTCAAAATAGGAGGAGGATAAATAATTAGTGGTCCAGATTTGACTTGCTATCAGAGATAAACGTGGATGCGATAAGGATAAAGCAGACGATATTGCTAAGCAAGCGAAGGGATAGGTTTTGCCATGCGAAGGGGGAAAAAAGTGTCAGTGGAACAGAAAGACAAGTGACGCTATGTAGAAGCTAGTAAGCAAGTACATAGAGACCCACTGGGTTCCAAAGTACAAAGTCAAACTAGAAATATAGTGTAGGCCTAAGTTTCAACCCATGTGCAAATAATGTTACGTTTCAACATGTTCAACAGGAATAAAGGAAAAACCACGCATGGATCAAAAAGAAAATTGAATCCCAAACTTAGTATGGAGAGTGAGTTGGATGAAGCTGTTAGAAAAAATAAATGGAATAGTATGGAGGATGACATGGTACCAAAATATCATGTCAATGAACCCCCAGACATACTCTTGTAACACTATCATCCTAGAGACACAGAACATAACAAATATAATATCATCTTCTGCCGGATGAGGTGGGACAAAAATGAAGACTCATCCTAGGGAGCTGTTAATTCTATGAAATGAAGGTTGACATATAGATGAAGATACTTTCATGGAATACTAGAGGGGCGGGAAACATTAAATTCATGTCAAACGTACAAGAAATGATGCAGTGTTTTCATCCTATTTGGGTATTCCCACATCGGTTGTGGAAGGGGCTGGGTGTGTGTTTATAAATGTGAGGGAAAGGCTCATCTCTTGAGTTAGCTTTTGGGGAGAAAATGCCCAATAGCACCCAACAACTGGTATTAAAGCTCGGGTTAGAGCTTTGGGATCATGGAAGGAGATACAGGATCCATGATAAAATTGACAGCTTCAAATTATTCAATTTGGAAGCCAATGATGGAAGATCATCTATACTGCAAAGATCCGTATGAGCCAGTATTAGGTGATTCTGGTAAGCCAACAGATATGAAAGATGATGAATGGAAAAAGTTAGATAGGAAGACTTAGGGAACCATTAGAAGATGGGTAGACATTAGTGTTTTTCATCATGTTGCACAGGAGACAAGTGCTTCTCGTGTTTGGGAAAAATTAGCATCACTATATGAGAGAAAGACTGCCTTGAATAAAGTTATGCTTGTTAAAAAGCTTGCTACTCTACAGTATAAGGAGGGAAGATCTATCTCTGAGCATTTGAGTGACTTTCAAGATCTGTACAATCGGATGACCACTATGAAACTGCAAATGGATGATGAGATGAAAGCATTGTTTCTTCTGGGCTCATTGCCAGACAGCTGGGAGACACTAATTATGACTGTTCTTAATTCAGCTCCTAATGGCACGGTGACCTTGGAGATGGTAAAAGACAGTATGTTTAATGAAGAAGCAAGGCGAAAGGAGACAAATGCTGGGAATGAAGCTCTTGTCACAGAGAACAGGGGCAGAACTAAAGACAGAGGTCAGGATTCTAGAGGTCGTAACCTTTAGAGGGGATTGAGAGAGAGATGTAATCACTATGTAATCTCTGTGTGAGAGATGGGCTTATAGGGATTTGGGAAAGAGTTGGAGAAAACACCGTGTTGCATGGGAATTCCATGGGTTAAACACTATGGAGCAGAAACTAGATTTGTTTCGGGGGCTTGGGTTTAGTGTTTGTTTTAAGGTGTTTTGTACTCTTTGTAATCTCTATGTTTTATAGTGAATTTTTCTCTCTTATCCGTGGATGCAGGCACTTGGGCCGAACCATGTTAAATCTTGCTTCTTGTATGTTTGATTTAATTTCGCATTGGTCTCATTCGTTTGTGGAATACGATTCTGCTTAAAAAAATCCCAACAAGTGGTATCAGAGCTATGGTTTAAGAATTATCATGAAGTGTGATGCAGAGATGATGATTCTATTCAGGGGATTTATTGTTGCAGATTATGTTCGTGAAATCGGGAACACGCAAGAGAAGATTGCTGCAGCAAGGTGTCAGTTGCAGGTAGAGTAATTCTCAACTAGGTGGAGTTGATTTGGCTACGCATGGGTATTGGTCGTGTGTGAATCAAAAACAGTCAGGATTGATTCGATTATGTGTAGCTAAGATTACTTGAAGACCAATATTTTGATAAAATTTGTGTCAAGGTGGAGATTGTTAGATGTTGACTCAAATTCTATTGGGAATCAATTTGGATTCTAATAAAATTCTATTGGTTAGAGAATTACTTGGTAGTTAAGTTTATTTAGAGATAAATATTCTTAATAGATTAGATTCCTTATTGAATAGGAATTCTTAGTGATCAAGTAACTTAGCTCTATAAATATAGAGTGGGTCTTAACCTTTAGAGGGGATTGAGAGAGAGATGTAATCACTATATAATCTCTGTGTGAGAGATGGGCTTGTAGGGATTTGGAAAAGAGTTGGAGAAAACACCGTGTTGCATGAGAATTCCATGGGTTAAACACTATGGAGCAGAAACTAGGTTTGTTTCGGGGCTTGGGCTTAGTGTTTGTTTTAAGGTGTTTTGTACTCTTTGTAATCTCTATGTTTTATAGTGAATTTTTCTCTCTTATCCGTGGATGTAAGCACTTGAACCGAACCACGTTAAATCTTGTTTCTTATATGTTTGATTTAATTTCGCATTGGTCTTATTCGTTTGTGGAATACGATTCTGCTTAAAAAAATCCCAATAGTAAGCAGTAGTACAGAGAATGCGGGTGGCTTGGGTGTTTCTCTCATCAGGTGTTCCGTATTTAATAATACGATTATCACTTGTGATTTGATTGATCTTGGATTTTAGAATCAAAACTTCAATTGGTGCAATAATAAAAAAGGGCTCTGATAAAAATAATAATAATAATAATAAAAAGGGCTGGCCAAAATACACTAGAGGTTTAATAGGGCCTTATAAAGTCCTATTTGGCGTCTTTTTTTCCCAAAGGCAATTGTTAAGCATTTACATTTTACCACGAACATATTATTTGATATAAAATAATTTTAATAATTTTTAATTATTTATAAATTTTATATCAAATATATATTATATATATTCTATTATATACAATTTTTATCAAATGTCTTTAATAATTATTTTCTCTTTTCACTACACTTTATTTTACTGCCACCAATGCATTTGTATCTAAACATATATTTCGCTATTGATTTTAATCTTACCACTATGGTATATAATCACACTGCTATAGTAATTCTAATCTTTCTGCCACTGTTGCTTTTAGACTTACGTGCCTATCTAAATAGACCCTATTGAGATTGGATGTTCTAGATAAGATTAAAATCAGTGATAAGATATAAGTTTGGATGCAAACACAACAGTGGCGATGATATAAAAGTATAGAGAGAAGAAGAAAATGATCATATTAAATAAAATTGTACATAATGAAATTTATAATATATATTTGATATTTTGTAATTTAGATAAGTAATTAAAAATTATTAAAATTATTTTATATCAAATAATATTTTTGTGATTAAATTAAAAATTATTTTTATATCAAATATACATTTGTTATAAAATATTTAAAAAGCATTATCTATATTTATACATATATTAATTTACTACATAATAATAAAAATATTATATATTATATTACATTAATAAAATTATTCTAATATTTTTAAATTAAAAATAAAAAATAAATATAAAAAATATTTTTCAATAATTTAATGTAAAAAAAAAAAACAAAACAGCTATACTTAAAACATCCCACGGGAGCCTATGCCTATCCCCATAGGGTCCGGTGAAAATTGGTGGGGGCAGGGCCCATTCAGTTGGACCCTGTGGTGAAGAGTTAAATTACCCCTTTAACCCCTTCTCCCCCCAAAAAACTTTTTTAAATACATTTTATTTTTTATTTTTTATTTTTTTGAAAAATTTTCTTATAATGACTTGTAAGATAATTTATTTTTTTAATTTTAAAATAAATTTAAATATTTAATAATATTATTAATTGATATAAAATAAATTTTATTAATTTTAAATTTATTAAAAAATATTTCTTGAAATGAAATAATTTTATTAATTTTATAAATACAAAGATATACATTAAATTCCATTATATACAAATTTTAATCTAATATTTATATTTTCTTTTCACTAAACTTAATGCATCGCTACACTTGATATTACAACCAAACACATTTTATCTTTTCATTATCCAATCTAACTGCCTCTATTATTTTCATTTTTGTTGAAATCAATTACACCATACATCCAAACTAATCAACACCATTTTTCAATTCAATATTTCATTATTGAGTTTAAAATTTTTAACAACAGTTGACCACAGACAGAGATAGTAAACGAAATGCGTTGTACCATTTGATATTTTCCAAAGCATACTGTTTGGGGAATTTTCTTGGAACCCATCTCCGGAGCTTCTTCGTCCTTCTGTCGGCTGGCTGTTCAAGATGGAACTTTCAGAAAATGTGAAGCACGGAGAGTTAGGTACTGCACAGTCTACACTGATGGTCGTTCATGACCGAGTCCACATATGTTCCCCACTAAACTCTAATATGATGCGTGAGACACACACAGAGTTTCAAAGTAACAACCCCGCCTTCCATCAAACGCAGATTCTCTTAAGATGTGTTTGGATGAGATATTTGAAAGAAAAATTTTATTTCAATTAAAATTTTAAAATTCTAAAAATAAATATACTTATTTGGCAAATAAAAATGAAGAATTTAGAAATTTTGGGAGGATTTCAAAAGGGATATTTGATATCCCAAATCCACACTTCAAAACCCACTTAAATAGGCAGTTTTTTTAAATTCCTCCAAAATTTTCTTACATTTTTACCCATAGCCCAGTATTAATAGAAAATTAAGAAAAAAAATTTTGTTTTTAATTAAATATAATATGTATTTTTATTTTTTATATTATTGATAATATCTACACATTTTTATAAATCTAATGATACTCATATTATATTTTTTTGACATTTTTCTTTATAATTATTTTTTATTTCATCAAATTCTAGTATTCAACAATTCCTTTCTAAAACATATTTATCCAAATAAAACAATTATAAATATTAATATTTTAAATTGATGCATTTTAAAATGTATTCATTTTAAAATGTTTTAAAATTTCAAAATTTTTCGTCTAAACACACTCTTAAAAATAGAATAAAAAACATTTCACTGTTGGGTTATTGATTTCAAGGTGAAGAGATGATGGACAAGAAATATCAAGGAAGTTCATATCTTTAAACCATGGCCCTCGACAGTGGACTTGAAACCCAATGACACCAAATATGTTATTTTCAACCCACATGGCTGCAAACCAAGCACCATAGTGGGAGTGTGGGGAACGTTGCTCAAGTTTTTGCAGTTCATTGGTTCTTGGAAATTTAAAATTAGCCATTCTTTCTTGGCACTAATGCACAAGCCATGATTTCTTTTCTTTTTCTTTTTTTTTTCCATATATATTTTTGTCTATTAAAACATCGCCTCCTCCCTCTTCCGAAGAGCTATATATTTTTTCCTAGAAACAACTCTGAAGTTCTTTTTCTTTCTTCTGCTGATGGTTTAAATTTACAAATTAAAGAAACCGATGAAAAGCCTACTTATTGTTATACAAATTTTGGCAACATCTGTCATAAGTGCCATAATTGAATCACATGCATGCAGTTAAATAGTCAAGGATATCAGGTTTGTTTCTTTCCTTTTGGGAATGGATATTATTGAAACGACGATAACATAAATTACGCGTAAATTAAATTGAAAGCATTTCGAATATTTAAATATTGCTGTAATCACTTCAATTATTGTTAGTTAATATCAAGTCAACGTCTCCAACCAATTCGCGGAGCCCAACCGATCACCATCCTCATTTCCTCCATCCGAGCCCCAGGATGTGCAGGCAATGAACAACGTGATGGCGTCCACGTTTTTTGTTTACATTGGCAACCGTACCATAATCAATGATTTTGGAAAAGTCAAAATGAAGAAATTCATTTCGTAAGGTTCAAAAATTGACATCGAAAAAGAAAAATAAATGTATGTTAGATTGAGTGAAATGAGATCAATATTTTTTAAGTAAGTTTTCGAATTCGACCATTGTGAATGAAAAAAATAATATTAGAAGAACTCTTTTCATATTGAGTCAATTTTAAGTTAATCAAAGCATAAAATGATTTTTGAATACCAAAAAATCTTAAACAAAAAAAAACGTTAGAAAAAGGTTCGAATTTGGTTCTAATCCCAATGCATGTCCTTATTATATATGAATGCATAGTGCTGCAAACCACATATTAGTGGGAAGGAGATGACGTGCTTTTGACGAAAGTGGAGTGAGAATGTAAAAGCAAATTAAAAAGCAACTTTTTTTATATTAATTTTAGATTTAATAGTTAAATATGTCTTTTATATTTACCACAAAATAGAATTAAATTTTCAATGTTTAATTACATTAAAATCAATCTTAAACGTTTTAAAATAATTGAATTAAGGACATTTCTTTTAAATTTTTTAATTTCCGTTATCCCTGCACACACATGAACAGTAATAAAACTTAACGGTGTTAGAGGAAATTAACGGAAATATCTTTAATTTAATTATTTTAAAACGTTTAAGACTGATTTTGATGCAATTAAACGTTGAGGACTTAATTCTTTTTTGTGGCAAACGTGAAAGACGTATTTGGCTATTAAGCCTTAATTTTATATATGATGCTACGATCTTTTTTTTTTTATAAAAGCAATATAATGCTACGTTTACCTCTTTGTATTGGCAAAAAAAATAATTTTCTTTTGGGTTAGTACCTGTGAAAAAAATCCCAAGAGAGCAATTTCAAATAAATTGGGAAGTATGAGATGAAGAAATTATATGGGATATATGTATATGTTTATGAGAATTGATTTTAAGTATTAATTCAAGATGTCATTTTCTTCTTTTTAAAGTGTGTGAGAAGGGAATCATGCTGCACATTCTTGACAGAATATGGTGTTGGTTGTACAAAGAAAATGTATTGGGTAGGAGAGATCCTCAAGTCTATACAAAATATTATAGATATGAATGTAAACACCATCAATTTATTTCTGTATGATCAAAATATTATTATTTTAAAAAAAAGTGAGTGAGTTTGATAAATTTGAAATTTAAATTTCAACGTTTACCTTTTCTTTCTTCTCAATTCAAAAATCTCTCGTATTTGTACAAAAAGAAGAGAGAGAGACTATAATAGCCTTTTATTCCAAATTCTAATTCAAGTTAGAAAGAATAATGAGATTTAGCCTTTTTTTCCCCTATAAATAAGTGCTTGATATGGCAAAGAAGCATATAAATTTAAGCACAAGAGAGATTATTATTTTGTTGTAAACTACAGATATCTTCATCCATTTTAACGGTCTGAGACTAATCTTACTTGAGATTTAGTTACAGTTAAAGCTCCTCACTCCTCGTAAGATTAACTATTTTGATAGTTGAATCTTAATTTTAGCTTTATAAATTCCAACATTAATAATAACTATAGTAATAAGCATCTACGACAAAATTAGAGTCTTATAGTATACTTATATATGAATTTATTTAATATGTGTGAGTACATCAAAGAAAAGTTTTATTGAAATTTTAGATCCAACCCTTGTACATAAACAAGAGGATCAACATATGTAGGTCAAACTTGAATTGCTTGATTATTTTGATTTGATATAGGCATCATTTATCACATTTGTAATTTCAGATTACTTAGTACATTTGCAAATTATATCACGATTGAAATTTTCGTTTGAAAATAAATTATCATCTTTTAAAGTTGAAATATTTGACCTAAACATGATTTGGCAGGCGCACACATAAGCGCTTGTAGATATTTGGTTAATTACATGTGATGTAGATATTTCATCTGAATTTCTTCAAGCAATTTCTACAAGAACAAGATTATAGGCTTTCCATTGGATTTTTTATGGCTTTCAAAGTTAAGTTTTCGATAACTGCTTTTCATGAAGAAAAAAAACCACCAACAACAACACGAGTTTTAAAGAAACAGAGACAGCCTCGGACCCGGTTTCGGCCATCTCATTCTCATTGGAATTGAATTAAAAAAGTTTTTATTGTCCAATACAGTTCAAGTTTCACTTTTTTTTTCTTTTATTTTGAGAGGAGAGAGGCTTAAACTAAAAACAAACTAGGAGCTAGTAATAATTAGTTGGTAAACAAAAACAATGGTCCAAAATAACAAGGGAAGCGGCGTCGCTAAAGGAGAGTGCCAGCAGTGGGAAGTTGCACGACTATATAATATATATATCTGAGAAAAGTGGAGGAATATACCGGCGGGATTTGGCATATTGTTGCATACAAATACTCTTAGTTTCTTCGCTTCCTTGCATCGATCCAAATATCATCTTTTCTTCCAAATTCCCTTTCTCTCTCTCTCTCTCTCTTTTTAAGTTCTATTTTCTTTGTTATCTCACCCTCTTTCGCTTTCATTTTTTCGAGAAAAAAAAGAACATTTTGGTAAACCAGGTCAGTGTGGGAAACTTTATTTACATGTTTTTACTCTCTTTTCATGATCTTATATTGGCAATAAAATAATTCTTGTTTTTTGTTTTGTTGATTCTTTCAGTCTTTTTAGAAGAGTGTAATTAGAATCCTCCGTGCGCGCATGCAAATGGAATTGCTTTTTGTTAATGATTTCTAAAATTTCTTTTTTGTCTGGATCTACTTTTAAAAGTGAGATACCCTGGTTTGCTATCTGGGTCTTGATTTTCATTTTAGGCTTCTCCAACGCTCTTGGGGTTCTGCAAATCATGCACAAAGATTTCTACTATTATATTCTAGGAACTGACGATCCTGAGACTTACGGACGAAAATCTTATCATCATTGATCGCTTTCATTGTTTATGGATAAGTCCAAAATACAAAACAGTTTTTAAAAAATATCGGCATTACCTCCTTGATCTTTCTGCAACTCTTTTAAAAATATACTGTCACAATTAATGCTTTCTTTTTTTGTTGGAAAAAATTAATGATTTCTTTTTCTTTTTTTTTGGTAAATGTTTTCCTTTTCTTTGGTGGAAACATTTAATGCTTTCTTTTAACCTATATATATATATATATATATACACACACACTTTGGATTTTCTTTTTCAATTTAATAATATGTTTTCCCGTTGACCAAAACAAAAGGGCTTTCAATATATTATCTTTGCGAACTGTCAAGGTGTTTTGATCCTGCTGGGAACTGATGAATTGTTCTGTTTTCATGTGACATTTTCAATTATTATATATGCATCAATAGTAAAGCATTTTTATAAATTTTAGACTTCGTGAGAATGAAAATAGAAGATTATGAGTGCGTTTAAATTTCTCTGTTTTTGGTAAAAAGTGAGATTTTGAAGGGTTAACATAGAAATTAGTTACTTAAAGTTACTCCCTCCTCTTGCCCACCAAAAAATTTCATTATTTCCTGATCTGTATCCTCTTTATACGGGGAGTTTTAACAGTCTGTATAGAAGAATATTCACCATAACTTTTATGATCACTTGTCTTTATTTCCTCCCTTTAACCACAAATGTGTTGACTTTCCATGCATTTTACTTAGCACTGAGCATGGTTCCCCTTGTTCACATAGATTGCGCTATGGTACTGGTGATGGAGTGTGAATGTGGGTTGTGCAGTTTCAGCTTCATGGAATCCTCCTTTGTCCTTTTCACCGCTTTCTAAAGTTGCATCCAACATTGAACTAGCGTAGGAAGGATGCAGTGGACCAGCTCCATCTCGTTCATATATAGTCATAAATGCATTAGGATGATTAACCTTAACCTTAGAGTTTTAAAAGATGGTTAGACAATTAAGTAGTTGGGATTGCCATTTATTTACCAACGGTTCATCAACTGTAGAAAACAACGGGAAATATGCATTCATCTAGCCTATTTCAATAATTAGACGACAAGGTTTTGGATTTTTTTCTAAGTACAATCATCTAAGATTTTTGTTCTATGTGATTTTTTTCTTCTTTTTTATTTTCATACATGATTAAAAAAACAGTTTGTGTTCAAACTTAAATCTTACTATAAACATTTTATTAACTATTTAATTAAGTGGCTGTTGACTAAGAAGGTCCTACTTAGTTTTCAGTCAAACGTGGAGTTCAATATGGCACTTTAAGTGTAACCAATTATTAGTGGACAGGCTATCCTAACTTTAGGATGTAGAATAATCCACTAGGCCAAGAAAAGTCAGAAAAAGTAGCTCTGCGGTGTGAGGGAAACTTACAAGTCGGAGACTAGAACTGATAGTAGTTCTTATTTATAGGCACTCTTCTATAGAATTGAAATTCATTCAAATCCACCAGGAAACAGAGATCAATATGTTATCTTAGTATTACAGGAGACATAGTCATTACTCATTACAGTGAGTTTTGCTAGCCAAAAATCAACTCTTCTCATTCTCAGACATGTTTCTCTTGATTTGGTTGTAACCCGTGTTTTGTTCTATCTTTGCAGAGTAAAAGAGAGCAGATAAAGAAGCTTGTGGGTGAGCTAGGTGTCTATGGCAGGAAACCAATTACAGGTGCTTAACGCACTAGATGTAGCGAAAACACAATGGTATCATTTCACAGCAATCATCATAGCTGGGATGGGTTTCTTCACTGATGCGTATGATCTCTTCTGCATATCTCTCGTCACCAAATTGCTTGGCCGCATATACTATCATGTTGATGGCGCTGAGAAGCCTGGAACTTTGCCTCCCAATGTTTCAGCTGCAGTTAATGGTGTAGCGTTCTGCGGAACACTAGCAGGCCAGCTCTTCTTTGGTTGGCTTGGCGATAAGCTAGGCCGAAAGAAGGTCTACGGTATGACTCTCTTGCTCATGGTCATATGCTCTATTGCATCAGGTCTCTCTTTCGGCCATACCCCTAAATCTGTCATGGCGACTCTTTGCTTCTTCCGATTCTGGCTTGGCTTTGGCATTGGCGGTGATTATCCACTCTCTGCCACAATCATGTCTGAATATGCTAACAAGAAGACCCGCGGAGCTTTCATTGCTGCAGTGTTTGCAATGCAAGGTTTTGGAATTTTAGCGGGTGGTATTTTTGCAATTATTATATCCTCCGCATTCAAGGCCAGATTTGTTGCTCCACCGTATGAGGTTGATGCACTTGGCTCCACAGTTCCTCAAGCAGACTATGTTTGGCGTATTATTTTGATGGTTGGAGCACTCCCGGCTGCCCTTACCTACTACTGGAGGATGAAGATGCCTGAAACTGCTCGTTACACTGCCCTGGTTGCTAAGAATGCAAAGCAGGCTGCGTCTGATATGTCAAAGGTCCTGCAGATGGACATTGAGGCAGAGCCACAGAAGATTGAGCAATTGGAACGGGAGAAATCCAAGTATGGTTTGTTCTCTAAGGAGTTTGCCAAACGTCATGGACTTCACTTGCTTGGAACTACAACCACTTGGTTCTTGCTTGACATTGCATTCTACAGCCAGAATTTGTTCCAAAAGGATATCTTTAGCGCCATCGGCTGGATTCCTTCTGCAAAGACCATGAATGCCCTTGAGGAAGTTTTCAGAATTGCAAGGGCACAAACGCTAATTGCTCTTTGTAGCACTGTTCCAGGCTACTGGTTCACAGTGGCTTTCATTGATAAGATGGGAAGATTTGCCATCCAGTTAATGGGCTTCTTCTTCATGACAGTCTTCATGTTTGCACTGGCTATCCCTTACGACCACTGGACTCATAAGGACAACCGAATTGGCTTTGTCATCATGTACTCATTGACTTTCTTCTTCGCAAATTTTGGACCTAATGCCACCACATTTGTTGTACCAGCTGAGATTTTCCCAGCAAGGTTGAGGTCCACTTGCCATGGTATATCAGCAGCATCAGGAAAGCTCGGTGCCATTGTTGGTGCATTCGGGTTCTTGTATTTGGCTCAAAATAAGGACAAGGCCAAGGCAGATGCAGGGTACCCTGCAGGTATTGGGGTAAAGAATGCACTTATTGGATTGGGTGCAGTCAATGCCTTGGGCTTCTTGTTCACTTTCTTAGTGCCAGAATCAAAGGGAAAATCCTTGGAAGAGATGTCAGGCGAGAACGAAGATAATGGAGCAGCAGATGGCGAGGCAGAGCTATCATCATCTACTAACCACAGGACAGTTCCAGTTGCTTAAGTTGGACTTGTTTACTAAGCAAAAACGATGTAAAACTCCTTTAATTCGAGAATGGGTATAGAAGTTTCTCATGTCAGATTTCATTTTCACTGTTCTCCTTTGAATGTATACCTTATTCTAATAAACTCAGTTTTCTCTTATGATGTCAGAGTTCTGTGGTTGCCTTTCCATTTATCAATAGTCCTATGGCTTGTGAACAGCCATCAAAATTGAACCAAGAATTCAGGTTTAGACAAAGTGTATATTAATGAGATCATACTAAAAATCAGTCACATTTGAACGCCGGCTTCAGCAATTTCTGCAGCCAGATTCGTAAAATAATGGTTAGTTGCTCAATTATATGACAAACCCTTTACAAAACTTTGAGTTCTATACCGAAATCTTGTGAAGGACAAATATTCAGATTTCAGGTACTTGCTTTTGTAGCATTCACAGGCTGATCGCACGACAAGACTTTAAAGGCTATGGCTTTATTAACAATGAAAGGCATTATTGCTTCCTTTTTTTCAAAGTTTTGTTTAATAGCTCTATCTCTTGCTTGACTTTAATGGTTGAAAGATCCTGGCTGGCGGACTTTTAACACCGTCCTTGATTCTTAGTACATGTGGCTTTGGTTGCTTTCACACGTTGTAGTTTGTACCTGACCATAAGCGAAGGCGATTCCTTGCAAGACACTATAAACTCCATGCTCATCGATAATTGAAGCCAAAGGATGGATTTAGCATGAGAATATATTCTAATGTATAATTTTCTTTGAAAATAGAAAGGTTTGAACTGATAATCACAGCATGCCTCTTTGCATCGATTCAAGTTCGAAATCTAATTCTTACCAGAGAAAATAATTTTTCCATGGCTGTTTTGTTTCAAAAGCAAGAAAATCAACGTTGAAACAAGGAGAAACTCTCTCTGATCAAGCAGCGAAAGGCGGTGTTTGCAGAACTGTTCAGATCATTCAGCACAATCTTCATCAGCAAACACGGAAGAGCACACCAGAAAGGATATGCAATTGGCCAGGTGATATTGCGAGTGAATTGGCTTGGGAGACAGCCGATTCTTTTGTTTTGTTCTCAAAGAGTCTGCTCATTGCTCCTGGTATCACTTGTGGGCAATGTGATTGATTTCTCTGTAAATGTAGCCGTGCAAGTCATAGTGAGAGGTGAACTCGTTGGGATTTTTATGTTTGGCTCAGAATGAGGCTAGGACAAATTAAAGGGAGGTGCAAGAAACCATAGTGAACGGTGAACGGACAACTATACTTGTCGTTCTCATAGTTTCATGGTTCTGTTACTTCTGTACTTCTGTCATTTTTGTTTTTTGTTCTTCATTCGTTCATTCAGTTTGAGAACTAACGAAGGAAGCTTGTAAATGTGCATAGCCTTTATATTTCAATGTTTTATTCAGACCATCACAAATTATATTGGCTTTCTTGAAGCATTTAAGTCCATGCTCCTCAATTATCAGCAAAAGGCTTTTGCTTTAATTCAAAATAGATAAGCTTCACAGGTAACTTTTCTTTGGACTCCACATTCCCTCTAATTTAAAATAATGGAACATAAAATGCATTCGGCAAGAAAGCAAAAAGAACAATTCTCTCTTCCAGGAACAAGGTTCTTAATTGCCTCGAGACCTTCTAGGTTGGGGCATCTTTTCAGGAACAAGGTTCTTAATTCTTCTTTTCAAAAAAAGAGAACACTTCTTAAACATATCAATATATGTGACTAGTTTCAGACCAAATACCAATGACAAGCTTTTTTCCTTGATAGAAGACACAGTAAAGAACCCAAATTAACAGCAACAAGATATTGTTAGCCCATAGCTTCATATCAACTTCACCAGATCTTGTTATTCAAGGATTACACATACACTATTTTGTATCAGAAAATGATTCTGCACAGCTTTATGAAGCAAGGACTACTTCAGAGTTGGCAAAGCAAAGAAGGTAGTATCGCCAATGGAACAGTTAAACTGCAAACTGCTCAATGAGCACGATCCTGCAACACTTCAAGATCCATCTCTGAAGGATCAGTTGCCTGAATCTCATAGTGGATACCATCCAGTTCCCTCCTAAGCCTGTCTTTTGAAGTGGCATAAAGCATCTTTGCACGGATTCGAGATGATGAAGGCGACCTGATCAGCAAAAACAACTGTTATGTAGGAAGAAGATCTAATGGGCAACTTCCTTAATATGATAAATGCCACATGAGGAATATTAATAAATGATGTAATGTGCATAAATGACAAAAAAAGGACCATAATCTTATCCCTAGTTGAAATCAAAAGCTTGAAAGAGTAACCTTCTTGCCTATAATGTAAAAAACTAAGACAGCAAAATGATAAGATGCCCAATTATAGTTAGGTTAAGTTTAATCAAGCAAATCAGGGGCCAAATACCGGTCAGCATTTTATCTCCTTCAGCAGCATTCCATCATAAATGCTGCCATGGGAACCACACAGGCACCCTTCTAATTGCTTCCTAGCCGCAGGGCAACCAACTTCACATAAAACTTTCTGGGAAGTAAGGAAGGAAACTGTTTTAATCTAATGAGCTACAGAATAGCACATGTTAAGTAGCTCAACTATTAGATTAGAAATTTTCTTTTCTTACTCTTCATTTCCTTCCTACTAATCAAAGCTTTTATAGTTCTTTAATATGCATAAAGAACAAAACGAGTAACATACAGACATGCACTTAAATCATTTGCAAAAATGCAAAAAGGAATCAGAATACTCTTGAAGGCTTGAAGCATATAACCTGCATTAGGGTAATAACAACATAGCAGCACAGGAAAGCGCATCAAAAAAGGAATGCCAACAAATAAAGCTATAATTTTCTCTCATAATAAAGTCCTAACAGCTACTCAATAGGTATCCCACATCTTCATGACCCTGAGATGCATAACTACATAAGATGCGGACTGAATGACCTGTCAACTAACAAGGAAAAACTCCTATGAAATTTGTTAAATTGAAATATAAAGGCAAAATCTAACCATGCAATGAAGAAAATCTTGCTCTTTTGACAATTCTCAGAAGTAACAAAGTCAAAGTCATAGACGGCATATCTGCAATCATTCTCAGGCAGGGACGCAGTGAAGTCACCATAGCTCTCAGCAGGACCACCAGTTTTCTCAACCACAACCTCCCTTTTCTTTTCATCGATCCTAAATATAACATAGCGGTAAACTTTCTTCCTTTTCAGCTCCAAAAATGTATCCTTGGTGTGAGCAGCCACGCCCATGCCAGATGTAGCATTTGGCTGGAAACAGAAGCATATCATCATAAATTTATTTGATTGATAATTTTTCGGAGTTTTCAAGAGTTGATCACAAATGGGTTGCAATGTTTCATTAGTTAGGAGATTAAATGTCAAGCAAATAATGCCCAATTCATAAGCAATGATTGAAACATGTGAAGTAATCCGGAATTTTGTAGAAACCAAACAACATATAATATAACAGGCAATTTAAGGAAACCAATTTGAAAGATGCAATAAGCTCCTCGTCCCCCAAGAATATATATAGACAGCCTCAGAATCCAAAGTAATACATCAATTAATGAAGCTCCCAAGCTGATTCTTCAAAAGAATTAAAAACGAAAGGCCTTTTCCTTGGCTATATTTATACCTCCGCATCAAATCATTTGGCACCAAAGGGTAATGTTTTCTTATGAACAAGAAGCAAAATGAAAACCCTTTATTGAGTAATACATATTACTGCTCCTAGTTAGAACACAAATCAGCCCAAGAACCAGCATATTAAACATTTTAAAAGAAATTTAAAAATAAAAAGATGAACCTACGAAACTCAAAGAAAAGGAAGCAAAGAGAAAGAGAGATACCCGACTGAGTCCTCTAAACGACATGGCAGCAGAAAGAAGTTCAGAAAAAAAAACTCAGAAGGAAGTGAAGAGCAGCCCTTGTTCGGTAACAAGAAGCAGAGGCAGAGGTATCTAAAAGAGGAGTGGAAGTTGTATTAATATGATATACTTAAGGAAAAGAGGAAATTTAACAGAAAAGAAAGGTTGGGGGGCGGTGCGTAGGATTAACGCTGGCAATTTGCACGCTTTATGTTTATCAGTTTATGGATAAGACGAAGCTGACGATCAGACAGAGAATCGCCAAAAAAAGTCACTCCTTTTTTAAAGTCTCGAGCTTTTCATTTTGACCTTCAAACCAATTAGGCAAATCTCTGCCGCCCATGGGACCCTTTAGATCATCACCATCCATTCAACTTCTTCTTCTTCCGGTCGCCGCGTATCCACCTTTTTACTCTAAAAAAAACCCTCTATTTCCAGAACAAACCCGAGCCAATTATCCAGTTCTGTCCAGTCCGGCCCATTATTTTGGTTTATGGGCCATCTATGGTGCAAATCTGTTGGCTGGAGAAGTGTACTGTTGATCGTACTGACAAGCTGATGTAGACAATTCGTACCTTTTGAAAACGGGGCTTTCTCTTTCAACGTTTAACTTTGAGAAACGAAAGGGATCCGATCCGAGTCCGACAAAGGTTTCATAATCAAGATTTGGGGAAGCCCTTGCTTCGGTTTTTAGGGTTCTAAATAATCTTAACGTTTTCGCGCGAAAATATGGATCACGATGGTAGCCGTTACCACCTTTTTGTTTCAATCGATTTTTGAATTTCTATTGGCTTTTTTACAGAGGAGAATTGAAATCGTTGTTTTTAGGTCAAAGAGGATCAACAACACCGTCAGCGATGCTGGCTTCTCTGCTTAGTAGAAGAGCCAAGCTTCAAGAAGAGCTTCGAAACATCGAAAGACAAGTAATTTCATCCTTTTCTCCCAATGTTATTCGAAATCATGTTTTGTTTTATATTCCTCTTTCTGGTTTTGAATATCAGTGGAAAGTCAAATGCAGGTGTATGATATGGAGACAAGTTATTTACAGGATCCAAGCCAATGTGGCAACGTTTTGAAAGGTTTTGAGGGGTTCCTTTCATCATCTAAGAACACTGCACTGTATGGAATGCCTGTTTTAACATTTTTCCTTTCCTTTATTTATTTATTTTTTTGTTTTTCATTTTTATTCTTTGTTCTTCTGCCTATGTAAATGTTATGTTTTTTCATTAATATATTTATGTTTTACTTAGGGAAAAGCCATGATCTGAGAGTGTAGAGTCTGTTAGATATATTGCTTAAGGACACTACAGCTTAGTTAAATTTTTAAAGGTTCTTAAAGTTCCAGTTCTTAAAAACAATTCTATTCAATGCAAACTTGTCCTATGGATTTGTATGTTGTATTTGAGCCATACATGGAACTTGTCTCGCAGCTTGAAGCGGTCCAGGAAGTTCCAGCCTGAAGATAGGCTATTCTCATTGTCTTCAGTCACTTCACCTGCTGTGCGTATTCTTAAATAAGCTTCCCTCTGTTTCCCTTTTCTGCTTTTCTTGTTTGCTCCTTCATCTCTTGTCCAATGAAGTGAAATGTGAAATTGGTTTCTTCAAATGCTGGCACTGAACAAATACTCACTTCAAGACTTATCTTGCTATTCTCAAGTATAGGGCTATAGGCAATGTCAAATTATGGTTCAGTTATTTAGAGTTGCATGTGAATTATGAAGAACGTGTGATCATTAGTCAGATGAAGATGTTAGAACAAGGATGAGATGGCATTGCTTGTTGTCTATCACATTTTTCTCAGTTGTTCTCTTTGGTTGTGGTGGCAAAGGGGTGGGGTTCTGTTTCTCTTTTTATCCTCATTTCACAAGGGCTTGTATCATTTTGCATTCAATTGCATGCTCAGAGACAGATTGCAAGACAACCGTTCTAGTATCTACAGAGAAGCTTGTGAACTGAATGCAACTTTGTGCAATAATCATCTTGCTATTGCTGCAAGTAAAAGCACCATAATTGCATGCCCTCATAGGCCAAGCCTTCTCACACTCCTCAACTATACGCATCGAATTAATGTATTGCCGCCCATTCTACAGAAAATCCTGCTAAATGTTTCCAAAATGGAACTAGAAATGGCTGATTTAAGGCCATCATGAAAATACAGCTCCAGTTGCACTTCCAAACATGGCATCACTTTATTTAAACAGGGATGGATATTCTAATTACTATGACTACTTGAATACGTTAGTAACTCTTCATGGATTTCATGAAAGATGAAATTCTCAGTAAAATAGTTTTTTTGTGTTTACTGCAGCTAATTCTCCTTGACTTTAAAGTAGTTGGATGGAGAAAAAAGAATGGTGTCTACAACTTGTTTCTTCTCTCAGAATTCTTTTTCTAACTGATTTTTCTTCTGTTGTTGTTTATTTTGTCAGGCTGAAGAGCTTGCCACTGGTAGAGATGGTGAGCCTATAATATGCAGGTGCATAACAAATTCCTTTCTTGATGTTAATTGTTTGTTATTCCTCTGTGTTTAGCAGATGGAAAATCAGACTATGGTGCCAGTCGGTCTAAGGGTGGAGGTTACTTTGCCAATGGGCAGTAAGTGCATCAATTTTGTCTTCATTCGAATATTATTTTGTAAAATTTACCTTGTTTGAAATGCTTGAAAACAACTAAGGATGATATAGTCTTGCAAACGCTTTAAATTTCTAAACCTAACAACATAAAACTTATAAGTCTGTTTTCTTTACAGAGGAAAACCAAAGAAGGGAAGAGCTAGAGAAGCGAAGAGAATGAGACACTCTAGTGAACCAGATTTTGACTATGATGATGATCCTGATGTGACATTGTGAAGCCACTTGGATCTGATGAAATACTTTTTGGCCTTTCCCTCGGGCTATAATTTCCGATCTTAGGTTGTCCATCTCAAAACATTGGTGGCAGAGGTTATTAACAGGATTTTGGAATGTACCAGAAAAAAAAAAGAAACTTTTTTCTTTTAATATTTTTCATGGTGCTTAAGTTGAATCAGGGGTTCAGATGGTCGCAATGTTGAATGGCAGTGTAAATGCACCTGTTCAGTTAAAAGCTTCTGAGCAAGTTCAGGCAACTTTTATTTTAGTCAGCATTTTAGCAAAGATTCTATCTGCTTTGTATTCTTTCTGATACTTCCTTTTATACTTTAATCAGCTTAGAAACTAGGTTTGGAGTGCAAATAAAATGTCAAATGATCCCAAATGTTAAATCTCAGGTTTTTTAACATAGTTTTTTAAGTCACAAATTTCAGCGTGACCATGATCCCAAATAGGCATGCCATTCTTATACTCGCGCCGTTAGGTCTGAACCAAATCCAAACTGCGGAACCCGTGACAGTTAAACGATGAAGTTCGCCCGTTTTGAGTATCCGCTTTGCTTTTCGATTTCTCCGACACTCGCGCCGTGAATATCTGGCTCGAATCCGGATTAGTCTTATACCAAAGGTATAAGGATACCTTGATGATCTAGACCGAAAAAAAAAAAAAAAAAAAAAAAGAAGGAAGCGGGTGAAGAGAGAGCATACAAAGTCGAAGTGCCAGTTTACTGGAGCGAAACATCTGATTCCGTCACTCGCCATTACGAATTTGAACCAGACGGCTACTTCTCCGTAAGCATCTTTAAGAATTTCATTTGCCATTCAGACAATTTTACAGATAGTTCGTCTACAAATTTAAAGCTCGTTTGCTTTCTGAAGGAGTAATGGCGTATTTGGACGCTTCTTCTGGGTATTTCATAAATTTCTTTCCTTCTCTTTTTGCTATAACTTACAAGTGAAGGTGGTAATGACTCAAAACGAGTCTACCATAGGGTGGTTGAATCTTTCCTGAGCAAGTTTTTTCCCTCAGGATATCCATATAGGTAAAAATTTTTATTTCCTACTTGTTTGCTTGTTGAAGTTATGAGATTGGAAGTAGCCTGAGAATACATAATCATTATTGGTTGGACAGTGTGAATGAGGGATCCCTTAGATACACACAATTTGGGGCATTGCAACACTAGTTCAGTGCAACTTTATACTCGAATATTTTGGACTGTGACTCATCATAAAATATAAGGTCACTTCATACATTCTCACTCAGGCTTGCGACGTATATTTGCACAGGTAACTGCAGTTAGTTGGGTGCTTTTACATTAGTTGAAGAATTCATACCGAAGATGTAGTCCAATACGTACTTAAGTTATGGAGTTTCTGGCTTGTTTGGTTGATGAGCAGATATTGAAGGATGGAATGCAGCATCTGGGAAAAGCTCATATGTAGTAATTTGGGTGCAAGAATGGACTCAGAACCTAAACGTTGGTGAGTTTTGGGTTTTATCCTCGCAACTTTTTTCATGGAAACATCATTTTCGTTAATGTGGAAGGAAGGTTGCCTACGTATAATCTTCTTCAGATCCATAATTAGAACTTTGTGCATTGGGTTTACTTTTTTTATCCTCATAAAATTTTTAATGAATGTCAACTATATTTTACTTGATGCCGCCCATATCATATTGAATGTTTTCAATGAAGAAGCCTTTAATATTGCAGCTAATTTGCTCTATGATTTGCTGCTGATCATATGTAGTAATTTGGGGTGCAAGAAGGGACTCAGAACCAAAATGTTGGAGAATTTTGGGTTTTTTTTCATGGAAATATCATTTTCGTTAGTGTGAAAGGAAGAATGTTTGCATATAACTCTCCTCAAATCTCACAATATGAGAATTTTGTGTGTTGAATTTGCCCTTTTAATCCTTGTAACATTTTTATGGATGTCAACTACATTTTTCCTGATGCCACCCATATCATATTGAAGAAGCCTTTTGTATTGTAGCTAATGTGCTCTATGATTTGGTTACTGATCATATGTAGAAATTTGGGTGCAAGAATGGACTCAGAACCAAGAAGTTGGAGAATTTTGGGTTTGTATCCTCGTACCTTTTTTTATGGAAATATCATTTCATGGAGACTCTTTTATTTGAGAGGTATCGGGATATTGTCTAAAATTCGATTTTGTCTGTTATTAAGTAGTTTGTCGAAATAATGATGCTACATTTTTTTTAATGTCATTATCATTAACTAAAGTTTTTTTATACTCATTTTTTATACATTTCACAATTCCTAAATCGTGACTTTACCTTTTTATTATATTTCTTTCTCCATCCTTTGTGTTCAATTTTGTTATAAATTTCTTTCACAATCTTCATTTTAGTTTATGTCACCACATTCTTTGCCGCCTTCCAAGTTAATCTATATTTTGTGAACTCTCTTTGGTGTTGTTCTCTTCAATGTCTTATAATAATCTTGCTTAGTTTTTAAAGCTTCTTTAACTAATGTAATCCACTATGTTACATCATTTCTAGTCGGTGTTTACTTTTAGTATATCTTTGCTCACTTCATGTATGCATTTTACCTTCATATTCCGTAGTATATATGGACTTTCTTCTGTTGTCTAGTCTAGTCTTGTTTTTTTCCTAGATTCAACTATTTTTACACATTACATGACAATTTTCTTTTATCTTCCATCATGAAATCTTTACAACCTATGTCTGTTAGTTCTTCCGATGTTATTTACTTATATTTTGTATTTAATTAAAAAAGTTAAAACAAAATTGATACAAAAAAAAGGTAACAAAGTAAACTAAAACCAAAATTAAAAAAAAAAATGAACAAAAAAATAGCAAACGAGAGATTGGTCCGCTGAGAATTTAAAGTGTGGCACGTTGAAATTGCTCTCGGTGAGAGAATGAATGAAGACTGAGTCCCTTTCATTTTCATACATGCCTGTCTGCACAAAGTCACTTTTAACTTGTATATTTAATTTCTCCTATATATTTCATGTTTTTGCTGTGTCAATGTCACCGCTCCAATTGATTGTAACAACTGTGAAAATCAGACGGTGGTGAGGACAAAAATCACAATCTTATCCTTTACCTTTGACTATCCTCTCCTCTTCACCCTTCGAAGTCCCACAAACTCACGTACAGATTCACACCTAACTGGATTTCCAATGTGCTGATCACTGAGAATTCATAAACAACAATTAAAGAATTGAACACATTCCTTCATAAGCAAATTAGCCCAGACGCCCTTCTGCTCTTGTCTATTCTGTGTTTGGATCTTACCGCGTCGAGGGCACAGTGAGATCAGTTCATTAACAATAACTAAAAAAAATGGAAGAATAAAAATATCTTTTCACCTTCTATTTTAATTTTTTATTATTATTTTATTAAAAATATATAACTTTAATTTTTTATAAAATTTTACTGGAATCAATTTTACTATTAACGATGATGATGATGATGATGATGATGATTATGCATGCGAATTCGTCAAAGCCTCCATTTACGCCTTCCACTTAACATTGTCTGGTGGCCATAACTATTCATGATTTTTTTTTAAGATACATTGAAACTGTACGCACAAGGGAGCTGTAGCAAAAGTGGCTGATTCAACTTTATTCAGCCGATCTTCACCAAAAAAAAAAAAAAAACTTTATTCAGCCGACCGACCTGGAATATTAAAAGGGGCAACTGGCTTTAATTCATGATCATGAAAGTGCATAAATCAATAACATAAATGAAGATTTGTCTACCTAAATCTTGAGGATGCAGCTTCGGACATATGGATTTAGAGACAAATTTATAAGCAAATTCGGGGCTTTTATTATGTAAGCTCACGAAAGCTATGTACTATTAATCATATACAATGTATTGTTATTGCAGTTTTTATACTTTATAAGTAAAGTTAAAATTGTGACATATACTCTATTTTATTTATTTTTTAGTTTTTTAATATTCTTTAAAGAAAATGTATCATCATTTTAATCTCATTTATATTGTTTAAAAACTCCATTAATACATAATACAAAAAATTTGATAAATATGTCATGTAGACGTCTACATGAACATTTTCTCTCCATGACAAGTGAGATACATGTAAGATATATTTAAATTTTGTTTTATAATTTTTTATATCTTTGTATATTATTTATATTTTTTAATTGACTGTTGAATTTTATGTTCTATCACATTTCAGATAGATAATGCATGCCAAATTTGAAGTTAATTGAAAATATCTAAGTATTTGTTTAACAATAATAAAATTTTAACTATTAATATATATTGAAAAGTTTTATTCCAATGAAAATGATAAAACGAATATGAGTAAATTATTAAATCTAATAGTTAGTTACTCTTATAGGAAATTAAATTTAATGGTTAGCTTGTAAAAATATTAATCTTATACGAAATTAAATCTAATGATTAACTTGTAAAAATATTTATTTCATACAAAATTATAAAATCGCTGTAAAGTAATATATTTTACATTAGTGTGACGTGATCCTCATATATTAAACATATTATATTTATCAAATTCAAAATAAGACAATTCAATTATTATAATTTTCTCCACTTATAAATTTAAAATAATGACACATGCTAGTAAGGTAATGACCGACGACTCATCATTTTACTTTGAGATTTACAATTTGAAAATTTTAAGTTCAAATTATTGAAAATGAGAGTAATAATTTATGACATATTGAAAGAAAGTTATAAGTTCAAATCATTTGAAAATGAGAAAAATTTTTAAGTTAAAATGATTATTTCTTGTTGTTTTACTCAAGAAAACAAAAAATAAAGATACTGAAAATCAAATTTCGAATTTAAAAATTTTCACACTTTATAAATGGAACATGATCATTTAACTGATATATATATATATATCAGTTAAATGATCATGTTCCATTTATAAAGTGTGAAAAATTTTAAATTTGAAGTTTGATTTTCAGTATCTCTATTTGTTGTTGCCCAAAACAACAATAAATGTTTGCTGACGTCAGATTCTCGATCTTCATGTCAAGCTGTTCCCAAGAACTCTGCAAAATAGAAAACCATCAGGGGCGTAGGAATTTTCCCCTGCGCGCGCACTCCGATGCTTAAGTCAGACAGGGTTTTGGTAGGGTTTCAGTAGGCAAATAAAGCTTAGGGTTTAAGAATGATACCTGTGACCTATTTATAGGAGTTATTTTGTGCGTAATTACGTTTAATCCCCACAGCTTAAATAATAACCCAATGGATCATTTATGGGCCTTCTGAGTCCTCTTTCCTCTTGGGCTTAAATTATCATTCGGCCTAATTGTCTTCAGCTTGACTTATAGAATAGCCCAGTAATCTTTAACCTAACCCACATCTATTGCTCCCCACTCTTTCGTAGGGTTTACCCTGTGAAAGAGTATATAAAGAATAGGCTTTTCAAATTCTTTTGCTACCCTCTTTCTGGGATTATGATAAGAGTTTTTTCATCTTCGTTTGAGGGCTCAACTAGTGGACTTCATCATTATTTGTAACAGAAACGACATTGTGTCATCATTTCTTTTGTCAAGTGCCTTTTTCAAGACACTACCGGGATATGTTTTTCTCCTTTGAGCTAAATGCTTCTCAAGTGGAATATACCACCCTTCTTTTCAAATTCAAGGTCTTAGCTGACCGAAACCAAGAGCTATAAGGAGAAATTACAAGATTGCAGAGCCACCAAAGCCTTCTATTAGCCAAGAGGAAGAAAACCAAATCTGGGTTAAGGCCATGAGGGCGCATCGTCAAGAAATGCCACAAGAGGATGCATATGTTCTTAATTGGTTTCATCAAATGTGATTTGTGCTTGGCATACTCCTGATTGGCTGAAGCTTGATCCAAATGCTGAGGCTTTGGACCTTTTTCTGAGGATCGGCATTTATAAAGATCTATCTGATCTTACCAGCCTTAAGAGCCTTTTCGTCGACCCGAGATGGTCGAGGTTCTCACAGGCTTGGACGAAGATGATTTAGATAATTATAACACCTCAGGGCGTACATGCTTGGGTGCCTGTTAGTATAGATGCTCCTTTTGAGGCAGAAGTTAATCTAGAGTGCTCCCCAATTTTTTGTGAAAGAGCTTAGTCTTTTACAAACTGATCAGCCCATTTTTAAACTCATCTACAGAAGCAACTACACATTTACCTTGTATTAGTCTCACGTAATAATCAGACTTTCCTCGTGCACTTTTTGCCTCAAGTTCTTTTACATATGTGGCTTATGCCGCTCAATTTTTGCTTCAAGCACAAGTACTTTATGCTTGACTTACATCACACACTTTTTGCTTTAAGTGCATGCATAGCCTACATCGCACATTTTTCGCTTCAAGCCCTTATACTTTATGCATGACTAACATCGCGCACTTTTTCGCTTCAAGTACATGCGTAGCCTACATCGCGCATTTTTCGCTTTAGGATTTTGGTTTGCCCGTCTCGTACCCTTTTGTGCTTAGGGACTTTTCATTTACCCATCTCGCGCATTTTTCGCTTAGGGACTTTCGAATTTGCCCGTCTCGCACCATTTTGTGCTTAGGGACTTTATAGAATTGATAAGAATATAACATCGCTTTTATATCCAGAATGCCAATATAAAACGTTTAAATGGACTTTGTCAATCAATTGTAGTACATATCCAATGATAAAATTGTAACGTACCTCGTACCATACCTCACAGCCTGCATACTGTGTGCTCCCCAAGTTTTTCTTTGCAACTTTTTGTATCCAAAGAAGAACTTTTACTGGAGTATTAGTCCTGTTTGCATACTATCCGCTTAAGGACTTGTTAGAATATAATATCGTTTATATCCGAGATGCCAACATAATGCGTTAAATGTAACATGATAAAATTGTAACGTACTTCGTTTAGAGATATTTTTGCCCGTCTCACACCCTTTTGTGCTTAGGGACTTTTTGTTTTGCCTGTCTCGCACCTCCTGTGCTTAAGGACTGTTGATTTGCCCTTCGTGCATTTTTCACTTAGGGACTTTTTAGATTTGATAAACCAATCACAAAATATATATATATATTTTTTGAATCAATTGCAGCACATATATATTGTAACATACCTTGTAACATGCTTTACGTTCTGCATCTCTAAGTACTTTTGATTTGCCAGTCTTGTATCTTCTCGCTTAGGGTCTTAGATTTGATAAACCAATCACAAAATATATATATTTTGAATCAATTGCAGCACATATATATTGTAACATACCTTGTAACATGCTTTACGTTCTGCATCTCTAAGTACTTTTGATTTGCCCGTCTTGTATCTTCTCGCTTAGGGTCTTATTTTTGCCCGTCTCGCGCATTTTTCGCTTAGGGACTTATTTGTGCCCATCTTGTATCTTCTCACTTAAGGTCTTATTTTTGCCCGTCTCGCGCATTTTTCGCTTATGGACTTATTTGTGCCCATCTCGCGTCTTTTTCTCGCTTAGGGTCTTATTTTTGCCCGTCTCGCACATTTTTCGCTTAGGGACTTATTTGTGCCCGTCTTGTATCTTCTCACTTAGGGTTTTATTTTTGCCCGTCTCGCGCATTTTTCGCTTAGGGACTTATTTGTGCCCGTCTTGTATCATCTCACTTAGGGTCTTATTTTTGCCCGTCTCGCACATTTTTCGCTTAGGGACTTATTTGTGCCCGTCTCGCGTCTTCTTCTCGCTTAGAGTCTTATTTTTACCCGTCTCACGCATTTTTCGTTTAGGGACTTATTTTACCCTTTTAGCGTCTTCTTCTTGCTTAGGGTCTTATGTTGCCCGCTTAAGGTCTTATTTTGCCTTTTTAGCGTCTTCGTCTTGCTTCTGTTTTTTTCTTCTTCTATTCCTGCAACATGTCTATCAAACATGGAGGATTATCATAGCACAGATAAAAATAACTGGCCTTTCATTTCATAATGTAGTATGTCCAATTAAATGGAGTAAGTAACAATATATTTGCAGCAAAATGTTAAAAACAATAATAGGAAATGTTTACCACCAGTGCAATTCCAAGTCTTTGTTTGTGAAAAATCTGTAAAGTGCGAGTGCTAGGATGTTCTGCTGTCAACCATGGATTGTGCACTAAGTCGTGCCTCGATACCAGCAATCTACCTTCATGAGCTTACCACAAGTTGTTTTCGATTGAACCAAGCTCTCCCTGGCTTGCTGCCTTACACGACAGTGGCTAGTGCCTGCCTCGGACACCTGCCCAATTCAATCACAATTATTAGAGTGGACAAGAAAATCGAAAACATCATATGAGAGTACCTCAAATCTAGTTACCACCCATCTGTCCCTGCTTGAGTGTGTTTGCAATTTCCGTTGTGCCAATCACTTACTTGTATTGATACTCAAGAATGCTACGTATAGGGGCTCACAAGGGAGACACAGCCTTGATCTCGACACCCTAAGCTGGCACATTCTTATTTTGCTTAAAGGACTCACGAAGCTGACACACCCTTTATATAGACAAACCCTCTTCCATATGTGTGGTTGTCAATAGGCCAAGTGTATGGCTTTTAAGCCACTTCTAGATGGTTGCTAGAGCAGTTCTTGGAAGCTTCTGTGTCAGACGATCGATAGATGGGCTAAAGGAAGCTTTTGGGTACTCTGTTAGATTAGTGCGCGCACCAGATCTAGAAGACTCTAGATCATTCCGCTCAGATCCCGCACTTGGGCATGCGCTTGGATCGTCAGATTTAAATGTGCTTGCCAAAGTTTTTTCTAATGGGCGAACCAGTAGTTTGGATTCCATGCTCGCCAGCGTTGATAGCCACTGCCGAAAGGCATGACTCAGGTGTTCTTTGCTTGCCTACATTGTGCTAACGGGGGAATCTTGCCTACGGGTGCTGTGTTCACCTAATTTTCTTCGTTGTTATTTTATCAAAGTAGAGAGCTTATCGAATTTGAAATGTGCTCGCCATCTTGATTTCTTCTTTGCTGGGTGTTCAGCCAGATCATCAATCGAGCTTTGCTGTGTTCATGTAGAGCTTTTGCGGCTGGGCTCACCAAAATCTCGCTTGCAAAGAAGAGTTCTCGTTGTCTGGGAGAGCGCATCCTCGCTCGGTCCTTCATTACATGGGCGTGCAACCTAATGATGTACAGAGTCGCCTAATCCTTTCTCGCTTTGGTCACTCTGAATGGCTCACACATAGAGTTCTCTTTCCTAGGTGAGTTCCTGTCTCGGTTGACAAAGGGCTTGCTCGCCTGGGTCTTAGGATGGTCGTATTCTTGCTCACCACCCACAATCGTACTCGCAAGGCGGTCGTTGGCTCATCTAACCTTTTGTGCCTTGCCCAATTTCAGCCGCTTGTCTATGTTTTTAAGCACCCGAGCGAGCACGAGCTAGCCTTTGAAGTTTTGGTCTGTTCCCAGAGGTCTTAAGTCGGGACTTGTCCAATAGAGCTCCCCTGGACTTACGCTCGCTCATTTTGAGCTCTTCGTCCAGCTTTTTCCTTTCCTCGGTGAGCTCATCTAGCATTGTGTGCGCATCTCTACCAAACCCTTCAGCTTGTTCCTTGCTTGTCCATCTAGATTGCTTCTCGCACCTTGGCAAGTATTTTCCCAAACGAGCCTCGCTACAAAGGCTAGGCTGTGGCATTGGTCATGCAATCGCCACATGCCACTCAATCGTCGAAAGTGCCTACTGCAGTGGTCTTGTGCTCGCCACATGACATTGTATTTGTCGGTATTGCTTCACGCCTTGTGTACGGGATGTTGGGCTCACGAGAGCCATTTGCTCGTCTAGAATGCTTGTCGTGTGACTTTTTCTCGCTCACATGGCTGTCGAATAGCTTTATCGCGACATAACTTGTCGAATGTGCTCACTATTACCTTTGACTTATTGGCCTAGCTTGCAACTTGGGATTAGTCCTCGTATATTTGCACTACCGCATTGCGTACGGCGGATTGATCTGTCGTGGCAGGAGCCCTCCTGTTGTGGGAGTGCCTGTCGCGCACACATCCTGCCGCATCACCATGGTCAAGTGGCCTGCCGCGTGGCCTGTCACATGAATTGCTCTATAGCCCAGAACTGTCTATCAATTGGGCCTTTTGCTCACTGGCATCCCTATCTTGCATACGCGAGCAACTCCTTTCGCGTTGCCTTTCGCATGGGCTCTCGCTTGGGAGAGCAGGTCTGTCGTGTGGGAGGGCCACCCATTCGCCCTAGGGTTGTCGCGTGGAAGAGCATGTCTTTCGCCCAAAAAGACCTGCCGCTTCAACATGTGTGCTCTGTCGCCAAATGTAGCTTGTCGCATGAACTATGCTCGCCTTCGGCAGAGTCTTCTGCACTCACTCTCCAAATGGCCTGCAGCATGGGGCCTACATTCACCCGCGATAGAGTTTTCTGCACTCACTCGCAAAATGACTTGCTGCATGGGGCCTACACTCGCCTGTGACAAGCGCTAGGCGAAAGAGCTAGCGTTTCTATCGACAACCTGTAGTAGAAGTCTTTGTCTATCGCCTGCTGCAAGCCACTCTATCACAAGCGTAACTTGCCAAGTGGGTTTTTTACTTGCCCACAACTGCTGTACCTTGGGTGAGTCACCCTGTCGCCAAAGAATCATGCTGCAAAATCACATTGCTCTCCCGCGAGGTTGCAACATGGTGAGGCACTCTCTTGCCAAGGAAGCCTACCGCAAGTAACATTGCTCGCCCACATTCATTGTCACATGAGCGAATTACCCTCTCTCCCAGAAGCTGTAGCAGGATCACTGTGTTCGCCCGTCGCTCTACCTCGGCGAAAAGCCTTGCATGCGGTAAGGCCATCCTGTCACGTGCGGGAGCCGTTCTCTCGCAGATGGCCTGTTGCATGCGAGAGACTCTCTCTCGCCACTTCGAGGGGCCTTAGCTGTCACGATTAAATATAACACGCAGAACTTGAAACTTGAAGAAGATTACCTGGAGCTTAAGAATCTCTGAAAATATTATAAGATAATAAGATAATCTTTTTAAGTCAACTAATGGTTCTGATCAGATTAACAATCGTCTGATTAATTAGCTTTCTGCTAGCAGTTATACGCTTCATCTATTGAAACATAATGAGAGGAAAAGACAACTATTCAGTTCTGAAATACAGGATAGAACTTTGTTTTTTCCTATTTTAAATGTCCGTTCAATTCATTAAATAATGCTGTCTTGACTTTACAATGACACCCCTTTTAATTAGTTTTGTTTCATTTGTATATAAATAGATTTTGGCTTTATAATATTATGCTATCTCTCGCCAAGCCTATCGCATATAGCCTATCTCTTGCTCCAAGGTCTGTCGCGGGCGAGATCCACCCCATCGCCCAAGTATGTCAGCGTTAGAGCCACCATATCGCCCAATGTTGTCGTGTGGGCCTCACGCTAGCTTGCGACAGAGTTCCAGTCGCGAGCCGTGGGCGCACGATTTTGCTCTGTCACGTGAACTGTGCAAAAGTGTCTTTGAATTTGGTGCTTATATTGTGATGAACTTGCGTGTTCCCAAGATGAAGTAGTGAAACTTTCTCCTCATGCTCGTGCAATAAGAGATGTGAAGGATGAGGAATTAAGGAGCTTCTTTTATGGGATGTCACCTTGGCCGGTATATCATCAACACTCGTTTGCTAATTTGCTGCTTAAATATCCACTGCAACATGCTTCATCTTTAATGAAGCAAGAGAAACCGATTTCACCTCGCACAAAATTTGCAGTTCATACTCGTCGTCATCGTTCCTATGTCAGCAAGAAACAAGCAAATAATTTCCAATTAATTTAATATTTTGGTCAAAAGAAAACTTTTTAAATATTTCTCATTGTTTCATCGGAGACGATGAAGATTAATTGTTCAAGTGCTTATTGTTTTGCACTTTGTCATGATATCATTCCCAATGTCAGTAGCATTTAATGACCTTGTGTAAGTTGACTTCTCTCATTGTAGCTGCACAGTGTTTTACGCCTAAATTTTTGTCTTTGATTGGAGCATATTGTAATCGTAACTTTATAATATTATGCTATCTCTCGCCAAGCCTGTCGCGTGTAGCCCATCTCTCGCTCCAAGGTCTGTCGCAGGCGAGATCCACCCCATCGCCTAAGTATGTTGGCACGAAAGCCACCATATCGCCCAATGCTGTCACCCATTCCTTGTGCTATGTCACTAGAGATCTTTCAGGCGATAGGTAGGGATGTCGCCAGTAGCATGTACTCTATCGTTCAGGAGGTCTTTCGTGCGGCAGGCATGTCTGTCGCTAATTGCATGCACTCTAACGCCGTAGTATATATATATATTGCATTATTTGTATGCGACAGACTTTTGTTTGAGCGTGAACCTCATGCTAGCTTGCGACAGAGTGTCTGTCGCACATGAATCACTCTGTCGCTTGAAACCTTGTGTGCGACAGGCTGTTTGTTTTGAGCATGAGCCTCGTGCTGGCTTGCGACAGAGTGTCTGTCACATGTCTTTAACGTGCGAATCGCTCTATCGCATGAAACCTTACGTGCGACAGATTGTTTGTCGCGTGTATATAATTTTAATTAAATTTTTTTTTTACATTTTTTGTATGCAACAGACTTTTTATTTGAGTGTGAAACTTTGTGTGTGAGACCTTAGTGTGCGACAGATTGTTCTGTCGCGTGCAGAGTATTTTGTCACGTAACCTGTGCACCCTTTCGCAGCCTACATACCCTGTCTTCCGCATGTCGTCTTTTCACCATTTTTTATGGCTTTTTTGTTTGTTTCCCACAAACGGCGCCAATTGTTGTTGAACAAAACAACAATAAATATTTGCTAACGTCGAATTCTCGATCTTCGTGTCAAGCAATTCCCAAGAACTCTGCAAAATAGAAAACCATCAAGGGCGCAGGGGTTTTCCTCTACGTTCGCACTCCGATGCTTAAATCAGACAGGGTTTTGGCAGGGTTTCAGTAGGCAAATAGAGCTTAAGGTTTAAGAATGATACCTGTAACCTATTTATAGGAGTTATTTTGTGCGTAATTACCTTTAAGCTCCATATCTTAAATAATAACCCAGTGGATCATTTATGGGTCTTCTGAGTCCTCTTTTCTCTTGGGCTTAAATTATCATTTGGCCTAATTATCTTCAGCTTGACTTATAGAAAAGCCCAATAATCTTTAACCTGACCCACATCACTATTTTTTGTTTTCTTGAGTAAAACAACAAGAAATAATCATTTTAACTTAAAAATTTTTCTCATTTTCAAATGACTTGAACTTATAACTAATATATATATATATATATATATATATATATGGAACATGATCATTCAACTTATATATATACATATATATATTTATATATATATATATAAAGAGAGAGAACATCGAAATGGAAAATAAGCCAAATGCCATGAATAAGTCGGTGTAATTTTGCGCCCCTGACTGTCCTTTTAGAACACTGTTTTGTTTTGTTTTTCTCAAAATCTTATGCATTTTCAATTTTCATTAGGAGCAAAAAAAGTCAAATTTGACATTTAAGGTGTACTTAGTAGAATGGAAAAGTAGAAACTCAGCAAAAAAAAAAGTAGAAGGATGGGAAAAAGTGTATAGAAAAGTAGAAAGAAAATAATTTTTGTTAGATTTTGGTAAAAAAAAAAAAGTGTGAAGAAAGAAAATAAGAAAGATTTTAATTTTTTTGTCCATATTAACAAAAAAAAATCCGAATTGAAAATATTAGTAAAGAATAAATGAAAGAGATATGGGTCCCTTATGTATAATTACAAAATCATCTCTTATTCTTTTAATTTTATTTTTTATTTTAACTCATTAATGTATAACCGTAAATTAATATATTTTCATTTTTGTCCTTTCATTTTTCAACTCTACTAAACAATGAAAAGAAATAAAATTATACTTTTTTTTTCACATTTTTCATCTTTTCTACCGAGTACATCTAAACAAAAAAATTAATATTTTTCATCTCTTCATTTTTTTTCTCCCTCTAATTTTCTATTTTTTTTCTCTCTCTAATTTTCTATCTTTTCATTTTTTTTTTATCCTACTAAGCAAAGCCTTTTTCTTGTATAAGCACAGGTATGTTCATTCGTTTTATGGTCTAAGATTAATCCTATTCAGGTCAGAAGTGGTAAACGGTAAAACCTTTCCAACAGTAAAAACTTCAGAACTTGAACCCTATCCAAGTACCTAAGGAAAAAACTTACTTCCACTTCTTTCAACCACTTGTTGGTTAAGCAAAACCTTAATATTTGGGATAAGGACGTTGTAGATAATGACCCAGACAACTGGGGCACCCCAGCTCCATCCGGTAGTTTTCTAATTAAAATTTTCTAACGTTTTTGCAACATGAGAGCGGATATTTAAGGGATATGAATTTTCAATAAATTTTGAGCAAGTAAATATTAAATGGTAAAAAGCAAGTGACTATGGCTAATGTTATGAATTCTTATACCCTGAAACACTAATTTGATATAGTAATTTTAAATAATGCTTAGAGAATACTTGTTAATGAAATTCGAAATGTAATTTCAATAAATCAACACTAATTGAATTTTTTTTTTTCATTTGTTGTTTGTTCTATCATATGTGTTTTTTCATGAATGAGTATATAATACTATAGAAATAGAGAGTTGATCCGTCAATAAAAATTATCATATATCCTTTGTTGTATGATTTAAAACTGCAAATTAATATCCATATTTCATAACAAATAAGAATATATATTCGATAGTAATTTAATAAGCAATTATTTATCTACGCCCTTGATTTACGATGATAATATCATATTAAATTGTCCGATAATTCTCATGTGTAATGTATTCCAAATTAGTTGATATTAATTTACTAAGTAATCATTTGTTACACTTGGAACTTTGGTTATGATACTATCAATAATTAAAATTCGCGTAATAATTATAACGTACTCCAATCTATAAATTAATTTAAAGATGATATACTATTTACTTTAGATGATCTAAAGCTAGCATGCAAGCATGCGCAAAAAGCCGGAACATCTTTTTGGTCCTTTTTTTTTTTGAATAGTCGAGTTTGATCAAATAAAATGGGACAGACGACTGAATAATTGTGCAAAGCAAGCAATTCTCTTGTATTTGTATGGTTTGAACTTTAAAGCATGCCAAGATTTTCATGGAAACCATATTTACCTCTAGTATCGGTCAGCTCTTCTTTACTAATGAGAAAAGTGCTCAATCAGTCAAGTCCCCCTTCAAAAACTTTGATATAAAAAATTGAAGCCCTGTTGAAATATTTCGCCCACCATAATGGATTTTATATAATGGTTATTGGATACTTTACGTTAGCGTATGCTTATTTCATTCAAATTATATCACATAATAATGTTATTAGAAAATGAAATCATTTATTAGCAAAATCATTAATGAGTTCATTAAAATAAATATTCAACATTTAATCATGTGAAGTGTAATAAAGAGTTGACTTTTTAATAATATAATTATGTAACATAATTTGAATGAAAGAAACATGTTAATGTAGAGTAATTGTTTCGTACAATCTATTTTATTATCTCACAGGGTCAAGATACAAAAACCTAATAGATGGGCTTGTTCATTGGCTGGATCAAGTCGAGTTTGAGCCAGGCTTAAGCAATGTATTAATGAAGTAAACGTGAGCCCAAGCCCGTCCCAACCTTTTTTCGGGCCTAATTTTTTACCAAATTCATTTTTACATATAATGCATAAGTCTAAGTTTGCTCAAATATTATTAATTTTTTAAAATAATTTATAATAAAATGCAAAAAATATTAAAACACAATATAGTCTCTAAGTATAAAAAAAATAAGTTTGAATATATTTTTACAAAAAGACTAAAAAAAACATAAAATTTAAAACCAAAATACAAAAAACAATACAAACTCGAAATAAATTGCACAAAGAAAATAATTTAATTTAAAATACATTCATATAAAAAAATAAAAAATTGTAGTAAACGGACTGAGCTTGGGCTTGAAATAGTAACCCAAGTCTAATCAAATTTTTAATGGGTCTCGTTTTTCAAGCTCAAGATCATTTAAGAAATTTAATATTTTTGTCTAAATCAGTTAAAAAAATGAGAGAATAAACTAACCCTTGAACAGATCTACTGATAACTAATGACTCCGTTACAATGATATTAGAAATTTGTAAATATAATATTAAGGTTATTTGTGAAATATGCATTTAAATGCAAATATATAACAATAACAATGAAGTGAAATGTATTGAAAAAAAAATTATAAACATTAAATTAAAATTTTGGCAAAAAAAGCATTAAATTAAAATGTATACATAATAAAATTATAATATATCTAAAAATAAAAATGATTATTTATATATATCAAATAATATTTTATAAAAAATATTTGAAAATTTTATTCAATATGAAATAAGCAAATAAAAGACTAAAAACGAAAGCCAGATGGGGCCAAGTCAATATATTCGATTCCGGTGGGCTACACAAAATCTGCCATTTTTAAGTCTTAATACATCTAACTGGCTTAAAGTCACCATAATAAAATATTCTTCCACATAATAATGACGATAAAAACTTCAATTTCCTGACCTGAGTCGTAGCAAAACTTTCTTAATTTGTTCTCTCTCTCTCTCTCTTGAGAAAGACTGAAAAGTCAGAAAAAAAAATACTTTCAATGGTAGAAAAGCTGCACGTCTCTTTTTTTAAATTGAATTCAATTAATTTGCGCAACCTCGTACATATATAAAATTAATAAATATATCTGGAGTTTGGCTTTTCATCCACGTTATTTGCAATCCTTGAAAGTGCCCTTGAAGTTTTTTCTCAATTCGGGTCAGCATTTGAATTGTATAAAAAAATTTTGATTTTTTTCGTTACATGATTTTCAAAGCGTTTTAATTACATATAAATAATGAATTTGTATATGATGCACTAACAGTGTATAGTTTCTATACATTATCAATGCATCAGAGATTGACACTTCATCAATAGGCTTTTATGGGCAAATTAAAAAAATTTATTTATATTTACATATAAGGACCTAATAATGAGGTGTCAACCTCTTATGCATTGACAGCGTATAGAAACTATACACTGTCAGTGCATCATATATAAATCTATAAATAATATGTTAAAAAACAAAGAAAAAGTGGGGTAAGAAAAGAAAAAAGGCTTAAGGAAAAGAAGAAAAATGACAGATCTGAAGAGAAAAAAAATTGAAGAAAAATATGGCTTATATATTGAATTTTAATGGCAAAAAAGAAAGTAAAATATTCTTTTTCCTCTTGAATTATGCATTGAATTAAACAATAAAAAGAAAGCTAGCGGAAACTTTATGTAGTTGAAATCTGATCGTTGAAACTTCAAACTTTGTCAAGCTGGGGTAGCTAGACTTCATGCGTAATTAATCCGTGACCGTGACATCATCGTTGGAAATTTGGAATTGCATATAATTATTAGGGTTTTAATAAATTATTTTTTATAATAATTTAAGTAGACTGACCTGTATAAATTAGTGTTTTTCTAAGTCCTTTTGACAAAAAATTATTTCTCAATAGCAGACTTTTTTTACTCAAACACAACCTGAAATCATAAACAAGAATTTAGGTAATTGTCAAATATGCCTAAGACATTGTGCCAACAGAAAAGAAATACACTATCGGTACATATGTACTGTTAGTTTATAAGGGTGTATTTGAAGTCCACCGTACCTAGTGCAATGGAATCCAAAGCTTTCTTTTTTTTCCCGATTGAAGTGCAGGGTGCAGTGGGATTAGATTCGGTAATTTTAGATATTATACTGGGACACGTTATGAAAACGATATGTATGTGATACAGGTAAAAAGTTGATAAAAATATTATATAAATATAGCAAAAACTGAAACGTAAGTTTTGTATTTGACATGTTCACACAAATTTTGACACGAAATTTTTATATTTTACACGACACAAACACAATTTTTGATGACACGAACACGGATTTTATACATGAATTGCAATGTCTAATTTGGATGTCCCCACGATTCAAACCTCAAAAAACGGGCTCAAGGGATTATGTCCTGGGTTCTCCAAGCCCATTAGGATAAAGTCGTAGGTGAGCGACCACCAACCTCACGTGTCAAGGTAAATCTGGGGCGAGGGTACGTAGGGGATGTTCGCCGACGGCTTGTTGAAACGGACAGGGTCTTGACATATATAAAATTAATTTTATTAATTTTTAATTCATTAAAAAATTGATAATAAAATAAATTTATTAATTATTTTAAATTAATCATTTTATTAATTTTATAAATATAAAATATATATTATAAATTTGATTATATATAAATTTTAATGTAATGTTTTTAATGGTCATTTTCTCTTTTCACTACACTCATCTCATCATCACCTTTTGTATCCAAAGTCAAATACATATCACTGTTTCACTACTCAATCTCACAGCTACTAATTTCATCATCACATTTGTTTTCAGTTACATCGAAATCAATCTCACTGTTACAATAATAACTAATCTCACCATCATCATTGTTGTCAATCACATCAAAGCCAATCTCATTGTCTATTAAAACAGACCCTAAATCTCATACATTATCAGTAAATCATAATATAACACTTTATTAATTTATAAATTTAAAATAATTTTTTAAATAAATATTATTAAATTCATGAATTATCGAAGTATCATGATAAAATTCTATAACAATACAGAATATAAAAAAAAGTATATAAAATAACAAGTTTGAAAATTCTCCAACAATTTTCGAAATTTGCACATGACAATAAAACTGAACTCAAGTAGAAGTGTACAAAAATATAGGAGCCAAAGCCGCTTTCTCTTGACTTTTCTATCCAACTTGTATATGACTTCATTTACTAAGGATACACTAAATTCCGTATATCATGATTACTAAGGATACACTAAATTCCGTATATCATGATTACTAAGGATACACTAAATTCCGTATATCATGATGTTACTTTTGTTTTAAGAAAGTTATCTTTTAACAACAAAAATTTTTCTAACCAATGTTGTAAAAATGTTAAATTTATCTTTTTTAGCATAAAAGAGTTTATGTTGCAATATGCTATATACAATAAAAATAGCGCTTTTTTTTTATGGAATAAAAATAGTACTTTTTGAAACTATTATTTGTAACGTTTTACAATAATTTATATATCTTTTTAACTCCAAAAAGCACTTTTGCTTCATAAGATGGTTTTTTTTTTTTTGAGAATTTCAAGATTTGATTTTTAATCATTGAAATTAAAAAACCAACATTTGATTAAATGTGAGTAAAAAATAGTCAACTGCTAAACTATATTATATGACCCAAGTCCTTTATTTTTGACTTGTTTATATTATCTCATATGATTAATCGCGTAAAAATCTTAATTAGCTGTCTAAAAATATTTATTAGTGATCCAAGCAAATACTTTTGGTAGCAATTAAGGCCTGAAAGTATCATGTTTGTCCAACGCATGAGCTCTAGGCACTAGCAGCTTTTCTTTGACCTTTCAATTTTCAGCACTATTAATATTCCGATTTCCCAACAATGCCAAAATATATTTTTCTCTCTTCTTTTTCCTGTCTAAATTTATAGCATATATATTATATTTTTTAATATAATATATTAAAATCATGTTGTAATATCTCTAATTGTATAGACTAATTAAGTATAATTATTATCATATAATTTATTTAGTAGTATAATTTATGTATAGTGTGACCATAATTGTATATAATATAAATATATTATACATGTATTTATCCTTAATGGGACGGATATAATACATGATTTACGATATAGGAGGTCCCTGCCCTTGGCATATATATAAGCTACAGGATGGCCCATTACTCATTGTAGCATTTTGATAGAAAATGAACAAGGGCAGTCCCTCCTTCTCTCCCGTTTCTCACCATCACTCACCATCATCATCCCTTCTCTTGGCAGCACCACCAGCACCGGCGGAGCACTGGCGGCACCTCCTCCCCATGGCAGCTTCAGTAGTGGCGTCAATGATGGAGAAATGGTGGGTATTTTGCATACCTACAAAAGGTTAGATTTCTTTCAAATATATTGTGCTAATGGGCTTTATGGACGAATTTGTTCCAACAATTGGCATCAGAGCACGTCCACAATAAAGCCATTAGCCATTTTTTTGAAGAAAAATGAAATTTGTGCATTTTATATTTTTTGGGTATTTTTCGGATTTTTACTATACCCATAAGATTTTTGTATTTTTGAGCTAAAATAATGTTATATGCTGCTTGAGGATGATTTTTTTGATGAAAATTCCGTTAAAACGAAGTGAAATGGGGCTGTGTAGGAAGAGAAAATGTCGGGTCGGGTTTAAAATACCCGTTTTTCTGCGTTCCTGCCCGGTTGAGTGAGGAAGACGACGGGCGCGTGCGTTAGCCTCATATAAGGCGCCCGCGGGCGTCAAAGATGATGAGGCGGGCGCGTGTACCGCATCAGAAATTAAAAAAAAAAAAAGAAAAAAAATAAATATATTTTTTTTCAGCCCGTTTTTTTTTTTGGCTAAATTGTGGCTGGGGAATTTTTTTTTCCCTATTGGGCCGGTCTTGGCCAATGTTTGGGCCAATTTTTTTTATTTTATTTTGGGCTGTTTTCTATTTTATCTTGGGGCCATATTTTGCTGGATATTTTTTTAATTGGGTCATTTTTTGTTTAGTATTTTAATGGGCCAACCATTATTAAAATAAAACCAAATAAAAAGGCTATTTGTTTTCTTTTAATTAAGTCTTAATGTTTTAATTTATTTAGGCCAAATTAATTTTTTTGCATTATGGGCATTATTTATTTATTTTTGGTAATTGGCTATTTAGTATTAATTTAATTTTGGGCAATTAAAATTAATTAATTTTGAGGTCATTTTGCCTAATTGACTTAGGGGCCATATTGATTAATTAATTTTATTTGGCTACTAAATTTGGGTTAATTATTGGTTATTTTGTATAATTAATTTAAAAGGCCATTTTAGATTATGATTTTAAGGGCCATTTTGATTAATTAATTATGGGCCATTTGGTTAATTAATTTTGGACAATTTTGGTCATAACCAAAATTTATTTAATAGCCATAATTAGTTGTTAAGCCCAAAATTAATGTGATATAAGTGAATTTTTTGGAGGAATTATTTTGGGGTAATTTTTGGAAATTCAATTACCCATTTAATTCATTATTCACTTAATTTTTGAAATATATACTCATGCCCATAAATTACTGATATTTGGCCTAATTAAATAAGTTTAAATAAACTCTCTAGAAATGAAAATTGCCTTATTATTTGAATATTCACATTTATGTTGAATTAATTTAATTAATTAATGTTGGACTTGAAATTACTACATATGCTTCAGAAATTGCATATTTTGGATGTAGTTAATTTTGGTCAATAAATTTTGTGAATATTCTTAAAATTATAAATCATTAATTGGATTGGCTAGTACTTGCCTGTCGCAGGAATAGTCATGAAGATTTTTTTTGATGATTTATTCTGATAATTTTAAGGATATAATAATAATAAGGCAATGCATAGTGATAGTTGCAGTTGCATAAATTTACTGAGGTCTCTGGAAGTGGCTAGTCTCTCCCTGTCGGATTGTTAGTTGCTTTTAGAGATGCTTGGGATTGAAAGGATTTTGGTTGGGATATGACACGGTCTTCCTACCCTGTCGGTGGGCAATCATTCAGGTTGTATTCAACTAGTTTTGTCTTATCCTCTATAGTGTATTGTGGAATAAAATTGACATTTATTGAGTTATTTCACTAGCCTCCATATTTGTGCAACTATCACATATCGAATTTCTAGCAGGATCAAATTAAATAGATAGTATGAATTATTCTCTATGGTTAGGGACATATTGAACTAGGAAGTAGTCCCGAGAGTTGATCTATCTTCTATACCCAATAATGTGAGCTCCTTGAGGACAAAATATTTGAAATTTCAGGAACACTCAAGTGAAAATTCTCTGATTATATAAAGTATACCATGAAAGAGTACATCAGAGGATGTGTTTCCGATTAGGAATAACGAAGAAGCATTTATGGATGCCATTAGAAAATAGTTCGCATAAGATGGATAAAGGTTGCTATAGGATTTTGATTCCATATATGGCAGATTCAGTATTACTTCCTTCTGGGATGGAGAATTGGAGATCTTCCAGTTTTACAGATCTCATTTAATGCAGAAGAAAGTATGACATTTTAATATCAAAATTGATATTGTCATTTAAGAGTGGGAGATCTTTCAGGTTAACAGATCTCATTCAGCCATAATGATGACATATGCCAATATCACTGCCAAAAGGAAATATTATTAAGAGGTCTCAATAAAAGATCATTTTAGAATAAGAAATTTGTCAAGTCTATTTCCCATTCTAGTTTCACCAACATCTCTAAATATCAATGTGTGTCACTTCTGTAATAATTCTGGGCACAAGAGGTAGATTGCAAGAGTCCTCTAGATTGAGATGTGCAAAAGGCATTTTGTTAGCTTTTATTTTGAATCCAATTTAGAAGATATGCCTTCTAACTATTGGTGTTTGGACACCGGTGCTATTGTTGATAAAGCCATAAGCAACCGAAAATAGAATAAGGGAAAATTGTTGTGAATTAGGGTTATAGAGTTAAAATCCATATTGAAAACGTAGCCAGATTGTTGTTATATTTTGAAGACAGTTTTGGAACTACTGTCAGTTTATACTTTTCATTTCGATAATAGAAAAGTATTTTGCTTAGTAACAACATATGTATTGATTCTGGCATTCTGCGTGATGGATACACAATGGACTTGTACCCCAATATTGAACAAATTTTCTTCAATAGTGAATGATGTGACTGTAGATTTTGATTATGATAGGATAGATAAGAAATCTATTAAGTTGTGGCATGGGTTAGGGACATTTCGAGGCACATGAAGAGATTGTATTAAGGGAGATCTTGCTGCTAATATTAAGGACATGATTAGTAGATATTGAAATAATTAGGAACTTATGTATACCGACATTTGTAGATTATTTTCACATATTGTATTTAGTGGATATAAGTGTTTCATCACTTTACTAACGACCATTTCGATGTAGGTCATATGGTGTAATAGATCTGATATTACAAAGGCCTTAGGCATTCTGATTAATTCCGCTGCGCTGCTTAAGGCAATGATCAGATAGTAGTGATGAATATCATGTTCGGTATAATGAAGCTAGGCAAAATCATATACCGATTTTCGGTTAAGTGCACTATAGGATTATATATTGACGCCTAGTGTACGGTGCTTGGAATATTAAAACAGAATGAGATTACAGTTGCAGTCAATCGTACATTCTAATCTAGTACGATTTATGTTAATCACTCCAAATCTTTAAAATTCGGGTGGAGTGAAATTAAAACTGCAATTCACATTCAAAGTTGATCTCCAAGCAAGACCAGTTCCTAAATGCATCCCAAGTTATAGTCAGACATTAAGCCGATTTTATGTCGTTTTCTGTGTTTATGGTTATAAGGTAAGGCAAAAGAGCTATAACCCATAGTCAAGAAAACTTGATAAGAAACCTATCAGCGGCAATTTTGTTGGCTATTATATCGGCTAGAAAGATTCTAAATTCATTTCTCGTTATGTGACACTAGAATCATTAAGTCTGACAATGCAATCTATTTAGTAGATGACTTAAAGAGTGGGAGTTGTGAACTCCACAAAGTCATTATTAAGATACATTTTGTTGTGCCATTCCCATATATGCGTTATCTTTTGATGATGAAAAGCCACAAAGCAAAGGAATCAACGATTAATCCCAATACCATATTTTGAACCTGCACCTGACTTTACAGAGGAACATGAATGTAAGATTCATGTGTCTTCTGATTCTGATGTTTATCAGGAGACTATCCTGATTCGAACTCTTAGAGTTGAATATTAGTCACGCAGGATGAGTAAGCATCTATGTTGCACAAAGATGCATGAGATCTATTTCTGTTGTCACATCATTGTAGACCAAGTGAAACCCTAAAGATTAGGCTAAAAAATTTTAAAGCTAAATTTTGCCAAGGCTTTAAATAAAGCAACCTAAAAGTTTGTAGTTCTTAAGGTGGAACATACAGTTTGCGAACTTAAGGAGTTCATTTATGAACATTAAAAGGCATCCAGATTGTAATATATATATATATATATATATATATAAAGAATGAGATTGTTACTTTGAGGAGAACATTATCGTTTGATAATTGGATCCATTGCGAGGTCAGTGGGAGTTATGTGCTTATTGTGCTCTAAATTGATGATGTCAAATAGCAGCCTATAGCACTGACCTATTGTATGAGACATTCCATGTCGTCATGTCACTTCAGGATGAAGAATCTAAGTGAGGCTCCATTTCGTTTTAAGGATTGAGATTCTTCGTGATATATCAATAGGCATACATTATTGGTCTCATAGAACCTACATTGAGTATTAAGTAGGTTTATTGTATATTGTTCTCCTATTAAGGCGCCATTTATTAAAAAGTGACATATTGTGAAAATCTAAAAGTCCTCAAAGTAAAAATGAAAGAGTTCATATCGAATGTTGTGTATGCCTTATTGTGGGTAATTACTGTATGCTCAAGCTTATACACATTTGGACATTGTGTATGTTATAAGTGTATTTCGGAAATACTTGAGCGATCCTGTAATAAAGAACTGGAAGCTATAAAGAGAGTATTTGGATATTGATAAATCTGACATTTTAAGTTTGGTCAGATATTCTGATGTTAATTTAGCAAGCTATCCAGATATTGAAAATTATTTTGGTTATATATATTTATGGATATAAAGGAACTGTATTTTGGAAAGTGTAAAGCAAACACTTACAGCATCCTTAATTGTGAAGGCTAAATATGTAGCATGTTGTAAAGCTACATGATGGGCCATTTAGGCTGCAGAATTTCATCTCAGGGTTGGTTTTCTGTGATTGCCATTTCGAAGTCCTGGAGATGTACTGTGGTAATGCTGCAGCAAGTATTTTCTCTCTCAAAATGCTTGGAGTTCCTCACACTCCAAATATATAGATATCATCATTTGGTTTTGTTAGAGAGAAAATAATTGAATCCATTGCTTGATTGGATGGTAGAGCACATAGTGAAAGAGCTCATTCTAGCTAACTGAAAGTTTGGCTGCTAAAGTGCTTTGACGACATAGCACTTTTATGAGGCATGTGGAGCCATTTGCAGTATTAAGTTAGTGGGAGCTCTGCAATAAAATCAGTTGCAACTGTGTGAATGGATTCCTATTTGTCATATATGCATATTCTGTCTGCGCGCATTCTGGTAAATATGACATTATGTTAAAGGAGACATTCTGCATTGGTCTCATGAGCTTCTGTTGAAACATTGCATCATTCAGTTTGGATGCATGGACCTAATGGAAATGGATATTGATTTTGTTTTCATATCATTTCCATTTCACACTCTACTATTTTTGTTGTAGTCTTTATAAGTTTACGCATTTGTACCCTGTCGGTATGATGCATTTTGAAGCTTATAAAAGGCTTCTTGTTGTTAAAGTATGTATGAGTCTACACATTTGTACCCTTTCGATACAATGTATTTAGAGGGCTTACGAATACATATTGATATTATATGATATTTTGTTAATTAACTTAATTGTCCAAGTGGGAGAATGTTGTAATATCTCTAATTGTATGGACTAATTAAGTATAATTATTATCATATAATTTATTTAGTAGTATAATTTATGTATAGTGTGACCATAATTGTATATAATATAAATATATTATACATGTATTTATCCTTAATGGGACGGATATAATACATGATTTACGATATAAGAGGTCCCTGCCCTTGGCATATATATAAGCTACAGGATGGCCCATTACTCATTGTAGCATTTTGATAGAAAATGAACAAGGGCAGTCTCTCCTTCTCTCCCGTTTCTCACCATCACTCACCATCATCATCCCTTCTCTTGGCAGCACCACCAGCGCCGGCGGACCTCCGGCGGAGCACTGGCGGCACCTCCTCCCCATGGCAGCTTCAGCAGTGGCGTCAATGATGGAGAAATGGTGGGTATTTTGCATACCTACAAAAGGTTAGATTTCTTTCAAATATATTGTGCTAATGGGCTTTGTGGACGAATTTGTTCCAACAAATCAACCTCTTCTCTTTTCTTAATTTCGAGATTAAAATCAACCTCCAACCATAAAAAGTTTTCTTGAAGATAATAATAAAATTCATAAGATGAAAGATAATTAACTTTCCATATATTACATATTTTTTAACCTTCCTAATTTAAAATAAGTTTCAACTGTAGAAAAAACTGACAATATTAAATTTAAAATTTAATTTATTTGATTCATGTAACACTCTTAAAATATAATTTATAATAAATTTAAGATTCTAATCTTAAATTTACATCTCTTTTATTTATCTCATGCCTTTATATATTAAAGAAATTGACAATATACTAAAAAAATATAATGATGTCACGACGAAAGCCAGCTGTTATCAAAAAATTTAGCCACTCAATGCCGGTTGAATACTGAAGTTGAGATAAACTGCATGAAAAGTTAATCCACTTGTGCACATAAATTAAATTAAATCCCCACGTTTTATTGACCACTCGACCCAACCCATCACCGCACTGCACATCAATAAGAGAGCGACGAAAGGAGATTTCCTAGAAATTGTAGTCTTGGATGAGGATCTGCCTGTTGAAAAATATGGAAAACATTGTAAATAATAATAAACAAATACATAAATAAATAATGTATTAGTACACTTTGGACTTTTTTGTTCAGCCCAACTTTGCTTTTGGCGTTTTTGTATCAGCTCTCATCATGTACTAGTATTTATATATTAACCCTATAAACACTTTTATTTTGAGCTTGTAATCAGTTCTCGGCATCTTAAAACAGAGCTAACAAGGCAGCCAAGGTTTGCTGGGCTTCGAGAGTGAGAGAGAACGATGGTGAGAGCTCCATGCTGTGAGAAGATGGGATTGAAGAAAGGTCCTTGGACCCCTGAAGAAGATCAGATTCTCATCAATTACATTAACCTCTATGGCCATGGCAACTGGCGAGCACTCCCAAAACAAGCTGGTAATTTATTTGTTTCAACAAAAATGCGTCAAATTTGATAATCTTGATCTGTTTCAACATCTCCATCACGCTTAAGCCTCATTTGTTTGATCAAAATTTAGTTATCTTGGTTTTGATCTTTTGCTCTTCTATGAACTTGTCCTTTTTCCAGGTTTATTGAGGTGTGGAAAGAGTTGCAGACTACGTTGGACGAACTATTTGAGGCCAGGCATTAAACGAGGAAATTTCACCAGGGAAGAAGAGGATACCATAATTAACTTGCATGAAGTGTTTGGTAATAGGTGCGTATTGATTGAATTCCTCTGTTCCCAGAAGCTTATAGTCCTTAGATATCTGACTTTCAGCTTCATTATACCTTAAAACAAAACATAATTCAAAACAAAAATAGGAGGATTAAACTTCTTCCATTTTGATATATGAAGAACAAGAAGGACTTGAGCAGTGAAATTGAATTGATTGATCCTTTTGCGTAGTTTCTAGCTTTGTTTATTGGTTTGAACTTTGAAGATCTTGGAATATGCTGTTTAATTTCAATTTGGTTGTATATATAATCATATAAACATGTGGGACTGAGAAGATTCCTTGCTGTGATTGTCGCGATGCTTATTATTAACATGTTTCAAATTTCAACCAATAAAAAAAAATACTTAAAAACAAGATTAGCACTTCGGTATAGTGCGATTATCTTTTCTGACACTAAAAAACAAGTCATTTCATCATTTATTTCGTTTAAAAATTACTGCCAAGAGCAAGAAAGCAAGATCAACCGCATTGTTTACTGCAAAGCTCAAGCGGAGTCTGATTCTCCTTGGTTTTTCTTGGATTTTTCCAGATGGTCGGCAATCGCGGCGAAATTACCGGGGCGAACGGACAACGAAATAAAAAACGTATGGCACACCCACTTGAAGAAGAGGCCGAAACAGAACCATGGCTCCAATGACAAGCGCCAAGCCATTGATTCATGCAAAGATATCAAAAAAGAACAAGAACCCGTGAATTGTCTAAGCCCTCTTAAAGCAGATAGCCCAGTATACAGGCCAGTTTCCCCACCAGAGTCGAGCAGCGAGGTTTCCACATTAACGACAAGCGAAAACAATAGTAATATGTGCATGAAGACTGAAACGCAGGAAGATTTCTCCGAAATCGATGAGCACTTCTGGTCAGAAGTATTGTCGGCTGACAATTCAAGAATGGCCGGCGATTTTCAAATGGTTGGCTGTGACCCACAACAGTACTTTCCAAGCTCCCTACTAGCATCATTGGAACCAGTCAACGACTATGGCTCAAATCTATATGATATTGATACTAACATGGATTTCTGGTTTAATCCTTTCACAAGAGCTGGGGATTTACCAGAACTTCCGGAAATCTGAGTAGTGATGTAATTAACTTATCGATCAGTACGTTAGTTGTAACCCCTTTTCTTTTTTGTTTTCATCAATGTTAACCTCATTCAGATTGGAAATGGTGATAAAAAAATCATTCAAACGAAAACTATGTTCAACAATCTTGAAATTGTCAAAACTTGCAAATTCATACAGTCCAAAAAAAGAAATATGAGCAGAAATAACCAATCTTGCAGTGCCTGTCAAGCAAAACTATTGTATTTGTCAAAGACTGGCATATACTTTTGCAATCTTTTTCTTGCTTTCATACTCGAGTTCATTAATTACAAAGCTTACATTCATCATCATAATCTATGAAAACAATTAATTTCGATATACGGTTTAAATTATGAGTAATAATTGCGCTACGAAAAGCTCACTTGCACGCCGGCGAACACATGCAATTAAGATAAATATTAATTTACTGGCTAGTAGGATTTAATTATATATTGCCATTTGCCAAACATTTCGGCAAAGAAAAAGAGCCATAGGCATTTTAAAATGGGCAGCAGACATCAATTTGACAACGGCTAGTTAATTTATTTCTCACTCGCACAAAAGAATTGAATTAGTATATATATTTTTTATTAATCTACATACGGTACAGGATCCACAAAATCGTGGGCAATGGATTTTGCATCAGATTTGGAGTTAAAAAAATATATATACTTTTGAAAGCAGATTAAAAGAAATCTTGATTGTTCTTAACGTAATCATTAATGTCTACATGTTTTCATACAAAGAGATGATTTACTCGTGCAATCAATTGAGGTAGTATAGGAGACAGAGTTAGCTAGAGCAATATGAAATAGACACCAACGCTTTCTATTTTATAATGGTGATTACAGAGTTTTGAGTTTTAGCTAGTGGTTAGATTTCAGAAAGCATTTTATATATATATATATATATATATATATATATATATATATATATCCCATGCATCCACAAGCATGCAGAAAAGGTGATCAGAAATAAACATTTTAATTCAATAGTTACATATTTTCACTTTATGTATGGCAGATGTAAGCCTTTATATTTATATTTTAAGATAAAGGTGAATTCATCAATCTTTAGATTTTATCAAGATTGATGAAAAGAAATTAGATTTTTTTTCTTTAAATTTAAAGAAGGGAATTCGAGTCTAACTTTTTGAGTAAAAACATATGCATTTACCATTAAATCAAATAATTAGATGTTAATTTTTTTTTACAAAGAAAATCTTTAACAACTGACGATAAGAGTGGAGTTGTTTGGATTTGAACTCAAACTTTACAATATGTCATAACTTTTTCTTAATCATTCGATTAAAAGATTATTGGTATAATCAGATGCTAGTAAGAATCTATTTTGAAAAACACATACACAACATTGTTTAATTAATTAATTAATTAATCTCTGCAGTTTCATTTTTGTTTTCAATGTGATTATTCGAAAATCTATATCTATAACAACAATATTTAACGTATACATTAGTTTAGTCGTCCACGATTAGCTTAGATGCTCAAGGAATTGGATGATTAAAAAATTGTAAGACGGTAGTAATATTTTTCTCTTGTATAATCTAAGCAAATATAGAAAACCCAGAAGGTAGAGTTGCTTCATCAGTGTTGTAGCTAAATCAAGACATCCAAAAACCATGAGGGGTTGGGGCTTAGTGAGATATTTCTGAGATAAAAAGTAGAGACCCTCACTCCAAATAATTAAGAACGTGACAAGTTTATCAGATATATTTAAAGATGGATTCACGGTTTGTGATTATGGAGGCGTTAGCAGCTTAAACACGTTTCCTTTCAGTTTTTTGGCAACAATCACACTGCTGTGCTATTCACTCAATCAGACGTTGAATTGTGTGTTTCTGAGAAATAATTGAGGCAAGCAGACGTAAGCAAGCAATGGATCGAGATCTGATGAAGCTAAGAAAGTGCCTGCATGCTACACTTATTACATAATGTTTTACTTTATTGTAATTAATTTTATATTTATTTTTTATTTATGATATTTTTAATATATTTATATTTATTCATATTAAATTTATATATACTATCATGTGTATTTACGTTGATCTTAATTAAAATAAAATTAAAAACTTTTAGCTTCATTGTAAAATTCTCATACGAGAAAATAAATATCAAATCAATTGGTTGAAATATGGGAAAACAAGCTTTTTCCAGTATACTATAGTTAAGATTTGGACTTATTAACTGAAAATTCTGGGATTTGTACCGCGTCCGCGGGCAAGGAATTCAAGCTCAGGGAATATTATATCTTTTTCTATTAAAAAAAACATTTTGGGCCTAAAGGGCAGTCATGCCAGTTTACTCTCAAGGCTAAAGTCTCGGCTCAAATGGGCTTTCAGAAACTGGATTTGATGATCCAATTAAGGAAAAAGGGCACTAAATATGATCCTTTCGGGGACTGCAAATTTTCGATTTTGTTTCACCGGTCATAATTGAAATCAGTAGCAAATACTGTTTTGATTTCATCATAGTTCCATCTTATAATTCGGTCACAATTCGATCTCGTATTGATCAACTTCCAAATGCCTATGAGCTTCAAGTCAAGTGGACTATATAAATTAATAGCCACCTATACTTATCAAAATGGATTAAAGTGTTGATTGATAAATTGAAAAACTAAGTATCAAATTTCGAATATTAACATTTTTAAACATCGAACTTTAAATTATAAAAACCGTTTGAATAATACTAGTAAAATGTGATTAGATATATGGCAAAGGTCATAAATAAACAAATATGAATTAATTTTTGAAAAATGGATAATTAATGAAGAGAAAAAAATTATGGTTGTTGCGCATAATTTAATATACAAAAACGAAATTTAGAAACAAGAGAGATATAAATATAAGAGAATTTCTTTTCTTAAAAAAAAAAAAGAAGAAAAGCAAATTTTTTGAAGTTAAGCGTATTTAACATTTGAGATTTATTTAAGTTTTTTTTTTCTTGATAAGAGATTTATTTAAGGTTGTTTTATGAAATTTTCTCCATTTATTAAAGACCAATTCAATCAATTTTTAATATTTGTACATTTGTTGTACTGTACAACTCAATATTTTTCTAATTTAACTGCTGTGAAATTTATTTTATCTCTACATTATATAGCATGAATGCAAAAAAAAAATCTAATAAATTAGATAATTTTGACACATAAATAAAACAAAAATCTTTTCACTTACTACCAGTTTTAAATTAGATGTTTATATAAATTTTAATATGCTATTAGAACTTCTCAATCATTTTCTTTTTCATAATAAATTCTATGTTTATGCATAAAATTTATTAAAAATTAAAGTGAAAATAAAACAAATTCTTTAACCTTTTATTAGAAAAAGAGCAACCATGAGCTGTTAACTTAAGCCCTGCTGTTGCCCGTTGGCAGTCTACTTCTCAAACATATGGTTGAGAGTTGAGACCGAGAGGCCACAGCCCGCAGATGACACGGTAGGCTATATATATATATACACACGCACACGTGCGCACGTAAATTTAATAATAATAAACCTAAATATATAATAATAAACATAAATATATTAAAATAAATATAAATTTAATATCCATAAACATAAAATAAATTAATCTTACAATAAAGTAGATCATGATGTAAAATTTTTCACACCAAGCTACTTGTTTCTCACGAGTGATGACTGAAAATTTAAAACAACCTCTGAAAACATATAAAATTTGACATACATTCATAAAAAACAATTAAACTTACCAATTTTGATTTACATCATTTATTTTAACTCCCCTTCTCCGGGAGTACTACTCTCCCCCTCCTAATTTCTCAACGCCATTGAAATCCTTCCACTTACAGTCAATACTGAATATTACAGACACACAAAAAAAAAGGGGAAAAAAAACTACAAAAAGAAAACAAGAACTAAACGTATGCGCTAATTAACAAGCGCTACAAATTACGTGCCACAATTTCCTGACGCTTCATTTCTGCTCGGAAACTTGCAATAAATTCCTCTGCTCTTGCATCTATTCCTTGCAGCATAGGCGACGCCAATCCTACCGGTTTTTCATCTCCCTGCTTTTCTCCTTCCTTGCTTGTTCCCGCCTCTGCAGCTCCAGCTTGACGAACGAGCTTCACACTATTCTTTTCCCTTGGAACAATATCACTCTTCTCTGATGGTTGCTGAGGATTAATATAACCCACCAGTTCAGAGAGAGGCGCCTCTTTAAAGAGCTTATCTATGTAAACAGGCGCAGCAGCTTTATTTTTGGAGACGTAGTAGCGCTGGTACCCAAAAGGCAGAGCACGACGTCGACTGTTGCGCTGAAGGCGTTGCCCCAAGAAAAGTGAAGGCTTAGTAGTTTTCGAAGCAGCTGTTTGCAGCCGATTCTTCTTGGGTTTTTTGATGGCTTTCGATTTCTGAAGTTTATGCAGTCTGGTTTGAAGTTTGGAAGTAAAGCTCTTCCATGCCTTCTTGGCTGGAGGAAGCCTTATGCTGAAGCAAGACATGAACAAAGAGAGAGTGAGAAAAAGGGTGTTAAAATTGCTTCTTTATAACACCAGATAGAATCTGTCATATGATTCGCATTCTCTGCCGTCTTAAAGCTTCACGGGACTCGCTTAGGTCTTACGCTAACTACCTGACGCAAGAAATATTTAATCAGAAGGTGGGAAATTGGTGGCTGGAAAGTAATTAACTATGTTTATTTGATTAAAAGATAAACCAGCTTTGATCCAAAGCTAATTCAAACCGACAAATTGGAAATCACATTTATCCCTCACCAAACCATACCATATTGGATATATGCATTAGGCTACGTTGATCCTTCTCAAGGCCCACAAAATTTTTCCTTTGGGCAGAAACAAATGGAGGTTAAGCGCTGCAGCTGCACTTCTTCACCAAGTATTAGATGCTTTTACCAGCACAAAAGGTTAGCCCTCGAGAAGCCGAGATAACAGATGGGGAGAGAGCAAGGAAGTCCGCAGAGGCGTTTGGACGAAGCCAGAAGGTTGCCAAATTCGCCAAGGAGACATTCTCGCCATCCCTGCTGCCGCAACATATTGGTGCCAAAACGATGGTAACGAAAAGCCAGTCATGGTTGCTGGCTTTGATCATCTCAACAATCCATCTTACCGGCTGGGCCAAAACTTCAGGGTAACCATTTTTTTTTTCTGTATTTTTGCGTTATAAATTATTCATCTCAACATTTTGAATATATTTTGCTTTCATTTATGTACCCTTTGTTGTTGAATTATTTCAGCCTGGCTATAGGGCGAGCAAGTAGTAAAGGACAGGGTGTTAAAAGAGTCGAGACACTTTCCAAGGGTCTTTGATTTTCCAGCAGAGGCCTTTGATTTTCCAGTTAAAGTCGTGAGAAAAATGCAAAAACAAAACAAACAATGACCCTTTGTCAAGTGTAAAGAAAGGATGAGCGTTGTTCCCCAGGAAGAGAAAGGGAAGATGAAGAAAGGACGAGACTTTTTATACCAACATAAAATATCAAAACATCCATGTAAAAATCTACAGAGTCGGATAATCCTATACGTTACTACACCATGATTGAGTTCTCAGGGTAAAAAATCGATGCGCATGATGCATCCCACACACAAAGCAAACCCATAAAAAATCACAGTTAACAGACCAACCAAGAAATTCTGAGGATTTGGAGCAGCAAGACTTGCATCAACTAGAATACCCTTTTTTTTTTACAATCTGTAAAATAAGTTGACAGATAAAAAGCTAAAACAGGATCATCTGAATGGATCCATTATCCAAAACAAACTTTAGCTTGCAAGGCTACAGGGTCATAAAGGCTTTAGAATAAGCAATGAACAGTATCTGTTATCAAATTCACAATTTCAATAACCATCACATTGATAAAAGCATCATGAACCATGAATAATAGCTTGCCCCATAAACAGAAACATGTTTCAGTCAAATTAGGGTGATATGCAATGCCAAAAAAATAAGTATCTGATGCCTCATGGAATCTGGATCACAAGATTTGTTGGTGAAGTTTTAACAGTTCATGTTAAGCCATATGATGGCAGCATGGTTGAAATTCCTATCCTATTGAGTGCAAAGTAAAGTCTAGTACCATCATACATTTAAATGAGTACAGGAATCTCAGCCAAACCTGATCCTAAAATAAATGAATATGAATATGCTTCGCAAAAATTCCTTTATTTGCTCAAAATAATCAAAAAAATTATTTATCAGCTAAAATTCTCCCCGGCAGAGAAAACAAAACCCAGAGAGGATCAGCAGAAAAAATATATGAAAGCAGGAGGGGTCAAATCATACAACATCCATTAATAAGAAAGGATATTGACCAGAAAACAAACTAGATGAGGGCTTGTACACCAATTTGTTGCATTTCTCTAAGCTTCCATATTGGGTAGAGGGCACCCTCTCCAAGTTCTTCTACATCCACTTGTTGCATAGCCCAGGCATAATACACGGTGTGAATTGTATCCTAGTAACACAACAAAATTTATATATCTAAATCAACACATTGTTAATGTTTATGATACGCAAGATGATAAATCAAAGGTCAAATTCTCTTAAGGCAAAGTTATGAACAAAACTATTAAGAGAAACAACATAAGATGATACATGACCAGAAAAGTATGGAAAACAGCAAACTAGTTCATCATTTACCTTCCCGCCTTCCGTTATTCTACCCTCTCTATCACGTACGCAGTAAATCTGCTGCGTTTGAAACTGTGAACATTGAAAAGGCAGAGGCCAGCATCAGCATCAAAAACTTTGAGAAGCTTAAAATCAAGTAGGAAAGAAATTGAAGAAGCAGAAGAAGAAACTTATACTGCCACAATGATAATGGGGGTAGTCCCCATCATTTTCGTCTCTCTAACTTCTACGTCAGATACATGTAGAATCTGCAGTAAAAGTAGGCCCAAACTAGTAACATCACTTCATATCAAGAATATAATTCAACATGACAATTAGAACCAAATCATCCTTGCTACAATCTGCAACCTGACTTTTACAGAGGCCATGAGTATTTATAATCACATTTGGTTATATCAAGTAAGTGTTTTCTTACTGACTTTTGTTACAACAAAGTCCAGAAAACTTCATATAACTGTGCTTAAAGATAACCATCTTACCAAGACCCATATAATAGGGCATTAGCATAGGCAGCATTTAACAAAATCGTAAGTTTCTTACCTTGTTATCGAAAAATATTCCATGGCTCTTATAAGCAGTATGCTCTGCTTTGCACCTGTCAATGACTTCTGGACTACAATACTTCTTCAAAGTTTCAACATCTCCCTGTGTATAAAATTTTTTGTTTGTTATTAGAGACAGCCACCATCTGAAACATCATTTTTATTGGAAAAGACAAAACACTAGAATATAAGCCAGCAGAACTCCAAACTCACTTTTATATAAGCATTAAGGACAGGTCTGATTGCTTCCTGAACTTCAGTCACAAACTCTGGCAAAGAGAATGACCTACTCCATGCACCAAAGAATTACATAGAGGTTGTCAAGACATGGAACACAAAAAACCATAGTAAAAATAAAGGAGAGGTGACCATACGGATCTCGTCGACGTATTTCTTTGTATGAGGCTGCAGCATCTGTTTCTTGAAAGATACTCTCATTTATACTGTCAAAACGAGAATAACAAAATCAGCATCCCAACTATCATATCAATAACTCTCTAAATCTTATGTTGAAAGATTACTAGCAGAGTAGCAGGGGAAAAGGGTAAGAACACAACAAGAATGAGTAGCATACTCTTGAATTTTGTGAACAATGGGGTTATCACTGGTCTCCCATCTTTCACGCACATCCTCCGCAATCTGCCAATTCAGCCATGTAACAAATCAAGCAGTTCAATGAAAGTATGTACAGATTTTTTTTTCCTGATTTCAGAAATTGACACTCCAGTATAGGCAATGAAAAGAGCACGCATCATAACCAGAATAATAGTAAGCAAGGCAGGGGGGGGGGGGGGGGGGGGGGGGGGGGGGGGGGGGGGGGGGGGGGGGGGGGGGGGGGGGGGGGGGGGGGGGGGGGGGGGGGGGGGGGGGGGGGGGGGGGGGGGGGGGGGGGGGGGGGGGGGGGGGGGGGGGGGGGGGGGGGGGGGGGGGGGGGGGGGGGGGGGGGGGGGAAACCTACCTCTTGGCCCTTTGTCACAACAGGTTCACTAATCCCACTAACACGCTTGAATAAAGGATGACCTTGCATCTATGCAAAAGAGGAAAATATCCATTCATATAAGAAGCAGAAACACATAAGCAAATGGTGAAACTTTTTAGTGATATTTCAGTAGAACCAGCATTGACAGTAAACTTACCTTCTCTTTGAACGCCTCCCACTTTTTACTCCAACGTGACTGCTTAGATGGCAAAATAACAATATCAGTTCTTGTACTTCTTTCAGCTGTTGATGAGGGAGAGGGAGTATACTCCAGGTGCTTTCTCTTACTTGGGTTACCACTTAACTCATCCTTAACAATGTCATATCCCTTCTTTGCTAAATCAACAACCTTCGCTTCCTTTAACCTTTGGAAAGCCAAAGAAACCTTTGGAGAAGAAATGCTGGACTTAAATTTTCCAAATACAGTTTCTGCAGTATCACCAGACCCAGACTGCTCATACTTCTGTTCCCCAGATGATGCCTTACCTCCATCCTTCACATCAGCACCATGCTGAGCTGAGGTACTGGTTGACTGTGAAGACTCTTCTTTTCCAATCCCAAATGTTTCCTTAACCTAAAATAATAATATGGAAAAACTTATTAAAAAGTGGTCATGGACATAAACAGTAGGCCAAACTATCTAAATAAAAATCAAACCTCCTCTTTGGCAGCTGAAATCTTCTCTTTCATGTTGGCAGAAACCTACAAACAACATAATACCAATCAAATACGATTTAGGCATCACTAATATAGAGAACAGCTCCACCAAAGTTTCACATTATAAACAGACAAAATCCTTCATCACATCTCACAGCCAGGAATTAAATTACAATGAGACAAACGCTAATTTCAAGTAGCAACAAGAATAATAGAGTTGATTCACCTCACATCATTCCACATAGTTAAGAATATAGAATCTAGATTACTTGAATTGTGGCTCCACATAAGAGAGCAACTATGGAAATCATAATATGGTAACACATTGCATACAAACAACATAGACATATAACTAAATGTGTATATACATTAACAGGACAGTACAATATAAAATCGATGGGAGGTTGTTTTTCAAATATCATCCTTAGTTTTTTATCCAAATCAGCCCAATGTCTAAGGTATGGTCAAATTCTAAAATCAAACTTGTTGATTAAGCGGGATTGCATATCAATTCCACAATATGTGTTGGATACAAAACACACAAGGAAAGCCATGTATAGTTTTTAGGTGTTAAATCACTTCCATATATATATGCATCGGAGCCCGGGTGTAGTGAAAAGTGGGCAAGGGTTGCTAGGTCGTCGCCCAGAAGTGACGAGCCACATCGACGCCTGGATGTGGTGTTAAATAGGCAAAGGTTCCCACACCACAATGGACGGGGGTGGGTAAAGAAGTTAGTCCATAACCATAAGCTTAGGTTAGGATCTTGGAATATAGGTACGCTTAGTGGTAAGTTAGGTGAGATTTGTGAGGTTATGAGTAGGAGGAGGGTTAACATCTTGTGTCTCCAAGAGACCAAATGGGTTGGGGAAAAGGCTAGAGAGATAGCACCTTGACAATATAAGCTTTGGTACACAGGGAAAGATAGAGACCGAAATGGAGTAGGTATAATTATAGATAAAGAGTACCATAAGGATGTTGTACAAATTAAGAGACAAGGGGATATGATTATTTTGGTTAAACTAGTTTTAGGAGAAGAGGTGTTGAATGTCATTAGCGTGTATACACCCCATATAGGACTTGATGAGGTTAGTAAACGACAGTTCTGGGAGGATTTAGATAAGGTAGTACAAGAAGTACCCATAGGAGAAAACCTTTTTATTGGCGGTGATCTTAATGGACATGTAGGTACAAGTAGAGAGGGTTTTGAGAGAGTACATGGGGGTTTTAGTTATGGTGTAAGAAACGAGGGAGGAGATGCTATATTAAATTTTGCTTTATCTTATGACCTAATCCTAGCAAATACATTGTTTAAGAAGAGAGATTCTCATCTTATAACCTTTAGAAGTGGACCAAAAGCAAGTCAGATAGATTTCTTTTTAACTAGGAGTAGGGATAGATATAGATGTTTGGATTGTAAGGTTATCCCAAGTGAGAGTGTTACCGCGCAACATAGACTCTTAGTTCTAGATATGAAGATAGATAGACGACATCGAAGGAACCAACAAAAAGGAATTGAACGGATTCGATGGTGGAAGCTAAAAGAAGATTGTCATACAACATGTAGAGATAGTTGGATTCAAAAAGAGGCTTGGACAACAAAAGAGAACCCAAATGTAATGTGGAATAAGATGGCAAAATGCATTCGGGAGGTAGGCAAAGAGACATTAGGAGTATCAAACGGAAAAGTGCCGATTGGAAAGGACGCAACATGGTGGACTGCAGTAGTAAAAGATGCTATAAAGACTAAGCGAGAGCGTTACAAGGCTTTAAAGAAGAACAATACAGAAGAGAGTTTTTCGGAATATAAGGTAGCAAGAAAGGAGGCAAAGAAGGCTGTGGCAGAAGCTAAGACGAGGGTTGCGAAAGAGATTTACGACAAGTTGAACACAAAGGAGGGAGAGAAAAGGATATACAGATTGGCGCAAGCAAGAGAAATGAGGAGTCGCAACCTAGGAGTTGTGAAATGTATTAAGGATGAGCATCAAAGAACTCTCGTTAAAGATAATGACATTAAGGACAGGTGGCGAGATTATTTTAACAAATTATTTAATGATGGACAAAATAAAGTTTTGGATAATATTTTGGTGCCTCTTAAGGATTTAAATCAGTGCTTTATGCGTAGAATCCAAGAGACAGAGGTAAAAGATGCACTAAAGATGATGAAGAATGGAAAAGCTGTTGGACCTGATGACATCCCAATTGAAGTTTGGAAATGCCTTGGAAATGTAGGAGTTAGGTGGTTGACAAATCTATTTAATAAGATTTGGCACACTAACAAAATGCCAGAGGAATGGAGAAAGAGTGTCTTAGTACCTTTATATAAGAACAAGGGAGATATTCAAAGTTGCGCCAACTACAGAGGCATAAAATTGATGAGTCACACGATGAAACTATAGGAGAGAGTGATAGAACGGAGATTAAGAAAGAATGTAGAGATATCGGAGAATCAATTTGGTTTTATGCCGGGTCGATCAACTATGGAGGCAATATATTTGCTTAGACAACTTATGGAGCGCTTTCGAGTAATGGGTAAAGATCTTCATATGGTCTTTATAGATTTGGAGAAAGCATATGATAAAGTGTCTAGGAAGGTACTCTGGTGGTCATTAATGAAGAAAAGAGTTCCTTTGAAATATATTAAACTAATTAAGGACATGTATAGAGGTGCAAGGACACATGTGAGGACAGGTGGGGGGCAAACAATTGAGTTTCCTATCACGGTGGGATTACACCAAGGGTCAGCGTTGAGTCCATTCTTGTTTGCGGTAGTTATGGACGAACTGACAAAATCCATCCAGGATAAGGTGCCCTGGTGTATGATATTTGCAGATGATATTGTCCTATGTGCGGAAACTAGAGCGGAGATCAATACAAAGTTGGAAGTATGGAGACAAACGTTGGAATCAAAAGGATTTAAACTAAGCAGAGTGAAGACTGAATACATGGAGTGTAAATTCAGTTCTAACCGACTGGAAGCGCATGATGTAGTGAAGTTAGATGGGGTGGCGATACCAAAGCGGGATCATTTTCGATACTTGGGATCAATAATACAGATGGATGGAGAGATTGATGGTAATGTGACCTATAGGATCCAGGCTGGATGGAGTAAGTGGAGAAGTGCTACAGGTGTGTTGTGCGATAAAGGAATTCCTACATGGTTGAAAGGCAAGTTTTATAGGACAGTTGTTAGACCAACATTGTTATATGGTAGTGAATGTTGGGCGACTAAGAGGCTACATACACAAAAGATGAGTGTAACAGAAATGAGAATGTTACGGTGGATATGTGGATATACAAGAAAGGATAGAATGAGAAATAATGATATTCGTAAGATAATTGAAGTGGTACCTATTGAAGACAAAATGTGTGAAAATCGTTTACGTTGGTTTGGATATGTAAGACGTAGACCTGTAGATGCTCCAGTTAGACGAATAGAGGCTATGGATGTTGAGAGAAGGGTTAAGACTAGAGGAAGACCGAAAAAGACTTGGAAGGAAGTAGTTTGGAAATACATGGAGGTTTTAGAATTAGATGAGCAAATGGCCTTGAATAGGAATTTATGGAGGCAGAGAATACATATGGACGATCTAACGTGATTTTAAATATTGGTTCATATAGCCTACCCCAAAGTATTGGGATAAAAGCTCTGATGATGATGATGATATATATGCATTACAAGAAGAGGCAATTTGGAAAATACACATAGTAAATGGCAAAACAAGTGCCAGTGCACAAGGCTATCATATTGTCGGGTCTGGGGGGTAAATAAACAATACATGCAAACCCCAAAAAGAACTATAGGAAGAGAAGATAAATCAGAACCTAACCTTTTTCGCTGTAGCTTCAGCCTCTGTCCACGCACCGTCGACCTGCTTGTAGAGCTGCTCGGTTGTCTGCTTCGTTCTGCATTCGCCATTTCACCATCTCAGGCACTCCCTTGACATACAGGGGTATGTCTCAGCCTATTACCCTAATAAGGCTAACATAAGCAAAGCCTAAAGTGGTTACTGTAATACAAGAAAAATTACCTAACTTTCAACTCTTCTGTTTTCCCCTTCAGCTCCTCGACCGATTGCTTAAATTCCGGATTTCTACAAAATTACCCCACCAAAAGAAAGTTAAGAAACTTGTTTTTTATCTTCTCAAAATGAAAAAAGTATTAGTAGCTTCAAATACCTGCCAGCTTCGCCTTTAATTTTTTTAGAGAACTCATTGAAGACACTGAACCGTCGATTGCTGGAGTACCCATTCCCGTATAGCAATCTTAGTTTCACATTCGAACCCTAAAACACCAAATCCCCATCCCCACCAAAAATTTCATAAATTGATTCCAAAACAAGTACAAAACTTTACAATCCCCTCGAACCAACCTAGCAGCTTCATACCTGTTGAGACGTAAGATGCAGAAAAAGGGGCTGTCTTGCAATGAAAAAATCTCGAACCAGCTTTCTACTAGCCATCAACCAAATTTTCTTGAGAAAACTTTCTAGGGTTTAAGAACAAGGGCTGGTTTTCCTTTTTTTACATATATACCGTGTTATACTGGTATGGGATAATTTTCTTTTATTTTCCAAAGGGAGAAAGAAATAGTGGAAAAATAGGACCAAAGAAGAGACTTGAAATTAAATTTTTTCGTGACAAACAAACAACTGAAAATCTAGGGGTTGCCAATAATTTTTTGACTTGATTACTAAAGATGAGTTATGACATATTGTAAGTTTTGAGTTCGAATTTAAATATTTTCATCTCCTGTTATTTAATATTTTTCTTGTAACAAAACAAAAATTTAGGGGTCAGAATAAGTGAAAGCCAATTTTTTTAAGTATTTGAACAAAATTCAAATTTTGAAATTCTCACTATTATGAAATTTTTATTGTTTATTATTTTTAATTCAAACAAAATTACTTGACAGATGAAAATTCCTATGCTCATATCAAAAAAAAATTTATTGGTTAATGAGATTAATTTCATACTTGGAATTTCTTTGGAGACACGTAGGGAATTAAATGTGCCTAGACACTAAAGTAATAAAGTTTCCTTCTTTCATGCCGAAGTTGAGTAGGACTAGGACTAGGGTTTTCATTCTTCGTTTGACTCTTTAGATTTTTTTTTTCAAGGTAAAAATAATCCATTCATAAAAATGATATACATTTTGGATGAATAATTAGAAAAACTCTAGCCAACAGGGAATAATTTTTTAATAAGAGCTACTTTGAATGAGTGGTGCAATTGATTTCAATAAAATTGAAAAAATAAAATGTTGATCGAGTAAAGATAATTTTAATAAAATAATAAAAAATTAAAAAAAATGATAATTTTGTAATTTTATCTTTTAAAATTTTTGTCTTTTATTAAAAGATTCTACCACACCTTACCAAAGCTCCAGTGTAGTGAAATCCAAACAAAGCGTGAATCCTAAAATAGTTTAACCATGTTTTTTTATAAATCTGCAAAATTTTTAATGAAAACATAATCATTAGAATTAATATTCAAAATTTTAAAATTAATTTTTATTTGAATTATATTTGAGTTTAAAAGACCATACAATAAAATAGAAATTTATTTGACCCGTAAATTGAGCATGTATATGTGTGTATATACATATATATTACATGGGAAGATTAAAAACATTTTATGCTTATACTTTGAATAAAGAGAATGGTAGTACATTTATTTTAAATAAAGATAAATTATCAAATATGTTATCATTGCAATTTTTAAAATCTTAATAACTAAATATACCATCGATATTTTGTGTAAAATGGATATAATAAACTCTCAATGTTTTATGCAAATTAATTTATAAACTTCTATTTTGTTATAACTAAACCTACAATTATTGAATGTTGATAGATGGCTTTGTGGATTGTCACGTGACACTTTACTTGTACAATACAACAAAAGTTAGTAATATTTAATAGATTTAGATTTAAGTGTATAATTTTAAAAAATTGAAAATTTATTTATAATAAAATAAAAATTTATAAACTTATTTACGTGCAATAAAATGTTAATGTCTTAATTTCTATTTATGCAATAAAAAATTGAGGTATATTTAATTATTAATCTATTTTTGGAATGTTAATAGATGACTCACTCTTTAAAAAAAATATTTTAAAACAAAAAAAAAAGTAAAAAAGTGAGATGTGATAGTTTTTAACTCTACCTATAAAATTAAAACAGTTACCTGTATCAAAAACTAACCCATAAATAAATTCTAAAGAACGAAATATGTAAATTGGAATCGGCTAATAGCCCTATTAGCAATAGCTTATGCATTGTGACTTCTAAATCGGCAATTTTTTTGAAATCCTAACATATATATATATATATATATATATATATACACACACACACACATATATATAATTTTTTTTGAACAAAAAAAATCTTTAATTTTTAAATAAAAGGAATAAAACAAGCACTGAGCTCAGCTAGCCAGTCTCAATCATGGTCTTTATTATCTTTTCTGGCTTCCCAAATTTTTTTTTAATGGCAATTGAAACTTCATTTATTTAAGAAGTATCCTGATACATAACATCACGGGGATATAGCATTCCCATGAAATCATACACAAAATTACTTTTCACATCATCAAGCATTTCTTCAAAAACAGCAAAGGTGAAAGATGTTTCCACGCCCATTCCAGCAAGAACATCTGCACAAGAGTTTGCTTCACGATAGATGTGATGAGCTTTGTCAACTTTTAGCTGCTGCATCAATTTCCTGCATTCAAAAACAATGGTTGAGTGAGTATGTGTGGTAGGAACTCCCTCATTCACGTACCTTGTGGCTACTTTCGAGTCCATTTCCACGATTAAGTTCAACAATCTTTTTTCTGGCAGCAAGTCTGAGTCCATCTCGCAACCCCCAGAGTTCGGCACCTACACTAGTTGTGATGCCAATTCTTCTAGCATAGCCACAAATCGAATTGCCCATGGAGTCTCTAATGATGCCTCCCGCCCCTGCCTTTCCTAGATTGCCTTTGGCTGCTCCACCAGTATTTAACTTGTTACACCCTGGTAAGGGTGGTTTCCAACCTACATTGATCTGTATAGTCCCTCTCACATTCTTGTTTGGGCTCATAATTGCCCAATATTCTTGGATATTTCGTCGCAGCTTATTCATCCAACTATTAGGATCCTCCACAATGCCATTGAAAATCTTTTTGTTCCTTTCAGTCCAAATGTGCCATATACTAAAGGAGAAAATAGTTTTCCATGGTGTCTCACCTATCCCAACAAGTGTGTCTTTGGTTCCACAATTTACCTGTATCCATTGCTCCACTCCAAGGTTAAAGGATGTTTGTGTTTCCTCTAGAATACCAATATTTTTCCATAATTCTTTTACCTCTCTACAGTCTCTCAAACAGTGGGTTATTGATTCTTCTTCTTCATTACATCTCGAGCATTTGGGATCTATTTGTAAGCCTCTCTCCACCAGATTGAGCTTGTGGCAACTTTCTTATGCACACAGAGCCACAAAAAAATTTTAACTTTTGGCAAGGAATTTAACTTCCAGATTATTTCCCACTTACATCCATTTCTCTCAGATTTGATGTCTTTTGCAATGTTATAAGCAGACCCCATAGAGAATTCACCATCAGTGGCAAAGTTCCAGCCTATAGTATCTTGTTTCTCCCGACCTATATAGCTAGGTATAGCTTAAATTTTTTGCATAATCTCTTCCGGGTGGCTATTGTTCAATTTATCCCAACTCCAACTTCCATCCTGAGAAATAATACCTTTAACAAACAGTTCATTATCCTGTGGTAGCCACAGTCCATGGACTATTTCATTTAAGGGTCCCAAACCAGTCCAGTTATCTATCCAAAACCGTATTCTTGATCCATTTCCTAAGATCCATTTAATCCCTTTCTGTAATATGTTATTTCCTTTCCTCATGCCAACCCAAATTCATGAACATGCTTTTGTTTTAAATTCCCCGTCTCTTAGGTATTTTGCTTTTAAGATTTTCACCCACATGCTCTCATTCTCTCTCATGAACCTCCATCCCATCTTTGCCATATTTACTTCATTGAGAGTTTTCATGTCTCTAATTCCCAGGCCCCCTTCTCCTCTTGGTTTTGTGTCTATATCCCAATTTACCAAGTATATTTTTTTTCTTTTCTGCACTGGAGCCCCACAAAAAATTCTTAGAAATTCTATTTAACTCCTCACAAGTATTAGCTGGGAAGTGAGTCCCTTGCATATAGTACATAGGGATAGCCCCCAATATTGATTTTATGAGTGTGGTTCTTCCCGCCATTAAGAGGAGATTTGCTTTCCAACCTAACAGTTTCTATCTAACTTTCTCTATGATAAATCGAAAATCTGAAACCTTTCTTTTTTTGTAATGTTAAATCCTATATATCTACCCAAGTTGTCAGAGTACCTAATTTGGAGGATCTCACTAAGTTCTTCTTTAGAGAATTGGGGTAGATTTTGTGAAAACAGCAGGGTTGATTTTTCTAGGTTTATGGACTGACCTGAAATCTCACAGAATTCCCTAAGGACCTCCCTTATCTTTCTACATGTGTCTCTGGCGGCTTTCCCTAGCAACATGAGATTGTCCGCAAAGAAAAGGTGTGATAATTGAGGTCCCTCTCTTGACATTTTAATTTGTTCCCAAGACCCTTCATCACATGCTTCCTGTATTTTAATTGACAGGTATTCCATACATAGTATAAAAATATACGGTGATAGTGGATCACCCTCTCTAAGTCCTCTCGATGGTTGGATTTATGCACTTTTCTCCCCATTAATCAGAACAGTCATGTTAACAGAGGTGATACACGACATAATGAGTCCTATAATCTTTGGAGGGAAGCTAAAGAAGGATAGAACTTTATAAATGAAGCTCCATTTCATCTTATCATAAGCTTTTTTTAGGTCAATCTTTGCTAGTAAAAAACCTCTTTTTCCTCTTTTATTATTAAAAGTATGCATTAATTCTTGTGCTATTATTACATGGTCTTGTGCTTTTCTCCCTGCTATGAAGCTTGCTTGAAAGGGTTAATTATCTGAGCTAAAATTGGTCTAATTCTACCAACCACTATCTTAGAAATAGCTTTATAGATTGTGTTACACAGCCCTGTTGGTCTATATTGACTGATTGTTTCTGCATTTTGACTCTTTGGAATTAAGCAGATAAAAGACTCATTGATATTTTCTGGTATCTCCCACTTTTCAAACACTTGTTCCACAAAAGTGAAAACAGAGTTGCCTACAATATCCAAACACTTCTGAAAAAATATGGGGTGAAGTCCATCAGGGCCTGGTGCCTTTAGTGGTTTCATATCAAAAACAGCTCTAAATACTTCTATCCTAAACTAGTTTAACTAATCTATCCTTTTCTGCATCCAACACAGGATTCCTTAACCTAATGTTTAAGTCCATATTCCTCTTACTAAAGGTCATCGATGAGTTATAGAGTTCTAAAAATTGTTTCATGATAACATTCTTAATCTCAGATGCTCCAAAGACCCAATTTCCTACTCTATCTTTAATTGCCATAATTCTCTTTCTACTCCTATGTTGAATTGTACTCAAGTGGTAATGTGTTGTATTTCGATCTCCATCACCAATCCAATTCACCCGTGCTTTAAGTGCCCACAGTTCCTCTTCTAACCTAAGTGCATGTTGGTACTCTGCTTGTAGATTTTCTTCTAACTCTTGTAGTCTAACATCAGGATGGTCACATGTCCACTGCTGGACCCTTTCTAGTCTATTCCTAATTTTCTTCTTCTTTAGGAGAACATTACCAAAAGTATCTTTATTCCATTAAGTAATCTGTTTTTTAAAATTCTTTATTGCTTCAATGATAGAGTTCTGTGATTGTTCCCATGTTCCTTTCACTACTTCTTTAAATTGCAAGTGTGAAAACCATATTGTTTCAAATCGGAATGGTCTAGGTCCAAAGTGAGGAGTCTTAGGAAATGTGTCAAGTAATACAAGATTTTGATTCGAATGTATTCTAGTTAAGTGAAATACAATGGTGTTTGGAAATAAACATTTCCAATCACAATTTGCCCATGCTCTATCTATCCTTTCTCTAATTATCTAACCAAAGTGGTTTTTATTTGTCCATGTATATTGTTGTCCTACAAAACCTAAATCTATCATGCCACAATTGTTCATACATTCCTAATAAAGTCTAACTTTAAATTGGTTTACGGTCTTCCCCCATATTTTTCCGACTCTTTAACCATATCATTGAAGTCTCCTAACATTAACCAAGGAAAGTCATGTGTAAGAGCGAACTCCGAGAGTTCCTCCCAAAGCTTTTTCCTCATAGCAAACTTAGGCCTTGCATAAATGGCTGAAATTATCCAACTCCTACTATTCAAGTTATGATTTCTATATGAAATAGTAGAGTTAGATGAAATTACATGAACTGATGCGTGAATGACTTGTGGTGAAGCATGGAGGATTTTGACTAAGACCTCTGTTGGGTGCCAAAGCAACCAAACGCCTCCTGTAAATCCCTCTGCATCTACCCTGTATATTCCTTTAAATCCCAATGAATTGGCTACTTCCTCCGCTGGTTGTCCTGAGATCCTGGTTTCAGTAATGACCACCATACTTGGGTTGTTGATTTTTACTAGTTCCAGGAAGGATCTTTTGAAATTTGGACTACCCGCCCTTCTTGCATTCCATAGAAGAGCACACATTGGAAAAACTTCATTTTCTGTTTGGTTCAGCATCCATTTAGCTAATTTTGGGATATTCCTGACTTCCCCGGATTGCATCTGGCATAGGAAACTCGGTCTCAGATGATTTTATGGCATCCAGAGACATGAGATCCTCATTTCCTCCTCCGCTATCTTCATAGATCTGATTACCAATGTTGTTGGGTTTGTCATTGGTGGAGCCTTCACTAACTTCGCTATATGTTCGTTCCAACCCATCTCTCCCCATTGGATTGAATCTAACTGTATCTGCTTCAGCTTGCAGGTTCCCATTGGTGGTAGTATTTCCTCCTCGCTGGGCATCATCGGCTCTCGAGTATTGTCCAGTAGATGTAAGAAAGGTTACGAATCTGGGATACTCGTGGTCAACACTACGTCGTTTCAAGCTCTCCTTATCTCCTCTTTGCTCCATCCTTCCCTTCGATTTTGGGTCTGTAGCAGGATCTCCAATGCTTGAGCCATCCGTATTCTTCTTCCTTCCAGTGCTAAAAATATTATATCTAGATTTTTTACTGTTTCGTGGATGTTTTCCATCCTCTTTTTGGTTAAGGTTTAATGAGAAGTTCGAAGGGTTCACTGAGAAAATCGAAGGGTTCTGGTTTTCGGTAATCGTAACACCGACTGAGTTTGGTTTGGGCTCATTAGCCACTTTGGTTAGTTTAACTGGCCCGCTCAGTTTTGCTTTTCCTTTATAACTTTTTTTTTGTGTTTTTTCCTCTGCTGCCTTACTTGTCATTTCAGAGTCATTTCTTGAACTCTGTCCCTTGAAGAAAAAAGGTTGAATTTCTGCCTATTTCTCTGACCCTTTCACGTGCCTATTTCCTTTTCCTTCTTCCTCGCCCATCTGTGTAAACGGGTTTCCAATTGGGTCTTCTTTACCCAATTTTTGTGCCTTACCTTGTTTGTTCTTCCTTCTTGACACTAACATCCACGGCCCAAATTCGTCCCTATTTGCTGATGTATCATCTCCTTTTGCCTCTTTCGTCTGTTGCATTTCTTTTACCTGTTCTACTGCCATTTCAGTTTCTTTCTCAGTACGACACTGTTCCCTTCTATGTCCAAAAATCCCACATTTGAAACATAGGTTCACTCCCTCATATACGACATTTTGGATGAGTTTTCCTATCCTAATCTTCGATATTAATGGCTTATCCAAGTCCACCTGAACACACACTCTTGCATATCTGCCTCTAGCATTTTGCTCAGTGCATGCATCTATCTTTAGTAGTTTCCCGATTCTATTACCTATCTTCTGCAGTATACCTCGATCGAAATATTCAATTGGGAGGTCTGGTAATCTAACCCATACTGCAATGGTAGAAAAATTTGTTGATGCTTGTGGTATGAAGCCTGGCTCCCATAATCGCATCGTAAGGTAATGTTGACCGACAAACCACGGACCACCATATATGACTTTGTTAAAATCTTCACTGTTTGCAAATCTAAAGAGAAAGAATCCATTAATTAGGTCAATACAGTCCATTCTTCCACAATGTCTCCATTTCTCTTTGACTCTAGGGAGGAGGTAATTATATCCAACTGACTTTCCAAACGTTTTAACAATTATGGCGTTCCTCTAGGGGCTTCTGATTCTATTCTTTTCATCTTTGGAGAGTCATATTGTTGGGATGTCATCACCTGTCTCCTCCTCCTGATCTGATTCTTCATCCATATATGTTGGTTTACTTGTCATGGAGAAGAGAGAGGAATCTTGGTTTCCTATTAGTGAGTCTTTGTACGAGAAACCTATTTGATTTCTGCTGGCCATTTCTGGTTCTTGTTGTTTAAGCTCATCATTTTTTGTTCTTTTAACACTTCTAACTTTTAGATCATCAATCTCTGGAGGACTGGGTGTAGCTTCGTTTGGTTCTTGCATGATCACTGTTCATGAAAGCAGAACGTTTCAGAGCATTTTTTGTTAATTTGTAAAGATTTTTCCTTCACCCAAATTTTTATGATCCGTATTTCTTCACCCATGCTCTCATTTTCTCTTCTTTTTTTTTTCTGGTGATTCCCATTCTCTCATTTTCAGTAGTCAGAAAAGTTAAAAGGATTGTGTCTTCATATTATACGAAAATTCTACTAGTCTGTAAATCTTTTAGTTCATTGAAATTTTGAATTTGAATTTTAATATTTATATTTTCTCTATTGAAATCAATAAAGGAGAAAAATAAAAAGATGAGGCTCCTCTGACTCCAGTCCTCCTGAATCAATTTATTTGATAATCTTCGAATTAGTATTTGGTAATTAATTAATGTAACAAATAGTCCATTAATTAAAGCACACCTCGTGGAAAATGCAAACACTAAGCCTATTCTTCGCAATTAATCGCATACACGGGAAATCTTCATCTTCCTCAAATAATCAAATGCAGTATGAGTGGTCATATATAAGATAACTAATCATCACCATATTTCTCTAAAATAAAGCACAATTTCAAGCAAAACTAGTTGCCACTACGGCTTTATTATCAACTAATACCAAATTCTTCTAAACACAAACTTCATTGGCGATGGAAAAGCGTTCGGTTATGCGAGCTGCGGCAGCTTCCGACACTAACCCCAGAATCATCAGAGTCTTCACTTCCCATGACGAGTACGGAAACCCTTCCCTGGCATACGAGTTGAGCAATGCAGCACTCGCCTGCTTCAGCAACTTGTTGAACGCGTTCGCGTCTTCGTTCATGGCCGTTGATTCCAACAATGTCATATCGGATCTGTACCGTTCAAACGCTTTCGACCCGAACACGTTCAATACTGTCGATGTCTGTGGAACCATCCTTGGCCACGCCTCTCTCCTGCTGCTCCAGAATCTGCGGTTAAAAAACTCACCATTATAATTTAAACAGCCCTGAGTCAACTCGGTGCCGTAACTCACGGAGCCTCAATTATGGAAAAAAACATATTTTTAGACCTGTTTTGGTTCTTTTACAGGGAATTGATTTCTGGGTTGTTGTGAAAAACTGAAATAAATAAGCATTTAATGTTTTTTGATGGGTTTTGAGAGAGAAAGAGAGGGCTTACTGGGGAGTGCATCTTCCCCTGCTTCTGAAGTAGAGAAACCCAGGCAGTCGTTTCAGAGCTGTTGCTGTCGTAGTCGCTGATGACATGGCAACGAAGCAAGTGAGGAATAAAATGAGAATGAGTCGACTCAGTAGAAGAGAAGTAGACCTCATCTTAGCTTTGCTTGAGGGGCTACACTTCCATTTCTTGAGGGAAAAGCTACTGTTTGGGATCTGAGTTGCCGAGTTTTTTGTCTTCGTTTCGCCGTCTGAAACGTGCTTCTAACCTGCCAGGCTGCTACTTGCACTTGCTTTCAGTTGGGACTTGAGAAATTATTCTTGGCTCTGCTACATTTCTCGAGATGGATTACTTCATAAATTCTTTTGGAAATGTTTGCCCTTCTTAATTAGAACTTCAAATATTTTATAACGTAAATCAACAGACTAATCCAACTGGTTGGCATGAAACAACAGAGTACAGACCAAAAGAAGAAACAACTGTCCCAGGTTGAACTTCTTTCTTCCTTTTAAAGCAGAAATGAAAATTTTCCTCCATCAATTTTCAATGAGAATTGTGTTTCATTTATAGAAATAATATATATATATATTATCTAGGAGATAAACAATATCATTTGAAATCAAAGATAAAGGTAACAAAATAATGTATATATATATATCCTAATTTTCTACATTATCAAATCAATTTGTAGATAAAGCTAATAAAATAATGTATAGTATACCCTAACTTTCTACATTATTAATATCATCTTTAAAAAGTGATTTTACCTAATTGAAACCATCCTTATCAAGTAGTATAAAGAAATTATGGTGTTTGGTCAAATAGAAAATCAGCAAATAGGTGGATTCTTATGGATAATTGATATTCGTTGCTGTAAATATTTCACAAATTGTCACTTATACTTACTAAAGTGGTTTTTTTTTTTTTTAATTTCTTGCATATCATGGAGTTGATAAGGAAGCCATGGAGGGTAACCTTGTCTTTGTGAAAGCCAAGAAAAAAATGAAAAAGGAAGGTGCGGCCTCCACGACGAAGTACAGTGCACGTGAAGGAGGAATGGCCCAAGACTCCTTTGTTTTGACTTGCGTTCCTTATCCTTGCTTTAAGAATCATGTCCCAGACTCCCTCATATTTGCTTTGTACTGCAAGAATGTTATGCTGTTCATTATTGGTTGAGGGAATTAAAAAAATCGATGTCCTGACTGTATGGTTAAACGAACATGTTACAACATTAATGTAAGTTTCTTTAATTTTACTAAGATGCGTTAATTGTTAAAAATTGATGCAAACAATTATTAGTTTAAGTTGAATAAGTCTTCCACTATGTGTATAACATGGAAGAGTGGTTTCTAGATTTTAGGAGTTAAGTTCCCACTAACCCACTTTATGTTTGTGTACTTAGTGAGTGAATATCGTCCTATGAAGTGAGAACATGGGGGTATGGCTTTCATTTCAGTTCATCTATTTATAGTGTTGCAAATTGAGTTTTTAGTAATGTAGAAGATCCTTTGAATTCTTAGCCAATATTCTTTCTTCAGTCCTTTTTCTTTGCTTACTCATAGTTTGCTCAATATTCATTTGTTCTTGTCAAATACATCCTTATTCTTCGAAACCAACATTTTTGGTATCCGAGCCAGGTTCGATTAAATTGGGTGTTATTCTGTTGTGGTGATCTTTGCTGAAGCAAGTGATCTTTAGTTTGTATTCATCATGTCTAATGGTATGAATACTTTGAATGTTTCTCAATCATTGGTGCCCATCTTCAATGGAGAAAGTTATGCTTTTTGGAGCATTAAAATGAAGACCTTTTTCATTTCTCAAGATTTGTGGGATCTTGTAGAAAATGGATATACAGAATCTGACAAGGCAGAGAAGGCAGCGGAGATGAAGGAGTTTCGGAAGAAGGATGCAAAGGCGTTGCTCGTATTGCAGCAAGCAGTGACAAACTCAATTTTTCCTCGAATCTCGAATGCAGCAAAATCGAATGAAGCTTGGACCATTCTACATAAAGAGTTCCATGGAGATAACAAGGTAACTGTAGTGAAACTCCAAACTCTTCGTAGAGAATTTGAGAACTTGTGTATGAAAAGTAGTGAGTCGGTTCAAGATTATATTGGTAGAGTTTCTCTTATTATGAATCAATTGAGAACTTATGGAGAGAAAATTGAAGATCAAACAATTGTAGAAAAAGTTTTGAGGAGTTTACCTCTTAAATTTGATCATGTTGTTACTGCTATTGAAGAATCAAAGGATCTTTCTAAGTATTCTCTTAATGAGCTAATGGGTTCACTCTTAGCACATGAAGATAGGATGAACAGGTCTGCAGAGAAGAGTATGGAGCAGGCATTTCAGACAAAGATGGAGATCTCTAGCAAGGAGAAAAGCAATGATAATGGTTTTGCAGGTAGAGGTAGAGGAAGAGGTAAAGGTGGCTACCGTGGTCGTGGTAGAGGTCGTGGTAGATCAAATTCAAGTCGCCAAGAAACTGAGAGTGGTGACAGAGAGAATCAAAGGCAAAACCATAAGGACAAGCAGTGTTACTTTTGCAAAAAGATGGGGCACGTTGAGGCGAATTGTTGGAAAAAGGCTAAGCAACAGGCAAATTTCGTTGAAAAAGAAGAAGATGGTAACTTGTTTCTCACTTTTATGAATTCAAAGGAAAGTAACGGTGATCTTTGGTTTTTGGATAGTGGATGTAGCAATCACATGACAGGTGTTAGAAGTCTTTTTCAGAGTATAGATGAATCAGTAAAGTTGCAAGTCCGTCTTGGGAATGACAAACAAGTGCAGATTGAAGGTATGGGAACAATAGCAGTGAGGACCAAGTCAGGTAATGAGAGGTTGATTCATGATGTTTATTACATTCCTAGCTTGGCACATAATTTACTCAGTGTGGGTCAATTGGTAAAAAAGGGATATTCAGTTTTATTTCATGATGGTGTGTGTGAAATTAAGGGTAAAAATTCTGATATGCCGTTTGTAAAAATTCCCATGGCTGAAAATAAGATGTTTTCCTCTTGAGATTTCTCGTTTGGATGATTTTGCACTTGTTGCTAATGTTGAAAGTGATTCGTGGTTATGGCATTTGAGATATGGGCACTTGCATTTTAATCGGTTGAAGTTATTGTGTCAGAAAAATATGGTTCATGGTTTGTCTACTATTGCTTTTGCTAATGATTTGTGTGAAAGTTGTATTTATGGGAAACAGCATAGACAATCATTTCCAGTTGGGAAATCATGGAGAGCAAAGAAGCCTTTGGAGTTGGTGCATGCAGACATTTGTGGGCCAATGAATACTCTGTCTTTGAACAAGAGTAGATATTTTTTGTTGTTTACTTATGATTTTACTCGTATGAGTTGGGTGTTTTTTCTTGTTCAGAAATCAGAAGCACTTGATAAGTTTCTAGAGTTCAAGGCCTTTGCAGAAAAAGAATCTAGTCATCACTTAAAAATTCTTCGAACTGATAGGGGAGGAGAATTTTTATCTGATGAGTTTACTTTGTTTCTCAAGCGAAATGGAATCAAAAGGCAGTTAACAGTGAGACGAACACCAGAGCAGAATGGAGTCGCCGAAAGGAAGAATCGAACTGTAGTGGAGATGGCCAGGAGTATGTTGAATGAGAAAAGGCTTGCAAATGATTTTTGGGCTGAAGCAGTAGCTACAGCGGTTCACCTTCTCAACATTTCTCCAACGAAGGCAGTGCGTGGTATGACTCCTTATGAAGCTTGGTGGAATCGCAAGCCTAATGTAAGTGTCTTGAAGATTTTTGGTTGTATTGCTTATGCCATGTTAGCTTCTAATGATCGGACAAAGATGGACAAGAAGAGTGAGAAATGTATTTTCGTTGGGTATAGTGATGAGACAAAGGGGTATAGATTGTATAATCTAGTTACTAAAAAGCTAATCATTCGTAGAGATGTTATTTTTGATGAGAACAGTTTTTGGGAGTGGAATGCAGACAAAAATCAGCACTTGTCTTGTGAAGAAAATGAATTAATTGAGTCACAAGATGACGAGAACAAAGTGGCTCAACAGGTTTCCCCTACACCCAGTCCTTCAAGGTTATCACCACAAGCTTCACCAACTCTTCAACCTTCAAGGATGATTACTAGAAGTATGTCTGGGGCTCTTCCCAGAAAGGTAAAACCTTGGGAAGAAGTTTATAACTCTAACATGTTTGCTCTTTTAGTAACAGAACCCATGAGTTTTGATGAAGCATGTGGAAAAGATGAATGGGAACATGCCATGGAGGAGGAGATTGCTTCCATTGAGAAGCATGATACTTGGGAGCTAGTAGAAAAGCCGCAAGGAAGAGATACAATTGGTTTAAAGTGGGTTTACAAGGTGAAGTTTAATGCAGATGGGAGTGTCCAAAAATTCAAGGCAAGATTGGTTGCTAAAGGATATGTGCAAGAGTATGGTAAAGATTTCTTTGAAACCTTCTCTCCTGTTGCTAGATTTGAAACTGTTAGATTTTTGTTAGCATTGGCAGCTCAAATGAGGTGGAAGGTTTATCAGTTTGATGTCAAATCTGCCTTTTTGAATGGTTATTTGGATGAAGAGGTATATGTCGAGCAGCCACAAGGATTTGTTATTGAAGGCAAAGAGGCTAAGGTGTACAAGCTCAAGAAGGCCCTTTATGGACTCAAACAAGCACCACGAGCTTGGTATGGTAGGCTTGATTCTTACTTGTTTGAAAATGGTTTCCATCGTAGTAGTAGTGAGCCCACTTTGTACGTGAAGGAAAAAGGTGATGATGTTCTTATTGTTTGTGTTTATGTGGATGACATTATCTATACTAGTTCTTCTGAAGTTCTTATTACAGAATTCAAAAAGAGCATGACTGATGAATTTGATATGTCAGATTTGGGGTTGTTGCATTATTTTCTTGGCTTACAAATTTCTCAAACTGATGATGGTGTTTTTGTTTCACAAGAAAAATATGCTCTGGAATTGTTGAAGAGGTTTAACATGCAGAATTGTAAGACATTTTCTACTCCCATGAATACAAATGAGAAGTTGACAATGAATGATGGAACACCAAGGGCAAATGAGAAGTATTTCAGAGGCTTGGTTGGTGGGTTGATGTATTTGACTCATACTCGTCCAGATATCATGTTTCCTGTTAGTTTGGTCTCAAGGTTCATGCATAATCCCTCCTTGCATCATCTTGGGGCAGCAAAACGAATTCTTCGCTACATTCGAGCTACAAGTAACTTTGGGATTTGGTACAACCCAGTTCCTAACTTTAAATTGTTTGGTTTTACTGATAGTGATTGGGCAGGTTGTGTAGATGATAGAAAAAGCACAAGTGGTTTCATTTTCAACTTTGGTTCGGGTGCTGTGTCATGGAGCTCAAAGAAACAAGCAAGCACGGCATTGTCATCTTCGGAAGCTGAGTATATTGCAGCTACATCTGCTGCTTGTCAAGCAATTTGGATGAGAAGAATCATGGAGGATTTGCATCAAGTTCAAGGAAAGGCGACTGAGATTTTCTGTGATAACAAAGCAACCATTTTAATGACCAAAAATCCAGTGTTCCATGGAAGGACAAAGCACATTGAGCTTCGCCACCACTTTATTCGAGATGCTGTTACTGAAGGACTGATCGTGATGAAGTACTGCTCAACAAATGATCAAGTTGCCGATGGTTTTACTAAGGGACTTGGTTATTCAAAGTTTGCAAAGTTTCGATTATCACTTTGAGTTGCAGATTTTGCATCAAGGGGGGATGTTAAAAATTGATGCAAACAATTATTAGTTTAAGTTGAATAAGTCTTCCACTATGTGTATAACATGGAAGAGTGGTTTCTAGATTTTAGGAGTTAAGTTCCCACTAACCCACTTTATGTTTGTGTACTTAGTGAGTGAATATCATCCCATGAAGTGAGAACATGGGGGTATGGCTTTCATTTCAGTTCATCTATTTATAGTGTTGCAAATTGAGTTTTTAGTAATGAAGAAGATCCTTTGAATTCTTAGCCAATATTCTTTCTTCTATCCTTTTTCTTTGCTTACTCATAGTTTGCTCAATATTCATTTGTTCTTGTCAAATACATCCTTATTCTTCGAAACCAACATTAATCCTATCATTTGACACGTGCAATGATCACTTATTGTATGGTTTTAATGTGAAGAAATTGATTGAAATGAAGATGTAATAATAATATTTACAAGTTTTCTTTAAAGAACAAAAAAAAGGGAAAGTTTTAGTTAAAGAGATGACAAACTTATATTAAGAAAGTAAACATTACTGCTTTGTTCATAAAAAGTAGACATATTCAAGCAGTAACTTGCATAATGGGCCATCATGTAAGACTACCTTTTTATTCATCCTCTAATCTAATCCTTTTCTGAATCCTGGAATGTTTCTGGACATCAAGAAATTACGGTGCCTTGAATAACCCTTACCTGAACAGAGTTGAAGCATTGCATACAAAACCGTCTGGTCGAACTTTAATTCATTGCATTTGAAAAATTGAGCTTAAAACATTATATATTCGATGTTAAATGCTTTATATACCTCGGACAGCGTATACAAGCTGAGGAGCATTGGTGAAGGATGGCAAAACAAGGCCATTAATCTTCAGTTTGCATGCCGACATGCATAATTCTAATGGCTTACACATCATAAATTAAATAAGGTAGGGCAGGTAGCTCAAAGCTTTAGTGAATAGTACAAATACCCTACCAAAAAGAGAAGAATCCAAAAGAACGACTTGTCACCATTTGAGATTCTTCCAGAGAGGAGAGTGTTTTTAAATTTGTAGGAGAGTTTGGGGCTTTGAGCTTATATCAACCACAAATCCGTAACTGAAGCCAGCCAGGTGAATATCTGACCACCTTTTTTCTTTTCTCGAGTCTTCATAACCAAAGGGCTCGGAAAGCGAAAGTTCACCTGAGGCTAAGGCCCGCGTGAATATGTCGCAGTCGCTGGAGCCAAGACGCAATGAACCCATAGCCGACGACTGGGTCCTAAAACTCACGCAGACCAAACAAACTATATCTGCTTGTGAAATGATGATGAGCTAATGATGGGCTAAAAGCAAATTAGCAGAACTCTAAGACGTACTTATATCGTTCACGGTGGGACTCGAACCCACAGTCTCCCGCTCCGGAGGCGAGCGCCTTATCCATTAGGCCACGCGAAGTAGGTAGGTGGTGTTATAGATTTTATTTATATAGATACTCTAATGCTAGGCTGGGACCACACCTTCACTGGAGCCCAATGATCTTACTGAAAATTTAAAATTTTTAACAACACATTAATTTTGGGTTAATTTTAAATTGGTCTCATTAAATTTTAAATTTTAAAAATAAATGTATTCATTTAAGATAAATTTCAGCTTGACTCTACTTCTATACAAATAATAAAAAATCAATGTAATACTATAAACAAAATTTATAGATAAGAATGTAGTTAATGAAAAGTAAAGACTGCATATTTGGTTTGTTTTTTTAAGGTAATTGTGAATTGAATCAGACCATGCCTTTCTTGGTGATTCACCCTCTTCAGTCCAGTTTCATTGCAGGAAGAAGAGCTCATGATAATGTGATAATTACACAAAAAGTCATCCAATCGCTTGAGAATAAGAAAGGGAAACAAGCTCTGATGGTGGTTAAAGCGGACCTAGAAAAAGCTTATAATAAACTTGAATGGAGTTTCGTCCAAAAAGCTCTTCGCTTCTTCAAGTTTCCTGACGCTTGGATTAGGCTAATAATGTCGTGCATTACAGCTGTCTCTATGGCCATCCTCATTAATGGTGAACGGAGCTCAAAGATTCTTCTGTCAAGAGGAATCAGACAAAGTGATCCTTTATCACTATATATCTTTATACTGTATTTGGAATACTTAAACCTTAAGATCCAGAAAGAATGCGAAGAAGGCCATTTTTCAAGAGTAGGCCCTAAACTTTCTCATCAATTTATGCGGATGACTTGATCTTTATGGGTAAGGCCACGATGAGACTTGTTTGGCCATGAAAAGAGTGCTCAGAGACTTCTGTTGTTTACAGGACAAACTATTAATCTGTCTAAATCTGTGGTGATGTTCTCAAACAATACTGAGGAAACTAAAAGGGCCTATTTAAGTGGGATTTTGGAAATGACTCTGGCTGAAGATATTGGAAAATATCTTGGGTTCCCTTTAACCAATGCAAGAAGAGCCTCCAACTACAGATTTATCATTGGTAAGATTAACCAAAAGTGGACAGGTTGGAAGACCAAGTCGTTATATTTTGCTTGAAGAGCTACCTTAATTAAGTTCGTGATTGGCGCTGTTCTGATGTACTACGTACATGGAATGTGTAGCATATGCAATGAGATAAATAGAATCACCAGAAATTTTCTGTGGGGGTTCTACTGAGAGTGGTAGGAAAATACACATGATTAATTGGGAGACGGTCACAGTATCCAAGAAGGATAGGGGCCTTGGAATCAAAGATATGAGATATTTAAACATTGCTAATATGAGTAAATTAGGATGGAAATTCTTCACAGATAATGAATGCATTTGGGTTAAATTTCTGAAAGCCAAATATTTTCGAAATGTAGAATTCCGTATTTGGTCAAGGATGAGAAAAAGGTCTGTGGTCATTAGGAAGGGACTCCGATGGATTATTAAATCCGGCAATCAGACCTTATTCTGGATTGATAACTAGACTGGTTTGGGTCCCCTCAATTCTATTATTTATGGTCCACGGCTCCCTCAAGATAACGAGGTGATGGTTAGCATGAGTGATCTCTGAGCAAGGTTAGTGGGATTTCAAGAGAGCCAGCAACTGTATTCCCATTGATATCCAGCAGAAAATCTCTGCCATTCCTTTCCAAATTGAAGGAAATGTCAAGGATGGCATCGGTTGGAATGATAACATGTCAAGCACTTTTAATCTTTCCTCTGCTCATAATTTTGCTAAAATCACTGATTTAAGTAAAGAAGGCAACTAGAAAAATATCTGGAAGTTGCCGACTTTATCTAAAATTCAACATTTCATCTAGAGCTGCAAGCACCAGAAAATCCCTGCTAGATGTGTGTTGTATGAGCGAGGGATGCAAGTGTTGGGGTTTGCCTTGAATCCCACATTGAAAGTATAAAAGAAGGTGTTAGGCTTGGTTTGTAAAATATCCCAGAGAGTTATAGAGTTTGGGCTCTTATAAAAGGGTGTAGTTGGGCTCTTTGGGTAGTTGGGTTGGGTTTGTAAGGAGTTTGCAATTTTTCTCTTCTAAAAATTGCACGGTTGTAATTGTTTGATTGGTTATTAAATTGGTTGGGTGGTTGTAGGCCAAATTGGTTGGGCCAAACCACATTAAAATTATTGTGTTTGTTTTTGCTTTCCTCTATTTTTGTGGGTGTTTGGTTTGAGGGATATTTTTCCCAACAAGTGGTATCAAGAGCTGAAGGTTCGTGATCCTGCGAGAGGAGGAAAGCTATGGCTGAAGGTATGTCTGGAGGTATGCCTAAGTTTGAGATTCCTTTATTTGATGGTAAAAGTAATTTTATGTTATGGCAAAGTACGATTCAGGATCTTCTAGTGCAACAAGGTCTAGATTTGGCATTAGAAGAAAATAAGCCAGATGGAATGTCTGATAAAGATTGGGTTAGAATTCAGAAGAGGGCTGTGAGCACAATTAGATTGGCACTTGCTCCAGAGATTAAGTATACTGTATTGACTGAGACGACACCAACCGGATTGTGGAAGAAGCTGGGAGACATCTATGCGTCAAAATCGCTGACGAATAGATTGTGTTTGAAGATGGATTTGTATTCTCTGAAGATGGATGAAGGTACGAGTCTCCATGATCACTTAAATGAATTTAATAGAATAGTTTCACAATTATTAGCTATTGATTCTAAAGAGTTGAAAGAAGAAGAGAAGGCATTGCTGTTGTTGTCATCTTTGCCCAAATCCTATAGACCGTTAGTTCAGACTTTATTGGTAGGTAAAACTACTTTGACGTTGGATGATGTGATTGCTGTGCTGCGTGAGAATGAAAGATTTATGGGCAAAGAAGATTCTTCATCTGCGAGAGGTGTACTAGCTGCTGTGGAAGATTCTACTCGAGGGAGGACTAATGAGAGACATGGTGGATCAAGAGGGAGATCAAGATCAAGATTCAGAGATTATAATGAGGTGGAATGTTATTATTGTGGAGAGAAGGGTCATATTCAAGCACGTTGCAAGACATTAAGAGAGGATATGATTGCATTCAAGAAGGCTCAACAAAAGAGTGATGATGGAAAGAAGAATGAGACATGTGTTGTTTTGACTGATTCGGATGATGATGTATTGGCAACTTGTTTAGATGGGCCTCATACTTTTGAGAAAAGTTGGGTTTTGGATTCAGCTGCATCGATGCATATTTGCAATGATAAAGATCGGTTTGATGAATTGAAAGAGGTTAAAAGTTTAGGCAATATTGCGGTTGGGAATGGTAATCGAGTGAAGATTGAAGGTATTGGGAGTGTTCAACTCAAGCTTCATGATGGTGGTGTCAAGACTCTTAGTAATGTGAGGTATGTACCCAGTTTTAGCTACAATTTGATTTCTTTGGGTGAGTTAGCTTCACGTGGGTACACATATGTTGGTAATAATGATTGGTGCAAAGTATACAAGAATGGTGGTTTAGTTTTGCAAGGAAAGAGGAATGAGAAACAACTATATTTGCTTGATGATGCAAAGGATAGAGTTGTTTCCAAGAGTAAGAAGATTCAGAGGCATGTTAGTTTTTCAGATGTTGTTGAGCAGTTTGGGGAGTTTGGGGATTCAAGTCAAGGGAGGATTTGTTGGGGTTTGCCTTGAATCTCACATCGAAAGTATAGGAGAAGTTATAAGGGTTATTCCCTTATAAATAAAGTGTTAGGCTTGGTTTGTAAAATATCCCAGAGAGTTATAGAGTTTGGGCTCTTATAAAAGGGTGTAGTTGGGCTCTTTGGGTAGTTGGGTTGGGTTTGTAAGGAGTTTGCAATTTTTCTCTTCTAAAAATTGCACGGTTGTAATTGTTTGATTGGTTATTAAATTGGTTGGGTGGTTGTAGGCCAAATTGGTTGGGCCAAACCACATTAAAATTATTGTGTTTGTTTTTGCTTTCCTCTATTTTTGTGGGTGTTTGGTTTGAGGGATATTTTTCCCAACAGCAAGTTCCCTCGATGTGCCCAAGGTGCAATAGTGCCGAGGAAACACCACTCCACTATCTTAGTGAATGTTCGATTGTCAAAGCAATGAGGCAAGTTTTGGACATTCCACAAGATATTATTCACTCCGTCAATTTTGAGTTCACTTCATGGATAGATTTTAACTGCAATTCTATCTCTGTTTATGAAGGTTGTAATCCCCCGTGGAAAGTTATTTTTCCGTTTGCCGTTTGGAATATTTGGACTGATAGAAATTGTTTAGTTTTTGATAATGCTTCTGATTCTATTGTCTTTCGGAAGTCCAAACTCTTGAAGCTTTCTAAAGAGTTTTGGGCTGTCAAAGGGAATGAGGTGAGCTTGAAACAGAAATGCTCGCTAATATTGGTTGGAAGCCTCCCCCATGAATTTCATCAATCTCAATGCTGACGGGTCTGCTTGCGGCAACCCTGAAAAGGCGGGGCCATATGGGAAATCGGATTGGAGGTTTCTTCCATAGTATTGGAATCTCCAATAGCCTGTATGCAGAATTATGGGGAATCAGGAATGGTTTGCAACTAGCTGTTAACCATGGTGTCAAGAACCTGGTGTTGGAAGTTGACTCCTAAACTGCACAAAGGTATGTTATTGATGGTATTTCCTCTAGTCATTCTTATTTGGCCCATTGTTGTGGATTGCAAACCCTCATTCAATAACTGGAGAACGTGGAGGTGGTCCTAGTGTTCCGGGAAGCAAATGCTTGTGTGGTCACATGCTGGCCAAGCAAGGAGCATGGATAATGGATTTTCCTACTTTGAAGAACCTCCTCACTGGCTAAGATTGCAACTTTTGGCTGATGTAACGGGAACTATGTTTCCCAGGACTGTTAATGCTTACATTGATTTAGATTTTTATTTTTGTTTATGTAAGTCTTTAATCCAAAAAAAAAAAACATATGCTACTGGCACAGTGATCAAGTCGTTGAACTTGTATATACATGCAGATCAGATATAGTTTTTTATTTTGTAGTAATTAAAGATGAAGATTGAGATTATTTGAACTCGAATTTAAATTTTATACTATATAACTATTTCTTAATCACTTATTGCATTAAAAACTTGTCGGCATCGACACTGAACAGTAGTAGTATGTATAATCAAATACTGTTCAAGAAAATACAACATAATTTTGAATCCGAGTCTGTCCACGACAGCTGGTGAAATGGGAAGAAATGGTGAAAAAGATTAATCTACTACTCCTATTTCTTAAGCAAGAGGTACACGGGAACAGTGGGTTTGGTTTTGTATCTGTAGAAAGCCTTCTTCTTCTTCAGTACGAAATTGTCAATGGTTATAACAATCTTCCCTGGCTCACTTATATAAAATGAGTTTCTCACACTCTCTCCCCCTTTCTTGTCCTTCTCTTGTTGCAGCAGCACCTTGTACGAGCCTTCGTCGTCTGGGACGAACTCCTCCTTGTAGGAAATATCCCATCCCACTACCGTCAAATCCCAAACCATTGTCACTCCAGCCTGATTGCATATGTTACAGAAAACCAACCGAGTTAAGCGAGAGTAATCCGAAGAGACCGAAATTATTACAAGATTAGCTTTTGTAAATGTACCTCGGGGGCTGGAATTTGGATGCTTTCAGATGCATTGGCTCTGATCCTAAACTCTGAAACCTTGTCATCTGAGAAAAACTCAGTGTCGTTCTCTCTTTTGAGACCTCCGTATTCAACTGGGAGGTTTTCTGGGGATATAAATCTGGTTTCCAACCGAAGTTGGATTACAGTTAATGTGATGACAATGGGAAACCGGATACAGAAAAACCAGAGTCCAGAAATATTAATATGTAAAGACATTCAATTACTTGAGAAGAGTCTCGGGGACTTTCCCTGGTCTGGCAAAAACAATCTTGCTGTTGGATCTTTGATTTTTCAGCCGTGAAGAAAGCGCATGGGATACGTAGTACCACAAGGGAACATTTATGACTACCTGCATTTAATTCAAAAGCTATGACATGAACAGTACGGGATTTGATTTTCAATTGAAATTATTTATCAGTTAATCAAAATTTATATCATTCTGGCTGGGGTTGTTTTGCTCTTACATTTAGATGGATGAGCTCAGGATAATGGTCTTGAAGCAACATCCAGGTTTTTCGGCACACGGAACGAATTTCCTTTGTGGCAGGCCCTGCTGAGTTCTGCAAATCCATAATCTGAACTACAGAGTTTGTTCCACCGGGTTCAAAATTGAGTTCCCTGATACCCTTCTCCATGAATTGAATTCTCCATCTTAAAAACTTTTCACAATTCTCTTCTGAACCAAGAATTTTTTGGTGCATTTGCTTGTCATTCAGTGCACCATATATATTGTAATGCAGAGGGCGACCTTCCCTGTCTCTGCTACTTTGGTAAGCCACCTTTTCGAAATGAGGACCCAAATTTTCTTCAAGGATTTCATCAGCCTTGAATTCCTTTCGCCATTTCAACGTCTTCCGAAGCATCTCAAAGGCCTCATGGACCTTGTAATCTTTTGCTTTCAAGAATTTCAACAACACAGTGTCGGTTCCTTCATGGCGTTTGCTTGGCATCAAAGGTACACCCCAGAGAGTGATCTCTTTCAGTTGTTCTATTGCCTTTGCGCCTTCTTTTCGGCAAAAACAGTTGTTGGGTTTCTCCAAGAGATAATTCCCGAGAATCGCATCTTCAACTCTGCACCGGAATACGACCAGAGCCTTCTTTTTTCTTTGCTTCATTTCCATTGCAAATGATGGAGTTTCTTCGGAGTTTTTATGGTCGGGCGCTTGGTTGGCGGAGGTTTTCCCATATTCTTTCTCATTAGCCTCTTGAACTACGGGGCTCGTCTCGTTTTCATATTCCGTGTCCATGTTTTGATCCTGAATCTTACCATTTTCTTTGGCTTTGTTGATATTTTCTTGTTTCTTCCGCATTTGGCTGTTGGTTTGGGGCTCTTCCAGGGGCCAGCCGGAAACTGAACCCCTGAGGATTAAGAGATTCAATGAAGAGACCCAAAGAGAGAGAAAGAGGAGAGCGAAATAAAGGACTCTATTGTAACAGTAATTTTCTCAGAAATAAAAGAAGCTGATTTTGAGTATTGGCATAAAACCTAAATGAGCTTTCCAATACCAACAGCTGGTTGCCCGTCGCCAAATTTAGGCTCCGGAATTTCTTGGTAACAGCAAGCATGCATGAGTTAGATCTTTATCCAATTGTTTAATTGACGCAGGTTCCCAAACGCTTGATTGTCGGTCAAATAGGTGGTGTTTCTTTTTTTGGGTCAACTAAAAGCAGTGGTTTAATAGAGTGATTGCTAATTTCAGAAAAGAAAAAGATGATTGCTTAATTTAAAAAAAAAATTCTTTCTTAAAAATTATTTAATAAACTTTTTGTATATTTTTAATAGATAAATAAATAATGATAAATTTATTAAATTAAATAACAAGTTACAAATGACAACAATAAATAGAATAAAAATATTTTGTTAATTAAAATAAAAAAGAAGATTAATATAAAATTCAAATAAAATAAATAAATAAGTGTAAAGTAAAAATATGAAAAACCTTAAATACGTCTTACTAGAATTAACACTTAAAAAAATTTTGATTATAATTTCATAAAAAAAAACCTTATAACATAACTTAAAATCTTTTAAATTTTAAAATCCGAGAACTTTCTTCCAAATGCTGAGCCACAGATACACATAATCAACGGAACAACAACGAGTAAATAATGATCGACATTTTAAGAAAAACCATAAGAATAGCATTTCTAGATGGAAATTGAAACATGCATACTTTTTAGTTCAGAAAACAACGTCAAAAACGCACCTAATGATTGTTAAGGTCCTAAACATTTTTGTTCAAGGAGAGGGCAAAGACTGCCCAAACATTTTGTTCAGATACAAAAACCTTCAAATTAATTAGCATTAATTATCACATTCCTACGTTCCTAAAGTAATTACAAGATTGTGGTAAACAAAGTTATTTACACAAAGAATCATTAACAAACTACAAGCCGGATTTGCTTTCATGACTCCCGGTATTTTGTCAAGTCGAACATCAAAGTTCTGGAGCAGCTGTGAAACGAGGAAGGATATTTATGTTAATGCGCTAGACATATAATTTCACTGGATAAAGGATATGTCGTGGCTACAAAAACTTACCTCCTCTCTGAATCCCGATAAACCCCAACCAGAGCCTCAGCCTTGTCATAAAAGCTATCTTTAAGTGATATCACAATGCTTTGGAAACCACTGCCCCCTTCACTGTCCTGACTAGCCCTTGCTCCATCACATGATTTTGATCGGATGAATCCCGCCACTTTTGCAACGTTTAGATTATCCAATGCAGCATCCACTTCATCCAATATAAAAAAGGGTGAAGGCCTGTAGCTGAACCACACATTTGCGGGAGAACAACATTAGCCATATAAAAACCAGATCAGACGGGCAACCCTCTCTGATCCTAGTATAACTCAATCCCGCAGATCATATTTATAAAATGTAAAAAGAACGTCAGAAGCAACTGGGAAGAATCAAATTGAAAAGTAAGGATAGTTACAAAATCAAATTTAAGAGAGAGAAAATCGGGAGAAGGGGGCAGGATTTAGTACCCTGGTAGGAAACTAACAGGTCAAAGTGAATGAAAGATTAGCATCTCCTGCAACAGGTCCGACTACAGACAATAGGGGAAAGAATGAATAATCTAAATCTCTGAGGCGTACCTGTGGATGGAGAAGAGTAGTGCAAGTGCTGCAACTGTTTTTTCACCACCAGACAGTTGCTCCATATCCCGGAATCGCTTTGTCGGTGGCATAGCTGTGTACTTGATGCCATGTAGAAATGGATCGTCCTCGTTTTCCAAGTTCAAATATGCTGTCCCACCCAATGGATGTGTACCACTCTTAGTCAGCTGTTTGTAAATCCTATCGATATTACTAGAAATATGGTTGAAAGCTTCCATGAACAACTCATATCTGCATAATCAGTAAGAAAAGAGTCAAGCAGCGAAGTTTCAAAATGCACGAGCAGTCAACTACTGGCGGTTACCCACCTCCAGAACCACAACATTCCAACCCCAACAACTCCCTCCCCCCCCCCCCCCCCCTCTCTTAAACCCCCCAAAAAAGAAAAAGAACCTTATCCCTTACTAATGCATATAAATGATATTGCTGGCAGAACAGCTTTTCAAAACCATCCAACTTTCAGTGATAATCCATTGAACCAGTTGCAATCAAGAAATTAGCATCACTGAAGTGCCATGACATAGATAATTAGACTACTTAGGGGTTAAATCTCACTAGGCTTAATCATTTCAAACACCATTTATCTTTATTTATTTTATTTTCCCCTTGTTACTATCTAAGGTCAGAGTTGCTGAAACACGATAAAGGCTAAGTACCTCCTCTGCTTAACTGAATTGTAAGCATCAGCTACTTGCTTCTCCTCTTTTCTGGCAGCTTCAAACTCTTCAGTTACATCTCTTTCCTTATCTTGAAGAGTCTTGTATTGATCAAGAGCCTTCAAATTCGGAGCAGTTCTTTCAATTTCCGACACCAGGGCATCAATTTTTTGTTTGAATTCTGCCTCGTGTTTCTCCCGATCAGAAGGTCTTCTATCCTGCAGAAGAGATCTATTTAACTGACTAAAATCAAACTCTTTCCCAATTGAAGATTCGGTTTCCATTGGGTCTGAAACGAGAGGAAGCTCAATACGCTCTAAGTCACATTTCTCAATAATTTCCCGCTTCCGTTCATCTAGTTGATCAATCTGAGTCTCCTGTAAAATCAAGAGATGTACAAGGCAAATTAATTCAACATTAGGCATATCCAAATATTCAAGAATCTGACTGTAAGGGAAAAAAAAAACCCTTAGACCTTAGAATTTATTTGGCGATTAAGTTTGGAAATGCTTGTTGTAGCTGCAGAAGCCTGCTTCTTCCATTCCTGAATTTCCTTCTCACACTCTTCCGACTTGGATTTCCATTCTACAAAATTATAAACAGAGATATAAATAAAATGACATCAACTTATACACATTGAGCTGGAGCAGGGTTGTTTTGCAGATATTAAGAGAGACAAGCAGCATAACTGAACCAAGAGAAAGTAACATCAAAACAAAAAACTATCATAAGAATTATTCACTATGAGTCAGCAACCATACACCACGTTGAATGTGACCAATTTCACTCTACGATTCTAAAAACCTCTCAGAAGTTATATTAGAAATTTGTGATAAGAAATACTGTTATAAAGAATCAAGTTGGGAAGTCTCAAGTCATACACTACTCTTAATTGTTCGTTATTTCAGCTTTCACAAACTCAATTATTGGGTAGATTGTAGAATAATCTACTCGTGTACATTATGCATGTTAGTTTACAGCCACTACATTGCTGAAACTAAACTTTTCTGCATGTACTTACCGTTGCAATTGCTACTGTATAGCATGCTAGGGAATTAAGTCACTTAAAAACATGACAGTATGATTTACAGAGCATGATTTACTAACACATGTAAGGATAGACTGTAGGAGTTTGCAACTAAAAAAGTTGATATCCTTAGAAGAATAATTGTAAGGATTAGTTTACTCAACAAAATATTGAACTTTATAGAGAATATATGGACAAAACCATACCCTTCACTTCTTCCTTCCACCGATTGATTTCTTCAGAAGCCTTTTCTGTTGCCAGCTTGACTTCAGCCTCTTTTTTGTGAACCAGTTTTAAATCATTTTCCAAGGAACTGAGAGAAGATTCCAGCTTTTTAATTCTTGATTCTACATCTCGCTTGTGCTCATACTCCAACCTGCAAGTCAGAAAGAAGAAAAAGTGTCAACAGCAGTTGTTACGCCATAGAGCAGTGATGCAGATTTCTAAATAAAGTTACTAGAATAAGGTCTAATGACAATCTACAATGGGAGATCTACAGGTTTTCCTGATGTAATCGTGTTTAAAACAATAGAAGGCTGAAACCTTGTAAAGCAAAAAAAAAAAAGCAAATTCTCCACACTTCATCTCTTTTTAGTCAACGTCTCAAAAACAAATCAAGATGCTATCATAATAAAACCAAGCAAACCAGACATCTGAACTTCAGTATATGATATGAGTGTTTACATTAAATAGACATGCTAACTCCTCCGGTACCCATTATGCATTAAGAATGTAAGAAGACTCTTAAGAATTAGAATACCTAGCCAGGAAAGCATCAAAAATATTTTGCAGAAGGCACTTATGGGTATCAGGGAGTTTCAATCAGCAAATAAACATATGTTACAGCAGTGGACGCACTTAATAGAAAAAAATGAAAGGAGAGTAAGAAAACATACTGATACTTCAACTTTGCAAGTTGATTACTCAAGCTAAGCCTCTCTTCTGCCATATTCTGAGCAGCTTTAAGCTGATTTTCTTCATACTCACGGATGTTTGCCACCCCTACAGACTGACTAAAATTTTTGAAGAGCCGATCAACAATTTCATTAATCCTCTTCTCCAGCTTCCTAATGTCTTTACTCCTCTTGTCGATTACATCCTTTAACTGCAAACAATTAAACCCCATAAGAGAAGCAACATAATACCATAAACTAAAAGCATAGTTGCCACCATAAATCACCTTCTGAATATCAGGAGTTATATGCCCAATCCTATCCTTGATATTCTTCTTCTCCTGCTTCAAGCTTTTAAGCTTGTCTTCTATGCTTTTCTGCAACAAATACATTTTATGTTATGTTATCTCATGGAGATCAATTGTAAATAAAAGATTAATAAACACTTACCTATTAACACAATCAAGAAAATAATTATAGCATCCATTATGGATCAGATTGAAATACTTTCAGAAATCTACATTAAACTACATATACTACTTTCTCAAGATAGAAAATGAATTAAAAATTAACCTACATGATCAACAGATTCAACAAACCATGATGGCATCCATTATGGATCAAAAAATTTTATTTCTTTTTAAACTATATATAGAGAAGAATAGCTAATGCACAAACTTCAAATACAATCTTTGCAGAAAGATATTTTCCCTTTAAAAAAAAGCATTCTATTAAAAGGCAGAAGGGGAATAACTCTATATATTAGTTGGTCAAGCTACCTTCTCAATGTCAGCATACTGAATTTTCTTTTCAAGTCCACTAATTCTACCAGATGTTTCTGACTCCTTTAGCTGCATCTCTCTAATTGACCCAAGCTCTTCCAACTCTGATTCAAATTGTTCTTTTTTTCTTTTCAGACCTGTAGAATAGCAACAGTTAATATTATAATAGAAAGGCTTGGACAAGTTTAAGTATGAAACCAACCTTCAATCTTTTTATCATCCCACTTGTTTGACCTTGCTTCCATTCCACCACTTGTACCACCAGTCATTGTGCCAGACTTTGTGAGTAGAATCCCATCAACAGTTACAACTAATGCAAGAATATAAATTTATAGATTAATATTGAATTCTATAAAAAGGTATCAAGAACAACTAAATAAAAAAGTTTAATAAAAAAAATTACCTTTAAACCTCTCTCCTGTCCAGCTAAGAACCTTGGCTTCTTCAAGATCATCACAAACTAGAGTATTCCCAACAGCAAAAAGAACTGCCTTCTCCAAAGCAGGATCGAATTTATGAATGTTAAGTACACAAAATTAATCGGCATATAGCTTCTTTTCTTTTTCAATTTATCCTTTTTCGTTCTGTAATGGAAATATAGTTTTTCTTATATATGATAAAGTAGAATAGACTAAGGCAGAATCCAGCTGTGTAAGAGGAACAAATAAAGACCAGAATCCCCCAGTTACGTGCCTTTTAAACACAAATATGCACGGAGAGATCATCAAAAAGATTCTCAGAGAATACATGCTTACTACTATTATGTTATTTCTTGAACCAAGGTTGGGATACCTACACCTTTGCTCATATTTATTCAACTAAAGTATAATAACTTATGAAAATGCACTCAAATATAAGCCTAAGCCCCCATCATTCCAAGAAACTCAGAGAGTATGATCAACCATACCATTCCTAAATATGAGAACACCTTCTTGCCATCATGTTCATAAGCTAGACGATAAGCATTTCTTACTTGTTCAATCCAACTTAAGACTCATAGGCAACCCTATCTGAAGCCCCAGATTCACATGCTCTTAGATTTCACCCCAACACCTCCCACACAATTCCATGCGACAGAAGACATCTTAATATCCAGTACATTTGACACTAAAAACATGAACATGACCTTTTTACACACTAAAAAAGCCGCCCCCCCCCCCCCCCCCCCCAAAAAAATAAGACTGAAAAGACAGAAGATAAACATCAAATTAAATTCTAAGGTAAACAGGAAGCACGACCGGCTATTCCAACCAGATAGCCAATTCCATTAGTGAATGATTAAATGATTAAGGTAAAGTGTGTCTCCAACAGTGGCTTGCCAGAAAAAACCAAATGTATCATGACCAAACATCAAGTGCTCACAGAATCAGCATGTAACGGAAAAGAAATCTTGTTTTAATGAAAGCCATAAAAGCTAAAGCTAGTGATCTGAGGGGAATAAAACCCCAATTATATGGATTCTTCTGCAATTCGAATAAAGATAAATGCATATGAAGTAAATTGTGAAGTATGACGGCAGGAATTAAATGCTTCTCCAATGATTAGAGAACAAGTAATATGAGCTTGGGCAAAGGATATTGGATCACATCAAAGACAAGCTTCGCTGTGCCGCCTAAGGCGCGCAACCTTTCAATTATTGGCTTAACACGCACTGACTGAAGAGGGATGAAAGTCTGAGGAGGAAGCCTTTGCTCTTTCAAATACTATAAAGAACAAGAAGATTAATACTCATACCACTGCTTTGCTTAAACATAAATGTTAACCAAATCCAATCAAATTAGAAACCAAAGGGACAAACAAGAACAGACTTATACAAGAACAATATTAAATATTGAAAAGAAAAAATACCTTGCAATTCTACTGTTTCTATCTTCCCTGCCTTTTTTTATGATCATACAAAAGATATACAAGGATAACAGTAATGGAGCCACTTCTGTATATACATGAATCATCAATGTGCAAAAGCAATTTCAGATTTCAATTATCCTGTATTTTTTTTATTTCTTCTTTCTCATCATTTATACTTTTAAAAATGGTGTACAGGGAAGACATGATAGTATAAATGAAGAGTCAAGACCATGCTCAGGCACAAATCTACTAATTACATGCATACATTAGAACCAATAAATTTGATCAGTATGCAAGGACTCAAGATGATGAACAATAACAGTAATGATGAAATAAACATTCTTGTTATGTGGAAGTCATTCTTCTGCAATGATGGTGCTGCTGTCCTTGATGAAATAAACATTCTTGTTATGTTATACAGATGCCTCAGGGGAGCTTATTCTCTTTCCTACTATGTACTATTTATCTTATTGTTCGAAAAAAAAGAAGGCATTATCCCATTTTAACAACACAAAGAAAGAGAAATCAGACAGGTGATTGATTTTCATCACATATAAGCACTTATGTATGCTATTGACCAGCCATCTTCACACAGTTAAGGGTCTAGATACTTAAATGAAGAACTAAAAGTTTTTAATAGCAAAAGCTAACAAATGAAAAAATTACTTGGAGAACACAGCAAATTAACAGACCTTAATACATTCCTTTCCAGTATTTTCATCCTCTACCACGACTGCATCCATAAATCTGCCCATAGCAACAGTGACAGCAAGGTTGTACTTCTTCTGAGTTGGCCTACAAAGATCAGTCATGCGACCGTGAACGCCTTGAAACAAGCGTTTCAGAGTCTCAACAGCTTGAGACAACCTAGCATCTCTCTCATTTTCATAGCGATCAGCCTTCAGTTCACGTAACTGATTTTCTATTTCACCAATTTTGGACTTGAGGTTCTCATGCTTGGATCTGCATGTCAAAATTCAATGAGGGAGGAAAAGCATCCTAGATAAGCACAGGTCAATTCAAGTTGTAAATATAGAAAATAAACAAGAGCTTAGAACAACACAAGCATGCAAGAATGAAACCAATGCAGCCAAATATTATCATCAACTTGAATAACCTGGACTTCTGGTGTCTATCTTGCATTTCTCGCAGTTCCTTTTTTAGATCTGCAAGCTCATCCTTCTGTTTGGCAGAGGTATCAAGAATCTTTTTCAGTCTAGCATGCATTTGTTCCTCCTGTGTTTCCAACTCATGCTCTCTATTACTCAACTGTTGAAGATTTTCTTCCAAATTTTTTTGAGCTTCAATATCAGTATGTTGTTGCCTATCTAGAACCTCCTTCTCATCTCTTAACTTTGCAGTTTTCATCCCAGCATCCTCCTTACTAAAATGTCAACATCCCCAAGATTGTGTCAGTAAATAGAAAGCTTTCATGCTTTGAACAGATTCACTTCTAACTTGTGAAGTTTAGTCTACATGCATGAAAAAATACAAGTGAGAGACAAACCCAGAGTGTGTGTGTGTGTGCGTATACATAATTACACATTGCCAACAACTTATTTAGGTCAAATGAAAACAAATTGCAAGGTATGACTAAACGGGCACCTTGTACAAAAAAGTTTAAATAATTCAAACAAGGTTAACCAATGAATGATGAATCCTATTTATAAGAATTTGGTGAAAATTTGAAATCATGGAAGAAAGAAATGTATCCAACCCCAATCTACAGAAAACCAGATAACTCATTACCATCACTAACAGGCTTAATACCCAAATATACCCTCCACGTTTACCACAAAATAGAATTATACCCTCAACATTTAATTGCATGGAAATCAGTCCTAAATGTTTCAAAATAACAGAATTAAAGACATTTTTGTTAATTCCCTCTCACACCGTTAAGTTTTACTACTGTGCAAGGGTAATGGAAATAAAAGAATTTAACGGAAATATACTTAAGCATCTGATGTTTTGAAACGTTTAGGACTAATTTCTATGCAATTAAATGTTGAGGGCTTAATTCCATTTTGTGGCAAACATGAAAGGCATATTTGGGTATTAAGCCTTACTAATAACAGCAACATCAAGCAACTCTCTGGATACAGAGAAGATATTGTGCTTAGATTAGCTACACAAATGTAATAGGCAATCACTGATTGCATCTATCAAATTGACAAGAATAATGCATAACAGAATCAACAACAGGCAAACCAAACTTCTGCTAATATCATTGATCCAATTTGAACTCCAAATTCACTCGAGGCAATCCAAGAGACACCGTATCCATGAGAACTGTCTGAACTTATTTTCTCAAGACTCTGCCAAATAAAGAACAAAATGACTCTCCAAAATCTATCACAAACAATGCCCACCAATAGGAGTTGTCATAAAATTGATATCAAAGCCAAGTTAATCACCATAAAGCCAATTCCTAATCAACCATAACCAGGAGCAATAGTAAGTCTTTTTAATGAACAGAGTAGCTACCAAAAGAACAATTTATAGAAAAAGAAAAATGAGGTCAACTCAGTATTGTCACTTGGAATTGATGGCAAAAAAAGGTAGACCTCTTTCTCTGCACTAAATAATAATGATTTATGTAATATCACATGCCCGCATGCATGGCTTTTCTTACATATTCAAAGATCTCGTCTTCTCTCCCTTGTTTGTAATATTTAAGAAGGGGAAAGCGGGAATTATCATAAAAATCACCATTCTACACACACACAGGAAAAAAAAAGGAAGGAAGAAAAGAACAAAGAGTCATCACCTTCTTTCTTGTAGAAGCTAAAATTGTTTCAGAAACTAATCTATTTCACTTAACTAAGAATCAGGTACTGGTTCTAATCAACAAAAAAATTTAAAAAAAATGAACACCAACAAATTATCATAAACCACCATTCTACACACACACAAAAAAAAAAAGGGAAGGAAGAAAAGAACAAAGAATCATCACCTTGTTTCTTGTAGAAGCTAAAATTGTTTCAGGAACTGTTCTGTTTCACCTAACTAAGGCTCAGGTACTGGTTCTAATCAACAAAAAAATTGAAAAAAAAAAAAGAACTACACAGACAAATTTTCTTTAATGATAGGTGGGAAAAGGAAGAAAGAAAAACACTTTACAGATTATCCAGGGGAAGTAGATGGCAAATGAAACTGAACACTATCATGAAAAGCAGCCAGAAGTCAAGAACAATAGCCAAAAATCCTTAGTTGAATTTGAGAGAAAAACAGATATTTGACATTTTGGCTACAATAGAATCCATTAAAGCGAAGAAACTGAAGAATAGTGTCTCATAAGGAACCAAAAAGTACTTACATTTGGAAATACTCAGTCAGTTGACTGTCAAGCAAAGGGAGTTTCCCAGTACCATCACGACTTTTTTCATTTAAGTCTTCCAGTTTTGCAGTCAGATCTTGTATGCCTTTCTGTAATTCTTTTATATCATCAGCATGTTTCCTCCTTTCCTCTTTTTTTCTTTCAAGCTCCTTCCGGCTACTCTTGATTTTTGAATTTATGCGAGACATTTCTTCATTTAATTTCAGAAGCTCAGGTTGCTACACTCAAGGAAATTTAAAGAAAAAAAACCATAAAACTATGTCATAAGCTTCTCTTCAACTCATTAATATTACAGATAATATACACAGATAATGTTTAGAAACTAGCAATAATATAATTACTAATGATTACAGATGTAGAAGCACAAAGAAGTATAACAATAAAAATAGTACATATTCAACAAAGATCATGTCATATGAGCCATTTGTGTCATGTGTATGTCACACCCATCAGAAATTTCCATCCTAACATATCAAATATCTATTCTTTCATGTGAATAACCATGCTAAAGATAAAAAGTCACTAACACATTGCATATTTCAGATAAGGATCTAATTATAAAGAGAAAGGAAAGGTCATTTGAGACATTAATACCCAGTACATAATTAGAATACTGAAGAATCAGGAAGGCATAACACAGAATTTCTAGTATACCATTAAACATAAGATACTAAACCATTTACCACAAATGAAAGACACAACAAATAAAAATGACAAGAAAATTTCCTGCATGAAGGTCCATTCAGATTGCAATTTGACAACACCATTAGGTGACTGACACTGCCAATAAAAAAAATCCCATCATCTTCTGGTATCTGTAAGTGTACCCCAAATTTAAGTCACTTTATCTGAAGAGATAATCACCATAGAATCACTTCCAAAGTTAGGTCAAAAAGCACTTTGCCCCTAGCATAATTAGCCAAATCAATCTAAAAATGTGTTTACCATAGAGACAGCAAAGGGAAGCTTAATCCTGCTTTGAACACCCTAAATAACCCAGATTCTCAACTTTGCAGTTGAAGCCTACACCAGAAATGCCAATAGTTCCAACACTATGTCAGTGCAGTAAGATTACCAAATGCCAACTGTCAATCCATTATCTTACAAGTTAAGAAATCTTGCCTACAAGAGGGTGGTGGCCCGGTGTACCATTTAAGTGTTACTGTAACAGCAAAATTGTCTAGCACAGCTTACATTTGCTGTCCAACCAAGGGCTAAGGAAACAAATATGAGTGAGATGGCTAAGGAAAAGGGCTAAGTAATGTGTTTCACCTTAGAACAGCTCATGCCAAAATCACTTTCAAGTACTCAAGCATCTGATGCATAATAATTTGTTCAGCTTAGTCTATAAATAATCACCTAAAAACCAAAATCAATACATCATTAATTGGAATAGAAGTCCAACCTACAAAATAAGAGAAGCAACTTAGTTACCACAAAATTCGAGGACAAGGCAATAGCCTAGTAGTAGCCACGACCTTATCCCCAAAAAAGTCTCTAGTTCAAATCCCCCCTGCCCCAACTTATTCGTCTAAAGAAATAGTCCCCAAACAACTTAATCAAAACTAATTGACAAAAATGCATTCCAAACTAGACCAATAATTCAAGTCCAAGGGTACCAGTCTGCACTGGCACAAAAGAAAAAAGAATTTGCAAAACTCACACTTTTATCAAGTCTAACTCTTCTCTCAGAAATCTTCTTTTCACATTGAGCAATCTCTTTTAAGTACTTGGCCTGTTCCTTCTTCTTTTTAGCTGCTTCAGTTTCAAAATGATCTAGCTCATGCATCACATCTTCACGGTTCCTCTTTTCAGAGTCGAGGTCCTCGGTAATCTTGTCAATATCCTTCTCTATGTTATGCAATTGCCACAAGTAGTGCTCTTTTTTCAAGGATTTCTGCACAATTTTTCAGACCATCGGAAGGAAGTGTAATTAACAATCCGTCCTAATGTCTAAAAGGCAAAAACAAGTAAATTATACGACTCAAAGCTATTAAATATACCAGCTCATCTTGCAAGCGAAAGTGTTTCTCCGCTTCTTCCTTCTGTTCTTTCTTTTGCTTTCTCTCCATTACTACTGTCCTCTTTCTCTGATAAATAAGCGCAGATTTTTCTTCGGCGGTAGCTTTTTGCTCTTCCAAATTTTCATAATCTCTCTTGAGTTCCTCAGAGCCCGAAATCTGCTCAAGCAGTCCGGTAAGTTCTTTCGGATTTTTTGAAGCAATGGACTCCACATCACCCTAAGACCACAATTTTTTTCAGAAAATTATATAATTATATATCTTATAGATTAGCGTTAGCCTCCACTAAATCTTATTTGAAGTTTACAACAAAAAAATTACCTGAAAAACAAGAAAATTCCGGGCCTTAACGAGGATACCAAGGGATCTCAACTTTCCATTGTACTCATCCCAGTTCACAACGCTGCTGTCGATACGGTACTCACTACCCCCGGCACTGGTGATGGAACGGGTGAAACAAAGTTCAGAGCCACCGGCAAGTTGGTAAACTAATCGCACAAATGCGCGTCGGCCACGCTGTTCTTTTTCGCGGTCATCGAAAGCGTAGATTAGGTCCTTGAGTTGGGCCCCACGGAGCTGGCCCGTTCGGACTCCAAGAACGAAGCTGATTGCGTCCATGAGATTGGACTTGCCCGCCCCATTCGGACCAATAATAGCGGTGAAGTCGGAGAAGGGACCGATAGTTTGGAGGCCCTTGTAGGACTTGAAATTCTCAAGCTCTAAGCGGAGGATTTTGCCTGGAGAACTCAGCGACGGCATGGTTTTGACTTTTCGGTTTGGGTTTTTTGTTTCTGGATTTGAAGCGTTAGGTTTTGGAGTTTAGCGGAACGGAATGATAGCTAGGGTTAGGGTTTGTTTGGAAGGGAGGAAGAGAGAGGGGGATTTTCCAGGAAAGTGAGGGAAAATGGAAGGTTTAGGGAATCTGTGGCAGAGAAATGGCGGGAGGAGAGATTTTGGGAGATTTCAGGGAGGTTTGAGCTGGAGTATCCATTTTCGAAAGCGCAGAGAGTCGGGAGGGTGAAAAAAATTGCAAGAGACGTTTCTTTTTGGGGGGCTTTTTGTGATTTTACATTATACGTTGAATTTCTGATTCTGAAGTCTTTAACGTCAGCCTTGCAGGACGCAGGCCCTGAGGCCCATTTTTAATTTCACGGAGTCTTTTTGTCTTAATTTCAGGATTTTGATTTTAATCATACTTATGAATACTGACTAGGATGGTACCCTATTTTTTTAATATATATTATAAATAGTATTAAAAATAATAATAAATCAATATAATTATTTTAAAAATATTGATTTACTAAATGAAAATGATAATATTTAATTTATCAATTAATCATCTTATTTAGTTTTTATTTTTTTAAAAATAAATAAAATTTTAACACAAAGTTATAAAATTAAATAAACCAAAATAAAAAAAACTTATAAAATATTTAAAGTTTATTCAGTTTGATCTTAATTTCTTTGTTTGAAGATAATTCAAATTAGACTAAACCTCACTATCACTTTTTTTTTTATTTGACGTAGTCTCTAAGTGTTTAATATTGAAATTATTTATTTATTATTTCATTTTCTCTTTTATAACCTTCGATTTTTCATATTTAAAGAATTTTTTTAAAAAGTTTTTCTTCGTGCATTTAATTTTTATAATTTTTTTGTTTTTATTTGTGTTTAAGTTTTACAATTTTATTTTTGGAAGTTTTTACTTTATACTATAATTTTACTCTTTTTTAATTTTTATAATATTTGTAATATTTTTAGTATTTTATTCAAATTTTGTCAAATCAATATTTTTGGTATTTAATTTGAATTTTTTAAAAATTTTAATATATATTTTTGAATATTTATTTTTTACATGAATATTTGGTTTAATTCCTTAAAAAAATTATTTGAATTTTAATATTTGCTCTACCTCCTTTTTCATATATTTTGCTTGTTTTTTTTATTTTAATTTTGAAAAAATAATAAATATTTATAAAAAGAAAAAATTGTGCATATCTGATTATTTGGTTTAGTTCCTTACAAAAATTATTTGAATTTTAATTTTTGTTCTCTCTCCTTTTTCATATCTTTTGCTTCTATTTTTTATTTTAACTTCGGAAAAAATAATAAATATTTATAAAAGAAAAAATTATGAATATTTGATTTAAATTTTTAAAATTTTTTTTTGAACTTTTCATTATCTCTCTTATCTACCTAGTAAGTTTTTTTTGTATATTTAATATTTTAATATTAAAAATTTTAAAAATAAATATTTTATTCCAATTAAAAAACATTACATATAAAACTAAAAACCATCACTTGGCTAAAATTATTTTTTATATTTTTACTTTTAAGAAAAAATTATTTTTTATATTTTTACTTTTAAGAAAAAATTAAACTAATTATAAATTAAAAAAAAATTTGTCTCCAAAAGGATAATAAAGTATCATGTGGTAGCCATTTACTCATTAAGGGATATCTTTTATACCCATCGGCATTTTAACCCATGTTGTGTTATAGTTTTTATCCAACCAAAATAATATAAAAATAAAAAATATATAAAAATATGAAATGAAATATAATATAAAAATAAAAAAATTATAATATAAAATTATAAAAAAATTAAAAAATATAATATAAAAATTTGAAAATAAAAAAAGGGACACATGTCATTCCCATAGTAATGGTATTCTTTTTATTGGTAGTTATAGATATTCAAGTTAAAATATAAATAATCTTAAGAGTATAATTTAATAAATGTTATACTTAATAGTACTAAATTGCTACCTAAAATTGTCCACTACAACACTTATGTATAATTTTATAACTATTTTTAACTGATAAAAATTAAAAATATAAAAATATAAAATTGAAATAAGTAAATTGAGATAAAAAAGTTTCAATCTTATTTTATTCATGGCTTTTAAAATACAAAATGGAATTAAAAAATAATGATAATAGTGAAATTAGTTATTATTAATATTGTTACAATGAAATTAAAATCAATGGTGGCAAATGTATTTGTATGCAAATGTAGCAATCACATTAATATAACATGAAGCAATAATAAAAATAATGATTAAGAACATTATATTAAAATTTTATATATAATAAAAATTTTCGTATATATTTGATTATTAAAAAATTAAAGTTTAATAGTTAAATATACTTTTAACATTTTGCATGAAATTGAAATAAGCCATCAACTTTTAATTTTATTATATAAACCCCTAACTTTTGAAAATAAAACAATTAAATTCAAATCAATTATAAATTTTTATAATAAAATGACAAGGTCGATGGCTTATAAGACTTTAACATCTTATTTATTTTATTTAATTTCATTATTTTGATAGTTTGATGGCTTGTTTATAACAAAATAAAAGTTTATGGACTTTTATAATAAAATTAATAGTTGAGAACTTATATTTATTTTATGCAAAAAGTTGATCGTATATTTGGCTATTAAGCCTAAATTAATAAATTATTAAAATTTGTAGTATATATCTCTCCGTTTTATGTTTGTATTTACATATTTATAATATTATAATTTTTTTATTCAAATATTGTAATTGTTTGTTGTATATAATTAATTATATATATAATTATTTATATTTAATTATATGTATAGATATATTTATTTATGTAATTATTTTAAATTTTTATATAGACTTATTTAATTATTTATTATATAATTACTAGGACAATGCCCCCGCTTCGCTTGGAAGTTTTTCTTTTCTTAAAAAAAATTATAAATAGTATTAAAAATAATAATAATAAATCAAGATAATTCTTTTTAAAATATTAATTTAATAAATGAAAATGATATTATTTAATTTATTAATTAATCATTTTATTTATTTTTTTATTTAAAAATAAAACTTTAACACAAAGTTAGAAAATTAAATAGAACAAAAAAAAACTTATAAAATATTTAAATGTTTATTGAGTTTGACCCTAAATGGTAAATATCAAGATAAATTTAAATTAAACTAATCTTTACAACCACTTTTCTTTTATTTGTCATAGTCTCTAAATTCTTAATATGAAAATTATTTATTTATTACTTTATTTTCTCTTTTGTAGTCTTTGATTTTCATATTCAAATGATTTTTTTGAAAGTTTTTTATTTGTAGATTTATTTTTTATAGTTTTTTTTCATGTTTATTTGTGTTAAGTTAAAAAAATTATTTTTGGAATTTTTTGCTTCATACCACAATTTTATCATATTTTTTGAAATTTTATATTATTTGTAATATTTATTAGATTTTTATAGTTTTGTAATTTTTTAAATTTGATCTTATATAAATAAAAAAGAAATTGTGATTTGAATTGAATTTTTTGGATATTAGGTATTTGAATTTTAGTATTTTATTCAAATTTTTGCAAATTAAAATTTTTGGTATTTAATTTGAATTTTTAAAAAAAATTTAAAACGTATTTTTGAATATTTGTTTTTTTGCATGGATATTTGATTTAGTTCATTAAAAAATATTCTTTGAATTTTAATATTTTCTCTTTGCTTTTCAAATCATTCACTTTTTTTTTTTAATTTTAACTTCGAAAAAAAGTAATAGTATTTATAAAAGAAAAAATGTGAACATTTCATTTAATTATTTTTAAATATTTTTTGCCTGGATTTTTCATTGTCTCTTTCTTCTCTTCCTATTAAATTCATTTTTTCGTATTTTTAGTATTTTAGCATTAAAAAATTTAATAATAAATATTTTTATTTCAATTTAAAAATATCACGTAAGAAACTCAAAACTATCACATGGTCAAATTTATTTTTAGTATTCTAATTTTAAGAAAAAAATTAAAACTAATTATACATTTAAAAAATAAAAAAAAATTGCTGGACAATAAAATGCCATGTGATAGCCACTCACTTATTAAGGATTAATTTTTATACCCACTAATATTTTAATTCATGTTATGCCATAATTTTTATCAAACTAAAACAATATAAAAAATTGTAAATATATATATATATATATATAAACCAATTCAATATAGGAAAGAAAAAATTGACAAATGTCTGTGCCCTGATTTTTATCAAACTTAAAAAATTTAAAAACTATAAATATATATATAAATAATATGTATGAAACCAATTCAATATAGAAAATAAAAAAATTGAACAATTCAATATAGAAAATAAAAAAATTGACAGATGTTGATATGATGTTCATGGGATTCCTTTTATTATAGTTTATAGATAAATAAATATAAAAAATCTAAAAAAATGAAAGAAAAAGAAAAAAGAGACATATGTCAAACACATATTAATAGGATTTTTTTTATTAATAGTTATAGAATACATAATATAAAAATCTAAAAATTAAAATAATATAATATAAAATTAAAAAATATAATTTAAAAATATGAAAATAAAAAAGAAAAAAATTGACACATGTCAAACCCATATTAATGGGATTCTTTTATCAAAATATAGAAATTTAAAAAATATATTATAAAAATTAAAAAATATATAATATAAAAATTTTAAAAAATGAAAATAAAAAAAAGATACATGTCAAACCCATATTAATGGGATTATTTTTATTAGTAGTTATAGATTATAGATTTTTTCTTTTTTTTTTGTATTTTCTCTCTTTTTCCTTTTTTAAAATTTAATAAACAAATAAATTATTAAAATTAATTTTATATTGGTGACAAGTATCAACAAAAGAATCCTATGGGGATTCTTATTATATAAGTTACAGATATAGATTATTATCCAATACATTAATAACGAAGTTTTTAAAACTTAACAAACGAGATTAAGATAATGATATATACATTATTTTTTATTGTTTTAGTATTTTTTTAAAAGATATGTGACATTATCTTAATTTCAATTATAAAGTATAAATCTTTAAAAATAGTATATTTGGATAATAATTATTATATAATTTTAAATAAACGAATAGTTAAATAATTTGTGGAAAAAAATACATAAACAATTAATCAACCAAGGGGTAAAATGAAAATGAGGCTACAATGAAGCATGGACTTTTCTCTTTGGGTTACAAGAGAAATAATATAAATTAATGTAGTCTAAAATTTCTCTCTCTCTCTATATATATATATATATATATATATATTATAGGTACCTGTAGCATTTGCGTGCAACATCCATTATGAACCAATTGAGAATTTTTTTGACTTTATAAGCGATTTTAAGATAATAACACATATTCTATATTATTATTATTATTTTTTAATATTATTAAATGGTTATGTGTTATCATCTTTAATATCGTTTATAGAGTCAAAAAAATTTAGTGACAACGTGTGAGGTAATAATAATTTGATAATCACTATGTTGCATGTTGACTTAGGGCTAATTTGAATGGACGATGTAATTCGCTTTGATGTTATTGAAAAAAAAAGAAAATGAATATTAAACATATATGTTTTTAATAAAATAATTAAAATTTTAAAAAGCAAGGATAAAAAAGTAATTTTATGCTTAAAAATTTTTGTCTTTTAGGTTTTGAATCCCCACTACACCAATCTTACCTATGCTTATCGGAGATCCAAACTAAACTTTAGAGTATGTTTAAATGAACATTAAGATTGTTCTGGTAAAAGACTAATTTACTCTTCCACCATTTAAATTCACCCATGAGATATTCAAATATCTATTGAATTCTATAATATCCATTTTTCTAAATTATGTTTATAGATATATCATTAAATTGATTTGAATATTTGACGATATTAAAATAATTGTTAACTAATCAATATTATAAAGAAAATTTCATAAATACTGTCAATATCTTTATTAATTAAATTCTTAGCTTCTTGAAAAGTACAAACATCGTTTTTCTTGAACTATCAAATGCCTCAAAATTTAATTTATACCTATAAGATACACAAAATGCTACAATTGAGTTATGTGTGTGTATATATATATATATATATATATATATTAAAATTATAAAATGCTTTTATTATCATCATGGAATAAATTTTGTTTAATGTTTTAGATATAGTAAATATAATTATTATTTACCTTAGAGTTATATTAGAGACATCAACATTATATGAGGAACAATGAAAATTTTTATTAATTTCAAATAGTTTTTGTTGCACCCACATGACATATAATACTAACAAAAAGTTGTATCAACTTAATTTTATGATAGTTACTCTACCGGTGAAAGATTTTTCCTATATATATATGTATATATAATACAAATACAAAAGTAGTCAATAACAATATACATGCTAAATTTGTTGTATTTGAAAATTTTGCTGCTACATATTTTATAATTGAAAGAAAATACGTTAATCTAATACATTGAATAGTGTCTTTGTAACCAATTTTTTATTCTCCAATAGAGGTGTCCTTTTTATAAAACATTGAAATCTCATCTGATACTAGAATCTCATTTACAAAATCTAAATACAAAAAGTAAAAATTTCAATTTTTGATTTGTAATATCCATAATTGATGAAAAAAATAAACGATTACATGCAATTTATATAATAAAAGTGAAGAAAATTAAAAATTTTAATATAAATAGATATACATGTTACCTTTTAGATAATTAAAAAAATTTAATTGATAAAACTTGTAGATATATATTTTATATTGTGTAATATTAATGTGAAAAAAAAGAATGATTACATATTACTTATTAATTAAAAATATTTAAAAAATTAATAAAATAATGTTATCATTTAGAAAATTATAAAAAGTTATTTGTAATCATTAAACGTAAGATATTGATATCTTATTGCATGTTGTATATTATATTATCCATATTGATTTATATATAGATGTTATATTTTGGAAAATAAAAAAAATTAATTGATAAAAGAATATAGATATAGATATTATTTTTTGTAATCTTAATGTACGAAATGATAGATCATATGTTATTTTTATTTAATTTTAATCTATATATAGATATAAATGTTTATATAGGGAGAGATTTTTATTTTTTTGAAAAATTAAAACAAAAATTATTATTTTAATATAATAAATGTCATTTGTCAAACTTATCAATAATTCAAGGAAGAATTTTACTTCGAATCAAATGTTTTGATTTATATACATATATATATATATATATATATATATATATATAAAAGATCATAATAAAGGAAAAAAATGGGGAGGTTTAACAGAAAGTCCTCTGAAACTCTAAAGACTAAAAAGAACGAACAAAGCAGTTCGGTTTTAACTCGGCAATGGCTTCTTTGTCGACTTGGTGTCGGTACATAGTCCACAAGCTCGAGTACTCCTTAATTCTCAGTTGGAAGGTCTCATCTTCTTTATCTTATCTCTTCTAATTTCGTATCACTTGTGCTTTTGATTTTCATTTTCATTTTTAGGTCGGAATATGTGAAAAACTTAAGACTTTGGAGCATTGATTATGGTTTGTTTCATCTGTTTTGATGATTTAGTAACCGGAATTTGTGTTCTTTTGATGGTTGTTTCATTGGGTAAAGGTAGAGACTTTTCTGTTTTTGGGATTTGGGTAGTTTCATGGTGTTTTCAATTTGTTCCTTAAATACGTGATTTTTTTTTTCCGGATTAATGGTTCTGATTTCTGAATGCCATCTTCTATTTTTTACCTTTACTTTGAATAAATTTTTATGACGTTTTGTGGTGGTATATTGTCAAAATTACATAGCAAATTGTCATGTTTAGTGAAATTCTTAGAAGCTATACACATGGAAATGCTTTGCTTGAAACTCGTTTCATATATAGAAGGTTACAATCAGTGTTTGAATCTAGGTTTATTGCGGAAAAGAGTATAATGCATTCACTTGCATTTTAGTCTTGATGCAAGTATAAATTTTGAAGCCTATAAAGATGGCACTCTACGTCCAGCAACGTTGTGCTTGGGAAAAGGTGGAAGATCATCTATTTCATGTTGTAACTAATAGTATAATTTGGTGGCGGGTGGAAAAATAAATCAGATTGTTGGTCCCTAGCAAAGATATGAGAGGGTAATTAATCTTGGTTCTTTTTCGATTTGTATCATCTACAAGGAGTAAAATTTTCCATATACTAGTGCTTATACTTTTGAGTTGACTTAATTAAATGCTGGATGCATTTTCTGTATTTTCGTGTTTGAATTGCCTTAGGATCGGGACAAACGTTTTATTTCTACCACTATTGTCGGGCATGTTATTTAAAATAAAAATTGCATGAACTTTCATTTAGTTCTCTTTACACATCCCAATTTTGTTCTAAGATGTAGTAGGCATGGCATCAAAATTTTTGTTCAAGGCATGTACTGTTGTGCACGTTTAATCAATGTGGCATTGATGTAAAAACAGGAAAAATGCCCATGTTTAAAACAATCTGACTGGCTTGCTATGATAATAATTGCTTCTTTCACAGGTTTGCAAAAATCAGTTTTCCCCTTTGATTTTATGACCTTCATTTCTGATGTGTTCACCAATCTTGCAGCAGACTGACATCCTTTTGGATTTTCTTTTATGGTCAATTGAAAATGCTGCAATTGAATGATATGAAAATTTTGTGGTACACACGAAGGCAATGAGTTTCTGTTAGAGGTCTTTTTGTCAACGTTTCATTTCAACGTTGGGCTGAAATGGAGAAGGAACTTATTTAATTGTTAAAGGCTTTGACTGTTTTTCTTTGAACTTGCTGCCTATTTCATAAGATCCAAATTGTCTTAGGTGGAACGGAAAGTACAGTTTATTCTCATCTTTTGTGATGAATTGCGATGAGATTTGAATGCTACAACTTTTCTGGTCAATCGGTCATAGAAAATATATCGTTTTGCAACTTTTTCCTGGGTTAAGCACCATGATGATTGCAGGGCTTCTACGTTTATGGACAAATGTAAGCAAAACACAGTCCATCCTTGTTGCGTTGGCCAGGTGGCCAAAACTGGAGTCTCTCTGTACCAGCAGTTTATCAATAGTTCAAGAATAAGCTAGCAACTTCAAATTTCATACATTAAGAAAACTACGTATTAGTAAATAATATATCAGTTAAATCATTTTTCATATACTAAAAAATTTGGAAATTTGAAGAAGATTATAGGAAAATTTTAAAATATAAAAAAGGTTCATCAGCTTTATTTGTAAAGTATCCATGCTTAATTTATGATGTAGAGGTACTCCTGCTGATAATGGAACTTTTAAAATTTTAGATGGTTTCTATGGTTGGTTAATGCTTCCATATCCTTCTGCTGCATAAATTTTACTGGTTTCAAAATGCAGAAAAAGTTGGATAGGTCTTTGATTGCTAGTGTTCTTTATATTATCCTAACGGGTATCTTGATGTGGACAGAGCTATAAGAGAGGTCTAATCAGTGACCATGAAATAAACGATACAGTTTGGAAAAATGTGTTTCAGGGAAAATTGACTTACTTGCACTTGAATAAAGGAGTGGCAATGGCCCCAACTATTGGAGAACAAGGGGGTACTCTTCTTGTTCGGAAGATTCCAGATACAGGCCCATCGTAATACTACTCTTTTTTCTTAAATGGAGTTTTTTGTTTATTGTTTTGTTGGAGTGAAGGGTTTTTCTCTTTTCAATTGTGCAACACTTTCGGAGTTGTTATTCTTGGTAGTTGGTACAGTTTCCTAAAGATGCACTTCACTGTGAATATTTAAATGTGCAAGTTCTTTAGCACCTGAAAAATAAACTTATAGTTTCATAACTCTGGTTGGAGTTGTTCCATTGCAAATTATAATGAATCCACTTCAATCATCTAAGTGTCTGTGCATATAGATGTTTGTTGACCTATCCTTTGTGAAAGGTTGTTATACAAGTTTTCTTATTTTACTTATTCTGAACATCAGTTCTCTTAACAAGCCATGTGGTTATATTAACAAATGGGATTGCAACTTGCAAGACCAAATACATCTTTCAGTTCAGCTATTCAATTGATCATAATTTGTAAATATGCACGCACATAGAAACTTGTATGTATGCATGAAGAGAACCAGATGTAAAAAGCATGCAGACATTGCATCCTCATTCATGAGTCATGATTCAATCAATGTTATGATCCTCTTTCTCTTCTGCCTTTTCTTTCCAATATATCTTTCATATTCAGTCTTCTATTTTGGCTACGATTTTAAGGTTTCCTAACTTCATGCATACCTTCTTGACAGTTATGTTTCTGTTGGAGATGTTGTTGTCTTGAGGGACCCTGACAATTCAGATAACTGTCTGGTCAGAAGATTGGCTGCCACTGAAGGATATGAAATGGTGTCTAAGGATGAAAAAGATGAGCCATTTGTTCTTGAAAAGGACCAGTGCTGGGTATTGGCTGACAATGAAAAATTGAAGCCCAAGGTATAAAATTTTACTAATACAACTGATAAATGTTTTAGTTGCTATTGTTATATAAATCAATAGGCATTATTAAGATTTGTGAAAACAGAAATCAACAATCCAGTTCATGATCTAGAATTTAGAGGCTTCTTATATTACATGCACATCTCTTTACTATGCTGAACCAAGTTCTTTAACCCGGTTTGTTTGAGTAATGAATAACATTAATTAAACTGTCTGACTGGCTTTGGTATAACCTCTTTCATGTTCTCCATTTTTCTTTGTTTTCTTTTTCTTCAATGATAGGAAGCTGAGGACAGCCGGTTCTTTGGTCCAGTTCCCATGACCAACATAATTGGCCGAGTTATCTACTGTCTTCGAACAGCTGTTGATCATGGTCCTGTTCAGAACAGGTTGCTGCTTTATAGTAATTATTTAACTCAAACCATTTGTATTATACATTAAGGGAAAGTTTGTTGATTGCTGAAACTTTCATGTTCCTGTAACAGTCATTTCAGCATGCAAAAGGATTCTCCGGTGCTGGAAATAGAGCTGGATGTCGATGACATGGTGAAAAATCACAAAGCTTAAGCTGTCCACACTGGATGCTTGCTAACTCCTTGAGTGCGTCTCTATTGTCTTTGTTGGCCTTTTTCCTCCCTGGATATCTTTTGAAGCAAAGGAGAGAAAAATAATAAAAAAATGAGTGTATTTAGGTGCTCATGTGTTATTGGGGATTGCTGTTTGATCTCCAAGAGGCAGGGCGATTGGGTAATTTCATCATATCTATCTTTCATTCTGAAGAACAGCAAAGGCAGCCTGTGTTAAATATTGAGTTTCAACTGGAAGGGTGTGCAGTTTCTAGTTTGAAAAGCTTAGCTGAACTTTTTGGAAAAGGGAATGACAAAGTTAGGACTTGGGAGCATCATCATATGTGTTTGCTCGTTGTATAGTCTTCCTGATGTGCAATTTTTTTTGTTGGTTAAGATGTTCAATGTGCTCTAAAACTTTCTTGTTTTAATTATGTAAGTTGCACACAAATAAGTTTTTAACTCTCAATTTGAGTTTAAATAAAATTTGATATTTTTATCAATTGGAATTTTTTTCCTTATAAAAGTTGACATGCTTTATGACTTATGGCTTATTTAAAATTTATTCTTCAAGTGTTTTTTTAATTTTTAGTCTTATTCAAATTGTTAGGCTACTTTAGAAATAAATTTATTATTTATTTTTTAAAAAAATTATCCCATATAATCTTCTCTAGTATAGGAAGAAAGGTCTGACTATGATGAATTTGGTTTTTTAATTTTTAGATTCCGTCCAATCATTAGGCCACATCAGTTTTCAAAGGGAGTAAAAAAAATTCATTTTGTCAGAGAAGTTAACTTTTTGTTTTTGTTTCTTGGGTCAAAATAAGTTAAATATTTGTTTGAAAATAAAAATTTATTAGAAATAAAAACATAAAATGTGAAAAAAAAAATCACAAAATTCAAATGCTTTTTTCTTTTAACCATCCAGTCCCAGATACTGAAAAGCCCATCGGCAGAGGAGAGAAGACGAACATGAAAAATGGGTAGGAATTGGGCCGCCTTGATGGTTTTATGAGGCCTGAGCTGAGGGCCTCTTAATGCCTTAATCCACTGTTGCCCGTAAAAAAAATCACATTACCCAGGAACTCCCTTGGCGAAAGAAGAGAAATCTCTCGGTTAAGGACACTGAAACCCTGCCCGGGGAATGCAAAACCGCCACAACACTTTCTTTTGAAGCTTCAGCTGAACTCCCCCACTCATGTCGCATGCACTTCATCTCGTTTCCAATACCTTCCCTGGTAAATTTCTCTTCCTTTTTTATGTGTGTGGGGAAGGGTGGTTTCTTTCAATCTCCTTTGCTTTTCTGTTTGGTTGCCAAGAAACCATGAGAAATGAAATGTTTGCTGTATTCGAGGCTGAGGGCTGTACTGGGTGTTTCCCTACACATCCCATTTGTGTTAAACAGTGCTGTATTTTTTTTCTCTGTAACATATTCCAATTGGTCCCTCTTTTTTCTTGTTAAAAAGTTTTCTGGTTAATCCTTTCTTATCATATCCTTAGATTATTTTGACTGTTCATGTCGGTTTTTCTGAATTGGTTTAAAATAATTCAGTTTGACATGTGAAATTTGTTTAGGTATATGGTCTGGGAGGTTTTAAGGTTTTTTTTTTTGTTGGTCCTCTTATTTTTAATTGCATTTTTGGAAGAGAAAAAAATTGAATTATGCAGTTGATTTTAGCATCTCCAATTAGTAATTTTCATTTATGATGAGCCAGAGGAGAGACTCCAGTCTTATGTGCTCTTTTCGTCACTCCTCTGTTGGCGTGGGGTAAATGATCTTTGAGTTTTTCTCTGTGGTCGCTCACACAGTGGTAGTATTGCTGCAAAGATTGATATGGTTGTTTGGTAGTATTGTGTGGTTTCTTTTGAAGCACAACAAAAGAGAATGCAGTTAGGTTTTATTGTCAACATTAGTTAATAAAATATAAAGCATAGAGGAAAGTTGGGGACATTGTTATGCCCACAAACTTTAGAAGAATGCAGGGTCAGTTGGAAACTATGCCTTTATTAGCTATATTTCTGAGCTTCTTCTCAGAACATAGTTGGTTACTTTCTTTTCATTCTTTTTATGTTCTTCGGCTCATCTTAGGAATTCTCTGAGAAGATTATTTTAAGTAGTTGTGCATAGATTTGATTTGAGAGAAAGCTCAATGTCATTTTTTTCCTGTTCAAAGTGATTGCAACTTTTTGAAGATTGATGTTGATTGTGGGATTTACCTAAGATAGTTAATGGGCTAGATTGTCGATTTCTGTTGTTTATTGGTTGTTTTTAGTTATTTGGATTAACGGCAAGTGCGTCATGGGTAAAGAAATAGGCTCGAATGTAATCTTTCTTCTTAAATGGTTATTTTGTTAACTTTGTGTCTCTGGATACTGATCTATTGTAGGTTATGGACCAACAGACTGCAGGTATCTCTCATGCTCAGGTATTCCTGGAAGAGCAGTGACTCTATCTCCTTACTTTTCACATAGTGACCAAAGAATTTGTTCACAGGTGAAGATTAGATCTTTGAAATGTGGTTCCAGGGGAATATCTTTTGTGTGCAGAGCAGGTTCTAATGGTCAGAGGAGAAACCCTGACTTCTCTAGGCAAAGACATGGGTTTCGAGGGAAAAATAGGCAAAATGAAGAGAGAGAGAATTTTGAAAATCTAGATGAATCTGAAATGTTTTCTTCAAAAAATGGGCCATTACTCTCCCTCCCTGGTTCCACAAAATTTCAAGCCACTGCTGCCCCAGGTCCACGAGAGAAGGAGATTGTGGAGCTTTTCAGGAAGGTCCAAGCTAAACTTCGAGAAAGAGCTGCAGCTAAAGAAGATAAAAAAACTGAAGCCTTCAAGGGAAAAGGCAAAGAAAGTGAAACAGTTGATTCTCTCCTTAAGCTATTGAGGAAACACTCAGTTGAACAAGGTAAGAAAAAAAACAGCACAGGCAGCAGCAGAGACCTGAATTTGGATCATCCAGAAGTGAATGGCTCTTCCTATGAAGATAAAAGCTCTGGTTTCTTTAATTCAAATGATAGAGTGAGTAGTGAGGCCAAAGAACCTTATTCCCCTAGTTTAAGCAGACCAGCATCAACTTTCCGGCGGAAATCACCTGTTCCACGAGTGAAATATCAACCAACTTATTCCAATGAGGAGACCGTCAATTCCAGTGAGGAGAATGTCAATTCTGTGATGCATGTCAATTCAGATAGGAAGACAAATTTGAGTTTGGCTGAGTCACCTCCTTTACCCAATCATGTGCCTGAATTAGAGGAGGAGCTAGAGTCTGAATCTGAGCCAGAGCTTGAGCCTGAGTTAATCTATCAAGATCCTGATGTGTTAGATGAGTTGGCAGAGGATGAATCTTCTGACATCGATGAGGAGGATGGGGAACAGCAGACTGAAGATGCGGATTTGAGTGCATTGAAGCTATCAGAACTCAGGGATCTTGCTAAATCTCGTGGTTTGAAGGGCTTTTCCAAAAAGAAGAAGGGTGATTTGGTGTTGTTGCTGAGTGCTAGCTCAGGCTAATTAGTGATGAAGCCAATAACAAAAGATCACTTGGATTTGGATAGTTGTGGGATGCCTTTTTTGTTTTCATAGTACTTATTTTCTGCTTATTATTTAAATAGCTAACCTGCCTAAAAATCCTTCCAGGAGTCCGGGAAGCTATGGATGTTTTGATATTCTGTCAAGTTACACTTTTGCAATTTTTTGAAGTCATTTGAGAAATCAATCTTCTTTTGATTTTGTACTCAACATGCTTAAGCAGTTAGGTGTGATTAAATTAAGCTTTAGACTCTTTTATGATGTTCTTAAATTCTACTTTTTCCTAGGGGCCTCATTCATTCGATTTGCTTAGACGGTCAATGGGACCCGATGATCATTGGTAATCGTAAATTGTTATGGCTGAGGGCTAATTTGTCTGATCTGTTGCGGATCTGTGATGCTAAACTCATTCTTAGTAGTACCTCATGTTAATCTTACATTGATCTTAGTACTTCCATTCCATGATTGGCTATATCTTGTCTATGCAACTACTAAGACAAAATTTTCAATCTGCAGGAGAAAGCATCTGAAATCCTGATCCGTAGGAGAAAGTGTCTGAAAATCACAGATCTAGATTTTATGCAAAAAAGAAACTAGAAACATGCATGATCGAAGTTCAAAGTGTTGCTTAGTGTGGTGTCTTCATAGATTTATTGTTGTTGTTATTATTTTTTATAAAAAGCAAAAATCTTAGCAGATGCAATGGAGATGAGTGTATTTATCACTAGGGAAATAGACATCAGATTCTTTGTCTTTTGTGGTGGGAATGTTATGTTACTTCAAAAAGTATATTTGAAATCTACCACAGGCATTGATGATTTCAGGTAAGTTTCACCATGAGAATCATTGTTTCGTTGTAATTGTATGGCCTCTAATTTGTCTGATGATCTGAACTAGAATGGGACAGGCATCCGCGAGTTAAAAATGAAAATAGCCTTGAGTGGAAAACATGAGGTCATTATTTTTCTGGGCAGCATTTTGGTACAAGTTGTTATGAATGTTGGCCTCCAAGTTATGGAGGCAATATAATTGATATAGTAATGGAAGACATGCTTATGCCTATTTCTTTGGTTCCGTTAAAGTAGGATTGCTTTGAAGGTCTGCTTTCTGATTTAGCATCTTCATTTGTTTATCGCTCAAGTTAGTCAACTGTGTGTACTTCATTATTTATTGTAATAAACAAATGTCCAATTTTCTTTTAGAATTACTCTACTCTAACTCAATAGAATAATAACTTATTAGAGTTAAATTAGACAGTTTCTAATTAAATTATTATACACATACAGTTGGTTATAAAAACATCTCTATTCCTCCTCTTTTTTTTTTGTTAGAAGGAAAATATTAAATAATGTGGATGAAGGTGTTTGGATTTGATTTCAATACTTATAATATGCCACAACTTATTTTTAATCACTAAATCCTTATTCTTCGTTTAAATATGAATATTACTATTTCACTAGAAATAAGGGCAAAATCCCCTAAGTTAGTCAACCGAGTGTACTTTATCTTGTTGAATTTTCTATCATTTGTCAGTTGGGACATTGATTATTTTGGTTAGTAACTCATTGGGTATGTTGGATTAGTTTTGGAAAGTGGGTTTTTATGTCACAAATAGTATGATTTCACTTAATTTTGTTTGATAAATTGCATTCTATAACATGCAGCAAGCATTTTGCGTGCTAGCATAAGCATCAATGTTGTAGGTTATCTCTTCCCCCAGAGGCTCTTGATACCCAAACTTCAAGTGCAGATCAGACTGCTGCTGAATTTGCAGAACTGAGCAATAACTCTGCCACTCTGGAGCAGTTCAAGCAAAAGGGTGGGAAAATTCTGCAAGCATTCAAATATGAATGTTTCCCTTTTATTGGAATTGGAAGTACTTGATTGCTATACAAACCTCCCTCTTCCAAAAACAAAGAAGAAAGAGAAAGAGCATTTGATTAACTTCACAAGATTTCTTCTGAATACTATGATCTGAAAATTGACAGATCAGGAGATAAGAATGGGATACTTGCTGCTCCGTTGGGGTCTCTAGCTCCTGAAATAGCTGCCCATGGGAGTTGGCTAAATATACTCGAAGATTTTGGTCATGTCCTGACCGATAAAGTTGCTATCTCAGTCTTAAAGTGGAAGCAGCAAGGAAGCCCCACCCTACAACATCTAAGACGCTTTCCCTCTCTTTTCTGAACCTGGTGCCATAACCACACTAACCAGCACATGGCTTGCCCACAGCTCCTGGTACTTGCTATAGTAGAACTTTCGAGGCTAAGCCTTATAACCATGTGCATTTGTAGTTGTTTACTACGTGTGACCGACACTTGAAGATTCGGAAGATTAGCCTCGAAATCTTGACCAGTGTTGGTCCAAAGAAAGTTAAAGCTTGAAAGCAAGGCTATCTGGCGATTGGGTTGGCTTAAAATGGTTAATGTAGCATTGTACGTAAAATACTCATGCTCGAATCTTTATCATCTTTATAAGTTCGAAAAATCAGAAAGTAAAAATTCAATAAATCTCTCAACTTTTCGCAAAAAAAAAAAGAAAAAGCAGAGCTATCTGATTAGACCAGAGTCCTTTTCTCCAAAGTTGCATCCCCACATGGGGAACCAAACGCAGAAAAATCTGTCCTTTGAAACTGGCATCATGTAATTTGTATGATGTTTCAGCCATGTATAGTAAGAGATTAAAGTAAATCAGAACCTCTTAAAAACAGTTAGGGATTTGCAAAGCATGTGTTTCTAAGAAAAGAAGTCAAAGCAGTGAAAAGAGTAAGTATTTCAGCATTTGGTTCATTGCACAAACCCTTTAAGTGCAATCAAAGCAGTAGGCCTAGATGGATTGACTTAAGAGTCAAATTTCCAGAGTGAATCCCTAGCATTTTCTCTGAAACTAAAGTCACAGATCACCATTATAACTTCATTTACTAGCCAATTCAAGGAGACTGGTGGGGCAGGTTGTTTCACTTGGTGCCCAACCTACTTATGGATGCTTGTAAGCCAATTTCTTCAATAAGAAAAGGACAGTTAGTGATAATGAAGCAGCAGATGCATGATTTTTTGTTCATCTTTTAGGTAAATATGCTCACAGCTGGCAATGGAGCAACAGGAGGAAAATGGGGCAGGTTGTTATAATTAAGGCAGCAAAGGACAAGAAAGCTGCCTTTGATTGTATAATATCAATGTGTTTGTGAATGGAAACAATTTGGCTTAAGCTTTTTCTCTTTATCATTATCTCCTCTTATCAAAAAAAAAAAAATCTTATGATTATAAATAAAATTAGAGTTGAAAATGACAGAAGATGGATTATGATTATAAATAAACATTTTATTTTGTCATTAGATAATTTTATAAATTTTTTTAAATATTAGCAATTATTTGAGGATATCACTACATCAACAAAAATTGCTACCATCACCCCATAGTTGAAATTTTATTTCCTTATTTAAAAAAATTATATTAATCACCTAACATGAATAACAGAAAAAGTGATCAAGTTGCAAACAAATAAGAAAAAAGGGGTAAAAATAAAAAAATAAATAAAATAGAAGGTTGCTAATTGCAATAAATGAGAAAATACAAGAATCTACTGGATTCACTAGTAAATAAGTATCATTTTGTAAGTTAGGTTCATAATTCAAAATTTGGAGTTAGCACCCAAAAAAAAAATTTTTAAATACACCAGGTCAATGCGGAGAGCGGGCCCTTAAAATCATTCGAAAAAAAAAAAAAAGAAGTTTAGAAGTGTGCGTAAATTGATTTGAAAATACTTTAAGAGTGAAAAAAATACAAGGGTAAATAAATCATTTGAAAAAAGTTATTATACATATGAAGACTATTGATAGTACGTAAGTTCTTTCTGATTGTAATGTTGCTGGATTTCATTCTATTAAATATTACACTTAGTAATAATAAATTTTAAATTTTAAAACCAAAATTTTTATTTTGTAAAAAAACAAAAAAATAAAATTTAATTCTACCTTTTTTTTTTTAAATTTCTTTAAAATAATTTTAAATAAATTAAATATTCGAATCTAGTATTTCTATATTTTCTTTGTTCTACCCAAAATAATAATAATAATATAATCTTTGTTTCTTTCTCCTCCTAAGTCATATTCATAACCCAACAAATCTTCAACCAAATAGGGGCCCACCCAGTTTGCCATTTTTCTTTTCCTGCATCTCTTTCTGTTTTTCCAGTTTTATTTCTCTAGTTTCTCGCATCTCTCTCTCATGCAGCTCGGCTGGGGAAATAGAAGCAGAGCTTTAATTTATTATGTTTAATGCAATGCTTAAAGGTTTAATATTTGATCATTTCCATTGAAGTTTTTACATTACTCAATTCGTTTCACGAGCTTAAACGCACTTCAGGAAAAGAGGTATGCTTTCGATGCTAGAAACATGCTTTCTCAATAATTTTTGGTGGGTTTTCATTATATAAAGTGGTGGTCTTGGTTTGAAGTGGATTTAAGCACTGGGAGTTGGGGAAATTCTCCTGCCTTTGTGTGATTTTTTTTTTGGGTTTTGTTAGTTTCCAAGTGTGCAGTACTTTTTGAATTATGTTTCTAGTAGATTGAAGATAAGCAAAAATGTTTTCTTTTCTTGGTTAATTAAATTTATATAATACCTTTTTTTTTGGTTGCTTATAATAAAGGGGAAAAAGAAGGGGTTTTGGATCTTATGGTAACTCTGTTAAAGTTAGCTTTTGATGTTGTTGGACTTCAAACTCTCATCAAGCTTTCTTGCGAATGAATTTCATCATTGGAGTTTAAGAATTCTCTATCCCTGTCTCTTTCTGTCTTTCACTCTCTTAAGAAACAATGGAGGTGTGTATTTAGACATTTAGACTTTACACTTTTATCAAGATTCTTCACAACCAACTGAACTATGAAAACAGTTTCATATAAAACTTTAGTTGCTTTCTTTTTAGCTATCTAGGACTGCATTGGTTGTGTGCTTGTTTAGGGGCCAATAGTCGAAAGCCTCTTTCACTTACCAGGCTACTATTAATTTCTGGAGATGTGGAGATCTGATCTTTTATTTTATTTTATTTTATATTTATTGTTGGGAAGCTAGTCTAACGTTTCCTAGACGATGTGGGAAAAAGTCAACATAGAAAATGCCATGGAATGCGTAAATAATATATTTTCTGTAACAATGGATGTGTGTTCTTCCCTTAGGCATCAGTCAAAAGCCTTTTGTTTATACTGAATTTTTTAAAATCTGATGTTTTGTTCTATTTTTTAATTAAAAATTTAGTCCAGTGGGTTTCCTTAGATTGTGGGGGAAAAAGATATAGTTTCATGGCATTGATGAAACTAATATTTATCAGGAGTAGTGTATGTGTTTGTCTGTGTTCCTCAGATAAACATCAATAAAAAAGCCTTTCACTTGCTATGACAAAATTGTAAAAATATGATCTTTTGTTTTTTTGCTTGACATCTAGATGACTGAGCTTCCTTAGGTAATGGTAAAAAGTCAACATAAACATGGATGCAAACTTAAGTTTTTTTCAAGGGCACTATTGTACTTATGAACAGATCTTGCTTGAGCAGTTTTTTGTGCTATTTCAGTCATAAGTAGGTTTTTTTATTTTAATAATAAGAAATTTCTGATATGTTCCATTAAATACAGGTCAGATGGACACAACCTCCGTGAAATGTCTCATCAACAGTATCTCTCGATTCATTCATCTGGTATCATGCCAGACAATAAAAGTTGTTCCCATTGAAAAGGATTACAGGAATATGGTTGTTCTGTTAAAACATTTAAAACCACTGCTCGATGATGTTGTTGACTGCGAGATACCTCCAAATGAAACTCTATATAAAGAGTGTGAAGAGCTAGACAAGCTTGTTAATGAGGCTCGAGAATTCATGGAGAACTGGTGTCCCGAGATGAGCAAAATCCACAGGGTAAGTTTAATTGTAATCCTTATTAAATATATTTTCCCTTGGTGAAATGATACCTAGAAGGAAAAAAGAAAAAGTAGTGCTGGAAACAAGGATTCCCTTTCCAGTTCATTTGTCTAGGTTTTTTGTTCTTATTTTAGTGACATTGCTTCAAATACTATCTGTTCTAACATCAGTGTTCTATGAGCACGTTCTAGTTACTTGTCATGATTTCTTTTTTCTGCTTTTCGTGTTTGAAAAACCAGTTTCCGTCGATTCAGTCCAATTTGGGTGCTGTTTCAGATACGACATTGGGACCAAATAGTACCTACGATGATTTGAGATATGTATTTATTAAACCATTGATAGGATGGATGTCCAGTCTCTTGAAGGCCTAGCATAATCAGCGTAAATATCTCAAAACTTGCCTTCTGACTGAGATAGTGTGAAGTTTCAGTTAATTTGTGGAATATTATAGTTTATAGAAGAAAACTTGAATGATATGACAGCAAATGTAACCTGGTTTGTTATAGATTGCAAGAAATTCTATTTCTTGCAAATATAACACAGTCAAATTTAAAGGTAATAAAGACAGTGCCAAATAGGTATTAAAGTGTAATAGTTTGTAGAAGAGCACTTGAGTCAGAAAATGGCAAAGCTAAACCAGTTTATTGTAGATTGCAAGAAGGTGCGTTTCTTTCCTCGTGTTTTTCCTTCAATCAAATGTAGCATTTAGTAAAATGAATAAGGAAGGTGCTGACTATCCTAATTGGTAAAGTTCTTTGATGTTAAACCAATGACCTGAGATCAAATGATGCCCTTGCTATGGGGGGGATTGGGTGGTTCAGGGAAGGGAAGGGGAGGACCGAGGACCTGAGAAAGCTTGAATATTGGATGTTGATGTTGGGTTGTGTTATGCATACATTTCCTTCTTGAGTAAAAAAAATAGGATTTTCAGGCCTCTACTACTATCATATTTCAATTATTTATTTATTTTATTTGTATTTTAAAAACATGTGCAGGTTCTCCAGTGTGAGCCTTTTCTGATAAAAATGCAAAGCTCTTCACTTCAGATATGTCACATATTATATAGATTGTTGAAGTCATCACCATCCATTTCAAGTATAACCAGTGTACAGGTGTGAAAAAATCAATTTTGTTTCTTCATTCTATGTTTGGATGATAAAAATGCTATTAATTTTCTTTCCACCAATTTTGTTGTCCTTTTAGAAGTTGTTTAGGCAGCTGGATGCAACTGCTATAACTTTCTTAGTGGCAGTTGGCTTTGAGTAGTAAGACTAACTGAGGTTCAACTGTTTCAGCACTGTATGCGGGAAATTAGATGTCTGAAGCAGGAGAGACTATCAGAAAATATAGGAGAGGCTTTGAGAAGTCAAAAAGATGATGCTATTCCTAGCACTGATCATCTGATAAAAGTTATCAAATTACTAAACTTGACATCGAACCAGGAACTGCTAAAGGAAACTGTGGCTGTGGAAAAAGAGAGAATTAATGCACAAGCCGACAATGCAAAAGGGAAATTAGATCAAATCAATCAGATTGTAGATCTCATCACCCAAATACATGATTATATGCTTAAAATTGAGCGCTTTGAACCCACAAGCGGCATTTTGATACCTCCACACTTCCTTTGCCCCCTGTCGTTGGAACTTATGCTGGATCCTGTTATTGTGGCTTCTGGGCAAACTTATGACAAGGCTTCCATCCAAAAGTGGCTTGATAGTGGACTGACCATCTGCCCAAAGACCCATCAAACACTCGCTCATACAAATCTCATTCCAAATTACAAGGTCAAAGCTCTGGTAGCAAGTTGGTGTGAGGGAAACAACTTACAACTTTCCTACAAAACTGGGCATGCAAAGCTTGTCCCAATCTCTTCTCCTTCAAATCATGTATCTTCTCAAGATTTAACTCATACTGATAGTTTCTGCAACTCCACATCAAGATCATCACTTGAAGCTGGGAATGGTTTAGGGAAGCAGAAGACTGATATCTCATCTAGATTTAGTGGAGAATGCAATAGATGCCAAAGTGGAGAGATTGAAATGTATGACCACCAATCCCCTGATCACTCATATATTCACAGCAGGACTGAATCAGCCTTGAGTGAAATTTACAGTCTTGATTGTGCGCCTCCTGCTTTGAATGGCTTGTCAAGGAGGTCAAAGAAATATGAAATGAATGAGTTAGCTGAAATTTCATCTGAGGACCTTGGCACTTTTCCTTCAACAAAAGAATCTGGATTTTCTCCCTGGATAACAGAAAAGCAGTTGCAGGTCTCCGGAACAAATGTAGAAGAGACAGTCAACGGAAACCATAATTATAACAGAGCATACTCCATTGCAGTTTCTAGGTCAGGGTGTGATGATTCAACCACAAGTTCCCATGTGAAGAAATTAGTCGACAACCTTAAAAGCCTATCCAATGAAGTCCAAACTACAGCTGCTGCAGAATTGCGCCTTCTTGCAAAGTACAACATGGACAATCGTATAATTATATGTCGCTGTGGTGCTATTGCACCATTGCTTTCTCTATTATACTCGGAAGTAAAGCTAACCCAAGAGCATGCTGTTACAGCCCTTTTAAATCTCTCAATTAATGAAGATAATAAGGCTATGATTGCAAAGTCTGGAGCAATAGAGCCATTAATTCATGTTCTGAGGTATGGAAATGATGGAGCCAAAGAAAATTCTGCAGCAGCTTTGTTCAGTCTTTCTGTCTTGGAAGAGTACAAGGCAAAGATTGGACGTTCTGGTGCTGTCAAAGCCTTGGTGAATCTTCTGGGCTCTGGAACATTGAGAGGAAAAAAAGATGCTGCTACTGCTTTGTTTAACTTATCAATCTTTCAGGAAAATAAGGCTCGTATTGTTCAAGCAGGTGCGATAAAAAACCTTGTCGAGTTAATGGATCCTGATAGTGGGATGGTTGACAAGGCAGTTGCTCTTCTCTCAAACCTGTCAACAATTGGTGAAGGGCGTTTGACAATTGTGCGAGAAGGTGGTATCCCAGTACTAGTTGAAGTTGTTGAAGCAGGATCAAGGAGGGGTAAGGAAAATGCTGCCTCTGTATTGCTGCAACTATGCCTTAATAGTCCCAAGTTCTGTATTATGGTTTTGCAAGAAGGGGCTGTGCCACCCCTTGTCGCATTGTCTCAGTCTGGGACACCAAGAGCAAGGGAAAAGGTATGCGCTCAGTTTTCTCTTCTTCTGTTATGGTGCTACTGTCCTTAATATTGGTGTTTACTTATTAATTGCATGTTTGATTACTGTTTAATGTAAAGAAAATTTTTGTGATGCACATGAGTAAGCACATGATGTATATAATTTTTACTGTTGCAGGCACAACAGCTTCTAAGTCACTTCCGGAATCAGAGAGAAGGTGCCACAGGGAAAGGCAACACATGAAAACTGGCAAACTTTGTTATAATTTATTTTCTGATTTTTTCTCCCTCGTTCATTTTAGCTCTCTTTTGTACATTCTTTCGTTCTCCAGCTATATGCATTGGCATTGTGAACTCTATTCTTTGTTTCTTTTTAATCCCTTTTTTAAAAGTGGTTAGGGGGTGGGGAAATACGGCAAGCTTTCCCAGGATGTGGTGGGTTGTCCATAATTTGCTGCGTAGTTTTCCTTAGAACTTAGCTTGCCATAGTATTGAGTGTAGGTTTTCATTTTGTTTGCTTCATTTAGTTTTAGTTTATGTACTAACAGATGTGTTCCTTGGTTTTGTAGATATGTTGTACATATGCTATAGACTCTTGTAATCTGCTTTAGGATCTTGTTAAAATGATACTTTCGCCATATGATGTCAAAATTTTCATTCTCTGTGCTTTTGTTCCTAATCTTGTACCTTAACAGGAACTATATTTTCAAAGTTTTATAAAGGTTAGCTGCACTTAAGTCCCAAATAATTTTCAACGAAAATGCTTCATCCTTCCGCCCGGTACTCAGCCATACTGTCGACTGGAAAAGATTGACCCTTTAACTGGTAGATATGCTAGTTGTCCGTCTTGTGGCTCCAGGCGTATCCCGGGTTTTGAAGTCATTGATTCTCTCTCTTTCCTGTCTTTTTCATAGTAGTAATCACTCATTGGAAATGGGTGGGAAAATGAATAATTCTGGAAAGAAAAATTATGAGAAGGCCTTGATGGGAATGTTCTGATTTTTAGATTACATGGCAAGTGAATCAGTACCCCGTGTGGTTAGATATATTGAAAAATTATTGATTCTGCCAAAGTTTGACATCTGCATTTGTAACAGGAGAGTTTGTATTTTTGTAAGTGAAAGTAAATATTGTTCTTTTGTAACCTGAAGATCGATCGTGAGTTTAAGTCATGAAAATAATTTTTTTTTAATGTAAAGGGAATGCTACTTTTTTCAGACAAAATAAATAAGAGTATTGTGAATTGAGTTTACCATTTTTTTGCCCTTTTTGCCTCTAGTGGGAAACTGCCCAACCAAACCAAGGAAATCAAATTGCTGGCCATAAGTACCATCTTTAACCCAGATTGAATGCCATTAGTTCACTTCAATTTTGAAGGAAAAATGCAAACCAAACTGACCTAGCAAGTATCTATGACTAAGGGCCCAAGGCTATCCCTTAAACCACAACTTATTTCCATTTTTTTTCCTTCTCAGGGTGAGTTTCTTGCAAGTTATAAGCAAGCCGACATGTCCAATGGTCCAGAAACATCACAAAGCTTCAAGCTACCAAATTGTCAGATCAAATCTAAGCCAACAGGAGACAAACTAAACGATATACACAAGGCTTCATGCTTGCTACTGCAGTACTAATATAATAATACGTTACTTCGCTAGTGCTGTCACCCGAAACTTGCATTATGATCCTACTCCCACTGGCATTACTGTTTATAAAAAGAAAGTACCCAAGGCAGGCCCTGCTCCACTCATGCTGTCCATGGCCCAAATCCTAAAACAGCCTTGCATTTCGGGTACGATATTACTTCTTACCGACCAGACTCCTCGAGTCCTTGTTCTTACTGTTCCATGAATGCAACTGATCGCTGGTCTGGTGTTATCAATTCTCATTCATCAGTCTCTACTCTGATCCCCAATGAACTCTCGACAAGTTCTGTTTTGCTGTCAACAGTAGACATTGAGATTAGGACATTGGAGCGCCACAGATTGATAGAGAGGGTTTCTAGATGAGAGGAGATTATATTACATTGAATCTGTTAAGAACCGGAGCATTGCCCACCTCAACTAGTGGTCCAAGTGGATACTTCTTTTGCGTCACAGTTCACCTGTGAAAGAACCCAACTTTAGAACAAAATCATTTGGGTTCAGGTCGGCCATGCCTGAATATGTCAACCTCAAGACTGGAAACATCGAGCCTGACCAGCTGCTAAATACAAAAACATGAAAAATGTTTTTGAGAATAGGCTGGAACGTTAACTATTACGGAATAGCTATCAATTATCAATCACAAAGGGATCAATGAAGATATTGGTGTACGAAGAGATATGGTTAGGGTTGGGAATATTGTGAGATCGATGCTCCTTGGGGCATTTGCCTGCAGGTTGAAGCATTTGAGGAGCCAAAAACAAAAGTTAATTTTAAGCGAAGGTTAATTTATTTCAAAACAATAGAGTAGATGGTGTGGGATCGAATTTGTTATTTTCAATTTTTTTTAAAGAAAGGTCGATAAAAGAAAAATATGTGGCCGAAACTTATGTGCCACTGCCAGTTGCGTCAGTCATCAATAAATTACATTTACATGTCTTTCACTTTCAAAAGCTTTTTAGTTAATAAATTATACAGTAAAGTAGTTGTAACCAAAAAAAAAATACAGTAAATTAGTTGGATACTATGAACTTCAACATATCCTTTGATAAATTTGGTTGCAGGTTGGTATTAATTAATGAACTGTCCGAAATGATATTGGCACGCCCAAAGCATCGTCAAAGAAGAGGGCAAAATGTAACAAAAAAAAAAAAAGAAGAGGGCAAAAACACGAAATCAATGGCCTAGTCTACAAAAAAAAAAACCTCCCTAAAAGATGTAGATTTGGTGACGTGTTTTTTTTAAATAGTGTTCATAATAATTAAAAAATTTATATTGAAATTTATGTTGATATGTTAAGAACATTAATATTTTTTAATTTTTTAAATTTATATATAATTTTTATTATTTTTAACTTATATTATTTTCATGTATATTTTTTATTGCCATATCGTAGTTTAAATTATTAAGTTTATAAACGTAGAAAGAAAAAATAAAAAAAAAAATGAAGAAAAATGTGGGTTTTGCTCCGCATGCAATAATTGATGTGGACCAGATTGGTAAGGATGGGGTTATTTTCTCTGTTCTTGGTGATAGAAACGTGAAAGTTTTCTCAAACAGCTGTATTGATATATATATATATATATATATATATACACATATATATTTTTGTCTTCGAAGCCCTCATGATACTTGTCTCCTCATTTGCATGACATTTGTCCTTTTTTTTGAGTAAGGAGAAAGCCCTTACTTGTCTCCTCATTTGCATGACATTTGTCCTTTTTTTGAGTAAGGAGAAATCATAATTAGCCCTGAGAATTTTGTAAAAATTAAAATAAAATATCTTAAAGTTTGGGTTTGCAAAAATTCAAATAAAATACTAATACCAAACATCCAAAAAATTTCAAATCAAATTATAAATCCCTTTTTTATTTGTATAATTCTCAAAATTTAAAAATTACAAAAACAATAAAAATATAATAAATATTATAAATAATATAAAAATTCAAAAAATGATAAAATTATATAATAAAGCAAAAAAATTCCAAAGATCATTTTTTAAAAATTAAACACAAATAAAAATATATAAAAAAATAAATCTACAAATCAAATTCAAAAAATTTTCATTAATTATGAAAATTGAATGTTGTAAAAAAGGAAATAAAGTAATAAATAGATAATTTCAATATTAAACACTTAAAAATTACGAAAAATAAAAAAAATGATGACGGAGGATTAGTCTATTTTGAATTTATACTGATACTAGCAAATTTAGGTTACACTCAATAAAAATTAAATGTCTCTAACTTTTTTTTTTATTTTGATCTATTTAATTTTCTAACTTTGTGTTAGAATTTTATTTTATTTTTTAAAAAATATAAGAATAAAAAAATAAGTTGTTTAATTGATAAATTAAATATTATTATTTTGATTTAAAAAATTAGTATTTCTTAAATAATTATCTTGACTTATTGTTTTTAATAAATACTATTTATAATATTTTTTAAGAAAAAAAAAGCACTAGTGTGTGTGTGTGTGTATATATATATATATATATATATATTATATTTAGAGGGATATTCTAGGTTTTCTTTCTTTTTTCATAGTTATTATAGTAATAATAATATAATATATTATATCTTTTGGTTCAAAATATAATATATATTATATGATTCTTCATTAATTTCAAACATTTGTCACAAAAAGATTGCTGCTTATTGTAATATTCGGGCCAATGGTGAGAATCGGATAGTTGCAGAAATTACTAGCGTTTTTTTTTTTAATGGAATTGGGATGAAAATAATGCTTTAATTTAGTACTCTCTTTTTTTCAAGAAGTACATTTACAATTTATATGGTATAATTTGTAATACCTACAAATACAGTATCATAAACAATTTGAAATTCCTCTTATTTTCTGTAGAAATTCAGATTTAAGAAAAGAGATATTCTAGCATAATGTGTTAAAAAAATATGATTTAGAGCTACTATCTCATTCTGTAATAGAACTAAACAATGGATTAAATTTAAACAAAAAATCAACAAGTGATTGAAAGAAGTGAAAATAAATTTTTGTTATATGTTTGGACATGATTTGAATTCTAAAATAAAAACTTTACTGTTTATTACTTTTAGTTGAATAAAATTAGTCTTACATCGTAAAACGGATAAAAATATAAGTGATTATAAAAAAATTAAAAAATTCTTTTTTACAAATTAAAAATTATCTTGACTGAAACACAAGATGTATTGTACATATGAAAATTTTAGATTCTTGCACATTAAGCCTAAACTTATAGAATTTCAACCGACTAATTAAAAAAATAATATTATACTTAAGGAAAACAAAAATATATAACTATAGAATTATTTTTAAGATCTCGACTCTCAAGAGAACCGAAAGAGATTGGAGGTGAGTGCTCCAAGTTTTTCGAGAACCGAAAGAGAAGTTTTTCATTTTGTTTATAAGAACAAGGCAATGAGGCACGTGCATGGCACACGCCATTACTAATAAAATAATTACTAGACAAAGATTTTCACTGACAAAAAAGCAAGGGAAAACTACAGTTCCTTTTGTCTTGTTTCGTTAATTCAACAAAGCAGGAAAGAATTTTTATTAATTATTATTTAATGAGAAAATAAAGATTTTAATAAGAAATTGGCTTTACACAAATATATGGGCGTCGGAATAAATATTATTTTATATATGCTTTGATTTTCTCAAGGAAAATGCGGCCAACCTATATATTATCGTTTTCATATATTCTAATTCTTGATTTTTTTTATTGCTGACGACCTGAGGCTGAGGTGACTAGTGAGGATTGCATAAGAATTTTCCTCCCTAATTGGCAATAAAATGACAAAAACAATAAATAGTGAAAATCAGTTTTGGAATTATGACGTGTTTCGTCATTGAACAAAAACAAATCAAATTATCCTACATCAGTGGGAAAAAGGGTGCGTCTGTTAATTTATATGAGACTCCGCTCAACTCCAAAGCTACCGATTTTGGAGTTGTGACATGTCTCGTTACTGAACAAAAAAAAATTGACAACGATAAAAATCAAGATTATTAATTTTTTTATATTTTTCCATTTTTCTTTCTTTCCTAATTCAAGATCACTTGTGAATTATGTAAACTCTATGTGCAAATTTAGTTATTATATATTCATTAAGGACGTAAAACTTTATTCCATGAGAGACATTTAAATTTTTTTTATAACCATATGTATTTTTATCTGTATATGATTTGAGATTAATTCTATTCGGACAGAAAGTAATAAATGGTAAAAAATTTTCAATAGTAACGATTTTAATATTCGAATCGTGTCTAAATGCATAAAAAAAATTTCACTTTTACTTTTTCTAGCCACTTATTAGTTATGAGATATATTTTTATAATTAATTTGCATAGATGCTACGGTTCAAAGTTCAAACAATGGATCCAGCTTAACGTCAAGAAGGAATGTTTTTTTTTTATGTACGGGGAATTTTTTTTGCCCTTTTTCATTACTAAATAGTTCCTTCCAATGGCTCTGGACAAGAACATAGTTGACCAGTCGATCCATTTGACTTTTTATTTTTAAGAAATGGGTAAAATAAAAACCAAAGAGAAGAGAGGTATAAAAAATTTTCATTTATTCTTTTTTATATTTAATTTAATCATTTGGATGATATTTATTCCTCATCATGATTTAAATAAAAGGGGTTGAATTAGGTTCAATCATTGAATTTCCATTCTTGTTAGCCATACGTGGATCTATCCCCGTTGCTTTTAGGTGGCATTTGGTATTGTGAAAGTAATTACTTTGTGCTGCAATTTAATTGGGCACAAAGTGATTACAATGTTTGGTACCTCACTTTGCACTGCAAAGTGATTGTAGCCAAAGTGTTCTAGTTGAAAATACCCCTTCTCTTTTCTTCATCGAAATTTTTTCCTCTCCATTAGCAGCTGAGGTTTTGAAATTGGTTCCATTTTCTTGAGCTCACCTCTGTCTCTCTTTCCCTCTCGCTGGTCTCGTGCTTCCCGCCTCATCTTTGTCTTGTCTTCGGTTGCACCATCTCTCATCTCTCGATGAGATGAGATGATGGCGTCTGGGTCTTGGTGATGAAGAGGATGATAAGAGGATCGTTGTGATGATGGCATCTGGGTACAGTAAAGATGGCCCGAGGGTGAAGCAAGGCTGACAAGTGGCATAAAGGCTGTGGTGAAGAGAATGTCAAGGATTGTGGCTGTGTTTTGAAGATAGCTTGGGTCAAAGTGATGAAGGAAATCCGGCTAATGAGTGGTGAAACAGGGAGCAGGTTTAATGATAAAAGTGATGAAGCTTGGGGGTGTGGTGAAGAAGATGCAAACCATGGTAAGAGGGAGTCGTGTCCGTTCCGTTGAGCAGCAGAGCAGTTTTGACAATGGCACATAATGTAAGAATTTGAATGGGAGATGAAAATTTTATTCACTTTTTGATGGAGTACACAAGAAGCTCATATTTATAGAGCTGGTGAAGGTGGGAACAAGGGAATGGTGAAAGAGTGAAAGAAAAAACTAGCAGATTAACAATCTCTACAATATAGCTTGTACAACTCAGCAAAAAATAACAAATCTCTGCCAGCTCAGCATAACAAGGAAATGGTGAAAGTGCTGTTAGCCCCCCTCAAGTTGGTGTGTATAGATTATGGAAGGCAAAACGAGAGATCAATGGTCGAAACACAGCAGGTGGATGAGACTTGGTAAAGAGATCAGCTAGCTGTGAAGAAGAAACCACATGAAACAATCTGATCACACCAGCTTGAACTTTCTCATACACCAGGTGACAGTCAAGCTCAATATACTTGGTACATTCATGGAAGACAGGGTTCTTAGTGATGGCAATGGTTGATATGTTATCACAAAAGATCTGAACAGGAACAAAATGTGGTATGTGAAGATTATGTAACAGATAAAGCAGCTATTGTACTTCACAGGTCAGGGAGGCTAGTGCACTGTACTCGCTTTAGAGGAAGAGTGCGACATAATTGATTGTTCTTATATCGCCAGGAAATCAAAGCACAATCGAGGAAGACACAATAGCCTGTAACTGAACGCCGTGTGTCAGGGCAAGTGGCCCAATCAGAATCACTAAAAACCTTCAAAATAAGATCGAACTAAGAAGGGAAAAATAAGCCTTGGCTAGGGGAAGACTTGATATATCGAAGGACCCGATAAAGCATTTGAAGATGGAGATCAGTAGGTTGTGACATGAATTGAGAAAGATAATGGACTGCAAAGGAAATATCTGGCCTGGTGGTAGTTAAAAACATCAATTTACCAAGGAGCTGCCAATATTGAAGAGGATCAGATAAAGTCTTGCCAGAGTCTTTATTGAGCTTAACAGAAGCAATCATTGGTGTGGGTGCAGGTTTACATGCAAGGAAGCCAGCATCCTGTAGCTATTCCAAGGCATTCCTCCTCTGTGAAAGATTGATACCAGAGAAGATCGTGCCACTTCGAGCCCCAAAAAATATTTTAAAGTGCCAAGGTGTTTAATTTTGAAAGCAGTATCAAGGAAGGTCTTAGTCTCTTAAATAAGGGAAGAATCATTACCAGCCAACACAATATCATCCACATAAACAACAAGAGCAAGGAAGAAGCTGGCAGAACCCTTGAGAAAGAGACTAGGCTCAGAAGAAGCCTGTTGAAAGCCATGTCCAATGAGAGTAGTAGTAAGCTTAGAGTAACATTGTCGACTCCCTTGCTTTAAACCATACAGAGACTTCATCAATTTGCATACTTGGCCTGGTTTGCCTTTGGTATAGCCAAGATACAGTTGCATATAGACCTCTTCAGACAACTCACCATGCAAAAATGCATTATTAATATCAAGTTGGTGAAGGTACCAACCTTTGGCAGCTACAACAGCAAGTAGAGTTCGTATGGTACTTAACTTAGCCACGGGAGAAAATGTTTCTGTATAGTCCAGGGCATGTTGCTGTGTATAGCCCTTAGCAACCAAACAAGCTTTATGCCTTTCTATACTCCCATCAGCTCTATGTTTGGTTTTAAAAACCCACTTACACCTAATAGCAACTTTAGAAGGTGGCAAGTCAACAATCTGCCAAGTATGATTAGCTTCCAATGCATTCAATTCATCTTGCATAACTTGTCTCCAACAAGCATGTTGTATAGCTTGATCATAAGTCTTAGGCTCAATGTCACTAGCTATGCTTATAGAAAAAGCCTTGTGAGAGGGTGAACAATTGTTATAAGTAAGAACTTGAGATAAGGGATGGTAAATGGAAACATTTGTATTAGTAAGATGAACAGATGAAGAACCATTGGAAGCAGCTAAAGCACAATGGTAAACTTGCAAATAGGTGGGAGTATGTCTGATTCTTTGTGACCTTCGAATAGGAGAATGCAAGGAGGATGATTAGACTGGAAAGGGAGATGGACTAGAAATAGGACTTGGAGCCCTACATGGATCAGATATGGGATTACTAGGATGATTATGATTGTGGGAATCTATGAATACTGGAGTAGGAGTAGCATTGGGTAAGACTAGATGATGATAAAAAATATCACTGATATGAGATGAAGGAAGTAATGACTCAAAAGAATAAGGGAATTCATGTTCATAGAATATTACATCCCGAGAAACAAAAACAGTATCAGTACTCAAATTGTAGAGCTTGTATCGTTTCTTCCCTATAGGATAGCCCAAAAAGACACACTTATGGGCTCTGGGTGCAAATTTGGTTCTGCCATGAGATAAGGTAGATGCATAACAGAGGGATCTGAAAACTTTTAAAGAAGAAAGATCAGGTGCTTTCTTGTATAACATTTGATAGGGATTGATATTTTGTAATACTAGTGTAGGGTATCTGTTAATAAGAAAGACAGAGTGTGCAACACAATCACCCCAAAACTGATTAGGTAAAGATGCCTGAAACTTCAATGCTCTAGCTACATTTAATATATGCTGGTGTTTCCTTTCTACAATGCTATTTTGTTGAGGTGTCTGAGTGCATGATGTTTGATGTATCAAACCATTATTAGTCCTAATGACCTTGACTTTGATGGTAAATTGTGTCTCAATGAGGTTACAAAAATGTTGGACTAAAGATCTAGTTTGGGACTTAGACTTCATGAGGTGCAGCCATGTATATTTGCTACAATCATCCACTATGGTAAGGAAGTAGTGATCACGATACAAAGAAGGTGTAGGATACGGTCTCCATATGTCAATATGTAAAAGATCAAAACAGTTTGCAGAACTGGAAGTACTAAGGGGGAAGGGAATCCTTTTTTGTTTAGCTAGATGACACACATCAGAAGGAGAAGGATCAAGTATTGGTATTGTAGAATCAAGAGAATGCAACATTTTTATTCTATTATGAGATAAATGTCCTAAATGGTAATGCCAAATATTGGCTAATACACTCTTGGAAATAGAACATGAAGTAGGTGTTTCTGAACATACTGAAGGATAAAAGTGATTGAGGAAGTAAAGACCACCAACTTGCTTAGCTGATCCAATCATCTTCAAACTCTGTGAATCCTGAATAATACAAATGTCAGGGTGAAAAACAAGGACACAGTTACACAGTTAGCAGATTTAGTGAGCTTGCTTACCAATATAAGATTAAAAGAGAAATTAGGTACTAGCAAGACATCATATAAGATAAGGTTAGAAGAAATTTTCACAGTACCTATATGGGATACGGGTGCAAGATTTCCATTAGGTAATGTGACAAAAGCTTTAGTTAATGGTTTAAAAGAATCGAAATGGTCAATGGAACATACAATATGATCAGATGCACGTGTATCTAAAACGAATTTAGTAGGTAGAGATGGGCCACTAGAAGCAGTAGCTAGTATACCTGAGCTTGGACTAAGATCAGTGACTGCGTTAACATGAATTGATGGAGAAGCCACGTCTGATGATTGAACCAGAGAAAGAAATTTTTGGTACTGTGCATCTGTGAAGGACCTTGGAATGCACGTGTCGACTGAAGTACCAGTCTGTGTTAGCTGTAAAGCAACATCAGGAGGTTTAGTAATGTCAACATAATTAGCCTGAATAAATCTACCTCTCGGCTTGTATCCAGGTGGATAACCATGTTTTTTAAAGCATTTCTCAACAGTATGACCTACATAACCACAGTAAGTACAGAGAGGCTTTCTGTTGTTGGCAACAAATTTCTTAAAACCTCCTGGAGAAGATCCTTTATCAGTAGATCCCTTGATAGCTAACACATTAGTCTCGATTTGCTGAGAAGTATTCAATGCATTAAGTTGTCTTTCTTGTTGGATCACAAGTGAGGAAACTTTGTTAATAGAAGGCAGGGGATCTATTAAGAGAATTTGTGTGCGAACAGTACAAATGAATCATTGAGACCTTTAAGAAATCTAATGACATAGTCATTAGATTGATAGGCCTTAGCAACATTCTCGGCTCCACATTGGCAAGTTGCAGGAATAAGCCAATGCGTATGCAACTCATCCCATAGGACTTTCAATCTAGTGAAATAATCAGTCACCGACAAGGTATTCTGCTGAAAGGTGTATATGTCTTCTTGGAGCTCTGAAATCCGAATGGCATCACATCGGGAGAACCGATCTCTAAGATCATTCCACACATCCTTAGCAGTGTCGATCCACATAATGCTGTATGCAATAGATAGCGAAACAAAGTGAAAAATCCTGGAGAGGACTAAAGTGTTGCAGCGTTCCCAGGCGGCAAACAACGGATCTTCTTTAGCTGGAACAGCAATAGCTCCAGTAACAAACTGTAATTTACTTTTTTGACAACAACGCCATTCTCATTGCTCGTGACCACTAGTGGTAATTGGAGCCCGTGAGAAGTGTGGAAATAAGAACGAGAGCTAGGCTCTCATTTGCATGGATGAAATATGGAATAGCATCGTTGATCTTTTTTGGAGAAGTAGACTTTGACATGGCGAAGAATATACAGATGTTTGGTTGCCGAGAAAATCAAAAAAAATTTGGAGGGAAATCGACAATTTTCAAAGCAAAATTTCTTGCTCTGATACCATGTAAGAATTTGAATGGGAGATGAAAATTTTATTCACTTTTTAATGGAGTACACGAGAAGCTTATATTTATAGAGCTGGTAAAGGCAGGAACAAGGGAATAATGAAAGAGTGAAAGAAAAAACTAGTAGATTAACAATCTATACAATATAGCTTTTACAACTCAGCAAAAAATAACAAATCCCTGCCAGCTTAGCATAACAAGGAAATGGTGAAAGTGCTGTTACATAAGGCATTGCAGTAGCTCAAGAAGCTTTGGTATAGGGATGACAAATGCAGGCAGGTTTGGCGAGAAAAGTTCAACAAGGAAGCAATGGTCAATGGAGATGATGATGATGGTAGAACAAGGCAGCAGCTTGCTGCTTCAGTAATGCAGAAGACAGGTAGTGATGGTGGGATGAGGCGTTAAACCTTGGCTGCATTGCGTTGCTAGTGTCGACAAGGAAGGTGATGATGGCGATGCAATGGTGCTCCAGCAGCGGAATGATGGTGCAGAAGGCTTGTTACGAGAGGAAGAAGTAGCGGTTATAATAGGGGCTAACAAAGGGTGAGGTGATGAGCTGGTCTTTGTAAAGGTGGCAAGGAAACAGAGGATGACGACAGCAATTCAGGCGGTGATGATGTGTAATGGACAAATACTGAAGGCGATTGGCAAAACGCAATCAGGTGCAACGGTGATGGTATAAGGAGATGGTTCACCGTTGCAGAAATGAAGGGATCGGATCAAGGTGGTAACAAGGTGCATGACGATGCAGGCTGGGTATGAACAAGGGCAGAGGGTCGATGATGGTCAAACGGGTGGCTTGACTATTGATGGTGCTAAGGCAAGAGGCTTGATGGTGCTAACCCAATGGCTAATGTTATTATAAATTAATTATACAAATTAATAATAATGTATCTAAATTTGTTATTGCAAATGATGATCAATGTCAATAATTACAACTTTATATTCTTTACATTTTAATATGATAATTACATTTGTAATTAATTCTAATGTGCAAAATTTGTTTTTAAACTTAAGGGTATTTTTGGAATTTGTAATTACATTACCAGCAAAGTGACTTCATACCAAATGCTATAATGTTATTTTCCTTGCAATTTAAACAAAACTTTACACTACATACTAAACGCTGCAATGTTATTTTCCTAGTAATCACTTTGCGCTACAATCACTTTACTTGCAATGTGCCAAATGCAACCTTAATGAAATCATGTAAGGCCTGCTTCCATGCTTGGCTTTAAATGGCCCAGATTAAAACAAAATGGAAATCCAAAGGCTTGGATTGATTCTTGGTACCAGAAGCAAGGTTTTCTTCTTACCCATAGTAGCTGCAAGACAGAATGAGAAACTTTGTTTGCATAGTAGAGAGAAGCTTATATAGTGAGTGTAGCAGCAACCAAAGGAGAAAAAAAAGGAAGTTTTTAGCTTTGTGGGTTTTTCTTGTTCCATTGAGAAGGAAAGACTAGAGATAAGCTGTACAACAATCTTGATATTCTTTCAGTAGATTATTTTATTGAATCCAAAGAAGTGAATTTTATTGTTTTAGCCAATTATTAGAACTCTGAGCTTTGAGCAAAAAGACTTAAGGTTAATTTGGATAGAGGTGAGATTGGCTTTAATAAGATTGAAAACAACAGTGGATGCAAGATTAGTTACCGTAGTAATGAAATTAAAATCAGTGTGAAATATGTGTGTAGACACCTCATTTTGTCCGGGTTGTAAAAAAACTAATAATTTGTAAATTTTGAATTGACATTTTGAATTAACATCTAGAAAAATTAGGATTAACATTATTAGGATTATTTAAATTAGAAATATTTAATAGATTAGGATAATTTTATTAATATGAGATAAATAGTAATATAGGTTAGGATTTATTAGATAATTATAAATTAAAATATTTTTAGGATAAGATAATTAGATTTTTTAGGATAATTAACATTAAAATTGATAAAATTAGATTAGGATTAACATAAAAATTAAATAGATAAAATATTAAAAATAAAAGATAATTAATAGAATAGGTTTAGTTGTATTAGGACTCTAACAAGTTTATGATTATAAAAAGAGGTTAAACCCATAACTTAGAGGAGGAAGAATTCGGAGAGAAAAATTCATAAAGAAGGCAGCCAGCATCAAAAATCACACAGCAAGCAAAGAAGAAAGGGAGCTCAAGCAGCGACGACTTCAAAATTTTCTCACGATCCAGGCAATGATGGGTGGTCGTTGAGGAAATATCAAATTGCTCAGCAGCTTCAAACGTTCGGCTTTGATCCCCACGAAGTTTGCTTGAAAGTGTGTATCCGGTTGTATTTGAAGCCCACGTGAAGTCAAAGTTAAAAGCAAATATATTTGGCCATCATTCTACTGACAGCATAGGTATGTCTTTATGCTTTAGAATTGTTTATATTTTATGAATGCAGTTTTTTGCTTTAGAATTGTTTATATTTTATGAATGCAGTTTTTTTTTGTTAGCTAGTACACGTTTTTGATGTTTTGTTAAGAAAGTAAAAAGTGTTTAATAAGAGTAGTCATAAATGGGTATAAATATAAGAATAATGATAAATAAGGTTTAAAATAAGAATTAAAATAAAGGATAAAAATAAATAAATAAAAAATTAGAATAAATCTTCCAATGAACAATGAAAATTATTTAAAAAAATTAAAATCATTCCGATGATGGAATCTTCGAGGCGATTACGAATGAGTAACACTCGAGGAATTCCTAGGTAAGAGAATTCTTTTAAGTCTATCCAGAATGATGGAAGATTTAAAAGGCATTTTCAAAAAAAAAAATGAAGGTTAAATTGTATTCTCCAAATAATTAAAAAAAAGAATAACACGAAAAAATCATAATTGTAATATATATATAAAATAAATATAATAGTGAAATTTTTAAGATAATAATAAATAAAAAAAACGTTAATTATACAATTAAATCCGATGATGGAATCTTTGAGGTGATTACAAATGAGTAACACTCGAAGAATTCTTAGGTGAAAAGATCCTTCTAAATTTATTCAAAACGATGAAAGATTTAGAAGGCATTTTCAAGATAAACAAATATTAAATAAAGATAAAAACATAATAATAATAAAATTTATATAAAGATAAAAATAAATAATTAATAAAGTTAATAAATTATTAAATAATAATTCCGATGATGAAATCTTCAAGGCGATTGCGAATGAGTAACACTTGAGGAATTCCTAGGTGAGAGGGTTCTCCTAAGTTTATCCAGAATGATGGAAAATTTAGGAGATATTTTCAATATTAAATACCAATAATCCTAAAAATATTAATAGATGATATATAAAAATATTTAAAATAAATAAATAAAAATAATAAAAATAATTAAATAAAAAATAAATTAAGGAATAATAAAATTCTAAAATACTTCCGACGATGGAGCCTCTTCATGGGAGTCGAATGGTACCCCTTGAATACTCTTGAGGTGAGAAGATTTTTTAAGAATTCATTCAGAATGATGGAGGATTCTTAAAAGAATTTTCAATATTTAAACAATAAAATATAAAGGCCATGTAACTAAGACTAAGTTAAAATAATACAAGATTAAAATGGTACCAACTTTGGGCGTTGTAGGGGTGCTATAACCTTCCCTACACGTAAATGAACTCCCGAACCCAAAACTTAAAATGTAGACCAGTCCTAGAGTCATTAGGTGGCCAATCACACCTAGGTTAAAAAAAAAGATTGGTGGCGACTCCATTTGTTTAATGTCTAGCGTCCTAGGTCTAGGAAACGTTATGACAGCTTGGCGACTCCACTGGGGAGAATTAAGAGAGTCGAGCCATAATTTAATCTTGTGTTATACTAAGTCTAAGTTTGATGGTCTAAATTTGGAAAGTTCTGATGTTGTTTGATGCTCTTTTGTTGATTTCTTAAGTGTTTTGTGGAAATTAATAAGATGAAGTTCCCTCTCACACACCACACTTTGCACTTGCATGCATAAAGCTCTCGACCCGAGCTCAGTCCTTTCTAGGAGGGAGTAGAGTACCTACCGCTCTCGTGAGGTGATAACCTCCGCATGGGCTAGCAAAATACTCCCACTCAAGTTGAACCTTTTCCGTTTGTAGCCTGTCATGGGTGAGGATTAGGGTGCCTTACTAGTCCAGAGTGGATGATAGTAAGGAACAATTTGGGAACCTTTAGCTTCTATCATATCTTAACCCAGCATATAAAGGAACTTAGGAGACCAGCCTCTAGGATAGAGCCATGTCTAACCTATGTTGTAGAAAACCTGAAAATATGGACACATGAAGGAACTTGTCAGCATCTTTGCATTTCATGCTAATCCATTCATTAATTCATATATTTATATGACATGCATTTTAACCTTGTGCATTGCAATATGGACACATGAAGGAATTTGTTAGCATCTTTGCATTTCATGCTAATCCATTCATTAATTCATATATTTATATGACATGCATTTTAACCTTGTGCATTGCATTCATGCATCTATATATACATTTTTACTAATTTCATGCCATTTTTTTTCCATCTCATCTTTACATGCATAATAAGCTTTATCAATGCCAAAAATTAAAAGGTCAAGATTGCTACTCTTCAAAAGTAAAGAAAATCATTTCAAGAAATCAAGAAGAATTTGATAGAGTCCTAGTTGTTTTCAAAGTTTAGGAAAAGGTTAAGCAACAAGGGTTTACAAGAAAAATTTGAATGTGGGGCAGTTTTTGAGCTTTAGTTTTGTACATAATTTTGAAAACGCTCTTAAAGATAAATTCTTGGCTGAGAATAATTGATTTTTGAGAATTGTATAACATGTTGTTCAGGTTGATTTAATTTGAGAATTCTCTCTATATTTTTAGTTAAATGTCGATTGATAACAAATGTCCCATATAATATCGTTTCATGATTAAAAGATAATATTTGTGTTAACAATCTCAATAGGAATGATGATTGCTGTCAAGAATACAAATCTCTAGCTTTTCACTAACTCTCTATGCCCCATACCACTTAAAGCTTGAGCCTCCAAGAAAAATAAGTGTTGGACTTCCTGAACTTAATTTTTCTTTTACCATTGTGGGATTTAAAAGTCATTTTTTATTTGGGCTGTGATCAATGAAATGATTTTATGAAAGTTTTGTGAAAACAAGTCATAAGGTACTCTTTTAAAGAATCATGATCTTGGTAATTTAACACATGTCAAGACTATGCTAAAGACCAAACACACTACCAATTGAATTTTTCAAAGAACTTAAATCCTTCAACCTATTTCTTCTAAAGCCATCATTTGCCCACATCTTAGGGCAAAATGATTGAAAGAGACGAGTTATAATAATTCGAACATTCATTCGTAAACTAGTCTTCATTTGATTCATATCCTGCCCACCTTTCTTTGGCTGAAACTTAAAATGAAGATTCCTACATATTGGGCCTATGCATCTTGAGCTTGAGTTGTAAAAAAAAAAAAAAAAAGGAAAAAATAAAAAATAAAAGAAAAAAGAAAAAAGAAAGAAAGAAAAGAAAATTGAAAAAATGATTGTGATATCATGCATGTGAGAAATTCAAATGATTTTGAATGCTAAAAGAAAATTTTCATCCTGAGAATTGTTTTTTGATGCAAGTGTCTCGTTTGATATGATGAATGGCCATTTTTCATCTACCTTTCTCAAAAAAAAAAAAGAAAAGAAAAATTCCATTTGCTACCCCATTTGAGCCTATAAATTTCTTTCTAAATCAACCCTAACTAAGGATCACCCTCCACACTGGAGGGCAAAGTTCAAAGAAGACCCATTTGTTAAGGAAGGAAAGCTCGGTCATAAAAATCTCAGGGGCAAAATAAAGAAGAAAGAAACCCTTTTGAGTTAGAATTCTTGTTGAAAAAATGGAGAAAAGGAAATGAAAAAGAAGATGAAGAAGAAAAAAGGAAAAAAAAAGGAAAGAAAGAAATGAAAAAAAAAGATTGATGGGACAAGATTCTTAAATGCTTCACATGATGAAAAATGATCCTTGGTCTGATGAACCCTGAAACACTTATTTTGGGCCTGGTTATCCGTTCTTTCTTAACCCTAAACCCTGGCCTACATTACGTGCTTTAAAAGCCCATTTTGATCAAATTATAGATGCTTGTATTGGAAAATCTTTTCTCTGGAAAACATTAATCATTTTGGTTTTGAATGAAATTTGGATTCTCAAATGCATGGTAGAATGATCAATAAAAAAAAAAGAAAGAAAAAAAAGAAGAAGAAGAAGAATTAAGCTCTAAGGTGAAAACCCTAAAAAGGGCAGTTTAGAGCAATAATGGGATCTTTTTCAAAGCAACTCAAGACATTTATACATATGATTGACCAAGGCGACCAATGGAATGATAATTTCAAATAAAACCTTTTGAGAAACCCAAAAAAAAATTCATCACCTTGAAGATTTATTCCAAAGTTTGAACCTTTTCCTTCCTTACCCAAATTTTGAGCCCATTACGGCTAGTCTTGACATTTGTTAATTGCCATATATCAAGAAAATTGAGAGAGTGCTTAAATGAGTTGTGTTCTAAAAAGAAATCATTTCAAAAAGACAATTTTCAAGAAAATTCCTTTCATTTGTGAGCCTAGATGAAGCAACGTTGATTTTCCTACCAAATTTGTTTTGATAACCAAGCTTTCTTTGGTATGCCAAATCATCTTGAAAAAGAAACCAACTGTGATTCACTTGTTCATTCAAGATAGCAATTACCAATTTTTAAGAGATGTAATCAAATGTTCTATTCTAAACATGAAAGAAAATGGTGTGGGGCAACCTTCTGTTGTCATGAAACTTTTTGAAAATTGAAAGCAATGAAATGACTTTGGGGTAAGTTTATGTTCTTGTGAGACCTTTCGAGAATTAATGTGATGAAAAATTGTTAGGGCAAGTTTTTGTAGTTCTTGAAGATATGAGTCTTTTTAAAATTTAAAATGATGAAAAGTTCTTAAGGAAAGCCTTTGTAGTTATGAATTTTTTGGGAAGTACTTGAGGGGCAAATTTTTTGTATTCATGAGAAATTGAGTTTTTTTAAACTGATGAATTGAATGATTTTCTAATAAATTTGAAGATAGTAATCTTGAAGGGGCAAAGAAAAGATTGAATGAATGGTTTTATATTTAGAAAAAAGGAATTTGATAGAAAATATGATTTGATTGGACATTGTGTAATATTTGCATTCATGCATGACAATTATGACATTTCATTGCATGCATTTGGAAATGAGAGGTGAAATCTAAACATTTGCATCACATGCATACCTGGTATTCATTGCATATGTCCAAGTAAGAAAGAAATTCAAATTTTGAGGGAAATCATTTGTTGAGTAAATTTTGAAAGAATGATAAGGTACCTAGATGAAAAATTTTAGGGAAAGGATGAGATTTTGAAGAGATATGAGATTAGATTTTGAATGATTTCAAAATGAGATTTAAATGATGAGATTTTCTTGAAATTAAAGATAATGATAGGATCTTTAAAAGTGATTCAAGTGAGATTAAATTTGAGAGTTGCAAAAAATAATTTTGTTGGCATGGTTGTGTGGTTTTAAGCCGAGTGAAATTAAAAGAGATTTTTAATCTAAAATAATTGGCACCATTCTGTGGTATTAAGATCAGTTAAATTGGCAAATAATTATGTGAGGGTTTTCCTTAGATTGGCACAATCTTTGGTTTCATCCAGATCACTTTGTTTACGACATTTGGTTTTGTCCAGGTCATCCCATTTTTGATTTTGTTTTCATCCAGGTCATATCATTCTCAACCTTTGGTTTTGTCTAGATCACTTTGTTTCTGACCTTTGGTTTTGTCCAAGTCATCCCATTTTTTATCTTTGGTTTCATCCAGATTGTTTTGATTTTGACCTTTGGTTTTGCCTAGGTCACATTATTCCAACATTTGGTTTCATCCAACTTCATGATTTACAAAAGGTAAAATCTTTCCTAATCTTTTGAGGGAAGAGATTAGGAAATTTCACAGAAGGTAAAGTCTTTCATAATCTTCAGAAGGAAGAGATTATGAAATTTCACATAAGGTAAAATCTTTCCTAATCTTCAGAGGGAAAAGACTAGGAAATTTCACAGAAGGTAAAGTTTTTCATAGTCTCCAGAAGGAAGAGATTATGAATTTTCACAGAAGGTAATAGTCTCCAGAAGGAAGAGATTAGGAAGTTTTCCAAAGTGGTATAACCTCTGGTGAGAAGACCACTAACAAGGTTATGTTTCCAAGTTTCAATGCCTCTGGTGAGAGGAGCACAAGGTTATTTTTCCAAAGTTTCAATGCCTCTGGTGAGAGGAGCACAAGGTTATGTTTCCAAGTTTCAATGCCTCTGGTGAGAGGAGCACAAGGTTATGTTTCCAAAGTTTCAATGCCTCTGGTGAGAGGAGCACAAGGTTATTTTTCAAAGTTTCAATGCCTCTGGTGAGAGGAGCACAAGGTTATGTTTCCAAGTTTCATTGCCTCTGGTGAGAGGAGCACAAGGTTATTTTTCCAAAGTTTCAATGCCTCTGGTGAGAGGAGCACAAGGTTATTTTTCAAAGTTTCAATGCCTCTGGTGAGAGGAGCACAAGGTTATGTTTCCAAGTTTCAATGCCTCTGGTGAGAGGAGCACAAGGTTATGTTTCCAAAGTTTCAATGCCTCTGGTGAGAGGAGCACAAGGTTATTTTTCAAAGTTTCAATGCCTCTGGTGAGAGGAGCACAAGGTTATGTTTCCAAGTTTCCTTGCCTCTGGTGAGAGGAGCACAAGGTTATGTTTCCAAAGTTTCAATGCCTCTGGTGAGAGGAGCACAAGGTTATGTTTCCAAGTTTCATTGCCTCTAGTGAGAGGAGCACAAGGTTATGTTTCGAAGTTCCAATGCCTCTGGTGAGAGGAGCAAAAGGTTATTTTTCAAAGTCTTACAGCCTTTGGTGAGAGGAACTAAATGTTTCTTAAAATTGTAAATACTTCGCAAAAAATAAAAAAAATAAAAAAATAAAAAAGGTAAATCCGAACAAAATAGTTGTCTAATTGTCTTTGCACAATTCCTGATTTTCAGAAAATGTGCAAATAGGGGCAGCTGTAGACACCTCATTTTGTCCGGGTTGTAAAAAAACTAATAATTTGTAAATTTTGAATTGACATTTTGAATTAACATCTAGAAAAATTAGGATTAACATTATTAGGATTATTTAAATTAGAAATATTTAATAGATTAGGATAATTTTATTAATATGAGATAAATAGTAATATAGGTTAGGATTTATTAGATAATTATAAATTAAAATATTTTTAGGATAAGATAATTAGATTTTTTAGGATAATTAACATTAAAATTGATAAAATTAGATTAGGATTAACATAAAAATTAAATAGATAAAATATTAAAAATAAAAGATAATTAATAGAATAGGTTTAGTTGTATTAGGACTCTAACAAGTTTATGACTATAAAAAGAGGTTAAACCCATAACTTAGAGGAGGAAGAATTCGGAGAGAAAAATTCATAAAGAAGGCAGCCAGCATCAAAAATCACACAGCAAGCAAAGAAGAAAGGGCTCAAGCAGCGACGACTTCAAAATTTTCTCACGATCCAGGCAATGATGGGTGGTCGTTGAGGAAATATCAAATTGCTCAGCAGCTTCAAACGTTCGGCTTTGATCCCCACGAAGTTTGCTTGAAAGTGTGTATCCGGTTGTATTTGAAGCCCACGTGAAGTCAAAGTTAAAAGCAAATATATTTGGCCATCATTCTACTGACAGCATAGGTATGTCTTTATGCTTTAGAATTGTTTATATTTTATGAATGCAGTTTTTTGCTTTAGAATTGTTTATATTTTATGAATGCAGTTTTTTTTTGTTAGCTAGTACACGTTTTTGATGTTTTGTTAAGAAAGTAAAAAGTGTTTAATAAGAGTAGTCATAAATGGGTATAAATATATAAGAATAATGATAAATAAGGTTTAAAATAAGAATTAAAAAAAGGATAAAAATAAATAAATAAAAAATTAGAATAAATCTTCCAATGAACAATGAAAATTATTTAAAAAAATTAAATCATTCCGATGATGGAATCTTCGAGGCGATTACGAATGAGTAACACTCGAGGAATTCCTAGGTAAGAGAATTCTTTTAAGTCTATCCAGAATGATGGAAGATTTAAAAGGCATTTTCAAAAAAAAAATGAAGGTTAAATTGTATTCTCCAAATAATTAAAAAAAAGAATAACACGAAAAAATCATAATTGTAATATATATATAAAATAAATATAATAGTGAAATTTTTAAGATAATAATAAATAAAAAAAACGTTAATTATACAATTAAATCCGATGATGGAATCTTTGAGGTGATTACAAATGAGTAACACTCGAAGAATTCTTAGGTGAAAAGATCCTTCTAAATTTATTCAAAACGATGAAAGATTTAGAAGGCATTTTCAAGATAAACAAATATTAAATAAAGATAAAAACATAATAATAATAAATTTATATAAAGATAAAAATAAATAATTAATAAAGTTAATAAATTATTAAATAATAATTCCGATGATGAAATCTTCAAGGCGATTGCGAATGAGTAACACTTGAGGAATTCCTAGTGAGAGGGTTTCTCCTAAGTTTATCCAGAATGATGGAAAATTTAGGAGATATTTTCAATATTAAATACAATAATCCTAAAAATATTAATAGATGATATATAAAAATATTTAAAATAAATAAATAAAAATAATAAAAATAATTAAATAAAAAATAAATTAAGGAATAATAAAAATTCTAAAATACTTCCGACGATGGAGCCTCTTCATGGGAGTCGAATGGTACCCCCTTGAATACTCTTGAGGTGAGAAGATTTTTTAAGAATTCATTCAGAATGATGGAGGATTCTTAAAAGAATTTTCAATATTTAAACAATAAAATATAAAGGCCATGTAACTAAGACTAAGTTAAAATAATACAAGATTAAAATGGTACCAACTTTGGGCGTTGTAGGGGTGCTATAACCTTCCCTACACGTAAATGAACTCCCGAACCCAAAACTTAAAATGTAGACCAGTCCTAGAGTCATTAGGTGGCCAATCACACCTAGGTTAAAAAAAAAGATTGGTGGCGACTCCATTTGTTTAATGTCTAGCGTCCTAGGTCTAGGAAACGTTATGACAATGTGTTTTGATACAAACGCAATAATGATGGTGAGATAAAGTATAGTGAGAAGAGAAAATGATTATTAAGAACAATAAATAGAAATTTATAGTATATAATGAAATTTATAGTATATATTTGATATTTTATAAAGAGTTTATATATAATGCAATGATACTGTATAGGTTCTATATGACACCTCATTAATGTGCAAAACTTAAAAGTGTATAGATCCTTAAAAGTAAATTTAAAAATTTTATTAATATTTATTTTTGAAGACCTGTATATGAGAGGTCATCTTATAGTTAATTAACTGTGTATAGAACCCATGCATCATATATAAATTCTTATATAAATGAAATAGAAAATTAACAAATTATTAAAATTATTTTATATCAAATAATATTTTTGTTAATAAATTAAAAATTATTTTTATATCAAATATACATTTGTTATTAAATAAAAAAAAAACATTGCATATATTTATACATATATTAATTTACTATATAGTAAAATTTTTATATATTATATTAAATTAATAAAATAATTCTCATTTTAAATTAAATTAAATTAAAAATTAAAAAAACTAAATATACATTTTCTAAAAATTTAATGTTAAAAACTAAAAAAATTGCCAATAGGGTATATGTATAAACATCCCACGATGGTGGGATGTTTACATCACCACCGGCCCTAGTTGGCTCTCAAAAAAGGGGTAGGATTGCACTGCACACTTTAAGGTATTAAATTTGGTAAGTTTGTTTATTTTTTATAATAGATTTTTATTCGATTGTTTTTTGATTTTTTGATTTTAAATTTGGTATTGCTTTCATTTGTACTTATTACCTGCATAGTATCTGCGTAATATTTTTTTTGGTGTAGACTACAGGGGTCCTCATCCATTTTAACGATCTGAAACTAATCCTGTTCGGGGTTTAGTCACAGTCTGCGTAATATTTGTTCATTGGTTAATAGACTTAGTTTGATTATATTGTGTTCATTATTGTTATTGACTTTTTTTTATATAAACACAGGTATTTTCATTCGTTTCACAATCTGAGATTAATTTTATTCAGACCGAAAATGGTAAACAGTAAAGTTTTCTCAATAGTGAAAATTTCAAGACTCAAACTCTATCCAAATATCTAGAAAAAAAGTTCACTTCCACTTCTTTCAACCACTTATTGGTAATTATTGTTATTGACTTGAGGAATTGTTATATGTTAATATGGGTATTTAATATGGTGACATTGTACTTCCACATATTTATCCATTAAGGCCCAACACTTCTTTCTTTGTACTTTCCCATAAGGAAAAAAAATCATTTTATAAAATGTTTTTTATATATATATATATATATATATATGTATGTATATAAAAGTAATTTGCACAAGGCACCCTCCACCTCTTCGATCAATGTGTTCTTATTTGGGGTCGCGAATTTGATCAAGTCACAGGACTGAAGAAGCCCTTTGCCTTAGCATGGAGATTGGCATCTTTTGCCTCTTGTATGTTGGTCTCTTTTTGGCACGAACAAAAGGGGCTCAAGTACAATTCACATGCTTTGAATAGTTTAGTGCATTTAAAAGGTTTCAATATTGGTGAGTATCTCAACTATATACCTTAGTTCCTGTTTAACCTGCCCCAGCTCAGGACATTAAAAATGCTTTGCCAACAGGGGATTGGCTGATATAAATTGATTCAGAATTTTCCAAGTCCAGTATTTATTATACATCGGATGATCTATTAACTACAAGCAATAAATAATTCTCTTCTCATTAACATCAAAGTTGCTGGCCATAGCCTTTATATATGGTAGATCTGATGCAATGTGTCTGGGTCCATTTGCTATCACATCCAAATTTCTGACATGTGCCACTAATTAATTTGCCACATGATATGTTTTTACAGTATTTGATTGACACCACAATCAAATTTATAATTAAATTAATCCATCATGCATACATTTTTCATCTCTTTGTTTTTTGAATTGATCAACTTTAAAAAATAATAATTTAGATTTGATCCATAAATTTTCTCTTTTGAAGAGAATCTGTCGATGTTCTTTTTGATTGCGGCGGCAATCTTCTTACGAGCTGGTCGACTATCCTTTACTAGAGTAGTTATTTCTAACTTCTTTTCAAACTTAATTAAGCCTTTTCGAACTTAAAAAACAAAAATAAATGAAATTAATATAAAGTTTATACACTTAAACAGTCACATTTAGATTTAATTCTCGTAAAAAGAAATGCAGGCAAATAAAACATCTTATGTTGGTGGGGGGCAGGGGCAAGGGCAAGGCAAGGATTACTATCTTGGGACTCGTCTGCTTTCGGAAGTGTTTGCGTTTTTACCTAACAGAAAACAAAGAATAAAATAAGCAAAATACCGTACATGCATGCACTTAGTGCATCCATTTATTAATTTAGTATCACTATATTAAATTTGGACAAATTTTTATTTCTGGTGGGTGGGGGAGCTTATCTTACCAACATTCACAAGAATTATGCAAGAACAGATTCCTTCCAGAGAGAAAGCTTTGTTTTCTTGTATATTGTTCCATCATGCATGCAACTCTTAAAAAAATCGTGGTTTGAAAATAAAAAAAAATTAATTTAAATTTAATGAAAGTTATATTTTTAAAAGTATTTATGAATCAACTAAATTCAACGTCAAGTTTTAAGTAATTCACTAAGGCACTTATAAATGTAGACTTACAGCTAGAGATGTTCATGAAATGGTCTAGGTAAGATATTAAGTGATTGTAAGTGAGTTTAAGCTCAGTTCGATTTAACTTTTCAAACCTAATTTTTTTACTCAAATTCATTTTTACATATAATGAATAAGTTCAAATCTACTTAAAAATACTATTAAATTTTTTAAAAATTATAATAAAATATAAAAAATTAAAATAGATAATAGTTAATAACTATAATCAATAAATTCAAATAAATTTTCACAAAAGACTGCAATAAACATAAAAAAAAATTAAATTAAAGTCCAAAAAAATTCAAATTCAAAAAAAAATGAAAAAATGCATTAGTATTAAAAACAGTAAAAAATTTGTAATAATGGGACTAGTTAAACTTGGACATGAAATGATAAACTGAAGTTCTACCTGATTTTTTATCGAACTTTGAAATTCAAGTTTAAACTCATTTAATAAACTTAATATTTTGTCAAACTCATTAAAAATTGAATAGAACTTTAGATTTTGGACGGGTAACTTTACTCAAGAATAGTTCTGCATACAACTTATATAATAGCTCCGAATGAATGCAATTTATGTGAGGTTGCTGCTTGAATGTTCTTGGGATTCTGTTCATTCCAGTACAATTCTGAAGAATTTATAGTATTTATGCGGTAAATTTTTTTTGGGAAGAAAATAGTTATATATATAATCACTGTATATTACATTTCATCTTATTCGACAACATTAATAATTTATTAATAAGGTACTGGTTTAGAGACAATGAGGAAGCTTTCAAAGTCTTGATTCAAGTTTCATTAATATGAGATTAAGTTTAATTTGTTATTTTTATTTGTATGTATCGGTTTATTAAGTTATTCATTCAACAAATATAATATGTTGATTATTTATAAATTTAATTTTGAATAAAAATATATTATTTTAAAAAAACATTAGTAATTTTTTTTTGAAAAAATAACATTAGCAATTTAAAAATAGTACAGCACCTCATGTAGGGTTATGATTGGACTTCTATATTTTGGTGGCCGCCCGCAATAACTTATGGATGAATTGATAGATAGGTTTCCCTAAACTAGTACCCTCAAATCTAGAGGGAGTGGTTAGACTTTTTCAATTTTAATTGCGCAACTTTTGAATCTTCTGATAATAACAATAATAAGTTTTGAGGGACAGCTGATTGGCAACTTGTATTGACTTTTATATGTTTTGCACCCCACACAGATATTTTAAGTTTTGTTATTTTTTTTTAAATTTTGATATATCATATTTTTTAAATATATATATATAATATTCTTGTTGTATAATTTATAAACATGAATGTTGATTGGATTTGAATGAATATTATTTAAATCGCCGATAAGTGTCTGTATTTGTATTCTCAAGTTAATTTGTATTTTTTTAATTCTGTTTCTTTGATTAAAATAATTTATTGGATGCGACAAACCTCCAAAAAAATAATAAATAACTATAGGTGTTCACTTACCTTCCCCAACTTAAAGAAAAGCAGTAGCATGATCACTCTACACATTCTACATAAGTTTCCTGTGTACGCTGAAGTACTCACATTAAAAGAAATTAATGATGCTTTAATATTTGTACTTTTGGAGGAGTTGTGGAGGGGGAGGGTGTATTAATACTTTTCTTACATTTGATAATTTAATATATAATTTATGTATGTGAAGTATAAAATATTAAATATATAATATTTTTCATTTTTATCATATTTGTATATAAATTTTGTTAAATTTTAATCTATATCACTTTAATATTTTTATTTGTATCGTTTTTATGTCGTATCATCTTATTATATATAAGATTGTCAACTCTAAGTTTGATGGAATATATATATACACACACACATATGCAATTAGTTGATGAATATACTCACATTAAAAAGCTGTGAATTTATTATTTATTTAATATTTATCTAATTTTTTTTGTCTAAGATCCTCCGGTATCCGAAAGTCATTTTGAGCCCCGACTAATCCGGAGTTGAGTTACAGTTGGACCTGATACAGGGGGAGCTCTCCCAATGCTGTTTTCTCCATTCACAAGGCTCGAATCCGAGATCTTGTTTAAGGAGTACTGAACTCCTTCCACTCAACCTAACAGACGTTAGTTATAATTTATCTAATTTAGTAGTAACCAAAAAAATATTTAAAAATTTATTTACTCCTCCAATCTCGTTCATGGCTTTTTCAGCTGGGTTTTATTTTTCTCAGTTTGCTATTGGACCAATTTACTCCGAGGCCCAAGCCTTCCTAACTACAACCATGATATCATAATATTCAACCATTCTATTTTAATTACCTTAATTAATTAATACTATATATTTCTTTTAGGACATCCACCAATCAAATCATACATATTCTTATGAAGGATGTGTATCATTCTAATCTCACTTATAAAATAAAAAAAATTTTACTAACAATCTATAGGATAATTATCCTTAATATAAAGATCCATAAATAATAATAATTTTACATAATTGAATATCAGATATCCATTAAGTTTTAAAGTTGTTTGTATTTCAAAAAAAAAAATTAAAGATGTAAACGATAAAACTTTTTTTATTAATAAAGTTAACAATAATTAAATTTATTATAAAAGTGACATTCTATAAAAGTGTCCACAAAAATCACAAGGAAAAAAACTACTATACAACTTTGGATTTATATATGTTGCACTAACAGTGTATAGTACACTGTCAATACACCAGAGGTTGACACCTCATCAATAGGCCCTTATATGCAAATATAAATAAATTTTTTTAATTTACCAATAAGGGCTTATTGATGAGGTGTCAACCTCTGATTCATTGACAGTGTATAGAAACTATACACTGTCAGTGCATCATATACAAACTTTACAACTTTTATGCAATTTGCGCTGCTTATTTTAATTTCCTGCTTTCTTTTTGCTCTTAAGAATCCCATAAGAAATTGCTATTTCTTTTATAAAGCAAATTCTTTTGCTTATATTTTTTATTTTTTAATTTTAAACAAAGAAATTCAAACTTAATTCTTTGAATAATGAATACATAAAAGCTTTATTTTATCATACTTCAACAATTAAAGTTAATTAGTTTTTTTAAAGGTTTCCTAACTGGTTATTATTATTAGCTGGTTATCATTAATTCAAAAGCTGATCAATTAGCAGCTCGTATGTGTGTGTCTAATATATATATATATATATATATATATATATATATATATATGTGTGTGTGTGTGTGTGTGTATGCAAGTCTTTGTAATCGAATGTTAAAATGAAAATTATATAAACAATAAATAAAAATGAAAATATAAAAGAAATGAATTTAAAATTTAGTTCAAATGATTCATCCAATTTTTTTAATAGATAGATTGCACAAAGTTGAGTTCAATCTCCAACACTTGCCAAATTTCTCATTTCCTACTTTTTTAGACTGATTTTTTATATAAAAAATAGCAAAAATGGTACTACTTATTACTATTTTTTAGTAGTATATTTTCATTAAAAGTTATAATCATAATAAGTATATTACATTCCATAAATAGATAATTATGAAAATCATTTTGATCAAACTAATTAAACTAGTAAATAATTATAATTAACTAAACTAGAAAATAACTAAATTAACGAAAGAATACTAATTAGTAGCTTTTGATGTGAAGTAGAAAATCTTGAAAGAACAATCATAAGATAAAAGGATAATCATGGGTTTGCATTTTTCTCTAGAATTTTTTCCATAATTTTTTTTCATAAATCATAAGATAAAAGTTTTTCTTGTACACTTCCATATAAGTTCATACAAAAAATAGTTTGAAGATAATATTAATCATAATACATACCAAATAAGCAAGGATACTACTGCATGAGATGCTCAAAATTCAAGCTCCAAATAGAGGGGTGAAAATTAAATAAAAAAGAAACTACTGTTTATAAAATTTTTGCATACAGTTAAGGAAGAGTTTTCAGTTTGTGTTAAATAAATAAACAATACTTCCCATAAAATTTAAATTCAATTTCTAACTTGCAAAAATAGAACAAAAACAAAACACACTGGTCTCTAGCATTTTCTAAAATAAATTGAATAAAAATAGAAATAAGAAAAGAAAAGAAAGAACAACCGAATTTTGTAATTAAGGAAAACTTACATGAAGTTTTCTGTGTATTTTTAGTAGAAATTGGGCCCAAATGAAATGCAGGTGACAGAAAATAAAAGCCTTATTTTAGAAGAAAAAGAAAAAAGGAAAATTGGGCAAAGGGCATTATGGTCAATGAAGAAGGAACTGTCACTCCAAACTACAGGGTTCTGGAAACAAAATCATGTCATTCCCTTAAATTTTACCCCTTCAAAGCATTTCTCAGTCTCAATCTCATGCCCACCGCCCTGCCCCCTGATGGCCTGACCTTTTTCATTTTTTATTTAATTTAATTTAATTTTTATTTTTTGATTTTTTTTATTTTGTTTGTTTCATTTCCTGATTTCCACAGCCCCTAGGCCCTAACAAGAGTTCTCCCTCTGTTAAGAATGTTATCAACAATAACCATAAATACCCATCAACAGAAAAAGAACTCTCCTTGTTCCACCATTTTCATCAATTAGTATTAATATATCAGAAAACAAAATCCCCCACTCAATACCAAAGCAGCTGCTGCAAAAAGAAAACCTCATAGTTTTCTATTATTGCTCCATACAAATAAAAACTCTGCTGAGAGAGAGAACTCTCTCTCTTCCCATCAGTCTCATCAGATCATCCACTTCTCCCATCCCATCTTATCCATCACAAAATCATAAAAACCAATATCTCAAACTCCAAAATCTTCTTTTGGCTGCCATTTCCACTTCCATTTTAGCTCCTCAAATGGAAATTGTGTCTGATTTCAATAAATAATCAGCAGGGTAGTACTAGTATTTTAGTTCTTTTCTCTCTTCTTAACTGTGTTGTTTTGTTATCAACAGTGACATCTGCCAGAAAAGTAGACTTTATCTGCTAGCTGAAAGAATTATAGTAAACCAAAGTTTTCAGTTCCGTCACTTGTCTTCAACACTTTCAACTTCGCTTTGCTCTCTCTTTGCTGTTTTTCTTTCTTTTTTCTTTGTTAGGTCTAATATTAGACCGAGTTATAGTCACTCAAAGAGGGTTTTTATCATCAACCAAAAGGAAAGTTGAAACCCTAGTCAAGATCGAAAGCAGTTGAAAGAAGAGAAACATCCCATCAGCACCACACCATCACGGCAAAGACCAAAACATCTTTTTTATATCCCAATTTCATTAATACAATCCAGCAATAGTTGTTGTTGACGACCTGAGCCTGTTAAAACTGTGCTTTCTCCATGGATTCAATTCCAGAAATGGATAGCTCTAACTCCGAAAGCGCCAGCCTCAACGTTACCAATAACGGTGCCACTTCACTTGCATCCTCGTCTTCTTCAACCTCAAGCCGCTACGAGAACCAAAAGCGCCGTGACTGGAACACCTTTGGGCAGTACCTGAAGAATCATAGGCCTCCGCTTTCCCTCTCCAGGTGCAGTGGAGCACATGTCCTGGAATTCCTTCGCTACCTCGACCAATTTGGCAAAACCAAAGTCCACACTCCAATCTGCCCCTTCTATGGCCATCCAAACCCACCTGCCCCTTGCCCATGCCCGCTCCGTCAAGCCTGGGGTAGCCTCGATGCTCTCATCGGCCGCCTCCGAGCTGCCTTCGAAGAAAATGGAGGAAAACCTGAAGCAAACCCATTTGGGGCACGAGCTGTGAGGCTTTATCTTCGTGAGGTTCGTGATTTGCAGTCCAAAGCAAGAGGGATTAGCTATGAGAAGAAGAAGCGCAAGAGACCAACAGCTCAACAAATCCCAACTCTGCCAATGCCACCAGCTCCAGGTGCAAGTTAAAATATGCATCAGCAAAACCCCTTATGCTAGCAGTTTACTCTAGTACATGAGTAAATGTTTCTCCTGGTTGCTACTTGCTTGATCTATGTGGGGTAGTTTTCTTTACTTTTTCATCACTTCTATTATGCTATTATTTCAGACATCAGTATATTTTTTAGGGTAGTTTTACTTTTCTATGCTTTCTGCTTGCTGTTAGAGTGGTAAAAACTGGTAATGTTTTAGAGATTTTTGGGATTCCTTGAATCTACTTTTGATGCAAACAGTGTTAGCATCCTCAGTAATGGACTAGTAGTACTAAAAAAAGTCATTCTAGGAGTGATTGTACTTGCAGTTGTTGCCTAAGTGGACTGAGAGCATCTAATTGCTCATGGTTTTTATGTACTTTTAGTCTTCATGTATGCCAAACCATATATATTTGCAGTTCATCTCTCTTCCTTTTTAAGCCCATTTTCTTTCAAATCCTTATAAAGTGGGTGCTGGCAATTCACTCCCTCCATTGCTGTTAAGAGCTCGAAAGAACTTTACACGAGGATCATGCGTCAGATTTGTCTAACACTAGCAGTTCAGTTGTTTAATGGCTTTGTTGCAGATTGTAATCAGTTTTCTCTCTCTGCTAGTCCTTTTTTTTCCTGACTTCCCTTTTCTCTTTTTTATTGTGTTTGCACTTTAATTTTACTGCTTTACTGTCTGAAATCAATTAAGAACATTATCAAATTAACCATTTAAATCTTGATCTTAATTAATATTTAGCATTGTTTTCTTCCCTGTTAATTCTGTCATTGTGAATGTGAAAGTTCATTAGTGGCCAGAGAACGGTCAATCATAATTATATGTATGTGCTGATTCGCCAGCCCTTGTCATTGGTGCTGTCATTTCAATGTAGAAAATATGGCAGACAGTGTTCATATATAGCTCTTATATATAACACTTCTAATTAATTATATATGAAACATTAGTGTGTATATATATGTATTCTAGAAGTTGTGGAATTTCATCTTCCACTTCCCTTATTTGTCGAGTCAGTTTGTAAACAGTCTGTCAACTATTCCAGCCAGAGGAGTGAAAGTATTCAGTCAGTAAAAGTAATTACTCTCACAAGATCAGCCTTTTCAGCAGTGAAATGTAATTTTAGATTCTTACATGAATAGAAAAGTCAGTGTTCTTAATTCTTCCAAACATTATTATCTCAAAAAGGAAGGCTTGTTTGTGTGATTCAAAGGTAAATAAAACACCCCCAACATAAAATCATGATATATCAAAGAAACCAATATGTATTAGATCACTAATGGAGAAGGAATTTTCTTAAATCAATCTGGCCGACAGGACATCTATGATTGCCAAAGGGCTGGGTCATCTCTTTTGGATTTTTTGATTAACATTTGGCTTTAAAGAATAATTGAGATATTCCCCTCTAAGCTTTGAGTGAAAAAAAGTGCAGCTAATGAGTGTTTTTGCCAATAAAGGCAGAATTAATACAACATTATTTCCAATATTGGAATGTATAGGATAGGTGCTAGAGAACCTTCCTTCCCCTTTTAGATAACTATACATGTAACAAGTCATAAACATTTATGCTTTGGATTATACAAGTAAGGACCCTTTGTGAGAAAAAAGATATACAAAGCATTACCTTTCTGATGTCGTCATCATCATATATATATATATATATGTTTAGGATTATGTTGGAAAGGAAGTTGATCATTCAAATATAAGAAATGCCCAAGATTGATGAGTCAGCCACTGTTAATTATAATTAAGTGCCTTTTTTATTTTCCTTCATATGCTCATTATAAGCAATCAAGAAATTTACATTTTCAATTGATCAGGTGGATGCTTGATGGTTTTTTTTTCCTTTTCTTCCTCTACCTGATCAGTTTCTTTTGGGAACAAAAACTTGGCTGGATAGTTTCTGTTAGCACTTGTGAAAATGATTTTTCTCAAACATATGGAATAATCTACTTGCCATATATTCTCTAATATTCAATATTCTTTGCAACTGCATTCAATTTTGTGCCATAGCTTTTATTTTCCTGACCTTTTTCACTTGTGGAAATCACTGAGTGAGAGCTATAGCTAAAAGTTTCCATGTCAGTTGAAATGGATTAAACTACATTTCTTTCTTAGAAAGAATCTACTCTTTAACTTTAATTAACGATCTCTTCCCTTTCAACTACTCTAATCATACAATCTAATATATATAGATATTGGTTCTACACTATATAATATGGTTTTCCTGTTTCCATCATCATATTGTAAGATGCTTCTATCTCTAATATGAATATTAACTTGATTCGTTTTCAGTGTTCAATGCTACATCTTAAAAAAAAAAATCTAATTATGCATGTAACTAATTTCTATAGCCATGTTGGTGTTTCTCCATATGTAGATATCCAAGTGTGCAATGCAGAATTTACTTGAAATGTAAGAAACTAGTTGTACATCCCCTTGTGCCAGATGTTGTCAAGGGTTGTGTAGTGGCAAAAAAAGTGAAGAAGAAAGTGATATTCAATTTCTATGACCATATTTTAGAAATAGACTGACTCCATGATTTACCCTTGGCTTTGATCCTTCACTTGGAGATCAGGCTTGCATTCTTCAAATAATTGGATGTTGGAGCTCGCGCCATATACTTCTTTTCATCTCTTCTAGCTCACTGAGCACATTGTAACTAAGAACTTTATAGCTAGCACCATATATAATTACTAAGAACTTAAGCGTATATGTAATTAATTTCTATAGGTAACGAAAATAACTTCTTCATTAATACAAAGAAAAAACTACCTAGATATAATCTTTTTAAGATCTCACAATTCTATGGTAATTTATGCACTTGATTTTCCTTTTTTATATAATTTTTCTTGGAAGGATACGTCCTGTTGCTCTCCACTTTCAATATAATAATATAAGATCGATATAATTAACCTCCCCTTTATATCTTCATCAGTACATTTTTGGAAATGTCAGCTATGCTAGTGATAACTTCTTGATGCAAGAGACCTAGCTCCAACTGCACTGGTGAAGAATAGAAGATGACAGCTTCAGGAATCCTTTTCGAATGACTAGAAATATATAGATTGATGATAATTTCTATCAACAACTAAGGGTTAGTTTTGATAAACAGTATAACTGGATTCGATGAGATTAAAAATAAAAAAATAAACAACTAAGGGTTAGTTTTGATGAACAGTATAGCTGGTTTCGATGAGATTAAAAATAAAAAAATAATCATCGTATGTATAAGTTTTATAATAAAATATTTAAAAGAATGGATAAAAATTTAATTTTACATGAATTTTTTTTTGTCTTTTGCAAAAAAATTTTTGTCTTATTAGTTTTAACTGGATTGGAGTCACCGCACTTTCGGTGTAGTGACATCCAAACGCAGCCTAAATATGTTGCCTGGTTCATGCTTGGAATCATTACCCCAAAATTTTAGTGAAATCAAGTGCGTGTCCACCTAAAATAAGTTAGGATTTGTCCAATAAGCACTGCAAATGGTGCTTTCAATGCTAACATAGGTAGAAGGGTCGAAATCAAAAGATTGAAGACAAAATTGCAGAAACAAAGAATGATATGAAACCCAGATATATAGAGCTAAAAGGGAGTTATCATGTTCTAAATATCAATTGAGATTGAATGGATTGGATTGGATTCTTGTTAACTCGTTGTCAACGTTGTTAGATAGAACATAGCCAAGGTTAGAGGTAAAAAGTTAACAACAACCAGTGATGAGATTACATCTCTTCCCTTAATTTCCTGTAACTTGACTCGTACATTTAAATTTGATTTTCCATATGTCTTGCTTTTTATGTAAAAAAAAAAAAAATCGAGGGCAAATACATCTTCCAACCATCAAGTCTGGACATGATATACGTCTCATAAAGTTTTATTGGAAGTATTTGAAATTAGCACCAACAAAAAATCATTGACAAGACTGAAACTTGATGTCCTTTTATAGAGACTAGAATGCTAGAAAATTTTATGTACACTAGGAAGAAATTGACAAGGATTTAATCATTTTGGTTTTTGATGAGTATTATTAATTCTGTCAGACATTGCAAATATATTTACTACAGAATACAAACTATATAGTGTAGAACCATGAAATTGTGGGGTTCCTTCTACAAAACCAAAATAAAATCTACTGTTGCAATCATTATTGAATTTATTCATTCTTTTTTTTTGGTACAAAAGAGCAGTTTCCTGCTTATCTTTAACACAATCGAGTATTGAATTTATTCATTCAAACATGGTATATTGATTTCTAACTTTCCAATTAGAAACAAAAATATATAAACACGAGCGGAAGACTGAAAATGAACTAAAATTCATCTTTTTTCCGTGAACCAAAAACACAAACTTTATTTTGATTTTTGAATAATTATTTTACTGTATGATAGAGATGAAAATTTTTAATAATAATATGGACAAAAATAGTGAGATTTTATTGCCTAGTGAGGTTGAGAATTAATATTTAGCATTACAAGCTCTATTTTTTTTGTGTACAGATATCCTCATTCGTTTTAACGATCTGAGATTAATTCTGTTCGGGGTTTAGTCACAGTTAAAGCTCTTCACCTTTCTTCAAAAATGTGTTCAATGGGAGTTGAACTCAAGAAATTTTCTCACAAACTCAATCTGCGTTGTAAACTGAGCCACAACCCTTGATAGCACTACAATCTCTTTTATCATTTTCAAATTTCGGTCTATTCCATAGAGATGAAAATTCAAACTATATTATGCCTTTTTTTTCTATGGAAGAGGAAGATGAGCAGGATTGATGGAGCTAGCTTACACTGATGCAGCAAGTGTCATTTCTTAGCTACTGTTTCTCCGTATAATTGGCCGCAGAGATATATAGCTGCTCGATTTTCCGAAAGTTCGCAGAAATTAGCGTATTGATCGTGCTTAATTATTTGTTTCCGAAAACAACATCCGTAATTAATTTTTACTTTTTAATTAGAGGAGGTCCGATTACAAAAAAGTAAAACAAAATTATTTTCCTTATTTTTATAATTTTATGTAAAATTAATATTTTCATAAGTCAAAATATTTTATATATATATGTAATTTTTTGAATTAATCCAATATTCTTATTATTTCGATTGAAAATAACATATTCTTCAATATATATTAATAATTAAAATTTTATTATTATTGAATTAATGGTTAAATATTTTTGATTAACTTGAAATTTAACATGTATGATATACATAAATAGAACTTAAAATATAATGGTCAAATTATAAAAAAATATAAATCCTATAAAAAATATATGAAAATATATTTATAATTAGGACAATTATCTTATATACTATCAGTGAAGTTTTTTTAACTCTACAAGCTGAATTAGGATGATGACAGATTTCCTATTTTATTTATTTTTATTTTCTTAATATTTTTAAAGAACATGTATCATCATACTAACTCAGCTTGTGGAGTTAAAAAACTTCAGCGACGATGTATTGGATATTAATCCTTGTAATTATTATAAGATAATTACTGATCAATAAGTTAATTATGGATAATTACTTTTTTTTTCATGGGACGTACAAGGGGGAATAAGAGAATCGAACATTAGATCTAATCTCTCCTAAAGAGGAACAACAACCATTAGATCAAGTCTTGGTTGTTTAATTACCGATAATTACTGATCAAAACCCTAAACATTAATAATTAATCAGTAATTAATTATTTGGATCCCATATTGATAGTTTATGCCAATTAAATTTTAATAGTTATATAAAAATTAGATGATAGTTAGTTTTTAATTACATATGTTTTCTGTGTAAGGAAAAAAATTGATGTGTTCTTTGATTTAAAAAAAATCAAAGATTATTTGTCTACTCAAATATATATACACGACTACAAATTATATACTTGTTCAATTGATGTCCGCTAAGTTATTCAAAATATGGAGGATTAGTTTTGTCTTCCTCTTTTTAATAGGGTTTTTTTTGTGTTAAAGATTAATTGGAAGTTGATTAGGTCAAATGTGTATATAAAGCAAAAAATGCTATTTGAATTACCCATAGTGCTGAACTGATATAAAAAAAAATTACCCATAGTGAAATTAGAAGAAAGAAAATGTTATACCAAGCAAATTAGTTTCTGAGTTGAACAGTTCTTAAATGGCTGATTATATGTATTAAAATTTGGATTACAACTATCTTAAGGAAGGGAGAAAAGATATATCATCTAAAATGGATTAGGTTTAGACAAAATTCAAAATTCTCTGTATTATTTAAAAAATCTGAACATGATCGCTTCCTAAAATTGCATTTAAATATATATATATACACCGTTACACACATATTTTTTTCTCAATCTTTGTTGTTAGTCTGATATTTTCTAAATATTTAATTTTACGTTTGTTTTACTTCTTCCTCACTTGGTTTAAGTGGCATGTTGGATGAATGTGCAAACCAGTTGAGGCATTAGAAAATAAATTATACTGTAAAGTGTATGAGATAAAGTAAAAAATTAAATTATAACATATTGGTTTTGACTCAGTCGGTAATACAAGCTGAGTTTGTAGGAAGAGCTTTCAGATTCGACTCCCACGAAACACACTTTTAAAGAGGAGTGAGGAGTTTTAACTGTGACTAAATCTCGAATAAAATTAATCTCAAATCATTAAAACGGATGAAAATACATGTAATAAAAAAATAAAAATAATGCAAAAACAGTAGAAAAATGGAGGGCAATAGAAGCCAAAGTTGACAGTAGGTCAGCCCAAATTTACCTCCCCCATAAGCCTATGCGATTTATAGTAAACAAAAATTAATTTCCTCGCAGGCCCCTGCAAAGGTCGACAACTAACTACCCACTGCCCTGCCCTGCCCTCCCTTCCCCTCCACTCCACACTCCATCCCTTCACGTTTCTACAGTTCCAAATTACACAGCTTTAATCATCCTCTTCACTTGCCCCATGCGTTATAAGAAAAAGAATAACAGGCCACTGTTTGAGAAGATGTGATTAAATATTCAGTTTTATTTTTCTAACTGGACTGGGACCCATTACAATTGGTAATGGATAAGCGGCTAGCCTGCTACACATATGCCCTTTTTTTTTTGTCAAACAAATAAAATTTGAAATGAATAAATTAAAATCGAATTTAATTTAATTTAATTTATTTATTTTTATTTTATTAATGGAGCTGAAATTTTTAATTTTGAAAATAACTAAATCAAATTAACCCAAATAATAAAATATATTTAAGTTATATTAATTTTTCTTATTCAAAAATGATTAAATAATATCATTTTTTTCTGTAAGTACATGTATCTTTATTTGTCTTACGGTATCTTTATCTGTCTTACCATATGAGGTTAATTCTAATTACGCCGAGAGTGGTAAACGGTAAAATCTTCCCAACAATGAGGACTTCAAAACTCAAACCCTATCTAAGAACTAAATAATATCATTTACTAAAATATTCAAATACCAAAAGTTTTTAGTTAAATCTCTAAAAACAAACTTAAAATATCATGATCTAAATTTCAAATATTCAAATATATTGGTTTAATTTTTAAAATTTTTTATTATTTTGATTAATTAATCAAATTAAACTGAAAATCAAAATTTTTGTTAACCTAATTAAATTTTGGTTCGATTGATTAATTCAATTAAAATCAAAATATAAACACATTTAATTAAAAATTATAAACAGTAAAAATTAAATAGTTAGGTCAATTGATTATATTTTCATTTTTAAAATTCAAATCTCATTTCTTAACCAAAAATTATCATTGTAAAAAAAAAAAAATTGGAGTTACCATATTGTCAATCTCGTATAGCAAGACAGCATTTGTTGTCAACCGATCCCTTGTAACAAAAAATCCTTATACTACTATTTTGGGGCAAAATGACATCATAAATCTCTCTAAAATTTCTTCCTTAAACATACCACATTTAGGAAAATACAGTTGCGATTAAAAAATACGTATTGTATTTTTTTCCAGAATACGAACCTATGAACGATGGTTCTACATTAGGATCCATACTTGGAAGCAAAATAGTATAGCCTTTGTTTTTTGGCTGAAAGTGGAGAAATTCATTCAAACGAGTGAAAATCCCGCATCCTACGGTCAATAAGATGGGACGTTTGACTTGACGGAAAATAATTAAGCAACAAGAGAAAAAAAAAAAGAAAAATGAGCTGGACCCACCAACAAGAGAATCCTACGTGCACAACTGTCACCCATGTCGGCTACACTCCCATTTAATTTTGTTTACCCAAAATGAGAATGTGAAAGGAACGAAAATCTCCTAATTCTCTCCATTCTCAGCACTCTCTCTCAACACCGCCCCTTTAAAATGACAAATGCATTGGGCTACGTGGCTCGATCAAGGACTGAGATCCACCGTGCCTCAATGGGAGTGATCCGTGCGGGATAGTTGTCGTCGACTCGCTTTCATGGCGTTTGGTTATTTTTATTATACTCATACTTACCATTAGTAAATAAGAAAAAGTATATAACCAAAAAAAGAAAAAGTAAAACAGAGGGCCCCACCCAGTCAATATATTAAGATGCGGTGGGTATGCGTGGGCCCCAACCACTTAGGACTTTTTTTTTTATAAATTGCACGGACTCTTTTTTTTATTTTTGGATTCGAGTAGCATACATTTTATTAATATTATTATTTTATTTATTATCGGTGAAATTTTTTTAATTTTATAAATGAAATTAAATAATAATATGTATATTTTAAAAATATTAAAATAATAAAAATAAAAATAAATAAAATATAATACGCATCATTATTTTAAATTTATTTGTAAAGTAAAAAAATTTTATTATAGATAAGATAATAATCTTTTTATTAATTTACTTACTAATTTTTATTTTTATATTATAAACTCATTTTATTAATTATGTAGTTTTTATTAAAAAAAATTGATCGATTTTGTAGAAAAAAAAGTGATCTATTTTCAATTTTTTATTAAATATAAAAGTTACTTTTTAAATTAAATTGTGTACGAAAATTGCATGTTTATTTTTTTTACTTGGAAGAGTGAGATGCCATTCAGAAGGTGTACTAATGTACTCACTTCCCTATGGTGTTGAAAGTTACTTCACGTCATACAAAGGTCTTTTTACCGGTGCTTTGCACTTATTTTTATTTTTTTTATATTTATTATGTAAAAAACTTAAAACATTTAATTATTAATGAGCGTGTTTATTACTCATTATTCAATTATATAGATAGATAGATACGTATGTTCCCCCAAAAAAAAGTTGACAAATCAATTACGCTTAATTTCTAATAGTATAAAATAAGAATGATAATTAAGAACATATAAAACTTGATGGTTCAAACTTAAGATTTTTTTTGAGTAGTACATTTTCATTAGAAGTTACAATCACAATTAACATATTACATTCCATAAACAAGTAACTATGAAAATCACATTACTCAAACTAGGTAAATTAGTAAATAACTATAACAATCTAAACAAACTAGTAAATAACTAGATTAATTTAAGCTCACACTTAGTGAGACTTGAACCTGAGATCTCAAAGTCTCAGGGTCTCTTTTTTGCCACTAAGTCAAAGCCTCATTAACTAACTTAAGATTTTAACTTGAAAATAAAATGTTTTATGAAATAAGAGATAAGTTATTATGCTTCCATTTTTTATAGCTCAAGATTCAATAATTTTTACAGATACCAATATGTATTTAATCAAAATTATTTATTAATAATGAATTTATAGATATTCTATTACCTAACAAGCAAATTATTTCTATATAGATCTTTTGGTCAGTTCTCACTTCTCAGTCAACAATTAATATATAGAAAAGGTTCAAAGTTTCTCAAGGTCTATTTAGATGTAAGGTGAGATTGACAGTAGTGAAATTAAAAATAACGGTGACAATGAGGGAAGTGTAATAAAAAAAAGTCTTTTATGAACATTAGTTTTGAATTTTATAAAATAAAATTTAAAATACATTTGGTAGTTGTGAAATTAATAAATAAATAAAAATAATCTAAAATTATTTTTATTGAATAATCAATTACTAAAAATTAATAATAATACAAAATTTAAATTACAAAATAATATTTGTTCACTTAATTTTTTGGGTCTAATTTTTTTGCTTCATATATAATTAATTATATTTAAAGATAGTATGTATAAAAATTATAAATATCATTAAATAAAACAATATTAAACATATAAATATAAAATATATAACAAACTAATCATATTTATAAAAAATCAAAACAAGAAAACTCAAAAAAAAAAAATTTTAGGAAATAAAACGTAGCGAAAGCTTTTTATCGGAGTTTGTGCACTTAACCAATGAGATCCTATCCAATTGCTCTCAATCGGTGCTTGGAAAAATTTTGCATCAAATTCCATCCCATTAAAAGTGCGACGGGGTTCAAATTAACTGTCAATCTGCAAGATAAATTCCCATAAAAACTGCTACCAAAAAAGACAAGGCTTTGGTTCAACGGACTCATTCATGAATATGTATGAAAAATGATAACGATATATATATATATATATATATATATATATATATCTCTATTGAGAGAGTTTGAATTTTCATTTTTTTTTCAAGTACATGTACAATTAAAAACAAATAATTTTTTTCTTACTTTGCTTCCTGCTTACAATTAATGAAATTAAAAAAATAGATTTAATACTAACGAACATGGATCTCGAATATATATATATATATATATATATATTATTTATTTATATGTATGTATGTTACATATGTATAATTGAGAGGGTATTTGGGAAGAATCCAACGAATATTGATGCATGGCATGGAGGCCTCCGTTAGGTCAGGAGTTGTAGGCAGCTGTCAGTGGCAGTACGTATGATGTATGTGTCAGCAATTTGATGTCGACGGGGGCCTGCCGTTTCTGTTTTTTACCACGTGTGGTATCGATTTTTCCTCTGTACTACGCGGTGATGCTGGCACACTGGGCTGCTGTCTTGAAAACATCAGACCTCTTTGCTTCGCCTTCAATGTTCTTTCTTTTGCTTTTCAAGCTTTTTTTCGTAGCCTTTAGAAGCATGCATGAAATGGGATATTTTCTTGGTCCGAGCCACGTTTAAAGATAACAACAACAAACAAACAAACGTTTTAACGAGTGATTCCTATAGATCAGTTGAAACTTGAAAGAAGAAATGAACTGATCCGGTTAAGGCTACTGGATTGACAATAGGAAAATTAAAGAATGAGCAGAGACGTGTGAAAAATAAGCAAATAAAACGCTTTGCTTACCTTCAATGTTTATTTTTGGTGACTCCTCTATGGTATATATGCGCTCTCTTCCTCTCATTTAATAATTGCCAAGAGGGTTACAATATGATAGCTAGTAGCAACAACCAAATTGTTTGTGAAGGTATCAAAAAGACAATATTAATAAAAAAACTTCGTAGTTTTTCATTTCGAATACTCCGTATAGCCTTTCTTAAAAAATTAAAGCTTATTTAATTTTTACTAATATATATATATATATCTATATCTATAGCTGTGAAGAAACTCCATCATTTCTAGCAATTTATTTAAAATAAAATCAGGAGACAAGAGGAAACATGATATTTGGATTGTACTACATAAATTGATCGTTTATAGATAATGTATTAAGCTGTAGTTGTGATAAATTGTTAAGCCAATAATCATGCAACTTGCTCAAGTACACCTAGCATATCTATATATTTAATTGTGAACGTGTATAAGTAGCTAGCCAAGGGAAAGTAAACTTCTGATATTTCTCCCAGAGGAAAAACCCTGAGAAAAATTTAAAAAACGTCAATTGTAATCTAGCTAATCACATCAATTTCCACAAATTTTCCCCAAAAATCATGATTCTAATGTGATTTACCAGTACATTGATTCCATCCCAGGTGAAGGAAGGAAATTAAGGAAATATGTTGTACGATTGACGCGTGAAATACATCAATCATTTATGATTAAAAGGCCAGTTATATCATATTAAGCATAGTGTAATATAGCTAGTCATATAGCCAGCAGAGCTGCAGAGGTGAGCCCTAAGTTTGAAGTTGCATATTCAGCCAAAACTTCATATCAGCGGCACGTACGTACTCACATTGTCTAAGCAGAGGGGCTGGCTGATAACTGATAAGTTGCCAGCGCGCGGTGGTCCTCACTCTCTCCCGTAGCTCACTATTTACCCACTGCATGTCCGCACAACCTAAATCCTTTCCAAAAAGCAGAATAATTATCACCCCTACGCTTCAGATCAAAGACCACTCTAGCTGCTAGCAATGCTTCCCTCTAGCTACGTGGCATCTGTATGCATTCCCTCTAGCTACTGAAACTCCCAAAAGCTTTTGACGGGGGTAGGCGGAATTTGTTGGTCAGTCTTTTGAAGGGGTTGGGTCACATCTCAAAATCCAGACGTCAGACAACGAAAACTTCGGCTTTTCTCCAGTCTCAAGTCAAGGAGAAAAACAGAGAAGGCAGGCAGAGGCTTCGTGGGTAGATTAGATTAAGCATTGGTGATAGGACAGTAGATGTAGCAACTAGCAAGTGAATCAACTGAGGAGGAGGAGGAGGAGGGGAGGTGGCAGAAACAGTTGAAGTTGTCTAGTACCGTTATCTTTGGTGTCAGATCACAGAAAAATGATTTTCATTTATTGATTTTGATCATTAAATTTATTAAGAGATGTAAATTTTGAGTTGGAAAGTGAACGTGGGATGATGTTTGACAACTCTCTTGGTTTTCTTCTGTTTACCAGGAAAAACTTACTCCTTCGCTGCTAATATGCTATGCTATACTATGCCATTTTCCTAGAGGTATCTGCCAGAAGAGACTAGTAAAACTGTGCCTAAATCTTTAACTGTAGGCATGTGTGTTAGGTGGGAGTGTTTCTCGATTTGGTTATTCTTGCGATTTGTCAATTTTCTTGGGAAATGTTTTTCCAGCGTTGATTGATTAATTAATACGACTACTTTCATTGATCATATCATCACTGAAATAAGTAGCACTGCATGAATGCACAAACGAATGGAGTTCCAATGCAAGTTGTACAATTCCAACCCACTACGGAATTAATGAAATAGTTTTAATGATTTTCTGAGCCCAATTCTTTGGGCCTGTTTTGGCCTTCCAGTACAAAAATAAAAGGGCCGTTGAGGTCTTTGAAGCTCAGCTTAAAATCTTTAAGCCATGAGATCTTCAGTTTTGCGTTAAAAAAATGTATGTTTGATAGTAAGTATCATGTAGAGTGAGAGACTTTCATCAATCGTATATATGTTTGGAATTGCGATTTTTTTTTTCATATAATTGGAGTCGAGGGTTGAGGTTGTTTAGATTTAAACTCAAGTCTTATAGCTTATCACGACTCTTCTTTAATCATTCTGTTAAGAAGTTATAAGCTGAATTAAAAGTTTAATTTGGACGTAGAAATGACTACATTATATTAATTATAATGTAATACATTGTTAGTAGAGTTTTTGATGCATATCTCACATTTTTTTTTTCATATTATTAAAGTGTTATGTTAATTCTTAATTTTGTTTGTAGAGTCAAAAAAATTTCACAAACAATTTGATAATAATCCTAAATTATATAGGTAAAGATAGAATATGTATAAAATTAAGAGTAAAGCAACCAAGCAAGTGAGATGTTTCTTTTGCCCTCTGTGGAGAAGATAAAGATAGAGTGCTCCATTACTACTATGTTTATCCATTTTAAATTAATTATTTATTAATAAAACTATTATAATATTATTTGACATAAAAATAATTTACAACTATTTATTAATTTAATAAATGTCAAATCATTTAAAATCTTTTATTTATACAAATTTTAATTTAATATCTTTAATAATAATTTTTTACTCTATGTATTTCACTTTATCATATCTAAACACATGCCAGAGCATTGATTTTAATTTTATTGATATAGTAATTAATCTTACTGTCATAATTGTTTGCAATTTCATCATAATTTAATTTTTAAAACATCCACGTGTCAGCCAATAAAAATGATCAGCTTCTAAAATATATCAACTACTACCAAAGAAGCATCGATCTCTACGATAATAGAATCATGTATAGACATAAGCCATGATCCAACGCCAAACCAATACTAAATAGTATGGTGTTGACATACAAAGGTTGTCTTGTCCGGCGTTCTAGAAACTTAATGTAACCTTTTTCATGATTTTGTCATTTAATTTTTTTTTTAAAAAAAATCTCAAATGAAAAAACGATCTTTACTTTTAAAATTAAAATTTAATTTCTAATTACAATATCCGAGTTTGTCTTTTCTCCTATCGTGTCTCTTACTCGGAAATCTTTGAAGAGAGTTACAGTTGAAATCATTAGTTACCATCCAAAATCTGTCGGTTGGTAATTATACGAAAACGAGTAAATAGCTTTGCATGGTAAGAAAATGCCGATAAAGGAGACAAGTAGTCGAGGAGAAAAACAAAGGAGATTCAAGGATTAATTCAAAGTCTTGAACAGTTGACATAAAACAAAAATATAGATAATACAGGTATGTATTAACTTCTCCTGCATTAATTAGTTGCAGAGCATGAGCATGAGCATCAATCATTAGAGATGCATGGAACCATGTTGTCACTTGTCAGTGATTCGTGAAGCTGAAGGAAAGCAGTGTAAATGTGTAAGTGTAATGGCAAGGTCCAAACAATTAATGGGCCCTCATGAAGCTCTGCATCTAAGCTAGCAAAGCGGCAGGTATGGTCATTAACCATTTTCTTAGGTTGTACGCGTTACGCACTTACTATCCTCTCTCTCCATAAAATCGATGTATTAAATTTTTAGCGTTCACAGTTATACGTTTAGTATTTTTTTTTTCTTATTTAACGTGAGATTAAAATATTTTATTTTTTTAAAACACGTGTCATGATATTTTTATTTATTTATTTATTTGGAGCATATAAATGATATTCACTAATTCAATTTTATGACAATCTTGTCAAATGAAACTACCTTATATGTCATTATAAGATGCTTAGCGTGGAGTTGGATGATTAAAAATTAACTTTAATATCACTTGCCACATGGTTGTTACTTTCTTCGTACAAAAACGATTTACTAAGATGTATAATGTTTGCATTTACATGGTTAATGACTTTTCCTGTCATATCCGGTACAAAATTAAAACATTTTACTTATTTTCTTTTGAAGTGCTTAATGTAACACATGCATAAAACAAATTAGAAACAAAAATTACTCTGAAAAATATAAACTAAATTGATCCATCATCAAACACACATGCCTATAAGCTTCAAAAAAAAAAAGAAATCAGCAAATAAATCAATAAGAGTTAATCAATTACGATTAAAGATTTTATCGATTAAGGTAATATGTGAATAATAATTCAATCATTGTTAGTCTTAATTAATCAAATATAGTGGAAAAGATTAGCATATCCAATACAAAACCTATCTGCCGACAACCTTATGGAAACGAGTCCAAAACAAAACTCTCCCTTTCTTAGCTGCGAAAAATTAACGGCCTGGTGAGCCTCAAATATAGGCCAATAGGCTATTAGTATTATTCTCGCGCCTTCTCTTCTTCATTGCGAAGAAAAGAAAAACGTCTGATCCGAGACCATCAACAATGGGATCGCTTCCTCCGCAACTGGACCTCCCATTGCCGCCGTCGAAAAAGCCCCATCGCCAACACATTTCCGAAACTACCCTTCTCGACCTCTTCAAATCCCAACAAGATCACCTCAATTACTTCTTCCAGAACCTCGACTTGTCCCAAACACTATCCTTCACCGAAACCCTCCTAAATTCCCGGGGCACCATTTTCTTCTCGGGTGTCGGCAAATCGGGATTTGTCGCCAACAAGATTTCTCAGACCCTTGTTTCTCTTGGCATCCGCTCCTCTTTCCTCTCCCCTCTCGACGCCCTCCACGGTGACATCGGCTCGCTCTCCTCCACCGCCGTCCTCGTCCTCTTCTCTAAATCTGGTTCCACCGAAGAACTGCTCCGTCTCCTGCCCTGTGCCAGAGCCAAGGGGGTTTATCTCATTTCGGTTACCTCCGTTTCCAACAATGCCTTGGCCAACGCTTGCGATATGAACGTGCATTTGCCGTTGCAGAGGGAATTGTGTCCGTTCAATTTGGCGCCGGTGACTTCGACGGCCATCCAGATGGTATTTGGGGACACGGTGGCAATTGCGCTTATGGGAGCTAGGAATTTGACTAAGGAGCAGTACGCGGCAAATCATCCCGCTGGGAGGATTGGGAAAAGTCTTATTTTCAAGGTTTGTTTCGATTAAATTCTGGTTTTCATATCAGATTTTTTATAAATATAATTTCTTTAGATGATCAAATTCTGGATCTTTGGTGGGTTTTTATTGATTTTTAATAAAGTTGATTGCTCTAATTCTTTGAGATTATGGGTTTTAATTGAAAGATCCAAAGATTGTTCTTTTGGTTGATATGAGAATCAGAAGAATGATGTAATTTCAAAAGAAAACTAGAAGTGTTTGATTCATGATTTATAGTAGTCATTTTAATGGATTTATTTGAACTTCTATATCTAGTATGATGTCATTGTTAGAGATTTCTGGACGTTTGAAACTGAAACTTTTCTATTTTTTTACTTCGTATTTTCCTTTCTGCTATATGCATTAACTTCTTCAGAATTGGTAACGTGGAGGAAACTTGAAGGTCAAGAAAAGAATTAGACTTTTCTCCTTCTCGACCTTGTTCAATGACTGATCGGTGCGTTTGTGTTTGTAGGTAAAAGATGTAATGAAGAAGCAAGATGAACTTCCGGTTTGCAAGGAAGGAGATTTTATAATGGACCAGCTGGTGGAGCTGACTAGTAAAGGATGCGGGTGCTTGCTGGTTATAGACGAAGAATATCACTTGCTTGGCACGTTTACGGATGGTGATTTGCGGCGTACTCTTAAGGCCAACGGAGAAGCCATATTCAAGCTCACTGTGGGCGAAATGTGCAACAGGTAAAATGCTGATGGCCAGTGCTCAAATGAGTGGTAGTACATTGTGAAGTCACTCACTCACATCATTTTGGTTATATCAGGAAACCAAGAAGCATTGGTCCGGATGCAATGGCAGTGGAAGCCATGCAAAAGATGGAATCACCGCCTTCTCCTGTTCAATTTCTGCCTGTCATCGATCACCAAAATATCTTGATCGGCATTGTCACATTGCATGGATTAGTTTCAGCTGGCCTTTGAGATATAACACCGTCTTGTGTCTAGTTTTGAATGTATGTTAATACCATGAGGTATATCTTTTTAATGTTAACTAGAATTTGTGTTCAACTTCAACCCCATGATAGCTTGTTATGTATTCTTTACATAATTATTTACCAATTTATTAATTCAATGTGATTTGTTCGGGAATTAAAGAGGAATTTCTTTCTTGCTTTCTGCTCGGCCGTCGAGCGCCGACACTTCTATTAATAAGAGCAACTGTCCACACAAGCTGTTGCCATTGTTACGTGGCCACAGGAGCTTTACGGCGTACGCATTCTTTGGTGTTGGATATATCATGGACCACAGATTTGGTCTAGAATTCATGCATATGGAAAAAGACATTCGGCTGGAGGGCTCGTCTGCAAAGCAAAATTTTCAGAAATCATGCCATCTGCCCTAGACATGTTTCATTTGGATTGCAAAAGACAAAAGGAAACAATTGGAAAATCTTCTCTGTGCCGCTGTGCGCGTTGCTCTTCTTTTCTTTCCACTTTTAGTCTTGAATGATTTTTCATCATAACAAATTAAAGCAGTAAAATATGATTAAATAAAGAGTTTGTATATGATGCATTGACAGTTTATAATTTTTATACACTGTCAATGCATACCTAATCAATAGGTTCTTATGGGCAAATTAAAAAAAATTATTTATATTTGCATATAAGGGGTCTATTAATGAGGTGTCAACTTCTGGTGCATTGACAGTGTATAGAAATTATATACTATCAGTGCATTATATATAAATCCTTAAATAAATTCTTATTTGGCTGCATGTTAATGACTAGGGTAGACCCGAACTCTACATTCGGGTTAGATTCTTTGCCAAGGCATCTCGGCCAACATCCGTCTCCTGAGTAAATCATCTTCGTATTTGAATTGAAAAAAACAAATTCGTGATTAGATGTATTCAAAGGATTGAGCCAATACACAAAAAAGGAGAGGAGATCAATTGAGAACAACTTTAAGAAAAAAAAAGTGTAGGGAAAATTGAGCAAAATAGGAGGACTGAATGGCGGAGAAAGTACTTGGAATAGCCTGAAATGGACGTAAAATTGACTAAGAATGAATATCACCATTTATAAGGATGGGTTCACCTTCAATATTCAAGCAATCTGCCACCTGAATTTCTGTTAAGAGGGTACTTTGGTGAAGATTGCATATATTATAGGTTTAATAGTCAAATGTACTCTCAACATTTTGCATAATATAAAATTAAGTCGTCAATGTTTTATCGCGTGAAAACTAATCTATAAACTCTTATTTACTGTAAATAAACTTTCAATATTTCAAAATTATTCAATTAAATCCAGATCTATTAAATAACACTAACTTTCGTTTGAACATCTTATGTGAAAATTGACGTATATAACTTAATTGGCTGCACGTGACATGTCACGTGTATAAAACTAACGAAAGTTAATGTTATTTAACAAATTTAAACTTAATTACATGATTTTAAAATGTTGAAAATTTATTTACAATAAAATAAAAATTTATAAACCGATTTACATACAATAAAACACTGTTAGCTTACATCCATTTTATGCAAAAAATTAAGAGTATATTTGACTATTAAGCTTATATCTTAATATTCCCACGTCATTATATTAATAGGGAAAACAAGTAAGCCATCAGAACTAATATTTATTAGAACTTGATCAAAAATCAAAATCAATAAACTTTCTTCCCTCAAAGGCCGGAAGTGTTCAGGCCCTACTAAAGGCAACTGCAATCTGACTCAGAGATTGTGGCTAACAATTTTTTTTCCACGAACAGGTGAAAATTCCACAGAGCAGCAAGGTAGGCGACACAGCAAGCATATAACAAAAGGTGAATCGGCTCTATCTCATCCAAAATATTGACTACAAACTATTGTAGCTGTAAAATGTACATTTTATTAGCAGATATGCCATGTAGATGCTCTATCAAGGCCTAAACTAGTTACCGAGTTCAGATTTACTTCTTTTTCCGTTTCTTAGAAGCTGGATGGCTCATAGGCAGTCCTTCAGATGTTGATTTAAAATGTTTTGCTTTACCATGTTTACTGGAAACACCTTTTAATAGCTCAGATAACATGGCTTCCCTTTTAGGACGCCTCCTTTTCTCAGATAAGGTGACTTCCCTTTCAGGAGGCATCGAACTGGACGTTGATAAGATGTGTCCTTTTCCTTCATCACAGAAGTCAGGGTCTGACGTCTCCTCAGAATCTGAAGAACTTGAAACGCTTTTACTTGATGATGAAGCTTCTGACACCATCTTTCTGAGTAACAACATCGTATCATCTTGAGTCACACTTGGAAGTGAAGGAGTTGATACTGTCTTCTCTTTTGATTTTTGTACACTCAGGTACTGTGATGGCCATAGACGGGCCTTTACTTCTTCCTTGATGGAAGAAGCATTAGTCCAACCATTGCCACAAGATGTTCCTGCATGTTGGAACCTATGCTCTTTCTGTCCTCCATCTTTTGTGCTTGAGTTTTCCTTGGGCATGAAGTTGCGAAGACCCAAATTAAGGTCCTCTCTAGCCCATGTATACACTGCACTGAGTTTCCCTTCCAATGCTTCGACAAGAATATTTAACTCGCTGATTTCGAAATCATATAGGAAAATCTTTTTGGTCCATGTGCAAGAACAAAGCTGCTTTGCGTGATTTAAACAAGAATATCTAGCGGCAGAGCATGGACAGTGTGTTGCTGAGAGATACAAATCAAAGTTACATATGCTACATTCCCTTTTGCCAGTAGCATTAAAATTTTTGTCGTTTCTCTTCTTAGAGGTGGTGCACAGGTATTCCCTTCTATTACCTTCCTGCTTGACACGTGACTGCATACTCCAATGTGAGAAAGGTAAGGAAAAATATAAGCAAGAGGAAAAGCATCACTAGCTATAAGCCTAATTTTGCTCTACTCAAGTATTAAATGACAATATTGTTTAGGCAATACAAATTCAAAGCAGCAACCAAGATTTAAACAAACACATCCACACACAATGAGTTTAGGACCACACCCACGATCTCTTTAGAAAAAGGCTTCCTTTTTTTTTCTCCTTTTGGGATAAGAATAGTGTATTGAGTGAATAACAAATGTTATCTAAATCAAGGAAGTTCAAGTTGACATAGATTATAAGCTTGGCAACAGAGGATGAGATTCAGAAGCATACCTTGAGTGTTTCACCTAAGATCCCATTCTTTCCACAGGAGACTTTCCACCTTAAATTACCAATGGTGCTCTTCCCTAACAGAGATAGCTCCCACTGCGCCTTCACAGCTTCTCTTGCAGCTCCAATCAACATTTTATCAAAGGATATTGACGTCTTTCTTCCCTGTGCTTGATAGAGTGCTACAGTATTTTGCCCATGAGGTAACCAATCAAGAGGAGCAAAATTAACTGCCTCAACAACATTAAACCCACAATCAAATGCTGAATGATAGGCTCCTGGGAAAATCAGAACAAACTCCCTAGGATTCTGAATACAACGGTAGACAGGAACACCCTCAGACCTCAACATGAAGGGAGAAAGTCTTGTGATCTGCGTCAAATACATTTAGCTTCAGGCTATAAATGAACTCAGCAAATAGTTTTCATTCCTAAGCTTCCTATAACATCACTAGTTTCTAAAACTGAAAACAGATAAATTGAAATCAGGTGACCAATAAAGGACTCATCCCAGTAGCCCAATAGTATCAGGAACAAAATCTCTCTAGCAAATAAAAATATAATAGTGCCACTGAAATTGTTCACATATAGCAAGCTAAAAATTACACTTACACTTGCAAGCAGTTACACCTGTAACTCTTCTCTCTTTTCATAAGGTTACACTAAGTGTATTCTTGTATTAAGTAAGCTCCTAGAAGGTAATAGATCCCAGAAATATTTGCAAATGCACAGATGAGTCTTCACAGAGGCTTAAAGCATTCTAGATTTTAAAAGGTAATTTTCTGTAAAAATATTTTTTACATAGTTGGAATAAATCAGGATTCAATAGAAGTAAGCTAAGGATACATTAAAGAAAAAAATGACTTAGAAAATCACAGAATGAATCTCCACATGCTTATCTTATGTGCCATGGAATAACCTATTAAAGAACAAACAAAAAGAATTATCTTGCATGCAATTCAAAATGGAATTATTACTCACAACTCCTTGATGCGCCTTAAACTGTTTGACTAGCAAATCAGGAAGGTACTTCTTCATAAGAGCCTCAAACTTGAAGGAATATTTCTCAGGGACAGAATGCCAAATTTTTGGAGAACCCACATGCATGTAACATAGTGAGTATAAATGGTGCTCTTCAACTTTCTGCTCATAAATTTGATTAAATAAATTAAACAAACATGAAAAGCTGTTCATAAACAGGAAATACTTTGATTGTTATTTATAGTACATACAAATAAAAGTCTACGATACATATATCCGCCAATATACTCATAAAAAGTATTAGCATCTTGCTATCTATCAGGACTAGCATGTGATCAACAAAGCCATCCTTCCTTACCCAATAAAGTGATGAAAAGCACATTCCTATTCGTAGCTGAGGCACTAGTACACCAGAAGTCTCATCACTATCGAAAGCAAGAAGAGAACCAGGAAGCGTAGGTACATTATTTAAGTTCCAGCTTGAACGAACATAACTAGGATAATTATACAATTCACAAGGATTTGATGCTTTTGGAAATCCACTGCCAAAAGTTGTAGTATCCAAATTGTCACCATATAGCACCTATGAAAGAAAAAGACAAAAGAAAACAAGAAGTTATCAGGGAAGAAGCAAATATGGAACAAAGAATGGACACTATACATAATTCTACCATACCTCTAATAATTCAGTGGGATTCTCAACAATTTGTCTATATTCGCTCTCAATGCTCTCCACTGACAATTCCCCCTGTTTGCAATTGACATGATGACCCATATCCTTACGTTTAGAGAAAAAATAGTGCTGCATGAAATAATCTGCATGTTTCTTAAATGATTTTAGAGTGAATTCTGGACCAGGGTTTGACATGTTGTGCTCCATATCTACGTATGCAACTTCTTCAGGGTTCATTGAGTATCCACTACTAATCCCTTGTTCAGCTGTTTTGCTCTTTACAGACTGAGCTGGAAACTTGTCAAACTGTTGAATCTGGGTAACAAACGTAGAATATTCCCATATTGTCTTTTCCTTAAGAAGGCATGGTGGTTGCCATGAAGGAGGAGGTATAATACGACAAATTCCATATGGCTCTGCTTTAAGTCGTATGCTCTCAATGTACTTTAGTGTGTCACTAAAATCCTGGGGATAAGATTCAAGCCCTTTAAGTATTTAGATCTTTTACAGGCCAAAACAGTCGACATTAACAAAGTTGGAACAAAAAAAAATCAAAGCATAACCAGTGAAATGCACAAATGTCATTTTTTTTAAGTGGGACTAAAAAAGAAGACCTTTTCAGAAGGGTAAAAAACAGGTGCCTCTTCAAGTACATCACTTCTTGCTTCTCCAGGACACTGCCTTGCATTTTCCTGTTTCAAGGCTTCAATAAATGGTCAGGAGATACCAAGTTATGAGAGAAAAAAGCTTGTAAAATAGAATCACATAGACCCTACGAGTATAATCTAGCATACTAAGGACTAAACAAATTATACCTAAAAGAGAGACTGAAAAAGGGGAAAAAGCATAAATATGACCTTATCAGGTTTTACAGTCTGATATTCCTTTGAAATTTGATCGCCTTTTCCATGGAGCATCCACGGTCTATTCCCAATAGATTCCTTTAACTTTTCGACATCAATCATGTCAGATTTGGCCTCTACCTGCAATTTCTCTTGTGTGGATGCACCCTCGGAGGTTTTGAAGCCCAAGTTTTCCTCCCAATGTTCAACCTTCTTCAAGAAGAAAGACGAAAGAGATGCAAAACCTGGTGGAGCTGAAAGTCTTGCAGAACTCCTTTTTTTAATAGGAGTTTCAAAGTGTTCCGCCCTCATTTCTAAAACTAGTAGAAACAGAAAACTAGCAATTACATACCAAAGAAGATTTTGACTGATTAATCTCAATGTAACAAGTAGTTAACAACAGAGACCAACAATCAACTGCTGTCTTGAAAACCTTAAAATTTTCTTTTCAACAGCCAATCAGATAAAAGCCCACAAATATTTCCGATTGAAATATCTTGAACTGGAAATTAATTCCAACGCAACTCAACAATATTTTTGCACTCTTCAGATAGTAAATTTTGCTATTTACAGTATTATTTCTCCAAACATTCAGAGACAACTTTTGGGTCATTCTTCAGCCAACGAAAATTCAAATAATGTTGTATAAGAAGTTAACATAAACCTAGAACAATTCCCACAGATTCATACATGCAAAAACAATAGCCAAACTAATGAAAACCACAAAAAAATAAAATAAAATTAAAGGTTCAGCACATACCCTCAGAAGAAAGAGTCTCAGTACGAAAATACACCGATGTCAACTGCAATTGCAGGTGGAACCGACGGACATTAAGAAACGTCGAAGAACTCAGTCAACCCATAACGGACAATTCGAAGGGAAAAGAAAAAATAAATGTGTAAAACCAATATTTGATTTTCTCGTTGGTTTCTAACGGTGGTTAGACTGAGTGAGAGGGGAACTGCAAACCGTCGATGATGTAATACGCCTTTTCAGGTTTTTTGTTTTCAAGATTATTTGTTAATTATTAAAATAGATAAGTTACAGTGTCTTAACTTTGGCTAAAATATCCCTTCAAAAATAAAAACTTTAGCTAAAATATTAAAAAAAATCCCTAAATTTTATTATTTTATTTAAATAATTTTTCATGTTATTATTGTATTCAAATAAGTCATGGGTTCCATCGGTTCAGATCAAAAAAAAAAAAGTCATTGGTTATCACCAAATAAATCATTGTACTTTGATTTGCACTCAAATAAGTCCTTATTTCAAACTAAAAAATTCCATATGCATAAAAATTGTTTTAAACTGATTTAATTAATCAAAATTCAATTAATTTGATTCGATTAAGTCACTTTTAGATTTAATTAATTTTTATAAGTCAGTTTATTCGATTAAATCGATGTCTAAAATCATGAATTAAACTGACTGAATTAATTTGATATTTTTTAAATATATAATATATAATAGGATAATTATTTTATACACCGCCGATGGAGTTTTTTTTACTCCGCAAGCCATGTTAGGATCATGACACATGTCCTATTTTATTTATTTATTATTTTTAAATATTTTTATAAGACATATGTCATAATCTTAACACCACTTGCGAAGTAAAATAAAATGTATCAACAGTGTATGAAATAATTATCCTATATAATATTCATAATTAAATATTATATAATATATTCTATCTAACCAGCTCTTTTTATGTAGGAAGTTAGATTTCAAACTCAATCGAAAAAATCGATTACTCATAATTAAATATTATATAATATATTCTATCTAACCAGCTTTTTTTATGTAGGAAGTTAGATTTCAAACCCAATCGAAAAAATCGATTACTTACTTATATAAAAGATTGATTTGTGTTAATGGCTCATTTAAATATAAATGAAAGGTTAAGGACTTATTCGAATTCAAATAAAATGTTAAAGGCTTATCTAGATACAATAAAAGTGCAATGACTTATTTAACTAAAGAAACAAAATTCAAAGACTTTTTTAATATTTTAGCCCTTAACTTTTAACCTTGGTTAAAAATTAAAAAAATTTTGGTATATAAAACAAACCTTATTATTTATGTGTAATATTGTTATTATTTATATCTTTTTATTTTTCAATCTATAATATGAGGATACAATTTTAAAATTTTTTTTTGGGAAGATTGATGAATTTTTAATTAAAGATAAATAATGAAAAATCAAAAACCATACAGTATTCTATAACATATATATATATAGCAGTTTATTTAAAAAAAAACGCTTATCAAAAGACTGAAATAGACTTATTAGATTATTATTGTTGTTGTTGTTGTTACCAGAAAAACTTACTAGATTTTGATTGGGTAATATTTAAAGAGTTATTGGTAAACTTAAAAATATTGTTTCTTGCTTTTTTATTATTAGAAATAATTGAACATATATCTGTATTACATTCCAATTTTTTTGGAATAAGATTACGTAGCCTAATGCCTCTCTTAAAAGATCTTTAATCAATTTTGTGTGTTTAGAGATTGTAACGAACAAATAAATTTTCCATTTTGTTAATTAAACTATAATTGTATAAAGGCTTTTTATACATAACCAAAAAAAATAAGGGCTTTTTATAGAATGGAAAAGAGAATGGTTGCATCATGTTTTTAATAAAATGTCATGATGTTTGTCTTTGATAAAATGTCATGATAGCCTCCAATCCATCCAACTGTATTGCGTTTGAAGAGCAAGGAAATTTGGACTTCCTTCCACCCACAATCAGCCCAACCTCTCTCTCTCTCTCTTATATTCTTGAAAAAGCCGAGCCTTGCTGAGAATGATGGGCCGCCCTCCTAGCTTTTCCATATCGGTAAAAGCCAAGGGAGTGAGTGGACGTTTGCAAAAGCCATTGGGCTTTCCCATAAAAACCTTCAAATAGCAAACCTAGAATTCGCATAAATCGCTAACAAGATCCATTATTATGGGGGTTCGGGATTAGGCATTAAATGAGAAAATTTTCGAGTTAGGATCACTAACTTGGACGGACATATGCATGAATAACCTATGAGGATTATTGGAGAATATTGATGGTGATCTCGGCAGACTGCCATAAAAGCTAGATCCCACTCGAGAATCCTTCAGTATCCACTGTAAGGTTTGGTCATAGCCCGAAGAGTTGCATACCCTTTTATCATTGTCACCCGAGATCCTTGTTTCAACGATGATCGCGATACTAGGATTGTTGATTCACATTCAACTCCAAAAATATTTTCGGAAGTTGGGGTTTGCCGCCCCTTTTGCATTCCATAGAAAAATCCTCAACGGGAAGACAACCAAAGAGGTTTGATTGAGGAGCCATTCATTCAGCTACCTTACGAAAAGCTTTGACCGCCCTCGATGGCATCTTGCATATCGTGTTCACAGCATGATGGTGATGAGGCATGAAGAAGGACGTTAGTTTCCTCAATTTCAATCTCCTACAGTACCTGACCTCACTAAGATCCTCAGTGGGTTGATCGTCGATGGTGATTTGAGATTCAACGCTTTGCTGTAGTTCTCTAATACAACCATTTTCCTGACAGTATCCAGTGGTAGTCGATGTTCAGCAGCGAAGCAAACTTCTTTCTTGGACTGAAATCTGGCATTGAGTTTTTTACTAAATAAAGACATTGAAGTGGATCTAGTATTTCTATTTTTACAGTTGTTTATACTTATCGTGGTCACGTTATCAACATTAATTTGGTCATACACATGACCTCGAAACAAAAAAATACTAAAAACATATTATTTATACAAATGTTATACACCTAACGCATCATTTTTTCTTGATTTATTTTTTTTTCAAAAATTGTTTTGTTATCTTCTCTTTATAAATATTTTATCGACTAAACATTGAAATGCATTTAGAAATCCAACCTTCTCTATTCCTATATGTATATTCGTATTCTTCTCCCGTGGTTCCCATCCATTCAATTTCCAAAAACCAAAATCTAATTCCAAAACGTTTGAAATAGTTAAATCAAAATGAACAGTAATACAATGAAAGAAATGGAATAAAAAGAGTAAAAAAGTGGATATGAATAGCAGCTCACGAAAAATGAACCAATGTTCCCACTTTTGCAGTGGAAATATAAGAAGGTATCCAGTCTTTTCCATGGCGACACGATATTGACCCTTGTGACAACTTTTTTTTCTTTAATTAATTTTTTTAATATTTTCCTTTGTTTTTTTTCTTGCTATAATAGAATTTATACAGATGAGACAGGAATAGTAGCACTTGTCCAACAGCTGCTTTTTCTACGTATCGTGCTCCACAAGCAGGTCTGCTTCATTCATGTGATTTTGTTTTCCCCTTTTTATAATACTGTTTTCGTTGTTGATATATTGTTGGTGTTTTTATTTTATTTTTTATTTTTATTTAGGATTTTGAAAATAATGTGTTTAGTTAAAGTGCAAAAATTTATTTTGAGCAATTAAAAATTTTATTTAAAAAGTTTTGAAGCATGCACAATAAATATATAGTTCTATTTTCACATAAAGTAATTTTATTTTGAATAGGTGTTATATTTTAGTTCTTTGTTCAGTTTTAATCAAATACGACTTTGTTATAATTTTTTGCTATTATTAAAATTTGAATAAGGATATTGGGATTTATAAGAGAAGAGATATCATTTCCAATTTAAGTTTTATTTTCAGATTAAATCACTCTTTTTAAACGTTCTAAATTCATTTGAGGATATTATGACACATATATGGATATTGCCTTAAATTTTTTTGTTAATTTCCTAATTAATTAAGTATTAATAAACAAATATTTTTTCCATGCCTTTCTCCATTCCTGTATCATTATTTTCTTCTTAATTAATTTATTGTTTTCCTTTCTCATTTAAGAAAAAAGTACGAAACGTTTATTTCATGTGAATGTATATTTTTATTCAAATTTAATTATGTAATCATATTTTTTTGGTACATAAGTACCTAATCATATTATTAAAAAAATCAAATATTTATTATATGTTACATATTACAATTAAATCATGAATATTTTTATCTTAGTAAATTTATTAATACTGTAACTTTAATTATAAATTATTGATTTCAAAATAATTTAATTAAAAAATAGAAATAATTATTTCATAAAACTTTTTGAATTATTATCCAATACATTGCCAGTAAAAACTCCACAAACATAATTTAGATGATGACATATGCTTGCTTTGTTTACTTTTTATTCTTTCAGTATTTTTTAATGGATATATGTCATCATTTTAACTTTGCTTCTAAACATAAAATCTAAAAGCTTCACTGATCAATATATTGAATAATAAACTTAATTTTTTTATATTTTCACATCACAATCACCAGTATTAAACTCATCAATGTCCTCGCTAATATCATCAAACAATTGAAATTTATTGTGTCTTGATTAATATGATGACCTTCATCCATAATTGCAAATGTTTTCATTCTCTTTATCTTAATATTTATAACCTAGACCCTTTCTCTCCTTATCATCCCTTGACGCCTTTGTCCCTTTGCCAATAGATGAGTATAATATATATTTAACGTAAAGGTATGCAAGTGTGTTTCGACGAAGGTAATATTAACATGGATGATTTCTTCAAAAGTTTTCGTGTTACTCCCATTTTAAAACCAATAGTATATTAATTTGATGGAAAAAAAAGAGTTTTTAGAATTTTAAGATTGTAGGTTAAGTCTCACCGTGACGTCGTGTTAGATTTTATCATTTACAAATATAATACTACTACTATTATTATTATTATTATTATTATTATTATGTACTCATTAAATAAAACATAAAATATGAAATATTCTAATTGATACTGTCACGATCATGGCTCAAGTGATTTGGGCATCCTAGTCCGGTCCCACGAGGAAGCAGCAATAATTCGAATCCCGAAGTTCAAAAGAAAATGGACCTCATTTGGACTATGTCATCAATGCCTCTTCTATGCCTAATGCCAATGAATTAAAGTTATCGGCTTTTCATTTTTGTGAAGGTATTTGCTCAGTTTATGCTGTAATTTTGAGTTAAATATCTTTTAAGTAAGATGAATGGAGGATAATTGAGGTATTTGATTGATTGATAAGGATATTTGAAGGTTTAGAGAATTTTAATTATTTCACATTTTAAAAAAAGGAAAAAAATAAAAAATAAAAAAGAGGGACCAGGAAAAAAATTTATCACATTTCATCTCTTTCCTCGAATTTTTTTCTCAAATTAACATAAACTAAAGTTAAGTCATCTTCTCTATTACTTTCCATTTTTTTCTTTTCTCTTTTTCATTCTCTTTCTTGTGCTGTTCAATATTTTTCTTTTAATTTGATCGAGATTCATCTCGAATCAACCAATTTGAGATCTTTTAATAACTAATATGAATTTTTTTCACTTTATTTATTACTTGAAAGGAGGGGTTGAATTTATTATTTTTAGTACAAGGAGACCAAAAGTTAAATAAAAAAATTACAAATATAAAAAAACTTAAATTTCAAACTTAGAAGAATCCATCTTTTAAAATGAATGAACTATTTTGATTAAGCTTCATTTAAAATTTTATCTTTGTGAAAGACGGATATAAGTAGCAAACTGATTAAATTATACAGTACCCAAACAAAAAACAGACTTATAATTACATTATTATTGATAGATATGACTTACGAGTCCTATTACTCTTGTATTTACTCAAAATAATTGAACTTTGTAAAGGGTTAGGAGCTTTTCGACTTTTTCATTCACAAAAAGGTATTCCATCCTTAAATTTAATTTTTTTAAAAAATACTTTAGATCGGGTAATTTTTTTTGACCACCCTTCCCTCATCATTTTGCCCTCCACAGCGCCATGATTTTCGCTTAAACAGCATCCAATAATTCAACCCTTCAATGACTTTTGCAACAAAGATTTGAGTCTTTCGTTATCCGTACAATCTCAGCCTCCAATTCCATCTTAGTTGAAGATTAAAAACACAAAATCTGGTGGCAGATCATTGAAAAAAAAAGTTGACGAGAGACAACCATTAATAAATTTCTATTACCCAAAAACTACTTCACAGCCAATAAAATTACCCCACTGAAATTATCATCACCACTCAAAGATTCTCTCTTTCTTGCAAAAAAAAAACATGAACAGAAGCGGATAAAGACCAAAATCACCGCACAAAAACAAAGCAACTCTTAAAAAAACAGGGAGATAGAAAATTTTTAGGTTTCTTCTTCCGAAGGTTAGGATTAAGAGACTTTGAAAAGTTTTAGGGTTTGTTTTGAAATGAGTCCTAAAGGAAATGGAAGGAGATGTAAATTGAAGTGGTTAATTTAAACATTTGAAACTTCAACGATAAAGACGAAATATGAGTGAAATGTTTTAATTTTAATTTTTAATTTAAGATTGTCAAAATATTAGCAATTTTTTATATTGGTGAACAGTAGCAGATGACGACAACAACAGGCTGAAAATTGGATTTTGGATGGTGGCCAAAACGGTTTTACAGAGAGTCTAAGATAAAAACATTAATGGAAATATTTGTAAAGTTATCAAAAATACGAATTGATAGGGAAAATAAGCTTAAAAAAAAAAAAGAAACGAAAAGTTGGTACCCCGTATAGCTCAGAATTTTATACTAGTTTATATGTGTGTATATATATAAAGATTCACTTACACTTGTAAAATTAATATAGCCTTACATGTTTTTGTACTTTTTTATAAGATTTATTTATTTTTAATTCGATAATTTAATTTAATGTTTTTTTCACGTAAATCTTGCACGTTAAATTTCAAGTTAATCAAATATGTTTAATTATTTGTTTCATAATAACAAAATTTTAACGATTGATACATATTAAAAAAATACTATTTTCAATTGAAATGATAAAAATAGCGGATCGAATAAAAAATTTATATATAAGATAAATACAAATATATTGTTAAATTTAGAGGGTTATTTATAAAAATATTAATCTTACATGATATTATAAAAATCTGTAAAATAATTTGTTTTACACATATATAAATAAATCTTTCTTCATAAGTATATCACCAAATAGTTATTAATGCCTTGTCACATGAACGTGAGTTTTATATGTTTTACATGTGATCATATTCACGTGAGAATGTAAGAAAATAAAACCAATCATTTACTTAATAACATTCTAGAAATTATTGTGGGGTATATTATTTTAGAAGCACTTCAATGGTTTTTCTATTTTCCAATAATGGTATTAATTGAAGACAGCATATTTGTTTTGTATTTTATTAACTCTTTACAAGGAGACATGAAGGACAAAAGGAGGGAACATAATCGATCTTTATTCTGCCTTCTCTTATGTAAGGATAGATCCTAATCGATTAGTGCTATACCTTTTCAAATAATACAATAAAATAAAATTTGAGAATAACAAAGGCCGTTGCGAGAAGAGGTAGTATATCTCTTTGATAACTAAAAGTAGAAGTATATTATATTTACCATCGTAATTTTTTATGAATTTATATGTGATGCATTATATATTATTGATACATAAAAAATTGACACATTATTAATAAGTTCTTATGAACAAATTGAAATATTTATATTTATTTTTAAGGATTTGACATCTTTTTAATTTTTTTATTGATAAGATGTCAATTTCTAATTTATTAATGCATTAAATATAAATTTATTTTTTATTTACCCTAAACTTTATAAGAAAATTGGATTCTTAATTTTTAACACTTATCAAATATTTTATTTACAATAAGGTTATTCTCATGTCATGTATTAAATTTATTGACTCAAATTTTGCATTTTTTTAATAATTGGGGGTGGAAATTGAATTAAAAACAAAGTTTTATAACTTGTTATAACTCTTTTTAATTAACCACTTAGCCAAATGGTTGTTGATTTTTGATTTTGCATTTTATTATAAAAATATATATATTTTAAATACAAGGGGTACAAAAATTAAGCTATACATCTAAATATTATAAGAAATTTAACTAGGAGGTTACAACTTACAACAGTCTTAGGTTATTGTTCTCTGCATTGCCAATGGAATATAAAATTTGACAAAAAATTTTGCACTTTTTCCTAAGAGAGTATAAAGTTCCATATAATTATGAATAAAATATTATTTTTTAATCTAGAATATAAGCATGTTTAAATAAATGTAAATTCCATATAATTATGAATAAAATATTATTTTTTAATCTAGAATATAAGCATGTTTAAATAAATGTAAATATGGAAATTAACAATACCTGTTTGTAAAATTTTCGCATTTATTAACTACTCACTAATATATGTAATTCTTAATTAATTAGAATTCTTTTTAATCTTTTGAATTAAGAAAAACATATATACATTTTTATTTAAAAAAAGAACACTAAAGAATAATTATATGCTTTATACATATATATATTTTTACAATGCCCAATGCTGTGTACAAAAAATAAATAAAACCCTAAGCTAAAATACACACATTAATCTTCTAAGATCCAATGTTACATGAGTTGTATCGACTAAGGCAAATACCACACCAACATCACAAATCAACAAATGGTAGTTTTTTTTTCTCTCTGTCTAAAGTATACAACATGTTTCATAGGAAAACCATATTGTTATCAATCTCAAATCTCATGTCCTCCAAGTTGGAAGCCACGCCATGAACATGATGATCTCCCAAGCTGTTTTCTTCCATGTTCATGTTCCACATGAACTCGTAGTCGTCATCAACTTTGGAGCTAACTTCATTGCAGCAGGGATTATTGCTGTTATTGTTATTCTTTTCCTGAGAGTTGTATTGAAGCAGGTTTAGCAAACTTTGGCCGTGGCTTTGATGGGTAGGTGTGGTGGATAAAGAGCTGATTTGTTGATATCCACAAGGCATAATGCTTGTCTGCTCTGTTAAAGAAGGGGCATGAATTGAAGTCTCGAACATCGTGGGTGAACTCAATCTGCTGCTGTTCTCTCCCTTGCTCTTGTGAAAAACTCTACATAAAACCCAATCTTCCTGTCACAACACAAAATTTCAACTTTATCAGCTATACCTATACATTTAAAAAACCCTCATTGATTTTTAAATCATCTACAGCTTATTTCACTGTGACTGAGTGATCAAACTGATGAACTACTTCATAGTAAATGCATGCTTATAAAAAAAAATAATAATTAGATTTGATTCTCCTTTTTAGCACACCATATATATACTTGTAATAATCAAATTCGAATATAAAGGATATTCTTCCTAGAGAAAAAGTATTTTCACAGGAATAATTAAGATCACTATACAATTATATAATACAAAAAATGGACAAATTAACTGATTGTCATACGCTCGCGTGCACATGTAGATGTATAGTTTCCATCCAAACTGCTTTGGTGATAAGCCTGAAACTTCCCTCTCTCATCCTCTTTCTTGGACAGTAATATTTATTACACATGGAACAAAGAAAGTGGACAGCTTGCGTATGCCCACTACTTATCGTTAAGTTTCCTTAGAGAAAACACGATGTTTTCTTTCACATACATAAATTGCAGCCTCTTTTTTCTCCTAACTCCTCTGTTTCTCTCTCTTTCATAGTCGTTTTCAAACGATGGACATAATTATAAACAGGAAAATGATGAGTAGAGTTGAAAAGAGCAGCGAGTGAAACTGACCTTAGGAGGCATATGTGGGGTCTCGAGGCGAAATTCATGCATAATCCAACCCGTTTTGATTCCATTGGGAGCTCGGTTCCTGTAAAATACCAATGTCTTTCTCATCCCTACAACCTCTTGCGTTCTTGGGTCGACCACCGTTCGATCCTTCCCGGTTGCTTTCCAGTACCCAGATGTCGTCGCCCGATTCGTTCGGAACCCCGTGGCATACTTTCTGTCACGAAAGCTGAAGAAGTACCACTCGTTTGCGTTCAGCTTTGCCATCTCTTTGAATTAAACAAGTCCATCCCATGCATACACAAAATATACAGTAAGTATTTATACGGTTAAAAAAGAAATACTGTAATAAAGTAATGGCTGAGTTACAAATTTATTTTGCTTTCAATCAACATTAAAAAAAAGAAAGAAAACATCTTTTCACTAACTTTTTCGCCTAACTTGAATTACTGAGAGTGTTGGTAAGTCTTTTTCATCTTATGAGTTATGTCTAAGAAAGCTAAGGATTTGTCTGGCATTACATGCTAAGGAAAAACAAATTCTATAGGAACTGATCAACTGTACTTTCTTTGTTTGCCTTTGACGATAGTATTAAAAACTTAAAAGAGATGTTTTGGAAAATTCTGGGAAAGCAAACTCTGCCTTGGTAATTGCTATATCACCACTAAACCATTTAAAGTTGTCTTATAAATCGAAAATCCTAGCCAGATATACAAACTTTAAGACAAATACTAAGAGTTACGTACAGTACAGAGTTTTCTTATCTGGTAAGCTTTTAGACAGCCATATCTTTTCATTTACCAAAAAAATAAACTACCCTGGGGAAAAATTTGAAGGAGACAAAAGGAGTGACTTCTATTTGAAGGTCACGGGTTAGTCCAAAACCACACTCAACATATCTTACACCTGTGACTCTCTATATTATAATAGTAATGACCAAGTAGCTTAATTATCTGCCATGAGATTGCAATGATCGATTTTTTTAACATTAGTGTTGGACTTGCCAATTTAGTCCGTAGACAACATTTTTCTTAATGAACACGACTGTGTAAATTTGGAAAGTGCACGAGCTAGCACAATGAAAGAGAGAAATAGAGGCTTTTTTTTATTTGATAGAAGAGAAATGGAAAAGTTAAAGAGGATATATGTGGGCAAAGGTAGGGTATATTGCGCATGAATACCTTAGATATCTAAAGTTTCTACTTTAAAAAGGAAATACTACACACAGTCGCAATAAATAAATAATGATTGAGGGGAAAGCACGGCCCTTTTATTTACTTTGCGGTGACTAAACACCACGTAAACATGCAAATACTATCTTCTTCTTTTTTTTTTTGTTGAAATCTTCTTTTTATTTTTAGTGCATTAATTCTAAGGAGGCCTTAATTAATTTTGTGTATATACAAATTCTAGGCAAAAACATTTTAATTATTTTTTCTTACAATTTTTACTTCAAAAATTATAATTCAACTCCATTTAAAGTTTTACTTGACTATTGTCATTTTTTTTATCATTTTTTAAAATAATGATTAAGTTTAAAATTTGATTCTTTTTTTAATTCCTTTATATACAAAAAACCTCCGATCTCTCACTCTCAAAACATTTATGATTTGAGGCCCTATTCGGCTAAGGGAAAATATGCAAAATTTTGAATTAGTTGGTTTTGAAGAAATATATTTATACAAACACAAGATGGTTTTAGGCAATAGTGAGTAAAATGTATAAATGAAATCGAATCACAGGGAGGAATTTTTTTTCTTTTAAGTTCTTGCAATGCGCCAAAAGAAAATCATAAACAAATGAGGGAAAAAATCGAACAAACCTTACCTACATGACTCAAGAAGTAGGCATTCTATATTTCTATCCAAGGGAATGAAGATGAATAAACTTACATGTATATTCGCACATGCAAAAGCATACACATGTATATGTATATAAAATTACATATGTGTGTGAGTGTTTATACTCTAAGAAAATTCATGTGCTTCCTTTCCTATTTTCTCTCTCTTTCCCTTTCACTCTCTCTCTTAGAGGAAAAAACGTGTATATTTGTCTGCTGTTTCTAACAGCTAACATGGCAGATGGCAGTGGCGCCGCGCATGTTTGCCAGCGCCTTGTACCAGAGAGAAGAACTCAATAATCTTCCTCCTCTCTGTTTGTCTTCCAAACATGTTAAAACACACCAACAACAGCAGCTAAGAGACCTTCCCAGTTTGCTTAAGCTTTTAACATCAAACAAATGATTAGTGTTTTCTTTAGCTTTAATGGAACATTAAATTTAGCGAAAATTAAGCCCAAAGGCAGAATCAAGCATCCAGAATTCAGGGAAAGATAGAATCACAGAAAGCGATGAAAGAATAAAGATTCCAAAGGAAGCTTAAAGGGGAATCCATGGAAACTGATAAAAAGGAGAGACCCAGAAGACCTACCAGGAAGCTGCCATGGCTCACAAGTATGCAAATCAATTTCCACCAAAGTGCCCTTCAAGACTTCCTCATTGGCAATCTTTTTGTAGAGATAATGGCAAACCAACTCCTCGTCGCTTGGATAAAACCTGAACCCAGGAGGCAGTGTGGCTCCAATGTCCCTTAGCCCCATGTTTATGTTGCTAAGAATGAAAAGGGGGAGCCCTGGGTGGGAAATAAATTAGAAAAAAGAAACTTTTTTTCTTTTCTTCGAGATCTTTGGTACGGGGAGGGGAAAATTTTAATGAGAGAATAATTTAAAGGTAGGAGAAGGAATATAAATGAACTAAAAGCAGGTATGGTATATGCTTTCTTTGTTTAGGACTTGAAATATATTATATGGCTAGCAAGATTGGGAAGACAATAAGTGCCTTTGCCAGTTAGAATTTCTTACAATATTCTAGTATATATAAGGGCCATGCTTGTGTAACTAGTTAGTTATAATCGTGAAGTTTCAAGAAAAACCAAAGTTACAAGAAATCTACTCTATTGTGGGTGTTTTGTAGGGTAGAGCTAGCAATTGGTGATGCCACAATATATAATTTATATATGTATGTATATATGGACAAGATCCAAACGATTTTATTAGAGAGACACTCCAAAACACTCCTTTTTTTATCTATGATATTAATTAAAATGGATTATTTATGTAAGATAATAAATACCAAGATTAAAAACACTCTTAGGGTATACGTATAATAATATATAATTCACAATTTGCATGGAAATTAATCCCTTTAAAGGGAAATATATCATCAAACCAATCTTACCCAATGGCCAAGGCCAAGGTAGTGTATTTTCCATGCATGGTCATTATCATTTACTTTTGTTTTGATAACAATTCTTCTTTGTGTGGTTTATAAGTTTCATTAACCTTTTACAATTTTTATTGGATTATATATAGATCAAACATAAATTAAAAGGAAATTAAAAAAAAAATGAAGATACAACGAATTTTGGAGATAATTTTTTTTGGTCTTATGGTCAAGGTATCTTTGGACTAATTTACTCATATATCGAGACTAATTTATTTCCAAGCGATTTTAAGACGCACTCCCCATATAGGTCTAGTGCATTTAAAGAAATTAATTTTCATGAGTGCTAGCTCCAAAACTTAAATCCTATATCTGACTTACAAGACCACATTTATTTACCCATGGAATCAATCTTGGAATTAATTTTGAGGATAAATTATTCTATTAAAAAAGAAGAGTTATAAAATTAAAAATAGAATATTCAATACATTTTGTATATTGAGCAGCTAGCAGTTTAAATGATTAATTTGTATGATACCAAAGAGCTAGATTTCATTTGATAAAAAATAACTGCGAAATATGACAATTAATAAGAAGTTGTTTTTTTCATAGGTTGGGCATGATAATTAATTGGTCGGACAATTCCATCAACTTAAGGGGGGCCATTTTATCATCATCTTCATCAATAGAAAGGGTTCAAAAAAGCTAATGTCCCCGACCACGTGAACCATTTCATCCGTCTGTCTCAGCTGCAACACAGACAGCTCATGGAAAATAAAATTTTAAATAAAACAGAAAGAAATGAATTGGAAAATTAATATCCAGAATCAATAGCTGGAACAATAATAACAAAGATAATTATTACATATATTGATAGTGGAATTTTTTTACTCCACAAACAACGTTAAGATCGTGACATATGTCTTATTTTATTTATTTTAATATTTTTATAAAACACATATTATGATCTTAACACTACTTATAAAATACAAAAATTTCATTATCACTGTATATAATAATTATCCTAATAACAATAAAAGAATGTTCGTAATCAATATTCATCATATCAACTCAAGAGAGAGAAAGAGAGTCCCATCTGTTCGAATTTTGATCACATAAGAAAAATTTTGGAGGGATGCAAGGCAAAACCCAGTGGGCCACTGATGGCTTGTCTTTGATCTGGGGTCCACTAATGATGAAGGACATCAGATCCATCATACTTAACACACACAAAAAAACGGAAAAAAAAAAAAGAGAGTGAACTTATCTATTTATATTAATAAAATTATTTGATTATCCATCGAGTTAATTCAGTCAATAATTAAAGTGATTTTTTTGTCGATTAAAATTTTATTTTAGTGGAAAAATTATTTTATAAAAAATTAAATACAAATAAAATCTAAAAATATCTTAATTAAGAAATCATTATATTTTAGGGTTGATTTTTACTGAATTTTTGAGTGATTAGTGTACTTAGAAAGAAGATAATACTAATAACTTGAATAATTATGGAAAATGAGGACAAAAGCGTATTTGTCACAACGTGAGTCATTTGATGATAATAATTAGAGGATGGTATACTGTAGATGACGACTGGACTGCCATTGGTGGTCACCAACACAGCACAATAACATTGAAATAATGGAGCTCAAATTTCATTATTACTATGTTAGTGATTGTGACAAAAAAAAAACCCTTAACTTCTGATTACAATATATATATGAGTTTGTATATGATACACTGACAGTGTATAGTTTCTATACATTGTCAATGCATCAGAGGTTGACACCTCTTCAATAGGCCTTTTTGGGCAAATTAAAAAAATTTATTTATATTTGCATATAAGGGCCTATTGATGAGGTGTCAACCTCTTATGCATTGACAGTGTATAGAAATTATACACTGTCAGTGCATCATATATAAATTATATATATATGTATGTATCTCTTTATACACATATATCAATAGCAGAATGTCAAGATTGCCCTTTTGTTCTAAACAGGATAAATTTAGTAATTTCAAATACCATACTTATTATATAATACAAAAATTAATGATGTAAATGAGTACCTTATAAATTAGTAACTTACACCATTTGATCTAATTAAGTAAGATTTGGGTATTTAATAATCGAGTTCGAGTAAAGCTTGGACAGTTATTATTTGTCACAGGTTAGAGTAGAGTTTGAATAGTGATTTTAGGGTATCTTATTATCAACATTCGATTATAAAAAATAATTTTAAAATATTATTATATTCATTTTATTTATAAATGATATATTATTAATATAGTACTTAATTAAATTAATTCATTAAGTATTTTAATTATAATTCTAACATAAATTTGTTGTTATTAGTTAATTTAAATTTATTAATTTGATTTTGCTTAATAAAATTCATTAAAATTAATATTAAATTTAAAAATCAAATTTTGACTAAATAAACGAGTGTATAGCGGGTTTGGGTATCTAACACATACTTTCTATATTATTCGAGTAGGATTCAGCTAATAAAAATAAAAATATTTGAGTAATTAATCAAATTCAAATATTGTAAAAACATAATCGAGTTCGGGTTCTAACATTGCTAAATTAATGGGTATCTTACATGTTGTTATTCCTAACGAAAACACATGAGCAAATGATAAGAAATTAAATTTTAATAAAAATTTTATATGGATACGATTGAAGCTAATACAATTATGTTTGATGTATCAAGATGAATTTTAATATAAAATTTTTGTATTTAAAATTGCACTAACATAAATCACCACATGTAAAAGGGAGATAACTTGCTTAGCAGGTCAAGTTGCTTAGATATTAAGATGAAGGATCATTTTCGGCATCACAAGATAACTATTGAACTCTATTTATTATTATTATTTAGCTGGAGCTGCACATATATGGGAAAAGAGAAACAATGCGATGCGACAGTTCTTAAAAATGGATTCTGGTGCGTAGCTTTGATTAAAACAACGGTAATTTAATGTTTATTAATGTGCAAGCATACACTCTACGTATGTATTTATGAGCTCATGAATTAGCATATGAAAGTGAGCTTCTTGTCATAATCGTAATCTTCCATTTATTAGCTGTTGCACGCACCGCTAATTAACTCGGATTAACAACCACTGTTTCATCAAAACCCATATATAAATATGACACTAAATTAAAAAAAGAAAAAGAAAAATACAGGAACAGATAATATAATTAATATTGACTGATCAGAAATTAAATTTACAAGAAACAGAAAGGAGTAAAGAGGAAGAGTCAAAACTTGGTCATTCAGCGTTCTTACTAATTAATGAGGTTTGAATATATACGGTCTTTAAAGCAAGCTTGAATTTACCACAATTGTTTTAATAGTTAAATATTTTTGTCAAATAAAGAAGGGAGAAGAAGACATGCGATCCACACACTAAGGTACACGTCATAAGGGGGATGACGTACAGATTATTCTAAAATAAAATAATGGAGAGAACCCTAGCGAGGCAAGGAAAGATAATAATTCAAAATGATAGAGTTGTATCTAGGGTTAGGGTTTTTGTTTTCAAGGGTGGAAAGTTGAGTTAGGTGTGGTTTGATGTTGGACGATGAGTGACGGCTTCATATTCCTCTTTGCAGCCAATAATTTCTAATCTTTCTCTCTATACATAATCTATATTTGTCAATTGATGTATATAATTTATATTTATATCGTGTAAAATATTAAAAAATTTTAACAAAATTTAAGTCAACATACAAAATACAAAATTTATTTAAGATTTTTTTTCATATTCATTTACATTTTTTATTAATTTTTTATTTATATCACTTTTAAATATTAATTCATATAATTTTCATATCGTATTTAAAATTATTGAATTTAGCATAGCCTTCTTCTCCTTCCTTTCTCTTTCAAATGTGTCCTTTTTACTTGATACACTTCCATAAGTCACGGGTTTCTTTTTTTTTTTTGACGGGATTTTCATACACAAACAAACACAACCTCATCATCCCCTCCAAAATTTTCAATTTCCCATAATTAATTAGAAAGGTACATTTTTTCCTATGTGGAGGTCCACCTAGTCATCTATATAGCTTCTTCAATTGGATTGCGCCAACTCAGCCCCCCGAGTCATGTGTCGGAACCCCCACGTGGCTTCTAATGTTCCTTGGCCACTTGTTCTTAATTGCCAATTGGAAGTTATCAAAAATCATTTCAATGGACCAATAATAATATTTTTTGTTTACATTATTATATATAAATATATCCTCCGCATATATTTACGCGCACAGTTATGCATAAAATATGACGATTTCAATGATTATCCTAAGATTTTCATACTGAATTGACAGGAAAAAATATATTATTATTTCCAACTTGTTTTAATTGTTAATTATTTTATTACTCCCCAGTTAAACGACCGTCGTATAACAACAAAAATAGAGGATAGTTTTCTCCTTTCCTTCGTCGTCCTGTCTGGGTTATCACACAAGAAGAATAATAAGAACCTTGCTCTGCACTTCTAATTTTCATCTTCATATTTTTTTTTATATAAATATATATGATTTTTCAATACTATTTCTCGATGAGATGCAAAAGCGATATACTCTATAAAGTATGTGATTTTTCTTCCCGTTTTAAATTATTTTCTGTGGGCTGCATGCACGTTTTAAGTTTTCTTTATTTCCCAGCGATTTCCTAAAGAGTTACGAAATTTACAAACAGAAGTTGGGCTTGTGATGATGAAATGGCAGATATTTTTGCAGAAACTTTAGCCTGATCATCAAGAAACCTATTAACTTTTGGAAATATCGTTACTTCTGTGATCCATGTTTCAAATATTCGGAGAAACTTTATCTGCAGCTTCCATGAATGACTTTTTTTCAAAGAAAAAAGTAATCTTTATTCACTTTATGGGGCGCTTTTGAAATTTGTGGTAAGTTGATGAGATCGTTGATGAATGGTGACTTGCTGCTATTAACATGATCGAACTTTATCAAGAAACAAACTTTATTTTGCTTTTTTGAACAGATAAAACATGTTTAATTAAAGCTAGCTTTTTGCAAATCTAGAAACCAAAAAAAAACACCTTTACCTGATTTTCTTTATGGTTATTTTCTTTTGTTAACTTATGGTTGGAGTTTGAACAACAAATCTTGTTCAGTTGGTTTTTTTTTTCTAATCAATCGTCAAGCTTTTACTGGGAAGGGTTTATTATATTGCCTTGAAAGTACAATCTTTTTTTACACGAAAGTTGAGGGAAGGCTACAGCAGTGATTAAACCGCACATCTCAACAAGAATTCATATTATATTTACAGTTTGTTCATTAAGAAGAAGGTTGAGTGTTGACAGTGAATGAAATCTAAATTTTATTATCCAATTCTTAATTACCAACACAACCGATATTGTTGGTTTCTATTAAAGTGCATTAAAGAGCAATATTCTAACTTTATTCTTTGTCTGAAAGAAAAAAAGTGTTGGTTCATGTAATTGTTAGAGTTCAATGTTACCATGATCCATGATTTGACTACTTAATTCTTATCTTTCGGGTAACATGTGTACCAAAAAAATGAAGAAAATATATTTGTAGAAGCAAACAATCAAAACAAGAATTATTACTCCAGGCTTCATTCAATGTATTAAGAATCATGTGAATATGATGATTTTAATTTTTTTTAATCACAAGTATCATCATCCATTTTACGGTTTGAGATTAATCATGTTTGGGTCGAGAGTGGTAAACGATAAAGTCATTCCAACAGTAACGATTCCAAGATTCGAACCATGTTCAAATGTCTGATAAAAAAGTTTACTTCCACTTCTTCTGACCAAAAATTAAATAAAAAAGTGTTTTTTTTTGTTACAGGAAGATGGATTAATCTCTAGAAAGATAATTAGTAATTGTTTTCTTTTCTGTTTATAAGAAAGTGTAAGAAAAGAAAAAGATTAATCAAAAATTGAACTTAATCTTTTTTTAAAAAGAATAATAATTACTAGATCTAATTTTGGTTCTTGAAAATTAATTATCTTTTAATTCTTTAAAGATAATTAATAATCATTTTCTTTTCGATTCATAAAAAAGTACTAAAAAATAAAAAGATTCCAGAATCAAAATTTGAACTTTATCTTTTTTAAAAAGGAATAATGATTACTAGATCTGATTTTGGTTCTTCATAGTTAATTATCTTCTAAATCTTTAAAGATAAATAATAATCATTTTCTTTTCTATTCATAAAAAATTACAAGAAAATAAAAAGATTCGATAATCTTTTTTTAAAAGAATAAGAATTACTAGATCAAATTTTGATTCTTAATAATTAATTATCTTCTAAATCTTAAAGACATTGATTATTGGCAAGATTTCAAGAAAGATTAACTACACTTTAAAGGACTAATTAAAACAAGTTTAATATTAATATCATGTATGCACTTTTTCTGATGATTAATTAACCGTCATAAATCGGCAGCATCATTAATGAACATCTCATCTTTGGTCTTTTCCAATCGATTGGTTTTGCCTTTTTGATTTGAATTAAAAAAAAATCCATTCCTAAAACGATTATTTTTGCTAAGAATGACATTGATTAACCTGTATAACCAACAACATCATACTTAAAGTTAAGTCTAAGATGTTTAGGCATAGGAACAAAGCATATAGACACCATCTTTTGTCAACAAAGCTATGAGATTTCTAATAGTTTAATTAAAATTGCTGGCTTACTCTGTCAAAAGGAATTTCCCACAGTGGACTCGAATGCCACCCCTCAATACGGGCTTTATGATTAGTTAAGAAATACACCCTCATCAGAAGCAAAAAAAAACAAAAGTCTTTTTCAAGCTAATTAAAAATTAATTTGCAAAAAAATGTAAGCACATCAAAAGATTCGGTTGATAGCTTGAAAAAGCGGGAAATTGTTATCTACAAGTATAAGCATCGTTGATCACGCAGCCATGGATGTGATTGGCAGTCATAAAAGCTATTGTATTTACCAAGCTAATTTAATTTGTCCCTAAACTTAATTGAAGAGACTTTTAGTTTACTGATTTTAACACCGATCAAATACGTCAGCTGTGTGCCTTTTTAGCAATACATATATGTATACAGTGACAAAATCATTTAATACGCTTCGTAGGATTTGACGCGTATGCCACCATTGGTGACGCTGCAAGCTTGATTTGGCGACAGGTGGAGAATTATGTGGATAATAATACTAATATGAATGAAGAAGATGAAGAAGCTGGGTTTTGTGATTGCAGAGAAAGCGTGTGTGAAGGGTTGAGGTGATTTATTATCTGAGTTAAGACGCCAACATCTTCTTCTGGTTTTAACTTTAAGCGCCGCAAATGTGCTTGATGAGCCCACACTGAGAGACACCAATGGAAGAAAAAAGAAAAGAAAGAAAGAAAAAAGAAGTTTTATTCTGGCAAAAACAGAATCCCATGCGTAACTATCACAAGAAGGATCCTTTTCTTCTTTTTTTTTTCATCATAATTTCAATCTCAGAAGACCCACATATCCAAAATCAAGAACCCTACCATGAACAACATCATGGCTTTTACGTGGATGAGATTGCTCCAATCCTTTAATTATTTGCCTGGTAATCTGGAAAAATGGAAAATAAACCCTAGATTTATGGGAGGGCTGATAATTAATTTACTTAGCATATACTGGATCTTGAAAGCTATTGTTCACCTAATATGTTTCTAAAAAGGCTCACCTTTTTTACAGCGTAAATAATTTTTTCAATTCCATAAATGAGATTAAAAAAATTTTTAACCTCACAACGCTAACAAATTGATCCAAGCTGTTGTTTTCAACCCAAACTAACTGAATTTAAGCACTTAAAACTGTCTAACTTGCTCCGAAATATTAATATAGATAACTGACGAAGATTACAACCAAATAACTAGATCTGTGTTTCGATGAACACTCTATTTGGTAAGATAATCCACATGCGAATTTACTTTCCTGAAAACACGAACAAAGAAGCATTGTACTTTAACTGTGTCAAATAATACACATACTGATCTCTGATCATTCTAATACAAGCTGTTGTTTTCAACCCAAACTAATTGAGTTTAAGCACTTAAAACTGTCGTACTGATTCTGAAATCTGACCCATGTTTGTTTGTTTCCTAATAATTAATCTTTCTCTTGCTCTGTAGGCTGTACTTGCATCTTCAATAATGGAGAAAGAGAGAAAGAAGGATATTAATCATGCAAGAGAGGGTGAGAGCTATCAAGATCCAGCAGCTGCCAAAGTTGCGGTCGCAGTAATAACCGTGATGTTTAAGCCAAGAAAGACCATAAGTCTGAGAGCGGTCTTCTTCTGTCAGCTCAATGTAGCACACCTTGCAATGTTAATCAATTAATCGGTAATTACATCATAAAAACATCTCAGATTCTGAGTTTTACATGAAGCAAGAGACAAGAAGACGCGTGTCTTGTACTGCTTGGCTGTGGATAAATGTTGGACAAATAACACTGTTTTCACAGGCTATTATCAATCAATCAGAGATTCTGTGTGTGGCCTACCATCTCCCATAATTAAAATTAATTAAGCATGGATCTGCAGTTAGTGGAGGCCATCAGCCTGCTCTCTAGCTAATAACATCTGCAGGCCTTTGATTGCACTTTGGAGTAAACTCTGGGATCCACACACATTAATCCAAAACCAAATTATTGGTTAGTAATTTCAAATTTTGCTTTTTTATTGTACCACATTAATGTTTGATTTGGCAGGTAGCTCCTATGAACTAACCTACAATCAACCCAACTTCTTTTCATGCAATTTATTTTCTTCTACTCAAGGAATTAATCCCACTAAACTGATCAGAAAACCTTGAGTGTTTAATCAAACTGCTGCAAAGTGCCAAGTGTCAAGCCTAGCCTAGTCATCTTTGAATATACAAAATTTTTTTCTCGAAAAACTAGGACTTACTTATATATAAATTAAGATAAAGAGAGTAACTTACAACCAAACTACCAAATTAAAATTTGGTTTAATTCCTGTTTTAGTTAAGAAATCAGCGAAATAATTGGTTTTTATGAAAACATGTATAAAAGATATTGTTTCTAAAAAAAATACAAATTCAGTATATAAGATTTTCATTTTATGAATAAAAAAAAAATCATATGTATGTAATTTTATTTTATTTATAGAGAATTTGTTTCTGTGACTTAAATTCATGACCTTCATATGACAAAGGAACAATTTTTATCATTCCCAAACCTGAATACAAATTATGAAGTTTGTTAAAAAAGATTGTTATACTTTCATAGGCTGTCCAAAATTTTAATTAACCAAAAAAGCACAACTTTTAAGTCACTTTCAAGAACAAGCTGAGGATTTGGAATAAGATTTGCATTCACAACAACTTGAATCTAGAGATTTGAAATGGAAAATGATTAAGTAATTAAGGAATATCTGCCCCCTTTAGTCCTTTACCAACCACTACCAGGTCTGCCTCTATTAATCATATGATTCATATCACGAGCTAATACTATTCCTTTAAATAAAATCTTATACATGTTCATTCTCAGCTGCAGTTTGGGTTCCAAGGGACCTCTTTTCTCTCTCTCTCAAACCCCACTTCATTCTTTTTTCGGTTGAGCTTGTCAGCTTAATTAAGAGACAAAAGTTTCATACTCCAACCCCTCTGGAAACAATCCAACAATGGTCCCTCAACTCATACGAGATTAGAATAAGAAAACAACTGTTGATACGCCCTCTCAAAACAATATAGAAATCTTTAAGCAAACCGTTTAAACAACCATTGAGAAGACTTATCCGCCTAACTAGACTCTGGTTAGTCTAAGCTCTTTCCTAAAAAAAGGTAAGAAATTATTAAACAATGGCTAAAGTTTTTGTGATTATTCCTATCCTCTGATCTGCTTCTTCTCACGTAATTCTAAATTAAAAGCAATGGAGCACGAAGAATTATAGTCAAACAAGAAACGAAAATCAAGTCTGCATGCCTCTTAACATCTAACGTATTCCTAAATACAAAAGAAACAACAAATTTTCTTGTGTGAGAATATTTGCAATTTAAATAATATATTTGAGGTTCACAGATTTCCTGGATTTGTACTTATATACACAAACACACCATTTTCATGTGGATTTAAGGAAGCTTTTCTCAAATAATTGAAGTTGGAAGTTGAGATTATTTGGGTTCAAATTCAAGATTTACAGCATTTCACAACTCTTTTTAGGATTCTACCAATAGATTATTGGCTGATTTGAGGAAGCTTTTAAAACTGCTGTTATAATGTAATCTTATCCCAAAATTCTGATGATTGTGATGCCTTCCAAAATCATTATTATTTTAATAACCTCAAAAGGAATTTTAATCCAAATAATATTACATATATTATATTTGCAAAATTATGTAAAAGTTTTTCATTCTCTTCTATTTAATTCTTCCAGCAAGGCATATTCCCCAAGGCTTCTGTTAATACACTGTACAGAGATTCCCCTACCCCATATGAGGAGGCCTTTTTTCTTTTTTTCATGTTGATTAAGATCAGTCAACTTCATTCTTGTTTCTATTCATGTATATAAAATTAGGTGATTACTAAATGATAATTAATTTGGAGGGATAGGAGTTGGAATTAAGATTATTAGGTGGTAGTCGGACAAGCTTGTCCAAAGAATTCATAGAAGAAATTCCTATCATATTAACTATCATGTTAACAGAATACCTAATTTGATAGCTCCGGATAAATCCAACGGGGCGTGGAAAATTTTGAAAGCATTGCATCAACATGATTTACTTGTTTCATTTCATATTTATTTCATTAATATTAATGCTACTGTTAATATAATAATAAAACTCTAAGGCTTGACCAAAAAGATGATCGTTAATTCAATATTAGATTTTATATTTACTTTCTAAAAGATCATTTGGATGAATAGTAAAATTAACTCTGATAATATTAAAAGTTACTTTCTAAACGATGATATTAGTTATTATATCAGTAAGATTGAATAATATATAGGTAATATACGTTTAGTGTAATAAAAAGAAAAACTAACCATTGAAGACAAATATATTAAAATTTATATATAATAAAATTTATAATATATTGTATATATAAAATTAACAAAATAAATAAAAACTAAAAAAATTATTTTAAACAAAAAAATGATTTTTTTTATTGAAAATACAAGTATCATCATCCGTTTTACAATTTGAAATTCATCCTATTCGGACTGAGAGTGGTAAATCATAACAGTGAGGACTCCAGGACTCAAATCCTATCCAAGTATCTGAGAAAGCATTTTTGTAATAAATAAAAAATTAATTAATTTTTATATCAATAATAATTTTATTATTAAATATTAAAAAAATTAAATATTAATATAGATAAATAAATAATATTTAATAAATTAATAAAGAACAAAATTATTGACTGAAACCTCCCCTCCGATCACCCTCGGAGGTTCAAGCATTGACTGAAGCCTCCCCTTCAATTCCCCAGGATTGGTCTTGACTGTACCCAAATGCACCCGACGGCAATTTTGTTTTATATTTCTTCTTTGGATGTGCTGTGACATTCAAACAAAATTTCAGGTTGTAACTTAATCATTGAATTAACGAATTTTTATTTTTACCTTTTTTCTATCTTCCTCACCAAGCAAATCCTAAAAATCAAAAGCATCAATGATTAAGTTGAGGGGTATAGAATCATCATTGTTGAGAAATGAGCATATAGAAAGGGTGAGCATGCAACCCCTTTAAAGCCCAAGTACGAACCCTGAGATGTCAGCTAGCAAGCACGGATGAGTTCCCGGTTGCATGGACTGGACGAAGAAAGCAGCACCATGGGCTGGCCCGGGAGGTTTCAGGCAGGGTGGTTGCGCAGCGTAGTCAGCATTCAGATGACTGACAAGCCCACATGGATGAAAACCGCCAAGAACTTGGCTGTTCTCCGTGGTATAAAAGGTTCAAATTTTGGCAGGAAGAAAAAGAAGCCTGGATGCTAAATTAGTCAAACTTTTGGGTACTTTCTTTCATATTATTTGAGCAATTCATGTCCAAACAAAATTATAATAATTAAGTTCTAAAACAGAAACAGTATATAATTACATCTATAGTACATGACAGAGAAAATTATAAATAAAAAATGAATCACTTGCAAGTCATGTGATAAAACACCTCTCTTAATAATACATTATCTTAGAGAAGCAAATGCTGACTCTAAATTGAGGTAACTAAGAATTCGTACAATTATTGAGGTGCTCTTGGACACAGATATAATCAACTGAGCATGGTCTTAAAATATGAAACCGGTTTCCACAACTAGAGAAATCAGTAAAATAATAAACATCCACTGCTCTCACCATCACAAGCATGCATCCATATCCAATTAATATCCAATTTCTACAAACAACCAACTTGAAAACAACTTATCTAAGATAATAAAATAAGTATGTGCAATCTGATCAAATTGATATTGCTGAGGAAGCCCAAGGATATAATAAAATAAATACAGGGCAATAGGATGAGATGGGCTCCAAAATTGAAGCAAAAGCCAATAAAAATCACCTGATGAAAGCTTTCCACCTTATGGCATTCACAAAAAGTACCATATACTAATAGGATTAATGTTCTTCCGACAAATCTTATCAAATTTATGAGATCTTGATGCAAATATGACAAACTCCTACTGATTATTGATGAACACCCAAGTCTACAACATCATGGATCCCAAAAAATAATCATTCAACAATGAATTGTCCTAATTATGAGAAGTGAGCAACAAGTGTCCTGTTTCTCCATATAAGCCTATTAGAAGTCATATCTGCACGAAGATCACAAGACTCTAAAAACTTGTTGGTCCTACATTACTTTCTTTCTCTCTATCACTCTCTCTCCAGTTAGTATGACAATACAGTTGTTTTAACAATATCAGATACACAAAATTTGGAAGATGCAACATCAGCTTTCATAGATGGTGATTATTGCAAACTCGATTAATGAGAAGAATTCACAGTAGACTGTAGGGGAAGTAAAGATGGAATAGAAGCATAAACTTCTAATATTAACTTCTTATCTAACATCTTCAATTAAATCAAAGGTCAGATGATTATTGTCACAAGCTTGTCATCCCAACTCATATTTTCAGTGTAAGCGTTATGTTTCATTGAATAAAATACAATCCCCTAAAAGCATCGGTGACTTTCTCAGGAATGCATTTATAACTGATAGAAGGTTGATATTGTTATTTTTGACCAGAAGGTCATGTCAGTAAATTCAACTGATTTTTTTCCTCGTGTGCTAAATTTCATCATCTGCCTAAAATTCTAAGCCATACGGCATATCAGCCAAGTTAGTATGAGATCATATCAAAAACTTTCCCTCTTTACAAGGATTTACAAGCAAAGCAAAACTTTTTCCTTAGATATTCTTACTACACCAAGATCAAAGATAAATTTAAAACTAATGAATGTTGCAGCAGCATCAATATAATCCTTCTAATCTTTTAAGATTCCACTAGGTGGCAGCTGCACCAGTGAAAAAAAACCCAATCTTAGGCACACAAACACACACACACACACATGTGAGTTTATATATGATGCACTATCAATGTACAGAAGCTATACATTGTCAACCATAAGGTACCATATCATTAATGAGCAAAATTATGTAGGCCCTTAAAAATATCAATAAAAGTTTGGCTTAACAGCCAAATGTGTCTACAACGTTTGCTACAAAATGGAATTAAGTTCTCAACGTTTAAATGTATGGAAATCAGTCCTCAAAGTTACAAAATAATTGAAGGACATTTTCGTTAAATCCTTTAATTTCCATTAAGTTTTATTACTGGTAGGGGTAACGGAAATTAAAGGATTTAACGGAAATGTCCTTAATTCAATTATTTTGTAACGTTGAGGATTGATTTCCATGTATTTAAACGTTGAGGACTTAATTCTATTTTGAGACAAACGTTGAGGACACATTTGGCTATTAAGCTTAAAAGTTTTTTTAATTAATTTTTAAAGGCCTATGTATTTTTAAACTTTGCTTATTAATGAAGTAGTATTCTTGTGGTTGACTGACAAGGTATAAAAACTATATAATATTAGTGCATCAAATATAAACCATATATACATATATATATATATATATATATATATATATAGCAAATTGAATTATTTATGAACTAGATAAGTCACATTACTTTTTAAAGAAAATCATCAATAAGTTGGTGTTTTATGTTAACAAAATAAACTAGCATGTATCTTCTCTTAAATTTGTTTTAATCAGTTTACATTCTTAAGATCTTTCTAATGAGAGAAAGTCTTATAAAGTCTTTATTAGTTTGGCTATATTTTCATAAAATTGTAAGTTACAAGTATCTGAGATATAATAGGATCTTTAAAATGTTCAATATTTCAAGGGGAAGTTATTTATTACAATTCTTTCCTTTTTTCAAACATTAAAGGCAAGTTTTATAGGACAGTTGTTAAACCAACATTGTTATATGGTAGTGAATGTTGGGCGACTAAGAGGCTACATACACAAAAGATAATTGTAACAGAAATGAGAATGTTACGGTGGATATGTGGATATACAAGAAAGGATAGAATGAGAAATGATGATATTCGTAAGATGATTGGAATGGTACCTATTGAAGACAAAATGTGTAAAAATCGTTTACGTTGGTTTGGACATGTCAGACGTAGACCTGTAGATGCTCCAGTTAGGAGAATAGAGGCTATGGATGTTGAGAGAAGGGTTAAGACTAGAGGAAGACCGAAAAAGACTTGGAAGGAAGTAGTTTGGAAAGACATGGAGGTTTTAGAATTATATGAGCAAATGGCCTTGAATAGGAATCTATGGAGGCAGAGAATACATATGGACGATCTAACGTGATTTTAGATATTAGTTCATATAGCCTACCCCAATCTATTGGGATAAAGGCTCTGATGATGATGATGATGATGATAAAAATGTTTTTCTCAAAAAAAAAAAGGCTTTCTAAAGCCATTTATTTTCTAATATGCACATATGATATTTATAGTGGATTTTAAAATTTTAATCTGAATTCAAAAAATTAAGATTTTCAACAGCATTAGCATTCCGATATTCACAATGTTTCGTCAATATCTTTGGTATGCATATTCAATTGCTCTCAGTTAAGGTCTGGGTCTGCATAACTTTACAAAAGTCACTTACAGTGGTTCACTTCACTTTAGACATGGGAAGATCAAAAGGGAAGTACTAAAATATTATATTAGCAAGTTGGTAGAAGCAAAACGAACTAATGAACTTGCAATTGATCACCATGACATGCACTCAACTGAAATACTATTAATGTTAAACCTTACAGCAGTTTAATCAATCAAGGAAGGTTGCCAAAAATGAATAATACAAGATTTAGAAGAGAAGACACTCACATTAACCTGCATTCATCTATGCCAATGTGCATGGTTGCATGAAAATGGTTGTTTGTCGTTCATTCATCATCCTGGTGAGTCAAAACACTTAAACTCAGTGAACTTGGACAGGATGGAATACAACAAGCAAATATTAAATCCCACTAGTTAGTGCAGGAAAATTAACAAAAATAGTTTATTTACCTGGGACAGGCCTTTTGGTATTGAACCAATATCTGGGATTGCAAGCCAGTACATTCGTGGATCAATCAACTGGCGAGTCTAAAATGAACATGTCATTGTTAGAACAGGAACAGACTCAAGGGGAATCAAACATGTTTAACAGCAACCAATGCAATAAGAGGAAAAGGGAAAGAAAGAAAGAAAGAAAAGAAAACTAGAAGGAAATGCAATTTCATAAGTAACAGCTGGGGGAAAATTAAAAAAGGAGTAATAAAGACCTCAATATGTGTTTAACTACCTACCAATATAAAATCAGCAAAAAACACTTTCATGTGCACAGATATGCACATCTACACTTGTGCATTCTAAAAAACTCATTCAGATGGCATCCATAATACAGGATGTAATTCTAGTTTGATCTAATTACTGAATTTAATATACGAAATTGGTTTATGATGTATGGAAGAGAAATAGTCACACCATACAAAAACCAAGCATAGAATTTCAATAAAAAAAAAAAAAAAACAATATGACAAATTCATTAGAAGCAGTGTTCACTTACAAGAAGACCAGCATAGATTAGAAGGATATCTGTTCATCTTTCACCCTTCCCCCTAGTGATAAGAGTGAACACTGCAGCAAAGGTAAGAAAAGCTATGAAACTACAGAGAAAAACATGCATGCACATGTAAATGGTAACCCAAACAGATTATGGTAACAATATTCTGCAAAGCAAAATTACTAAAAAAAAAAGTAGAAAGAACATAAATCCTGATGACAAGACGTTTATAAAACATTAGATAATATCTTCTCAAGTAACATGAAAATTTCATTATATAAGATCTCTGAAGTCATTACGCTTAACCCACACATCACACAACACACACATATGCGTCTGCCACTATATAAACAACTTGATGATTAGTAAAACTTATAAATTGTTTTAAAAAATTTTTGCAAAACAACGAGTTGTTATGTATGTCACACACACCAAATGTACACAGACAATGCAACTAAAATACTAAATACATCAGCGCCCAATAACAATAATAATGATGATGATGACAATAAAAACAACACATGATAATCAACATCAAAGTAAAATTCAGAGTTCTTCTACAACACAAGATTACAGGATGGCTATAGATCCATAATGATTACTTGAGGTTAAGGAAATGGTCAGGGCCACTTGAACACAAGTAGCCAATTTATCTGTGAAGGACTCCGACAGATTAATTATATACTCAAAAGTATTTTTGGCATGTCAAATTTCCAAGTAAAGGGTAGGCGTGCCAAGAGATTAAAATTAGGTGTTAAAGCAGCATCATAAAGGAAATAAGGATTACACGAACATATGCCCTTTTTAACAAATATGAACGCCTCTACCCAATCCAAGAAAAGGATATGTGGGTCTGCCTGTTCTACGTACTAAAATTCAATACAGTTAGAGACCAAAGAAAAAAAAAAAAAAAGGAAAGAGGATGTAGATCTAAACTAAAGATTAAACAGACTTGTAGTGGCTAATATCTTTTAATTTTAAAGTAATTTAGACTATAAGATCCAATGTTCCTCCAAGAAACTTCCAAGAAAATTCCATATAAAGGGGGAAAAACTAATCACACCGCAAATGCATTAAATGGACAAGCATGGTAAACAAAAAAACTTTCGCACAATGACTCAAAATTGTACTTGCAGAATGCAGTTGCTGACTGAGGGTTCTGATAAACACAAAGTTATGTCTATCTCAAGCAGAGTAAAATGTAAATGAACAACATATAGTTCGTTGGTGCTTCGTCACTCACAAGTTCTTGATGTTAAATGGTTCCAGCTTCGATTCAATAACATGCACTGTAAACCAGTTAAAAAATTCAAGACACCTTGTTTCCTTTTTTCCAGTCTGTTGACAACATGTTCTATGCATACAAATATTGTGGACAGAGAAAGACAGTCAAATGTAGTCTTCATAGTTAGCCTTGCAACAAAACAAGCATCCCTCAACAAGAATAGCAAGCATTGTAAAGCCTTATACCTCAATCAGAGTCAACCCAGATTATAAGGAACAGGCCTTAGTTTGAACTAATTGACATTAAATTTGCAAACTAAACATGACAAGCCAATCATACTTTAATCAAATGAATTTACAAACATCAATCAACCAGCCTGTTTTAGATAATCATCTAAAATATTATAACATGATCATCTTGTCCAATATTTAGTTTGAAAACTTGCTTTCCCCTCCTTATAGACTACAGAAAAACGAACATATAATATAAACCACATGGTACTGCAGAAAAACTATTCTATATACGAATGCAGGAGAGAAAGTTGCAAGAAATATACAAAGGAACTCCTAACAGACAAGAACATTTACACGCTCACTTCACAAGAACCGGGCACTCATATTAAGATAGTCAGAATATTTTCTTATCATGTTTCAGTCAAGAAACATGTCCCAAAGATCTATTTTACCAAGAACCACATGATGTATTAATGATGAAACATACATGTCTAACTAAAATCAGCAAAATGCACATGGATCTAATTTGAACTTGGGAAGTAGATAACTCCTTTTTCTCCTAGGAAAAAAACATGAACATGATGCCACAGAGAAATAGATAAAGTGCAGAAAATCCAAAAACAATATGTATCACATGGAACAAAGTCCAAAAACTTGGTTATAATGGCTTCAGCATAAAATGTGCAAGAATAGCATGCAAAACACCCAACTAATTAAAATAAATATTCAATTACTAAAATACATTTTATGGCCAAACTTCGAATTGAATCATAATTCAGTAACAATTTTGCATCCAAAGTAATATTCCAAATTTGAAGGTTAAGGAGCCAAACCTCTAGCTTCCTATCCATTTGAACACTGTCCTTTACACTACTACACAATTGTGACTGTAAAATGAAACTTGAATTGCAACCTTGAAAGAGAACCAAATCAAATGAAAGAATTTTAGCTTTATCACTATAAATAAAAGTTGGTATAAAAAAACATTTTTAAAACAAATAAAATAGCACATTGCAATTGAAGAACTTGCTCCTTAATTGAAAATTGCTATTATTATTTTAGAAGAAAAGGTGGAACTTTAAGGAGAAGTATAAATCTAACCTTATCAATTTGAGGAAACAGAGCAATTATACGAAGCGCCACCAAAGTGTCGCTGCCTAAAGCTAAGATTCTATTCTGCGAAATTAGAAAACAGCTGTGATCAACATTAGCTGAAATAGTAAATGAAAAATTATACTATTTTGTTTGAAGCGTGATCTTTTGTACCGAGAGAAACTGAAAGACCAGCGTCGCTATTTTCAGCATCGATCTCTTCTTCTCCTCTTTCTCGTCTGCGTTTTTTCTCTTTCTCCATCTTGAATCGAAGCTTAAAAAAAAAGAAAAAAAAACCCTAAATTTAATTTGGAACCCAAACGCAACGGGAATTCGAACGTTGGAGCGGGGCCCACCTCCCGGTTTTGGGACTTTCGGTTTAGTGACGTGTATTTATATATTTGCAATATAATGATTAATTTAAAAAAAAAAAAAGGAAAGAAGAAGAAGAAGAAGAAGAAAGATTTCTTCCATTTTGATCTGCCTTGAAGTTATCCTATGTGTTGCTAAAGTTCCCGCGTCCAGCAACTAACAGGCGCGAAAGCTTCTCAACTTATCCAAGAACTTATGATCTCCTTTATGCTTGGACCGTCTTCACAGATATCGAAGGAAAGCTAGTAGCATTGTGGATTTATTGATAAAAATGGACCGTATCTTGAGGCCTAAAGGATTCATCATTGTTCATGATAAGCCATCAATAGTGGAGTTAATAAAGAAACATCTAGGAGCATTACACTGGGAATCAGTGGCGACAGCCGAATCTCAGCTGGACTCAGAGCAAGATGAGGATGATGCAGTGTTCATAATTCAAAAGAAAATGTGGCTTACAAGTGAAAGCCTTAACGATTCGGAATGAGCCTGCAAAGTTCCAATCCAAGAGAAGCCTTGATTTCTTTCCATGCATCATTGTTCATGACAAGTCTCCTATCATTGCAGGCTTAGCACAAACGATGCCGACGCTGATTTCTACAATTTTTCTGTAGCCTTTCTGTTCTTTCTATGTAGCACATAACAGGCACGTATTCAGAATTTTGACTCTTATATTCTGTTGTGTTCTTTATTCTTTACCAATTTATTTTCGTTAAATTCTTAGACTGTGAGATAGTTATTCTTTCATCAATTAACTTCTTTTGTTAAAATGCATGATTACGCATCGCTAATGAGTTCCTTTGTTCAATTTAGATAGTCTGAAAAATATTACTTGGGCAGAACCTAAGGCTCTAGTAAATTTTAAAGGGGGTTACAACAGTAGAATCCAGAGAAGCCATAAATCTCTAATCAACTCAGCGTTTTAAACTTGAAAGATTGTTGAATCAAAAGCCATTTTCTCTTGATGTCGCTACCACATGATTCATAGGAGCATATTTTCTTTGACGTGACACTAAATTACTAATTAGATTCGTAACAGATTGTCAAAATGAGCCTACAAAATTGAGTTAACATGTCCGAGACAAAGCTGCAATGGACAGAGAAGACTCTTTTCAGTTTTCTTGCATCACTCTAGTAAAAGGAATTCTTCATTATCAGATCTCAGGTGGATTTCAACTTGGCTGATGTTGAAGCCAGATGGGAAAGGATTCTATGTCCAACGAACACAAGGAAAACTCCCAAGAAACCAAGTAGTTTCAGTGTTTGGAATAGATCCAACTGCACCAGAAGATATATAAAAAGTTAATAATAGAATAAATTATATATATAAAGAAAAAAATGGCATTTGGTTTTATTCAGGACTGCAGTGATACTAACCTTCAACCAGAAAAGCACATAGAGCAACAGAACTGATCCAATGCCAACATGGAAGAGAATGGCAAATGTGGCAGGTACGGCTTTGGTAGGAAAGTTCTTCAAGTTCACCCCTAGACGCAATAGCTGTCAAAGCAAACAAAATTCACCCAGTAAGGACGATAAAAAAAGATCGAAAATAGCTTGAGCACATTATTATTAAAGTAAATACTACAAACATATTAACACATGCATGCATGCAACAACTAGCCAGAAAAAGTTGAACAGTTGAATATTGACTTCACAAGTGCAATCCCCAATATCTTGACTGCATGAACTGCAAATTAAAATGCCACTTCCAGTGACATCACTTAACAAGCTCCAAGAATGCTATTGAACCAAAAGGATTTTTCTTTCCCAAGGCAGAGACCAAACAAAGAGCTTAATAGCCCCCAAAAGCTTATGCTAAGACTTCTTTTTCCAGCCTAATACATTCTTGTTTCAAAGCTATGAAGCACCCAATGACTCCCTCACCCCAAGAAAATGGTATGAAGAACCCAGAGGACAGTGGCACACAACGTGCCACAGACACACAGAATTGCATGAGTTAAGAAGAATAGGGTTCAGAAGAAATGTTGACTCAAGCCATGAATTAAACTATCAAACAAATTTAGGGTAACACCAGTCTTGAATTTTTAACCAGAACCCAAGACTTCAAACAACTGAGATTTTAAAAAAAATTACAAATTCAGATATCAGTAACTTTATGGTTGAATGAAAATATAAAAAGCAGCAGCACATGCAAGACTTACCCCAATCAAGAATCCAAGTAATGGCAAGATGGTAAGACCCAGGAAAGCAAGAGAAAGCTCCTTCGGTGGACGCTTTTCAGGAGCCCTAAAGATGTGTGTTATTTCTGCTTTGGGCCCATATCTTGAGTAAGGATCAATGGGCTGTGGAGGAGGGCGAGGTGCCTTCTCAGGTGGTTCTGGTAGATCTAATTCAATATGTCCAATAGCTTGTAATAAAGAGTTCTCCTGAAGAAAGAAAAAGATATATACAAATTAGTCCAACATATTATGGAATAATTTAAATTGAATTTTTTCTAAGAGATAAAGCAACACTTACCATGACAGCATCACCAACAGAGAGCTCAATGTCATATCTACCTGAGAGATAGAAGAACTTCTCAACCAGCCCAAGAAAATTCTACAAGGCAAGCCATATAGGATTAATATAAAAAACATAATTCTATAAAGACATAAAACTATTGATCTGAATAGTTTTCAAATCTTAAAATAGGTGCAGTATAAGCTGAGCCAGCTATAGATGTCTTCTTGTTTCCAAATGAAAAAAGTGTCATTATCATGTGCCACGAATGAAATTTTAATGTCATAAACCCCAGAATGATACTCAACCTATGAAAGAATAGATACTCAACTAGAACTATCTCAAACTGTTTTCCAGAGTTTCCAACCACAAACATGTGCTGAACCTTGCTTTCATGTCTCAACTTGAGCAATGCCTGCAAACCACCAAACTTAGCAACAAACTGTTGCAAAGAATATAATTCATTCAAAATAAAGGCAAGTAGAAGTATGAACTTGATGTGGCTTAAAAGCATGTCCACGAGGAGTTGTCAACTGAAAGGATAGACGCAGCTTCTGAAGGTGGTTTGCTGCTAATGATACAGCATTTTGTCCAGCTAAATCTAACCTATATATATAGGATGAAAATGTAAGACCATGAAAAAAAAAGAGGTCTGACTACAGTTTAAAAAAGTAAATAAACACACCAGGCACTAACATTTTTAAGTGTCATCAGATGGTTATTACGTAGATACCCAAGAAAGTCATCAATCATATCAATTTTAGGCATCATAAAAACCAACAAAACATAAGCAAAGAAATAGATATCATACTTTTTCTGTGTTTCTATGCTCCCAAGATCACTGTCAAGAACTGTAATTTCTGCATTTTCGATTTTGATAAGTCCTGTCACAAATATTGGCACTTTTGTTTGGCTTCCCGTAACGTAAACCTTTTCATGATCAGGGTCATGAAGCACAATCTACAAAAATTCAAATTTTGTATTTAATGGAAAGCTAGATGAACATAAAACTTCAATCTAAGAATAGATTACAACAACAATACCTCAAAAACAAATGAGTAACTTCCAACATCAATAGTCTTTGGCAACTTGTTCAAGATATGTACCCCAGTTCCAGTGTCAAACTTAAGTTCCTGCATTTCATAATTCTTATAAACATTGAATCATATTAAAAAAAAATGCAAAAGTAAAATTTATAGGCAGCAGAAAATACATCCAACAAAATGAAGACTACTAGAGGGAACAACAGACCTGGCTTTCAACTAGAGATGCTTCCTTTGAACCAGAACTAAAAGCTCCCACAAGCTTCACTGTTAGAGGTGGTGCATTTGAACCAAGCACAGTATTAACTCTAACCTGTTATATTCAAAGAACAGAAGAAGTAAAGTCAGAATAACCAAACCTTATGAACTACATTAAATTATTTCCAATCCAGTATAAATCAAAGAGGCTTAATTATGTAAATGAATACAAATAAAGGGATGAAAAGCAAGTCTATGCACCACCAATATGCATCAAGAATTGAATTTAGTTGAATAAGACATGAAAAAAGATTCTCTTAGATAAAAAGACCAGCCAGCATGCAGTATGTCAAATGACACTAGTATCTTCATGAAGATCTTAACCTACTGTGGACTTATGAAACAAGTGGAATTGCCACTAACATTAATACCATCAATCTTTGGGTAGCAGGTCTCTGCTACTTTAGAGGAATTTAAGTCACTACTTATTCATGTCAAAGATTTTAATTTCGGACAAACCTGGAGTGAGTCTTTTTTAGTCAATGAAAGCACCGTAGATGGAAGTGATAGGATTAGTGGGATGGAAACCCTGCATGGCAAGTGAAATTTAATATCTATTAAGCTCCAGAGCTTCACTATACAAAAACCAAAGAAAGAGGGTGACATAGCCCAGCCCACTAAAAATATTACTCATCTCTCAGAATCTCAAAAGATAAAATGCAATCTCTATGAGCCTCAAAAAGACATAAAGCATGTAAGAAAAGCTCATTTCCAGAATTATAAAATAAAGCTAATACTTCTGCAAACTAGAGGTCTAGAGCTACAATAATGGGACTGTTCATAATTTCTTGCTTTCTTTCAAGGATCAACTAGAAACTATAATTCAAGAGTTATAAAAACTTATCAAAGTTTAACATATCACTGTCGTAAGAAGCAACTGAAATAATCCCATAGCATGGTAGCAAAAAATAAATCAAATATCATCAAATTGTATTAAATAAATGCAAATACATTAAAACTGCCAAAACAAAAGCCTTGCCGGTTGCTTTCTAAACAAGCTAAGGAGTCTATTTGATCGAAGAAATCTTTGGCGTCACCAGGAACTCCAATACCAAGGAAGAATTTAGCCAATCCAAGTATTTTGTCCCCTGGAAGCTGCAGATATAAACCAGAAGTATTATAACACATTCCAAAAAAAGATAAGTAAAATTGCATGATGAGTGAGCTCTCCCTACGAACATTGAGACTTCCAGCAGTCACAGCTGCAAATGCTGTTAGCCCTCTAACAACAGATGAGGTAGTTGATAAGGGGCCTTGATGTTCACGACCATCAACAAGTTTATCGTCAAAGTAAAGGGCCCCATCATCTGAAAAAGAGATAACTTTTTTTTGGTACATGAAAAAGAGATAACTTAATAAAAAGAGAATGAAAAACAAAAAACAAATTTCAAACTAAACAAGACTAAAATTAGTAAAATTGCTCATCTTTTTTGATTGAGCGATGAAGAACGGAAGTAGAAGTAGAAAAAAAGATTTTGAATAAAAGTAGAACCAAGAAAAAAAGAACATAGAAATAATTTGGAAAAAAGGGAGAAAATGTACATACCATAATTCTCAATACTGTCAAAAAGTTTGCTTATATCATTCTTTAGAGTACTGATCTGCCAACAGTAAGCAAACATATATTATGGAAGGCCCAAACTAACAATAAAAATGGTCGACAGAGACAGATAAGAAGCTTAAGATGAAAGCAAAACTTGCTCACTGAAACAGAAACGATTCAAAATCAAAAGCCACCATCATATAATTAAATGAAGTAATAAAATGAAAATATTTAAAATTCATAATATAATGAACTCATTTAACATCTCTCAGCAGCTTAAGCCCTCCTCACTACAGAAGTGATGGTTCTATGCTTACAAGAAGGATAATCCCCTTTTCCTTATAACAGTTCTAAAATAGCCCTCATCACCACCTGAAGGATAATCAATAATCCACTTTACCACAACACAATAAGTTAATAATTAAATTAGCACCCAAATTATTGAATATTTAGTAATATGTACTAATCCTCACTTATATTGCTTTAAAAACATGATTTAAGATCCATCCAAATCTATGAGCTAGATATCCCATATGATATGGCCAGAAAACGAAGTAACATGTTTATGCACACACATGCCATGATAAGGCTAGGAAATGGACTGAAGCATTTATATGCATAGGCCAAGAAAATAAATCAATCCAGAAACTGCAAAATCTATACAACTAAAAAAGCGCAATTGCCTCAAAAAGAAGTACAAAAGTCGAATGGGAGAACAATCTTAATCCATCTAGAGCTGATTAATGACCCACATTCATAAACAGGTCAAAATTTTACCAGATCAAAGCAAGCAACATTTACAACTTACCAAAGATTGGTCAAGTTCCGAAGATGCTAATGAAACAATTCCGGCAAGTGTTTCAAGTGCTATTCCTGCAAGAATATCAGAAGCCTAAATAAATACATAACTGAATGGAACAATTAGTAAATGGGGAGAAGAAGATAAGCAAATTTATTGAAGAGCTAAAATCAGTGATAGAACAAAAAAAAAAGCCAAATGGAGGTTCTTGTGGATATTGTCATAGAAAAACACGTTTTAGAACCTAGATGAGTCTTTACCAGCAGCAAAGGCACTAGACTCAGGATTATTTGAGCTATAACGCCACCTGCCATCACTCTGGCTGAAAGCCTGGAAACAATTTGTAACATAAAATCAACCATCTATGACAAATATATGTTGAAACTCAAATCAGGCCATGGAAGTTGGCGGAAGTGATAAAATTAATATAAACATAAGAATGGAAGTTTGAGTAAGTTCAAGCAGTGAGCCTCCTGCACAAACCCAAATCCCACCAAATCAACTAATCTGACTGAAATGGTAGGCCTCAGCCTGCCTGCACATTTGTAGAGGCTGAGCACCAGATCTTAACTGCATAAAACTAAATCTAGTTATGGCAACAAACCTTGACTGAGCGGAAAATTCCCTCAGCATCAGCAAGATGAACATCAGCTTTGGAACTCTGATCCTGGATTGACAAACATTGCATTAGAAGTAGGGGAAATGTGAAACAACTTAAATATAGAAACTGTAGAAAAGAAGCTGGGTAAATAAGGTCCTTTGATCAACATAACAAACTGAAGCAAATTTAGTACTATATATATAATCTAGAAAACTCATAAAATTTATTAAATTGCATGCATAAAAATGAAGTGCGTTATAGTAACCAGTATCCTGCATTTATTCATTACCTTGATAAGTACCAAACCTCCTACCGAATAGTAGAAGTCAAGCAACGAACTTGCACCATTGACGGCAGCATTAAGTCTTGTAATAATGGCCTTTTGCAAAGGAAACAAGAAATCAAAATATTAAGCGCCAGGGTTAATCAAAGTTCAAAGCTCTTCAATAAACAAGCCAGCATGCAAAATTCAAATAATACCTGAGAAGCTTTCTCGTTTATCTTGCATTCCGCTATGCTATTTGCTTTTAAAGCATAGAAAAGATCTTTTTGGGTAGAAGATGATGACCCAACAGTTTCCGAAATTGAACGGCAAGCTGTGGCGGTTACATCAGGCTTCTTTTCAATTCCAAGAACCTCAAATGTTCTTAGTGCCTCATACGTCTCTTCTAAGCTGGTGAGATCAATTACATCAAATAAGATAGGCATTCCTAAAACCTCATTCTCAAATATCTCTATTCTACTTCCAATTCAAAAAAAAAAAAGAAGCTAAAATATCAAATTTCTTATTACTGATTTTTTTAAATTAAATCTAACTAAAAGTTTGACATTCAACGGTATTTCTCTCCATTTTCTCCTAATTTCCTTCCTTAAGAAAACGGATAAATAAAGAAATGCTGTGCTAAAACAGATTAGGGTTTAAGAAAACCTTTTGAAGGATCCATGGTCAGGAGTGAAGAGCTCAAGAGCGGCAGATCGATGAGAATCGGAGATCGGTTGAAAAAGCGAAGCGGCTTCGCAGATCGATACGAAGAATAAGAGAACCAGAAATCCAGTTAGACTTCTGGCCATTACCTGCGATAAAAATCCAACACATACTCAGCCAGTCAACCGCCTAAAAACTTACGCTTGCTCTTGCAGAAAAAAATTATAGGATTTGACAATTGAAGTAATTTGGAGATAATTTAGGGAAACCCTAGGGTTTGTTAATATTTAGATCGAGAGAAAAGAAAACATACGAGAAATGTAGAAGTAGTTCTGTGTTTTTCTGGTTAAGTCTTCGCAGTCTTCGCTGTGCGCAAAGTGATCGACCAGCACTGGCGAGAAATTCTATTTATACCCCACTTTTTACTATTTCTACCCCAACTCATTTTTAAACAATAAAAAAAAGTGACAAAATATCGAATTTACCTCAATTACTACGATGCGTAAGTCTCACTTGCGCGACTCATTTATTCATTTTTATCATCGTCTTTTACTTTTTTTTAAATACTTTTCTACTTTAATTTCATTTCGCGCAAGTTGAACTTGCGCTAATTGTTTGCGCAAGTTCAACTTGCACTGTCTGTTACGAGAAGAAAAATTCTTTTACTTTTTTTAAATATTTTTTTACTTTAATTTCGTTTCGCGCAAGTTGAACTTGCGCAAACAATCAGCGCAAGTTCAACTTGCGCTGTCGTGGTGAGAAGGAAAGATGGAGCCGACAGTAGTAGTGGGTAAAATAGTCTTTTTAGTATTAAGTGTTGTTTGGGGTAGGGTAGAAATAGTAAAAAATGGGGTATGAATAGATTTTCTCAGCACTGGCTACGGAAGTAGTAGGGGGCATAAAAAAAAAATAGTTAAATTACCCAATTTGTCCAAGTTTGAAGTAAATTTACCCAATTGTCCCATCGACATTTCGGACTGGGTACACTGCAACCCGGCCCGCTATAAGGCTCAATCTTCATTTTTCCTCTAGAAATATTTCTCCGTCTTGGAAAATTTTTTATTGACCAAAACAAATATACGAGCTCATAATATTTTTAAATTAATTTTAATTATAACTATTAATAATATTTATTTGATTTATAAATAAAATTTTTAATTTTTGTATGAGATATTCATTAGATAATTTTGTTTGATAGATAAAAAAGTTATAATTTACATTAAATTAAAACTCTTTTAATTTTTATTTATGTCAAAATAAATAAATTTTATATTAATATTTATTGAATTTATATATAATTAACTAATCGTGTATATAAGTTATATACTATCAATGCATTAAAAATTGACACCTCATTAATGAGTAAATTTAAAAAAACATGTTAAACTCTTAAAAATAAATACAAATAATTTTTTTTTAATTTAGTCAAAATGGTTTAGAATAATTTTAGTTTGCTCATTAATAAAGTGTCAACATCTGATACATTTACAATGTTTAGAGACTATACGCTTTCAGCGAATCATATATAAACGGATCTATATTTTTTGTGTAAAAACTCATATATATATATATATATATATATATTGCATAATATATAAACTTTACAAGTTAAAGTAAATTTTGTTTAGAATGCATTTTATTAATTTTAGTTATTAGTACAATATATAAATACGGTGATTTCCTAATTAAAAAATTATTAAAAAAAGTGTATTCATGATAACTAAATCTGGTCATGGGTCGAGCTGAGCCCATAATAATGATGTATATATCTGTCCAAGTCCTGTTGATCCCAAAATTTCAGGCTTAATTTTTAGTCTAAGCTTGTTTTCATTTTAATTATATAAGCCTAAGCCTGACTTGAATAATATTTTATTTATTTTTTATATTTTAATTTTTTATTTATTTGTTTTTATTCTTTTATTCCCTTTAATATTTAATTTATTTTATCAAAATTTGTATGTCGATTTTCATATTAAATATTTTTAATTATGTTTATTAATCAATAATGTTTTATATACATTTAAACAAATTATACTTAGTAAATATATTTTAAAAAATCTTAATTAATATTAATTATTCGGGCCAAGCAGGGCCAGGCTTTGAAAGGTCAAGCCTGGGCCCAGTCTGATTTTTAAACCAATTTAAAATTTTTACCTAAAGTCCAGTAATTGCATCTGATATTTTTATCCAAACTTAACTAAATATCGAGCTGACTTTCGAGCTTGGACGGCTAGCTCTGTCCTTGAGCAAGTTTAGTGATACTGATAACTCATTAAATAATGCTCAAAAAAATTATTTAGTTTAATCTCAATAATCATAACGGAGTTCACATCAATTACAAACTATGATTGTGAGAAAAAAAATAATATCTCTAAGAAATATAAAAGCTCACAATATATATATATATAACTGTTGATAACTAAATATATAATACTAGATATTATTATATTTACAATTTTTATTATGAAACCTATAGTTTTTTTATTCTCATTATTTCTTTTTCGTAATAACTATAATTTATAATTTATGTCTTTTTTTAGATCCAATAAATGAAATTTTGTTTTTTTTTGGGTACAGAATGAAATTTTGTTTTATGAAGTCTAAATCCGTGAACCAAATCTCAATCAATCATTAATGTTTTATTCTTTTTTTTGTTTTAAGAAGTCCACATTTCAAGTTCTCATTGAACCAAATGTCAACATTTTGTTTATTTTTTATGGTTTTAAATAAAATAACAACATAATTGTTAAATTTTAATTGGATCAAATGTCAATCAGTTATCAATTTTTATCAATTTTTTAGATAAATATATACAAAACCGAGAGAGAAATATTATTAAGATAAAGTGAAAAAAAAAAAAGAAAACATATGAAAAATTTTGTGCACAATATAAGTATTTAATCTCACAAAATTTATATATTTAATTTATTTGTTATAAACAAAAGTTATTATTATTATTGTTTATATTTTTTAAAATTTAAAAGTTTTAAAATATTAAATTATAAATTTATTAAAAATTTAACTTAAACCATTTTTTTAAATAAAATCATTTTAATTTTTAAATTTATTCAGAAAAATAATTTTCAAATTTTAGCTATTATCTATAACACAAAAAGTTATTTTAAATATTATCAAATATTTTTCCAACGATAATGGCTGCCATAACAAATTTTAATACGTATATAATAGCTTACCTGGTTAACTTATATCTATTATAAAAAGACTTAATAAATAATAAAAACACTTAATGAATAATAAAAATACATGTAATAGTGAAAAATAATAATTACAATTTTCTATAATTATAATATATCTATTATGTGTTTATAGAAAAATGATATTTATGTGCATTTATATGTATGAAAATAGTACTACCGATCTATGCTTCATGCAGGAAAAATGGAAAATAACAACAGAATATGAATGGAGGAGAAATTTGCGGTACTGTATATCCTAATGCGCCCAAAATTCCATTTCTTTTTGTAGTATTTGTCATAACGTCTAGGTCCGTGAACCTAACCGCTAGACTTTAAAATTCTAGGAGTCGCCACCAACCATTCAAACCTAAGGTGTGATTGGTCACCTATTCTTGTCTAGAGATAAGGCTTGGTCTACGTTCAAAGAATCTAGGGTTCGGGAGTACGGTTACGCATGGGGAAGGATTAGCACCCCCACGACGCCCATCCTAAAATGGTACCAACTACTTTAAGTCATTCTAAATTTACCTTATTTTGAGTTAATTTCAATATGCTTAATATATTGGAAACTTACTTAAAATCCTTCCATCGATCTGGTTCAGACAATAAGTAAATCCCCACACCTCAAGAGTATTCAAGTAGTACCGATTGACTTGCTTGAAGATGCTCTGTCGTCAGATCATTTAAATACATTATGACAACCCTAATATTGACTCTATACCCAATAGGTCATTCTAAATTTACTTTAATTTGAATTAATTTCGATATACTTAAAATATTGAAAATTTACTTAAAATCCTTCCATCAATCTGGTTCAGACAATAAGTAAATCCGCTCACCTCAGGAGTATTCAAGTAGTACCAATTGACTTGCTTGAAGAGGCTCCGTCGTCGGAATATATTATGAAAATCCTAATCTTTGGCTCTATAACCAATTCTTTACTAATTTTCTATTTTTATTGTATTTATTTCAATATCTTATTTCTATTTTATTTTAATTGTCTTTATTATTATATTTTATTTCTATTTTAGAAAATGAACACATATTATTGTTTTGAAAATTTACTCTAAACCTTCCATCAATCTGGTTCAGTCTAGAGCAAACTCCTCACCTATAAATTTTCAAGGAGTACCATTCGACTTTCTTGGAATTTCATCATCGGATAATTTGCATTCATCTTCTTAATATAACTTTATTATTTCCTTATTCAATTTTTATTCCATTTTATTCTCATTTGCATTTTTTCTCTAATTTAATTTATTTTTTCTATTATTTTATTTATCTAATATCATACTAAACATATAAAACATAAAATATATCATACAAATATCATACAAATTAAACTAAACAAATCATATCGGTATACAAATTATTTATTCAATATATATTAATCAAATATTACCAAATTAATTAAATCATACAAAATCACTCAAATAATATTATACAAGTCATGCAAATAAAATTCATGTAAATTAATTCAAGTTAAATTATTAAATTGTCATGTTATATTAATCATATTAATTACATTATTAAATCCTGTTAACCAAATTAATTAGTTCTAATACAAAATTTCTATTTACAAATTAAAACCAATTATTAAATCATGTTATTAAACTAAAAGCTAATCAATTATACAAACCAATGGTTAAATACGTCCAAAACATCAATTCATATTAAATTATTACTCCTAAATACAAAGTCATTTACTAATAATATTGTTAATGCATTAATTAATATTAATGTTAATAAAACAAACCTAATGAGTGATGAAATCCCTTGCTTTCTTTTGTTTTTTCCTTATGCTTTTCACGGTTCTCCCCTTTTTACAATGAGCGGCACCCGAGGATGTATATCCAAAACAGGTTGGTTCACTCTTCAATGGCAAGCGGTGGTAATCGAGGTCCAAGTGATAGCAGAGCAGGGTGCGTGACAGGCGAACTCACTGGTTGTGTGCTTGATTGCGTATCTTTTTTTTTTGTCTCAAACCCTGAGCTTTAATCCTTTTTATAGCCACAAATTAGTTAGAGTCCTAATACAACTATACTTATTCTAATAATTATCTCCCCTTTTTTTTTATATTTTATCTACTTAATTCCTATATTAATCCTAATCCAACTCTATTAATCTAAATAATTATCCTAAAAATTAAATTATCCTAATTATCCTAATTATCCTATACTAAAATTAATTTTATTTTCTTTTCTTATCTCTCTCTTTTTTTTTAATTATTCCTAAATCCTATTTTAATTGTAATTTCCTAATTAATGTTAATTCTAAATCTAAAAATTCTAATTTAATTCTAGCCAAATTCCCAATTATTAAATTAAAATACAAATGTCACCCACTCCAATTAATTATTTATACAAATTAAGACCCCGGACAAAATAGGGTGTCTACAGCTGCCCCTCTTTGTGCATTTGCTGTGAAACAGTAATTGCACAAAGACATAGACACCTATTTTGTCTGACTTCTCCTTTTTTTTAATTTTTTTATTTTTTCAAAAAAAGCTCCCTCTAAACAGAAAGGCAGTCAAACTTTAAAATCTTGTCTAAAAGCTCTTCCTAAACAGGCAGGCAGTCAATCTTTAAAAATCTTGTCCAAAAAGCTCCTCCTAAACAGGCAGGCAGTCAAACTTTAAAATCTTGTCCAAAAGCTCCTCCTAAACAGGTAGGCAGTCAAACTTTAAATCTTGTCCAAAAGCTCCTCCTAAACAGGTAGGCAGTAAAACTTTAAAATCTTGTCAAAAAAAAGCTGATTTTTTTTTTAAATTTTAGGAAACCCCTCTAAAATTTTTCTTCTCAAAAAAAAAATTTGGAATCTTAGGAAACCCCTCTAAAATTCCTTTTCTTATCCAATTTTGAAATTTTGGGAAACCCCTCCAAAACTTCTATTCTTGTCCAATTTTTGAAATTTTAGGAAATCCCTCTAAAATCTCTTTTCTTGTCAAATTTTGAATCTTAGGAAACCCCTCTAAAATTCTTTTTCTTCTCTTTTTTGAAATTTTTGGAAACCCCTCCAAAACTTCTTTTCTTATCAAATTTTGAATTTTAGGAAACCCCTCTAAAATTCTTTTTCTTGTCCTTTTTTTTTTGAAATTTTGGGAAACCCCTCCAAAACTTCTTTTCTTGTCAAATTTTGAATTTTAGGAAACCCCTCTAAAATTCTTTTTCTTGTCCAAAATTTGAAATCTTGGGAAACTCTTCCAAGACTTCTATCTTGTCTAATTTTTGAAATTTTAGGAAACCCCTCTAAAATTTCTTGTCTTGTTAAAATTTGAAATCTTGGGAAATTTATCTTATCCATGCAATTGCAACCTGTTCTATCCATGCAATGTCATTCATGTAAGCTATCTTATTCAAGCAACATCATTCATGCAATCTAGTCTATCCATGCAATGTCATTCATGCAATTTATCCTATCTATGCAATTTATTCTATATATGTAATGTCATTCATCCATTTTATTCATGCAATGTTTTCTTTGAAAATCATTTCATCCTTAATTGTAGCAACAACAAGGTTCTTCTTCATCAATCTATCTCATGCATTCTTCTCTTTTCAATTGTCATCCTATCTTTATTTTTCCCTTTCTTTTCTCATTTTCCTTCTGCCAATTTTCTTTCCCAACGAAGCTCTTGACTTCGTGCCCTATATACCTTATCTTATCCCTTGTTTCTTCTTTTTATTATCCTCTCTATCTGGTTATTCATTTGTGCATTAAAATTTTTACTGAGACCTCATCATTCATTCTTTCTTATTTATTGGTTTTTCTTGATTTCCAATTTCCATTCATCCATAAGTTTCCTTTTATTTCATTTTCCTAAATAATATAGGAGTCTTTCACATATTTTGTCAAGCAAACATTCATTACCATTCTAATTTCAAGATCAATGCAATACAATTTCTCAATCCCTCAAGGTAAGGATATAGCAAAGAAATGATAGGTGAAAAGAAAAGAGTGGTATTATTCAACATTTGGAAGTATTATAAGGGGTAGCCAAGCTTGAAGGAAAAAGGCTAGAAAGGAAAAGCTAGAATTATCATGTTAAGTTTTAGGTAACAGTATCCAAATAACAAAAATTCAAATGATTTTGGTCAACGAATACAAAATTCCCTTCCAAATGTCTACTTTATCTGATCATGTTGAGTTTATCAAAACATCCTTTTACCCTAGTATCTTTGACATCTAGCTTTTCTCGTATCCAAGCGCCTTTCAGGTTTTCAACTTAGATGCACTCCATTGATCCAAACCGCCCTTTTTGGGTTTTCGATCTGAATCCTCCTTTCATTTTTTCTCTTTTTTTTTTCTTTTCTTCTTTTTCATTTTCATTTCTTCCTTTTTTTTATTCATTTCTCTTCATTTTCAACTTCATTGTCCTTGATGAAACTTCTCTTATCTGTTCTCCATTCTGATTCATGCCCCAACATCAGATATTTCTTCACCCAATTTAATGCTCACATGGATCCCAGAGAGTCTTTGGAATCCCACTTCTTCCATCTAAACGAAATCTTTTTGCTTATCTTGATTTGCTTGTCCTAATTCCATCCAAAGGATCATCATCTCATAGTGTAAGTATGCCTTTATTCAACACATGATTCTTCAATAGGAGTACTCATATTTGATCAAAATGGACTTTTAAGGCACGTAATGTACGCTCAGGTGAGGGTTCATGAAAGAAAGGATAATATAGGCCCAAAATAAGTGTTTCAGGGTTCATCAAACCAAGAATCATTTTTCATGAATCGACTTTTGTCCCATTCTAATTTGCTTTCTCTCTCCCTTTTTATTCAAATGTGACTAGGGTTTTCACTTTCTTGATTCAAACACTCTTTCCTTCTTCATTCTCTTTTTCTTTTTTGTTCTCTTTTTTTTTCACAAAAGGTTTTTTTTTTCTTTGCCCCTTTTATATTTTTACTTTGCCCCACAAATCTTTCATCTTCTATTTTCTTTGCCCCCCAGTGTGGAGGGTGATTCTTGGTGGGTTATATCAAAAAGAATATAATAGGCTCAAAAGGGGTGATCAATGGATAATTTTACTCACGCTTGAAAGGTAGTGAAAGAAGGCCATTTCTCATCTCAATACAAGTACTCTCATTAAAGGTCATCTATTGAACAAGGACAAACTCATTAGAATTTTATGTAGAGATTCACCTTTACTCGTAATGTTGACACCTAATTTTGTCCCATTTTGTTATTATTATTATTATTACATATATATATATTTGTATTTGTTTTCATTATTTGTTTTATTATTATTATTATTTATGTTATTATTATTTGTTTTATTATTATTATCATTTATCTTATTTTTATTAGTTTTATATTATTATTATTATTATTAGTTTTTAGTTTTTATATTTTTATTTTTATTTTCTTTGTTTTTCTGTCTAATCTGTCCATCACCCAGCCACTGCCGCCTGACACCACCGCCGGTCACCAACTCTGTCTCCCCATCCCATCATAGCAGAAGCCCCATGCCAACCCCTACAAAAAATCCACCATTTTTCGATTACCGGGGCCGGATAGCTCTTTCTTTTCCTCTACCAGATTCAAAACCATACTACCTAAAAAACCCAAAACCGATGCCCACTGTCATCAGCCTTTCCAACCCCATCCCTCGTAGAATCCGAACCCCCTAAACTGAACCACCACCCTCACTCCCACCAGACTATCCACCACCATCATCATTACCATCACCACCGAAACCGGACACCATCACCAAAAACCAACCCCCCAAACCCGAGAGCCAAAAAACCTAGATCTCGGAACCGAGACCTCCAAACCCGAGACCATTCACAACCCTAGCACACACACACACACAACCACTCGAAAACCAACATTCCCAAGCCTCCAAACCGAGACCACAAACCACCCATTCCGCAACCTGCAAAAAAGAAACCAACAACAACAACAAAAACACGAAGCCCGAAGGCTACCAACATCAGATCTGAGAGAAAAACAAAAAAAAACAAACAAAAAAGGGGGAGGAAGCCGAGGGTGTTAGCTTCAGATTCGTGGGGTTAGGAATGGTTTTTGGCAAAACAGAGGTTAGATTCGGGTAGAGGAGGTAAAAGGGCTTAGGAAAGGAGAAACCTTTTTGGTTTCCGTCGCCGGCGAACGGCGGCCGGTGGCGGCGAACGGCGGTCCGGCAGCGCCGGAAATCGCCTGGCCGGCAGAGAGCTTCAAAGGCTCGGGTTTTTTTTGAGAAAAGAAAAGGAAAAAGTGAAAAAAAAAGGGGGAGGTTTTTATAGGAGAGAGAGGACCCGCGCCTGGACCCGACCCGGGTCCAGGATCCGCGCGCCCGCCCGGCAGCTGAGGAAGGAGATCCGCGCCCAGACTCGACCCGACCCGGAGTCCACCCGTGTGCGACCCGATCCGGCCCACCTGCTTTGGGCCTCTTGCTATTGGGTTTAAACCCAATTAATTTGGGTATTTTTTTTAGCCCTTTTGCTTTTTTATTATTATTATTTATTATTATTATTATTATTATTATTATTATTATTATTATTGTGTTTTTATTATTGTTATTATTATGTTATTATTTTGTGCTTTTATTATTATTATTATTATTATTATTATTATTATTATTATTATTATTAATGCATGTTATAAAATATAAACTTTTGAAAAAATTTTTATTTGCATCTTCATTAATTATTATTAATTAGGAATCATATTTAAAAATAAGAAAATTAAATTCAATTAAATGAATTTCCGATGATGGGATGCTACGGAAGTCACAAGTAGTGATTCCTAGCTGATCCCTAGGTGAGAAGAATCATACTAATTGTTGCCAAAAGTATTGGAATATTTAGTATGATTTTTCAATAATTTTTATTTTTATTAAAATGAAAATAAATAAGTTCTTTTAAAATTAATAAGAAAATTTAAAATTCAATTAAATGAATTTCCTATGATGGGATGCTACGGAAGTCACAAGTAGTGATTCCTAGCTGATCCCTAGGTGAGAAGAGTCGTACTAGATGTTGCCAAAAGTATTGGAATATTTAGTATGATTTTTCAATAATTTAATATTTTAATTAAAAATAAAAACAAATAATTTTTTTAAAGAAAATAGAAAAAGAAAATAAATAATAAAATTTAAATTAAAATGAAAGCCCGATGATGGGATGCTACGGAAGTCACAAGTAGTGATTCCTAGCTGATCCCTAGGTGAGAAGAGTCATACTAATTGTTGCCAAAAGTATTGGAATATTTAGTATGATTTTTCAATAATTTAAATTTTTATAAAAAAAAAGAAGAAAATGAATAAGTTAAAAAAAAAAACAAAGAAAATTAAATAAATAAATAAATAATAACAAAATAAAAACAAATAAGTGTTTTTAAAAAAAAAACAAAGATAAATAAACAAATAAATAATGAAATTTGAAATAAAAAAGTCATTTGCATCATTTTTATTTGTTTGCATCATGTGCATTCATAATAATTTTCGAAGTAAGTGTGAATTTTCCGAGGATGAGATTCTATAGAAGTCACAAATAGTGATTCTTAAGAAATCTCTAGGTGAGGAAAATTATTTCAAATGCTGCCAAAAGTATTGGAGTATTTGATTTAATTATTCAATACAAAAAGGTTCACATTTACTTTCGAAAAATGAAGTTTAACCTTTTAAAATAAAACAAAATAAATTTGCAAATAAGGAATGATTTTGAATAAAAAGGTTGGAATAAAAAAGGAATTAATTTTAAATATTAAAGTAAGATCATTTTATTAAAACAAAAAGGATAACACATGATTATTATGGTACCGTTTTTAACGGGCGTCGTGGGGGTGCTAATCCTTCCCCACGTGTAACCGTACCCCCGAACCCAATTTCGTTTTCGCAGACCAAAAATTTGTCTTTTTAATAAAACTTAATTAATTTTGAGATTTTGTTAAAAAAATAAATATTTTAAGGTGACCAATCACACCTAGTTAAAAAAAGATTGGTGGCGACTCCTTTTGTTTTTTAAACGCTTTTTTTAAATTCGTCGAGCGCGAAGCCGTTACGACAGCTTGGCGACTCCACTGGGGACGCTTTTTGAGGGTCAAGCCATTTATTAATCATGTGTTATCCTAAGTTTTGATTTAAAGGTCTTAACTAATATTTAAATTTAATTTCTTTAATTTTAAAATAATTAGTTGCATTTGTGTTTTAATTATGTTGATTATTTTATAGCATTCTTTAGTTGTATATATTATTGCTAATAAATTGTTGGGGTAGAATAAGGGTTATGGTTTGATAAATGTTCTCTCATATACACACTTGCACTTGCATTTGCATAACATGAGCTCTATACCCGGGTTCAGTCCTTCTTAGGAGGGAGTAGAGTACCTTTGCTTTCGTGAGGTAATCACCTCCGCAATGGCAATCGAAATACTCCCACTCAAATTAAATCTTACTAGTCCAGTGTGGACGACAGTGAAGTATAATTTGGGAACCTTTAGATTTGAAAACCCAGCTCAGCATATAGAAAAACCTAAGAGGCCAGCCTTAGGTAGAGCCATGCCCAATTTTTGTAGAAATTATCCCGATATTAGGACACAAGAGGGAACATTATTTGACCCCATTTCTTGTATCAATAAAGGTACTATGGATTTTGGTTTGAATTGTCCATAACTTAAGTCTTTGAAATTTTTCTTGTTTTTCAAAGAGGGTTTTAAAAAAATAATAATAATAAAATTGTGGAAAGAGATTTCGTAAAACAAAAAGAAAGAAATCTAAGTTTTTTTAAATAAAAAAAGTGTGTGAAAAATAATAAAACAAACTTTTCTTTCAAAATAATGGGAATAATTTTTCTAAAAAAAAAAAAAAAAGAGGAGGGATTTCTTTCAAAAATATGGACATAAAAATGGGAATAAATGGAAAAATACGGAGAGAGCTGACGTTTTTTCTAAATAAAGGTAAAATAGAATCTTTCATTGATTTTTCTTTTTTCCTTTTTTGAATAATTTATAGAATAAGTTGACAAAAAATAAAAATAAAAATAAATAAAAATATTTTTATTTTTGGGTTGTATAGGAGTTTTAATGAAAATATAAAAATAGAAAAAAAAAAAAATTTTTCCTTTTCTTGATTATCTCATAAAAAAAAATTTTGAACAAAAAGATGTTAACAAAAAAATTGTCCTTGAATTTGTGTGGAAAAGAATTAAAAAAAAAAAAATAGTTTGATTTGGAATAAAATGAAATAAAGTTAATTTTTGAAAAAGAATCGATAGGGGATGTGAATTTTAGGAAAACTAGAAAATAAAAAGAAAATTTTAGTGATAAAAGAAAAAGTTTTGAACAAAAAGATGTTAACAAAAAAATTTTCCTTGAATTTGTGTGGAAAAAGAATTCAAAAAAAAAAGTTAGATTTGGAATAAAATGAAATAAAGTTAATTTTTGAAAAAGAATCGATAGGTGATGTGAATTTTAGGAAAAATAGAAAATAAAAAGAAAATTTTACTGATAAAAGAAAAAGTTTGATTTGGAATAAAAATGAAATAAAATCAATTTTTGGAAAAAGAATAGAATAGGGAATGTGAATTTTATTTTTTTAGAAAAAATAGAAAATAAAAAAAAAATTGTTTGGTGATCAGAGAAAAATGATTTCTAGAAAAATGAAGAAGAATGCTCAGGTTTAGTTAGGAATTCCATCTTTCTTGCATGATTGGATTAAGGAATAATAAGATTAGTGTCTAGGTATCGTGGATACAAATATTTGTTTTTCTCAAACATGTTAGGGACATATATCATTTTAATTCATTTCATCATCATTGTGTATACATATATTGATAATTATGTCATGTGCATTTTAGAATCATGAAGGTTAGGTGAAATAAAATAGAATTTGATCTTCATTGTAATTGCATTTTGCATAAATTGCATTTTGTTTGAGCATGTCTTCCAACTATGCCTTGTTATTGTGTCATGTCTTAAACATTTTACATAGCATTTCATAAAAAAAAAGAATATGTTCTTTCTCATAGAAAATTAAAAACAAAACAAAAAGAAGAGAGTTTTTGAAATAATTTCGATATGGTTTAAGATTACTCTTCAACTTCTCTTACTTGTTTCGGACTTAACCTCTTAAGTTAATAAGTGAATATGATAAGTAAGGGGCAAATTTCAATTCGAACTTTGGTATGCATTTTGCATTGTTGCATCGCATTTCGTAGATAAGTCTTTGAGAAACTAGACTAAGTCTTTTACAATTTTGAATTTGTTTATTCTTTAATTTTTTTTTTTATCAAATTTGTATACATGTGCTATTGATTGATTATTTTCGTTAAAATTATTCTTCCTTAAGATTTGGTTAAAGTAAAGGCATACATACCCAACATGTAAAATCAAGAAAGTTATGCAAACTAACAAAATAACAAAAAAAAGGGGAAAGAAAGGAATAAAAATGAAAAAAGAGAAAAAGAAGAAGAAAAATTGTTCCATTTCATAGAATTTGTCATACATATCACTTGCACACATATGCAAATAACATGATTTTCATAAAATTCACAACATACACTTGTTATACTTCAGTAAATATGTCAATACTCTTCATTTTTCGAGAAAGAAAAGAAGAAAAAATTTGTTTGTTCCAAAAAAATCTCGAAAGAAATAAGATAAGGCTTTTCTAATTAGAAAATTGTGGTAATAAGGTTCAAGACCTCTCGACCATCAAAGGTTACAAAGCAATTCAGGACCCTCAAGTATAGACCATGGAAGAAGGACAAGCTAGCCGAATGGAGAAAATAGAAAAGGCACAAGAAGAGATGAAGGGGCAGTTGGCTGCAATGCTGGAGATGATGACTAAAATGAATAGAGGAAAAGAACCAGTAAGGGAAGCAACTACTCAAGAAAGGTGGGCACAAGACGGTGAACGTTCATATCCACAAAGTCCTATTCCACCCCAAGTCCATACTTCACAGCATATGCTATTTGAAGGGCACGACATTCCAAACCTCAGAAGGAAGCCATCAGACCCGATCTCTGTCCATGATTCAGGTAATCCTAAAGAACAAGGGAAATTAAAGATGAATGTATCAACAGCAAAAGAGAATTTAAAGCCTCAAACAAAGTTTGATCTCCTTGAAGAAAGGTTACGAGCTATTGAAGGGATGGATTTATATGGTTCTTTGGAGGCGAGCGAGCTCTGTTTGGTACCGGGTGTAGTTATCCCACCAAAGTTCAAAGTTCCATATTTTGAAAAGTATGATGGGACCAAATGCCCGGTAACTCATATCAAGATGTATTGCCGAAAAATGGCTGCTTATGCTCAAAACGATGAATTATTGGTGCATATTTTTCAAGACAGTCTTATCGGATCAGCCGCCAGGTGGTACACCCAACTAGATCGAGCTCATATCCGCTCATGGAAAGAATTGGCTCGGGCATTCATTGCTCAATACAAGCACATTGAAGATCTGGCACCGGACCGCCTATCTTTACAGGGCATGAGGAAGAAACATGAGGAGAACTTTAGAGAATATGCTCAAAGGTGGAGGGATGTAGCTGCCCAAGTTCAACCACCCCTCACAGAGAAAGAAACCACCATCTTGTTTGTCAATACACTCTCAACACCATTTTATGAAATGATGGTCGGAAATGCCACAAAGAATTTTGCAGATATGATGATCTCTGGTGAAATTATAGATAATGCAATCAAGAGTGGCAAGCTTGTAGGAGATGATGCTATGAATGCGAGAAAAGGCGATACATCCGGGAATGGAGGAGATGTTCATGCTATGAATTATGAGGGGCAACATGTGGGAGATTTTGCTCCATACCATCCTTATCCAATGTACCACACCCATTACCCCACCATAAATAATATCTCTCCAAGCCTGAATACATGTCAGCCAATTCCGCAGTCTAGTTGGCAAATGGGTTTCCAAACACCTATGCCTACCCGAAGTAACCAAAGAGGATCTCGAAACAAACGGAGGAGGATCGACATTGATCCAATTCCTTGGTCCTACACTGAAGTATTTCAATACCTTCTCGAGAACCAGCTTATTACCCCAGTCCAACTAAAACCTTTGGAACCTCCGTATCCAGAGTGGTATGACCCAAATGCTCGGTGTGACTATCATAGTGGAAATATGGGTCATTCGATAGAAAGTTGCCCTGCTTTCAAGCATAAGGTGCAAAGTTTGATTAGATCTGGTTTGTTGGATTTTGGGACAAAAGAAGGAACGGGTTAACCATGCTACAATATGATTGCAAAAGAAGACTTTTTGGTTGGTCATTCATGATGTGTAAAGCTGTTTCTTTTTGTAATGCTCATGAACTGAAAAGCGTTTTTTGTGTATTGACTTTCATTTATTTTTCGTCATTTCAACGGAGTAACCGATGCATTTTCATTACATTTTTCTCTCTCCCCTTCGAAATCTTATGTTTTTTTTGTGCATTTGCCTATATTTTACCATTTTTTGATTAATGTCCATTCTTTGCCCAATTTTGTTGTTAAATGATGAATATGATGTCGATTTTGATAATAATCTGGGATAAAACTCTAAAATTCTATTTGTATTGACAATTTTGTCCCCCATGATCAATGGGAATGTTGAATCAACCGATGGAGTGTACACAAGGAAAGTAGACTTTTCGGAAGGTTGTAATGGCTCAATAAATAATTCTTTGATAAGAGTATTTATGTTCGAAATGAGAAATGGCCATCTTTGGTTTACCCTTCACATATGAGAAAAATTATCCATTGTTACCCCTTTTGAGCCTTATAGTCATATATGTTTTTTAAAGAAACCCGCCAAGGATCACCCTCCACATTGGGGGGCAAAATTGAGAAAAATGAAGTGAGATTTGCCCACCAAAAAAAATAAAAAAATAAAAAAATTTTCAAGTCATTAAAAATCTAGGGGGCAGGATAAAGAAAAAGATATCTTCATGAGGAAAAGAGAGAATCAAAAGAAAAAAGGAAGTGAACAAAAAAGAATGGAAAGAGAAACAAGAAACCAAAGAAGAATAAACAACGAATGGGGTAGAATGCTAGAATTCTTAATATGATGAGAAACGATCCTATGGCTTGAAACCCTTGAAACACGTATTTTGGGCCTGTTTATCCATTCTTTCAAAACCCTGAACCATGGCCTACATTACGTACCTTAAAAGTCTATTTTGATCGAATTTGAGTGCTTGAGTTAAGGAATCATATATTGAGCCTAGACATGTTACAAGTTCATGATTGGGAGCTTGATAAGTGTGTTCATTATGGATAAGTATGGTCCTTGAAAAAGAATTAAAATGTAAAAAGGAAAATGATGAAAAAAAATGAAAAAGAAAAGAAAAAGAAAAATGAAAAAGAAAAAGCTAAAAAAAAAAAAAGAAGAAAGAGAAAAAAAGAAAGGAAGGAGAATAAGAAGAGGCTTAAGTTGAAAACCCGAAAGGGCAATTTGAGTCAAGAGAAGAATGGAGGATTTGGCTAAAATCTTGGGAAGATAACCTTTTATAAGGGAAACCAGTACTGCTCGAAGATTTCATAAAGCGGGGGGCAAAGCATTGATGGAACCAAAATGATTAGAATGTCAATCAAATAGAATTTTGGGAAAAATCCTAGATTAGTTTATCAAGATTGATTTAATATTCATTGTTTAGATATTGTTACCTCCCTTGGCCTCTGGAAATTGCCTATTCTTCTTGGTTAAATCTGTTCTTGTTTACTTCATCGTAAATGTCTTCCCTTCAACTTTCAACCAATCTGCATACTCATGATTATTGAAAGAAATGTGATGGCATTACATCTGTTATGAAATTGAAATGACGGTAAATAAGTGATTGACAATGTTTGTGAAAGCACAATGCATTACAAAAGAGGAAAGTCGAACATGATATGGGGTGAAGAAAGAACAGATGAGAACCATGGGAAGGTTTACAAGTGTGCCTAAGAAATATGAATGTATGATCGAATGGTGAAGAATAACCAAGAATTAATGGTGTTTCGTGGAATTAATGGATGTACGAAAGCTTATGTTTTGAAAAGATTCAGAAAGGTGAGGATGGTGGTCTTGTGAATCTTGTTACTGCAACTTTTGATTTTTTTTTCCTTATCTTTTTCTTTCTCTTTTCCTTTTCTTTTTTCTTTTTTCTCGACATTTGCATTGCATCCATCACATACATCCAAAAAAAAAAAAAAAAAGAAGGGAAGACAAATGAAAATTTCACCTATAAGTAACAAAGTTTGTACATTCTTGATCAAAAAAAGAAAAAAAAGAAGAGGTGCAAAACACAAGACAAAGGAAGGAAGCAGGATTCTGAAAATTTTAGGATAAGATGATAAGATTTTTAAAGTAAAGAGTTTTAAAAGGATGATGCATCAAGAAACTAAATCTTTGGATGTGAATCTCCAATTCAAAAAATTTTAAGCAAGAAATTGAATATTTGGATGTGAATCTCCAATTCAGAAAATTTCGGGTGTGAATCTCCGAATCAAATATCTGGATGTGAATCTCCAAGTTAAAATTTTGGGTGTGAATCCCTAAGTCAAACTTTTCGGATGTGAATCTCCGAATCAAATTTTTGGGTGCGAATCCCTAAGTGAATATTTGGATGTGAAACTCCAAATCAAAATTTCAGGTGTGAATCTCTGAATATTAAGTCAAATTTTCGGATGTGAATCTCCGAATCAAATTTTTGGGTGCGAATCCCTAAGTGAAATTCTGGATGTGAATCTCCAAGTTAAAATTTTGGATGTGAATCTCCAAATCAAAATTTCAGGTGTGAATCTCTGAATTTCAAGTTGAAAATTTCGGATGTGAATCTCCGAATCAAAATCTCGGATGTGAATCTCCAAATCAAAGTTGAAAATTTTGGATGTGAATCTCCGAATTAAATTTTTGGGTGTGAATCCCTAAGTCAAATTTTCGGATGTGAATCTCCGAATCAAATTTTTGGGTGAGAATCTCCAAATCAAATTTCAGGTGTGAATCTCTGAATTCTAAGTCAAATTTTCGGATGTGAATCACCGAACCTAATATTTGGATGTGAAACTCCAACTCAAAATTTCAGGTGAGGATCTCTGAAATTTCGGATGCGAATCTCTAAAATGGATATTTGGATGTGAAACTTCAACTCAAAATTTCAAATAAGAATCTCTGGATTTAAGATGCGAATCTCTGTATTAAGGTTTATGTTTGAAATTTTCAATGCAAATCCTCAAATTGAGTTCCTGAATGTATCCTTGTCAAGAAAATGCAAGATTAGAATATGAAGTTGGAAGAATAAGATCTTGAAGAAAAAAAAAAAAAAGAGGAAGAAGAAGGTTAAAAAAAAAAAAAGGGGAAAAGAAAAAGGTTCAGCGCTATATTTTAAAGAGGAGGTTCGAGATTAAATTTGAAATGAGATTAAATACAAGATTTAAAGATGAAATTGAAGAAAATTCAAGATAGGGAATTTTAAGATAGGAAAATTCGATTTGGATGTGAATCTCCGAATCAAACCTTTAGGTGTGAGTTCCAAAATTTAAATCTCTGGATGTGAATCTCCAAGTTAAAATTCTGGATGTGAATCTCCAAGTCAAATTTTCGGATGTGAATCTCCAAATCAAATTCTAAGTCAAACTTTCCGGATGTGAATCTCCAAAACAAAATCAAATATTTCAGGTGTGAATCTCTGAATTCCAAATCAAATTTTCGGATGTGAATCTCCGAATCTTAGATTTTTGAATGTGAAATCTTTCAATTTTAAGTTTCATTGCCTCTGCTGCAAGGGGAGCACATTTCAAAAGAAAGAAAAAATTTTAAAGTTTCATTGCCTCTGCTACAAGAGGAGCACATTTCAAAAGAAAAAAAATGGATGATTAAATTTAAAGTTTCATCGCCTCTGATGCAAGAGGAGCGCATACAAAAAAAAAAAGAAGAAAAAATAAGAAAAAAGAGAAAAAAAAAAGAAGAAAAAAAAAAAGAGAGATTAGGTCATAAGCCGGACAAAATTAGTGTCTATTGTCTTTGCTCTATTCCTGATCCTCAGCAATGAGCAAAGAGGGGCAGCTGTTGACACCTAATTTTGTCCCATTTTGTTATTATTATTATTATTACATATATATATATATTTGTATTTGTTTTCATTATTTGTTTTATTATTATTATTATTTATGTTATTATTATTTGTTTTATTATTATTATCATTTATCTTATTTTTATTAGTTTTATATTATTATTATTATTATTAGTTTTTAGTTTTTATATTTTTATTTTTATTTTCTTTGTTTTTCTGTCTAATCTGTCCATCACCCAGCCACTGCCGCCTGACACCACCGCCGGTCACCAACTCTGTCTCCCCATCCCATCATAGCAGAAGCCCCATGCCAACCCCTACAAAAAATCCACCATTTTTCGATTACCGGGGCCGGATAGCTCTTTCTTTTCCTCTACCAGATTCAAAACCATACTACCTAAAAAACCCAAAACCGATGCCCACTGTCATCAGCCTTTCCAACCCCATCCCTCGTAGAATCCGAACCCCCTAAACTGAACCACCACCCTCACTCCCACCAGACTATCCACCACCATCATCATTACCATCACCACCGAAACCGGACACCATCACCAAAAACCAACCCCCCAAACCCGAGAGCCAAAAAACCTAGATCTCGGAACCGAGACCTCCAAACCCGAGACCATTCACAACCCTAGCACACACACAACAACAACCACTCGAAAACCAACATTCCCAAGCCTCCAAACCGAGACCACAAACCACCCATTCCGCAACCTGCAAAAAAGAAACCAACAACAACAACAAAAACACGAAGCCCGAAGGCTACCAACATCAGATCTGAGAGAAAAACAAAAAAAAACAAAAAAAAAACAAACAAAAAAGGGGGAGGAAGCCGAGGGTGTTAGCTTCAGATTCGTGGGGTTAGGAATGGTTTTTGGCAAAACAGAGGTTAGATTCGGGTAGAGGAGGTAAAAGGGCTTAGGAAAGGAGAAACCTTTTTGGTTTCCGTCGCCGGCGAACGGCGGCCGGTGGCGGCGAACGGCGGTCCGGCAGCGCCGGAAATCGCCTGGCCGGCAGAGAGCTTCAAAGGCTCGGGTTTTTTTTGAGAAAAGAAAAGGAAAAAGTGAAAAAAAAAAAGGGGGAGGTTTTTATAGGAGAGAGAGGACCCGCGCCTGGACCCGACCCGGGTCCAGGATCCGCGCGCCCGCCCGGCAGCTGAGGAAGGAGATCCGCGCCCAGACTCGACCCGACCCGGAGTCCACCCGTGTGCGACCCGATCCGGCCCACCTGCTTTGGGCCTCTTGCTATTGGGTTTAAACCCAATTAATTTGGGTATTTTTTTTAGCCCTTTTGCTTTTTTATTATTATTATTATTATTATTATTATTATTATTATTATTATTATTATTATTATTATTATTGTGTTTTTATTATTGTTATTATTATGTTATTATTTTGTGCTTTTATTATTATTATTATTATTATTATTATTATTATTATTATTATTATTATTATTATTATTATTATTATTATTATTAATGCATGTTATAAAATATAAACTTTTGAAAAAATTTTTATTTGCATCTTCATTAATTATTATTAATTAGGAATCATATTTAAAAATAAGAAAATTAAATTCAATTAAATGAATTTCCGATGATGGGATGCTACGGAAGTCACAAGTAGTGATTCCTAGCTGATCCCTAGGTGAGAAGAATCATACTAATTGTTGCCAAAAGTATTGGAATATTTAGTATGATTTTTCAATAATTTTTATTTTTATTAAAATGAAAATAAATAAGTTCTTTTAAAATTAATAAGAAAATTTAAAATTCAATTAAATGAATTTCCTATGATGGGATGCTACGGAAGTCACAAGTAGTGATTCCTAGCTGATCCCTAGGTGAGAAGAGTCGTACTAGATGTTGCCAAAAGTATTGGAATATTTAGTATGATTTTTCAATAATTTAATATTTTAATTAAAAATAAAAACAAATAATTTTTTTAAAGAAAATAGAAAAAGAAAATAAATAATAAAATTTAAATTAAAATGAAAGCCCGATGATGGGATGCTACGGAAGTCACAAGTAGTGATTCCTAGCTGATCCCTAGGTGAGAAGAGTCATACTAATTGTTGCCAAAAGTATTGGAATATTTAGTATGATTTTTCAATAATTTAAATTTTTATAAAAAAAAAGAAGAAAATGAATAAGTTAAAAAAAAAAACAAAGAAAATTAAATAAATAAATAAATAATAACAAAATAAAAACAAATAAGTGTTTTTAAAAAAAAAACAAAGATAAATAAACAAATAAATAATGAAATTTGAAATAAAAAAGTCATTTGCATCATTTTTATTTGTTTGCATCATGTGCATTCATAATAATTTTCGAAGTAAGTGTGAATTTTCCGAGGATGAGATTCTATAGAAGTCACAAGTAGTGATTCTTAAGAAATCTCTAGGTGAGGAAAATTATTTCAAATGCTGCCAAAAGTATTGGAGTATTTGATTTAATTATTCAATACAAAAAGGTTCACATTTACTTTCGAAAAATGAAGTTTAACCTTTTAAAATAAAACAAAATAAATTTGCAAATAAGGAATGATTTTGAATAAAAAGGTTGGAATAAAAAAGGAATTAATTTTAAATATTAAAGTAAGATCATTTTATTAAAACAAAAAGGATAACACATGATTATTATGGTACCGTTTTTAACGGGCGTCGTGGGGGTGCTAATCCTTCCCCACGTGTAACCGTACCCCCGAACCCAATTTCGTTTTCGCAGACCAAAAATTTGTCTTTTTAATAAAACTTAATTAATTTTGAGATTTTGTTAAAAAAATAAATATTTTAAGGTGACCAATCACACCTAGTTAAAAAAAGATTGGTGGCGACTCCTTTTGTTTTTTAAACGCTTTTTTTAAATTCGTCGAGCGCGAAGCCGTTACGACACGTAACATTATATAGGTGAAGATTTTAGACAAATATCTTCTATTCTCTTCTTGCTGGAACAATCTTGGCAAACTGGAAATCCATCTAACCAAACAAAGTAGTTCTTTCAAAATTGAATTTTATATTCATTGCCATTACCATTATCATGTTCATTATTTGGATACTTTCAAGCTTTGTAACAATGTAAATCATGTAGGTATTGGTGTTTTGCTTAAAAGAACAAGGTAGGAATGAGGAATTGAGAAATATGCATCATACTAATCTTTTATTGAAAATGAAAACAAATGAAAGTTGGCCCAATACATAAAAGAATTCTTAGTGCCTTGTGGGCTTAGGCATTCCTATATTACTTAAGAAATTGAAACGTCCTAAGATGAATGAAATTAGAAACAAAGAAACAACCATTATCTTCAAATTAAGTGAATCAATCAATATCATCCACTTTCTTACATAGCATTAACCGTTAACCCTTATGTGATCTGGCAGAGAATTATCATTCACATTTGGATCGTTCTTTGCCCCAAAACTCAAAATTCTAGCGTTGACAAGTGCTTGGACCTTCCTCTTCAAGCTCATACAATTCTCAATAGAGTGACCAACATTGTCATTATGATAAGCACACTTTACATTAGGATCATACCACTTTGGGTAAGGAGGTTTCAAGGGTTCTATATAAATAAGGGCAATAAGGTGACCCCTTACCAACTGTGGGAATAACTCTGCGTATGTCATCGGTATAGGGTCTATGGTGACATTTTGGCTAGCTCGAGTATTCTTTTGGTCATTAGGTGAAAAGGTAGGGGCTTGTGAATGAGAAATGGGTTGGTAAGCATTTTGATGATGAGTTTGTGGGTGGGGTTGAGAATAGGTGTAATTCACTAAGGGTGAGTAAGGGTTATAGGAACGACGTGAGTCATTAGAGACTACTTGTGCATCTTCTTCCTTCTTCTTTGAAAACCCATTCATTTTGCTATCATTCGTAGATGCTTCAATCTTACCACTCTTGAGGGCATTTTCAATAGCTTCGCCAGTCAGCACCATGTCTGCAAAATTCTTGGTTACGCTGCTAAGCATACGCTCATAGTAAGGTGCCTTGAGAGTATTCAAAAAGAACATGGTGACTTCCTTTTCAGTTAAAGGAGGTTGAACTTACGACGCCACATCTCTCAACCGTTGGGCATATTCTTTGAAGCTCTCATCCTTCTTCTTTTCCATACCTCGGAGAGATAAGCGGTCAGGAGCTACATCAGACACATGTTTGTATTGAGCTATAAAAGCTCTTGCCAACTCAGACCAAGAGGAAACTTTGCTCCTTTCCAATTGGTTGTACCACTTAGCAGCTGACCCAGTCAAGCTATCTTGAAAAACATGAATTAATAGTTTGTCATCCCATGCATATGCCGTCATTTTCCTATAGTACATGGTGAGATGATCTTTTGGGCACGATGTTCCATTGAACTTTTCAAATTCAGGTACCTTGAACTTTGGTGGAAGCACGACACCAGGTACCAAACACAACCTTTCAGCATCAACGGGCCCAAAATAGTCAATGCCTTCCATGCACTTAGTCTTTCCTCTATCAAGCTCAGCTGAGCTTTGGTACCACTATATTCTTCTTTATGCTTCAACTTTTCTAACTCTATGGGATCATCTAAATTTGGGACCTCCACTGGGTTTTGAACTTGCATCTGTAGAGGCGTTGGAGCTTTAGCAGTACTTCCTTCAGGAACAAAAATGGGGTTGTCTCGCACGCTTTGTTGAGCCTCTTGGACAGACTCCTCTTGATTACCCATCTTCTCCTTGCCTTTAGTCATGGCTTTTAGCAACTGGATAATTTCACTCAATTGCCCCCTCATCTCAGTATTTTCCCTTTCCAACTTTTCTATCCTAATATTTTGATCCTCTTCCATTATGCGTGCTTGATACCTTGTATGATATCTGTGGAGGGCAGATCATCTAGTGGATGCAATTTTGATACCTTGAGTGCCACAATTAAGTTGAAATTATATTTCATGTGATGATATGTTTATGTACAAAAATGAATGCATATGGAATGCACTTAAGTCTAACAATCTCTCCTAACAATCAAAAGTATGTTCATTCTCATGATAAGACAAATACAAACTTATGTGCATGATATGTTATATAATGCAAAATCAAACACAATTATGCATGACTTAATGATAGCAAATTCACCTCTTTTTTTGTGTCCTATTTTGGATTTGAGTCTAATACTTCAAGGGTTTTGTAAGGCTCTATCTAAGGTTTGGGCTTCTTAAGTTTTCCTATATGCAAGGCCTGGATCATTTAAAGTTCTAAAAGTTCCCAAATTGTTCCTCATTGTCATCCAAATTGGACTAGTAAGGCACCCAATCCTCACCCATTATAGGCTACAAGCGGAAAGGTTCAATTTGAGTGGGAGTTTTTCGCCAGCCCATGCGGAGGTTATCACCTCACGAAGGCATAGGTACTTTTCTCCCTCCTAATAAGGATAGAGCCCGGGGTGAGGGCTTATGCATGTATGCATGTGAAGTGTGTGTGTATTAAATGATTATTAAGCATTATGAAATCAATATTATTTATAAGCAAATTTCTAATGACCTAAAATATATGTTGGCCTGACTCTCTAATGTCCCCAGTGGAGTCGCCAAACTGTCATAACGTCTAGGTCCGTGAACCTAACCGCTAGACTTTAAAATTCTAGGAGTCGCCACCAACCATTCAAACCTAAGGTGTGATTGGTCACCTATTCTTGTCTAGAGATAAGGCTTGGTCTACGTTCAAAGAATCTAGGGTTCGGGAGTACGGTTACGCATGGGGAAGGATTAGCACCCCCACGACGCCCATCCTAAAATGGTACCAACTACTTTAAGTCATTCTAAATTTACCTTATTTTGAGTTAATTTCAATATGCTTAATATATTGGAAACTTACTTAAAATCCTTCCATCGATCTGGTTCAGACAATAAGTAAATCCCCTCACCTCAAGAGTATTCAAGTAGTACCGATTGACTTGCTTGAAGATGCTCTGTCGTCAGATCATTTAAATACATTATGACAACCCTAATATTGACTCTATACCCAATAGGTCATTCTAAATTTACTTTAATTTGAATTAATTTCGATATACTTAAAATATTAAAAATTTACTTAAAATCCTTCCATCAATCTGGTTCAGACAATAAGTAAATCCCCTCACCTCAGGAGTATTCAAGTAGTACCAATTGACTTGCTTGAAGAGGCTCCGTCGTCGGAATATATTATGAAAATCCTAATCTTTGGCTCTATAACCAATTCTTTACTAATTTTCTATTTTTATTGTATTTATTTCAATATCTTATTTCTATTTTATTTTAATTGTCTTTATTATTATATTTTATTTCTATTTTAGAAAATGAACACATATTATTGTTTTGAAAATTTACTCTAAACCTTCCATCAATCTGGTTCAGTCTAGAGCAAACTCCTCACCTATAAATTTTCAAGGAGTACCATTCGACTTTCTTGGAATTTCATCATCGGATAATTTGCATTCATCTTCTTAATATAACTTTATTATTTCCTTATTCAATTTTTATTCCATTTTATTCTCATTTGCATTTTTTCTCTAATTTAATTTATTTTTTCTATTATTTTATTTATCTAATATCATACTAAACATATAAAACATAAAATATATCATACAAATATCATACAAATTAAACTAAACAAATCATATCAGTATACAAATTATTTATTCAATATATATTAATCAAATATTACCAAATTAATTAAATCATACAAAATCACTCAAATAATATTATACAAGTCATGCAAATAAAATTCATGTAAATTAATTCAAGTTAAATTATTAAATTGTCATGTTATATTAATCATATTAATTACATTATTAAATCCTGTTAACCAAATTAATTAGTTCTAATACAAATTTTCTATTTACAAATTAAAACCAATTATTAAATCATGTTATTAAACTAAAAGCTAATCAATTATACAAACCAATGGTTAAATACGTCCAAAACATCAATTCATATTAAATTATTACTCCTAAATACAAAGTCATTTACTAATAATATTGTTAATGCATTAATTAATATTAATGTTAATAAAACAAACCTGATGAGTGATGAAATCCCTTGCTTTCTTTTGTTTTTTCCTTATGCTTTTCACGGTTCTCCCCTTTTTACAATGAGCGGCACCCGAGGATGTATATCCAAAACAGGTTGGTTCACTCTTCAATGGCAAGCGGTGGTAATCGAGGTCCAAGTGATAGCAGAGCAGGGTGCGTGACAGGCGAACTCACTGGTTGTGTGCTTGATTGCGTATCTTTTTTTTTTGTCTCAAACCCTGAGCTTTAATCCTTTTTATAGCCACAAATTAGTTAGAGTCCTAATACAACTATACTTATTCTAATAATTATCTCCCTTTTTTTTATATTTTATCTACTTAATTCCTATATTAATCCTAATCCAACTCTATTAATCTAAATAATTATCCTAAAAATTAAATTATCCTAATTATCCTAATTATCCTATACTAAAATTAATTTTATTTTCTTTTCTTATCTCTCTCTTTTTTTTTTAATTATTCCTAAATCCTATTTTAATTGTAATTTCCTAATTAATGTTAATTCTAAATCTAAAAATTCTAATTTAATTCTAGCCAAATTCCCAATTATTAAATTAAAATACAAATGTCACCCACTCCAATTAATTATTTATACAAATTAAGACCCCGGACAAAATAGGGTGTCTACAGTATTAAAAAAAGGATTTAAATATGATGCACTGACAGTAAATAGTTTCTATACACTGTCAATGCATCAAAGGTTGACACCTCATCAATAAGCCCTTATATGCAAATATAAATAAATTTTTTTAATTTGCCCATAAGGGCTTATTGATGAGGTATCAATCTCTGATGCATTGACAGTGTATAGAAACTATACACTGTCAGTGCATCATATACAAACTCTTAAAAAAAAAACAACTTATTATGTTAAACTTTAGTTAAGTTAATAATAAAAGCAAATTTTCAAGAATATTTGTAATATTTGTGATGGATTCTAAATTTATAATTAATTCTAATTTTTGTTATTCAAAATAGACTTCAATTTTAGATTATTTAAAACAATATAAAGTTATAAATTTATAAATAGGCATATAAATAACTTAATTGCTATTTTTGTAATTTTTACTATATTTTATTATTTTATAAAAAATAAATAATAGATCTGTGGATATATTTATTTTGTGTTAAACTTTTTTTTGTTAATTATTTTTAATAATTTTTTTGAATAAAAAGATTGTTTTTTTTTTGTATTTATTGATTCGAATAACTAATACTTTATATTTGATATTCTAACAATATATGGTATCTATAAACTCATCAATGAAAAACTTTAAAAATACATAAATCCTTAAAAATAGATTAAAAATTTTTATCAATATTTATTTTCAATAGCTTATATATTTTAAAAATTGACTTGCTAATGTAATGATATTTTATTGTTGACTGATAATGTATAAAGATAATACATTATTAGTTGATCAAATATAAACTCATATTTTTAACATGTGTTAACATACGATAATTTTTACATGCCTCAACACTCTTGAAATTAATAAATATTTCGAATATTATTAAACTAATAGATAAAATTTTACGCTATAATTAATTTAGCACCAATCAAAAATAAAAAATCCAATATTTAAGATTATACATTTGTTTCAAGTTTCAACCATTTTCTTTATATTTAGTTTTGACTTTTATGTTTTGTTTCCATATCTTATCTTGCATTAAGACTTTGCTTAAAAAGAATTGTGAAAATAGATAAGAATTTTGTTAATTCAATATTTAGATTTTATAACTGATTTTTTATTTTATACCTTAATAATTGAATTAATAAATTTTATTTTCTAATAATTTTTTTTTTGTCAAGTAAAGTCTAAATATTGAGGACGAATGAAAATGCATTAACAAAGGACATCACAAAAAACAATCAGCCGTAATTGTGAATTTTCTTTTAATAAAAAAAATATTAACATAATTTCTATTATAAAGATTATTTATTAATAATATTCAATTGATCAAATTTTAGGTCAATTGTATAAGTAAACATCAAAATTGTTAAAATTAAGTAAAATAAGACAAAAAAATAAATTTAATATAAGTATATATTTAATACGCATATATTTTATACAAGTCATATAATGATATTTCAATAATTAGTGAATTTCATAATATTTATTTTTAAGGATTATTCAATTTTAAATCTATAAATGAATGGAATGTTATATTATGATTCATTGATGATATATAATATTTGTTGTAATGTTTAAATTCGGAGACCTAATCGCTTGACTTTAATTATTCGAAAAGAAATGAGTCTCTATCAATTTTTTTTTTTATATAAGTGTGATTGGCCACTTATTTGACTCTAATGATAAAGACTGATTTATATTGTAGAGACTGAATTCGGAAGTACGATTATGCGTAGAAAATGGTTAACAATCCCACAACGCTTGTTCGATGGATGGTACCATTTAATCTTGCATTCTCCTAATATTGGTCTAAATTAGCAATCTTGAGCTAATATCAAAGATTTTTTTTCCTTTTATTATATGTTTATTCATCATTCTGAAGAAACATTAATATACCTCAAGAGTATTCGAAAAAAACTTTTCATCTTAAGAAGTGGTTCCGTCGTCAACAATTCTTTAATTTTTATTGAGTTTTTGATCGTCCGCCAACTTGGATGAAATTTCTTGAAAATATTTAATTTTTATCTTTAATTATAAATTCAATGTTAATTTGTTAGATTATTTATCGCCTATCCTTTTAGGCCAATCTTAAAAAGAATAATTCATCTATTGTCCATCATTCTGGACAATTATTTATAGAAAGATTTTTTAATTCATTAATTCTTTGTTGTCCACCATTCTGAACATAAAACCTAAATATTTATTTGTTTAATTTAAAAAATTTTTATAAAATACTTAGGCTTATTTTTTAAAAAAATTTATATCGTCCCCTATTCTGGATAGAATTTTAAAAATATTTATTAATTTATAAAAATTTTAATTGTCCACTATTTTGGACAAATTCTTAAAAATATTTATTAATTAATTGTCCAACGTTTAGGAAAAACTAGATTTATAAAGTATTTATTGATTTTATTTATAAAATTTTATTGTCCAACATTTTGACAGATTTTAAGATGTTTATAAACTTATTTATTTAATTGTATAAAATTTTATTGTCCACCATTTGGAAAAATTTTAAAAATCTTTATTAGTTTATAGAAATTTTAATTGTCCACCATTTGTTTTAACATTATTTAGAAAATTAATTTATAATATTAAATTTACCAGTTATTTAAAACAAAGTTTCAATTTAATATAGTTATTTACTAATTTTGTCCACCATTTTGAACAAATATTAAAAGATTATTACCCATTATTCTTTTTATTTTGGAAATTCATTGCATATTTGTCCAGCATTTTAGACATATTTAAAATATATTTTATTTTACAGATTAAATTTATCTATTTATCCACCATTCAGGATAAATAACATTATTTAAATAATTTCATGTACCCTTGCAAGATTAATTTTTAACTTTTTAATCCGCCCACCATTTTGGGCAGGATCTCAAATATTTTTTAGAAAATTAATTTATAATATTAAATTTGTCCATCATTTAGGACAAAACTTTAATGTAGTTTCTGTTTATTAAAAATTTATTATTCAATGTTTGAACAAGTCTGAAATACTTTATAAAATACTTTTTGGTTTATTAAAATTCTTTATTTGCCCACCCTTTCGAACAAATTTTAAAAGATTTATAAGAAACTTTGAAAAGTCATTAATATGAAATTTAGATAATTGTAACATAAAAAATTAAGTTTGATAAATAAAATAAATTAATTAATAAATGAATAACAATTAAATAATCCAATAAATTAATAAATGAATAAAAACCTTAAATAAATTTTTTAAAAAAAAAATAGGGGGAGGGACACACGGACGCTGGTCAGGTCCGGTTCAACGCGTGGACCCTCCTTTCTTTCACCATGCATCTTTTTTTTCAAATAGAACTCAGAACCCTCCCCCCTCCTCTGTCAAGACGATTTCCGACCGCCGTCTCCCAAGCCTACCACCTCCACCAACCACAGTCGCCAGCGCCTCAAAATGAAAAGGGAAACCACTTTCCGATGCCTCTTTTCGTCCTCTTCCCATTTTTAAGCTTAGTTTCCTCGAAAAAAGCTTCTACCGTTATAAATCTAAAAGCTAAAGGCTAAAGCCGGCGGTTTCTCAACCATATCCACCACCTCCGTCACCGGATGAAGACCCTCAATTTTTAACTAAACCTTCTCCTTAACCTTATCTATTTTTCTCACTGTTGGATTCCTGAAAATCCTTCTAAAACGCCTAGACCGAAAACCCTAATCTTTCATTGTTTCTTTTTTTTTTTTGTATTTCCTTGTGATGATTTTGTATTGTGTTGTGTTTGTCTGGCTATGTATATGGCTTATTTTGCTTGGCTGTGTGTATGTTGGAACTGTGTGGTAATTGGTTTCTAGATGGCTGTGTTGGAGGGGTTTGGGTTTGGCAGCGGTGGTTCTCGGGTCTGGGCGGTGGCTAAAGTCTCAATAGTAAATGGTGGTTACTGTTTCGGGTAGTGTGAGGGCTTAGGTGAGATGATGGTGTTGGGGCCGAAAGATGGGGTTGTTTATGTGGTTCACGGGTAGTGATTAGGGAGAACTGAGTTGAATTTGGTTTTGGGATGAGTGGGACTGTGTTGGGGCGTTCAGGCCTTTTGGGTTGTGGGGTGGTTGGGGTGAGTGACAATGGTACTGTTGATGGCTACTGGTCTCCTTGGTTAATAGAGGGAAACTTAGTGACTTTGTGGGCGATTTCAGAATATTGATTGCCCGGCTTAGGTACTAACTCCCTCCATTAGCATCCTGTTACAAACTCCGAGCACTGCAATTTATAATGCTCGGAGGTTAAATCTGATTGGATGATAGTGGTGGCAAGCAGCAGGGGTGATGATGGCAGTGCAAGTGGCAGGGGCGCTGTGTGATGATGATGTGGGCAGCAAGTTGTTAAGTTTTTGTTTTATTATTTTAGTGTTTTTTTATTTAATTTTACTAACGACCTTTAGTGCAAAGGATTAGTGATGATATGATTGCCGAAATCTCAAAATCAAAACAAAAACTTAAATTGTTTTGTATTTTAAATTTTTTGGTTTTTGGTGGTTTTCTAATTTTATATAAAATAATTATAAATAAATAAAATATAAATAAAATAAAAATTGAACAAAGTAAAGGAGAAAGGGAAGCCAACTAACAAAGAACGAACACAGATTGAACTTTCGAGCCTTGAATTGATTTTGACATTTGCAATTCGGATCATATTTATATTTAAATCAAAAGAGATAATTCAATTTTAAATTCATTCAAGAGATTCAATAAAATCAAAGGCTTTAAGTTCAATAAAAATCTTATTCATATTTACACCAACAACATCTTGGTCCAGATAAAATTAGGTGTTTACAATGTTAATACATCGACAGTACATAAAATATAAATCTATTTATAATATATGATTTTAAATATATATTGTTTATATATGATGCACTTATATATTGTCGATGCATCAAAAGTTGACATCTTATTAATGAGCAAACTAAGAAGATGCCAAATCTTTAAAAATAAATACAAATAAGTTTGCTTGTAAAGATTACATTTTTTTCAATTGACTTATTAATAAAGTGTTAACTTTTAATGTATGAGTTTGTATATGATGCATTGACAGTGTATAGTTTTTATACACTGTCAATGTATCAGATGTTGACACCTCATCAATAGGTCCTTATGGGCAAATTTGAAAAATTTATTTATATTTGCATATAAAAGTCTATTGATGAGGTGTCAATTTCTGGTGCATTGACAGTGTATAGAAACTATACACTGTCAATGCATCATATATAAATCCTTAATGTATTACCGGTGTATAAAGATTACATTTTTACTGTGTATCGTATATAAGGGTTTTTTTTTGCCAACCATTGAATTGTTGAAAAAAAAAACCCTCAAGGAACTGCCTTGCTTGGACCCGAAATGAAAGGTCTAGTGGCCAACCCAACAAAGCCAAACCTTAGCCACTGGACTCAGTTGCTGAAAATGGTATAAATGAAAATGAACCTGGGCTCAGGCAAAGGCCCTACCCCAAATGCCCAAAATCAAACTCACTAATTAGTTTACAAAGTATCAAATCGACATTTTTGCAAACAACAAGGATAAAATGGTAATTAGGATCCCCGGAAAGTAGTTGGCATTTCAATCACTATCTTCGAAGCCACGTCTCTCTGCCACCCAAACCTCTCAACATCCGATTATTCCCTTCCACCTCTCACCTCTCTAAATTTCTCCTCAAAATTTCGATAAAAAAAAAAAATTTCCCCTCAAAATTTCAAAATTCTCAATCTTTTTCTTTAAAGAAAAACCCTAATCCACATTTCCACGAGATGTCGTTTGATGAAGAAGAGTCACTCGAACACACCCTCCTTGTAGTCCGCGAAGTCTCCGTCTACAAAATCCCGCCGCGCTCCACCTCCGGCGGCTATAAATGCGGCGAGTGGCTGCAATCCGACAAGATCTGGTCGGGTCGACTCCGGGTCGTTTCCTGCAAGGACCGTTGCGAGATCCGGTTAGAGGATCCCAACTCGGCTGAGCTCTTCGCCGCTTGTTTCATCCACCCGGGCCAGCGCGAGAGTTCTGTCGAGCCCGCGCTCGATTCCTCCCGGTACTTCGTGCTCAAGATCGAGGACGGGAATGGTAAACACGCGTTTATCGGGCTTGGGTTTAATGAACGGAACGAGGCGTTTGATTTCAACGTGGCGTTGTCCGATCACGATAAGTATGTTAGAAGAGAGAACGAGAAAGAGACCGGTGAGACCAGCGCAAGTGATTCTCATATTGATATTCATCCCGCTGTTAATCAAAGATTGAAGGTACACATTTTCAAGTCTTTTGCTTTTGAGAAATTCTACATGCAACCATTTTTCTTATACCGCTATACGTCGATTCTCATTTAATGTAGTTGCATATAGAATTTCACCTTTTTAGTAGTTTCAAACCTTTAATTTTGGATTTTTTAGAATGTGGGCTGATTTATATATTCTTCTTTGTTTTTTTCATATTCTTTGAGCTACTGACATAGAATTGTTGGGTTATAATTTGATTTCTTTTTCTTTTAGTGTTCTAAAAGTTTACATTTTGATGGATTTGAGTATGTGTCGCTGGGCGAGTTGTTGTTGTTATGATGATGATGATGATAATGATATGATGATGATGCTGCTGCTGATGATGATGATTCTTTTGGCTAATTTAGTGAATTTATTGGCGTTATATTTTGAAATATCGTGATTTATGACTGAACAAAGGAAGATATATGGTTGATTGATTGATTCAATTTATTATATTTATGATGATGATGATGATGGTTCTTTTGGCTATTTTAGTGAATTTGTTGGTGTTATATTTTGAAATATCGTGATTTTATGACTGAACAAAGGAAGATATCTGGTTGATTGATTGATTCAATTTATTATATTTATTTTTGTAGGTTCTGTGTTTTCATATTTCACATTTATAGATAAATAATAAATAGGGGTTTTAATTGGTTTCATCAGTTCTGTTTTGCAGTTGGTTGTTTTTATTTTACTGCTCTAAAAGATCACAATTTAGTCTGTAAAATTTGTTCATTATTTATGGGTTTTAAATACTGTCTTTGTCTTTATTTTAGGTGGATTTTGATCTTATGGTGTTTTGGGTTATAGGAAGGTGAGACCATTCGGATTAATGTGAAACCCAAGCCAACTAGTGGAACTGGCATGCTTTCAGCTGCAGGACTGTCAGCGGGGCATGCTGGTAGTGGAAAGCCTATGACTTTTAGCCTTGCTCCACCACCCAGTGGTGCAGGAAAAATAAGGTCTCCTCTCCCACCCCCTCCAAATGACCCTGCCGCTGCTCGGATGACCTCTACAAGTCAAGGTGTTGGTCTAAGAGCTCCCAAGGAAAGTAAAAGAGGAACTGACCCTTTAGCAGATTTTTCTCAACTAGAGGTATGGCTTTAACTCAATCCTTCACCCAGATATATGTTTCATGTGCTTTACATTCTCAAAAGTTTTGCTAACATTGATGTCGTTTTTCTTGAATGTAGTATTGCTAGGGAATTGGTTATCATAATATATTCAGAAGCACATTTTTTTCCCATTATGTATATTATACATGCCACATACTTGATTGGTTGATTTCTCTTCGTTGTATAGAAGTTATATTTGAAGCACTTGGCAAGCAATTTTGTGCCAACGTTTCTTCTGTACCATTCTGTGTGTTCATTGTTTTTACTTTTTGGATGTTGTAACTTGTATGTATCTAGCCACATTGACTTCCTTTATGCTTTACCTTCCTAATTGCTTTCCGCTAAAATCAATGTTTATTGTTACCTAGTCGTGGAAATGTCATGTAGGTTTTTTTCATACTTCAATGATGCATGGATGTTTTTTTTAGTAATAGAAACTCGTTTTTGGTTTCCACATTTAACAATAATGGTAACATTTACAGAGGAATCTTCCTGCTAGCGGATCAGGGTCTAGGAAGACCACTGCATCAGGATGGGCGGCTTTCTAATTGTGTGAACATTTCTTGAGTATGTAAGATCTTTCATTTGATGTTTTGGGTATTTGAAAAAGAAAAATGAAGAAAGGAAAAAAAAAAGCAAAGAAAGGACAAGGTATCAAATACTTCCATGTTTGAAAAATACTGTTTCGAAGACCATATTGATATGCCCCATTTTTTATACTTTAATTTTATATATGTTTTTCTTTTCATTAATTAAATATCATAGAGAAGTTTATTAATTTTCTGTTTAATTTTCTATGAATTGTTCATGTGTAAATTGATGTGTGACATGTAACTCCATGGCCGGCTTGTCAACAATACAAGATACTCGATTTGGGCATTGCCCTGAAAATAATTCTTTGATCTAAACAGCTCAACCACCAATCCTGGCACTTAAATGTTTACAACTAGGGATGGCAATGGGTACCCTATAAACGGGTACCCGGCACTACCCGCCCCGATTAAGTAGGATTAGAGTAGTATATAATCGGGTTCGGGTAGGGTTCGGGTAGTAAAATTACTACCCGTCACGGGTTAGGGTAGGGTTCGGGTAGTTACCTTAGGGTACCCGCTACCCGAACCCGATTAGAAATAATAATTAATTAATATGATATTTATATTTTTTATGTATAAATTATTTATTATTAATATTGTATTTAATTAAATTAATTCATCAAATATCATAATTATGACTTTTAACTTTAATTTATATTTATTAGTTAAATTAAATTTATTAACTTAATTTTTTTAAATAAATTATTCCAAAATTGATTTTAAATTTAAATTTGAAAGTCATACTTTGACTTAATAAACGGGTATTTAACGGGTTCGGGTAGTTAAACGGGTATTTTTTATTTTATAGGGTTAGGGTTAGGGTAACACAAATAAAAATAAACGGGTAGTTAATCGGGTTCGGGTTTTATATATTCTAATCGGATTCGGGTTAGGGTATCTCAAAATTAGCGGGTACCCGACCCGTTGACATTCCTAACTGCCTTTTCCAGACGCCACAGATTTTAATACTTAGGGTGAAATACATAAATCCTATTACTATTTTGAAATTAGCGAGAATTAATGTCTTTTTAATGTAAGGGTTAATATCTTTTTCACCCTAATACTTCAGCGTGCTTTTCTGATAGAGGGGAAGATTTCATGTCTGAATGAACCAGAGTTCTTTGTTTAATCTAGGGCAAAAGGCTAGCTCAAGTTTACAATAGCATCTGAAGTATCAGGCATCAAATGAGAACATATCGAAGAATATCCTCTAAAAAAAAAATCAATTAAATTATACACATGCCTCATTAAGGCCCAAAAAAAAACACTGTTCTTTGCCCTCTATCAACTAACCTTGTTGTAACGTAACGGCCCAGCAAAACAAAAAAGCCTCGAGAGAAACTCTGCGGTTTCCTCTAATACGGTGGAAGATAATTTTGTTAATGAAAAAAGTGCTGCAAACAAGAGCACCAAAAATTTATTGACCAACTCCACCCTTTTTCCATTTTTTCCCCTGGAACAAAAACCACTGCTGCTAAGTCTGCTATAATGAAACTGCTTGCAGCGGAATTCAAACCGCTTGCGCAGAACTTCTGTATGGCCTTCCGAACATGGGATCATTGACTAGTTAACAAGAAGTAAAATATGAGCGCTCTAGAAGCAAAATGAGTCTCTGGCTAAACAAATTACTAAAGCCGATACTCTGGCTTTAGAACCCAAAGCGATCCGGTTGGACCCTTCTCCAGTTTAGCGATTTCCTTCAATAGATTCTTAAACAACGGCAGATTGTTTGAGGGTATTCTGTCCTTGAAGTGATCCACAATGCTGGCAGAATCAGTGCTGCCACCTCTTTGTTGTATAAATGTACATATCCGACGTACCAGTACTTCAGGCTGCACACTTGATACATTAGAAGATGACCTAGAACTAGAAGTCCCATTAACTGCAGCCCTTCCCCTGCTAGAAGAACTTGAAGCCAATCCAAACTGATGTTCAAGCCCTGCGCCAATTGCTTGTTCTTGGTTTCCACGGATTCTAGCTAGCAATTCTGCCGAAGATAATGCCTTACCGGCAGCTGCCCCGGCTGCCAGGCCACTACTAGATGACTCACCTGCGGGTTTTACTAACTGAAAGTTCAAAGTTGAGCCAAATTTCTTTCGAACTCCTGATGGTGCACCGGCAGCTCCGGATTTTCCAGTCCAAGTAGGAACAGAAATACTGTCATGGCTTCGTAGCATTCGGGACTGGCGCAGTGCCTCTGCTGCTCTTTGTGCAACGTGTGAAGCCTGCTCCTCAAGCCTCATCTTCTCTTCATCATGAGCATTCATTATGGCATCATGGTTCACAGCACTCTGGAGAAAAGAAGTTGAAAAAAAGCAAGGAAGATTAAATTCACACAGCACTAGAGGCAAATATTGTTCAGCTGGGTGGAAAAAAGTTGTATGACAATTGAAGATTAAACATGCACACCAGCAATTTAAAATTGATATACACCCGGATCTAAAACAAAAAAGATCAATTTTCAGATATAATTAGCACAACCAAGCAAAGAATATGTTATGCATCAAATTTTTAGATACAACCAACAATGTGTCAAGCAATTAAACTTTAAACTATTTTGATGGATTTAACTAGAAATCTTCAATAGTAATGCTTTATAAGAAGAGGTTAAACAAAACAGTGAAACTACCATCAGATGGAAGAAATCATTATTAAAGATAGCAGACATATCTTACATGTATCCCTTGGGCATCAAAAAGGCTCCTCAAAATATTTTTTTCTTCATCTACTTCACCGTCACCATGATCATCTTTTTCTTTTCCTTTCCTCTTTGAAAGACCAGTGTTTGAGCAATTTCCTTTTCCACTGGCAGCATGAGCAGCACGAGAAACAGCTGCTTTTGAATGTTCTTGCTTATTCTGCTTATCTTTCCGAGAACCTACAATATTTACATCTTCAGACAACTGGCTGAATATATTAGATGTTTCAGTTGACCCATTCCCTCCATCATCATTCAGGACGAAAAGATCCTTCATATCTCGAGCTTTAAAGAACCTTCTCTGCTGGGGGTTCTTCAATATCTTATTGGTAAGAAAATGTTTGTAAATCTGTCGATGGTACACCTTCTCCTCAATTGTTCCACGAGTAATCAATCTATATACAGTTACGTCTCTTTTCTGGCCAATACGCCAAGCACGCTCCCTGGCCTGTTATAGGTGACAGCCATCAGCACAACAATTGTGAAAAGTGAAAACCTTCTAATCGAAATATTGAGCACAATGCAGTCAGATTTAACACAGGTCTTTTTTTGTCTTTTTGCATAAATTCATCTGAAGATGCTTTGGGTATGTTTTATATATCTTAAACACTATGTCAATCAAAAAGAAGTCAGTCAAAAGATACCTGTATGTCCGTCGATGGGTTCCAATCGGGGTCAAAGATGATCACCCTGTCTGCACCTGTTAAATTTGTTCCTAAACCACCAACTTTTGTCGTTAAAATGAAAATAAATACATCATCAGAGTTATTAAATTCATCTATCAAGGCCATTCTCTGTTTTACAGGAGTATGTCCATCCATTCTTCGATAGTCATAATCACCATTAATTAAGAAGTTCTCAAGAATGTCAAGCATTTGCTGTGTTTGAGCAAATAAAAGAACACGATGGCCCTGCTCCTTCCAAACCTTGAGCACTTGAGCAACAACTTTCATTTTTCCACTGCGTTCAGGATTTCCATAATCCAGATTCTGGCAGGAATGATCTCTCTCAAGCAGGTCAGGATGGTTGCAGATCTTGCGCATCACATCAATTCCATAAAGAGAATTTCTATTCCCATCCAGTATCTGTTCCACTTCTGAGCTAGCAAGAAAAGCTCTATAGACAGATCTTTGTTCGGCAGTAAGGCTACAAAAAAGTACATGTTCAGTCTTATTAGGCAGATGTGCATTCACATCAGCCTTCAAGCGCCGGAGGAGATATGGCATGATCAGATCACGGAGGACAACAGCACACCTGCACATTATCCAGTTTAAAATTCAGAAATAATTCATAAAGGACAATCAAAGATTTCAGCCTGAAGAAACCCAAGATGACAACAGGTTCTACTTCTTCCAACTTGAAAGCAACTAACATTTTTAGAGATATATGGTGCGCACCTGTAGGCTGTGGATACTTGTAATGGTGAAGCATTGGCATATCCACCAACAGATATAGGGACTGCAAACTCTGCCTCAAATACAGGTAATACACCCAACTTTCCAGGGAAAACAAAATCAAATAATGACCACAGTTCACTAAGCTTGTTCTGAATTGGTGCACCAGTCATTATTATACGATGAACTGTCTGAAGCTGTTTGCAAACCAGAGTGATTTCAGCATTTGGATTTCGGATTCGATGCCCTTCATCCAAAACTGCATAACCCCAATCTATGTCAAGCAACTTTTCCCCTAGCAATCGAAGTTGCTCATAAGTTGTAATAAGCAAACCAGATTTTGACCTCAAAACTCTATTTATCAAAGAATCCCATTTCTTGCTGCTTTTAGAAGACAAGTTCCCCTCATAATCACTGTCAAGCGAACCTCCACTTTCATAATCACTTTCTCCATCTGATTTGGCTTGCTTCTTCTTATAAGTAGGATCCTGAGCAGAATCATGTAGTATCTCAACGTGAAATTTTGGATACCATCTTCGTGCCTCCCTTTTCCATTGTCGCAAGAGTGTTACAGGGCAGACAACAATGCTAGGTTCATACATGTTACTAAAGTGCAATGCCCCAAGAAATGACAAGACCTGGACAGTCTTGCCAAGACCCATTTCATCCCCTATGATCCCACCTGCTCTTTGACAATGCAGTTCCCACAACCACTGCACTCCCACTTTTTGATAGTCAAAAAGTTTGCTAAAAATGGTCTTAGGGATTTTTAGCCCACCTTCAACTGTCACATAAGGAGGGTCATCATCATCCATATCCTCTGAGTCCTCTTGGTTTTCTTCCTCATCATGGGAAGTCAAGCTATCCCTCACTTCTTCTGCACAAATTTAAGAAAAAAATTGATACAGAAAAAAAAAACAACTTTCAGCTGAAAATGCAAACGGCACATATTCAACAGAAAGCAAAACAGATTCACCCAATTGTTCATCATAAATGTATGTTCACAACTATCAAGAACAAACATTAAGTTCATGCATATATGTTGACTGTTGGAAAGGAGTAATGACTAAAATAGTAACTTCAGCTAGAAAGAAACTACTTTAAAAAGATTTTATGGTAACCATAAAAAGCTTAATAACTTGAGCAGGGACATAATCTGAGCATACCTCCCTCTTCTATATCCCTTTCCTCACGAGAGATACGCTTTCTCCATTTCTTGTCAGGCAAAGGCCTCTTCTTTTTCTGTTTTGAGCGTTTATTCTCCTCTACCCCTTTCGCCGGAAGAAACTTTAAAGGTTTTTTTAGCCTTTGAAAAGGAAAGGTGGGTGCATCAAGCTTTGGCAAAGCTTCAGAATCAAGAAGTATGGTTGATGGGCGAGCTTGCGCAGCCTCTGATATTGAGTTTGCAGCCCTAGCAACACTAGCAGAAACAAGATCACCATTCTCGTCTTCTTCATTAGGCACGCTGCCCACATTAGATGTACTAGGCTGTTGAAGACGGCGCTCGAAGCCCTTAAGCTTATGAAAAGGAGTTAAGATTCCCTTCCGCACCAGTTCATCCCTTTCCTAAGCCAGAAATAGTATAGTATTAGCAGCATTCTCTTTCCTCCCCTTCCTCCGATTTTAAAAAGAGGGAGGTGTTAAACATAAACCATTTCAAACATATATTGCAGAAATAAAAAAAGACAACCATCTAATCCCTTCTCCCTAACCATAATGCGTCTGGCAAGCCAATAAGTAACAGATTTAAGAACTATATTAACTCACCGTTTCCACAAATCCTGCAGATGCTGCATCCAACACCGTATCAAAATGAACATCTTCATTAAATGAAACTATTTTCTTCCGCTTCTCTTGATTTTTGCTAGGTTTTTGTATATCTTTTGACTTTCTCTTCCGTCTAGGCTCTTCCTTCACCAGGTCCTTTATCAACTTGTCATGCTTAATGCCCTCTGATGAACTGTCATTGAGAAAACCAGTCAGTTCTTTCTCAAGTTCAGCCTTAGTTTTCTTGAGGCTCTTTAGCCTATCAGTAGCCAGGGCATGCTGAAGGGTCGAATCACGGGAAGACAACCGCATAACACTTTCATCATCCTCTCTATTCCCTTCCTCCATGCGGTCATCATTATCATCATGATCAGCTCGATCATCACCACTCGCAGCATTCTTCCCCTCTTCAACAGTGGATGCAACAGCATCTATTTCAAATTCCACAGCCCTCAATTTGTTCAAGAGTTTCGCTTGCTTGGATGATAATGACGGGTCAATGCCTTCCGACTTATCAGTAGGCTCCTCCTCAGTGCTCCCTCCCACTTCACTGCCATCCCCAGCATTGTTTTCCACCTATCATTCAACACAATCAGCCATTGTCAAATCTCCACACTCCACCAGGATTATTTATAAATGCTGGAAGCTTCTAATGAACAATACAATAACATTATAAAGTTGAAACGAAAGAGAGGTTAGAGCTGATACCTTGGCTAAGATATCTCGTTCGATATCCACGGGATTTGCAGACGTGACGCCTAAACTACTCAACAAGATCCTATCCTCCTCCTCCTCCATTAAATTTTCTTAAACCCTTACCTCTAATTTCATCAAATAAATAACCAAATCAAAATCACATTATATTCTTCCTTCAACAGACCGATTCCGCCTCTAATTATAACTATAAATAATTTATATAATCCCGTGATTGATTCGATTAAACCCAATTCCTGTTTGACTAGGATTGATTCGATTAAACCCAATTCCTGTTTGACTAGTAAACTGATTCTGAAAAGCGCGAAAAGAAAATTAATATGCAGATATAACTATGACATTAAAAAAAAACTGTTTTTGTGAAAAGAAAAACGTTTGATGAAGAGCTCGTCGACATACCTAAAGCTTGCAATTCCAATCGTAGCAAAACTTTTATATTAGTTTCGTTCCTTAAGATTAATAATAATAATCAGAAATAATAGAGAATTCCGTTTCACCGATTCGTTGATTTTCTTGCGCCTTCTCTCTCTCTCTTCGCTCCCTCCACTTTTCTCAATGGCCTCGATACGACCCAAATGGAGGTCGTATTTGGAACAAACTGCGTTTCGTGTAGATTTATTTTCGATCGTTACGCTCGCTTCCTGTCTTCCGCCGCAAGCAAAACTCAGAGTCATTAATTAATTTGGCTCCGTCGGCTATCAAAACGCTGCCGCACATCTGCGTTTCATCCCACCAACAAACCGGAACCGAATGAACGAATATCGTGTCCTAATAATTTCCTCCACGTGTAACAACGTGTACATGGAAATACTGTTCCACCAACATTTACGTGTCAATTTTCTACTGGCTAAATCTAAACAAGAGACCTGCATAACAATTCCGCGAAAAGCAACGGGACCCCCGTGCTATGTCAGTTTTCCAAGGCCAAAAAAATGGCGGAGCAAGCTTGTCGTGTATCAGGTGAAGAGGAATATGGAGAATCGAAAAGCATCAGCATATGCTGCATGCACTTGGCATACGAATTACAACCTCCACTCTTCGTCAACTTCAATTTCGATATGGCTCCTGAATTTCGTTGCCTTCTTGTCGGCGCCAGTGTATCTGGTAATTTCAGTCACTTCCAATTCATTTCCTTATCAGTTTTGCCTTCAAAAAACAAGAATTCTATGAAGAAATTTTAATTCTATTTTTACGTTGTGGCCTGGCCAAGGAAGACAACATTGCTGAAAATCTTGGCGGGAAAGCTTATAGTTGGTGGAAGGGATGTTGTAGAGTGCTAAACCGTTCGGCTTTTAACGCAGCAGAAGATTTAAACAAAATTGCTTAGAGTTGCACTATACACGATAGCTGCAAGAGAGTAAGATTCTATAATAAACTTATTTCTTATTATTCTCACTTTGAGTCTAGAACATGCTACTTATGGAGTTTCTCAGCAAACTACTTTTGGAAACTGAAATAAAACAGAATCAAATAAAATATTTAGTCTTTATTGTAGTTGACACCTCCCAAGAATCAAGCTTGCCTAATTAAGGCTGAAGATGTTGTCCCACGTCAGTCCCTCCCACCTGTAAAGAACTCGTCCTCGAGTTGTCTTCGAGCTGGGGATACAGAGGCATGTCTGAAGGAAAATAGGAATAAATGTCTGCAACATTAAAAGTTTTTGAAATATTCATGGTAGGGGGTAAATCAATGACATAGGCATTGTCATTGATTTTCTTCAATATCTTGTACGGTCCATATTTCTTTGGCTGCAACTTGTGATAAGTGCCGACAGGAAACCTTTCCTTGCGCAAAAACACCATTACCATATCACCTTCTTCAAACACTTTCTTTCGGCGATGCTTATCGGTTGCAGCTTTGTATTTAGCATTTGACTTCTCTATGTTCTGTTTCACCTCAGCTTGAACTGCTTGAACATCTCGCACCATGTTTTCTGCGGTTGCATGCAACCCTGGGATTTTAGGAAGTCGGGCAAGATCAATAGCATGCCTAGGAGGCTTCATATAGACTATGGAGAAAGGTGATTTTCCAGTTGAACTATGGACTGAGTTGTTGTAAGCGAACTCAGCTTGTGCCAAAGCATGATCCCACTGTTTTGGTCGTTCTCCACAAATGCAACGAATCAGGTTGCCCAATATCCGATTCACTACTTCAGTTTGCCCATCAGTTTGTGGGTGAGCAGTGCTGCTAAAATTCAATGAAGTGTCAAGTCTCTTCCACAAGGTGGTCCAAAAATGACTGAGGAATTTGCTGTCTCGATCAAAAGTGATCGACTTTGGCACCCCATGTAAGCGTACAACCTCTCTGAAAAATAGTCTAGCTATATGTGAAGCATCAGACGTCTTCTTACAAGGAATAAAGTGAGCCATTTTGGAATATCTATCAATAATGACAAAAACAGAATCCACACCCCGTTGGGTGCGGGGTAAGCCAAGAACAAAATCCATGGATAAGTCCTCCCAAATAGCTTCAGGAATTGGAAGAGGCATGTACAATCCTGTGTTTTGTGCTTGCCCCTTAGCAGTCTGACAAGTAAAGCATTTTCTAACAAAATTGCTAACATCCCGTTTCAGTTGTGGCCAGTAAAACCTCTCCTCGACATCTTTTATAGTTTTCTCCTTCCCAAAGTGACCACTAAGACCACTCCCATGCAAATCACGAATAAGTTTCTCCCGCAGTGAAGCTCGTGGGATACACAGTCGATTTCTTTTAAACAAGTACCCTTCAAAAATATAAAAGTCTTCCTTTGGTTGCTTGGAAACACATTGAGCCCAAATCTCCCTGAAATCTTCATCAATGGCATATAGGTCCGCAAATACTCAAACCCCACTACTTCTTGGCTCATAGTGACAAGTAATGTTGCTCGTCTACTTAAAGCATCAACTACTTTATTTTGAGCTCCAGATTTATGTTGAAAAACAAAAGGAAATTGTTGCATGTAAGAACACCAACGAGCATGTTTTCTACTTACTTGCTTTTGGGTGTTGATGTACTTTAGAGCCTGATGATCGGTATAGAGCAAGAACTGATCTTGTAGTAAATAATGTTCCCAATGTTTCAATGCACGGACTACAGCATACAGCTCTTGGTCATATGTAGACCACCGTTGGCGGCTATCACTCAGTTTTTCACTGAAGTAAGCTATTGGTCTACGTTCCTGCGATAAAACAGCACCGATGCCAACACCACAAGCATCACAATCTACTTCAAATAATTTTTCAAAATTTGGAAGAGCTAAAACTGGGGCAGTACACAACTTTTCCTTAATTAATGCAAAGCTCTTTTCTTCTTCATCATCCCACTTAAATCTGCCTTTCTTCAGACAATCTGTTAATGGGGCCACAATAGTACTAAAATTTCGAATAAACCTCCGGTAAAAAGTAGCCAGTCCATGGAAGCTACGAAGTTCACTCACTGACTTTGGGGCAGGCCAATCACGAATAGCACAAACTTTTCCTTCATCTACAGATACGCCGTTAGCACTTATAACAAAGCCCAAAAAAATAAGTTTATTGGTCAGAAAACTACATTTCTTCAAATTAACAAGTAACTTATTCTCTTGTAAGACTGTTAATACCTTCCTTAAATGTTCCAAGTGCTCGGCTTCACTGATGCTATAAATCAAGATATCATCAAAATATACCACAACAAACTTTCCAATGAAAGGTTTTAATACCTGATTCATCACCCTCATAAACGTGCTGGGTGCATTAGATAGCCCAAACGGCATCACCATCCACTCATAGAGACCTTCCTTAGTTTTAAAAGCAGTTTTCCATTCATCTCCAGGCCTAATACGAATTTGATGGTAGCCACTCCTCAAATCAATTTTTGAAAAAATTTTTGAGCCCTCCAATCTGTCCAACATATCCTCTAATCGTGGAATAGGAAACCTGTAACGCACAGTGATCTTGTTAATTGCCCTGCTATCTATGCACATACGCCAACTGCCATCTTTTTTTGGGGTTAGCAAGGCAGGAACTGCACATGGGCTCATGCTCTCTCTGATTAAGCCTTTCTGCATTAAATCTTCAACCTGTTGTTGCAAAATTTCACTCTCCTTTGGACTCATTCTGTAGTGTGGCAGATTAGGCAAACTAGCTCCAGGCACCAAGTCAATTTGATGCTGTACTTCCCTCATGGGTGGTAAGCCTTCTGGTAATTCTTCAGGGGTGAGGTCACTAAATTCTTGCAGTAGTGGTTGTACTTCTGCTGGGATTTCTTTGGCCTCCTTAGCTTCTTCTGTCATTACTAAAGCTTTCACCACCAAGGCATGAGTTTCCTTGGCACGCCTAAAGTCTGCATCCACAACAAATTCTGAACTAGTGAGAGTGAGGAAATTTTTTCTTCTATCTTCAGAGACTTTAGGTCGACTTTCCCCTTTTACTGGGACTAAGGTGATTTTGATGCCATCCTTATGAAAATGATAAACATTTTCTCTACCACTGTGCTGGGCATCAAGATCATATTGCCAAGGTCGACCAAATAAAAGGTGGCAAGCATCCATTTCCACAATGTCACAAATTACTTCATCCTTGTAGAACTTGCCGATGCTTATGGGAACCTTACAACGCTCAGTCACCTTAATACCATCCACCTCCTTAATCCACCCAATGCGATACGGCGTAGGATGTGGTTCTACTGGTAACTGCAACAATTGTACAATCTCTCTAGAAATAATATTATCACAACTACCACTATCCACAATAAGATCAAAAATCTTATTAAAAATTGTGCACCTGGTTCGGAACAAATTATGGCGTTGAGATTGATCCTCCACCTTTGGAGCTAACATTAGCTTACGCATGACGTAGACGGGTCCGTCATATTCTTCACCACCATCAGGTTCACAAATACCTTCATCCTCTAGTAGCAAATCGTCCTCCTCATCCTTGTCAATGTGTGCTGTCAAATTCACTTGCTGTCTAGATCGGCACTCGTTGGATCGATGGCCAGGTTTACCACATTTGTAACACTTTCCTGCCATAGGTCTCGCATAAGGATTTTCAGTCTTGGTAACTTCTCTGGCCAATGGTCTTACTTGTCTTGTATTCTTTTCCTCAGGTTCCTCCTGAACACCTTTCCCCTTTTCATTCGTAACTTTGGAAGAATCAAAGTAGGGCCTACGTGAATTTTCTGCCTTATAACTTGTCATCAATTCTGCCTTCAAGGCCATATTCTGTGCTTCTGCCAGACTTAATAAAATCTGACATCCAATGTGCTCTTTGATTGTTGGTTTTAGCCCATTGACAAATCTTGCTACTTGTTGCCCTTCCGTCTCCGATAGGTTATTTCTAGAAGATAACCTAAGGAATTCTGCAGTGTAATCTTGAACAGACTTTTGACCCTGCACACAATTTTGATATTGTTGAAATAAATATTGTTCATAGTCAGGGGGCAAAAACCTACTGATTAATGCCTGCTTCATGGATTGCCAATGACGAATGGGTTGTCTTCCCTGTCGGCGACGATTATTTTGTACTTGCTCCCACCAAGCAGATGCTCCTCCTCTTAGACGAATTGCCCTAATTTCACCTTTCTGTCATCTGAAATCTCCATGTATTCAAAGAAGCGTTCTACTTCAGCAAGCCAGTCAAGAAAATTCTCTATACCAAGGTTTCCTTGAAAACTAGGAATGTCAACCTTAAGACGATACTCATATGGGGTGTAGCGTTGGCCTCGTCCCATAATATTGCAGGCTCGATTTTCGTTGTCTTCAAGGTCTTCTGCATACATGTCATCCTCATAGATTTGGAGTCTACGCGGATTTTCTGGAATTTGTTGAGCAGCAGGTTGGTTCCCTTGCCCCTGCAGACCCAAATTTCGCAACATCTCAAGTATCTCACGAAGGGACTGTTCCATGCGATCAACACGGCCTTCTTGAATCTGCAATCGATCACTAAGATTTGGTATCCTGTGAACGTTGTCACTTGGGTTGTTGTTGTCCTCGTTGTTACGTGCCATTGATTGGGCGAACTCCCGCTCTGATGCCACCTAACGCAGCAGAAGATTTAAACAAAATTGCTTAGAGTTGCACTATACACGATAGCTGCAAGAGAGTAAGATTCTATAATAAACTTATTTCTTATTATTCTCACTTTGAGTCTAGAACATGCTACTTATGGAGTTTCTCAGCAAACTACTTTTGGAAACTGAAATAAAACAGAATCAACTAAAATTAAAACAGAATCAAATAAAATATTTAGTCTTCATTGTAGTTGACACCTCCCAAGAATCAAGCTTGCCTAATTAAGGCTGAAGATGTTGTCCCACGTCAGCTTTGCATTACATTTAACTTGTTTATAGAGGCGATTTAGCTTTACAGAGGATCTTGGAGTAACGCTGTTATCTTTGCTCTCAGTAAATTTCCCCAACCTTGTTTTAAAGATTAAAATTTGCCATTTTTGTTTAAAACTGTTGTTGTTCTGTGCCAAACATATGCAGGAGAGGTTTCATTGCAGGGCAACTTCACAGCGGAACACGTGATATTGGAGGCGAGTGAATTAGGCTTCCTTTGATTGTTGCTTTCGCTACTTGCTTTTGTCTTCACTTTTGAAATTGAACAACTTTTTTCTTTGGGAGTCTAATTTTGCTGTTTGCAGTTGAAGGAGTTGTTCCTGTGAGGAGAGAAAAGTTGATTCACCTGCTTGATATTGATTTGCAATGGCGAATGCATAAGGCATCTGATGGGCATGCGCGTCGAGTCCAAATTTGTATGGGTCTTCTTCATCCTTTGCAGGTATTATGAAGTTATTAATTTGCCACTTATGTATGAATAATATCACCACTTGAAGCTTTATGCCTTTTAACCTCAATATATGCCTGTTCTAAAAACACACACACACACATATATCTGTGAGTGCATGAATGTAATGACGCCTTGTGCAATACTATCTTGTTACAAACAAAAATTCAGCAGCCGCCCTCCAGTTTAAACACAGAAAAAATTGCAGATACTTTACTAGTTTTTCTGATTTGTTGTTTGTAGTGACTCCATTGTTTTCTCAAACCAAAAATATCTTTTACAAGATGAGGTTATTGTGGACCTTGATGTCATAGCGAGGATGGATTTACTTGATTTGTTTAAGGAGAAATGTGAGCAGGTATTGACTTCGGTTGTCTGTTATGATTTTTACATGCTCCAAGCATGATATTGTTGAAGAGCTGGAAAATGAGAGATTAGATATGAATATGGTGCTGAAATCATCACTATCTAGTATCTTTCTTAGGAAAAGGATATAACTGTTGATATAACTCTTCATTATTGGATACATTTCTTTCTGCAACAAATAGTAAAATTGACAATTTCATTTTGATTACAGTGTTGTCATTTGATTTTTACATTGGCTCGCATATCCAATTGCTAACCACATGTAGAACATAGATGTTCTTCTAATATTCAAGTACTCTAATTGATGATTGCATTATCATTAGCAAGACCAATGTATGCAACGCATATTTTTGAGGGGTTGGATTGGAGAAATGGGCAACACATCTGGCTTGCATCCAAGATGGTGAATTGATGAGATATCAGAAGTTGACAGAAGTTATTGAGTTGAAAAGCTCAGAACATTTGCTTTCTGTTGTTGAGGCCTGGCTTCATTCTGAAACCGAGTGTGAGAAAAAGAAATCCATAAACACCCCCTGCCCAAGTCCATAAAGCCTCGACCTGTGGTACTTCTCCTTTCACCTCATTGTGGCACATGTGATCTCTCGTAGTCAACTATTTTCAATAACTTTGGAAACCAAAGCCAAAATACAGATGGGGAAAGGTTTTTGTAGTCATATACTATTGACTTATAGCTGGCTAATATGGATTTATACACTTGTTAGCTCCTGGTTCTCTCTCTTTGGTAGCTTTTTTTTAAAAGGATAATGGTGAAACCAATGATCTGTCTTTGGCAAATATTGTTGTAGTTTGTCAACTATTTTGGTGGTGAATCTCTATGAAATTTGTTCAAAGATGTTGTTGCTGAATATATGCTAACTTCTGGATCTCGTCGGCTACGCCTGTGAAGCCTGATCCGAAAATCTGCCTTCGGCAAATAATGTTGTAATCTCATTTAACCTTTGAGAACAATGCACATATATCTTATGAGGTTTATTAGTTATCTGGAGAATTAGTTGATACAAATGCTTTGGGAAAATTCTATTTCCTGACGTTTGTTTTGATACAATCTTGACAAGAAATGTGCCTTTTGGTTGTTAAAACTAAAGCTGTAAGTAATTATGCTTTTAGGCTGTTACTTTGTTTTGGCGGGCCGAATGTATGATTGTGATGGTACTTCAAGGAATGACTTTCGATATTACAAAAAATTAGTTATCGATCGATTTCCTTCCGGCTGCACTTTGCATGATTTGAAAATGTTTACACTGAATTGCTAACGCTAGCAATGTTAGAAAGCCTACTGACTGCCATTACAATGTACAAATGGAGATGGAATGATGAAATCTTAAGATACTGCTGCTAAAACATGATTGATTTGCCAGAAAATTCTAAATTCCTCAATGTTTGGCATGCAACTTGGTTTCCTTTTCAATACACTGTTTACCTTTTCCTCTCTACTCCGAAGAATTCAGCCTATTCCATCCAGCCAAATAGTTTCAAAAGGATGCGAGCTAATGATTTTTTTCCCAAACTGTGGTGCCCTTAAGTCGGTGTGTTGATCCTGACAAAACGTACCATGATTAAACTTAGAACATAGACTTGACGCCCTTGTTACTAGTCAATTACATTGGGCCCTTGGAGCATAAGCAGAGCCCTTAGAATCGGCCTAGCGAAGAAGTTCAGGATTCAAAAACCCAAAATGATCAGGAGCGGTCAAACCTGACCTTCAACTCCTCTGAATGAGAAAATTACACACTAATCCATCAAATAGCGTCATTTCTTCAAATAACCGCCCACTGAGACACATTTTATGCATGAGAGATGTGGGCATCATGCAAAAGGGAATGGTATGAACATTCTCTAGACACTATACTCTCTGAATTCTCATACCCAAGTTCTCTCAAACACCCTTGTTGACTTGTTGATCCAAGAAAGCAAGTTAAGCCACCATCAACAAGCTTGAAACTTTTTGGCATCAACAGCCCTATTAATCTCACGGGACATTGAACGCAACCAGAAAAACCTCCTCAAGAGTGGAAAATAAGGCAGCTTACTGCTGCAGGCTCATCTCCTATTGGAGATTAGTTCCATCTGAACTAATTTCTTTATCTTGAGTCTAACTCTGATTTAACTTAATGCTTTCTCTGAAATGTGAAGCTACCCATTATCAGAGGTTTCTGGAGCAAAAGTACAGTATAGATCAAGAGACCCATTCCATCCGGAATTTGAGAACAGCATCCGAAAATCTCACTAATCAGAGCATTAGACTTCTGGGATATGTTAACTAGCTTGTTTAACTTGGTATAATGGAATTCAACATAAAGAAGTAAAGAAAGAAGAAACTTGCAAGCATGACTACAAAGGTGAAAAACAAGACACCTTTTTCTTTTGGTCTCAACTCATCGTTGGTTGCAGTCATGATAGAGATGCTTCTCCAACTCCACCACTCAACCACCTCATCAACAGCAACACTTCCCACTTCCAAGCTGAACTAAGTTCACATCATTGGCCATTCCATGGCGTCGACGTCAACTTCCTCCCTCCTGCCGGCATCGAAAATGGGACCCGTTGGAACAAACAAGCAACACGTTAGAACCATTACAAGTTAATCAACAAAACAAAACCTACCTCTTGTAAGCTTTTGCTGCACAACAATTTTAAAAATGTGTGGAAATACTTACCAATATCGGGATCGAAACAAACATGGAATTTTTTAAAATTACGACATTTTTCAGTATATATTTGACTATAGAATCGAAGATCGATGAATGCATCAAAATTCTCAGAATAAACTTTTAATGAGTATTGAGACAATATGAAAGAAATTCTAATCTATACCTAAATTTGTGGGTTAGTGATGTAAGAGTGGTTTTTGTTAATAGATATAATCGAGTTGAGTTGAAATGATTTAATATATGATTTGAATTTGGTTTGATTTGAAAATTTGAAATTTAAAATTTGATTCGAAAATTTATTTTTAAAATTCGAACTGGATTCGATAAAATATTCGAATGTCGTGAACTCAATTCAATAAGTTAGATTTATCATTTTTCAACTATATATTATGAGGATAAAATATTAAAATAATAAGAAAATATAAAAAATACATATTAAAAAAAGTAATTAGATTAGTAAGTTACTTGAGCTAGATATTGAAATATTCAAATTCAACTTTATTAATGATTGAATAATTCAAGCTCGATTCAAAAAATAAATAAATTAAATTTAAATAATTATCGAATCAAATTCAAATAATTTACAAGCAATTTGATTTATGTATACTAGAGAAAAACATCTCGGTAAGACACGGTGAGTAGACCTGCTCATGGGCCGGTCCGAGCTCGGGCCGGGCCCATGACAGGTAATAATAGATTTTACATGCCCAAGCCCGGCCCAGCCCGACATTCGGGCCTGATTTTTCTGTCCAAGCCCGTTTTCATTTTTATACTACAAGCCCGAGCCCGACCAGAAAATAATTTTTTTTATATTTTAATTTTAATTTTATTTGTTTTTTTATTATTTTATACCCTTTAAAATTTAATTTAATTTGTCAAAATTTATATATCAATTTTCATATTAAATATTTATAATCATATTTATTATTCAATAATATTTTATATACATATAATTATATTATATTTAGTAAATATATATAAAAATTTAATTAATATTAAAAAAGATATATATAAAATAAAAAATAATAATAATTCGGGTCGGGTTCAGGCTTTGAAAGGCAAACCCGAGGCCTGGCCCGTTTAAAAATTTTGCCCAAGCCCCTTTTTTTATCAAATATTTTTGTCCAAATCTGATCAAATTTAGAACGAACTTTCGGGCTTATGCGGATAGCCCGACCCTTGAGCAGGTTTAACGGTGAGAAGACGGATGGGTTGTTGTTGTTGTTGCTGCTACTTACGGGCTCCTCTTTGGTTTTGATGTCTACTCAAAGTAGACCAAAGATGATGGCCCCAGGCTGCCCTTCTTGCAAGAAACCTCATCCAAATCCCTCACTGGCCCTAGCCATGGTTGGGTCTGACCTTTTCCAAAATCAATTCCAACCAAAAAAACAAACATGAAACTCTGCAGTGTTTAGAGGTTAACCAACCCACTAAGAATTTCATGCAAACATTCGCAAAAACATTCAACTTGTTGACCAGTTCAGTTCAACAATCTTTAGAAGATTAGGCAGCGGTAAATAGTAGAAACAATCTTTTGATCTCGTGATTAAAGATGAATTATAATATATTGTAAGTCTTTGATTCGAATTCAAACATTTTCATTTTTAATTATTTAATATTTCTTTTATAACAAAAAAAAACATATTTTAGGCTGCACATATAATTATATACTAACAGAAATATTATAACTTCGTAAAAAGAAAGAAGTATTACAACTTGATTAGTAGAATTGATTTATTAGCATATACTATGATTTAATAAGCTTTTACGTGCAATGTTAAACTAGCCACAGTTTTGGTTCAGCAATGAATATTTCAAAAAATTTTGGTACGTTTTGAACATTTTCAATATAAATCAAAGCACGGAATTTTTTTTTACGTGACATTCAATAAATTCAGAAGTCATAATAAAAAATTTGAATAATCATTAAAGGTGTAAATTTATGAATATTGGACAAATCGTTCAGGAATAAAATTTATTTATTTTCATAAATTCATGAATATATTCATTTAATATTTATAAAATTAAAATCGATTAAGAATATTTTAATATTTAAATGCATCGAGTTTAAACATAACATAAAATTTTTTTATCACATTCAAACCAACTGCAAATAATCTTAAAAATAAACCAACAAACCATAAAAAATCATTTAATATTCAATTCGTGTAATCCGTCTAAAAGAATCTTCTTGGATAAATTTACTTATAAATGCAATAATTATTTAAAATAAAATAATAAAAACGGAAAACGCATATAATTGGAAGCTATGCGATCAAAATACAACCGAGAGAATCGCGCGCGCGACAAGAAAACGAAAAACCTTTCTTTGGTTACTCTCTTCTCCATTTTTTTTGTTTTTGTTTTTTTTTCCTCATTTGCATTTTGTTTTCGGGAACAAAAAAATTGAAAAAAAAAAAAGAACACCGCGAAATAGCCGGGAGAGCTTTTCGCGGATCGAATTGTCTCACGCAAACTACGTGGTAGCGCGAATTTCTTTGCTTGCTTGCTTACTTTTCCTTTTCTTAATTCGAAAGTTGAGAATCTGTTTTTTTCTTCTTTTTTGTATGTATTTTTCATTTTTATTAAATATTTATTCTGTATTGAAATGCAAAATGCGGGGGGATTTGGTTGAGGTGAAATTTGATTTTGATTAGAGAAAATGGATTCGGCGAGGAGTTGGCTTTCGAAGCTACAGCCGAGGGAGAAGTTGAGGGCTTCGACGAGGAAGGAGCCTTTGTCCAGCTGTGAAGGCCGAGGAGGAGAAAGCAACGACGAAGCGAATATGGACGAAGAAGCTCTCTCCAATATCACCAAGCAAAAGGTCGCCGCTGCCAAACAGTACATTGAGAATCATTACAAGGAACAAATGAAGAATCTCCAAGAAAGAAGAGAGCGGTATGGCTTCCTAATCTTATGCTTTTGAAAATATCTTTCATTACTTATATAAGTCGTAAATTATATTGAGAAACAAGGATATTTCTGTAAATTACTGTTATTACATAAATCTTAAATATTAATAATGAAAATCTAACTTTTGGTAGCATGATATGATTTAATCTCCATAATTATTCAAAGGTATTGCAAATTGAGAAATTTCCTCACGATTTCAAAGGAAAACCCGAAAACGACAATAGTAGTAGTCTTTTTTAGCATAAAAATATATCGAACAACGAGAGGCAAGATATAGTGACAGACTGACTGGTAGGTCTGCGAGCCTTGCCCCTATGATTGACTGAATTATTCTGAAGGCGACTTCACCTTTTAAATGGTAACCAGGGTCAAAATAAGCACGACAGAGCTTGTTCAGGGTAACAATTTGGTCTGGATTTTATAATGATACTAGGATATTGGCCATTTTATTACAATATTTGTCAAACTTTAGTACATTGTTATTGTCTTTTTTAGATAAAGTTATTTTCTAATAGTAATTCTTTTTTAATAGACGAACGATCCTGGAAAAGAAGCTGGCGGATGCTGACGTCTCCGAGGAAGATCAAAATAACTTGCTAAAGTTCTTGGAGAAAAAGGAAACTGAATACATGCGCCTTCAGAGGCATAAAATGGGTGCTGATGACTTTGAATTATTAACTATGATTGGCAAGGGTGCGTTTGGAGAGGTAACTTCTATATATTGTCTGTTGTCATGGATCAGGTTTGCTTTGTCCTTGTGCAAGGAGCACTGATGCTGTTGACTACTCACTTTCCTTTTTTTTTTCTCCAATTAAAATTAATCTTTTGAGTTACTTAAAATTGTCTTCATTGTGCAGGTTAGAGTTTGCAAGGAAAAGACAACAGGTCAAGTGTATGCTATGAAGAAGCTTAAGAAATCAGAAATGCTTCGAAGAGGCCAGGTATTCATTTATTATGGCCATGTGTATTGTTAAGGTTTGGTACACTATTCATTTCGAACGGTCCCGTCTTATTTAGGTTGAGCATGTGAAAGCCGAAAGGAACCTGCTTGCTGAAGTTGACAGCAATTGTATTGTCAAACTCTACTTTTCTTTCCAAGATGAGGAGTTCCTTTATCTAATAATGGAATATCTACCCGGAGGAGATATGATGACCTTACTTATGAGAAAGGATACCTTGACTGAAGATGAAGCAAGATTTTATGTTGCAGAGACAGTTTTGGCTATTGAGTCTATCCACAAGCATAATTATATTCATAGGTTAGTATATAGACAAAACAAACTGTCAAGGTGTTTTTTGTGACATAAGGTTAACCTTTCGAGTGCTAAATGTTGCAGGGATATCAAGCCTGACAACTTGCTATTGGATAGATACGGACACTTGAGATTGTCAGATTTTGGACTATGTAAACCCTTAGATTGCAGTACCCTCGAAGAACAGGATTTTTCTGTGGGAAGCAACATTAATGAGGCTACAGAAAATGATGAACGCCCAGCAGCTCCAAAACGAACGCAGCAAGAGCAACTACAGAATTGGCAGAAGAACCGGAGAATGCTTGTACTTTCTCAGCTATTTGTGTCAACTATCCCTTTATCTCTCTATATCATAAATGGTTTGCTAAATTAAATTAATTTATTGGTGGCTCTGAGCTATGTTTCCCTTGTTTGGTGAATTGAAGATGGTCTCATCTATGCATCTTTTCGCTTGTGGAATCACTAAGCAAAACATTTTGGACCCGGCATTGCTTTTGTATCATAATATTTGTAAAAAAAAATTGTTTCTGTTCATATGTGTTTGTGTATGTGTCTTGAAGCAGTGGTTATGAGCTTTTGGAAGAACAAAGAAGTGCCTGTTAGATGATTCATTTTTTTTGGGGTCAAATTCTTGGATTTTGCAGGCTTATTCTACTGTTGGAACTCCCGACTATATTGCTCCAGAAGTCCTCTTGAAGAAAGGTTATGGAATGGAATGTGACTGGTCAGTAGTTATGCATTTTGAAATGAAATTCCATTTTGTTTCACATACCAATCTTCTTTTGGTTTGTTTGACATAGCAATTGAATTTGTAACTGTTTATTTAGAAACAGAGTTGATTATGTCTGGTTGCAGGTTAGAGGATATTTCATTTTTAACTATTTTATAAAAAATGCTGTCTTCATTTTGAAAGATTAACTTCCATTTCTCAATAACACATGGTAAATTAAAGTGCTGTCCTCTAATGATGTCTAGAATGCCCCAATTTCTTGCACAGACGGTATCATAGATTGTTGTGATTGATGATAATTAATTTGCACAGGTGGTCACTTGGTGCCATTATGTATGAAATGCTTGTGGGATATCCACCTTTCTATTCAGATGATCCCATGTCAACTTGTAGGAAGGTAAACCTGAGAAATATTGCCAATTGATGTTACGTACCTTTTCCTTTTCTCAATTGTTACTTTTGTCTGGATCTAGCTTGTGTTATCTCTGTTTTTACTTTTCTGCTACTTTCATTTAAAGAACAGTTAATTGGTCCTGATTATGGTGAGGTTGGGATGTGAAAAGAAATTGTCACAGTCGTGATAAAACATTTCATGTTTTTCATAGATTTTTCTTGTTTTATGAATTTTTATTAGGGAAAGACGGCTTCAAGTATAATTCTTTTTTTCAGTTGCATAATAGCCATCTATTTTAATAAAATGAATGAATTGATGAAGAAAAAAGAGGATATAAAGAGGTTTCATTTGTCTAATAATGTCACATTTTTTTTATTTCTTGCATAGATAGTAAACTGGAAAACTCATTTGAAGTTTCCTGAAGAAGCAAAGTTATCTGCAGAGGCAAAAGATCTGATTAGCAAACTCTTGTGTAATGTCAATCAAAGACTAGGATCAAAAGGGGCAGGTGAAATTAAGGTGTCGTTTGGTTTATCCTATTTTACATTCTTGAATCTGTTCCTTAAACTTGTTTCCAGATAAAGGAGATTATCTTGCTTCATTTTACTTCTCTAGGATCATCCATGGTTTCAAGGTGTGGAGTGGGATAGGATATATCAAATGGATGCTGCATTTATTCCTGAGGTTAATGATGATCTAGATACTCAAAATTTTGAAAAGTTTGACGAGGTAGTGATATCCATTAATTTTCCGATTCAGTAATGCTGTTTATCTTGCAACTTTAATGTCGTTCATGATGTTTCTTTTCTGTTTACTTATTACTGTGCAGTCTGAGAATCAGAGTCAAATGCCATCAAAATCTGGTCCATGGAGGAAAGTAAGCTTCCAGTGCATTTCATGATTTTTTGCTCCATAAAACATTTCATGGCAATGTGTTTCATATGCTAATTATTCATGACACGCTTAACCATTTTTTCTTGATCATCCCTCTATTTTGCAGATGCTTTCATCAAAGGACCTCAACTTTGTGGGATACACATACAAAAATTTTGAAATTGTCAATGATTATCAAGTGCCTGGGATGGGTATTCTTCTTTCTGCACGTTATGTATGGAATTATGTACTTAGATGGCATTGGTTTCAGAATCGTGTGTAGGGATGCATATCTGACCAATATTTCAACTAAACCTTCATAAGATCATTCTTATTATATCGTATAAGCTGTGTTTTAGTAATTTGCACTAAAGATTTTTCTAGGTTTTTGCAATAGATTCTTGGGAATGTGAGTGCATTGATATTTATTTTATTGGGGTCAAATTTTCAGATCACCACCCAAACTAACTGGAAAGTACAGCATGATCTATCTAGCTTATTTGATTTATCGCTGGTGTCACATATAGTACTTTGTTTTTGTGTGGCATTAGTTTTATAAGATTGTCAGTATTTTGACTTTGGAAACTACTTTATAAGTTGACATTTGCTTTCTCTTTGTAGCTGAGTTGAAGAAGAAGAACACCAAATCAAGGAAGCCATCGGTTAAGTCGCTTTTTGGTACTGCTTTTTCCTTATTATATTTCATATGTTGTTGCATCAATACCACTATCTTTAACATATTTGATTTTCCTATCTTATTACTCGACATAGAGGGTGAGTCAGAGACATCGGATACATCAGACTCGACTACTAATGATCAGCCTATTCAAGGGAGCTTTTTGAATCTCTTGCCTCCCCAACTGGAAGCCACTGAAAAACAGTGCCGATCCCAGTAACTTGTGCCATCTTTTTGGACTGTTGGAAGACAAGTTGGTCTGCATCGCTAACCAGAAACCAACCACAATCTGATACTCAAACGACATTTTTCCATGCTGCCTTTTGCATTTGGACACATCGGTGGGTGGTGGCTATGTCTGCAAGAACTTCAGGTTTGATTCACAGCTTAAGGTCTAGATAACAAGGAAAGCTACCGCCTGATCACAGTTTTTTTGTTTCTTTTAAATAAAGATTTTACAATCAGGAGACCAGAAAAGGAAAAAGAAAAAGAAAAAAGAAAGAGTAAGGATTAGGGGGTAACTACTGATTCATTTCTTCATTAGTGTCAAAAGCAGCTAAATATTGTACAAAGACCTGCTCTTAAGTCATACCATCATGTATACATGCTTTACTAGCGATGTGTTAACAATTAGCACAGAGTTAATACTGACCCTGCTCTCTGTTCTCTTCTATCCTTTCTTCATGTCTTAAAAGTTTTGAGTGCCCTGAGAGATAGTTCGACGAGGGTTAACCGAGGGGTGCCATGTTCACCCGCTTCCACATTGTAAGATTCAAAGAGGATCATATGAGTATAATTTTTTTTCCGCATTAACGAAGAGGTTGTTTTCGTAATTTCAATATGTAATATTTAAATCACCAAAAAAAAATTATATCACATAGGGAGAATGGTTACAACTTACAACTAATGATAGCACAAACCATTTAAGGAGCATTGGACACTTTTACGTCACCCATGTTATATTTATTTTGATACTTGGGAGAGAGAGTAAGATGTTAATAAGAGATATAAAAGTAATGCAAATTAAAATTTAATAAAAATTTTATATGAATACACTAAAAGATAAAAAAAAAATGGTATTTCACCTATCAATATAAAATTTAACACAACTTTTATGTTTTGCAGTATATAAACACAAACTACAAAGCAGAATAATCATGTCTAGGGGCAAACCTAACTAACTAACAGATTGTCTTATCAAACATGAAAGAAGAGAAACGAATATTTGTTATTAAATCAAATGTTGGACAATAATTGGCAAAATTATTAATACCTGAAAAGGAAGTTGCTCTCAACCTACTGACCTCTCAAGTCCCCATTACCCAATTCAGAATCTTGTGAGCAACCAGATGATGATGGGGCGCATTATTCCAAAAGAAATCATGGGTCCAGAGTCACTTTTTGGCTGCCATCTGTCATGATATTGTGCAAATGTAGTGTCACCATCAATTTTCTTTTGTTTAACCAAATGTAGGATCTCAATTGACCAAAATAATCCAATTGACTAATTGGTCAGTCTGACATTTATGCTACATTGAGAAGTTGTCTTCTTACAGAAAGCTTAGAATAAAACTGATGGAACGGAATTTGAGAACTAGCACTACTAATCAGTCATTGTGTTGCAAAAGTTAGCTAGATAGCTCTCAACTGACGGGTTTGAGTAAATTCTATTTATATCATGAAAAAATAGAGTAATAAGATGCAATTTCATAAAAAATTTGTATATATAACACTTGCATTCCTTTTTTATTTTCATTGCGATCTCTTTTATAAAAAGAAAACTATAATTAAACTCCTATTAAACGAAAATCATCAAAATTCTAAGTTGCTATTGAGCTTCGTATTCGAGACGCGGTTTATTTATTATATATAAAATGGTGACAACCATGCATATATCTTTTACAAGGTTAAACTTGCTCGAGAATGTTGTGACATTATATGTCTGTGGTAATTAACCTATGCACTTGTTTGGGTGTGCAACGGCTTCAACCAAGTCTTGAAAACGAAAAAAAAATAAAGCAGGCGAGCTGGACCTGGTTGTTAATTTGAAGGTTTTGGTAGTTTGTTGTTGAAAAAGAGATAGAAAAAGCATTTGACCCCTTAAATCAGAGACAGCTTCCAACATTGGTATTGGTCGGTCTGGCTCTGATGAGATCCTTGACAAATTCTTAATCACCATGTTTCATACCCATTCCTAAAGCACTTTCCATTTTAATTAAATAATGAGTTACATATAGTGTTTGTATATTCTTATTAGTTCTCTTGCTTTAATTTGGGATATATATTAGTCTTGATTTCAATATAATATATATATTACATGACCATAGAAATATGTGAAATTCTTTAATCTTTTTTGCTGGTTGTGATAATTATAATAGAATGATTTATATATGATATTTGATCAAAATCATCATCTCAATAGCACAACAACATTTTGTATGTATATACAGTTGTATACACGATTTAATTAATTATAGTTTGATAAATCACAAGTTTTACATTATTCATTATTTTGATCTAAATTATATGAAAATATGTACTAATATTTTAAGTGTTATAATAATATAGTAATTAAAAAATTGGTAAAATAATTTTGCCAAAAAATTAAAATCGATTAATTATGGTTAAGTGAGTTAGGATTCCCATAAATATTGAATTTATAATAGTACTTTAAGAATAGTGTTTCCCATATATGTAGCAGTAGCAGTAATATAATGATCGACTTAATTGTAAAAAAAAAAAAGATTACTTAATTTGTTTAGAAAAAGCAATAATTATATTTACATTTCACATTAATCGGGTCCATATGAAAATTAAATAATGCATAGTTGCATACATCGATAAAACAGATTTAAGAGCAAGAAAAAAAAAGTCAAGATAATAATAAAATGCAGCTAAATATAATTCATATATACATATATATTTCATATTGGGTGAGGGTCCATTAATAAAAAAAAATGCGTGGATAAAACAGATTTACGAGCAAGAAAAAAAAAGTCAAGAAATAATAAAAGGCAGCTACATATAATTCATGTTGGAGATGTATAATGATGTGTGCCATAATCAATGTTGCTGTCACGCCTTCGGCTTCAAGTCTTCAACGTTTGCCATTTTAATTAACCAAACCATGGTTTTTACCTTAATTAATTAATTAAACCTGAATATTTTTACCTTTTTAAATTGTCAGTATATACAATATACGCATGGCTTAGTAAAAACCTGGCTTAAACAACAAAAAGAAAACGTCAAATTAAGAGAGCAAGGATGTCTCAACATCACTAGGGAAAACCACCATTAATTTCTAATTACTGCTAAATGCATATACATATAAATATACATATACATATTTCCTTGATTAATTTCTAAAATAAGCATTTTCCTTTTCTTTTACTATTAGTTTCACAAACCCTAGAATTATATGTAGCTGCATTTTATTGTTCCTTAATTAATTTCTAAAATAAGCATTTTCCTTAATATATGTTTTATAATAAATAACTGTAATAAAATTAATATATAATATATGTCACTTGTAACTTACTTTAATATAACACATGTGCCATGATTTTACATTTTTTTAATGATAATTTTATATTTTGTGGGTAGTTCTTCTTTCTACATCCAAGCAAATTCCACTAGTAATTATTTCCTTCTGTCAAATAGGTTTTTAACATGGAATTATGCTTTCATGGCTTCAATATATATGCTCTTGAAAATCTAACGAACGTTAATAATGGGAAAATCACTACCAAAATGACGTCTGCTTGGCTTTTAGCTTCTTGTCTTTTTCTATGTGTCTGGCTATGCCGGCCGCGCTCTTGCATTAAACAATTCCCTATGTTTAATCTTCGCTCACTTCTTTGGTCATTTCTTTGCTCATCCTTGCACGAAATTCCCCTTTAAAAATGGTCTCCAGCTTTCATTTACACCCTCCCACACCCCTCAGCTATTTTCCTCTCTGCTTTTCTCCTTTTTCTTTGTTGAATTACTCCATCTTTGTGGTACTTTCCACTGATGAAAGGAGGATTTGAAGTGGTTCATGCGACTCTAGACATGATCCAGCCTCATCATGAACCTATATGGGACTTTGGCTCTCTTGGGTTTCCGACAACAAGTGCTGTCGGCTCCAACCCGAGGCCAACAGTTGAAAATCGTTGCATAAACTTGGAGAGAAATGAACTCTCTGAGTGGGTTGAACAGATCACCAAGCAGCTCATTGATGACTTGCCAGCTGAGACCGCAACCGATCATACCAGCTTGCAAGCAGCTGAGACATCAATGGTGTCCGAGGACAACTTTGCCTCATCGCTGCTGGGTGATTTTAGGCCAAGGAAAACAGTGAGAAGAAGTTTTCTGGATGGCAGCTGCGGTGAAGAGCTTCAATGGGGCAACGGACTTGGAAACCAAGCAAATAACGTTTGCGAAAATGGAGGGAATGCTAGAGGGTTAAGTAGGTTAGACGAGCAAGGTTTAAGCTTGATAACTCTTCTTTTGGAGTGTGCTGTTGCAATCTCTGTCGACAATCTTGGCGAAGCTCATAGAATGCTGCTTGAACTGACCCAGATGGCTTCTCCTTACGCTCTTTCTTGTGCTGAAAGGGTTGTCGCATACTTTGCCAAGGCCATGTCCAGTAGGGTTATTAACTCATGGCTAGGGATTTGCTCTCCTTTGATAAACTATAAAAGCGTTCATTGCGCCTTCCAAGCCTTCAACAATGTTTCTCCATTTATCAAGTTCGCTCACTTCACCTCCAACCAAGCCATCCTCGAGGCATTTCACCGACGAGATAGGGTTCACATCATAGACCTTGATATCATGCAAGGTCTGCAATGGCCGGCGCTGTTTCATATCCTAGCTACTCGTATTGAAGGGCCTCCGCACCTCAGGATGACCGGCATGGGCAGCTCAATGGAGCTTCTGGTGGAGACAGGAAAACAACTTTCCACTTTCGCCAAACGCCTTGGAATGTCGTTTGAATTCCAGCCAATCGCGAAGAAATTCGGAGAAATGGACATTACAATGGTACAAGCCAGGAGAGGAGAGACAGTAGCTATTCACTGGCTGCAGCATTCACTGTACGATGCTACGGGACCCGATTGGAAAGTACTGAGACTCTTCGAGCAACTGGCTCCAAGAGTGATCACGTTGGTCGAGCAGGATCTCTCCCATGGCGGATCTTTCCTGGACCGTTTTGTGGGCTCTCTCCACTATTACTCCACCATGTTTGACTCACTCGGAGCATATCTGCCAGCTGATGACCCTGGCAGGCAGCGCATCGAGCATTGCCTTTTCTACAGGGAAATCAACAACATATTGGCCATAGGAGGCCCTGCAAGAAGCGGGGAGGACAAGTTCAGGCATTGGAGAAGTGAGCTTGCAAGAAATTGTTTCCTGCAGGTCCCTATGAGCAGCAACTCCATGGCTCAGGCACAACTAATACTGAACATGTTCCCTCCTGCGCATGGCTATAGCCTCGTGCAAGGCGACGGAACACTTAGGCTTGGATGGAAAGAAACTAGCTTGGTTACTGCTTCTGCTTGGACATCGCCTGGCTCTAGATAGCTGCTGCTGATGATTCTTTTTTCTTCTTTGTAATTGTTTTTTGATCTTCTATGAACTTGCGTAAGTATAATTAATATACACTAAAAGTAAATGCGATTTCCTCATCCTTGTTTCATAACTAGCAGAACTTTCTATTTATTAAATTAGCTCTATTTCGAGTTTTCACTGACGGTTCATTTCTTTATTGTGATGGCCACTGGTGAGGTAGAAATTTATTCCTTTTCAAATGAAATTCCGTTTGAAGTAAAAATACTTAATTATATATTATTTTTCCAAATTATCAATGAGTATAATATATATTTACTTAAATCATGGCCACTTAATGAGTTTTTGATGAACTCATAATTGACAACATTGTCATTTATATGGAGAGATCGAAAAGTGATTAATAAGTTAAATTCTTAAGTAATTAGTTCCAAATTTTTTGCTAGCATGAATGTGATAATCTTACAATACTCATTCCTAGATCATAAGGCAAACTAAAAGAGACTATCTAGGAGAAATTCTAAATATACCTTAATTTTTTACTCTTTACACTTCATTTTCTTCATTTTGATAGTGATAGATGCAAAAACAACACTTCTGATCTCTTAGGATTCTCTCAATCGGGTTGTAATATGTGATCAAGAAAGCACAACACATAACATTAAGCTTTTAGTCAAAAAATTTAAGAGTATGGAAGATTACTTCATCTTCAAAATCAAAGTAAATCATCAACCTATTTTAAGATATACAAATTCATTTGAATTTCACATTTATAAATCTTTTACCAATAAAAAATTGTAAATATTTGAACTTTCATATCGTCCCATGAAAATTCAAACTTTAACTATTGATGTCAACGTTGGTTGGCATTCAACATATTGAAATCTTGATGACAGGGTTTATAGGCTTTTGCCAGACAAGAATCAAGACTAGTAGCTAGCAAATCACCCAACCCAACGTAAAACCATACCATTTTCGCTTTCAATGCCCCAATTAATTCATACATATATTCATATGGTAATTGGTACCACAATTACTCGTTATATACATTATAGAAAGAAATTATTTAAAATATAATACATTAAAAAGATTTATATATGCTTGTTTTGCATGTTGATCATGATTGTGGTGCTGTTTGCTAGCTGTTCTTGTACCGCAGCAGTTCAACTGCTTCTTTAGGATAACGAAGTTTCACTGATCCGAGAAAGAAAAGTTTTTACACAATATTCATGCAAGTTAATAATTTATTTCTAGCTCACTCATCCAAAACATAAAAAAGTTTTCAATTGCTACAAATTTAGATAGTTATAATGATTGCAAGTGTCATAATTTAAAATTTAAATTTGTTAAATGTTGCTTTTCATGGAAATGTAAACTTCAGCATGAACTTTGAGAAGGAAATTTTTGCGTCGATGTGTTGGCAAAAGAAGCATGCACAATCAAGCTCGATTATGAGAGATTGCAGGATCCTCCATTCTTTATTCGATCATTGCTATCTGCTGATAAGTGAGGAGTGGATTTTCCTCGGGGTTTTAGTGTGTGTTAGTTTTTCTTAATTTCCTTTGAAAACCAAAAAAAATTATAACATGAACCATTTAAATTTCAAATTGAATTTGTATAAATAATTTAATTAACAGTTCCATCCCTGCAATTCAAAGATTTGACAAATTAATACTCTTTGTCAGCAAGGACGATAGGAAACATTAATACCAATTCACAAATAAATACCTGCGGCAGGAGAGGGTCGGGAAACAAATTAAAAACTTCTAGATTGATAATCTCAAATAGGGATATTTATTAGGTTTAGTTAATTTCAAATCAAAATTATTAAAATTGAATTTAATTGAATTAGTTTATTTTTGTTTCATTAGTCAAACAGAAAATTTTAATTTAGAAATCAACCAAATCGAATTAAATTCAATTAATTTGATCAGTTAATCAAATTGATCGAAATAACAAAATATTTTAAGTTAAATTATATTTTAAATTTCAAAAATTTATATTTAAAAAAAACTAAAAAAATATCATCCAACAAAATATTCAAATACCAAAGTATTAAGTTAAAAGCTGCAACAATAAACTAAATTTCAATTATTAAATATAGCTTTAAGTTTAATATATTTTTAGTTTTTTATATTTCAATTCAAACTTTGATTAATTTGGTTTTCAAATCAAATTAATTGAAAATCAATTTTTTTTAAAATTATTTTCGTTAACCTACCAAAATAATTTCATGATTAATGAACTAATTGAATTAAATTCGATTAAATCAATTAATTCAATTAAAAATTAAATATAAACACCTCTATGAATAAATATATCAAAGATATATACAGGTCAACAACCAAGCAATTCATGAGAAAACCAACTAAAATAGTATGAGTTGAGTCACAATTGTTTAAACATATTATTCGTATTGTAAGCTATGATATGATATACTATACAATTAATACATATTCATTCGTAGGATTGATTTTATCATGAATTGGCGTGCAAAATATCACTAAACAAATGAATCGATATGTACGGATGATACATTTCGACATGCTTGTAGTTAATTTGAATCAAACTCAGTTAGATTTTGATCATGATCAATTATGTAAACAAATTATATGTGGAAAAGTGTAGATTTAGCTTAATAAAATTTCTTATTCCATCACTAAAAAACTTGTCATAAAAGCAATATCGAACTTCGCAAATTAATGTCTACCATTAGATACACACGCACACATGCACTTCTACTTCCTTGGATGTCTGCCCGCAACGTCATATATATATATATATATAAAGAACACATGAAATTTAATTCAATTATTTCATACATTTTTGTTAGGAATTGAAATTTCAAAAAGTTGAGATTTGATTTTCTATTTTTTCTTATTAAGATTTAATTTTCCATAAATATGTGTGTGCGTATGCTCGCGCGCGCGTGTGTGTATATATATATATATATATATATATATATATATATATATATATATATATAAACAAAAAGGAATCAATCATTATTATTTTTCAGAGAAAAGAAGGTGAAGGTCCAAGATTTCTATGTGCATTTATATTGTCACTTCTATCATTAGGTTAATTAGTGAAGTTATTAAAAATTAGTTTTTTTTTTCTAAAGATAAAAACACTACTCTTGTTAAAATCACAATAAATTTAACAAATGAAAATAGGTTGCCTTAAAAATATAAAAAATAAATTAACTTTTTTTGCAAAAAAAATAAATTAAATAGACTAATATTCAATACATCGTCAATAAAGTACTCTACAAACAGAGTTAAGATGATGACACATATCCTTTAAAATATTAAAAAAATAAAAAATAAATAAAACAGAACATGTTTCATCATTCTAATCATGCTTATGGAGTAAAAAAACTTCATTAACGATGTTCAGGATAATTATCCTATATATATAGATAATATATATATACACACACACAAAAGGAAGTAAAATTATTCTACAGTCAAACCTAATTACGTTATTTGTTTTATGCATCTTTTTTAAACTTAGAGCATACACAAAAATTTGGCCACAATCCCAATATAGTGTAAGTTTGAAACCAGAATCCCAACAATCAAATTCAAAAATGATTAAAAGAAAAAAAAACTTTAAAATTTATCACATTATTTAAAAAATATTTATACTTTTATTGCATTCAAATAAATTATTAATCTTTAATTTACATTCAAGTAAGCCTTTAACTTTTAATTGTACCCAAATAAATCCTTTATCTTTATTATTTTACCAAAATATGTTGGAAAATTAATACAAATAAACATACCAGGATCTCATATTCAATCATTAAAAAAAGATTAATACGGAAGCGTACCTGAATCCATTGGAATTGATTTCTTGAGGTTAGAGTCTTCCACGTCTAAATCTTTTGAGAGAATCTGTATCTCACTCAACGATGAGATATGTTGTGAGAATTAAATTATGTTTAGACTGAGGACCATAACCTATTTATACTTGAAGTATATTTTATTTTATTTTGGCCCATCATAAAATAAAATAAAATATTGGGTCTCTATACATTGCAAAGCCCATACTAATTGAGATGTCCTAAAGTCCAATAACTTAAACTTTATTTGATCACTTCTAAGTAGACTAAATAGATAGCTTGTAATGTGCAATTAATTGATATATGTAGGCCCACTAAATAATTTCCCAACAATCTCCCACTTGGGTCACAGATGTCACTTGATAATTGTATATTTTAAAATAACTTTAAGAGCTCTAAACTTGCTATCATCACAAAGCAACATCTCTAAACAATCTGGTCCATCAATCATACTAATATAGGATCAAAACGATCTTCGTTACATATATTCCGTAACTAGACCCATCAATGATCACGTATATTAATATAATCAACGACATAGGTCAAGTATGGATGTGTAGCATGGAAATTACATGCAACGTGATCCCTTAAACATGTCTATTTCCAACTGGTCCTACTTTCAAAATTTTATGCTCAACTGCAATTTGAAAGAATAATACTTTATTTCAGAGTTTCAGTAATAACAACAATACTTTATTCTGATAAAAAAATGTCTCAATAACAAATGAATATCAATGAAACAAACTCCCACTATACAAGCATATCATCAAAGTGGACCACACTCATACGAGCTACATGCTCATGAAACACCTTAGGTGGTACACCCTTAGTAAGCGGATCCGCAATCATGGAGTTCGTATTGATATATTCAATAGATATCTGAAAACTCTGAACTCTCTCCTTAACAACAAGAAACTTGATGTCAATATGCTTCGACTTCGACGAGCTTCTGTTGTTCTTAGAGTATAATTCTGCGACTTTATTATTACAATAAATCTTCAATGGCCTCTCAATGCTATCGACAACGCATAGCCCAGTGATAAAATTCCGCAACCATATTGCCCGGTTCGATGCCTCATAGCAAGCTATAAACTCTGCTTCCATGGTGGAAGAAGCTATGAGTGAGTGCTTTACACTCTTCCAAGACACAGCTCCTCCAGGTAACATGAAAACATAACAAGAAGTAGATCTTCTGCTATCAAGGCAACCAGCAAAATCGGAGTTTGAATACCCAACGATCTCTAAATGATTTGACCTCCGATATGTGAGCATGTAATCTTTAGTTCTCTGTAAATACCTCATAACCCTCTTTGCTGCTTTCCAATGATCCATTCCAGGGTTACTTAAATATCTGCCAAGCATTCCAACTATGTACGCAATATCCGGACGCGTACAAACTTGAGCATACATGAGACTCCCTACTGCTGAAGCATAAGGAATCTTCTGCATCTCTTCCTTTTCAACATTATTTCTTGGGCATTGAAGCAAACTGAATTTATCACCCTTAGAAATGGGCGTGTCTCCTGATGCATAATTTTTCATGTCAAATCTGCTAAGTACCTTATCGATATAAGCCATTTGTGATAAGCCAAGTATTCCTCGAGAACAATCTCGATAGATCTGTACGCCCAACACAAAAGATGCATTCCCAAGATCTTTCATCTCAAATTTATTTGAAAGAAATCTCTTGGTTTCATGCAATAAACCTATATCACTACTTGCTAGCAGAATATCATCGACATATAACACCAGAAGAATAAACTTGCTCCCACTGATCTTGTGATAAATACATTGATCAACAGTGTTCTCCTTAAAACCAAAAGAGGTGATCACTTGATCAAATTTTTGATAACATTGACGGGATGCTTGTTTTAAACCATAGATGGATTTCTTTAATTTGCACACCAAATGTTTCGATTCATCCAACACGAAATTTTCTGGTTGCTCCATATAAATTGTTTCTTCAATGTTACCATTGAGAAACGCTGTCTTTACATCCATCTGATGTAACTCCAAATCATAATGAGCTAAAAGTGTCATAATGATTCTAAAAGAGTCTTTTGATGAAACAGGAGAGAAAGTCTCTTTATAATCAATGCCTTCTTTTTGAATGAAACCTTTGGCAACTAGACGTGCTTTATATCTTTCGATATTGCCTTTCGAATCCCTCTTAGTTTTGAAAATCCATTTACAACCAATTGGTTTCGCTCCTTTAGGCAATTTGACAAGATCCCAAATGTCATTATCCTCCATTGATTTCATCTCCTCTTTCATGGCCTCAATCCATTTATGACAGTGAACACCTTGTTTGGCTTCACTAAAAGATTTTGGATCATCTTCTAGTCCTATATCAAACTCGTGTTCTTGGAGATAAACGATATAATCATCTGGAATCGCCGATCTCCTTTCTCTCGAGGATCTCCTTAATGGCACTTCCAATTGAGGTTGTTGTTGCTCTTCAATATGATTAGGTGGTAACCCAGGAGTGTCTTGATAGTCCGGGTTTGCATCTTGAATAATGTCAGACATAATTATCTGATCATTCTCAATTGCAACTGTAGGAACTGTAACATGTTCTTCCTCAAAGATAAAATTCCTAAGTTTGGCACCCTCATCATATTCAACATCCTCAATAAATTTAGCATTCCCTGTTTCGAAAAAGGATCTATTTGAGGGATAATAAAACTTGAAACCCCTCGATCTTTCTGAGTATCCAACAAAATAGCAGCTTATTGTTCTTGAGTCCAATTTCCTTTCGTTTGGCTTGTATGGCCTAGCCTCAGCTGGACAACCCTAAATATGTAAGTGCCTAATACTAGGCTTCTTTCCTATCCATAATTCATATGGGGTTTTAGCTACTGCTTTGCTTGGAACTTGATTAAGAATGTACACTGCAGTCTTTAAAGCTTCTCCCTGAGTCTGGTAAAGAAGAATGATTAATCATACTTCTAACCATGTCCGTTAGGGTCCGATTTCGTCTTTCAGCTACACCATTTTGATTTGGAGTCCCTGGCATGGTGTATTAAGGAATGATGCCACATTCTGCTAAATACTTTGCAAAAGGGCCTGAACGTTATTCACCTGATCCATCGTATCTATCGTAATATTCACCTCCACGATCAGATTTAACGGCTTTAATTTTCCTACCAAGTTGATTTTCAACTTCAGCTTTATAGGTTTTGAAAATCCAATGCCTGAGACTTCTCATAAATCAAGTATAGGTACCCATAACGAGAATAATCGTTTATGAAAGTAATAAAATACTGTTGACCATTCCAAGAAGCTGTAGGGAATGGGCCACAAATATCAGTATGAATTAAATCCAAGACGTTTAAACTCCTGTTAGCCCCAGTTTTCTTGATATTTGTTTGTTTTCCCTTAATACATTCAACACAGATTTTGAAATCTGAAAAATCAAGGGAATCAAGAATTCCTTCTGACACAAGCCTCTTTATTCTTTGTTCAGAAATATGTGCTAAACGCCTGTGCCATAACATGGAAGAATTCTCATTAATTAATTTGCGCTTTGTACCACAATTATTTATATGCAAGGATTCATTAATGTGTGAGGCATGAAGATTTAATTTATATAGATTATCAACTAAAGAACCTGTGCCAATAAGATTTGAATATTGAAAAAGACTAAATTTTCCATTTCCAAATGAACAAGAATATCCTGATTTGTCCAAAAACGAAATAGAAATCAAATTCCGTCTAAATGATGTACATAAAAAGTCTCTTTCAAATCTAAATAGCAATCAGATTCTAACTTTAATCTAAATAAACAAACAGCCTCAACAGGAGCTCTTTCGCCATTTCCTACGTAGATGAATCTTTCAGCATCAGTTGGCTTTCTCCTCCTTAGACAACCCTGCATATTCACACTTATGTGAGTAGTTGCACCTGTATCTATCCACCAAGTGTAATTGGGCACTAAAGCCAAATTAACTTCAAAATAAACAAAGTTGAGAAGTTTACCCTTTTTGGCAAGCCATTTAGCATACTTGGAACAATCCTTCTTCACATGATCACATTTACGGCAAAAGAAACAAGTGATCACCTTATCTTGTTTCTGTTGCCCCTTAGGCTGTGAAGTTTCAGTATTTGCAGTGCCTTTTCCTGTGTTCCTTTTTCTCTTTTTATTGGCAGTAATGTCATTGGAAGAAGATGCTAAGTGAGCACTTTCTATCTTCTCTTGTTTCAACCTCTCTTCCTCTTGCACACACTGAGCAATGAGCTCATTAAGAGTCCATTTCTCCTTTTAAGTGTTATAACTTATTTTAAAAGGACTAAATTGTGCAGGAAGAGATATTAAGACCAAGTGCACGAGAATGTCCTCAGACAACTCTAACTTTAGTGCCTTTAGTCTTGTAACAAGATTAGACATTTCCATAATATATTCCCTTATGTTTCCTTTACCGCTATATCGCATTGATACAAACTTAGACAGGATGGTGCTTGTTTCGACTTTTTCATTTGCAGTGAACCTGTCTGCAATTCGTTGTAGGAAACTCTTAGCATTTTCTTCTTCAGGCATTGCGCCTCTGATGGCATCCGGAATTGAGTGCTTTATGATCATCAGACTCATACGGTTTGAACGCTCCCATTTTTCATAAAGTGCCCTTTCCGCAGTTGTACTATTATCAGCAAGGGTGGGAGGTTTATCAGACCTGATCGCATAGTCTAGATCCATACACCCAAGCACAATAGTAACATGCTCCTTCCATTTCTAGAAGTTAGTGTTGTTAAGCACCGGGATATTATTCGGATTGACAGATATAGAAGAAACATTTACTGTAAACAGAAAAACAACAATAATAAGCTCACAATTAACAAATAATAATTTTGGGTCATATAAGATACCAAGCACAACATTAAAATTTAGTCTTTTGACAGAAATTTTAATTTGTAAGCGGTACTCTTAAACTTTATTAGTAAATATTGATAACCAAATCCTTGCCAACAACATGCCTTCCTTTGGGCCGACATATTGCATGCATGGTAAAAAATAATTTTATCACATATTTACTATCTTATTGCGTTTGTAATTCGGCCAAAAAATAACCTTCCTTTGGGCCGATTATTTTCCGCAGGGATTAAAAACACAGTCATTTAAATTCTTAAATGACAACCTTAATTTTCAAAATAAATAAATTAACATAAAAAAGGTCACTTTGGTGGCATTTTATATTAATTTAATTTATTTTGAATTTTTATTTATTTTTAACATATTATGCACATATACAAAATATTGAGAGTACACAAACTAATTCACATCAATAGGGAGAGTGAGTACTGTCAATCAACTCAAAATATCATGAAATATTTTATGATGAAATACAATTTCAGAAAATACATGCATAATATATCAAAACATCGAAATTACAATGAATATTAAATAATAAATATTTAAGAATTTCAAAAAATTCCAGAAAAATCACTAAAAATTTTAAAATAATAAAATATACTGGACTGGAGAAAGTAGTGGCCAAAAGGCCACGGGAAGGCGGCGCGTGGTTAACCCGTGCCACTGCCGCGTGTGGGTAAAAGTCCCACGCGCACTGTTTTGTTGTCTTCTCTTCTCAACCAGGTCAACCTGACCCAGCATGCACTTTGAACAGTTTTTTTTATACCCTTTTCATGCAATTTTAACCAAAATTAAACCTAAAATCATGTAATTAAGTCCTTTTTCTACAAAACCCATGCAAAAACAAATCAAAAACATCAAATAATGATGATAAATCGGATCAAGAAATATTCAAGAAAGCTCCATGAAAACTCTTACCCCTTTTCGTGATTTTTTTCAACCAAAACAAAAAATACACCGAAATTGTGACTTTGATTCAACCATATAAGTCACAAGAACAATTATCATCAATCAATTTGAATTAAAACACATAAAATATTATTGTTTTGGTTAAATTTTAATTTCGGGATTTAAAGAATTGTAAAAATAAAATTCATCAAGCATGAGACAAAAGTCCAGAACTTGTTCACATGATTTTAATCCTTATTCCATAAGGAATAAAAGCCCTAAGGTTTTACACAATAATTTTTAATTCTCAATGATCAAACATGATAGGCTCTTGATACCACTTGTTGAAAAATTAATACAAATAAACATACTAGGATCTCATGTTCAATCATCAAGAAAAAATTAATACGAAAGTGTACCTGAATCCATTGGAATTGATTTCTTGAGGTTAGAGTCTTCCACGTCTAAACCTTTTGAGAGAATATGTATCTCACTCAACGATGAGATATGTTGTGAGAATTAAGTTATGCTTAGACTGGGGACCATAACCTATTTATACTTGAAGTATATTTTATTTTATTTTGGCCCATCATAAAATAAAAAAAATATTAGGTCTCTACACATTGCAAAACTCATACTAATTGAGATGTCCTAAAGTCCAATAACTTAAACTTTATTTGATCACTTCTAAGTGGACTAAATAGATAGCTTGTAATGTGCAATTAATTGATATATGTAGGCCCACTAAATAATTTCCCAACAAAATAAACTCTTAATATAAATCAATTTTTTTGTTTAAAATAAAGATGACTTGAATGTAAATCAAAGAAAAATGATTTATATTGGTATAATAAAAATATAAAAAATTACTTAAAACAAAATATATTATATAATATTATATAATTAAGAAAAATTCAGCATGGTGTATGCTAGCAATTATTTCAGTTAAATTCTCACAACATCATAAGCGAGCGAAAAACATGACTCTATGTGGACCGGGTCTACAATTTTTCAAGTAAGGGAAAGCACGTTTTCCCAAAAAAAAAAAAAGAGTGAGTCAACTCAGACAGAACACAGACGTGTTAGGTCAGGCGGCAGACAGAGAAGGTATTGCTTAACCCCCTTCTTGTCTTTTTCTTTTTCTTTTCTTCGCTTTTTTAAATTCCTATTAAAAAAAAACAAATATAAAATCTCCTGTTTTTTCCCTTTTCCACTTCTTCTCCTCTATTCTCTCTCTCTCTTTTTTTCCTCATCAACAAATAACAAACACGTTAACTACTATTTCTTTACTATTTTGATTTTTATTTTTATCCAAAAAAACAGTTTTCTTATTTCATCTGATTTTTTTTTCGGCCATTTCAGATTTTCAACCTTTCTTTTTCAATTGATTGCAATTGGACGTTTGGTTTTCCCAGTTGATTCATATTTCATCCTCTTGTTCTCAGGTCAATGTACCTGGGATTTTTCTCCCAAATTAGGGTTTCCGTTTCAAATGTTGGAGATTTTGCTATCAGACTGTGTAGTTGAGGTCTTGAGGAAGCTGAAGTTTTTCTGATAATTCTAATAATTAAATCCTCTATTGACGTTTCGTGGGCTTAGATTGAAATCTCCAATTTTTATTTGGTTTTTAGCTTTATTCTTCCTAGGATTTCCTTTTTCCTTATTCTTCTTTTGGTCAAAGGCTTAGATTTTTTTATCTGACGCTTTTATCTCTGCTGATTATTGAAGAAAATTCTGATTTTTTTGTCTTCTCATTAGCTGATGCTTTGGAGGCTTGGGGTTTTCAATTTGGTAAATCCCTTGAGCTCTGAGAGCGTATTGGAGTAGGGGCAATAAATGCTGAATTTGACACAAATCCGAGTAAAATAGCTTAAATTAAGCTCTTTGGAGGTATTGGGTATTTTTGAAGATAGTAGATTTTTTTTTTTGCTTGAAAATGGATCACTTGATTGGTGGTAAGTTCAAGCTTCGAAGAAAGATTGGCAGTGGCTCTTTTGGAGAACTCTATTTAGGTATAATAATCCAAATCTCTTTGATGGCTTTCTCCTTCTTTTTATGGAAAATATGTCTTGTTTCTTTGTCAGCGTTGTCCTTTATTTTCTGATTTTTTTTCGTTTTTGTTTTAGCCGTAAATGTGCAAACTGGAGAGGAAGTTGCTGTCAAACTGGTATGTGATCTTTTCTAGAGGATGTGTTTTTGGTAGTCTTTTGTTGGTCTGCTAATGGACTGGTTTCTAGCTGTGGTTGTCAATTGGTAATGATGATTTTTGGGTCCTTGAATACTTATAAGTAAACGTATCTTTAGTTTTTCATATTCTTGCTTTCGTGTTTGTTTTCCCCACATTTATTTGTAGTCTCTTATCTCTCTAAAAAAAGGCAGTTATTCTTGCTTATCTTTTTCTGTTGTTTAAGTAGTACTAAGTACCAAGCTTTGGAATTTAAATTTCATCGTTTTGTCTAAAAAATGATCAGAAATAGGCTGTTTTAGTCATTGCATTTTCAACTTTCTATGGTTCATCTTTTAAATATAAAGACAAAGAACATTTGTTATTGCACTTGTTTCCATCCTGTGAAGACAAATAAGTTGTTTTAGACAAGTGAGAAATTGAAAACATGCTTCTCTGAGCAAAAGGTTTCAAATTAATGCTTAAGTGTAATTTGGAGGACAATTTTATCAACTTTGTATTTCCAAATTTCAACTTTCACTTTTCATTTCCAACTTTCACTTTTCATTTCCTTTTTTTCCCTTTGAAATGAAGATGTGGTGATGCAATTTGTGAGAATGTATCACTTTTGGTTTTGGTGTGAATGTATGAAAAAATTCTTAAAAATTGAATTCAAAATTGATGAACAGTGATGGGCAAAAACATTTTTTTAAAATTTAATTGACATCTTATATTCGCTAACTTCAAAAGCAATGACCTTAACCTAATACATTTTTTCTATTCATGATATCAGGAATCTGTGAAGACCAAGCACCCACAGCTTCATTATGAGTCAAAATTGTATATGCTTCTTCAAGGAGGAAGTAAGTCTCTGTCTCTGCCTTGCTCTCCCTCTCTGTCCGTCCTGAAAAATGATTTGGTACTGCATCATAATTTGACCATAGTCTTCTCTGGGATAGCCTTTTCGCTGAAATATCATTATGCGAGAAAAAAACCATAGAGAAAATATACAAGCTCTGGTCTTATGGCAGCCAGTAATTTTCTTTGATTCATTACTTTATACATCAATCTTCGTTCTATTTGCTACTTGGCTTGGTAGCTGCTGGTTAGAAAGACGATAGCAGGTCTTCTTTCCTTTCCATAATTTTTGCACTATCAACTAAGTCTCTAAACGATTTGTTCAATATGCTATCGCAAAACTTTCTATGGACATGCTGGCAGGTTCATGTTTTATCTGTTGCTTTCTTTTTTTTATAAATTTATTTATTTTTAAATAACTTCGTGTGGCTTCTCCTTGATATAGCTGGCATTCCCCACCTCAAATGGTTTGGAGTTGAGGCAGATTACAATATCATGGTAATTGACCTTCTTGGACCTAGTTTGGAAGATTTGTTCAACTACTGCAACAGGAAACTTTCGTTGAAAACAGTGTTGATGCTTGCTGATCAATTGGTAAGTTTATGGTGGTAAAGAATAAGTTTTCAGGTTTTTTCATATTCAATTTCCCCTTTTCCAACCTTTCTTTGTCTTTTTTCTTCCAGATTAATAGAGTAGAACATATGCATTCAAGAGGTTTTCTTCACCGTGATATAAAGCCTGACAACTTCTTGATGGGCCTAGGACGGAAGGCAAATCAGGTACTCATTTTTGTGTTTTTCTTGTATGTTATGTTGGTAGATATAACATGCACATGGTCATAGACTGCTAGCACAACCAACTGCAAGTTTGAATTTTTTGTCACGGTAAGAATATTATTCCATTGCTGGGAATAGAACTTTGTTACACTTGAAAAATATGAAATATTCTGGTATCATTTTTTCTTTTCAATTTTGTTATCACAGGTATATATCATTGACTATGGTCTTGCAAAGAAGTATAGGGATCTTCAGACTCATAAGCACATCCCATACAGGTGATTATTTTTTCTTAATACAGAAGTTCAAACTTGAAGGTCTCAAGACTGTATAGTTTTCATCATAATACATGATTGTTGGGATAAGATACTAGATAAGAGAGTTGCTTTGTAATCTATATACTTCTTTTCAGCTGGATGTTTGCTTTTCATGGAGGCAAGGCTGTCTTATCATTTTGTACAGTTTGAGGAAAATTATAGTGAAAGATTCATCGGTCTTCTGAACTGAGCCCTTGTGAATAAAGAAAACTCCAAAACTTGAGGCATTGCTCATATATCATGCTATCTTTTCTTTGGATGCCATTTTGTTAGGCATTCCACCATGCACTGCTGCTGCCTCAGTGCTGTTAGATTTGTCTGACATGATGGTTATGAATTTGATACAGATAAAGGTCTCTTTTGTTTTGTGTGAATTTTGAACGTGGGTGGTTTCTAATACACTTGATTCTTAACTGTTTTCATATAGATTCATTATTGCTAGTCAATTTTATCCGTTTTCAATTTACTAATACTTAACTGTTGTTGATGCTCATCCTACTTCTCTTTATGATTAAAAAATTCAGTCTGATTCTCTGTCTGTCTTGCCTCATTTTCTTTTTTACTTATTTTCTCCTGTCTTTGTAATTATTTCTGTATGGTTACCTCTGTGGTAAAGATATACCGAGTATTTTGGTGCCAACCTAGTCCCACATGCATTTCTCTGTGAAAACAACTCATCAAATTCTTTGCTGCAGAGAAAACAAGAATCTCACGGGTACAGCTCGTTATGCAAGTGTGAACACTCACGTTGGAATTGGTGAGTAATGTTACTTAGTGACACATTTCTGACTAGTAGCGGGAAAGCATATATCATAGATGCAATTTTACTTTTCATTACTTTTATTAAATTACATTCTTCTATTTTACTGGCAGAGCAAAGCCGAAGAGATGATTTGGAATCCCTTGGTTATGTGCTTATGTATTTCCTGAGAGGAAGGTTGAGTTTCTAGTGCCACATGCTCATTAAATTCAATGTTCTATGCATTTCTAGATGATGGTTGATTGTTACTTGTTAACGAATCTTCATTGTTGGTTTTCTTCCCATTGATTTTGATTCAATTTGCACAATTTCTTTGCTTCAGCCTTCCCTGGCAGGGGTTAAAAGCTGGCACAAAAAAGCAAAAATATGATAAGATTAGTGAAAAGAAGGTATCAACTCCTATGGAGGTATGATCACTTATGCCATCCTTAGACAAATTGATTGCATTAAAGAAATTTGGTTGAGTTACCAATCTGACTGGTGTAGGGATTTCTAGTGCTTGCACAGAGGCCTGCTCTTCATCAGTATGTTGGATGGTCCAGGCCCGATCTTTATAGTCCCTCTGTCCCATTTTTATGGCATGTCTGATAAATACTGTAAACCATTTTAAGCAATTTGAATTCTGTGATGGCACATTGCTCCCCAGGAAAGGAAAAGATAAAGATTTCCTATTTGTTTGAAGCAAGTTTAATATAAAAAAGGGGCTGATTTAAGTCATTGATTTTTTTTTTATGGTGAAATTTAATTTGGCTTAATTAACAATTGGAAAGTGTGACATATAAATTTGACTAAGCCAATACATCTATTAAGGCTAAGTTATGGTCAATATTTGATCCCAAAAGTGTTAATCCATCTTATTGTTATTATTCTTGTTTCCTTATTCAGTAATATTGGTGTATGTGTGTATAACAGCTCCTCTGTAAGTCATATCCGTCTGAGTTTGTATCATATTTTCACTATTGCCGATCTTTGCGATTTGAAGATAAACCAGATTATGCATATTTGAAGAGGCTTTTCCGAGACTTGTTTATAAGAGAAGGTTAGTTATCATCATTGTGGCTGCCTTCATAATGATCTTTTTATGTATAATATTCTGTTAGCTGTTTATCTCTCTCTTACACACACACACACGCACGTGCAGAGGCTGCTGTTAAATTAATTCTCTATGGAATGTGAAATAAAATTGTTGAATTTGCATTGCTGCAGGTTATCAGTTTGACTATGTCTTTGACTGGACTGTATTGAAGTACCCACAGATTGGTAGCAGCTCTAGGGGGCAGGTAAGTACTTGTAAACTTCTAGTTTTCAGTTACTGTCATCTTGGGATATTTCTGAGCTTTTCCATCCGTTTGTCAGCATTCCAGTGGAAGAGCAGGTTTAGAAGCAACACAAAGCATTGAAAGACCAGAAAGAATCTCAGGTCTGCTTTCTTTTGATAACATGGTGATTTTGTTAATCCAAAAAATTGAGGAAATATAAAAGACAGCCATTTATGTAATGGCGAAACTCATATGATGCGGATGAGGACACTCTTGCAGTTATTTTTGGGAAAAAAAGTCTTTTAAGCTTTTATAGATTATGATGTTGTACTAACCTCTCTGCTTTCCCTTATGGATTATTCCGCTGGGCAACAACATTCAGTGGGAAGAGAGATTCGGGGTAGATTCTCTGGTGCAGTTGAAGCATTTTCCAAAAGAAACATTTCGGGTAATAGTCCTCGTCATGATCATTCTAGAAAAAAGACTGCCGAGGATGTAACCTTGTCGAAGCATGTGGTGAGCTTCAATTTCCAGTCAAAGATCTTATTTTCTCTAGCATATATTTTGCATATGAAATTTCTCTAAAAATGAAATCTTACCGACCGTAAATGTTGTTAGCCACCAGTTCCCATTTTAGCTATATTATGGAAAACAGGAAAAGCTTTCGACCCACTTTTATCCCATTTATAAATGCAAAGTTAAATAGGTATATCACTGTCATATACCTGTTTGACGACCCCTCTGATTGTTGTTTTCAAATTTCATTTTCATATAACAGCCAATGTTAAGTTGCAAACCTACTGGCATTTGCCTGCAACACCAGATGAGAGTTAGGTAATCTTAATGGAATCATACCAAACTTGAAGTTTCACTTCATTTTCAATACAATTTCTGATTAACAGAGATAGCAATGACAAACAACAATCTTGCTTGCAGTTGTTGCATCTTGCAAGGTTTTTTAATGTCTTTTTGTGGTATTGATTAAGTCATTCATTTTACTTTGCATGACTCTTAAGAGTCTGTCATCCCTATTTGACCTTTTCTTTTAATTGTTCTATTCATCTATCGCTTTTTCTTTTTTTTTTTTTTCATTTCCAACATTGTGATCGTTTGTTGGTTTGGAATTTCAGCATGCTGATTCAGATAAAAGACGCAGCATTTCTCGGTATGGCAGCACTACAGGAAGAGTTGCAGCGGCAAGCAGGCCTAGTTCATCCGGTGAACCCAATGACGTTCCCCAAAACCAACTAGTATCAAGTGGTGGTCGCGTGTCTACCACAGAAAGAATCCAACTCGCCTTTGACGGCAAAACATCTAGTCGTGCCACTGCCACAAGAGGAAGCCGTGATGATCATCCTCTTCGAAGCTTTGAGCTCCTCTCAATTAGGAAATGATGGGGTAGTAGTATATAGGCTGATGTTTTCGACCAATTTCCAATCTCACTGTGTATATGGGGATATCACCATATAAAATGCCCACTGCAGCTCATGCGACCTCCCTTCCCAATTCCCAATCTTATTTTTCCAAGATTGTTTTTACCCCAAGATTTTTGCCTTTACGGCCATTGTAACGTGTTGTAGACAACAAGAAAGAGAATTCATGTATTGGAATTTTATTTCTCATATGCAACTCGAATAGCTGCAATAAAATACTGTTTATCTGTTGTCCTTCTTAGTTGAGTACACTTGTGAAAATAAAATTTACTTAAGCCTATAATTTTCTTAAATTTTTGTTAAAACAAGATTCTTGTGAAATTGCCATTATTCATCTATGTCGGCCATTCGTGATTGATGTTGATCCAAAAAAATTTAAGTTGGAAAAAATACAAACACAAAATTTTAAAAACGCAATGGAAGTTTACACCATTGAAATTGGGTTTCCTCAACAGATACTCTACAGACTACAATTACCTTCCTCTGGTGAGAAGAGAGACAGGTATCAAGTCTGGAGAGAGTACACAATTTTTTCTCTGTTCCACACTTCCAGCAAATTTTGCAGAATATACACACAAAATAGTATCATCCAAAAGGAATCAAAGTTACATGACGGTATGCATTACCTTCTGGAAACATGAATGATAACATCATATCTACAAATTACAGACTTGTGGAGATGATGATTCTAGGGAATAACTCAAAATATTAATGAAGGAAATTTGGGGTTTTCTGTCTACAGCTCATGGATTTCTAAGAGCTGCCAACCGCTTCTCAAGCTCATCAACACCCGAACTGCGAGAAGGAATAAAAAATTAGCAAACAAAGAAATAATTGAATCTCTTTCAGGAAACAAATTGAGAAAAGGTGGTTTATGAGGCACAAAATTTAGAATATTTGGGTGATACCATAAGGAAAAACAGAAATTGCATGATAACAAGTCACATATTGTAAAATAGCCAAAAACCATTGCCAAGTACATATCCAAAGCCAGGGACGCCTAATAGAGGCCATATTCATCTAGAGTACAAAGCACAAAGTTCAAATCTAAGATGAGGACCTTTGTAAAAATACATGGTTCTCATACATCTGCAAATTTCATTCCAATTGAGAACAAAAGGAGAGAAGACAGAAAAATACCTGCCAACACCTTCAGTATTCTTTCCTGCAATCCTACCTTTTGGAGCTGATGACAACTGCAAAAATTTTTCAAGAAAATCAGACAGTTACACAAAATATGAAATTGGCTCACAAGAAATCCCAAAATGGAGGAAAAACACAAATTACCAACCTGTGAGGCAACATCAATGCCAATTTCATCTAGAACCTGAAGAAAGAAAATTAAAAAAAAAAGGTTAAAATCAATTCTTTGTTCTGGAAGGTACAACAGTCAAACAATTAAATTAACTATTGTCCTGCCCAAGAAAGCTTGTGCAAGCCCCACAGAAGCACCCAAAATCATCCATTCGATAGCTTTTTAATTTTCCCCATTAGCCCCACACCCGAAGCTTATGACCAAATACCCCCTAAACTCCCCCACCCTTTTTCTCCTCCAAAAAAGAAAAGGGACGAATCATACCTGATTTGTAAGGTCCTCAGTCTCATCTTCTGCCTCATCATCGTCCACGGCACCATCTATGGCATCTGACATCATTTCAGTCTGCAAGCATGAATGCTAGACTGTTAAATTCCATGAATATGAACTAAAGACTCAAACATGAACTTTTTTCCACATTAATATATTCTCAAAAACAAGCATGATCTTACAGTCATATCCATCTGTGCAGACTGCTTCTGAAATTCCTGTAAAACCTTTGCTTGTTTTGCAGGGGACATTTGCTGCAAGGAGATCTCAGTCATCAGTAGTTTAAAAATTAAGGAATATTTTAAAAGAGGAGAATGGTTGTAATATTATGTGTTTAGGCAGATGTCTGTAATACACACATGTACACAGTTATATATGGATGGATATTGACAAAGAGTTCAAACTATAGGAAGCAACTTTCCTCTCCGAAGCAAAAGGGAAAAATTTTGGTAAACTGGTTACTGTGGAAAAAGATGATTTTGATCCATATCTTCTTGCGTGTAAAAGGAAAATTAATACATTTTATAATATTATTACTGACCTTATTCATAGCTGACATTGCCTTGGTGGCACCTTTCATGCCAACAGCAACTGAAGATTGAGCATGCATTGCCTATTAAAAAAAAAAGCATTACTAGAAGCACAAGGCAACAAGGTCACGTATAAAGACAATACCAAGATGCAATAGCAGAGGGATGTGCACCTGCGTATGAGTTGCAATGCCTCTCATTTGAGCTCGACTACTTTGTAACTTAGCTATCTGCTGCCTAAGCCTGACTAGCTGCAGGGCTAGAGTTTTAGTTGCTGCCTGCACAATGTACATGGGGAAAAAAAAGGAATAAGTCAAACAGGTTTCAGCATTAAGGTAAATGAACATTTCTAGGGAGAGACACAAATTCAATAAAATTACGATGCTAAAAATACCTCATTTCCACTTTTAGCAGTTTTTTTGATTTCAGCAACAAGTTTCTTTTCCTGCCATTACAATAAATAACATCAGAACCAACCGTAAAAACCCTCAGAAAGACGGTCATCAATTGGTACTTGGACATACCTCTAATTGCAGTGTTCCTATTTCCTTCTCTATACCTGAAGCAAGGCGAAAAGTATATCTCAGTTTCAGATCAAACTAACGCTACAGCCCCAAAATGAAAAATTGAATATAAAAATAAATAACGCAAAAAAAAAATGAAGATAACAAAACAGCCCATTCAACAGAAAAAACTTCTTTAGATCAAATGATACAGAAACATGATCATCAATTTCATGACTTTGTAAATGCAAAAACATAAAATAAAATTTCAAAGAAAAAAGCCAAGTTGTCGAGAAAATAATCAAAGATACCTCTAGTAGCATGCGTCATTTCTCTCTTACTCTCGCGAAGAGCCTCTGCAAAAATATAAAAGGAAATCATAGTAAACTAACTAAGAAACCACGATCGTTAAGCTTTGACAAGTCAACGCGAATCGTAACCGAAGAGAAAAAAGAAAAATCGCCAGAAGCACGTAAAATTGATTGTCCCAGAACGTGAGACATGAACATCGAAGTGAAGATAATTCAATTAAAACAGAATTCCAGAAAAAAAATATAAAAATTTTGATCAAAATACAAGAGATTAAAAAGCTAAATAAAATGGGGATTGCTTGGTTGTACGATTAGGGCACAAAATTTCGGAATTGAATTACCTTTGGGATTGGGTTTTTTGCTGAAGATGTTCATTTTCCCTTCTTCTTTTTTCCTGTGCTTGGTGCTTTCAAATGACCTTTCCAGCGGAAGGAGATTTTACAGATATCTTAACGGCGATGGAGTCTAAAGTAGGAACAAACAATAAAAAACAAAAACTTGGGCTAATTGCCTCGAATGTTGGGCGAAGTCACCCGGAAATTTACGAGCTTTTTCCTGTTATTTTATTTATTTATTTATTATTATTATTATTATTATAAATTTAATTAGCGGACCAATTATAAACCCAATCCCAAATTTAAAACCTCCATGGATTATTTAAAACTTTCAATGAGGTCTTTTGTGTTCTCGTAAGCCTCATTTATTCCTCTAATTAGGCATTTGAATACATTTTGAAATTAAGACACGAATCTAATTAGGCATTTGAATACACTTTTGATTTAAAGAAACGGATATTTAAGGTTAAAAGGTCAAAAAGTCTTTGAACTTTAATTAATATTATTATCATTCAAACCTTTAATAATTTTTTGCAATCAATTAAGCTTTTAAAATTTAATTTTTACTCAACTAAATCCTTTTATTGATGGATTTAAATTATTTTTGTCAACTATAAATATTTTAAATATCTTGCTAAAATCTAATTTTAAAAAATTAAAAGGATATATTTAAATGAAATTTTTGAGTATTTCTTCAAAATTATTTGAAACGGGCAATTGTTCAAAAAAATAATTCAATTAGGTAAAAATTAAATTTTAAAAGATTAATTGATCAAAAAAAAATGTTAAAAGTTTAAATGATAGTCAAGTTAGAGAACCCTTTTGACCGTTAATCAATACCCAACCCTTTTGAGTTTTGACTTTTGACCAAAAGAGGAGGTGAAATTTATGAAAAGGACGTTTAAACAAGAAAGAAATACATAGAAGTACATTACTATGTTTAAATGGATAATAATTAACAAAGTGCGAAAATCTTTGAATTGCAAATTCACCCATTCCATTGGACTAAACACATTTTATATCCACATTACAATGATAAAGGTCATTTACATTTCTTCTAGATTTCAGTTTCCTAGCATGCCATTCATATTATGACTCAATTTACTTTCTTCCTTTAATTTAATAATGTTTCATAGATATTAACTTCTGAATTTTTGCCAAAAAAGATTATTAAGATTGAATCTTAGATTTCAATATCTTATTAATTTTATATTTGATACAATACAATGTATAATAGTGTCAATCAACTAAAAAATGTCACTTCATTAATAAATGAAATTAAAAAAAAAAATTAGATCATTAAAAATGATATTAATAAATTTTGCTAAATTTTAAGATATGTATTTATTTTAAAGTTGGTTTATTAATAAGATACCATTTAGTGTATCAAATATATACCATATCTTAAAATGTTATAATAGTCATTAAATCAAACTTAAAACTTTTTTTTATGGATAATAGTGACCCAATCAATTTTTTAACCATAATAATACTCGTAACTTAAATTATATAATATAGATTTTTAATTTTGGTGAAAGAGCGATTTAAGGTTTTTTTTTAATATTTAATGTATGTATTTATCATTGAATCAAATTTTAAATACTCAATTGACATTTTAGTTTACAATGCAAAATGGTAAAGATAAGAAAGAAAATTTTCTTTTTTCCCTTCCTAAGTAGTCATTGTATTCTTAAGTCTCCCTCTTAACAACGACGCATACAATTTAAATGATATTATTCGTATTTTACAATGATGATGATGATGTTAATATACATTTTAAAAAAAATAGGTTCAACAATGGAATAACATCAAATATTTGTATTATCAAAATAATAGTTTTAAGGAATTGAGTAATTTGATTTAGTGATTAATATATGATTTTTTTTATTTAAAAACAAAGATTTAATTTCTCTATTTATTAAATAGAAAGTAAATACATGAATTGTTTCATTTAGTTACTTGAAAAAAAAAGTAATTAACATCATGCTGCTTTTGCTTAAATTTGTCATCTAATATATTTATATATATATATATATATATATATATATATATAATGAATTATTCGAAAAGTTTGTACAGCATTACGTGAAGAACCCAAATGAATACTCGTGAGTAAATCATAATATCATCACACAATAATTTCCAAAATTTATTTTATCTTTTATTAACAGATTTGTCCAAAATTGATATATCAATTTGAATATCAAGTTAACCCAATGGGTTGATTAAGTGGTATAAAGTTCCGTTTAAATTTTGAGTGAGGATAATTTATAACAGAAAATATCGTATTTAAATCTTCATCAGATCAAATTTTTTTGGATTAGCATAAATAGAAATTAATTTCATTCATACCAATGTAATACGATGACACTTCGTAATTAAAAAAAATAATATCAAGTTTTACATATACATGCTCAAATTATTAATAATATAATTCAAACCTATGGGATACTTTATTTTCTATTTAATTAACGATTCATCACATGTTATTTACACAACAATATCATATATGTTTAACTTTTCTATCAATTAAATTAAATAGTACACATAAATATAATTATATAATACATATGAATTAGTATGTGTTTGGTGCGATGTATGAATTAACTTTATTTATTTTAACTTTTATTGGAATATAATTTATGTATTGCGTAATAAAAAAATTATGAAATGAAGAATAAGTGAAATAAATATATATAATTTATGTTACATTATTTCAAATTTTATTTATAGATTTTTTGAGTAAATTATCTAAAATCTTTTATTCAATATTTAAAAAATATATATCATTAACCACTAAAGCTTTGATTTAATGGTTGTTTCTCCATTAAAAGAAATTAGGTCACAAATTCGATTTTTCATTTTCTCTTATACCTTTTTATGAAAAAAAATTCAAAAATTAAATTGATTTAATACTGAACATTCATTTTTAAATTAGTAGATATACTAAAAAGTTTATTATTCAAATAATTAACAAAATTAATATTTTAAGTATATTGGTAAATGATTATTTTTATAAAAAAAATAAGGATACCATGGATTGAAAATAAATAGGGGATAGTTGGTAAATATAATGGATTAACCTATTTAATATATTTTTAAAATTCATTTATTTATTTTTTAAATATCAACTTGTTTATTATAGAATATGGATATAATACATGTCATTCAAAGATCTTATCATATTATTTGTATTTTGTAATATATATAAATCATATATGATGTAAAATATATATTATAATTTAATTTGATTTGAACCTTAAGAATTGAAATTAAAGTTCATTTTTTATCATTTTTATTTAATGAATTTAGTAATTTTATTAAAGTCTTATAAAACATAAATAGACCTTGAAGTTTGTACACAAAATTGAAGCATCGAATATGTTTAAATTTTTTTTTTCATTTTTAAACACTTTATTATTTTTTGTATTAGAGTATTTTTTAATATTTCTTTTTTTTTATGGAAATATGAAATTATATAACTAAAATAAAACAAGGAAGGGCTACAAAAGAAAGTTCATCCCCACAACAGCAGGGTTAGAAAACAACAAAACAGGGAATTTGGATTCCCCTTTGATCTGCATCTAAAGCAAGAGAAGTGCAAACATGAGGATCTTCAAAAAACAAAGAGGAAGAACTAAGATCGGTCCCCATCTTTGCAAGCCAGTCAGCAACTGCATTTGCTTCCCTGTAAATATGCATAAACTTAGCTTCCTGAAGGTTTTCCAGCAGCTACCTCCAGTCATTTATTAGAGCACAGTGAGTATGGTTAGTGTTAACACCATTAAGAACTAATTTGTAAATAACTTGAGAGTCCGCTTCAATGATGATTTTTTTGAAACCACGCTCTCTGGCAAGTTTGAGACCATCACAAAGGGCCCAAAGTTCAGCACTGCAACTTGTAGCCATGCCAACCGATCTTGCAAAGCCACAAATCCATTTTCCAAAAGCATCTCTAAAAACACCACCTGCCTCAGCTTTTCCCAGATTTCCTCTTGAAGAACCATCGGTGTTAAGTTTAACAAATCCGCGTGAGAGGAGTTCCCAACCAAAAAGCTTTTGAGAAACCATGAGGTTTTGGTCGGCAGAACCTTTAATGGCCCAAAACTCTTTGAAACTATTTTGAACCATCAAATACCAACTATTCTATTGGTCACAAATCCTTTGAACACCAAGTTATTTCTTTCTTTCTAGAGAAACCAAAGAATAAAGGAGAAAATCGTGTTCCAAGGAACTCTGGAGTAAGTGAAGTTTTCCTGTAACTACAATTAATGGACATCCATTCATCAATGGTATAAGTGAAAGAAGAGGAAACTTCATCAGGAACTTGAACTAAATTCCAAAAATTCTTTGACCTTTCTACAGTCTTGAAGACAATGAAGAATAGTCTCCCCCTCTTCGTTACACCTAGGACAACTAGCTGTGATTTGCATTCCTTTGGAGTTGAGAACATCTCTTGTGGAAATTCTTTGATGTTTACAAAGCCAGAGGAAGCTTTGAATTTTTCGAAGGGTTTGAATTTTCCAAATTCCCATCCATTCTTTGTTAGATGTATAACTATTACATTTGGGATGTGTTTGGATGAAGCATTTGAAAAGGGATTTCATTTCAATTAAGACTTTTAAAATTCTAAAAATAAATATACTTGTTTGGCAAATAAAAATGAAAAATTTAGAAATTTGGGAGGATTTCAAAAGGGATATTTGATATCCAAATCCACACCTCAAAACCCTACTAAATAGGCAGTTTTTCTAAATTCTTCCAAAATTTCCTTACATTTTTACCTATTGCTCACTATTAATATAAAACTAAGAAAGAAAATTTTATTTATAATTAAATATAATATATATTTTTACTTTTTAATATCATTAATAATATCTACATATTTTTACAAATCTAATGATACCCATATTGTAATTTTTTGATATTTTTTCTTTATAGTTATTTTTTATTTCATCAAATTCTAGTATTCAATAATATTTTCCAAAAAATATTTATTCAAACAAAATAATTATAAATACTAATATTTTAAATTGATACATTTTAAAATACCTTTGTTTTAAAATATTTCAAAATTTAAAAATTTTTCATCTAAACGCACTCTTAAAAACCTTATAAGCAGATTTAATAAAGAATGATCCATCACTTGTATATTTCCGAGCAATGGTATCTCTTGTAGAGGTGGCAAAAATTGGCCCGAGCTCGAAAATCCGCCCGAATTCGTCCGAGACCGAACCGGGACCAACTCAAATTGACCAAAAAAGTCAAAGGCCCGTAACCGAAAAAGCCTGTAACCGAAAAAGCCCGAAACCGAAAAAACTCGAAACCGAAAAAGCTCGAAACCGAAAAAACTCGAACCCGACACAACCGAGTCCGATACGATCCGAAACCGAGACCGACCCGAACCGAAAACCGAAAAAACCGAATTTATAACCCGAGAAAACCCGAATTATAATTATATAATTATTATTTAAAAATAAATAAATAATTGATACACTTTTTAATTAAAAAGTTTAAAATTTTGAAAACAATTATTATTTATTATACAATTTTATCAATTATATATTACCAGCATAATAAATATTGAATCTTTTTAATTAAATTAAATTAATTTAAAACACCATAATATATGATATAATATATGATATCAAATAATCTTTAATATTATCCTCACTGCATTTATAATAATAAATATATTATTAATTTGACATTTGATTTTATTATAAAAATCATTTTAACATTTTATTATTTTTATTTATAATAAAATTTTAATTTTAATACAACAATAAATCAAATATATAAAAATTATATAATTTCAATATTTGTTTGAAACTTTGAATTTGATATTTTGTGCAACACATTAAAAATATTTTTAATAAAATTAAATTTAAACTATATTTTCTTAAAGTTTCAAGTATAGAAAGATATTAAATTTAGATTAAAAAAAAACCTAATCTTTAAATTAAAATTCAAAGTTTTTAAAATTAGAAAAAGTTAAGTAATTAAATTAAACAATACAAGTACAATTTTTTTATACTTGGGTATCATTAAAAGAGAAAATTATAGTGGTAATTTTATTTTTAGCCTTAAAACAAAAGATATTAAAAAATCAAGCTAGTGATAATTAATTATTTATTATATTATAATAATCTTATACATGAATAAACTAATTTGGTATCTTATAATAATGATTTGTATATTATATTATAATAATCTTTTAAGAATAAATTATGTAATCTCTTAGTGTGTAAGTATTATTTTGATAGAATTAAGTATTTACTAAAAATAATTCATTTATTATCTATTAAATGTAAAATTAAAGTGTGGATAAAAATAATAATTCTAATAGTAAATTAAAGTGTAATTTAATAATATATTAAAGTTGTATTACTATGTAAGTGGTAATTTTAATCAAATTTATTTTTTATACTTTGTTAATATTATTATTAATTATATTTAAATAACTAGCATTATATTAATTAATTTAGTAATATCTATTATTTAACATTTTAATTAGATATTCAATCAATTGGTGTATATCTAATATTATTATGTTAATCTAATATTATTATGTTAATGTGAATATGAAAAAAAATTAGTACTCAATTTGTAATAGTTTTTTTGATAGCAAATAAAATACATAATATAGTTAATAAATAACGCCTTATCATAATGATTTGTATGTTATTATAACTTCAAAAATAATATCTTATCATGTGATATATAATCAACTATACAAGCTCTTAATTATATAAAATAGATTATTAATATGTTTATCTAATCATAATGATTTGTATGTCACATTATAATAATCTCTTACCATGTAATATATAATAAATTAAACAATCTCTCATAGCATATTATAGTTTTAATTTCAGACATTTTTCATTCCAATTTCTTATCATGCTTTTAGAATATACTCTTGTGTTTAATTTCAAACATTTAATCTCTTATGATGTATTCATGTAATTTAGTTTAACTTGATCAATTAATAATCAGAATATTGGATGATTAAATAGATATTGACCTTCTCAACTACTTTTTTAGTCAAAAAAGTGTTTTTTTTTAATTTATTATAATGAGTTACAAATAAAATAATAAACATAATATACTATATATATATATATATTAAGATTTACATTATAATAAAATGTCATATATGTTAAATTATCAATATCTTAAGAATTGTATCTTAACATATTATGAAATTTCTATTAATTTAATTTTAATACTTTATGTCTAAAATTTTAAAATCTTATTATCTTAAGAATAAATTATTATTATTATTATTATTATTATTATTCAGTAAACTATTTTTTTGGCCAACAATGTTTCATTAAATTTTAAATTGCAAGTTGTGTTAAAATAAAAATAAAATTTACAACAAATATAACAAATTCTCAATCTAGCTCACGTGGTTAAAACATATAACAATAAATATAAGAGGTCATGGTTCAAATTTTGTACAAGCATATAATTTTGATTACTTTCATATAATTGATGAACAAGTTCAGGTACCATATACTACTTGATCAAAAGTTAATCGAGTATAGCGTAACATAAGGGTACTACCCGAATCCGATACGGGTAATAAGAACACTATCCGAACTCATAATTATTCGTTTATAGAGTCGGGTAGTGTCCGGTACCTGATTATATATTACCCATTTACATCATTATATCAAATGGTTTTTTTTTGGTACATTATATCGAATGTTATTATTTATAATATAATGTCAATTGATGTATATAACTTGTTTAATTTAACGTTCTAAATTTTTAATGAGATATTTGATTAATTAATGTGTTTGAGTATGATTATATTTAATAAAAAATATGTTTATATGATTTATGTATAAACTAAAAACAAAATAAATAAAATTGAGATAATTAATGACCAATTATTCATAATATTAATTATTTTTTTAATGTATACTATAATTTATTCAATATTATAATTGAAGAATTAGTTAACTAGTTATGCGGTTAAATTTAATTTAATAACTAATTATGTTGGCATTTAAAAGACAAAATAAATGTAAAAAAGATTCTTAAAAATTTAAAATTTATTAAAAATATAATATAATTATTAAAAAGCTAATTAAACAAAGTAAAAAAAAAAAAGAAATTTATTGAACTAAGTGTATCTAAATTCCAATGACCCAATATTGACCTAAAAAAAAACAATGACTCAATAAGTTATTGTTAAGAGTATAAAGCTATTTATATAAATGTTTAATTGTTTAGTGTGATTTATTTATAATTTGTTAGTTATTTTATTTGTATAGCTAATACTTTTGGATTTTTCACTTTCTTTTAGTTTTACTATATATATTGGCTCATTTAAAAAATAAATTTTTTATATAATTATTAATATATAATTATATATTTTATAACAAATGTAAATATCACAGGAAATTAAAAAAAATAATAATAATTATCAAGTAATAAAAACATTAAAATGCAAAAATTTATATTTATATAAATTTAGTCAAAACAACAAAAGAAATTAAAAATAATGAATAATAATATTTTATTTATGAGAGTTTCGTGTGAAATGAGATCTGTTTGATTGTCATTTTTCAATTCCCTCCAAACAAGCTTTTCCCACGTTACCAAAAAATTTCAAATTCTTTGGGAATATACATTTTCCCTCCCTTGAGAATCACATGAAAAAACTTTCAAAGCAAACTTTGAAATATCTTTATCTCAATATACTGTCATGCAATGTAGATATGATAATTAAAAAAAATGAACGTGACATTAGATCAAATTTTGATAAAAATTAGAAAAAAAATTGTGTTTGGTATATCAATATAAATTTTAATACAATAATTTTTATATTTTATATGATACAAATATATTTGATGCAATACGAATACAAAATATATATATATACGAATTATTAAGTCTAATATAATGTAATGTCTATTATAATCATTTTAATTATAATCGAAATTCAAAGATAATTTTTTTATTACAAGAAAAATATTAAATAACTGAAGATAGAGGTAGAGGTGGTTATTGGGTCGAAGTTGAACCGATCTGGTTCAACAAAATATTTTTTTTTTTAAAAAAGGCAGTGGCAGGCATGTAGGCAGTAGCCTTTGTAGGCTACTGCCTATGTTGATGGGCAACGGCCTGGCCGTTGCCCATCAACTTTGTAAGGGAGGGAACGTTTCCCTCCCTTTTTTTTTAAATTTATTTTTTAAATTTTTTAAAATTGTTTTAAATTTTCATTTTTCCTCTATAAATATCAATTTATTTTATTTTATTTTTTTAAAATTTTTTTTCATATTTTGTCTTAAATCTAAACGCTCATCCACTCTTATTCTTTTAATACTCACTTATACTTTCTCAATAATCACTCAAACTCTCTCAAATTCACTTAAATTCTCTTATTTCAAATTTATAATATTATCATTTTATTCTCTAAATTTCATTTTTTTATCATAATAATTTTATTATAATATCATATTCATAATATAATTTTATTTTATTATAACAATAGTTTTATTACATAATTTTATTGTAATTTATTTTTACATTATTGTTACATTAATTAAATAAATTATAATAACTTTATAATAAATTGTTGTTAAATTAAACTATTAACATTATTTATTATAAAAATAAATTTGTTAGATTAAATTATAAAAATATATTAATATATATTATTTTTATTAAAATAAATTAATATAAATTTAAAAAAATAAAAAATTTAAATTAAAAAAGGACTGAACTGGTCCATGAACCGGGCCGGTTCGCAAGTAAAAATAATGCGAACCAGCCCGGCTCGGACCAGTCCACTACCGATTCGGACCGGTTTAAGTTGTTAGTCAGCCGGAACCGGTGAGAACCGGCCTGGTCCGGCCCACTAACAGCTCTAGATAGGGGTGTTGGATTCAAACTCAAGACTTATAATATGCGACAACTTATCTTTAACCACTAGGCCAAGAGGTTGTTGGCAATTCAAAGATGATTTTTAGTAGTTGGAGTTTGTGGACAAAAAAATTAATTAGTACAGAAATACAGATGCTTCCAAGGCAAAAGTTTACAATAGCAAGAGTGCTTTCATTTCTTGCAAATGCAATGCAAGATTTAAAACTTTTTCAATGTCTTTTACGTCTTCGAGTATTTTACTTGTAATTCTTTTTACGATAATTAATCAATTATAATTAAAAATTATGTACTGGTCCATCATTTACAAGTGCGAACTTTATGTATTATTTTGATAGATCTCACGTGACTTTAAATTTTGATTAATTAATTATAATGTAATAATTATAGATGATATGTTCTCTTTTATTATTGTAGATAACTATATTCTTCATTAGTCCACTCCCAATGTTTTCAAAATCATCCCAACCAATTTTCTCAATGTATATATATTATACAATTCCCATTTATTAAATTTTAACTTTAATTTAGCATTTTTATTATATTTTTATTTAACTATATAAAATTAAATTAATTATTACATTCAAAATTATAAAATATTTATAATTTATAAAATTTTAAAATAATTTGATTAATCCCGCTAAGCCCGCCCGATTAAAACCGGACCGAACCCGAAACTGGACCGAAACCGAGAAAACCCGCAACCGAAAAAATCCGAAACCGAGAAAACCCGCAACCGAGAAAACTCGAGATCGAAAAAACCCGCAACCGAGAAAACCCGAAACCGAAAAAACCCGCAACCGAGAAAACCCGTAACCGAGAAAACCCGTAACCGAAAAAGCCCGTAACCGAAAAACCCGAACCGAAACCCGCCCGAACCCGCCCGTTTGCCACCTCTAATCTCTTGCTTCATATTCAGTACGCAAAGGGACAGCAATAATTTTTTCTTGAATATCTTCGGGAACAGGGGCGAGACAGAATTAAATTCCCAATTTCCCTCAGTAGAGCAACAATCACCAACTAATTTATTAATATTTCTGACAATAAAAAATATTATACGTCAATTATTTTTACGGACCGGACAAACCTCCGAGCAAAGAAATAATGGAATTGATGAATAGAGAAGCATAATTTGAAATATAAAAAAAAATAATTTTCAAATAATTTCGCAAAGCAAAGCGGATAAGGATTATGGATGACATTTGGTCAAACCAAGTAGACCATAAAATACACGTGTCTACGTTTCACCTACAAAACTCTTAAAACTCTCCACCCCACGCGCTTCGCTTCGCTTCGCTCCTTTCTTTCTATCTTTTTTTTTTTTTTACATCTTTCCATCTTTTCTTTTCCGCCTCACACGCGGCGGATTCCTTCGCCTTTTTTGTTTCTCCATCGCCCACTCTCTCCCTTACTTCTTTAAGAAAAAAACCAATATGATGATAATAAAATAATAATAAAACTCTGAATTTTTTTAGGTAAATGATGAATATTTTTATTCGTTTTAATAATATAAAATTAATTTTATTTAAAATTTAATTATAATTAAAATATTTTATTATTTTAAAAAATATATTTAACGAAAATCGAATTCGAAATGTCTGGCGCTAATCTTGTTTTATATAAATCCAAAACTCTCTATTTCCTTTGTATTTTTTCCCTTTCCAAACCGAAAGCAAACGGAAGGTAATTTCTCAGTTTTTTTTTTAAAGCCGAAACAAGTTAAATTTTATTTCGAGAAGCTTTTGAGGATTTGGTATTTCAGTTTATTGCTTCAGCTTCATAAATCGACAGTTAGGGTTTTGCGGTAACGGCCTGCTTTCTTTACTTCTGGTGAAAAAAAAAAAGATTGTACAGTCTTTTTCCTTAACATTTTGGAGTAAATTTTTTGTAATTACGTCCACAGTATCCTCAATTCACCTTAGAATTCCGAAGCGCATTTATTTATCATTTTTCGTTTAGTTGGAGAAATCTCGGAAGCGAAGTGGGGTTGGTTTCTTTCGACTGTTGCATTTGAAGAATTGAAAGAGTTAGGGTTTTAGACTGTTGAATTTTTTAGCGCAGTAGGTCGTTATCTATAAAAATGGAAATTGATACAGTGGAGGATGTTACTGGTTTGGACCCCGAGCTTTTGCAGCTTCCTGAAGTGTCTCCATTTGCACTAAAAACCAGTCCTCAACTTGTGGAGGACTTGTTCTCTCAGTGGCTTTCGCTTCCGGAGACCGGCCATCTGGTACTTCTTTTTTAATTTAACTATTTCTATTATTAATTTGTTAGTATTTTTTTAATAATTATATATATGTATCAGATTTTCTTTTCAACTTTAATGTTTAATGCTGCTAATTGTTGTCATTTGAAATTTACTTTATTTTGTATTTCACGCTAATTTTTAATATAATATAATAATGTATTTGAAACAGAATGATGTAAACCTTATGATCGCTGTAGTTTTCAATGAATGGATGGTCAAAACAAAATAAAACCTGTATGTAAAAAAAAAAAATCAAGTTGTGAGGTTTTGAGTATAAAAACGGGTTATTTCAAGGAAGGGGCATATGTAACTTCAACATTGAAAGGAAAAAATAAGTAGTTTTGTATTAATGATACTTTACCATACTGTCTGTGGGGTGAGGACTTATGGTTGTTGATGATGTCACTTTGGTTTAAAACGGTGAACAGAGGGGGAGCGAATACGTGCAAACATAGATCCATTGCAATAAAGGATAAATACTCGACAGTCTGACTCAAAGTCACAGAGTAACTTATGTGGCAGTTTCATTCTAGTAAGCTTGTGCTTGATTTACACCATGTTAATGTTGTGGTAGGTGCTACAATGGAAAGTGTGCAGAATAGTTGTACGGTATTATCTTGTTTTAGTAATTTGCAGTGAAAAATTGCTATTGTGTTTTGCATCAAGATGGTTGTGGAGGCAAATTGAAATCTTGCTGATTGGAATTTCACTCTAGGGATACCTAGGATGAGTTACATGGTATGCTATAGATACAAGGATGTCAGCATTTTTTTATCTAAGTTGGATGTGTTGTGTTCTATTTTCTTTAATGTGGCTGTAATGTTTCATTATTGAATGTCAATTGTATTTAGAGTTTGAAGTGTCAATCTAAGTCTTACCTCTATCCTTCCTTTGTTTGGAGGAAAAATTTTGTGGGGGGGGGGGGGTTGGAAGGGGAGGGGTGTGCAAGACTGCATGCATTACCTATAAATTTATGGTAGAAATCTGTAACATTTTGTGATTTGGCTTTGTAAAGGATTATGATAGGAACAATATCTACTTTCCTTAATGACTGAATTTGATAGAATACGACAATGGCAATTTAGATACTTTGCAGCATTTAGATTCATTTTCTTTTCTGGTTGCTAGATTTTCTTCCATAAGATTCATCCCAACTAACATAATGGATGTTTTGTCATGCAATGAGCTTTCATTTCTCTCTTTTTTAACATGGGTACAGGTTAAATCTTTGATTGATAATGCAAAGGCAGGGGCCACTATTGATGCCTCTGCAAACTTTTCTAATCTAAATGTGGTTGGGAGCAATTCATTGCCTTCCATGTTTCCCAGTGGCAATACACCTCCACTTTCTCCAAGAAGCTCAGCTGGTTCTCCTCGCACATTGAAGCAGAAGTCCAGTCCTTCAGCTCTTGGCTCTCCATTGAAATTAGTTAGTGAACCAAGGCAAGAAATGATACCACAGGTTCGATTTGCTATTGAAAATCCTCTTGTGGGCTATTGCTATATTTAAAACTTTCTTAGAAAGGAAATGTTGGTTTTCGGTTTTAGTATCTTAAATTGCTGAAAGGAACTTATAAAGTTGTTTGCTATAATTACTTGCAGTTTTATTTCCAAAACGGTCGTCCACCAACAAAGGAATTGAAAGAACAATGTCTTTCTAAAATTAATCACCATTTTAATAATCCTCTAAATGGATTGCAAATAGATGGTGAGATATATATTTGATCTTTATGTCTTCAATTTATATTTTAAGTTGTTTTCCCCCTTCACACATCCCTATCTTTTGATGATCAAGGGTGAACAAGATCCCCTTGAAACTTCAAAGAAATTATTGCCTTTTCTCTGGTTATGCAGAGTTTAAAACAGTGACAAAGCAAGTTTGTAAACTACCATCTTTCCTCTCTTCTGCACTTTTTAGAAAGATAGATGTAGACTGTGCCGGAATAGTGACCAGGTACGTGCTCTATGCATCTTTATAAACAAATAGACGTTTCATGTGAAGGAATTACACTGATTGCTTAAACTGGCTTATTGAAAGCACTTGGTAGCTGTTGTTGACTGCTTCTATCATACATTCTTAAGTTTATCATTTGACTTCAGAGATGCCTTCATTAAGTATTGGGTTGATGGCAATATGCTGATGATGGATATTGCGACTCAAATATTTAAAATTCTTAAGCGCCCAGGCTGCAACTACCTCACTCAGGTTTGTTTTGCTCTCTCTCATGTTTTCTTTTTGAGTTTGTTTTGAACACATTATCTTGATTAGCAGTTGTTCTTCTGTTAAAAATATCCTTTTCAAGGCCTAAAATTTTATGTATTTTATACATTTCATAAGATCATTTGGGACTTGGATGCAGGTTGACTTCAAACCTGTTCTTCGAGAACTTTTGGCAACCCATCGAGGATTAGAATTCCTGCGAAACACAACTGAATTTCAAGATAGATATGGTATGTTTTTCATTAATTGTCAGTTATTTTTGTAAATGACTATCAAGCAATGAATTTTATTTCCTTTTTTCATGTCTGTTTTTTTTAAAAATATTTATGTGCAAGCTACATTGATATTTGAACCTGCAATCAACTAGTTAGTTTGACTGCAGTGTTGTCCATGGATTGATTCAATCTCAATGATAATGATGTGGACTGTTACACACCATAAGCTCATACTTTAGCAGGAATTGTATGCATAGTACATGGCATATGGTGTTACCCTGTTCATACCATTGTTACATTTTTCTCCTTTAGAAGAAATTATGATTAAATTTTGCTAGATGTCAATGGATATTCTGAAAGACTCAGGCTGACATTGCTAATATCTTTTGAGTCTAACCCTAAGCCTTGCTCTAGTGGGATTGACATGCACTTGGAACTAAGTTTGATTTTTTGAACTCAAGCCAATTCGTCCTTTCTGATTTTAGCCTGCTGGCTGAATTTGTTCTTGCTGGTTCAAAAAGTCTCATGATGGATCTTGAGCCTCATGATAAATTGTAAATACTGATCAGTTATCAAATGGGAAATGTTTAGTAGGTGAAAAGTTGAATAAAACTCTCAATTTATGGAATTCAATAACCCAATGCCTTGAGTATAATGAATAAAGAATGCATAAAGAACCATCAGTGGTTCTTTTAGGATTTTATGTAGTTTTTTTGCAGAATAGTTGTGTAATTAAGGGCTATGTAAACAAAAATTCCAAAGATGGGCATCAGTGCACTTGATTCCTAAGACTGCTTGTCTGCTTAAGGATTTTTTACCAAATGATTAAAAATTAGAAGAAAAAAGGGGTGGAGGCGGCGGGAGGCTCATTCCTTCTGCATAATCAAGCTGAAAAAGATGCTTGAATAAGAATTGATTGATTGTTATAGTTTTTTTAGGTGGTAGTATGGATCATTTCATTCATTTATCTATTTTTTGTTTCCCCAGTCATTTGATATTCAATAGTGCATAACTAATACCAGACAACATAAATTTCTGTGTTAATGTTCCAGCTGAAACTGTCATATACAGAATATTTTACCACATCAATAGATCGGGAAATGGCCATCTTACCCTCAGGGAGCTCAAACGTGGAAATCTGGTTGCTGCCATGCAACATGCAGATGAGGAAGAGGACATTAACAAAGTCCTTAGGTTAGTATCCCGGTGGAGTGTTTTAGAATGTATGTTGCTTTAAATCCTTACCTACTAAACAGTAAATTATGTAAACTTGGACTTCAGTATCTTTCTCTACTACTTTATTTGGTCGGTAAAAGCATTGAAATTCTTCCTCTTTTTCTCTTCTGAATGGTCAAACATTTGAACATAGTGGAGAGCTTGGGTTTATTAAATTGTTGTGTCATGAGTTACTAATGCTGTAAATTATACAACCATCTTCTATCTCTTCTAGGTACTTCTCATATGAACACTTTTATGTTATATACTGTAAGTTTTGGGAGTTGGATACAGATCATGATTTCTTCATCGAGAGAGAAAACCTTATCAGATATGGCAATCATGCCCTTACCTACAGGATTGTTGATAGAATATTTTCACAGGTTGGTTTGCCTTGGTCCTCACTTTTCTAAACTTCTGAATCAATTAGTTTCTATTTTCAAGCACAATAAACTGTTTCCTATATATGAGGTTTAATTTGGCTGTGAATGAATGAATACCATCTCAGGCTCCTCAGAAGTTTACTAGTGAGGTAGAAGGGAAGATGGGTTATGAAGACTTTGTTTACTTCATGCTCTCAGAGGAGGACAAATCATCTGAGCCTAGTCTTGAATATTGGTATCTTTTATTTGGTTTTACCTCTTTCCTTTTCCAAAATGGATTACATTTATTCTACATGGTTTTGCCTCTTTGAAGTGAATTGATTCTTGCTGTACATAAATTTTCAACTCATGTGACCCGTTGTTAAGCCATCCTGATATTCTTAGTTCTGCCATTTCAAAGTTTTATATTATTTTCTCAGTTCTTTTGCAAAGTTTCCTTTTTATTCATCAATATCAAAGCCTTGAACGACTTTCAGAGCATTGAGCAATGAGCATTATTTATCCTTATGAAAATGCAGGTGAAGCTAGAAAAAGTTACATGTTTTTTCAATAAGATAACAATGCATATGATGCAATGCACTATCCCTTATGCCAGCAAATGCTGAAGGTTCTGTTGATGCTTTATGAAATCTTAAGCATGGTGTTGTATGGGAACTGGTGTATAATTTTCTGTACTTAGTTGGCGAATGATTTAAAAGTAAGAAAAAAAGAAGAGGGAGGGGGGGGGGGGGGTGATCAGTGATAACATAAATTGTACTGCTATATTCTAAGAACATGAACAGAAATCTTTTCTGCCATAGATGACGCATTACTTGCACGCAATATTCCATTATTTTATTTGTTGAACAGAAATCTTTTAGCATAATCCTCTTTTGTGCTTTATATCAGAGCTTTTCCCCTGCTCTACTAGCCTAGTCTTCCACATCTCAGTAGTTATTTTACAGGTTCAAGTGCATAGATTTGGATGGAAATGGTGTGCTCACGCCAAATGAAATGCAATTTTTCTATGAGGAGCAGTTGCATCGAATGGAATGCATTGCCCAAGAACCTGTGCTCTTTGAGGACATATTGTGCCAAATAATTGATATGATTTCACCTGAGGTTAAAGCGATTTTCTTTCTAATAACTGATTTTATTTTACTTGTTTGTTTCATGTGAAGCTGATTTAACTTGCTGGTATTTTGCAGAGAGAAGATTGCATCATGCTACGGGACTTGAAAGGGTGCAAACTTGCAGGAAATGTTTTTAACATCCTTTTCAATCTTATTAAGTTTATGGCATTCGAAACCCGTGATCCATTCGTCATCCGGCAGGTTAGTGATTGCACAATTAGATACCGGATGCTGAATGGATTCTAGTTTAGTTCTCTGGGATGAAAATAGCCTGCTTGGACTTTTTTGTGTGAGCAGGAACGCGAGGATCCAACTTTGACAGAGTGGGATCGATTTGCCCATAGGGAGTATATCAGGCTTTCAATGGAAGAAGATGTCGAAGATGCCTCAAATGGAAGCGCTGAAGTATGGGAGGAGTCCCTTGAAGCTCCGTTTTAGGGTTCCTGGGGTGAGTTTTGTAGGGCCTTGTCAAACATATTTGAGGTCAGTGAAGAAAGACTAGCTACATGGAGATACTGCAGATGGTGCTTAACGGCAAAGTGCTCAGGCAAAGTGCTCAGCCACAAAGATAAGTTGGGTCATAGCTTTTGCATGCATATTTCACCAGCAGGCTATTTGCTTGCCTTTTTGCACACTGCGATGCACTGAACTTTGGCGATGAAAATTCTCCAGTCGGGAAAGCAAATTGCTTATTTCTATAGGGAGGGATGATCCCTGCCTTTGCCAACCATCACCCAGGTATCAGCAGTCTGCTACTGTTTTAAAGTTTTTTGTTCTATTAATTGGTTAGACTACCAATCGTGGCCAAACAGAACCTTCCTCCCTTACTACCTTTCTCCTCTCTTCCTTTTTTTTCGGTTTAGGAAAGAAAATTTTCTCAGTTAGGGAAGGAAAAATACAGTTAGGAACTGGAATTTCATCATTATGTAAAAGTTCGAAGCAGGAAGAATGTTTAAAACCAATATTCTTTTATTCTTCCCATTGTGAAAATGTTCGTGTGATAATTTTCGTACTGGTTTCCTTGCACTGGTTATTTCGCTTTTTCATCATACCGGTTTTCTGATAATATGCGTAATGGTAGTGGGGTAGGATTTTCTATTTCCAGGGTGCTTGTTGAAATCAAATTGACAAGGTTCCTTTACCACTGAAATCATTGTTTATTTGCTTTTCGATTTGATTGTGGAAGCTCACTCTCGGCGTACCCACCCAAAAGATAATGAACAAATAAATAAAACACAGGCATGGGCCTTTTGAAAATGGAAGTCAGCTTCAAAATTAAGAATCAATTTCAGCTAAAGGGATAAATAGCAACGGTCATAATAACAATGATACAAATATCCAGTCTGTAGGTTCGAAATGAGTGAATAAAATCTGGAAATGTATAACAAGATGGAAAAGCTGAAGTAGAAGTTTAGGCGGCAGTCTCCTTTTTAAGTTTCGCCAGCTCCTGCCTTACGATTCCAGCCCTCTGCATTGCAAATTTGCAGTATCAATAAGGATTGTAAAATTATAAAAGAAGGCAACAATTTACACCACAGATCTAAAAGTTGAAAACATATATTTAAAGGTTTGTCTAAATGCTAACATGTGAAGTCAACCAAAGGAGAAAAATTAACTTCAACAGCTAAAGCTTTTATGCATTGATTGTCCCCAAAAAGGTTGAAAGCCATTAACCTGTCAATTATCTCATTCAAGCCATCACTAAATTTGGACTAACAGTTCAGTTTTGAGCAAATAAGAGTATAACGCACATGCTCTACTAAAGAGGCTCAAATCGACCTTGAGCATTAGCTCAATTGGCCATGTTTCAGGTTGGCCTTTATACTGGAGGTGCAGCTAGCTTGGATCATTCTCCATTATTTCACATCACAACATCCTTTGCAAACTTATCTGAAAGTTGCTAACAACCTCTTGATTAAGTGACTAGGAAAATATTGTAACTTGTTATAAGAATTGAATTCAAACCCAAGCAACCTCATCCTCCAACCCTCAATTAAAAAAAAAATAATCCTCCAACCCCCAATTATAAAAAAAAATTTATGTAAGTCAATGGCTGACAAAACACTTGAAACAAGGACTCTGGAATCAATGCTTATGGAACTCTAAAGTTTACTGTCTATTGCAGGTACATAATTAGCTTTGTATGCATAGAACGAGCCATACAGAGATATAGAAGATGAGGAAAGGAGAGAGGGTTTTAAGGATTACGCTAATCTTGGATACACTAAGGCTATAAACAATTCAAAGACAGCAGAAAACCAAACAAGCATAGCATGGAAAATTGGAAATAATACAATGTCAAAACCGGATACATTATTGTTAAGCACTATACACAAGTTCAAAAGACAACAGACAACCAGGAAAGCATAGCATGCAAATAATGCAATGTAGAAACTTTATTGATTTACTAACCTTAATCTTTGCCAACATGAGCTTGAACCTATCAAAGTCATTAAGTGATGCCCGTCTTTTCTGCACGATCAGCTTCCTTCCCCATGAACTGTTCTCCCACTTGTTCTTCACATCTACACAAGCAAGTTTCATGCAACATTAAGAACAAAAATACCACCCCTTTCGTTCCAAAGTTTAAGGATTTTTGAACACTGACCGGCTTTCTCCATGGCATCAATCAAAGTCTTCTTCTTAGGAACCCTATTGATATCAATCTTGATATCAGTAAGAGTCAGCCTTTTAAAGTTCATTTGGCTTCTCACCATATCAGGTGCATCAACAAGAGCCTACATCACATTAACAAAGCCATTACTACAGCTTATTATCATTAACAAACCTAAGTCTCAGCTAAACTGAAGTGCATTCAAAACCCATTAACACCCAAAAGAAAAGGCAAAATTAAGAATAAAATGTATACCCTGTTTTGATCAACAACATCGACAATGACAACGAGCTTTCCATAGTCCTTGCCGTAGTTAACCAGAGCCACTCTTCCAATCTCCACGTACCTCTTGAACGGCTAAAAGAAAAACAAATATGTATTCTTATATATGCACATGAAAATTTTGTTGCTGCATGGTGAGAAAAACAATAAAAGATGTAAAAAGCAATAGGATTTTCTCTACAGGAAGCTTACCATTTTGAGAGATCTGGGGAAGGAACGGCTATGGCTGCGGTGGGGTGAGTTAGGGTTTCTGAAAACCACCAAACCCAACTCACTAAAATACCTTCTACCTTTTCGGGCCCCCACGGGTTAGGTTTTCTTTTTCTTTTCTCGGGACAATTCGGGTTTTTCCTTATTGGGCTTGGCGGTTTACTTCTGGGCTTCAGACTTTTGAAAATGATGACTCATGTTATTGGTCTTTCGACATGAAAATGTTAAGAACAACAATTTTTAATATTTTCAATTCTTAAAATCCACATGAAAATGACTCAATATTTTCATTTCATAAAGCCACGTAAAAAATGACTGTAGCATTTTTGATTTTTGAAGAAAATGTGTTTACTTGCACAGAGAGAAAAGATGAACAAGAGGTGCAATGTTAACGGTGAGGCTGCCAAAGCCATTTAAACACCTGTCAGAATCTTTTTGCGGAATTTAAACACTTGGCTTGGCGATTGCCCAACAACAGTTTACCGTTTAAAACAAAGGAGCCTTTTTCTTGTCTTACCAATAATCCCTCTGCATCGTTCTTCATTGCCTTGTTCCATTTCTGTCTTGTCTCGGACAAAAAAAAGGAAAAGAAAGCTTCGATGGAGGAAATTTTGCAGCATTTCCAGTTCGTTGCCTGCAAAAATTTGACTCTTTCTATTTGAATTCATCACTCTACGAGTAAGCTTTAAAATAAATACAATTTTTGAACGTATCTCTTGTTTAGAATTCCTGTTTTGGTTTCCTTGTATTTGCATTTGGGGGGGGGGGGGGGGGGGGGGGGGGGGGGGGGGGAGGGAGATTTTTCAAAAAAAAAAGGGTGATGGGTTGTTTTGAATTTGAGAAATATTTGAATCAACCATTGATGGTGTGATGATGATTCGAAGAGATTTCTGGGTTTTAAAGGGAATTAATCAAAGAAACTGATTTGACATTCAAATGTAAAGTTTGAATTATTTAAGGATGCCAATATTATTTTTTTTTCTTGTGATGAATGTTTTTCATCATTTCCTTCTTTCTATTTGTCAGTAGCAAAGATTTAACGATTGTATTCACAATTTTGTATGTATTCTGAGGGTTGTTAAATGTTTCTGGTTTGATTGTTGTTAGAACCATTGAGAGGAAGAAGACTGAATCTTTCTCTATATTATTGAATGAATACTGATTACAGAAGCTTGTCTTATATACAGAAAAATCATATTAACTGTCAACCAGTAACTGTCAACTAACTACTAGTATATTCTGAACAAACTAACTAACTAGTTACAACTGTATATCCAACTGATATTCTTAACACTCCCCCTCAAGATGGAGTGTGAATGTTGTGCACACCCATCTTGCTGAGAAGAAAATGAAACTGTGTGGGAAATAAAGGTTTGGTAAGTAAATCTGCGAGTTGATGTTGAGAAGAAACATATAAGGTTTTGAGGATTCCGGCTTGAAGTTTCTCGCGAACCAGGTGACAATCGATTTCGATATGCTTGGTGCGTTCATGAAAAACTGGATTAGCAACAATGTGAAGAGCTGCTTGATTGTCACAATAAAGCACAGCTGGCTTGGGATGTGGAATCTGCAAGTCAGTGAGGAGACTAAGCAACCATATAATTTCACAAGTTGCATTAGCCATAGATCGATATTCGGCCTCTGCTGAAGATCTAGAGACAGTGTTCTGTTTCTTGGACTTCCGTGAGATAAGAGTCTCCAAGGAAGATACAAAAACCAGAGACAGAACGTCTGCTGTCAACACATGAAGCCCAGTCTGAGTCAGCAAAGGCTTTGAATTCTGGAGTAGATGTGGAACTAAAAAACAATCCTTGGCCAACAGAGCCTTTAATATATTGGAGTACATTGTATGCTGCTTGAAGATGTGGTACTCGAGGCTTAGCAAGGAATTGACTTAGATGATTGACTGTAAAAGATAGATCAGGTCGAGAGATGGTAAGATATAGTAGTCGCCCAATGAGCCTTTTGTATTGTGTTGGATCAGCTAACAATTCACCTTGATCTTGTGAAAGTTTCACAGTAGGATCCATAGGAGTAGCTCGAGGCTTGCAACCAAGATATCCAGCATCGTCCAATAACTCTAGAGCATAATGTCTTTGAGAAATAGAAATTCCTTTGGAAGATCGAGCTACTTCAAGACCTAAAAAATACTTGAGATCACCAAGGTCTTTGAGCTTGAAGCGATCATTAAGATAAGTCTTCAATGAGGTGACTTCAGTTGGACTGTTGCTAGCAATGATGATGTCGTCCACATAAACCAGCAGAGCAAGAAAAGAATTGCCATGAAATTTTGTGAACAATGAACTATCAGCAGTAGACTGTTTGAAACCACATTGAAGAAGTGCAGTAGAAAATTTAGCAAACCACTTGCGAGAGGCCTGTTTCAGACCATACAAAGATTTGTTGAGTTTACACACAGCTGCAGCTGGCAAAGGCTCCCCCTGTCGAGTATACCCTGGTGGCAAACTCATATATACATCTTCATTTAACTCGCCATGTAAAAAAGCATTATTAACATCCAGCTGAGATAATGACCAGCCATGAATTGATGCCAAAGCAATAAGAACTTTGACAGTAGTTATCTTGGCGACAGGAGCATAAGTATCAACATAGTCAACACCCTCTTGCTGTGTGAAACCCTTAGCGACAAGGCGAGCTTTATGTCTTTCTAAGGTACTGTCAGCTCGGAATTTAAGTTTATAAACCCATCGACAGCCAACAGTCTTTTTACCAGGTGGCAAAGAGGTAATAGTCCAAGTGCCATTGTCCTCCAAAGCTTTCAATTCTGCATACATGGCATCTCTCCATTCGGGGAACTAAGCAGCTTGAGTGTATGTTCTAGGCTCAATGTGAGAGGATACAGAATATACAAATGCTTTATGGAATGGAGACAATTTAGCATAACCAAGGACTGAAGATAAAGGATATTGGGTGGAGGATGCATGAGATGTAACAGAATAACAATGATAGTCCTTGAGATATGAAGGAGGATTTCAAGAACGAGATGAATGAGACTCAGTGCTATGATTTTGTGAGGTATTAGATATACGTGTCTGAGATGGTAGAACAAGATCAGAAAAGAAACTGTCAGTGTTTTGGGACTGAGAGTATGGCATAGACTTGAATGGAAATATGTCTTCATGGAAAGTGACATCTCGAGATATAAAAACAGTATTGGTATTTAAGTCTAGGAGTTTATAGGCTTTATATCCAGTGGGATAACCAAGGAAAACAGATGCAGTAGCCCTAGGAGAAAATTTAGATCTATTTCTAGTTAAGGTGGCACCATAACACAAACAACCAAATATTCTAAGATGAGAGTACGCTGGTTTTTTATGCCATAAAAGCTCAAATGGAGATTTGTTATGCAGTATTGGTGATGGAGTCCTGTTAATGAGGTACACGGAAGTAAGAATGCAATCACTCCAGTATGCGAAAGGAATATTAGATTGAAAGAATAAGGAACGAGCTACATTGAGTATATGTTGGTGTTTTTGTTCCACTACAGAATTTTGTTGTGGTGTTTCTATACATGAATGATAAGAGAGTATTCCTTTAGCTTTAAAAAAATCAGAAAAAAATCAGGTACATTATCACTTCTGACAGAATTAAGAGTAATACCAAACTGATTTTTTATTAAGGTATAGAATTCAGGAAACACTTCAAGTACATCAGACTTAGACTTCAACATATACACCCATGTAAAACGAGTACAGTCATCTACAATTGTAAGAAAAAATTTAAAACCTTCAACTGATATGGGATGAAAAGGTCCCCAGATATCTATGTGGACTAGTTGAAAAGGGTCTTGGGAAAATGAATTGGAGCAAGGGAAAGGGAGCCTTTTCTGTTTTGCAAGGGGGCAAACAGGACAGTGGAGCTGTTTATTGTTAGATGAAATGTTTAAATCTTCTTGTAATGTTTGAACTTTAATAGATGATGGGTGGCCTAGTCTGTAATGCCAAAGGTCCTTTGGTGTAAAAGATGTTGAGCAAGTCAATGCTGTACTTGAAGTATGAAATTGCTTAGAGTTCAAGACATATAAGTTTCCAACACGTCTACCCATCCCAATCATCTTGGCCTGTGTAGGATCCTGAATAGTACAAGAATGAGATGAAAAATTAACAATGTAATTATACTTTTGAACTAAGGCACTAATGGAAATGAGATTAAATTTGAAATCTGGAACGTAAAGAACATTATCAAGGACTAAATCATTCAAAAGCTTAACAGACCCCATTTGAGTGATGGCAATAGAAAAACCATTTGGAAGTGTGACATATGAATGAGGTATGGTAGTGAATGAAGAAAAATAATGTGTAGAACAGCAAATGTGATGAGTGGCACCTGTATCTAAGATCCAAGTAAATGATGAGATTGAAAAAGAAGAAGTTTGTAAGGAAAATATACCACTGAAGCAAGAAACAATAGGCTCAATTTGCTCTTGTTCTGGAATGGATGGAGATTCACGCTGCAGCTGAGAGTTAAGGAAGGCAATTAGTTGCTTGCACTGACTGTTGCTCAAGGTGGAGGAAGACATATCAGAGGACTCAACTGGCATTGAACTAATCTGATTCACATGAGCCTTTGGAACAGAACTTTTGCCTTTAATTCTGTATCCAGGAGGATATCCAACCAGTTTGTAACATTTTTCTTTGGTGTGGCCAAGTATGTTGCAATGAGTGCATAATGGTCGATCTTTCCTGCATTTTGAAGCATGGTTCCCAGTTGAAGCAGCAGTCATTGTCATATCAGATTGTAAGAGAGAATCTGAAATTGGATAGACAGATTTTGTGATAACTCTTTGGCGTTCTTCTTGAATGACCAAAGAAAAGACTTTGGTGATGATAGGCAGAGGGTCCATCATCAGTATCTGGGCTCGAATCTGTGAAAAACTATCATTGAGTCCCATAAGGAACTGCATCACACATTCTTGTTGTTGATAAACAACCCAGGGACGCATGCCACCACAAGAACAAACTGGTACTGGCTGGTATTCTTTTAATTCATCCCAAAGAACTTTCATTCTGGTGTAGTAAGTGCTAACATCTAAGGATCCTTGGTTCAGAGCAAGAAGATTTTTCTTGATTTGGAAAATTCTTGGAGAATTACTTTGATGAAAACGATCTCGAAGATCAGTCCAGATCTCAAAAGCAGAAGAATAGTATGTTATGGATTAACGATTTGATTATGAGTTGGACAGAAAGAATAACAGAGTTAGCAGAGAAATGCAGAAAAGGACCAGAGAAAAGAAGAAGATGAGATCAGGAAATTGTGGAATATTCATTTCATGCCATATGCGTGAGTACAAGGCCAAACATATAGCCAGTACAATAACAGAATGAACAGTAAGAAATGAGAGTAAAACACGTGTAATGGTCTGGTCCCAATATATCACTTCTGCTAACTAATTAATCAGCAACTTTAACCATCTCAATCTTCCAGCGTGATTCCATCGTGGCTTCCCAACTCAACTTGATTATCCAGCTCGTTCTTCTGTTGTACCATTAGCTCAATTTCACCTATACTGTTGACCCTCTTGTTAACTTCACCTTTAACTCCATGTGCTGCACCTTTTACATCATTCATCCTGCTACCCATACCAGTCAACTCAGAATTCATAACATTACCTTCCCCTACAGAGGATCCTTGTCCCCAAGGATCAAAGGATGGAAACTGGGACTGAAGGACTGAAAAATCCTCCCATATGGCATTTTCTTCACCCAAATTCAACCAAACTACCAGTAACTGAGTAACAGCCTTGTTATGCCTCTTAACAATTCTCTTGTCAATGACAGCAGCTGGGTAGACTAGTGGTTGTCCATCTTCTCCAACCTCAGGTGGTGCAATACTGGCGACAACTTTCGATCCCACTTTCTTTTTAAGAAGGCTGACATGGAAAACAGGGTGAAGCTTAGAAGAGGCAGGTAATTGCAACTTGTAGGCTACTTGGCCAATTCTAGCAACGACTGGATAAGGGCCATAATATCTTGAGGCAAGCTTTAAATTCTTCCTCAGTGCCAGTGATGTCTGCTTGTATGGCTGTAGTTTCAAAAAAACCTGGTCACCAACATTGAATTCTCTTTCTGTTCTGTTCCTGTCAGCATAAAATTTCATTCTATGCTTAGCCTTCTCCAGCTGATCTATTAACAGCTTATTCAACCTTTCTCTTTCCTTCAATATCTCTTCTACTGTTAACACCCTTGTTTCAGCACCTGGGTTCCAATCAATATTAGGAGGCTGGTAACCATATAGGGCCTGGAAAGGAGTCATATTCAAGGCAGTGTGAAAGTTTGTATTGTACCACCATTCTGCTAGTGGTAAAGCTTGAGCCCACTTCTTGGGAGTTAGTGAGCACATACATTGGAGATATTGCTCCACACATTGGTTCAATCTCTCTGATTGTCCATCACTCTCAAGATGGTATGCAGTGCTGAGATGTACACTGGTGCCAAGCAATTTCATCAACTCTTGCCATAGGGTGCTTGTAAAAACCTTGTCTCGATCAGAAATAATAATCTTTGGTGTTCCATGGAGCTTAACAACCTGATCCAGAAAGATTTTAGCTACTTCTGAAGCAGTGTAGGGGTGAGATAGGAGTAGGAAATGTGCATACTTAGTAAATTTATCAATTACAACTAAGATGCAATTGTAATTCCTGGATTGGGGTAGTCCTTCCACAAAATCCATAGTGACTACTTCCCAAATCTGTTTAGGGACAGGAATAGGTTGTAGAAGACCAGGATAGGCTACATGTTCTCCCTTGTTCCTCTGACACACTTCACATTGCTGCACATACTCCTGAATCTGTTGTCTCATACCAGGCCAATAGAAATATAGTTTAATTCTGTAGTAAGTAGCTTGTATTCCTGAATGTCCTCCTTGGGGAGAATCATGGAGTATCTGTATCACTTGACTCCTCAATGCTCCTTGATTGCCAATATAAACTCTATTCTTGTATCTGAAGATCCCATTAGCATAAGAGTAATGAGGTATACTGTTTGCATCAACTGTTAAGGCTTGTACCTTATCTCTAACAAACTCATCATCTAAGTAACTTTGTTCAATCTCAATGACCCAGTGGGGAGTGGCTATGGTAGAATTCAGAACATGCAGCTTCCCTTCTTCCTCATGTTGCCTTGACTAGGCATCAGCCACTACATTCATTCTTCCCCTTCTATATTGAATAGTGTAATCCAAGCCTAGTAACTTGGTCATCCCTTTCTTTTGAATGGTGGTGGTAAGTTTCTGCTCCAACAAATGCTTGAGAGATTCATGATCAGTTTTAATTACAAAAGGATTCCCTTCAAGATAATGTCTCCATTTTGTAACAGCCATCAAAATGGCCAAGTACTCCTTTTCATATATGGAAAGATCTGAGTGTCTAGGCCCCAAGGCTTTGCTTAAGAAAGCAAGTGGTTTCCCTTCTTGAGTTAGTACTGCTCCAATCCCAGTAGAACAGGCATCTGTTTCCAAACAGAATGTCTTGCTAAAATCAGGCAAGCCTAGCACTGGTGCAGTGCTCAACACTTCCTTAAGTTTCTGAAATGCCTCCTTTGCTTCATTAGTCCAGTGAAACTGATCTTTCCTTAACATATCAGTTAAGGGCTTACTTATCACTCCATATCCTTTAATGAACCTTCGGTAGTAACCCGTTAACCCAAGGAAACCTCTCAAGGACTTAAGGTTCCTTGGCAAGGGCCAGTTCTGCATAGCCTCTACCTTAGTTGGATCTGTAGCTACTCCTTGGTCTGAAATGATATGCCCCAAGTATTCAACCTGTCCCTGGCCAAAAAAACATTTGCTCCTTTTGGCAAATAACTGGTTAGCCCTCAGTATGTCAAAAACAGCATGCAAATGAACCACATGTTCTTCTATGGTTGGGCTATATACTAATATATCATCAAAAAAGACCAACACATACTTCCTCAAGTAATTAGCAAATATCTCATTCATCAATGATTGAAAAGTTGCAGGGGCATTAGTGAGCCCAAAAGGCATTACCTTGAACTCATAGTGCCCATGGTGAGTTCTAAATGCTGTCTTATGAATGTCTTCAGCCTTAACCCGAATTTGCCAATATCCAGACCTCAAGTCAACCTTTGAGAAGAATCTAGCACCCTTGAGTTCATCCAACAGATCTTCTACAACAGGAATTGGAAATTTATCCTTGGTGGTCATGGCATTGAGTTGTCTGTAATACTAATATATCATCAAAAAAGACCAACACATACTTCCTCAAGTAATTAGCAAATATCTCATTCATCAATGATTGAAAAGTTGCAGGGGCATTAGTGAGCCCAAAAGGCATTACCTTGAACTCATAGTGCCTATGGTGAGTTCTAAATGCTGTCTTATGAATGTCTTCAGCCTTAACCCGAATTTGCCAATATCCAGACCTCAAGTCAACCTTTGAGAAGAATCTAGCACCCTTGAGTTCATCCAACAGATCTTCTACAACAGGAATTGGAAATTTATCCTTGGTGGTCATGACATTGAGTTGTCTGTAATCAATGCACATTCTCCATGATCCATCTTTCTTCTTGACAAGGAGACATGGGGAAGCAAAGGGGCTAGTGCTAGTTTGGATTATAGAGGCTAACAGCATTTCTGAAACTTGTCTCTCCACTTCGGCTTTTTGGTGATAGGGAATTCTGTAAGGCCTAAGGTTTATAGGCTGTGATCCTGCCTTAAGAGGTATGCTGTGGTCATGGAGCCTTTGAGGTGGTAGTTGTTTTGGTTCCTCAAATATATCAGAATAGTCGTTGATCAACTTTTGCAACTGTGGTGGAATTTCTACTGTTTTTGATTCAAAAGTAAGCATGTACATTTCTCCAACCAACTCTGGATCCTTGTCAGCTATTTTCTGTAGCCTTTTTCCAGTGACAGCCTTGATCCTTGCTGGTCTAGTATCCCCTACCAAGGTAATCTGTTGCTCCTCCTTCTGAAAAGTTAAAGACAACTTGTTGAAATCAAAAACCATAGGGCTGTATTTTCTCATCCAGTCAACTCCCAAAACCATGTCACTACCTCCCATAGGCAAAACTCTCAAGTCATGTGAAAATTTATAGCCTTGCATCCACCATATTAATTCTTTGCACTTAGCAGTACTATAGAGTTTCTCTCCATTGGCTACAGTTATGACTAGAGGACTGGTGGCTTCCATTTCGACTCCCTCCTTTGCCCATTTAGGTATGATGAAGCTGTGAGTGCTGCCACTGTCAATGAGCACACTCAAAGCTTTGTCTTTAATCTTGCCTTCAATCCTTATGGTGCTGTGCCCCACATTGCCTGTTAAGGCATTTATGGAGATTTGCAGGTCCTCCACTATCTCCTGTTCATCTCTTACATCTGGTTCCTCCTCATCCTTTTCACTCATCAACTCCTGTTCTTGGTCTGCTTCCTCAGCCGATATGGCATTCAATTGCTTAGCCTTACAAGTGTGGCCAGGAGTGAACTTATCTCCACATTTAAAACGTAAGTTCAATGCCCTTCTTTGCTCCATGAGTTGCTGTTTAGTAGTGTTGTAGGTACTATTTTGGTTTGGTTTAGGTGTTTGGTTAGCACTGGTATAGCTTGGTTTAGGGTAAGGTCCAAGGTTCTGGGTTGGTAGCAGCTTAGTGGGTTGTTTAAATCTTCTTCCTTCAATCTCCAGAGACAATTCATGCAACTTAGCCTGTCTATATGCAGCAGTGAGAGTATTAGGTTCACTAGCCTTTACTCTCGGTTTTAATTCCTCCTTCAGGCCACTCAAGAAGCTGGACACAAAATAATCCTCTGGTAGGTGAGGATTGTACTGCAGCATATAAGGTCTGAGTTCTTCAAACCTTTCCTGGTATTCTTCCACACTAGTGCGCTGAGCAAGCTTGTTAAATTCCTCCACTACATCTGAACAGCTCCTGTCACAAAACCTCAAGCATAGATCATTAGCTAATTCTTCCCAACTCACCCTATTCTTCTGCATAATATATCCATCGAACCATACATCGGCTTTACCAACTAGGTACATAGCAGCAAGTTCTAATTTCTGGTGATCAGAAATAGCAAATATTGCAAAATATTTTTGACATTTTTTAAGCCAGCTTCTAGGATTAGTTCCATCAAAAGGAGGTAGTTCAACCTTTGGTCTAGGGGTAAAGGTGGTTGGTTAAGTTTGAATGGTTATCAGCAACAATTCCAGCGATATTTGACTGTCTACCATTATTGTTCTGGGGACCAAGGTTATGTTCTAGTTGTTGTTTGGGTAAGAGACCAGGTTTAACATCTTTGTAGGAATATTTTCCTTGCTCATCCACTATAGTGATTTCCACAGGAGACTTACCTTCCCTCCTCAGATTTGAAACTGGTGTAGCTTGATTGTTACAGACTCCTCCCTGTTCTGAGCTGGATGAATCCTTCTGAGTCATTAGAGAAATCATTTGGCTGATGTAGCCTTGATTCTCATTCAGTTTAGCTTCAATACACTTCCGTTCTTCATTCCACCATTTAGGAAGAGTGGAATCTGCAGTTTTCAATGCTTCAAGCTGCCCTTGTATCGCCTGGATTTGCTCTTGTAACGTGCTCAGCCTAGTACCTTCTGCCATGGATGAGGATTTCTTGTATTTTCCCAGGTTGATGATGGATCTGACGGGCTCTAGTACCAATTTGTTATGGATTAACGATTTGATTATGAGTTGGACAGAAAGAATAACAGAGTTAGCAGAGAAATGCAGAAAAGGACCAGAGAAAAGAAGAAGATGAGATCAGGAAATTGTGGAATATTCATTTCATGCCATATGCGTGAGTACAAGGCCAAACATATAGCCAGTACAATAACAGAATGAACAGTAAGAAATGAGAGTAAAACACGTGTAATGGTCTGGTCCCAATATATCACTTCTGCTAACTAATTAATCAGCAACTTTAACCATCTCAATCTTCCAGCGTGATTCCATCGTGGCTTCCCAACTCAGCTTGATTATCCAGCTCATTCTTCTGTTGTACCATTAGCTCAATTTCACCTATACTGTTGACCCTCTTGTTAACTTCACCTTTAACTCCATGTGCTGCACCTTTTACATCATTCATCCTGCTACCCATACCAGTCAACTCAGAATTCATAACATAGTAAAGTAAACTGTCAGCAATCTCACGTGTTACAGAATTGAGAATCCAAGAAATTACCATACTGTTGCTGCGAATCCAAGCACCATAAAGAAGATCTTCGTTATCTGGTTTACTGATAGAGCCATCAACAAAACCAGTTTTGTTCTTTGCTGTTAAAGCCATTAGCATAGCTTTGCTCCAAGTATTGTAATTTGAACCAAGAAGTTGATGAGAAACCAATATGAGCCCTGGATGATCACCATTGTGGAGGTAGAAAGGGTTGCTGGAATCTTCAAGAACAGGGGAATTCCCATGGACCACATGACTGGTGTTGTTAGTGGAATTGCTTCCACGAGCCATGGCAAGAAAAGATCAAAAAATGAAAAAAAATATCATCTGATACCATGTTAGAACCATTGAGAGGAAGAAGACTGAATCTTTCTCTATATTATTGAATGAATACTGATTACAGAAGCTTGTCTTATATACAGAAAAATCATATTAACTGTCAACCAGTAACTGTCAACTAACTACTAGTATATTCTGAACAAACTAACTAACTAGTTACAACCGTATATCCAACTGATATTCTTAACAATTGTGTTTGATGGGCAGAGTAAATGATTAGGTTCACTTGTTTAGATGGTTGGTTGTGCGGCAGTAGCAGAGCTTTTTGGTAGAAATGCCGGAACACAGGAGTTGGAGGCCTTCTATCCTATAAGACCAGAATGTGTAGCGGATATTCCAAAGACCTGCTTTAGGCCCAGGGTATGCATCTTTTACTCACCGCTTCTCTTACTCAAGTTTGGGTTCAATTCTGTCTGTATGCCTAGCTTTTTACCAGACTTACACAATTTTATTGGTCATGCACTTGCTATACTTATCTATTTTCTCAGGCGGGGAAAACTCTCAGTGCAAGAAGATGGCATGCTGCGTTCTCTGAAGATGGTCACCTGGATATAGCAAAAGTTCTTAGACGGATCCAACGAGGGGTATGCTTCTTTCTAGTTCTATTTATAATTATGTTGCTTGACTACATATATATTTGTATAGGCAATGCTTGACTACATATATATTTGTATAGGCAATTTGAACCAATGAACTGACAGAGACTAGTGGACATTGAAATAGGAGTAAGTTATGGCATTTTAGATGTTGGATAGTATGATCATTGGATTAGTCATATCATATCATCATCATCATCATAGCTTTTATTTATCCAATACTGGGTAGACAATCATTTGATTAGTAATTTATGATAAACCCCAAGTTAGAGATAAGATTTTTAGGAAGTGACTCATTCAGTCATAACTTTAAAGTCTTTAATGAAACTCTGGAATTTTGTTCAATATGAGTTTCCCTCTGAGTTATACGACCCAAATAAATCAGTATCAAATTTCTTTAAAATTGTGAAAAACCTCAGGAAGTTACGGAGAGCTAAATTTGCTCATATCAATACAAAGTAAATTTGTGTTGGTATAGATTTACTCCTGCATCATATTTTAGCATATGTGTGGGCCAAATTTAATGGTATTGAAAACAAAAATATAATACTGTTGAGCATTATGATTTTTTAAATTTATATTCGGCTCCAACCTACAAATTATAAAGGATTAGTAATGCAATCTTATTACTCTCCCTCTCTTTCGTTATCCCATAAGACATATGTCTACATGAATGCATATACGTGTGTTTATGCACATGCAGTTTTGTCTCTTTGTCATGATTGTTATTCAACTGGGGTTCTGCTGTTTGTCATTTTGGAATCATTAACCATATGTGCCACCTGTCTAGTAACTGATATCTACTTGTGTCTGTTTACACAAGTGTGGTTTTATATACGTATCTATTTGTATCTGTTGAAAAGTTTAACTTATATCAAATATCGAGCATTTATTATTAGTTGTACTTGATTTGTTATTCTAGGGTATTCACCCTTCAGTCAAAGGGGTAGTCTGGGAGTTCCTGTTAGGTTGCTTTGATCCTAACAGTAGCTTTGAGGATCGGAATCAGCTTAGACAGCAAAGGAGGTAACAACCTTACAATTTAATACATAGAATTAGGAAATCGATTTTAGGTCATTTCTTTTTCTCACTTCTAAATTTTGGTAGCACTCCATACTTGATTTAAATTTTATAGCTTAGTAACTGTTACTTGGGCCCTAAGTACTGAATTAACATGGTATGTTTACTCTATGAACATTTATGCTTTCCTTTCCATTGACTATGTAGTCTTCTATTCAAGGTCATTTTGTTTCTGAAGATGCATTTAGGTAGTTTGCCATGTTTAAGTATGATTTTATGTTGATTTTGGTAATTTTATTGTGACTTTTAGTTTTTTTCATTCAATGTTCACTTTTTTCTTTCTCTCATCATCCATGTTTTATTTTTCCTAAGTTGGAAATTGTGACTCAATTTATCACACTAACCATCCCAGGGAGAGGTATGGCATGTGGAAGACTGAATGTCAGAATATGGTGCCCATCATTGGAAGTGGAAAGTTAATCACAACACCAATTATCACTGATGATGGCGAACCAATAGAAGTTGAAGGTTGCCATGTGACAAGTGCTGTTTCAGATAAGAAAGTGGCTCAGTGGATGCATTCCTTGCATCAAATCGGTATGTATGGTCTATAATTTCATGCTCAACTAATTGGATCTTTCATATACTTATGTTGATTCTTGAGGTGCTGCTCAACCTCCTTAGTACTATTATTACAGCATTAAGTTTGGTAGATATCCTTCCAGGCTTTGACCTGTCTTATACTTGGTTATAACCTTTTCATTTTAGGGTACAAGTCTTATGGCCTTTATGCTTGTAAATTTCTACCATAGATGCTTATTGATATTCAATGTTATAACAAAAATCTCATTTCAGAAAACATGCTTGTCATAAAGGGCTTCATTTGTGGTTTTAGATCATCTATGCATCTGTCTGTTAATTATAATTGTAGCTTTCATTGAATTTCAACACTCCTTAATGTACTTGATCTATTTGGCATGTAGGTTTGGATGTCGTTCGAACTGATCGAGCGCTTACCTTTTATGAGAATGAAATAAATCAGGCAAAACTTTGGGATATTCTTGCTATATATTCATGGGTAGATGATGATATTGGTTATGTTCAGGGTGAGCAGTAGCTGTTGATTGCATTATTTATTACCAAGCTGAAGTTTTCTTGTTCTCCAACAATTGTGGTTTATTCTTTGGTGAGCAGGAATGAATGACATATGCTCTCCTATGGTAATTCTTCTTGAAAATGAAGCAGATGCATTTTGGTGTTTTGAGCGTGCAATGCGAAGACTGGTAAACTTCTATTTCTTGCAGGATTGTTAAATGAATAATTGATTTGATGACACGCCATCTTTTAGTATTTCATTTACTTGAAATTAGTTTGCATGATTTATGATTCTGTAGAAGTGGTTTTTTATGATTGGTTAATTTAGTTGAAAGAATTGATTGCTATAGCTCATAATTTTGGAAAAGGAAGGTCTCCTTTCTGTTACAAGCTTTGGATGTAGTGGTCTCTATGCTTATGTCATGTGTATGGTGATTAAAACAGTATGCAATACATTCTTACTTGAACTGCTGCAGAATTTTGTTCTATATGATGATTTTGAATGCGGAAACAGCCTCTTTGTTAATGCAGAAGGAAGGCTGCGTACAATGGCGCTTTCTAGACCTCACAATATGGGAGTTTTGTGCATTGGGTTGCCCTTTTTTATTGATCCATGGAAGGATAATCCATTTGATCAATACAATATTAACATTATTCTTTAAGATGGAAGATTCATTTAAAATTTGTGTCTTTAATAACTTGATATACGATGATACTTATGGTTTACAATATATACAATATTTTACAGGGAAGATTCATCTAAACTTTGGTTTTCATTCTTGTTTACTGTAGGAAATCAAAGTATTGTATTGAAAAGACTTAAGATAAAACTGTACATAGGTACCCTATTTATATACAAAGAACTTTTAACTAAATAGGAAAGTATATCACTCATAATCCTAGATATTATTCTAATTAATAGAATCTATAATCGAGTGATTCTCTAACCTTAATGCTAGGGATACACATATATACTAATTTCCTAAAATAACAAATTAATTAAAACAGCAGTTGACTTTCCAATAATATTCTTGACACTCCCTCTCAAGCTGGTGAATAAACATTGTCCATTCCCAGCTTGGTTACAATCTTGTGGAAGAGTGGATTGTTAAGTCCCTTGGTTAGAACATCTGCTAGCTGTGATTCGCTTGGTACATAGGGTGTGCAAATGAGACCACTGTCAAGCTTCTCCTTAATGAAATGTCTGTCAACTTCAATATGTTTTGTCCTGTCATGCTGCACAGGATTGTGTGCGATGCTAATTGCAGATTTGTTGTCACAGTAGAGCTTCATAGGGCCATCCCACTTGAGTCTTAGATCTTCCAAAATGATCTTCAACCATAGTAGCTCACATACACCTTGTGCCATTGCCCGAAATTCTGATTCTGCACTTGATCTTGCCACAACATTCTGCTTTTTGCTCCTCCAAGTAACTAAGTTTCCTCCCAAAAAGGTGCAGTAACCCGTGGTGGATCTTCTATCAACCACTGAGCTTGCGTAGTCAGCGTCGGTGTAGGCCTCCAAAGTGAGCTTATCACCTTTTTTGAACAAAATTCCCTTTCCTGGAGTTCCCTTGAGATAGTGCAATATTCTATGAACTGCATGCAAATGGAGTTCCTTAGGGTTGTGCATAAATTGGCTCACCACACTAACTGCATAGGCAATATCAGGCCGTGTGTGGGATAGGTAGATTAGTCTACCAACCAGTCTCTGATATGATTCTTTGTCTGTAGCATTGTCTCCCTCTACTTCCCCAAGTTTATGATTAGGATCAATTGGTGTGCTGGATGGTTTGCACGCCAACTTTCCCGTGTCTTTCAAGAGATCAAGGACATACTTTTGTTGGGATATAAAGATCCCTTGTTTCGACCTTGCCACTTCAATGCCCAGAAAATATTTCAAGTTTCCTAGTTCCTTAATCTCGAACTCCTTTGCCAAACATCTTCCCAAGTTCTGCCTTTCCTTTTCATTATTTCCCGTCACTATGATATCATCAACATAGACAATGAGAGCAGTAACTCCCTCTGAACCTGAGTGTTTTATGAATAGGGTGTGATCCCCTTGGCTCTGCTTGTACCCCATGGAATGCATTACCTTGGCAAATCTCCCAAACCAAGCTCTTGGTGACTGTTTTAGGCCATATAGTGCCTTCTTGAGCTTGCAAACCTTATTTGCAACCATGTTTCTATTGAATCCAGGGGGTATTTCCATGTAGATTTCCTCTTCAAGATCTCCGTGCAAAAATGCATTTTTTACATCAAACTGTTGTAAAGGCCAATCAAAGTTAACTGCTAGAGACAAAAGAATTCTCACCGTATTCATCTTGGCAACCGGAGCAAAGGTTTCTTGGTAATCTATCCCATATGTCTGTGTGTATCCTTTAGCCACCAACCTAGCTTTGTACCTCTCAAGTGTTCCATCTGCTTTATACTTAACTGTAAAGACCCACTTACATCCCACTGCTTTCTTTCCTCTTGGTAGCTCCACAATCTCCCAAGTATTGTTCTTCTCCAGGGCCTGCATTTCAACATTCATAGCATTCTTCCAATTTTCACAATTTAAAGCCTCTGATAATGTTTTGGGAATGGATATTGTGTTTATGTTTGTAAGGAAACTTCGGTGAGATGGAGAGCATTTTTCAAAGGACACAAAATGGGATATTGGGTATAATGGATGTTTTGTGCACTCTCTAGTTCCTTTCCTAAGGGCTATAGGTAAATCAATGTTAGATAAGGAATCACTTTGAGGAGTAGAGCTAGAAGATATTACCTCATTTCCAGGATTTGAGTCTGATGATTGGTCCGGCCTTGGTTCAGGAGCTAGACTTTTCCTTCTTGAGTAAACCTGTGAGAATCGATTGTTAGTAGTGGCCTTTCCCCCATCTGCTTGTGAACTAGGTTGTAAGGAGGGCTCATTTTGAGTTTGTGAAGGAGGAGGCTCAGGTTGCTTAATTGTAACTTCAGCGGAGGTCTTGGTCTCGGGTTGGAATTTAGAAGATGATGACGGCAAGTCAAGGAGAAAGAAGTCTTGATCCTTATCTTCCACAAATGTTGTCTCCCTCTGAAGATAGGGTTGAGTGAAATATGGTTCTGTTTCAATGAAGGTAACATCTGCTGAGATTAGGAGTTTTTTAGTAGGTGGGTGATAGCACTTGTATCCTTTCTGTGTTGAAGAGTATCCCACAAAGACACACTTGATAGCTCTAGGGTCTAACTTTCCTCTATTTTGGCTATGGACATGAACAAATGAGACACACCCAAATACTCTAGGAACAAGATGGTTTGTTGTACTGAGACTTGGATAAAAGTGAGACAATACCTCCATGGGACTCTTGAAGTTTAACACTCGGGATGGTAACCTGTTTATGACATGTGTGGCTGTAAGAACTGCTTCCCCCCAAAGGTATTTTGGCACATTTTTCTGAAATAATAATGCTCGGGTAGTGTTTAGGAGATGGCCATTTTTCCTTTCTGCAACTCCATTTTGTTGTGGAGTAGAGACACAGGATGACTCATGAATAATACCTTTTTGTTGAAAATATGGGGAAAGTGTTTGGTTGAAATAATCTTTTGCATTATCTGACCTAAACCTTTTGATTTGGACCCCAAATTGGTTTTTTATCATGGAAAAGAAGTTTGGGAGGATATCACTCACATCAGATTTTGATTTAAGCAGAAATATCCAGGTAACTCTTGTACAATCATCAATAAATGAAACAAACCAACGTGCCCCAGAAATATTTGGAATTGTAGTTGGACCCCATATATCACTATGAATCAACTCAAAAGGAAAAAGGCTTCTTTTGTTATTGGTGGGAAAGGTAGCACGTCTGTGTTTTGCAAGTTCACATGCATCACAATGAAACTGCTTATCAACTAGTCCTTTGAACAAAGAAGGGAGCATAATTTCAAGGGTTGAAAAAGAAGGATGTCCGAGCCTAAAATGGTGAAGCCAAATTGTGTCTTTATTGGTGAGGTTTTGTCCAGAAAGGTAGGTTAGGGGCTGGTTCCACTTACCAACTTTCGATTTCTCTAATTCCTCAAGATAGTATAATCCATCCTTCTCCTTAGCACGTCCAATCATCATTCCCGAGCCCTGGTCTTGAAATAGACAATAAGATGGAAAAAAAGTTACTTTGCAATTCATGTCATGAGAAAGCTTGGATATTGATAAAAGATTGGTGGACAATTTGGGAACATGTAGGACATTTTTCAAAGTAAGGTTAGGACTGATTTTTATTTCTCCTACCCCAGCTACCGTGGCCAAGGAGCCATCGGCAGTAGCAATTTTCCTACTACTAGAACAAGGTGAATATGAACTAAAGTTTTGAAAGGAATGAGTCATATGATCTGTGGTTCCTGAATCAATAATCCACAAATGTTTAAAGGTTCTATCTGAGGCATTTAAAGCGTGAGAGGTTGGAAGTTTACCTGAATGTATCAATGAATAGGTACCTGAAGGTTTTTCGAGGATACTTAGGAGATTTCTCAGCTTTTCAATCTCTTCTTTGTTGAGACTGCCCAACTCCTTTGGTGCTGCAGTGGTTGTTTCTGCAACTTTTGACATCTTTCACAAATCAAAACTTGCTGAAGGATAGGTGAGAATCAGGGATAAATCGGCAATGAAGGCCAAGCAACAAAGAGAAACCACCAATGATGAAGAACAGAGGAAAAATTCAGCTATGAAGGCTGATAAAAAAGAACACATGAAATACTCTGTTTTGTCTTTAGAAAACAGAGCAAAGACAACAGTGATGAAGGCTGGAACGATAGAACCAAAACCGAGCCTATAGAGACGAACAAAAACAAATTTTCGTGATGAAGGCTGGATGAGAAAATGGCTATGAAGGCCTAAGGCAAAAAAATCAGCAATGAAGGCTGAAGAAGAAACTGCAGAAAATCAGCAATGAAGGCTGAAGAAGAAACTGCAGAAAATCAGCAATGAAGGCTGAAAAAGTGACTGATTTCCAAGAAAAAAAAAAAAAAACCTAAAGCTCTTGATACCATGTAGGAAATCAAAGTATTGTATTGAAAAGACTTAAGATAAAACTGTACATAGGTACCCTATTTATATACAAAGAACTTTTAACTAAATAGGAAAGTATATCACTCATAATCCTAGATATTATTCTAATTAATAGAATCTATAATCGAGTGATTCTCTAACCTTAATGCTAGGGATACACATATATACTAATTTCCTAAAATAACAAATTAATTAAAACAGCAGTTGACTTTCCAATAATATTCTTGACATTTACATCTCCAAAAGTATAAGTTGGACTTCTGATTTTGTTTTTGTAACAGAGGGAAAACTTTAGGAGCAGTACAACTTCAATGGGAGTGCAATCCCAGCTGGGTACACTTTCACAAGTAATTAAAACTGTTGACCCTCAGCTTCATCAACACCTTGGTATGCATTCCTTTGCCCCCTTATTTTCCTAAATTAGTTCTATTTACTGTTTTACTCGTTATCATTCCTGATAATTTACACCATTAGAAAAAGCTAGCTAACAGATCCAGTTGTTATATATTTAGTATCAGTACCATAGGACATTATGACATGTTGGGGGATCCTACCAAACTGTTTTTATGCCATTTGAACTTTGAGATCCTGACTACAGATCAAAAACTTGTTACATTTCCTAAGGTCACTCTGAACTTTATGCGCAACTCTAATGCAAACTTATTCCCGATCAAGATAAAAGGAAAAAGAAAGAAAATTACAGCAAAATGAAGATGCACCTAATGCTTTTCATGGACATCAATAGTACCTAAAACACAACACTTTGCCTTTATGTTTTCTTTTCCTTGCCTCTACATAGTCATAATTTAATCTTGTTCAACTAAAATCTCATTTATTTTGTCTGACAGAGGATCTAGATGGTGGGGAGTATTTCTTTGCGTTTCGCATGCTTATGGTACTTTTCCGGAGAGAGTTCTCCTTTGTCGATGCATTGTATCTTTGGGAGGTGAGAGGAAAGAAATCTATTAATTTGAGTTTCTCCTAGAAATGGGTTCCATTTTTGTATCTAGGAAAGTCATTGTCATAGTTTGTCGTATGGTTTCATAAGTTGTGTGTTTGTTCGGAGTTCCCATATCTTTATATATGCTTATTCTAAGACAAGGATCGGTTCCAGGTAATGTGGGCAATGGAGTACAACCCTAATATATTCTTGTTGTACGAGATGCCAAATGCAACTCTAGATAGCAACGCTGAACAAACATTGGATCAGAAGATGCTAAAGCAGTATGGGAAATTTGAAAGAGCAAATTTGCAGAATAAACATGCGGAGAAAAACAGTGCACTTTCAGTTTTCCTTGTTGCAAGTGTTCTTGAGACCAAGAATAAGCGGATTCTAAAAGAGGCTAAGGGTCTCGATGACGTTGTCACGGTACTCTCTCTTTTCCTCCTGTCTTGTGTCGATAAATTTTTGCGCTGACGCGCAGCATTTCTATGATCATGGATGTCGTTTTCTAGATATTGGGTGATATTACTGGAAATTTGGATGCCAAGAAAGCATGTCAAGGTGCATTGAAGATTCAAAACAAGTACTTGTTGAGAAAGGTATGCTATACTTGTATCAAAATAGTTAGTTAGATATGTAGACTGATTATACATTTGTGTTTTTACGTGCAGGCCAAGAATCCATAGCTGCAGATCATCAAACATATCAAATTGAATACTTGGGATTATTTTGTATTCTTTTTTTCTTCCAATTTTTTCGATTTTCCATGTTTTTTTGGTAATTTTTCTATTCTTTAAGTTGCATTGATTCTCTTTCCACCTTTTTTCAAAACTGAAGATTTTGTGTTTAAGATTTTGATGAGATTATTATTTGGAACTATGAGCTTTTGCTATTTAAATTTCCATCCTTAGAGAAGTGAAAATTGAATAATTAGTGTGAATCAAAACGGGAATTTGATATTTTTTTTTCTTACACCAAATGGCAATAAAAAATGCAGACAATTATAAAGTTTTAGTAGAACTCTTTTGCCAAGGAGAAGCTTTAGATATATTAATTTCAGTGGAAATTGTATTTTTCATACAGAAAAAATAACTAGGGAAGTCCATTTGAACTAGATCTGATCATGAGTTAGGTTAGGATGGGTTCAAGTTGGACTTAAACAAGATATTAATAGATTTTATGTGCGCTCAAGTTTGACTTGATTTGATGCATAGACTTCAATACTTTGTACAAATTCGTTTTTAAAAATAATAGAAATAACTAAGCCTGCCCAGCTTGCTTAAGCAAATAAATTTTTTTGAAAAAAAGAAAAACATAATTAACTAGGCAATCAATATTAGACTTTTTTTCCATCGGATCGTTTATTAAGGTTATGGTTTTTTTTTTCATAGGGATATACAAGTGAAGGGGATTTGATTCATTTGAACCTTAAGCTTAATCTCTTCTAAAGAGTAACAATTGTTAAGTCAAACTTTAATTGTTAGATTTCTTTAATTGTTACTGGATTGGGATTTTAATGGTTTTATTGATTGGGTTCAATTTTGTTGGGTTTAATAAAGTTTGGCTTATTTAATGGGTTTAATTATAGGCCCATTAATATTGGGTTGCTATAAAAAATATTTATAATGTTGAGTCGAGCTGAATTTAGGTTTTTGAGTGTGAGACACTCAAATTTTGATCGAACCTATTTTATTTATTCATATCCATTTAAAACATGTAATATTTTGTTTAAATTCAACTAAATATCGGATAAATCTTCATATTTGAATGTATATATAGAAGTAAATTTATGACTCAAAATAATGGAAGTATGGGAGCATACCTTCCTAATATTACTTGTACTATGTTTAATATAACGTTTATTTTTCAATGTATACATAGAAAGAAAAAAATTATCTCAAACACTCACAATTATGTTTTTAGATGTCACGGACTGAAAAAATCAGTAAAATTACATATATCTTTTAAGATATATATACAAATGTGACAATCCCTTATTCTACTTAAGAGAAATCATTTCAAATATCAATATTGATGTTTTTCACTAAAAAAATCCTTCACCATTAGTGATATAGAATAATAAGAGTGTAAACAACTTTTTGACCGTAAAAAAACAACTTTTTGACCGAATGGTTAAGTATGAATTGTGGCATATTATAAAGTTTGAGTAACCCCACTTTCATTCTCAGTTATTTAATATTTTTTTAACAAAAAAAAAACCTCAATATACACAACATTTCCAATTAAAACGAAAAACTCAATATATCTATATATATGTGTATGTGTGCGCGTGCATGCGCGCTTAGCTAAATCAAGCACAAAGGCCTTTTTAAGTTTAGCATTTCAAAAATTAAAAATAAAAAAAATGATCTGTTCTCATTTTCATTAGCTAAATTTTCGATGAGTTTTTGGTGTAGATTGACCAGTCTTTTTTAACTATGTTGCACTACCATTGAATTTACGCAAGTTTTGCTTAAAACAGAATCTTACCCTTTCTCCACATTTGTCAAAAACAGTCCAATGTTTTTGATCCAATCTTTTTTTTTAATGAATTTCACTTTCTCTTCTATCTTCAGCTGGTTCAAAGAACAAAATAAGAATAACTGTCCTTTTATTCTTTAAATTTTAAATTAAAAAAAAAGGTCAGTCTCCTTTCATATGTTGCCTGCGTGAGTTGATGCAATTTTTGCATCACACAAAGTTTTCTTCTCTTTGAAGGTGAGATATTTTCATCATTTTCCAAAAGGTAAACAAGAAATAATATAGCAGGGCAAATGTTTCAATGATAAGAAAAAATCAAATCTTGGGTACTAAGTTTACTTTGGATTTTTTTTCCTTGTTTCAGATTCAGGTTTGAAGCTTGATTTATCCATCTCAGAAGCTAATCAAAATTAAGAGGCTGCTTTAGTTTAGATCAAAGCCGAAGTATCAAACCAAGATGGCATCAAACAATAATAAGATGAAGGGCCTGCTAAAAGGCCTTAGGTACATTTCTCAAATATTTGGTATGTAATTCCATCTCTTTGGCCTTCTAAACTGCACATTCTTTTGTCCACTTCAATACAAAAGAGGCAGAACCTTCCCAGAATTAGGGAAAGTTACCAAGTTTTAGCCAAAATCAGTCTTGCAAAAGTTAGTGATCAAGAAAGGAAATTGGATACCCCAATCAGTGGTGTAACCAACAATTGATAAACAAAGAAAACACCACAACAATTATGCAAGCAACCATATTTAGATGGATTGGTTTGGTTTTTCTTGCTTATAATCACAGAATGTTCCAAATTTTTTTGCAGATAATGATGAAAAAGAACCTGAAATGCAGATTGGTCTCCCAACAGATGTAAAGCATGTGGCTCATATAGGATGGGATGGCCCCTCTGTAAATTCTGCACCCAGCTGGGTAAATTTTAGCTACTATTACTATGATTATATTAAAAATTTTCATCTTGTTATAATCACAAAACTAAAATTGCCAAGTGAAGGGAAAACATGATTCATATTGGAGTATGTTCTGGCTTTTATTTCATTTGCAGATGAATGAGTTTCAATCAGCCCAAGGAATTTCATCAGCTCCCTTAGCTAATGGAGGAGAAGTTAGAGACATGCCAGAACTGCCTAAATCATCAAGGCGCAGTTCATCTAAAAATGAAAATGGTGCAGGAGAGTCTTCATTAAAGGAAAAACCAGATAAACCTAGGCAATCTAGGAAGCATTCGAAGAATTCTTCCAAGAATGCTTCGGATAGTACAAAGCTTAGAAAACCCAAGGATCCAAACCAAGCCACTAACTCAACCTCACAAGACCTCCCCAGCCTCCCAAAGAAAAGTAGTCGGCGGAAGAAGTCCAAAGACTCCTCTGCTGGCGGATCCTCCAGACGGCACAAAACCCAGGACTTGGATTCAGGATCCGAGTCAGGGTCTGTATCCAGAGCCCGTGAGGAAAGACTTAGTAATGTTTCAGGTTTTGAAGAATGCGAAGATACCTGAGAAAAGTAATGTTGGTTGCCGGGGAAGACGACGTTTTTGGTTAGTAAACATTGGTAGCTACTGGCTAAACTTGCATACTTTTGTTTTTTTATTGGTTTTTTTCCATTTCCCATCTCGGGGGAAGCTTGTATGATGAAAAATACATTGAAATTAATAGTTGAAACTTGGAAGTGATTCAATGATTCAGTTTTCAATGAAGGAAAATTTCTCCAGTTTGGGGTATTGATTTTTTTTTTCATGATAGTGGACTTGGTAAATTTAAATTCTCAAGCTTAAGGCTTGAAGCGAATCTCACATTCAAATTTTACTTGATAGGACGAAAAATAAAAAAAAGAGTGAAGAAGGAAAATTAATTAATTAAATGATTATGTTTCATAACAATATTTTTATTTAGTAGTTTAATCATTTGATTAATTATTTTTTTTCTTTAAAATCTGGTTGGCAAGCAAACCTAAAACCTGGTTGAAAAAGGCCAAAAGTTTCTTATTTTCCCTAAAATCTAATAAGTTGTCAAGCTGATAAATAATTAAAACAATTTCTTGGCTAAAATATGGAAAAATTAAGAAAATTTGAAACCAAAAAGATAATATCAACTAATTTGTATCACTAATTTGTATCACATACAATGCACGGATTAATTTTGTTTATTTTAAATTTTATTTATGGTCAAATTTATAATTCATTATTTCAAATATATATACTCATAATTTATTTTTTATTTTAAATATGTGTATGTACACATTAATTAATACTTTTTAAAAGATTTATCCAAAATTTACAAAATATATAATATATAAATCCCAACAAATTATAAGAAAATTAAACTATAAGATTGGAAATTGAAAAACGAGTTTTGCCCTTTCGTAAAAATAAAAATTATAAAAATATCAAAAAATATAGATAAACTAAAGAAATGAAGAAAAACTTCGTTATAGGGAACAATAAACTTCCATTCTATTTGTATTTTAAGTAACAAAAAATATTGGTTATAAAGGAGAGTGGAAAGGTAGTTGAAAATATGTAAAATTTGGTGAAGTGAAAAGATCGTTACAAAATTTTTAATAATTAATATCTCATACATCATCAGCGGAGTTTTTTTACTTCACAAGCAAAGTTAAAATGATAATACATGTCCTTTAAAAGTATTAAAAAAATAAAAAATAAATAAAATAAAATATGTGTCATCATCTTAATTCCGTTTGTGAAGTAAAAAAAACTTCATTGATCGTATATAGAATAATAATCTAATTTTTAAATAGATAGATAAGTTTTTTTTTATTTTTTTAAAATTTAAAAAGAGATATATTTGAATGAATAAAAATTATTTTAAAATATTGATTTAAAAAATTAAAAATGCATTAAGAATTAGATTTTATATAAAATCTAATGAATATTATATAAATAATTTAAAATAGATAAGATATTATATAATTTTTTAAATAGATTAGATATTATAAAATTATTTAATTTAAATAAATTGTAATTGTGGATAGAATCACAGTAAAATAATATTATTAGCGAAACACCGTATACAATGAATTCACTTTGCATAAGAAAAAGAAAGTTTATTTATATTGTTCTTCTTACGAAAAAATATATGGATTTTTTTTTCCAAGATTTGTAGCAATTAACCAATCAAGATAAGTTTATTTTGTTACTTAAAATACAAATAGAATAGAAGTTTATTTATTTTTTATTTAAAATTCAAATTAAATGAATAGATTCTTAATTTTTTTAGTTTAAAATTCAAACCTAATAAAACAATTTCTTAATTTAGTGTATTTTACATGTCGTGTAAACAAGTTTTCTATATTAATACCTATTGTGTTTTAACTTATCAGATAGATATGTTTTTCGAAATATAATAATATAAATATATATATATATATATATTATATGATTGAAGCCGAAGTCCAAAATCCATCATATGGGCCAAGGCCCACCACAAATTTTACCAATTTAAATTATTTTCATCACTAACGTTGACTCAATAAATTAGACAACGTTGACCCGATGCGAAAAAGTGCCGCCTTTGGCGTTTCCCTTTCCTTATTTGTAAACTGTGACATAACGTCGTCTTCCAGCCCCGTGGTGAAGGCTAGCGTAACGGCGTATCAGCGGTGTTTTCAAGTTCAATTCACCAAGCTCGCGTTCAGAAACTAGCTTTGATTGAGCTTTAATTGCACAAAATCTGCAGTTTCCGTTTTGAAGAAGTCTAACCAACCCCCCAAAAAGAAGGAAAATAGTATAAATCGAGAAAACCGAAGCAAAATGAAGATGGCGATGGCTGGTTTGTATAAGCGAATCCTTCCATCTCCTCCTGCCATCGATTTCGCTTCCTCCGATGGAAAGGTAAGCAACCGCTTCTCAATTTTTACCTTTCATTTATTTTGGGTTTTTAATCATCCGCCAAAATATTATTGTTGATTTTTGAGGTGAAATGTGAACAATGTTTCTTTGTTGTAATTTCCGGTTAAAGAATAAAACGGAATTGTAAAACTTATTATTTTTTTAATTGTGAAGTTTTCTTTAATGATTATAGTTTAACATTTCAACTGCTTGTATTGTATTGGAAATGCAGCAACTTTTCATCGAAGCAATTCAAAATGGGACGATGGAAGGGTTTTATAGGTTGATATCTTACTTTCAGACACAATCAGAGCCAGCTTACTGTGGACTAGCCAGCCTTGCCATGGTCCTGAATGCCCTGGCTATTGACCCGGGAAGAAAATGGAAAGGTTAACTTCTAGATTGTAGTCGATCTTTTTCAACTCGTCCATTCACTTAAAAGAGTTGGTTATAAATTATTTCAATCATCAACTTAGCAATCTCTCTATCTTTAACGGAATTGTCAGTATAATGTTTATTGTCGTCCATACAAGATTGTTGTTCTCAAGCAAGAGATGAATGTATCTTTTAGTGGATTACAAGAATTTTAAATTGTCTAAACGTAATGCTGCAAATGGTTTTTGTAACTTTGAAAATGATTTAATATCTTGTCTGCCATATGTTTGATGCTGATTTACCTATGTGTTTGTGACTCGTAAATTTTGTTGTCAGTTGGTATTAAATATGGCCCTAATCACATGATATTTTGCTAATATATTAATTAGTCTGAACCTGATCTCCTGTGATGGGATTAGTGTTTTAGTTATCTCTGTCATACAGTCATACTTCTTATTTATTTATTTGACACAGAACTAGCTGATTTCTTTTTTTGTCATCTAAAAGTTGAAACTGAGCAGCTATGGTTTCGTTTATAGGACCTTGGAGATGGTTCGATGAATCTATGCTTGACTGTTGTGAGCCTTTGGAAAAGGTTAAAGAGAAAGGAATATCATTTGGAAAGCTTGTATGTTTGGCTCATTGTGCTGGAGCGAAAGTTGAAGCTTTCCGTGCGAATGAAAGCACCTTGGATGACTTCCGTAACTTTGTCATAAGATGTTCCACTTCTGATGATTGTCATATGATTTCCTCATATCACAGGTCAACTTTTAAACAGGTGAGATTCAATTTTATACTAGAGCTAATTTTATTTAATTAATCAGTTCATGTACCTGTAGCGTGTGTAATAATATAAGGCTTCTTTTAGATCCACTTTATTTTTTTTCCACATTGTGGCATTGGTTGGCATGCAAGCAATGTGAGCTTGAACATATAAAACTGATATATAACATAATTTTCATTTTCATCAGGAGATCAGTTGTCATTGACATTTTTTTTATTAGTAAAAAATTGTGGTTCTCATTCTAAATTATCTGAATCCTTATTAAATATATTGATCCTTGGTTAATCATTTAATAGCTAGGCAATTTGGAATTGCCTTCTTCAAACATTATTTATCATTTATGTATTTTAAGTTTTCAATTTTGATGTAACGACACCATGCTTGACTATTCTATTTGTCAGCTAGTGCCAATACCATCCAATTGGTGTTGCATCCTTTCTACATCTATTAAGTGGTGTATCCCATTGGCCATATGTTTTGCAGACTGGCACTGGCCATTTTTCTCCTATTGGTGGTTATCACGCTGGAAGGGACATGGCCCTGATTTTAGATGTTGCTCGTTTTAAGTATCCTCCTCATTGGGTTCCTGTGAAACTTCTTTGGGAAGCCATGGATAATGTTGATGAAGCAACGGGGCAATGCAGAGGGTATGCATTTATTTCTGCTTTCCAAATTAGTTGTCCAATGTTATCTAACCAAAATGCTCTTAACAAGAAACGTCTTTTTTTGGCTGTGGAGGTTAGAGGGAGACTGAATATTATAAGAAATATAATTCTCATTCAAACATATGGAAGGATGACCAGTGAATTAATTAGTTTACCAGATCCAGTTATATATGTGATTCTGTGAAACATGGTTGGTTACCGATTACTATAAATACAGATGTCATGATATGGTTGAGCTTCTCAGTGTATGCATGTTTGCCTATACATTCTAAAAAACTGAGAATGAGAGATGCTGTAAACTGTAGTGCTGTCCAAACTCTTTAGTTTGTTAAAACTTTTGATTCTTTCAATTTTTCTTCATTATTATTGGGATATAAAGAAGTGTTAATGGCTGATTCTCATCAGTAGATTTGTTCTTTCCAGGTTCATGCTTATTTCCAGGCCTCACAGAGATCCAGGATTGCTTTACACCCTGGTATTTTTATTTTCTTGACATGATAAATTTTACATGTAGAGTTGCGGCTATTCTGCAGTTTTTCATGATTTGCAGATATGTATATTCAAATGATTATTTGAACTTCTTCTTTTTTGTTTTTGTTGTTGTTCTTTTTTTTGGGGGGGGGGGGGGGGGGGGGTGTTATGTGGTGTAGTTGTGAGTGGATCATCAGCAGTAGTGTTAAGACGCATCTGATAATACTTGCAAAAATTTATCACAAAAAATAAACAAGGCTTCTTTTTCTCATCAACAAACTAGCATTTCTTTATTGGTTATGTCTAACAAGTTCAGTTAGGTGTGGTTGCTTGAATATTGGTCAGTTGAGGGGTCAACTATAAATTGCTTGCATGTTTATTTGCTAAAAATGCATCTCCTCTGAATGGCAGATTCATTTTTTGGGTGCTGTGTGTGGTAGCTAGAGTGACTTTGTCTCAGATTTCTTTAGACTTGCCTTGTTTTGGAGTGTGTCTAGTCTTGTGTTGGTCATGCCTGTGGGTTTCCTCTGTACAATTTAATATATTAGAGCTGAAATGTTGAACTGTTTCTATCCCTTTTCTGATGGGGGTTTGTATGACTGTTCTTTTAACAGAGCTGTAAGGATGAAAGTTGGATCAAAGTTGCGAAGTATTTAATGGATGATGTTCCTAATCTTGTGAAGTCAGATGATGTGAAAGATGTTCATAAAGTTCTCTCAGTTGTTTTCTCATCGCTTCCATCAAATTTTGGAGAGTTCATTAAGTGGATTGCAGAAGTTAGGAGAAGAGAGGATGGTGGTCAAAATCTTAGTCAAGAGGAGAAAGGAAGGCTTTCTCTAAAGGTGCTGTAAAACTTTACTAATCGTCTTGTTTTCCTTTTCCTTTAGTATTTCTGCAGCTTGCCATAGTTCTTTCTAAAGTTTTAAACTACAAGTTGTTTTTGACCTTCCAGGAAGAGGTGTTGAAACAAGTACAGGAAACTGGCCTTTTTAAGCATGTTGTAGCATTTTTATCATCTGTGAATTCGTGCTGCAGAAATGCAATGGCTTTAAGTCATGAAAGTACTCTGCCTGACATTGCTGCAAGAGTTTGTTGCCAAGGGGCAGAACTTTTGGCTGGGAAGTTTGGTTCTTCAGAGTGGTATTGCTGTCGGGAAACATGTGTTACAAGCTTGAGGGCTAATGGTGACAAGCCTATTACACTGGTGTCTGGGACGGTGGTAAATGGTAGCTCTGAGCAAGGAGTTGATGTGCTGGTTCCATCAAGCCCAAAAAAGCTGAATTGTTGTGGCTCTAGCCCCACTAATTGCATTGGGATTTACCCAGCTGGCAATGATATTCTAACAGCTCTTCTGCTGGCTTTGCCTCCAGAAACATGGTGTGGTATCAAAGATGAGAAGCTTTTGAGTGAAATATATTCCCTTGTATCGACTAAGAATCTCCCCATTTTGCTTCAGGAGGAGGTAACAGCAAAATAGTGGTCTTTTTTTATTCTTTCTGCTTCTTTTGCAATCTTTTGTGGTTAATTCATATGATAAATCCTAAATGGGCACGGTAATAAAATAGGTTTTATATGTGATGCCTTGATAGTGTATTGCACCAAAGGTTGACACCTCAGTAACGAGCAAATTGAAAATATATTAAGCCCTTAAAAATAAATACAAACAAGTTTTTTTTTTTTTTAGTTTGCTTATAAGGGATTGACATATTTTTAATTTGCTCATTAATGAGGTGCTAATCTAATGACAATGTATAGAAGCTATACACTATCAGTGTAATGTATATAAACCCAATAATATAAGGTTTGATTGCTGCCGTCATTCTTTTGGCTTTTGAGTGAGAACATGACCAGGTTTGGGGGATGATATACAACTGAGCGTCAGTTGCCTTCAGCATTCTCTTTCCAAATCTCAGTTTCATTGAGAACTACCTTGCAACATATATGCTAGAGAAAAAAAAATATATATCCAACATGAACTCCTTGATTTACTGCTTTTCTTTGGCTGAGAGGATTTATTGCTGAATACGTTACTTATTCTTTACATTTCAGTAATGTCTGGCAATGCCTTTACTAACTGTTTTCCAATGAACTATGAATCTGTCTTTCAAAGATTTCTCACTATTGGGAAATGTTGGTATGTCAGGTTTTGCACTTACGACGGCAGCTCCATCTTCTCAAGAAATGCCAAGAGAATAAGGTAGATGAGGATCTTGGTGCACCTTTATTCTAGCTTCATAGACCATTTTACCCTCCGCCATCCTTTTCCTCTCATCCTTCTTATTCTCATTTTTCTCCAATATCTTACATTACATTGCTAACGAAGAGCAAATGATTACCTTCTTCTTAGAATGCAAAAAGCTAGATAGCACCATAGAAATTTGGCTTCCTTTTTAATACAGGGAACAAGCAATCCATGGCTAGGAGAGTTTGCAGAGATCAATAATGTCCAAGCGGAAAGAATGTCAGAGGCAGTAGCCTCTCCGGCTGACGAGCCATGGATCGCCTCATGATTACTAGATATTGAGTTGAAAGAGGATCGATTCGTATGCTAGCTAGTTGGACGAGAACTGTTACTCATGACAAGTGCATTGTAGAGTAGATCATTTGATGTTTTAGGAGTGCCATGGATGTTCTAAAAACATGTGCATTGGAATTTTTGATTAAAGGAAGCAGTTGTCCTACCAATCTGCAAAACGGTAAAAGTCTTCGTTATCTCATTACTTTTGTTCAGGTTGAACGAAAAATAGAAAAGAGTTTTATGATCTAACAATTTTGATTTCTTTATGAACAGGATATAAAATAATGTGGGATCTTATACGGGTTTAATGTCTATATTTCATACACCACTACGTATAGATGTTATATATTTGTCATTAATTATAATTTATGGATCTCTCAAATTCAATTCTTATCATATGTGAGTTTGAATTTAATTAGTTTAATTAGTTATTTATTAGTTTATTTAGTTTTAGTTATTTATTAGTTTACATAATTTGAGTAAAGTGATTTTTATAGTTATCAATTCAAAAAATGTAATATGTTAATTAAAATTGTAATTTTTAATGAAATTGTATTATTGAAAAAAAAAACTATAACTTGTCATTTCATAAATAAATAGTTAAAAAATTGTGGACTCGTGAAAATAAATATCAATTTTTTTTTAATTTATACCCCTATGGAGAGTTTATTATGTTTTTTTTTAAGTATCTTATTCACCAAAAAAAATAAATAAAAATTTTAATTTATTTATAAAATTTTACGTTGTTGTTAACTTTATTCATTAATGAAATTGTTAATTTATTAATGAAATTGTATTTTGTAAATAGTTATTAATTGAAAGTTTATTGTATATTCTATACAGGATCATTGTATCAATTATAAACTTTTTAAATATTTGCGCCATTTGGTCAATGATTTCCACATATAATCTTTGAAAAATGACAAGTTCGAGTCCTGAGTATGTAGCTGTGTTAAAACTCTTGAGGCAGAGCTTTGCCACCTTTTGGATCCTATTCGGCTCGAATCCGGATTAGTCTTATACCAGAATGGTGTGAGAAAACTGGATGGTTTACATCAAAAAAAAAATTTAGTGGAGAATGTGATGACGTGGAGTCATTTTTTAGACAATAAGATAACTCTTTATTTTATTATTATTGCAAATCAGAGAATAGCTAGCTCGTGATTTTATTTATTTATTTATTTTTTTGGCCAACACTTATCTTGGTTTCAGTTTCATATTTTTTGGTGTTTCAACATGTAGCAAAGGTATTTATTATTGGTTTTAAATCACTAAAAATTAGATTTTAATGTTTAGTTGATGCATCAATAGCAGGAATTCAGTGAATGTGTCGATACATGGTAAGATCAAGCAGGTTGAATCTGGTTTGATTTTTTTAATTCAGTTTACATTGAAAATAAGATTGAACGTTAAACTCTAGAGTTTCGTTAGTTTCAACTGTTAGTTTCAACTAGCACCAGCTACTTCAGTAATATGATACATTATAAGTTTATATATGATATACTAACAGTGCATAATTTTATACATTGTCAGTTAATCATAAAATAACACTTCATATATAAGTCTTTAAATAAATATTAATAAATTTTTTAATTTATTTTTTAAGGGCTTATGTATTTTTAGACTTTGCTTATTAACGAAATGTTGTCCTATAGTTGACTGATAATGTATAACTAAACATTATCAGTGCATCATATATAAACTCATATAGTATCATGATCTTCTCATAAACCATAATTAATAACTTTTACTCACTTCTATTAGACTCTTTTTTTTGTTAATTATAAGTGTAGACACCCAATTTTGTCCAAATTGATAATACTATTGCTCAAAAAATTTCATGTTAAAGACTGAGACTTGTAAAACTCGAGATTTTTTAGGTTAATTTAAATAAGATTATTTTTGTTTAAATATTAATTCTAAATTCACATTGGGCCATAATATATTATTATAAGTCCAATTGAACTTTCAAAGTCCAAATTAAAATATACACGCTTCAAAGCCCAAAGAAAAATGGGCTGAATTTATTTTTATTTACTTTATTTATTTATTTATTTATTATTATCATTGATATTTGTTTATTATTATTAGTATTGATATTTGTTTTTTATTATTATTATTATTATTATTATTATTATTATTATTTATTTATTTCTAGCCACATTTAATAGGAGTGGCCATTCCCGTTGACTAGTCACCTGTTTAAGCCAAAACCCCTGTTTCCAACCATCGGTTTCATTGGAGATTCAACCACCTACTCTGCCAACCCATCCCATCTCCGCCAGACCCCAAGCCAAGCTTACACCCTCTAAAAACCCAAGCATTCGGTCACTACCGAGGGGCCTATCACCATTCTCGGTCACCATTCACCATCGCCAAACAGCCATCAACCCCAATCAGTACCCCTAACATCAACACCTGAACCACCACCACACACACCATTTGGCCCCTCCCATTACCCGAACACCAACAGCAATATCCAGAACCAAAAACCACCACTGCCATTCCCAATCAAGAACTAATCCGGAATCTGCCTCCACCAAGACCAACTCACTCACCAAAAAAACTCGTACCCTACTCCAAACCCGAGCTCCCTTGCCACCCCTGCCATTGCCCACGTTTCACTACCCGAAACCACAGCAACCGCCGAGTCACACACCTCAACCGAAACCCCTGTACACCCACAGAACCAAGATTCTCACTTCTACCAAAATCATCACTACCAACCCAAATCTACACAATCAAACACAAACCAACACCTACAAACACACGCATGCACATACACACAAACAACCACATTCCTCACCGAACCGGTGAGAAGCCACAGCAAAAAAAAGAAAGAAATTTGAGAGAACCCAAAGAGGGTTTCAGACATGTTTTTTTTTAAAAGGTTTTTTAGGTATCAAATCAAAGACGTAACTTGTTTGGGAATAGGAGAAGCGTATATATGAAGGAGGACGGTGGATGAGTGGTGAAGATGACAGTTTGGGGTGTTGAAGCCACAGGGTTCTTTGTCAGATCTGTTTGTTTGTAGATGGATTTTGAAAAAATAAAGGTTATAAATAGAAAGAGGAAGTGAAAAGATTTTGGAAAGTCGAAAGCTTTTGGCCATTAGCCGCCGATAAGAGGCTGCCGGCGGAGGCGCATGGTAGCTTTGGTAGATGGGCCAGCTGGAAAAGGGAGAGAGCTTTTAGAATTTTTTTTAGAACAAAACTGAGAAATGAAGAAGAAAAAAAAGTTCGCTTTTATAGCTTAAAAAAAAAAAAGAGAAAAGCTGCTGTTGACCAGTGCCTGGACCCGACCTGGGTCGACCGACATGCTGCAAAGACGAGGATCCGCGCGCCGCTCCAAAGCCTGACTCGACCCGCACCTGGTTCTAGTGGACCGACCTAACTAAGCCCAGTCCGTGGAACATCTTCGGGCTGACCTACTTGGGCTATTTGCAGCTAAATCTTCCTTGGGTTTAAAAGCCAAACCATTTTGGTACATTTACTCCAATTTTAGCTATTTTTGACTTACTGTTTAGTTTTCATGCTTTTATTATTATTATTATTATTTTGGGAAGATATGTGGATTATAATGTATGTTGAATAACAATTTTAGAAACTCATATGGTTAGTCAATAGATTACATAAATGTTTTTAAATGAATATAAATAAATAAAAATATAAAAGAATATAATTTTTATTTAAGCAACGTTAACAAAATATGTACAATGTCCGATGATGAGATTTCGTAAAATTCGCAAGTAGTGATTTCTCAAAAATCTCTAGGTGAGAGAAATTCTCCAATTATTACCACAACATTGGAATTTTTGGAGTAATTTTTCAATATGTCAGTTCACATTTATTATTAAAAAAAAGCAATTTTTATAAAATAAAATAATTGAAAATAAATAGAGATAAAAATGAAAAATTAATACATAAAATAGCAAAATTAAAAATCAAATGAGCATTTATTGTATATTTGTATGATTTGCATTGATTTTATCCCGATGATGGGATGTTACGGAAGTCACAAGTAGTGATTCCTAACTGATCCTTAGGTGAGAAGAGTTTACTAAATATTACCAGCGTATTGGGATATTTAGTATGATTTTTCAATAATTTAAATTTTTGTTAAAAATTAAAATGAATAAGTTTTTTTTAAAATTAATAATAAAGTTTAAATTTAAGTAAACAATTTTTCGATGATGGGATGTTACGGAAATAACAAGTAGTGATTCTTAACTGATCCTTAGGTGAGAGAAATTCTCTAAATATTATCAACGTATTGGAATATTTAGTGCGGTTTTTCAATAATTTAAATTTTCGTTAAAAATAAAAATGAATGTTTTTAAATCTAAATAAATAAAAGTTAATAATAAAGCTTTAATAATTAAATATTTATTCCAATGATGAGATGTTACGAAATTCACAAGTAGTGATTTCTAACTGATTTCTAGGTGAGAAGAGTTCACTAAATATTACCAGTGTATTGGAGTATTTAGTGTGATTTTTCAATAATTTAAATTTTTGTTAAAAATAAAAATAAATAAAATTTTTAAAGAATCAAAACAAAGAGAAATTAATAATGAAATTTAAATTTAATTAAATATTATCCCGATGATGGGATATTATGAAATTCACTAGTGATTTATTAACTGATCCCTAGGTGAGAAGAGCCACTAAATATTACCAGAGTATTAGAATGCTTCGTGTGATTCTTCAATAATGTTGATTTCTATTTAAAATAAATAAATAAAATTTTATAAAAAAATTATTATAAAAAATACACGTACATCATTCATTATCTATTTGCATCATATGCATTCATGATAATTTTCGAAACAAGTGTGAATATTTCGAGGATAAGATTCTATAGAAATTGCAAGTAGCAATTCTTAAAAAATCTTTAGATGAGAATGTTATTTCAAATATTACTAGAAGTATTGGAATATTTGATTTAATTTTTCAATATAAAAAGGTTCACATTCATTTTCGAAAAAAAAAATTTAGTCTTTGTTTTTTAAATATATAAAAAATGGTTTTGAGAAAATAGAAATTAAATTGTTCAATAAAATAGGAATTATTTTTAAATATTAAATTAAGACTATTTTATTGAAACTAAAGGATAACACTTGGTTTAGATGGTACCGTTTTTTAACAGGCAATGTAGAGGTGCTAATCCTTCCCCACGTGTAACCGTACTCCCGAACCTAACATTATTTTCGTAGACCCAAAATAGTTTTTTTAATAAAACTTAATAAATTTAAGATTTTGTTAAAAAGATAAATATTTTTAGATGACCAATCACACCTAACAAAAGAATTGGTGGTGACTCCCTTTGTTTTAATGTTTTCAAAATCTTCGAGGGTTGAGTTTTCGGACGAAATCGTTACGACAGCTTGGCGACTCCACTGGGGAACTTTTTGAGAGTTAAGCCATTTATTAGTCATGTGTTATCCTAAGTTTTAATTTAATGGACTAAACTAATATTTAAATTTAATTTCTTTAATTTTAAATAATTTGTTGCATTTGTGTTTTAGTTATTATGTTTATTTTACGACATTCTTTATTTTGTATATATTATTCTTAATAAATTGTTGGGGCATGTAAGATAAGGGTTATAGTACGATGAATGTTTAATGTGCTTCCTTGTACACACACTTGCACATGCATTTCATAACATGAGCCCTATACCCGGGTTTCGTCCTTCTTAGGAGGGAGTAGAGTAACTATGCTCTCGTGAGGTAATAACCTCTGCAATAACAAGTGAAATAGTCCCAGTCAAATTATTTCTTTACTAGTCTAGAGTGAATGTTAGTAAGAAATAGTTTGGGAACTTTTAGATTCTTAAAACTAAGCTCAGCATATAGAGAGCCTTAAAAGGCCAGCCTTATGTAAAGTCATGCTTAATTTTTGTAGAAATTATTTCGAAATTAGGACACATGAGAGAACATCTTTACTATCTTTTTTTATCATAGCTCTAATAATCTTTCAAATTCATGACTTCAAAAAAATCAAGAGGTATTTTTTTTAAAATATCATTCTCAACATAAAATTTTAGAATTTTACAAATTTAAAGAAGAAAACAAAGATTTATCTAGCTTTTCATCTTTCTCAGAAATAACATGGAAATATCCTTTCGTTCTTCAATACTATTTAAAAAAATAGTAATATTTTTTTTATTCTTTGAAACTAATGCATAGACATAAAAAAGGAAAAAAAAAAGAATTTTGATAAGAAAATAAAAGGTAAGTACATTGTCACATTCCTTGGAAAATAATTTAATAAAAAAGAGGTTAAAGAAAATAAATTTTGGTGTGAAAATAAGAAATGGATTTCCTTTTTTCTTTAATAAAAGAAGAGTAGAAAAAATCTGTTATTTTTTTTTTTAAAAAATTATCAAACTCTAAAAAAAATCATTCATTGAACTTAAATAAGAGAAATTTTTATTCTTTTGTTCTTAAATTTTAGCATGGCATATCTCATTACATTAGTGCATTCACATCACATAATAAGGAAGATATTCGTCTTTTTAGGTTAAAGGAGGTCAAAGACATGGGAGATCAATTAGAAGCTAGACTTACTACTTTGGAGAATAATCAAGAAGAGTTTGGACATGATATATGGGAGATAAAAGGGAAGCTAGCTAAGATAATGAAGATGCTTGAAAGTTTTGAAGAGACTAAAGTGGTTCATCCTCAAGGGTCATTGTCATTTCTAGGACAACTACATGTTGAATCATTAGCAAGCAGAGACCAATTGACCTTTTGTGAAATGGCTTGCCAGGGGCACTCTGATGTTCTCAATAGTCCAAACAATGATCCCATGGTAGAAGAGGCTATGAAAAGGGTGAACAAGGTAATGGAAGAACTTAAGGCCCTTACAATTAAAGCGGAACCTTATGACCTCGAACAATCCATAACAATTAGGCTAATACAGAACCTTAACCCTTAGCCCAGTTCTTTTCAGCCACCTATCCAGGCATTCCAAACGGGACCTTGTACTTTTGTACAACCTCCACTAATCGGTCCACAGCCAAACTTTTATCCTCGACCTACTACCTTTCAACCACATATTCAAGCATTTGAAACAGGATCTCCTAGTTTCACCCAGCCTCTACACATATGTTCATCTGTGAACTCATATGCTCACACCAATTCTATTCGACCACTTTTTCAGCAAATTCCTAACATCCAAGCTTTTGTGCCGCCACCACATGCTCAAGTTAAAAATCAAAGTCTTGGCCAAAAACAATCTAAGAAGATGAAGCGCATGCAGCTTGACCCTTTACCCATAACATATGGCAAACTTTTCCCCTATCTGCTTGAAAGGCACCTTATCGCCCCTATGGTCTTAAAACCCTTGGAGCCTCCATACCCAAAATGGTACAACCCATATGCAAGATGTGAGTACCATGCAGGAAATATTGGGCATTCCATTGAAGATTGTAAGGCTTTCAAGTATCGAGTGAAGGGACTTATTTATGCGAAGCTACTAGATATAAGAGAGGTGGTCAACCAAGAATCTGCAATGCTTGATTAGAGTTTAAAGAGTTAAAAAGGTAGCTGTTGTTGTGAAATTTCTTTTTGAAAGATTTTGAATGTTAGGGGCACTAGAATAGTAAAGAGTTTAGTTAGGAATTTTTGAATCTTGTAAACAATTCCTATATGAATATGAATGTTACAAGATTTTATAAAAGTTTGAATTCACTTCATCCATATGTGCAGAAGAATAAGGCTAACAATAACTATTTCCTTAAAAAAGAAAAAGAAAAAATGAAGATGATCAAAACAAATAAATGGTCAAACAACAATTTTTAGTTGGTGTACAACTTGTGATACTATGAAATGATAACAAGGTTGAAATTTTTTTAAAAATTTTTTTATTCAGATTCATAATTTCCATACAATAAAAACTTCACATTAGCATGGCAAGCATGAAATCTAATTTAGGGTTATGATAGATTTGGTGTAAAGACGGCTTGAACATTGAAAAACTTTGGAGATAGTTTTGGACCATGGAAGAGACGGAAACAATTCAGATTGAAAAGATGGAAAAAGCGCAACAAGAGATAAGAGAGCAACTATCACAGATGGCTGGTTTGTTGGAAAAGTTGAACAATGGAAAAGAAATGATTGGAGAACTAGCTACTCAAGAGGTGCATCAGTTGCGAAATGCGAAGGGTTCTTTTTGTCCAATGAACATTGGTTTACAAGAAACCAAACATCTCAAGAACCACAAGCAATGCCCACCAAAGATTATGTATGCCCTAATATGCCATCTTCAGTCGACCCTGATCAATTTCATGGGCATGTAACTCCTACAATGAAACCCCTCGAACCAATTCATATTAAAAATTTGGATAGTCACAAAGAGCAAAGGATGCCACAAGTGAAAGAAGGCTCAAGTTCCCAACAAAAGATAGAGCTTATAGAAGAAAGGCTTTGAATCGTTGAAGGAATGGATTTCCATAGATCTTTAGATGCAACTAGATTATGCTTAGTACCTGATGTGGTCATTCCTCTAAAGTTTAAGGCCCCAGAATTTGAGAAGTACGATAGGACCACGTATCCGAAAGCCCATATCACTATGCACTGCAGAAAGATGGTAGCATATGTGCATGATGACAAGCTGTTGATCCATGTTTTTCAAGACAGCCTTAAAAGATCTGCTGCTAGGTGGTATACACAATTGGGCAAGGGTGATGTTCACTTATTGGAAGATTTGGCAAGGGCATTTGTTACCCAATATAAGCATATTGTGGATCTAGCCGTGGATCGTTTCTCTTTGCAAACCATGGAAAAGAAAGCTACTGAAGGCTTTAGGAAATATGCCCAGAGATGGAAGAATGTTGCTACCCAGGTTCAGCTCCCTTAATACCCTTCAAGCACCATACTATGACAGGATGATCGAAAATGTTACTAAGCATTTTGTCGACATGGTGGCCTTTAGAAAGATGATTGAGAACGCAATCAAGAGAGGCAAGATCAAGATAGGTGACATTGTTGATAACAGGTCAGAAAGAATGGAAGAAGAAGTGCAAGCTGTGACACTTGAGGGGCAATTTCCCAGAAACTTCATTCCACCTCATCCCTATTTGCCTCACTCATCGTACCATCCAACCTTGAACAATGTTTCCTATGATCCTTATCTTTGTTCACCAATCCCACAACTAGGATTCCAAGCACACTCTTACTCCCTAGTAATTGCTCACTCACCTACCTTTGTGACTAATCCTATAGCTCGACCTGTCCAACAACCAATGAACAATAAAAAGAGACCAAGAAGCAACCAAGGAAAATTTCCTATCTCAATTTCTGATCTCTTGCCTTTTCTTGTGAAAAACCAATGTCTGACCCCTATACCTTTGAGAACGGCCCCAAACCCATTAGCCAAGAGCCATGATCCAAATAGTAGATATGACTATCACATGGAGGCAATTGGGCATTCAACAAAAAAATGCAAGCAGTTGAAGGAAAGGATTGAGGAGCTCATCAATGGTAGAATCTTGACTCTGGAACTTATGGAATAGTGGAAGTCCACTTTGGTGTAGAGTTATGGCATTTTGGCAGACTAATCTGGAGGAAAATGAAGATTTTAAGATTTTAAGATTTCAGAGTTTGTATTTTGTTGGAAAATGCTTTGTCATTTCCATTGGCCTAGCGACAATTGTATAAGTATAATTTCTTGCATAATTTATTTTCCAGTGGCATATGACAAGAATGTTTCTTTTCTTCACATTAATGACAACAATGATTCTAAGAAAATTGGTGATTACTATCAAAGATGAATGTCTTAAATCATTCTAGGATCATATCTCAATAAAACCTAAGTCACTCGAGATCCAAAAGGCTAAATTAAGGCATAAGATTTTGAAAGTCCGATTTGTTTCCCATTTGACCATGACAGGGCTTTATTGTTAATGATTTTCAAAGAAATGACTGACTTGCAAAACCTTTTGAGAATTATTTGAAAGTCAATAACAATATCAAAGATTCTTAATATTGGTGTTCTAATATTTGGCAAGATCATTTTGAAATTTTGAAATACATTTCCACCCAGATTCATATACAAATCCCAAACTCTTCAATCCTGTACTCCCGAGATGCCTTTCGACTATGTTTCGGGGCAAAATAGCAAAAAAAAAAAAGAAAGAAAGAAAGAACCAAAGTTGAGGATTTTCCATCAATGTCCATCTACACAACACCATTGGGTTGTGCATCACATTTTTCCTTAGACGAATATTTGGTGAGTGAAGTCAAGCTCTGTCATATTAAAGTGTTGCATTACGAGGAAATCAAAAAAAGAAAAGAAAGAGAAAAAGAAAAAGAAAAAAAAAGATGAAATTGATTGTGACACCATGCAAATATGATATTCAGATGATTTCAAAAGCCAAAGGAAAAACTTATCCTAAGAATTGCTTTTCAATGGAGGCATCTTAATTTGAAATGATGAATTGCCGTCTTTCACATCCCATTCACAAATATAAACATTATCCTGTTGCTACCCCTTTTGAGCCTGATGATTTCTTTCACAATAAACCTCTCCCAAGGATCACCTTCCACACCGGGGGGCATGTGCAGAAAATATCTCTTCAAAGAAAATGAATGATTCAACTTTTGTTTTTGATCAAATAAGATTTACTATGTTGTGGGACAATTTTAGGCAAATTAGATTTGAAATCTTGAACATGAATCAAAGAAAAAATAAAAATAAAAGAAAGGAGAAGAGATACATGGGAAAGTACACAAAAAAAGGTGCTTCAAAGAATGAAAAGGATTAAAAAAGAAGAAAAAGAAAAGGTACATGGAAAAGTAGAAAAAGAAAGGTGCTTCGAAGAATGAAAATGATAGATGTCCATATGAGAAGAAATGATCCTTGGATTAATCACCTTCAAACACATTTTGGGCCTGTTTATCCATCCTTTCAAAACCCTGAACCATGACCTACATTATGTACTTAAAAGTCCATTTTGATCAAATATGGGTGCTTGTATCAAAGAGCTCTTCTTTGGAAAATTCTCACCATTATCTGGTTTGAATGAAATCTGAATTCTCAAATGCATGGTGAAACAATCGAAAAAAAAAGAGAAAAGAAAACAAAAGAAAGAGTAGAGCTCTAGGGTGAAAACTCGAAAAGGGTAGTCTAGAGCAAACAATGAACTCTTGTTGCAACCAAGTCAAGCAGTGACATGAATTGAAAACATGGAAAAGGAATCAACAAGCCCTAAGAAACCCTCGAGATATCCAAAGATTCTGATGTCACTTGATTGCCCGATATATTTCTGAAAAAGTTTGAACCTTTCTTCTTGTACATACTCTTCCTAAACAGAAAAGATCTCAGTTACTCATATCTGATTTTGGCATTTGTTAGAACACCATTATTTGAGAACTTAAAAGATTGTCAAACTTAATTAAAATTTTTTATTTCTTTTCTCATTCAAAATTTTGTTCAAAAAAAGAAAGAGGATGGTGTTTTAAGAAAATTATTTTGAGCCAAGAAAGGAACCATTGGTTTTTTGTATAAGTGGCAGAGTATTCCCTAAACAAAACATCTTGGTGTGCCAAACTTTCAATTGTCCAGTTAAAAAGATCCGGATAGAATTTATGTCACTCATCTTGAAAAGTAATCACTAATTTTTTCGAAAGGATCAAGTATCACATGTGAAATTTGGATTCATTTCCCTCTTGGAAAATAGTTATAAGGAAAATTTTATTGCTTTTCGTGTTAAGGCTATGATGAGAATGCAAGAGCTCTGCAGAAAAGAAAAATATAAAAGAGCTTGTGTGATCATGTTGGGGGAAAAAAGGATAAAAAAAAAAAGAAAAGAAGAAGAGACAAATGGTGTACCTTTTTGACAAGATAGGAAAGAGTTTCAAAGTAAGAGAATGTACAGGATTGAGTGTCATGCATGCATACATACATACACAATATCATATAGCATCAACATGGAAAGTTTTGTGTAAAATTTTGAGATTAAAACATGTTTCTCAAGATGAAGGCTCGACACCACCCAATCAAGATTTTAAAGGTTATGCAACCTTTTTCAAAATAAGAAAGTCAAGTTTACTCATGATGTAGGAGTTTTCAAATCCAGTTTGATTAGTGCTATGTTTAATTAAGATTGAAGAATGATTTTCAAAAGATAAGCAAATTTTAAGTCCTTCGGGCAAAATCTCAAGTCCTCCGGGCAAAAGTTCAAAACCTTCGGGCACAATCCTAAGTCCTTTGGGCACAAATTTCAAAATCTCAAGTCTTCCGGACAAATTTTCAAGACCTTCGGACACAATTCTAAGTCCTTCGGGCACAAATTTCAAACCTTTCAAGTAAAATTCTAAATCCTCTATGCACAAATTTCAAATTCTCTGAGTATTATTCCAAGACCTTCGGACACAAATTTCAAGTCTTTCGGGTACAAATGTCAAACCTTTCAAGTAAAATTCTAAGTCATCCGGGCACAAATTTTAAACTTTTCAGGTAAATTATAAGTCCTCTGGGCATAAATTTCAAGTCCTCCAGGCACCAATTCCAAGTCCTCCCGGCACAAATATCAAATTTCAAGACCTTCGGGCACAAATCTTAAACCTTTCAGGTACAAATTCTAAGTCATTCGGGTATAGTTTTGAAATCCTTTGGATACAATTTTAAAGTCATTAATTAATGTTAAATTATCTCAAAGTAAAGAGCCTTTAGTGAGAGAAACTTTGTTAAGTTTAAATTAAAAAAAAAAGAGAGAGAGAGAGAGAAAGAAATACATAAACAAGTAAATGTAGAAGAAAAAGAAAAAAAAAGAAAAACCAAAAATAAAAACAAAAGATTGGGTCATGAGCCGGACAAAATTGTTGTCTATTGTCTTAGCTCTATTCCAGATTCTCAGCAATGAGCAAAGAGAGGCAGCTATAGACAACCAATTTTGTCCAAATCGATAATACTATTGCTCAAAAAATTTCATGTTAAAGACTGAGTGAGACTTGTAAAACTCGAGATTTTTCAGGTTAATTTAAATAAAATTATTTTTGTTTAAAAATTAATTCTAAATTCACATTGGGCCATAATATATTGTTATAAGTCTAATTGGACTTTCAAAGTCCAAATTAAAATATATGGGCTTTAAAGCCCAAAGAAAAATGGGCTGAATTTATTTTTATTTACTTTATTTTTTTATTTTATTATTATTATTATTATTATTATTATTATTATTATTATTATTATTATTGATATTTATTTTTTATTATTATAGTTTATTAATTTCCAGCCACATTTAATGGGAGTGGCCATTCCCGTTGACTGGCCGCCTGTTTAAGCTAAAACCCCTGTTTCCAGCCATCGGTTTCATTGGAGATTCAACCACCTACTCTGCCAACCCATTCCATCTCCGCCAGACCCTAAGCTAAGCTTACTCCTTCTAAAAACCCAAGCATTCGGTCACTACCGGGGGGCCTAGCACCATTCTCGGTCACCATTCACCATCGCTAAACAACCATCAACCCCAATCAGTACCCCCAACATCAACACCCGAACCACCACCACATACACCATTTCTGCCCCTCCCATTACCCGAACACCAACAGCAATATCCAGAACCAAAAACCATCACTGCCATTCCCAATCCAGAACTAATCCGGAATCTCCACCGAGACCAACTCACTCACAAAAAAAAATCGTACCCTACTCCAAACCCGAGCTCCCTTGCCACCCCTGCCATTGCCCACGTTTCACTACCCGAAACCACAGCAACCGCAGAGTCACACACCTCAACCGAAACCCCTGTACACCCACAGAACCAAGCATTCTCACTTCCACCAAAATCATACTACCAACCCAAATCTACACAATCAAACACAAACTAACACCTGCAAACACATGCACGCACATACACACAAACAACCACATTCCTCACCAAACCGGTGAAAAGCCACAGCCAAAAAAAAAAGAAAAGAAATTTGAGAGAACCCAAAGAGGGTTTCGGATCTTTTTTTTTTTTAGGTATTTTGGGTATCAAATCAAAGACGTAACTTGTTTGGGAATAGGAGAAGCGTATATATGAAGGAGGAAGGTGGATGAGTGGCGAAAGATGACAGTTTGGGGTGTTGAAGTCGCGGGGTTCTTTGTCAAATCTGTTTGTTTGTATATGGATTTTGAAAAAATAAAGGTTATAAATAGAAAGAGGAAGTGAAAAGCTTTCGGAAAGTCGAAAGCTTTTGGCCATTAGCCACCGATAAGTGGCGGCTGACGGAGGCACACCGTGGCTTCGGCGAACGGGCCAGCTGGAAAAGGCAGAGAGCTTTTAGAATTTTTTTTAGAACAAAACTGAGAAATGAAGAAGAAAAAAATGTTCGCTTTTATAGCTTAAAAAAAAGAAGAGAAAAACTGTTGTTGACCAGCGCTTGGACCTGACCCGGGTCCAGGATCCTCGTGATCGACCCGTTGCAGAGAAGAGGATTCGCGTGTCGCTCCAACGCCTGACCCGACTAGCACCTGGTTTTGGTGGACCGACCTAACCGAGCCCAGTCTGTGGAACCTCTTCGGGCTGACCTACTTGGACTATTTGCAGCTAAATCTTCCTTGGGTTTAAAACCCAAACCATTTGGGTACATTTACTCCAATTTTAGCTATTTTTGACTTAATGTTTAGTTTTCATGCTTTTATTATTATTATTATTATTTTGGGAAGATATGTGGATTATAATATATATTGAATAAAAATTTTAGAAACTCATATGGTTAGTCAATAGATTACATAAATGTTTTTAAACGAATATAAATAAATAAAAATATAAAAGAATATAATTTTTATTTAAGCAACGTTAACAAAATATGTACAATGTCCGATGATGAGATTTCGTAAAATTCGCAAGTAGCGATTTCTCGAAAATCTCTAGGTGAGAGAAATTCTCCAATTATTACCAGAGTATTGGAATTTTTGGAGTAATTTTTCAATACGTCGGTTCACATTTATTATTAAAAAAAATAATGAGCAATTTTTATAAAATAAAATAATCGAAAATAAATAGAGATAAAAAAATGACAAATTAATACATAAAATAACAAATTAAAAATCAAATGAGCATTTATTGTATATTATATGATTTGCATTGATTTTATCTCGATAATGGGATATTACGGAAGTCACAAGTAGTAATTCCTAACTGATCCTTAGGTGAGAAGAGTCTACTAAATTTTACCAGCGAATTGAGATATTTAGTATGATTTTTCAATAATTTAAATTTTTGTCAAAAATTAAAAAGAATAAGTTTTTTAAAAAAATTAATAATAAAGTTTAAATTTAAGTAAACAATTTTTCGATGACGGGATGTTACGGAAATCACAAGTAGTGATTCCTAACTAATCCTAGGTGAGCGAAATTCGCTAAATATTATCAGCGTATTGGAATATTTAGTGCAGTTTTTCAATAATTTAAATTTTCGTTAAAAATAAAAATGAATGTTTTTAAATCTAAATAAATAAAAGTTAATAATAAAGCTTTAATAATTAAATATTTATTCCAATGATGAGATGTTACCGAATTCACAAGTAATGATTTCTAACTGATTTCTAGGTAAGAAGAGTTCACTAAATATTACCAGTGTATTTGAGTATTTAGTGTGATTTTTCAATAATTTAAATTTTTGTTAAAAATGAAAATAAATAAAATTTTTAAAGAATCAAAAAAAAGAGAAATTAATAATGAAATTTAAATTTAATTAAATATTATCCCGATGATGGGATATTATGAAATTCACAAGTAGTGATTTCTTAACTGATCCTTAGGTGAGAAGAGCCACTAAATATTACCAGAGTATTGGAATGCTTCGTGTGATTCTTCAATAATGTTGATTTCTATTTAAAATAAATAAATAAAATTTTATAAAAAAATTATTATAAAAAATACACGTACATCAATCATTATCTATTTGCATCATATGCATTTATGATAATTTTCGAAACAAGTATGAATCTTCCGAGGATGAGATTCTATAGAAATTGCAAGTAGCGATTCTTAATAAATCTTTAGGTAAGGATGTTATTTCAAATATTACCAAAAGTATTGGAATATTTGATTTAATTTTTCAATACAAAAAGGTTCACATTCACTTTCGAAAAAAAAAATTTAGTCTTTGTTTTTTAAATATATAAAAAAAATGGTTTTGAGAAAAGAGAAATTAAATTGTTCAATAAAATAGGAATTATTTTTAAATATTAAATTAAGACTATTTTATTGAAACTAAAGGATAACACTTGGTTAAGATGGTACTGTTTTTTAACGGGCGATGTGGGGTGCTAATCCTTTCCCACTCGTAACCGAACTCCCAAACCCAACCTTGTTTTCGTAGACCCAAAATAGTCTTTTTAATAAAACTTAATAAATTTAAGATTTTGTTAAAAAGATAAATATTTTTAGGTGGCCAATCACACTTAACAAAAAAATTGGTGACGACTCTTTTTGTTTTTAATGTTTTCAAAATCATCGAACGGTCGAGTTTTCGGACAAAATTGTTACGATAATAAGTTTCTAGTTATGGTTATGGTTGTTTAAGATATATATTATTATAAAAGACGGATTATCTTATAAATTATTTTAAAATTAATTTTACAGGTAAATAAATTAATATGAGATAGTTAGAGAAAGTCAATTACAACGACTTATATAACCAAAAAAAAAAATTACAACGACTTAATTAAATGTAGCAAAAAAATAAAAAAAATAACATGTAGCCTGACTCTTCATTAAAACAATATTGATTTGGATTCCAGCACTAGTCAAAATTTACTAATGTTTGGTATCGTAACCAAACTGAATTAAAAATTCTGACAATGTATTAAATGATAATCATTCTTAAATTTTAAGATCAACTATTATTTTCAAGGATTTTATTTCAAAAATTGGTTATAGCAGCGAGATTAATAAATCTTAACATGTGGTTGAACGAATGATAAAATCTTTTAAAAGGTTGGCTCTCAAACCAGTACGGAATATTAATTAGGTTCGTTGGTAGTCTAATCCAGTGATTCTCATTATTCAAGCTATTTAAAATTGCACACACTTCTGTACCAAAAAAAAAATTGCACACACTTCACCTTTTAAAAAATATTTTCTTAAATATCGCATTCCTAATTATGTTTTATAAAATATATATGTTTTGGTTTTAAAAATATTTCATAATAACAAACAATTTTATGATATTTTTAATGATATTAGTATGATAGTATCTTTAATTCTCTACAATCAAATTGATTTTTTTTAAAAAATTATTTTGAAAGAAAAGAATACTAAAAAATTAATATTTATTTTTATAAAAAAGATATATAAGTATGCATATTATATTTTATGATAAAATTAGTTTAATATTTACATATGATCGACTTCATGTGACACTATATTAAATTAGGAATTTCAGAATTATATATATTTTAGGCAAAATAGCCAAATAAGCCTTTGACCTTAAGCTCAAAATGGAATTAAGCCCTCAACTTTTTATTTCGTGAAATTCTGTCCATAAACTTTTATTTCAGTGGAAATAAACCTTTAACCTTCTAAAATTATGCAATTAAGTCCAAATCTGTTAAATGAAACTAACTGCTGTTAGTATTGCACACGTGGCATGCCACGTGGCAGCCAAGTAAGCTATCCACGTCAGCTTTCACTAACGGCAGTTAGAGTCATTTAACAGATTTGGACTTAATTGCATAATTTTAGAAGGTTGAGGGTTTATTTCCACTGAAATAAAAGTTTATGGACTGATTGTCATGAAATAAAACGTTGAGGGCTTGATTCCATTTTGGGCTCAAGGTCGAGGGCTTATTTGGCTATTATTCTTATATTTTATAATTAATTTATTAAAATGACAAATTTTACGTAAAATAATCTAATATTTGAACTACTTTAGATTTAGGATTCTGATTTTGTTTAAGTTTCAAGCTACTTTAAAGCTTGTACTATAAATTAATATGAAACATAAAGCCTTAGATATATTTTAATTTTTAATTAAAAAAATAATTTTTTTGCGAAGATTTTCTAATAAGATAATGAGATAAAACTTTTATAATAATAATTGAAATTATTAAAATATGCATAAGTTAATAACATTTTTTTATTATAGCTTTGCATATGTAATAGGATTTATAGTCAACTGTACCATTAACCTTTTACTTAAAATGGATATAAGTATGAAAATCAGTCTATAAAACTTTTATTTTATTATAAATAAACGTTCAATCTTTCAAAATCATGCAATTAAATCTAAATATGTTAAATGACACTAACTTCCATTAGTATTGTATACATGCCAATCAAGTAAGTTATTCAGGTCAACTTTTACTTAAGATATCTAAACTATAGTTAATATCATTTAATAAATTTAGACTTAATTACATAATTTAAAAATATTGAGAATTTATTTATAGTAAAATAAAAGTTTTGCATTAATTTTCAAGTGATAAAACATTGAGCGTTTATATTTATTTTGTACAAAAAGTTAAAGGTACATTTGGTTATTAAGCTTATATAATATTATATGAGGTGTCATAATTAATTATTAGTATTTTGTTCATCTCATTTACTTTGTAATTACTTGTAAAAACTTTATAATAATATGGTTATCCGTGAGTTTGATCACCCGCGAAGAATATTAGTACGAGATCAATTCCAACAGTTAAATGGTTTACTTCATTATCAATCTAATAAATATCGTTTCTGAAATTAATTTCGTCAAGAAACAATAAATTTTTGAGAAACAAATAGGTTTTGGATATTGAGAATATATATAGATTTATATATAACACTGATAACGATAAAGTTCTGTCATGCTTTCCAAGAGAGCAATTTCTGTGCTGATAACCTGGCTAAATCAGCTTGTCATCTTCAAATTGATTTTTTAAAGCTTGAAGAGCCTCCACCATGTCTCCACGGGTTGATTGAAGCTGACGCGTGGGGTTTGGCTTTCCCACGTCTGTTTCTTTTGTAATGATCTTTAATTCTTTCCCACGTAACCAAAAAAAAAAAAAATAATATAAACTCTTTATACATTGTTAATACATCAAAAGTTAACATATTATCAATAAACAAACTAAAAATATGTCTTAAAATCTCAATCACCAAAAAGAAAAAAAATTAAAAATATGTCAAACTCTTAAAAATAAATGCAAATAAATATTTTTTAATTTACTCATAAGAGCTTATTGATGAGATGTCAATCTCCTGTTATTGATAATATATAGAGACTATATATTGTTAGTGCATCATATATAAATCTTATACATATATGGATTAAAATCCAATACAAGTGAAGTTAGAATAATGACCCATGTTCTTTAAAAATATTGAGAAAATAAAAAAAAATAAGATAAGACGTATTATTATCTTAATATTACTTGTGAAGCAAAAAATCTCTACTAATTATCAATACACTGTTACCAATTATGAAATTTTTAGACTCCACAAATAGATTTAAAATGATGATACATATCTTATTTTATTTATTTTTTATTTTTTAATATCTTTAAAAGAAATGCATCATCATTCTAATCCCCTTATAAAATCTAAAAATTCTACTAACAGTATATTAAATAATTATATATCCATAACGTTTGTATTATTTATGCTGTCCATATCCTGTCTCAATCTTTGCATTTCAAGCATTTTAGACCACAACTTCTGCAAAAGAAACAAGGAAATAAAAAAAAAAAATAAAGTAAACCGTATCTCATACTCTATGTATAATATCTGTCTATACTTATATTTTTGTGTCCGGCTCACTCTTGCTTGCCACATGTCCCTTTTTCGTTTGGGCAAGGTGGTGGGTAGTTTCCTAATGAATTCAGTTACAGAAGTATGCGTAGTAAATGAACCATTTAAACGAAACCACAATTTTTCTCAAAGCTAACCACCAACACGTGTCTTTTTTATGACATAAAAAGAATTATTTTAGTTGTGAAAGATATTTGTGACATTTTATTAAAATAAAAATAAAAAATTTAATAAAAACTCATTTTTTAAAATTAACTTAAAAAAGGAAACGACAAATTAAAAAAACTACTAAAAAAACAAAAAGTAGATGCAGAATTTTCTTAAATTTAAAAATATTTTTTTAAGATTTTGAGTTCTAAATTTTTTTTCAAGACGTCATTCTAGAAAAAAAAAACATAAACAAAAAAATAAACTTTTCTTTTTACAATAAAAAATAAAAAAAATCAACAACAACAATCTACCAATATAAAAATCATTCGTTAGTCGGTGTAAAAGTTATCTCTTTAATAGAAGAGTGACAGTCACATGGCACCTTGTACCCATTTAGAGGAATTTTTTATAATTAGATTTAATTTTTTCTTAAAAATAAAATATAAAACATAAATTTAGTGGTAGTTTTTTAATTTCATAATGTGATCATTTTCAATTCAAATAAAAATATTTTTTGTAATTTTTTTCAATGTTAAAAATACTAAAAACACAAAAAAAGATATAAACTTACTATATGAAGAGAAGAGTGAGATAAGCAAAGTTCAAACAAAAAAAATGAAAAGAATTAAATCAAATATTTAAAAAAATTTTTATAAATACTATTATTCTTTTTTTCAAAGTTAAAATACAAAAAAAAAAGAAGCAAAGATATGAAAACTAGAGAGAGAGAAAAAAATTAAAAGTTAAAAGAATTTTTTTTGTAGAATTAAACCAATTATTCATGTAACAAAAAAATGCTCAAAAATATGTATCAAAACTTTTTAAAAATTCAAATCAAATACTCCAAAATTTTTGTTTGCAAAAATTCAAATACCAAATATCCAAAAAATTTCAAATCAAATCATAATTCCTTTTTTATTTGCATAATTCTCAAAATTTAAAAACACAAAATCTATAAAAAAATCTAATAAATAATACAAATAATAAAAAATCCAAAAATATGATAAAATTATATAATAAAGCAAAAATTCCAAAGATCATTTTTTAAAATTAAACACAAATAAACAAAAAATATAAAAAAATCTACAAATTGAAAACTTTCAAAATGATTTTCGTTAATTATGAAAAGCAAAGGCTAAAGAGGAAATAAAGTATTAATAAATAGATAATTTCAATATTGAACACTTAAAGATCATGAAAAATAAAAAAGAAAGAGGGGTGATAGAGGATTAGTTTAATTTGAATTTATCTTGAGACTATCATATTTGGATCAAACTCAATAAAAATTTAAATATGTATAACCTTTTTTATTTTGGTCTATTTAATTTTCTAACTTTGTGTTAAAATTTTATTTTATTTTTTTGAAAAAATAAGAATAGAAAAACAAATAAGATGATTAATTGATAAATTAAAAATAATCATTTTTATTTAAAAAAATAATATTTTCAAAATAATTATCTTAATTTATTATTATTATTAATAAATACTATTTATAATTTTTTAAGAAAAAAGGTACCCATGTGTATTCTAGTATGTATATATATACAAATATAAAAATAATTATTTTTTTTAGTAATACATTCTAATTCAAAATTACAATCATAATCAGCATATTACATTCCATGAACCAGTAACTTGATAAATTGATAAATACAAATGATAATAACCAACTAAACAAATAACAAATAAACTTATTCGAACTCATACTCGGTGAAACTCAAACATGAGATTTTAAAATCTCAAAGTCTCCTCCTTATCACTAAGTCAATGCCTCATTGAAATAAAAATAATTATTATATACACTACAAATAAAGTTTACGAAATAAAAAAATTTCATTAATAATATATGAATGACCATTTTGATGTGATAAAATGAAGTGATAGAAGTCATGTGGCTCCCACCTTCGCTTACTGAGGACATTTGTAAATTGTAATAAAATATTTGGTTGGCTCTGCTTTTATGTAGATCTGTAGCGTTCGAGTGACAAGGAAAATATAAAAATTTTGGTATTGTAATTTATGTTAATATATCAAAAATAAAATACAATGCTAAATTTTTATTAAAAATTTAAATAAAATTTATTAAAATTTTAATACTTGTGATTTTTGTATCTTTTTGTATTATTTTTATATTATGTTATCATATTGGTATCCAAAATTATGAGACGTACTTAAAAAAAGAAGCATTGGGCGAGAAAAAAAGGAAACATTAAAAGAGTCGATGAAATATTTTGGCGGTGAAAGGGTGACTGCCTGGATTCTTGTATTAGCGTACCCTCACCACATACTTATTGCTTATAGCATATTCAACTCAATCAATAAATGTATATTTCTTCTTGCCACCTAAAATATTATTGGCAAGCTCACGATCGGACCTCTCCCATTTCTTTCTTGTTGCAAGGTGGTTGGGATCTCTATATCTATAATGCTCATGCGAGTTTTGTTGTATGGTGTCCATAAATAATTAATCTTGAATTAAACAATACAAAGAAAATCTACAACTAACATGAACATGAATTTTTTCCATTCTTTCATAAAAGAATGAGGAGAATATTTGGTTCCGGATGTAATCAAAGGTTACAAAAAGTTATTATTCGATGCGATAGAAACACACTCGTCATACATTCAATAAAAATTTTAGTGTTTTTGTTTATTTGTTTACAAAGTAAGAAAAAGAGGCTCGTCAAACATAACTAATAATTACTTTTACTTTGAAAGAAGCCTGTCTCAAATATCAAATTATGATGAAATTTGTAAATTCAGGCATAGCTAAAACAGCAACCCTAAATTGATAATTTTAAGAACTTGTTTACATATATGTGAAGATCAGATTCAAAAAGTGGGTTAAACTAAATATATCATGAGAATGCCTAAACAGTGGTTCACTTGTATCATAAGTAAACTGGAGTTCTTTCAAATCTGGTTTACAGTCCTTTTTTTTTTTTTTCTGATCCTTGCAAACTTGAATTACGACTATATACAGTAAAGATTCTCCATGCAAAAGTAGCAATAGTAATAATGGCAAATGATAGTCTTGATAATGATATGAAACTGATTCAACAAACGATTACCGAAATATGTGATCATAAATAGCAAATTTTCGGCCTTCTGGCCTGGCTTGGGAAGAAAGTTCTTAAAACGTTGTTGTCCGCCTTTTTCCATCCCACAACGAATAAGAGAAAGGTTAAAAGGTCAAAAATATCATCGAAAAAATTAATTTTCGTAATTAAATTTTTAATTTTTTTTAATCAATTGAATCCTTACATTTCAATTTTTACTCGATTAAGTTTTTTTGTAAACGGAAACCAGCGTACAGTACACATAGCCAAAAAAATAACAAATTTAACGATTTTTGTCCAAGTAAAGGTTCAATAAAGTGAAATTGGAAATATAATGACTCAATTGATTGTGAACAAAAGATAAGAGCTTAATTGCAGAACTTTTTTATTATTTGAGGGTTTTTTTGACCTTTTAGTCTAAGAGAAAACAATTCACATGGCTAAAGGCTTCTCTATAATGGTTCCATAAGCCTGGTTTGGTTAATTAAAAGGGATTTCTAGCATTGCCATTTCAAAATTCTTCTTCCCCGCACAAATTAAAGATCATGATACAGGCAACGAAGCATACGACGTTTCTAGCTATCTTGACAGTATGGTGGCAAGCCCAGGGTCAGTTCACTCCACCCTTCGACATGGTCATAGCGCAAGATGGATCAGGAGATTTCACCACTATCGCTGAAGGAATATCGTCTGCTCCAAGCTTCAGCTCCACTCGGTTCAGGATAAAATTATCAGCAGGAATTTACAATGAGAGCATTGTCATTAACGAGGAGAAGACCAATCTAACGATTATCGGGGAGGGGATGGAAAGAACTATTATCACAGGCAGCAGAAGTTATAATGATGGCATAAAAACATACAAGACTGCAACAGTCGGTAAGTAAAATTTTCATAGTTACAGACAGGAGAAGCAAAACACAACAATGTTAAGAAGTTTTGCTTTTTTTTTTCTTTTTAAGAATCATGAATATTGAACAAGATGAAATATCAATATGTCAAACTATGTAAGATAGCTGACGAAATTTAAATATCAACGTGTCAGAGATAAATGGCGATGGCTTCGTTGCTTTGGGTATTACTTTCCAGAATAATGCTGGCCCAGAAAAACGGCAAGCTGTGGCGTTGCTGACTAAAGCCAACTACTTGGCCTTCTACAAGTGTAGAATACTTGGGTTTCAGGATACGCTTTTTGCCAAAAGAGGGTTCCAGTTTTTCAGAGAGTGCGAGATTTACGGTACGGTGGATTTCATCTTTGGTGATGCAACAGCCGTATTCCAAGGTTGCAACATAATGGCTCGGAAGCCACTGGCTAGGCAATCGAATACCGTGACTGCCCAGGGACGACAAGTTTCCGTAGGACAAGGAGGCTTTGTGATCCATGGCTGCAAAATTAGTGCAACTTCAGAAGTGATTGCATCCGAGTATCCTGTAAAAACCTACTTGGGCAGGCCCTGGAGAGATTTTGCTAGAACTGTTATCATGCAGAGTTACCTGGACAGCAGCATTGATCCTCAAGGTTGGGTGGAATTTGACAGTAGAAGCTCGGAGCTGGATTTATACTATGCAGAATATGACAACATAGGTCCAGGTTCTGCGACATATGGCAGAGTGAAGTGGAAAGGATTCAGGGTCATCGACTCCATAGAAGCTTATCAATTTACAGTAAGGGAATTTATCCTCGGCGACATGTGGATTCCAGCGACAGGAGTTCCGTATACCCCAGAGTTCATAGTCTGGTCTGAGAGAATAGTCTGGTCTGGTTCTCTCAGAAGGAGTTTTTCGTGGTACAAGGTATTTGTGCTCCTTTTCAGCATTCTGGCAACACTACCAATTTAGCACCAAGCGTGCTTGTAATTTTCAGCAACTAGAACCTAATACACTGTTACACGCCTTGAAGCAAATAATCTGTAGCGTATGGCAGCCTCCAGCCATCCGCAAAATAAAACTATGATTCCAATTTTTGGGTAGCTCCAGGAAGTATGTGTTGCATATAGTCCCAAAGAAACATGTTTTATAATAATTTAGATTGCATTTGTGTTAAATAAAATGGAATTGGAAGTATAAAAGTGAGTTTGGAAGTTGACCGCCTAAAAGAAAAGTTGACTGCCTTATGTAACAAAGCATTCTGAAAATATTTTTGACATGGGAATCCGACTTCCATATAGGGTAGCTAACTGCTCTAAATGGGCAGCCAACTACTTCAAGTGAAAATGATTTATGTTTTGAAAATACAAAAAGTCGACTTTCCATAAGTGAAAATGACTTTTGTTTTGAAAGTACACGAGGAAAGTCGACTCCTATTCTTGGGCATCTGATTTTCCATTCTGAAAATTCAAAATATGTATCCATTGGACATGTTTCTTCATTCCAAAAGTCATAGTTCTTCATTCAAATGATGTCTAATCGTGAAAGGGTGCTTTTAACACTGTTTTGAGTTTATAAATACTTCCACTTTCATGAAATTTAATATAATCTTTACATTCTTTCACTCTAAATCAGATTCTGTTCTTGCACTATTTATTCTTTGGTTTGGTTCAAGTGAGTTCAAAAGAGAAACTCAAAGTGCAATTGATTTTCTCTTAGATTGTATCTCAAGAACAACGTTTCCTAAACCATTTGCACCAGTGTAAAGAAATTATTGTTCTTAAGATAGCTTTCTGGAAGTGCCTTGCCTACCAAAGTTTCTTCTTCAACTTGTTTGCATCAATACACTATCTACACTAAGGAGATTTTCATACAACAATTTAAGAACAATAGTATTTCAAGATTATGGCAACTCTTGCATTCAAGCCTCATATTGATCAAGAGAAGAAATTTTTGAAAATAATCAAGCATGATAGAAAGTTTATCTTCCGAATTTGTTCTTCTTCAAATCTTGAACTCAAACAAGAGTAAGTATGATTCAATAATGAAGAAGAAAATTGGTAAGTGCTATGAAAATTAAATATTTTTTTCGAAATATCAAGACACACAATTAATATTTATGGCACTACTTTATATGATAGTAGTAATATGAATTATATTTATATGTGTTTGAATATTTAATTTTTTATAGTGATTTTAAATAAATTTTTAAATCATGGACTGAAATTTAAAAGAGTAGATAGATAAATATATGAATTGTTATTATTTAAGTTTTCATTTTACTATATTTTGTACTTGATCAAAGAATCATGTTCATGTAAAATGGTAAGGAAAGGGTGAAAAACAACTTATGAAAAATTGTGTGAAAAATCACAACAAATTTGAATGAGTGTGTGAATCAACATACAATGTCTATTTTTTTTTTAAATTCTTTTACTTGTTAAGAATTGTCAATGATAACTATTAAGTTTCAAAAGATGTGAACGCAAGATATATGAATTGGTTAATTAATCAACATAATTTGAAAAGATATGTTTATTTGGTCAAGAACACCAAAAGTTTTATGACAAAATTATAAAGGTTACTAAATATATTTAGTGGTAATAGTAATTATAATATATATTGGAAAATAAATTACTATGACTTATAAGTTAAGATTGTTTCATTATTTTTGAAGAGTTAATAAGTTAGCATAATGTGTGCTTATTTGACTTAACATTGTTGTGATTCACAATTTTGTTAGTCATTATATGATTATTTTAAAAATCATTTTAGAATGTTATATAGTTGTTTATGGTGAACATATGTGATGCTAACATCGATTTAACAAGTATGAAAATAGAGAATACAAGTAGAATAATTTCTTGAGTTGGTTAAATACATTTAAATATATTTTTAATCATGAATATGTTATTGATGCATGACTAAGTTATAAACCTTGAAGTTTACATATATTGTGGTATTATGATATATTACAAACTTAAGAATTATATTGTGATATTTATGCATCATGACTTTAATCATATTCATGATTAAAGATATTTATATATATATATATATTATATTTGAGATTGGTGTTACTAACATATTTGATTTTTTGAGAAATCTTGAGTTAAGGTTTCAAAGTCCATATTATGTAAATGAACACTTAAAAAATGAATCATTTAACTAAGCAAAGGTAATTAATTTGGAAACAAATTAATGTGGATGATAATATGATTATAACGTTCACTAAAATTCACTTTGTGAAAGACAGAATGATGAACATTAGTGAATGATTATTCAAGAGTAACATGTCATGAGTCAACTTTAAGAGTTACAATGAAATCTTCCTCTAACTTATTGAGTTACAAGTGAAAGTTTGAAATTTTCTATTTCAAACCAATTGATGAATTAAAAAAATTCAAAAGAGGATAATTTATAACCAAAGGTTATAATATAAAGGAAGATATGGACTACTTGAAATCTTTTCTTTTGTGATGAATTTTATAGAAGTTATTTTGATACTCTAATCTACAAGCTTGAAAACTCTAAGTGAAAGCACAAAGATATTGTTTTTAATGATGATGTGGATGAAGACTTAAATTCATTAAGTAAAGGTAGGAATTCTAAGCAAGAAGACAAAGTAATACAAATGAAGAGGATCAAATCAAAAGTCTTCTTATTGCGAGAAATGTTAATTTTAGGAAGATAGATTTTAAATATATTAATGTGTAAATAAGTTGAAATTTGGATGAGATGAATTTCAAATCCACAAGTGATTAATTATTTATCTTAAGTGATGAGATTACTTTAGAAAGTTATGAACAACACTAAGATCAAAAGATTGTTAAAAAATAGCAAGCATATTGCTATGAAGTACAATCATGTGAAAAGTGTTGTAAAGAAAGGTAAGGTAAATTTAGAGTACCTACCGAGCAAATGTAAGCTGATCCTTTAACTAAACCATTATCAGGTGATAAGAGTGCTAACGCTATGAGAGGTATGAGATTAGTACCGATTACTAGAGATGATCTTGATTAATTCCAACTCTATCTCATTGATGTCATTTAGGAAATTGATTCTTTAAGTTTAAAGAATAATCTCCTCATTTAATGATCTTTGTATATGAGAGTTCAAAAGGCTTTGAATCATGAATTATCCAAAGAATTCATATATGAGATATTTGACATTCCCAATGCATTGCTTCTTGGAATAGTGGAGGTAATTAAATTAAAGACTATTCCTAATAAGATCCCATATATAGATGCATTGTTTATCACAACAATTGGTTGGAGTAAAGTCTATAATTGACTTATATCTTTTATGCGTGGAGTGTTTGTAAAAAAGGAAGGTTGTGATGCACTCTTGATAAGTCTCCCTATGCAAGTAGAGAAGTGAGAGAATGCTTCTTATGGATTTCTAGTTAATCCTAAAGTACCTGCTAACACAAGATAAAAGCAAAGTCTCATGACAAAAATGTGCTACCTTTTTTGAGGAACTCACGAACCAATGTAAGGGGTGAATATGTTTCCTAGTGTTTCGTATTCAATCTAAAGGTTCAAGCCTTGGTTACCTTTAGACATACGCCTTATACAAGAATCAACTTGCATTTTTCTTAGAATTGCATAAATTGCATACACTTGTATTCTTTGATAATAAGTAGGGGATTGTTGTATATATTACCAAAGAAACATGTTTTATAATCATTGAGATTGCACTTGTGTTAAATAAAATGGAATTGGAAGTATAAAAATGAGTTTGGAATGAAAGAAATACTGATTAGTCGACTGCCTAAAAGAGCAGTCAACTACCTTATGTACCGAAGCCTTCTGGAAATATTTTTGACATAAGAATTTGCCTTCAATATAGTGTAGCCAACTACCCTAAGTGAAAATGGCTTCTATTTTGAAAATACACTAAGGAAGTCGATTTCCCTTTTCAGGCATCTAACTTCCCATAAGTGAAAATGGCTTATGTTTTGAAAATACACGAGGGAAGTCGACTCATCTTTTTGGGCATCCGACTTCCCATTCTGAAAATTCAAAAAATATGTTCGTTGGACATGTTTCTTCATTCCAAAAGTTATGGCTCTTTATTCAAATGATGTCTAATCATGAAAAGGTGTTTCTAACACCCTTTTGAGTCTATAAATACTTCCACTTCCATGGAATTTAATACAATCTTTACATTCTTTCACTCTAAAATTAGATTCCCTTCTTGCATTCTTTATCCTCTGGTTTGATTCAAGTGAGTTCAAAAAAGAAACTCAATGTGCAATTGATTTTTTCTTGGAGTAAGCATTGTATCCTAGAAACAACGTTTCCTGAATCATTTGCACCAGTGTGGAAAACCTATTATTCTTAAGATAGCTTCTTGAAAATGCCTTGCCTACCAAAGTTTCTTTTTCAACTTATTTGCATCAGTACACCTACTACACTAAGAAGATTTTCATGCAACAGTATGAAACTATAGCTTCCCCAATCCTTTACTCGATTACTTCATTTTTTTTTACATGAACTCTCCGATTCTTTGGAAAACAATCAACAGCCATAGGAAAATACTAACCATATGTGGTTGTTTCTTCTATCATCGACCGTTCAACACATTCTTAACAATTGTGGGTTAAACCCCATTGGCTTATAGATATATTCTTCATTCCGGATTATGATTTTTATGCCACTTTCTGCAGGAATATCCCAATTTTGGAAGGGTTAAGTAGTAAACTTTTGTTGTAACAAATTACTTTACTAACTTAACTGTAAAATAACTGGAGCTTGGCGTTCAACAGTTTTTATATACAGAAATCAGCATAGCTAGGTATTGATTCAAATTTTTTTACATGGATCAAGAAGACCAATTGTTTATGACATGCAGATTACGACATTGGCAACTTCAGCATTTTTTCCGCAGCATCTGGCAACATTCCTAGTTTCTTTCGCAATAACTGAACCAGAAACCTGCTGTTCTACCAAACTGTATCATTAACAAGTAACATTCAGAAAATCCATTCATTGTATTTTATAATCACCATGCACAAAAGATAGGTATGTCTTTAGCTGATATTTGAAATGAATTATTTATCGGATAAAGAAAAGATATTGGGAATTAACAGAGGGGTAGAAAGAGAGGAATACGTACCTGTTAGGATCATGGTCATTTTTTCCAGTTGTGGGAAAGCTTTTGTAAAACTGAACAGAAATCAAGCCTTCACTTGAGCCAACTGCTGATGCAGGAGACCCTTCTAGCATCATACTTGCACCATGTCTGGAACATATACCTGCAAGTAGGGTCTAACAGATCTCAGAAATTCCTTCACAGAAGGAAAATTTTGGATTGAGAACCTCAAATTTTCCACACGAAGAAGGGGAAGACAACTTTGGTAGCAGTTGACTGGTACATAATTGGATAATTGAAGCGCTAATAAAAATTTCTTAAAATTAAGCAAGACAACAACTAGGTGAAGACAACCTTGAGAGATGTCAACTCACTAACACTTTCTTCTTGTGTGTGTACATATACATATATATATATATATATATATATATATATATATAGTAACCTCAAACTCGATAAATTATAAAATAAAATTTTCTTATTACATTTTTTAAGTAAAAGTTATTACTCAAAATTATATTGATTTATCGAGATTATAACTGATATTATAAAAAGATTTATCTTGTAATTTTTATTGGATCTCAATGACTAAACTAATATAATACCAAAATTTTCTTGGATACTACTCAAAGATATGTTTTTTTTTTTGTGTAAATCATAAGATGTTTCCATATCACATTAGGTATGAAATTAATCTTCACTCACATTGCATAATTGGCACTAGCCTAAGGGAATTTAACCTGGTGAATATTCAAACATAGAACTTCTCGTTTTGGATCGTCTTTACTCAAGAATTCAGCGGGACTTTATACCATTGAACTAACGCTTGGATTTACTTAAAGATATGTTCTTGTTCATACTATTAAACATCTTAAATTAATTTTGAGAAAATTACATTTTACCGATTTAGGTGATGGGTTTTACAAATACTATAATATTTTATACTTATTCTTTTTCTTATTACAGTTCACACTAAAATTTGTCATTACATTTTTGTCAAATGAATTCATTAATTAATTTTAAAATTTTTATTATTTTATATGGGTAATGCTACATTTACAAAAGCAAAATAAATTAACTGTGACATTGAATTGTCATGAAGTATAGACATTTGATAACTGAGGTATAAGATGTTTGATTTATTAATTGTTCTCATCCTTTACTCTTTACTGAATCTGCCATCCACATGTGGCCTAGTACTTTTTCATAGGACACTCATGTCAAAATCTACCTATTATTCCCTCGAATCAGTGTAAGGTTTCTCCTTCCACAGATAACTAATTGTAAATGAAAGATTTTTCAGTGTTAGTTTTACAAATGTTTTTTTAATGAAGATACGATACTAGTGTCAAAATCTTAATTGATCTATCTAATGCATTAACATTACAAATAACACATTATAGATCAAAAACGGGAAATGTGATACTAATCTCTATCTATTGATACCGATAATATTGAGTTACAATTATGTTTTGTTCATTGCATATTTAATCTTTTAAAGTGATCTCACTAATGACATGTTTTTTAGAATGCTTAGATTAGAGATCCAATATCCAATATTTTCTTTACATACGTTTTCTCAATAAAAACGTAACTCTATTAGTGGGCAGTTATCACTTATAGATATGAATATATAATTTTTAAAAAATTATCAAATAATAATAAAATATAATACCACACAATATGAAATTTTAAGAGGTTACGAAACTAACCTTAGTCTCTTATTTTCTATAAAAAAAACTTCTTCTTGTTGCACAATTAACTGCTATTATCAATGTTAGTAGATTAATATATATTTTTTTGGTATAATCACAAGTATCCTTAAACATTTTACAGTTTGAGATTAATCATATTCGGGCCGAAAGTGATAAATGATAAAGCCCTTCCAACAACGGTGACTCTAGGATTCGAACCATATCCAAATGCATAGCGAAAAAATACACTTTCACTTCTTCCAACCACTTGTCGGTAAAAATTAATATATATATATATATATATATATATATATATATACATACATACTAAGAATTCATATATGATATACCCACAGATGTTGACACTCATCAATAAGCCTCTATGAGTAAATTGAAAAAATTATTTATATTTATTTTTAAGTGCTTAGCATCTTTTTAGTTTGCTTCTTGATAAGATGTTAATTTCTAGTGTATTGACAGTATATAGAAACTATACATTGTCAATGTATCATATATAAACCCATATATTAAACATATAACATAACAATGATACTATTAAGAAAAGGATTTATATATGATACACTGACAGTGTATAGTTTTTATACATTGTCAATGCACCAGAGGTTGACATATTATCAATAAGCTCTTATATGCAAATATAAATAATTTTTTTTAAATTGCTCATAAGGGCCTATTGATGAGGTGTCAACCTCTAATACATTGACAGTGTATAGAAACTATACACTGTCAGTGCATCATATACAAACTCTTAAGAAAAACAATGATATGTCAAAAATAGTTATGGATAATTATTTCATACATCGTTAGTGGAGTTTTTTTTACTCCACAAGCAGAGTTAGGATCATGACACATGTATGATTTTATTAATTTTTTATTTTAAAAAATTTTTATATGACATATGCCATGATCTTAACACCCTTTTGTGGAGTAAAAAACTCTATCAACGATGTATAAAATAACTATCTATAGTATATATTGAGAAATAAGTTTATTAATGCAATATATTGAAAAATAAAATTTTAAATTGCTATAGAATGATAAAAAAAAACTCAACGAAACATAACTTAAAAGAAAAGTAAGAATTAATGAGTTAATAATTATCAATTTGTGACAGTCCAACAGAGGAGAATTCTACTTAAATTCAGTTGATTTTTTTTCAATAAAATATTTTTATTAAAAATTACAATTATAATCAATTTTTTGAATTAATTATTTAATTCATAATTAATTACTAATTAAATTAATAAATAATTAAACTAACCTCAAATCCCTACCTAATAAAACTTGAACCTAAAAATTCAAAATCTCATTCTCTTTATTGTTATTAGTATCTTGTCGGCGTAGATTGCTATGTATATTAGAATTCAACTTTTTGTCAATTAAAAATGTAAAACAAAGGGAAATAAAAGAATGGCGGTGTCGAGCACCAGACAACAGTCATATGAAGACAAACGATCTCTTTGTTGTTACAGGCGCAGTGGGCCTTTGTTTAGACAAGAGAATCACTCAGCTAAGTTGTTTCTATATATCACAACTCGAGTGAAGCGTTAACTCAGCTAAGAAGCAAGGCAAAAGAGTGAAGAGAATAGAGGAGAAACCCAGAATGATGGAAAGAAAAGATCAGAGCGGCCATCCTTTGTTGAGATGGGGTAGGAGAAAGAGTGGGTACACCCATGGTTTCTCTTCAGCTCAGATCCAGTCACTTTCTGCTGTCTGTGAAACTTTGATCCCTCCCTTGCCGCTTGATTCCATCAACAAGAAGAATGAAATTGAATATGATTCAGCTCACCAGGCTGCCCTTCATGCTTTCTTTAAAGCTTCTGGGGCTGAGCCTCCACTTCCTGATGAGGTAAAAGTCCAATATTCTTCTTAATTAGCTCTTTCTTCTTTCCAAATTCGTTGGCTTTTACAGTTAAATAAACAGGTAGCAGAGTTGATGGAGAAGAGGGGTCAACCCAAAGCCATCTCCTTTGTTAAAGTAGTCCTGACAGTGCTGTCATTCAGATTGGGGACACTGTTGCTCTGTGGCTGGCTTTGCTGTGACCGGACATGGCCGTTCATTCACAAGTTTTCAGAAATTCCGGTGGAGAGGAGAGAAAAAATCCTCATGAAATGGTCAGGGCATGCCCATCCTTTGCCTCTGAGAGCAGTCTTTGCATTGGTCAAAACCTTCTGCTTGTTCATCTTCTTCTCCATGGTAATTCATCTTTTGGCTTGCCATATTTCGTTTGCATACGCTTCGTTATTCTTGTCTACTTTTCAGAGAATAAGTGGACAAGTTTTCACCAAAAAAATATATTAAATTAAAATATATTAAATATTTTTTAAATATCTTCAATTATTCGTTTAATTAAAATATATTAAATTATTGTTTTATATTTATAATATATATTATTTTATTTTAATATAAAACATTGTGTCACTATTTATTAACTTTTTTAATTTTTAAGTAGTATTAAAATATAAATATAAATAATTAATTATAAAAATATATTTGATATGAAAATAATTTTAATTATTTATTAATTTTGCAAATATACATTTATTCTATATTTTTTATAAATTTTAATTTTAAGGTTTTAGCGGTAATTTTTCTTTCGCTACATTCCATCTCATTCTTTTTGTGTGTTTGCATCTAAATTTATATTTATTTATTGATTTTAATTTCACTTTTATTGCTGTTTTAACTTTTTCGGAACCAATTTTATGATTCATTCAAATGCATCTTTAGTTCATTCAACAAAAACAGAACAGAACTCTACTTCTCACTCACTATCACAGCACTCAATGCAAACTCATCAATCATGAAACAAATCCTCCGAAGTAATTTTAAATTTCTCCAATTCCGAAATCTAATAAAACCCTTAGATTTTCCATTAACAACTTCCAAACCCTTCGCAACCCATGCACGGAAAAAAGAGAGGTGGTTGAATTATGAGAAAGAGAGATCCCAAAGTGTGGCTTTGTCATGTCTTTGCCTGGTTCTTAGAACGTGTATGGTGTTTATTCTAGCCGTAAATTTAAGTTCAAATGAGATGCCACTTCAGCTGGCCATGAAATGAACCCTCCAGATGACCTGTTAAAAAAAAAGGAGCCAAATCCAGTTTTCCCCCCTTCTCTGCTATACAAAATAAACCCCGTCTGCAATTTTATGTAGTTATCACAATTTTAAATGCTTCACTACGGAAAGAGCATGCACTTTGACTTAGCTATGTGTGTGAAACACGTATCCAAATACTTTGAATTGAAAACAATTGAATGTATTTACTATATATATGTCAACAATTTAACCTGAGCCCAAGCAACGTAGAGTATAGATAGCAGTAAATAACATAGTACCATGCATGCAATGTAGTGATACTGTCCATACTATTTCTTCCTACTACCGTCTCCAAGTTTCGGAATTTCTCCGTCGCAGACCAATGAAAAATCAGAAAACCCAGCATGGAAAGCAATAGGATACAAGGTAGACAACCGGCAGAAAAAGGCATATCCTCAAGGGCGACCACTTCAAAAGGGTATCATAGAAACAATGCATGAAGATGACTCAACCTTTGTCCAATCTCTCACCGAGAAAGGCCTTGAAGTCATGCAAGATCTAGAGCAGAACGTCTACAAAATCAAATGCGACGTAGTGATAGTTGGTTCTGGCTGTGGTGGAGGGGTTGCCGCAGCAATTCTTGCAAGCTCTGGCCAGAAGGTGATTGTCATCGAGAAAGGGAACTATTTTGCAACTGAAGATTATACTTCTCTAGAAGGTCCTTCTATGTTTGAGCTTTATGAGTCTGGAGGATTTTTGACAACCATGAACGGCAAATTTATGATCATGGCTGGGTCAACAGTAGGAGGGGGCTCCGCTATTAATTGGTCTGCGTCAATTAAAACACCGAAGAATGTTCTCAAAGAGTGGTCTGTGGATCATAAGATTCCACTCTTTGGCAGCTCTGAGTATGAATTTGCAATGGATGCTGTGTGCAAGAGGATTGGTGTTACTGAAAATTGTACAGAGGAAGGATTCCAAAATCAAGTTCTTAGGAAAGGGTGCGAGAATCTTGGCTTGAAAGTCGAGGCAGTCCCAAGGAATTCTGCAGAGAATCATTACTGTGGTTCTTGCAATCTTGGGTGTAGAACAGGGGACAAGAAAGGAACTGATTCTACTTGGCTGGTTGATGCCGTGGGCTGCGGTGCTGTGATCCTAACAGCATGCAAGGCTGAGAAGTTTATATTAGTGAATAATAGCGATGCAAGGAGAAGAAAGAAATGCCTGGGTGTGGTTGCAGCATCTTTGAACAAGAATTTGACTAGGAAGCTGCGAATTGAGGCTAGAACAACAATTTCAGCATGTGGATCTCTCTTGACTCCTCCTTTAATGATCTCTAGTGGGTTAAAAAACCCAAATATTGGCAGGAATCTTCATTTGCATCCAGTGCTAGTAGCCTGGGGATACTTTCCAGAAAATGCATCAGGAATCAAAGGCAAAACGTACGAGGGTGGAATCATCACTTCATTTCATAGGGTTGTTTCGGAAGAATCTAATAATGTCCATGCAATTATCCAGACTCCTGCACTTGGACCAGCCTCAGTGGCAGCATTATCTCCATGGGTTTCAGGAAGGGAGCTAAAGGAAAGAATGGAGAATTATCCAAGAATGGCTCACCTTTTCACGTTGGTCAGAGACCAGGGTTCGGGGGAAGTAATGGAAGAAGAAAAGATCAAGTATCGATTGAGTGAAGTGGATAAAGAAAATCTTAAAATTGGGTTGAGGCAACTTTTAAGGATTATGATTGCAGCCGGGGCGGTGGAAGTGGGAACCCACCGTAGTGATGGCCAGAGAATAAAATGCAAAGGTCTTACAGAGGAAAGCTTGCAGGAGTTCTTGGATAATGTTCCAGTAGTAGGCGGCCTTAGCTCCAAGGATGAGTACTGGACCATGTACGTTTCAGCTCATCAGATGGGAAGTTGCAGAATGGGTGCAACCGAAGAAGAAGGCGCAGTTGATGAGAATGGCCAAAGTTGGGAAGCCGAAGGTTTATTTGTGTGCGATGCCAGTGTCCTGCCGAGTGCAATCGGCGTCAATCCCATGATCACCATACAATCCACCTCCTATTGCATTTCCAGGAAGATTGCGGAATTGATGAAAGGAAGAAGACCTTCGGTCGGTCATCCTTAGCACAACGTCTCTTCCTGCTCTGCCAAAAAGGTGTAAATTCTAAAGCAAGCTGAATAATGTGTCGTCTCCAGTTTCCTCCCAAATAAATGAACTGTAATACAAGGACTCGCAATAAACCATGGATTGTCTCAAATACATTAGCATTTTATGCAAGGAATCACAATAAACTATTGATTTTATAACCTTTTCTATAGCAATTGCTTCCATTGGCTCACCCACGAAACCCTGCAATATTTTTACTTTGATCATACATGCAGGCACACGGATTTCCAAACTATTTTTCTCGATGGTTATTTGCTAACTACAAATGGGTCATTTGTTGAAACAAAATTTCACTACATAATCTCAATTCTAAGAAAATGGTGGTTGTTGACTGGGAAGTGGGTGCAAGTGACATGCAAGAAATCAAGAAGAAAGAAAATGGGCTGATTTTCATACTTTGAATTGTAAGCTTATCCGTCCAGAAGCAAATGCCAAATACCGCCAATATATCAACCACGAAATCCAATTTCGTGGGACAGTAAAGAATATTACTCAACCTTCTGATTTATTATTAACAAGATTCTTTGGGCTTGACCGCTTGATTTATAAAAATTCATCAATGTTGTGAAAGATGACAAGAAACAAGAACAAAAGACTCGTATCTTAAATTTCTCAACTGCTTGCTGCTTTAACTGCTTTCTCTGCAGCATCATCCAAATCTTCTGCCGTTACTAGTGTCATTCCACTTTCCTGCAGCACCATCGCCAATCAACAATAGAACCAAAAAGACATCGATAATTATAAGAAAATTTCTATCCATCAAACTTCCAATTTACCTTCAAAATTCTCTTCCCTTGGTCAACATTGGTTCCTTCCAGTCGAACCACCACAGGAACTTTTAGGGCAACCTATAATGCAGGACCCAATGTAAGCCAATGCCTTTTACAAGGAATACGGATGCAATAAAAATTAGATATTGATAACTTCGAAGTTTAACCAAAAAAAACTATTCTTTTTCTTTTCATTTTTGTTTCTACATTGTTTTATTTAAAAGAAATTGGCACTCCTAATTTGGGATACATAAATTTCCAACAAAACAGTCTAGTTTTCCCTGTATTAGTGTTAACATGACAATTAGAGTGGAAATTTGATGCAATGGTAAAAGTTGTTCTTTTGTGACCTGGAAGTCACAGATTCAAGCAAAAACAATCTCTCTATTAATGCAAGAGGAAGGCTGCGTTATATGATCCTCCCCAGACTCCAAAATGAGGGAGGTTGTGCACTGAGTTGCCCTTTTTTTAGTGTTAACATGGTAATTCATCCACATATATTAAGATACAAGGCTAGTGTGAGACATGAGGGTTTGGTTACCAAAGTAATAAAGAACTTCCTTCAAAGGGAAGTTGAAGCAATTTTATACAGCTCTTACCTGTTTGGCAGCATTGACAATCCCACTAGCAATCACATCACATTTCATTATTCCTCCAAATATGTTTACCAAAATTGCTTTCACTTTCTCATCAGAAGTCAAAATCTTAAATGCCTCAACCACCTGTTCCAAATTAAAAGAGCAAATAAATTTGACAGTGATTATTGCATCAAGTTAGCATCAACGGTCAGATACAAAATTTTCCACAAAGCTAATAATATTATAGGCATAGCATGACCAGTGACGCTAGATTTGCATGAACAGCAGCTGAAACAACATACAGTCATGCACAGTAGTATGTGCTGACAAGTTCCATAAGACTACAGAAAAGCCAATGTACCAGTGCCAGAAAGTAAGCACATTGAAAGACAAAAATTACCACAGAAAGGCAATGATATGAGAGTATTAAAAGCAAAGAACATCATTACCTGGCCTTCAGAAGCATTTCCACCTACATCCAGAAAATTGGCAGGAGTTCCACCATGCAATTTAATTATATCCATTGTAGCCATTGCTAACCCTGCGCCATTGACCATGCAACCAATTTCTCCATCTAAGCCAATGTAGTTCAAATCAGCTTTAGCAGCAGCAACCTGTAATAATAGAAAATGCAGAATAGGGTCATGAGTACAAATATTTGATTATCATGTAATTCACTTAAGTTGTTTTTTAATCTTCTTGTGAAAAGGAGACAAATCCATACTTCTCGAGGATCCTCTTGTGATGGATCACGGAGAGCAAATATTTCCTTTTGACGGAAAGCAGCATTATCATCAAAGTTCAACTTTGCATCAGCTGCTACTAATTTTTTGCTAGAAGTCTCAGCAAGAGGATTGATCTGTCGAACGGTATAAACAATTCACACAAAGATGACCATCAGAAAAATAGAAATTACAGTTAGCAAATAAAACTAATAGTAACAGATGAGATAGAGGAAGAGTATAGCCAAAAAGAGATACTCATACTCACTTCCAACAATGTGCAATCACGCTCACAGAAAAGCTTATATAGTTTCTTCACTTGTTCAATAGAGTCATTTCTATCGGCAACTTTTGGAGCCAAACCATCCACGACCTTGGCCGCATCTTCATCAGTAATTCCTTTGAAAACATCAATAGGTACCTATCAGAAATAAATGATAAATAAGTTGCATAACCATATCATGATCACTGTGGAAAGAAGAGACTGCTTATAGGTTATACTAAAACATCAGGAAGAAAAAAAGAGACATTAAAACCTTAATAATCATGTCAGGGTATTTTTCTGCAAGGTCTTCAATGCTGGTTCCACCCTTTCTACAGGCAATTATAAGCTGAGAAACAAAATAAAAAATGGTGTAGTTAAGCACTTTTGACCTCATAAGAAATCAATTAAATTTACCACCAGTAGTGAGGTGAAGAAAAAAAAGTCCGTTTCCAGCAGCCATAAAGATGACATGCACAGTTTGGAAACATACCGGACCAGCAGTTTTACGATCCAGAGTGATAGCAAAATACATCTCATTCACAAGTGACAACTTTTCACACAGGTAAACCTGTAAAAGAAAATGAAGTTAGAGAGATTCAAACAATTACTAGGCCCAAGCTTCAAATTTTAATTGAAACTGACTGCATAATAATTTGAAATTTAAATTCCACATCAAAAAATGATGGTGCCAAACCTTGCTGACAACTTTGCCTTGGGGGCCAGTTTGTTTGGTAACAAGTATCTGCCCAAGCATCTTCCCTGCATGCAATTGAAATAAAGTGCCTATTATGAAACAAATAAAGAAATATGCACACATAGAGAAGGAAAAAAGTAAGAGTAAAGTCATTAAATGCTAAATAGCATACAAGCATCTCAATGATTAGCAACAGCACATATTGACAGTACATGGACAAACAGTCAGATACATATGTATAACTTCGAATATCATATTTTGCAAAGCTAAATGAAAAACTCTAGAACAACACTCATACATAAATGTATTTTACAGATGTAATAAGGTCTTAATTTTCAGTACCAGCTATATCTTCAACCTGGTCAGCCTTAACAATGTGAACTCCACCCTTAAAACCATTTTGGAATGTTCCCAAGCCTCTTCCACCAGCCAAAATTTGACTTTTAACCACCAGCTGCACCACAATCAAAGTAATCAATGCCCGCCTTATTCAATAATTTGAGATTCAAATATATCATAAAGAAGTTTCTGAATATTCAATTTGTCATAGTTAAGAGCATAAGCCAATAACTCCTGCTTAACATGAACATAGCATAAAATCCATTGCACAAACTGAAGAATTTACCTCATTATCATTTGGGAAAGTAGCCCTGACCGCCTCTTTAAGTTCATCAACAGAAGAAACAGCTACTCCTTTCGGCACGTTAATTCCATATTTGCTCATCAACTCAGCCCCCTGATTTTTAAAAAACCAAAATTCCATCCATCAACAGGACGCTTACATGAAATTTTATATTTCCAAACAGATACACAGATCCACAAAAACCAGTAAAATGCAGTAATTCAAACTTTAATTTCCAAACCAAACATAACGTCAACTACGTAAAAATATTTTCATCCGAACCAAACCGGTACTTAATCAGTATAAAACGTAGATCACTAATCAAGTATTCTTTTGGAAATCACAATTTCCATCTAACATTTCTAAGAAACAACTAAAACTATAACGGCACGTAAGGAATAATACATAAAAGAAAAAAGCGATAAGAAAATAAACCTGATATTCGTGAACGTTGAGACGACGGAGCTGCTGTTGCTGCCATTTGCCGGCGACGGTGAGAGAGCGGGAAACGAGCTTGTTCACTAATCCTCTCATTTTGTTTTCCTTTCTGATGCAAGCCAAACCGGGCGTGTATTACTTTCCTCCACAGAGAATATTATAATCAACGAAGCACTAAACAAGATCTGCAGCAAACCCTAAAAAAACCAATGAGAAAGAGAACGAACGATTTTGCCGGGGACTGGAAAAAACGAGCAGGGTCGGAGAAGAAATGAGACGCCACCCTAGAATTTTTCCCTTTTTTTGTCCCCTTTATTCGTTTTATTTATGTCCTGACCCCTTTACCTTTCGACATTTTCGAATTAGTAAAAGAAAACAAAAACTCTTTTATCAAAATTTTGGTGCGTTGAAAAATCTATATAACCAAATTATCTAATACAATAACATCTACATATTTATATATAAAAACTAATTTTTATAAAACAATTTTTTAATGAAAATTATTTTAATTATCATATGTTCAGAAAAATATTACCTTGTTATATATCTGAATAAGAATAACAATTTACCTAGCCACGTATTTAAATATTGCCCTAAAGATTTATTTGTAATAAATGATTAAACTAGAAGAGTGCTTTTTTTTATTTTCTAATAAAATTGACAACATATAAATTAATTTTTAAATTTATTTAAGAATAAAAAAACAACAATTCTCAAATTTGATTTTCTTTTTACCTAATTCATCGATCACATAAAGAATAAAATTTATCATTACCAAAGAAGTTAGGCCGAAAGACTATGAAACAGTGCTAAAAAGAAAGCACCATATTCTTCAGTAAAGTTGATTTGAGTTTCAGATACAAATATCAAGAATCTGCATCTTGATAATTATTGTTAATATGCCTGTTATATCTCTTCATATTTAACTGGGAAGTCTTGATATTCCTGAACAAGATGGGGATGGAACTTCCAAATCATCGATGAGTTTTGTCAGAAACTTGGACTAGTATAAACTTCTATGGGAGACATCTGAATGCTGGAAATTCTACCATTCTAAACAAGTTCTTATGCCATACCAGGAAAGGCCAGATGCTGATATAAATGATTTGGCAAAGTGTTATTATGGCTTCTGGTTTCATGAAGAACCAAATTTGAGTTTCCAGGATGCTTGGGTACAGAAGTTCTAACCAAATCATGCAATTGCACCCCAAACCATTTTCTATTGAGAAAGAAACCAACTTCGGACTTGATAACACTGCTTTTTCGTAAGAATGTAAACGGATTGGGTACCTACTAAAATTGAGATACTCGAATCCGAACCCGATTAATTTTTATAATACCCGAATTAGATTAACTATCCGATTATTTTAATTTATATTACCCGAACCCTAACCCTATAAAATAAAAAATACTCGTTTAAATACCCGAACCCATTAACTACCAGTTTATTAAGTCAAAATTTAACTTTTAAATTTAAATTTAAAATCAATTTTGGAATAACTTAATTAAAAAATTTTAATTAATAAATTTAATTTAACTCATAAAAATAAATTAAAGTTAAAAATCATAATTATAATATTTAATAAATTAATTTAATTAAATATAACATATAATAAATAATTTATATATAAAAATATAAATATTATATTAATTAATTATTATTTATAATCGGATTCGGATAGCGGATACCCTAAGATAACCACCCAAACCTTACCCGAACATGTGACGGATAGTAATTTCACTACCCGAACCCGATTATATACTATCCTAACCTTACTTAAACAAGTCGGATAGTATCGGGTACCCGTTTATAGGGTACTCATTGCCATCCCTATTTTTTCTGCTTTGCCGGAAGGGCCAGTACCTGGCATCTGTTTTGCTAGTGCTTTTCGATGCTTTGTGATCAACACAAAGCATCCCTTCAGAAAAGCTTTACTTTCACAAGGCGACAGATGAAAAACTTAAGACCAAAAAGGCGAGGAAAAAAAAAAGCCTATTGCAGAAACACCAACACAATCCTAATTCAGCAAATTTGGCAAGATCTATAATCTATGGAGTTTATTTACAAATGTTCTTGTCCAGAAGGTGATAGCACAAATTTTCTCAACAAAAATACATTAATTGGTCTCAGGAAGATGATTCGTTACTTGTACATGTTTTCCCCCATGTACATCTCTGCTATTCACATGATGTCGGAGCTGGATTAGAGCATAGATGTTCACTGCATTCAGCAAAGATCAAGCTTGGAGTTTAGCTTCAATGAAGCATAGGAAATACCTAATCAGAAAGATTACAAATTATTATCCCAACCAAAAACAGAAGAAAAAAAAAGAACAAAGAATGAGGAATATACAAACTGTAGGCTTGGATTGTTTAAAACATACAGGCCCAATAAGGTCAATATACTGCCTCATCAATCCATGAAGGCTTCTTCGCATTATAGTATAAATAAGCAATCATTTGGACCAACTAATCAGCCACGCGAAACTCTGCAAAGACCCTCATTAAATCATAGCATCAGATGAATTCACAGCAATTTGCAGGCCACTATTTTGTGTAACTCTTAAGAGCAAAACTGCACAACCTACCTTTCTCCCTGTATACAATCCGGTTTCCAAGTAAAAATAAAATCTGTGGACATTCCCTGACTTTTAAGAGCATATGCAAAATCCCTCTCGATATTGATATCCAGTTTCACTGCCTGTTTCCAGGAACATGTCAAAGGCATTATTATTGGCAGATAAACAAGCAAAAATTATAATCATCATCATCATCAAAGCCTTTATCCCAGTACTGAGGTAGGCTATATATGACCTCATAATAAGTCGTCAGCATGAATAACAAGTATAAAAATATTTGAGGAAATTTCAACCTTTCCCTAACAAAGTAGAAGACACTCTGCTTTCTCAAGCAACCAAATGGCGTGAGAAATTTATTAATGAACTGAAACTTAGGTGGCAACAACATTGAGATCCAATAAAGTTTGTGGAGCATAATTAATATTTTATCAACAATGTATTTTCAGATAAAGAGCAAAGCAAAGTCTTCTCCGACTCTTTCAAAGTCTTTGGCATTCCAATATACCTGGATCGCCTTCTCCAACTCTTTCAAAGTCTTCCAATTGTGAGATGCCCTGTTGACAAAATCAAAGGGCTGTTTTTCCCTTAGAAACTGGTGCAAATAAAAATTAAATATATTCTTTATGACAGATATTTGACAGGTATACACCTCTAATATGCACAAGCATGTAAGAACGAAATATAAGTAGGCATTAAACATCATGCACTGCAAGAAAGTGCCAAAATGCATATTGAGGAACTTTATTTTTTAATTGCCCTTGATAACGACAGGCAAAATTAATTGGCAAAAAATGCATCCATAAAGACTAGATAAGTCTCTGAAATTCTGTATCATGCCACAATATTCCAAAAATTGGAGTAAAAATCATTTGAAAGAGACAGACACTGGCACAATAAATTTGAGAGCAAAAAAGAGTTATTTGTTGTATCTCTCAAATACAAGAAGAATTAGCGGGCTCGGATGGAAAGCAAAGCTCTCCTAGTCCAGGGCCCAGCCCAGGCAGTTAATCTCCCTTACACAGCTATCATCGATCTCTCCTTCCCAGTCAATCTCAAAACCGCCTTCACCCACTCCATTCACAATTGGGTGCAGCTCAAATTACTCTGATGCCCTAATTCAACACCCAACATCTGCATCCAGAGGCCAATCTGGAACATCCCCTTCCACCACCATCTTCTTTCCTCTTCCATCACCAACTTCGTTATCCTCCTCATCGTCCTTAGCGCTGCTACTATCAGAATCAAACTCATATTCAAGCTAATAAACAACCATGAAATCCCAAAATACCCAATACTCCAGCTAAGATACTATACTCTTTCCAGTAGAAGCCCATCACAATAAGTAACAAGTAAACTCAGATCAAAAAAAAAAAAAAAAGTAACAAGTAAACGAAATAAGTAATGGGCAATTCATCATCAACTAATTGCTTAACTTTTTTGCCACAGTAATCATCCAGCATGCTCATATGAAAATCATTTGCTTACCAATTTCTAGATACAATAATTCTCATTATTATGAATATATCTAATGAAATTTAACTTAAAAAAAAAAGGGCAAAAATCAATCAAAGAGGTTGGGAAACTTGAAAAAGTTGGTAGTTTTTCCGTATTCTATTTCGAAAATATACATAAATTTTTCGTCAAATGGAAAACTTTGACTTACCTCGGATTTCTGGAGAGGCTTGGTGTAAGGACTTGAATGGATTTGAAGAAATTGAACACTCCAACCCATCAACCTGAAAATGGAGAGGAAAGACATAATTATTTTTATAAAAGAATGATCCAATTACAGTAATATTTAGTTTTTCACATTTTAATATGTCTTTATATAATTTATATTTTATTAATACAATTGTTGAATGTTATGTTCTATTTACAGAAATCATACTAAATTTCTAGTTAATAGAAGAATATTTAAATATTTATTCAATAATAATAAAATTTCAATCGTTAATATATATTGAAATGATTTACATATGATGTTATTTTTTATCGAAATAATAGAGATATTTGATTGACTCGAAACTCTCGTACATAGCATGTATGAATAGGTTATTAAATGTAATAGTTGATTTGTAAAATATTAATCTTACATGAAATTTTAAGAAATAGTATAAAACAATTTATTTTACATTTGTGTAACCCACCTCTTATTTTCATATTTTAAACAATTTAATACAAAATATTAATCTTTTCTAGTGCCCGCAGGACGCAGTATAAAAAAAATTAAATGTGTTGAATCTCTAGTTAAATATATGTCAAAACAATCAAAATTCACAACTAAATTTCCAAACCATAAATACGCAAATCCCCTAAATGAGTTGAAATTCTTTAACAAATTTTTGGATCCGACACCGGACCTAACTTAATCTCTAAAACGTTAAACTGCAAATAATAATAATAATAATAATAAAAACAACAACGTAGCTTCCGGTGAGATCGAGATTTTGAGGGGAAGGATAGTACGTAGGGTACGGCCATTATTGAAAACGGCCGGAGGCGGCGGAGAAGAGGGAAATGTTGGTAACAAATCTCAAATTATACGTGACCTTTTAATTTTACAGTTATTACTGTAACCGTCTGGTGCACATCGAAGTCCGAAAATGGGTCCCACAACCACAGAATCGCCAGGCCGAGCCGAAGCCGGTCCATTTGCCTTGTTTCAAAATTCAAACAAAAAACCCAACACATTATTACAACGGGCCCTTTTTAGCTTTTATTCGAATTTAGAATTTTTCTAAATTTCATTTGGAACAATTACGGTACGGATAAAGGACAAAAATGAAGCAATTTTTATTTCATCTTTCAGTGGGTAGGGGTCAATAATTGGTAAAAGTAGTAAGCATCCAAGAAATAAACATCTAAATTCGAATTTAAATTTCAAAGGTTGATCAACCATAGCTGGGGGTAAACTCAGGTTAAACCAAAAAAAAAAACTCTAGAATGCAAAGTAATATAATAGTAATAATGACAAAGAAAAGTTAAATACCTAATCTAAAAATATAATTATTTAGGTTTGATTTAGATTTTGATTCCACGATTGGTGCTGTTGAAGATTTCGATTGATAAAATTCAAACCAAGCCATCGATAAAATAATATGCTAATTTTAAATTCTCTTTTTTAACTCAAAAAATTAGTATAAATAAATAATTGATTTGATATTTATTGTAGTAATACTATCTTCCAATTTGTTTAAAATTGTATTACCGGTTAGTGGTACTACTATTTTATTTTTAAACATAAAAGGTTATAAGTTCATTTACTTTGACTTTTTAGTTCATTGGAAGGAAATAAATATGTTTTTGACTTACTAAATTGTCTAAGAAATTTTTTAACACAAATTTTCAAATGATTTTTTTAGTAATATATTATCATTAGAAATTACAATTATAATAAAAATATTATATTATTTGAAATGATAACTATGAAAATTATCACATTCAAATGAGATAAACTAATAAATAGTTATTATTAACTAAAATTAATAAATAACTAAATTATTAAAAAAAAAAACTAAAATAAAGTCAAACTCACACGTTAACTTCAAAATCTTAGAATTTCCTCTTAATTTGTCATTAAACTAAGACCTCGATCAGACATATTTGGGCATCACCCAGTTATTTAATCACAAAAGCACTCTCCACAGGAAGATCTATCAAAACATAAAAACAGCAGGCCGGCTGGTTGATTTCCTAGTTATCCTAAAACGAGTTTATATGGATCCGAACCCAAACTCTAGCTACGGCTCTACCATTAAGAATAACTGTTTTCGACCGTACAGTTCTTCTGGATTTTCCATTTTCAATCTAACAGTATTTACTTATTTTATCAAAAGAATATTCATAAATGAACTGGCAAATCAAAGAGAAATTAAAAGAAACAAAAACATTGACTTTATTCGCAGATTCACAGCATAACATTTGAAACCAGTTTTGTTCCGATTATCAAAGAAAAAGATCTATATATGCCATCGACAATGCGTGCATGACAATTGAATTTTAATTGAAACGTAACAATATTATCAAAATTAAAAGAGAGCATTCCGGAAATTTCCTACCCTATTATTCATTCAGATCTCATACACTAACAACAAATGTACATGCATGAACGCATGCATCTCTCACGCATTCATTCAACAAAAAGAAAACATAAAAAGCAAAAAAAAAAAACCCTATTTTGAGCTAAGAAGGCTACGTACTCCGCAGAGAACTTCTCCAGTAGAAAGACGGAGAAGAAAATAAAATATGCTCCAAAAAAGGATTTTCTTTTCCTTTCTTTTTTTTGCTTTCCCTTTTTGTTCTCGTTTGTTGTTTTTCGAGTGAATAAAAACGATGCCCAATGAGGTGTCTCCACGTGTGTGAAAACAACCTCACATCTGTAAGAAACGACCGAGCTGGCTCGGGTTGAAGATGCCCGGTATGTGGGCCCCACCTGTCTTCAGCAAACTCGCCACTTCTGCGTACCTTTGATGCTTCTCCTCCTTCTGATTCGGCTTCGGCTCGGCGTCGTCTGCTCTAGATCCTTCACTTGGCTCGTCTTCTTCTATTATTCCCCTTCTGGATTCAGCGGCCGGTTGTTGCGGTCGAGCCGGGTCCCACGTTTGGCCAAACAGCGTCCCACGAGTGAGGAACTCGTGGGCCAGGTATCCAGCTAGGAGCTGGTTGGAGAGAACCGGATGGGCAGATATGTCGGAACCCGCTAACGGGACGGCCGGTTTGGATGACTTCGTGGGTGGAGGGGCTAACTGTTTGAGGTCAAAATCTTCTCCCTCTTTCCGCTTGTTGTTGGGCATGGAAACCCGACGGGGCGGTAGACGCATCGTTTTGGTGTTCATCGTTGCGTCCTTTGAGGTGCATCCACGTCAGTACCGAAAAAAAATCTACTACAAATAAAGCACGAATATAAAAATAAATAAATAAATAAATAAAATAGATCCCCGAGAGATAAATAGGGGACCGTTTATTTTTCACTCTTCCCCTTTTTTAAAGAAACGGATTTGTTAGGGTAAAAAAGAGAGGTAAAAATGGCAAAGGGTAAAAAGGTAAAATAGTACAAAGTAAAAAGGGTAAATATTTTTTTTATCAGAAAAAAGGGTAAATATTTAGGAAGAGGATGTGGTAAAGAAGCAGTGGCCGGAATCTGCTTTTAAAATTGCCGTTCCCAAGCGATTTATGAACAAGAGCGAAGAATAGACAAAGAGAGAAAATTTTGCGGAAGCCGAATACAGACGGACTAGGGCGAGTCGTGTGAAAAAGTGGTGGGGTTGTTGTATGTATTTATAGAGAAGGGACTGAGAATTGGCCCCTTCGGCTGAACGAATTTACGGGATTGCCACAAAGACATCGAATGACGAAAACAGCCTCAATCATATCTCATAAATTTTATCTTTTTATCACTTCTGTCATCTGGCGGACGACCATGCCAACAAGTTATCCATTTTTGGAAGAACAAAAGAAAAAAAAAAGTGGGATGAGAATGGAGATTCTTGTTTAGCGACAAAGAATAGGATCCACACCACATGCTTGAACATAATTTTTTTTTATTGTTTTCTAGTTTTCTTATTTAGTTTAAATTATAGAAAAATTCTTAAACTTTATCATTTTAATTTGAAAATATATATTTTATTTTATTCAAATAAATTTTTAACCTTTAATTTATAATCAAATAAACTTTTAACTTTTAATTTATATCCAAACAAATTTTTATTTGTATTTAAATACGCTTTTAATATAATTCAATATTTTATTTGAAATAAAAATTTATTCAACTATAAGTCAAAAGATAAAATCTTGTTTTGATACAATAAAAATATAAATTTTATTTGAAAAATAAAATAATTTAAAGACTTTTTTAATATTTTAACCTAATATTTATGAGGGTTTTTTTGGGTTATTATATAATATAAATACATCCATGGTAAATTTCAATTACAGAGTATATATGGATTCGAATCTATATGTTTTATTAGAATAAAGAAATACAAATCATGTTCAGATTATGATATTTTATAATGAGTCGAATTTAAATTCAATTGTTTATTTACCAAATATAAGTAATCATAAGATATAAGTTTTTTTTGTAATACATTTTTATTAAAAGTTACAAATATTTATGAAAATAATTTTACTTAATGTACATAAACAACAACTAATTAATCTTGGACGTCAAAATCATAGAATTTTGTCTTTGTCGCTAAATCAAGACTTGATTGACAATCATAAAATATGAGATTTATATAAAAAAAATTGAATGTAGTTTTTTTATATAAAATATATGCGCTTTAGTATCTGATTTATAGGTGATTTAGAAAGGTCAAATTTGTAAATGCATTTTTTGTGGTTTATAAGGAGATCAGATGATTTATCTTATTGAATAAGATTCTTCAATATATAAACAATAAAACAAGCGAAGATGCATCAAATGCTTGTAGTATTTGAAATCCTAAATTAAAATCTTACACGCAATAAACTTTTTTATATTTAACGAGAAGCTTTGCATAAAAGTGAATGCTCATTTCTCATTTCTCATTTATTTTTTCAAAAGGAAGTATGGTTAATTACTATCAAGCTATGTATCATGTCTTCCATAAGTCATTTAATTATGATGTAACTTTTGATATGTATTTATTTGCATAGAATGACACGGTTGATCGACACATTATGCATAAAAAAAAAAAACATTCTTCATCGACAAGTCAATTTTTTTCTTTGTCAAAAAAAATATTTTTTCTTAAAAATGGTACAAGAAGACTTTTTTTAATTGGGTTTAGAAGTTGAAGTTTTTAAAGATTCATATATGATACATTAATAGTGTATTATGCACCAAAATTGACAACTCATTAACGAGCAAACTGAGAAAAATGTGAAATCCTCATAAATAAATGCAAATTTTTCTTCAATTTATTTATAAGGGCTAGGCATTTTTTTTTGTTTGTACATTAATGAGGTGTCAATATCAATATCTGATCTATTAACAATGTATAAAAAGTTATGCATTATCAATACATCATATATAAAATTTTAAATTAAAACATAAAAAATATTAATATTAGGGTTCATTGTTTGAACAAGATATTTCAAAATGAAAAATTAAGTTCAATGAGAATATTCAAAACTCTAAAATTTAAACGCGATTGATAAAGAGAAAATTTAAAATTTAGATGGAACTTCAACCTGAAAATAGAATTACAAATACAATACTAAAATTTAAAAAGATATAATTTAAAATATTTTCATTTAAAAAAAATAAAATTTTGAATTTTTTAATCCAAAAGTAATGTTAGAGTTCAATTCAAATATATTTTAGATATGGTTTGAGTGAAATTATAAGTCGAAACATGGAAGATGTTCAATATGTTGTAATATCCCCATTTGTGTGGACTAATTAAGTGTAATTAATTTCATATAATATTTTGTTAGTAGTATAATTTTGTATAAAGTGTGACTCATAATTAATTATATTAAATATATAATATATGTGTATAAACCTATAATGGGATGGGTTTGTACATGTATCCCATGGAGGGAGGTCCCTACTCTCAACCTTTATATATATGAGGCTGGCCCATTAAGTTTCATAACTTTCGTTGAAGAGGGATGAGAGTAGTTTCTCCCTCTCTCTCTACCTCTCTACCTCTCTCTCACTCTTTCGTTTTATCTCCGTTTCAGGTCTGAAGACAGTTAATGAAACGTTATCAGAGAGGGCTTCAACAACGTGATAATATGATATAGCGGGATTGAGCTCTCGCCCGCATCCAGGTCAGTTTTTATCGCGTTTAATTTCGTGTTAGTGACTTGGTGAGGTTTTAATAAATTCCAACAATTGGCATCAGAGCCAGACTCACCAAAGTCACTAACCATTACTGGTTTGGACAACAGAAGCCATGGAAGCTTCGGTTTTGAATTTTTTGGATTTTGGGTTTTTTTGAAACCCATGCCATTTCTTATAATTTTTGACTTAAAATTGTTAAATTCATGTTGTATGATATTTAAGGGTGAAAAACCCCTTAATTCGGTGCAAAAATAAGGCTAAAAATGGCTAAAATCGAACCGGGTAGGATCTGTGACCCATTTTCTGCAAACACCCGAAACGGGTGGAGAAGATGGTCGGGGGCGTGGAGTGCACGCGCCCGATTCCTTCGTGAGGCGCGCAATGCGCGCCTCAATTCTGCTGTACACGCGCCCGCCAATGAAAATTTAAAAAAAAAATTAAATTTTTTTTTATCTTTGGGTCGTACGATTTTGGGCCTTATTTTTTTTTTTTTGGATTTTGGGGCCTTATTTTTTGGGGCAAAATTTTTTAATTTTGGGCCAATTTTGGTAATTTTGGCTGGGCTATTCTTTTAAGTGGGCCAATTTTTTTTGGTTTAATTATGTTAGGGCCATTATTTGTTTAATTTTTTTTTGGGCCAGCCATTATTAAAAATAAAATAAAACAAAAGACTATTTGTTTTATTTTGATTAGGCCTTAATGTTTTAATTAATTTAGGCCAAAATTATTTTTATTAAATCATGAGCATTATTTATTTAATTTTATTAATTGACCATTTAGTATTAAATTAATTTTGGGCAATTAAAATTAGTTAATTTTGAGGTCATTTTGCCTAATTAATTTAGGGGCCATATTGAATAATTAATTTTATTTGGCTAGTAAATTTGGATTAATTATTGGCTATTCTGCATAGTTAATTAAAAGGCCAATTTAGATTATGGTTTTGAGGGCCATTTTTTATTAATTAATTATGGGCCATTTGGATAATTAAGTTTAGACAATTTTGGCCATAAGCCAAATTTTATTTAATAGTCATAATTAGTTATTAAGCCCAAAATTAATGTGATATAAGTGAATATTTGGAGGAATTAATTTTGGAGTAATTTCTAGAAATTTAATTACTCATTTAATTCTTAATTCACTTAAATTTTGAAATATATACTCATGCCCATAAATTACTAATATTTGGCCTAATTAAATAAGTTTAAATAAATTATTTGGGTATTTTGTTGAGCCATTTTGGATTATGGTTTACCCATTTCGTTAATAATTTATTTAAATAAATAAACTCTCTAGAAATGAAAATTGCCTTATTATTTGAATGTTCACATTTATATGAAATTAATTTAATTAATTAATGTTGGACTTGAAATTGCTACATATGCTTCAGAAGTTGCATATTTTGGATGTAGTTAATTTTGGTCAATAAATTTTGTGAATATTCTTGAAATTATAAATCATTAATCAGATTGGCTAATACTTGCCTGTCGCAGGAATAGTCATGAAGATTTTTTGACGATTTATTCTGATAATTTTAAGGATATCATAATAAGGCAATGCATAGTGATAGTTGCAGTTGCATAAATTTATTGAGGTCTCTAGAAGTGGCTAGTCTCTCCCTGTCGGATTGTTAGTTGCTTTTAGAGATGCTTGGGATTGAGAGGATTCTGGTTGGGATATGACACGGTCTTCCTACCCTGTCGGTGGGCGATCATTCAGGTTGTATTCAACTAGTTTTGTCTTATCCTCTATAGTGTATTGTGGAATAAAATTGACATTTATTGAGTTATTTCACTAGCCTCCATATTTGTGCAACTATCACATATCGAATTTCTAGCATGATCAAATTAGATAGATAGTATGAATTATTCTCTACGGTTAGGGACATATTAAACTAGGAAGTAGTCCCGAGAGTTGATCTATCTTCTATACCCAATAATGTGAGCTCCTTGATGACAAAATATTTGAAATTTCAGGAACACTCAAATGAAAATTCTCTGATTATATAAGGTATACCATGAAAGAGTACATCAGAGGAAGTGTTCCAATTAGGAATAACCAAGAAGCATTTATGGATGCCATTAGAAAATAGTTCGCGTAAGATGGATAAAGGTTGCTATAGGATTTTGATTTCATATATGGCAGATTCAGTATTACTTCCTTCTGGGATGGAGAATTGGAGATCTTCCAGTTTTACAGATCTCATTTAATGCAGAAGGAAGTATGGCATTTTAATATCAAAGTTGATATTGTCATTCAAGAGTGGGAGATTTTTTGAATTAACAGATCTCATTCAGCCATAATGATGACATATGCCAATATTATTGCCAAAAAGAATATTATTAAAAGGTCTCAATAGAAGGTCATTTTAGAAGAAGAAATTTGCCAAGTCTATTTCCGTTCTAGTTTCACCAACACCTCTAAATATCAATGTGTACCACTTCTGTAATAATCCTGGGCACAAGAGGGTAAATTGCAAGAGTCCTTTAAATTGGGATTTGTGTAAAAGGCATTCTGTTAGCCTTTTCATTTTGAATCCAATCTAGAAGATATGCCCTCTAACTATTGGTGTTTGAATACCGGTGCTATTATTGATAAAGCCATAAGCAACCGGAGATAGAATAAGGGAAAATTGTTGTGAATTGGGGTTATAGAGTTAGAATCCATATTGAAAATATAGCCAGATTGTTGTTACATTTTGAAGACAATTTTGGAACTACTGTCAGTTTATACTTTTCATTTCAATAAAAAAAAAGTATTTCTAATTAGTAACAACATATATATATTGATTCTGGCATTTTGCGTGATTGATACACAGTAAATTTGTACCCCAATATTGAACAAATTTTCTTCAATAGTGAATGATGTGACTGTAGATTTTGATTATGATAGGATAGATAAGAAATCTATTAAGTTGTGGCATGGGTTAGGGACATTTCGAGGCACATGAAGAGATTGTATTAAGGGAGATCTTGCTGCTAATATTAAGGACATGATTAGTAGATATTGAAATGATTAGGAATGACATATACCGACATTTGTAAATCATATCCACATATTGTATTCAGTGGATATAAGTGTTTCATCACTCTCACTAAAGACCATTTTAATATAGGTCATATGGAGTAATAAATCTAATCTTATGGAGGCCTTAGGCATTCTGATTAATTCCGATGCGCTGCTTAAGGCAATGATTAGATAGTAGTGATGAATATCATGTTCGGTATAATGAAGCTAGGCGAAATCATATACCGATTTTCGGTTAAGTGCACTATAGGATTATGTATTGACGCCTAGTATACGGTGCTTGGAATATTGCAACAGAATGAGATTACAGTTGCAGTCAATCGTACATTCTGATCTGGTACGATTTATGTTAATCACTCCAAATCTTTAAAATTTGGGTGGAGTGAAATTAAAACTGCAATTCATATTCAAAGTTGATCTCCAAGCAAGATCAGTTCCTAAATGCATCCCAAGTTATAGTCAGAAATTAAGCCGATTTTATGCCGCTTTCTGTGTTTAGGGTTATAAGGTAAGGCAAAAGAGCTATAACCCATAGTTAAGAAAACTTGACGAGAAAACTATCAGCGGCAATTCTGTTGGCTATTATATCGACTAGAAAGATTCTAGATTTCATTTCTCGTTATGTGACAGTAGAATCATTGAGTCTGACAATGCAATCTATTTAGTAGATGACTTAAAGAGTGGGAGTTGTGAACTCCACAAAGTCATTATTAAGATACATTTTGTTGTGTCATTCCCATATATGCGTTATCTTTTGATGATGAAAAGCCACAACCAAAGGAAATGATTGATCTCAATACCATATTTTGAACCTGCATCTGACTTTACAGAGGAACATGAATGTAAGATTCATGTGTCTTCTAATTCTGATGTTTGTCAGGAGACTATACTGATTCGAACTCTTAGAGTTGAATATTAGTCACGCAGGATGAGTAAGCATCTATGTTGCACAAAGATGCATGGGATCTATTTCTGTTGTCACATCATTGTAGACCAAGTGAAACCCTAAAGATTAAGCTAAAAATTTTAAAGCTAAATTTTGCCAAGGCTTTAAATAAAGCAACCTAAAAGTTTGTAGTTCCTAAGGTGGAACATACAGTTCGCGAACTTAAGGAGTTCATTTGCGAACATTGAAAGGCATCAAGATTGTAATATATAAAGAATGAGATTGTCACTTTGAGGAGAACATTATTGTTTGATAATTGGATCCATTGCGAGGTCAGTGGGAGTTATGTGCTTATTGTGCTCTAAGTGATTATGTCAAATAGCAGCCTATAGCACTGACCTATTGTATGAGACACTTCATGTCGTCATGTCACTTCAGGATGAAGAATCTAAGTGAGGCTCCATTTCGTTTTAAGGATTGAGATTCTTCGTGACATATCAATAGGCATACATTATTGGTCTCATGGAACCTATATCAAGTGTCGAGTAGGTTTATTGTATGTTGTTCTCCTTATGAGACGTCATTTAGTAAAAAGTGACATATTGTGAAAATCTCAAAGTCCTCAAGATGATAATGAAAGAGCTCGTATCGAGTGTGATGTATGCCTTATTGTGGGTAATTACTGTATGCTCAAGTTTATACGCATTTGGATATTGTATATATTATAGGTGTATTTATGAGATACTTGAGCGATCCTGTAATAGAGAATTGGAAGCTATAAAGAGAGTATTTGGATATCAACAAGTCTGACATTTTAGGTTTGGTCAGATATTTTGATGTTGATTTTGCGAGCTCTCCAGATATTGAAAATTATTTTGGTTATATATATATATTTGTGGACATAAAGGAGCTGTATTTTGCAAAGTGTAAAGCAAACACTTATAGCATCTTTGATTGTGGAGGCTAAATATGTAGCATGTTGTAAAGCTACATGATGGGCCATTTAGGCTGCAGAATTTCATCTCAGGGTTGGTTTTGTGTGGTTGCCATTTCGAAGTCCTGGAGATGTACTGTGGTAATGCTGCAGCAAGTATTTTCTCTCTCAAAATGATTGGAGTTCCTCACACTCCAAATATTTAGATATCATCATTCGATTTTGTTAGAGAGAAAATAATGGAATCCATTACTTGATTAGATTGTAGAGCACATGGTTAAAGAGCTCATTTTGGCTAACTGAAAGTTTGGCTGCTAAAGTGCTTTGACGACATAGCACTTGTATGAGGCATATGGAGCCATTTGCCGTATTAAGTTAGTGGGAGCTCTATGTAATGAAATCAGTTATAACTGTATTAATGGATTCCCCACTTGCCATATATGCATATTTTGTTTGCGCGCATTTTGATGAATATGGCATTCTGTTGGATGAGACATTCGGTATTAGTCTCATATGCTTCCGTTGAAGCAAGGTATCATTCGGTTTAGATGCATAGACCTAATGGAAATGGAAATTGTTTCTGTTTTCATATCATTTCCATTTCACACTAATACTACTATTTTGTTGCAGTCTTTATAAGTTTACGCATTTGTACCCTGTCGGTATGATGCATTTGGAGGCTTATAAAAGGCTTGTTGTTGTTAAAGTATGTATGAGTCTACACATTTGTACCCTTTCGGTACAATGTATTTAGAGGGCTTATGAATACATGATGATATTATATGATGATTTCATTAATTAACTTAATTGTCCAAATGGGAGAATGTTGTAATATCCCCATTTGTGTGGACTAATTAAGTGTAATTAATTTCATATAATATTTTGTTAGTAGTATAATTTTGTATAAAGTGTGACTCATAATTAATTATATTAAATATATAATATATGTGTATAAACCTATAATGGGATGGGTTTGTACATGTATCCCATGGAGGGATGTCCCTACTCTCAACCTCTATATATATGAGGCTGGCCCATTAAGTTTCATAACTTTTGTTGAAGAGGGATGAAAGTAGTTTCTCCCTCTCTCTCTACCTCTCTACCTCTCTCTCACTCTTTCGTTTTATCTCTGTTTCAGGTCTGAAGACAGTCAATGGAACGCTATCGGAGAGGGCTTCAACAACGTGATAATATGATATAGCGGGATTGAGCTCTCGCCTGCATCCAGGTCAGTTTTTATCGCGTTTAATTTCGTGTTAGTGACTTGGTGAGGTTTTAATAAATTCCAACACAATATTCTCTTATTGACTTATTGTTCGGAAATTGGACCTCAAATTAAATTTGTGTTAAAAACTAGATATACCTTACATAAATAAGTTTACTGAATTTCGGTTATTAATCCTTGTTGACACCTAATTTTGTCCCATTTTAGTTATTATTATTATTATTATTATAATTATTATTATTATTTGTGTTATTATTATATTTATTTTTATTTTTATTTTTATATATATTTTGTATTTATTTTTATTTTATTTTTTATTTATATTATTATTTTTATTTTTTATTTTCTTTATTTTTATCTTTTATTATTATTATTATTATTATTATTATTATTGTTCTTATTTTTATTTTGGTTTTTGTCTAATCCATCAATCACCATCACTGCCACCACCGGCCACCCTCAGTCCCTGCCACCACAGTAACCCTCTCACTGACCCTGTCCGTCTGCCACAGCCACTAGCCTCTGCTACCCCATCCCATCTCACCAGCCCGAGACCCCAAGCTCTCCCTCGGCCTCAAAAGACAGAAACCAACCCAGATCCTCAAAAAAAAGCCAAGACCCCTCTGCTAGCCACGGGGAATCGAACACCACCATTTTCGCTTCATCACCCGAGCCATCACCTTGAACCCACCTCACCACCGAAGCCCCAAACCCGGGAACTACCAGCCATTAGCCATCGCCTACCCGAAACCCCTAGCTCTCAACCATTAGACCTACAAAGCATCATCATCACCATTTTCTCTTCACCACCCGAGACCACCACCACCGTTGGTCACTGAGCCACGTCCCAAAACCGGGACCCCAACCTAGATCACAACCCAAACCTGCAAAACAAACCACAAACAAACCAAAACCGAAACCAGATCTGAAAAGCAAAACCAAAATAAAAAAAAAAAACAACAAACAACTGAGAGGCCGAAGGCTTCGGCCTCAGATTCGTGGGGTTGGGAGCATTTTCGAAGGAAAAAGAGGCCGAGAACGAGAAGAGGGGGTGAAGAAGCGTCGGAAAGTAGAAAGCTTTTTGTGATCCGGCCACCGGAGGCGGCGGCCGGTGGCGGCGTACGGCGGTCCGGCAGGGCCGGAAATCGCCTGGCCGGGAGAGCTTTTGGAAAGCTCTGTGTTTTTTTTCGTGAAACAAGGAAAAAGTGAAGAAAGCAAAAAAAAAAAAGGGTTTTTATAAGGGCCGGTGACCCGCGCGCGACCCGGGATCCGACCCGGAGTCCGCGCACCCGACCCGGCCGGCCAAGGGGAGGAGAAGATCCGCGCGTGTATCCGACCCGACCCGGGACCCGTTCGCTACGACCCGCGTGCCGACCCGCTCCAGCCCGTGGATCCGACCTGCTTTGGCCCAACAGCTTCTAAGCCCAATCCATTTGGGTATATATTCATAATTTTATTTATTTATTTGGTATTTGTTTAGTTATTTATTTATTTTGTTAGAAAATTTATTTTATGCATGAAAAAAAATGAATATCTATTTACATATAAAAAACTTTAAGATTTAATAACCTTAAGCTTAATTATGGAATTAATCTTAACAATAAATGTATAGTTTTAAAATGTGTATGTAAATATATAATATAATTTTAAAATATGTGAATATAGAAAGTATATAGCCCTAAAACATATAAATATATATTTTTTAGAATGTATAAATATATAAAAAAAAATGTATATATATAAATTATATATAAAAGCATATTTTTAAAATAAAAATAAATTTATGAAATGTGGGTTAAGAAAAAATAATAATAATAAATGAAGAATGATAATAAAATTAAAATAAAATAAGTAAGAAATCCCGATGATAAGTCTTCGTTGAACTCGCAAGTAGCGATTCTTCGAAAAACTTTAGGTGAGGGGAATTATATCGAATGTTACCAGAGTATTGGGATATTCGGTATTATTTCTCAATATTCGATTTCATGCTCATTTTTATTTTTATTTACCTTTTTATTTCTTATATATAACAATGATAATAAAAAATGCATAAAAAAATAATAATAATAAAATTTAAATTTAATTAAAGTCCGATGATGGGATGTCATGAAACTCACAAGTAGTGATTTCTTGACTGATCCCTAGGTGAGAAGAGTTGTACTAAATGTTACCAGAGTATTGGGATATTTAGTATGATTTTTCAATAATTTAAATTCTCTTTAAAAACGAAAATAAGTAAGTTTTTAAGAAAGGAAAAAGAAATTAATAATAAAATTTAATTTTAATTAAATGGTAATGCCCGATGATGGGATGCTACGGAAGTCACAAGTAGTGATTCCTAGCTGATCCCTAGGTGAGAAGAGTCATACTAATTGTTGCCAAAAGTATTGGAATATTTAGTATGATTTTTCAATAATTTAATTTTTATTAAAATGAAAATAAAATAAGTTCTTTTAAAATTAATAAGAAAATTTAAATTAAAATAAATGAATTGCCCGATGATGGGATGCTACGGAAGTCACAAGTAGTGATTCCTAGCTGATCCCTAGGTGAGAAGAGTCATACTAATTGTTGCCAAAAGTATTGGAATATTTAGTATGATTTTTCAATAATTTAATTTTTATTAAAATGAAAATAAAATAAGTTCTTTTAAAATTAATAAGAAAATTTAAATTAAAATAAATGAATTGCCCGATGATGGGATGTTACGGAAGTCACAAGTAGTGATTCCTAGCTGATCCCTAGGTGAGAAGAGTCGTACTAAATGTTGCCAAAAGTATTGGAACATTTAATACAATTTTTCAATAATTTAAATTTTTATAAAAAAGAAAATGAATAAGTTTTTAAAAAAAAAAAACAAAGAAATATAAATAAATAAACAAATAAATAATGAAATTTGAAAATAAAAATTCATTTGCATCATATTCTATCTGTTTGCATCATGTGCATCCATTTAATTTTCGAAGCAAGTGCGAATTTTCCGAGGATGAGATTCTGTAGAAGTCACAAGTAGTGATTCTTAAGAAATCTCTAGGTGAGGAAAATTATTTCAAATGCTGCCAAAAGTATTGGAGTATTTGATTTAATTATTCAATACAAAAAAGTTCACATTTACTTTCGAAAAATAAAGTAAAATAAAATGAATTTGCAAATAAATAATGATTTTGAATAAAAGGTCGGAATTAAAAAGGAATTAATTTTAAATATTAAATTAAGATCATTTTATTAAAACAAAAAGGATAACACATGATTATTATGGTACCGTTTTTTTAACGGGCGTCGTGGGGGTGCTAATCCTTCCCCACGCGTAACCGTACCCCCGAACCCAATTTTTGTTTCGCAGACCAAAAGGTTATCTTTTTAATAAAACTTAATTAATTTTGAGATTTTGTTGAAAAGATAAATGTTTTCAGGTGGCCAATCACACCTAATAAAAAAGATTGGTGGCGACTCCATTTTTGTTTTTAAACGCCTTTTTCGAAAATCGTCGAGCGCGAAGCCGTTACGACAGCTTGGCGACTCCGCTGGGGACGCTTTTTGAGGGTCAAGCCATTCATTAATCATGTGTTATCCAAAGTTTTAATTTAATAGTCTTGATTGATATTTAAACTTAATTCACTTGGATTTTGAAAATAATTTTGTTTGCATTTGCGTTCTATGTTATTTATTTTATGTTTTATATTTGTATATATTGTTATTAATAAATTGTTTGGACATATAGCATTAGAGTCGTAGTGTGATGAATGATTGGTGTCTTCCCTCATGCACACACTTGCACTTGCATCTGCATAACATGAGCTCTATACCCGGGTTCAGTCCTTCTTAGGAGGGAGTAGAGTACCTTTGCTCTCGTGAGGTAATCACCTCCGCAATGGCAATCGAAATACTCCCACTCAAATTAAATCTTACTAGTCCACTGTGGACGACAGTGAGGTATAATTTGGGAACCTTAGATTTTGAAAACCAAACCCAGCATATAGAAAAGGCCTTAAGAAGCCAAACCTAGCTAGAGCCATGTCCGATTTTTGTAGAAATTATCCTGAAATTAGGACACATGAGGGAACATTTTACTACCCATTTTTTTTCATATCATAACTCTATTGATTTTTCAAATTCATGCTCTCATAAAAACAAAAGATATTTGTTTTCAAATAAAATTTTACAATTTTACGACTTTAAAGAATAAAACAAAGATTTATTCGGTTTTTCTTCTTTGTCAGAAATAATGTGAAAATATTCCTTCATTCTTTAATAATATTTGAAAAATAACAATAATGTTTTTATTTCTTTTAAACTAATGCATAGACATTAAAAAGAAAGGAATTTTGATGAGAAAATAAAAGGTAAGTGCATTGTCACATTCTTTTAAAAAATAGATTAAATAAAAAGGAAATTAAAGAAAATAAATTGTGGTGTGAAAATAAGATAATTTTGAAAGAAAAGATAGGAAAAAAGAAAAAATTTTATTCTTAAAAAAAAAAGAAAAAAAAAAGGGAAAAATCATCAAAATTTAAAATAAAGAAAAATGAGAAAATTTATTCATTGAATTTAAATAAGGGAAAATTTTGGTTCTTTTATTCTTAAATTTTAGCATGACATATTTCATTACATTAATGCATTCACATCACATAATAAGGAAGATATTTGTCTTTTTGGAGTAAAATAGGTCAAAGACATGGGAGATCAATTAGAAGCTAGATTTACTATTTTGGAGAATAATCGAGAGGAGTTGAGACATGATATACGAGAGATGAAAGGACAGCAAGCTAAGATAATGCAGAGGCTTGAAAGTTTTGGAGAGGCTAAATTGGTTCATCCTTAAGGATAGTTGTTGTTTCCAGAACGACTACATGTTGAATCATCAGCAAGTGGAGATCAATTGACTTGTCATATAAGGAAAAAGGACTGATTGATGCAAAGTCCTCGATATAAGGGAGGTGGCTACAAAACTTTTTATAGGTTTGCATTCACTTCATTCATATGTGCATAACATGATTTTGACTGAAAATAATAAGGCTAACAATAACTGTTTCCTTAAAGAAAAAAGGAAAAATGTATAAAAAAAAAAAGGGGGGGAGAAAGAAAAATAGTGGATCAAAACAAAGGAATGGACAAATGGCAATTTTCAGTTTATAATTTCCCTTTTTGCTTTTAGTATACAGCTTGTGATACTCTGAAATAACAACAAAGTTGAATTTTCTTTTTATTTCACAATTTTCATACAATAAAAGCATCATACTAGCATGGCAAGCATGGCATCTAATTTTAGTTTGTGACAGATTTGGTGGAAAGATAGCTTGATCATTGGAAAACGTTGAAGATAGTTTTGGACCATGGAAGAAACAGAAATGACTCGGATGGAAAGGATGGAAAGAGCTCAACAAGAGATGAGAGAGCAACTGTCACAGATGGCAGGTTTGTGGGAAAAGTTGAACAATGGAAAAATGGGAGAATTAGCTACTCAAGAGGGGCATCAGTTGCGAAATGCCAAGAATTCTTTTTGTCCAGTTAACATTGGCTCACGAGAAACCCAATCATCTCAAGATCCACAAGCAATGCCCATCGAGGGTTATGTACGCCCTAATATGCCGTCTGCAGTCGACCCTAGTCAGTTTCAAGGGCACGCAACTCTCACCATGAACCCCCTCGAACCAATTCATGTTGCTAAAGAGCAAGGGATGCCACAAGTGGAAGGAGGCTCAAATTCTCGGCAAAAGATAGAGCTTATAGAAGAAAGGCTTCGGATCGTTGAAGGAATGGATTTTCATGGATCTTTAAGTGCTGCGGGATTATGCTTAGTACCTGGTGTGGTCATTCCGTCAAAGTTTAGAGCTCCAGAATTTGAAAAATATGACGGGACCACTTGTCCAAAGGCCCATATCACTATGTATTGTAGAAAGATGGCAGCGCATGTGCATGATGATAAGCTGTTAATCCATGTTTTCCAAGACAGCCTTAAAGGATCTGCCGCTAGGTGGTATACACAACTGGGCAGGGGCGATATTCATTCATGGGAAGATTTGGCAAGGGTATTTGTCGCCCAATATAAGCATATTGTGAATTCGGCCCCAGATCGTTTATCTTTACAAATTATGGAAAAGAAAGCTACTGAAGGCTTTAGAGAATATGCCCAGAGATGGAAGAACGTTGCCACCCAGGTCCAGCCTCCCCTCACAGAAAAAGAGACTGCGACTATGTTTCTTAGTACGCTCCAGGCACCATATTATAACAGAATGATTGGGAATGTTACTAAGAATTTTGCCGACATGGTGGCCTCCGGAGAGATGATTGAGAATGCAATCAAGAGGGGCAAGATCAAGATAGATGACATTGCTCATAACAGACTAGAAAGAAGGGAAGAAGAAGTACAAGTTGCAACATTTGAGGGGCAATTTCCCAAAAACACTGCTCCATCTCATCCCTGTTGGCCTCACCCATCATACGGTCCAACCTTGAATAATGCCTCCTATAATTCTTATCCTTTTTCACCAGTCCCACAACCAGGATTTCCAACAAACTTTTGCCCTTCAACGATTTTTCCTGCGCCTATCTTCATGCCTAGGCCAGTAACTCAACCTCCTCAACCATCAATAAACAACAGAAAAAGATCGAGAAGCAACCAAGGAAAAATCTCAATTCCAATCTCCGATCTTTTGCCCTTTTTGGTAAAAAACCAATATTTGGCCCCTATACCTTTGAGAACAGCACCAAACCCATTGGCCAAGAGCTATGACCCGAACAGCAAATGTGACTATCACATGGGGGTAATTGGGCATGCAACAGAAAAATGCAGACAGTTGAAGGAAAGGATTGAGGAGCTCATCCATGGTGGAATCTTGACTCAAGAACTCATGGAACAGTGGAAGTCCACTTTGGTGTAAAATCATGGCATGCTGGCAGATTAATCTGGAGGAAAACGAAGATTTTGAGATTTTGAAGCCTGTATTTTGTTGAAAAATGCTTGTTATTTTCATTGGCCTAGGTGATAATTGTATGAACACAACTTTTTGCATAATTTATTTTCCAGTGGCACACGACAAGAATGTTTCTTTTGTTCACAATAATGATAAAAATGATTCCAAGACAATTGGTGATTACGGTCAAAGATGAACGTCTTAAATCATTCTTGGATCACATCTCCATAAAATCTAAGTCAGTCGAAAGCCAAAAGGCCAGATTGGGGCATAAGACTTGAAAGTCCAATTTTGTTTTCACTTTAACCATGATAGGGCTTTACTGTTAATGATTTTCAAAGAAATGATTGATTTGCAAAACTTTTTGAGAATAATTTGGAAATCAAGGACAATCTCTAAATATTCTTGATATTGGTAATTTTACACTTGACAAGATCATTTTGAAATACCTTTCCGCCTAAATTCTTGTACAAATCCCAAATTCTTCAATCTTGTACTCCCAAGATGCCTTTCGCCCATGATCTGGAGCAAGCCAAAAAGAAAAAAGAAGAGGTTGAGGATTTTTCACTGTTACGCATCGTCTTTTTCCTCAAATGACAATGTGGTGTGTGAGGTCAAGCTTTGTCATATTAAAGTGTTGCATTACAAAAAACAAAAAAAACAAAAAAAAACAAAGGAAAAAAGAAAAGAAAGAAAAAAAAGGAGAAGAAAAAATGAAATTGATTGTGACATCATGCAAACATGATATTCAGAGGATTTCAAATGCCAAAGGAAAAACTTATCCTAAGAATTGCTTTTCAATAGAAGTATCTTAATTTGAGATGACGAATGGCCGTCTTTCATATTCCATTCTCAAATATAAACGTTATCCTGTTGCTACCCTTTTTGAGCCTGATAGTTTCTTTCAAAATAAACCTCCTCCAAGGATCACCCTCCACACTGGGGGGCATGTGCAGAAAGTATCTTTTCAAAGAAGATGAATAATTCAACTTTTGTTTTTGATCAAATAAGATTTACTATGTTTTTGAAATCTTGGATATGAATCAATGAAAAAAGAAAAGAAAAAGGAAAGAGAAAGGAGTAAGGATACAGGTGAAAGTACACACAGAAAGATGCTTCAAAGGATGAATAGGATGTTGAAAAGAAAAAAGAGAAGAAAAAAGAAAAAAAGAAGAAAAAGAAAGAAAGAAAGGTGCTTCGAAGAGTGAAAATGATGGACAACCATAGGAGAAGAAATGATCCTTGGATTGATAACCTTCAAACACATTTTGGGCCTATTTATCCATTCTTTCAAAACCCTGAACCATGGCCTACATTACGTACTTAAAAGTCCATTTTGATCAAGTAGGGATGCTTGTATCGAAGAGCTCTTCTTTGGAAGATTCTCACCTTTCTTTGGTTTGAATAAAATTTGAATTCTTGAATACATGGTGGAGCAATCAAAAAAAAAAAAAAGAAGAAAAAAGAAAAGAAAACAAAGGAAAGAATGAGGCTCTAGGGTGAAAACCCGAAAAGGGCAATCTAGAACGAACAATGAACTTTTCATGCAACCAAGTCAAGCAGTGACATGAACTGAAAATGTGGAAAAAGAATTAACAAGCCTTGAGAGACCCTCCAAATATCCAAAGATTTTGATGTCATTTGATTGCTGACATTTTTTGAAAAAAAGTTTGAACCTTTCTTCTTGTAAATACTCTCCCTGAACAGGAAAGACCTCAGTCATTCGTATCATATCTTGGCATTTGTGGAACGCCATTATTCGAGAATTTAAGAGATTGTCAAACCAAGTTGTAAATTTCTTGTTTAAAATTTTGTTTTAAAAAAAAAAAAAAAAGGGAGAAAAAGCGATAGTATTTTGAGAAGACTATTTTAAACCACAAAAAAAAAAAACAAAAAAAAAAACCATTTTTCTCTTTTTTGGATAAGGGGCAAAATGTCCCCCAAAAAGAACATCTTAGTGCACCAAACTTTCAATTATCCGGTTGAAAAGATCCAAACAAGATTTATGTCACTCATCCTGAAAAGTAATCACTAATTTCTCTAAAGGATCAAGTATCACTTGTGAAATTTAGATCCATTTCTCCTGGAAAATAGTTATGAGGAAAATTTAGTGCTATTAGTCAAAAGGCTGTGATGAGAATGCAAGAACTCTACAAAAATGGAAAATAGAAAGGAGCTTTCATGGTCATGTTGGGGGCGAAGAAAATAAAAAGGCAAATAATGTGTCTCTTTTAGCAAGACAAGAAAAAGATCTAAAGTTAAAGAATGTACAGGATTGAGTGTCATGCATACATGCATACATACACAATATCATACAGCATCAACATTGAAAGTTTTTGTGCAAAATTTTGAGATTAAAACATGTTTCTCAAGCTGAAGACTCAACACTATTTAATCTAGATTTTAAAGGTTATAAAACCTTTTTCGCCAAAAAAAAAAAAGAAGAAAAAGGGAGAAAAGGGAGAGAGAGAGAAAGAGAAGAGAGAAAAAGAAGAGAAAGAGAAGAGAAAGAAAGAAGAGAGAAAAAATAAAAGAAAAAAAGAAGAAAAAAGAGAGAAGAGAAGAGAAGAGAGAAAAAGAAGAGAAAGAGAAGGGAAAGAAAGAAGAGAGAAAAGAAAAAAGAGAGAAGAAGAGAGAAAAGAAAAAAAAAGAAGAAAAAAAGAGAAAGAAAGAAAAAAGAGAGAAGAGAAGAGAGAGAGAAAAGAAGAGAAAGAAAAAGAGGGGCAAGTTTGGTCATGATAAAGAAAATTTCAAATCCAGTTTTACCAGTGCCAAGTTTAATCAAAATTAAAGATTGATTTCCAGAAAAATATTTAAAGTTTCATTGCCTCTGCTGCAAGAGGAGCACATTTCAAAAGGAAGAAAACTTTTAAAGTTTCATCGCCTCTGCTGCAAGAGGAGCACTTTTCAGAAAACAAATCACAAGTCCTCCGGGCAACATTTTAAGACCTCCGGGCACAAATCATAAGTCCTCCGGGCACAAATTCTAAGACCTCCGGGCAAACTTTTAAAGTTTCATCGCCTCTGCTGCAAGAGGAGCACTTTTCAGAAAAAGCATTTAAGTCCTCCGGGCACCAATCATAAGTCCTCCGGGCACAAATCATAAGTCCTCCGGGCAACATTTTAAGACCTCCGGGCACAAATTCTAAGACCTCCGGGCAAACTTTTAAAGTTTCATCGCCTCTGCTGCAAGAGGAGCACTTTTCAGAAAAAATTTAAGTCCTCCGGGCACCAATCATAAGTCCTCCGGGCACAAATCATAAGTCCTCCGGGCAACATTTTAAGACCTCCGGGCACAAATTTAAGACCTCCGGGCACAAACCTAAGTCCTCCGGGCACAAATCATAAGTCCTCCGGGCACAAATTCTAAGACCTCCGGGCAAACTTTTAAAGTTTCATCGCCTCTGCTGCAAGAGGAGCACTTTTCAGAAAAAGCATTTAAGTCCTCCGGGCACCAATCATAAGTCCTCCGGGCACAAATCATAAGTCCTCCGGGCAACATTTTAAGACCTCCGGGCACAAATTTAAGACCTCCGGGCACAAACCTAAGTCCTCCGGGCACAAATCTTAAGTCCTCCGGGCACAAATTCTAAGACCTCCGGGCAAACTTTTAAAGTTTCATCGCCTCTGCTGCAAGAGGAGCACTTTTCAGAAAAAGCCTTTAAGTCCTCCGGGCACCAATCATAAGTCCTCCGGGCACAAATCATAAGACCTCCGGGCACAAATTCCAAGTCCTCCGGGCACAAATCTCAAGTCCTCCGGGCAAAATATTTAAAGTTTCATTGCCTCTGCTGCAAGAGGAGCACATTTCAAAAGAAAGCAAAATATTTAAAGTTTCATTGCCTCTGCTGCAAGAGGAGTTTTCTCGAAAAAAGAAAAAAAACAAAAACAAAACAAATTTAAATTTAAAGTTTCATCGCCTCTGTTGCAAGAGGAGCTTCTTAAAAAAAAAAAAAAAAAATTTTTAAAGTTTCATCGCCTCTGCTGCAAGAGGAGCACATCTCTAGGAAAAGAATTTAAAGTTTCATTGCCTCTGCTGCAAGAGGAGCTTTCTCGAAAAAAAAAAAAAAAAATTTAAAGTTTCATCGTCTCTGCTGCAAGAGTAGCGCATTTAAAAAAAAAAAAAAAAAGAGAGAAACTTTAAAGTTTCATTGCCTCTGCTGCAAGAGGAGTTCATACAAAAAAAAAGGGAAAAGAAAAAAGAAAAAGAAGAAAGAGAGGAAAAAGAGGGAAATGAGTCATAAGCCGGACAAAATTACTGTCAATTGTCTTTGCTCTATTCCTGATCCTCAGCAATGAGCAAAGAGGGGCAGCTGTTGACACCTAATTTTGTCCCATTTTAGTTATTATTATTATTATTATTATAATTATTATTATTATTTGTGTTATTATTATATTTATTTTTATTTTTATTTTTATATATATTTTGTATTTATTTTTATTTTATTTTTTATTTATATTATTATTTTTATTTTTTATTTTCTTTATTTTTATCTTTTATTATTATTATTATTATTATTATTATTATTATTGTTCTTATTTTTATTTTGGTTTTTGTCTAATCCATCAATCACCATCACTGCCACCACCGGCCACCCTCAGTCCCTGCCACCACAGTAACCCTCTCACTGACCCTGTCCGTCTGCCACAGCCACTAGCCTCTGCTACCCCATCCCATCTCACCAGCCCGAGACCCCAAGCTCTCCCTCGGCCTCAAAAGACAGAAACCAACCCAGATCCTCAAAAAAAAGCCAAGACCCCTCTGCTAGCCACGGGGAATCGAACACCACCATTTTCGCTTCATCACCCGAGCCATCACCTTGAACCCACCTCACCACCGAAGCCCCAAACCCGGGAACTACCAGCCATTAGCCATCGCCTACCCGAAACCCCTAGCTCTCAACCATTAGACCTACAAAGCATCATCATCACCATTTTCTCTTCACCACCCGAGACCACCACCACCGTTGGTCACTGAGCCACGTCCCAAAACCGGGACCCCAACCTAGATCACAACCCAAACCTGCAAAACAAACCACAAACAAACCAAAACCGAAACCAGATCTGAAAAGCAAAACCAAAATAAAAAAAAAAAACAACAAACAACTGAGAGGCCGAAGGCTTCGGCCTCAGATTCGTGGGGTTGGGAGCATTTTCGAAGGAAAAGGAGGCCGAGAACGAGAAGAGGGGGTGAAGAAGCGTCGGAAAGTAGAAAGCTTTTTGTGATCCGGCCACCGGAGGCGGCGGCCGGTGGCGGCGTACGGCGGTCCGGCAGGGCCGGAAATCGCCTGGCCGGGAGAGCTTTTGGAAAGCTCTGTGTTTTTTTTCGTGAAACAAGGAAAAAGTGAAGAAAGCAAAAAAAAAAAGGGGTTTTTATAAGGGCCGGTGACCCGCGCGCGACCCGGGATCCGACCCGGAGTCCGCGCACCCGACCCGGCCGGCCAAGGGGAGGAGAAGATCCGCGCGTGTATCCGACCCGACCCGGGACCCGTTCGCTACGACCCGCGTGCCGACCCGCTCCAGCCCGTGGATCCGACCTGCTTTGGCCCAACAGCTTCTAAGCCCAATCCATTTGGGTATATATTCATAATTTTATTTATTTATTTGGTATTTGTTTAGTTATTTATTTATTTTGTTAGAAAATTTATTTTATGCATGAAAAAAAATGAATATCTATTTACATATAAAAAACTTTAAGATTTAATAACCTTAAGCTTAATTATGGAATTAATCTTAACAATAAATGTATAGTTTTAAAATGTGTATGTAAATATATAATATAATTTTAAAATATGTGAATATAGAAAGTATATAGCCCTAAAACATATAAATATATATTTTTTAGAATGTATAAATATATAAAAAAAATGTATATATATATAAATTATATATAAAAGCATATTTTTAAAATAAAAATAAATTTATGAAATGTGGGTTAAGAAAAAATAATAATAATAAATGAAGAATGATAATAAAATTAAAATAAAATAAGTAAGAAATCCCGATGATAAGTCTTCGTTGAACTCGCAAGTAGCGATTCTTCGAAAAACTTTAGGTGAGGGGAATTATATCGAATGTTACCAGAGTATTGGGATATTCGGTATTATTTCTCAATATTCGATTTCATGCTCATTTTTATTTTTATTTACCTTTTTATTTCTTATATATAACAATGATAATAAAAAATGCATAAAAAAATAATAATAATAAAATTTAAATTTAATTAAAGTCCGATGATGGGATGTCATGAAACTCACAAGTAGTGATTTCTTGACTGATCCCTAGGTGAGAAGAGTTGTACTAAATGTTACCAGAGTATTGGGATATTTAGTATGATTTTTCAATAATTTAAATTCTCTTTAAAAACGAAAATAAGTAAGTTTTTAAGAAAGGAAAAAGAAATTAATAATAAAATTTAATTTTAATTAAATGGTAATGCCCGATGATGGGATGCTACGGAAGTCACAAGTAGTGATTCCTAGCTGATCCCTAGGTGAGAAGAGTCATACTAATTGTTGCCAAAAGTATTGGAATATTTAGTATGATTTTTCAATAATTTAATTTTTATTAAAATGAAAATAAAATAAGTTCTTTTAAAATTAATAAGAAAATTTAAATTAAAATAAATGAATTGCCCGATGATGGGATGCTACGGAAGTCACAAGTAGTGATTCCTAGCTGATCCCTAGGTGAGAAGAGTCATACTAATTGTTGCCAAAAGTATTGGAATATTTAGTATGATTTTTCAATAATTTAATTTTTATTAAAATGAAAATAAAATAAGTTCTTTTAAAATTAATAAGAAAATTTAAATTAAAATAAATGAATTGCCCGATGATGGGATGTTACGGAAGTCACAAGTAGTGATTCCTAGCTGATCCCTAGGTGAGAAGAGTCGTACTAAATGTTGCCAAAAGTATTGGAACATTTAATACAATTTTTCAATAATTTAAATTTTTATAAAAAAGAAAATGAATAAGTTTTTTAAAAAAAAAAACAAAGAAATATAAATAAATAAACAAATAAATAATGAAATTTGAAAATAAAAATTCATTTGCATCATATTCTATCTGTTTGCATCATGTGCATCCATTTAATTTTCGAAGCAAGTGCGAATTTTCCGAGGATGAGATTCTGTAGAAGTCACAAGTAGTGATTCTTAAGAAATCTCTAGGTGAGGAAAATTATTTCAAATGCTGCCAAAAGTATTGGAGTATTTGATTTAATTATTCAATACAAAAAAGCTCACATTTACTTTCGAAAAATAAAGTAAAATAAAATGAATTTGCAAATAAATAATGATTTTGAATAAAAGGTCGGAATTAAAAAGGAATTAATTTTAAATATTAAATTAAGATCATTTTATTAAAACAAAAAGGATAACACATGATTATTATGGTACCGTTTTTTTAACGGGCGTCGTGGGGGTGCTAATCCTTCCCCACGCGTAACCGTACCCCCGAACCCAATTTTTGTTTCGCAGACCAAAAGGTTATCTTTTTAATAAAACTTAATTAATTTTGAGATTTTGTTGAAAAGATAAATGTTTTCAGGTGGCCAATCACACCTAATAAAAAAGATTGGTGGCGACTCCATTTTTGTTTTTAAACGCCTTTTTCGAAAATCGTCGAGCGCGAAGCCGTTACGACAATCCTTTTATTAATCTTTTTTTTAGTAGTATATTTTCATTAAAAGTTACAATCATAATCAGCATATTATATTTCATAAACAGGTAACTATGAAAATAGTATTACTCAAACTAGGTAAATTAATAAATAACTATAATAAACTAAACAAACTAGTAAATAACTATATTAACTCAAGCTCACACTTGGTGAGACTCGAACCTGAGACCTCAAAGTCTCAAGGCCTCCTCCTTGCTATTAAGCCAAGGCCTCATTGGCAATCCTTTTATTAATCTTAAATGCAACAGTTATTTGATTTTAACTGAAATACTAGCACTTTGACAAATCTAATATTCATTATTTCTAAAATTTTATTGTTTGTTAAAGCATGTTACTGTTTGTATAAATGTACATGAAAATTGATTTTTTTTTCCCATTAGATGCCGATGGAGCTTTTCTTAATATGCAATAAAATGTTGTAAGCATAACGGAGACATCCTATTTGAAGAAAAACGTTAGCATCGAGATTAGAATTTTAGATATGTAAACTTTTTATATCTTAATAATGAAATATAATTATTTGAACGAATATTCAAAATTAAAAAACTGCAAATTTTATTTTATGTTAGTGATTTTCGAATGGATGCTGATAGAACTTTTTTTAATATGCAATAAAATATCTTTTGTATAATAAAATATGAGTTTATATATAATGCATTGATAATGTACATTTTTTATATATTGTTAAAGTACCATATGTTGACATCTAATCAAAAAGCAAACTAAAATTAAGCCCTTAAAAATAAATATACAATTTTCTTCAATTTGTTCATAAGGACTTATTGATGAGATGTCAACTTCTTATGCGTTAGCAATATATAAAGACTATATACTATCAATATATCATATATAAATCCATAAAACATTTAGTTGAAAAAGATACACGCGTTGAAACTCGATTTTTAGATATGAAAACTTTTTATCATAAAAATAAAATATAACTATTTGAACCCATGTTTAAGATTAATAAAAGGCTATTTTTATAGTTATTATTAATTTATTTAATTTAAATAAATAATTTTTATAATTCTTATTTCAAAAAATGTAATATACTATAATTACATCTTTTAGTAAAGATTTACTGCTAAAAAAGCGTAAAAGCCAACTAAACCGATAACTATAACTCACATCTTATCTCTTGCTTCTCTGAAAGGTGACGTGTGGAAATGCGAGCGACCAATCTCTTTCCAAGACAATAAAGTTCTCCACCAATTCATCCAAAAAGAAAAAGATTGTGCAAATAAAAAGATAAAATCAAATTGATATTTTCCTTTTACAATAAATAAAAATTTTGAATTATATAAGGTTTTAAATATTCATGTATCTTTACATCTCCTTTTAATTTGATAACTATAAGATGGAACTATAAATTAAAATCAAAACTATTATCATATTATTTTAACTTTCAATATATCTTGCCAATGAGGCATTTGTTTAGTAGGAGGAAGTCTTAGGATTTTAAAGTCTTATATTCAAAATCTTAATAAGTGTAAGATTGAGTTTAGTCTGTTTGTATTATTTATATTTACAAGTTTATCTTTTCATGAAATATAATATGTTAATTATAATTGTAATTTAAATGATAATATATTATTCAAAAAAAACTTTCAATACATTTTTATTTATTTTTTAAATTAATTTATCATTTAATTTTGGATCTCTATTTATTTAACCTAGAAGAAATTACATATTTAAATTCTATCGAACTCATGATTTTTTTTTAAAATTTATTCGATATAAATGTCATCTAAACTAATATTCAATTAATATATTTATTTCATTACTTAAATTCAAATATCGTAATTGAAATGAAATCCTTACTTGAAATCTTTCATCCCAACACACCCTCATAGTTTTTTTTCTTTTTATTTAAAATTCTTTATTTTTGAAAAAATCAAATTTTTAAAAGGATTATATTTGTATATGATGCACTGAAAGTGTATAGTCTTTATACACTGTCAATACACTAGAGGTTGACAATTTATCAATAAGCCTTTATGAGCAAATTGAAAAAATTTATTTGTGTTTATTTTTAAAGGCTTGGTTTTTTTTGTTTATTTATTTATAAAGTGTCAAATTTTGATGCATTAATAGTATATAGAGATTATACACTATCAATGTCAATGAGGCATTAGCTTAGTGGCAAGGAGGAGGCCCTAAGACTTTGAGGTCTTAGGTTCGAGTCTTACCAAGTGTGAGCTTGAGTTAGTCTAGTTATTCACTAGTTTGTTTAGTTTGTTATAGTTATTTACTAGTTTACCTAGTTTGAATAATGTGATTTTCATAGTTACCTGTTAATGGAATGTAATATGCTGATTGTGATTGTAACTTCTAATGAAAATGTACTATTCAAAAGATTATACACTATCAATGCATCATCTACAAATCCTTTTTAAAATATTTTTAATTTTTTGTAAATTTTAATTTTTTAGGTTAAAATAACTTAACTATTTTTTAGATGTTTTAAATCTTTTCTAAAATATTCAGAAACTTTTACACATTTACATAAATTTTTATATTTTAAAATATTTTTACATATTTTTAATAAAAAAAGTAATATTGACATAATGCATAAATAATATAACATTTATTGTCACATGTCACAATATTATTGAATATTCTATGCAACATCAACTTTTTTTAAATGAAATTCAGGTTTGGGCTAGTTACGTGAGGTAATAAAAATTAAAAATTAAGATACTAACGTGACAATTTTTATATTTTAAATATCAACATAATAAAAATATAATAATTAGATATCAAATGATTCATTAATTCATGAAAAATCGAAAAATTTTAACCCCAATGTTCTTGAGATGTCATGTCTCAATCAAATTGAGCATTTATTGATTTATTATTAATGAAAAGTCCCAGCAGTCCCAAAACGTTTTTCGGATAGTTGATATGTTACTATCTTTATCGAGAACATCTAATCATATACCTGTTTTTGCTCTTCACACTTTATTTTGTGAGTAATAAACAGTGAATTACTGAAAAAAATGAGGTAAAAAGAGTAAAAATATGGATATATTTAGAATTTCTCATCTTTATCGTTGATCACGCATTTGATTGAGTAGAATACAATAAAACTGGAGAGAGCTCACCTCACTATTTTCATTAGTTTAAAAATTAGTAGATTTTTTATTTAATTAAATAGTTGAAAGAAAATACATCTAAAAGTTTTTGTTTAAAAAGTTAATATGCCCGAATCAGATTCAATTTAGCATACACCTAATCAATGTGTACCAAAAAAATGAATTATATGCATATTGTTAGACACATAAATACACTGAATCCAAGCTACATTAGACCAAGCATCAAGATTCATGCTTGCTCAAGATCCGATGTTCTAGAGCTTTAAGGAAACCCGTAAAACATAAGCCCCGCATTCTCTGTTGGGCCAGCGTGAGCTGGACTAATCTCATGCTGGTATAGCACAACTCATGGTTTTAAAAAATAATCAACCAACGAAATCTTGGCAAGTAGTTAGAAAGGTCACGTTAGCATTTTTAATTTATTTGATCTTTTAAATACATGATTATTATTCAACAGGCTAATATTAAAATTTTTAGACTTCACAAACGAAATTAAAATAATAATACATATTTATTTTTTATTTTTAAATAATTTTAAAAAATTATATGTTATTACTTTAATCTCGCTTATGAAATAAAACAATTTAATTAAGGGTATATGGGAAAGGAAAAAAAAATGGAGAAAGAAGGGAAAAGTGAAGGAAGAAGGCCTGCGAATGATAGATTCAATCGATGTAAATATAGATTGATGTTGATATAACTTCTTTCAGCTTGATTGACATCGATTATCTATGGAGTCTAGACCAACTAGATCCGCCATCGACCGCCGAACCTCCCCTCTCATTTCATTCTTCCTTCCGAGCTCTCCTCTTTTAAATATTTTTATTAAGATGCAGTGAAGGCCGGTGTTTAATCAGCTTTTGCTCGGAACATGCTAACAACTTAAACGGCGAGCCTCCGGTGCTTTTTGAGCCTTCCAAGTTTGATCAAGTAAAAGAAGAGTGAAGACCACGTGGGGTTTATTAGCCTTTTTTTTTCCTTTCGTCAAAAGCACAATATTTTCTGTATACTCGAATATTAAAACTTTTGTCGTGTTTCTCTTTGACTTCCACACATTTTAATAAAAATATAATTTTATATATTTAATATTATAAATTCAAATTTATTTTATAATATTGATGCATCATATTTTTATTAAAAAACAAAAGTATAAAATATGTAAAAAAAAAAACTTATGTGGGATAAAAGAAAGAATATTTAGCATGAGATGGATGAAATATTAAATAATTAATTAACATAAGAAATGAAAATATTCTAAATCGTTTGTTTTCCTAAAAGAAAGGTAAATGCATATATCTTTGCCGTTTATTCGGGATTTCTAGTGGTTTGGGACTTAAGGTTCAGAAAAGTGTTAGTGGAATCTAATTCTTTTTTTGACAACGAATAAAATTATGAGTCCTCTTACGAAACGAGATCCCTTTTTTTTTTTAGAAAATGTCAGTTTTTTGTTGGAGCAAGATTGGAGTTGTTTTTTAAAGTACATATATACGAGACAAATACATGTGCTGTTTTCTTAGCAAATTTAGGTCATACAAGTACTATAACTGTTGCGAGGATTCAGTATCCTCCATTGGGTTTAGATATTTTGAAAAGAAATTAATTATAGTTATTTATTAATTTGTTTAGTTTGAGCAAAATAATTTTTATAGTTATTAGTTCAAGAAATGTGTAATATATTAATGGTGATTATAATTTTTAATAAAAATATACTACTTAAAAAAACCTCTTATTTCCTACATGTTTGGGACAGGATAGGATAATGCCCAGTCAAACCATCAGATTCAGAGCCGATTTGCCTTCTACGTTTCTACCTAACCTGTCTGGCCATTGAGATTCTGACGTTTCTTGGCGAAAATAAGGTTTTTCAGCTTAGAACTAAATGAAATTAGCTTTTGGGGGAATTAAGGTTTGGTTCGTACGGAAGAGAATTAATTAGTGCTTTGGCTTCCTTTGTTTTACAAAGGCCAGAAGATGCTGGTCAGTGTTTATTACGTTTTTACTTCACAAATTAAATCTGATGCATGCATGCAAGCAAGCTCCTACCAAATCCTTCCCCTCTTCGATTCTTTCTGTTTGTGGCTTTGTGCATGCGTCTGGTTATTTTTAGGGTTTAGGGCTCAAAATGTGAAGTCTGTCCGATGAGAATTGAGCAGCGTGAAGCGGAGGAAATATCATAATCGCATCTCTCATCTATGCTTTGCCTTGCCTTGATTATTCACCTGAATTGATCATTGGAGTGGGATTGTAATGGGTGATTATTGATTAGCTCTCTCTCTCTGTCTCGTGCATGCATCATTGAAGAAACATCTACAGCCGAAGTCCAAAGATAAGGTGCTCTGATCTGGTCATAATGATGATTCTGGCATGTGGAAAAAAGAGAAAATTCGGATGTCAAGACTATAATCTAGACATCCAATTTTGATGAAAGAGAACATGCAATGGGGACTATGGCAACATCAAGCAAGCATTCAATACATGATATTGAATCCAATAATCATATCATAAAGTTAATTTATGAATTATCATCCAATATTCTGTCAATAAATTTTTTAAACTTTACAAATAAGATTAAAATAATGATATATATCATTTAAAAATATTAAAAAATAAAAAATAAATAAAGTGAGATATGTGTCATTATCTTAATTCACTTGTGGAGTCTTAAATTTCACTAAAATTTTATTAAATAATAATTCATTTAGAATATTTTCTTTATTCTTAAATTCAAAAATTACATGGAGATGATAAATTATATATAGTCCCTTAAAAAATAGAAAACTTAAGTTGAAATTAGCTGCCTAAATCAATGCCAAAATTGAAAAAAACTAGTAAAACTGTTGGGAATTAGGATAGCTTCAGGTTTCCATCACTATCTCACACATTAAGAACACATGAGGAGAGCACTGCCAAATTCAAATCAACCAATGCTCCAGATACATAACTCATCACCACACAATAATCCCCTTAAGCCCACAACTGTTAAAGGCGATTTTAATTCAGCCACCTAACCCCTGATGGCCGAAACAGCTATAGCAGTACTCTTTTCTAGTAAGAGGGAGAAGCTCATGACAGATGTAGGCAAGCTTTAATTAATCCTCATCACCCTTAAATCAAACCATTTGTCACGATTTTTTTTTTCATAAATTTGTCACAAATAATTGAACCCAAATTATTGCACGACATCGTTGTCATAATTAAGGACTTGCCTTTCTTCATTGGCTACCTTAACCAGACCACTAGATGCATTTGTTTGGCAATGAAAAAGGGTTTCTTAAAATATCATTAAGAATCTAATTTAGGTAGGAAGAGAGATTCACTTACACAAGTATAACATAAACTGTTTTACATATTTTTTATAATTTTATATAAGATTAATATTTTGGAAAACTAACCATTAGATTTAATAACTTACTCATATATATTATGGGCATCAATTTTTTAGTCAATCTGATATTCCTATTATTTTAATCGAAAACAATATTTTAAAATATGTATAATGATTGGAATTTTATTATTATAAAACAAATAATTAGATGTATTCGATTAACTTGAACATTGCCGTACATGATCTACGTGAATAGAATATAACATTCAATGATCAGATTAAAAAAAATATAAATCCTATAAAAAGTTTATGAAAGTGTGTAAAACTAATTTAATTTTATACTGGTATAAGTATATCATTCTCTTTAGATATTAGGTAATTTGTTTGAGATAGTATTGATAATTGAATATTCGGTCTATGCATAATCTGATTTTTAAGAGAATGATCACTTACACGTGTCATTTTAATTTACCTTTACACACTTTTGTATTTTTTACATGATTAATGTTTTTTAAATTTGACTACTAAATTTTATGTTCTATTCATGTAAAGCATGCACGCTAAATTCTAAGTTAATCAAGGATGTCAAACTATTTGTTTTATAATAACAAAATTTCAGCCATTAACGTTTATTAGAAAAGAGTATTATCAATTAAAATCCTAAGAATATCGGATTGATTAAAAAATTTACGTATATGATAAATACAAATAAGTTGTTAAATTTAATTGTTGGTTTATAAAAATACTAATCATACATGATATTATAAAAAAATAAGTAAAACAATTTATTTTACACTAATATAAGTGAATCTTTCATTAATTTTTAATTACATTCATTGCTTCTAAAAATAGAATTTTTATTTGAATAATTGTGTTTTTTTTTTCAAGACAGTTAGAAATGCATAATATATATTTAAAAGGTTATTGTCGGTTCTTTGAATATGCTAGGTGTCAAATGTTTACTTCCTATATGGCTAAATGTGCAATTCAGTCCTCTGCATCAATTTTACAAAATTATTTATTTATACTAATATTAAAGAGTTTGGTTGGGTTAGTATCACAGCTTAATCAGACGTCAACTAAATTTGAAAAAAAAAATACTTAAAATTAATATTAAAATAATAAAATGAAGTTGAAGATTTTTATATCCTTCCATGGATTACTATCCCAATGAAAAAGTAATTGTTTATTGTTTTCGTATTAAAACAATATTTTTATTATTTTTGATTGAATAGTAAAAAATTCCTAGATTTCACCTACTTCTCTTTCATGAACCATTGCATGCCAATAAAGTACTGATCTAGTGATAATGAGGAAGTTTTGAAACTTTGATAATGATTAATTGTATTTTATGATTGTAATTTTTAATAAAATATATTGTTAAAAAAATAAATCGATTAATTACATTAAGAAAAAAATAAAAACTACCCACTCATCAAGGAACTTCCTTTTTCTTATCTTGATAAATTTAGTTAAAACTTATAGTTAAGTTACAAAAACAAAATAAAGTTAAGGATATTTAATTTATGTATTTATATATATTTTTGGTTACATGTACAGTGTACTTATATTTTTTTAAACTAAAGCAAGATTTTTTACACTCATTAAAAAAAAAAAAACCCACCCGTCAAGTAACTAAAACTTTTTTTTTAATTAATAATTTTTTCACCCAAATTTTTTTAAATAATTATTTTTTTCACTCACATATCGGGTTTGTCAAAATTTAATCGTCAATGTGCAACTTGTTGTGAGCACATGGTATGCTAGAAAAATATTACTAAATGATAACAAAAGAAGGAAAAAAAATCCAAATTAATTTGAAATAAAGGGACGGAATACATATATTTTTTTGAATAAAATACAAGATTTTCACTTATATAATAGCAATTTCATGCACATGGCTTACTACATATGTAAATGTCTAATTTATGAGAATAAAAGACATGTGCAAATGAATATAAGCACATATTGAACATAAAGTATTATCTTATTCCAATAAAAAAGGGACATAAGCAAAGCACCGATTTGATTCTTGATGGAAAATCCATCAATTAAAAACAAAAAATACACGTGATTAATAATATAAATGTAGGTTGATTTCAAAATTCGTATTTATGTATAAATAATAAAAGATAATTATTTCATATACAGTTGGTGAAGGCTTTTTATTTCAGAAGCGAAGTTAGGATCAGGACATATATCCTATTTTATTTATTTTTTATTTTTTAATATTTTGTATTATAACTCTAATATTACTTGTGGAATAAAAAAAATCTACCAGCAATATATGTAATAATTATCTAATAATAAATTTGTTAAAAGATAATTATTCCATATACTGCCTGTGAGGTTTTTTTTTTATTTTACAAGTAAGATTAAGATCATAACACATATCCTATTTTATTTATTATTTATTTTTTAATATTTTTATAAAATATGTGTTATGATCTTAATACCGTTTGTAAAATAAAAAAAACTATACCAATGATGTACTAAATAAGTATCTTTTGTTAAAAACTTCCACCAAGTAAGAAACAAACTTTTCAACACAATTAGTGCTAAAAATTCAATAAAATCAAAAAATGATAATTCGCGCATTTGTTTTGTGTTTTATTTACATGGTACAAAATACAAAAATTTTCATATTATAAATTTTTCGACACATATATGTGCAATTTTTATCAATATTTTAATATGTCTCTTTTGTACTTTTATAACATTTTTATATTTTCTTATCACATTTAAAATTATCATATTTCCTTTTAGTTGTATCTTAATTGGCACTATTATACCCTTAAATCCTGAAAAAAGAAAATAAAAAAAAAGTTATTTTTATATAATATAATACTACTCCCTTCGTCCCAATAAATTTGTCACTTTTGACTAAATAAATTGTCCCATTAAAAATGTCACATTGAAAAAAATAACAAATTTTAAAACTATATTTTCTCTTTTACCCTTTATTATACTTCAGTTTTAATCATTAAAAAGTTTAATGCCTACCACTTTTAAGGACAATTTGGTCAATTTGAGTCATTTATATGATATGACATAAAGAATCTTTAACTTCTTAAAATTACGTGTTTTGTCAACAAATGACAATTTTAATGGGACAGAGGGAGTACAATTTAAATTTTAATATAACAAAAGATAAAGCCAAAAGAAAAGGGTTAAGTCAAAAATGTCAATCGTTCTTGTCAATAACTATCAAAATCCAGCACTAAAACGTATGAAAAGCATCCCACGTGGCTTAAAATTAGCCACGGCCACCGTCGTAAGAATTAGTGGACCCCGGAATCCCATTTTCCGACGATATTAAGATTATTAACCTACCTCATTTAATTCTTTTTTTATTTGTTTCAATATTTTTCCTTAAATCTTAATCTCCGAATCTTCTCGCTCACGATCCAATTCTCATTCCATCCCTTGTTTTTGTTTTTGTTTTTGTTTTTGTTTTTTTTTTTCCTCTTTTCTCTTTTAAGTTTCACCAAAAAAATTAAAAAAAAAAACAAATACAAAAACAAAGGAGGGCCCAAAAGAGAGAAAATTTTCAAAAGAAGAGAAAAGGAAAAGGAAAAGGAAAAGGAAAAGGAAGAAAAAAAAATAAATAAAAGGTTCTTGAAGGCATTGGCTTTGGATGCTTACTTGATCGATTAATTTTATTTTTCAAAGGTGCAATCTTTTCTTAAAGAAGGGCTTTGTTTGGATTTGAAGGGTCAATCTTGAAAAACCGATGGGTGGTGTTACTGTTGATGTCTTCTGGTCTCTTTGCTTTTTTCTCTTTGGAAAAACAGAAGGTGAGTTCTTTTTTCCCTTGGCTGTATAAATTTGATTGTGGACGTGATTGTACTGTCAGTTTTTGTAGAGTTTTTCGATTGTCAATAACTTGAATTTAGACATTTTTTTTTGGTAAATTTATTGTCTCTTTTGTTTTTAAATTTATAACTTATGAGTTTGATTGGATGCTTTGTGAGAATTTTTGAAATGGGGTTACTGAAATATTGTTGGTTCATGGTCTTGATCGATTATTATTATTATTATTATTATTATTATTATCTGAATTCTGGGTAATAACTTCTAAGCTTAACTTGTAGTAAAAAAGAAAAACCATACTTCTGGTTTCTTAAATTATTCTGTTCTATAACTTATCGATTTTGATTTCCCTCTTGGTTTCTGGATGTCTTTAAATCTCACATCTTGATTTTTTTTTTGAATAACTCAAATTTTGATTCTTGCAATCCCTTCTATGTGGCAAAAGCTTCAACTTTACTGTTTATGGCTAGTATGATTGCATTGATCATCATATTGTATATACTAGTTATGATTTATGCACCCTTTGGATCTACTATTAATGTTCTGATAATGTTTTTGTTCTTCTTGTTATTTTCTTCTTGCGCTTGAAGATTTTGGACAGTGGTGAAACAGTATGAAGAGTAAAATAAGGATTAAAAAGCAGAGAAGTGGTGGACTTAGGCAGGATTTAGGGCAGATAATGAAGTGTTTATACACAGGCGAGCAATTAACAAGAGAAGACAAAATGATGCCTTCATCGGAATCCCTTGCTGTCAAAGATTATTCACTGAGTGGTTATTCTTCTAAAGTTAGTGATGGTGAGAAAAAGCCAGATGCCAGGAACATAGAAGAAGCTGAATTGTCTCTGCGTGAAAGTAGTTCACTGAATTATGAGGTTTACTTCATTCTTTTCATCTTGCAAGTGTATTTTTTGGGATAATTTTGTTCGTTATAGCCATTATAAGTCCTTGGGGTCTGTATTATTTTAGTGAAAGTTGGTGGTGGCACATTAATTTTCCTAAATTTCTGTCAAAATTAACTTCTTCTCGGATCTAGTATTGGGTGTGTGTTGTCTGTTCATGCCTCTGTATAGGAGTTTTCCAGATCTTCTCATTCATTTGTAGGATTTTTTATATTGTACTTGTAATTAAAGTTTTGTCATTTAAACAAAACTTTGTATAGATACTCAATGCCTTCCAGTTATTCTACTTCGCTCAAAGCTTGAGATTTTTATTCAACCTAGTTCAGCAAAAATATGACAATATGGTGATACCTCTTGTTTATTCTGCTATGGTTTAGGCCTGAACTTAGTATTTTAATTTTAAATGCCATATATTTTTCTCTTTGACAATATAACCTCCAAAAATCATACAGATTCTACTTGGTCACGTTGCTCTAATTATAGTCGAAGTTTTCCATTCTTATAAAGCTTTTCGATAAGTAGCTGGTTAACACTTAACACTGCTTTAATTAAGGTCATTTCTTCTTTTAGATAATAAACTATTGTTTTTATGCCATGATGTTTCTTCTTGCATTACAAGGCCATTTGTTACTTTTCATGATACCTTCCATCTGTGGCTGCTCACTTATTCCCACACCTGTCAACACTGTGTGTGAGAAAGTGATCATGGTATATTTATCTGAAGTTCGCAGTTAACTGCCTTGTCTATTATTTCGCATAAGTGCACTTCATTCCTGCCCTTGCCATTCTTTTTTATTTTTTGCCTCCTATTTTAAATAATTTAGTGTATGGAAATGAGTTGCTCTAATTCTATAAGCGGTTTTATTTACATTCTTTTTGTCTAAGGTGTCTTTAATTCGCAGGAAGCTAGAGCATTGCTGGGAAGAATTGAATATCAGAAAGGAAATATAGAAGCTGCACTACATGTGTTTGAAGGAATAGATATCTCTGCAATAACTCCCAAAATGAAACACACCCTTGCTAGAAGAGTAGAAAGACGTAAGAGACGATCTCATGACTATGCTCCTCCACCAATGTCTATCCATGCTGTTAGTTTACTAATAGAGGCAATCTTTCTAAAAGCAAAAGCATTGCAGCATCTTCAGAGGTTTAGAGGTAATATTATGTATTAGTACACAGATCATACATCAACTCTGTAATGGTATGGATGAAGACCATACATAAATTATTCATTTATTTTTTACTTGAACTAAATTATTCATTTTATTTTATATTCTAATTTATTTCTTCTGATGAAGACCGAGTGGGCCTGATTTCTATGTTGTTATCGTCGTGAATTTGTCTAAAAAATTGCTTATGTATACGGATGGGATTTCTTGAGTCAAGTGTCAAAAACTACTTTCCAGTAAGATATGTCGCATTTTCCCATATCCCTTCCCCTTGCTATCTTATAAATATTAGAACACTATCCTTGCATAATTGGTAACTATAGTGTTATAATAATTAATATATGTAACTGATAAATATTAGTATTACTAATAGGTGTGTGTATAGTATTATTAATAAGTATTTATGTATTTATTGTTATTAAATGCCTCCTGTGCTTATAATTCCGGTTCAAATTTGATTTAACGACCTTCTTTCGGTTACCATGATTGTTATCTTTCCAAATTCCAAGCATCCAACAATAACTGTAATGATATTCTAGTTTCCATGTGTTTTTTCTTTTGTTTTTATCTACAAGCTTTTTGCCATTTGGAATGTGGAATGTGGAGCTCATTGTTATTAGATGCTCTCATCTTAATACTTTTTCTTCTCCAGAGAAAAGAAAGAAAGAATAGCTACACACAACAATTCAATCATCACTGCATGGCTAATGTATATTTCCAATCATTCTTGCAGAAGCTGCTCAAACTTGTAAAGTTATTCTGGACATAGTCGAATCTTCATTACCAGAAGGCTTGCCTGAAAACTTTGGTGCTGACTGTAAATTGCAGGAGACTTTAAACAAGGCAGTCGGGCTGCTTCCAGAATTATGGAAATTTAGTGATTCTCCACGTGAAGCAATCTTGTCCTACCGTTGGGCCCTTCTCCATCAGTGGAATCTTGATGCAGAAACTACTGCAAGAATTCAAAAACAGTTTGCCATTTTTCTTCTTTATTGTGGAGGTGAAGCAAGCCCCCCAAACCTCCGCTCCCAAATGGACAGTTCATTTGTCCCTAGAAATAACATAGAGGAAGCTATTCTCCTGTTAATGATACTACTAAGAAAAGTTTCTCTGAAAAGAATTGAATGGGATCCATCAATTTTGGATCATCTTTCATTTGCTCTCTCCATGGCTGGGGATTTGAGGGCTTTGGCTAAGCAAATAGAAGAACTGCTTCCAGGGGTTATTAATCGCAAAGAAAGATACCATATTCTAGCTCTCTGTTATTATGGAGCAGGTGAAGATTTGGTTGCTTTGAATCTATTGCAGAAATTGTTGAGTAGTAGAGAGGATCCGCATTGTGTTCCAGCATTGTTAATGGCATCAAGAATTTGTGGGGAAAAACCTAATCTTGCACAAGAAGGTATTAATTTTGCTCATAGAGCCCTTGAAAGCCTGGAGGATGAATGCAGTGAGTTAGAAGGTACTGGTAACCTTTTGTTGAGTGTGGCTCATTTGGCACATTCGAAGTCTGCCCTATCCGAACTTGAGAGAGTTGCCAGACAGTCTGAGGCCCTTCAGGCCTTGGAAAGGGCTTGGAAAATTACTAGTATGAAAGACCCTAATATTCTTTATTATCTTAGCTTGGAAAATGCTGAGCAGAGAAAGTTGGAACCTGCCCTTTATTATGCAAAGTCTTTGCTAAAACTAGAAGGTGGTTCTAACATTAAGGGGTGGTTGTTATTGGTTCGCATATTGTCAGCTCAAAAACGTTTTGTGGATGGTGAAATTGTTCTCAATGCTGCCTTGGATCAAACTGGCAAATGGGATCAGGGAGAATTGTTGCGCACCAGAGCTAAGCTTCAAATTGCACAGGGACACCTCAAGAGTGCTGTTGAGACATATACTCAGCTTCTTGCCCTTCTTCAAGTACAGAGTAAAAGCTTTGGTTCTGGGAAGAAGCTTCATAAGGTATTTTAGTTGTTTAGTATTCCTATCCATTACCTATAATTTTAATTGATTTCCATCTTCTTGGAAGTATCTGAAATGGTTCTCCACCAAGTTGACTTAATTGATGCATTGGTTTAGAATTAGATTGGTAGATAGGTTAGAGGGTGAAATTTCAGAAATGATTCCTAGAAATTATCCTTCTCTTAATGTTTTGTGTTTGACTGTTTGGCTTGCCATCACTTGGTACCTGTGGATGATGCAAATTTGAGGCTTATTACTGTTAGAATGGTAGGTTGTAAATGGCCTTTTAGTGTATGAATGAGGGAAGTTATGGTTGCCAGTTTTGATAGTTATTACATCCAATTAAACTTAGCAAAAGCTCTTTGTTTCCTTGGAACACTAATTCAGAGTGTATAATGCTCTTTCTTGTGTCATTTTTCTGGAGAAGCATTTTTTAGGAAACAAATTTTAAAGCAGCTTATCATTTTTGAAAAATGTTTATAGGATCATGGATACTCGAGAAGGTTTGAACAGGAAATATGGCATGATCTAGCTTATCTCTACATAAGCTTGTCACAATGGCGAGATGCTGAAATTTGTCTTTCAAAATCCAAGGCCATCAGTTCTTACTCTGCTGTTAGAAATCATGCAACTGGTAAGTTTGTTCTTCCATTGGTTTATGTTATTGCCATTATATAGCATTTCTTCTATTCATAATATTCTTGAATAAATCCTCTAACAGAGATGTTGCATAGTTATCAGCACTTCTATTTTGAGGATGAGTCATCGCTATTCATTTTTCATAACATGATCCCTTTTTGGCTTTTTGTAGTTTTTAATTCTCGTCAAGGTAGAAAGCTTCTTACAATACAACTTAAGGTTTACTTATTTTGCAGGTGTACTTAATGAGAGAAAAGGTCTACTAAAAGAAGCTCTGAAGGCTTTCCGGAGAGCTTTGGATATCGATCCGGATCATGCCCCGAGCTTGATTTCTGCAGCCGGTGTGCTCAAACAACTTGGCAGCCAATCCAACGCAGTTATAAAAAGCTTGCTGATGAATGCTTTCCGAGTAGATAGAATGAATCCATCTGCATGGTATAATCTTGGTCTGCTTCACAAAGCAGAAGAAACTGCATCATCACTAGAAGAAGCAGCTGAATGTTTTCAGGCTGCTGCCATTCTTGAAGAGTCAGCGCCTGTTGAGCCATTCAGATGACAGCCCTCTGCGGCCATGCCAATTCTTGTTCTCTGTAAGATCACAAAAAGTTTTTTCCAAGCTCTTGACAATCATGTATTGTTATTTGTTCATGTTCTTCCTATATCTTGTAATACTAATAGCAATAAAATGATAAGTTTTCTTCTTTCTCATTTGATTGAGTTGCTGCTCAGTGTAGCCCTGATTCTATAAAAAGAGATATAATATTATTATCTACTTTACTTGCTTTTTCATTAATAAATCTATAATTAAAGAAATTAATGCACTATAAAATATTTTTGCGAACTAATTTATCTAAAAATTTTCATTTGAATTCTGTCTTAATCGAATTATTTTAGGATCTTTTAACAGTATTCTGATTGAAATAATTTTTTTTTCTAGAATTCTTTCATTTAAAAGGACTCTTATAGTTTCTTCATTTAATTTATTTCGTGGAATAAAAACTTATTAAGTTGTTAATTGACTAATAATTTATTCTTTATGATGCCCCTTACCATAATAATTCTTTTTTATTTTTTTAGATGAGATTCATGTGGGTTCACTTATAAAAACTAAAATTGATGGATGATGTGTGGAAAAATTAAAATATATATTTTTATTGCCAGTTACTGTGTCCAGGTTTAAACCGCCAAAACAAAGACTTGAAAATTAAGGACAGGGCCGACGAAACATACTCAGTCTTGTAAGAAAGTGTGTTTTTGACGAATAGGGACGTACCTAACCTTCTGCATCTCTATAAAATACGTTATAATCCGTTTTCCATTTTTTTCATTCTTTCTCACCCTGCCTTTTGAATTTCTAATTCTTCTGCTTTGAAAAAGAACTTCCTTTTTCTTTTCTCTTGCAGAGCTTGAAAAGGGGTTGTTATTTTGTACCTTTTTGAGTTCTGTGTGCTTTGTTCACTGAAGCAAGAGGAGAGATGGAGAGTGGGAAGAGAGAAGAAGCAGGGCCATCAACAGGATTTAGTGAGGAGAAGCAAGAGAGAGAGTGGAGGGAAATGACTGAGAAACCATTAGCTGTTGAACTTTGTCATGATCATGAAGAAGATGAAGAAGATGACGATAGGGAAGATGGTGCTGAAGCTTTGGCTGGTTTTGTTCCTGGACCTCTTATGTCTCTCAAGGAACAGATTGAGAAAGACAAGGTCTTTTTTTTATTCTTTTGAAAAATGAGTTTGCTTTTTTCATATCTAAACTTGCTTGCTGGAATTTTTTTAGTTAAGTTCTTTCTGGACCTTGAATTCCTTACTGGGTTCTTTAAACTCTTGAAAAAGATTTTGGTTTTTTTTTTTTTTTTTTCAACCTCATCAGATTGCTGTTTGGTTTGCAGGAAAAGTAGGAAAAATATGTAATACATGCGAATCAAATAATTCTTTGTGAACCTGATGTAGTTTATAGGGTCAGTTATATGTCCTTGCTCTAACATATGACTTGGTTCTTTTTTTTTTTTTGGTAAAATATGACTTGGTTCTTTTGATTTGGGTTTGTTGCATCTTTTAGTCCTGCAAAGCTCGTTTACTTGGTGTTCTTCTATTGCTGCTTTCTTGGTTTTCAGATTTTAGATTTAGTAGTTGAAATGTTGATCTTCTCTACTGTCAATTGAGAAAATTTAAATCATGTGAAATTTCTACTAGACTTATCTTTGTTCCTTTCTTCTTTTTTTTTTCTATCCTTTGGTTTGCAGTATCAATATTTAGTTCAATCTGTTTTCATGTAATGGTGTCAATTTTTAACTTCAACAATGCTATATCAAGTTTTCATGACCTTTGCTTGTGGCTTTAGTCAACTCTAGCGCCTTGTGAAAGTTTATTTCTACACATTGCTAAGAAACATACGGGTTCTCCTTGATTGATGGTTATCTATTTTGGGGGTTCCCAATTCATTTTGGCACTTAATTATGCTCTTGCAGGATGATGACAGCTTAAGGAGATGGAAGGAGAAGCTTCTTGGCTGTGTTGAAGGAGACCTAAATTGTATCTTTGAGTTGCCTTCTCTTCTCCGATTTTATGCAATCATCTCAATTTATCTTGTACCTGCATGCACATGATATTTCAAGTTAAATTTAATTTAATTCTTTATTTTTCTGATTTGGTAGGCCAAACACCTGAAGTCAAATTCCACTCCATAGGAATTATTTCTAGTGACCTTGGGGAAATTCATTATTCCTTGCCAATTGATAGGAATCGGAATGGACTTGTCATGTTTACTCTCAAGGAAGGATCTCAATATCAACTTAAGTTGACATTCAGTGTTCTGCACAACATTGTTTCGGGCTTAAGCTACTCCAACACTGTGTAGAAGGCAGGACTTCAAGGTGAAGAATCTTCTCCTTTTTGTTTCCATTTAAGGTGCATTAATTATGTTCCTAACGTGGTAATTTCATCTGATATCGTATAAACCTGCCTGCTTGACATAAATTGGATACGAGAATTTGGATTACAGAGTGGCTGAGTGCCATACATTCCACTTCGATTACTGGTGGATTATACATCTTGTAGTCTGCAAGTGTTTTTCCTTGCACAGAAGCAATATAGAATCCAAACTCTTGATAGGCTTACTGAAGGGATAGGCTTGTTCTGATTGTGCTTTTTCAATGTAGGCCAAGTTGGTGAAGGTTTAATTTATATTTGCGTAAAAAGCTTTATTTATTTGCTATCTCATATTATCTACATTATTGTAGCCTGTGGGCTTCTCATTATGAACTCTGATAAATCATGATTTCATAAATAATTGCTGTTTTAGCAGAGTAAGAGTCTTTATTGTAACTTATTGTTTTCTTATCAGTTGATCAAAATAATGGGATGCTGGGTACTTTTGCGCCTCAGCGAGAACCATATGTGCACATTTTGGAGGAAGAGACTACACCATCTGGGGCACTGGCAAGGGGAATTTACTCTGCAAAGCTTAAGGTATATATATGTGGATGCACCCTGAAATTAATGCCTAACTGCACATAAAAAGCTAGATTACAATATTTAGCAAAAGATTTCATGTACTTGACATGTTTTCTACTATTTTTTCATCTAATTGACACTTACTTTCATTAAAGTTGAATTACCTATGACATGGATAATTTATCCTTTTGATTATAAGATGATATAAGGTCATTTAAAATCTAGATTGGCTGTAAACTGAAAAAGTTCATCTTGGTGGAAAATTACTTCCCATTTTTGAGCTGGATTATGATAATTTTAGATGTGGGATAAATTAACAAGGTTCAATTTGTGGGTTTTCTTTATTTAAATCCGACTCCCTTATCCTAAAAACCCTCCCTCCTCCATTGTCATCACTCCAATCCTTCCTTTTGTTTGTAAATCACTTGCATGACTTAAAACAGTTTCATGAACACAATAATTTCATGGACCTAACCTGGGGAAAGCAAATTATGTTGCTCCAAACTAATATTATCTTTTATGTTGTTAATATATGCCGTAAGTGAAGCCAGTATTGATGACGGACGAGACCAAGGAATTAGTGCACTTTTTTATTGAATAGATTTGTTGAAGGTTTCCTATTCAGGCCATGTAGTTTTTAGTCTTCATCCTTGAAATCAGCCATTTCCCTTTTAACTATTGCTGTTAGGTAGGGTTTGTCGAACTTCCTTGTAGGAAATTCTGTGTATGTGCATAACCAGCCTTTTCTTCGAAAGTATCAAGAAATTTGTACGTGATTCAAACCAATGACAGCATTTTGCAGTTTCTTTTCATGCTTTTGCAAAATAGTGATTGTACCTGATTTTTCACTTGCATGCAGTTTGAAGATGATGATAAGGCGTCACATGGAACTCAAATACTCCTTTGAGATAAAGAAGAGCAGCTAGCAATGTTTTCAAAGAGTTCTGTTTCTTGTTTTCTCCTTATTCCTTTTCTGCTTTATGAAATCATACATGTTTGTGGAGTTATCAATTGGACCATCTTTGCAGTGGAGTTAAAACTTTAGTTGTTTTTATGTGATTTCTAACTACAATACTCCTAGCAATTTCCCTTGGAAGGCAATATTTTTCTGGGCTAAACCCCTTCGGATGGCTTGCATGCAGAATATAGTGAGTGAAGTTGATTTGAAGAATAGGCTGTGCACTGAACTTGAGTTGGAGCAGCCCGGAAGAGAGGGAGAGAGAGCGCGCAAACATGCTAAAAGGAACAAAACCAATATATATTGGCCATTCCAATGCTAGTTTGAATTGAAGCTTAGCTAAAAACATTACAGTAAAATTTTTCTAAATTAATAAAAAATTATGATCCTAACTCAGGCTAATATAAAAATTAATTAATCTCTCTATTATAATAATTAATAATTTTGTTTTAAAACCTAATGTAAAATTTCAGTTTTATTGTCGTAAAAATTAATAATTTGATAGAAAAATTATGAAATATATTACATAATATTAAAAAACTAAAATGTACTTTAATATGATAATTTGTAAAAGGATACCATATTTAAAAATTTTTTAGGAACTAAAAAAATATAAAATATATTACAAAAATATATTTATGATGAGATTTTTATAAAAATTAAATGTTATAGATTTATTAGAAGAGTTTAATAAACGTAAAAATTAAAGAGAGAATTTTTAAAACAACAACAATTAATTAAGTAAAACCATTAAATTAATGATCTCTATATTAATACTTGATATGTCTCAAAAGTATTAATTTAAAAGAGTTCTATCGTACTTAAACAAATGAAAGGTTTGGGCAGGTGTAAAATGCAACTTATAAGATCTCAAAAAAAATTTCAATTCTTTTTATTACATTTATTACACCGTTAATTTTTCGAGTTAAATACAATCAGGAAGAACAAATCAGATTATCACTGCAGTTAATATATAATACATAATTACTAATTAAACCTCTGTTAAAATTTACATCATGACAATACAAGACAATGGGGAACATTTTATAATAATCAACCGTTGTCCCAGAATTTTGTGTTTTTGTCGTTATTACACCAAAATAATTAGTAATAAGGTAAACGCCTTTCCTTTGGTGTCAAAGTATAATATCAATCCAGCATCTTTTACAAAAATGCATTCCACATGCTCATGTTTGATTTATCAATCCACGAAGAAATCTACAGCTCAACTGGTAGATGAATCACAGCTGAAGGATGAGACCATCAAATCTAAATCTAGACTACCAAAATCATGATGTCTTTATGGTCCACTACCGGTTTCTGCAAAGAATTGAGTCTAGTGGGTTTGCGGTAAGATTAGTGGATGAATAGTAGCAAAAAGTGAGTAAAATTATCCTTATATCACTTTTTTTTTATTAAAAACTATACATCTTTATAATCATTTTTTTCTTTTCAATCTTATCAAAACCAATCTCATCATCTATCTAAATTATGGAAACAGGTTGTATCAACGGCCAGATAACTTCATGGTATTGACATTGACTTAGTCACTAGGAGGGGGATCCAAGGAAGAACTGTGCATGATATACAAAAGAAACTAAACTTGCGAGAGACCGAGCTCCTTGATTAATATGCAATGCCTGGTAACAGTACCTCTTGATAAGAATGTCTCAAGTAGAGAAAGCTTATGGAGCTACACATGAACACCTGGAGCAACAAAATTACAAGATGAGGTTCAAAAGCACAAGTGACGAATAATGCTGATCAATGTTTCTCAAAATGCTATGTATATTTTTAACATAAGTTTAACTAAGGCTTTACTTGGTAGGATGGAAAGAAAGGGGTGAGGAAAGAAAATTAGTTAATCAAATGGTTATTTTTCATAACAACTTTTCTACTTGTAGCTTAACCATCTGATTAACTAATTTTCTTTCCTCACTCCTTTCTTTCCACCATACCAAGCAAAGTCTGAGAGTGACATGAAGAACTGAAGAAATTCATACATACAGATTTTCCACACAAAATGGGACAGAATGATGCCATGTCATGACAGAAGGGGGTATGCAGGTATCATAATCACTTTATCTGGCATTCCGTGTTGCATATGGGTTCATTTATATAGCTTTTGAAATGAGAAATTACAACTTTAATAAACTTATCAACAATGAGAAATTAACAATAGTAAAAAAAACAGAATAACTACGTTTCATTTAACTATACTGTGTGATTCCAATTTTCACCAAGAAAGAATTCAAAGTTTAAAACCTAAAATATATATTTAAAGTAATTAATAAAGTAAATCACTTCAGTATGCCGACTCTAATGCTAGTGAATGGTATAGTTTATATTAACAAATTAAACAAACATTGGAACCAAATTCCTCAATAGAAGCATGCTGATTTGGACGAGGTAAGATATATCAATAAAATTGACTGTGTAAAAGCAGGTCAGAAAAGTATTAGTACTATCAAAGAGGGAGCTATAGGCATATAGGAGAGCATCAGTAGTAAACAATTGTAGAAGAACGGAAGCAATGCATCTGATTTTATTTCTTGATTCTACCATTTGCAAATTATTATCAAGAGCAGAGGGCAATTTAAATTTTAGTTAGATGGAAAAGACGCAAGAGGTTAGGTACCTTCTAATCTATACATAATGCAGAAGTGTATCAGCCAAAGAATTCTTTAACCTACAGCTCTGTCCCAAATGAACATCACCGAAGACATACCTGCATCACCATACATCAGGTAATAAAAATCAAAATAACTTGGAATGAGAAGGAAGTGACAGAAATAGAACAAAATATGTAACCTGTATTCACAGTATTCAGGCCACGCACATCGTGCTTTTCCATAATCCCAGTAGCAGTCCTCATTTCTCAAAGGCCCACGCTTAGCTATCAGCATTATCACAAGTAAATAAAACCCAATTTAAAATTTAAGAAAAGAAGTAAAACAGTCCACCAAGTTTCACCTTTTGTAACAAAATTGGTTGTTGCATCAACATGAATATCATGCCAAATCTGGAGCCATAGCTCTCGCATTAGAACTGGTGATCTAACTATGTTCCTGTGATTTGCTACATGAAAATGGCATCAGTTTAATCCACTTATACTGATAAGAAGGTGAAAGTAAAGAAAAGCGACTTAACATGTTAACTCAATCTTCTTGCAAAACAAATTGCAGAAAAGTTGAAAGAAAGAAACTTCACAGCATAGTACAAAATGGTCTCCTCATCATAAAGAAAAAGGAAATACAAAGTAAACAAGCTAAGTAGCTAACAATGAATGCAAGACAAGCTTTTCAATAAATGGTTTTGAATATTTATTTGATTGTCTTTTAAAAAAAAAACCCAAAGAGGTGCTCCTTGATTACCATACCTCTGATTTTTATAGATTGTGGTGAAAGTAAATCAGATGAAAGTTTTAATTCAAAACCAGTAAGAACCACTTATTTAAGATCTCTATTTGGATATCAGCATAGAACCATGAGAACCATAATGCTGGGCTATTTAAGATTATCAAACAGCACAGTAGTAAATGCAACAAGTTTAACATAATTTGAAGTCATAGTTGAAAGACATTTATAGAGAAAAGCATTCATGACCCGGTCACCCACCTTTATCAAGCTCCCAAACTGCTGTCCTCTGTCCTGGAATGCTTTCAGAGTCTTCATAATAGGTTATGTATTTTACTCTAGGTGACCTTGTCATGTTAGGAACTATATCTTCTTCATAATGATGCTCAACATTCAACTCCACCTGTACATCAGACCCATCATGCTCTGACTGCAATATGCAGGAGAAAGGTTACTAATTCAATCTCTCATAAAATTCGTCATATTTTGGATATAGATTATTAGAACCATGGCAAATGTACCCTAGGCCGTAGCAATATCAGATGGTTATAGTGCTTCATAGTTCATATGTTTTACCCATTCAAAGCACGAATGAACTACTCATTTTTATTATATAAATGGACTGAGAGAACATGCAACAAAGTATGTTATACAGTTCTGCTCAGATAGCTCATCAAAATTACCACAAAAACTAGCAATCAGATACGTATGACAATGACACATTGGATATCCAAAGATTAAAAAATTTTCAAATTACCATAAAAATAATACATATGCAGGTGCTTGTATATGCAAGAATTACTAAATTGACCAATACCTGTGGAGCTCTTGTTATGTTCACTCTGGACCCAAGCCAGTTCTTGCACCAAGACAGGGAATGATATGGTACCTATCACGGTTATGGGTATGTTACTTATATGTAAGTGTTAGACCTGTAACTATAAAAACCTAGATAACCAACTGTAATGTAGTAGCCCAGATTCTTGATGCATGTGAAGATTGAAACTTGAAATAAAATGATGTAATGGTTACTGAGCTCACTGTCTCATCTCCACTTGCAGCTCCTGGATTCCCTTCAACCTGATTCCCTGACCTACAAAAATAAGTGAATGCTATTTAAAAGTTAAATCTAAAGATATCAAACAGCTTTCAACTTTTCATATTTATTACTACTGGAATGTGTTACTTCATTAATTTACAAGAAATAACAATTATTTGGAAGAGCTGTTTTAATATTAAATATCAGGGTAAGAGACGTTGTTTCAATATAATTTATGCATATATGCTGTTAAATAAATCAATTGGTCCAGTATGGATGATGCTCACCGTGAGACAAGTGACCCTTCAATTTCATAGATGACATCTGTAATTATCCAATTATCAGGGTAAGGTTTGCCGCTTGGTGCAAAATAATAACCAACCTGCTAGCATCATTCAACATAATAGAGTCATAAATTAAGCACAATAAGTAATAAAAGCGCAACCATGATATGCAACAGTTATTGTCCTTTTCCCCCTTTTGTCAAAGTCATCATTCAAACAGCATTTAAGAGATTCTCAAGGCATAGCAATGGGTTAAAAAAAAAAACAAAATAATTATAATTTCTATTCATAATGTAACTATACCTCAGTCCTTGAATCTATTCCATAGATACAGAAAACATTCTTAATAGGTGGTCTATCCCATGGTGTCAAAGGATTCAGAACAGGATCATCATGATATGACCTGAAAAATACAGCATTGAAATAGAGACTAGTCAAAATATAGAAGTACAGATTAAATGATTCATATTAATTAAAATTTACGAAAAATAATTATTCAAACAGATAGATGAAAGCACTATGATAAGTTACAACTAAAAAAAGAATTTTCAGGTTGTTAAGTATCAGCCAACAATGAGAAACAGCCACAGATTGAGAAAAACATTTGGAAAGCAGCTGTGATTGGTATTCAGTGCAAACAGACAGATCAATGGTACATTGGTAAATGTCCATCTAAGATTTATAAGTTATGACAATTGACAAATCTACTTATGTGACAGTTCCATGCAAAACCACTCTTGTTGCATCTCCACATAATTTTAAGTGGAATGTGAATCATGACTCTCAATAATGAAAGTACTTTATAAAGTATTACTTTGTCAAGAATCAGCCAACATTAAGAAAGTATCATAGCTTGAAAAAAATATTTAAAACTAGCATAGCTTGTGAAAAATATTTCGAAAGTGTCTACGACTGTCAGTCTTAAGTGAACATGAAGAGGTCAAACAAAACTTGGTAAATGACAAAGTATACATTATGAAAAGCCTAAGCATGCAATAGTTCATGCCTAACCACCATTTTTGCAGCTCCACATAATTTTATGAAGCAGAATGCTGCTCAAGACTCTCAATATAAGATTTTGGATGAAAAAACACAAATATAAGAAATTGCACCGGCAACATAGGACTACATGCATGATACAATACATGTCATTTAAGCAAATTTAAGCTGAAAGAAGATTAAGACTCCATAACTGGAGCAACATGGTTTCTATATGAATGTCCACAACTGACAATAAAGTTGACAAACATCATTCTTAGAACCTATTATGATGACCTAAAATAGACATCTCATATAATGACCTAAAATAGGTAACCATAACTTTCTAAAATGGCTTAGAGTTTGTGGAATACCCACTTTTTTAGTCGGTGCAAGATCCTCTTGCTATCTGAATCATAATCCTCTATAGCTTTGAAAAAGGTCCCATCTGATATTTCACGAGCTGAAAATGACAACTGTGTTGGGAGTCCACATTCCATGCTAGACAAGTTGGTCTGGGCAAATTCTGAAACTGATGGATAGGCATCAAACCCTATGTTATAAAAGGCACTGATGTGAGCATTATACAAATTACCTATATGTCACCATAATAAATAAATAAACAACTAATTTCAAAGCTTACCAGGGATTGAAGGAATTTCAATGTTGATTACATTTGTCGGCCATCCAGAGTAGTTTGACTGAAATTCCTCTTGCTCACATTGATAGGTATGATGACCTTTCCTGATTCTCCCAGAAAAATGCTTCGAATACATGCCATCTGCCCTACAATACTTTGAAAATGGCATCATCCATAATGAAGAACCAAATGAATTGAACATCATTCGAGCTGTTCCCTGACACCTTGCCAAAATATAGAGCAAATATATGTTAAAACATACACCAAAATATAACCATATGATTGATCCCATATTTCACAAAGCAATTGAAGTCAGTAACTGTGATTGATTGATATAGATTTCATCCCAATAGCGCATGTTACTTAGGTTTGTTCAAGACATTAATCTCAAAATGAGGACTACTATAAGGATTTGAAAAAAAAAAAATAAGGAATTCCGTTGCCAATTTCCCATTCTTACATATGTTGTAAAGAACATCAATAGCTTATCTGCTTGGCATAAATGTTTGGATTTATATATGATGCACTGATAGTGTATAGTTTCTATACACTGTCAATGCATCAGAGGTTGACACCTCATCATTAGGCCCTTATATGCAAATATAAATAAATTTTTTTTATTTGCCCATAAGGGCCTATTAATGAGGTGTCAACCTCTGATGCATTGACAGTGTATAGAAACTATACACTGTCAGTGCATCATATATAAACTCTAAATGTTTTCAATATTTCTGAATTCGTTCTAGTACTATAGTATATTTAAAAATTTTCATTATTGCATTACTTTACCTGCTTTTATGGCTATCATAGGAAAAAATTATAGTAGTTTTAAGGTTTTCAACAGCCTCTATCTCACTGGAAATGAATAAGAACTTGACATTGCTTTCTATAAGAGCTGCCTATAGTTACCTTTCATTGACTTTGGTTATGAATTTATTTCTTACAAGGTTCTACCATAATGTTCATCTTCTTATGATATTTCCTTAAAAATAATCCTTCAAGGGGAATAGTAGCAAAAAGTCATATGATATACTCCAGAGTGAAGAAAAAAGAGTAGATACAAGAAAATGAGAGCTAGGGGTATTATGTCTTATGATATGCTCCAGGGTACACAAATCTATATTTCCATATAGAATATCCATTACTAATTCCAAATGCATGCTTGTTTATTGGTTTCTAATTGAAAAGAAATCACAACAGAGGTAAGCTGTTTCCACTTAAACATGTAAACAAAAACAAAAGCTGCTAAAGAAGTTCATGCAGGAAGCATTGATTTAAAAGAGAGTCTGAAAGGTAACCTCAGACACAGGAAGGCCAAATGTGTTTCCAGAAAGTGTTCCTTTGACCGTCTCGATTGCACCAAGAAGAGGAGCTCCTAGAATTTATTAAAAAAATAAAAACAGAATGAGGCCAAAGAAATGGCAGTCATGACAATCCCAGGAACAACAACTTGGGTAAAGGATTTGGTTTTAAAGGATCGTACCCACAGCAAAATAGGCATAAATATGCTCATCCAACCATTTGTTGTACTGTTTTGGTGCAATTTCTAGCTTTAACCACTCCAAAAAGTAACGGAAGACCTGATTACCCAATGAATGAGCAAACACAATTGAAGGCCCCCCACGAAGTTTAAGAGCAGTTTCAAATGTCAGCCTGCAATCACAATAGTACCGCTGAATGACTGATTAAAATAGACTAACTCCATTGTCAAATTAAAGCAATAAATTTGCACAATTGTAATCAGACATCTGAGTAATGATTAGGATTAAGTTAGTTTACTATCAACAGGAAATCCTGAAAATTTAACTTAAGCACATCTAAAACAGTGCACTGTCAACTTATCCTGTAGTTAGAGGGGCCAACTAGCATCTCAGCCCAATGGATGGATCTACGGTTCAAGTCTTGGGAAATGTGGGAATTGGATCTTTATGTTTTGGGTGTAGATAAATCAACAATCACAAAGCATACTCCGATTTGTATTTTATACCTCATAATAACCACTTAGAGAATTGTAACAATATTTTGTCGGACTCAAATTTGGAAAACAAGTAATGAAGACTACATTATACACTAACAAAGAAAATAAAAAAAAAATGCTACTTCAAAATCAATCAGAAACCGTAAAAGTAGTGTGACTTAGCAAGTTACTGAAAAAGAGAGTAGGAACTTTAGATTTGCAGAAATCATGTAATTTAGCTATCTTTAACTTGTAAGAAAAAAAACCACCTGGACGTAGGAGAATCCAAGCATTTAAATAAACAAATACAACCAGAACAAAAATTCCATTATTCAATTCCAGAACCATAACTTCGGTCTGCAAGAGGAGATGGACAATCCTCTATTTGATTTCAATATCATCTTCAGGCCTTCCATGGTGTCCAAACAATCATACTAAACTAACAAATACTGCTATTCAACATTACTCATATTGGAGAAGTTCTAAATTCATTAAAAAAAAGGAAACATTATATAAAGCAAAATCTTGTCATAAATGGGATGGTCATGAGGAATAAACATATTAACTTCCAATTTGGAAGGAAGTGTCCATGATGCTTTGAAAGGTTGGTTATTGCATATAAGAAATTTACTTGGCTACATGCATCATAGCTAGTAAAAACAGAATGTACCAGATACAGGTAAAAAATAAACATACTTTAACCTGTGAAAATAAAGGTCTCGTTCCTCAAGCAATGATGGTGGTAATCTCCAATCATATGGAGCAGCTATGATTGCATTAGCCTCAATACCAAATTCAATGCACCACTTAACCCATTCTTTCCACACTGAAGAAAGAGGACCTGTTACCACAAAGAAATTTTAGTTAAACATGCCAATTTATTTTTAAGTAAAAGCATCCTGGAGACACTTGAAATACATTTGAAGCATAGGATGTGATATAAGAAAGAATGAAAGTAAGAAAGAAACAAAACAGAAAAAAAAAAAAAAAAAAACAACAACAACAACAACCTGTAATGTAACCGGGATCAAGTTCTGTAATTGCTGAAAGACCACTATCAGGCCGTGACTTGCAATCTGGGTGATCTGTTTGGTTGTAGGGATCAAGTATCATACACTTAAGCCAACAATTTACAGCTGAGAGGAGCTGCAGATCAAAGAAGCATGACATTGTCAGTGTCCTAAAAGAACAAACTATAGCCCACACCATACATCTACTAAATACCTATTCAATAAAATCCTGCATTGTTAGCAAAGGGCAAGACATACATAGGCTTTCGGAAAACATCAGAAAATTTGAAGCAACAGAAAATTAAGTGAAACTAAAACAAGATAACAAGAACGATAAGAGAGGAGGTAAAAACAATAAAAAAAAAAAAAGGGCCAACTTAATGAGCACTTTGTAATTTAATCCAAGTCTATCATTGCCAAAATAAATTTCAAAAAACCATGATGTGAGATTACCAAACTAACTCATGCACACACACACCACATTCTTAAAAAAAACTTGAAGAATAGGCTCAATTACTTGATTCTGTTCAGCTTAAACGAAAAGCCATCTCTATAAACCAACCAAACTTTTACTTTCTCGCTATCCTCTTTTCTTGTCAGTTGTTTCATTTTCAAGAATATTCCACAAATGGGTCCTAAGAATCACACAGAATCTACTCATAAAAGAAACACTAAAAAAAAATGTAGAATCCAAAAAAAAAACAGTTATTAAACGGCAAAGAAGGTTCCTTACTTTCGTAGTGTCGAGCCAAACCAAGTCGAGGGGATTGAAATCAAGGGGAGTGAAAGGGCAGTCGAGCATAGACCATGCTCTTAACTGAGTTGAAGCGAATCCTGGGATTATTATCCCCGATAGCTTTGAATAGTCTCGATTGAACTCTCCTTCGCTGAGTTCTAAAATTCCCAGGAAAAGAAAGACCGCCAGAGTGATCGCTACCCGACGGCGTACTTGTTCTTTTCCGCCCATGAGTTCTCTGTATCTCTCATTTCGCGGAGCCAGCAGCCATAAAATACGTTTATTTGTTTTTGACGATTGACTTTTCCATCGAAGAAAGTTGAATTTTTGGTGCTGGGAGAATTTCTATTCCTACCCCACATTTTACTATTCCTACCCTAATTCATTTTTTCAACAGTAAAAAAAACGGATAAAATGACAAAATTCACCCCATCAAATAATCTGGCACGATGCGCAAGTTTTACTTGCGCGAAAGTCGCATATTCGCGCAAGTTAAACTTGCGCGACAATGTAGCGCAAGTTTCACCTGCGCGAAATGATCGCTCAAGTGAAATTTGCGCGACATTGTAGCGCAAGTTTCACCTGCGCGACATTGAGATGTGGAAAAATTCTGTGGTAAAAAAAATTAGGCGTTTGTAGTTAAAAGTATAACTGTTGTAAAATTGCTCTTCTGCGTCTTTTTCTTCTCGTTTTACTTCTTCTCCCTTTTTGTTCTGTTCATGCGTTTTCCTTCAACCATTTTTTTCTTTCTCACGAGCACACCCTTCCCAGTTTACATTTCATTTTCTTAAAAAAAAATGGAAAATCTTCCTGATGATAGCTATTATGATAGTTACGAAGAGTACGAGAGAAGTGTTATTGTTGTTGAACATAATTTTCGACCAGCTTTGTTTAGGGAGTTACGAGGATTGGTGTCTAGGACAGCGTTGAATATACTTTTGAAGGAGGCGCATCGAGCAAATGATACCGGCATTGACCATCTTATTTGTGGTTGCATCATTAGAAGCACACATGGGTTGCCTTGTGCTCATGAGATTGCTGAATTCATGAGGGATGAGAAACCTATTACCTTATCTGTTTTGGATCCTCATTGGTCGAAATTGGACTTGAAGAAGAAAACTGTTGATTATTTGGCTGAGCTGAATCTTGATGCCGAGTGGGAGCTAATAGTGAAACGCTTCAATGCGTGTGATCTCTCAGGAAGATTAGCCTTGAAGAAAAAATTAAGAGAACTAGGTGATCCAGCAACTACATTCCTTATTCCTCCACTCGAGAAGGCTAAGAGCAAAGGTCGTTCAGACAAATCAACTCGACGTGCCCCTTCATACTTTGAGATTGTTGAATCTCAACATGATAGCACATCAACACCCGCAAATTTAAATTCAGCAACTAAAAGGAAGAAGCTACCAGTTAATCGAAAAAAGAAAGTGAAATTTATTGATTCTTTCCCTTTAGAGATACGCCCCTTCATACGCTCTACTGTGGATGTTGAGTCAGATGGACATTGTGGCTTTCGGGCTATAGCTGGGTTGCTAGGCATGGGTGTTGATGCATGGGCGAAGGTACGACAAGATTTGATTGACGAGATATGTGATTTTCGAGCTTACTATGTTAGTCTCTATGGATCCATGGAGCGTGTTGATGAATTGTTAGAGACATTATCATATTTCAACATACCGGCTCCTTATGATAAATGGATGGCTTTACCCGATATGGGTCACTTGATAGCAACAAAGTATAATGTTGTGCTCGTCCATTTATCTTTGAGACAATGTTTGACATATCTCCCGCTTAGAACTGCACCACCTCCACCGCTACAGCATGGATTCATAACAATTGGATTTGTTAACGATTCTCATTTTGTTGAGGTATTGATAATGATATATATGTTACACTTTAGATATTGTGTATTTCATTTATTATGCGTTTAACAATGCTATTTTTCAGGTATTTATGGACCCGTTTGCGCCAATACCTCCGATTGCATGCAATTGTATCGGTATCGATGTGACTTTGCTTGTGAGTGGGAGCTTCCATATGTATCTCGCATCGAAGAATTTCAAAATTTGTTTTCGAGATCAGATGTTGTCATTAGAGAAACCATTGACTTAGATGACATATGATATTTTATTAAATATTACTGTATTTGATATGTATGCCTTGTTAAGATTGTATTATTGATTTATACATTATAGTTTTTAATAACATTATCCAAATATCATAAGATAATCTGTATGTTTAAGAAACAAAAAATCACTAAATATCATTACTAAATTATAAACAAAAATCACAACATATTTTAATAACATAATCTAATATCATAAACATAAACTGTATCTTTACAAAACAAAAGTCATTAAGTACAAATACACTAATCCTCCGACGCATCCGATATAATTGCCTTGCCTCTCCTCCTCCCGATCCTAGTATAAAAACGTGTAGGCGGAGGAGCTATGTATGATGTAACTGGTGGAGCTGTCTCCGAGGAAATAGGAGCTCGTGGAGGAGCTGGAGGAGGTGCAGTGATGGAGCTGGATGAGGAGCTGAAGATGAAGCAGCATCTGACGACCCAGTTAATATGTCATGCAGGTCGTGAAGTCCCTTTGCCAATGTCTCCACATCTTGGTTGCCGCACATGAGTAATTCAATGTAAGAAATTGCCCTCGAATTGCGCTGCAAAACAATACATGAAAGAAATTTTATCAAATTAAATAGTATGAAAAAATTTTATTCACTTGAGATTTAGTGTTAATAACTTACGCTAGAATAATCGGACTCGACAAGGGGAGCTTGAAACCTCGATTTGCGTGCTGGGTTTTGTACGAATCGATGAGAAATGGCTTCATACCAAGCCATATAATCTGGAGCTGTCTCTCCTGGGATCACACATCTTCGTCATCTATTCTCTTCTGTGAGGACATACATAGGCCATCTCTCCCATATATTATTCATAAACTGATAAATGACATCGTAAGTGGTGCTCGTACTACCTCTCCGTGCTCTAAATGGCGCCAAAAGTCTCGGAGGTACGGTCTGTACATAGCCCCACTGCCGTAACACTCTCTCTGGATGATACGGCTCCACAACATCCCCAGCTTTCAAGCAGACGGTGAAAAATGTGATCGGAGGCAACGGATGATGTCTCCGACTATCTGCATAGGGATCCCAGCACACCTGGTTGCACTGAAGGTTATCTAGCAGCTCTCGCAAGACCTTCACATCCTGGCCATAAGTACGTGGCTTCCATCGTCGAGCTCGAGGCATACTCTCCTCGTAGTTAACGTTCACCTCCGAACTTAACGACGAAAAGTGCTCATAAATCCAAGCCTACATCAAATAAAACATTAATCATTAATAAATTATAAACAATTAATTTATAATTAACAAGTTAGATAAAGTAAATTATAATACCTGTAAAAGGGTCATATAGCCGCCAATCGATGTGACTTTTGACCTGCTCACAAGACCCAGCTGTCTATACATATGAGCAAGAGCACCTGCACCCCACGCGTATTCACTGATAGCCGCTAGCTCCTCTAAACAGTGCAATAATGACATGGCAACATGTGACCCACTCTTATCTACAAAAAGAGTGCATCCAAGCAAGTGAAGCAAGTGTGCACGAGTAGCATATACTATCTCCTCATCACTGGAGCTGTCGGTGACATGGCTAAAATTTGTTCTCAACCACTGCAATGTCACACTGGACCCACGACCGGTGCTCGTCGCCGCTTGAGCCTCGGAAATAGAGACTCCTAACAACTCTACTAATACTCTAACAGCTTCCTTCACAGAGATGTGCCGGCAAAATACGATCGCCCCGGTCACTGGTATGCCTAGCAGGGTAGCTACATCATCAAGAGTAATCGTCATCTCTCCAAATGACATATGAAATGTATTCGTCTCTGGCTGCCACCTCTCACAAAAAGCAGAGATGATGGTGTTGTTGCATGTGCGGTAACTACAGTCAACTAAACTCGCTAAGCCGGACTGCATAACCGAGGAGAGAATACGAGATCTATCATCATCTAAGATCCACTAAGAGATTTTGTTGCTATGATTCAGGACCTTCAAATTGTCTCGCTTCTATATCGAAAACAACAAACAATAAGTTATTTCAAAAGCGTCATGTTATCACTTCTTGCAAAAACATATTACCAAATTTTTGAAAGGAGAATTACCTGCCCATCCCATATTGCAAAAGCAACATGTGATCTAAAACTTCGAAGAACTGATGTATCGGTCGGACCTCCAGGACAAGGCTCGACTTCCTCCTCTACATAATCTGCATCTAGCTACTCAGCCTGCTCGACCTGCTCAGCCTGCTCGTCCTGCTCGACCTGCTCGACAGGTTCGACTTGTTCAGCTTGCTCGGCTTGATATCTCCTAACTCGTCGTCTCCTCTCAAAGCCGGTAGGTCGCTGTCGTCTTCCTTGAGATGAATCTCCACCTCGTGTATTAGCCATGTCTGAAAAAAAAATATTTAAAAAATTATCAAACATATTAAAAGCCAAGACACTAAGTGCAATAGTTGAGTACAAGTGTGTGAGGAAGTAAAAAGTGTACAAGTGAGTGGAAGTGTGAGTGAGTGACGTGAGGTGTGTGTCGTGCAAAGTGAGAGTAAGTGAAAAATAATAGTGTCAAGTGTGTCTACATTGTCAGCAAGTATAAATAAGCAGATCATGACAAGTGAGCCTATAGTGCTTAAATAGAACATAGCATGAAATATATCTGACAATGCTTAAATTGAACATAGCATGAATAATATATCACATTATTTATTTGATAATATATCACACCTCTTTGATAATATATCACATTATTTATTTTTCTGACAATGCTTAAATAGAACATAGCATGAAAAAATTAACATATATCAAGCACATACCTGATGGTAGTAGTCCTACAGTGCAATAGCTTGTACAGATTGATGGCAGCAATCGAAGGGTGATGGTGGTAATAGTCTGTATAATTATAAACTTTAGTCAGCTGATTAAATCAAAAATCATAAAACCCAAACTTGTAGAATGTAATCAAAACCAGAAATAATTGCAAACAGAATGCAAAACAGGATGTAAAACGCCCGCGCAAGTGAGACTTGTGCGGGATCCCCGCACAAGTGGGCCTTGCGCGGGATCCCCGCGCAAGTGAGACTTGCGCGGGGTTCTCGCGCATGGTGTGCAAGCCGCTCGACCTGCCCGGCCTCTCAGGCGTGCCACCTGCGCGGGGCTGGCCTCACACAGGTGGCGGGGCTAGCCTCGCGCATGTGTGCCACCTGCCCGGGGCTGGCCTAGCGGCACACCTGCGATCGGCGCGAGCGGGACACCATGCGCAGGAGCTTCGTACTGCAAATACTATTTTTACCTTAACAGTAGGAGATTCGTACCAGGAAGGAGGAAGAAGGAAGAAGGAGAAGGAGACGGAGAAGGAAGGAGAAGGAGGAGGAGTAGCCGGTGTGTGGTATGGGTAAAATTGTATTTTACTTTAAAAGGTTGTTTGGGGTGGGGTAGATTTAGTAAAAAACGGGGTACGAATAGAATTTCTCCCTTTTTCCTTGCTCTTTTCTTTTTTCCCATTGTGCCCCTCGATTTCTGTTATTGCTTCGAACGACGTACCATTCTGCTATAAAGATACGTGTTTAATTAGGATTGGGGCGGGTTGAATTGTATCTTAGGCCAATTTCAGGTTCTTTAACATTAAACATGTGGTTATCCGCGGCCGAACTCGGCCCAAATTAGATTGCTTATCTTACCATTATAAATATATATTATGTAATTTTTATTTTTAAAAATTTATTATTTTTCAATATACTGTTATAAAAATTTTTAAACTTTACAAGTAATATTAAAATGATAACATGTACCTTTTAAAATTTATTAATATTATTTAATATACAATCAATGAAATTTTTAGACTTCAATGATGGAGTTAAGATGATGATACATACTTTCACTTTATTTATTTTTATTTTTTAAGAGATATGTGTCATCATTAATCCTACTTATGAAATCTAAACACATAAGTGATAATGTGTTAGATATTAATATTTTAAAAATACAAATAAAAGTTCCATCAAAAAAATAAAAAATACAAATACAAATACAAAAAAAATAAACTATTTATTTTTATTTTTTTAATGTCATCATTTTAATTTTATTTGTGAAATCTAAAAATTTTACTGATAATGTATTAAATAATAATTATATTTTAAGCATATGACAATTCGTTTAAATGGACAATTTCACCAACTTTTTTTTTCTTTTCTCTAAATTCTTTGTTGATCTTCTTTTCTTATAACTCTTATATCCAACAAACAATGCAAATTTGAAACTTTTTTTTTTGAGAAAATGTATTTTTATTAGAAGTTATAATTATAATTAGCATATTATATTTCATAAACTGATAAAATATAAAAATCACTTTACACAAAATTAAATAAACTAATAAATAATTAGATAAATTCAAGCTCATACTCCATGAAACTCAAACTGATAACATTTTAATTATATTTATTTTTGTTGTCTAAATCTAGAATTGATCATATGTTGAGCAGCCCATTCAAACTAGAAGCTGAGTTCCAATTTTTTAGTGGATTTAAATAAATGAATTTATCCCTAAAATTTGAACCTAGATAAAAAAAAAAAAAATCAAATCGCTTAAGCTCATCGTATAAAATTCAAGCATGACCTAGCTTGGTAGTTATAATTTTTTAGTTAAATTAATATTTAAAATATGATGTTATGTTTTGTAAAATTTAAAAATACTTTTTTAGGGTATGTCAAGCATGGAAGCTATTAAAAAATATAATAAAACAAATTTAAAAGCTTTTTGATCATATTGCATCAAAGAATTATGTTCATTCAAGATCAAGTCACCATGATATTTGGAGAGAATATCAACTTTTAATATGTTTAGTAAATCCAAATTTATTCAATTAAATATCAATTCATCAAAACATTTGAAAAGAATACCAATTTTTAAATTTTCAGGTAAATTCAATTTATTTAATTAAATATCAAGTTATCAAACCCTTTGATGCGAATTTTTACCCAAAATAAGAATAGGATGACTTTCTTTATATTAAAAATCTATAGAGATTATAATTTTCACAATTGATAAAAAATTAATGTTGTCTCCAAAAAATTTACGTTTAATTTTTGACTCAAAATTCGTTTGTACAATCACATTAAATATAAATCTTTCAAATTTTATTAAAAAAAAATCATACATGTATTTGTTTAACCCGTGCTTGATAGTTAAGATAATTCTTTAAACTATATTTGGTGGTTTTATTTAATTTAAACATAATTCAAGCATATTCCATCTCTCTTTTAAAGTTTTGGATATTTTAGATAAAACATTCACAGTATTTAGAATTTGATTATTTGCAACTACTTTATAAAAAACTAGAATCATACCCGCGTTACACTGCAATAATTGTTTTTTTTTTCCTTTTGCGTAAACAATGTTATAATAATTCTATTCTTATCACTTGATTTAATTATACAACAACTGCAATGCAAAAACATCAGTGTAATCTTAAAAATTACATCTTAAGCTATAACAAATTAAATAGATATTAAATTATTAATTTTTTATGAGTGTACCCGTGAATAATTCAATCTCATTAATAAAATTAAAAAAAAATCACATATTCAATTTATCATACTTGAAGAAATTGGAAGCAAAAATTTTTAATCAATAAACATTATCACATAACATAAATAGTTTTAAAAAGTAGACAATATCCTCAAATCATGATAAACTCCAAATCGATAAATACATACTAATTCAATTAAAAACTAAACAATCAACTCTAAAGTATTGTAAATCATCATTTGTTAGTGGTAATTGGTCTGAACCATTGAGCTTAGAATGTGATTTCAAGAAAGGAACCATAAAGGGATAAGATCTAAGATGACATGGCATGTTATTCTGGATATAGAGTATGAAACGAGCATCGACTAAAATGCTAGTGTATACCTAGTGTTTCAGTCCTAATGTTTTGTGTTTCAACTTCATTCTCAGTCGATTCACAAACGCTAGCAGAACTCGATTAAGCTATAAGCGAAACAAAATCTCTTTGTTGTTCATTCATTTGGCAATAAATCGATATTAGTAATAATGACATGAGAAATTTCTTTTATAACAGTTTCAACGCTACCATCAGGACGAACATTGGAACAACTAGAAACATGTTGAATTTTTCGCTTTTTCACATATGCTTTATTAGGATTTGGATCATTGCATGGTCGATTCCTATTCTCTCTTAACCTCTCAACTCTTTGAGCCTTATTTTGCCTTGCTTTAGCAAAATCAAAAGCATTCATCTTCCATAAAAGACCAAGAATTATAAATAATAGAACTACAAATAAAATACAAAGTATTAACAGAAATGAAAGAAAGCAAAATAACATCAAGAACAAACAAACAAAGACACAATGCTTTCTTGGAAAATTGAATAAGAATTGATAAAAAAACATGCAAGTGGGCAATAAGAAAAGAAGACATTAACTTTAGGCCACAATCCAACATCTTACTTAGAAAAAAACAATTAGACAAAAAAAATAAAAAATGAGGCTATTCATATTAGTCCACAAAGTGAATGAACACACACAAAACATACCAAAAGAAAAAACTTCACAAAACAATAACAAAATTAATGGGAAATAGAATAGAATAAATGAGAAAAACTAAAGAGCACAAAAAGAATATTGAGTTGAAAGTACAATCACTTCCATACTTGAGACCCAAAATAACCAACAACACTTGAAACCTACAAGAAAGCCAAAGAAAATATTACAACAAATTTGTATGGAAAAAAACTAAACAGGAATGAACATGTCAAACCAAACACCTAATAAAACATAAAAAAAACAAAGCAAAAGTTGTTAATTTTTTAGGAAAAAATTACAACAAATACGTAACTCATATATTTGCAGTTATTGAGAAAAGGTCCACACAACAAAAAAAGAGACCAAAACAGGAACTTATGTCCATCAATATGTTGAAATTTAAAACATGGTTTGTGGGAGATAACACACACACAAAAAAAAGAAAATATAAGGAAGACTTTTTGCAACAAAGATACATATATTAATTGACACAATTCAAACAACATAGTAGAACTGCATGTCAAAAAGGCACTGGAAACTTGCAAATGGGCAAAAAAAAAAATCAAACTCAAAATACGAATCTCAAAAAAACTTGAGGAAAAAAGGAGACCAATGAATGAGATAGGGGCAAAAAAGGGAATCACTAAAGAAACAAATACCCACAGAACAGATGACATAAAACAAAATAGGAAGAAAAGATAACAAAAGAGAAGGACAAAAACAACGAGATAAAGTTGAACAAAATGAAATCAACACACCTGCCAAAACATAAGCATAAACCACCATCAAAAAAAATTTGTCATCATAGAATATAGCGTGACGAAATCTCAAGAAGAGAGCCTGGAAAGGGTCAAACAAAAAGAATAGTAAAAAGTATTAGCTTTACATCATAAATATCATCATTTGTAACGTACACATTGATTCATAAAAAAATTACTAAAAAATTATACAACACACAACAAAATAAAGCAAATAGAAAATCATACAAAACACAAAATATGGAAGAAACACAACAAATAACAATTTATACAAACTTAATATTAAATGAAAAAAATAAATCAATTACAGAGTTAATATTAAAGAAAAAATAAACCAATAAAAAAAGCAAATGCAATCAAAAAGATAAGAGCCAAGTATCAAGCCATCAAGATAGAAATATATATACTCAAAATCAATAAAACAAATCTAAAATATAATCTCAGTTTATTTTTAAGAACAATATTAAACAGAATTTTCATAATAGTAAATAAATAAATATTGAGATTAAAAGAGAAGACCTTGCAAAGGTACCCTTTGATGAGGATGTAGCTGTTTTTGCACATAATACCACTCAATTTTTTGTTCAGTGACTGAACTCACCACCAACACCAAAACCGGTAGTTTGGGTTGGCGTGACAATCCAATATAAACTACTCATGCACCCAATTCCCACTCGATGTGGGATTAAAATGTTTTCTTATTCAGTGACTGAACTCACCACCAACACCAAAACTCACCACCAATACCACTCGATTGAAGGTAGGATTTGAAGGTGTTGGGGTTGGCTTTGAATTGGAGATAGTGTTCTAGAGTTTTTTTTTTGTTTGGGGGAGATAAAAAATAAGAGGCCGAATTAATGGAAAATAGAGAGAGATAAGTGTGAGAGGATTCATTGGTGGAAGGCAAAGAACAGGAGGGACAAGCTGATTTGAAAGGCTGCAATTATTGCCTTGACAATTTTTAAAGTAATAACATCAGTGCAGCAAAAAATGAAAAAAATAAAACATAAAAAAAACAAATAGGTGATGTGGTTGAATGAGAAAAGAGTTTGAGAAACAAAAATAATATATAGTATAGATTCATATAAATTTTGGAAAATGGAGGTATAGTATAAAAATTTCTACGAATTTGTTTAATCCTAGTACTACTACTTTTTTGTTTTGAAGAGTCCTAGTACTTCTACTTAAGTACTCCTATTAGTATAGTATAGTTTATTATAATATAGTTTTAATAGTATATTGTATAGTATAGTACAGTACAGTACAGATAGATGACTATGTAAAAAAAAAAACTCAAATTTGTCGTTTTGGGGAAGCTTTTCAAAGAAAAACGGTGGCGGGAGTTCATTAAATAATGAACAAAACCCGCCCGCGCACTTCAAAAGCAAAAGTAAAAAGCCATTCAGTTCCGCCGACTTAAATCTCAATTCTCAACGGCATGCCTTACCCCAGCGGTCCACGTGCATCCATCTTCTCCCACGTCCATTTTTTTTATTCGTAAACGGTAAAAAAATAAGAGAAATCAATCTTAAATTTAATTTTTCTTAAAAAAAGAGATAACAAACGTTGAGATATGCCTACGTTGTTGTCAGTCTCCTTTCTTGTCGCACGCTGCCACCCTCTACAAACCTGTAAGCGGCCCCATGCCCAGAGAGAAAAGAAAAAACCCTCCCCCGTCTCAGAATTTCGGCGTTTTTCTTTCTAAACTCATGAAAAAAAAGAATTTTGGGGTGAGTTGATTTCTAGAAAATGAGCGATTTGGGAAAGCAGAGTAGTAACAAATCCATGAACCCTTGGGTTCTTCATCTCCAAAAATTGGGTCTTGAGCTTAAATGTCCTCTCTGGTTCGTTTAATCGTTTTATTTCTCTGCTTCTTTTTTTTTTCTTTTTGGGTTTTTGAATTTATTATTCTTTTAAATGTTGGTGTTTCATGTTTGCAGTTTGAACTTGTTTAAACGGCCATTGTTGCTCCCATGCGACCATTTGTTCTGCGAGTTAGTACTTCTCCTTTTCTTTTTAGCTTTTCTCCAATTTGATTATTCATTTCTTAGTTCAATTTTTTCTTTTTGAAATTATTGCAGTTCATGCATAATCAGGTCAACTGAATTTGGTTCAGAGTGCCCTATTTGCAAAGCTCACTCTGCAGATCGAGGTACTGTTCGTTCGTTTGCTTCTCTTTTATATTTTCTTTTTCCCAAATATTATTGGAAACTAAATTTTAAGAAGGTTAATATTTTCATTATCTTGATTTCTTGGGCGTTACCAAATCACATTTACTTGCTTGTGGGTCTCAACTGTTTAGTTTTAATTATTGATTTTTGTTTTAAAAAGTTCAAAACATATCTGAAAATAGTAAACTTTTAATATGTTCCATAAAAAGAAGCGAGAAACTTTTTTTTTTGGGTTAAATGAGTTTTTAAATTTGGATGACACACCTCTCCCTTTTTTGAAAATTTTTGTAAGTTAGTGATTGCTTTGTATAAATTTCATGTTGTGGATGACAAAAAAGCTGTGGATTGCAGATTTAAGGCCTGTGACATTCATGGAAAATATAGTGGGAGTCTATAGAATTTTGGATGCTGCATTTTCTGCCAATCTTCCTAATTCTCTTGAAGATGGAGTTGACAAAAATGATAAGTTCGATAAGTGCAGCATGCAAAGATGTGGTAAAGAGAAAGGATATGTGACTCCTCAAAAAGGAGGGATTGATTATGATAGTGTTGGGAAAGTTGATTTGCTGCGACCAATTTCTCAAAAGCAAGTAGGGGTTTCTCAGGAGTCTGGGAATGGGCAAATGAATATGACTCAAGTGGATCAAACATCCTTGAGCCCTCCTTCCTATGGTGATATGAAGGGCTCTGACAATGATAGTAGCGTCCATGTAAGAGTTTACCTCGCTTCTGGTAATGTGTTGCGTTTTAGCTGGGTTCTAATTACTTTAATTTTGTTTATTAGTATTTGTGTTTGTGGTTGTATGGTTGCAGATCAATGTTGATTCTCCCTAGTTACTTCAGTTTCTATTTAACCTGCCACTTGTCAGCTTGTTCTGTGTTTCACATAATTTCCTTGCAATGCAGCTCTTCTTTAAGTCTTATGCTGCTAATGTTTATTTATGCTATTGCTTGTGGAACATTTTATCATCTATAGATGTTCTTGGTTGTGGATTTAGTTATATTTAACTCCTATATGAAAGTTTGTTTACTTTACAATCTTGTTGACACAAATCTCAATGATTCTTCAGAGTCCTGGAAATTACCTAACCAAGGGAGTGGGCAAGAGAAATTTTGACGATAGGACAAGTCGGAAGCATGATGATTCTAGTTTAGGAATTGATGTTCATTTATGGGATTCCAAGAGACAAAAGAGTTTCGACTACAGGCCGTTAGATATAGGTTTGAAATCTATTGGTCATTGCCAACCAGCTTTGCAAGCCGAAAACTTAGGGACTTTCAATTGTCAATTAAGATCTCAAGATGGAACACCTCTTGCTGGTGCAGACCTGCCTGTCACATTCCATGGCTTGTATGGCAATAGAGTTAATTGTGGATTTTGTCAGTCATCTAGAATCTCAGAGGTAAGTTTCTACTGAGCATTACTTGATTTGTCCTTTTGTTATTATTTTTATTGAAAATTTATCTGTATAATTAGGTTTGAGATAATATTGTTGAATTGTTTAGTGTTGCTCATGTAACTAAGTTACTGAGAGGTTTTGTTCTCAAAATTTTCCCAGGCTACAGGACCAATGCTACATTACGCCAATGGAAAACCAGTAACAGGAGATGCAGCCTTCTGTTCAAATGTTATACATGTCCACAGCATATGTCTCGAATGGTATTTTATCCTTGCAAATTTACATTAGTATAATATTTCAGTGAAAGGGACATTATGGATTTTTGCTGGGGAAGAGGGGAGTTTCAGTGAAACCTGTTTATATTTGGGCCAGTCATGTTTTATTTTGATACATTAACTTTCTTTTGTTGCTTTCTTGCTACTAGAGATACACTTATATTATCTAAAATGCAGGTCACCCCAAGTGTATTATGTTGGTGATTCTGTTCAGAATCTTAAGCGAGAACTGGCAAGGGGTGCAAAGCTAAAGTGCAGCAGATGTGGGCTAAAGGGGGCACCACTTGGCTGTTATGTGAAGTCTTGCCGCAGAAGTTATCATGTTCTTTGTGCAAAAGAGATTCCGAATTGTAGATGGGACTATGTAATTGAACCACATCTCATTTACGCTATACGGCATATGTTTTTATTTCTGTGAATGTTCTGCTTTTACTTCTACATGCTTCTCATGTCAATTTCTTCTCATAGTTCCTTTCTTCTATTACAGGATAACTTTCTTGTGCTTTGTCCTGTCCATTCTTCAGTCAAGTTTCCAAATGAGAAGTCTGGAAATTCCCCTTCTTTGGTCAAGCTCCCAAATGAGAAGTCTGGAACTTGTGAATCTACTGATAATAGCATGCCAGCTGAAAGGTGCATTGTCAATTTCTTATATCTTGTGACTTGTGATTGATCAAATGAAATATCTTGGATGTCTTTCACAGGCCTATACATGCTTTGCATACTTTTTTAAGGACTTACTATTTTATATTTCATTTTGATTCACTCTAGAACAAAGAAATGGTTGGAAAAAAAAGCCAAATTATTTGGAAATTGGAATTACTTTAGTCTTTTCTAATTATTTATGGATAAAGTTATAAACTGATTATTGAATTGTCTGAAAAGTGAACTGGTTGTGGTCTCTGCATGCAGTGGCCTGCCGAAGTCTAATGTTTTTTGGGGCCAGCCAGATGGAAAAAAAGAATGGGTCTTTTGTGGATCTGCTTTGTCTTCTGAGGAGAAGGTCAGATTATATGAAACTCATGTTTCTGTATTTGAGCAGTTAATTTCATTTTTTTTACCGTCTTTGAATTGTTTGTGTTTTGCTGTGTCATGAAAGGTCAAAAACTTAAAATGTTGTACCAAAAAAAAAAAACCTTAAAATGTTGATATTTTTTGGTGTTAAAAGTTTTATGATGGATGGATTTGTAGTATACACAAAATCTAATTTAGAGATTCTTTTAGGGAAAGAATCCTTAATAGGCTTTTCCTCTTCGCAACAACCATAATCTCTCGTGTGGTATTGAGGTCACAAAAAATACTGATATTTAATTATTTGTTTTTTCTTACGATGTTGCAGTTTCTTTTGGTGAAGTTCGCAAAAAATATTGGTGTAACTGTTACCAAGTTTTGGAAACCAGCTGTCACTCATGTGATTGCTTCTACGTATGAGGGTGGTGCATGCACCAGGACACTTAAGGTTCTAATGGCCATTGCAAATGGGAAGTGGGTTGTTAAAATTGATTGTAAGTTCAATTGTTGTTTTCCACGCAATGCGCCTCATTTTTCTCTTCTTTCATTGCAAGTGTGCTGGTTAAAGTTCAATCTCTGCACCCAAAAAGAATAAGTTATATTGTCACCAGTGATACAATTTGTGAGCTTAACTTTACAGGGATAAAGGCATGCATGAAAGCTATGCGACCTGTGAATGAAGAGCCTTATGAAGTAAGTCTTGACAACCATGGTTGTTGTGATGGCCCTAAAACTGGCAGACTCAGGGCATTGGATAATGTATGTGTCTGCGTATTTTTTTTTATTGTATCATTTTAGTAACTAGATATTGGAAAGCATCAAGTTAATTTCCTTCTGATAAAAACTTTGCTTATGTTTATTGATACATACTATTGGCTTAGATGCTAGTTTCTATTTTGCAATTGAATAACTTGTTTAATTGTTTTTCTCGTAGGCATCAAAGCTCTTTGATGGCTTTAGCTTTTATTTTGTGGGCGACTTTGTGTCTGGTTACAAGGAAGATCTTCAAAATTTGGTTGTAGCTGCAGGGGGTACTGTTTTGAGAAGAATAGAGGAAGAACTAGTGGAACAGAATAATGGTGATCAGGTAGTTCAAACAACGATCATTGTCGTGTATAACCAGGATGCACCCAAGGGATCTGAGTTAGGAGAAGTTGTTTCAATTATTTGGCAGAGAGTCAGTGAAGCACAGGATTTAGCCACAAAAATTGGAGGACAAGTCGTTGGCAACACTTGGCTTTTGGAATCTATTGCAGGATATAAATTGCAGCCTATTGTCAGCTAGCAATTTTAGCTTGACACCACTGATTTGTTACCTCTCTGTTCAGAACTTGCCATAAATCTTCTTATATGTGCTTAATGTATATCTTTGTAGTTCAGTTTTGAATTTGATTATCATGTATCTTTTGAGCTGGGCTTATCATGCATCTTTTGAGCTGGGCTGCATTGTTCTCTTGTGATGAGGAAATTAACATGTCAGTTGTAATATTGCATGTAATCAATTCTAATGTAGTATTTCAACAACTGGCTTTTCAATTTTCATGGTTTTATACTTGTCACTGTTGTATATCCAAGGCATTTCATGAGAAGGAATAATAATGAATATGGCGTTGTAAACCAAAAAAAAATGAATATGGCGTTGGAAAAGATGATTTGGACGGGTTTCAGTTAAGCTTATGTGGGCTGTAGAATTGTTCAGGCTAGTTAACAGCTGAAGCCTGAAAGTAGACTTCGGCCATGAAGATCAATAGCGATTGCATTGCAGGCTTGGAAATCTAATGTTTTTTCCTTTTAATCAAAACCGATTTGATGGGTTTTTTTCATCATTATATCAGAGCTACAGCCACAAGAGACTACCACTGAAATTTGCATTTTACATCATTGCAAGAGGAAATTGCAAGGGATATTATCATTTTGACCAATTTTCAAGGCATTAGATGAAGCCATTTCCAGTGATTTTTCCGTGGTTTGCTGCAAATCCCTGTCAGATTCTGTCACTTCTGCGTTATAGACAAAAAGTTTTGCCACAACCAAGAAGAAGAGGAAGTTCGCGAAACCTAGGCCAGCCAAGAACGCATAATAATAGTCTAGGTGAGAGATGTTCAGGTTGTCCAAAATCCATCCTCTATGTCCATTCTTCCTAGTTATATCAGACACTGTGGTCAGAACAAAACTACCAAGGAAATGCCCAATCCCTAAGCTGCTAGTGAAATACGAGGTCCCAAGGCTTTTCATTCCATGCGGTGCTTGGTCATAGAAAAACTCTAGCTTGGCAACTTCCACGAATGAATCAGCAATCCCCATCAAAGCAAACTGCGGCAAGAGTATGAAAATACTGAGAGGAATTGTGTCGTCTCGGTCAAATTTCTGATGCTCGCGTGCAACGCCAAGTCTCTTCCTTTCAGCTAAACAAGCAATGATCATAATGATGATCTGCAGCACAAGGCCAATTCCCATTCTTTGAAGCAATGTGATCCCTCTGGAATTTCTGGTGTAACGCCTCACGGTTGGAACGAAGTAGCGGTCATAGATGGCAATGCTGATCAACATGAAGACGGTAACGAATGCTGTGAGACAAGCCGGTGGGATTTCGAAATGGGGACCCATCCTACGATCAAGGGTGGTTCCTTGCTTGACAAATAATGTTCCCACCTGAGCTACCAGAGTGCTTGGAATGAATGTTGCCATCAAAATGGGGAGCATTTTTACCATCTGCTTCGTTTCTTCGACTTGGGTCACTGGGCACAGCATCCATGGTGAGTTAGGCCCGCTCTTTACTGCAGCTTTGTCAAGGAATCTGCAGAGCAATGCAGTGACAATTAGAGGGTAGAAGGTTCTAGCTAGTCAGTCAAGTGTTCCGGTTACAGAAAAATAGGGGAACTTTAAGTTGTTAAAGCAGAGAGAATCAACCTTAATGAAGGGGTGTAATCAATTCTGAATTTCTTAGATTTTGAGTACTCTTCTAAGCTAAGCTCATGTAGCTCTTTCGGATTGCTTGGAGCTGTCACATTCCACTTCCTGGCAACAGCCACGAACACTTGCAAAATCCTGGTAAAAGGACTACCCAAAGGCAATTTGTGTCTGTAGAATGGAGTTCCCACCAAGAAGACCAGGACAGAGACCAAGAGACCAATTGTTGGAAGCCCATAGCCAAGACTCCACCCCACATTGTCTTGTATGTAGATCAAGAAAGTGTTTGAGAAGAGGGTGCCAAAGAAAATGCTAAACATCCACCAGTTAAAGAAGGATAGCTTTTGAACCCTTTCCTTGGGCTCAAAATCATCAAACTGGTCTGCCCCCATGGTGGAAATGTTAGGCTTGGTTCCACCAGTTCCTATTGCGATAATGTATAGTGCACAATAGAATATGCCTTCTTGCAAATTCGAGGCTCTTTTTTTGCAGTTCTCTTCTTTGATCCCATGACCACAAGGCGGTGGCCTCAACGCAGGCACAGACACTGCTAAGGTTAAGAGTGACATTCCCTGTTTATTTCCGTATGTGTGTAAAGAAAATTATGATCATCATCATCTAAGATTCTTCAGGAGACTATATATGCAAAGAATTTAATTTGTATGTTCAAAGGAAAATTTATTTATCACAACATATCAATGCAAAAGGCATAGCATTGGAAATCTTCTTTTTTTCTTTGAAATTTGGAGTTCATTACGAGGTTGATATTATTTATATTTTCTTATCATAATTTCATGATACTTGATCAGTTTGCAACCATTCATGGTAATCTTACATAAAACCAATGAATAGCTTGTTAGTATCCAAAGACTTTCAAAACAAGCAAAAGGCATTACTATCCACAAACAGTCACGAATCCCACTATTATATTATCTACTTGCTAACCTGTAAAAGATGAGGAACTTTCCACCATTACCATATGTAATCGCCCACTTTGCGCACGTACATTAAATCAATAAATCCCATGAAACAAATGTGCGGTGATCATGTAAAAGAGTACTTATTACTATACAATCTCATAGAAAGTCACAGGTACGTGCAATATTTGGAATTTTTTTTATTTTTTTATTCTTTAAAACTCAACTACTCAAACTCATACCGACTAAAATGTTGAAACAAGTTTCACCAGAAAAAATCTCTTTGATTCTTTTTATTTTGCAAATTGATCATGAAATTATAGCAAAAAGAAAAAAGAAAAAAAAATAATCCAAAAGCTTGCTACCTTTTGTAGCATCAACATAGCTCGCATGTAATTTATATTTATGGATGGATAAGGTGTATGATACCTTTATTTGCATACAATTAAAATAAGTGACAGAAACCCAAACTAATCACAAGCCATAAGCCTTTGGTTTCCGAAAACCTTATTTTCAGACCAAACTGTCATTAGTTGTTTCATTTGTACAAGTGAACGAGACAAGGACAATTACAACATTTTTGTTGTGCGTATGCCCCTGGACATTTGTCCGCTCATCCTCCTGAATTATTCTCATAGCTGGCCGTGGATTAAACCAAATAAGCCAACAGGCCCAACTAATTATGCTGGAATATGCCATGGGAGCTATAGGCATGAAATCTATTTCACTTGATTATGAAAAACATCTTTGGTCCAATAAATTTGTAATTTGAAGTACTTATCCATTACCAACAACTGGTTGGTGTGAGTGGCTAGCGACTCTCGTCCCTTAAGCGAGGCCAGAGTTCGAATCCTGACTTGTGTATGGAGTGTCAGTGTTGAGAGGGGGACTACCTAACCACGCTCTGCTTCTCCCGACTCCGGATTAGTCACCGAAGGTGGATACCGGGAGGTTTTTCGACCAAAAAAAAAGAAGTACTTATCCATTGAACAAATCTTAATTTCATGGGATTTCATAAGACGGTAATTAATAAGAGGTAACTGAAATTACTTGTTCTTCTAGAAAAAGAAAGGAAAAATGGAAAAGAACCCAGAGTCAGAGCGCATGGTAGCCAAGTCGATCACCTAGATCTTCCCCACAAGCAAAAGTATCAGGAATTCATGTGGCTTAGACGTGTCCAATTATGCATGGGACATGGAGAAGGTGAACACACAAGTACCATATGAAATGTCACATAACCAAAAAAACAGAAAAGGGGAAGATCCAGATGATGAGCATTTTAAGGTTTAATAAAGTACTACCGTGAGATAAATGGCAGATGCGATAACAAATGTCCAGTAGCGACCCAGATGAGCATCTGCAATGTAAGCGCCTAGAATTGGGGTCATCCACACTGTTCCAATCCAGTCGTTGACGTTGTTTGCTGATTTTACAGTTCCTTCATGGAGCTTCTTTGTTAAATACAGTACGAGGTTTGATGCTATCCCGTAATATGCCATCCTCTCAAACACTTCATATCCTGTAAAAACAATAATTCCCATAATTCCATTAACTTAAAAGAAGAGGAAATTAAAGAAAGGAGTGAAGAATTGAGAGAAAGCCAGTGTAAAAACCATGACACAAGCGAAATGAAACCTCTTATAATTTTCACATTCACACAGGTTTCTTAACAAACAATAAGACAATCTGAGTACTTAGGCTGTAAGAATCAATTTCCAGGAAGAGAAACTGCTATGAATACATTTACAAGGCTTTGTGAAATGGATTGGAATCTTTTAAGTTTCTGATCTCTCAAACACGACGACATGTATGGCATGATTTTGTGTACTTACCAACAATGAAAGAACAAGCTTTCCATCTTCCAGTGTTTGATCTCAAGACAGGCCTGCCCTTGAGATCAACACTTCCATCTTCAGTATAGTCATCTCTCCCATCTGCTGACCCTCTTTCTTCTTCTACCCTTGCCATTATGAAAGCAAGAGACGAAACAAGGCCTTGGGTTCTAATGAAAGATCTTGTGACAAATATATAGCTCTTTATATAAAGTTCTGGGACAGCTAATTAACTAATGGGGTATAGTTCATCAACCTCATCAAAACTTCTCGTACTTACCAAGCTAATTAACCTGGCCTACAATTGTCAGTAAATAGTTAACTACAATTATTTCCCTCTCTTTCTTTATCTTGGATGACATTTTCCTCTGCCTTATCGACCAGCTTAGTAGGGCACAGTGGCAGCGACACTGACATGGCCAGAAGAAGTCGTAAGCAAGGATAAAAAATCGTTTTAAGAAATAATATTTGTTCATTCTTACAATCTTACTTAATCACTTCTTTCTATACGTCTTCATGTTCATATGAGGATTTGAAGTCGTCCAAGTAGATAGCATTGTTATCTACCTATTGTAGTATATCTTTAATCGGTCACAATTCCCATGATGTGGCCATGACAAAACACGTGGATGAATGTAGATGGATATTTCAAGTATCACTACATGAAAATTGCTGTGCATGCATCAGTTTTACATGGTTTTTTCCTGTTGATTTCTTCCCTTTGTCATTGTTAATTTGATGAAAATCTCTGCAGTGCTCAGCTAACCAACAAGCTTATAGTGTTCTAATGGTAGCTAATTAGGCATGGAATGGAATATTCTACTAGTTTTAGCTTTGGTTTTATTCAGAAAGTCCATTAGGGAGACAAAGGCGGCTTCTGGAATATCAGCGAAAAACAAAATAAACAGGGCAGTGACAAGGACAATGCTTAAGGATTGAGACAAAACCATCATTAAAGACAAGTTTCCCTTGTGAAATACAACAATGGGATCAAAGAAGGACTGATAATTCTAAATAATGGGATCTGAAAATAAAACTTTGAACTCCACCATTGATTAGGTCATCCCATTCGGGGGACATCCATGGAGGCCACAAGTATTGTTTTTAGACTCATACCAGGGATGGTATATGCTAGGCCTGCCCTGCAGGGCTGCAACAGACCACATAAAGTACAATGGATGTATCTTCTAATCTCAATCGTCAATTGTGGGGCTTCTGTTCATTAAGGAAGAGTTGTCTTTAACTTGAATGAATTGCGGACAAATTAGTTACAAGTACTAAAACCTTTGACAGTTTATATTTTGTCATTGACGAATTTAATATTGAACGATGAAACAAGGTTTTAATTTCGATCACACATTTTATCATTCGAATTACAATTTTAAGTTGAAAATTGAAAGTTCGTATAAAATGTATAGATATTCACCGAGTACTCTTACCTTGTTATAAAAGAAATCTCTTCACTATCATTTTTCTTGTTTTTTGGAGACTGGAACATAAATTGAAGTAGCACTTCATGCCGTACTGGACCAGGAGGAATTGGCTAGAAGCTGGGTTTTAGATATTTGGGCTCCCAAAGTGACGTTTGGGTCGCAAATTAGGTTCTGCAGGCACCCAATGAATAAAATGAGGGTGGATTGGCGAAGCTTCTATTTTTAAGCAATATTAATGACTAAATGGTGGGCGTCATCAACATGGGGTGGTGGCGCAGTTGGCTAGCGCGTAGGTCTCATAGCTTTCTGAGTTATCCTGAGGTCGAGAGTTCGAGCCTCTCTCACCCCAATGCTGTTTTATTCTTTTATTTTTCTTGAAAAAAAACTTAGATAAGTAATTTGTCCCCAGCAAAGTGAGGGAAAAAAGGTTTCTTACAAATATTCATTTCCCGCCCAAGGGTTCGATTATTTTCTTCAACTATTTGTTGTATTTTTTTTGAAAGGTATAATTTTATTTAACGTTATAATTATAATTAACATAATATATTCAATGGATTGATAAACTAATAAATGTAAATAACAATAATAAATTAAACTTAATTTCACACTTTGTAAGACTTAGTCTGATATTTTAAAGCTCTAGAACATTCTTCTTATCACTGAATCAAGGTTTCATCAGTTTTGTTGTAAATAAACCTATATAATTTCCTTTTTCATAAAGTCCTATTAATTTTCTTTTGGTAGGATAAAAAATAAAAATTGGGCAAAAAAATGATTAAAATTGACGAAATAAAGCTCTAAATATTTTCTTTTTCTCAGAATCAATCAAATCACGATCATAATTATGAAGAGAACTCATGCATTAATTTTGCAACTTTTCGATTAAAATTAATGTCTGATAAATCGAAAAGATATCCTTTTCTCTTTCTTTCTTTTTTTACACAACAAAGTTCCAATAAAAAATTAAAATTTAGCACATTCAAATCTGTAAAAAGAATTTATATTTAATGTATTTATCTGTATATAAATTTTATATAGTATTATAAAATAAAAATAAAAATAAAAATATATTATTAAATTTATTAAGTAATAAAATATTATTATATTATTTGATAACGTTGTATAAAATTTATAAATTAACAATAAATCAATATAAACTTTAAAAAAGAAAAAGAAATGCCGGACCTATTACCAATAAGGGAATGTTAACGGTCAAAAAAGCCTTTTAACTATTATTTTAATTTTAATAAAAATCACACAAAAAAATAAAAACACCAAATTTACAGGCTGGAACCCACCATCATGGATTTGTAACGGTCACTTCCTTTTTCCCTCTCTCATAACCCAAAACAAAATGACTAGAGAATTCCCGCAAGGCGCAAGGCTCCATCTGTTGACCGTTTTGTCCCTACTTTTTTTTTCTTTCCTTTTCACAAAACGCTCCTCTTCATCTTCGTCTCTGTTCCAAAACCATGAAGACCCGTTAAGCCAAAGATAAACTTTCTCTTTCTGTGCAAAGAAAGAAACACCCAAGAAAAGGAAAGTGAAAGTTTTTTTTTAAGAATCTAAGGAGGGTAAAAGAAGAAGAAAAGAGATTCTTGCAATGGGTTGTTTTCTTGCATGTTTTGGTTCTTCCAACGATCGTAAGACTCGAAAACGGAGACATAAGGTTCAGCCTCGATTTCAAGTAAGTTTTCATTCTTTTTGTGGATCATTTTGGATATTAATACACTCGGGTACTTTTAGTTACATGAAATTTATATTTTTGTTTTTTGCAGAAAAATCCTAGTTACAATGCTCAATCTGCAGTTTCTTTGGAACGGAGCAACTTGGAAAAGCTTATCAGTCCGGCTAATGAAGTTCGGTGAGTAAAACTAATGGGGTTTTCGTTTTTCTTTTTTTAATTTTAGAATGATGCATTAGATTTTGATACAGCAAGTTTTTTTTTTGATTTGGGGTGTTAGGGATGATAAGGCAGAGGAGCAGCTGGGTTCGGGTTCAAGTTCTCGAAAGAAAGTAACTTTTGATACTAATGTTAAAACCTATGAGCGTGTTTTGGTGGATGAAAGTACTGACTTTGAATTGCATAAAGAAGAAGAAGGGGAAAAGAAATGGAAGGTGAAAGAAGAGAATCTGGCTAAACCAAGGGAGTCTGATGCTTCCTCTGAGCATAGTTCGATAACTTCGAGCTCAAGTTCTTACCCTCCTAATCATAGGTATCAGAATTGTAGAGAAAGCGACGACGAAGAAGATGAATTAGACTATGAAGAAAGTGATCTAGATGATGATGAGGATTTTGATGATGCAGCTGTGGAACTGGATTCAAGAGATAGAATTCCTGGCCTTGCAGGTGTCACCAAGGAGGTTGATGGTTTGGTCGAAGAGGAAGTGAAGCCGATTGGTTTAATTCGAGGAGTTCGAGATAGTAGTGGTAATGTTCATCCAGTGCTGAATCCTGTGGAAAATCTAACTCAATGGAAAGCTGTGAAAACAAAAGGGGCAACGCCATTTAAACTGCAAAAGGAGAATCTCAGCTTAGAGCAAGAAGAGCCCCGGCTTTCATTTAGCTTGGACACTAGTTTCAAGGAACTTTCATTCGGTTTCAAATCAAAATCTAATCATGAACCTAAGAAGTCGAATGAAGAAGTATCAGTCGATGCCAGCCTTTCGAATTGGTTGTCTTCAACAGAAACTACACCTGTAGAAAAGAGTAGCACATGGGATGCTAGTACACCAGAGAGAAGCATGTCAAAAGGATCAAATTCACTGAGGAGCCCTGAAGATAGGCCTATTTTGGGTGCATTAACTCTTGAAGAGATAAAGAAGTTTTCAGCATCTTCTACACCTAGGAAGTCTCCAAGTAGAAGTCCAGATGAAATGCCCATAATTGGAACCGTTGGGACCTATTGGAGTCATGTGAACACCACCAAGGACTCTGGCTCAGCTACTTCCTTCAAAGGAATACCCAACACTACCAGCAAGTACAGAGAGGTATATGTGTAGTGAGAGCTGAGGGAAGTTTTTTATATTAGGTGATAATGGATTCTGATTGAGTTTCTGTCATTTGCAGGATAAGAAAGTGAATTGGCAATCTACACCATTTGAGACAAGGTTGGAGAGAGCTTTGAATAGAAACTGAAGATCCAATCAAAATATATGCTCGTTTGTTTGGAGTGTAGTTTTCGAGTGTCCATAATCTATACATGTGTGTTTCCTTTGTTGTTTTTGACATGTTCTTGTTTGTTTGTTGTAAGTCATTTTTTTGTACTGATTTGGTGATGATAATACAAATGATTGGTTTTTATTATATTTTCACATATCCCCTTGGCGGCGATTACTGCAATTTGTTAAAGTTCAGTTGATTCTTTCCCAGAGCCAGAGAACAAGGAAATTCACTGATTCTAGCAAACTATTGTAGTTTCGCTTGAAATGAAAAGCTCAATTATTACGTGTTCAATCTTTCCAGGTCATTGGAGTAATGAAATTACAATGGTCTTCGATTACTTTTCCTACCTATCTCGCCACCTAACTGGTAAACTAGAATAATTGCTAAAATGGAAAAGCTTTAAAACAAAATGGTCTGAAAAAAAAGAGGCATATTTTAAATGAAACATATTGAGTTATCCATAATAATTATAATTGGAGAGGTTCTAAATACAACAAAAAAAATTAGTAGGCACACTCTATTTTAATGAAACTTTTTTAATACCATAATACTCTTAAATGAAATTACTCTTTTGTCCATATGACATACACAAAGAGCCTCACGGCAGCGAATTGCTGCAAGCCTCTGAAGGCTCACAGCAATTTGATAAGCAGCTCCCAAATCCCTTCTTCCCAAACTCTAAACACCCCCTCTACTTAATATATTCAAATTAATGCAAAAAAATCACAATAAAACCGTATATATTTAGGGTTTTACTTTAGAATTGATAAAAACCGTGGATTGCAGCCGACTAATGAAAGGTTGAGGGAGATTGAAGAGAAAACAAAGATGAAAAAATGCAAGAAAACTTAGGTTGTGGTAAGGGATGGGGAGGGTAGTTTGGGTAAAAAAATGTTGTAATTAGGTTGTATCAAGTAAAAAGGAAAAAAAAATAGAATAGGTACATTTACGTCAATCTGGACCCTCATTCATAGGCATGGCTTTGTCACTGAAACTCCAATTGTACGCTAGAGTGAGACTTTCCATTATGAGAGATGAAACTCAATGTGAAAATAAACCAGTAGTAGCAACTTCTTTAGATTAGCAAGAATGTAACGCATTACTTGGTTTTTTAACTGGCATTTGCTTTACCACTCATTTATCACCTCCACGGTTTCCAGCAGTTAAAGCAATTGAGGAATCACCAAGCTAAGTCCACGAGCAGTGGGGTGGGAGAGGATAAATAATGGCAGATGAATTTCACTTTTTGCATGGATTTTTCCAACAAGATCGTTGGTTTCCATATTGAGGGGATTAAGGTTTAAAATGTCGAGAAGTCAGACCGGTCAAATTCCATCCAGGCCAGAATTTGCAAGATTTATCTCAATAAGGCTGCCTATTTCATTGCAAAGGATTCCAGTTGCAAAGCTTCTCCCAGTCTTTGAGAAGAAATTTCTGTAACAAGAGTAGACAACACAGAATGATAAAGTTAAGCATTCCTCCCGATTATTTTTGCATTATTGCATAGATTTCATAATGTAGTTAAACGATCTGATGACGAGGCCTTTTCAAAAACTAATAAGTTCCTTTTGAATTTTTTGTGAAGCTTTTAAGGCTAAGAAGTTCAGGTGAAGATGCACATAACATTGATGGAAATAGGCAAAGGACTTTGCAATGACTATTTTTTCATTGACTGAAATATGTGTTTCTTGTTGAATTCGAATTTTCTCTTCAGTTTCTCCAACAAAGTAGGCGTTTGGAATACTCCACGAATCTTTTCGTTGTGGGGTCAATGAAAGTATCAGTCATGTCATTTTTTCCACCAAAGTAGGCGTTTGGAATACTCCACGAATCTTTTCGTTGTGGGGTTCAATGGAAAATATCAGTCATGTCATTTTTTTCTCTGTTTGCTGTAAGATACTATGATTTCTTCTTCTTTGTGGAATCAATTCATCCACTTGATTGTCGCTAAATAAAATTCAGAGTTAGATACACAAAAAGATTCATTAAAACTTCTACCCATTGACCAAGGAAGGAGCTGAGGAAGTATCCCTGAATGTGTTGTATGCATTTTATCAGTGAAATAATATGGTGAATAATTATTTCATGTATCGCGGATAGAATTATTTATTTCACAAGTGAAATTAGGATCATGATATATGTCATATTTTAATTTTTATTGATTTTTTAATTTTATACTCCAAATTCCATTTTTCTTTAATATGTACACAATTAAATAAATTCAAGACATGTTTTCTGCTGAAGAAGCATATTCCTTGATAATATATTCAACAGAAAGACAACAATAACTAGATAGATCTTTTGGAGTTTTCCTCGGACTTTAAAAAGCATATAAATCTCTTTCAACGTGGTTGTTTGAACAAATCTAATATTCCCCTTAAAAGAAAATCTCTGCAGAAATTTAGACCTTTGAATATTCGAAAGTAATTTTACTTTGCAGTCACCTTGTGGGCGAACAGTGTGGTCCATATTCTATAATTGAGTACTCGTCAAACATAATTGAGGATGTGATAACGAGTTAGAAAGAGCTAAGGAAAAAAGGAAAAAATGTGACTGATATTATAGTGGATTAGTATACTAAATTAGGCGATACTCCTATTTCGCATGACTTTTTTTTATATATATATATATATATTAAAATAATAATAAATCAATATAATTATTTTTAAAATGTTGATGTTTTAAATAAAAATAAAAATATTTAATTTATAAATTAATCATCTTATTTATTTTTTATTTGTTTCTAAAAAATTAAATTCTAACACAAAGTTAGAAAATTAAATAGATCAAAATAAAAAAGACTTATAAAATATTTAAATTTTTATTTAGTTTAACCTTAATTTGTTTGTCTCAAAATAAATTTAGATTAGACTAATCCCCACCACCACTTTTTCCTTTTATTTGTTGTAGTCTCTAAATGTTTAATATTAAAATTATTTATTTATTACTTTATTCCCTTTTTTATAGTCTTTGATTTTCATATTTAAAGAATTTTTTTGAAAGTTTTTTATTCATATATTTATTTTTTATAATTTTTTTGTGTTTAAGTTTTAAAAAATTATTATTGAAATTTTTTGCTTTGAGGAATGGTAAAAACAGTCACTTTTAGCACTTTCACTTTTATTAGGTTGCGTCACTTTTTAGTTTTATGTGCAAAATCGGTTACCTACAATTACAGATTATTTGAAAAGTATTTTTTAGCATTTGCATACATTAGCTTTTTACTTTTGACATAGGTAATATATTTTCGCGTAAAACTAAGAGTGATGTGGCCCAATAATAGTGAGATTGTTAAAAATTAAAAGTGACTCTTAAAATTTACTGTCCCTAGCATTTCCTTTTTGCTTTATATTATAAGTTTATCATTTTTTGAATTTTTATATTATTTGTAATATTTTTAGCATTTTATTCAAAATTTTGCAAACTACATTTTTTGGATATTTGATTTGAATTTTTAAAAAATTTTAATACATATTTTTGAATATTTATCTTTTTACATGAACATTTAGTTTAGTTCCTTAAAAAAAATTCTTTGAAGATTAAATTTGTTCTCTCTGCTTTTCATCTCTCTTGCTTTTTTTTTTATTTTAACTTTGGAAAAATATTAAGTATTTATAAAAGAAAAATTGTTAATATTTGATTTAATTATTTTAATTTTCTTTGTTTAAACTTTTCATTCTCTTCACAGTAAGTTCATTATTTTGGTATATTTAATATTTTAATATTAAAAAATTAAAAATAAATATTTTATTTCAATTAAAAACATCACATATGATATTAAAAACTACCACATGCTAAATTTATTTTTACTATTATAGTTTTAAGAAAAAATTAAAACTAATTATAAATTTAAAAAATAAAAAAATTACCTCTAAAAGGATAATAAAGTATAATGTGACAGTCACTCACTCATTACAAGATAACTTTTATACACACTAGTATTTTAACACGTGTTATGTCTTGATTTTTATCAAATCAAAATAATATAAAAATTATGAAAGCAAACAATATAAAAATAATAATTATCACAGAAAAATTAAACCTCCACACGTTATTGTCACGTCTCGCGCGTAAGTCCAAAGCCTGATGGACGGGAGCAGGCTAAACTAGGCCCCAGCCAAGGTGATGAGAGGCTTGAGGCCCAAACCAAGGCAACCCAATGTAGTGGGAGTGATGTGGGAATGGCCCGAAGGTGTGTCAGGTGCGCAAAGCAAACGCTGGTTGGGCGAGCCAGCCAGGCAGGTGAGGTCCTAGTATCCAGGCGAGTCGGATAAGTGGGCAAGGCCGCAGGCGAAGGCGAGCGTGCCAGGCAGACAGGCGAGGAAGCAGGATTGGGTTAGCAGACCTGGGAGGCTCCAAGAGTGCATCCAGACGCGGGCCTTGAGAGGAAAGGCTTGGATCCCGCTCGTCCCAGTGCGCGCACCAGCAGGCCCCTGTCCAATTCAGCTCCAGAGGCTTCCAGCAAGGCCCAACGAGCGCCAACTATGCGGGAAAGGTTTTCAAAGCAGTCTGTCAGCTACACACTTGGCCAAAGCACCTCCACACAGCTGTATGAGGGCTTGCTTATATAAAAGGGTGACTTCCTCACATTTGTACATACTAAGACACACGGGAGAGTGTTGAGTGAGGCTTAGTGGAGAGTCTCCATTTGTGGGTTGGGGGTAGAGCTGAGCGATAGGTTGAGGCCCCTTGTGGGAACCTCCTAGCACAACTTGGGTGTGTCCAACCGAGATAGTTGAAGGCCATAGGCTGTGCCTCCTTATTGTAAGAGCTCCTGTACATTGTTGAGTTAGTGCAATACAAGTGTACAGTTCCCCACATCTGTGTACACGTGGATGTGTCTGCTGTGCTTGTGTGCTTGGCTTGTTTACAGGTGTCAGAGTATCCTGGGCAGGAGTAGGCTGACTTAGGGGCGTGTGGACGTGAGTTTGCCACCCTAAGGCCGTACGGTTGCAGGGCTTAAGCTCCCGGGACGTGATATTATCAAAAGCACCACCATAATTTCTTGTACACCTCACTAATTTTAAAAGAGTAATTACCAAACCAACTAAAAAAAAAAGAAGCAAAAAAGCAAATGACACTTGCAAATTACTTGTTAATGGGATTCTTTTTATTATAGTTATAGATATAAGTTGATAACTGATACATGTATTATTAAAATTTTAATATATTTTGTGAAATTTAAAAACTTTACCGTGTTTGTATTTAGCGTTCAATTTTTATTACAAATTTTTGTTGATAAATAGTTGCATTGAACTCTGGATTTTAATGGCAGCGCAGATAAGATCTGGGCATCTCACAGAATTACAACAAATTGATCTACATCCATAATCCTGAATTTTGACGTCATTTGCATGGATTAGATTTATTACACAAATGCAGATAGATTCAATTGAATACTTAGTTACAAAAATATACTGTGTTGGATAAATGATTAAAAAGTTTTAACTCATTAAAAATTAAAATTTTGAATGGATTTATTTTTCGATTCATTGGACAAATCATTTTAATCTCATATTCTTTTTTTTAATTATTTATAATAAAAATATACTAAACATTTAAATTTCAATAATATACCAACGATTTTTATTTCATAAATTCAATATTAAATTTTTTAAAATTAAAAATTCAACACTTAACATGTTAAATTTGTTCAATTAATCAAGCAACAAACTTAACTTGTTAAATTTGTTCAATTAATCAAGCAACAAACTGACTTTTTTCTTTTCATAAGGAGTACAAAAAAAAAGAATTCGAATCTTGAATTTAAGGTAACAATCGTTAAATTAAATTTTAATGATTTAAAAACGAGGGTTTTATTTTTTGGTGTAACAATAGATATCCTCATCTAATTTACAGTCTAGGACTAATTTTATTCGGATCGAGTGTGATAAAAGATAAAACCTTCTGAACAAAAAAAATTTTAAGATTCAATTCATATTTAAATATCTGAAAAAAATTTACTTTTATTTTTTTCAACAACTTATTGGTGACCTAACAATAAGTCAATAAACTAAGAGATTTCCACTCTGTGTGAGCATTTTCACAAGATGTTTTTTTTTTATGGAATCAAAATATGTTTTAAGTCAAAGGAGTTATGATTAATATAATCTCAATTTTATTAAGTTAACCTCTGTCTCTTGACTTGCGTACGACGAGAAATGTAGCCTGCCAGGGAACCTTTTCAATTTCACTGGGACGGTAACCTCCTGCTTCGCACGGAAACATTTAAAAAAAATATTATAAAAAATATTTATTGAAAATAATAAATAAAGATAATTATTTTAAAATATTGATTTATTAAATGAAAATAAAATATTTAATTTATCAATTAATTATTTTATTTATTTTTTATTATATCTTTTTAAAATAAAATAGATTTTTAACACAAAATTACAAAGTTAAATAGATCAAAATAAAAAGAAAAGATTATAAAATATTTAATTTTTTATTCAGTTTGACTCTAATTTATTTGTCTTAAGATAAATTCAGATTAGATTAATCCTTATCACCACTTTTTTTTTATTTGCCCTAGTCTCAAAGTGTTAATATTAAAATTATTTATTTATTACATTATTTTTTTTATAGCTTTCAATTTTCATATTTAATGAATTTTTTAAAATTTTGATTTGTAAATTTATTTTTTATAATTTTTTTGTGTTTAAGTTTTAAAAAATGACTTTCAGAAATTTTTTTACTTTATACTATAATTTATTATTTTTTGAAATTTAATATTATTTGTAATATTTATTAGATTTTATTGTTTTTTAATTTTTAAAATTTTAGAATTATGCAAATAAAAAAAGAATTATAATTTGATTTGAGCTTTTCGGATATTTGGTATTTGAATTTTAATATTTTATTCGAATTTTTGCAAACTAAAATTTTTGAGTATTTCATTTGAATTTTTAAAAAAGTTTAATACATATTTTCTTAATATTTGTTTTTCTTTTGTTACATGAATATTTGGTTTAGTTTCTTAAAAAAAGATTATTTGAATTTTAGTTTTTTTCTCTTTCCACTTTTCATATCTTTAGCTTCATTTTTTAATTTTAACTTTGAAAAATAATAATAGTATTTATGAAAAAAATTGTGAGTATTTGATTTTATTCTTTTCAAATTTTTTTGTTTGAACTTTTCGTTGTCTCTCTTTTCTCTCACTTCTCTTCATGCTAAGGTTTTTTTTTTTTTTTTTTTTCATATTTTTTGTATTTTAACATTAAAAAAAATTAAAAATAAATATTTTTATTTCAATTAAAAAATATCACATATTAAACTAAAAACTACCACATGGTTAAATTTATTTTTAATATTTTAATTTTAAGGAAAAAATTAAAATTAATTATAAATTTGAAAAATAAAAAAAATGCCTCTAAAGAGATAACAAAATGCCATGTAGTAACTACTCATTCATTAAGTAAATAACTTTTATACTCACAAGTATTTTAATCTATGTTGTACCATAGTTTTTATCAAACAAAAATAATATAAAAATTATAAAAAAAATATATAAAAATGATATTTAAAAAGCCAACTCAAAATATTCATAAAAAACCAACTAAAAAAAAAATAAAGAAGGACACATGTCAAGCTAATATTAATCGGAGACTTTTTGTATATAGTTATAGATATTAGGAATCTATTATGTTCTATTTCCTAAATAATTATATTTAATTATTTAATTGATTCAATTTTTTTAACCTTATTATTTTTAAATTAATAAATTGATAAATTTAATATATGCACAAAATTAAGAAAGAAATAAATAGAAAAAATTAGTTTAAAGATATTTTCATTTTTATTATTATAATATTTTATTATTACATTATAATATATTATTTAATATGTTAATTTTTTGATTTTTCTATTTTTTTGGATTTAATAAAAAATAAAAAATTGATGAGCAAAAAGTAAAAATAAATTTTATAATATTATTTTTTGTGTCCTTGAGACTTGTCAACGAAAGAATCCTTTGATTACATCATAATATATTACTTAATATATTATTTTTTGATCTTTTCATTTTTTTTGGATTTTAATAAATAAAAATAAAAATTAATGAATAAAAAATAAAACTAAATTTTATAATATTATTTTTTGTGTCCTTAACACTTGTCAAGCAAAGAATCCTTGAGGATTCTTTTTATATTAGGTTTTCTTTTTTTATTTTGGATTTTAATAAAAAAAAATTAATGAATAAAAAATAAGAATAAAAATTATAATATTATTTTTTGTGTGCTTGACACTTGTCAAGCAAAGAATCCTTGGGGAGGATTCTTTTTATATTAGGTTATAGATAGATACTAGTTTATATCCCGTGTGATGCACGGATTAATTGTATCTATTCTAATATATGTAACAAAAAAAAATAACATTATTACCAAAATAAAATAGAATTGCTTCCAGCTAGCCACTTTCATCTATTCAACCATCTACTTTAGCACCCTTCAACCCGTGATAGTAGCAAGAACCCAATAAGAAGCACGTAGTTGCAACATATATAACAGCAATCTCCGGTTAAAACTCCTCCAGTTTAGCAATCTACATGAAGCAAAAAAAAAATAAAAAAACATAAATTAGAAAATGCAAAGCAATGAAAATAGTAAAATCAATAATTTAAATCAACTAATGAATAAAACTTGATTGTAAAATTGATCTACATTATTATTGTTCAAAATATAAGGTACTAAATGATCGAAATAAAATAGAAATTAAAGAAAACAATAAAAACTTGTCAAAACTAAAAGTACAAAAAGGATACAAAAAATGGAAGAGAGAAATTGCAATGCAGGAATAGTGTCGCTCAACCCTTTTTAGAAGCAACGAAAACACATTTAGAAACAACCATGAATACCAACAATAAAATTCGATCAAACCAAAGCAGAAACCAAAGCAATGCGGAGACACAAACCTTAAAACAGTTTAATGTAGATTAAGTAAAAATTGAATTTTGAAATGGTGAATTGGGTATGATAGAAAGAAAACATTAGAAAGAGAAAATCGTGGAGTTACCACAAAGAGAAAATCTTGGAGTGTAAGTGAGATAAAAATTGAATTTTGAAATAGTGGATTGAATCTGATTAAGAAAAATCGTGGAATAAAACAGAGAAGGATGTATCTGGATAACTCCCACGTTCAGTATTTGAATAATTATAGTTTTTAATATGGTTAAAAAATAATTTTCAATAGAATTAAAATTTGGAGATAATTGCAATTTTAAATTTGGATAAAAGAAAAATTGTAGTTGGTTTTTTAATAAGTTTCAAACTGTTGCACTACTTCATATTATTTAGGATGTGGATAATGGGTAGTTATACAATAATAAAAAACTAATTTAATTTCAGTTTTAATAAAACCCACATTTATCCTAATCCTACGTTTCGTAAAAAGAACACGTCCATGTACGTGCTTTCGTGACTTACTTATGAGGTTTTCATGTTTTTTGAAATATAATATATATGATTTATTAATTTGTTTAAAATAAATAATTAGTAGATAATTTAATAGGATAAGTAAATAATGTTTAAATTTTGAATAACAAATATTTGAAAATTTAAATTATTTAAAATAGATAATTTGATAAAGATTTGAATAAAAAAGATTTAAAAAATATTAATTTGTTTAAAATAGATAATTAGATCATACTTAAAACTAATAGTTGTTATGAATTATTAAAAATTTTAAAAATTAAAAAAATAATGATAGAAAGTTAACATGGTGATGACACGTGTCACTATTGTTTTCTGAAATATAATATTATATATGATTAGGAATCTATTGTGTTTTATTTTCTAAATAATTATATTTAACTGATTCAATTTTTTTAACCTTATCATTTTTAAATTAATAAATTGATAAATTTAATATATGCACAAAATTAAGAAAGAAATAAATAGAAAAAATTAGTTTAAAGATATTTTTGTTTTTATTATTATAATTTTTTTGATTACATTATAATATATTATTTAATATGTTATTTTTTGATCTTTCTATTTTTTTGGATTTAATAAAAAATAAAAAATTGATGAACAAAAAGTAAAAATAAACTTTATAATATTATTTTTTGTGTCCTTGACACTTGTCAACGAATGAATCCTTTGATTACACTATAATATATTAGTTTTTGATCTTTCCATTTTTTTGGATTTTAATAAATAAAAATAAAAATTAATGAATAAAAAATAAAAATAAATTTTATAATATTATTTTTTGTGTCCTTAACACTTGTCAAGCAAAGAATCCTTGGGGATTCTTTTTATATTAGGTTTTCTTTTTTTATTTTGGATTTTAATAAATAAAAATAAAAATTAATGAATAAAAAATAAGAATAAATTTTATAATATTTTTGTGTGTGCTTGACACTTGTCAAGCAAAGACTCCTTGGAGATTCTTTTAATATTAGGTTATATATATAAACACATATATATATATATATATATATATATATATATATATACTAGATATAAGCCCGCGTAATGCTGCGGGTCTATTTTTATTTTGTAATTTTTAAAGTTAGTTAAGTTGATTATTAAAAAAGAGTTATTGGACATAAGAAATATTTATTTCCTTCATAATGTTTAGTACAAAAAAGAAACATGTTTACTAAGGAAAGATTTATAAAAGAAACGTGTTTATTAATGATAGAGTTTATATATCAAACAACATATCCAAAAATAATTTTTTGAAAAATTTAGATTAGCTTGGATTAAAAAAATACACAATACTTAAATTAAATAGTATGACAAACAGATAATTTGTGTTAGAAACAAACAAATTAAGATAATAATACAACAACAATAAAAACTAAAGCATTAATATGTATATATCTTTATATACGGCATAATGGTTCAGACAATTTAAAAAAGAAGTAAGAAAAAATTAGGTAAGAATGTTTTGTTCATATTATTAATTATGTGTAAGGTTTTAAACTCATCTGTAAACATTTTTATTTTAAGAATAACTAATTAAATTATTTATATTTACTCCAAAGTACAATATGTAAAGTAAAACTATTTTTCCTAGAAAAGTTAGAGAAAAAAAAACTCTTTCATATAATAATTTTTATTTGAAAGCAAAATTTGGAAAATACATAATTTATATGTATTTGAAGTATTATTTATTTTTAAATATTTGCCATGTGTCGGTTAAATAATATATTTGAATATTGTTTTTATATTTTTAAAATTATTATCATTATTAATAAATATAAAAAATGTTTTAAAAAATTTATTATGAGGCGAGAGAAGAACCTATTATTGTGATTTGAGATTGATTTTATATAGCTAGTATATTTTTCGTATTTAGTAAGTTTACATTTGCTAGTGGAGATATAATTTTAAAAAATAGATTTAGAGAAATTAGATCTAAACTTTTTTAATTAAAAATATCTAAATTAATTAACTTTTGTGTTGTTAGATTTTTTTTCCCTGATTAAAAATCAACTCAAAGATAAATGAATTATTTTATTTTATTTTTTATTAATTTTTTATATTTAGAATGCATCATTTGTTAAACCCTCTATCATATTTTTATTTTGAATTTTTTTAATTTATGCACCGAATCATATTATTGCTGGAGAAAAAAATTGAAGATTTAAAAATAGATTAAAAGGCATAAAAAAATTCAAAAATAAAATAAAATTAAAGAACTTAACTAAAAAATGAAAACTTAAAAATAAATTAGAGGGCATAATAAAAAAAATATTTAAAAAAACAGAAATAAAATGCTAAATCAATTAAGACACGACACATGGCTCGTATGGGAGATAAAACATTGAATGATATGGATTAGAAAGGTGAAAGAAAATGAGTGAATGACAGAACCAATGTGAAGCTGGACGTGGAGCAAAAAAAAGTGATTTTTATATAATTTAAATAATATTAAAAATTATTAACTTAATTAATTTTTAAAATGTTTTAACATATATATTTAATATTAAAATATTTTTATTTTATTAATTATCAACATTAAATATATAGAAATTAATGATCTACAAAATATATACTATAAATGCATTTATAAATGTAATCTATCGTTAAAAAAAATGTACTGTATATGCATTTGAAGAATTATTTAATTATTGAGTATTTGTTAATTGTTATGTGTTAGTTAAACAATATTTTTGGAGATTGATTTTATATTTTTAAAATTTATTATCATTATTGATAAATATTAAAATAAATATATACAAATTTATTATTTGAACGAATAATTTTTTATGAAAATAAATATATAAAATTTAAAGATCAATTTTTTATGTTTTTTATTTTTTCTCTATCAATTTTTTATGTTTTTTATTTTTTCTTCTTTAAATTTATGAAAAAAAAACAAATAAAAAAGGTTGAAAACCCAAAAAAGGGAAAAATTGAAAAAAAAAAAGAAGAAAAAAAGCCAAAGCTTGACATGTGGAGGGTTTGGAGACAAAAATATATATAGTTATAGATATATATATATATATATATGTATATATATATATATATATGTATATATTTCTCTGCTTTAACTTCAAATATGATTATTTTTTATTAACGGATTTAGTTAATCAATTTCTGAACAAAAACATTCTTCAATTTTGTCGTATTATAAAATTTTTTTTATTTAATACAAAATATATTATTATAAAAAACGTATTAATTAATTTTAAAGACTGCTCCTGAAGCAAAACCCTTCATTAATAAATACGAAGAGTGCATAATTGCCCAAAAAGGATTAAAAAACAATTAAGGGTGCTTAGTGCTTCATGACTTTATACATGTACGGTGTACCTTTATACATCAAATGGTCAAGATCGGGCGGACATTGCAATTTGAGTTCGACCAAATTAATTATCTGAAAACATAGTTGCTCAAAATTTTTAATTATGAAATTAATTTAGTTCATGTTATGTTTAGGATAATAATTTTATCCACCAGTATGTTGCCATTTTAATAATTACATGAACTTCCAACTTTAATTCAAATGGTTATGATTGTGAAAGTTTTTTTTTTTGTTACGGAATCCGAAAGTTTTACATTTATGAAATTCGAATTTAAAACGCTAAAATTTTATTCTTTAAATAAGTTAATTTTTTAACAAAAAAATAAAAAACAAAAAACAATATAGCAGTTGTATAATATACTTAGAATCTTTGATTTTTAATTCTAATGATTAAAATCTGTTTTTTGAAAGACAAAATAGCTAGAGAATTATACTTGATTGAACATAAGTAAAGCATTACTACAAATTTATAATGAAAATTAAGATAATAGCTTCATATGTAAATTAAACCGAATTATTATCTAAAACATTGACAATGAAGCTTTTAGACTCCACAAATGGAGTTAAGATGATGATACATATCATTAATGAAATATTAAAAAATAAAAAAGTAAAGAAAATTAGGTATGTGTGTCATCATTTTAATCCTATTTGTGGAGTTTAAAAATTTCATTGTCAATGTATTAGATAATAATCCAAAATTTATACCTTAAGTATCCATGAAAATTGAATTTTGTTCTTTCTTTTTATTTAATACATTTTTTTATTCAATGAGATTTTGGTCTAGTGACAAGAATAAAGTCTTAGGACTTTAAGGTCTTAGGTAAATCTCACCGTGTGTGTGTGTTGTAGTTTAGTTAGTTTGAGTTTTTTATTAGTCTGCTTATTTGTTAGTTTGAGTAAAATGATTTTCTTATTTACTAATTTAGTTAGTTTGAGTTAATTATTAGTTTGCTTAATTGAGTAAAATGATTTTCTTAGTTACTGGTTCATAGAATGTAATAATTATAACTTCTAATAAAAGTATACTACTCAATATATATGAATAATTATTTTATGACCGTCAATGGAGTTTTTTAACTCTACGAGCAGGGTTAGGATTATGATATATGTATTATTTTATTTATTATTTATTATTTAAATATTTTTATAGGACATATGTCATGATCCTAACATCACTTGTAGAGTAAAAAAACTCCACCAACGATATATAAAATAATTATCCTATATAAATACACATTTGAAAAATTAAATTTAATACTTCTGATATTGGTTCTCTTAAGTTAGCGCTAGTTATAACATGCAAGCGGACATTAGTTTCGTTTTTAATATAGCATGGGAATATCCTATGGTTTACACAAAAAAATAATTTATTTGTCTCTTTTTTTTTTCTGTACTACAAAAAAAAAAGATATTAGTCTTCCTAAATATTTAGAGAAGACTAAACAATAGGAAATCTTTAATATTTTATAATGAATGGAGAATTTTGCAGTAATGTAACATGGAGAATTTCTTAAAGTGAACGCAAGGAAAAATTGGACATCATGAACAAAGACAGCCTTCGGTGAAACACATTTAGGGTCATTTTTTATATTTTGTAAATGTCCAAATAATAAATGAACTTTGTTTGACCTTTATCCGATTGGAGACAAGTTTGAACTGAAAAACTCGTTTACACCATTTTGGGTTGGGTTCATTTGGCCTCATCTACAAATGATCATACGCGGTGAGAGAGCAATAATTGCAGCCAGAAGCAGACCTGGCTGCAATTATTTTGGTGAGACATTTTTTTTAAAAAATTTTTTTCACCAAAAAAAATAATTGCAGCCAGAAGAAGACCTGGAATGTGAACTTCACGGCATGGAAATATATGCCTCAATTTCTCCTATATATGAGTAAGTTTTCTACATAATGAAAACTAAACCCAACTTAAGCATGTCAACTTTTCGACATCACTGTGTTGTACTCTTCCATGTTGTTTTGCTTTCTTTACTTCCATTGAAGATCACATGTTCAGCAAGAATACAAGCGGAGGCACTCGTTCAATGGAAGAATAGCTTATCTTTTCCGCCACCTTCTCTTAATTCTTGGTCCCTGTCCAATCTCAACAACCTCTGTAACTGGACTTCCATTACCTGCGATGGCAGTGGAACAGTCTTCGAAGTCAACCTATCCAATGCAAACATATTTGGTTCCATCGCTCAATTCAACTTCACTCCATTTGCCAATCTCACTCGCTTTGAGCTCAAAAATAGCAGTGTTTATGGGCCGATACCTTCCGCAATTGGTACTCTAGCCAAGCTAGTTATCTTGGATTTGAGCAACAATTCTTTTCAAGGCAACATACCGCTGCAGATGGGTAGTCTAACGGAGCTTCAATTTCTGAGTCTATTCAACAACAATCTCAGTGGTATCATTCCTCCTCAAATTAGCAATCTCCAAAATTTAAGGTATCTCGACCTGGGATTCAACTACTTCGTTTCTTCTAACTCGTCCGATTTCTTGGCCATGCCTTTGTTGACACACCTCAGCTTAGCTTACAATGGACTTGAATTCGAATTCCCTCAATTTATACTCAACTGCCATAATCTCACCTTCCTAGACTTGTCATGGAGTAAGTTGATTGGTCCAATACCAGGATCATTGTACACCAATGTGAGCAAGCTTGAGTATCTCAATCTCACTAGTAATTTCTTTGAAGGACCGTTATCCTCGAACATCTCCAAGCTTTCCAGGCTCATATATCTTCAAGTGGGAACCAATCATTTAAATGGTCCAATTCCTAAGAGTATAGGAACAATGTTTGACCTTGAAAAAATAGAATTATTTGAAAATTTGTTTGAAGGGAAGATTCCATCTTCTTTAGGCCTATTGACAAACCTCCGCATCCTCTATCTCTATACTAATAAACTCTCTGGGTCAATTCCTTCAGAGATTGGAAACTTGAATTCCTTGATAGCTTTAGACCTTCATAGAAATCAGCTTTCGGGTTCAATTCCTCCAACTATATGGAGTCTTTCAAATCTTGAAGCTTTATGGCTTTTCCATAATAATCTCAGCGGCATAATTCCTCCAGAGGTTGGAAATATGACATCCCTGCAATATCTTGACGTCAACACAAACCTTTTGCATGGGGAATTACCGGACACGATTTCTGGTCTCACTAACCTAAAATTATTCTCCGTGTTCACCAATAAATTCTCTGGTAGCATTCCTCAAGATTTTGGGAAGAACAGTCCTTGGTTGTTTTTTGTGAAATTTTCCAACAACAGCTTCTCTGGGGAATTACCGCCTGAATTGTGCAGTGGTTTTGCTCTTGAAGTATTCACGGTAAATATAAACAACTTCACTTTGTTTTAAATTGCGGTCGCGGCCACGTTTTCGGTCGCGTTGCGTTTATCGCGGTTGCGGACTTAGCGGAGGTCATTGCAGTCATCGCGGTCGTGAATTTTTTTTAATTTTGCAGAATTTATATAAAGTGTAGTAATTATAATTATAATCAAGTAAAATCTTATTTTATAGTTCTTAAAGTAATTTATGATATCTTAAGTTTATTATTTACGTGAAAAAAAATTATTCATAATTTTTTAAATTATAATAAAACATTCATATTTAAAAAATTACTTATGATAATTAAAAATAAAGATAAATAATTATGTATTAATAAAAATTAACATACTAATTATTTAGCATTTATTATTTTTTATTTATATTATTAAGAAATATGTGAAATACTACATTATTTTATTAGAGTAAAATACCAATTATCAGTTTTGTTATTTTTCTCTTTAGTTTAATCGTGCTTGGGGCCCACTGGCTGGAATGCTTTCTTTCTTTTATTCCATTTCGTTTTCTCATCCCCTTCCTTTATGCTGTATTATTTTGTTAATCTCTTATTAAGTCATGAGCACTTTCGTCATTTTATCTTCTCTCATATTGATGTTCTCTGCAACCATCTTTCCGGTTGGAGAGCCCCTTTGCTTTTTGGCTTTTGCCCCTCTTTCGTGTCCTTCTATCTCTCTATTCTTTGTCTTCTCTACCGGCAATAGCGATAATAAACCGTCTTCCTCTAGAATTACTGATTTTCTTTTTTCATGGGAGATCATTCTGTTATCTTGATTGTTACTCGATGGCAAATTCTTTTATTTGCAGTAGGTTCAAAATTTGCAGTCTTTGCCTGTGGAAGAAAGTTCATCTTCAGAGGTACTGCCCGAAAACTCAATTCGTTTTTGACATTTAGAGGTCTTGTGGTAGAATCGGGATGATTTCCGAATTGCTACTGTTTTTGACCGATTGTGCATTGATCTCTTTATCACTTAGCCCAGATTAAGCTCATCAGGATACGATTAATCTTCTGCATAGTTTGATCCGAGCTATGGTCCAAACATGTATAATCTGTACCCCTCTATTGCCGCCGTTTTCAGTTTCTGCTCTTGCATTGCATCATTCTCATTTCAGTTCTCATTTCGCTGCTTCTCCCTTTCCCATTTCATTCTCTTTGTCCCTTTGCTATCCTATTTTGAGTGTTTTCTGTCTTCTTTTGATTTTTTTTTTCGTTTTTTGCAGCTGTTATGGGTGTGTCCGTACATCACACCCGTTATTTCCGCGATAGCGGTGGCGGCCACCGCCGCTACCGCTAGATAGCGGCCGCTATTTGAAATAGCGGCCGCTATTTGAAAAGGGTCATTGCCAGTTTGCTTGAGCAGCTGTAGAAGGCTAAAAAGAGCCCGGTTTGATGGGAACCAATTTACGGGTAAAATCACCAACGCATTTGGAGTCCATCCTAATCTTGACTTTATTTCACTTTGTGACAATCAATTTACTGGTGAAATCTCGCCAGAGTGGGGTGAATGCCAAAATCTCACCAATCTACAAATTGACAAAAACAGAATTTCTGGTAGAATTCCTGCTGAGCTCGGGAAGTTGAGTCAGTTGCGTGTTCTAAACCTGGGAGCCAACGAGTTGACAGGAGATATTCCTTTGGAGCTGGGAAATTTAAGCCTGATGTTCAACCTAAATTTGAGCCACAATCATCTCACAGGTAATATTCCTCAGATTGTGGGCAGCTTAGTGGAGTTAAAGCTCCTTGATCTATCAGGTAACAAATTGACAGGAGAAATACCGGATCAACTTGAGAATTGTAAAATGTTATTGAGCTTGAACTTGAGTCATAACAATTTATCTGGTGAAATTCCACGTGAGCTGGGTGGCTTATCAGTTTTGCAGTACTTACTGGATCTCAGCAGCAATTCACTCTCAGGCTCAATCCCCCAAGACCTAGGGAAGCTGGCATCATTGGAGAATCTAAACGTTTCGCATAACAATCTGTCAGGCAGAATGCCGGCTTCATTGTCCTCCTTGATTAGTCTCATTTCATTGGATTTCTCCTACAACGAGTTAAAAGGCCCGATACCAAGTGCTGTTATATTCCAAAATGCTTCTGGAGATGCTTTTGTTGGAAATTCAGGTTTGTGTGGAGATGCTGAAGGATTAATTCCTTGCACTTTAAGTTCCACAAAGAGGAAGTCCAATACCAAAACGGTTCTTATCTCTATCATTGTTCCTATCTATGGCATATTAATTCTGGTAACAATTGTTGCTGGAGTACTGTTTATACGTTACCGGCAAAACAAGGTGCTTGGTGAGGAAACCAATGTTAGTAAAAGGAATAATGTTTCTAAGTCGACCATTGGGAAAAAAGTAGGAAAGTTTACTTTAGGTGACATTGAAAAATCCACAGAAGGCTTTAATGATAAGTACTTCATCGGAAAAGGAGGATTTGGAAGTGTTTACAGAGCAGCATTGCCCTCAGGTCAGGTAGCTGCTGTTAAAAAACTCAATTTGTCAGATTCCAGTGATATTCTAACAAACAAGAGTTTTGAGAATGAGATTCAGATGTTGACAGAAGTTAGGCATCGGAATATCATTAAGTTGTATGGGTACTGTTCAAGAGGAGGCAGCATATACTTGGTTTATGAGTACGTGGAAAGAGGTAGTTTGGGAAGTGTATTAAATGGAGCACAACGAGGCGTGGAGCTAGGATGGGCTACAAGGGTGAAAATTGTGCAAGGATTGGCTCATGCAATTGCTTACTTGCATCATGATTGCTCTCTACCTATTATACATCGAGACATATCTTTGAATAACATTCTGCTTGAGGAAGACTATGAGCCGAAGCTTTCGGATTTTGGCACTGCAAGGTTGTTGAATCCAAATTCATCCAACTGGACCACTATTGTTGGATCTTATGGGTACATGGCGCCAGGTTGGTAAATAATTTACTACTTACGTTCCAATTTTTAAAAATAATTTTTGAAAAATATTTATATTTTTTGGAAAATTAAAGTTTTTTTTTGATGTTTAGATGAGTAAATAAAAAATGTTTTTGTTGTTTTGTCTTATTCCGAAAATCAGTTTTTTTTTTTCAAATGATGTTGAATAACTATTAAAATATTAAAAATTATTTATTATTAAAATATTTAAATTATTTAGTTACTAATATTTAAAAATAATTATATTTTAATAATCATATTTAATATTAAAATATTATACTATTAAACACTTAAAAACACTATTTATTATTTATATTAATGTTCTTAATATTTGAAACAGAATAAATATTATTCTTCTTGGTTTTTCAATTGCAATGGTATTGTTGACTTTGTTTAATGTCTTGTCTTCAGAGCTTGCACTCTCAATGCGAGTCACAACTAAATGCGATGTTTATAGTTTTGGAGTAGTGGCATTAGAGATTATGATGGGAAAGCACCCGGGTGAGCTCTTGAATTCCCTGACATCTGTAACATCGTTTTCAAACATCAAAGAATTGCTTTTGAAGGGTCTACTAGACCAACGGCTTCCACCTCCTACTCACCAAATAGCAAAGAAAGTTGTATTTGTGTTCACCATAGGCTTAGCATGCACACGCTCAATTCCGGAGTCACGACCCACCATGCGTTTTGTAGCACAAGAATTATCAACAAGAACGCCGACTTGCTTGGATGAGCCACTGGCAACTATAACCATCGGCAAGCTAACTAGCTTTCTGAAATAGAACAAGACAGAAACAACAGCCAGTAGATTTAATAGCTAGTTTTTATTACATTTATGTTACATATGAAGTAGATATGCTTCTGCGTTGTATCATGTTTTTCTTATGTCACAGAGGCTGTATGTATTGTATTCTAGTCCATATAACCAAAAAGAAGATTAGATTTCAAGGGTACAAAAGCTTATTGGCTGCAGGTGCAGCATAGTCCTAGATTGACCCTAGGCTGGGGAGCAATGTTCACTGGCTGTACTATTTTTGCATGCTTCAACTACCAATTACCAAATTGCGAGAGCAATATTTAACATATTTGTACGTAACCTTCTTATATTGTGTGGAAATTTCAGTCTTTGTATTTTTTTATTTAAGTAGAGTACATATTAAATAATACTAGGAAATTACCCGCGCGTTGCAGCGGAGCTAAAGCTGAAAGATATTTATAAGCTTCTTAAATTGATATGGGTTTACTGAAAATAAAATTCATCTTCAGAAGGTGACAACTACTTTAACTGATGAAGATGAAATATTTACATCAGGAAATATGTCAACAATTTCTCACACATCATCATTAGCAACTAAATCTCAAAACAGAAGATTTAACCCAAGGAAGAAAAATAAAGCCTAAATTGCAAATAAAGAGTTGTAAAAAATAACAGACTCAAGGGGCTAGAAAAGCAGCAAATGAGAGGTCGAATTTGATACATAGAGATTGAGAGTAAGCATAATACGAAGAAAACAAATAAATAAATTCTTATTTGAACACACTATAAAATGTCATTCTATCAAGAAAACTAAAGAATATTGAAATTTCAAACATAAATGCAAGATATAGAGCAGAGCGGCAGGTATGATCACATAAGCAAAATGAGGGAGAGTGAAACTTGTTCGGAACCTCTACAATTAGAGCGGTGTGACTCTGTCTTATGCAACTAAGTCAAATATTTGATTCCAATCATCCTAAGAAAGAAATCAAGTTACACAATCTCAAATCTTAAATCCCAATAAAACACTAATTGTCAAAATCCATGAAAACACTTAAAGGATATAATAAAAAAATAAGACTCTTATAAAAATAAATATCATGCATAGATTATACAATAACAATATATATATATGTAAATAAATAAACAAATATAAAGTAATATAAAGAACAAAAATCAAAGTTTGGTCAGTTACTAAAAATATGATAATAAAAACTAAGATTGTTGAATTACTTTGGGCATGGGTGAGGTAACCTTCAAGTTTTGTCTGTTCAGCCATAACTTCCAATGCCTTGAACTTTCTCAAATTTTTGCAGTTTTCAAAAAGGTTAGGAAATAATGGACAAGGAACATGTAATTTAATCCTAGTAGACCTATCAAAAAATGCAGAACAGGCTAATCCAATCAACATCCTTGACATACCTTCTGCTTATAATCCAATCAATACTTGGAGAAACCCTCTAATTATAGTGCCTATACTCCTTTGGTTGGCCTTCAACATCTAATTTTAGTTTAAAAATGTGTTTTGCATTGGCCAATATGTAGAACAAAAATGGAAACATGTCAAGCAAAACATTGCACCCACCTTGAAAAGTAAAAAACCAAAGGTTTAGCTTTAGAAAATTTGTGTTTGTTAGCATTAAAAGCTTAAAACAAAGTTACATATATCTAAACCACATTTCAACAGAAAGCTTTCACCTCTTCATATTTGTTTCAAGAATTTGAAAACAATCCAGAACTTGAGGAAGATCTTTATTCTTTTTATCTAATCAATTATAGAAACAAAGAAATCATACGTTTCCAACCGGAACCAAACACATACCAAGTAGGAGTGTGATAATATGAGCATTGCAATAAATAAAAACGAAGAACAAATTTAATTTGCAATTAAAATGTAAGAAAAAGGGAGAAATGACCAAAATTGTTATGATAGTTATTTAAAAGAAAAAGAAAGTATTGAATGTTGCTTCCTATATAGTTCCATCAAGCTAAATCCAGATTCCGGTAGATGTTCTCCATGCTCATTGCTGCAACTACAAAGGTCAAAAATTAACTTTTCAAGCATCATTTGTTCCTATCATTCTTCCTTGAAACTTGACTAAAACATCAACAAAGAAAAAGCTATTCCAATCACAGTGCATTTGCTTTTTTCACAAAGCCATGGGGTTCTTTACAATGACAAACTAATTCATTAATTAATTAATCATAGAAACATCCAGTTGGCAAAAAGGCAAATTAAAGAACATTTTTCAAGCACTTTCTTGAGATTTATTTAGAGGACTGATTATTTATTTATGTTTGTTATTGGCTGGCAGAAAGGATTATGAAAAGAAATGCACAATGACAATAGTAGCTCCTCAGATGGGAAAGATTGAAATTCCACTGAAGGATAACTACACATGGAGAAAATAGAGGCACAAAGAAATTCTAAGTTCAAGGTATCCTAGGTAATTATAACATTATATTACTACTTTAATTACCACCTAACTTTTCGAGGTCTAACAGATACCAATTACCCACTTCTCTTGGTCCAACAGATACCAAATACCATATTTATTATGACTCACTTAAAACCCATATGTATATATATCACACAATGTGGAATAAAAGACCCCACAGAATGGATAGCAAAAACTCATGAGCTTAATGAACTTACCCTTTATCCATAATGGTTATCAAGAGAGTACATTCATATCACTTTGTTTCCAGAACAATATCCTTGGCATCTAGCACTACTAAGCTTTCTTTTCCAAATAAAGTAAATCCCACAGTTGCCCGTAGTAAGAAATTTTTATTTCAAAAAGTTGTTTTAATTTAATACGCAAATACGTAAGTATCCACCACAATTTACAGAAAGGGCCTTTTAGATTATTTAAGACTATAGATTGATTTCCAGATTTTTTTCAAATAGCATACAAGCACATTGGCCATTGCATAACTCCTAGTAATTTGTTCACACAAATGAATGTCATAATTTTCTATTTTTTCAATCCAATTTCTTAAGCTGCCTACTAATTCTATAAAAGTCTCAGATCAAACTCAAACCATTAAAAGTAGGACAAATATATATATATATATATATATTTATAGAGTTACATAAAATATAATTAATCACTCGCATATATGAACAAAACATAAATAATGGGGAAAATTTAAGGAAAGAACATAAGAAGCTATATAAAAGGTGAGTAACCAAAACTTAAATAAAACCAATTCCCAACAAAGCAATTAATCCATGCTTCATTTCAAGACAAAGTTTACTAAAGAAATTAATTTGGAAGAGAAAAGGGATGCAAAAGCACGAATTACCCTTTAACTCCCAAGTTCGATTCTCCAAATCTCCAAGCTCTCATCAACTTGGCACTCTTTTGGATTAAATTCTGCCATGCCAAACAATTTAGTGATATCTTGCAAAAACCAATAAAATCCTTGGAGCAATTAATATGTTGTTAAGTTGAATCAACTGGTACTCATAGTAAAGAGAATGTTCTTTAGAGATGTCACCAACAAAGGTTATAGCAGCAATCAGTCCAAGTGCAATATTCATGTACCTTAAGTATGCAATTGAGCTTTAAAAAGGCTACGGATTTCAGCGTGTCTGTTTGATGGTCCTTTGAGAAGGATGCCAAACACATAAGAGTTCCCTATCAACCAGAATGAACGCATTAAATTAAGGTTTTTGACATTGTGTCAGCCAAATAATCAGTTTGATACAAATCTTAGTTTTCTAATGACTCTAGGAAAGGTTAGAATTCAACCAATTCATCAAAATGAAATAAAAGAATAGAGGAATATCAAAACTTTAAATTCCTTACTCCAATTTTTCTTCAGTGCTTTCTCCCCTGAAAACTTGCCATCTATCATGAACAATCATTATCTGCAAACAAATGAAGACAGATAGTTAAAATTAACAGAATAACAATACTTAGACAATTTAGGCAATGTATTTATTCCTAGGATTTAAAATGACAAAGGTGAGCAGTGTTTAAGCATGGCCAATATGCGATAAACTCATGTACCTGAATAATTTTGTTTTTGAGTGAAGCCTTGCATAACCTGAACTGCATTGATTCAAGCTTCATCTTGCATTGGAGCTGAACCTTAAAAAATAAAAAACCAACAACAACAACAGCAACAATGACTTTCATCAATAATAAAAGCAACAAAATGAACATTGTAGTTGTACATAGATTGTCATATAAAGCAAAAACTCATCTTTTGAACCTTTAATCTCTGAATCTCATCTTGAAATTCATCTGACATTCCATCAGATCTAGGAATGCAATCTCAATAGCTTGCATATCACCAAGCAAGATGGAAAACTTATGCAAAATGGGAACCGAACCCACAATGAACACTAAAAGAAAAAAAATTGAAACAGCAAACCATATTCAAAGTGTGAGAAGTCAAAGGAGGACAAATTATATATTGGAACATTATAACCTTCCCATTAGCCTCAATAAACAAAGAATAGATATATCATTCAAACATATGGATAAAAAGATCATAAATATCTCATGCATATTCAACACTAAAAATGTTTAAATTTAGTTTCTATAAACTACAAGCTTGTTTTTCATCCTTAAATTCTGTTCTTTATCAGCACAAATTTTTGGAAGTAGTGAAGTCTAGTAATGCTATAATTTTTAATTGCAAGAAGAGCGAAGAATTCTAATTTCTTGAAGGAGGTTTAACATATAAGAGTAAAAGAAGGAGAAAAAGGTGACCAAGTGTCTTAGCCGAGGATGCCAAAGCTGACCAATGTCATCTCTTTCTGGCCAAAATTAGAATAAAAGTTTAACCTAGCAGCCTCCAACATCTTCTAAGCCCTATGAGTATTCCTTGAGTCCTTAAAGATACTATTCTTCATAATTCATTTAAAAGAAATTAAATTGAGATAAAAAAGCCAAAAAGCTGATGGCTTCTAGAACTAACAACGTTTATTATTATCCACAAAGTAAGATAATTTATGCATATTACTGGAGCATCAACGGTAAAAGAATACCAATAGAGTCAACTAAAAGCAATCTAAAACTAATTCAATATAAACATTTTTTTTAATCTTACATTTGCTAGCATAACCTCGGTGTCTTAAAGACGCAAGATACGATAACTGAATACTGTACATGAAAGGCTTCCTTTAGGCTATGATCGACTATCTCACTTATCTCATTTCTAATAGTAGTGTGCTTAAAAAAAAGGAGATTAAAAGAAATTAAAAACATGATAAAGGCAAAACCTTAGGAAAAATCAAAAGAAAAACCCCAACAAAAGACGTATACTTATCCAGGCTCCTTGTTAAGTCCTTGTTCTTTCTGAAGCTCCTCTTTTAACTCTTTCAGCAGATACTACATTTCAGCTCCATTAGTGACCTCAAACTTTGCCTCCTCTGTTTTCTTCTTGCTAGTTTCAATCCTTTCATGTACAAAGAAGCTTTTACTGTTTATATGACAGAGGAGATTAAGCTGGATCCACGAAACATTCAGCTCTAACATGATTTCAGTTACTGTTTATATGACATCGGGGCCTATAAAAAGCACGTGTATATGAAAACTAAAGAGAATTAAAGTGCAAAACGCCAAAAACCGGAACAATGCTTAAGAGTACAGGGAAAAGAAAGACAAGCGGAACTAAAAAAGAGGAGAAACGCGTTCATTGGAGAGATGATGAGCGCACAAGGGATCATGTTTGGATCCAAAATTTATTGTATATATATATGTCAAAGAGAACAATAGAAAAGCTCATAGTTTTAAAATGTTGTTATAATAATATTTCAAAATGATTCAAATTTGAGATAGTGGTAATCAGATAATCCAAATAATAATTGGAAACACAAAAGTTTCTGAAGTAGGATTGCATATATTTTAAATTCTTAAGTGAACCCTAATGATAAAAGAGGCGGGAATGGAAATTGACAAACTTTGCAAAGTTACAATGGCATTTCATTCTCACAAAACACTTTTATTTGGCGTAAATATCCAATGATCTGGCATTTCATTCTCACAAAACACTTTTATTTGGCGTAAATATCCAATGATCTGAACGCATTTGGCAGGTGTGATACACAAATCACATACTTAACTAAAAGTATTTTCTGGAGTTGGTGCATGAATAACAAGAATTTTTTCAGGTTGGGGAAAATAAAACTTAGTTATATACAAAAAGAAGATAAAAGATAAAAATAATAAGGCTAACTCACTTGGGATGCATGTTGAGAGTTTGCAAACAAAGGCTTCTAAATTAGGAGCTTCATCACATTATTTATTCCTTGCACATCTGCGAGAAACTGAATTTAATCAGCCATTTTAGCATGTCAAAATCAAGAAAATGATGTTTTGCAATTTTTAAACAGATAAAAGATTCCTCACAACATAATTGCTTGCTACCTAAACAGGTTTTGAAATTTAATATGCTTACTAAATGATGCATCTAGAAATTCTAGAGCCAACTTTAGATTATGTTTTAAAAGGGAAACGCATGATGGTTTTTTATTTGTTTAACTCAACAGCGAATGCCCATATGAAGCAAAAAAAACATTAATCCTTTAAAGCAAAAGATGATTGAAATTTTGAGAAAGAGTAGAACCCAAAATGAAGAAATGAAAAACTCACAAATTTCCAAGTGAAGAGAGAAGCAGAAAAAAGCTCATTGTGTGCGGAGAACTTAAGTAGCCACAAGAAGAGTAAAATGCTAAAGCCTTTTGAAGACCTGAATATAATATAGTATGAGTTTTTAACAACATAATCAATGTTTCAACATGAAAATTAAATTTTAAAATAAGTTAATTACCAAATATTCAAGATGCTTATTGATTTTTATCACAAGCAACGCAGGTGCAACAGCAACAAAAGAGCAGTAATTACCAATTGCCACTTCTTGCATTTGCCTTTATATCTTCTATGCATCAACATGAAAAGGGTCAAACTGTTTTTTATTCAGAAACAACAAAAGTCAAGCTCGACCAACATATACAAAAATAAATAAATAAAAAAGACAGCGAAAACATAAACAAAAGAAGCAAACCTTATGGACGCAATGGAGAGCAAAGAAGAGGAGCTTGAAGACGTAAGGCTATTGAAGGATAAAGGCAAGACAACGGTCGGTGTTTTAGAATGAGCAAACCAAAAAGGTTCTCTTTCAAAAGGTTCTCTTTCTCATTCTTACTCTTTGATTTTTTTCCTTCCGTTATTTCCAAAGCTAACAAACAAATGCCAAAATAAGTCATGTTTTACTTTGTTTTGCCTGCTAAATAATTAAAAAGGAAGGTAGGAATAAACAACATGGACGACTTCAACTCTCTCTCTTTTTTCCAAAATGAACAGAATGGATTCATAAACATGCATCATGCATTTATGAGTTCATATACAATGGCCAATATCAACCTATTTCTTCATGTTTAATGGTATGATCAAATGAAATACTCACTATTTTATTGATACTTATCAATGACGGGGTTACTAATAGAGAACATAGAAAATAAATTCAAAGCAAAGACCAAAAATAATGAATTGATACTTATCAGCACTAACACCCACGGACAAATTGAGAATCTAAGACGTTTAATCAAATTACATGATTCACAAAGGAGTTGATGACATGTAAGAGAAGGAAACACGAAAACAAAAATATATTAATAATCTCAGGGCCTCTCAACAAAAAAGTATTGCAACAGTCACAAATGACATGTGAGTATTGTGTACTCTATCTATCACAACATAAATGCAAACTTTAAGCTCCATAAACCTCCTCGCCCTTAGCCACAGTAGTCTTTGTTATCTGTTTCTTAGCTTGCAGGTCGAACATACAATAATCCCCCATATCTAAAACTCAAACCTAAAATGTTCATATGACTTAATAATTATGCTTGCAATCTTACATAATTAACTCAACTGCCTATCCTAGTTAAATTTGGCAAACTCACAAAGAAATGCATATTTTCAATCATATCAAGTAAAAAGCATGAAATAGAAAACTTCTTATTACCTTTTTTAAGATTGTTTTCATATTCATGTAGAGAAACACACACTAATTCAAATCGCATCATATTAAGCTAATCTCAATTAAGCATCTAAGAAATTTGTTTCTCAAGAATACGTGGAAATCAACTATTGAAGAACCTCACCAGTGACATGCATAGATATGAATGCATCCATATATATCAAAATTTAGGTAAGTTAAAAATGCTAAATCACATTAAAATTGAAAAAAATTAAGAATGTGTTTTTTTTTGTTAATTTAGGTTTAAGTCTAACCTACAAAGTGTTACATAAGTATGAAATTACATAAATGAGTTCTCGGTCCTCAAATGCACGAATATGAAATAAGACCTAGCCCACCATCTCGAAACATATTTATAAGAAATTAAAATGTGTAAATTTCAAAGAACAGCATAGTACAAACTAAAAAAGGAATAAAACAAATAGAATCCATCCACAACCATTCTCAATAGTGCAAGTATTGCCCCAAGAGTGTAGCCTCCATCAAACATAACACCTAGATAAGCAAAGTTCAATTAAAAACCATATAAATTTAAGCTTGAATAAGTTGATCAACCTTAAACTCAACCATAAAAATGTTGAATTTGACTTTAAAAAATAAAAAAAATAAAAAAGAGTGAACTCATATATGGAGGACTGAGAATGTACATATAAGAAACTTTGATGCTAAACAAAAACCTAGAGAGAAATATAAACACACAACCTGGCATTTCATGAAACACACATTTAAAAAGTTAAAATCATGAAACTTCAAAGAAACAAAGCATGGTACTTGTGCACAAAACAATAGAGGAGAAATACCCATTCACTATCATAAGCTTGTAATCTCCATCAAACGACCTATACCTAAAAAATGAACAAAGCCCATACAATTTTTAGCTTAAGTCACCTTATCAACCGAAATAAGAAATCATAAATATGTTAATATTAATTTTGACTTATCATGATTCTTTAAATTTTGGTTATAAACTGTTAACTCTGGATAGCTTATATAAGCAATTCAAATTAATTGTCAAAATTATCACTGGAGCATATTGCAAAGGCTTTGCAGTAATGACTACTTCTATAAATGCATGAGATAATAAGAATGCAATAATGAAAATAAAGGATCGAAATAAATACTACTCATGCAAAATAACAATGTCCTATATATTTACTATTATTATATTTTAATTACTAAAAATAAATAATCAAAATGACTTAAAGTTTAGTATAATCAGATACAATGATACACAAGCAAAAAGAGAAAGAATAGTCTACCAAATTTATCATAAAGAATAGAAATATAAAAGAAAAGACATTGATAAATTATAATCAAGTATAAAGGTCCAAGGCACTCATTTGTTATAGGAAAAAAAAAGTTGCTTTGCCTAGCACATATAGGAAACAATAAAGTAAAAGAAATTATTGTCAATCAATTAACTTTGATTTTGATTACCTTTGATTTTGATTAACTCCCAAACCTTGAAATAATTTTAAGATGTTTAAAATTTTTTTACTTTAGTGGGTAACTAATTGCACAATCTTTGCTTTTTTGTACTTCAAAATCTAATTTTTTGATATGTAAAAGGTCTTGAATAATTTATTTGGCCAAGGCTTAATCCAAATTTGATAGGTTGGCTGAGTTTGACCCTAAGGAACAAAGTAACCTTCCCTTACACTCACAGATAGTTGGCATTTCTCAAAAAAAAAAAAAGGTTAAACCCAGTTCAAGAGAGTTTGAAACAAAAAAAATATGCAAGTTTATCAATCCCCTATCCAAAACATACCAGATTTTCAACAAACTAACAAATCATCACAGTGAGCACTCAAAAAACAAACTTTACAGTTTTTTAATTTCACTACCTTAGCAAATTCCTCAATAATTCCTGTCTGAATGCCGTAAAAAACTGTAACTTTAAATTTATCAGCAGTGATAACGCCAACCTAGATATATTTGCGAAACTCAGCAGAACCATTATCTTCACTATCCTTAATGGATCTGAAAATTTCATGGCACAAAAAATTGAAACATGGCCATTGAACTATCAATCATAAAAGTAAAAACTCAACAGGAGAAAAAGCATTCCAAATTTTAGAATATCAGAAAATATAATAGACATATATACAGAAATGACAATTAAACTTAGCAATTAGAGATTAAAATTTTCAATTCCATAAAAAATTAAAAAATAAAATTAAAAAAACTATTAAAAAATAAAAAAAATAAAAAAAACCCAAGAATTTACCTGATTCCAACGCCTAACTGATCCAACCTCCACATGCCGAAAAACAGTCTTACAACAGTCAGATCTAGAAAAATTATAATTAAAAATTTGTAAAAAAAAATTGCAAAAAAAAAAGCTACAAAATATTTTCATGAAGGGAGAACAAATATAGGAAAAACAAAAGAAAAAAAAGGCTACCGACAATATTACATAAGAAATCAAAGAATAAAATTCTCAAAAAAAAAGGCGAAGAAGAAAACCCAATAATTTACCTGATTAAAATGCTTGATCCAACGTCTACATAGCCAAAAACAATCAGATCTAGAAAAATTATAATAAAAATTTGGAAAAATTGCAAAAAGAAAAAGCTAACAGATTTTTCAATCGAGGGAGAATAGAAAATAGAGAAAAGAAAAGGAAAAATGAAAAAAAAGAAGAGAGGCTACCGATAGTGACAAATTAAAGCATTGTTTATGGCGTCCCATGGCACGCAGTCTTAAATGATTTAAGGCAAACCAATTGCTTGGATTTTTTTTATAGCCACACTCGACGAAAGCCAATAGATTCAACTGGGAGAGACATGGAAGAGCAAAGGAACGGAGGAGATTGACATGAAAAAAAGAAAAAACATGAGAAACCGTACACTTACGTAGGGGAAGTTGGAGACCATACACTTCAGTCATGATGAGCACAGACCGAGAAAAGAAATGCGACAAGAAAGTGAAGCCTCTAAGATGCGGTAAGTTGGAGACGATGTGCTTTCGCATGGCGAGCTGCAGCTTCTGTTAGTTTCTAGGCCTCCTCCTTGCGATTCTTGGCAGGCTTGGTTTTGGAACCCTCGACTTCGCACCAACACAACTCTTCTTTCTCCAAGCCTACCCGCTCTTTTCGATCGGCCTCGGTGGTGCTCTTGCGTGCAAGAGGCGCCACTTCTTTTGGGATTGCAACCAAAAGAAAAAATTGGGGTGGATGATGGGGATGGAGACGCAGATGGGGTAGGTAGATGGAAGTGTGAAAGGCGGTTTGCTGCAACCAGGCTACATATTGCAATTCAAGTACACAGAGGACAGGCAACATAATTGCTGAGCAAAAGAGAAGAAAATGGCGGCAAGAAACCCAAATGCAAAAGGAGGGAAGCAAAGACAGGGCAATTAAGGTACCCACAAACCAAGGAAAAAAAGGACCTTTCAAATATCAAATCAGTTGAGAAAATAGTAAATCGACTGTTCTTCAAAACAAAACAACAATTTGAACCTTCAATAATCCACCAAATTACACACCCGGCCGAACAAAAAAGGGAATAAAAGTTAGAGATAGCACGGCCAAAAAAGTGAACTCCATTACAGTCAAAGAGCTGATGGCAGTCGCTAGAAACGAAACAGTGGAGAGAAAATCCATAAAAAAAAGCATGATTTAAGTACACGTGGAAGACAAAGGAACACAGCACGCGTTCGTTGGAGGAAGCCACAACGTGGAAGCATGAGGAGGCAGCTTTGGATCCAAAATTTATTGTATAGATATTGTGGGGGTAAGAATACCCTTATTATTTTTCTCCATGGTAAGAAGTTGAATTTTGACTTCAATGGAAATGTTGGCTATTGTAATATAAATTGTCCACTTGCCTTTGAAAGTGTGTCCTCTTTGCTTGATCAACTAAATTAAGGAAGATTATGCCAGAAGGTGTGAATATCTCTGATGAAACTACTTGTCTATGGGGTTTGGGGGGAAGGAAAATGAAGCAAAAATCCATTCATTAATGTCACATGCCCCCAAACTTGAAGATTTAGGATGTAACAAATGCTGCATACTCGTGAGACGAATCCTACAAGCATGCAACACACATATCTAACTAAATCAAAATCAAAACTTTATTTAACGTTTCCAATTCTCCAAAATGACAAGTTATAAATATTTTTAATGATATTAGCATTTTTACTATGAAACGAATATTCTAAAAGCATTCATTAAAAAATACTCACATTCAACAATAGAAAACTAAAGGCAAAAAGCCAAGCTTGCTATCAATACCCTTGTCAAGACTGTTTCCTTGAAGTAGCAATTATCGAAATCCGAAAAGTAAGAAAAATAAAAGAATGAGTACAATAACTCAATAAGTAATCAACATCCTCTCAATTGGATTAAACATGTTTCAAAACATTTAAGCCAATACATCAATATAGTGATTCAAAATCAAAAATGGGTAATATCATGTTTATACACATAATTTCTTCAAATCTACTCAAATTTTCGTAACTAAATAGAATTTCACATATTATAGAACTTTCAAAAAGTTATAGTTTTAGGTGTCTCCCGGCCCTAATCATTAGGCACACTTAACCCTTGTGACATAGGTCAAAATCATTAAAAAAAGCCACAATTAATATCAGTTGCTCAAGTTAGAATCATAATATAACCACAATTAACTCTGGTGGCAAAGGTCAAACATATCAGAAGTAATTAATAGTTACACAAAATAGATACCATAAAACCATTATTCTCAACAGGTAATATAGTTCGAAACTGGTTTATTATCATGAAATACATGTTGATATGGCCAACAACCTCCCTTGGTAGGATTAGAGCATAATCATACTAAGAGACAAAATAAAATATATTTTCACATTACTCCAAATATACAAAGTAGTGTGATTTTTATTTCTCATAACATATTTCATACAAAGTGAATTTCGTCTACCATTTCCAAGAAAATTTCGTATTAAAAAAAAATTGATATATAGATACACTAAAATGAAATTCAAATATCAAAGCTATTAAATCATGTTTATGTGTTTGAGTAAGATCACATTCAAAGTCAATTTAAAAATTATATATACAGTGCATTCTTAAGCCAAATTTAAAAACTAAATGGATAAAACATTGTGTTTGTATATTATATAAATAATGTAACTCATATTGAAGTTAATTTTAAAAGTGTCAAAAGACCGAAAGAATATCAAATCGCTTACCTGATTCACTAAACCAAAACCAAAGACAAAGCATTTAAAACCTCTCAAAGCCTACTATTCAAAAATATTCAATGTTAGAAAAATAAGTTACTATTTTAACATGAGTTAAGTTATCTGACAAAAACTGAAAGTCTATAATCCTTTTACTAAAATGACTATAATTTGATAAGCTATTAATTTAACATAAGTAAGTTATCTGACAAAATTTGACAGCCTACATTTTTCTTTTTCTTTTTTGCAAGATAGATTTTCTTCTTACTTTATTATTTCCTTCAAATCTCAGCAAAAATTAAAAGAGAAAATTTTACTTACCTTCGAAAACACTTAAAAACAAAGCTTATTCATTTTCTGCATTTTCTTTCTCTTGCTTTTTCCCTAGCGAGATAACTTTCAATCTCCCTTTCCCTCTTTTTTTTTTTTATTTTTTTATTTTCTATGCAAAAGAGCCCAAAGCCATTTCCCACAATTCCCTCCTTTTTCTTTCATTGTATTTTGCCCGAGAGAACAACTCCCACGTCATTGTTTTTTGCTTCGGCAGCTTCTCCAATTGGAAGCTACAACAATTTTTTTATATATATATACCGTTCTTTGCTCTAATTGATAAAGGCAACTCTTTGATATTATTGGGCTTTGGGTTGAGTATTATAATTAATCAATAGTTTTGATCATTTTGACATATATGGAAATAAAACTATGTTATTCCTCTTTAATTCCTCTTTAAGAAAATTGAGGGTGTAAGTTTCTAAATAATATCTCTTTTTAAACTTCTCATAGCTATCCATATAAAGAAAAAACCTCCAAACCTTACATACAACTAATTAACAGATCACAACTATATCTAGATACTCCACGTACACCACCGTTGTTCATGGGAAAAAAGAAAGAAAGTTTGTCTGCCAATGACAATCAATTATTGTTTCACCTGTTTTCCGTTAAACAAAATTCTGTCTTGTTCAATGTTTTGATTCACTAGGAAAAACCAGCTCCTTGTCTTTTTAAAAAAAAAATCTAATAATTTGATCTCTTCATCTTTTAATTTTTATTTTATTCTGTAAATTATTTACTTAATTAGTTTCCAATATTTTCAAAATCATTCTTATCTACTTAAAAATCTGCCCTTTTCACAAATTTTGGGTTTTTAAGTGGTACTTTTAATGTCCCAAATTCTTATGCTTAATTATTTACACCTATTTTTTCTGTCTACTCCTTTTAGTTTTTTATTATAGAAATTATCAAGTACATTTGCTAATGTCACTCTTCTATACACTATCAACAAACTCATCTACTGGTTTATAGAACATATCAATATTGACCCTTCAATAAAAAATTTTAAAACAATTTGTAGTAGGGAGGGTGACAATGTAAGGTACTTTGCTTTAATTGACTTAATAAAATAGGATTAATATATCTTACAATAGGGCTTGAATAGAGTTCAGATACTAAAATTTCTACTAGTTATGGGTTCAAGAAGGGTATAGATAATGATTTTAGTGTATCCACCATCCGAATTTAATTATGACTAACAGTTTTTTAATATTATTATTAATCTATAATTTTTTATTGTTAATTTAATATTTAACTAAATTAAAGTTTTCTAAATATGATTTTTATTTCTAAATTATTTTTTATGAGTTACCTTTAATTTATTAATTTTTCAAAAGAACTTTAATTTTTTAATTTATTTTTTTAATAATATGCATTAAAATCAATTTTAAAAGTCGAATTTTCAATAAAAAAATATTTAGCAAGTTGAGTGGTAAAAATAAAAAAATTCAAATAATTAAAAGAATTTGAATATCTAATCAAATTCGTGTCTGAGTACTTAAAAAATAACAAATACAGCTGTTACTATTTCTAAATTGTAGAGAAATCTAGGAAAAAGAAAATGTCAACGAATGGGCAAGATATCTAGAAATCCAAATCTAACAGGAAAGATCCCCATTTTTTCCATGTAAACAAAGAACTACTATTGGCATTGATCAAACCTCGTGGAAGCTGGAAAAATAGTCGTGTTAAAAATTTCAAGTAGGCGTACATCATACAGCGAGACAAAGCATAAAGGATGATAAATTACAGACAAATATTGGTAGTTAACATGTCCAAAAGTCAACTGTGTTGGTTTAATTTATTTAGTAAAAAACATAGTTTAATCAGGCAACTAGAAATTGTCACATCACAAGGCTTTTGTCCTTTTAGGAACCTTCAAGTCAAATGCAAAATTCAGACAAACTCTGGTTAGATCATCTCTTATAACAAACCAAAAAATTATATGTTAATCTGAGACCAATGAAATTGAACTTTACTTTTACATTGTGTGCAGAAATCTCAATCAATACCTGCTATAAATGAAAGCTAATCAAAAGCAATGAAACAGATATAGAAGTTAAGAAGTACTCGATTGCTAAACAAAACATGAAATCTCCTCGAAAGCTTTCCATTTTTGTTTTCCATCTTCTCTTCCTTTCTTTACTTCCTTTGAAGATTACCTCTTCAGCAAGATCACAGGCGGAAGCCCTTATACAATGGAAGAACAGCTTGCTTTTCTCTCCACCTTCTCTCAATTCTTGGTCCATGGCAAACATCAACAGCCTCTGCAACTGGACTTCCGTTGCTTGTGACAGCAATGGCATGGTTTCTGAAGTAAACCTCCTCAGCGCAAACATCACTGGAACGCTCACCCAATTCAATTTCACTGAATTTGCGAATCTCACACGCTTTGATGTCAAGAATAACAGTCTCAATGGACCAATACCTTCTGCCGTTGGTAGCCTGTCCAAGCTCATTCTTCTGGATTTGAGCAACAATTCTTTTGAGGGTAACATACCATCGGTGCTAGGGCGACTGACGGAGCTTCAATATCTCAGCCTGTTCAACAACAATCTCAATGGTACTATCCCTTACCAAGTTAGCACTCTTCAAAATTTGTGGTACTTAGACCTTGGGTGGAACAAATTAGACTCTCCTGACTGGTCCCAATTTTTAGCCATGCCATTCTTAAGACGCCTCAGTCTGGGAAACAACTCACTTGATTTAGGCTTTCCTGGTTTCATACCTGATTGTTGGAATTTGACTTTCCTTGACTTGTCAGTGAACCGTTTGACTGGGCCCATACCAGAGTCAGTTTTTACCAATTTGGGCCAGCTTCAGTATCTCAATCTCACAAATAATTCATTCCAAGGACCGCTTTCACCTAGCATTTCCAAGCTTTCCAGGCTCATCAACCTCCATTTAGGAACCAATAAGTTAAATGGTACGATTCCTGAAAGTTTAGGATTACTGTCTGATCTTGAAACTTTGGAATTGTTTGAAAATTCATTTGAAGGGAAGATTCCATCTTCTTCGGGCCAACTAACAAAGCTCCAGAGACTTGATCTTCATTCCAATGCTTTAAATTCTACAATTCCTTTTGAGCTTGGTTCTTGTTCTAACCTCTCATTTCTAGCCTTAGCCGTCAATCAACTTACTGGGGAATTACCTTTGTCATTGTCCAATCTCACCAAAATATCTGATTTGGGTTTGTCAGATAATTTTCTTTCCGGTGAGATCCTGCCATCTCTTATCTCTAACTGGACCAACTTGATCTCATTGCAACTGCAAAACAACTCTTTCACTGGAAGGATTTCTTCAGAAATTGGCTTATTGACAAAGCTCAACTACCTGTTTTTGTTCGAAAACAAACTGTCGGGGTTGATTCCTTCCGAGATAGGGAGTTTGAAAAATCTAGTAGCATTAAGCCTTGCAAGAAACCAGCTTTCAGGTTCAATTCCTCTGACATTATGGAGCCTAAAAAACCTACAACTATTGCAGCTTTTCGAAAATAATCTTAACGGTTCAATTCCACAAGAGATCGGTAATATGACATCATTGTCCTCTATTAATCTCGACTCGAACCAACTGTATGGGGAGTTGCCCGAGACCATTTCTCGCCTCACCAATTTAGACGGTTTTTCATTGCATTCTAATAAATTCTCAGGTAGAATTCCTCAGGATTTTGGGAAATACATTCCTAAGTTGAACTATATTAGCTTTTCCAACAACAGCTTTTCTGGGGAATTGCCTCCTGAATTGTGCAGTGGCTTTGCTCTTGAATACTTCAGTGTTAATGATAACAACTTCACGGGATCATTGCCAGCTTGCTTGAGAAACTGCAGTGGATTAATTGGAGTTCGTTTTGATGGGAATCAATTTACCGGTAATATCACAAATGCGTTCGGAGTTCATCCACATCTTGAGGCTGCTTATTTTTATAACAATCAATTCACTGGTGAAATCTCGCGAGAGTGGGGAGAATGCAAAAGCCTTGCCGATCTACAGATGGACAGGAATCGAATTTCTGGTGAAATACCACCTGAGCTTGGAAAGATATCTCAATTGCAAGTTCTGACCCTGGGCTCAAACGAGTTGACTGGGAGCATTCCTTCTGAGCTCGGAAATTTGAAACTGTTGTTTAAACTTAATTTGAGCCAGAATCATCTGTCAAGACAGATACCTCAGAGTATAGGTAATTTACTGGAACTTCAATATTTAGATTTGTCAGTAAACAGCTTGGCAGGAACAATACCAGAAAAGCTTGGGAACTGTAACAAGTTATTGAGCCTGAACTTGAACTACAACAATCTATCTGGTGACATTCCACGTGAGCTAGGGGACTTAGCTGTTTTGCAGTATTCGTTAGACCTCAGCAGCAATTCATTCTCAGGGAAAATCCCTCCAGAGTTGGGAAAACTCATTTCACTGGAGAATCTTAATCTTTCACATAACAATCTCTTTGGTAAACTCCCAACAACATTACCCCAAATGATCAGTCTTCGTTCATTTGATTTCTCCTACAATGAGTTGACAGGTCCAGTTCCAACTGCTGGTCCATTCCGAAATGCTTCCGGAGAAGCCTTTGCTGGAAACCCAGGTTTGTGTGGAAATCTCGAAGGACTACTTCCTTGTAATTCAATTTCAACTAGAAAAAAGTCCAGGATGCATACTGTGAAGGTGGTTGTTGGGGTAGTTCTTTCTGTCTTCGGCCTATTAGCATCAATTGCTTATGCAGGTTTTGCTTGTCATCGCAAAGGCAATCAGCCGAATGGGGATGCTGAAGGTAGTAAGTTTGAAGGTCCTCTGTCGATATGGAAAAGGAAATGTAATTTTAAATTTGAAGACATTGTAAAAGCGACGGAAGACTTCAATGAAAGGTACTGCATTGGGAAAGGAGGATTCAGCAGTGTTTACAAAGCATTACTTCCTACAGGTGAAGTAGTTGCAGTTAAAAAACTCAATATATCAGACTCCAGTGACATTCTAGTTACCAATCGCCAAAGTTTTGAGAATGAAATTCGTATGATAACAAAGGCTAAGCATCGAAATGTCATAAAGTTATACAGGTTCTATTCTCATAGGGGGCTTATGTATTTGGTTTATGAGTATATGGAGAGAGGAAGTTTGAAAAGTGCATTGTACGGAGCGGAAGGGGATGCTGAGTTGTGCTGGACTACAAGGATGAAAATTGTGCAAGGATTGGCTCATGCAATTGCTTACATGCATCATGACTGCTCCCCACCTATTATACATCGAGACATATCTTTGAATAACGTGTTGTTGGAAGCAGGATTCGAGCCAAAACTCTCAGATTTTGGCACTGCAAGGTTCTTGGATCCAAATTCATCCAATTGGACCGCAGTTGTTGGATCTTATGGCTACATGGCTCCAGGTTAGCTAACAATTTAGTTTTGGTAACGGGTTTTGTCTCCTATATTTGTTTGGTTTGTACACTGAAGGCTAACATTTTTTTCCTTAAATGTTTAGAGCTTGCACTCACAATGCGGTTCACAGAAAAATGTGATGTTTACAGCTTTGGAGTAGTGGCATTAGAGGTTATGATGGGAAGGCATCCAGGGGAACTCTTGAATCCCCTACCATCATCAACTTCTTCGTCAGAAAATACAGAAGTGTTTTTGAAGGATATGCTAGACCAACGACTCCCACCTCCCACGGGCCAAATAGCAGAGGAAGTTGTGTTTATAGTCACTCTGGGCTTGGCGTGCACAAATATCAAGGCAGAGTCAAGACCCACCATGCGTTTCGTTGCACAAGAACAATCGGCAAGAACACGAGCTTGCTTGAGTGAACCATTTGGAAGGATAACTGTTAGCAAGCTAGCTGTATATCAGAAGTAGAATGATGTAAAACTAATGAGCAAGTTAAAATTTGCGGGAGGAAAAATTAATTGCCAACCAAATCCCAGTTCACCGTGGAGTTTGGCTTGTAGTACATTGAAGAATATACACTTGTATTACATTTGTTTTTTATGAGCTGAAACAGGTGGATAACTATACATGAATGTGAGATTTGTAATTAATTGAGTTCATAAATATTATTAATTAATTTTTTATTTTTTATTTTCAGTTATATGATTTAACTATTTGTGAACTGAGTCATTCATAATTAATTGCAAATGAATATATCTCATATTTAAAGATTAATGAAATTTAATATTTTTAGTCTACATTTATATCCACTATTTAGTATAAATAATCATAATCAAATTTAAATTATATGAATCAACTATTCATTAATTTAATCATTTATCAATCTAGCTATCCATGAATTTAACTACCCATTATGGAACTGACCGCCAGAATTATACAATTAGAGATTAAGGCGAAATCGAAGGAAGTAAAAAAAAAGAGGGTTGGTATTACTTGGTATTGTAAAGAATGTGAATTGGGAAGTAATTGAGACCAGAAAGCCTTCAGCCTTTCCTGCATTACCAACAAAATCTTAAAGAGACTATGCAATATAAATCTCTTCAAAGAGTTTCAAAACTTCTGGAGAATCAAAGCTATCAATAGTGGCATAAAGCGGAAAGGAAATGATGAGGAGATAAACGGACCAGAAAGGTGTGATCAGCACTCCACTCCACATTGTTTGAGGACTGGAACAGTTTGCTTGGGCAAGAATGGATCAATCCGAACCCAGGCTAGTGAGAAGATTGATGCAAGAAGTATAGACCATAACACAACAATGGTTGGAGTCCTGTTTTGCCTTCCCATCAAAACTTTGAGGAAAGGATAGAGATGAAGAATGACCCAGAAGGCGAAGAATAACTTTCCGAACAAGGGACCCCATAAACCATACCCGTTATTAATTGCCACGACTCCCACCAAGTTCAATATTATTAGAGTTGTTGGGGGAATTAGGAGGGTGGTCCATTCTCTGTATCATCTGCAGCTTTTGCTGTTACAGTGAAGTTGGTGTCAACTCTGGCAAGGACTTTGAGCAGGCCTTGGAAGACAGAAAAAAGATGGGCAGAGACGCCACCAATCACCCAGAATTGTTCCTTGCGCCACCAGTCTTGGATGCTAACTCCGCTCCACCTAAGTTCCATCACACCGGTTGCTATAACGGAGAGGAAAAATGCCAAGAACCATACACTTGTAATGTTGTTCAGCTGCAAAGAAAACAAAATGGTCAAGCTTAAAGAATCAGGTCCTCCAAATAAAAACTCTGAAAATTCTATTGCATATTCAAATGTTCCTGTTATATAATTGTACATGTCACAGATTAGAAATATCCAATACTCCAACTTGTTTAATTTCCATGGCCTAGTGAATCAATCACTTTCAGTTGGGATGATGAATTTTCCAGTCAGGAGACAAACAGCTGGGATGGTACAATAGGCGAGTAAAGGTATGGAAGTGAAAGAGTAAACGATGCTGTTAATGTATGCAACCCTCTCCAGCCGTTTCAGTTTTCCACCATAGCCATACCAAAGTGGGCAGTGACGGCTAAGGAAAATTTCTACAGAACCGAGAGCCCATCTCAGAACTTGGTGCAAACGATCTGATAGATTGATTGGAGCTGACCCTTTGAATGCAGACCTTTTCGGTACACAGTAAACTGACTTCCATCCTCTACAGTTGTAACATCCCGTTACCACATTTTTCACGTATTTTCATATCACTTTACCGGTTGGGCTGTCTGCGATGCCATTAACATTCAACAGTAGCAAGGATAAATGATAAACATTTATCTATTAATTATGGAATATGCAATTTCTTTTCATTATTCCTTACATCTGACATCCCCTATTAACCTTTATTGCACTAAGATAGTACTGTATACACATGTCTGAAATGTAAAAGAGAAAAGACTGTACCTGTCACGTTTAATGTGCCATGCCTTAGTGCTTTAAGCATAGCTATACCCATCTGAGAACTAATTCTCCCAACTCCGTGTACTTCTTATCTGTGGAGTTAAAACAAAAGGGTGAGCGATTCATACGCTCAGTAAAGGAAACATATGCTGCTTTAAATAAAGCAAAGCTATATACCACAACTCATTTGTTCTTTTCTTTAATCCAGTAGAAAAGACAGTGGATATATAGTAAACAACTCTCTTAAAACACCATTAAATCACCGACTAACAGTTTACTTTAAAATGTAGTAAACACTATCGAGGATTTCAATACTCCTCACAGTAATTAGAAACTGATAAGTTGAGACTAGGCAACAAATAAATCATGCTATCATCGTTCCCCCTCCACCTTGGGAGAACGAAACCTGCCGCTTTTGGGGTGCACCCGTAGGCCATCGCCCCTCACGGCTATCTCAGATCTATGGCCATAATCTAAAGGGGTCCTCGGGTCCACTTGCCAAGTGACCTCGAGACCGCTGATGACTTGGCGGGTCCATCAGCCCTGTGACGCCCTGAGGTGCACTCATTGGTCCATTGACCGAGCCACCGCCCCAGGTAGGTCACGCACTAGCAACGCATGAACTCAGGGCCTAAAGTCTCAAAATCAACTTTTATATCTCATATATCATTTCCACAAAATGATTTGATTTCTTATAAAACAATAAAACACCAAAACAGCCCATAATCTCAAGTTTTAAAACCTGCTCGCCCATGGTCAGCTCGCCCGACATGGCTTGCCCATGGAAGCAGCTCGCTGTGGCGGAGAACATGTGTTCGCCCGCCCTCTTTGCTTTTAAAATCTGAAGCAAAACTGGCTTGCCCTCTGTGGCTCGCCCAGAAATCAACTCGATAAGACGGTGAATTAGTATTCGCCCGCCACTTAGCTTTTCAAAACAGAAATCTCGTTGATATCAGTTCGCCCGCCTTCAGTTTAAAACAAGGGCCGCCCGCCCAACATCTTAAAAAGGGTTCGCCCGACTACGGCTTTACCCGGATTTCTCTTTAAAACAAGGGCACTCGCCCTGTTCTCATAAAAGAGAGCTTGCCTCTTGGCTCGCCCCACTTTTCTATACAAAATAGTTCGCCCACATTTAAAACTCAAAACGGTGTATATAAATTATAAAAAGGCTTGGCTCGCCCGCCAATACTAATTCGTCCGACATTAAAATACAAGGCTTACCAACGTAAATAAAGGAATTCACCCGCCCTGTATCATTTCACCCAACAAAACAACATTAGGCGGCTATCAGCTCGCCTGCGATCAACAACTATCAATTTAACTTCTTAAAACCATGCATGTCAGAAAACAAAACATTTAACTTAATGTTTTCATAATATTTACTCCACAGGACATGCATTACTTCACACACATCTCCCTTACCTTGTTCAACGAAGTCTTGCTTCGCCCGGCACTCTGTTCGCCCATAGCTATTCCCAATTATCGGCTGCAAATTATATATAAATTTCATTAATATTTTCTTTATATATCACTTGGCGAGAATAAATCAAATAACTACTCGCCCAATCAGATTCCCAATTAGTTCGCCCGCCATTACTCACGAAGCCTTCATTGGCTAACTGTGGAAGTTCACACACAATCCTTCTCGCCCAATGCCTTCGCATTAGAGCTCGCCCGTCATTCACTTTACTAGAATTGGGCGTTCTCGCCCACAAAATTACCTTGGCGAGTACTTAATATCTATTTGCCTCATTTACGATTACTATTTTCAACTTGGGCGATCACTGTAGTCGCCCTTGTCGTCACCTATTCCATAATTTTCCTTGTTTTCCTATTTTCCAAGGATCTAACTAAAACCAAGACTGTATCTATGTTTATTACTGCATAAATCATAGAAATCTATCAGTGAACATCAAGAACACCTCAGAAAATATGAAACTCACCTCAACCAACTGCACTTCCAAAACACGTTGTTTTTCTGTCTCATGTTGGCCTCTATTTGCTTATTCCTTCAGCTCACCAGGCTAAGAAAGAAAGGTTTTATAAGCATGTTTACTGGTTTAGCCAACTGAAGAGTGAAACTCAGTAGATCAAACATGGGAGAGAAATGGGAGAAACAGAGAAATAGCTCTCGTGAAGAAACTGAAATTGGCTAACTCGTTTTTCATCGATTGTCTCTGCTTATATAAACATTCTCAGCCAATCAATAGCCACCGCCTGTCTCTTATCCTGTTTCTTTCATCATTCCTCACGTCTATCATGCATTTAATGCATGTAGAAATCTGAAGCACAAATGGCGTGAAAGTCTCCCTTTCACACGCCTTTTTCTTCTGCTGCAGCCTTTGTTTACTTCCTCAACCAATAAGGCTAATTCCCTTGTTGACTTTCACATCTTCACCATTAATTGTCTTCAACCGTATCACTTACAAGTCAATTTTGGCTGCTAATTGTTTTGAAGCCATTTTCCTTTGTCCACCCAAGCTGATTCCCGGTCTCCACCTCGTCTGCTCGCCACACTACACCAGTTCGCCAGCCATTCAGTTGCCAGCTTTATCTTGGCAATTAAAAGAAATTCTCTTTTTTTCTTTACAATTACCTTGAGACTTAGCGAATGGCAGTTGCCTTCTCGCCAAATAGGCTATTCTTTGCCTCTCAATATGGCGATTACAAGTTCTCGCCCAATTAGGCGATCACCGGGAAAGATCAACTCGCCAACCTTGTTTTGATTCACCTAACACGTTGGCGAAAACACCTATTCGCCCACTCCATCGTCCAACTCGCCGTCATCATTGGCGATCACTCCATTAACTTGCTCGCCCATTGGCGAGCCGTTTCATCATGGTACTCGCCCGTCGAGTATTTCACCTAATTGGCTCTGTTCTCATCTCAAATAAAAGAGCTTTTCACTCTTTTTGGAATTTAACATTCATTATTTATTTAATTTCCATTTTCAATTTTATGAGATTAAGGTCTACTGTAGGGTAAAAATCAGATCTTACATTTCTCCCCACCTTAAGAAATTTGGTCCTCCAAATTTCAACCATACCTATCAGTGAAGAAACTCTGGATAGTTCTCATGCATAAGGCTTTTAAATTTTCAAGTTGCCTTATTCTTAATATGATACCATCAAAGCACTTTAGCCATAACATGATCTTAGATCACAGCACTTTATCACTGCAATTTATCTTTCCTATCCAGAATCCGTATCAATTTCTCAACGTCATTCATGTCCTCTCTAATCTCTAGGACTCATTTCGAATCACGTGAGAAGGATATGGATAATACTTTCTCATTATTGAAACATGGAACACATTGTGCACTCCTGGCAACTCGAGAGGTAGTGCACGTCTTTCATATGATCTAAGATCTCCGACGATCCAATACATCGGAAACTCGATTTCCCTCTTACTATGCATCTCAATGGTGAGACCTTAATATACATAACCATAACCTCTTGTATATCTCAAGAAGTCTGTTCGATCAAGTCGAAAATAGTTTTCGGTCTCCCATTTCGCATGCTATCGTGGATTATATCGTCTGCTAAATAACCTCCTTCAAGTGCTATGTCTATACTCTCTTGTGGCCATTATTATCAACAAACTCTGCCAGGGTAGAGGATTATCCCAGGAGCCTGTAAAATCAACTGCACCTGCTCACACCATATCCTCGAGCGTCCATATCATACGCTCGGACTGTCTCTCAGTTTGCGGATAATTTGCGGTGCGAAACTCAATCGGGATCCCATAGCTTCATGTAATCTCTCTCATCACTGAGATACGAAGCCGGACTCCCTATCAACTATAATGCTCACTGGAATACTGTAAAACCTCACCATTTCCCTGACACATGATCCGGCCAAGGCATTAATTAGCTCAACAAATTCCAAAATCAAGGAATGAGCAGACTTACTAATATATCCACAACTATCCAGATAGCATTTTACTCTTTTCAATTTTCACTGAGTATAGGAAGTACCTCTAATATAGGTATTTTTCTTCCGTATCACCTTCTCAACTCTTATTTAATCTCGTCTCCAATATGAGACCATGAATATCTCTTTATACTCCTCATTGTCTCTAAGAGTACTGCCCGTTTCTTCAGGCCATCAATAATCATTCCTTTGGCGCTCTCCCGCGCTCTAGGATTATTCTCTCAAGTGTGTTGGCGACCACCTTGTTCGCCCAAATCTCACAACATTTTATCCGGTGTTGAGCAATCACCTCACTCATGGGTCGCCCATCCCGAATTTTCTCAAGGTCCTGAAGAATCTCGGGTGTCTTTTCTCAAAACCAATTTACACTCCCTCGAGTCTTTTATCATCCTTGAGAGTTAGTAACTCATCTATACTATTTATCACTTATCATCTCATTCAATGCTAGTCGATTATAATTTGGTGACTATCATGTAGATAATTTTTAATCATTCGTATGTAATTGTCCCAGTAGTCTCTAAAATACCACGCACTCGCTCTCAATATATCTCGGAGCGTCCACACAATGCGCTCGGATATCTATATCAATCTGAGGCGGTGCTAACAGTAGAAATTTGGAATCCCAAAGCCTCTTGCTATTCTCTCAAAGCATATGGCGAATCAGGAATCCTATCACAAGTATCCACTAACTGGAACTTCACATACTCCCTCTCTATTTCACCAATATATATCGACTAAAGCACTCATTACATCCCGAAATCTGATGATGAAGAAGTGAAATAATTTGGTTACTTAATCCATAATCATTTATATAACATCATGGTTCTTTCGGATTCTTCACCACCTCACAATGATTGTTTCATGATTAATCTAGGACTGCTTTTCTTTTCCAGACCTTACTATTAGCCACAGATCACGTCTCAGGTAATCATTTTCCTTTCGATTACTTCTTTTATCTCAAATGATCATTCTATCTCTTATTCTCCTAGTACATGGAGAATATACTTTTCCGTAAATCATTTTCTGAAATTTAATTTATTATTATTCAGATTTTCCTCACCACTTTATACAATTTCACATGCCCAACATGGTATTCATATGTATATCCTTTTTTTCAGAATTAGCAGTACTTCTTGTATCTACTCCTCTGAGTATGACCATTTCATCTTCTTAATTCTGGCTTTTCATTAATTCCAGCCATAATTACATAATGATCAGAGGAAATCACATTTATTCGTAAACTTGGGAACTACCTCATAACTTGTGTTCCCTAGTCATTATATGACTTGTCTTCTCAAGACAATTTCTTTCTTTTACATTCATCACCACTATCGTTTTTCCACTTAATATGGTACTTTACTGTCACTATCTCATAACCATTTCGAATACTGTATTCACACATACCCATTCACTTCTACTTTCTCCCAATTAAGTATTGGATCAATAAGGTAGCAAATTCCATAACCTCTTCAACAATTTATTTGTGCTGTACGGGTAAAACTCATAAATTTTATACCCCAATAAGCACACTTTAACCTCTAGCACACTTTAACCTCACTTAAGTAGTAAAATCGTTTACTCAGACAATTTTAACGTCTACTTAATCATTTGAGACCTCACGTCTCTAATATACATATTTATTTTCTTTAAAATCATCCTAGTTGGCTCTAGGCACACAAATAGGAAGGATACTACAGTCGGCTAGGGATCCAGATAGAATATGATAGGTATTTTAGAATACCATACTTGTTCCGGAACCTAGAAGCAACTGTAGAGAGTACTACTCCCATTTTTTTTAAACGATAAAGTTTTCGTTTTCACCAGTTATAACAAACTAGTTTAATTCTTTACTTATCAATCTCTCAAAATAATTTCTCAAGCTCTACTGATTCATTGGTAAGAACTTACAAACAATTCCTATTTCAATTCACCAACCTCTAAGCTTGTCAACCAAATCTCGATGCCAACTTTATCATTTGGCAAATACGAGACATTTCATTTTCTTGGCGATTACAGCTTTTATTCTATTCACCACATTGCTTTAATTCATATCATTGGCGATCGCTCTTCTCGCCACTTTGCTATGATTTACACCAAAATTTGTTGATCAGCTTACTCACCATACTCTTTGGGCGATCATCATTAAAATTATTTGGGTGATCAGTATCCTTGCCCATTTTAGCAATTCATGTTATATTGGCGGACTAGTGTTAGTTCTCGCCATCATCTAACTCGCCCACACCATTGGCGATCATACATTTGCACGCCCATTGGCGAGCTATCCCAATGTAGTTCTCGCCCATCGAGTATTTCTTATAAATCTTATAATACCACAGTTTTATGGATATCGTAACGGACTAGCCCAACCGGCCATGGCAACCCCCTTTTTGGGCCCATCGACAACGATTGCTGTGACATCGCTACTCATCCATACTATCCTCTTTGGTGATCACCTCAATTGCCCGGTTCTTCCAACCGTGCTCGAGTTCGCTCATCTCAAGGTTTTCTTTCTCATCCACAGACTTAAACACTTGACTTCCTCAAATGTCAAGTTACATCCATTCTCCTAAAACATAAGGAGTATATAAAACCAGTTTACATCATTTCTCACCCAATTCACTTTAAATTCAAACCCCAAAATCCTCAACAAGTATGACTATCTCGCGACCTCTCATAACTTATACTCTGGGTCGCCTTACTTATCAATATATCAGTAGGGTCCACAATAGAATTCATCCTTTATACCATCAAATACTCATAATATTTCACCATCAATTTCTATTTTAAATCCATTCAATCACTTATAACTTTGAAAGATAACATATTAACATAGGGGTATATTCACAATTTCCCCTTTAAATTTTCTCTCATCAATATAATTCCAAACACGCGATCCTAAGGTTTATATGTTAATATTACCCCTATTTATCTCAATATCATCATTTCAGGATCTTAATTCGATATGGACAGAGAAGTCCTGGTGGGGCCCTCACCGAGTTCCTCACTGTACCTTATCGAATAGACCCGACATTATGATGATAAGATCGCCTATCTCATGCAAAATTTCCGGATTACTATTTCTATTTGTAACCCATAATTCATCAACTTTCACCACATTTCACCACTTAATTCATTTCACAGTCATTCGACTCCTCTATACATTCAGACTATACAGTACTACAGGGGATGTTAACCTTTCTCAACACTTCCCATGCTAAAGGCATCAACAGACATCAGACCAACCCAAGCTCTGATACCATTAAATCTGTAACATCCCGTTACCACATTTTTCACGTATTTTCATATCACTTTACCGGTTGGGCTGTCTGCGATGCCATTAACATTCAACAGTAGCAAGGATAAATGATAAACATTTATCTATTAATTATGGAATATGCAATTTCTTTTCATTATTCCTTACATCTGACATCCCCTATTAACCTTTATTGCACTAAGGTAGTACTGTATACACATGTCTGAAATGTAAAAGAGAAAAGACTGTACCTGTCACGTTTAATGTGCCATGCCTTAGTGCTTTAAGCATAGCTATACCCATCTGAGAACTAATTCTCCCAACTCCGTGTACTTCTTATCTGTGGAGTTAAAACAAAAGGGTGAGCGATTCATACGCTCAGTAAAGGAAACATATGCTGCTTTAAATAAAGCAAAGCTATATACCACAACTCATTTGTTCTTTTCTTAACAATAATCCAGTAGAAAAGACAGTGGATATATAGTAAACAACTCTCTTAAAACACCATTAAATCACCGACTAACAGTTTACTTTAAAATGTAGTAAACACTATTGAGGATTTCAATACTCCTCACAGTAATTAGAAACTGATAAGTTGAGACTAGGCAACAAATAAATCATGCTATCATCGTTCCCCCTCCACCTTGGGAGAACGAAACCTGCCGCTTTTGGGGTGCACCCGTAGGCCATCGCCCCTCACGGCTATCTCAGATCTATGGCCATAATCTAAAGGGGTCCTCGGGTCCACTTGCCAAGTGACCTCGAGACCGCTGATGACTTGGCGGGTCCATCAGCCCTGTGACGCCCTGAGGTGCACTCATTGGTCCATTGACCGAGCCACCGCCCCAGGTAGGTCACGCACTAGCAACGCATGAACTCAGGGCCTAAAGTCTCAAAATCAACTTTTATATCTCATATATCATTTCCACAAAATGATTTGATTTCTTATAAAACAATAAAACACCAAAACAGCCCATAATCTCAAGTTTTAAAACCTGCTCGCCCATGGTCAGCTCGCCCGACATGGCTTGCCCATGGAAGCAGCTCGCTGTGGCGGAGAACATGTGTTCGCCCGCCCTCTTTGCTTTTAAAATCTGAAGCAAAACTGGCTTGCCCTCTGTGGCTCGCCCAGAAATCAACTCGATAAGACGGTGAATTAGTATTCGCCCGCCACTTAGCTTTTCAAAACAGAAATCTCGTTGATATCAGTTCGCCCGCCTTCAGTTTAAAACAAGGGCCGCCCGCCCAACATCTTAAAAAGGGTTCGCCCGACTACGGCTTTACCCGGATTTCTCTTTAAAACAAGGGCACTCGCCCTGTTCTCATAAAAGAGAGCTTGCCTCTTGGCTCGCCCCACTTTTCTATACAAAATAGTTCGCCCACATTTAAAACTCAAAACGGTGTATATAAATTATAAAAAGGCTTGGCTCGCCCGCCAATACTAATTCGTCCGACATTAAAATACAAGGCTTACCAACGTAAATAAAGGAATTCACCCGCCCTGTATCATTTCACCCAACAAAACAACATTAGGCGTCTATCAGCTCGCCTGCGATCAACAACTATCAATTTAACTTCTTAAAACCATGCATGTCAGAAAACAAAACATTTAACTTAATGTTTTCATAATATTTACTCCACAGGACATGCATTACTTCACACACATCTCCCTTACCTTGTTCAACGAAGTCTTGCTTCGCCCGGCACTCTGTTCGCCCATAGCTATTCCCAATTATCGGCTGCAAATTATATATAAATTTCATTAATATTTTCTTTATATATCACTTGGCGAGAATAAATCAAATAACTACTCGCCCAATCAGATTCCCAATTAGTTCGCCCGCCATTACTCACGAAGCCTTCATTGGCTAACTGTGGAAGTTCACCCACAATCCTTCTCGCCCAATGCCTTCGCATTAGAGCTCGCCCGTCATTCACTTTACTAGAATTGGGCGTTCTCGCCCACAAAATTACCTTGGCGAGTACTTAATATCTATTCGCCTCATTGACGATTACTATTTTCAACTTGGGCGATCACTGTAGTCGCCCTTGTCGTCACCTATTCCATAATTTTCCTTGTTTTCCTATTTTCCAAGGATCTAACTAAAACCAAGACTGTATCTATGTTTATTACTGCATAAATCATAGAAATCTATCAGTGAACATCAAGAACACCTCAGAAAATATGAAACTCACCTCAACCAACTGCACTTCCAAAACACGTTGTTTTTCTGTCTCATGTTGGCCTCTATTTGCTTATTCCTTCAGCTCACCAGGCTAAGAAAGAAAGGTTTTATAAGCATGTTTACTGGTTTAGCCAACTGAAGAGTGAAACTCAGTAGATCAAACATGGGAGAGAAATGGGAGAAACAGAGAAATAGCTCTCGTGAAGAAACTGAAATTGGCTAACTCGTTTTTCATCAATTGTCTCTGCTTATATAAACATTCTCAGCCAATCAATAGCCACCGCCTGTCTCTTATCCTGTTTCTTTCATCATTCCTCACGTCTATCATGCATTTAATGCATGTAGAAATCTGAGCACAAATGGCGTGAAAGTCTCCCTTTCACACGCCTTTTTCTTCTGCTGCAGCCTTTGTTTACTTCCTCAACCAATAAGGCTAATTCCCTTGTTGACTTTCACATCTTCACCATTAATTGTCTTCAACCGTATCACTTACAAGTCAATTTTGGCTGCTAATTGTTTTGAAGCCATTTTCCTTTGTCCACCCAAGCTGATTCCCGGTCTCCACCTCGTCTGCTCGCCACACTACACCAGTTCGCCAGCCATTCAGTTGCCAGCTTTATCTTGGCAATTAAAAGAAATTCTCTTTTTTTCTTTACAATTACCTTGAGACTTAGCGAATGGCAGTTGCCTTCTCGCCAAATAGGCTATTCTTTGCCTCTCAATATGGCGATTACAAGTTCTCGCCCAATTAGGCGATCACCGGGAAAGATCAACTCGCCAACCTTGTTTTGATTCACCTAACACGTTGGCGAAAACACCTATTCGCCCACTCCATCGTCCAACTCGCCGTCATCATTGGCGATCACTCCATTAACTTGCTCGCCCATTGGCGAGCCGTTTCATCATGGTACTCGCCCGTCGAGTATTTCACATAATTGGCTCTGTTCTCATCTCAAATAAAAGAGCTTTTCACTCTTTTTGAAATTTAACATTCATTATTTATTTAATTTCCATTTTCAATTTTATGAGATTAAGGTCTACTGTAGGGTAAAAATCAGATCTTACAACAGTGCATCTTGAAGCCTGTTAAAATATCTTCCGTGACTGAGCCATAAATCCATCCAATCTGTAATGCAAACAATTTTCATCAACAGTAATCCCCTCAAGTTACTGCGAAGACAAGGGGCTTGTTATAATATTACTCACCTTTTTGCCCCACTCTGTTTTCTCTTCATAGCCACAGCTAATTACATGAATGGCCTCCTTAATAAGTGATGTGGTATTACTGCCTTCAGGAAGGCCAACGTCTTCCATCAGAGTAGCGATGAAGACTGGTGATTGCCTGAATCGTTTTTCGAAATTCTTCTGTGACATCAGTGATGATTTCTCCAATTCCTCATATCATTCAAGCCCCTCTTCAATCTCTTCAAGATCAAAGACTGGTGCAGACCTTTCTCACATAGTTCTTTCCCATCAGTTTCTTCTTCTTGGTGTATAGAAGACCTCCAAGTAAACCCTTTTTCTCTCGTTTCTTCTTTGATTTTTTCCTTGACCCTCCACAGCAACAGCAGCACCATGAAGGCCAGCAATCGCATGTCATCTTAGGTCGCTTCTGGGAGACTGGTGGATCATAGCCATACAATGCCTGCCCGTTGAAGACACACGATGTGCCTACATATACAGGGCCTTGAAGCCCATCTAACCCTAACATGTTGATCTATAGCCAAGAAACACGTTGTAGATGTCAGGCAACAATTTTTCAAAGTCAAAATGGAAAAGAAAAAAGGCAAACAGAGTAATATCTGTGACGTACATCGAAGAAGACAACGTTTCGGTTAGCGTATCTATCGTGTGTTGATCAATACCATCAAACCTCTGTGGAAATTGAACATAGCAAAGCTTCTTTCCAAACTGGGGATCCATTGAAAAGCACATAGCTTCCCTTAGGGCCTCGCTGTTGTTGATATAATGATCACAATCCAGATTCAACATGTAAGGTGCATTAGTAAGCACCGCAGACTCGAACCTGGCAATAACATCCATGATTCAACAAAAGCAATAAATCATTAGCCGCATCCTTTTGATCTCACGAACAAACCAAACAAGAAATTAGATAAACAGTACTTACCAGAGCATTCATGGCACCGGCTTTCTTGTGGTGCTGATAACCAGGCCGTTTCTCACGAGATACATACACAAGGCGAGGCAACTCCTTGCCATCCACATCAAGTGCACCCGCATTTCATAGATAAACCTGTAAAGCAAGTAGCTTTTAAGTTTCATTGTGATATCGTTTAGTTTTCAGCGATAAAAAGATATTTGATGATCTTAACAAAGTACTTGAATCATCCCAGGATGATCACGAGTGTTATTCCGGGCCATGGGGTGCCATCCTGCATCACCCCTCCTCCTTCTGGTTTCTTCTGAGCCTTTGCTACCAGCGCATTGATTCTCACTTTAAATTCTTCATATTCCCTCTACAGTAAACCATAAGGAATATATCTTTCATGTTTTACCACGATGAGGTACATTAGTAGCACAAAAATGTGAACAACGAGTTTGGCAACTTACTTTCATGGCTCTGCGTTCTTTTACAAAGCTGGGATGCACCTTGTCTTTCAAGTAATCATCTTCTCGGAGAAATAAAACTCAGGTGCCCTAGGCTCGACATTATGCTTCTTGCAAAACGGAACCCAGCTCCTCGCAAACTCAGCGGTTTCTGATAGTGTGTCGAAAAGAAGCATGGAAGCTCCATCATCCGATACAGAACGACTTACTTTCTCAACATGATAATCGACAGACAGAATTGATAGAACCATGTTTGCTGTTATGATGGGTGGTTCCTTGTGAGGGTCAACAGTACTCACGAAGACATCAACCGGGCCTAGTTGATTTGGCTCTCCCTCACGCTCAAACCTCAAGGACAGGCGATCCAGGTAAGTTTCACGGGTAATGGGGAACCATTTGGGGAACTGGTAGAGTATCCAGGAGAATGCAAACCACACTTCACATATAACTGAGATGAGCCATAAGGGAAAAGCATCATAGGCCAGTGTTAGAATACGAAAACGGAGGGACAAGACCAGAATGATGAAGCGGAGGACGATGACTATCCGATAAGGGTTGATCAGGCTTGAGAAGATTGGGACTTTTCGCCAAAGTGGTTGTCGAGCTTCAGCCATGCTGCAAAAGAAATGAAAAGAATACTGTTGTTCAGGGTGGTGTGCATATTTGTATCCAGTGGTTTGAAGTGCAAGAGAGATGAACTTACAGGTAATCATCTTCTTCAGCTTGATCATTTCCTCCATCATCATTGCTCACCAAACCTCTTTTTTCTTGCCTGACTTTCCATTTCTCTACTCTCTCTCTCCATTCTGCGCTGCCATAGATCTCTTTGTCGCCTTCAAAATCCTTCCCCGCAGCTGCATCCGTCGACAAACCCACCCTTAAATCTAAAACTAAATCATGGTTTTAAAAGGAAAGCAAAATAAAGTGAAACATGCAAATTTTGTTGCGCTTACTGCTTCCTGCAAATGAGAAAGCTGGAGCATTAGGATGCCATTGCCGATTATTATAGTACCCATTTTCCTGCAAAATTGACCATCTTGGCCTTATTATTCTTCTTACTTGTAAACGCTCTCTTTTACATCAATCAACTCATTTTAGCTGATAAGTTCATTAAAAGTAAAAAACATGGACAACCATTATTAATTTGAAATTCAAACTATCTGATCTGATTAATATTGTTAGGACAAAACTTAAATACAATTAACAGTTCTAACATATGGAAAAATGTAAGTATATTTCTTGTTATTAATACTCTGGTATAAATAAGACAGATGTATACTTATGAAATTACATTGTCTGATATATAATTAACTTACACGTTGTCGATCTTAGTCATATTCCTTGCGGTTCTTAATCTGAAATTCATCATCGAAATCATCTAGGTCATGAGAGTTATCTTCCTCATCTCCTGCAAGTCTTGGACTACCTGCGGGACAATAAAAAGACAACATGTAATATTATGGACTACCTGTTCAAACGAATTTCTGTAACAAAATACCAATGAAGTCTATAGAAAACATAATGGAGATGAAACGAAAAGAGAGTTAAATAGATTATAACCTTTGTGACGCCTGTAGCGAGTGTTGCACTGAGGGCAGCACTGGGTTCCTTCACTCCTCTCATGCTCATAACAAGGCCGGCAAACCGGGAACCTACACACATGACAAGCCACAAACAACTCTCCATCTTCCTTGTGCCCAACCTCATCCCCACAAACTCTGCATATCTTTCCTGAAGACTGCCACCCCACATCACATTCTTAAGAAACACATTACGGAACTAAACATTATAGAGACGTAGACTTGAAGCAAAATTACGAAAGCATGCCTCGTAGACGGTAAGTGAACGAAAGCCAGCCATGGCAAGCAGAGAAAAAAAAATGATTGAAAGGAGACGAAAAGGATATGACTATATGAGACAGAGACGCGGTGAGGGGAGGGAAAGGGAGAAGGGGGTATTATAATGGGAGAGTGAAGAATGTAAGTGAAGTATCAGAGATGAGAGGTATGTTGTGAAAGGGAGAAACGTAAGAGAGTGACTACCAAACTGTGAGTTGAGAAGTCGTAGGTTTGAGTCTAAGAGACGCCTAAGGAGCGGTAGGAGGGAGAAGAGGAGGTTTACTTGCTTGAGCTGTGCCAAACGCCTGGCATTTTTTTTCCATGAATTGGCTACCTTCGACTCAAAGGCAGGGGCGTCGTCCGATCCTATCAAATAAACTTAGCTGAAGGTACACATTTACGCATTTCTTGCATGAGTCACGTACCCCACCATGCCCAAAAACCAAGCATACATTCACAGGTTTTTGATAAAATAGGAAAATATATATAGTTTTACAATAATTGAAACACTCTGTGTATTCTCCACGTTGGAAGCGAAACCTTTGCTCTGTATTGTTTGTTTCTTTCACCATAGAAGTATTGCCAAGGCATATGGTGTTCCTTTAGCTTTTTTTGTTTTTTCATAACAAGGTACAAAAGCACAAAAGAGATTCGATTCTTTGATCTAATCTCTTTTAAGAAAAAGTAACAACTAACACTTTAGATTTAATCTTTCCTAAAAAGATAGTAATTAGCACTTTAAATCAATCTTTCCTAAAGAAAGATTACAACTAGCACATTGAATCTAATACATTCTAAATGAGTTCCTTTAGCTTTGCATGTGTGCCCATGCAGCTTCCATCAGTTTATCCAACCTTTCCTTTCTGACATACCTAGAAATTCTATTAACACCCCAGGATAACATTAGCTGGAAATATTCAAACAAGGGTCGATGTCAATTGTATTATTCATATACAAACACAGATACACTGGTAATAGTTCGAATTTTCCTTTAACGGAAGACTAGTGGTTACCGGGCAGGATTGTAATGAAAGCCATGTACAAATCTAGGAGTAGGAATTTTATTGATATCTTTTAATGTAAAATCTGAATTTTATTTTACTGTATACCGTATGTGTACATTATTGATAGTGGAAATAAATTATTTTAGTGAAATTAAATAATAACCGAATGTGAATTTCCACTTTTCATTTTATGTTATAATGTACATATGGTGTATAAAGAGTAGATGAGATTTAATTATTTAATTAAAGTATGAAAGCATTAAATGAGGGGATTAATGACTATAGGACAAAAATGAAGAAAAGAATACGAAGATAGCCAATCAACGTTGGCTGGAAGAGAAGTTGGCGTGGAGAAGGGAAGAAAAGAAAAGAGAAAAGTCAAGGAAAGGGGGCGGCAGTGGACTTCTCGCCAATTGCTCTCCTGACAAGGGGAATAAGCAATAAATGGAAGAGAAAATTAGTCAAAAAGGAAGGAAGAAACGGACTGCAACGGGAAGCTTACCGCCGTTCCTTTTGTCACCAATTTCTCTGGGTTTTAATTGCATGAAAGACGTGCAATGATAACAGAAAACAGGATAAGAACATGTGTTAGATTTTAAGTGGAACTGAATGGCTATATAAGAAGAGTTCCGAAGGAAAAATCGATGGAAACAACTTCATTTTCCTCAAAATCATTCTCGCCCATTCTGTTTTCATTGCAAGTTCACCAATAGTTTTTCCTCTACTTCCATAAGTGAGCCGTGAGATTCATCTTTGGTTAACTAAACATTTATCTAGTGTGTGAAGAACTGAGGAATAAGCAAAGTAAAGCTAGTTGAGGCAAGAAAGCACTCTGCTCCAGGAAGTGCAACTCAGTTGAGGTGAGCTTTCATATTCCTATGGTTATTGTGATAAATGAGGGTATATTTCTATGTTTATAACATGATAAACGTAGATATAGCCTGGTTGTAGTTAAATATTGTGGGACTATATAAGAAATTAGATGGAAATGATTAAGAAAAACAATAGGCGAGCAAGGAGTATTCGCCCAAAGGGCGTGGCGAGTACAATGCATACATGGCAAGGCGAGAACATGTTCGCCAATAGTTATAGGATAATCTGGAATGTGGAAGTAAAGGCGAGGACCAATGATTGCCAATGAGGCGAGTAGGTAATAAAGAACTCGCCAAAGTGTTGTTCAAGAGGGCGAGGTAGCCAAGAGTTATCCAATTCATGGGTGAGCCCAATTATGAATGAAAAGCCACGAGTGGCGAACTGAATGGATAAGCATGGCGAGTTGAGCTCCTAAGCTGGGCGAACTCCCAGAAATGAGTTAATATCGAATGGCGAGCTCTTTGGGCGAATGGCGAACTTAGTTTCGCCAAAGTGCCACTATTATTAGGAAAATATAAATCGTTTCGGAAAGATATTCATAGTTTGAATAAATACTTTTGCAGACGGAAATTGAGGAAGCCGGGCGAGAAGCAAGGCTGCATCAGACGAGGTAAGGAAGTAGTATGTGATGAAAATGCATGTCCTGTGGAGTAAAAGTGTTAAGAAAATATTAGAAATTGTTTTGTTTTTCTGACATGCATTAGTTGATAAAATGTTTTGACTCTGGCGAGCTACAAAGTCGCCATATGTTGTTTTGTTGAACGAGCTACTTAGGGCGGGCGAGTAGTTTTATTCTAAGTTGAAACTCGTGCTAGCCAAGTGGCGACCTCTCCTTTATGAGAACCTGGCGAGTGCCTTTGTTTTAAAAGTTGGGAGAACTTTTTATGTCGTATGGGCGGGCGACTCTTATTTTAAGTAAAAAGCGGGCGAACTGTTATCAGCCAGCCATACTTTTGTCTTAAAAAAAAACTATGTGGCGGGCGAATAATAATTTGCCGCCTTGGCGAATTGACCAGTGGGCGAACTGATTTATGAGTATTTTCTCAACGCAAATTAACTAAATAAATAAATAAATTTTGAATAAATATTTTTGAAAAAAATAGAAAATGTGAAACTTTTGGGGCGAGTAGTCTCTTGGGTGAGTAGACTCTTGGGCGAGTAGACCCCTGGGCGAATTGATCATTGGGCGAATTGGCCAATGGGTGAGCTGACCCTGGGCGAACTAGCTGGGGGCGAACCAGCTCCAAACGTGCCCTTCTCTCATAGAAAATGTTGAATTTGAGGGTTGCTTTACTAGTTATAAACCCTTTTGGAAACCAAATCATTTTATGGAAAATGATACATATGATAACCTGATTTTGAGACATTAGGCCATGAGTTCATGCATTATCATTCATGTACTTTGCGTGACCCAGCTAGGGCGATGACTCGGGTCAAATAGACCAACGAGTGCACCCTAGGGCGTCACAGGGCTGATAGACCTGCCAAGTCTTCAGCGGTCTCGAGGTCACTTGGCAAGTGGACCCGAGGACCCCCTATAGATTATGGCCATACATCTAGTTGAGATAGCCGTGAGGGGCGATGGCCACGGGTGCACCCCAAAAGCAGATGACATACGTTCTTTGCATGATTTAGATTGTTGCCTAGTCTCAATTAAATGATTTATGAAAGGATCTGTTGAATCCTGTTTCATGTTAACTATATTCATTGTTTCCTAATGAGTTTGATCGTTAGGATAATTAAATGGTTTTTGAGAATATAGTTTTTTATATTTGTAAAGCAACATACACCTTCCTTACTGAGCACATTGTCGCTCATTCCTTATTTTTCCACTCCATAGATTGTTGAGCTAGGGCAAAGAGAATTACCTTCCTGAGATTTACTATTGAAGGTATGTTGTATTCTTTTATATATTCAGTAAAATGGTACAGTACTATTTTAAATAGAAGGGAATGTATAAACAGTTGTAAGTGAACCAATTTAATAGTATCAAAATTTTATATGATAAGAGACCTAAATTTTATTCAAGTAGCGAGAGTTGTTAAGCATCACAAATAGCCCAACCGGTAATAAGTGTAAGTTATAAGTAAGTAACATGTTAAATAGTGGAATTGGGATGTTACATTTAACAAGTTAAGAGGACAATGTTTCCTACAAAATGGGACATTTTCGCTGGCATAACTAATGCAATTTGTGCAACTGTATTTAATGCACCTTCATCTTCACTTCAGGAGGTTGGAGACTGGAAAATCAAACTCAACCTTCTTATAAACTTTGGTTTTATCAACTAAATATCAGAGCGCTTGTGTAATTTAATTGTCTACAAGGACTTAACAAGAGAGTAGAGGACCTTAAAACTTCAAAAGTTTTGTCCTTATCTAGACTTGGTCTGTCCTACTAGAGAAATTATTCATGAAATAATTATGCTTCTCAGTTCAAAGCTGTTTTAACTTGATTCTTCAATTCTTGGACGCTTTGAGGGTTGTGAACTCTCAGAAACACAGGCTTCGGCTTTGTGTGGATCACCAGTTTCATTTGCCTTTTGCTCTCCACCCATTTCTTCTGAACTTCTCTCCAACACGGAGTTAGCATTAACAGTGCCGGTTCCTGAATTTACATGATCCATCTGGGAAGGTTCCACTGCACTTTTTGCAGGAGACTCTTTGGTAGCATCCAGATTAGAAGATGGTACCTTCAGCTGGTCTAAACCAGATTTCTGCTTCTCAAACATCATTTGGAGGTACCTCCCTTGTTCTTCTATTCGCAACTGTAAATTTCTTTGAATCTGCAGAAAAAGGAAAGATATCAACATTACACCAACAGGCACCAGAGAGAAAACTGAAACCTCAATAGGTGATGGGTTCAGTCAGAACTTTGACAACAGTGCACACCTCCACAAGGCATAACGGATGCACTACACAGTAAATAAGTTCACCATTAAAGCCAATGTGTCTTTAACTTTAAAATGGCAGCCTACAAATATATTTCAGATAGACACTCTTTGTTCTAAGAATTATTAAGCACATCTCTGTGCCCAACGGTAATCAAGTCAGGCACATATATTCCCTCAAAGCAGTTACTGAAAAAAACTATAAAAAAGAAAGTGATTTATCTAAGCAACAGCCACATCACATGTGATATGATATCCCAGAAACAAAGACACCCTTCTCTATAATCCCCATAATCTGATAGGGGTAATGCATAATATCCAAGTGAAAAGAGTTCCAAAGAAAACAGTTTCTTTAAATGCCTGCAATCCAATAGGATTATGGCATCATATCCCCTCAATGTTCAAATACCCAGCAGATGCACACACCTACACTGACTACTAATGGCAGTAAAATCAGTTTGTCAAGGTTCCAATTCTGAAGCCATGTGCCTGAGTGAGAGCAAACCAGAAACATAATTTCTACTTGTCTAAAAGGAGAAAAAGATTTTATATTTCTCTGATTCCTCCAAGGCATATTTAAAAAGATGGATTCTATTTAATTTGGTTCTCTTAAGTATGAAGTATGCTACTTTTATTCCCCCAAATCCTTTCTGACACAAATTCATACCTCAAGCTGTTCATGCAACCGTTTCTGGACTTCCATCTGTAATCGCAAAGCTTCAGTGATCCCCACACCCCTGCTCCAGTTCAAAATCAAAATTGCATTTAATACGATGAACTAAATTAAATACATCAACATGATGAAGTGTCATTAAACCTTTGAATACAAGGCATGTTGCTCCTTCTGGATTCCATTTGAAATCTTCTATAATCAAATTTTTCCACAATGCAACAACAAAATGGGAAAAGAATTGCCAATTTTGCAGCTTCTCTCCCCACCAAATAGAATTACCAAGGAACACTCTTGGCAAACTTTTTTTTTTTTGGTTTTAGAAGCATAAGACAAACTTATTTGTGACACAACTTAAACACTATCTAAGATTGAATGCACAGTCCACATCCAGTTAGGGGGTTGAATAAGAACTAATGGGACCCATCAACCATCCCTTTCATGGTTTCAGATAAACATTTGCCATCTGATGGATTTAGCAGATAGTTCACAAGATTTGAAGATGAAATATTTTCCAATTAGGAGAGTTCCTGCAAATTTTAGAAGACCCCTGTCTTATGTCACTAACCATGTTCTTAAAAAGGTGATAATCTCTGTTAGAAATGCAACATCCCACTCCTTTATAACAATAAAGTTCCAGAAAATTACTAAGTAGGTCACTCAGAATTTATAAAAGCCTCCCGGTTTAAAAGCAGATGCTCAAACAATCTGTCAATGATGCAATATTCCATGCCAAAAAAAAAGAATAAATAAACATACCACATCATATTATTAGAAATCCTTGACAAATCATTAGAGATTACTTACGTTTTCAAGTCCAGAGATGATATGTCTTCGATAGGAGTCAATTTTTTTTCTGAGGATCCTGCAATCAAGAGTGATTACTTCAGCTAGATACACAGTAATGCCTCCAATCTCGTATTGAGAATTTGTGAGGATCCAATATACACAACATAAGTCCCTTAAATCAGTTATAATCCAATAACCAAAATAACTGAACATGATAAAGTAACCTTAACTACAAAGATAACCACTTTCATGGATAAAGTAAGGAGGGGCAAAAAGTGAGTGAATGAGTAAAACCCATAAAGTTAAAATTCGAAATATGTAGTCTAAAAAAACTCCATCTCCCTTTGCAAAGTGATGTGAAAGGGCAAAATTAGCAAGGATGGCTCAGACTAAGAAAATCTAAACCAGATAAGAAATGAATCAGTGCAAGCTGATGTCAATGAATGACGGATGCAAATCCAAAAATGCACACTTAATCAAATGCATAGCTTTGGTGGACATAAATAACAGAAAAGGATGTTTAGTATCAATGCCACAAACCACAATCAAGAACTTAACAAGCACGAATCCATGTATAAAGATGAATCTGTATGCATATGTGCATGTGTGTGCCTAAAGGAAACAGTCATAGAGGCATAAAACACTTCTGGGAAACTGTAGTATTATATTTTGGCACCCAGAATCATCTCACAACAGATGCTGTCTCTTCTTGGATACTAAGCAATATCCCCAGCTTACCGTCCATCCAAAAACATTGCTATGATTTCTAATATATCAGTATGGGAGGATAGATTATTGAGTGCAACAATAGACGTGCATCACAAGTTTTGTCACCAGATAGCAAGATTCTGGAACCAATTTAACAAATGAAGAAAAAAAATGATCTCCACTTCATTGATGAGGACAAGATGAACTATATACCACTCAGTCTCAACAATCCGTCCATCCAAATACATAGCTAAGATTTCTAATAATCAGTAGGGAACGCTAGGATTATTGAGTGCATGGTATTGGTAGACGTGCATCATAATTTTCACTGACAGTCGAAGGTTTCGGAACTGATTCAATCAAGTGAAGAAAAAATTTATCTCCAAATCATTGATGAGGACAAGATGGACAATATAGCTCTCAATGATCCCTCTCTGACAAATCCCCCTCAACCCCAACATAAGTAACTAAGAGAAAATACAATGCACCACCCTTTCAAAGCATTATTTTCCAATAAAACAAAATAGGCTCTAAAAACATTCCTGCAGAGAAGTAACACAAATAAGGAAAAGGAAGAAACTAAAAGGGAGCTTGTCATGTACCTTCTGAGGACTCTGGTCTGTATCTGGCTGTCCTGTATTTCTGCAGTTAAAAGTAATATCTCCAGTTAAAAGGATAATCTAGCCAATGCCTTGAGGACAGATACAGGCATAAACTATTTAATAATTACAACAGAAGTGTATGTACCTGCAAGTGGCTTTTAACATGATAAATAGTCAGGCCTTCAACTTTCATAAACTTCAAGACGCCCTTTGGTGTAGCTCCTGTAAGTTGAAAACACCAAACGAATTTAAACATAAGCCTACAATTCTAGGCAAGCACTTTCAAGAGAGATGAAAGGTACACACTTTCACTGCCACCCAGGTGATTGACAGCCTCAACGAAGGCTTCATGAAGCTCTGGTGTCCATCGCATTCGTGTCTTTGCTGGGGCATTATTTGTTGATGGAGAGGGGTTTACAACACTGCGACTTTCTATAGAAGGAGAAGGAAGCTGCTGATGTGTTTGTGGTTTCTGCGCAGGTATGGTTGTGCAAGGTTTTGCCACCTGATATGCCATCTGAAGCAACAAGAGGGAACATTGAACAATGATAGAAAATGCCAAAAGTATTCAGTTATGTGGTTAAGCTGAATCTTCCATAGTTTGAAAACATCCACACCTTTGGTTCCAGATCCATAACATTGTTGTCAACAAGAAGCTCATTCCAATGAGAGCCCAAAGCCTCATCATCAGTAATAAGCTGGTCTGCCCATTCCTGCCAGTCGTTTCGTTTGCTGAAGTCCTCAGATGCCATGATACCACTACAACTACTGCTTTCTACTTGACTGTTCTGGACAGGGGTGCTTAGAGGAAAATCAAGAAAACTCGGATCTGTACACCAAGAACCACTATTTTCTTTGTTGTAATTACTTGATACTGAAGATGGCTGTAGCACTGAATTTGATGATTGTGGTAATGGCAAAGCTGCCGCATTAGTTGGCGCCTGAGAAATGAAAGGAGCGTTTCTTGAATGCCTCTCATGTGGTGATGCAGATGAATAATGAACTTCACTCGAAAATCCTGAGGATGACGAGAATATGTGACCAACCACTCCACTATTGGTGGGTACATGAGTTGCATGGCCCACAGGCCTTGTCATCATTTCCCCTTCTACAGACACCTGTTGAGTGTCAGGCAGCTTTGGATAAGTCTCTTCCAAATGAGCTGAGAGGGCTGGTAAAGATGATGACATCCCCAGGTTACTGAGCTGCCTCGCACCTGATCTCTGAATGGATAAAGCAGGTCGTGCCTCCATATTTGTCCCTGAATTGAAAATGAGGATGTCAACTGTTTGTCAATGAATATTAGCTTGATGTACAGTTCATACTCTTGAACCCTAAACCAATAAAAGCACCAGAAAGCACCCTTGTTACTGCTTCCAAATGCGATGCCACAAGGAATGTCAAAGCTTTTGGCATCAGTAATGTAATAAGTAAAAAAAATTGACGTATATAAAAGAACATCAACCCCAGAAAACTCCTAGGAAATACTGGTACCAAAATTAAGATGCACAGGTAAACAAGAAGGAGAAACACATGCTCACACACATTTTTACGGATTATGTTCAAAGTGTTAACAATGTGCTTAAACAAAATCCCACTCTGAAATTCCCAACAAAGGACTTCAGCTGGATGAATCAAAAAACAAAGTTGATGTGGTACAAGATTATTCTTGTTAGACAACTAAATTACCCAGAAGTTTATTCTATAGATTTTACATGTTCAATGTAATTTGTAGCATTTAGGGATTTATTAGGGCAATTATGGTTATATTTGATATTTCATTTTCTGTCAGTGTTCAGGAGGTTATATGGACCTATGTCATTTCAATTTCTAGTCACTTTTGGTTATTGAGATGTTATGATTTGAGATTTGACTTTTGAGTGTTAAGATTTCCATTCCGTAGGTTCTCTCAGTTCCCCTCCCCTATTCTTCTTTCTTTCTTTTCTATTTCTGCTGTTTCCTTCCTTCTTACTTAAAATTACTCTATTATCTATTTCCAAGTATCTCTTTCTCTTGCTTGGTCTACATTAAAAATACAGCACAGAAGTACGGAACAAACAATTGCAGAGATTCCATTTTGCAGATTTGCCATGTATGCTAGAAGTAAACAATTATTATAAGTCCAAAATGCATAGGAACTCGGAGATCAGAGCAGAATCCAATTTGAGTACCGGACAAATAAAGGAACAGGCTAAAGAGAGGAAGCAAGCATTGGTCTATCAATTCACAAAATCTTGATAAGGTGAAATGGGTCCTTTCCTGGCTTGAAGCCAATTACCATGTAAGTATCTATAACCTGTTTGCTGATATTGTGATGTGATGACAGAATCTATACCAAAACTGCTCAATACTGTTACATAGCCAGTCCTTGATAAGGAATGAGATGCAAAATTAAACTCACTATTTGTGATTCCCTCCATCATCAAGAATGCTCAAACTAGATTTATTACTCCAAAATGCAATATTTTCCTATTTTGCTATTTCTAACCTTCAATATGCTTCAGGTTTATCTTTGCATTCCAAAAAATCTTCTAATATGTCCTTACAAATGCAATATCAAGAATACATGCATTTCATCTCCAATGGTCCACCAATCCCATTAACCTAAAATATGCTTCTATTCATACATCTAAGCAAGAATTACAATACCTTTAATTAACTCTGAACCACCGCGGGCATTACATATTTCAGGATGACCATTAATAACTTTTTCATCCCTGATCCCATTGTTAAAACACAACCCTAAAACAGAACGTTTTAAGTCGAACAAACTTATCTTACATGGTTGGAACTTGACTAAATAAACGTTTTAAGCAATCCTACCTTTTCCATACATACATACATATATATATATATATATATATATATATATATATCAAACCTGTGATTTTTCCCAAAAAAAAAATCGAAAGCTTTGACATGCGAACACCATCCACAAAATTCCACCAAAACAGTGACAATAAGCTCCAAAGGTCAAAGATCGGAAAAACCAAAAACCAAAAGAAATTCACCCTATTAAGTGAAAATGTGAAGTTCACAGAAAAAAATCCATAAATCACAACGTGCAAAAACAGAGAATATCCCGAAAAAACAAAGACAACCCAATTGAATTACAACTTAAATATCTTCAAAAAGCAACAAAATTCAACTGAAACGTTATTATATAAAAGTCGATAAATTTCAGATTTTTCACCTATAAAAAATAAAGAGAAATTAAGCAAAAACAAGCAAATGGGTAAATGGATTCTTACCCTAAAACTTGATAGAAACCTCAGAGGATTGAAACCCACCAAAAAAATCGAATCCAAAATTTAGGTTACGGCAAGAAAGAAGGGTTGTGGAGGAAATTATTCTAGAATCATAAGTGGTTATTTTTCAAAATTCCGTCACCGGCGTTGGACCAACAAGGAAGTGAACAGTGACGAAGTGCGCTTTTGCTTCTTCTTTTGGACCATTCTGCTTCTGAAGTTAATAAGAAACAAACAGTGATTGGGCTCACGAGCCTCTCGTGGCGCGTGCAGAACAATCCCTCTGGAGACGGAGGGGAAAATAATTGAAATCTCCCCCGCAATTCGACGTGGATGGTTCTGATTGATAAGTTCGGAAATATCTGATGTGTTGCACGTGGGCGTTCGTGTAGCTCATATGACTAGAAAGGTGGTCTCTTTTTTTTTGGCTGGAAGAGAGGTGGTCTACTGGTCTTTCAGTTGCTATAAAACGGCTTTCTTTCTTTTTTTAATACTTTTAAAGCTTTGTCTTTCTTATTTGTTTTTTTATTTTGGAGAGAGTTTCGTGGGTGTGTTTTCTCAGACAGAAACATAGTTCAAGGGAATTTTTGTTTGACACGTGTCAAAATAGGGATGGTTCTTTTGTTTGTTTAACTGATAATTCATTGCAAAGACAATCAAACCATCACCCAGAAAGGTATTCTATCTTTATTTCCATGGATTTTGTGTCTTGGAAATTTAATTTATTTCATTTGTCTATTCTTTTGCTATAATTAACATTAACAAAACAAATCAAGCTCTCCAGCTTATTACAATGTTCATGGGTTGATTAGGAGGATTGCAAGTGTTGTTTAGTGATTGATGGCAAAGAAAAAAGGAAACTGTTATATGGTGGTTGGCATGTTATATGGAATCCTTGTATGAGATCCAATGAACCTGTTTGCCTAAAGAAATGCAACATTACAGGTTTGAAATTTGTCAGTTAAGAGCTTTGCTTTTCCTATGTGTTTTTGAGGAAACTTTGTACTTGTTGTCATTGTTGACATCTATCAGCATGCTAGGGATATCTGAGAAATGGCTCTATCCAGAAATTTTTCATTTCTTTCTCCCTTTCATTTATAGTTCTTTCAATATCTTTCTTTTCCTGCAATTTTTAGTCTAGGGAATTAGTTGGATGGAAGACTCTTGTTTCAGTTTGTTCACCCTATAAATATGGTAATAAGGGTTAAGTTGAGCAACTTTCTGCTCTTGGCCTTGAATGCTTAAAAATTATTCATAGAAATCAAATTCTGAATAGAGCAAAGAAAAGGATAGAACAGCCTCAGAAGTTGGCGGGTTTACCTCTCATTTCATGCTTTCTATTTGTTCTGTTATGCTTCAGACATAGCATTAATGGAACTGGTGCTAGAAAGACTATAATTTTGGACCCAGCTTGTAATTATTTCCTTCACACAGAAGTGGAGTTTTCATTAATGGTTCAGCAACTATTTTGGAATCTACAAAAGTCATATAGATGTTTGATTACTTATTAGGAAACCAAAAGTGTAGACTCCTACTCTAACAAAGGATACCTACCCTTTCAATACTTGGGGGAAATAACTGTGGGAGTCACTTCACTTGCACCACCAAGTTTCCATCTCTAGCATGAAAAAGCAAATCAAAGCAAAACAAGGGTTTATGCAGTTAGATTGCTGTCATCGCCTACTAATTTCAATGAATCAGTTTGCCATTTTCCTAGTGAGATGCTCTGTTCACTATAGTCAAAGGTTCTTCCCCAAGATGCTCACAATTCCCTATCTCTTTTGCAGTGTACATAATTCAAGACATATTGGATGAATTGGCATAATCTTGTCCTCTACAACTACTTTTATAGCTCAAATCCTCAATCAATAGTGTGTCGAGTCTGTAATCATTGGACGCAAGCTGCACGCTAGGAAAGCACATTGTCATCGCTGCTACAAGCATAAAAATGACAAGAGCTTGATAACTAGAAAAATCTGCAATAATATCTAAGAACAAACAACTTTTTATAGAGCACAAAACACTGAAATTTCATGCTGGCAATATCTGCTCTCTACAGATTGTGAAGGAAGAGTTTGTTATTTTCCAGTACTTTGATTCACTAGGCTTCAGGGAATTCATAGATGCTATAGCATTTATGGTAAGACGCTATACAACTCTATGGAGCTCCAATTTTCTGCTCTACCAATGGTTCTTGGTTCATCTGTCTTCTCCTTAATTCCAGTGTCTGATCAACTCTCAGAAGATGTATTTATCAGTGATTTTTATTTTGAATACTGAACAACCAGAAGAAAATACAAAGCAGATAACCTCTGATACCGCAACAATAATAACCAATGTTTAATTTGATTGGATTAAGTACAAAGCTGTAGATGGTAAACCTTTAGGATGTAATAGATGATGCATATAATTGATTCAGATAAAGTTTTAAGACAGGTAGTAAATGGAATTTGGCAGCTTGAATGTTCTCTTCGCATCTGGCAGGCCCTTTAAACTGCTCCACTGATCTCCAATGATTCCCCATATGCGGTACCCTTGATCCACCAATCTTTTTCTCACCTGGGACTTGTATTGTTGCACTTGCATGTATTCATCATCAAGACCCCTTCATTCAGAGTTAAACAAAATCATTCAGATCAGGGGAAAAAGATCAAAGATAATCAAAACAGAATGCCACTTTTGGAGAACCTTAAACTGTATTGACACAACTAGGTTTTGAAGTACTTAAACTACGTCTTCTCTGAAATGGCATAAGAATTATCAGTAGTTACAACTGCAGTTTTGAGAGATTTTTTAAGGTAAAGTTTGATCATAAACAGAGAAAAGTGAAATGGGAACACATCAAAAGACCATGTGTACAGCAATTTGATGGAGTTTGGTAAGTTGCTTACCTTAAGGTGAGACTAGTCCATCCATGGTATCCAACTTTGATGAGGTTATCAACAGTAGGAGATCTGAGGGTTTCTCTTCTTGAAGAGATTAGAAAGATTTTAATCCCTCTATCTTTGATGTCATGGAAAAGCTTGAGTGTGTGGTCTAGAGCTGGTGCCTTACTATTTTGCATCCATGCCTCCAAAGAAGTTGAATTCAGCTTGTTTCCCCTGGTTTGGTTTCAATCAGCATTTAGCAATAGAATTTAGCTCTGCTAAGCAAACTCAGATCTAACCAAATTCACTTGACAATATTATATGCAACTGTGGCAACATGACATTGACAAATTCATCCATAAAAGATAAAACATTTCCTAGCTTTCAGTAATGAGGTGTAGCAAATGTTATGAAAACCAGATCCCCTTGTCCAAGGAAAAAGTAGAAAGCAACGAACTATGCAATATCCAAAAACAGCATTAAAGAAGTATGATTTGGTATAAACGTACCCGAAACCATGTTTCTTGAAGTAAGGAATGGTAGAAATTAGTGTGTCGTCAACATCAAAAATCCATGCATCTTTACCATCACCTTTCAAAGAGCAACAACTGCTTAAATACAGTGTCACTTCCTCGATTGCTCTCTCAGAATCAGCCTTGTACTGAGACGAAGTCATGTACTTTTTGATGTATTCTACGCATTCTTGAGGCACTACTTCGAATTCCCTTATGTTGTTAAGCTCAACATTGATCCTCCAACTTTCACAGTAGTTTTTCAAGCTACCTCCTCTTGCATTTTTCCACTTTTGACTCAAAATGTTCCAGTCTGCAGCTGCTAGACCGACGAAGAGGCTCGTCAATGCCAAAACGAGCAGAGTTTTTCTTGCCATTTGCAGGGAGAAAGAGAGGGTGATGGATGAAGTCTGATGAATTAGGAATGTTGATGGGCATATAAAAGGATCACATGGGAGGTAGGGCATGGACTGGAGCCATTGCTCATTGCTCTGGCTTTGGAAAAATCACATGGAATGATGATTTATTAAAATGGTAGATAGTATATTGATTGAAGGTTAATGAATATATGGACAAACCAAAGGCTAGTCAAATTATGCTGCCCAACTCATGTTGTCCCCCCAAGCCATTTAGTTTACACCCTGGCATATATGATGTGCCCACGTTAGAAGGCAAAGACCTGCAGTAAATTTGGCGATCATAGAGATGACAAGGTGATACAAAATTAAATAAAAAATACAAAAATGACATAATTAAAATTTGATAAAAATATATATAAATATGATAAAAACTAAAAAAAATTATGTTTTACGTATCGATATAAATTTTGACACAAAAATTTTTTATTTATTGAACACGAATACAATTTTTTATAACACGAATATGATTTATATATATATAAATTGTCAAATCTATCGCACAGCATCTTTTAACTTTGGATCCTGTGTCTGATGCAGTGCCACAGGTACTTTTAAGAAACTTTCTCAATTATTTCAGGGCTAGAAGAAGAGATATGCACCGTAATTCCTGCCATCAAACACGGAGTATTCATTTTCCTTCGTCCATTTTGGTTTTGGTAGAATTACTTTTTCCTTCTGTGCTTCATGACTTAGTGTGTTGTTGAAGTTTAGGAAAATAACACAATTGATGCTAGGAGATGATAATTTGATGCCAACCCAAGCCAAGGTCAAAGATGATGAACATTTTACAAGACATAAATATGATCAAAGTTTAATATATCCGAACTTTTAGCTTAAAAAGAAGAGAGATTGCTGTGCTGTTTTCTGCTGATAAATTCCGTATAGCTGAGACAAAAGATAAGACTAAAACCAACAAAAAGATGCCTGTTAACAAAAAAGAGAAAAAGCAGTGGATAGTGGTAGGGCCCAAGACGCGGCTCTTTAATCTTTTTGACAGCGACTGTGGGCCAACAGAATTGATGGTTGGCCAGCCAGTGAATAGATTATATCTTGTAAGAAACTGCCCTTTTTTTTATTCCTTTTACGGTGAGGGAGTTTATGAACCAGTTCGTATGCCTTTCGAAATTAATTATTTTGGTCGATTTTACCGGTACATCTCATATCGACGTGGAGCATTCAATAAAATTAACTTTTTTTTGTGCTAGTTTCAAAACTTGAACCTTGAGCATGATTTAAAAAACAACGGTTGCTTCATTTCCCACTTACCAATTTTATTTTCTTTTTTTCCTTCCTGTTTTTGCTGGCTCCTTCCAGAAAACAAACGTGCTTGGATGCAATTAAATATTCTTATACATGGAAGTTGAACTGGTGGATTCAGGATTCGTAACTCAACAATTTCGGAAGTTATGAAATGAATCCAACACCATTGCTTAAGCCTAGAAGCTGGGCAAAAAAAAGTGCTTTTTGTTTTCTGCAACCGAAAGATAAGGGGAAAGCTTTGAATGAATCACAAATGTTCTGAAAATGCCTTAAATCTTATATATATATTGCAGATTGAGGGGAAAAAATATACATACATGGTCTGAAGCTGAAGGTGCTACCATCTCAGATTTTGATACTAAATACAGCAAACAACAGTTAAAGCCAACAGAAAAGTGAATAAACAGGTAAAATGGCAAAACCTTCTTTATTTACGCATCGAACTGTCCCCAAAACAACTAAAACAATCAGATCGATGAGTTATTCGGAGAAGAGAGCCAAAAGATCATCGTGTTGAATTCGGTATGATATGATCATGGGAAAACCCATCATCAAAGTTCAGAGAATAGCTGTGGAAGTCATAACTGAACTGCATGCTGCTTCTTTGAAATCTCAAAGCTTGCCTCCACTGTGACTTGAGCTTCCAAACAAACTGCTTCAAAATCAAGACATACGATTTTGAGCGGCAACACAAAGTTTGCCTTCTTTCTACACACATAAGTTTGACTGCATACCCATCGTTTGCTACTTTCTTTCCCCACTTGAAGAACAGAATTCTCTTCATAATCTGCATTTTCAGTGCTGTCTCCCAGCTAACTTCTCACTTTATAAGTTGGAGAAAATGCAAGGCTAAAAGCAACAAGATATATAGTTTCAAAGAAAGCATGGATTGAGCCTTTCGCACATCTAATTCCTACCAAAAGACATCACTGTCTAAGATGTTAGATGGCACTTTGCCATTTGTCTTAAACCAGAATCATTATTTATCACCCAATGTTCCTTCCACTTTGCTTTGACATCATTCCTAGGTCATCCATTGTCCGACTGGGAGAAAAATCTAGTGATGAGCCTTCCAAAAAGTTGCTACTGTTTATCATTTGTGATTTCTCTTCTGATATACGCGTGGTAAACTTTTTTGTGAAGTATCTACAAAATAAGAGAGAGAGAAACCAAGGATGGCTTTGCTGTTACTAAAATGTGTATGCCGTCCATGCTCAAGTCTGACTCTTCCAGTGCCAAAAGGAGGATTAGGAAAAGCGCGTGACCGAATTATCAAAAGGTTCGATTTTACTTTATCAGGGGAGGGCCCCCAAAGATATGAAAATATTTTCGTGGGCAGAAAACAGATGCCTCTATAGTAAAACTAAGCAGCAAAAAAAACAGGCACCATCAATGATGACTCCAGGATAATTTTGTTAATATTGTAATAAATGCTTTGCACAAACATCAAATTCAATCATATGTTTAATATATTTAATATGATTTAATATTATTTTTTTATATATTTGAATTTTTATGTCATTAAAATTTAAAATTTAAATATAGCAAAAATACACTAATATATTGTAATTTATTTTATAATAAAGTCTAATGTTATATTAAGAATATTATTTTTATTGATAAATATTGGAAACATAATAAGAATGGTATTAAAAGAAATTTATGCCTCGTACCAGCAAACACAAATAACTGAATACAGATACTAAATCAGTTTTTCTAAATCAAAAGAAATTTTTATTTAGAAAAAAAAAATCTCACATCAAATGTTAGGGTTGAACAGCAGAACCCCTCTTACCAATAATCTCTACAAGAACATTTTCCATTTTTGAAATGATGAAATCTACTAGCATCTCGTACAATAATTTCTCTACTTTTGATCTCTGATATGATCTTAATAGCAACATGGCAATCACTGCAAATCCGCAAATTCTTCATCACCCTTATAGGAGCACCAGCAGGAGTATTCATTAAAGCAAAAGCAATGGCCATTTTTTCGCTATGGTGTGTCAAACTGTATTCTTTCTCTTCATTATCCATGTCATGCAGAACAGAACCAGTGTCGGGTACATAACCATGTAACTTCATCTCTGCTGTTAGTTCTTTCAAATATAAATCAATCTCATCTGATTGTGGATGAGCTTTATCACCCATGCAAAACTGATGAACTTGATGCTTGATTTCCAACCAACTTACACCAGGCTCTTTCTTCACGCTCCTATCTCTCATGGCTTTTCTTACCTCAGAAACATCCTGCCACCTTTTAGCAGAGGCATGAATGTTTGAAAGGAGAACATAAGAAGCTGAATCCTGAGGATCAAGCTTAAGCACTTCTTGAGCTATTCTTCTTGCCATGTCTTCATTCTTGTGGATCTTACATGCAGATAACAAAGTTTTCCATATGATGGCATCTTCTTGCATTGGCATTGATCTTATCGTAGCCTCCGCTTCATCCAAACAGCCAAACCGACCAAGCAAGTCAACAATGCAGGTATAGTGCTGTAGACTAGGCTTTATTCCATACTTCTCTGTCATCGAGTTGAAGAACTCAAGTCCTTTATCTTTAAGCCCACAGTGACTGCAGGCATAAAGCAAGCTCAAGAAGGTAATGTCATTTGGCTCCAATTCTTCTTTCTCCATCTTCTCAAACAACTCAACAGCTTCTTCTCCTTGTCCATGAAACCCATATGCAGCAATCATCGAGGTCCATGACACAAGATCTGCTTCTTCACATTCCAAGAAAACCTTAATAGAATCTTCCAAGCAACCACATCTAGAATACATGCTAATTAAAGAACTTATCACACCAATAACCGAACTTGCACCAGTTTTAATCACATCAGCATGAATCTGCTGACCTTGTCCTAATGTTGCCAACTCTGAACATGAACTAAGCACGCTAACAAATGTAATTTTATCAGGTCTAAAACCAGTCATTTTCATCATATTATAAAGATCTAATACACTCTCAGAGCAACCATTTTGAGCGTTCCCTGCAATGAGAGTATTCCAAGCAACCATATTCCGAATCGGCATTGATTTAATTACCCTTTCCCCTTCCCCCAAACTTCCACACTTCATATACATATGAGCCAAAGAACTCCCAACGACCAAATGAATCTCAAACCCGCATTTCATCACACAACAATGAACTTGCCTTCCTGCAGACAAAGCTTTCAAACCGGCACACCCTCTAAGAACACTAGAAAGAGTGAAGTCATCCGGCTTGAACCCCGAAACATGCATTTCTCTAAACAACCAAAGTCCCTCCTCATTAAACTCAAACTGGATAAAGCCTGCAACAACCGCATTCCACGTGGCGACATTTCTCTCAGGCATTTCATCAAACAGCTTTCTGGCACCTTCCAGGTCACCAACATGCAAATGTCCATTGATCAAAATGTTACCAGACATAATATTCTTCCGAACCATAACATTATACAAGGAAACAGCAGCCTCTAAGTTTCCGAATTTGGAGTACATGTTTAGTAAGTGATTTGATATAAATCTGTCTTTTGAAGACCCAGACGCGATAACTAAAGAATGAAGCTGTTTTCCAAGAGAATGCGAGTTTTGGGGCATGCAAGATTGAATAAGATGGGAAAAAAGAGGTGGGTCTGCCCATATTTGAGGATAGAACCTATCAAAGGCTTGTTTCGTGAGTCCTTTGGAGCAGAGATCGGTGAATTCTGAGGTGAGGTTAGGAGCAGATTCACAGGCGGCATTCGTGTAAAGAAAACGAGAGGAAAAAGAGAAACGTAAGTAGCTACTAGGACAGAAACTACCCCTACCCATTCGACAAAGACCCGACCGATTATATCAGATCTTATTTTCTTCTTTAGCCTTTGAAACTAAAGTTGGGGCGGGAAAACGTAGCGATCTTCTCTCTAGAATCTACACTCACTTTCGTTTTTGTTTTATTTTCTCTCTTTTTCTTCCGTGAGTATCCCATCATCAGTTCCTTAAACACTAATCAGTTGAGCCCGAAACCCTGCTTGGCTTCAAAGCTCTTCCCAATCCGGTCTCTCATTGCGAAATGCATTGTTGAAAACAGAATTTTAAGGAAGAAGAAAAACAAAAGAATGGGATGGAATCATGCTACAGATCCAGCCAGAAACACAGTCATTTTACTTAAGATTAAATAAGTATCAAAAGTTCGTTACTTAACAGTAACTATGAGCTTAAGTGGTTAGCTGAAAAAGAAGAAAAAATCCAGAAATGTGCCTATTGCTTCCATGTACAGATACGTACGGGAACTGCAGAAGGAGAATATATAACAAATTCTGTTCCATAATACTTCCATTTCTGGGTATTGTTGTTTATATTTTCTCTTCCATAATACTTCATCCTGCTATCAGAAGCTATATTAAGCTACTGCAACTGTAGCCTGACAAACAGTTATTAATCTGAATTTTTTTAATGAATTAAAAAAAATATTATTTGATATAAAATAATTTTAATAATTTTTAATTATTTATGATTTCACAAATATTAAATATATACTATAATTTTCTCTTATGGAAATCTATGTTATAAATTTTAATATATATAAATTTTAATATAATATATTTAATGATATTTTTTTCTTGTCATATCCTATATCATCGCTATGGCTGCATTTATATCTAAATACATATTTCATTTTAATAACATTGTTATAATAGACAATCTTGATGACACTGTCATCGCTAAAACAGTTGTAATCCATTAAAGAAATTAGAAAAAAGGCTTTTGACAAAATACGCTATGCTATTGTTTGAAGAAAACCCCTCAAAACATGTTAAAGAGGAAAATAATAGACAGATAACATCAAACTACAATCGCAAACATAACCCTTGAAAAACTTTCAGACAATGGCATTGGCAGCACTTGCAATTCTAGGCCACAGATCAGCACACTCCTTTCCAATGGGACCAGTGATAGCTGATCCTGAAAACACCAAATCAATGGAACCCAAATAAATTTCGAGTATCAAATCCAACAACATATCACTGTCTGCCACTGAACTGCAAATCAATAATAAAGGCATTGACAGAAACAGCCTAAAGAAAGGTACTTTCATTACACTTATGGCAGCCACAAACACAGATAAAACACCATCTATCTTTTCAAGTTATGCTTGGGAAACAGCACTTCCAGAAAAGATAACTGACATTTCTTAGGTTCTATGTTAACTTGGAGGGATAGAAATTAGAGGTGTGTTCTCCTTCTCAGAATTTAGATACACCAGACATGTTAACTTGATTTCACATCTGATATTGCAAAAGCAACCGACACACAGAAAACCCATGCAAAAAACTTCATTTGAGCAGAACTCAAAGCAACATAAACAGCTAATCTGATTGGATATAACAAAACAGAATGAAGATGAGTGAGTTGGTTTACCTTTCATTTCTCCCTTGGGATTGACAATGACACCAGCATTATCTGCAAACAGATAAATAAACCCAAATTAAGTTTTGAAACAAAGAAAAACAACTACTAGTAATACATAGTAAACTATATCACATATACCAGCAGACAGGTAACACAATGCAATAGATAAACAACATAGCATCATGCTGTTTAAAACTGGCAATTTCTCATTATTTTATGCTTCCAATTAAGAGTAACCAACAACCAAAATCAGCTACACCATTATTAAGAGAAGCAACAGAGAAAAATCAAAAATAAAAATATTTTTAAAAAAAAAGGAAATTGTTTGGACCTTCGAAGTACATGTAGACGCCGTCCTTTCTACGCCAGGGTTTGCGTTGTCGGACGATGACAGCCGGCAACACCTTCTTCCTCAAATCGGGCTTTCCTTTCTTGACGGTTGCCATGACCATGTCGCCGACGCAAGCCGATGGGAGCCTGTTGAGACGCCCTTTGATTCCTTTCACCGAAATAATGTACAGGTTTTTGGCTCCCGTGTTGTCCGCGCAGTTCACCGTCGCCGCCACCGGTAAACCCAGCGACATCCTGAACTTGTTCCCCGCACTACCTCCCCTTCCTATTGCAAATTAAAACAAAGAAAAATTGGTGACGTCACTCCGGCTGTTATTTGGCGAATTGGAAAATGAAGGAAAATTTTTTACCTCGCTTCGACATTTTGGATCGGCTTTGCTCCGCTCCTCCGTTTATCTACGCCGCCTCTATTCTTGAGCGAGGGTTGCTTGCTTCTATATATCTGCTAACCTAGGGTTTTATTTGAGACTTTTGGACTGTTCGGTTGCACGGCCCGGTTGCCTTTGTAGGTTTTCACTTTTCTTTAACCAGAACGCAGCGTTTTACTTAAAGCAATCAAAAAGATAGAATTTTACCACTTCATTCCTCTTGCCCGAAAAAGATAATTTAAAAAGGAAAAGAAGAGTGTATACATTTATAAAAACAGCTAATCACAAACTATCACTTCATTAATAAGTTTATTTTAAAAATAAATGTATCTTTAAAAATAAATTAAAAATTTTTTGATGCTTATTTTTAAAAGGTTACATAATTTTAACTTTACTTATTAGTGATTTGTCATTTTATAGTTGACTAATAATGTATTTTTTATCAATTTATTAAATATAAACTTTACTTTTTCTGTAATTAAGGATGAAAATTGAATTGGTTAAATTTGAATTTAAGTCTTATAACATATCACAATATTTCTTTAACAACTCAGTGAAAAATTTGTTGACAAATATATTTGCTGTTAAAAAAATATAATAGGTTTATATATTTAAAGAAAGTGTATAAATTCTTTGCCAGTGATTTATAAATTTATAATATGCCATTTTATTAATTTGTAAATTTTAAAATAAAATTTTTAAAAATAATTTTTTTTAGATTATTAATTAATAAAATGTCATGATATGAATCATTGATATTATGCTAAATTATACAGAGGCAATATACTACATATATATATTTATTTATTTTTTGTTCAAATTATTCACATAATTATTGAATAATAGTTCTATTAACAAGTTTATTAAAATAAATATTAATTATTTAATTATCATATATATCTAAATAATTTTTTTTGAAAGGCAAATGTATTATATCTTACGAAAAAAAGGGAATAATACAAAAAGTTTCCAACAAGAACGCACAAACTCAAAAGAACAGAGAGCAAACAAAAGTGAATGAAGGAGAAATGCTACATGCAGGGGTAAGCATAAAGGATGCCAATTTTATTAACTCCCGCCTTGGCTAAACTGTCAGCAATAGAGTTTGCTTATTTAGGTATGTATGAAATCTTATTTATCCAAAAAAAAAAAAAGGTGGAACAGATGGTTAGAGGCATTTCTCAACAGCCAGAAGGGGATTTAGCCCAACTACTGGCATTTTTCGAGTCCCTTTCAATAAGTGGAGAGTGATTGCCTGAGTGAGCAGAGTTGGAGAAGAAGATAACAAGTTGGAGTCAGTAATTCCAATTGATTTTGAGAAAACTCCTTTAACTTCGCCTTGATGGTTGGGGTTTGGACCATGATCAATTAACTCAAGTGATTTGAGATGGACCGAAATATGGTAAATAATTATTTTTAAATTATATAATTACATATGAAATGAAAAAGACATATATATTAATTTAAGTTAATCATTCCATATAATTTCTTTTTATAAAATTGTACTCTTTAGTCTTGCAATTTTTATCAATGCTACCTTATTTTCCCACTTTCCACTAGACGTGCATGCTTTTAAGTTCGATGTGAACAAACCTACAATAACTATTAGTTAGACTAAACTTTACCTTCAATAACTCACAAATAGATTTTAAATGCGTTATAATAATATTATATGAAAACAATATAAACAAAAGAGAAATGTAACATAAATTAAAATTCAGTAAAAATTATACATGAATGTAGCAAAATCTAAAAACATTTTGTTTCCACAAAAAAAAAATATTTTGTTTTTAACGTATTGACACAATTTTTATATTTTATACAATAAATATAAATTTATATGACATGAAAATAAATTATAAAATTTAATTACAAATCGTAATCTTTTATTTGTACAAGTGGCAATCTTTAATTGGTTTCATTGGTTAAACCTCACACCTATATAAATGGGTTTGATTGAGCTTTTGGTAAGTTAAAATTTCACTTTCAGAATTTTTGTTATTTTCTTATATTTCTTTTATCTTATTCAAGGCACATCAATCAATTAATTATAGTTTAAAAACGTATTATTTTATTAGTGAAAAAACGATTATTTTGAATTTATTTTTATTTAATTTGGTTTAAAAATAAAGTAAGAATAAGATATCCTCTATTTAAATTTGGGATGATTATTTCATATATCATTGGTGAAATTTTTTTACTCGATAAGTGATATTAGGATAATGACATATGTCGTATAAAAATATTTAAAAAATAACAAATAAATAAAAAAGAATGTGTCATGATCCAAATCCCGTTGTGGAGTAAAAAACTCTACCAACAATATATGTAATAATTATCTTTAAATTTGTTATATTTTTATTCTCTTAATAATCAAATTCTATTGCACACCAAAAATACGTTAATTTGTATTAATACTGTTTGATAAATAGAAACCACATAATTATTAGATTTAAGAAATTTTAGAGTGAAAAAAGAAAACAAATAAAAACAAAATTAGCTCTAATATACGCCATTACCCTATTGCCTGTGTTAAAAAATAATACACAATGAGTCAGCTGGCATACAACAAAATTGCTGAGTCAAAAATTATATTAGCTAGACTGTTATATAGTTGTTTAAGAAATGAAAGTAGTTATCAATTATTAAAGAAAATTCTCAATATTCTCATATTCTCTGGTTTTTTATCTATTCTATTCTTCCTTATAAGAACTTTTATATATTATTTTTAATCTCAAAATTCATTATAACTGTTGTAACACATTCTTATAAGGATCATAATTTATAGTAGACAAAAAAAAAACATTAATTATCAAATAATGTAAAACATGCTCTGAGTATAAAGACTATTTTTATATCACAAAATAATATAAACTTGATAGATTTTAACATGTTCTTATAAGGATTATAATTTATATTAGAAAATAAAGCATTAATTATCAAATAATGTAAAACATTCTCTTAGCATAAAGACTACTTCTATATCACAAAATATAAAGTTTTGTGTAACATCCAAGTACATTAACAGATTTTATGAGATAAATAGCCCAACATTTTGATAGGGATGATTGCAGATAAAGAAAACTATACACAAAAGAAAATCATGAGCCCCATATTAAATAAAAACTTCACCGCATTAAGTTTAATTTAACATATTAAAAATTCCAATAGGTGGATGTCAAAAGAATTTTGAATTGCGAAATCAAACAAATAAAAACAAGGAGATACTTTTGACAACAGAATTTAGAATGCACATTGAATTTCTATTTCAAATTAAAACCAGTTCCATATCACTCAAGAGCCAAAAATTTGAGTCAACCTCACAAAAACAGAAACAATAAAATCAGAATTTTAGGGATCGTTTGGTATCGTTTCTTGTTTTCTGTTTTATGTTTTCTGTTTTTGAAAATTCTGTTTTTGTTGTATTTTGTTTTGTTTTCAATTTCTGAAAACAGAAAACATGTTTGTTTCATACTGTTACGTTTTGAAAACAGATATTTAAATTGATTTAGATATAATAATTCAATTCACAAAAAAATTTTAAAAATTAAATAAAAATAATATATTTATTAAATAATAATATGTAGATAATATTAAATAATATTATTTTATATTATTTAATACTAATATTAAATATTTTTATTTAATCATATAAAAATTTAGTATAATTTAAATAATGTTATAATTAAATATAATATTAAATAAAATAATATTATTGAATTTAATTGTAATAATCATAAATTATATTTAATAATAATTTTTATTTAATTGTAACAATAATATTACATTATTAAATAAAATATTTAACTAATTAATTTATAATAAATTATATAGTTATTAAAATATATTATATTTAATATAAATAATATTATTTAATGTTAAGTATTTACTTATTTAATAATATTAAATTATTTAATAGTAGCAGTGATATATTTTAAATTTAAGATAGAATATAATATTAAATAATAATATTTTTTAGTAAAATAAAAATTAATTATATTATATAATAATATTAATTATTAGCATATCAAAATTATAATAATTGATATTATTTAAAATATTTAATATATTCAATAAATTATTATAAAAGTTTAAATTAAATAATATTATAATATTATAATTCAATGTAATATATATTTAATTGCTTTTTACGTTTTCAACTTTTCTATATTAAAATAAATATATTAATTTTAAAATATTAAATTATATTTTATATTAAAATTTAATATTATTTTATTTAAAAAATTAATTAATTTTATTTATATTTTTATTATAAAAAATATTAATATTATAGTAATATATAAACTCTGTTCACTTACTTATGAACAGTAACAGAAATGAAAACATGTTTTCAAAAACAATGAAAACAAGAAATTTTTGTTTCCAACAATTTTGGAAATTTTTGTTTTTGTTTTCGTTTTTTGAAAACGAAAACATGTTACCAAACGCGTTTTCTGTTTCCAAAAAAACTGAAAACAAAAACAGAAAACAGGAAACAAAAACGATGCCAAACGAGACCTTAACAATTATTTTTATGCAAAAGAAATTATACATCCGCTTTAAATATTTTGAACTCTCCTAATGTCTTTTAGATAATTTCATTATTATAAAATCCTCTATCTGAGACAAGCATGTTTTCAAATAGAGTCCTTTAGCGAGATGCAAGACTTGAAAAGGGATATCAACAGAAAGTATCAAGCAAGCATTATCTTATCAGAACTTATAAGATCTTAAAATCAGTTCTGATAAACATTGGCAGCTTAGATACCAATACTTACTAAGATTCCAGTAATTCACTTCATCTTATTAAAGCATATAAATTGTAAAACATCAGTATCGATCTGTCTTAATGTTCATCTTATTAATCTGAAATGAAAGGCCTCAAACCCAACTGGTGTTGTTTGTATTAAAAACAATTGTATTACCGTCCAAATCATGACTTTAGAACTTGCTACAACTAGATTTGACTCTGCCAGACACAAATTGATAACAAAAAAACAAAGCTAACATAAATAAAAAATAACACAAACTAAAATTTAATAAAAATGTTTAACATTTTTATATTTTAAGTGACCAAAAAGATTTTACTTGATATAAATAAAAATGGATTTATATATGATGCACTGACAGTGTATAGTTTTTATACACTGTCAATGCACTAGAGATTGACACCTCATCAATAGGCCTTTATGGGCAAATTAAAAAAATGTATTTATATTTGCATATAAGGGTCTATTGATGATGTGTCAACCTCTGATGCATTTACAGTGTATAAAAATTATACATTGTCAATGCATCATATACAAACTCAATAAAAATTACATGAATTACACCCCGCTTTGCTGAGGATTACCGCCAACGCCGTTTTATGAGTGTAGACGTTGTGCTTCTCTCCATAGTTAAGGCCTGAACTATGTGTTTTCTAGTGCGTTTCTACAACATATAATTTAAATAATTTATAAATTTATTAATCAATTATTTCATAATTCGTACCATGTAAATTATATTAGTTATTACTCGTGTAATGAATAAATTAGATGCATTTATTTCAATTAAATATTTATTTCTTATTTATTTAATTTAAATGTTTATTTTCAAATTAAACAAATACAAAACGTTTATTTAAAAAAAATCAAGGAATCTTATCATGTGTATTAAAGTAGTTAGGTACAACAACATATGTGAAATTTGTACCTGAAAATCTAATACATTAAAGCAGCCAAAAATTTCGAAACGAGTAGAACCATTTGTTTTTCATTAGGCCTGGTCCAAGAAAAATTATAAATTTATATGTTTTAGAAATAAAATATTTTGCATTTTGTTAAATTCAATATAAAAATTTTTTCGATGAAACTTCTAGCACTAAGTTTTTAAAATTTAAAATAAAAGCTGAATCATTTTACTTAAAAATGATTGAGATTAGAAAGGACAAAATGTATTTATTAATTAATTTATTATTAAAATTAATATTGATTAACAATAGGGAAAGCTTTTCGGCAATAAATATTTTGAATATTCATTTGTTCAGTTAAATGAAAATCAATGGTTAAATGATAAATTAATTGTATACATTAAAAAATTATGTTTAAAAATATTGATAACAAAATTATTATATAACGTTTTTTTTAAATATAAAATCGTGTTAAAAACACCGGTAGGCACAGCAAGCTTTGGGAAGAGGAGGAACAAAACTCATGCACTTTGCCGCCGCTGTGGTCGCCGTAGCTACCATCTCCAGAAGAGCCGTTGCTCTGCCTACGGCTACCCCTCCGCCCGCATGCGCAAATGTAACATTCGATCCATCCAATTTCCCCTTCGTAGCTTTTTTTTTTAATGTATTTCATTGTTTTAACCAAATTGATTGCTGAAAGGCTTGCTATTTCTTCCTGATTGATGCATTGCTCTGCCAGATAACTGAAGTGAAAAGGCTAAAAAGAGGAAGACAACTGGAACAGAAAGACTGAGGTACCTTCGACACGTACCAAGAAGATTCAAAAACAATTTCAGCGAGGGTATATTTATTTTCCATTCTTCCTTCCCTGTATTCAGCACTGACATTTACCATAAGACTGCTTAGCTTTTTTTCTTGTTTTTGATTCTAGAGATAAACATTTGCAGGAGCTGAAGCAACTCCAAAGAGGAAGAATGTAGTCGAGTATAGGCGGGAGACTACTGTTTCCTATTCTGAGACCAAAATTAGCGTTTAAATTTAGCATTATGGACAATTTCCATGACAGTTTGTTAATGATCCTCCCAAGTTTTTCCGTCTTATCTTGTTTATGCAAGTCTGTGCCCTCTCTTGTGTGAACCTAGCAGAAAATTATCAAATAGAGCAATCCCAAATAATATCAAGAAACAAATAAATCACCACAACCACAATCACAAGCACAAAACACAAGCGATTTCACGTGAAAAACCTCCTCAAATGAGGAGTAAAAACCACGGCCCTACAGGAACCGAAACAATCTCCATTATCAATAATAATGGGAATACAAAGTTCTCTCTAGCTAAAACTAGAGATATACAAGCATAATATCTCAAGAACAATAATTCTTGGTTAACAATCTTACAAGAAAAAAAAGAAAAATAGGAGAGATCTCACCCAAAAGATGACACAACAACACTCTCTACAAAAACTGTAGATAGGAAGATCGAAACCTGATCTCCATTGTTCAACATGAAGAACTCAATGTCATGAACGTGCTGACAAAATTTTAGCTCAATCGGACAACAACTGGACCTCGATCAACTCTATCAAATTTTTCAGCTTCCACAAACTTTTCCTTTTTCTTTTCTTTTTCTCTTTTGGCTGCTCACTTTTTTACACTCAAAAGTATGCTGCCGCCAACTTCATGAAGGGGTTAAAAACCCTTAAAACATAACCCATGTGCAAGGACCATAAAACCTTTAATGAAATTTTTTTGAGTGGGCTCCACATGGGAAGGAAACCCAACCCAACAAATCTCCCCCTTTTTGACTATGTGGAGGGAACTGCCATCCCGGTGATCAACCGACAAACTTCAAACTTATCCTTCGGTAATGCCTTAGTTAACATATCAGAGCCATTGTGATCAGTGTGAATCTTCTCAAGTTCAAACAAGTTGTCACTAAGAGCATCTCTTAACCAACGATACCTCACATCAATGTGCTTTGATCTTGCATGAAAAGTGGAATTCTTACCGAGGTGAATTACACTTTGATTATCGCAAAATACCACATACCTCTACTGCTTGAAACCAAGCTCCTACATGAACTTTTTCATCCACAGCAACTCCTTACTAGCTTCCGTTGCTACAATAAACTCTGCCTCTGTAGTAGAAAGTGCTACACATTTCTGTAGCCTCGACTGCCAAGATACAGCACCACCTGTAAAGGTAATCAAATAACCTTAAGTGGACTCTCAGGAGTCCATATCTCCTACCATATCAAAATCAGTGTAGCCAACAGGCACAGGTTTTCCACTTCCAAAAGTGAGACTCAAGTTGGAAGTACCTTTGAGATATCTCATAATCCACTTCACTGCATCCAATGCTCTTTACCTGGATTTGACAGAAAACGGCTAACAACACCAATTGCATGAGCTATATCTGGCCTAGTACACACCATAGCATACATTAAACTTCCTACTGCTGAAGCATACGAAACTCTTCTCATATCTTCCTTCTCCTTATCTGTAGGAGGGCACTGCTTAGAACTTAGTTTAAAGTGAGTAGTAAGAGGAGAACTAAGGAGAACTAACCACTTTAGCTTGATCCATGTTGAACCTCTCAAGCACCTTTTCAATATATTGCTGTTGTGGCAAATACAACTTCTTGGCTGCTTTATCTCGATAAATTCGAATTCCAAGAATCTGTTTTGCTAGCCCCAAGTCCTTCATAGCAAAGGATTTGCTCAACTGCTTCTTCAACAAATCAATCCTTGAAGCATTCTTGCCAACAGTCAACATATCATCCATATAAAGCAATAAAATGATAAAGTCACCATCAGAGAATTTTTGTACAAAAACACAATTGTCAGAAGTAGTTTTCTTGTAGCCTTGTTTTTCCATAACAGACTCAAACTTCTTGTACCATTGCCTCGGTGCTTGCTTCAACCCATAAAGGCTTTTGTTTAAATTACACACATAATCTTCTTTGCCTTTAACTTTGAAACCCTCTAGCTGCTCCATGTAAATTTCTTTATCCACATCACCATGGAGAAAAGCAGTTTTGACATCCATCTGCTCAACCTCCAAATCAAGACTAGCAGCTAAACCCAGAACAACACGAATGGATGACATCTTAACAACTGGAGAAAAGATTTCATCAAAGTCAATACCTTTCTTCTAGCTAAATCCCTTGACAAGTAATCTGGCTTTGTAACGTGGCTATGAAGTATGTTCTTCTTGCTTCATTCTGTATACCCATCTGTTCTTCAAAGCTTTCTTTCCCTTAGGTAGCTTTACTAGCTCAAAAGTGTTATTCTCATGCAATGATTTCATCTCATCATGCATGGCATCAATCCACTCTTTCTTGCGTTCATCTTCCATGGCCTCCTCATAGCATTCGGGTTCTCCCCCGTCAATCAGTAATACATACTCATTAGGAGAATACCTCGTGGAAGGTTATCTATCCCTAGTAGACTTCCTAAGTGGAATATCTGATAAAACCTCTGGTGTAACCTCTGAAACTGGTGGCTGCTCATCAACATTATCACCCAAGTCAACATGTGTAGAATCGGTACCAACATTATCTGTATCCTGTTGGTTATTCTGAACATCTTCAGCTTCTGTTGGCACATGTGTCAGAGGAATTGGATCTACATCAATCAAATCATCACTACTTTGAGGAACTATTGTCTCAAACTTCTGAATATCTTTAATGGTTTGGTCTTCCATGAAAACAACATCTCGACTCCCTACAAGTTTCTTCAACACTGGATCATAAAACTTGTAGCCAAACTCATCTTGGCCATAACTAAGGAACATACACTGTCTTGCCTTAGCATCAAACTTAGACCTCTCATCTTTGGGAATGTGCACAAAGGCTTTACAACCAAAGGTGTGCAAGTGATCATAGGAAACATCTTTGCCAAACTAAAATTTATCAGGCACATCAAAATTCAATGGAACACATGGTGTGAGATTCAAAACATAAACAACAGTACTCAAAGCCTCACCCCAAAAGGACTTTGGCAACTTCGCTTGTGAAAGCAAACATCTCACCCTTTCTACCAATGTCCTATTCATCCTTTCAGCTAACCCATTCAATTGAGGAGTCTTTGAAGGTGTCCTTTGATGCCGAATACCATATTGCCTACAGTAATCATCAAAAGGTCCAGAATACTCACCCCCATTATCTGTCCTAATGTATTTCAATTTCAAGCCTGTTTGCCTTTCAACTAAAGCATGAAATTGTTTGAACACATCTAACACTTGATCTTTTGTTTTCAAGGTATAAACTCATATCTTCCTTGAATGATCATATATGAAAGTCACAAAATAAAGAATATTATTGCTCTTGAAATATTGTTGAAACTTAAGGAAGATGGAGAAGATGAAGAATATTATTGCTCAGCTATTCCTCTTACTTTCTTAAGCTTCCAAGCCTCTTTTTATAGTTCCTTGGACATGTTCTTGATGTTGGCTAAAGCCAAAATCAAAAGTTACCGTTATATCTCACAAAAACTAGCTGTTGGAGCGCTTTCTCGAGATAGGGGATCGATCCCTTTCCCATGCTTCATTTTTTCTTCCTGAGAGCATTCTACCATTAAAGGATCGATCCCTTTTACTATTCATATATCCTGTTGGTCAGGGGATCCATCCCTTCAGGCAGGGGATCCATCTCTTGCACTATTAATTTGCCTTTTCTGGGTTTTTAGGCATTAAAAACATTCTAAAACCAATTTTGAGTATTTTTAAATATGACATGACTTTGAAAACATGAATTTGAGTCCAAAAATTTATAAAGTAATTTTCTTAAAATATATTCAATAATTCCATAAGAAAATTACTTAAACCAATAATTAAAAATGTTTTCTAAATTGATTAAAGTCAATAAAGATAATCAATTAAATCATGGTTTTATATTTGATAAAAGCACTTAATATGGTTTGTGAAAATCATAATTGATAAAGCAAATTTACAATATGAATCAAACATTTAAGATTACTTAAGTTTTTGTCATTTCAAAATATATATCAATTTAAAGCTAACATACTCTAAGCATTGTATTTTCAGAATTCAATAAAGAATATGGCAGACGAATGCTTGTTATGAGCATTTGACTACCTACAATAATTTTTTTTTACAGAATTATTTGAAAACAAATTAGTTGCCTGCCTCTAAAAGGCAATCAATTACATCTAACATAATTTTATGCGTTTCGTATTCTTATTATCATGTGTTAATTTTTAATTTTAATATTTTCTATAAATTTATAATAAATAATAAATTTACACTAATTTTTATAATTTATTTAATAATTATGTTAAATTAATACATTAAAAAAAATCCTTTTTGAGCTTGATCTTATGTTGAATGCTAACATCTTCTCTTTATATTTTTCCAGAAATTCCTATTCATGAAAGTTAATAAGTGTCAGAGAGTGTTCTCTTTTTTCAAACTTGCCTCTTTGAGATTTAATCTAATGTAAAATACTTTGAAATTTAATATATCATATAATTTGTTTTTATACTTTAAAGGGATAATATATAATTTAGATTAATTTATGAATGAATAAAATTTTAATTTAAATATATTGTTACTCTTTTTAATGGATAAATATGTAATTTAAATTATATTTAATTAAGTAAAGTTTACTTGTTAACTTGTTAAACCATTATTTTCAATTGTTTTAACTTTTACTGTTTATTCAATTTCTCATGAGATATTTAATACTCATGAGATCTCATGACGCTACAATAAGGTCGATATTTTGTGACCTTATTGTAGACAAACCTTTATACATTTATATTGTGTTTAATTATATAAATTATTAAAATTTAAATAAAAATCAATTTTTTAGTTTTTATCTATTCAAATAAAATTTTTACTTATAATTTAATATTTATTTTGTGTTTAATTCAAAATTTTAATTCATATTATTATTTATTTATTTTCTCGTATTAATTTTTTTATTATCACGTTACATTTTAAATTTAAAAGTGATGTAAAAAAACGTAATAAAAACTAAAAAAAATAAGGATATTATATTATTTTTATAGCATTTATATATAAAAAGTACTTCTTCGGTCTGCTAAAAAACAAAAAAAAAAGGTACTTCTTCGGTTGTTTATGCGGGCGGTTGGACCTCCTTCCGTAGTTTAGGGACCTATAAAAGTGGCATAAAATTAGAAAACCCTTCAAAGAAACCCTCTTCCTTCTCCTAAGAAACCATGGCGGCCCAACCCAGACGAGGCGGAGTTTCCCTACCCGAGAGGCGATCCGCCTCCAAGCCTGACTCCAACATCATTGCCAGGATCACTTCCTCCCCAATCGTTTCCCGTGGTAAGCAAGCCGCCAGCGACGCAGCTTTCGTCTCCAAGAAGCTCCTCCGAAGCACAGGCAAAGCCGCTTGGATCGCCGGAACAACCTTCTTGATCTTAGTTGTCCCTTTGATAATCGAGATGGACCGCGAGCAGCAGTTCAATGAGCTCGAGCTACAGCAAGCCAGTCTCCTTGGTGCCCCGCCTACTGCACCCGCTCATAAGTAATCGGATCGGGTCGGGTCATATCAGGTCAGAGCTTGTTGTTTATCAATTTTGTGCCTGTTTTTGGTGATTTCCTCCCCCTTGGTTATTGTAGTACAACCTTTTAGCTGTAGCTGTTTTTTTTTCAATTTAAGTAAGATTTTTACTTTTTTGGCGTTTTAAGTTTGAATTACTTGTGGGAATGCTGTTATTGGACTTGGTCTTATCAAGTTTATGCTTATGAATTTTAAGTGAAATTGCGTTGTGTTTCATATTGTTGTGATAAAGTACTTGAATATTGGGAGTGTTCATTTGAGGTACTTTTGATTGAAACTAAATGGTTGTGGAATGATATTTTAATGTTAGATTGCAAATGGCTAGAGAGTCGTTGGCATGGTGGTGACGAATTGCTCTAGTTTGTATGTTACATGAAAACTACTTTTACATCATCATTGTTCCAATTACAATCTTTTCATGGTTGTATTTTGATGTACCAAGAATTTACTCAAATTCATTTACTTGATTCTTTGATGTGAATCGGTATTTTTGGATTACATTGCAGCATTTGAGTGTACATGGTTTATACATAGATGTTTGAAGAGTTCATGCTTCCATCTAGGAAATCTTATATTTCATTCTGGTTTTACCATTATCATTGGTGATAAATAGTTGGGTTTTGAGAGCTGGAGTAGGGTTAAGAATTATTGTAAGCTCACCACTTCCTTGTAGTTCTCCTGATGGTTATGACTTGCTTCAACTGGATCTAGAATTGCGAGAACCAAGAACTGCTGAGGTAGGGGAGTTAGGCCCACCAAAGTTGTCAGGATTCTAACTTTGACATGGTTATGTCTGATAGCATGAAAATTAAAAGACTTTGGTTCTTTTTACTTTCAATTTGAAGGCCCTGCTTCATGATATATCATAAGGCAAAGTGGGAGATAATAAGTTCTTGAGGGATTTTAGTTTTTAGATTCATGGTTGAACTAATTATTCTGGGAGGCTTTGAGACTGTTTGTTTTCCTGTTGCAGTGTTGGTTGAATTGAACTGCTAGGTGTCGTAGGCAAGGATGAGTAGAATGTGTATTTATTGAACTTAATCTGTGATCCCTTTGTCCAAGTTTTGTTTAAAGGTTGGGGTGTGGGAAAGAGAGTAATGTAAGATTTTCTGAGAATACTCTTGCACTACAGCCACTCTGTTCAATCTTTGCTTTCCAGAGATCTGGATCAGGACACTGATTATATGCTATCTAGGAGCACCAATAATCTTTTGCTGTTTCATAGGCTAAAAATCCATCTGCCAAAAGATGGTGGTACTGCACCACTTCTTCATGCCATTATATTTCCTATCTTTGGCATCATCTACCCAGTGGAGGGGAATATTTGGTAGCTACATATAGCTTTCATCATTCTTTTGGCGATTTCAGCCTTGTCAAAATGCAATTTTGTTTGATCAAATGATCAACAAAGTAGGTGAAATGTCAGAATGATTGAAAGTACTTTGCTCTCTTGTGAGATGTTAGCATTCTAGCAGCATTTTTCTCTTTTAGCACACACAACACTATTTATTCATATCACAAGCTCACAATGACTTTTTAAAGTAGAAGCCTCACGATGCCCTCGTAGTTGCAGCTATACCATATCCATCCCTATAAAGAGGTAAAACAAAAGTAATAGGTTTGGGAAAGAAGCTTCTAAGCTCCTGATGCTTGTTTACTTAACCTGCCAAGGCATTGCTACTTGGTTAGCTTCCTTGTAACTCTAGACATAAGGTGCAGCGAAGTATAGAGGTTAAAGAAAACAAGCAAAAGAATACTTTGACATGGATTCTAGGAACTATTCTCGTTGTATACGTGGCCGTGGCTTAAAAACGGAGGTAATCTAATCTGATAGTGACTTGCCAACTTATGTTAAACATCGTTGTTGGTAGAGAATTAGAGAGGCCGGGCCCTAGTCCTAAAGAAGACTTAGTGAAGATGATTTGTTTGCTTTTAAGAATACTGGGGAGAAAGTGTTGGATATTTTCACCTTGAGAGTGATGGGACAAGAGGGTGGACAAAAGATCTTGCACCCTGCTGCAATAGGTCTAGGTGACGCTTTTTATGATTGGTGAAAAAATGGGCATGGCCCTGTGAGACCGGAAAATCAGAAAACAATCTTGATAATTTTCTGGGACTTCGATTAACTCAGTTGGCACTGGACATGCCAATCAGCCAGAGTTATTGCCTTAACAACGAAGATAAAGTCAAATTTGTTAGATGTACGTGCCCCTTTTCCTGTGCATGCTTTTTTTTAATGATTGCTGCATGATTGGAGCTAGAATTTCAGACTCGTCATTCAGTCGATGAAGTGTCTAATTAAGGTAAATCAAACAAAGAGTTGTATGATGGATTCCATAAGCTGATTTACAAGATTATGAAATCGAATTACTATTTGTTTTATGGTAATTAATGGTAGTTACCTAGAAATCAAATTACTATTTGTTTTATGTTAATTAATGGTAGTTACCTAGAAAGAGCGGTTTTATATTGGAATGTTTACTTTTCCACTCATTTTCGTAATGAAATGAAACTGTAAAGTACTAAAGTTGCCCATTTGCTTAAAAGATGTTAATCAGATGCCTTTTTTTAGACAGCTATCAACACGAGATGCGACAGAAAAAATGAAATGAACAAACAAATGAATCCTCTCCTCTTTGTACTCCTTGATTGCAAAAGTACCTGGAAATATAACCAAGAGAATTTTGAAAAAACAGATAGCCAATGGAATCAAAGGTTGCTGCACTTAGTTTGGTTTGGCATCCTGACGGAAGCAAATCTCTAGCCTGATAAACTTTTATGGTTAGGTAAATATTCATCTTCAGTAGCATTAGCCCAATTTCTGCAGATTTACAATCATAAAGCAGGGGAGTTCAAGGATTGAAATTTGTATAATCACTATATGCCTTTATAGTTGAATGTACATGTTTAATAAAAGAACCTTCAAAGCTAAAGGTTAGTATATGAGTATTTGTGGGACTCTTCACATTTCCCCATGAAATTCTCACCCCACCAACTTTGCTTCGTCTGCTTCTTTCAAATGAATGCTCCTCTTTCTCGAGCATTTTAGATCCACTCCATCTCCGCTCGAGGAAGCTCTACTCAGCCTCCCAATGCCCTGCACATAATCATTTGAAATGATATAATTTCCAAATGTTGAAAATTTGATTCATGAAAAACTTGTATAAATAAATGTTTTCATCTCTTACTACTTCGTTTCTTCATCACTGATTTCAGAAACATCAGACAAACAACAACAAACCCCAAAGCAGCTACTCCTCCAACTGCGATTGCCACTGTCTTCTGTGTACGTTGCCTTGTCCCTATCCCTTGCGCAATAAAAAAAAAAACCACCATCTCAGTGCAAGGAGATTGGTCTTTTCAGAGAAGAAGAGAGGGAATTCTAACATTATTAAGGTCTTAAAAGAAGAAGAGAGGGAATTCTAACTTAATTGAGGACAATTAATAAAGAAGTGACTTGCTCAAAAAAAATAAAGAAGTGACCTCTATGGGGCTACACCCACAGAACTTTTGACTTAACACAGACAACCAAGGAAATCCACCTGTCTTCTTTACACAGAAAGCAATCTACTTTTCTCTCACCACAGTCCACATCCTTCATTATTTAAAGTCACTAAATTTATCTTTAGGGGAAAAAACAAAAATTCAGAGGTCCAGGTCGAGACTTGATTGAAAATTGAAAATGATCTTCAGGCTTTCAACTGCTGATAGAAAAATAAAATATAAAGTATAAATTGGTGCAAGAAACCAAATCTGCCATATATTAATTGGAAAGATGATATCTTTCCCCTTTTCTTTCTCCTCAGCTTTACCTGAAGGTGAAGATATGGTCGGAACTCCATTGGGGTAGTAGCTATAACTAATGTAACACTTCTGCAGATAAACCTGTCCTGAAATTGAGTCACCACAATCATTTTTTGCTGTCTCAAAAGCACTCCTCACACAATCCCCACAGTCGCTTGTTGCCAAATCACCCTCACACTGCCCCAAAACATAAACAGATTGATATTCTCCAGTGTAAAACAAGCTGCTACCGCTTTTCACACCATCTTCTGTCATGTTGAAAGCCGTGTCTCTTCTGCTCTCAAAGTCACTTCCACTTGCCTGAGATGTCCCACAAACCTTGTACAAAAACTCGGTTTCTGGAACCTGTTTGAACCCAACAATCTCGTACCTTAGATAACAGCCACTCAGCTGGACCCTGGCAGCCACATCTTTGCCACAAAGTTTATCGCTTAATTCTGGGATCTTGCTGACACAGCTGTTACACTGGCTTGTTGTTAGATCTCCTCTGCATTGGTAAAGGCCCATGATTGCATTAACGTCCTGGCCAGAGGTGGTGTTTGAGAAGGTTTTCTGTGATGATTCTGAAACCAAAGTTGACATGAGGTTATTGAGGTTTTGTAAGTAGACTCCAGATGGGTCTTGAAATTTCTGGCCTGCACAGCCCTGGAAGACCAAGGTGGTATAATCTGCTGCTGTTGCGAACCCCCAAAAGATTGAGACTGAAAACAAAGAAACAGATAGCAAAGAGAGCGATTTTATGGGGAAACCCATGTGAGAATTGGATTGTTTTCTTTCAGTTTTGCTTGTTTGTCACAACATGAAAGGATTATTTAAAGAGGGCTTATATGGGAGCTTCTATACATGCGTTTTAGCTGGCAACAAGAGTGCTGTTGCTATATATGGTCTGAAGTCTGAAACTGCACCTAAAGGGCCTTGTACCTTTATTTTTGGGAGTTGCTTTTCTCTGTTTGTAATTTTCTTCCCTTTCTTTCTTATTTCCTTCTTCAAATTCAAGTGCTTAGCTTTAAAGTTAGAAGATGATTAATAATTGTCGGACAGAGACAGGTGAAATCGAATTTTGCCCTTAATCTTCATAAACACAGTATTATATTTATCCAATTAAAATTCATCAGACTAAATATTTTCCCAGGGATGGCCTGATGCAGCGGAAGCGAATATAATCAGATATTATTCTGTTGCTGAGTTTAGACTAAGGAGTATTTGACTAACATTTCTCGCGGTTTGACTACGGTGAAACTAAAAAATATATATTCTTTCACATGAAATTTGTGTCTATCTGTACACTGTGCTGGACAGATGCAGCATTCGAACTTGTTTAGAAAGCACATGAGCTCTAGAGAACGTAGGGTAAGGGATTGTTAGCAAATTGAAATGAAAATTTCAATTGTATAGGCCTCGCATTGGATACAGACCACAGCTTGTAAGAAAACTGAACTTTTGTTTTGGTGAAAAAAGCAAGATGGGCCTTTGGTCTTTAGCGTACACGTCTGTTTTTATCTCTACATACAATATTAAATATACAAAAATAAGCCTTTTATGGCGTATTCGATAACTTTTGATTAGAACTAGTAATTTTAAATACGGTAGAATGATACGATACGAAAATAAAAAGTTTTATAGAAAAGTTAGAATTTTGATCTTACACTTGATAGTAAATACAAATTTAGTATGTAACAAAAAAAATATACTAATTTAATATTTTTAGCCGTAAAATATATTAAAAATATTATAAATACATAATAGTAAATGTAAACACATATTATAGTAAAGTTATCATGCGTTTACATCTATTGACATTAATTTTATATTTATTCTCATATGTTTACGATGCTTTTAATATATTGTACGCTTATTGATAGACCTGACAATCTTAGACACGACACTAACACGACACGAATAAATGACACAAGATGACATGATGTTAAAATTAAGTAAAATGAATATATGAATGTGGTAAAAGCTAAAAATAACATTTTGAGTTTTCCATGTCGACACGAATTTTTGACACGAATACACGACACGAACACGATTTTACATGAAACGAAAACGAATTTTCGACACGAATTGCCAGGTCTACTTATTGATGCTAAAATTACACTTATTATCATGTATGTTTGCGTTGATCTTATAGTAAGTTAAAAAATTTGATCTTATTACATAAATTCTTTACGAAAATGACATGAAAAAAAATGATACAAAAATGACAGATTATAATTTGATAAAAATTATATATAAATTAGGTAAAAACTAAAAAAAATATTTTTTATTTAATTTAATGATTCAAATTTTAACACAATAATTTATCTATTTTTTATGACTTAAAATATGATTTTACATGATACAAACATTAATTATATAATTAATATTTATTCGTAATCAACTCGTCACTTGATAATTTACTTTTCATACATATATTTATGATAATTAACCAAAGCACACATTTTTCAAAAGTGACCTTAATTTCTGCTTTGTGTACAATGTATGTCCTGAAAACAAACAACTAAATAAAGCACTGAAAAGTAAGGCTAATAACAATTTTTTGCTTTTTGGCTTTTGCTTTGTTTTTCAAAAGTGCATCATGAATCTTGAGTGTATACCATTTCCTTGGTTGGTTAGTTTTCACTAAGCTTTGTTAATGAAGGAACCAGAAAGGATTCAAGTATTTGCTTATGTCAAAAAAAATTTTGCATAATAAATTATTCGTTAATGCGCAATTTGCATTAAGCTGCTTTATGTAGCTTTTTCACCATTAATTCAACTTGGGTATATGATCAACTTGAAAATAACATTTTTATTCATATACTTTTAATTCAAAACCACCTTAATTTAAGGTAAAAAGTAAAACAATATCGATTAAGAATGAAAAAAAAAATGCCATTAACTTTTTGATCAAATAGTTAAAAACGAATTGTGGTATATTATAAGTTTTATATTTGAGTTTAAATATATTCGTTTTCTACTTTCAGTCAAAAAAATGAAAAAAAATTAAAAAATGTATTCAAGAAAGATTTTAAAAATTTTATTAAAGCACAGCAATCCTTCAACTCGGAGATTATTGTGATCGCTGTATATTCCTTTGTATCTTTTTCTTTCTTGAAGCAATTTTATTTGTATCCAGTGACAATTTATTTTACATACGAAGTAATCTTCCTGATTTTTATTAGATTTTCATTATTTTTATTGTCTTTGATCATAGAGTTGTTGTTGGTGCTTTATAATGTAATGTGATTTCTGAAAGTGATTGTTAACAAGATAACAGTACAATATGTGATATGCATAATAAAATACTGTTTAAAATGCAAGAAAAGTAATATTAAGCATTGTTGAGAATGTAATATTAAATTCCAACAATACTTTTAGATTAAAAAAAAACTGATATATTATCATATTAAAATGTTAATAATGTAATTATAATATTAAAATGTTAATAATATAATTATTAAAAAGGTTAATAATGTAATTTTCTTTTTTTTCATTTTAATTATTATTATATTCAAGCAGACAACTCGTTATAGGGAATTCTATAATAAGATTATAAATTTTAATCTTACTATAAGGTCAACGTAAAAAAACACATGATTAATTTAAATTTAAAATATTAAAAAGTATTTCATTTTTATTAATATTAATTAGATGATATTAAAAATATTTCATTAGAATTAATTTAAGGATTGATATTCCATACATCGTCAGCAGAGTTTTTTGACTCCATAAGTTGAATTAGGATGATGACACATATTTTTTAAAAATATTAAGAAAATAAAAAATAAATAAAATAAGACGTGTCATCATCCTAACCCCACCTGTAGAGTTAAAAAAACTCCACAAACAATGTATGTGATAATTATTCTTAATTTAAATTAAAAAATATTTAAGTTAAAAGCTACTCTCCAATACACTAGCAATAGAGTTTCTAGACTCCATAAATAAAATTAAGATAATAACACATATCTTCACTTGAAATCTTAAAAAATAAAAAATAAAGTGAGGGATGTGTCACTATCATAATTTCACTTAAAAAGTCTAAAAATTACACTAATAATGTATTGGATAACAATTCTATGTTAAATTATAGGCTTAATAGCCAAATAAGCTCTCAACCTTTAGCTCAAAATGGAATTCAGCCCTCAACATTTTATCGCATGAAATTCAGTCCATAAACTTTTATTTCAGTGGAAATAAACCCTCAACCTTTTACAATTATGCAATTAAGTCAAAATCTGTTAAATGACACTAACTGCCGTTAGTTTTGCATACGTGGCAGCTGACGTGGATAACTTAATTAGCTGCCACGTGGCATGCCACGTATGCAAAACTAACAGCAGTAACAAATTTGGTCTATTTCCACTTAAATAAAAGTTTATGGACTGAATTTCATGCGATAAAACGTTGAAGGCTGAATTCCATTTTGGGTTAAAGGTTGAGGGCTTATTTGGCTATTAAGCCTAAATTATATTTTAAAATTTTAATTTCTAATATTTTAAACAAATTAAATAAAATCATATGATAAAATTTATAAATACCCAAATATTAAATTAAAAACTCTAACAATGTTAAACTTAAAATATCATTCAAATTCAAAACATTAAACATGGTTTTGGATTTCATATACTTTTAGTTTTATATGGGCTTAATAGTCAAAAAGACCCTTAACCTTTAGCATAAAATGAAATTTAGTTCTCAACATTTTATTGCGTGAAATTTAGTCTATAAATATTTATTTCATTGTAAATAAACCCTCAACCTTTTAAAATTATGCAATTAAGTCCAAATCTGTTAAATAACACTAATTGCCGTTTGAACATCTAACGTGAAAGTTGACGCGGATAGCTTAGTTGACTGCCACGTGGCATGCCACGTCTGCAATACTAACGGAAGTTAGTATCATTTAACAGATTTGGACTTAATTGCATAATTTTAAAAGGTTGATGATTTATTTACAATGAAATAAAAGTTTATGAACTGATTTTCACGCAATAAAATATTAAGGACTTAATTCCATTTTGTGCTAAAGGTTGAGGGTCTTTTTGGCTATTAAGCCTTTTATATGATATATCTGATTTTTTTTTATATTTCAATTAAAATTATTGGCTAATTTGATTAATTAGGTTTTTGAACTAATTTACCAAAAACCGAAATTCTTCTCAAATTGTTTTTGTTAAATCAATTAACCGAATTAAATCTACTTGATGGATTTATTTGGTTAAAATTGATATATGATTACCCATACTATTATATTGTTTACACAATATAGCACAATATAATCCCTCCAAATTAATTTTTTTAATAATAATCTCTCTAAAATAATAAAAAATAATGATTCCGATTGAGACCATTATAAAAATTAATAAATTTTTTTATTTTAATAATTTAATAATTTTATTTTAAAGTTTAGAGTAAAATTTTGATGTAAATTGTCACATAAATTAATAAATTGCTAAAAATATAAAACATGTTATATGATTTTAAATATTAGAAAAACATTTCGAGATATTAATTTGCAAAATATTAGCGTATTTGAGAATTTTTACTTTAAGAATTGAAAAGTACAAAATATATTATATAATTTAAGTTTATTAGCCAATGAAATGCTACAAAATTATTAAATCAGTTTAACGAAGGTAAAAATTAAATATACATAATCAATGTTTGTTGGGTCAAGTGGAAGGAGTTTAGTGCATCTTAAATAAAGTTTCGAGTTCAAGCATTATAAATGAAGAAAAAGAGCTCCTCCGAATGGGATCCGATCAAGCTTGACTCTAGATTAATCGAAGCCTAAAGTGACATTCAGATATCAAAGGATTTACATCAAAAAAATTAAATATACACATAATTTCAAAACAACATAACACGATAAAATCTTTCAAACTAATAATAACGAGTCAATAATCAATCTCCTATCGAGGGACTGTTTGGTTCACGAAATTTAGGATTACCTTTGGGAATCATTTGACGGAAAATTATTTTACTTGACGAATTCCTGAGAATGTTAGATTCCTGTGTTTGGTTGTATTGGTGGGAATATAAGATTTCTGTGTTTGGTTCAAGGAATTTAAAATTACTAAATGGTAAATTTTACTATACTACCCTTTTGTATTAAAGTAAATAAATAGTTGATTTAAAATGAATAACACATTGATAGAAGTTATTTTAACATATTTATTTATTTATTAAGTTTATTCATTTGGGGAATATTAATTAATTTATTTAACACAAGTTAATTAATTATTTCATTTGTTTATAGGATATTGAATAAGTAAATTATTTCGTGATAATACCTGTTAATTTAAAAAATATAAAGATACTTGTTAATTTTTTTAATTTCACTTGTTAATTTAATGGATGTCAAGTAATGCACATTCATCCAATCTTCAGCTTTAGGTATTCTGAAAGCATCATCCCACTATGAGCAACAATTAATCTCTTTCTCAGTTGTTGTAAAGTACTTTCCTTTTTAATGGATTGCTTTATTTATTTATTTATATTTAAATTAATTACTTATTTATTTATTTATTTAAGACACTCATTTATTTATTTTGTCCCTTTTTTTTATAAGGTTTTTGTTATGTAAATTATTTTGATTTAACAAACTATTACTATTTTAAATTGATTTTGATTAATCAAAAATCATAGAGTCCATCTTATTATTGGTCTATTTGATTTTAAATTCATTTTTCTCTTCATCAAAATGAGAAAAAAAACATAGTTATAATATTAGATAGGTTTAGAGGTACAATGGAAACAAAATAAAATTATTGGAGGGTAAAATTGGCAAAAAATTTGGATTCTCCCTGAAAAAAAAAACCTCAAGATGAGAGGGGAATCATTTTCCTCCCATTTTTGCAATGTTTTTAGGGGTGTAAAACGAGCCTAAACTCGCAGGTCGACCCGTTAAACCCGCAGGCTTTTTAAGGGTCGGTCTTATTTTTTTAGGCCCGTTTTTAACGGGTTGGCCCGCGCTGGTCGGTAATCTGCGTGGGCCAGTTCACAAGACCGCAGGCCGCCGTTTAGGCCCTATTTTATTTTTTTATATAATTTGTTTTTTAATTATATTATTAATATATTTTTATTTCTTACAAAATAATACATGACATGATTTTATTGTATTCTAGCAAAAAAATGAATTCATGTAATTTTATTTTGAATTCAAACCATGACATTATATGTATGATAATGAAAAAAAAAAGAAGTTGGAAGAGTTTAATGTTTAATAGAAATTTATGTTTTTTTAAGATTGTAATTATTTATTTTAAAATATTGTAAGTGAATTGTAATTGTATTTAGATTGTATTTATATATGAATTTTAGTGATTTTTTAAAATTTATTCTTATTATTGTTATTTAAAAATACTTAGCCCTCGGGCCGGTCCGATCCGCATTAGAAACGGACCGGGCATATAAAATTGGCCCGTTTTTACGAGCTTGGCCCGTTTCAGCCCGTATCCGCTCGGCCCACCCCTCACCAGCACCGACCCGTCCTTTTTACAACTCTAATTATTTTGCACTGTTGGTAAAAAAAAATTACTGATCGAAATCCTATCCTGTGAACCAAACATGATAATTATTTGACGGAAAAAAAAATTTCTCTTAGTAATCTAAAATTCTCTCGACCGAACAGCACCTTAAGGTTATTCCGGTTGTAATTTAATAAAATTTTGAAAATTGATCGCAAAAATTCGACCCAGGAAATGAGAAGGGACAAGAGCATTAGAGCCGTTATATTAAACGCTCCGGCTCCGAATTGACACGCGACGCGATCAAGATTATAACCGTTGGTTTGAAAAAGCGGTTCGACCAAAAGGACAGCATGATTTTCTGCGGTAATCCCCACAAAAGGTTCTGATGCTAATCTTAATTAACGAATCAGATGACCGACATAGCGCATCGGCAAAACTCGAGTGTTTAGACTTGAACAAACAAATTAGGCCCTCTGTCTCTCTCTCGCTCGGCTCAGTGCCCTCAGATCTAAGCACCTTCGCGCTCCGTTCCATTAAAATTCTTCAAAAAGATTGTATTTGACTCGGTTTCACAGTAATCTCCTCTTTTTTTTTGTTCATTGAAATAGAAAATAATCTCCTTTTGTAGCTTAACTTCATTCACCTTTGTATTTGTTAAAAAAAAACCCATCGCTTTTTCATCAGGCATTTTAAAGTTAAACCCTAGACTTTAAAACAAGGAGCTACTGAAGTCAAACTATTTTTGATCTGTGGGTCGATCATTGTTTCTAGAGCTATAATTTTTTTTTTGTTGGGAGGTTAGAATTAGATTAGATCTTCTTCGTCGCATGCTTTTGTTTTGAGGTCATCTAACTCATAACAATGGCCGCTTCCTACCCAGGACCCGTTCAGGTTTTCTTTTTCTTTCTTGTGATTTTATTCTATATGGGATTTTAGTTTTCTCGTTTTTTTTCTTCTTGTTTTATCAATCACCGTTGGTTTTAATTTTCAGGTTGGTTCATACTTCGTGGGACAATACTATCAGGTACTACAGCAGCAACCTGATCTAGTTCATCAGTTTTACTCAGATGCCAGTACCATGATTCGGGTCGATGGAGATTCCTCCGAATCTGCTTCTGAAATGCTGGTAACATTTATATTTTTATTTTCTTTCTCTATATATTTTCGAAGTGAGCTTTGTTTAGTTTGCTTAAGCATGAAACTATGGCAAATACAGTATTCGTTTTCAATTTACTATATTTTGATTGATTCATAATTTTCCTTTTTATATCTGATAAATGGCATATTGTTTTCTATTTTTAACGTTGTTAGTTGTATGTGATTTGAAGTGCAGGCCTTTATAACAGCTACCGCATGATTTTAACGCAATACTTTTCTAGAGAATGATATATCTGACTTAGGCAAGGATAAGCTAAGCTGGGGAGATGTAGAATTAACCTTATCTGTAAAAGGCCTTTTTTGTTTTTGCTAGGGGAAGTTTTCACTGTAAGAAATTGATTCCCTAGTCCATCTGCTTTTTAGATGTTGCTTACCAAAAGCTGTTTGTTCATTGTTTCCAAATGATTGGCTTGTTTCATTAGAAATAGAGGGTCTCCCTCTCTCTTTCTCCTATGATTCTTTTCTCTGGAATAAACTTATCTTCATCCTTTATATTACTGCATACTTGGTAAATTTGTGATTTATTAGGTTTTTCTTTTGATCTTTCTCTGTAGCAAATTCATGCCTTGGCCATGTCACTAAATTTTACTGCAATTGAGATCAAGACGATTAATTCTCTTGATTCTTTGAATGGAGGTGTTCTGGTGATGGTTTCTGGTTCTGTTAAAATCAAGGATTTTAATGGCAGAAGGAAATTTGTGCAAACGTTTTTCCTTGCCCCTCAAGAGAAGGGTTACTTTGTTCTCAATGATATCTTTCAATTTATTGATGATGGAATGACTTACCAACATCCAGCTTCCACATTGCAAGATAGCAAGCTTGATGCTCTACGAAATGTGTCAAGCCCTGTTGCAGAGCCACCAGGTACTGTGGGCAAGCTTTTTTCTAACTTTAATCTGAAATTTTTTATTTCAAGCTACAACATTTTTTATCCATGTGCAAAATATAGATAACCAGGATTGGAGCCTTTTTTTGTGTCTCCTCAACTTATACAATGACCTGGCCATGTACTATAGTTGACACTTTGGTGTCTTCTAAGTAATTTAATGGTTCTAACATAGATGGTAGAATCAGCAGTAAAATATCTTTATATTCAATGACAAATTTTCTATTTTATACACAATTTGAAGGGTTATTAGATCTTTGTGGCTTCTTTTGGCCTTAAGTTGCTTGCTTATAGTTTTACTACTTGTTGCACTAAAACCTTAGACATCTAATTGTATTTTCTCTATGTTGGTTAGTAAAATTTCCACATTTTAAGTCTTTGCTTAAAAATCACTATTTTCTTATATCTCTAGGAAATTATCTTTCTATGTTGGTCTAACATGTTGGATTTAGCAGTTTCTGACTATGTTTTGGAGGAAGAGGCCACGGAGTATGTCAACTCTGTTCATATAGAAGATGATCTTGTTGACAAGTATAGTCTCCCAGAGCAACCACAACAAGAAGATGTTGAAGCTGAAGTTGTGGTGGAGGAAGCTCCTGCAGAGGAAACTCTTGCTTCGCATCACAGTGTGGTGAATGCTGTGCAAGAACCCCCGGCTATGGCTTTGGAGGAACCTGTTGGGGAGCCTCCAAGGAGAACATATGCCTCTATTGTAAGTACTCCCCTGTTGCTTTTATGCAGGCATTCTGTTTTGCATATGAGCATGTATGTTTGTGACTCTCACTTATTGAAGGTTTCTCACCCATTGCCTATTCTTGTTGAATCAGCTATATCATTGTATCTAAACTAGTCCATATTTGCTTTATCCTTAATGTAGCCAAAATATCCAGTGAATTCTATCCAAGCATGTGGCATACATAACATCCAGCCTTGCACTTGAAACAAGTACATGCATGTAAAGAATAGATTATGCAAATCTTAAAGATTAATATATTAAGCAAACAGAGCAATGCATGTGTGTCAGAGAAAGAAATTATGGGTACTTGCCATGAGTTATCAAATGGGAGTCAAGTCTGAAAGGCATTTTTCCAAACAAACTCTGTTTCTATCTAATACCCATGCACACATATATATTTTGATGTTTAATTTTTTTTGAAAATTTGAAAATTTCTGATCGGTTGACTAGCATTATTTGTTGTTACAAATGGTGTAGTTGCGTGTTCCAAAGGAGCAATATGCTTCATCTGTTGAAGTTCAAGCATCTTATAATAAGATTCCACAGAGTACTTCAGATTGGGATCATACACCGGAGCCTACTAGTCAGCAGTCACGTCCTGCTTCGTCAGATGTCACTGAATCTGCAGTAGAGACAGCAGTGGAGGAAGGCTTGGTCTCTGAAGAAGGTTAGTCTAACTAAGCCTACTTAAGTATGTGTTGTTTAAATTAGGACTTACAATGCTATAGTTGTTGATCTGTTATCGTGCTTTGGTTTTTATCAATTGCCCTTCTCTAGTCCTTGCATTGATTTCTGGGAAAGGAAATTTCTTAAAGGGGCCCTCTGGGTATTTAATCTGAGCCACTGAGCATCAGAATGTTGTTTCTATAGTCGATGAGTTAAAGTTTCAGAGGCTGGATGTTTTATCATTCCATTCAGAAATACTTTCCTGTATGCTTAGAGTTGAGAGAAGATTCACCTGTAGCAGTTCATATAAATGCTTATCATTCCATTCAAAAATACTTTCCTGTATGCTTAGAGTTGGGAGAAGATTCACCTGTTGCAGTTCATATAAATGCTAATGGTACAATCTGATCATGGATATTCACCCTTTCAGGTGAATATACTGGTGAATACAAATCCGTCTATGTGAGAAACTTGCCCTCTACTGTTACTGCTACTGAAATTGAGCAGGAGTTCAAGAATTTTGGCAGAATCAAGTCTGACGGTGTGTTTATCCGGAATCGCAAGGTGATATCTTTTTCTTCTCTTCTTGATTATCTTTGGTTGGTATATGACTTTGAAGAAACTAAGTGTTAGATGAATGCAGGATGTTGTGGGTGTTTGCTATGCTTTTGTTGAGTTTGAAGACATTTTGGCTGTTCAAAATGCAATCAAGGTATTAATTTTCATTGTTGTTTGTGCTCTCTCTAGTGAATGTGTTGGATGATAGCTTTTAGCTTTATCGGCTCTAGTTTATTTAACTTTCAGTATTTATTTGAGAATTTCAGAAGCTGAATACTTTCTCACTTTCCTTGCTAATAACTCTTTGTTGAATTATTCATTGTAACTACTTGTTTTGCTTGATGTGTTTGTGTGCAACATTGAATTACTATAAAAGGAACTTTGAACTCTCTTTAACGTTGCACCATTGTGATTACATTCTAGTTTTACCCTTCATAGTTGTTTATATTGTTGGATCAAATTTAAGCTGCATCTATAGACCTTTGTGATGCTTTTATTCTGTTGCTCATGATGGATGAGATGGAAATAACTAGCACAGCCATGAAAGAGCTTCTTGAGTGAAATTCTTGAGTGAAATACAAGGAAAAAAAAAGGCAGGGACTTTGGGAGAGGAGGGTGAAGGAAATACATCTGCTCTCCATTGGTTTTTCTTAAACCAAAATTGACTTATAGTTTTCCACTGCACGGACTCTTTACATATACGATAGAAGCTCCTCGTATGGCCTTGGAGAATGACATAAATTTACTTTTGTAGCTAATTTATATATTTTACCGTCATTTTGAACCTTTTTAAAGTTTTTCTTTCGCCTTCTGTACATATTTTTGACATTAACACTGACCAGATTTTCCTTCTGTAGGCATCTCCTATACAATTGGCAGGAAGGCAAGTCTACATAGAGGAGCGCAGACCAAATAGCAGCAGTACACGAGGTGGAAGTATGTGCTATAATACACACAACTGTTTTTATGCATGCCAGAATTTCCATCTATATTTTCTGTAAAATCCCTTCCCAATTGCTGCTTTTGGTTATCTTCAGAACATCCACAACATCTACAATAGCATCCTTTACGCTTGTTAAAAAAAGCACTTTTTACAAAGTACGAACTTGTTTGAGTTGCTAAATTATTGGGCTTCAATTTACCTGTTGTGCTTTGCTTAAGTTCTGCATTTCTAAGATAATCCTCTGGGTGGATATCCAAGCATAATTGGCTGGCAAACAGCTTCCAATAGACTCATAACTATGATACTTGGTTTTAGATCTATTTTGTTTGGACAGATTAGTTCATCCAATAGTTTTGGCAGCTTTATGTAGAATATTGAAAATCTTGATGAACATTAAGTATTTTGATTAAATAGCATTTTTAACTTATGAGGACTGCATTACATTCTTTTTCCCTCGGCCAAAAGAAAGAAAAAAAAAAAAAACTACTGTTCCAGCATTTGTAAACCATGTATTTTTATTTAATTTAACTCTTTTGTGTATTGATATGTTACTGTTCAATGGGCAACTTTCTGTTCATTGAAGTGAATCTGCTGGAGTTTTACTTTATTGACATGATTCTGCCATTCAAATTGATCAGGAAGGGGAAGAGGCAGGGGTAGTTATCAACCTGAGGCCTCAAGAGGACGCTTTGGTTCTCGTAGTTTGGGTAGGGGAATCAACCAAGAATCTGGAGATTACAGATCAAGAGGCGATGGTTTCTATCAGCGAGGTTCTAGATAAGACAGCATCTTGGGAAACTGAATACAATTTGGCTGGACTTTTGCACTGCTTGCACACTGGGGTTTTCTTGAATCTTCGAGTGATTGAGGTTTGACAGTTCTGGCTTAACATTTCCCATCAATGACTTCAGAAAATATGCTTTTACCTTTTTTCAGGTGTGTTAATTCCGCATAAAAGGAGTGTTGAGGAACATTTTTAATGTTATTTCCTTTGATAGGAATATGTTTCTCCCTTGGATTCTTTTTATTATGCAGTTCAAGTGGAGAACTTTTGATGTTTTTGAGCTGTTCTATGACACTAATGAGGCAATGTGATGGTGGTTGATCTTGTGAGCAATCTGAGATAAATCATTTGAATTGAAATCCTAATATTCTCTTTGGTTTTTGGATGTTTATTTAACACTAGTATTAACCCTGTCATAACTCAAATCATTGGGGACTTGGAAGAATGAGGATTGATTTTCTTAGAAAACGAGATGAAGTGTACATACAAGCTTTAGTTTGCACTATTAAACTGATTCCATCAAATGAAGGGGAAGAAAAGGCACTTTCATTTAACTGATACATGTACAATTTTACTGTAATGTCCCTTTATTGTGCACTGCTACAATGTATCCGGACTAGTACATTAAGCGCTTGCCAATGTTCCTTCATGAAATTGTGTGGGCATGGAATCCATATCGCCAGGTGCAGCACATTCATTTGCATCTTCCTCTGTTTCCCAGAGGAAACTAGCATAAGCTGCATGAACATGGCTGTCGGAAAAACACAGCAAGTCAGGTAAATCAAGTTTCGAGCGCAGTATAAAAGAAACAGCAATGGAATCAGTTCAGATACGGAAAGTGTTTAGACAGAAGCACATACCTATCTTGAGGAGAGGCTTGGACTGCTTGTTCGAAGTAACTAGAAGCTCTTTCTTCGTCATGATGTAGCTCCCACACTAACTTAGCATATTGCGACAGAGTTTCACCATCTTTCGGATCCGCTAAGATGGCTCGAGAGTAATACTCTTCTGCTCCGACAAGGTCCCCCTTTGACTGTCGAAACGATGTGTTTATGCCCACTAATTAGTATCTTAGAAAACAAAGAGCAAGAAAAGGTTGGACAACAGTATTAAAATCGCCTAGCGGCTAGCAAGGGGCACTCACCTGATACAAAAATTGCGCATAGTTCCCCAAAAACAAGGGGTTGCCAGGATTTTCCACCACCATCCTCTTGTAATACTCCTCAACTTCGCCGTTGTCACCGCCATCTCCGCTAGACCCTGCTGGATTATATTCATTACCCCCACCCCCACTGCCGCCGCTGCCACTAACACCACCACCCTTGCTGCCACCAACAGTGCCAAGTTCTCTGGCAAGAAACATTTCCTGGCCGACCAACCCTCGTTCATCTTCAAAACCAGCATTCCAAAGTTTATCAGCAGCTGTTACCTCATTCAACAACATATTCTCCATGCCGATTGCGTTGAAATCATGGCTAGCACTCATAGCCTTTACCCTCTCTTCACTGCTCTCCAATAGTTCATATTCCTTCAACACCTCTTCCTCGTCTTCAATATCACTCTCGTCTTCTTCTTCTTCTTCTTCTTCTTCACACCTCGCCCTCGAATTATAAAAGGAAAAGGAAGGAATGGTTTGCAAGGTTAAGCACTTGTGCCTTGCAGGAAGCTTCTTGGGTTGGTTCTGATTGTAGAATTCTTCATTGATATCGCAAGCATCATGGACGAGTCCTTCCAAGTTTCCTTCAGACTGAGCCCGGCGAAATCCTTTACGGTCAAAATCAGAGAACTGACCAACAAAAGAGGGAGATATTGGAGAGGAACCCCAAGAAACTGTAGCAGAGAGGTGGACAGAGCCTGGAGAGGGATGAAATGAGAGTCTGCTGTGGTTATGGTGAAAGGAGTTGGATGGAAAATGCTTTAGGGGGCTGCTGGTTTCATAGTGATTGCTGCTGTTAGGACTTTCTGCCATGGAAGAGAGGAGTGATCCAAGAACTGGAGTCGAAGAGCTTCTTAGCAACATTATTTTCTTTCTTTGATGGTGCTTTTGTGGTGTTTGTTGCTGGTTTCGGATGCCAAATTCTGTGAACAAATTAAAGAGTTTGTGGTGAGAAACTGAAATATCTTCTCCAAGAACAAGCCAAAATGAATTACATATTATCTTTAGTCACTGTAATGATGTTTATTATTAGACAATCTAATTATAGAATTTGGTAACTTTTTGCATTAAGCCTCATTATTCATCGTTGGGACTTTTAAGCAGAAACATATTCGACAACAAGACGAACACAAAAATACAAGATTTACCGTATTTGTTTAAAGCGCCTACGTCCACTGAAATTTTTTCTTTTTTGTCCGAAGAACGTGATAGAAACTGGTAAGCAATTAAACAGTAATTCTAGAACAGAAACCAGAAGGCCAACTACATCAAGCAGAAGCAAATCAGAAAGAAGAACCAGAGAACTTTTGTCTGAATAATAAAATTAATTTCCAAGGAGTATCCCATTTCAAGTCTCTTACTTTGATCAGCAGTTGCATCCATTCAAACAATCAAGCTCAAAAATGCAATTTTGCAATTAAAAAAAGAAGCACATGATAATAATGCGGTTAAAAAAGGGAATTAAACATACCTTTTCGAGTTGCAAGAAAGATTCCCTTCAACAAAAGCTCCTAATCCCTATGCAGTGGACTAAACAAAGGAATATGCAAAAAGATTAACAATCTGAGCTGTTATCATTGGCTCCTTTCTATGAGAGAGAAGCAAAATAGGAAACGAACATGCAATTTCCTGCTTGGTTCACTAGAATTTGGTGAATATTCGTATATTAATTCCCCCGGAAAATTCATGATAATTTGTGTGGTGGGGGAGGTTTCATCTTCTTGAGAGAAAAATATCAAGTTGTACTCCTCTTGGAATCTTTTGGAGCTGTTAAAGTAAAAAACATAAAGGCATATGCCACCTCAGATCCTAATAATTCCATTTTGAAAATTCAGTGGTGTACAACGCAGCCCCCAAGGCCGGGGAGGGGAGGCCAGGCTGAGACGCCAGTCGCATTTCCATTGTGTTTTTTCTTTTTCTTTTCCTTAGCGACCACGTTTTGCAACTTTGGACACGTGCGGTTTTACAGGTCCTCCTTCCATTCATTGACGAACACGTGGCAGAACCGTGTACTTTTTGGAAGATTCTGCTGCCGCCGCCTTTTGGAGGGCGAATCATCTCTGCATTTTTTCATTTCATTCAAGCAATTAGGCGGCTGATCAGTTATTATGAATTCGGAATCTTCTTTGGATGATTCTTCGACTGACGTTTGCATCGCAGCCTTGATTCCCCTGACTGATCCTCTTCTTTTTGTTCTATTTTAGACTGTGATAACCTGACAGAATCCTATGTATCTTTTTTGTCTAAACTTTCTGTTAATCCGAAATCTGATTATTGTTAGTTTTGAATGGAAGAGTTTTTCAACGTTATTTTTTTATTCATAAAATTTAAATTTGGAATTTTACTTAAAAAACATCAATTTATTTTTATTTGACCTAACAAACATTAATATGACATAATCTCATGTTAAACTAATAAAAAACTAACAATACTGCTTAGAACATTACGGTTTTTTTTTCTTTTTATAATTGTACAATATTTTTTAATCATTTGTTTAAGAAATTAAGAAAACTCCAATAAAAGTAATTTCTTTCTTGTCAAGAAATTTGGCCTTGTCAATATATATATATACATACACATACACTGAATTAGAGGCTTGGAAAACGTCATTCACCAAACATTGGTTAGGCAGGAGACGCGGCTTCCAACCTGTCATTCAAGACTTTTGCTGCCGTGAACTTCGATGACTCAAAATATGTAAATACTTGAATTATAAACAAGTGATTTCCCTGGAGCTTATACCAAATTGCTTTTTTTTCCCCCTTTCTTTTTATTAGTTGATATCTAATCAAATAAAGATAAAAAAAACTTTCTAATATCGAGCGAACGAATAAAAAATTTATCAATATATCTATTATTAAATTTAGAACTGTCTGAAATTTATTAGATATATGTCGTACCAGTAAATATTTTCACTAGGTTTACAATTCAAAGCTAGTATATATTATAAACTATAATGAATGTTACATGCTGTTATTGTCCAATTATGTTGAGACAAGCCAATTACGTTGGATCTTTAGAGCACGACCCAAGTAAGTCTTAAAATTAAGATCCGAGGATTTAACTTACATGACCAAGGATGGTTAAGGTAGGTTCATGATTCCTCATAATGAGGAACATGATGTGGCCTTTCATTTTTGGCTTCTTACAAATAATCGTCTACTTATGCATGTTTTGTACACGAGAAACATAGATTGCATACAAAGAAAAATCATCTTTTATAATAAAAATCTAAAACAAAAGCAAACGTATAAACTTCTTACACTCTTTTGATTTGCACTCAATTTTTTTTTGCAAGTTGATCTAAGAAAAAGAAAATAATCCAATATTAACAAGCCCGGTTGGTATCAATACATGCAAAATTTTGATATTGCATAATTGACTTTTTTTTTGGTACATGAGCAGGATTGAAATTTCGTTGAAAGAAGTGAAGCCAGAATTGAAAGTAAACAAAGATTGGGCCTGGATAAGCTCGTTGCAACATTGATTAGAAGCCCGAAGCTTTTTTCTCCAAGCAACACGCGCATTCCACACCGTCATGAAAGGGGCAAAAAGGGGAAAAGCTTTTAAGTTGGAGGGTTTTGGGGCAGTCTTTCGGAGAGTGATACAGAGGGACATGTTGGCGAGAAGGTTGGTTTCTTTCTTCAAGAGTTCTCCATCTTCAAAGGTTTCCAGGTACACTTTTTTGCCTCAGCTTTTTCACTCACTTTTCTTTCTTTTCTCGAGTTTCTTGTTCCGGCGTTTCGTTTTCTGGGATTCAATTAGCCGTTAATCTTAACTGCCCATCTATGTTTATTAGAGTTTTTGTTAGATATTGACAGTGGGTTTGTGCTTAGTACCCAAAACGGGGAAAATTAAGGGACTTCAATTTACTTACACTTTGGTTCCTTGAAAAAAATGCAAAAGCTTGCCCAAGTTGCTTTTTAGGCTTATTTTCAAATCCCAGATGGAAAACTAGATATTTATGTTTAGATTGTTATTTTCGAGTTGTCACAGTGGTTTTCTTTCCATACAAGTTGAATTTTTCGTTGAAGTCCTTAATATTTATTGTTGTGTTTCTAGGCTCCTCCAAAAGATAAATTAAACTTTGTCATTTCTGACTCATTTGATTGTGTTATACAGCACTGGAAATTCTGTGAATGAAGAGAATCAAAAGTCCTTTGCTCGTAAAGCAGTGTCTTTTGTCCTGATTACTGTAACAGGCGGTGTTGCCTTGAGTGCTCTTGATGACCTTGCCATCTATCATGGTTGTAGCAGGTATTTCCATTGCATCTAGAACAACTATTTAGTTTTATTAATTTAAGAACTTTGTTTTTTAGAAGATAGAAATCAAGATTGCATTTGACTGAGCATGAACCAGAGTTCTTTTACTATGTTTTCTTGGTTAGTGCTTTCTGTATTTTTGGTGATATAATCATTTAGCTTAATCAAATGAGATGTGCTACTGTGAGAATCACTTAATCCATGCGAAAACTATCAGTGACCTTTTACGGGTCATGATGAGATGTTGTTATTGCATCTGTTTTGTCATTTTGCCTTACGTTTTCTCTCTTGATATTATATTTGTTGTGAAACTGCAAAAGTGGATCGTTCATATGAAGCCTTTTTATGCTCAAAATCACATGATATGTGCTATTGGCCTTTTTGTGTGCATGTGTTTTTATAATTATGAATACACTGGCCCTGCACGCTTTTCCTAGGTATTTATTTACATTAATTCATTGTTGAAGCCATAGGACAGCATGTATCATTGTTTACACTGATTGTTGTTACAGCAATACTCAACCTTATACGACTTTTGTAAGTCTTGTTATGCCTTGTTATTTCTTCGTTATGGCTGACTTGGTTTTACTGAGGCTTTTTCCTGAGAAGGTTCTACATTATAGTGTTGTTTTGGATAACATAAAACCCTGTTGAGTCATCTGGGGCAGCAAATCGCTTAATATAGATGGAGGTTTATATTAAGTTTTCTTTCAATTGTCTTCTCATTTAGGTTTTGAAATCCCATGTTGAACATAGGTTGTGAACCTTAGATAACATATAATACCCTGTTGAGTCATTTCTGTGGAGTATCGGCTGACATATATGGAGGTATATTTTCAGTTTTGTTTCAGTTATCTTCTCATTTAGGTTCTGAATTCCTTTACTGAACGTAGGTTGTGAACCATAACTTGCAGCAATGGACTTTTACTTTTAGATTCATACTGAATCTTTTGCTCAAGACTAGCAGGTTCTGTCATATATTTTGGCTGCATAATTATGAAAACTGTCAAGTTTCTCAGTTCAGTTTGTTAGTTAAACAAAGTGAAACAACCAGAGATATGTAATAATGTTTGTTTTTTTATTTCAAAATGCATGGAGGATTAGAAATGTCTAATGCACTTATGACAGAGGGTTGGAATGCATGTGTTGCTAACTTTTGATTTTCTTCTGGATTTAAACTGAAGAAGAGAGTAAAGTCATTTCCTTCTTGTCGCACAGATTTTATAATATGACAGGAAGTGTAAATGGTGCATGTGCAAAATTAAGTGTAAATGGTTAGAAAATATACATTGAATGCTTAAGTGCTTGAATGCTACATCACTGTCTTAAATTAAAAGATTCAGCTATCTAGATGCCTTGATAGAGATACCTTCATATAATTTTATTACTTCATTTGCAGATCATGGCAATCTGTGGAATCGTAGAATTCAATAGCATTGACTTGTATTCTTGTTATACACCCTCCTTATTCACAATCTTGTACTTGATCCCCTGCAACATAGGTTTGGTGGACAGAAAATATTGTTACAAGGAAATTGGGCAAAGGGATAATTTTTATTGCCTTATTATGATTTATTTCTAGTTCCCGATGGAAATATCAAATAGCTGCTTTATTCTTTTTTCTTTCAGTAGTAATAAAAAGTCTTTTTCCAAGTATAGCACCTCTTTGTCTTTGTTTATCAACCTGAAGGTGTGCATGTCTCATTATTAATGTTCGGTAACTTGGTGTTCTATATTACATTTTCTTCTCATTCTCCACTTTCGATTTGCAATTATATACACTAATATTTGGCCTGATAATTTTCAGCAAGGCCATGGAGAAAGCCAGTAAGAATCAGGCAATTATAGATGCTATTGGGGAACCGGTTAAGAAGGGACATTGGTACAATGCTTCTCTTGCAGTAGCTCATAAAAGGCATTCTGTATCTTGCTCGTTTCCCGTGTCTGGACCGCAAGGCTCTGGAGTATTACAATTGAAAGCAGTTCGTAATGGAGGTTAGTATCCTCTTCGTGTGTTCATCTTCTGTCTTTTTATTTAAGCTCTCAGATCCCTATCATTAATTACATGCCAAAAGCATAATTTCCAAAAGTCACTTACTTTTAATCTATTATTTATCAGTTGGTTTGCAAATTTATTCTAATTTCCATTACTCAATTCTTGAGCCATTTTCATTGTTAAAGTTGAGAGTATTATTTCTGTTTCAACCTCATGCCGTTTTGACACGAGGTTCTTTTACAGATGATAATTGGTACTCCTACTTCCTGCCTCGACACTGGGAAATCCTAATAATGGAAGCTCTCCTTCATGTTCCTGGGAATGAAGAGAAGCAACAGGCATCACGAATTAGTCTTTTAGAAAACGTCTGTCCTCCAGCTTGCATAGCATGCACCGAATGCAGGCCTAAGCAATCTGAGAATCAGCAAGAGAAGAAATGAGAATCCATGCTTGTGGAAGAGGTGAATGTTCCCTTTTTTTTTTTTTTTTTCCTTTGGACTTCCAACTCAGCTCATGTTAGTATTAGTTATGAGATAATTAAGACAAAGCGACATACCTAATGTGTCCTTGAAAAGAATAAATTTTGTGAAAATTTTGCAATCTTTCGTAGCTTAAGATATGGTAAAGACCAACTGATTTTCAGTTTTAGGCAGGTAGAATTCAAACAACATTCTTTCAGAGGGATTTGATTTGTTTGTTGAAGTTGCAGTGGGAGGGTGACACTTCCTTGAAGGCTTAAGGTCTTTGTGGTATTGATAATCCATTTTTCAGCCTTCAAAGTATTCTAGCAATATTCATATACCTTCGTTTTTCATCTCTTTTCTTTTTCTATTCTAAGATTTTATTTTTAAAATTTTGTTTGAATTTCTCAAATAATCATATTAAAAAAATAAAATAAAATAAAATGGCGTGTATTACTTTCTTTTAAATTCTATGCATTTTTTATAATGAATTAAAAACTCAATGCAAGTTAATCATGTTCTAACATAACAATAGTGTAGAGAATATGTGAATTTCAATTTTCTTTTCAATTAAAATCAATTACTATCAACTTATTTTTATAATCATTTGATATCAATTGATTGTAATTTTTTTTCTGTGTTCAAAGTATAAATAAAAATATAATCTTAAGATTTGATTTGTCAAATTTATATAAATAAATGCAAATATTACATTAAATTATATAGAAAATATCTATGCATATAATACTATAATCTTAAATTATCAACCATATGACATTAAGATTTTTTAGTGATGATATTTATCAGACAAAATTTGACGTGATTAATCATTTTCATAAGGACAGAAAACCACCTTCGTCATGGCTGCACTGCACAATCTAATAAACAAATATGCTAGAAATTAATGAACTGAGATGGCAGTTTCTCTCTTTCTTTCGTTTTTCTTTTTCTCTTGCCTTTTGCCGGTTCTTTAACTCCAAATTTTTTACCCTTTTCTCACACATTTGCCTGTCAGCTCTTGTTTTGTTTTGTTTTTTTTTAACTGAACCCTTTCTTTGCTTTAACACGTGTTCTCCTTGGTTCCGTATCTGTCGTCAGCTATCCAAACACCGCAGAAATGGAACAGTCGAGAGAGATGGAATTTTCTTCTCTCCTCCCTTTCCTTAAATCGCCCCCAAATTTCTTCCCCTTGTCGGCCCCACCTTTCTTTTCTCTCTTGCCATCTTCAATCCTCAGCCAATCCAATAACCTAATAATTAGTGAAAAAGAAAAATAATTTCTCATCGGAGAATGAGCTTCGGTTTTATTTGATATCTTCTTCTTTTTTAATTTTCTTAAAGTCGATGCTGGTATGCTGTTCTTTTCCTTTGAACTTCAATTTCTGCTTCTCGGTTGGGATTACTAAAAGGCAATTTTTTTTTTTTATGTTTGCCGATGAGAATTTTTTTTTTAATTTTTGCCCGTCGGAAACGGAAGAAGAACGGAGCATGTGTTCTATCTATCACTGAGCAATTTTTTTTCTCTGAACTGGCTACTTTAATTATATAAATAGTTAAATTATTTTCGATCAATAATAGAAATATATAACTTAAATTTTGAAAGTATTAAACTATAAGTAGTTGATTATTTCTAGAATAATATAATATTGCTATTTTTTTTGGAAAATTTATTTATTTCATTTTTTGGAGAATAATGTAATTTAATTTTTTGAATATGGCTTGCTGGGATGTGTCTGCTGGTCAAGCTATTCTTCAAGAAGTTATGGCTTCCAGCACTTAAGCTTGAATTTGGAAATCGTTATTCTGAAAGAGTAAGAATGTTGTTTGCTAGAGAAAGGGGAGACACTGCGAGTATAAATGAAATCAACCACTGTTCTGCCGTGTTTGTGCCGTGCCCGCGGCAGAGACCGGGTATTTTACCGGTAAATAAATAAAAGCGTATGATTCCCGCCAGCCCCTATGGTACAAGCTATAAGGCAAGGGCTCCAAATCCCCTACTGCTCAAAAAAAAAGAAAGCTAAAATAAATAAACCAGCAGAGACATCCGTCGGATCGGAGGTCGAATTGGCTATCTAGTTGTTCTTTTCATTCCTCTCGCCGGAACATGATGCAAGAAAAACAAGTTCAATGGAAGTGAGCTCAACCAGGCAGCTTGGGATTCAAGATCAAGCCGCGAGACTGAGTCTCAAGAACAACAAGAATGGAAGAGAGTTGAGAGTTGTGAGAGGAAATTCTGGTGTATTCATCTGATTGCTGTTAAATTGGTTACATTGTACATTTATACAAGAATAAAATGAATAACTGTCTTTCCCGTCTAGTGGCTAACTTCCAACTAAGCTAACACCCCAACTCAGCGTCATGCATCAGAACAGTACTAGCTGCCACGGCACCGTTCGTTATGATTACATCCTCTCTGGCGTCCGGAAACAGGCGGTGGGCAGTTCTCGGGGTGACTAGGACTGCATCCTGGGGCCATCCGCCTTCCGATGGGTCCATATCCGAGCGACGGAGCCGCTTGCGTTGCCGCTGTAAGGTGCGCTATCAGCGCCAGGAGAGAGATAAAGAATAAGATAACTCTTTTGAATTTGATCATCGATAGAAGTTCCAAGGTAGAGAGGGTGGAGATCAAAGTAATAGATATTTATAGAGTCCTTTACTTTTTTTTTTTTTTAATACTGAGTTTTGTTTCTTCTCTTGTAAGCAACATTTGACTGGGCCGGATTTTTGTCTTGGAAAACATACTGATTTACTCTTTCCTGATTGCCTGAATCCCACTGCTTGCCAAGCTCTCTACTCTGGGGGTCACCGAAGTCAACATTCTAGCAATCTAAACTTTGTATTTTTGTATTGCAGTATCAGCTGTGAGTTGCCTGAGTGAACAACTGAACATGAACTGGTTAGAGCTACCGACTCTTTCATGACTGAAGTGAAGGAAGTGTTCTAGAAAGAGTTGACTGGATGATTGAAGAGATGGAGGTGTCCTAGAAAGAGTTGACTGGTCAAAGTGTTCTAGAAAGAGTTGACTCGAAGATTGGAATACAGAGAACCTGAGCCTCACAATCCCTTCACTTGTTGTGAACCTCTGATAACATATGATACCCTGTTGAGTCATCTGTGGCAGAAAATCGAGTTGCCTGAGTGAACAACTGAACATGAACTGGGTAGAGCTACGGACTCCTGAAGAGAAGGAAGTGCTCTAGAAGGAGTTGAGTGGTCAAAGTGTTCTAGAAAGAGTATCAGCTGTGAGTTGCCTGAGTGAACAACTGAACATGAACTGGTTACTGGGTAGAGGCGTAGAGCTTCCGACTCCTGAAGAGAAGTGAGTGTTTTAGAAAGAATGGATTGGTCAAAGTGTTCTAGAAAGAGTATCAGCTGTGAGTTGCCTGAGTGAACAACTGAACATGAATTGGGTAGAGCTACCGACTCTTATGACTGAAGTGAAGGAAGTGTTCTAGAAAGAGTTGATTGGTCAAAGTGTTCTAGAAAGAGTTGACTGAATGATTGAAGAGATGGAAGTGTCTAGAAAGAGTTGACTGGTCAAAGTTTCTAGAAAGAGTTAGACTGGATGATTGAAGATATGAAAGTGTCCTAGAAAGAGTTGACTGGTCAAAGCGTTCTAGGATGAGTTGACTGGAAGATTGGAATACAGAGAACCTGAGCCTCACAATCCCTTCACTTGTTGTGAACCTCTGATAACGTATGATACCCTATTGAGTCATCTGTGGCAGAAGATCGAGTTGCCTGAGTGAACGACTGAACATGAACTGGGTAGAGCTACCGATTCCTGAAGAGAAGGAAGTGTTCTAGAAAGAGTTGAGTGGTCAAAGTGTTCTAGAAAGAGTATCAGCTGTAAGTTGCCTGAGTGAACAACTGAACATGAATTGGGTAGAGCTACCGACTCTTTTATGACTGAAGTGAAGGAAGTGTTCTAGAAAGAGTTGATTGGTCAAAGTGTTCTAGAAAGAGTTGACTGAATGATTGAAGAGATGGAAGTGTCCTAGAAGAGTTGACTGGTCAAAGTTTTCTAGAAAGAGTTGACTGGATGATTAAAGATATGGAAGTGTCTAGAAAGAGTTGACTGGAAGATTGGAATACAGAGAACCTGAACCTCACAATCCCTTCACTTGTTGTGAACCTCTGATAATATATGATACCCTGTTGAGTCATCTGTGGCAGAAAATCGAGTTGCCTGAGTGAACAACTGAACATGAACTGGGTAGAGCTACCGACTCCTGAAGAGAAGGAAGTGTTCTAGAAGGAGTTGAGCGGTCAAAGTGTTCTAGAAAGAGTATCAGCTGTGAGTTGCCTGAGCGAACAACTGAACATGAACTGGTTTCTGGGTAGAGGCCTAGAGCTTCCGACTCCTGAAGAGAAGGGAGTGTTTTAGAAAGAATGGATTGGTCAAAGTGTTCTAGAAAGAGTATCAGCTGTGAGTTGCCTGGCTGAACAACTGAACATGAATTGAGTAAGAGCTACCGACTCTTTTATGACTGAAGTGAAGGAAGTGTTCTAGAAAGAGTTGATTGGTCAAAGTGTTCTAGAAAGGGTTGACTGAATGATTGAAGAGATGAAAGTGTCCTAGAAAGAGTTGACTGGTCAAAGTTTCTAGAAAGAGTTAGACTGGATGATTGAAGATATGAAAGTGTCCTAGAAAGAGTTGACTGGTCAAAGCGTTCTAGGATGAGTTGACTGGAAGATTGGAATACAGAGAACCTGAGCCTCACAATCCCTTCACTTGTTGTGAACCTCTGATAACATATGATACCCTATCGAGTCATCTGTGGCAGACAATCGCTTGATATAGATGGAGGTTTATCTTTAAGTTTTCTTTCAATCGTCTTCTCATTTAGGTTCTGAACTCCCCCGTTGAACATAGGTTGTGAACCTTAGATAACATATAATACCCTGTTGAGTCATTTCTGCAAAGTGTTGGTTGATATAGATGGAGGTATATTTTCAGTTTTCTTTCTGTTATCTTCTCATTTAGGTTCTGAATTCCCTTACTGAACGTAGGTTGTGAACCATAAAATTCAGCAACGGACTTTTACTTTTAGATTCATACAGTATCTTTTGCTCAAGACTAGCAGGATCTGTCATATATTGTGGCTGCATAATTATGAAAACTGTCAAATTTCTCGGTTCAGTTTGTTAGTGAAACAAAATAAAGCAACTAGAGACATGTAATAATGTTTTTTTTTTTAATTTCAAAATGCATGGACGATGATAAATGTCTAATGCACTTATGACAGAGGATTGGAATGCGTGTGTTCAACATGCCAACTTTTGATTTTCTTCTGGATTTAAACTGAAGAAGAGAGTAAAGTCATTTCCTTCTTGTCACGCAGGTTCTATAATATGACAGGAAGCATTAATGGTGCTTGTGCAAAATTTAGTGTACCTTTGTATTTCCTTTAGGGTTAGAAAATAATTCTGAATGCTTAAGTGCTTGAATGCTGTATCTATGCCTTAAATTAAGAGATTCGGCTATCCAGATGCCTTAGATAGAGATACCTTCATATAATTATATTACTTCATTTGCAGAACATGGCAATCTGTGGAATCTTAGAATTCGATAGCATTGACTTGTACTCTTGTTATACGCCTTCCTTATGCACAATCTTGTACTTGATCAAGGAAATTGTGTAAAGGGATAATTTTTATTGCCTTAATATTTCTAGGTTTCAACAGAAATAGCTTCTTTATTCGTTTTTCTTTCAGTAGTAATAAAAAGTCTTTTTTCCATGTATAGCACCTCTTTGTCTTTGTTTATCTACCTCAAGGTGTGCACGTCTTATTATAATGTTCGGTAACATGATGTCTTATATTACATTTTCTTCTCATTCTCCACTTTCGATTTGCAATGATATACACTTGTCCTTATCTTTGGCCTGATAATTTTCAGCAAGGCCATGGAGAAAGCCAGTAAGAATCAGGCAATTATAGATGCTATCAGGAACCGATTAAGAAGGGACCTAGGCAGAATGCTTCTCTTGCAATAGCTCATAAGAGGCATACTGTATGTTGTACGTTTCCCGTGTCTGGAAACCTCGTTTATTAAAACTATGAAAGATTATGTTGGCTTTTTATGTTCAAAATCACATGATGTGTGCTAATGGCCTTTGTGTGTTATGAATACGTGTGCCCTCCATGCTTCGCCTCCATATTCATTTACATTAATTCATTGTTGAAGCCCGAGAACAGCATGTATCATTGTCTACAGTGATTTTTGTTACAGAAATACTCAGCGTTATATGACTTCTGTAATTCTTGTTATGCCTTGTTATTTCTTCATTATGGCTGACTTGGTTTTACAGAAACCTTTCCTTATGAGGTTCTGCAATATAGTGTTGTTTTGGATAACACAATACCCTGTTGTGTCATTTGTGGCAGAAAATTTGTTGATATAGATGGAGGTTTATCTTAAGTTTTCTTTCAATTGGCTTCTCATTTAGGTTCTGAGCTCCCGCGCTGAACATTGGTTGTGAACCGTAGATAACGTATAATACCCTGTTGAGTCATTTGTGCTGACTATCAGTTGATATAGTTGGAGGTACATTTTAAGTTTTCTTGCAGTTGTCTTCGCATTTAGGTTCTGAGCTCCCATGCTGAATGTGGGTTGTGAACCTTATATAACATATAATACCCTGTTGAGTCATTTTTGCACAGTGTTTGTTGAGAGAGAAGGTAAGACTAGAAGAAGACTGAAAAAGACTTGGAAAGAAGTAATGCAAAAAGATATGGAGGTATTAGAGTTGGATGAACACATTGCTTTGGATAGGAATGTGTGGAAGAAGAGAATTTATATGGACGATCTAGCGTGAGTTTACATATCCGTTCATGTAGCCTACCCGAATCTCTCGAGATAAAGGCTCTGATGATGATGATTGGTTGATATAGATGGAGGTATATTTTAAGTTTTCGTTCAGTTGTCTTCTTATTTAGGTTCTGAAATCCTATGCTGAGCATAGGTTGTGAACCATGAGGTGCAGCAATAGACTTTTCTTTTATATTCATATATAATAGACTTTTCTTTTGCTTGAGACTAGCAGAATCTGTCATATATTATGGCTGCAGAATTAGGAAAACTGTCAAATTTCTCAGTTCAGTTTGTTGGTGAAACAAAATTTAACAACAAGAGATGTGTAATAATGTGTGTTTTTATTTCAAAATGCATGGAGGATTTGAAATATCTAATGCACTGATGACAGAGGATCGGAATGCATGTGTTCAACATGCTAACTTTTGCTTTTCTTCTGGATTTAAACTGAAGAATAGAGTAAAGTCATTCGCTTCTTGTCACACAGATTTTATAATACATTAGGAAGTATAAATGGTGCATGTGCAAAATTAAGTGTACCTTGGATTTCCTTTAGAGCTTAGAAAAAATACACTGAATGCTGCATCTCTGTCTTAAATTAAGAGATTCATCTATCCAGATGCCTTAGATAGAGATACCTTCATATAATTATATTACTTCGTTTGCAGAACATAGCAATCTGTGGAACCATAGAATTCGATAGCATTGACTTGTATTCTTGTTATATGGCCTACTTATGCACAATCTTGTAGTTGATCCCCTGCAACATACGTTTGGTGGAAGGAAAATATTATTACAAGGAAATTGGGCAAACGGATAATTTTTATTGCCTTATTATATCTAGTTTCCAATGGAAATAGCTGCTTTATTCCTTTTTCTTTCAGTAGTAATAAAAAGTCTTTTTCCCTGGTGTAGCACCTCTTTGTCTTTGTTTATTGACCGCAACATGTGCATTTCTTATTATTAGTGTTCAGTAACTTGATGTCTTTTATTACATTTTCTTCTCATTGTTCACTTTCGATTTGCAGTGATATACACTTATATTTGGCCTGATAATTTTCAGCAAAGCCATGGAGAAAGCCTGTAAGAATCAGGCAATTATAGATGCTATTGGGGAACCGATTAAGAAGGGACCATGGTACAATGCTTCTCTTTTAGTAGCTCACAAGAGGCATTCTGTGTCTTGCACATTTCCCGTGTCTGGACCACAAGGATCTGGTGTATTACAATTGAAGGCAGTTCGTAATGGAGGTTAGTATCCTCTGCTGTCTTTTTCTCGTTCAAGCTCTCAAATCCCACTCATTAATTACATGCCCAAAAGCATGATCTCCAAAAGTCGCTCACTTTTAATCCATCATTTATCAGTTGGTTTGCAAATCTATTCTAATTTCAATTACTCAATTCTTGACCCATTTTCGTTGTTAAACGTCTTTTTCCAAATAATTCATAAGTTGAGAGTATTATTTTTGTTTCAACCTCATGCCTTTTTGACACGAGGTTCTTTAACAGATGATAATTGGTACTCCTATTTCCTGCCTCGACACTGGGAAATCCTAATTATGGAAGCTCTCCTTCATGTTCCTGGGAATGAAGAGAAGCAGGAGACATTAAGAATTAGTCTCTTAGAAAACGTCCCTCCTCCAGCTTGCGTAGCATGCACTGAGTGCAGGCCCCAGCAATCTGAGAATCAACAAGAGAAGAAATGAGAATCCATGCTCGAGGCAGAGTTGAACCTTTTCTTTCCTTTGGACTTCCAACTCTACTTACGTTAGTATTAGTTATGACTTATGAGACAGGTAAAACAGACCCCCATCTCGGAAGTGTCCCTGAAAAGAATAAATTTTGTGAAAATTTTGCAATCTTTTGTGGCTTAAGATATGGTAAAGGCCCTTTGATTTTCATTTTTAGGCAGGTAGAATTCAGACAACATTCTTTCAGAGGGATTTGATTTGTTTGTTGAAGTTGCAGTGGCAGGGTGACACCTCCTTGAGGGCTAATGGGTTAATCTTCTTGATATTAATAATCCATTGTTTAACCTTCAAAGTATTCTTGCAATATTCATATTCCTTCATTTGTCATCTCTTTTCTTTTTCTATTGTAAGATTTTATTTGTAAAATTTTGTTTGAATTTCTCAAATAATCATATTAAAAATAAATAAAATAAAATGGTGTATATGATTCTTCCTTTTAAAATATATGCATTTTTTTTTCTAAATTAAAAATTCAATGCAAGTAAATCATGTACTAACATAAAAATAGTGTAGAGAATATGAGAATTTCCTTTTTTTTGGAATTAAAATCAATTACTATCAACATATTTTTATAATCATTTGATATCAATTGATTGTAAATTTTTTGCGTGTACAAAGTATAAATATAAATATAATCTTAAGATTTGATTTATCAAATTTATATAATAAATGCAAATATTCCATTAAATTATAAAGAAAATATCAGATATTTTCTTTATAATTTAATGGAATATTTGCATCAAATCTTAAGATTATATTTATATCTATGCATATAACATGTACTATACAGTGAACATAGTTTTTTTTCCTAAATTATCAACCATATGATATTATTTTTTTTGGTGATATTTATCAGCTTTGGACAAAAATGGACATCATTTTCATAATGACAGAAAACCACCTTCATCAAGACTTCACTCTACAATTAAATTAAAATTTAAAATCTGATGGTAACAAATGGAAAGGGAAGCAGGGGAAAACTGAGAACACAGGTGTCACAATCAGAGAGTTACAAATGCACGTGTCAAACAAGCAGGATAGGCGTGGGAACATATGATGGTTCTGCTGTACCTAATTATGGCTTAAATCTCTCCTGGATGGGTCCCACTCTTCGAACCCTCAAATACATTAAAAAAAGACGAAGCCCACGGACTCGGTCTGTCTCCCGGCCCTAAGACACAACCGTGCAGCGTCGATGTCAGACAAAAAGTAAGACCCAATCCCTCAAATCAAAAGGAAAAAAACAATGGGTGTCCGTGATTGTGCGTTTGACTTTTAGGCTTTCATTTCGGACCTCAAAGCGTTCTATTAACCGGAACTGAAACCTCGTTTATAAAAACTACGAAAGATGAGAAGGAAGCCGACGGTTGATGTCTTATGTTGGCTGTCGATGTGTGTTTTTTTCCTTTATTTCATTTCATTCCAAATCCGTGTGCTCTGCTGTTGAGTTTGGGTTTTCAACTGTTTAGGGTAGTCCCGACAAGGTCGAGACTGGAGATTAACACGAGGTGGGTCCCAGACTCCGACGTGTCGAGCCTTGTGATGTTTGGGCCCACTGTTGTCGACTTGTCGTTGGGTGCTTGTAGGAAATGGGCCCACCTTCTCGATGCCCATCCATGGCCTCCACTCTCCAGCTGCTCCTTTTCGTTTCTCGCGACACGGCAATAAGATTTTCCCTTGTTAAATAATAATATAACAATAATATGTTTGATTAAAAAAATATTCCTTTATAAAATTATTTTTTAAATCTAACAATTTTATCTTATAATTCATAATATATGTTTTTATTGGGAAAAATATTAAATCAAACTCTCACAACAAGAAATTTATCATGGACACAAAATAAAGCTTTATCATTTTATGTAATTTAATATTTAAAAGTAAGATACATGCTTTAACATTATAAGGTAATTTGACGCAATAGACAAGTTCGGTGAAATTTTTGTGTGATTAATATTTTGCTTTTTATTTTCTATGACCATTTTAGGCTTAGCAAAGTATAGTTGAGAGTATAATTTTTATAAAGTTCTTAATAGAAAAAAAAAAGAACGCTTAGATTAAAAAAAAGAAAAGGAAAAAGAAAGATCATAAATATTTTAATTAGTTAGTTTTGGCGTTTTGCTAATCTTACCTAAACATATATTTGTACGGAGAACACAGGGAGATTCCCAATTTTCCAAGAAGATTATCTCAAAATAACTTACTAATATTTTACCAATAAACAAAAGGAAAGAATCATTTATTAGTTCTTTTAGTCTTTTTAAAATTTTAAATTTATAGAACTTTGAAAATATTATTTGAAAGAATACTCAAAATCAACATTTTGTTTTCACTTCTGTTGTTTTTTCTTCTTTGATAAAGGAATTTTCTTAAGAGCTTAATTCTAAAAGGAAAATCCAAATCACGTCTTTTTTTACTTGTTGCCGAGAAACTGAGGTTTTTATGTGATATGAAAATGGAAAAATGAAACAAACACAAAGGGAAAATTTTATAGTAAAGTCATAAATTTTGATCTTATTATAAGATTAACGTAAAAAATATATGATTAAACGTAAATTTAAATTCATTAAGTATAAAAAATGTTAGAGGTATCGTAAATACTTAATAATTAACTTAAAATTAATATAAACAACACATGATTTAGCATAAATCTAAAGTTATTAGGTGTAAAATATGTTAGAAGTACGTAAACACATGATAATTAACATAAACATATATTATAGTAAAATTATCATGTGTTTAAATCTATTGACACTAATATTTATATTGATAATCTCATTTTTATGTTACGTCTAACATTTTTTATACCTAATAACTTTAAATTTATGCTTAATCATATATTTTTTATATTCCTTATAATAAAATCAAAATTTATAATCTTACTATAAAAATTTCCAACACAAAGTCTAACAAGAAAGCTGGGCAAAAGGATACAAAGCAAAGTGAAAAACATTAAGAAAAAAAAAGACAAAAAAGAAAAAAAGGATGGCTTAGATTAGAAAGAAGAAGAAAAAGATCGTTGGAGGCGCGTAAAACCAGACATGGTAGGGGCCCAACTCATCACTACAAACACCGGCAGCACTAGCACCACCATTCCCAACCTAACCTTTCCTTTTTCGCCTTCTTTTACAAGTAGTTTCTTTTATTACCTGTCTTTTCCAGGTTCATAACACCCACCAAATACCAGCTTAACTCCCTCTCAAAGTCTCTATCTTTGTTCCCTTTCTTTGTTTGCTTGTTTCCTATTTCTCTCTGCCTGCAAAGTTACAAACTTGACTTCTCTTCTTTTCTAGACTTATAAAGCTTGGAACTTTGGTTGAACCCGGGAGGTATAATTTTCAATCTTCTTTTCTAGACTTATAAAGCTTGGAACTTTGGTTGAACCCGGGAGGTATAATTTTCAATGCAAGGTGTTGCTGTTATTGGCGGTGGTGGCGGTGGCGGTTCTGAAAGCGGGTCAATGTCTACAGTGTCAAGGGAGGACAACATGGTGGTGTCCTCTGAAGATTCTTCATGCCCAGATGAGTCTGAGTTGGAGTTGGGTCTTGGCTTGAGCCTTGGTGGTCGTTTTAAGATGCATCAAGCTTCGAAAGGTGGCCAGTATGCTAGAATTTTGACTGCTAAGGATTTCCCTTCTGTGGTTTCTGCAGCTGCTTCTTCATCTCCTTCTCCATCATCTTCATCTTCTTCTTCTTCGTCTTCTTTATGTAGAGCTAATGTCACAGCTGGGACCAAGAGGACTGCTGATTCTGTGGCTGCTGCTATTGGCTCTATGTATGCTCTAGTTTTAGCCCGATTTTTGTTCCATGTAATTACTTTATTAGGTCCCTGCCATGAATTTTATGTCCTGAATAAGCTTATGTTCTTGTTTTTTAATTGGTCTTCTTTTTTTTTTTCCTGAATTTTACGTCCTGAATATGCTTTCCATAATTCTGTTATAGTACCTAGTGAACTTCGTAAGGTGTGGTTTCATCAATTTCAGAACTTTGGTACAATAAATTCAACATGAGGAGAAACAGAATTAAGATAGGAAAGAAAACTAGAATCCTCCAATTAAGCACGAAATTAAACATAGTAGGAATTTGAATGTACTTAGGTTGTCAATAGACTACAATTACAAAGATATTTCTTGCATGATTATTCATTTGGAAAGGGGTTGCCAAGGGAGAAAACTTTATTGTTAGATTGTTGAGGATTAGCTATGGATTTAGGATGCTTCTACTCGCCTTAAGATGGATCATGTTAGCAGCAAACAAACTATTTACTGTTTCTGTTTATTTTCAAGATATGATAGATCGCCTGTCCAGATCTTCAATTCCAAATTTAATATATGTTTCTGTTTGCTTCTTACCATCAATAATTAGCTTTGAATCAGATGATTGGTTATGTCTCTCTGCTTCTCTTTCTGCTAACTTGGTAATGCATAAAATAGGTGATTGTCCCCCTATTATATAATTGATCTGTTTCCAGAGTTCTTGAGCCAAATCTTAAGCTGCAAACCTGCCCGACAAAAAGAACATGATACCAGGAATTAATAACACATTAGTTTATAAGGAAACCTGTACTTGTGGTGCCTTATTAACTAGGTTCCATCTGAGTCAAGGCACAATCTATGTCATCAAGACAGTTTAATCTGTATATGCTTTGCTACCTTTTCGGTGCCTCGTGACTGGCTGATAATTTTTCGCTTTGTTAACATACTATTGAGTTGTGGTGCTTGGCTGTTAATTACATATTGGCAGCTTTTGAATATTTTCTTAACATCTGTTATTTTCCTTGAATATGAAACAGTCAAGTTGTTGGGTGGCCTCCTATCAGAGCTTATAGAATGAATAGCATGGTTAACCAAGGAAAAGCACTGGCCACTGAAGGATTTAACCCTACAACGGAGAACCATAAAAATGAGACCTCTATGGTTGAGAAGAGTAACATTGTTAGCTATCATAACGGTGGTAACACTAAGCTCAGAAAATCCCTGTTTGTGAAGGTCAATATGTATGGAGTTCCAATTGGAAGGAAGGTTGATCTTAATGCCCATGAATCCTATGAAAAGTTGGCAGAAACTTTGGAAGATATGTTTCTCAAAACCAGCCCAAGTGTCAAACCAGTAGGTGAGGTTTCCTGATATATTCTGTTTTGATTTTCAAAGATGAGTTAAGTGCCCATTTAAGTACTGATCATATGGATGTCTTGAGCTCTATGATGATCATGTCTTAACTGATATACGGAATTAACCAAAATGATTGTGTATGATTAAGACTTTCACTGCACATGCATTATGCTAACCAGAATGTGGACATGAGTTAACATGCCAAGCAAATACGACAAGCACCCCTTTATGTTTTTCAAGTATTGTGTCAAAATAGGAAATATTAGACTGGGAACTTTTAGACCATTTAAAGTAAAGAAATGTTAAATCTAATGGAGTTAAAGGAGGAGATGAGATTGAAAAGCTTTTGAAATTCCACTAGAGGGAATTTATCGATTTAAGAAAGGTGAAGGACTGTTTTTCTATTGGATGATCATCGAAGCATGTTTCTTTTTTATTAATATCGTCATGATTTTTGTGATTAGGATCAAGGGTGCTGGAACATGGTCTGATGAATGAAATAACAAGACCTTCAAAACTGCTGGATGGATCATCTGATTTTGTGCTTACTTATGAGGACAAGGAGGGTGACTGGATGCTTGTCGGAGATGTTCCTTGGGAGTATGTATAATTTTCAATTTTGCATGTCACTTTACATTTTAATTTTTTCTATGGTCTTGCCCACATGACATTTTTAAAATGAAATTCTGTTTTCATTGCCCGGACTGAAAACCAAAATGTAGATCCTTGAGGAGTTTCACTCTGTCTATATGTACAAATTTTTTTTTTCAAATTATCCAAGTGTGCATTCGCTTTTTAGCCTTATATGTAATTGTATTTATAAGATGATGTGATTATTCATAATGTTTTTGGACATAAATTGTCAATTAGTTCAGAATAAAGCTGGGAAGAGTTAAAGGAAATGGTTAAATATTCACACACGGAGAGTTAAAGGAATAGCTTAAAATCTTAATACATGTGCCTTTCCTCTATTGCCCCTGAAGTTAATATATTCCCTTGACGAATTGCTGCATATATCTTGGTGGTTGTGTTGTCTAGCATGCAAGGGAAGGCTCCAGTTAGGGATACCATTATACGTTGCTATGCATGGGCAACTTGATTTGTGTGTGTTTGCATCTGTTTTAAATATAAAAGGAAGGGGGTTGACTTAGAACTTCATGACAATAATGTGAACAACTTGAAGAGGCTAAAGCTAAACTTATTTGTGCAGTTGTAAAGAACTAGATGTAGAGAAGATGCATTATGTGTAAGCGAAAAAAAAAAATGCATTATGGATTGAAAGCCGTCTTCTCTTAAAACTCATTGTGAATGATCTCTGTTTTGATTCAGGATGTTCCTTAATTCTGTGAAGAGGCTTAGAATCATGAGAACATCTGAAGCTACTGGATTAGGTATGTATATTCATATTCTCTTCTGATCTTGTTTACAGTGCTTTTCCATGCAAATCTAATATTTCTTTATTTCATAATTTATAGCTCCCAAGATTACAAGAACGGAACCAGAGACAAAGAAGCAAGCCCATATAGAATATTATTCTCTTAAGCCCACCTTAAGATGAATCAGGCATGCTAGCAACATGCAAAGCTAAAAAGAAATACAACAGTTAAAGCATTTTGACTGAGTAAAGTTTCGACCTCTGCGGCTCTCTGATTGTTTCCTGTTTCTGTATTATTTCATTGCATGTTTTCTTTCAATCTCGATTACAGTCTTGAGGAATAGTCATCATACTTTGAAAGGCGCCATTATCTTAGTTTGCCATGTAGTATATGCAAAAACACCTAGTAAAATGCCTTCTTTTTTGGTTGTAAATAACAGAACCATTTTACTGTATTTTATAATTTTGGAGACATCATAATGAGAGTGCTTTTCCTTATCAATGGCAAGTTTGTTGTTTTGCATTTAACTTCCGCACTTTTCGTATTCTGTTAGCATATCCTTTTTTTTGCAAAACTGTGAATTTTATCCCTGGCATACCATAAGAACTGTGCTAATTGGGAGCATGATTGAGATATGCATATACAACTATTAGACCAAATATTGTAGTCCTCTTTTGTATCTTAAATGATGATTTGTATGGCATGATAGCTCTTCTTTTGTAAAGTAGTTTCTGAAAGGTTTTTAAAGATAACCTCAAGAACTCTGAACAAGAGTCAATTCTTACCGGGATTGGCCATTGTGTCATACTTCTTGGAAAGTATGCTTCCAGCAGCAAGGTTGAAACTTGATAGGGACGAGTTTCTCTTCTTTGATAGCATCCAGAGTTCTTGGCAGAATCCCCCTAAATGTCTTAGGAGTCCCTAGGACAATAATAAAACGATCTCATTTCCCTTAGATAAGAAACAATCCGAAGAACCAGGGAAGTTCATAAGAAAAAAATTCAGAGTTGTTAATGTTTGGCTTGTGCAGAATTTTTAATAGCCGAAGAAGATAGATTTTCCAAGAATTGATCTGTCGATCTGTACTATAACAAATATGTTGACAATGAGAATTAACAATTTCAGGTTAAAATGGATTTGTAGACTTGTATGATTCTCCTGGAAATAAAACTTTATTTGCGGGAGAAAATCCAGCATGGTATACCTGTTAATTTTCTGGACAACAAATATGAAACCAGTGATTGCAAGCATTAACAAATAAAATGCTAAGTACAAATAAGGATATAGTTAAAAATGGAACGTGTCTGTTGCTACACGAGGCCATTTACAGGTGATGTAGTAAAGACCGGCTTCTCTTTCATAGATGCATTTCCATCATTGTTGCTACTGCTTTTCCGCCGAGGCTTTGCCTCACCAAGCATTGTAATCACATCTCTCATGGATGGTCTGTCCCTGGGGAGCTTGGCTGTACAAAGAAGTGCTATCCTAACAACTAAGAGCATCTCTTCTTGAATATGCTTACAGTTTCCTAATTTCGGATCTAATACCTCTTCTAAAGCTTGGTTGTCTCCAACTTTTCTCCTAATCCATTCAACAATGTCCATAGATTCTCCAAACTCAGGATCTAAAGGCCGCTTTCCTGTTAGAAGTTCCAGTAAAACCACCCCAAAGCTGTAAATGTCAATCTTTTCATCAACCCTCAAGGTGTAACCATACTCTGTCACAGAATCATTAAGATAAAATAGCATTAGCATTTAAAACAGAGAATCAAATCCATGGAAGTGAGATGTTAGTTGTTAATTTACCTGGAGCTATGTACCCGTAAGACCCTGCCACCATTGAGACTGTTTCGTTCTTCCTGACCATCATCCTTGCCAAACCGAAATCAGCAATTCTTGCATCAAGATTTGCATCAAGCAATATGTTATTTGACTTGATGTCTCGATGTATAACAGGTGGATGACAATCATGGTGGAGATAAGCAAGCCCTTGTGCAACTCCGAGTGCCATGTTATACCGTGAAACCCAATCTACCAGCAACCTACCCGCTTGTTTGCCATGCAAGGCTTCTCCTAAGCTACCATTTTGCATGAACTCGTATACTATCATCATACTAGTATCGTTATGAAGAAATCCTAATAGCCGAACTATATTCCGATGCCTTAGCTTCCCTAGGAGGTTCACTTCTCCAACAAAATCCCCACTGTTTCCTGTCTCAATGTCAGCTGCTGATCTCCACAACTTTTTAACTGCCACAACTGCATTCGACTGTGGCATCTCAGCCTTGTACACAACCCCAGTGGCTCCCATTCCAACCACGTTTGATTCTTTAATGCAGGCTAGGATGTCAGCAGCTGTGAAACCAAGTCTTTGGAATGCCAGTAATCTCCACGGCCATTTTCCATTGCCTGCTTCAAACCTTTCTTCAAAGCAACCGCCATTTGAATACCACTTTTTATACAGCAGTCGCCCAAGTATAAGTAAGATTCCAGCTGCTAAAATTGATGAAATCCCAGTGAGCCACCCAGCAACAATGTGCTTTGCTCTCAAGCTTCTCTGCCTTGATGAGATTGCTGAATATCGGTTACATGGAGGGAGAACACCACCACAGAGACCAGCATTACCGACAAGGTCATCTGGATTGATTGTTCTTAGAACACCATTTGCAGGAACTGGACCCTCTAGCTTGTTATAAGAAACATTGAGCATTTCTAAAGCTGGAGAAATGCCAAAATTATCAGGTATCCCACCTGTTAGAGAGTTGTTAGACAAATCTAGAACAGCCAAAGTGGGCATCACAGCAATTGATTTTGGAATATCTCCAGTCAATTGATTACTCCTCAGATTCAAATTTACTAATTTCTCACACGAAGCAATGCTAGCCGGAATACTTCCTGTAAAATGGTTGTTTGAGAGATCAAGAAGAGCAAGTGAAAAGCAGTCCTGAAACTGATCTGGGATTTCACCAACCAAGTTATTGTTTGAGGCCATAAATATTTGCAGACTCGGGATGGAGAGAATGGTAGAAGGGAGAGAAGATCGAAGGTGATTATTAGAAAGGTCGATAAAAGAAAGTGATGTAGAATAAGCAATATCATCCGGAATATTCCCAGTGAGACGGTTATTAGCCAATTCTAACCTTTCAAGCTTCCCAAGTTTGCCAAGGCCTACTGGAATTGTCCCGGATAGAAGATTATTCTGCATTCGAACACGAACAAGTGACAGACAATTTAATAAGCTGACTGGCACTGGACCTGAGAAAGTATTGTTGAATAGTATGATCTTAGTGAGATTGCCTCCATTGCACAGGGTTGCCGGGATTTCGCCAGAGAACGAATTGGACGATATGTCCAACCTCTGCAGTGGTGAATTCTTGCCAAGATCAATCGGCAGTGGGCCTGACAAGGAATTGTTCCACAACTCAAGCACCTGCAACTGAGTCAAACCTCCAAGTCCAGCGGGAACTGAGCCTGATAAGTTGTTGCACATTAAGTTCAAGAGTTGTAAGTTCTTAAGCTCCGCAATCTCAGGAGGAATTTCTACAGATAAGTTATTATCAGACAAATCTAGTAGCTGCAACGAAGTGATGTTGCCAATTGACGGTGGAATCTTGCCTTCAAGATTGTTCTTGTACAAGAAAACTGTTTCCAGTAGCTTCAGCCTCCCAAGTTCGGAAGGAATCTCGCCACTAAGATTACCAACAGCCAAATCAAAGTACTTTAGACGAGAGAGGTTACCAAACTCAGCCGGTATTCCACCTTCAAATTCATTGTACCCCAGAATCATAGTCTCCAGTGATGAAAGCTGCCCGAGCTCTCCTGGTATCTGGCCAGTGAGATTATTTCCAGAAAGGCCGAGAAATTTCAACTTATGCAAGTTCTTGAAGGACTTTGGAACTGAACCCTGGAAGAAACTTCCTCTCAGGTCTAGAGTCTCCAATGAAGTTGCATTTCCAAGATCCTCTGGGAGAGATCCTAAGAAATTGTTGCCGGAAGCATTCAGAAAAGTTAGTCCTGAAGCCCTCCCAAAACCCACAGGAAAGCGTCCGGTGAAGAAATTCTGGCTCACATCAATGCTGTTGAGTGATGTGAGATTGGAGACAGATTTTGGCAAAGTCGAAGACAGATTGTTGCAGCACAAGTTGAGAGAACTTAGGCTTTTCAGCAGTTGGATATCGTCTGAAACTCGTCCACTCAGATTCTTATGGGAGAGATCAAGCTTTTCAACTGCCCCATGAGAATTGCACCATACTCCAGTCCAGTTACAGTGAGCTGAATACTTCCGAGCCACATCATCCGGCAATTTCCAATCATGAAGGGTATTCAATGGATCAATAAGGCTAGCCTTTATCGATAGCAAAGCCGATACTTCCTCGTTCAAGTTGGTTTCTTCAGCCACCCTGGCAAGAGCAAAAGAACAAGAACCAATGCAGTAGCAGAAGAACAAGAAGAAGAAATGAATTTTCAGCTGCATATTGTTCTTCTTTACTGCCATCAATATCTTAGTAAATCATTTTCACATTTAGGAACTACTAGCAGACACAAAATGGGGCAAAGTGGGCTGGTTAGCATGGAGCAAACATGTACTTCTGTTTGAACTTCGATGAGAAATGAAGCGAAAGAAGACTGGTTGATGTATAAGTGCTGGTATACAAATATTAAACTAATGGAGATTAGTTTAATTTTTGGAGAGCTCGTGAGATCTTGGGTTCTGCAACAGCTGTTAATCAGCAAGTAATGACGGGGAAGCTTTTGGACCTATTGGAAGTTTCTCAGACATTAAACATGGGCAAAGAATGTGTTTCTTTCTTCTATTTGATAGTCAACTTAAGCGAGTAACCATAGATATTTCATCTCATATTCTTATCTGTCAAGAAAATTACAGCTTAGTTCAAGATTCAACTGTTAAGACATCGTATATTCTATGCATTCTTGGGTGAAACCGCATTTCTCTCTGCTCATTTGGAAGTAGTAAACATAACCTAATTGGTAATCACACTTTTCCAAGCTAATAGATCAAATTCTCTATCTCAACCATCAAAAATTTTCTAAGAATCAACAGCTTTAGTGTAAACATAGGCTAACCCCAAATAAATCAACAGTTTGAGAGTTATGATCCAGAAAATATGGTTAGTATTTTTTTTATAAAAAAGATATATTACAAGAGAGATTACAATCATAATCAAATATCACATTCATAAATTACTTAAATCATATAATCAAACTAGCATATAATTGGACACGTTGGGACTTGAACCTAAACCTCCTTGCCTTATTAAGGTATTAAGACCTCCTCCTTTTCGGTAAGTCAAGATCGTGTTGGTAACTGGACATGGTTAGTTTTCAAGTTTTGACCTTGTAGGTTGCAGAATATGCACCATTCCAGAGGAAATCTGGGGTTTGCCATCCACTAATATTCCTTTTGCATAGAACCCAAAAGCATTTTAACCTTAGTGTATATCTCAGTAGGACATTGTCTGTCAAAAGCTTCTGTCAGTACCTTAATAAATGAAAAGCTGCATATGCTGAAATCATTCCAGGTGAAGGTGGTGAAAGTAAGAGTAGGGTAACTTCCAAGTATGAAAAGGATTTAGAAATCATGCTATTGATGTACATTTGACTCCATCCAGCATCAAAACAAAACTTTAATGGGAATTTGTACCTTCAATTCATCATTTCAATAGTCAAAAACACTATCTTCACTCTTGTGTGATTAAGCTCTGATAAATCCAAAGAAAAACCTCAATAATGGAAAACCTTATTTGATCCAACAATCCACATTGTTTTTTGGGTTATTTTAAAGACATACAGATTAGCCCCATCATGCTCTAATAAATTAAACTGAAAGTAGGTTAGTTATTCGTTATGAAATCCAAAGAAAAACCTCAATAATGGAAAACCTTATTTGATCCAACAATCCACATTGTTTTTTGGGTTATTTTAAAGACATACAGATCAGCCCCATCATGCTCTAATAAATTAAACTGAGAGTAGGTTAGTTATTCGTTATGATTGAAATGGAAGGAATCTTTCCATGTTGTGGGCTAAATAAACAGAGAAAGAAAGACAAAATTAAAATAACCAAGTTTTTGTTTTTGCATTTTTATTTTTTTCATTTTGGTTATCCTTTCTTCCTTCAACACCAAATGTTGATCTAGGCACTGACAATCAAAGAAAGGTCAAATTCACCCTTCCATAACCAAAACTAACAATATTTGACCTATTGATGATCATCTGAAATTAAAGTGTTAAAAGCATCTAAAAATTATAATTTTTTTGATACCATGAAAACTTTGGTACGTGAAAGAAAAATGTAAATACTAAGACTAAAATTTTAAACCTACAAAATTCTCACACTTTACAAACGAAGACATAACCATTCGAATCAATATTCAAGGTCTAAATAATCATAGAATTAATCCTTGATTAATGTTATTTCTAAACAATTTTTAAAAATGAAGCTCATTGCCCTAATGGTATCCTAAGTACATGAGGAAACTATAAAAGAGTAATGAGAAAAGCTTTTGCATTTAAAAAAGGCAGTCGCAGTAAAGAAAAAGAGATTATTGGAGAAAAATATGCATGTGGCCACATTTGTCCTTTTAGAAAGGGAAGCTCCTAATTACATTATTAAAGAAAAAGAATGTACAATTACTCAACATAGACCAAAAGACATGGTGAAGAAAGGAAACAAAAGAAAATGGGAAGAAGTGATGCACAACATCCTCAATCATGGTCTGAGCAGTCCAGTTCACTAACCGACATTTTTTCTTGAGATAAGGAAAAAAGAACCATTAAAAAGAACTAATCCACCACATGCCAACATGTGGGATGATTCATTTTTCTTTCCCTAGAAGGTGAAACGGTGCAGAAACACTACCAACCATTAGAGATTGCTAAAGTATTTATGGCTGCCATGTGAACCAGCAGGCAGCTGCAGAAGCTTCCTAGGGTGAAGAAGTATTTCCTTAGAAAGAAAATTGAGAGGATGAACTATATGTAGTATTTTATAATAATAAATATAATTCATGAATATAAATGTTTAATGCAATGTAAATTTGCAAGGAAAGGGTATTTGGGAATTTATGAGGAAAATGGAAGCTGACGTGCTGCTCACATGGAAACTACACCTAAACCAGCCTTCCACAGATCGAATTAGATTGGAGAGAAAATGCATGTCTCAGACTGTTCAAGTTTGTGATTGGACATGTGGCACATGCTTGACTTGTACTTTATGACCTTATATTAGTTATAAATCTCATCTGGTCTACCGAACCCAAGTAGTTCCACTTCTAGCTATTTTCAAAATACAGTTGCGCCAAATTAATAAAACAAGGTAAACAATGCAAGAAATATAAGGAAATAGAGGATTGGGACTTCTATGGAAACTAGTGAAAAATTTCTTTTATTCTTTTGGTGCAATTAAAGTTTTTGGTCTAGGAAAAAAGAGAATATAAGTGTTGAGACTCAATTTTTGAATCAATGTTCAAAGTCATTCTTTATTTCTTTTAATTGTTTAAAAAAATGATTGTACAAAATGATTATTTCACGTTAGTATATATCTCTTTTATGTAAATTATTTATTTTTTCAATATTTTTAAAAGACATATGTCATTATCTTAATTTCGCTTGTAGAGTAAAAAAATTCTACTAACGGTGTACAAGATATTAATTTATTACATTATCAAAAAATATCAATAATTTGTTACATATTACATGTGATAATTAAATAGTAAATATTAATTGAAATTTATTAATGATTGATTTTTTTTAATAACGTAATTATATGACATGATTTGAATAAAAATAAATAAATGTCGATATTGAAATAGCTATTTTGTATCATCATTTCTTTTACATATCATATGAGGTACACGAAGGAAATGAGAGGAATGAGAGAAATGAAACTTTGAACCTAATTTTTCTTAAGAAATGATACCAACTATTAAATTAAATATACCATCATTTCTTTCATTGTTTGCCGTCCCCCCAGTTTTTTTTTGGGCCAAAGTCTTCCTAATTTTATATTTTCTATGTTGATAAAATAAAAATAAGAACAGGTATTTAAGCTGACCGTGGAAAAATATAATGGGCCTAGTCGAAGCTACTTTTTGTGTCCAATTCAGAGCCTGTCACGGCATAATTACTACATTAGGCCTGTTGCTTCCTAGTTTAATCTCCCATTCATTTCGACTCACACTCACAATCAACATGGGCCATCAAAAACTTTGCTTCCATTTGATCTGACGAAGTCTATCCTTTCAGTTCAGTTCTTGAATTTGAAGGTTACCATTGCTTCTGGGTTTAGCTTGCTTGGTTCGTTGCCGCTGCCGAGTCAAAATCTGCAGATACAATGGCAAAGCAGAGAAGCGTTACAACGAACAATGAACGGTAAAAACTATGAACTAGTCAGAACTTAGAAGAATTTTGAGAACCACTTAATCCTAACTCTATGTTTGGATAGGGAGCGGAGAAAAGAAAGGAAAAGAAAGAAAAGCTAAATAAAAACAAAAGAAGATTGAAAATTTTTCTCTTATTTGAAAAATTTTTTTAGTTAAGAAAAAAGAAAAGAGGAGAAATGAATATCCATTTATTTACTCAATTTTTTTAAAACTTTAATTTTAAGTAAACGAGAAGAAAAGAAAATTTGAAAACAATTTTAAAAGGTAAAATATCAAATTTAATTTTATTATATTATAAAATTTAAAACAAAAGAAGATATAATTGAAAAAAAAAACATTATAATGAATCATTTACTTTTTTTTTCTTTCTATTGCTTAATCAAATAAGAGTTGTTATGATTATTTTTTTCTTTATTTTATTAATTTTAGATATCTAAACAAGGGTATATGTACTGTTTTCTTTCCTCTCTTTTTCTTTAGGTTGTGCTTGGTACAATTGAAAATTGGAAGGAAAGAAACTAGTGGAAGGAAAATTGGAAAGAAAATAACAGTTGACATCGTTTGATAGAGAAGAAAATAAGAAGGAAAGAAAAGAGGAAGGAAATATATTTTCTATCCTTCTAATTAATTTTTTTCCGTCCAATTCGGGCAGATGAGGAGAAAGAAAGTGGAGTCAGGAGGGGTAAGTTATTTAAAATTACAAGATTATCCTACTTTAAAAAAGTTATATTAAAGTCAATTTTTTTTAATCAAAAATTTTTCCCTTGTAAGAAAAGAGAACTTGATCTCTTCTTTATTAAAATGAAAAAAAAAAGGAAAAGAAAATGAGACTGCAACGTTTTGTAGAATGAAGGCATAGGTGGAGAGTAGTGAAGATATGGACGTTTGTGAATGAAATTGATAAATATTGAAGATAAATTGGATGACGCTTCAGCTAATCAACTTTTTTTTCTCATAAAATGTAAAAAATAAAAAAAAATCTAATTTTAAATCTAATTTAAAAAAATAATAATAATCACCGAATTAAATTTTGATTGTCACTGATGCTTTAACTCTAACCCAACAGTCTTTTTAGTCTGTGTCAGTCATAGTAACAATTATTAATCATGACATAATTAATTAATAAATTAATTATATAAATAATTAATTAATTATTAATGAATTATTTTGACTAGATTTTTTTTAAAAAATCTCATTAAAAATGAAAACTTAATTAATGCCAAAAAAATATTATTCAAAAACAATTATAGTTAATAAATATTTGTATAAGGGTAAGATAGTAAAATCATTTTATTTTTAATTTTCTTTCCTCTCACTTTTTCACTCTACCAAGCAATAGAAGGAAAGAAATATACTTTCTATCAATTTTTCCATCTTTCATTCCAAGCACACCTAAGGAAAAAAATTAAAATTTTCGATCTTTCTAATTTTCCATCCCTTCAATTTTCTTTCTTTCCATTTTTCTTTCCACTCTACCAAGGCTCCATTTGGTTTGCGTAAAATGACTTTCATAAAATGATTTCTGTAAAATGATTTTTAAAAATTTGATTTTCTAAAAAAACTAATATTTTCTGTTGTTTGATTGATATGCTGAAAAATATTTTCTATTGTTTATTATTTTAATCCAATATGGATTAAGTTGAGTTTTAGTGTGAGCTTTTTTCTTAAAAGTGGCATAAGTTCGAAAATTGTCTTCCCCTTTTGAAAATGAGAAGACAATTTTCCAAAATCTTTAAAAATTTTTTATTAACTGAATTTCATTTTTCATTGATCAAAAATGTTTTATACGTACCAAATACTGAAAAATGTGAAAAATATTTTCGAGAAAATAAAATATAAAAACCAAACGGAGTTTACATTCTTTTTCTTTACTAATATCTATCCAAACATAGGGTAAATATGCAAACAATTCACAAAAAGAACTGATAGCATAATAAACACGTTGACTGTAGCCAACTGAAAATGGAGCTAAAGGCGAAAACATTCGATAATGAACTTATTCAGTAACTACACAATTTTACCTGTGATAGCAGGCTCTGTATATTAATTTATGTACGGCAGTCCCTAAAGAAAGAAAAAAAAGAATCAGGGCTGACCTGTGGCCCTTGAGAAAAATTAGCCACAATTGAGATTCTATATAGCCTATAGAAAAATTGCTTCCCTTAGTTACCACCAGAAGCAGACAGAGGGTTTTATGATTGTGAACCCAGAATAAATGCATGTATCTCATCCCAGCTAGAAACTGTATATAAAGTGTCAGTAAGCTTTCTCCAATTAGAAAAACCAACTTCAACCATTTCTCTTTGTTTCGCTACCAAACCTGAGAACAATGGCATAAAAGAAACGCCGAACTGTTCTCCCAATGTTCTCAGGGTGGGACTTGATCCCATCACAATACCTATGTCTGCTTCAAGCAAGCAGCGCATGTCACCAACTGAACCTCCAATATAAACCGTCAAGTGCTGGCAATCTTGATCTCTGTTGTTTAATATGTTATTGAATGTTTGAAGCTTTTCCAGGGGAGACTCTAACTTCTTAATGATCTCTCCTGTGGTGATGGACTCTTCATAAGCTAACTCGTTGGAGTGCACATTCAGAGCTTTTAGATCCCCTGCTTTGGAAATGGGAGGCAATAATAGCATTAATTTCAATCAATCATTACTTTAGCAACAGATTGTCTTTGTAATGAAGTAATCCTAATTCCGAACTATTATAGACAGCAGGGAAGCAAAATAAACAATCAGCATATTTTGGATATAATTCCTGATAAATGATAGTGCATTATATGCTACAACATCCAAAATCCGATTTGGCTTCTAACAGAAATTTCTCTAACAATTGGGTGCAGAACAGATCCAGTTGTTCTTTATGTTATGTCTAGACTCTAGATCTTTTATCCACATCTTCAATAAGTATCAAATTCTTAAATTTACTGGGGAAGAATGTGTGTGTGTTTGTACATATATCAAATAATGGCATGGCTTGTCTGTATTCCAGGAATTACCTGATGAAAAAGCTGAACGAATGAGATCCCCACACCAACAGTAAGAAAGTATATGTACAGCAGTAGTGAGATTTTCGTTATTCATGATTTTCTGAAAGAACCCTTTACAACCATCTTGAAGGATCAAACCTTGGCCAGCCCTTTTTATGTCCTCTTGATTTAAACCCTTAAGTACTCCTGACTGAATCACTCTTGAATTTGCTTTCTTCTCAAAATCTGCAAATTGCTCTAAGGCTTCACAAAGACCTTCATAACTGAAACCTTTCACTGCACAAGTAGGGAACATGAAAGGATTAATTTAGCAATATATCCTCTAAATAGCATTAAGACGCTAACAATTCTCTCCACAACCATTTCTAGACTAAGAAGGTATAGAAATCGAGAAGACTGAATCCTTTTATCGAACCTGTCTCAGTTTGTGTGATGCTTTCTACACACTGTACAAGCTCTTCAGTATACTGAGTAGAAAGAGCATCCCATGTGCTCCTTAAATCAGCTGATGACATCTGAGTAAGTTGGGTTTCAGATCCATCAGGGTCAGCCTTCCGCATTGTTATGATGGCAATCTCTGCTAAAATAGCGGAGGAATCAAAAGCAGTGCAAGTCAAGTCAAAGTCACAAAATATGGTGAGTTGGCCACCCGCAGCAGGGTCTAGCATCTGAGACAAAGGGACCACCGCTTCCTGTATAATTGGTTGAGAAGAGAAAAAATCTACTTCCATTCTCATAGATTGATGGTAGAGCTTTTCTATGACATCAAGCTCTTCGCCTGTCAAAGATATGCTTAGCGTATCCAGCAACTCTTCAATTCGAAAAGCATAAGCCTGAAATCAGAATTGAGCAAAGTGAAATTCTTTTCCTAACAACCCCAACATGCACTCTTGTTTGATCAGCAAAAGAGTCAATAAAAACCACAGAAGAAAATTAGTAATCAATAATCTGATGAACCTCAAAATTTTGAGAGCAATAATGATCAATCCACTTCTTGTATATGTGACTGCTATCATCAGGATCTAGTAGAGCTTGGATCTCTTTATTTATAAATGCAAAGAGCCTCATGCATGGTGCAATAGCGCCAAGTGTATAAGCAGCAACTTTTGTCTTCTCAAAAGGGGTTGCAATATTACCAGGAACTTTTTCTCCTTCAATTCTACCCAAGGCTGTTGCCAACAAAAAATCCTTATACTTGACTGTAGCATTTGTCAAGGTGCTCTCTTCTGGGAGTTCAAAGCCCCATTCCTGCAGTACAGGTCTTCATCAGAATAGATACTTAAAGCAGCCACCACTATGCACATGAAATGAAGAAAGAAGACACAGACATTGCAGTTACATATCTGTCTAGTCCAAACGGTTACTAGGCTGAAGAATAAGCAAGTACAAAATCTACTCTTAAATCACTAAATCCTAACTTGGAGGATCTCGCTGAAGTAGTGTGGGATTTAGACAGCAGATTATTATCTTAGACACCGATTCTAGAGTTTGAATTCTAGAGTTTGAAACCTCCACGAGCACAAAAAAAAAATCCACAAGCAATTTCTATGCTTGCAACATGTTCATTTTTTGTGTGTAAACCACAAGATGTTTTCATACTATATTGGGTATAAAACTAATCTCTACTCGCGCTGGCCGAAGGGAATTTTACCCAGTAAAGATCCGAACACGGGACCTCCTACCATGGATCGTTCTCATTCAGAAACTCAGTAGGGCCTTACACCACTAAACCAACCCTTTAGGTTATGTTCATTAAAATCTAGATAAGTCAAGATTGAACCACTTAGCTTTACATATATAGCAATTAGTCAAAGCTACTTACTTCATCAACGATGTATAAGATAATATAACCTATTAATAAGTTACAAATTTGCCTTAAATGACATATGGCTAATATGGCAAGTTATGATTAGATTCATTAGAAGCATCAAATACACACTAATAAACCTTAAAAGTGGCATGAGATTTGAAGTTTTGAGAAAAAATTATTATATAAAAAACAATAAATTAGTAATCAATTGGAGACAAAGAAAATGTTTGTTTATCGCAAACACTGTTATTCATGTTGCTTTTTTCTTTTCTGATTTAAATCCAATGGAAATAGTAATAATGATCATGAGCTACTAAGCTAATTATAAGTATCATAATTTTAAAAAAAAAGTTATTACTTTTATAATGTCTGTTTATTTATTTTGAGAATGTAATGCTTATTTAATTTTAGAAAACAAAAAGGAAATTATTAAAATACTAACAGAGAGGAGAAAAATAGAGCATACACGGACAAGAGAGTCATGTGATTTAAGCTTGTCCAGAACATGTTTTCTTAACTTTTGGATCTTCTTCTTGTCATCCTCATCATCCGCACACTCCTCCGCTAATTCATACCTGAAAATTCCAAAATAAACGGATAATTAGTAAAAAAAAAACAGTGAAAACATTTAGCGTATTGATTAAGCTTTTAGCAAATATGAAAAGATTGATTCTAAGGATTCTCACGCGTGAGCAAAGGCATTGAGTAAATGAACATGTTGAGAGCTATAATGCTGAAAAGCGTCGGCGTTTAAATTGCCGGCGGCTAAGCAAACGAAGAAAGGAGTGTAATTAACAAAAACCGATTCGCTCCTAAATTTGTTCCATAACTTCCTCGCGATTCCTCCTTCAACGTCCATCGCTCCCATTCCTTCTCCCGCCAAGCCGTCGATCCGATGAAATACGGATGATCGGATCGGAAGAGATGGTTTCGAAGTACAGAATGGAAGGCGCAGATGTTTCAAAGATTTCGAATAGAAACTAAAAGAAAAATGAAAAGAGAGAGTTGGTGAATTGATTAATTTATACGTTTGAATTGTTTTAATGTACTTTTTTTTATTCTGCGAGAGCGGTAAAAGGAGAATTGGATTAGAGGTCGGCGGTCAACGGGAAGGAAACATGGAGGTCTCGTGAGAGAGAGACTGAGTCCGATCTTTTTGTTTCCTTTTCTCTCTTTCCAAATTCTAACAGTGTCTTCCCTGGAATAGAGTAAGCGACGGAAGAATAGAGGTAAGGTGTGCCACGTCAGCAATTTTGAACGACAGGTAGGATAGATTTTGGTTCACCCAGCCAGTCTTGAAAATGAAAAAAGAATCTAATTAACATCGAAAAAAATAAAAGTGAAATTTTTTTTAAATATTTAAATAGAGCTTGAGTCTTAAAATTTTTATTGTTAAAAAAATTTTATCATTTATCATTTTTGATTTAAATAAAATTAATTTTAAATCATAAAATTAATAAAAATACATTTACTTGCAAAAAAAAAAATTAAGAAATGTATCACCCATAGACTATAGACCATTATCCAGCCCGTTCTCCCTTCTTTTCTCCGTACGGTGTGCCCGTGTTCGAATGTGTGGCTCTGGATAGATTTGGATGCATTCGCACTCTAAAAAGTATCCAATAATTAATTTGAATTGAATAAATTTTAAATGTTATAATATATAATTTTTAATCTAATGCTTTTAATTATACTTTTTTATTATATTGCATTTATTTTTGTGTCTGCAACAATAATATCACTTCTATCATTATTTTCAGTTTCACTAAAATCAACTTTAACATTCACCCAAATGACTCTTAATTTTTACCACAACGGAAAGGTGACGTCTACTGATTTTATGACTCGTTCGCTTATTAGTTAATTAAATTAATGACATGGCTCTTTGACCATCTTTGAGGATCCAAATTTCCTCTTCTCCACCTATATAGAGAAATGTGTGTTTTTTAATTTATAATTTATTATTAAAAACATTTTGAATTATATTTTTTTATACAATAACGACTTTTGATATGAAAAATATAAAATACAGATGTTAATATTCGAATATCAAATTAACAAAAATTTTAAAAATTTATAAGTGCAAACATGATCCTTTGATCCAATAATTAAAAATGAATTATATTTTTTTATAGTAAAACATTTGATTTTTTTAATCAATATTAAAATCGAATCTTATGATTAAAATTTAAATGAAACTTGCAGGTGGTCCAAAAAAAAGCATTAAAAGAAACTTACTTTATGCTAGTATTATTCTACAACTTGTAGAAAAAGAAAAGTATATTCATAAAATTAGAAATGTTATAAGCCAAAGTCCACACGATAAAGAGCATGGGTCAAAAAATACCAATAGTAGAGAGCAACTTGCAACTACTAGCGATAATAACTCAACTTGCTTTTAGCCTTTCACTTTCATCTAAACTTTAAGCCCCTTTTTTTAATAGTACATTTACATCATTCAAAATTACAATAATAATCAATATGTTGCATTTTACCTTACAACTAGCTAAAGCCTCGTTGACAACTTTCAAAGGTCATATATAACTTGTCGACGCAGCAAACTTTGGCCGTAGATATAAGCATTTACCAAATTAAGTCCAAGAAAAATCAAAACATGGCAGAATTAATTAGCATTTGCTTTCCAAGATTTGGTGCAGCAAACACGGTCTTTTTTTCGGTGGTTTTTTGCACGTCCAAGAATCGTACACGAAAGGCTTAGTATTATTTCTTTTTGAGTTTTCTTTCTTGACCTTTTTAAGCCGAAAGAATGAGAATGGTATTAGCTTAGTCCCCGTAAGATGCCACGCACTTCAAATGAATTAGATAAGTAAATTCAATTTTATATCGGATAAAAAAAATGGAATCATTAGACAATACCATAAGTACAACATATTAAAATATGTTGGTTTTGCAAAAAAAGACAATGATCACATGATAAATGATATTAAGATCAACCCTCAATTATTTGATTCCATGCCAAACACCTCAGCAAAGTAAATAGGATAAATCAATCCACATTGGGCTCTCCAACGAAAGTAAACAATGTGATTTAGTCTACAAGAGCATCATAAAATTGTGTAAGAGTGAATGTAACATCATGCACACTAAAGGAAAGGGATAAAACACTTTAATCTTATGCACTTACGTAATAAAAAAAAAAAAAAAGGCATACAAGCACGCTATATCTTAACAAATTGATTTTTTTGAAAAAAAATAATAATCATGTGATGTGACACAAGCAAGTTTTTTTTTTTGATGATAGACATAAGCAAATTATTGCCCACTTGGTGTAGGATGGTTACATTTTACTTGTCTTAATCCTTATTTCTTTATAGCGTTCAAAAGTTTTATTTATCTATCAATCAATCAATCAATCAATCAATCAATTTTCAATAATTTTTTTAAATTTGTGAAAAATTGATTTTTTTTTAGTATAATCGCTGTTTGATTTCGGTGCTAAAATGTAACATGGGAATGAAGTATTACTTAAAAAGTAATTTTTATTTAATTCCTCTATAAGGTCCTAAGTGCATGTTTGGCACATGGGATTATTTAAAGGATAAGATGATTATCATCCTATCCCATGTTTGTTATTCATTTAAGCAAAAAGATAGGATTAGTGAAAGGATAAGTCATCCTATACCAAGAGGATAACTTAATCCTTTAGAAAAGTGGAGGATTATCTTTAATCCATAGGATAGGATATGTTTCAAAAAATTTTTATTAATGAATTTCCTATTTTATCCTTAAAATTTGTCCAATAAAAAAATATCATCCTATCTTAATTTTAATCTTACACATAACAAACATGGTAAAGGATAAAAAATCATCTTATCTTATGCTTAATCCTTGTACACACCAAACATAAGATAGGATGTTATCATCTAATCTTATCATATCCACAATAATATTTTATCCTGTCCTATCCTTATCCCATGCACCAAACATGCACTTAGACCCTAATTTTGTATTCTTCTTAGGGTTAGTGCCGCTACGTAACCCTATGTTTAGGCAAGAGAATAGAAAGTAAAGGACCAAGAGAATTGCAAAAAAAGGAAAGAGGAGGCTTTAACTTACCGAATGGAAGTTGTCGTAACGTCTAGGTCCGTGAACCTAGCCGCTAGACTTTAAAATTCTAAGGAGTCGCCACCAACCATTCAAACCTAAGGTGTGATTGGTCACCTATTCATGTCTAAAGATAAGGCATGGTCTACGTTCAAAGATTCTTAGACTCGGGAGTACGGTTACGTATGGGGAAGGATTAGCACCCCCACGACGCCCATCCAAGAATGGTACCACTTAGTCTTAGGTTATCTTCTAAATTTGCTTAGGTTAATCTTTTTTTTCGATATGCTTAATATTGAAAGATATTTCTAAGTATCCTCCATTAAGCTGGTGGGATAACTTAAAAACCCTTCTCACCTCAAGAGTATTCAAGTAGTTCTATGCGACTTGCTTGAAGAGGCTCCGTCGTTGGATGAATTTTAGTATTTTATGGAAATTTCCTAACTTGACTCCTCTACCCAAATTATCTTATTTTATTTTTATCATTTATTATTTTCTATTATTTTCATGACTAATATCTTTATCTATTATTTATTGTTATATTTATCTTATGAACATAAATTATCTTTAATTTTTTAGAAAATGAATATAAATTATTTAATCAAAAATTCCTTTAAAATCCTCCATTAAGCTGGTAGAATTTAAAAGAAATTCTCTTACCTAAAGATTTCCAAAGTATTACTTAAGCGTAACCCTCTTTGGAATCTTATCCTTGGAATGATCGATACTCACTTTCATGAATTATTATTATCTGACTCTTATTATTATTATATTTTTATTTATCCTATTCTTTTATTATTATTTATTATATTTTTTTTAAAAATGTACATGAATTATTTTTTTATTGAAAATTCCCTTTAGCTCCTTCCATTAAGCTGGTCAGACCAAGGAAATCCTCTTACCTAGAGATTCCAAAGTATTACTTAAGCGTAACCCTCTTTAGAATCTCATCATCGGAATAAATCATGTTCACCTTTAATATTTTTTATTTATTTATTGGATCTTATCATTATTTTATTACTTTAACTTTGTGTTTTGTATTTATATTTATATATATTTTTATTTACAATTCCTTGAGACTTTACCCCATAAATCAAGCATACAACATTAATTACATCCTAATTACTCATGCAAATCATACAAGTTAATCATATCAGTCATTAACATGCAAAATTAGTGTTTCATAAACAATTTATTTGCTCAAGTTATCATACAAAGTCATATTAATCATTAAATCAAATTATCAAGTCATACAAATTGAACTGTTAGATCAACTTATTATCAAATTATTAACATATCATTAAATTATTAAATTAGTTAAAATTAAAACACACACTTACCTGTATCTCCACGTGCTTTTCCTTTTATTCCAATCTTTCTTTCCTGATTCTTGCAACAACTCTTTCTTCCTTCTCGTTATCTACTGTTGCTGCGACTTATGTCTTGACATGGGAATGTAGCTGTGTGGCAAGGGTAGTACCAAGGAGCCGTGCTTCAGTCTTGTTCTCTTGGTTATAACCAGAAACGTGCGATAGCAAAGGCTAGCCTGTGGAGCGATGCAACGAAGATGTGCCTGGCGACGACAGTAATCAGGTGGTACAGCAAAATCTGGTGGTGGAGTGAGGCACAGCAACAGCAAGTGCAAGGCAGTAACGAAGGTTGTCACGGTAATCCAGAGGCAAGGGCGCACAGTAAACAAGGAAGATGTAGAAAGACAATGTAGCAGAGACGTGCGGCAAAGCTTGAAACGTGACTGGTGCGAAAAATAGGGATATGTAGAAATGGTTACAGCTTTTGTGTTGAAGCTGCAAGGATCGTGGGTAGGATGAGGTAATGGGGCGGTGATGATGTGCAGAGGTGCAATGAAGATGTTGATGGTCAGGTTTTCTTCCCTCTTCGGTGGAGACGCAGGATCCTTTTTATAATGACTTAGTTAGAATCCTATTAGACTTAGGTTAGACTAATATTTATCTTGTTTTCTATTTATCTTAATTATCTATCAAATCCCTATTCTAATTTTAACTCTACTAGTCTAAATTTAATCTAATAATAACTCTTCCTAATTAATAAATAAATCCTAATAATTATCCTAAAAAAAATCTAATTATTTAATCCTAAAATCAATTTTAATTTTTTTTCTCTCCTCTCTTTTTTATTATTTATTTATTAATTTTTCCTAAATCCTAATTTCAGTGTTAATTCTAATCTATAAAAAATCCTAATTTAATTCTAGCCTAATACTAAATTGTTAAATTAAATTAAAATACAATGTCGTTTAACCCAGTTAATTATTTTTAAATTAAGCACCCGGACAAAATAAGGTGTCTACAGCTGCCCCTCTTTGTGCATTTGCTGTGGAACAGTAGTTGCACAAAGACATGGACACCTATTTTGTCTGACTTCTCTTTTTTATTAATTTTTTTTTAAAAAAAGCTCCCTCTAAACAGAAAGGCAGTCAAACTTTAAGATCTTGTCTAAAAGGCTCCCCCTAAACAGGCAGGCAGTCAAACTTTAAAAATCTTGTCCCAAAATGCTCCTCCTAAACAGGCAGGCAGTTAAACTTTAAATCTTGTCCACAATGCTCCTCCTAAACAGGCAGGCAGTCAAACTTTAAATCTTGTCTAAAAGCTCCTCCTAAACAGGTAGGCAGTCAAACTTTAAATCTTGTCTAAAAGCTCCTCCTAAACAGGTAGGCAGTCAAACTTTAAATCTTGTCCAAAATTTGAAATCTTGGGAAACTCCTCCAAGACTTCTATCTTGTCTAATTTTTGAAATTTTAGGAAACCCCTCTAAAATTCTTGTCTTGTTAAAATTTGAAATCTCGGGAAATTTATCTTATCCATGCAATTGCAACCTGTTCTATCCATGCAATGTCATTCATGTAAACTATCTTATTCAAGCAACATCATTCATGCAATCTAGTCTATCCATGCAATGTTATTGATGCAATCAATTCTATCCATGTAATGCAGTCTATTTTATCCATGCAATGTCATTCAAGCAATCTGTTTTACCTCTATGATGCAATCTACTCTATCCATGCAATGTTTTTTTCGAAAAACATTTCAACCTTAATTGTGGCAAATAACAAGGTTTCAATCTATTCTCATGTGTTCTTCTTCCTTCATTTGTCATTCTGTCCTCATGTTTCTTATTTCTTTTTTTTTTATTTTCCTTCTTTCATTTTTCTTTCAATGACATCCCTGTCTTCGTACCCTCTTATCTCCTGTTCCTTCTTTCACTTTCCTTTTTATCTTGTCACTCATTTTCTCATTGAAGCATCATTATTCACTCTTCCTTATTGGTTTTTTTTTTTTTTTATTTCCAATTTTCATTCATTCACAAGTTTCCTTTTCTTTCATTTTCCTAAATAATATAGGAGTCTTTCACATATTTTGCCAAGCAAACATTCATTATCATTCCAATTTCAAAATCAATGCAATACAATTTCTCAATCCCTCAAGGTAAAGATATAGCAAAGAACTGATAAGGGAAATGGAGAGAGTGGTATTATTCCATATCTGGAAATATTACAAAAGGTAGCCAAGTGTGAAGGCAAAGCAAGGTTGAAAGAAAGACAAGGATTCTAGGATTATTTAACCAGGCTTTGGGTAAACATTCAAACAACTCTGATCAATTAATACAAAATTCTCATTCAAAAATCTCATTCTCTTCAAGTCATCTGACCATGTAAAGTCCTATCAAATCCTATTAGTGCTTCTGTATCATGACCCTTTAATGCGTTTTCTCCTCATACCTAAGTCGCCTTTTTCAGGTTTTCAACTTAGATATGTCTCCTTGATTCAAGCCGCCCTTTACGGGTTTTCAGTTCGAATTCACCCCCTATTGACTCAAACTGCCCTTTTGGGTTTTCAATTTGAATCCTCCTTTTTCTTTATCTCTTTTTCTTTTTCTTTTTTTTTTTCTCTTTTTTTTCTTTTTTTTTTCTTCTTTTTTTCTTTTTTTTTTTTTTTTCTTCTTTTTTTTTAGTTAGGCATAATACTTCCTCACAGCATCTGAATTTATTGGGTTTGGCAAATCATCTCCATCCATATCTACCAAAAGTAATGCCCCGCCAGAGAATGCCCTTTTCACAACATAAGGACCTTCCCAGTTTGGAGCCCATTTTCCTCTATGGTCTGGTTGATTTGGGAGAATCTTCTTCAGGACCAATTCTCCTTCTCTGAATTTTCTTGGTCGAACCTTCTTATCATGCGCTTTCATCATTCTCCTTTGATACAGTTGGCCATGACACAATGCTACCATTCTTTTTTCCTCAATGAAGTTGAGCTGCTCGTAACGATCTCTCACCCAATCAGCCTCTTCTAACTTTGTTTCCATTAGGACCCTTAAGGATGGAATTTCAACTTCAACAGGCAGTACAGCTTCCATCCCATACACTAGTGAAAATGGTGTTGCTCCAGTAGAAGTGCGAACAGATGTTCTATAAGCATGTAGGGCAAATGGCAACTTCTCATGCCAATCTCTATATGTCTCAACCATTTTTTCCACTATCCTCTTGATGTTTTTATTTGCTGCTTCTACTGCCCCATTCATCTTTGGACGATATGGCGCTGAATTATGATGCTTAATTTTGAACTGAGTACACACATCTTCCATCATCTTGTTGTTCAAATTTCGAGCATTATCAGAGATAATTCTTTCTGGAAGCCCGTATCGACAAATTATCTCCCTCTTGATAAACTTGCAAACCACTGCTCGTGTTACAGTTGCATAGGAAGCAGCTTCAACCCATTTGGTAAAGTAATCAATCATCACAAAAATGAACCTATGCCCGTTCGAAGCCTTGGGAGTAATTGGTCCGATCACATCCATGCCCCACATTGAAAAAGGCCATGGAGGTGCTAACACATTTAGAGCATTTGGAGGTGCATGAATTTTATCAGCATAGATCTGGCACTTGTGGCATTTTCGAGCATAGTTAATACAATCTCTCTCCATAGTCAGCCAGTAGTAACCTGCTCTCATGATTTGTCGGGCCATCATGTGACCATTAGCATGAGCTCCACAAACTCCATCATGCACTTCTTCAAGAATTTTAGTAGCTTCAGTTGAATTCACGCACCTTAACAGTACTTGATCTCGACTTCTTTTGTACAAAATTTCTCCATCTAAGAAGAATCCCATAGCCAATCTTCTTATAGTTCTTTTGTCATTTTCAGTAGCATGCTCAGGGTACTGCTGATTTTTTATGTATTGCAGAATGTCGTGATACCAAGACTTCCCATCTACTTCCTCTTCAACACTCAAGCAGTGTGCTGGGGAACTCTTCACTTTCATCCTAATTGGTTGGATCTCTGCATTTGCATCCAACTTGAACATTGCTGCTAGGGTGGCTAAAGCATCAGCTATCTGATTTTCTTCTCGTGGCAAATGTTCGAACTGGATATTTTCAAAATAACCAATCAACTCAACGATATACTTTCGGTACTGGATTAATTTTGGATCTCTGGTTTCCCATTCTCCTTTTAATTGATAAATTACCAGAGCTGAATCACCATACACCTCAAGTATCTTGACTTTTCTTTCTACAGCCGCCTGCAGACCCATGACACATGCCTCATACTCAGCTACATTGTTCGTGCAATTAAAATCCAATTTAGCAGTAATTGGATAATAACTACCTTCAGGAGATATAAGAATCACTCCTACCCCGTGCCCCAGAGCATTCGACGCCCCATCAAAACACATCTTCCATGGTCTTTTCTCACATTTTTCTTCTACAAACATCAAATCTTCATCTGGGAACTCCATCTTCATTGGTTCATAACCATTCGTATTGCGATCAGCAATAAATTCTGCAATTGCACTCCCTTTGATGGCTTTTTGGGCCACATATGTGATATCATATTCGGAAAGCATTACTTGCCACCTTGCGATCCTTCCAGACAATGCAGGCTTTTCAAAGATGTACCTGAGAGGATCCCATTTTGTGATTAACAATGTGGTATGATACAACATGTACTGTCTGAGTCTATGAGCCGTCCAAGCCAACGCGCAACACATTTTTTCTAACTCGGTATATTTAGACTCATAATCTGTGAATTTTTTGCTCAGATAGTAAATTGCATGTTCTTTCTTCCCAGATTCATCTCTTTGCCCCAACACACATCCCATTGACTTCTCGTAAACTATCACATACAAAATCAAAGGTCTTCCAGTTACTGGTGGTACCAACACTGGAGGGTTCGACAAATATTCTTTGATTTTGTTGAAGGCTTCCTGGCATTCTTCATTCCATTCCCCGGGATCTCTCTTACGAAGCAACTTGAATATTGGATCACATTTGAGGGTGAGTTGAGAAATGAAACGAGAGATATAGTTTAATCTACCCAAAAATCCTCTCACTTCCTTTTGGGTGCGTGGAGGAGTCAGGTCTTGAATAGCTTGTATCTTATCTGGATCCACTTCTATCCCTTTTTCACTGATCATAAAGCCCAATAGCTTTCCAGATTTAACCCCGAATGTGCACTTAGCCGGATTCAGCTTCAATTGATACTTCCTCAATCTATCAAATAGTTTTCTGAGACTAATGACATGATTCTCCCCTTTACGCGATTTTGCAATCATATCGTCTACATAGACCTCTATCTCTTTATGCATCATGTCATGGAAGAGAGTCACCATTGCTCTTTGATATGTAGCTCCAGCATTCTTCAGTCCAAAAGGCATAACTTTGTAACAAAAGGTTCCCCACATTGTCACAAATGTGGTTTTCTCCATGTCTTCGCGAGCCATTTTTATTTGATTATAGCCCGAAAATCCATCCATGAATGAAAATGTGGAATATTTAGCAGTATTGTCCACAAGTGTATCAATATGGGGTAAAGGAAAATTATCCTTAGGACTAGCTTTGTTCAAGTCTCTATAGTCCACACACATTCGCACTTTCCCCCCTTTCTTCGGAACTGGAACTATATTGGCTACCCATTCAGGGTACCTGGCCACCTCCAAGAAACCAGCATCAAATTGCTTCTTAACTTCATCTCTAATCTTCAATAACATATCAGGCTTCATGCGCCTTAACTTCTGCTGTACAGGCTTACATTCAGGCTTTAATGGCAACTTGTGCTCCACAATTCTAGTATCGAGTCCAGGCATATCTTGATAGGACCAAGCGAACACATCTACATATTCATGAAGTAGCTCCTTTAATTCCTCCCTTTCATTGGATGGCAAGGCAGTTCCTATCTTCACCTCTTTTCTATTTTCATCATTTCCCAAACTTATTATTTCTGTTTCTTCTTGATAAGGCTCAATGGGTTTCTTTTCTTGATCCACCAATCTTAATAACTCAGAAGGCACAATACAATCCTCAAGGTTCTCTTCATGATCAGATTCATTAAATTGAACAAGTTTCTCAAAATTAAATTCTGAATTATTGTCATTTTTATCATCATTTTCATTGTCTGGATCCCTGAAAATTGGTAAAAATGAAGAATGTGGGTAATTATGTCTTGGACAGAAAACGAGATTTGCACTTGAGGAATTGAAGAAAATGCATTTTACTAATCTTTTTATTGAAATGAAAATGAATGAAAGTTGGCCCAATACATAAAAGAAAATCTCAGTGCTTTTGGGCATAAGCACCCCTACATTATTTAAGAAACTGAATGATCCTAAGAAAACCTAGAACAAATGAAAATAAAGAAAATAAAGAAAATCCATTACTCTTGGGTGGCATAGACAACTGGCATCTCATAAACAGTCCAATTTCCTAGCTCTGCGCTTGAAGGGTACACGAACCGATCAACGTCAAACCCTCCACTTCCTTCTTTATCAACCACAGAAACAGACAAATTTGGAAAAACCTTCAATAATCCATTTTCAGTCACCATCATGGAATCTGGATGAATATACCCTGCTGAGTGAAACAATTCATATAAGTGCGGTATGATTAGTCTCTTGGACTCGAAATCACGGCCATGCAAACGAGCAATTCTCTTCTCTTTGTTTTCAATCATCATCTTCATTTTTTCCATCCTTGTCGGTTTGTACCCTAACCCAAATCTGTCCTTGTTTTCGATGATCTCTAGTGGCTCTAACATTCCCTGCAGGTTTCTGCCCAACCCAGAACCAGGGCGCCATCCTTTCCACACTATTTGCTTCACGACCATACCAGTGGTATTTGACAAGCGAGGAGTACACAGGCTTGACCATTCACCCACATATAGAGCATTTGCCACCTCAAAGGATCTGTACGAGCATTCCACAGCTCCATCTCCAATGTCCACATAAGGTGTAGCGGAAGTTTGAGCTACCATCATGTCTTCTTCTCCTGAGATAATAATTATTTGGCCGTCTACCACAAATTTTAGCTTTTGGTGAAGAGAGGAAGGGACCGCTCCTGCCATATGAATCCATTGCCTTCCCAAAAGGCAACTATAAGATGGTGTAATGTCCATCACCTGGAACTGTATATTAAAGGTACATGGACCAATCTGTATTGGAAGCTCTATATCTCCCATAACTTCTCTACGAGCTCCATCAAATGCCTTTACCACCATATTACTTGGCTTCATGTGAGATTCATCTATCGGCATCCTTGTCAAAGTAATCATCGGCATGATATTGATAGATGAACCATTATCAATCAACACCCTACCAATCGTGATGCCTCTGCATCTTGCACTTATATGAAGAGCTTTAGTACTACCTCTTCCTTCAGCTGGAATTTCATCGTCACTAAAGGAGATGAAATTATCTACCACCAAATTGCTCACCAGGTGGTCTATCTTCTCTACGGATACATCGTGCACCACGTAAGCTTGATTCAACACCTTTAACAATGCCTTCCTATGAGGTTCAGAGTTCAAGAGCAGAGACAATAATGAAATTCGAGCTGGCATCTTGTTTAATTGTTCTACCACACTGTACTCACTATGCTTAATAAGCCTCAAGAATTCACAAGCATCTTCGTCTGTTACCGTCCTTTGTTGGTTCTCCTTAGGATCTGGGACCGGTGCTACCTCTTCTTCTCCCACTTTGGTTTTCTCTTTTCTTGCCTGTTGTAGCATCTCAGGGGTATAGCAACGTCCACTACGTATCATCCCCCCAACGCCAGCTATATTGGCGGAATCAGGACTATCCACCATTGCTCCATCTTTGATTATTGCATCATGCCCATACCTCCAAGGTACGGCTTTGTCACTCTTGTATGGGAATGGAGTTGGCACCTCTACCACCACCTTAGGCCCTTGAACTGATGGCGTAGGTTTCTCTTCATAAAGCACTTTCAATGGTTTTAAAACAAACTCCTTATCAGTGGCATGAACTCCTTCAACTTGAACTTCTTCATAGAACTCCACGCAAGATTCATTAATTAGTTGTTGCAACTTCCTTCTAAAATCCTTGCAATACTGAACAGAGTGCCCTATTGCTCCACAATGGTATTTGCATGTCATTTTTCTATCATATTGCCCTTTATAAGAGCCTGCGACAAACATCACTGGTTGTAATAAGTCAGATTCCACCAGGACCTCAAACACCTTTTCTAATGGAGTTTTTATTTCGGCAACAGTCCTCTTGATTGTACCTCTCCTTGGGTCCTCAACCGCATTTACCGTTGTCCCAGCATGATCGGGCAATGGGTTTGCATTAACATCTGGCTCACCTTTCTTCCCAAAACTCAAAAGCCCAGCTTTGACAAGTGATTGGACTTTCACCTTCAAACCCATGCAATTCTCAATAGAATGACCAATATTGCCATTATGATAGGCACATTTTGCATTGGGATCGTACCACTTTGGGTAGGGAGGTTTCAAGGGTTCTATATAAATAGGGGCAATGAGATGACCTTCCACCAACTTTGGGAATAGCTCAGCGTATGTCATGGGTATAGGGTCTATGGCGATATTTCGGCTAGGTCGGGTGTACCTCTGGTCATTAGGTGGGAAAGCGGGGTTTGTTGAGGTTGTAGGAGTTTGTCGATGGAGAACAGGTTGATAGGTGTTTTGGGGATGAGTTTGTGGGTAAGATTGAGAATAAGTGTAGTTTACTGAAGGTGGGTGAGGGGTATAAGGGTGACGCGAATTGTTTTGGACGGCTTGTGCATCTCCTTCCTTCTTCTTCAAGAATCCACCCTTCCTATTATCATTTACCGGTGCTTCGATCTTACCGCTCTTGATGGCATTCTCAATAGCTTCACCTGTTAACACCATATCTGCAAAGTTCTTAGTTACGCTGCTAAGCATACGTTCATAGTAAGGTGCCTTGAGAGTATTCAAAAAGAACATAGTAACCTCCTTTTCAGTTAAAGGAGGTTGAACTTGTGATGCCATGTCCCTCCATCGTTGGGCATATTCTTTGAAGCTCTCATCTTTCTTCTTTTCCATGCCTTGGAGAAACAAGCGATCAGGGGCTACATCAGACACATGTTTGTATTGAGCTATAAAAGCCCTTGCCAATTCTGACCAAGAGGGAACTTTGCTTCTTTCTAATTGGTTATACCACTTAGCAGCTGACCCAGTCAAGCTATCTTGAAATACATGAATCAATAGCTTGTCGTCCCATGCATATGCCGCCATCTTTCTACAGTACATGGTGAGATGATCTTTTGGGCACGATGTCCCATTGAATTTTTCAAATTCAGGTACTTTGAATTTTGATGGAAGCACGACACCAGGTACCAGACACAACCTTTCAGCATCAACAGGTCCAAAATAGTCAACTCCTTCAACGGCACTTAGTCTTTCCTCTATCAAGCTTAGCTGAGCTTTAGTACCGCTATATTCTTCTTTATGCTTCAACTCTGTGGGATCATCTAAATTTGGTACCTCCACTGGGTTTTGAACTTGTATCTGTAGAGGTGTGGGAGCTTTGACAGTACATCCTTCAGGCGCAAAAATAGGGTTGTCTCGCATGCTTTGTTGAGGTTCTTGGATAGACTCCTCCTGATTACCCATCTTCTCCTTTCCTTTAATCATGGCTTTTAGCAACTGAGTAATTTCGCTCAACTGCCCCTTTATCTCTGCATTTTCCCTTTCCAACTTCTCTATTCTGTTATTTTGATCTTCTTCCATTATACGAGCTTGGTACCTTGTGTGGTATTTATGGAGGGCAGACCGTCTAGTAGATTCAATTTTGACACCTTGAATGCCACAATTAAGTTGAAATTATTTTCAAGAGAAAATGTGCAAGAATTCAAAGATGTATTTTATTGATGGATGGAATTTTACAACCTAAATGCATAAAGAAAAAAACTTGTCTCATAACAATCATTTAGCAAAACCAAAATCCTAAGACATCCATGAAGAAATCTAATGGTGCCACATGAGTCTTCTAACTGCACTATAATGGCCCTCTATCTCTTCCAACAATTGTAGCATCCTTTCTCCATGCTCGGTTATTGGGTTAACTCCAGGCTTCACCTCCCTTATTTCATCTTCGATTTGTTGGGCCCTATGAGCCACCCAATTAATCTGATGAAACATCGTCCATAGGAGTTGTGAGTCTTTCTTGAAGATTTTCCATTCATCTACTAAGGTTTGCATATTTTGGGCCACCTTCTGTTGATCTTCTTGGGCTTGATTGAGGACTCCTTGCAGTCGGATCTTCCATCGTATTATCTCCCTTTGAGCTTCATCAAGCTCATCCTCCTTCTTTTGTGCTTTCTCCTTGAGTCGTGCAATTTCTTCTTGGTTCTTCTGAGCTTCTTCCCGGTTCTTCTGAGCTTCTTCCTTTAGTCGTTTGTTTTCTTCCGTCAGACGACTATTTTCAGACCTCGCGAACTTTTTCTTCAAGTAACTAATCTCATCTACCAACTTGTTCTTCTCTTGATGGACTTTTGAATATGCGTGATCTCTTTTTCCTATCCTCTCATCGGTCTCATGCTTGAACTTCTTGTACTCCCGTTCCAGATCCCTCTTTTCTTCTTCTAACTTCCTCTTGGCAATCTCTAAATCGATCATTGGGTCTCGAGGCATAGGATTTTGAAGAATTTCTTCATCCTCCTCATGAGGAAGTTTGATGTCCTTAGCTCGCCTTGCATGCCACACTGTGTATTCTGGAGCGACTTTATCTATAAATATCCCTTGGTCTATTCTGATGGTTGTCTTCCATGTTTTGACATCTTCTTCTACTTTGTTCATAGATCCCGTTTCAGCATAACAATATTCTCGTTGATTAAGGCCATGAGTCATTGGAATAAACTGTTCATATCCCAACTGTCGACGTACCATGAGAGGAGCATAAGTAACAGTTCCCCATATGCCTAGCAAGATTACCCACGGCTGTTCACCACAACTATATATCATCGGTTGTCTCGTCATCCACGGCGTTACCCAAACTACATCTTTATCAGTGAGCCTACTAAAAAATGACACCCATTCCTTTTTTGTCTTTGACTTAGGCCACTTGCTTTTACAAAACTCCTCAATAGGAACATGTTTTCTGAATAATACAGACCGAAATTCAGGCTCTTCACATCTAAAATGGCTTTTCATCCAAATATAAAGCAAAGGCAAGCACCCTATGAAACGTCCCCCTCCATTTCGCCGACAATAATTTAATGACCCAATAGTCTCAGCTAAGATAGCAGGGACTATAACTACACCATGATCAATTTGTTCGACGAAATCCACTAATGTAATCTCAATGTATTGGAGGGATTTTGGGAAGATTACCATCCCATAAATTGCCAAAGCCATCATCTTCATACCGTGGTCATCTTCCCTATGCCTATTGATGCAACTCTTTAGGAACTCCCAAGGCACGTAGGTACATTCTCCCTTCTTTTTTATATGTCGATCAACCTCTTGCACATCAGTACACGTCATGGAGGCCAACTTTTTACGGTAGCTCAATTTCTTCCTCCGCCAGTAGGTCTTATCGGACTTTTCAGGGTCAAAATGTAGTAATACTGAATACTCCTCTATTGTGGGGACCATGTCAACCTTATTGAATACAAAGCACCTATATGATGGGTCCCAAAAATGTAACATGGCTCTAATTAAGTTAAAATCCACAGGTACCCTAAAAAGCCTCGCTATAGCTCCATACTTTTCTTCGAATGCTTCCTTCCTAATACTGTCCCAACTCCCCCATATGTCAACTAATTCGGTGAGGTCATTTTGCTTGAGATTAAGGCCAATCTTTTCAGGGAGTTTAGAAGTGTAACCTTCAGGTAAACAATCACCATTTTTGCGCTGAGCTTCTTCGGATATGGCCTTCACCTCATCGGAGTGTTTGTATGTCATAGGCTTAGCTTTAGCTTTCTCCATGGATGTAATGGATATCAATCCTATCAATAATCGTTATGAGACAGTTAAAACCAATGAATGCAACAAAAAAAGGAAAATACTCATTATGTGATTCGTTCCTTCGTGTGACTTGGTTTTGGTTTATTTTTACACAATGGGTGGGTATGGCTCTATCTAAGTTAGGTCTCAATTTTCTCTACATGCAGGGCTTGGGTAGTTCAAAATTCTAAAGGTCCCCAAATTGCTCCTTACTGTCGTCCACACAAGACTAGTAAGGCACCCAATCCTCACCCATGACAGGCTACAAACGGAGAGGTTCAATTTGAGCGAGAGTATTTCATAGCCATTGCGGAGGTATTTACCTCACGAGGGCGTAGGTACTTTACTCTCTCCTAAGAAGGACAGAGCCCGGGTCGGGGGCTTATGCATGCAAGTGATGTGTGTGTTGAAGGAACATTGTTTCATTAAAATTTTCCAAATTATGATTTTCCAAGCAAATTCTAAGATACCCTAAAACCAAGTATTGGCCTGACTCTCTAGAGTCCCCAGTGGAGTCGCCAAACTGTCGTAACGTCTAGGTCCGTGAACCTAGCCGCTAGACTTTAAAATTCTAAGGAGTCGCCACCAACCATTCAAACCTAAGGTGTGATTGGTCACCTATTCATGTCTAAAGATAAGGCATGGTCTACGTTCAAAGATTCTTAGACTCGGGAGTACGGTTACGTATGGGGAAGGATTAGCACCCCCACGACGCCCATCCAAGAATGGTACCACTTAGTCTTAGGTTATCTTCTAAATTTGCTTAGGTTAATCTTTTTTTTCGATATGCTTAATATTGAAAGATATTTCTAAGTATCCTCCATTAAGCTGGTGGGATAACTTAAAAACCCTTCTCACCTCAAGAGTATTCAAGTAGTTCTATGCGACTTGCTTGAAGAGGCTCCGTCGTTGGATGAATTTTAGTATTTTATGGAAATTTCCTAACTTGACTCCTCTACCCAAATTATCTTATTTTATTTTTATCATTTATTATTTTCTATTATTTTCATGACTAATATCTTTATCTATTATTTATTGTTATATTTATCTTATGAACATAAATTATCTTTAATTTTTTAGAAAATGAATATAAATTATTTAATCAAAAATTCCTTTAAAATCCTCCATTAAGCTGGTAGAATTTAAAAGAAATTCTCTTACCTAAAGATTTCCAAAGTATTACTTAAGCGTAACCCTCTTTGGAATCTTATCCTTGGAATGATCGATACTCACTTTCATGAATTATTATTATCTGACTCTTATTATTATTATATTTTTATTTATCCTATTCTTTTATTATTATTTATTATATTTTTTTTAAAAATGTACATGAATTATTTTTTTATTGAAAATTCCCTTTAGCTCCTTCCATTAAGCTGGTCAGACCAAGGAAATCCTCTTACCTAGAGATTCCAAAGTATTACTTAAGCGTAACCCTCTTTAGAATCTCATCATCGGAATAAATCATGTTCACCTTTAATATTTTTTATTTATTTATTGGATCTTATCATTATTTTATTACTTTAACTTTGTGTTTTGTATTTATATTTATATATATTTTTATTTACAATTCCTTGAGACTTTACCCCATAAATCAAGCATACAACATTAATTACATCCTAATTACTCATGCAAATCATACAAGTTAATCATATCAGTCATTAACATGCAAAATTAGTGTTTCATAAACAATTTATTTGCTCAAGTTATCATACAAAGTCATATTAATCATTAAATCAAATTATCAAGTCATACAAATTGAACTGTTAGATCAACTTATTATCAAATTATTAACATATCATTAAATTATTAAATTAGTTAAAATTAAAACACACACTTACCTGTATCTCCACGTGCTTTTCCTTTTATTCCAATCTTTCTTTCCTGATTCTTGCAACAACTCTTTCTTCCTTCTCGTTATCTACTGTTGCTGCGACTTATGTCTTGACATGGGAATGTAGCTGTGTGGCAAGGGTAGTACCAAGGAGCCGTGCTTCAGTCTTGTTCTCTTGGTTATAACCAGAAACGTGCGATAGCAAAGGCTAGCCTGTGGAGCGATGCAACGAAGATGCCTGGCGACGACAGTAATCAGGTGGTACAGCAAAATCTGGTGGTGGAGTGAGGCACAGCAACAGCAAGTGCAAGGCAGTAACGAAGGTTGTCACGGTAATCCAGAGGCAAGGGCGCACAGTAAACAAGGAAGATGTAGAAAGACAATGTAGCAGAGACGTGCGGCAAAGCTTGAAACGTGACTGGTGCGAAAAATAGGGATATGTAGAAATGGTTACAGCTTTTGTGTTGAAGCTGCAAGGATCGTGGGTAGGATGAGGTAATGGGGCGGTGATGATGTGCAGAGGTGCAATGAAGATGTTGATGGTCAGGTTTTCTTCCCTCTTCGGTGGAGACGCAGGATCCTTTTTATAATGACTTAGTTAGAATCCTATTAGACTTAGGTTAGACTAATATTTATCTTGTTTTCTATTTATCTTAATTATCTATCAAATCCCTATTCTAATTTTAACTCTACTAGTCTAAATTTAATCTAATAATAACTCTTCCTAATTAATAAATAAATCCTAATAATTATCCTAAAAAAAATCTAATTATTTAATCCTAAAATCAATTTTAATTTTTTTTCTCTCCTCTCTTTTTTATTATTTATTTATTAATTTTTCCTAAATCCTAATTTCAGTGTTAATTCTAATCTATAAAAAATCCTAATTTAATTCTAGCCTAATACTAAATTGTTAAATTAAATTAAAATACAATGTCGTTTAACCCAGTTAATTATTTTTAAATTAAGCACCCGGACAAAATAAGGTGTCTACAGAAGTCATTGCGATGGATTTGGATATGACCAAAAAAAAGGGAAATACCGAAATAGAGATATTATTATTGTATGTTTTGCTCGATTAATGAGTGAAATAAAACAAAATAAATGTATTAATTTTTACAGTTCAGTTTTTAATATATGATGAAAAGATTTTACAAACAAAATTAAAAAATTATTATGTATATTTTTTAATTATATTTTTTATTTTTAGTATATTTTAAAAAGTATGTTATAATTTCTTTATTTGTATAAGATAATTTTCCAATTTTTATATTTATTTTATATTAATATTATTCTTCTACTCTGTGTATATCTTAATAAGATATTATTTTTTGAAATTAAAAAAATCATTATCATTATTTACCATTATTAAAAAAACTTGGATTGCGTGGTCATGATAACAACGAAAAACAAATATAGTACTAATCAGATACAAAATTACAAATTCAAAAGTTGTGGAAGTCTAATTTGTAAAATAAGCATGAAGAATGCAAAACAGCAAGCAAGATTAGACGGTGGACAGGACAACTAAGTAGAAAAGTTTGAGTTCATGCTCGATTAATAGTTAATAATTTATATGATATGGTTTCAGATACAATGTATTAGCATGAAAAATGCTGTCCTATGTCTTAGAGAATTCCAGACAGGAACACAAAGGATCAAGCTGTCATACGAAGTAGTTGTCTGTCTGTGCCATTCAACGTTTTTCCACGTTGACATAGAACTCTTTCAGCCTTCTGTACGTTTCTCACTTCAACATCTCAATTTGAATAATAGATTTCAAAACTTACATGTTTTTTGGTTTACAAAATGGATGGAGGGGAATAAATAATGGAATTTGTGATAATAGATAAAGATGTAAACTAATCGAATATGAATGAAGGTTAGTTTGTTTATTTTTTAAAACGCTTTGTGTTCAATAAATTTGTTTATGAACATATGAATAAATATATATTTGTAAATATTAAACAAATATGTTTTCAGACATATATTTGTAAACATTATACGAATTTATTCGTGAATATTAAATAAAAAAGTTATACAAACAAATTGTATTAAATCTCCCATCCAATCACAAAAAAGATGTAGACCACTGATGAAATGCTCTGAATTGCTAAGGATATAGTCAAACCAAACGGCTTGTTAGCAATTCCGACACCCATGGGTAATCAAACTTTGTTTGAGCAAGCCCAGTGGCTGTGAGACTTTGCTTTTGTAATCTGTTGAAAACGAAAGTGGGCTTTGTTGATCCATGGCCAAACCCTGACCCATTTATTTCCAGCAGTTGGAGAGGCTCTGGCACTGTGATATTTTCCTTTCCAGGGTCTGCATGGCAGTTGGCGAATCACACCAACAGGGAAGCCTCGCTCGCTTCTGCTAATCCAAACTCTCAAAATGAGTGGCTGTTCTTGTGACACACTATCAGTCGTCATTCACCACAGCAAGTCACCAGCTAGTGTCTTCTTTAACCATCTTCCAAAACCTTATTCCCTCTCCCTTCTCTATTCCACAATGGCAACTCTTCAGTCTCTGGCATTGGCCTCTCCTGCCTCTCATCCTTTGCTTAAGCAATCACGCTCTCTCTCAGGTGCGTATTCTTAGCTTCTTTTCCGTAAAACAGCCGTGCAGAAAACTACTTTCCTAGATGTAAAGAATGATAACTTGGCATTAGGGAATACTTGAATATTAATACATGATAATGTGGTTGTATGATTTAGTGATGGTTTCTCGTGTTTTCTTTATCAGTCACAATTTTATACACTCTTCGAGTCAATTACTATTTTAATTTTTTTCCAGTCAATTTTATTTAACAATTTATTTGTTATATGTATATGAAATATCTTTCCGACAACATTTACAATTAGTAAAATTCTTTGCCGAACTAGTCCATTGAAGGTCGGATAGGTTTATGGTTCACTGTGAAAATGACAAGGAGTAGGCCAATTCCAAACTGAGTCTGTGTTTACTCATGTTCAGAGTAAGAAAGTGATTTTTGTGTGGCAAGGGAATGGAAAGGTCTATGGTTCATTGGTAACATGCTTAGCAGCTTGCTGGTAATAAGTAGTACAAGCTGCATTTCCATGGAGTTTGATGTATTAACTATTAAGTGTAACTTGTGTTATGTCTTTTAATGTTTTGCAGGAATACCATATAGATTTGCTCACGGGAGTGTGAATTCGCTATTCAATGGCCAGTCTTTACATGTGGCACGTTCAGGGTTATCTCCAACTAGATTGAACTCTTCTAAGAAATGTGTGCCCATAACAATGATGGTCAAACCAAAAATTCAGTTCATTCAAGGAACTGATGAACAGACAATACCTGATGTGAGGTTAACCAAGTCAAGAGATGGTACAAATGGTGTTGCTATATTCAGATTTGATCAACCCTCAGTTTTTGACTCATCGGGTGAAGTTGGTGAAATCACCGGTTTTTACATGATTGATGAGGAAGGAGTCCTTCAGTCAGTTGATGTGAATGCCAAATTTGTAAATGGGAAGCCTGCAGGAATCGAAGCAAAGTATGTAATGCGATCTCCCCGAGAGTGGGACAGGTTCATGAGATTCATGGAGCGATATTCTAACGAAAACGGCTTGCAGTTCATCAAAAAATGAGGCAGTATATATTCTTCTCGTCTTACTCTTCGCTTTTTCCTCATTGGTGTTATGTAATTTTTGTTTCAAGTATAACTCAATGCTAGTTTTATGCAGATGCCATATATTGGGTTAGATAAATGTAGGTTTCATGCAAATACCTTATTGCTTCCTTCTTCCCAACAAAGTTTTGCGTTTTCCTGTTTCACTCAAATTGTATATTTCATTTTTTCTTGTGTGCCATGATAACTGCTAGTTCCTTTGATTGATTGTATTATTGAATGTTGATTTTTGAGAAAAAATTCTTTTGAGGGTTAGTTATATAATTTGCTGTTGTCAGATTAATTGTAGGTCAAACAGCTAAGTGAAGCATTTCATGGCAATTTCTTGTCCTTCTTCACATTGATTGACAGATTTACCTGTTCTCATGCATTTGTAAATAATAGCCACAAATGCATATGGATGCTCTAAGTAACAATAGTTCTTGATATATGAATGTTCACAGATTAGTTACACAGAAAATTAAAATGATATGGAAGATGTTTAGTAAGTAACGAAGAGATTAAAAGTCCTATTTTATGTCATACAATAGCAGTTATTATTATTGCTTCACTCTTCATTTTGATGATGAAGAGGCTTTTGCAAATATTTTTTGAATTTCTGCCAGCTTGAACTTGGTCTATGCTCAACTGAAATATTGATAGAAGATTCATTCAATGAGAATTTAAAATAAGAACTAGTGAAAAAAGGTGCTAAGCTGCTACTACTTCCAAGTGACTGAAATGGGACTTCGAACCCTGTAGAAGTTATTGTGAGCATTCACCCATGTCAATTGCCCTTCTGCAAAGCTTGTCTTCTTTGTTTCTGTTTTCTTCGTTGATATTACCCATATTCTATAACTCAAACTTTGATTGATATGTTTGAATATTAACCTTCGAGGTCGTACTGTCACTTTGACTCCCTCAGGAGCCTTCACTTCCACTGAATAAATAGAATTAGGATTTCCCACATTCGTCAGCCGCCTTGTGATCATCTTACTTTTCATTCCCTGCTTGAAAGCTACAGAAATGGAGGGGTAATTGAGGCTGAAACCCCTGTTCATCTGTAAAATCTCATTGCAACTCACATTCCTGTGTGTAGTTGTAAAAATTTCTGATCTTGTGTATCCAAGGGTGCAAAGATGAATAACATATTCATCTGGCCTGATATCATAAATCAATCCTGGATCGATGGCTCGATCAGGGTTTACATGTCCAGCTCCAATAGAAAAAATTGCAGCCTGTTTGTTTCCATCCATTATTGGTTTTCCCCTATGGTCATTTGCATCAGCAGATGTCATTATTGCAGATTTAATAGCTGCTGGTGTCCATGTTGGGTGTGCTGAGTGAATCAGAGCTGCAATTCCACTGACATGAGGACATGCCATGGAAGTTCCGGACATGACAGTGAAATTAACTCTTCTAGCATCTTCTGAAAGACCAGTGGGACCTAAATTTTGAGGCCAAGCAGCAATAATATTAACCCCTGGAGCAATCATATCTGGTTTGAGGATTGAATGATCATATAGATTCGGCCCCCTGGCTGAAAATTGTGCAACTGCTGGAGCTCTTGACCTTCCAATAACAGTTCCACCATATATGATTCGAGCTCTAGGACGACTGGTGGTGTTCATGTAAGTCTTTAGACGTACTGCCTCAGCATAACCAATCTCAGTTGCAGGCAAGACATGGACATCAACGGAGTCTTCCTGGAGGTTCATTTCTGTATTTGCTAATATCATGGCAGCACCACCGGCTTCTTTGACAGCTATACCTTTTTCTGCCCTTCCGTTGATGCCTCTTTCGCAAACAACTATTTTGCCTCGTACTTTTGCTCTTGGGAGAGACCCTTTGAAGCAAACTTCACTGCCGCTATTCCCACCAGTGATGTAGACCAGTTCAAGTTCCTTTTCAGCGCTTGATAATTTGTTCCCTGGGAACAAAGACTCTCCATAAAGTAATTCTCCATTACCCATCCGAACTATGGCTGGAAACCTTCGGTCAAGTGTGCTAGCACCAATGGTAGCAACCCAAGGAGCTATGTTGGCAACTGAGCTTTGAATTGGGCCATTGTTTCCTGCAGCACAGATTACTGATATTCCATGCTCAACTGCTCGGAAACTGCCAATGGCTATGCTATCATCAAAAAGTGGCAATGGGAAGCCACCTAAAGAGAGTGAAAGCACATCAACTCCATCCAAAATTGCAGCATCCATACCAGCTAGGATATCGGAGCTGTAACAGCCATTGAACCAGCAAACTTTGTACACAGCAATGTGGGCTCCAGGGGCCATTCCACGGGCCACACCAGCAGCATTACCGAGCACGCTGGCCATTGGAACAGAGACTCCTCCAGCTGTGGATGATGTGTGAGTTCCATGTCCGGAGGAATCCCTTGGAGATATATACTCTTCAATCATGTTTGCTGATGGTGGCACTGAGGAAACATGGTGACCTTTTATAAAGAATCTTGCGCCAATGAGTTTCCGGTTACAATTCTTGGCATCGAAACTTTGTCCTTCTTGGCAGACCCCTCTCCATTTCTTGGGCACAGGTGGCATTCCTTGATCATTGAAACTAGGACTCTCTGGCCAAACTCCTGTGTCAAGCACCCCGATAATTGTTCCACGACCAAATCCAGATTTGATCCAAGCACCATTTTTAGTCGAACTAACTCCCAAGAACTTGTAAGAGTAAGTTGTATGAACCTGAAGCAACCGGTCAGGTCTGATTGCAACAACATCAGGCAAACTTCGCAATGACTCTAGCTCAGTTTCGCTTAGCTGAGCTGCAAAACCTTCCATGGCAGAGCCATAAGAGTAGAGAAGACGGGAAGAAGGGTCTTCCTCAGACGAAAGAGTTTGCTCAAGAAATGAGAGATGCCAATGAAGTTTAGTAGGAAACAATGAGCTGGTTACACCTTGTGGATGCAACTGAACTATGTAAGTCTGAAGAGTGTTTGCATGGACGGAAGCCAAATAGAGAAAAAGAGTTGAAAAGAAAAGCAGTACTTTGGCTTCCATGGAGAAGTTGAGAAAATGATACTTTAGAATCTGATGAAGGATCCTGCAGAGGAACTGGGGGTATTTGAAGGTGAAGAAGCGAGTTCAAACCTGGTTTGCGAGACATGTTTGAGCTCTGGGTAGGAATATGGAACTCGTGAAATATAAGAGCTCTTCATCACGAGGATCCTTTGTTCTGGCAGGAGGGGAGAGCTCTGGGATTCTTGAGGGAGCTGAAGCTCCCCCGGCTCTTGGCCTCACGAGATGTTATGCTTGATTTTAATACATTACATATTTAGCCGTTAGATTCTAAAACTATGAATCATTTCAACTCTCTTCAGCGTCATTTCATCAGTACGTTAGCCTTTTTGAATGACAAAATTTAAGATAACGAAGATAATCGCCATTAAATGCCAGCTCAAGTGTATTAATGATGCCAGACGCCTTCAATGGCTCCCTCTTTCCCTGGAGTTTTTAGCTTCTTATCCCTGGTCTTTACTTGGGTTATCTCTAATACTAAGATATGCTAACCCGCACAGATAGTTGAATCACAGTTTAAACCCACAATTTTTTTTTCTTTTCAATTCTTTCGGTAGGAAGCTCAAGTATTCTTCAAGGCTGCAAGCAAGTAGGCTCTTATTCAGCGAAAGAAAAAGGCCTCAAAGACTCAAAGTAAGTCCAATATTTGGAAAAAATGCGTCTGCAGGCTCCAGTTACCTGTTCATCCAACACCGTCTAGCACAGACCCCGATCCATTTTTATGTTCTTCCCCCAGGTTAATGAAATTCAATTTCCCAAGACTAGAGTAATACAAGCTCTTCTGATACTTTTCTTGAAGAAACTTTTTAAACAAATACTAGGAAACTAGCTAAAGCCAGTCCGGTGGAAAACAACAAATCTTGTAATTCCTGACCAGGAAATAGAGGAAATACAGAAAAGGTACAATAAAACCACATGCTAGTTCTACCTTGTACAAGGATAGAGCTCAACCATGTACCGTCCAAACAACAAAATTGGGTAGTTCCCCTTTAGTAGGCTTTAAACGCTAACAAGCCTCAAATTTTCAAAAATCAATCACAACATAGTAGTAATAACCATTTGATGATGCTTACCGAGACAAAGCTAGGTGTCGTACACCGTGGAATTCGAAGCTCAGAACATTGACCATGGAAGATGCAGGTAGTTCATCCTGATTTACTTGATTTATTTCGACAGATTAAAGGTTAACAAATACTACTATTTATGAAAATTTAAACACATGTAGTAAATCGAATTCAATAAAATAGTTCAAAGTACATAAAAGCTGATTTCCAAATTTCCAGAATGAAGCAAAGAACTGGTTATTAGTTATTATTTCTTGTATGCGTTGATAAGACAGGATCATTACACAGACAAACTAACAAAATCTCAGCTACAATAAATTACAAAAAATTATTAAACAAATAGGCAGCTCGAAGGGAGAAATTTCTATTTGAAGAACAGTACTAGGCGGAGAATATGTATATATGTTTTAGCTTGAAACTAGGATTCGGGCCTGATATGCTTTGTGACAATATCTATAGTTGAAGCACAAGAACGCCCTCAAGGTTATGCTACCTGCTTATCTGCTTAACTCAAAACAGAACTCTTGTTTTCAGACTTGGAGACTGCATTAAAGCTTTAGTTCAACTTGCATAGTGCTTCATCAACTTCCAATTATGATTGAGCTCTCTGCTCATTCTTCCAAGAATTTTTTGCAGCTTCTGCAGATTGATCTCTCTGCTGCTCTTCCTTTGGTTTTGAGAAGAAAGGATCCCATTCATGAGCTCCAACTTCACGCTGTCCTTCATCTAACAAGTCATATTTCCAACTATTTTCCTCCACAAAGTTATCATATTCCGTACGACCTTGGATAATGTTCCTCCTCAACCTTGTAACTTTGTCAATGACTGCCTGCACAGCAACATCAAAAGCATCGTGAAGAGTCTCAAGTTTAGAGCGAGGATCTGCATATATCAGCCTGGGGATGAGATTTATGACCGCCTCTCTCATGAGCTTCACTTGCTCAGGAGAAATTTGACTCAGCCTCTCCTCTATGCTAACATTCCTTTTACGAATATCATCCTCTGGTATGAAGACTGAATATGTAGTATAATTTTTGGGAAGATGCCAAGTGTATTGCGTGTAAGCCGAACCAGGATGGAAGAAAACAGGAATGCAACCAGCCAACATTGAGTCAAAAGCAGATCGCCGAGTGTATGAATCTCCTTGAGGCTGTAGGCAGAACAGGGAGCTCTGGAACATCTGCATTATACTGCTTGGTGAATGACACTTGCTCTCCCCAAAATCACATTCCAACAACTTGCACACCTTTGACTTCTTACACTGATCAATGATCTGCCCCCTTATTGACTTAGGATTACCAGAACGAGGTGCACCTGCAAAAGAGAATAGCCACTTTCTCTCCAATTTTCTCATCCGATCTTGCCACACAAACACTTCCTCATCCTTTGCAGGATGGAAGTAGGTTGGATATGGAATGGCAAAATCATTTGCATTCCAGGGGCTTGACTCGACCACAAGCATGGACATATTCCTTGCAGCAGGCAAAAACAGAAGCTTATTACCCCAATCAGATTCCTCATCAGTCAATCTCCTGAAATCCCATGTAATCCTCCCAGCCACCAGAAAATGATCCTTCCCTCCCATTATACCCCACTCAGGCCTCTTCATCAGCCAATCAACCAAATCAAGAGAAGCAGCATCCCTCCTCGAGATATTATATCCCCAAAGATACCTTGCAATATCAAACCCTGCATAAAACGGCACAAAAATTGCAGCTGCAATGGAAGAATCATTGGTCAAGCACTCATACTGCTTCATCCGATTGTTGAATATCACATCCACCGCAAATTGATTTGTAGCATACCAGCCGGTGTTCTCGAACACCCCTTCCACATTCTCAAGGGGAGGACCAAGCCCTTCATTACTTGTGAACTTACACATGTTAGTCCAAAGACTCAAACTCTTACACTCCTTAAGCATATCCTCATTGAACCTGGAAGGAAGGTTATGCACATATATATACCTTCCACCGCATGGATTACTCTTGTTTTCCACCGTCCTCAAAGCTCTCATAAATGGGTAAGCCAACATCCTTTCACCAGCCGTCTTCGTAGCAGGTTTCACAGGTGGGGGTTTCTCCTTCTCTACACCGGCAACTGTCACCCCAACAGGGATGGACTCAACATTAGCAAAAGGAGATTTTAATTTGACTGGTTCTGACACAACTGATTCCTCAACTGTAGTGCTACGTTCTAAAACTATAAAATGGAAATACAAAAGCAGAATCCAGAAAAAAGCGGATAAAGAAGCTAAGAAACAGAGGCGGGTTTGTTGGTTCTTAGGGGAACCCTTCTCCATTGCGCCGGAAGGAATCAACCCCACTGGGCGGCGTCTCATCAGAGTTCAATCAAACGCTAATCAACAGATCCCCACATAAAAAACCCAACTTTCTCACTCGACTTCAAGCTATCAAATAAAAATGAGAAAATTTCAAAGCCCCCAAAACCCTAAATCTCAATTTATCTGCTTAAAACGAAAGGTATAGTAACATCCTAAGCTTGGATCATAGATTCAAAAAAGTGAAAACAAAGACTGGAATTTTAGAACTGAATAATAAATACAATAAAACGCTACAAAAAGTACAAAATAATAATTAAGAAAGGAAAAAACTGAGATTTAAAGTTGACAGCAGACAGAGATTTATTTGGAAGAACCCAGAAGTATTAAAAAAGAGAGAGAGAAAGAGTGTGTGTGTGTGTCGTGATTTAGTTACAAATCTTTTGGCTGAATTTTCTCAACAAAATTAACTAGAAATACTGGAGGGAAAAATTGGATTCGGAGAAAAGGACTAGCTGGGGATTTTCTTTTCTTTGTTTGGGGGTTAGGGTGGGAATTTTCTAGGAAAATAATTTGACTGAAATTTGGAGCTGGAAAAGGGCAGGGAGGAAAGCGAGCGCGAATAAAAAAGAAAAAGAGGGGAGGAGAGCAGAGAGGGCGGCGCAAATTAGCAGTCTACGCCGATGGGCTATCTGCTGTCGGTAGCCGCTGGGATGTGGCCACGTGGGACCACAAGATTACTTTTGCATGGAAAGTGAAAAAACATGAGGAAATTGAACGGCACTGCTACGGCCAGCCTGGCCCGCTCGGGGTTTTAGTTTTTACGAGCGAATACGAGAGAATGTGAAAAACACAGTGAGGACACGTGGAAGAACTGACTGAAAGTACTGCGGGTTCCACTCAGGGGCCTTCCTAATTCCCTTGGTAAATTGGTAAGCCAGTCCGAACACCAAAAAAAGACTTCTCTTTTTATATCTGGAAGGGAAGAAAATCTAGAAATTAGCAAAGTGGGCATGGAAATTGGAAATTACAAAATTTGGTGTAAAAAAAAATGGAATTCTCTCAAATTTAGTACTTATGTTCAGATTAAGATTGTTCACTTTTTGTAATTAATGATGCATTTAATTTCCCGAATTTTTATATAATAAAAATCTTTAATTTAAAAAATTTTAAAAAAATTTTGATATTCAAATTTTAAATTCTTAAAATTTTTACACAATCATTGAGCTATTTATCAAAATTATTGTTCATTAAATTTTTTTACTAAATATTGCTTTTGTAGAATCATGAATCCATTATTATCAACATTTAATAAAAAAAATACTTGTAAAGTACACAACACAAGAAAGGTTATTTTATACTCAAAATATGTTAATTTATACTAAAAATTAAGAGGCCATCAAAAAAATACTTGTAAAGTACACAACACAAGAAAGGTTATTTTATACTAAAAATATGTTAATTTATACTAAAAATTAAGAAGCCATCAAGGGAGGAGAAAACGTAGGCTGGCTGGAGTATAGATCCAAGTCCAAAGGTCTATTCGAAATTTGATCGGATTTTGACAAAAATATAAAATACAAAAATTTTAAGCTCGTTCTCGAAGCCCGAGCTCGGTCCAGCTAGGTCGGAAATATAATAAAATTATTTTTTTAAATATATTTACTAAATATATTGTAATTATATGTATATAAAATATTATTGATTAATAAATACGAGTATATACATTTAATATGAAAATTAATATGTAAAATTTGACAAATCAAATTAAATTTTAAAAGGACTAAAAGAATAAAAAATAAATAAATAAAAATTAAAATAATAAAAAATAAATAAAATAATATTCATACGGATCGAGTCGAGCTTAAGCTTGCGATATAAAATAAAAAATAGACCTGCACGAAAAGTTAGATTCAAATTTTCAAACCGAATCAAACTTAAATTTACATTTAAATCATGGATTTATATATGTTGGTAAATATAAATAAATATTTTTAATTTGCTCGTAAAGATTTATTGATAAGATGTCAATTTTTATACACTGTTAATGCATCATAAGTTGATAGTTTATCAATAAACTTTTACAAGCAAATTAAAAATATTTTTTATATTTATTTTGAATAACTTAACATATTTTTTAATTTATTAATTGATAAAATATCAACTTTTGATATATTAATAGCATATAAAAATTATATATTACCGATACATGTTGTACACATTCTTAAAACATTGTTACGGAGTTTAGATTCAACCTCAATCCGTCCATAATCACCTTTACTGCCACGGGCTGCGGCATTTATGTGATTAATGGGGCGGAGTTGGAGCCGTATTCTGCGACACTGAGAGTGTGAACCAAAGCCTGCAATCAGCATGTGATGTGATGTGATGTGATGTGATGGGGCAAGAACAAGATCCGGAACAAGGGAAGCATACGACAAAATTTGATAAACTTATTTTTCATAAAAATAAGATAAACTTAAGTTTTATAATAAAAAAACTAATTTTTTAGGTGTTCGTACCATTATTTTTAAAAGAGGGTTAATAAGTTAATTTAAATGTTTTATTTTCGAATTCTAACTTTTTTATATAAAACTTAATTTTCAATAATTAAGAAAATAATATGGTCTAAAATTATTTTGTAAAATACATGTTGATTTCTAAAATCATTGATAACTTCATTTATTTTCAATATTCTTTAATTGTCAATTTTATGTTTTAAAGAATAAAGCAGTTTAATTTAAGCATCCCTCTTGAAAGTTAAAAATGAATGAATAGTTATTATTATTATTATTATTATTATTATTATTGTTATTATTATTGAGTCATAGTCATAGTAACACTGGTTGAACATTCTGAAAATAAAAATTTTTTCGTAAATTTTTTATTTAAGGACAAAAAAAAATTTTTTTTAAAAAGTTTTTTATTTATTTATTTTGTTTAAGACCCCCTGATATCCAAAAGTCACTTTGGGCTCTTACTAATCAGGAGTCGAGTTAAGGGTGGACCCAATACGGAGGGAACTCTCTCAATGCTGTTTTCTCCATTCACAAGACTTGAACCCGAGACATTGTATAAGGGGTACTGAATTCCTTCCACTCAATCCAACAGACATTAGTAAAAGTTTTTTATTTTCTAAATGACTTTATTAATTGTATAAAAATCAAGGGTGGTCCAGTCTGCTATGGCCTATGTATACTAACTAGGAAGACCGGACACAATATTTTTTTTTTAACTAAGAACGAAAAACTCGTAACGAATTTATTAATTATATAAAATTTGTATACAAGTAAAAAATAGAAATAGGAAATGAGAGTATTAATTTTTTTGCCAATGGAAATGAGAATATTATAATATTATAATATATTTCATTCATTGAACATAAGATAGTCTAAATGATTCAATGAATAAGATAAATGAATAATTGTTTTATAATTTTTTTTTGAAACAAGTCAAGTTCAAACATACAAATGATTAGATTTTTTTTCTGGTGTAAATGAATGGTTTATTTATGTTTATTTGTTATTGTTCATTTATAAATTTGTTTAACGATTATTTAAGAATTTATTCAAATTAATTTTTTTACCATTTGATTATAATATATAAGATAATAATATAATAATATAATAATATAATGAAAAGACGAAAGCTCAAGCTTCTCACCATCAGCTTTTCTTTTTCCATGCTTCATGGGTGGATTAATAGTCTAATCAATTCCTCGACCACATCACCAAGAAAATTTTATTTGAGAAAGAATGGTCACTAACTTTACAGATGCCAAGGTATCAAGTCCACCATCATTGTGTTTTCAATAATTGGCTCTTTCTTCTTTGGGCATGGCATTATGTTTGATTAGATCAATTCAAAACCTCCCCACTTTTCAATTGCACAAAGCTTTAGAATGGCTAATTGGCTGGTCAAAAGATGCTGAAATTGGATTCCCATCCCATTTGCTAATACCCAAGTAGCCAACATGTGTAGATATGGCACTTGTCAATTTTCTCCGTCTCTTTCACCATATAGCTACACTTTTAAGAATTTGGCAACAAGTACCCACATGGGTAATAGTTAATACCCTGTATTATTATATCATATATTATTGGTAAAAAATTTTTGAGGTTTTTAAAATTTTATCATAATTTAACTTTTGTACACTAATTTTGAAAGTGGATGTTTTGGTCTAAAATTACAAATGATTTTAACATATATAGTCAATTACTAAACTTGAATTAATAATATCATATTCTTAGGTATCAACAATGAATTTTATTACTATTTATTATTTTTAAGTAATTTTTTAAAAAATTATTCTATGTAAGTTTTTTATTTTTTAATGCCAAAAATGTTAGTATATCTCCTTATTATGGAAATAAATATTTGATTGACCAACTCCGGATATGGTCCATAATTTCACACTGAATCTCAACTCAATATTTGGCTACTAAAACACGATTTTGTGATGGTTAAAATGTGATTTTATTGTCATAATTAGCATGCTCTCGTTAGTAATATAAGAGGGCTCTTTTTGGTTCCCAAGTACGTAAATATCAGAAAAACACACCATCTAGTGAGGTTTTTGAGTGCTTGGAAGACTCGAAGAAGGTGTAGAATCCTATCGTCAGATTCAGAAATAGCTTCAACAGCTAAGTTACAGAGTGTGTAGAATCCTATCGTCAGATTCGGGAATAGCTTCAACAGCTAAGTTACAGAGTGCAATGGCTGGAAGTTAGATCTTGTCGCTTCCGCTTTTATTTATTTAACATGTTTCATATTGTGTAGAAGCATGTATAATCTGTATGATGTACTGACATTTGGCATCAGAGCCGTAGTTTAACCTCTGTCTTGCTAGAGATCTGTAGAAAGAAGCCATAAAAACTCATTCTGTTTTCATGCGATTTTGGTTCAAATATTTTAGATCTATTGTTGTAAAGCTCTAGGGATGAAAAATACATGAAAAACAGGACTGTTTGAAGGGTTTTGTGCCGAGTCAGGTCAAAAGACCCAAATTTCTGCAAATATGCCCGTTCGGTCGAAGAAGAAAGGGTTGGAATCGGGCGCGTGAGATCCACGCGCCCAATGATGTTCTGCGGGCGCGTGAGATCCACGCGCCCGATGGTGATTATGTGGGCACGTGAGATCCACCCGCCCGATGGTGTTAACGGGCGCGTGTATCCCACGCGCCGGGTAGTGGAAAGCCACGCGCCCGCCTTGGTTGTACAGTGCAACCGCACTGTTAAAAAAAAAAAACGGAAAGAAATTTGGGCCATCCGGTTTGGGCCACAATTTGGGTTTCTTTATTTGGTTAGTTTTGGTCCATTATTTTGGGTCATTTGGTTAATTATTTGGCCATATAAATTAAATAAAAGGCCATTTGGTTTATTTATTTTAGGCTTTAAGGATTTATTTAATTTAGGCCAAATAATTATATTTTTGATAGTTTTATATCAAATTTCAGTTCTGTAATTTTCATAATTTTATGAATAATTAGATTATTTCCACAAAATTAATATAATTATGAAAACTTCTCATTATTTTGGATTTTATGAGGATTTTTCATGAATTTGGAATTTTTATAAATGCTGTAATTTTAAATTGAATAATTTTGTGAAAATTATCATAAAATTATGATTAAATTATGAAAATTTGATTTGAATGTGTATATGTGCTCATTTTGAATGTGTATAATTTTGTTATTTTTATACTAGAAGCACATGTAGCTAAGTCATTCATATTATTTGGAATTAAAATTGCCTTGTGTTAACTACAAATTTTAAAATATGAATAAGCTTAGAATTTTACCAATATGTCTAAGTGATTTATAATTTATTTAATTAGGGCTTAGCCACAACAACCTTAATTAAGTAAAATTATTTTGTAAAATCACATAATGATATTAGACATAAATTGTGATTAGTTATAAGGTTATGGTAAATTTTATCCCACAGAAATTTTTATTATAATTTTATAACTAATTAGAATAAAATATCAAATTAGTTTCTTAATTTACCCACAGGAATTAGGAAATGATATAATTTAATAGTTTTATCATTATTATATGAATCTATTAGAATTAGAACTTTAGCCCACAGGCAAGTTTTATGTCTAAGATTCATTAATAAAATATGTTTACATTGATAGACATAATTAAGTTTGCCTCAAAAAAAAATTCTAGATACATAAGCATGTTTATTTTCTATATGCAGTGTTTCCTCAGGCTAGTATTAACCTAAAAGTTCCCGAGCTGGATGGAGAGAACTACAAGGTTTGGAAGGAGAGAGTTCTCCTCCAATTAGGGTGCATGGATATAGACTATGCTATAAGGAAAGACGAGCCCGTATTGACTGAGACCAGCAATCCTACTGAAGTAGCTTTACATGAACGCTGGGAGCGATCCAATCGCCTTAGTGTCATGTATATAAAGACAAAGATATCTGCTGGGATACGTGTTTCAGTCGAACAGCATACCAACGTTAGGACCTTACTGAAGGCCATAGATGATCAATTTGTCACTTCAGACAAAGCGTTGGCCAGCACCCTTATAATGAAGTTCTCATCGATGAGGCTCACCAGTGTCAAAGGAGTGCTCGAGCACATAATGGCCATGAGAGATATAGCGGCCCAACTCAAGAAGCTAGAGGTGGAGATGTCTGAGTCTTTTCTTGTGCATTATATATTGAACACTCTACCAAAGCAGTACGGACCATTCAAGATATCCTACAACACACATAAGGATAAGTTGACCATCAATGAATTGATGACCATATGTGTTCAAGAGGAGGGAAGACTGCTTATGGAATCGGGTGAAAGTGCATTTTTTGCAAGCTAAGGAAAGACCAAAGATCGAGCCAAGAACAAGGGAAAAGGGAAAATCTCTGCCCAAGCTGACATTAAGAAAAAGTCCAAGTGTTTCTTCTGTAAAAGGAAGGGACACATGAAGAAGGACTGTGCCAAGCTTCAGCAGTGGCTCGTTAAGAAAGGTAATCCACTCTCATATGTTTGTTTTGAATCAAATATGGTTGAGGTTAATCATAACACATGGTGCATTGATTCTGGATCTACAATTCACATTTCGACTTCCTTACAGGGTATAACAAACCTAAGGAAGCCAGTGGGAAATGAGGACAGCATCTATTCAGGAAACAAGATGCGCTCGCGTGTTGAAGGCGTTGGAACATGCACTTTAGTTCTTAGGAGTGGTTTTGTTTTGCAATTGGAAAAGACCTTTTATATTCTCAGTTTCTCGAGAAATTTAATCTCTGTTTCTAGGCTGGTACCTTATGGATATTCCTTTCAATTTTCAAATAAATCAGTATTGATATATTTTAAGTCTGATATTGTTGGGAATGGTATCTTATGTGATGGTCTTTTCTCTATTGATTTGCAAAATGACACTGCTCATAACGCCTTGCATGTTCAAACTGGCACTAAAAGATGTGTTATGAATGAGAACTCCTCCATTTTATGGCACCAGAGATTAGGTCATATCTCCATAAATAGAATTAAGAGATTGGTAAATGACGGAATACTTAGTACTCTCGATTTTACTGATTTCGACACTTGTGTGGATTGCATTAAGGGTAAGCAAAGCAACAAGTCTAAGAAAGGTGCCAATAGGAGTTCAACCATATTAGAGATCATACATTCTGACATATGTTGTCCAGACATTGATGCATATGGTCAGAAATACTTCATCACCTTTATTGATGATTACTCGAGGTTTATGTATCTCTATATGCTTCATAACAAGAACGAAGCATTAGACGCCTTTAAAGTCTTTAAGGCTGAAGTAGAGAAACAATGTGGAAAACCCATAAAGATAGTAAGAACTGATAGAGGTGGGGAGTATTACTGTAGATACACTGAAGATGGACAAGCACCTGGATCATTTGCGAAATTCCTTCAAGAAAATGGGATTGTTGCCCAATATACCATGCCTGGTTCACCGGATCAGAATGGTGTTGCAGAAAGAAGGAACCGAACTTTGATGGAAATGGTGCGTAGTATGCTTAGCAACTCGAAGTTGTCTAAGTCCTTCTGGATTGAAGCTCTTAAAATGGCAGCGTTTATATTGAACCGGGTTCCAACCAAGGCTGTTCTAAAGACGCCTTTTGAATTATTCAAAGGTTGGAAACTGAGTTTGCGTCATATGCGCTTTTGGGGATGCCCTTATGAGATAAGAGTTTACAACCCACAGGAAAAGAAACTGGATCCTAGGACTATAAGTGGGTTTTTCATCGGATATGCCGAACGGTCCAAAGGCTACAGATTTTATTGTCCATCTCATAGTACTAGATTTGTGGAATCAAGGAATGCCAAGTTTCTTGAAAATGACTTAGTTAGTGGGAGTGATCAATCTCAAGACCTAGTTTCTGTGAGAGATCAACCCTCTACCTCGAGTCAAGGATTGGTTATCATGAACAATGTCCCTTCAGTACAACTGGACATTGAACAACCAATCGTTGAAGATCCACAAGTAGCTGATAACTTACCAGTAGACGAGGCTCCTCTGGATACACCAAAATTGAGTGAGCAACCAGTTGAACAACATGATCCTTCGGGGAATGTTGAACCAACATTAAGAAGGTCTACTAGGGAAAGGAAATCAGCTATTCCTAGTGATTATATTGTGTATCTACAAGAGTATGATTTCAATATTGGGCTTGTTAATGATCCAGAGACGTTTTCACAAGCCATGAACAGCAAAGAATCAAAACTTTGGTTCAATGCTATGAAGGATGAGATGGATTCGATGGCATCTAATGGAGTATGGGATCTTGTCGAGTTGCCTAATGGGGACAGGGCTATAGGTTGTGTCGTAACGGCTTCGCGCTCGACGATTTTGAAAAACGTTTAAAAAAATAAAGGGAGTTGCCACCAATCTTTTTTGATTAGGTGTGATTGGCCACCTAAAAATATTTATCTTTTTAACAAAATCTCAAAATTAATTAAGTTTTATTAAAAAGACAAATTTTTGGTCTGCGAAAACAAAAATCGGGTTCGGGAGTATGGTTACGCGTGGGGAAGGATTAGCACCCCCACGACGCCCGTTAAAAAACGGTACCATAATAATCATGTGTTATCCTTTGGTTTCAATAAAATGGTCTTAATTTAATATTTAAAATTAATTCCTTTTTATTCCATTTTTGGAGCATTTTATTATTTATCAAAATTATTTTTTATTTAAAAAAAATTAGATTTTGTTTATCGAAAGTGAGTGTGAACCCTTTTGTATTGAATAATTAAATCAAATACTCCAATACTTTTGGCAGCATTTGAAATAATTTTCCTCACCTAGAGATTTCTTAAGAATCACTACTTGTGACTTCTACAGAATCTCATCCTTGGAAGGATTCACACCCATTTCGAAAATTAAATGAATGCATATGAAGCAAATAGATAAAAAATAATGCAAATGAATTTTTTGACTTTGAATTTCTTTATTTATTTGTTTAATTATTTATTTATATTTCTTTGTGTTTTTTTTTAACTTATTCATTTTCCTTTTTATTAAAAATTTAAATTATTGAAAAATCATACTAAATATTCCAATACTTTTGGCAACATTTAGTACGACTCTTCTCACCTAAGGATCAGCTAGGAATCACTACTTGTGACTTCCGTAGCATCCCATCAGCGGACGTTCATTTAATTGAATTTAAATTTCATCATTTATTTATTTAATTTTCTTTGTTTTAAAAAAAATTATTTGTTTTCATTTTTAATAAAAATTTAAATTATTGAAAAATCATACTAAATATTCCAATACTTTTGGCAACATTTAGTACAACTCTTCTCACCTAGGGATCAGCTAGGAATCACTACTTGTGATTTCCGTAGCATCCCATCATCGGACATTTATTTAATTAGATTTAAACTTTATTATTAATTTTTTAAAAAAAGAGCTTATTTTATTTTCATTTTAATAAAAATTAAAATTATTGAAAAATCATACTAAATATTCCAATACTTTTGGCAACAATTAGTATGACTCTTCTCACCTAGGGATCAGCTAGGAATCACTACTTGTGACTTTCGTAGCATCTCATCATCGGAAAAATTTCTTTTAATTAGATTTTTATCATTATGCTCAAATTTAAATTTCATCATATATTTTATTATTTTATTTTTTTTATGTTTTTCTAATCAATTATAATAATTAATGAAAATATAAATAAAGAAAATTTTTCAATTTTTTTGTAACATGCACTAATAATAAATAATAATAATAATAATAATAATAATAATAATAATAATAATAATAATAATAATAATAATAATAATAAGGACAATAATAATAACATAACAATAATAATAAAACACCACAATGACAATAATAATGGTAATAACAATAATAATAATAATAACAGAATTACTAAAATTAAAATGAATATACCTAAAAGGTTTTGGCTTTAGAAAGCCCAAAAAAAAACCTTTTGGAGATGGCCCAACAAACAGCCCCAAGTCAAGGGCCCAAAAGCTTTTCAAGTGGGGCCAAAGCAGGTGGGTCGAATCGGGTCGCACGCGGGTTTTAATCCGGGTCGGTCGAGCCTGGGCGCGCGGGTCGCGAGCAGTGGCACGCAGGTCGGCGCGCGGATCCCGGTCCACGCGCGGGTCACCTCTCTTCTATAAAAACCTCTCCTTTTTTCTTCTTTCACTTTTTCCTTCTCTTTTCTCAAAAAAACCAGAGCCTTTGAAGGCTCTCTGCCGGGGTGATTCCCGGCCGCCGCTGGGGTCGCCTCCGGCCGCCGTCGCCGGTGGCCAAAACAAAAAAAGAAGCTATTTGCCGAAGCTTCTCCCCTTCCTCTTTTCGATTCCGACCACCGTTTTCCCAAAAAATGGCCCTAATCCTACGGATCTGAGGTCAAAACCTTCGGCCTCCTCCCTTTTTCTTGTTGCTTTTTTTTGGTTGATGCTTCGGATGGTCTTGGTTTGTGTTTTGTGTTTGGTTGCTGTTTTTGGTGATTTCGGGTCTAGGGGGTTATGGGTTTGGTGTTTTTTTTTTTGTTTTTTTTTGGGTCGCAAGGTTAGATGGGGTGGTGGCTGTTTGGCTTAGTAGTTTTTGTGGTTTCGGTTTGAAGGGACTGAGTTGGGGGTTCTTAGGCCTGAGCGGGGTTCGATTGGTGGTGATGGTTTTCGAGTTGTACAGTGGTTTCGGGCTGTGGCTATGGTTTTCTGTTTTCGATGGTGGCTTGGTGTTTCGGTGATGGTGAATGGTGGCTGTTTCGTGATTGTGGTTGGTGCATTGGTGATGATTGAGTGGTGAACGGGAGGCTTCTGTGTTGGGTGGAAGGCGGTTGCTGGTGCGGTGAGGATGATAGTGGCTTTCGGTGAAGATGGTGGCTTCAGTTGGGTTTTTGGTGAGTGTGGGGGTGTTTGGTTTAGGGGGTTAGCCTTGGGAGCTCGGTGGTTGAGGGCAGTGTGTGGTGCTATTGGGATCGAGTGTGATGCTAGTTTCGGATCCTCTGTGTTTTTTCGGGGTCTCGGGTGGTGGTGAGTTCTTTAGGGAAAAGGGGTTTTTCCAAAGGCTCCTCGAAGGGGCCAGTGACGAGAGCTTTTAGGCTCTCTGTGGTATTGGCCATGGTGATTGACGGGTGACAGGCTAGACAAGAAACAAGAAACAAAAAATAAAAATAAAAATAAATAAAAATAAAAATAAAAATAACATTAAAGTAATAAATATAATAATAATAATAATAAAAGAGATAATGATAAATAGAATATATAATAATAATAATAACAAAAATGGGACAAAATTAGGTGTCAACAGGTTGTAAATGGGTCTTTAAGACCAAGACTGACTCATTAGGCAACATTGAGCGTTATAAGGCAAGACTCGTAGCCGAAGGATTCACTCAAAAGGAGGGAATCGATTACAAGGAAACCTTCTCTCCTGTATCTAAGAAAGATTCTCTCCGCATCATAATGGCGCTTGTTGCACATTTTGACTTAGAGTTGCAACAAATGGATATGAAAACGGCATTTCTCAATGGTGATCTAGAGGAAGAGGTTTACATGAAACAACCTGAAGGTTTTTCCTCTAGTAATGGTGAGCATTTGGCCTGTAAGCTGAAGAAATCCATATATGGGTTGAAACAAGCTTCCCGCCAATGGTATCTAAAATTCCATGAAGTCATCTCTTCATTTGGTTTCGTTGAGAACATCATGGATCAATGTATATACCAGAAGGTCAGTGGGAGCAAGATTTGTTTCCTTGTGCTATATGTGGATGATATTCTGCTTGCAACCAATTATAAGGGGATGCTACGTGAGGTTAAAAAATTTCTTTCTGAGAACTTTGATTTGAAGGATATGGGTGATGCATCTTATGTCATTGGCATTAAGATCCATAGAGACAGACATAGAGGTATATTAGGTCTGTCACAAGAAGCCTATATTAATAAAGTCTTGGAAAGATTCAGAATGAAAGATTGTTCACCAAGCCTAGCTCCCATTGTGAAGGGTGACAGGTTCAATTTGAACCAGTGCCCGAAAAATGATCTTGAGCGGGAACAGATGAAGAACATTCCATATGCCTCAGCTGTTGGAAGCATTATGTATGCACAGGTCTGTACCAGGCCTGATATTGCTTTTGTTGTAGGAGTGTTGGGTAGATACCAAAGTGACCCGGGGATGGACCACTGGAAAGCTGCGAAGAAGGTGCTTAGATATTTTCAAGGCACTAAGGATTACATGCTTATGTATAGACGGACTGATGAGTTGGAGGTGATTGGCTACTCAGACTCAGACTTTGCTGGCTGTGTTGATACCTGAAAATCAACATCCGGTTACATCTTCATGCTTGCCAGTGGAGCTGTTTCATGGAAGAGTGCTAAGCAGACACTGACTGCCACTTCCACTATGGAGGCCGAGTTCGTTTCCTGTTTTGAGGCTACCTCACATGGTGTATGGCTTAAGAGTTTCATTGGTGGGCTTAGAGTTGTTGACTCCATATTTAAGCCATTGAGGATATATTGTGACAATTCAGCTGCGGTATTCATGGCTAAGAACAATAAGAGTGGAAGTCGAAGTAAGCATATCGACATTAAGTACTTAGTCATTAGAGAACGTGTTAGAGATAAAAGAGTGGTCATTGAACACGTTAGCACTGAATTGATGTTAGCTGATCCTTTGACTAAAGGCATGCCACCGTTTAAATTTAAGGATCATGTAGAGAGAATGGGACTTGGTCCCACATTTTTATTGTAATTGAAACTCTTATTAATAATATGATGTTTCTCATTTTGATTCGTATACACTAAAGTTTTATTTGAGAAATATCCTTGTTGTTTGGACCGAGAATAAACATAAGGTTTATTCATTAAGTAAAAATGGGTTGATTTAGAAACATTTTACATAGTAATACATGGAAGATAATACTCACCACTTGAGAAACTATCGCCATGATTCATGTGATTTGTTTCTTCTATAAGTGAAATATATGGATCAAGTGGGAGAATGTTAGTATATCTCCTTATTATGGAAATAAATATTTGGTTGACCAACTCCGGATATGGTCCATAATTTCACACTGAATCTCAACTCAATATTTGGCTACTAAAACACGATTTTGTGATGGTTAAAACATGATTTTATTCCATAATTAGCATGCTCTCGTTAGTAATATAAGAGGGCTCTTTCCGGTCCCCAAGTACGTGAATCTCAGAAAAACACACCATCTAGTGAGGTTTTTGAGTGCTTGGAAGACTCGAAGAAGGTGTAGAATCTTGTCGTCAGATTCGGAAATAGCTTCAACAGCTAAGTTACAGAGTGTGTAGAATTAGGGATGTAAAACGGGCGGGCCGGGGCGGGCGCGGGCCGGCCCGTACGGATACGGGCCAAAACGGGCCTATTTTTACATGCCCGGTCCGTTTTTAATGCGAACCGGGCTGGCCCGCGGGTCAAATAATTTTTAAATAAAAAATAATAAAAATAAAATTTAAAAAATCATTAAAATTCATATACAAATACAATTTAAATACAATTACAATTCACTTACAATATTTTAAAATAAATAATTACAATCTTAAAAAAAAAAACATAAATTTCTATTAAACATTAAATTCTTCCAACATCTTATTTTCACTATTATATGTGTGTGTGTGTGTGTATATATATATATATATATATATAAAATGTCATGGTTTGAATTCAAAATAAAATTACATGAATTCATTTTTTTGCTAGAATACAATAAAATCATATCATGTATTTATTATTTTGTAAAAAATAAAAATACATTAATAATATAATTAAAAAACAAATTATATAAAAAAAATGAAAAAAAGGGCCCAAAATGGGGCTGGCTCGCGGGCTTATGAACCGGCCTGTGCGGATCGTCGACCCGCGCGGGCCAACCCGTTAACGGGCCTAAAAAATTAAATCCGGCCCTTTAAAAGCCCGCGGGTTTAATGGATATGCCCGCGGGCTTCGGCCCGTTTTACACCCCTATGTAGAATCCTGTCGTCAGATTCGGAAATAGCTTCAACAGCTAAGTTACAGAGTACAATGGCTGGAGATTAGATCTTGTCGCTTCCGCTTTTATTTATTTAACATGTTTCATATTATGTAGAAGCATGTATAATCTGTATGATGTACTTACAAGAAAAAGATATTATAGATATTTCATGAATAACAAATAATATTTTTTATATTTTTGTTTAGAAAGAAAACCACTTATTTAAGGGAAAAAATAATATTGACGTTGAAATTCAAATTTTAAACATTTAAAACTTATATTGTAAAAATAAGACATCATTTGCATCAATACTGTTTCAAATCTATCACTATTTTTTATCTCTTAATTCACTTTCAATATCTGATTCAAGTCTTTTAACATATTCTTTTACAAAACTATCGGACAAAGGTCAGAGCCAGGTCCAATAACCAAGCGAAAACGTGGAAGCAAACATCTTGCTTTGTCTGCTTGATATATATCTAAGGTATCTGAATTCATCAGTTGTAGGAATAGCATATTTTTCGTTGAGAAATTGACAAAAACAAAATTGAAAACCAAGAATTTAAGCATGTCAACCTACATAGATCCCACATTCTTCAATCGAATTGAACAAGTCATAAATTGAAATTTAAAACCCAAATGACTTAGAAGATCTAGTCATCTGCATTAAAACTAGCCGGCATTCTCTTTCTACCTGCTGCCTGGCTACCATTTGAGTGACAAGAACCCTTCAAAATAACCAGCCGGCCGACTCTACTAGTTTTTTGAAAACAATATCTAGCAAATTTAAGATTCAAATATTAACATTTGTAATTTTTTTTTATTCTTCGAACTTTTTTAGAAAAAAAAAAGTAGTAAATCACAATATATATAGCCACAATAGTTAAGTATCTTCTCAACTGAAATTGAAAATAAGTTATTTCCATGGAACCCTTTCCAAACCTAGCTAGCTGGTTTTTATGAAGTTGAACAAATACATGTGGAAGTGTCTGATCCTACGATAAAAGAGGAATCCTTGTCTTGTGTAGTTGCATTTTGAGCATTGATAAGAGATAGGTGTAGAGCCAAAGGTAGTAGAGAAGGTTGTGGTTGGAAGTTACTCTTAAGATCCCGTTGCAGGTTGCAGTAAACTCGGTAGGTAAGTGGGCAACCACTCAGCTTTGTTTATTATCACCATCGTACACGACAGACTAGAGATCATGGAATCCTTCACAGATCTCGCATTGAGGAAAGAGGCTTTCGTTTAACATTAACACAAGTACACAACGTCGATGTTTCGACACGTGTTTTGTTTTTGACAGCCTGTGGTGAACAACAAATGGCCTAAAACAGGTGTTTTGTTGGAAGAAATAAACGAGTATTGCCAAATAGAATGGAGCTTTTGAGTGTCATAAACACTTGAATTGAACCCCCACAACCCCTCCTTCCAAACCCATATAAAGGGGAAATATTGATCTACATGGTAGCTCAATTATTTGAATAGGACTTAAACTCACTGCTAAATAATAATAATATATATATTTATAGATTTTTAGTTTAAAAACTTATTTACAAATGTATACAAAAAAAATTCTAAAAATTGATTTTGCAGTTCAATAATTTAGCAAGCAAGATGACTATTATTTTTTTCTTTAAATTTTTATTATTTGACATTCTTTAATATTTCAATTCATCACAACACTTTTTCCCAGCAATTCTAAATATTAAAATTCTTCCAATCTATCTTTTTTTATCGCATTTCTTTTAATCAAAACTTTTTCCAAACTCCAACAGCAATTGTTGATAATTTTTTTGGGATTGATTGACATCGAAGAGAGTTGCTCACTTGGATAAAAATATCAGACTTGCCAATAAAAAATGAAGAAATTTTCATTCCAGGATGTATTTCTATGTTTAAGTCGACAAAATAAATGAAGACAAAAATTTATATTTGTATGTAAATGTGATATAATTTTTCACTTTATACGTATTTTGACTTTTGTTATATAGCTGACTTAGCTTACTATATTCGGATGTACATATCATCTTATATCTATGTAGAAAGTTCTTCAGCCTTGATACGAACTAAAAGCCTAAGCTTAATATCAAGCAATAACATGTAAACTAAATATGGTATAACAGCAACAGTAAAGTTAAATTAGGTCTGATAATAATTCCAATGAATCAAATTTCCTTTTCTGGATCTAACCGTGACAAAGAAACGATCACAATCATAATTATCAAATTCTGTTGCAACAGAAGCTCTAAAAGTCTTCCCCATTTCTGAAAATTCGACAAGATCAATTAGTTCTGAAATTGCTAATATTGTTGACTTCAACAAGCCAATGTAAGCCATGCTACATTAGCAATGAGGTTAGCAACAGAAAAATAACGAGTGGAATGAAGACAGACAAGACCATGTTACCAAACTCCATTGTGGCTTCGGTCGTCCTCCGGCTTGATCTAGAGGTCGAAGATCCTTCGCCTACCTTAAGATCTCCGAAGTAGAGATGAACCCCAGAATTCTTCATTTTTATCTTACACCCGAGCAAAACAGAATCGTTGGTCCCCTGAACGTAGCAGTTTGTGAAAATGTTGATGCAGGAGCAACCTTCTGGCTCGCCTGCCATGCCGCGACGGACGAACATGGTTGCCCCAGCATTGCTTCCATCTAAGCCAACGTGATTAAAAGAGCCTAAGCTGATCTCTGGGGTGCGCCTGCTCCTTGACATTGTCTTGATTGGTTTTTCCTGTAGCCTTTTGCTTTGAATTGGGCCAAGTATATCGCAGTTAATTTCAATGCTTTTGCTTCTTTGCTTGCAGTGTGAGTCGTGTGTTTTCACCTTTCGCCACCTACAAGAAAAGATAAGGTTCTATTGGAATGACTTAGCAACATTAATTTCTTTTCTAGTCTTTCTTGTTTTCTTTTTTGGGAAAAAAGAAACAAAATTCTTCCTAGTTCATCAGATCACAATAAAAAGAAGTGTAAGAGGCAGAATTTTGCTTATAATAAAAAGATTGAAATCAGCACAAAAAGGATAAAGAATGCGAGTACATAAGCTTATTAAAGTATTTATATAACATAAGCTTATTAAAGTATTCATATATAAAGAAGAGAAAAATTATTTAATATACCATTAGTGGGATTTTAAGATTTTATAAACGCAGTAACAAATATCTTTTATGATAATAAAAAAAATATTTATAAAAATAAAACATGTAATAATTTTTGGGTTTGTATATGACGCACTGACAATGTATAGTTTCTATACACTGTCAATGCATAAGAGATTGACAACTCATCAATTGGTAAATTAAAAAATATGCCAAGCCCTTAAAAACAAATATAAATATTTTTTTAAATTTGCTCATAAGGGCTTATTGATGAAGTGTCAACCTCTGGTGCATTAACAGTGTATAGAAACTATACACTATCAGTGTATCATATATAAATCCATAATTTTTTAATACACTGTCAGTACATCATATATAAATCCATAATTTTTTAATCTTTTTTGTAATGTTAAAACTTTCACTGTTAGTGTATCAAGAATACAAGCTCATATACACACACACAAAAGCACGATTAAGATAATAACACATACTCTTAATGAAATATTAAAAAATAAAAAATAAATAAAATGAAGTATGTATTACTATCTTAACATCGCTTGTGGAGTCTAAAAAATCCACTAACAATATATTGAATAATAATCCTATACACACACATATAACTTTTGTCCATTAGTATAAAAAATTAACATTTCATCTCAAACTTTTCTATTTCATAGGATAAGTAAGTCATTTCGTTAGTTAATTGTTAGTAAATAGTTAAAAACTTATATGTGAGATTATTTGTTCCTGAAACATTTGGAATACTATAAATACTCAAATTCAAACAAGAATGAAGAAGAAAATGCTAAAATGCTATTGGGTTTTGAAAGGCTTGTTTAGGAAAAGCACTTCTAATTTATTTTTTGTTTATTATTTATTATATACACTTTTCTAAAATAATACTATGATAATACTCACATATCATATGAAATTTATGAGATTTACGAAAAAAATCATTTTTTTGTTTATTGGGTTCAATCTTAAGTAAGTAGCACATTATAATTGTTTTATACTTTATTCTTTTTGTTACAAGCTAGGCAGAATAGAAAGCTCAAAATTGATGTGGGCTCAAAAAATTTATTTAAGTTCATCTAAATTGATTGAAAAAAAATATAAATAACATAAACTAAAATAACATAACCTTAAAATTTTTCAAAATCAAAATAATTTAAATTTTGAAAAATTAATCGAAATTATTAAGATTTAAATTAAGTATAATTTTATTCTTAAAAACATTTGATAAAATGACAAATTGAACAATGCTCATGAAAAAGAGTGAAAATTTGTGAAAAAGAAAAAAAAATCGTAAAAGATAGAAGAAAAATAGAATAATGAAGAATTATTTAAATTGAAAAGTTTAGGATTGGATAATTCTGTAAATGCTCACATTCTATTCACTTTTGTTAAAGGTGTTAAGTTATCTGGGATGGAATGTCCATTTTTAATACAGATAAACTAAAATTGAATTGAATTTGGCAAAAAAAAGTTAAATTAGGTACAAACTTCAAGAACTTAGATGAAATTTACCTTAAAATTATTGTAACAAAAAAATAACAATAAAATAAATAATTTTTTTAATTTTGTATATGAGTTGAGCTATAGAATCCAATTAATAGTATAAATATTTATATTATTTATTTATTTAATATTTTAATAAATTTATAAGAATATTGATTTAGATGGATATGGCTTTCATAGTTCTGAGACATAAGGATATAATTTTAAAAATTATTTAAAATTTGGATTTCATATATATTGAAAAAGTGAGTTATGAAATGTTTTTTTATCTAGTTTAAATTTTTCACATATTTAAAAATTGAATAATCGATTGATTAAAATAATTTAATAAACAATTAAAATTAAGGATAACATTTTTTTGAATTACTTTATATATCAAAACAGTATTTGACATATCTTTTATATATATATATATTCATCTATAAGATTAAATTTTTATTTTCTTGGTGTATACGATAATTGCAAAATCAAGAAAAACACAAATGCCCAATGTGGAAGCAAAGTCTGCATCTCTCGAATCAGAATGCAATTTCATTTTCTAAACAAGGCAAATTAGTTAATTTTTAAAATCCTTCACTTTTTATATATTAAAAAAATAAAAATTCCATTCACAACCACTCTGCTGCCCAAAACGAATAATTTTATTTAATGTTTTGTTAAAAATACACATAATAAATTTACATTATTGACCTTAAAATCTAATTTTCAAACTTTTTGTGCTTCTTGAAAATGAATTTCAAATATCCATTTTGGGAAAGCACAAACATTTCAAAAATCCATTTTCGAAAACCCATTTCATTTCAACAAAATATTATATATTGACATTGTTTATTGACTATGCACTAAATCATGACTTCTCCGTAAAAATATAAAATTAATAAGTATGATACTTTCATTTTAACAAAATCCCTCATATTGAAATTATTTCTTGATTATGCACTAAATCATGATTGTCAGGTAAAAATATAACCATATTTTTAAAATTTATCTAGTGAATTTTATAGCTATGAAAGTGATTTTAAGATAATAGGCTTTGAGCCTTTGACAGCTAAATGCACCAAGACTCTACCATAGAACTAAAAGCACTAAATCATTATTTGCCTTTAAAACAATGCACAAAAATGTTTAAAAACATAAATTTTATGCTCTTGAAAATGGTTTACGAAAAGCATAAAGACTTTCCCGAAGTGTACTTCAAATAAGCATAGGAGCTTATCGGAAGTGTACTTTCGGAAAGCATAAAAGCTTTCTGGGAAGCACGAAATTTGAAAATTAAATTTTCATAAAGATAATATAATCATTTTACTCTGAATATTTTTGTCAACAAAAAATGTTAGTAGCAAAAAAGTGGATTTGAATAAAATTTCTCTAATTTGTTGAATGACGTAAAGATAGATCAACACGACTTTAAATATTGATTTAATGTGACCACGAGATGGCTAACAAAATAAATCTTTAGAAGTCAAAAACAAAAGAGGGAGAGAAAGGGATATAACTTCATTTAGCTGCATCATTTCACACTGCCATGGAATTTGAGGAAACCGCAAAAAAAAAAAAAAATGGAAGAAGAAGAAGAAGCCAATAGAAACAAATAAAATGGTTCTTTTGACCAGGAGATAACCCCCAAGGATGATCTTTTATAAAAAGTTACAAAACGAGATGAATAATTTCCAACAATTATACATTCCTGAAATAAGTCAAGGATCACTCCCCTTTCTTATTCTTTCCTAGTTTCTGCCAACAAAAACAAAGCCCCTCCTTTCAAACCTATGCTATAATGATGCCAATAATTGTTAATTACCAAATGGCACAGAAGAAGTCAGAGTAGCAAAGGTTATGCATAGTGATGAACTAAGCATCTGAATTTTATTGAATCTTGCTACTAGAAAATCACATTCTTCATCTTCACATAAAAAGAAACTAGAAGCATGAATTCTTTGGTCATTCTTGTCTTAAAGGAAATTAAGGCATCACATACCAGTATAGGCTCCTCCACCTCGGTTGCCTTTCTAGACAAAAAATCACATCAGGAAATGAAAGATCCAAAAAAATTAGGGCCAAGCTTCCGGATTAACTTTTTCGCTGACTGTAGACCCAAATTGTGGACCACCCTTACGATATTGGATAAGATACTCGACCGGGTATCCCTTCAACTTATGAGGCACAATACCCAAATCCATAAAAGTTAAAGCTGCACAACCCACCACAACACAAGGGGAAAAATGAGAGATGATGTTTTGTTAGTAAACGTAATGGCAATTCCATTAAAACTTAGAAGAAATACTGAAATGTTATAGCCCAAAGTATTTCAACCGACCATTTTCTGAGACAACGGTATCGGTTGCAAATGCATGTATCTGATCCAGGTTGAAGATGTCAGGATTTGGTAGTGGAAATGGCACTTTCTTGAGTAATAACTCTCTGGGTGTCGCAATTGCCTGAAACCATCAAACCATGAGCTGCTAAATTATAATTCATCAGCAAATGGTACTAAGTAACGGCATTGTGACAATAAAGAACAACAGAAGCCTGAATTTGCAAGTAGAAGCACAATAATCAATTACATGAAAAACAGTGTTTGTCATAATTAAGACATGAAAGGCACAAACATGCATGCCATTGATATTTTAAAGATATCATCTTTTGCTGCCAGCATAGCTAATGTTTACTATGCATAGAGTCAATACTAAAAAATTAGACAACAGAATAAAAACCTGCACTAGCTTAGAACAGCTAAAACATTGCTTGTGCCGCTAGTCCAAATACAAAGGCTAAAGATTTACCTTTGCAATGGGTAAAGGCACATTTACATAGCGTGGCCATTCACGGATCATGTCATACATAAGCTCAGCCTGCAGGGAATTTTAGGTTCAGTTACACCAAGAGGCACTGTTACAATAAATCATCTAGAGGGAAAGAAATTACCAGTTCATTCACAGTAAAGATCTCTGGCCCACCCAACTCATAAACTTTTCCCATGCTAGTGCCATCATCTTTCAAGGCCGCAACGATTGCAGAAGCAATGTCAACAACATATACAGGCTGGATTCTGTAAAGAAACTATTGTTAGCAAAAGATGCACAAAGCTTCCAGAAGAAAAGGACCCCAACAAATTCCAATTAAAAGGTTCAGGTTATAATCCAGAATTACTTGGTAGATCCATCACCAATGAGTGGAAGGAAACTATATTTCTTTGCAAACTGTGCCCACCGATTCATAATCCGATCCTCAGTACCAATCATTACAGCAGGTTTCATTACAGTAGCCTGTAGAAGGAATAATATGCTAAAAGAGTTGATGTTGAAACCGTAGGGTAACAACTAAAATGAGGAAGCATAGCAAAGTGATAATCACACCTTTTCAACTCAGTTTAGCATTTCTCCTATTCCCACTTACCTTCCCTCAAGCTTATTCAGGAAAAAGGTGCTTGAGTAATTTTACTACGTACAGGTTCTTATTAGGATTGCACTACCTGTTGTATGCATCATTCTCATGATTTCCTAGACGTAACATCAAAACTTCTTACAAAGTCCAAAACTAAGTTTCCACAATGCAAAATTCAACAAGTTTGACCCTTCTATTGCAATTATATATGCATGATGTTTTTCAGATCACTTCTTTGAGGAATTTCCTAAATAGCTATCAGCTAAAACAAAGGATCAAAAATTTGGCATCAAGCATTAGTAAGAGTGAAAAACAACCATTTACTCAAAACAAAACTTATAGCAAACTGAATGAACTTGAATTTTACTTTTGTTTAGGATGAAAGGGAACTTCAAGTAAATCACTGCCTAAGACTTCAACAGTATAGAAGCAATTTGTGAAGCAAAGATGTTGCAAACAATAGAGGGAATGAGGTCCTTGAAAGCACAATAACATCAATGCATTTTTTAATTCTACCAAAGTAAGAAGGTATGCATCATCGACTTCATCTCTACGTCCTTATAATCTCAAGGAAAAGGAGTCAAGTTGTCCAACTCCATCATATTTTCGCCTCTATTCTGACATTGAAACACAACTTTGATCTCAATTTCCCAAATGTATAAATGACAATATTACATGTACATATAACTAAAAGGCAATACTATTCTTCAAATAAACAGAAAAAGGATCCACCTAAAAACAACCACAACCAATCCCAAAAAAGCAGTGAACAAGCATTTAGCACAACATGTTAAGTAGGAGCACTTCAGCAGTGAATAACTTAAGGAGTGAAGCCCAGGGAAAGATGAAGCAACAGCAACCATAGCAACAACAGAAGAGATTTAAATACTCCTATAAAACTGTCAAAATTAATTCCCCCATTCACAAAAAGCACCAGGACTTTTTTTTTTTTTGCATGTGTGCGCATGTAAGATGCTAGGAATGGCTATCCATGCATTTAAAGCAAAATAAAACAAACTGTTCCTATCTCCTTCCAACCTAATTTTGTTTGTATGCAACTTCACCCTATATAAGAAAATAAACCAAAAAACAGGAAAAAAAACTACCATTTGGGCTCAATGTAAAGTGTCTGCTCTACTAGATAACACGGTTTCACAATTGTTAATACAAAGGTTCACTCTTCTGATAATAAAATAAATCCATTAAACCCTGCATTAACATCTCAAGTTGTAGAAACTAAAGAGAAACTACCTCAGGAAGTTCTTTCAAAACGGCTTCTTCTCCAGCAGCCTTAGCTCTTCGAAATCTTGATGGAGATGACAGAGAGGACCCTAAGCAAGAAACTTGAATAAATCTCATGATACCACCATGTTCTTTGGCAATCTGAAATCAAGAAGAAAAAACGAATACATGAAGTACTAAAAACTCCAGACGACTAAGCCTAGTTTAATGTAGAACATGGTTGATAGAAGTAGACAATATGATACACAAAGTCACAAGCTATACACTGTTCCATATGTTGAGAACTTGATATAGCAGTATCACACATTATTTCATTGTAAATATTAGCAGGAATGACAAAAAAAATACGCAGTCAATCAGCTTGCTATTTACATTGAAATCAAAGATGATGTATATCTGATGGAGCCTAAAGTAGAGTGCACGCCCCAACTCTCCTTTCTTCAAAAGCAATGGGTTTTACATAATACATTTCTTTCTAATTCAAACGCCCCATCCCCCCACACCTTCATCCAACAGAAGACTGAATATAACATTTAGCCCATACACAAGAATCAATCCAAAATCATGCTAATACTTATCAAGAGATATAAGGGTAATAATTTCAATGTCAACATACCACTGCCAGTTGTTCTGCCATGAAATGGTTCACTTCCTCAAAGCTAAAGTTTCTTGTCTCATACTCTCTTCCTGCCAATATAAGCAATACTGACCAAACAAATCTAAAATTTAAGTATCTTTCATAGGTAAACTTAAAAGAGAAGTCTAGTATACCAATAAGATTGATAACAACATTAGCCTTTGCCATCACAGCCTTGATTGAATTTTCATCCCTTGGATCATATTTCATTGGCACTATCTGAGCTTGAGAAATATGAAATTAAAACCATAATCAAAACACAATATGCAATTGAATAGTAATTTCAATAAAAAAAAAATCATGTGGTATGCTACCTGTCCCAAATCTCCCATCAACTTAAGATGACGAGGGTTATCTTCGGAACCTCGGAAAGGAACTAACACCTGCGATCCCATTTTAGCTAAAATAAAAAGAAAAACATCAGTACGCATACACATTGCAGATAAACCCTCAAATGGGATTAAAATAAACTCAAGCAAAGCAAAATATCACTCATGCACATTTTAAGGTGAAACATGAAACATTTGAGAACGGGAAGAAGCATAACATCAAAAAAATATAAAAAATAACCCCAAAAAAAAAAAGAAATTTTAAATTTAAATTACCAAGCTGTTGAACAAGATAACGACCAAGAAATCCAGTAGCACCAAAAACTGTAGCTATAATGCCACTGCAAGAAAAGGCAATCTTCCCCTTATTAGCTCAATCATTCATATAACTACTATTTAAAAGGAAAAGAAAAGAATAAAGAAACCACATTTGGTATATTTCGGGCAATCAAACAGAAAATCTTAGCTAAAAAGTGTAAATTCCAAGAAATGACCTAACGGATGATCGACCACCGGTGCCCTTACGAACGAGGTGGCCCAAGCCCTTGTGGACGGCTAGCGTAGATCCGTACCGTGGATGATCAACCCCATAATCTGAAAATTTAGATAACAAAATGCTTCAAATTTTGATAAAATCCATCAATTTGAAGCAAATGCGAAGAACCATTAAAATAAAAGAAAGAAAAAAAAAAGATCAATTGAGAAATTAAAAAGAGAGAATGTAAAGTTACAGTGATCAGAGAGAGGGTAAATAGACTTGATAGAAGAGATTGAAGCCGTTGGCCTCAAAGATTGCTGCCCCAACCGCCTCGTAATCGCCTGCATCTTCTTTGCCCAGCTTCACTTCTCAGAGAGAGCAGGGAAGTCGTTCTGTTTAAGCTTCAAGGACGGAGATTTGGATTTTGGGTCCAATTTTAGGTCATAGTGGATTTGGGTTTTGCGTTCATAGTTTTCAGCCAACTGTAAATATTGGGCCATTCTTTATATTTTTTTTTTCTCAATTTAGGCCTTGAAAAATGTTAAATCCAAAGATTCTTTTTCAGTGTTTTCACGTCGACTCGCCAAATTTTTTTTTTTTGTAAAAAAAAATTCATATACTTTTTTGTCAAGATCCGGTGATAGTGACAATGAAAAATGAGAATGTATAAACCAGAAAATTTCAGAAAGGTGCAGAGAAGAAGAGAATAGAAAAAGGAAATAGAAAAAGAAAACAGAGGAGAAGAAAATTTTTGTATATTCCTTGATAAGAAAATGAGGTACATGGGATAATTCCTTATATGAGTACTTTCATGTTTGTTACATGCACCCAACAGCTATTCATGAGGGACCACTGACAGTTGACAATTTCTTACCCTAAAGATCAGTATGTGAGTGCTCACTCAACCCAGGTAGTTGTTTATCTTTCTCTATCCTCATTCTTTCAACTGACTTCAGCCCTTCTCGGCTCCTTAGTTGATCAATCTTGGAATTCAGCTGATGGCTCAGCTCACAGCTCCCAGCTTAAGTGTTCAGTTTGCCTTGTAACTCTATTCCCAGCTCACATTGTTCAATATTTTCTTTAATTCTCCTCTTAGCTCCCCTGTTTCCATGTTCAGTCTTCATAAACATGACATTGCCCCCTCCTTCAGTGGATCCTTGTCCCCAAGGATCAAAGTTTGGGAATTGAGACTGTAGCACTGTGTAGTCTTCCCATGTAGCATTGTCAGGGCCTAGATTGCACCATTCAACTAAGAGTTAGGTTACAGCCTGGTAGTTCCTCTTAACCATCCTTTTGTCAAGTACTCTAGCTGGATACACCAATGGTTGACCCTCTGTCCCTACTTCTGGTGGTGCTATACTGGGCACTACTTTAGCTCCTATCTTCTTCTTCAAGAGGCTTACATGAAACACTGGATGAATATTTGATGTTGGAGGCAATAGTAACTTATAGGCAACTGAACCAATCTTCTCCACAACAGGGTAGGGTCCATAGTATCTTGAAGACAGTTTAAGATTCTTTCTAAGAGCAACTGAAGTTTGCCTATAAGGCTGAAGCTTTAAGTAGACTTCATCACCAATCTGAAATTCTCTCTCACTTATTTTCTTATCTGCATAAAACTTCATTCGGTCTTAAGCCCTTTTTAACTGATCAACCATCAATCTATTAATCTATTCCCTGTCCTTGAGCAAATCTTCCACAACAGCAACCTTAGCATGAGAGCTGGCATCCCATACCATAGTAGGAGGGACATAGCCATATAGGGCTTCAAATGGAGTAAGTCCAATAGCAGAGTGGTGGGTGGTGTTATACCACCATTCAGCCAAGGGTAACCAATGAGACCAAGCTTTTGGTTTCATAAAACACATACAACTCAAGTACTGCTCCAAGCATTGTTTAGTCTTTCAGATTGCCCATTTGTTTCCAAATGATATGCTGTGCTGAGTTGAATTTGAGTACCCAAGAGCTTCATCAACTCTTTCCAGAACATACTTGTGAACACCTTATCCCTATCAGAAATAGCTGTCTTTGGAGAACCATGAAGCTTATGAATATGGTTTAGGTAGAGCTTGGCAACATCTGCTGCAGAAAATGGGTGAGAGAGAGGCAAAAAATGTGAATATTTAGTAAACTTGTCTATGATTACTATGATGCAACTATAACCATTAGATACAGGTAACCCTTCAATAAAATCCATAGTTATAATTTCCCAGGCTTGCTTCGGTATTGGCAGTGGCTGAAGTAGACTAGGGTAAGCCACATGTTCATCTTTATTCCTTTGGCAAACTTCACATTGTCTCACATACTCCACTTGCTGTTTTAGTTTAGGCCAGTAGAAATAAGACTTAATTCTACAATAAGTAGCTTGGATACCTGAGTGTCCACCTTGTGGTAAATCATGGAGTATTTGCAGCAGTTTATCTCTGAGTGCTCCATTACTGCCTATGTAAACCTTCCCTTTATACCTCAGAATACCATGGTTGAAGGAGTAATGAGAATTCTCATTGGAGTGAACTGTCAATGAAGTTATTTGTTCTTGTGCAACTGCATCTTCCTTATAGCTCTCTTCAATGTCTTGCACCCATTCCGGTATAATTGTAGTAGACTGTAGGCTGTAATATTGAGCTTCTTCTTCAATATTCCTTGACAATGCATCAGCAACTAAGTTAGTTTTGCCCTTTCTGTAATGAATAGTGTAGTTCAAACCCAGCAGCTTTGTCAAACCTTTCTTTTGTATAGCAGTGGTCAGCTTTTGCTCTAAAAGATGCTTTAGAGCCTCATGATCAGTTTTTATAACAAATTGACCTCCTTCCAAGTAGTGCCTCCACTTTCCCACTGCCATTAGGATAGCTAAATACTCCTTTTCATAAATCGACAAATCCATATGTCTAGGGCCCAAAGCCTTCCTGATATAAGCTATAGGTCTTCCTTCCTGAGATAAAATAGCCCCAATACCTTTGCTACTGGCATCCGTTTCTAAACAAAAAGGTTTCCCAAAATCAGGTAGAGCTAGGACCGGTGCTGAACTCATGGCTGATTTAAGTTGCTGAAAAGCCTCTATAGCCTCGAATGTCCATTGAAAGCTATCCTTCAACATATTAGTTAAGGGCCTATTAATAGAACCATACCCCTTGATAAACTTCCTCTAATACCCTGTTAACCCAAGGAACCCTCTTAGTGATTTCAGGTTCTTTGGTTGAGGCTAATTTATCATTGCTGCCACCTTTTCTGGATCAGTAGCTACCCCTGCTACTGATATAATGTAGCCAGGATAATCAATATGTTTTTGGCCAAAAAAACATTTTGTTCTCTTGGCATAAAGCTTATGTAACCTCAATAGACTAAAAATAGCTTGTAAGTGTTCTGCATGACTATTCAAATCAAGACTATAGACAAGAATATCATAAAAAAAAAACTAACACAAACTTCCTTAGGTAAGGGGCAAATATATCATTCATTAAAGATTGAAAAGTGGTTGGGGCATTAGTGAGCCCAAAGGGCATTACCTTGAATTCATAGTGCCCTTGATGAGTCCTAAAAGCAGTTTTGGAATGTCCTTCTCATCCACTCTTATCTGCCAATAACCTAACTTCAAATCAATTTTTGAAAAGTATTCAGCCCCTTTCAACTCATCTAGGAGATCTTCTATCACGGGTATTGGGAATTTGTTCTTTATTGTCATGGCATTAAGCTATCTGTAGTCCACGCAGAGCCTCCAAGTGCCATCTTTCTTCTTCACTAGTAAGCAAGGTGAGGCAAATGGACTTGTGCTAGCTTGAATGATAGATGAAGACAGCATACTTGCTTCTCAACTTTAGCTTTCTGATGGTAGGGAATCTGTAGGGCCTTATATTAACAGGCTGTGAACTTGGTAGCAAGGGAATGGAGTGATCCTAACTCCTCTAAGGTGGAAGCCCTTTGGGTTCTGCAAAAATATCCTGGTATTCAACTAATAGATTCACTAACTGTGTGGGAATCTCTTTGTCAACACAATCCACATTAATCATACAAAATTCACCAATTAATTCCTGATCCTTCCTAGCTAGTTTCTGTAACTTGCTACTTGAGATTAGTTTCAAGCTAACTTGTTGCTGAATTCCTTTTAAAACCACTTCTTCACCATCTTTTCCAAAAGTGAGAGACATTGTATTGAAATCAAAGGTTAGTGGACTGTACCTTCTCATCCAATCAACCCCTAACACCATATCACTTCCTCCTAAAGGTAATACTCGAAAGTCATGATTGAAGAGATGACCTTGCATGTTCCACTCAAGCTATCTACACTTAGCAGTACTACAAAACTTCTCTCCATTAGCCACAGTGATGGTTAAAGGATTGGTTTGCATCAAATCTACCCCATCCTTAGCAACTCTTGGAGTAATGAAGCTGTGAGTGCTTCCACTGTCAACCAAGACACTGATTGGCTTGCCCTTCACATGCCCTTGAATCCTTAATGTACTGTGCCCTAAGCTACCTATTAAAGCATTAATTGAAATTTCCAACTCCCCTTCAGATTGCTCTAACTCCCTATTTGATTCTTGCCCCGTATCAACAATTTCAGCCACTTGTTCCATTGTTTCTACTAAGGACTCTTCACCACAAAGGGTTTTTAGCTACCTGTTTTTACACATATGTCCAGGAGTGAACTTTTCACCACATTTAAAACACAAATTTTGAGCTCTCCTCTGTTCAATTAGGTTCTGTTTTGGGTTGGAATTTTGAGTGGTAGTAGTAGGTTTCAAGGTTTGGTTCCAAGGTGTACAGGTGCTTTTTGGTTGGGTCTTAGTTGGGTTTGGCCTATAAAGTTGCCTATACTTTCTACCTTCAAGTTCAAGAGAGAGTTCATGCAACTTAGCTTGCCTATAGGCAGCAGCTAAGGTAGAAGGCTCATTGACCTTCACTCTAGTCTTAATTTCTTCCTTTAATCCACTAATAAAACTAGATACAAAATATCCCTCATCCAAAGAAGGATTTACTTGCAGCATATAGGGCCTTAACTCCTTAAATCTATCTTGATAATCTTCAACAGATGATTTTTGAACCAGTTTATTGAAGTCCTCAATCACATCAGTATAAGTCCTATCAGAGAACCTCAAACATAAATCATTTGAAAAATCTTGCCAAGTGAGGCTTGGTTTTTGCATCACTTAACCATCAAACCAAACCTCTGCCTTACCAGTCAAATACTTATCAGCAATTTCCAACCTATGAGGCTCGTCTATAGCAAATATAGTAAAATACTTTTGGCATTTCCTAAGCCAACTTTTAGGGTTCTCACCATCAAAGGCAGGCAACTCTATTTTTGGTCTTAGAGAGAAGGCATTTAGGCTTAAAGGATTTTTGGTCTGTGTTTCATAGTTCTGTAGTGGAAGGTTACTATTTGGTTGGTTTTTAGGTAGTAAGGCAGGTTCATCAGTCTTATAACTATATTTACCATGCTCATCAATCACAGTTATCTGAATAGGATTTTTACTTTCCCTTCTTGGTGGCAGGTTGGTGGGTTGAAAGTTGCTTGAGGTAGCCTTTCCTCCAGGTTCAGCAGGTAGGACAACATTTTCTCTCTGAAGAATAGACTCAAACATCTTAATGAGATAACTTCGGTTTTCTGCCATTTGAGCCTCGATTCCTCTCCTTTGCTCTTCCCACCATCTCGGCACATTGCTTTCAGAAGCTTTCAGAGCTTCCAACTGATTCTGGAGTGATTGAACTTGCTCCTGTAATGTGTTAAGCCTGGTACCATCAGCCATTTGCTTCTCTTTTTTTAACTTTCCCAGCCTCAATGGTGGATTCGAACCATTCTGATGCCAAATCTGTCACGATCCAGTGATAGTGACAGTGAAAAATGAGAATATATAGACCAGAAGAAGAGAATAGAAAAAGGAAATAGAAAAAGAAAACATAGGAGAAGAAAATTTTTGTATATTCCTTAATAAGAAAATGAGGCACATGGGATAATTCCTTATATGGGTACTGTCATGTTTGTTACATGCACCCAACGGCTATTCGTGAGGGACCACTGACAGTTGACAATTTCCTACCCTAAGGATCAGTACATGAGTGCTCACTCAGCCCAGGTAGTTGTTTATCTTTCTCTGTCCTCAATCTTTCTGACTTCAGCCCTTCTCGGCTCCTTAGTTAATCAATCTTGGAATTCAACTAATGGCTCAGCTCACAGCTCCCAGCTTTAGCGTTCAGCTTGCCTTGTAACTCTATTCCCAGCTCACATTGATCAATATTTTCTTTAATTCTCCTCTTAGCTCCCCTGTTTCCATGTTTAGTCTTCATAAACATGACACTTTTTTATTAAATTTTAGTTTGTATTATCTTTCTGCCTTTTTCTGTTATTTTTATTTTGTATCACTGTATAATCAGGTCAAACAGATTGGAATGTCCTCTTCAAGACATTGCAATATTATTTATAAAGATCAACAGGCTGCAAAATTATGGTTCACGAGTACAGTTTAATCCTTGCGGTTTCTAATAGGCTTCAGCATTCATGAAATAACAAGATAAAAATTTGCCAAAAAACCATAGAAGAGAGGGAGAAGTGTAAACTTTGAATGTGGGAATGCATCACTCCTCGAATATGATGAGTCATTGAGTCAAATTGTATGTTATGGAAGCATCAAGGAGTCGGCATTATCAAGATGGCTGCGAGAAAACTTCAACAGCATATTCTGCACAAGCTGCTCAAGTGGATGCAGATGAATCTAACTCGTCTGCAGCAGCAGTATATCTGATATTACTGAAGGTGAGAGAGAAAGAGCTAGATTGAAGCAAAACTCAAGGCATCAAAGCCTATAACTGAAGTTACCACTAAAGAGATGAAACAAAATTTATATGGTTCAGTCTACAACTGAGTTTTTGCCAGTGGATCTGACTAGTTTAACTCTACAAGTTGCCCTAAGAACAGTCCAACATTTTTCTAAGCACTAATTTATTGCACATCATTGAACAAATATGAGCCATCCATTTTTTTCTTCCGTGTATTTTATTACCAAACTCTACCCATCTGACTTATTTTCTGTTACAAGGTATGCCAGGTTCCAAGCCGCACATGAATTCCCCGACTCTGCTTAAGGGGATGAATTAACTTGAAGTTACCTTGAAGTAGAAACTACTGTCCTCCAGTTGAGGTTGTGGTTTAATGGCTTGGTTGCAGAGGTACCCTTGCCAGTTGTCATTGAGTTTGCCGAGTGCTGCAAAAGGAAGCAGCAGCAGCAGCTGGTTCACTCTTGGATAGTCCCTCAGCTCCCGATGCCTCTGTGTGGACGAATTTTGGGCATGCAATCCATTTCAAAAATCGGGTATGCCACTTGATCTTGAGGAATACTCAGTTACCAACTTTAAAAACATGGATGATTTGTCCTCAAGGAGACGTGCCGGAGTATCAAATTCTGCAACTCGACCTGCAAATAAATTTCCAGTTCATTGGGAAAAAGTCAAAGACTTTTCATAACTTTACACCAATGAATAATACCGAAACATATTCAACTTAAGATGGAATGTTAAGATATTGTTTTACGTACCATCACTTAGTACCAAAACAAGATCACTGTCAATTACGGTTGGAATACGATGAGCAATGGTGCAAACTGTGCAGTTCTGGAACTCTGTTCGGATGATCTTCTGTATGAGATTGTCAGTGGCAGTATCAACTGATGCTGTTGCTTCATCTAGCACAAGTATTCTTGCTTGTTTAAGTAAAGCCCGGCCTAGGGAAACAAGTTGCCGCTGCCCCACACTCCAATTATCTCCGTTTTCTAAAACTGCACATTACATCATAAAAATAAAAATTAAAAAAAAAGGAGAGGATATATCAAACCACGTGCAACTTCAAGGGGCTTTTGCCTCTTCTTTCTCTGTGCATTTTTTTCTTTCTTTTAGTTTTTCAGTTCAGATGATACATTAATGAATTCCAAGAGGGATGGTAGAAACCTGGTGTATCAAGCTTTTGGTCTTTCTCACGGACGATATCTCCAAGCTGAGACTTATCAAGTGCCTGTTACAAATACAAATTCAATACTTAATTGGGTGCACATCATTTGACGTTATCATATTCCAAGATGAACGATCGAATAAGGATGGTAAATTATGTTTGATCGGGAATAAAATTATACAAAAAGATCGAAAAAGAATGTAAATCGAGTAACTAAGTGGTATTTGTTTAACATGGAGAATCATTTGTTGGTGAAGTGTTGCAAAATAAATATCAGCAAATGAGTGACAGCTATTTTAATATAGTTTATCTGTAACAATGTTCCTAGGAACTAATAATATCAGTGAAAAGAAATCTGAAATCTTCAATAGAAGAACTCGGGGAATTTCTAGAATTTTTAATTACTTTGGATGCAAGGGACATCGAGAATGTATTTTTATAACTTTATGCCCATGAAATAAATACTGGAACTTCTGTGAAATTCATAAACTTAACTCTCAGCTTAAGTATACTCATTAAGTGAGGAAGAGACAGAGAGAGAAAGGTGGGTATGCAAATGAAACTTATACCTCCCAAATTTCATGATCTGAATGCTCTTTAAGAGGATCAAGATTGCCTCTAATGGTTCCTTCAAATAATGTAGGATCCTGAGGTATGATACCAAGACGGCTACGAATGTCATGGAGCCCAACTGTTGAAATGTCAATGTTGTCTATGATGATTTTCCCACCAGCTGGCTCAATCAATCGGAATAATGCTTGGATCAAAGTAGATTTACCACTTCCGGTACGCCCAACAATTCCAATCTTTTTGCCACCAGGAAATGCACAGGTTACCCCATGAAGCACCACAGGAAGATTTTCCCCATAACGGACCTTCATAAAAGGGAACAAAAAAGAAAAAGGAAAAGTCAGCATGCAGTGCCTGTAGTATTCAAACAGAAAACATTTTATCCTTCTCCAAAATCATTACAAAATAAAATTATGTTTTATCTATTGATCACACACAGCCCCCTACAAAATCTTTCATTCACTCTTCTTTTTGTGGTATGATTAAAAAAATCATAAACAGAATCCAACATTCAGTTTTTAGCCAGAGGAATTATTTGGAATGCCATTAGATTCTTCATTATCATGCCAGGAAGCGCTCATACCCTGCACACCTTTCTTATTATGTTGCTACTATTAGGAAAGATATAATGTAGAAAAAGAATGGCGTATATGAGTCTGCAACAACCAGATACCTTTAAATCAACCAATTCAATTGTTCCATTTTCGGGCCATGAGGACGGAGGGCGGGAGTTTTCAATAACAGCAGGAGCTTCACTTGGAATTTGGCTGTACTGATAAATCCTCTCTATGGAAATAATTTTATTCTCAAGCTTGCAAAAGCTAAGTATCCACCGTGATAGACGTGCGTTTAAGTTAAGGCCATATGTCACAGCAAGGCCTGCCATACCTGTTTAGAAGAAGCCAGAGCATCAGCATATTATCGCAACTAACAACTCTAATTTTCATTTTCATCTTATATCTAACAGTCTTAATACTAATGAAACTGTGTCTGAAAGATCAGAGTATCTTCTTACACAACCTAAAGCACGGTACGTTGGCATGTCCAACGCTTCAACCCAATAAAATCTTTAATCCATACCAATCAAGATCAGCCACATCAACACAATAGACACCATTTAGAGGAAAAAGGAAAAAGAAATGTATAATGCAACTACTAGTAAGCGATAATTCTAAGGGTTCTGATAAAAGACATCGTGCAATTCAATCTCTTCTAAAGAATCACTTCACAATACCACTACCCCTTGACCCTTGTGAATATGAAAATAGAACTAAGGGAAGGGCCAGGATTTTGAGATAGAGTCAGCAGAACAAGATTTTAAGAAGGTGAAATAAAGAATTTTCAAAACTATAACACACCAACCATTTACTTGCCCTTTTGCAAGTGAGAAATCAGACTTCAAATTTTGCAGATACATCACTCCTGATCACTCAAAGTTTCTTACAAAAATCAGCAGATAACTTAGATAACAATGCAAAAGATTTACTTACTTGGATCAATGCTTCCATGTGGAAAACTCACGAGCAAAATCATGCAAAATGCAAATACAAAGGTTGAAAGTAATTCCATCCGCAGGCAGAGCCATTCAATGGCTGCAAGACTGCAAAAGAATGGGCGAGCAAAACAATCAAGAAGATAAAGGTTTCTCTTCATGAACCTTTTCTCTTGTCCAAAACCTCTTATTGTGGCCGCTCCCGCAATTGATTCACCAAAAAGATGAATAATTGGAGATTTCTGGATGCTAACAATGCGGACTAGTTCCCTTGATGAAGCCATGTAGTATTTCTGCAACCAGCAATAACATGAGCAATTCATTGGAAGAAACATGTTTCCCAAGAAATTAAACTAAAATTAACTCCGAAATCATAGTGTATATTAAATTCATCAACGACTCTTAAAAAGGGTTTAAAGTATATTAAGGAAAATTGTGAAAAAGTCAACTATATTAAATGTGAAAATATTTGTATCCCTAGAATTAAGGTTAGACAATTCCTCAATTATGGGATTAGATTTAGACTGATTTAGTTTCCTATTTACTTCTTAACAGTGGCTGTATATAATCCTTAGAATTTTGTATCATTCAAGCAAGATTCAGAATAAGATATTCTGAAATTCCACATGGCATTAGAGCAGGAACTTTTCTTTCTTGCCAAACCCTAAATCATCATATTTTTCCAAAAGCCGCTACTGTTGCTGCTGTTTTTTACCACCATGTTAGGTTCTACTTCGGTCGTAAATTCTACTCCCCGCACCAGTAGTCTGATCAAGAACTCTGCATTGGTCACTACAGAAGCTAATGTTGGTGGACAGAATGTCCCTGATTTGTGTAAGATTGATGACAAGCCTTGAGTGTGATGTGACCATTGCAACAAACCACGCCATACTCGAGAAACTTGTTGGCATATCCATGGAAAACCAACAAATTGGAAGCTGAAACAGAAGCAGTCACAACCCTCTGCCAATGAAGCAAATATGGGTTCCTTCAGCAAAGAGCAGCTCGATCAACTCCTGAAACTACTAAAGTCCAATCCGACATCTGGTACATCTAATAGTTCATTGGCTCATTCAGATAGAAATCCATTAGCCCTATCCAGTGTCTTTAATTCTGCTCCAATGATCATTGATTCAGGAACATCTAATCATATGACTAACCAGTCTAATCTATTTAGTTCATACACTCCCTATTTTGGTAATGAAAAAATAAGAATAGCAGATGGTAGTTTTTCGCCTATTGCAGGCAAGGATTCTGTTAAACTTTCTGAAAGTACTGATCTTAAATCTGTACTTCATGTTCCTAAACTTGCTTGTAATCTTTTATCTGTCAGTAAACTCTCAAAGGATTCCAATTGTCGTGTTATCTTTTCTGACTCTCTTTGTCAATTTCAGGACCAAAACTCAGGGAAGATGATTGGCAGTGCTAGAGAAATAAATGGGCTCTACTATTTCAGTGAGGATTTCCTAGGTAATAAAAAAGCTCAAGGGCTTAGTAGTACCAGTTCAAATTCTGTTTCTGATAAAACAATGCAATGGCATCTTAGGTTAGGACATCCTAGTTTCCCTTATTTAAAACATTTATTTCCTTATTTTTTTAAAGGAGTGGATTGCTCTATTTTTCAATGTGAAAGTTGTCTTTTATCTAAAGATCATCGAGTTAAATATATTTCAAAACCTTACAGTCCATCAAAACCATTTTACTTGTTTCATATTGATGTTTGGGGACCTTCAAAGGTTACCACCTTGTCTGGAAAAAGGTGGTTTGTAACTTTTATCGATGATCACACTAGATTATGTTGGGTTTACTTACTAAGCAAAAAATCTTATGTAGAAAAGCTTTTCAAAGATTTTTATTGCATGATTGAAACCCAATTCAAAACAAAAATTTGCATCCTTCGAACGGATAATGGAATTGAGTACTTAATGAACGTTTGGGAAATTTTTTAAAAGAAAAAGGTATTTTACACCTATCTACATGTCGGGACACACCCCAGCAAAATGGAATAGCTGAAAGGAAAAATAGGCATTTACTTGAGGTAGCTAGAGCTATCATGTTTTCTATGAACATTCCACTATACCTCTAGGCAGATGTTGTGTTGACGACATCTTACTTGATCGATAGGATGCCAACTCGTGTCTTACATTTTGAAACACCTTTGAATACTCTCAAAAATACTTCCCAACATTTCGTTTATACTCTGAGTTACCTTTAAAAATTTTTGGATGCACTTGCTTTGTTTATATTCCCCAAATTTTTCGATCCAAATTGGATCCTAAAGCTGAAAAATGTGTTTTCATTGGATATGCTCCAAATAAAAAAGGGTATAAGTGTTTTTATCCTTTAACAAAGAAAATTCACATAACTATGGATGTCACTTTTCTAGAAAATCAACCCTATTTCAGCAAAAATCTTCTTCAAGGGGAGAATAGAGAAGAAGAAGATAATTTTTGGAAATTCTCTACACCACTACCAAGCCTCATTGAGTCACCAATTCAGTCTATTAAACAATTTAAGGAAATGGATGTTAAAAATAATGAAAACAAGGACTCTTTTAGTCAACAGGTGCCAAGCATTGAAGAATCTGAAACGGGGGCAGAATTACTTCAAACAGATTCGCATAATCCAAATATTGAGCTTCAGGTTTATACTAGGAGGAAATCTCATAAAAATATTACCGATCCAATTATTTCTCTAGCACTTATCCAGCCAGAATCTCCGAGGGATGGTCCTCCGCCTCAAACTCAGGTTCAACCAAAATCTCCAAGGGAGGGTCCTCGTCCTCCTCAAACTCAGGTTAATCCTAAAATTGCTCCTTTAGTGTTTTCCATTAAGTCTCCAAATATTGATTTTTCTGATCTAGATGTCCCAATTGCTAACAGAAAAGAAGTAAGACAAGTACCAATCATCCTATTGCAAAATATTTGCCGTATCAAAGTTGTCCAATAACCACAAAGCTTTCCTTTCAAATATTTCTATCTTGCATGTACCAAGATCTATTCAGGATGCCCTAGGTGATCCGGATTGAAAGTTAGCGGTGAAGGAAGAGATGGATGCTCTTGAAAAGAATGGGACTTGGGAGATTGTGGAGCTACCAAGAGGCAAGACAACTGTAGGATGTAAATAGGTATTCACTGTGAAGTGTAAGGCAGATGGGAGCATAGAGAGGTACAAGGCAAGACTTGTTGGCAAGGGGTTCACTCAAACTTATGGCATTGACTACCAAGAGACCTTCGCTCCAGTTGCAAAAATAAACTCAATCCGGATACTTTTCTTTTTAGCAATGAATTTCAATTGGTCTCTACACCAACTTGATGTAAAAAATGCCTTTCTTAATGGAGATTTAGAGGAAGAAGTGTTTATGGACCTCCTACCTGGATTTGAGAAAAACCTCGGAACCAACAAGGTGTGCAAATTGAAAAAATCCTTGTATGGTCTTAAACAATCACCAAGAGCATGGTTTGAAAGGTTTGGAAATGCAGTGAAGAGCTATGGTTATATTCAGAGTCAAGCTGACCACACAATGTTCTTCAAGCACTCTAGAAACGGTAAACTAGCTATTTTAATTGTGTATGTGGATGATATAATAATGACTGGTGATGATAGTGTAGAAATTGGAGAACTTAAGAGAAAGCTTGCACATGACTTTGAGATAAAGGATTTGGGAGCCTTAAAGTACTTCTTTGGTATGGAATTTGCAAGATCAAAGGAGGGTATCTTTGTTAGCCAACGTAAGTATGTCCTAGACTTACTTAGTGAGACAAGAATGCTTGGTTGCAAGATAGCTAAAACCCCAATAGAGCCCAACTTGAAACTTCAGCCTACTGAAACCAAAGATGTAGTGGATAGAGAGAAATACCAAAGACTTGTGGGTAGACTCATCTATTTAGCGCATACGCGACCTGATATAGCTTTTGCAATAAGTGTGGTAAGTTAGTTTATGCATTCACCCAGCTCAAAACACTTTGAAGCTAACTACAGAATCCTAAGGTACCTAAAGGGAACGCCTGGAAAGGGGTTGCTCTTCAAAAACCATGGACACCTACAAGTAAAAGCCTATACCGACGTAGACTGGCCAGGAAGTATTACAACTAAGAGGTCAACTTCAGGCTATTGCACCTTTGTGGGAGGAAACCTTGTCACTTGGAGAAGCAAGAAATAGAATGTAGTAGCCAGAAGTAGTGCCGAGGCTGAGTTTCGTTCAATAGCCCATGGGATTTGTGAGGTAATGTGGATTAAAAAACTACTTGAAGACTTGAAGGTTTCTAATCCCTCACCAATAAAGCTCTACTGTGATAACAAAGCTGCAATCTCTATTTCTCACAATCCTGTGCTCCATGATAGAACAAAGCATGTATAAGTAGATAAGCATTTTATCAAAGAGAAACTTGACAATAGAATAATTTGCACGCCATATATACCAACAAGAGACCAAGTTGCTGATGTTCTTACAAAGGGATTGCACAGGAAGCAGTTTGAAAATCTAGTGAGCAAGCTTGTCATGGAAGATATCTTCAAGCCAGCTTGAGGGGGAGTATGGAAAAGTCAACTATATTAAATGTGAAAATATCCGTATCCCTAGAATTAAGGTTAGACAATTCCTCAATTATGGGGATTAGATTTAGACTGATTTAGTTTCCTATTTACTTCTTAACAGTGGTTGTATATAATCCTTAGAATTTTGTATTATTCAAGCAAGATTCAAAATAAAATATTATGAAATTCCGCAAAAATAATGTGGTTCTATGGACTGGCAACAACTTCAACTCCAAATGCAAGAATCTAAAAGTAAATAAAATATGATAAATAAATCTTGTCATACAATGTTAAAGTTGCAAAGGAAATCGAAGAACATAAGTTGAAAGATAAAGTCTCATCCTTTTAATCTTACCATCAGGGTTTTAGATCATTGTCGACAGATATATAAAAATATTTTAATAAAGAATAGGAGGGATATTTTGGGGACAACATTTACCAATACTCATTCTTGCATGCAGAGGATGTAGATGGAAGTGCTTCATGGACCACATAATTTAGAAGTTTAAACCAGAATTTAAAGCAATTTTACCCGTAGATCTATCAATATAACTGATGAAATACTTAAACCATTCCTTACTCTTTAGACATGTGTGTTTAGAAATAGAACACATAGGCAATAGAGTACACAGCCGCACACATCAAGCAATCATAGTCCAACTTTTTTTAACATTTTATAAGCCATTTTAGTGCTTCAAACTCACCTCATTTATTACATGACTAGTTGTAGACTATGTTTGAATAAGCATTACAATTTTTAATCCAAAAAGCTGGTGATGAGCTTTAGAGTTTGCCCTCAACAAGAATGAGAAAAGTGGAATAAACTTCGGGAAATAAACTAATACTAATGTGCACCCATTTCTCTCAGTCAATGAGAGTCGACAAAACCCAACAACAGAAATTTGAGGCAAAATAGAAGTAACTACCTGCATCCACAGGCAAGCAATAGCCATTGGGACAACAAGAAGCAGAACTTGCCAAGTAACTTTTGTCATCACACCAACAATCCCAAGAAGTTGTATTGTTGTTGAAGCAAACCCACCAAGTCTAAAAGGAATATCTAGATCCACAACACTTTGATCAATAGAGACCTGCAAATTTAGAAATGACTGTCATCTTATAATCTGAATAAAAGAGAGTGAAGTTCAAACAAAAACAAAGAGAAGATTTTAGCAACTTTTAAGTATATATTGTCAGATGAAAATATATATTAAAAGAAAAACTTACACGATTTAAGATCCGCCCAGCTGGAGTTGAATCAAAAAAGGACATTGGGGCTCGAAACACACTTCTAAGCATATTGAGAAACAATTTTTGTGCAGCTGCTAGACCGAATGTAGCTACCAGAACAGCCCTAACGAATATAAACCAAGAGCTCCCAAAAGCAAGGGCCATATAAACAATAAGGAGGACCATAGGACTGACTTTAGCTTGGTCTCCTTCAGTTTGGGGGTTTGCCCATGCCATCCACCAATTACTAGCTATTTGAAGGAACTGAAATAATGTTTGCGCAAGAACAATGAGCGGTATCAAAACACCTTTATATGCAGCTGCCATATATGACAAGTACACCTTCATGCTGACTCTCCCTTTTACCCTTTCCTCTTCTTGAACAAGCTGCTTTTTTCTTCGCTTAGCTTTCTTTTTCTCTTTAATTGCTTTCTGGCCTGATGCCGATGCACCATCTTGTACTTCCTTTGCCAAACTGTCAATGTTATTTTCAGCCAAATCACATTTTTTATTTAGTGTGGTTGGCCCATCAAGAAGCAAGTTTTCATCTGAGTCTTCTGATGAGTGACTTGGAATATCCATTGCTTCAATTGCTTCATGGTGAGCTGAGACCAGAGTTTTGAAATCAGTGCCTGCTTGTAAAAGTTCATCATATTTCCCTGCCTGTATGATGCGGCCTTCCCTAAGAACCTGCAGATACGATTGATGACATTTGAGAATAAAATATTCAGAACACCATATTAAAAACCAGTCTTATCATAACAGCACCTTTAGCAAATTCCAACATTATTGACTTTGCCATAGTGTTGTTGACAGTGTACTGTTATCTCCTATGGTGTCTCAAGTAGCACGTCATTACTTTCTAATTCATTAATTAGATCATTTTAAACCCTCCCTCCTACTTTACCATTGATCAATCACATTCGACAACCTCCTATACCAGAGATGAAATTAGACAGAGGGGCATTGGGTTGCAAAGTGGAGGGGGGCACAGGCCTTGAACAAGGATTAGTCCAGAAAATTATATATCTTTTCTCACTGAAAAGGAAAGTCAATGCAGGTGCAAAGCCATGAATTCAACCAAACATATGCTCAGCTGGCCAAAAAACAATAGATAATTAGATATGCTCCAGAAAAACCTTCAAGAAATAAATCACATAAAACATAACAAGTGTTTCGTGTCCACTTTCTTGGCTACTCGGATGATTGAATGTAAAAGTTTTATTATTTAAGACAAGAGCTTAACAGTCAGTGAACCATCCAATTTGAATAGATCAAGATAATTTACGCATAAAAGTTTCCTAACAAACAAATTCACACCTCACTAATTCGATTATCTAAAATGTTGTGTTAAAAATTTGTCTTCAGATCATAGTAGAAACTAAAGCACACTATGTGATGGGACATGAATTTTATTATGCGCCATGCATTCATCCCATCATAAAGGGTGCACTTAAGCATGCATCATTGCATGCCGGACTGCTGGCAGTAATAAATTTGAAACTATTCCATACCAGTATCAAGTCAGCAGTAGGTAGAAATTCAACTTGATGAGTCACAAAAACAACAGTTTTACTTGCCAGCGCTGTCATTATGTATTCCTGCAGTTCCAAAATGAATTATTCAACTAAATTACATTGATATGAATAGCAAAATTCAATTGATAAGAACAGCAGTGTGTGCAACACATTAACTGATCCAAACCTTGAACAGTTCTGAGCCAGTGTGTGCATCAACAGCACTGAAGGGGTCATCGAGTAAATAAATATCAGCATCTTGATAAAGCGCCCTTGCAAGCTGCACACGTTGTTTCTGTCCACCACTCAGATTTATACCCCTGTCTCCAATTATGGTTTGATCTCCATGTGAAAAGAGTTCAAAATCCTTCTTCAGGGAACAAGCATGAATAACATTCTTGTATTTTGCTTTATCCATTGGACTACCAAAAAGAATGTTCTCTTCAATATTTCCAGACTGTATCCAAGCTGACTGAGAGACATAGGCAGCAGTCCCGCACACTTGCACCTGTTCAAACATCAAAGTAAATGAATAACAAATCTAAAAGCCTTTCCATAAATGAGGGAAAAAATTAATCATCATCATCATCATCATCATCATCAGAGCCTTTATCCCAATAGATTGGCTTTATTACTTTTCCATAAATGAGGGAAAAAATTAATAAAGAACAAAAATTGAGATAGAAAATAGCTCAAAAGTTCTATGAATCAGACTTACTTCACCAGAGATTTTAGGAATCTCCCCAAGGATGCAGGAGAGAAAGCTTGATTTTCCAGAGCCAACCATGCCACAAACTGCCACGCGCATCCCTCTTTCAACTTTCATTTGTATTCCAGATAAGGTGGACCTTGAAGAAGAGGGGTCCCAGCAAAACTCACCATCCTTAATCTCTATAGCCACCTTTGACATGCCTCGTGGCAGAACAATGGTGGCATCTTCCTGCAGTTCTTCCTCCTGCAGGAATCCAGAAATTCGATCAAGAGAAACCTTTGTCTGTGCCATCATAGACACTAGGTCTGGAAAATTTCTGAGTGGTTCTTGAAGGATTCTGAAAGTGGCCAATGCAGAAAGAACACTGCCTGCTGTGAGTTCAGCTCCCAACAATATAGACGTTGCAAATGTAACAGCTGCAACAAATATGGGGGAGCTCCAGAAAAGGAATGTTATAAAGGCCTGAGAATAGAGGGCTTTCCTTAGCCACTTGAATTCTACACCTCGCATATCCTCCAATTTCACTCTGTATCTATCCTCCCAAGCTTGTAACTTAAGAATCCTCATGTTCCTTAGACACTCTGAAGTCTTCCTCATTCTTTCATCCTTGGCAGCCATTAACTTGTCTTGATAATTTTCTTGGACTTTTGCCAAAGGAACAGTAACAACAATGGATATAATTGTTGCAACCAATGTGGCAATGGAAGCAACTCCAACATTCTTATACAATATTGCAAGGGCAAGAATTATTTGCAAAGGAAGCATCCAAATGTCATGGAGATACCAAGAATAGTCTCCCACTCTTTGAACATCAACTGCCATGTAATTGACAATTTCTCCACTAGTGTGACTTTGTTTAGCTAAGCTCGAGAGCTTCAGCCCCTTCTGATACACCATTGCTGTTAGAGCTGATCTCACATGCATACCCAAAATGTCAACACCAAGATACCACTGTCGGGTTGTCAATGTCTCTATGAGCTTGGATGCAAAAAAGATTCCAGCAAGAACATAACCTTCATGAGGGAAAGTCTCCTTCCCTCCCAAATAATCAACAAAGTAACTGATCATGTATGGGCCCACATAGGAAACAAGAGTGTTCAACAAAGCAAATACTGCATTACAAGCTGCTTCCTTCCAGAATGACCTCAAAATTGCCCAAGCCAAAGAAGGTTGCTCTGATAGGTTTTCAGCCTTCATTTTTTCCCAATTTGAATTCAAAACCTTATAATTAGTCTTGGCTCGATCTTTTGGTGCAAGAAGGGGAATGTCCTTTAGCTCAAGCGGTCTCTTTGCGCCAATTGAAAGAAGTGGATTTAGCCAAGAAAGAGTGGCCAAACTAAAGAGCCCAGCACCACTATAAGGAGTAACCTTAAGACACCCTGCCTCTTCTTCAAGAAGCAATGGCTCCTGAAGGTCACAGTTTCTACACACTTCTATACCGGTCACACCTCGAATTGCAACAAAGAAAAGAAATGCAAGAGCTGGGGTTACAGCAAAATTGGCCACAACATGAGTAGACAAGTGGTTTGAACCATCTACAATGAATGATTTCCCATCAAGATACAAGGTACACAAGCAAATCAAAAAAGAAATAAACCACCATACTCTCAACAACAATGGGAATTTCTCAGACCTCTTAAATTTACAATGGAGAGCTGAAAAGCTCAATACAAACCAAGCTAAACCTTGAGCAGCAGGCAAGGCAAGATCATACCAATCCAGAATCTTCCCATCAACAGCCTCTCTTATCAAACCAAATCCATCCAATCCTAGCACCGAAACTTGCACAAGCAGCACATAGAAACAACAAAATACAGACAATTTAAACCCAGAGCCAATGATAACACCTTGAACTTCTCCATCATCACTAATGCTTCTCCTAATTGGGCTTGAACTCACAACAGAATCATCCTTAAGAAATCCAACTCGACCAACACAAACAGATATTTGCCTTGCAGATATTATGAAAAGGAACACCAGGAAAAGTGTCAAATTGATGCAAATGGAGGATAGTTCCAAAATGGGCAAACGTTGAATTGCTCTCAGAAGAGAAAAATGTGGGTGTTGTCCAGCAGATAATGAAGAAGAAGCTGTGATGCTATTGAGCAAAAGAGTGAAGCCCATTATTGAAAAAGGTGAGTTTTTTCCGAAGAAACGACCTGAGAAACAAGCGGAGTCGGTGCCTTTGTTGATGTGGTTGATGAATTAAGTAAGAGGAGAGATCAAATCGTGTGAAGAAGGGCATCTCACCATCTGAAGCAATGAAAGAGGCAAAACAACAACAACAACAACAAAAGATTATTTAGAGATAGAATATGCAGACACATTGCAAATGAAAACAAACAGATTATTATCTACACGGAAACCGAAGACAGAAAGCAAAAAAAAAAAAAACAAAACGATTCTTTTTTTTTTCCACTCTCTCTTTCTTATCTCTCAATATGTCATCTAACAGAAGGAGACAAATAAAGAAGACTAAAAATCAAAAGAAAAAATGAATGAAACCCATATCAGGAAACAATAATACAAAACAGAAAATTTAATTAAGCTGACCTGGGTTTTTGTCCTCTGATTAACCAGAAGATGATGGCGGCTCTCTTCAAAGCTCGCTTCTTTTTTTTCCAAAAACCAATCCTTTTCTCTGATATATAGAGGGAGCACCACTACACCAACATTTCCAAATCCGAATGCATGATCTTCGGATTAGACGCTGAGTATGCCTACAGGCTACAGCCTATAAGTCTCTTAGCATGTAGAATCTAGAGAAGGGAAAGAAGAAAACAAAAAAAAAGCTATGCAATTTGTGTGTGGCTCTCTCTCTCTCTCTCTCTCTCTCTCTCTCTATATATATATATATATATATATATGAAGAGAAAGAGAGAGAAAAGAAGCTAGAAATACTGCAGTGTCGCTCTGTTTCTCTTTTCTCTCCTCTTTTTCTGTTGTACACACGTTACAAAATCTTATTTCTATTTTAACCTTTGCAAAGCTGTGTTATTGTTTCTTGTACTCTTTGTTGCACTTACCGTGTGAGACTCTGGGTATTGACTAGGGATGTAAACGGATCGAATATCTGTTAGATTTAAGATACTTAAATCTGAATCCGATTAACTTTAATAATATCCTAATTCAATTAACTATCCAATTATTTTTATGAGTTTGTATATGATGCACTGACAGTGTATAGTTTCTATACATTGTCAATGCATCAGAGGTTGACACCTCATCAATAGGTCCTTATAGGCAAATTAAAAAAATTTATTTATATTTGCATATAAGGGCTTATTGATGAGGTGTCAACCTCTGATGCATTGACAGTGTATAGAAACTATACACTGTCAGTGCATCATAAATAAATCTTATTTTTATTTATGCTATCCGAACCCTAACCCTATAAAATATGAATACCCGTTTAACTACCCGAACCCGTTTAACTACTCGTTTATTAAGTCAAAGTTTGATTTTTAAATTTAAAATTAAAATTAATTTTAGAATAACTTAATTAAAACATTATATTAATAAATTTAATTTAACTCATAAAAATAAATTAAAGTTAAATAAAATATTAATAATAAATAATTTATATATAAAAAATATAAGTATTGTATTAATTAATTATTATTTATATATTCGAGTTCAAGTAGCGGATACCCTAAGGTAACTACCCGAACCCTATCATAACCCATGACGGGTAGTAATTTCACTATCCGAACCCTACCCGAACCCAATTATACACTACCCTAATCTTACTTAAACGGGTCGGGTAACATTGGATACCTGTTTATAGGATATCCATTGCCATCTCTAGTCTTGACCTGTTGGGATATTAGTCGATTGTTCAAGGCTTCTAATTTCTAGTTCGTTGTTTATATAAAAAAAAAGCATTCATATTTTCATACAGGTAAAGATTTAAGTGAAAGAGAATTAAATTAGAAAGAAAAGAATATTATTACATGCTGGAAAGGGAGGGCTGTAAGTTTTTAATATGTCGATGAGATCATGATTTAAAAAGAAACATTAGATCATGTTTTTTTTTTATTATGTGTGCATTTGTCTTGATGTTTTTGACAAGGACATGCTAGAAAGTTTTCGCCTTTATAGTGTGCTGGGGTGGTGTTGTGTTGGAGACGGAGGTCGTGTCTGATGCCATGCCATTAGATGTGCTTATTGGGCCGGGTTGACCCGACCCGGTTCGCAACCGGCTCGGGTCAACCCGACCCATAATCCGAACCGGTACTGTACCGGTTCGGAACCGGTCCGGCCCGGTATATTACCGGGCTGGGCCGGTTTTCATATTTTAGGTCCGGGCCCGGTAAGGGCCCGAACCGTTAAAAACTGAGCCCGTTAAGGGCCCGACTCATAACCGGACCGGTTTGAACCGGTCCGGTAAAAAAAAAAAGGAATATGACTGCAGTTGCACTACAGTGCAACTGCAGTCTTTGATGGGCAACGACCAAATCAATTAATTTTTTTTTAATTTTTTTATTTTTTAATTATATTTAAAAAAAAAGGCTTGGCTACCGCTGCGCACAGTGGCAGCCAAGCCTCTTGCAGACTTGCAGTTACACTGCAAGTCTGCAACTGCAAGTGCAATTGCACTGCAGTATGCAGAGCAGAGGCAGACTTGCCTCTGCTCTGTGTGACTATGTTTGATGGGCAACGGCCCATCAATCCTTTTTTTTTTAATTTTTTTTATTTTTTTATTCTAATTTTTTTCTATAAATACCTCTATAATCTTCTATTTTCATTTACATTTCTTCTATATTCTCTCTCAAATCTACTATCTATATTCATCTACTCTTATTCTCTTCACTCACATACTCTCTCAATATTCACTCAAACTCTCTCAAATTCACTTAAATTCTCTTATTCCAAATTTATAATATCATCATTTCCTTTCTAAATTTCATTTTTCTTTTTATTTTATAATTTTACAAATTTTACTTTTAATTTTCAAATTCTAATATATTATATATATTCCTTATTCCAAATTTATAATATCATCATTTTCTTTATAAATTTCATTTTTCTTTTTATTTTATAATTTTGCAAATTTTACTTTTAATTTTCAAGTTTCAGTTTTCAAATTCCAATATATTATATATATCATACATCTATTTTTTTAATTTTTAACATATATTTATTTTCAAAAAAAATATAAAAATGTCAAATTTCTTTCGTCGTTCATGCTCTGTTTCTCGACCTTTTGGTTCCACTGAAATTCCTAATTTGGGTGACGAATCATTTAATGAAATCGAACCCGATATTCATCCGGAGGAGGAGCTTCCTTTGGCGGCGCCATCGGTTGGTCGTGGTCGACGTGGAGGTCATGCTCAAACACAATCATCAGCTGCCACCACTGCTGCTACATCATCAAGGCCGAAGTTTAGTCGAAAAAAAACGAGCAAGGTATGGGAGTATTTCGATATTGTAGCAAAAGAAGGTGAGACGAATAAATATTGTGCTATCTGTAAATTGTGCCAAGGCATTTACTCTTGTAAGTCCAGTGGAGGTGCTGGCGGTACAGGTACGTATAAAAGACATTTAATTACTGCACATAAAATTAATCCTGATGCCGAAGAAGATGAAATTTTAGAAGGTAAACAATCTCAAATTAATACACGTGATGGTGGAAAAAATTTTATTTTTGATAATGTTCAAGCTAGACGTGGTTTAGTTAGATTTGTAATTAGGACTGAACAACCATTCACAATTTGTGAAAAATCAGGATATTTAGAATTTGTTTGTAACTATTTACAACCCGCATATAAATCTATTTCTAGACATACATTAAAAAGAGATTGCATGGATATGTTTAAAGAATATAGACAAACTTTAATTGATAAACTTAGTAATATTTCATCTAGTGTTAGTTTAACTAGTGATATATGGACTAGTACTAATGGTATAAGTTATCTTGTTATAACTTGTCATTGGATAGATGAAGATTGGTCCATGCAAAAACGAATTTTATCTTTAGATGTAATAAAAGAAGCACATAATTCATATACTATTCATAAATATATTACTAAAGTTTGTAAATTATATGGACTAGAAAATAATAAAGTTTTTGCTATTACTTTTGATAATGCTTCGAGTAATACTGCAGTTATTCCTAATTTAATTAAAAGTTTAAACCCTGTTATGCAAGGCATATTTTTTCATGCAAGATGTGCATGTCATATTATAAATTTATGTGTTCAAAGTGGTTTTAGTTCTAGTGGTACTGGTACTGGCATAGGTCCAATGATAAAATTAAAATTTTAGCAAAATGGATTCGCACACCAAGTAATAACCGTGAATGGAAGCAAATTTGTATAACAAATAATATACCTGTTAAAGCATTTCCACTTCCCGTGGAAACAAGAAGGAATTCACTTCATCGTTTGCTTTCTTCTATTTTACCTTATAAAGAACTTGTTACTCCTTTTTATAACAATTATACAAATAGCACACAATTAGTACTTTTTGAAGATGATTGGACTTTTATTGAATATTGTGTTGATTTATTATCTACTTTTAAAGATGCAACCGAAAGATTTTCAACTCAAATTTATCCAACTACACCGTATTTTGTTCCTATTATCTACACAATGTTTGATAAATTTGTAAAATTTAGGAATCATGAAACTTTAAGTTCTTTTGTATATGATATGGAGGAAAAATTTTAAAAATATTGGGAAATAATTCCTCCTATTTATTGTATTGCAACTTTACTAGATCCTAGTCAAGGTGAGGTAAATATAGAAATTTTTTTTGATTGTTATAAAGAATTTCTTGGTCTTGATTCTATTGAGGATCAAAAGTCCTCAATTAACAATCTTTTTTGAGAATTGTTTAATGTTTATGAAACAGAAAGGGAGCAATTCAACTTTAATCGAGAAGAAGAAGATTCATACGAAGAAACCGAAAGTAGCAAAAAAGGAAAAGGAATTTTAAACGCAATTAAGGAAGCAGCAAAGAAAAGAATGAAGCTAAAAGGAAAAGCGAGCGGATCGGGATCGGGATCAACAACTCGACGAAGTTCTAGCTTCAATGAGCTAGGATTTTTCTTAAGTCAAGATTTTTCTGTAGATGATAACTTTGATCTTCTCCAATGGTGGAAAGAAAACCAAAAACAATTTCCAGTTTTAGCTTCCATGGCCCGAGATGTTTTTGCGGTGCAAGTTTCTTCTGTTGCTTCGGAATTCGCATTCTCGACATGTGGAAGAATTATTGGAGACCATCGAACCACTCTTAATCCGGATTCATTGTGCATGTTAACATGCCTTAAAGATTGGTTTAATGCGGAATCGCGCAATGTCGAACTTGGAATGGCCAATGAATTTGCTGATAATAATTCAGAAAAGGAGGAATAAATTTCCAAGGCAATCCGTATAAATTATGAAGAGTAGAGAATAATCTTTTTTTTGTAAATTGTATGTAAAATTGTAAATAAGTTTAGTCATAGTGAATATTTTTATGGACTACGGTCCCGTGGTTTTTACCCTTCTAACTTTTGAAGGGGTTTTCCACGTAAAAAATCTTTGGTCTCCTACTCTCTCCTTTTTCTTCTTTGTTGTTGTTGTTGTTGTTATTATTATTATTATTATTATTATTATTATTACATACCAAATTAATTAATGTTATACTTATCTATGTTTAAAATAAATAAATATTTAAAATACAAAATGAATTAATATTTTAAAAACATATTAAATAAATGAATAAATAAATAAATGAATAAATATTAAGTAAATGATATTTCAAATATAATAAATTATTTTAAATGCAAAATGAATATAATAAATGAATATAAATAAAGATATGCAAAATGAATATAATAATAATATTCATAATATCATTATTTGTATTTTATCAAATATCATTTTATCATAATATTATATTCATAATATAACTTTAATTTATTATAACAATAATTTTATTAGATAATTTTATAATAGTTTATTTTTACATTATTGTTACATTAATTAAACAAATTATAATATAACTTTATAATAAATTATTGTTAAATTAAACTATTAACATTATTTATTATAAAAATAAATTTATTAGATTAAATTATTAAAATATATTAATATATATTAAAATAAATTAATATAAATTTTTAGAAATAAAAAGTCTAAAAAGCAAAAAAAAAAAAATGGACCGAACCGGTTTAAACCGATTTGGTCCAGTTTTTGAGGCGAACCAGTCCAACGAACCGGACCGGTTCGCCTCTTATAACAAATAAAACCGGTCCGAACCGGATCGGTTTGATACCAATTCGGACCGATTTTCTTATGATTAGGACTGAAATCGATGAAAATCGGTCCAAAACCGATTCGATCCGACCCGTAACCAGCTCTACATGCCATTGCCATGGCTTTAAAGCTCATTGTTATATTTTATTTCAAATCAAATAGGCCCCTTGGGATAATATAAATGGATTTTTATATATATATATATATATGATGCATTGACAGTGTATAGTTTCTATACACTGTTAATGCATCAGAGGTTGACACCTCATCATTAGGCCCTTATATGCAAATATAAATAAATTTTTTTTATTTGTCCATAAAGATCTATTGATGAGGTATCAACCTCTGATGTATTGACAGTGTATAAAAACTATACACTATCAATGCATAGTATATAAACTCAATATAAATTTACCTAAACTAACATAATGAATACCCATGATTACCTTCGAACAAAAAAAAAAGAATACCCATGATTACCCTCTTGATTGATTTTCACGGAATAAAACTGAGGCCAAGTCATGTCAAAAAACAAAAAGAAAAAAGCCACTAATGGGATCAAACTGTAAAGTTATGGGCGCCCGTCCTTTAGTCATTTGCTTTTCTTTTGCGTTGAATTCTATCTCCCAGATCACTTATCACTATTTTCCTTGGCAGTTCTTGTGAGAAAAAGATAAACATGATGACCAACAAAAACTTCGTTTGTTTCTTAGGAAGTGCGGTGTCTGGATCGATGACGCTCAAATCCTCCATCGTACGAATAGATTGATATTTTGTTTAAAATAATTATTTTACGAGAAACTTTATTCACACCTTTTTAATTTTTTAAAGACTAGACACATCATATATATTTAAAAACTTTATTATCAAAATCTCTCTCCTCAATCTTACGATCCACATCCTATTTTACCTAAATTTATTCCTAAACTATTCTCAACCTCTTCAAACCCACCCAACACACCCTAACACCAAAACCTCTATATTCATCTTTTCAGATTTCTATAAAACCTTCGAATATTTAAGTTTTACAAGAATATAAAGTAAGTCTAAAATTAATCTTCAATAACATTTGTTTACTCTTCATTTTTCGCATTAAAATGTTATGATTTGATTTTTTTTTTATGATTTTGGTCTGAGATTTTCAAATGGGGTTTTGATATTTTTTTTCTGCAAATAGAACACTACTGAGCCCTTTAGAGGTTGCGGGCAATGCTAGTAAATAGCACCCTTCCTCTTTGAAATAGAGGAAACAAAGCGAAATGTGAGAAAAAGAACAGAGAAAAACAAGCCGCACTTCACCCCACACCCCACCCTTCCTCTTCTCCCTCTAGTGGTGGCGTGGTTTGCTTTTGCTATCTCTCGATAGCAATCTTTGAAAATCCAAAGCATCCCTAGCAAAGAAATTTTAACAAAGCTAAAAAATTATGGTTATTGTAAAAACAAAGTAATCAGTCTAATGACTAATGAGTTTGCAATTCAGGCACTCCCAACCCACATTTTCATTAGCAGCTTATGCAGTTTTCACATAATTTTTGAAATTCTAATGCATTACAAATTGTCCTAAAATCTAAAATCTAAAATCTGAATCCAGTTGAGATAGCAAAGGCAACCTCAGAATCAAAATTTGCGTTGTTTTTTTACCAAGCTGTAACATTGCTCAAATGTTTACACCAAAAATTTTTTTTTTGCTGAAATGTAAGCTGACCATGAAGAGTCTAAAGGAATAAGCTTTGATGAAAGATTTATTTTTTTGTTTTGAGTTAATCAAAGATTTGATTTTAGTTGGACAAAGAGAGAGTTAAATCTCAAAAGATGAGTGATTTCTGTAAATTTTTAGGTTGAAGATAATGGTAAAATAATCATTTCATACAAGGATATTTTTGTAATAAAAAAAATTCATTAACTTAGGGTATGTCTAGCACCCAATAGGGTATGAATAGAATTCTTTTTATTTTATATATCACCGATAGAATTTTTTATTTTATAAATAAAATTAAAATCATAATATATATATTATTTTATTTACTTTTTATATTTTAATATTTTATAAAATATGTACTATAATCTTAACATTTTTTTGTGAAATAAAAAAATTCCATTGACAATATATGAAATAATTATTTTTTGTTTATATGGTCTTTATTTGTGTTTGTCAATTCATATCTATGTAATATAAAATATAAAAATTTGTGTTGTTTTATTAAATATAAAAAAATATTTTTATTATATTTTAATTTGTATATATTTATATTTTATATTTTTCATGTTGTTTTTAAAATTATCACACTTTTTTCGAGCATGCTTCCATGGATCATGAAAGGTTTATTTTCGGCCATTGATATCATTACATCTTTAAAGCTACTCATGAAAATGGAAGGCCAGATCTTTTTTGCTTTTAATTCTCCATTTGCTAAGGGAAATGAGAATGCATAAAAAGTTTGCACTTAGCGCTGGGAAAATGAGTCAATTTACTCTAAAAAATTAAATGTCATTTATTTATGTTGTAATTGAATGATATGTGCTTGATTTTGAAAATAATTTACTAATTATTAATAGAAATATATTAGAGTAACAATAAAGAAAATTGTTGGATCAGTTACATACTTACATTACATAAGAGTAATTTTTTTTCACATCTTTCTATTAAAGCAGATTTTTTCTTTTTGGTTACAACTTACAAGCAGATTGCTTGCTTGAAATATTATCTTTTAAGTTTTATTTAGTAAGAATGATGAAAACATAGAAAATTTGTTAATTCAATAATTAAATTTCATAATAACTTTCTTGCTTTGTAATTTAACATTAAATTAACAAACTTTTTTTTATTATCTTTTTTTTTTCTTTGCTACCAAACAAAGCATGAACAATACAGAACTCAACGTTCATCAGGCAGGACATCCAAGAACTTGTCATTTTTTTAACAAAAACTGTCTGATCTTAGAGAAAACTTAACAGTATTAACATGTTTGCTTTCAATTTCGGAAGATTAAAAAGCTGTCCTGTTTCTTTCTTGTTAAGGAAATTGCTTACTAAGGAGTAAGATAAAAGTCTTCTCGCTTTTTTGCATTAAATGGGTCTAGTTATTCATCTTTGAAGCAAATCTCCCAAACTTATTAAATATTCAACCAATTTTTAAAAACTCGCATTTATCACTCAAAGCTTACGTTTCCAATCCCATATTTTCTCATAGCAAAATAGCAAATAAATGGCATATATATACACACACATACACACACTTTGAACTTTAAACGTTAGTTTAAATAATTATATCATTGTATAAGTATTTAATTGAGCTACATCAAGATAATTTAATAATAGATTCGAATTCAACTTAACTTAAAAATTCTATATTCGAATTTTGGCTTGAGCTCAATTTCTCTTAATTTTTGAAGTTTGAAGTTAACAAAAAATTGAAATTGTTTGAGTTCAACTCGATAATTTTGATTTGTCAGTTTTTAACCATATATTATGATTATAAAATGATAAATTAATAATTAAATATTAAAAATAAATACTAAAAAAAATGATTAGACTCGTGAGTTGCTTAAACCAAGTATCAAAATACTCAACTTGACTTAAATTTTTATTTGAGTAACTCAAATTCAGCTAAAAAATAAATATGAGTTGAATTCAATTAATCATTTACTCGAATTCAAATAACTCACGATTAATTTGACTTATTTAAACAATTTTTTCACATCTACAATATAAAAGTTCTATAAATCTAAAATTTAAATTTCAAACACCTACCATTTTTTAATTCCAACCTGTAAACCATAACAAAATTTTTCAATCAAGAAAAAAAAAAAATTTTTGACATTCGAAATTAATACCAAGAAAAGTCAAAAAATTCGAGCACAAACAATTCCTTCACAAGGTGAACGAACTTAACTTTTAAACCAACCTTCATTGGCTTTTTGTTTGATTTACCTACCATACAACACTACATGTCAAACACAATCTCCCTTACCTTAGACCAAGCAGATTACAAATATTAAACGCCTAAGAATATTTATTGGACTGAGACTTGGAAATTTTGATTTTGACGATTACTGTTGCCAATGTTGCTGTATTATTTAGTCAATGTTTCTGACTTGCTGTATTATATAGATTGGACTAAAAAAATCAATCGCAATCAGCCTAATCAGCAAGCCCACGCTGCCACAAAGTTCCTACGACCACATATATGAATATGTCTACCAACTTTATGACTTGAAACAATAATTAATTCTTTTCGTATGTTTATAATTTGTTTTTTATATATTAAAAACTAATTGTTTGTAATTTCATAAACGATTTTAAAAAACTATCACAAATCTTACTTTTTCTTAAAATTTTTTAATACATCATAAGAAAACTTTAATACTTAAGAACAATTAATTCCCTTCATTTATTTAAAATTTGTTTTTATATATTGATATTTTCTCATATATTTGTACTATACCAGCTTTTATTATGGTTTGACCATACCAAATCACACAATTACAATTTAATTGGCTATTAGAATTGTTGAGTAGTTATAAGCTAATTTGATTGAACCAAATTACATTAAAATTTATTGTGTTTGTTTCTACTTTCTTTCATTTTTGTAAGAGTTTGAATTTAAAGATAATTTTTTTCCCAACTGTACAAAGGGAATGATAAATTAAACATGTAATAACAATCTTAAATTGAATCTACTTAAAGGCTTCGAATATAAAATATGATAATAAATTGTAGAATAAAATAAACTAACTTATATTTATGTGGTTTAAAACCAATCAAATCTTCCTATATTATAACTATAAAGTTATTAATAATTAAATGTCAAATTTTGGCCTAATAATTATTACCTTCCATTAGAAGAGTTTAACTTCAATGTTTGAATCTCGTTTTTCAAATTGTACCTAGCTGTGAAAAAAAATTATCAATTAATATTTTTATTTTATTTTAAATAAAGTTGATGATCAATTGAGCAATTTAAATAATTTAACAGTCCGAGGCATATGATATATCTAACACACATATATTTGTTGATGACTTTTTCTAATTTGGTGGTTTTTTATTTTTAATTTGTTCGTATAGTTTACAAATTTATAAATATCATTTAATTTTGGGGTGATAAAAATTATAAAATTATTATAAAAAATTGACATATAGATTTATTTTATTTTCAAATGGTTTTTTGCTACTAATATATAATGGATTAAGAATCCAGTTTAAAGGAAAAAAGAAAAAACGAAAGCTTGATATTCCCTCGGAAAGCCGTCTAGTTACGTTATTTTTTATTCAGTAATTTAAAACCAGCCGCTCGTCAAACCGACCACTGTACGAACGCCATAAAATGCGCTTGGTTTGGGTCCGTACGGTTGTCCTCTGCCATTTTCTTTGGTAAAATTCAGTTCAGCTGTTCAAGGCAAATTTGGTTTTTTATTTTGTTGAAAAGGCAAATTTGGGTTCTGGTTACTGGGACCCAACCAAATACGGCCCTAAACTATTGATATTTTCATTTTTTTTTAAATTACAGATAGGTTAAAATAAATCATTTTATTCATTTTATTGGCCAAATATTAATGAAAGATATTACTATCATGGTCAAAATTTTGGGTTTAATGGATTTATGAAAATTAATTTACCCATAATCTCTCAAGAATTCAAACTCGAAGCAGTTAAGAAATGATGGAATTTTTTTATCATTTGAATTGACATCCATTAATATCTTTTAATATAATATATAATTATTTTATACACCGTCAGTAAAGTTTTTTGATTTCATAAACGAGATTAAGATTATGATACATATCCTTTAAAATATTAAAAAAATAAAAAATAAATGAAATAAGATATATGTCATCATTCTAACTCCGCTTTTGGAATTATAAAACTCTACTGGCGATCTATAAAATAAACATTCTAATATAATTATATAAATAAAAATATATAAGTTTATATTTGATGCATTGATAATGTAGCTACCATATATTACCAACCAATCATAAAATACTACATTATTAATCAAAAAATTTGAAAAAATATAAAAAACCTTAAAAATAAATTAATAAAGTTAAAAAATATTTATTTTTAATGATTTGTATATTTTTTAATTTTACTCATTAATGATATGATACTTTACTGTTGAATGATAGTATATAGTAACTTATACACTATTAATGCATCAAATATAAACCTTAAATAAATATAAATAATAAATTCAATATATATAAGATAATTATATTATACATCGTTTCTCTGTTAGTAGAGTCTTTTTGACTCCACAGTCCACAAATAGTATTAGGATGATAACACATGTCCTATTTTGTTTATTTTTTAGGTTTAATACACAAATATACTCTCCATCTTTACTACAAAATGGAATTAAACCCTAAATGTTTAATTGCATGAAAATTAGTTCATTAAGTTTTATCGTAAGCAGTCAAGTACATTTCCGTTAAGTTCCTCTATTGTCATTGAGTTTCAATTGCTATGCAAGGGTAATAGCAGTTAAAGAATTCAACAGAAATAGATTTAATTATGTTATTTAGAAACATTTAGGTTTTAATTGCTTAAAATAAAACTTAATATATTGATTTTCATGCAATTAAACGTTGAGAGTTTAAGTCCATTTCATGATAAATGTTGAGGGCATATGCAGGTATCAAGCATTATAATATTTTTTAAAGGATATGTGTTATCATCCTAATACCGCTTGTGGCATCAAAAAACTCCACTAACGGTATATTATATATTAATATATATATATATATATATATATGAATTAATATCTCATACACCCTCAGCAGAATTTTTTAACTCTACAAGCAGAGTTAGGATGATGACGCATGTCTTATTTTATTTATTTTTTATTTTCTTAATATTTTTAAAAGACAGGTATCATCATTCTAACTCTACTTGTAGAGTCAAAAAATTTCACTGACGGTGTATAAAATAATTATCCTCTCTCTGTATATATGTAATGTTTTAATTCTAGCCGGTTACACAATTGTGTTTAGTTGTATTGAAATAAAAACTTAATATTTAATGGATAATTATCTTATACACCGTGTCACCGTCAGTAACATTTTTTTACTTCACAAGTGAGATTATGATGATGACACATGTTATATTTTATTTATTTTTTATTTCTTAATATTTTTAAATGACAAGTGTCACCATCCTATCTCCGCTAGTGGAGTTAAAAAATTTCACTGAAGATGTATGAAATATTAATCTGTTTTTAATTATGGATAATTATTTTATACACCGTTGGTGGCATTTTGTTACTCCACAAACGAGATTAAGATCATGATACATGTATTATTTTATTTATTTATTATTTTTTAAATTTTTTATAGAACATATATCATAATTTTAACACCATTTATGAAGTAAAAAAATTTCACCAATAGTATATAAAATAATTATTCGTTTAATTAATTGATTTCATTATATGATAAATTATTTAATGTGTTGTTAATAAAAGTTTTAGATTTCACGAAAAGGCTTAATGTAGATTCGCATATCCATTAATTATATTAAAAATTAAAAATAATAAAAGACGTCAGTCCCTTAACCATACTTGTAAAATGATTATATTTTTCATTATTTGGTTACATAATTCCGGCTGAACAGCAGAGCATAATTGCTTCCATTTTTTTTTCGTCAGTTGGGAAAAAAAGGGGTGACCGACGGCCCTGGAGCTGGAATGGAATATTTTGCAGTGACATGCTTTTCAATGAGGACCACCAAACATTTCCGAATTAAGTTTGACCCTTGGATCAAAGTTGGAGGGTACGGGTGACGCAGGAGGATTGTATTTTTTTTTTTTTCTGCCTATTCGTGGAAGATGTGGTGTGTCTTGCGGCCCAGTGCTAAATAATGTCTCAAATCAAACAATATTACTATAATTTATTTTAACTTATATTCAAATAAGTAATTAATTTTTAATTTATTTTTAAATAAATCTTAAACATAAACTAATAATTCGTTTAAGTTAATTACTTATTCGGATGAAAATCAAAAGATAAAAAGTGATGTTTATGCAATAAATTTTAAAAATTTACTTAAAAAAATTGAATGATTCAAGTTTTTTTTTTCTTATATTAACTTTTAATTAATTAATTAATTTATACGACTATGGTGCTTAAAACTTACAAGCTATATACACAATCCACGAAAAACAATAAAAAGTTCACAAGTTATGCAATACAATAATTATACTTCGTCAATCAAATACAAAATATCATCTCATTAATAATCAAAATTTGACTTAACAATTGTAGTCATTCTTTATGAGAAATTAAGTCAGATGTTTCGAATTTTTTTTCTTTCATCATGCAAGTGTCATGTCCCGATCGCTTAAGCTCAGTAACATGTGGCCTTAGGTGAGGTTCTTCCGACCTTACTGCACCTAAGTCAGCCTACTACAACCTCCAAGAGGTGTGCACGCTAAAGGAAAGCTCTAAGGACCCTAAAATGGCTAAAGCCGATAGCACCACCCACATAGACTGGCGGAACTAAGCAGAAACAGAAGGCAAAAATGGCAGAGGAAAATCAGGAGTATATTATTGAAAAAGGAGACTATACAAGAGTTTTAATGAAAGGGGAGGGTGCCCCTTATATAGACAAACCCTCTAAAGCATGCTTGGCTATCATGAAGCCAAGTGTATGGTTTCTAGGCTATCTGTACAAGCTATCGCTGACATAGCAAAACCTAGGACTGAGATTTGCAAGAGACAGTGGTCACCGCTTTGCACACTCTCTCAGTCTCGGGACCTGATGTGCCTGGAAGCGTGGGATATGTTGAGGGCGTTCTAGCAAGACATGACATTCTCCCCCATTTGTCCTAGCGACCCCCCTGTCGCTTCTGTCCGCCTCGCGCGAAACTTCTTGACCTGGTCGAGGAACTACCACAGTGCCTGTGCCGATTCCCACCTCGCCTCACTATCAGGCAACCCCTTCCACCGAACCAAGTACTCTTGCTGAGGTTTGTGGCATTGGTGCAGTATCAACCCATCAGCCAATGTCTCTTGGACTTCCCTGTCATGGGCAGTCTTCACCCTAATAAGCACTTACCTTGACATTGTTCGGGTAGCTCACCTCTTCTGGTTCGCCCATTTCTTTGACCCCTTGGCTGCCTTGGGCAGGCACGCCCTGGCTAGGTTTGTCCGCTCCTGCTATACCTTGGTTGTGGAATCTCGGGAAGAGCTTTTTCTGATTTGGGTGACCAGAGATCCCTCGAGCAAACTAATTGTGGTGACATCTGGTTTGTATTTAAGGGCATCGGCGACCCCATTGCCTTTCCCATATTTGATCGCCATTTCGGAGTCGAACTCTGCCTAGAATTTGTGCCGCCTAGCCTGCTTGGGCATCATCACATCCCTGAAGTCATCCAACACTTCCAGCACTTCAGGTGGGGTGTTGTTGGTGATGACTGGAGAATCTTCTCTCTTCGGCACGGCCAGGTATGAACTCCCATCTTGGCGAGCTCCTTTGGTGACTTGCATTGCCGACATCACCTTGACTCTAGGCCCCTCCACTCGCCTCACGGGGATAACACATTGGCGACGGCGATCAGCCACACATATGCAATCAGCGAATGGCACAAAAATAGCGTTAATTCGATCGAGGAAACTTAAGCCAATAACAAAGTCATAATCATCAATGGGAAATACATCGATCGTTTCACAACCCTTCCATTCGGCTAGTTGCACTTCTACTCCACGTGCCTGCCTGTGATCGGTGCCTCCTTGGAATTCACCGTCTTAATGGACCCCTCTTCTCTGGCAACCTTGAGCCCCAAATTTCTGGCGACCCGATCTGACATGAACAAGTCAGACACGCCCATGTTGACTAAGGCGTTCAACCACGTGCCCGCTGTTGGATTATGCCCTTAGAACCATTCATTAGATGATTGACTTTGGCATTTTTTTATGTATCATGACATTTTATTTATCATAGTTCATTATTATATTTGTCTTATAACTGCGTAATATAATCTTATATAATAATGTCCTTAGAATAGTAATAACACACTATTCTTAAAATATCCCTAGTCAAGTATTATTGTGAACAAGGATAACAATGATACGATAAGACTAGTATGTGGTTGACTGATGACCATTGTCATGGATATAGGATATCAAGTCATCACATAGGTACATGTTAGAGAACTATGTACTGGATCGACCCTCCATGAGAACGTTACATGGATTGTTATATGAATGTCATAAGCGATTCTCATAGTGATGATGGTGTATGTGATCCTTTGACTTGAGATCATCAGAGATCCCAACATAGAGAATTGCATACTTTAATGCTGCTAGATGTCATTCGTAACAGGATGGACTATAAAGGTAGTAATTGGGTATGCCTTGATCTATGTAGAGGGATGTTGAGTGATCAAGATAGGATTTATCCCTCTTATATAACAAGAGTGATGTCTTGGGCCCTTTGATAGAGTGAGACTAAGAAATGCATGGCCGTGCTCGAATAAGTCAATATGAGATATTGATTTTATTTGTTTAATTAGTCTACTCAGGAATCAAGAAACGCTGATTAGACTATACAAGTGTGACACATTCCATGACTTGTGTCTAATCAAGACATCATAGGATAAAGGGATTAAACTACATGGTAACATCTATCACGAGTAAGGTTATGTCGAGTCATTGACATTCTCGTTACATGGGTAGCAATGATGTGTTGCTAGATACCGCTCATTGCCTGTGACAATTTTGTCATTGCCATTGTTTTGAGAACCTATTGGGTCGCACACTTAGAACGGATCAATGAGGAGCTTAATTAATCCTATTCTGTATTGAATTAAGGATATATCTAATCCTATTCTGAATTGGATTAAGAATATATCTAATCCTATTCTAAGTAGGATTAGAGTTCTGTTTGGCAGTAAATTTTAGGGTAAAATTTACTGCCTATAAAAAGGATGTTTTTCCAAAAAAAAACATAGCCGCACTTTTAAAAACAGAAAACAAAAACATTCCTTTTAATCGAAGCTAGCAATTCGGTTATAAGGAATTAAAAAGCTCTTTAAGGCTTCTGATCGTGAGACGTTCAAGAGTCGTGAGATCCGTTCGTGTGGATACCGTAGAGGCAGGAACGAAAAGTTGCTGCTTGTGACTCGACCAACGACAGAAAATTCAGAGAAAACGTCAGGTAAAATCTCGAAACCCTAATCAGGCAACTCTCCGAATCGATCTTGGTGGAGGCCGAATGATTTAAATTCCGCTGCGTGTTGTTTCGGTTTCCTTCACCCGCCACCAACACATTGGCGAACATAAGCCCTTTCCGTGGGCAACCTCTCCTGGTCTTCACGGCGTTTAGTACCATCGCCCCTAGCTTTAGCTCCTCATGTTGGCGACCTCTCTCGGTCTTCCTGGCATTCGACACCATCGAGCCCATCCTCAAAGCTTCCCTATCAGCTTCCTTCTCACCTTGGGCGATGGCGACCAACTTGCCAGTCCTAGGCTCTGTGTGGCCCATGACACAGGAAGCAAGCCATTGGCGACCTCTCAACTCGCTCTATTTGCTCACCCTTCTTGGTTTGCCAATTCCTCTTGCCCTCGTCCCTAGAGGACTTCCATTTGTTTAAGCGGGGCAGGCTGTTGCTACTCGAGCTCTCGGCTTCCCCATCTTTACTATTGAACTTGGCTTTGGGAGACTCGGGCTTGTCTTGCCTCAGGAACAACACCAGGGCCTCTACAGCGGCGATCACCTGATTAAGGTTCTGGACGCCCATCCTCTTTAATTCTTGCTTTGCCCAGGGTTTGAGGAGTCCATGAAAGAGAAAAAGGCCTCCTCCTCGCCAAGTGTGGGGATCTGTAGCATCAACTCTTGAAACTCCCATACTTCAGCCCTATGTGTGAGCCTTCTCAGCTTGGCTCGGGCTTCCTCAGCAGCATACTCTGGATAGAACTGCTGTTTGAACTCCCTTTGGAACATCTCCCACGTCCCGATCAGTATTCCTCCTTGCCTGGAGTCCTCATGTCGCCTACGCCATCACAATAGGGCAAAATCAGAAAGGTACATGGAAGCGGTACTGACCTTGGTGGCATCCTCCAAGATGCTCAAGGCGCTGAAATATTGCTCCATCCCCATAAGAAATTGTCCACGTCTTTGGCTGAACGGGTCCCCTTGAACTCCTTTGGTTTGGGAACCTCCAATCTCACCCTAGGTGCCATGGCCAACAGGCCTCCCCGATGGTACCTTCACAAGCAGTGAGCCTCCTCTTGAGCTCTTCCACCTCCGCTTGTAAGGCTACAGCTACAGCCTCCAACGTTGAGTTCCTCTAGGCAACCTGGTTTACTTCCTCGCCCACCTTCTCTTGCATCTCGTCCACCTTCTCTCGCAACTCTTCTTTGAACTCCTTAGCTAAGGACACTTCTTCCTAGCGGTCCTTCATCTTATCCTAGATTTTGACCATGGCCAACTCCACTTTGGCCAACTGTGTCTCAGAGGCTACTTCTACCTCCTTCACGGTAGTCTTTTTGCCCTTGCCACATCCCTCTCGTGGCTCCTGTCCTTCAGGATGTTGTGGTGCTTCTGAACTAGCCATTTTTCTGTTGTTTTTGGCTGCTGCGAGACCTGCTCTGATACTAACTGTCACGTCCCGATTGCTTAAGCTCAGCAACGTGCGGCCTTAGGTGAGGTTCTTCCGACCTTACTGCACCTAAGTTAGCCTACTACAACCTCCAAGAGGTGTGTGCGCTAAAGGAAAGCTCTAAGGACCCTAAAATGGCTAAAGCCGGCAGCACCACCCACACAGACTGGCGGAACTAAGCAGAAACAGAAGGCAAAAATGGTAGAGGAAAATTGGGAGTATATTGCTGAAAAAGGAGACTGTACAAGAGTTTTAATGACGGGGGAGGGTGCCCCTTATATAGACAAACCCTCTAAAGAATGCTTGGCTTTCATGAAGCCAAGTGTATGGTTCTTAGGCTATCTGTACAAGTTATTGCTGACATAGCAGAACCTAGAATTGAGATTTGCAGGAGACAGTGGCCGCCGGTTTGCACACTCTCTTAATCTCGGGACCTGATGTGCCTGGAAGCGCGGGATATGTTGAGGGCGTTCTAGCGGGATGTGACACAAGCCTTAAAAAATTAATTAAAACAATTATTTTATTGATATTTATTTTTAAAAATTTACATATTTAAATTTTTTTTATCAATGAACTGATATTTTGTAATATGATTAGCATACGCTATTTTTGCATCAAATTTAAAATATAAACTCACCTAAAGGGTTTGTATTTTGGTAAATATACTTAAAATATAATACTAGAGTAATATTAGTTTGATTTTTGGATAGTATATCTTTATTCTAAGTTATTATCATAATCAGATAGTACATTCGATGAACTGACAACTTGATAAATATAAAGAACAATAACAAACTATATAAATAATAATTATAAACTAAACTTAATCTCACATTTGATGAGACTCAAACCTAAAGCTTGAATATCGTAAGACTTTCTCATTGTTACTAAGCTAAGATCTTATTAATTTGTAATTTTTTTTGTTCATTTATTTAATTTTCAATTATATTATTATTAGGATAAAAATGATAATTTAACAGTACAAAATTAACGTGTTTCCATTGTTTTGGGAGGCAGATGGGCGACGATATGACGCACACGTGCAGGAGGTGACAGTGCATGCGGTGGCAAAACCACGTAATGTAACGTAAATAATAATAATAATAAGTTAAAGGGTAGAAAATTCTGTACATCCATTGTTGCCTTTTGAGGCTTTAACTTTCACATTAATGCATATTAAAATCGTCTCTAGGCTGCCATTAAGCTGCCAGCCGCTAAGTTTAGTTTAGACCTAATAACATCTGTCATTTCTTTTGTTTGGGATGGGTTTTGTTTATTTTTTATAGTTTATCCAACTTTATCAAACTTTTAATCAGCTTCAACGTAGTTAAAATTCAAATTTTACATCAATTATATATACGGTTATTAAATCATTATCAAGATTAACCATTATTTAATAAATTTAATATATATTTTTTAAATTAATAAGTTAATAGCAATCCATCATCCATATGCGATACATATCATTCTTAACAATTTTCTATCTTATCTTTTGTTTATGATCTGAACTTTAAAGAAACTAGTATTATTAATTGGCAATAAAAAGCATGTGCATCAGCATGCCTTTTTTCTCTCAGCAAGATAATAAATCAAAGTATATTCTTGTATTCCTCCCTTACTCCCAATGCACACATAATTAAATCACATTAAAACACTAATTTTTATTCTTTTGAATATATTATATGGCAGCGGTAAGATTTAAGCAAACTCATTTATACTAAAAAACAAAGTTGTTTATGGCACGTTTATGTTTAAAAACAAATTCATTTATGATTCCTTTATAAAATTATTTATCGATTAATTAAAATATTATTTATAATTTATTTATAGTTCATGAATAAACCTTTAACCATTTTCAAATTCAAATTCAAATTTGTTTAATTTCACATTTATATAATTCATTTAATGTTCACAAATAAATTTATTTAATTTAAATAAATCAAACTCGATTATATCATATCTTAAATGATCTAAACTCGATCATTATGTCTAAAATCGGATAAAAAAATGCGTACAAACTCAAATTGAACGAAGCCTGATGTTATTCATTTTAGTAGAAAATTAAGGGTGAGGTTTGAAAAGTCTACAGCTCTGGCGGGGACATTAACATCGTTGCTTGTCAGGTTTGGTGCGGATAGAGATGTCTACGCCTCAACCGGGGTCCAGAAACAGTGACATCGCGGCTTGGACTCGGGCGACAGAGGCGCCACCGTCCCACGTACTTTCCAGCCTAGACCCTAGATAGTTCCGAAATTGTACGTTGTGGCTTGTAAGATTCATCATGGCAATTGCTATCTCTCGAGAAAAAAGGGTATGAAATGGATTTGATTTGAAGGACCACCAACACTTTGACATTATCCTAAACCTTGTTTAATGTATATGACATATACATGTAAAAATTAAATTTGAAATGAATAAGACATTAGCCTGATGAACAAGTTTATATATTCCAACATAAATTATTTTGTTGTAATATTTTATATTGATACACTTTTTTTGTTTACTTGAGATATGTAATGGGGTATGTCTGCATACTGATTAAATTTGAATTAAAAAGACACTTCTTATGTATACATATTGGCTTAAATTGATTTAAATTGATACTTTAAAATTTAAATTATTAAATTTTGTGGTTTTATAATTTAATTATATGCATTAAATTTAGAGGAATTAAAATCATATTGTTATTTATTTATTTATTGTATTCACCAATCACCATTTATATATATATATATATATATATTTAAATCAAGAGGTTTATCGTAAATTTCATCACAATCATGTGAAATTAATAGACATTTTAATGTTAGAGTTTCAATTTCATTAGTGCTTCAGGGGGCCTTGGCCCTCCCCCTCCCCATACCCCTTTAATGTGTGTACATATTTATGTTTAAAATTGAACTGGTACTTTAAATTAAAATTATTAATTTTTGATTTTATAATTTAATTATATGCATTTTTTTGGAGGGATTAAAATTGCATTGTTATTTGTTATTTATTGTACTCACTAATCACCATTTATATATATTAAAAATCAATAGGTCACAAATTTTAAATCATAATCATGTGAAATTAACAAATATTTTAATGTTAAAGTTTCAATACGATTAGTGCTTAGGGGGATCTTGGCTCCCGTTGCCCAAAATTTCGAAACCCCTTTAATATGTATGTTAAATAAATTTAAATTGGTACTTAAAATTAAAATTAGTAATTTTTGTGGTTTTATAATTTAGTTATGTGAATTAATTCTAGAGGAATTAAAATCACATTACTATTTGTTTATTTATTATGTCCACCAATTACCATTTATAAATATTTAAAATCATTTTACATTACAATAATGTCAAATAAACAAAAATTTTAATGTTAAAGTTCCAATTTTATTATTTTAAAAGTATAATATTTTCTTTGTTTTGATAAAAAATATTATTTAATGATTGGTTTATTTATTTTTTATTTAAGTTTTAAATTACCAAAAACAATCAAGAAAAAAAAACAAAGAATAAGAGTAATTGAAAATCTAATTATTCTTAAAAGTCTAATGGTGTCAAAGTAACATTTTTTTTTTTGGTCACAGTCGTAGTAACATTTTTATTTAATAGTTTTATGAGCTTATTGCTCTTATTGGTATATTTTACACACACATATATTCCTATATTATCTTTTTTCAAAATAAAAAATATTTATTGTACCAATTAAAAAAAGAAATGAAGTATAATTAATTTAAGACTTCTATTAATAAATAAAATATCACTAAACAAAAGAAGTTTGATAAATCACCACTCTGATCTGTTGTTTTTATAGTTATGAGCTCTCTTTTCACAACTAAAACCAAAATAAATTAAACCATCTTTTTTCGAAAAGAATCTTTTTTATTATTCTAAGGAGACTTTTAGGAAAGAATAAATCGATAATGTTCGGTGAATTTAATTTTCCTGGTATAATTGAATGTATTATTTAGGATAATGTTCAGAATTTTCTGCATCATTATGCATGTGCTATCTGTGTCTGGCACTCTGGCCGGAGCTTGCAGCTTCTGCAGGATTAAATCAAAAGATTAAAATGCAAATAATATGTCACAAATTAAAATGAAATTCAAAGATAATTAAGTACTCTTAATGCACTAAGATATAATAAAATTATGTCCAGGAACCAATATTAATCGTCAGTAATATACATATGCATATATAAATGGTGATATTAATTATAATATATATATATATATATATATATATATATACTAACATTTACATACTGTCTAACAAGAGAAAACACTGCTAATGGGAGTAATTTTAAATAATATTATCAACATTTTTTTATCAAATAATTAAAAAATTATGATATGCTAAAAAATTTCAAATCAAAATCAAATAACCCTAATTCCCGTCTTTCTCTCTCTTCAAAAAGTTTAGGAATGGAGAGGAATACTCCTTCTTTAAAGTCAAAAGTAGCCACCAACTCATTTTAAGATTTACGAAATCATTGGACTTTTACCTATAAATTTTTTAGACTTATATATCACCTATTAATAAAAGATCAAGAAGATTTGAATCTTAACATTTTGCAAAAAAACTTTACCCATTTACGTCAATCTTTATTGATTAATTCTCGGCTCTAAATATTAATATATAAACAAACAATATTAAAATTTTGTGGTCCTTTTCTTTTCGAATAAGAAGCATCAAGTTATCGAGACATGTGCATTAACTGAGATTTGTTTGCATTATAAACTTAGGGGACGCGCTTGTACTGCATGCTTTTACACCATGTAAAAAACTTGATGAAAAATGTGACAAAGAAAAATATAAATTAAGAAATATTAATGTTACATATATATATCCTCCATAGCTAATGTGATAATTTTTTTCCTTACTAATGAAGTGCATAACGAGAAATCTCTTTCAACTTGTCTGAACATGTACTATTGCTCAGATTTTGGATGGACATAGTACACTTGTCAAACAAAATAAATCCCTTTCTTTTCAGTGCCATGCATGAACCATGATGATTTTGAGGTGCATTGCCCTTGTTATTGTCTTTATAACAAGAAACAAGAAACTCGCTATAAGCCTATAGCTTAGGTGGTTGGTTCACGTGGTGGTTGTTGGATTTTGGTGTTGATCATCAGTTCCAGGGACCCTCTATTGCTTGTCGGAACTGATACATTAATCTACAACCAAATAAATTAGAAATTGTTTGCATTAGTAATTGATCTTTCCACGCTTCAATTTCCAGGCTGTGCTCCAGTTCCAAAGATTCAGATAACTGACAAAAGCACGTGAAAAATGATGCATGTTTTCTTATAATCTTGAATTTTGGGTCATCTCAGGAGTCAAGGCTGAGGGCATGCATGGTTTGGGTTTCAGGGCTTTTGAATAAATAATTGCTAGCTAGCTAGGTTATACCTACAATATGTATAATTCTTGGAAATCTGGCATTGGAATCTAATGCGAAGGTTGTGACTTGTGAGATAGAATGCACGTTTTGCACAAACAAATGGTTGGAATATCTTCATCTAGCAACTTTTTGGGTAAACAATGTCTGAATAAAGGTTGTCAGTCTTGAATAGTCTCTCTATACCACGTTAATTTCAGGTACTCCACAAGAGTCAGATTCTCCTCAAAATGTTCATGGCAAAAGCAAAACACCGAAGAACGTTTTTTCTCAAAGGTCCAAATCATATTGTCAACATAAATGTGACTGTTCTGGTAATATCTCATCTTCATTGCACAAGTATTTGCCACTTAACATGAAAAATTCTCAATCAATTTCTAATGTAAAATTTACAGCACTGTAAACTCAAGCACATACCAAATCATTCATTAATCAATGCGTAAGGCAAATAATATAACGATATTTATATCAGCTCGGAAGCATTGCTAATGCTTGAATATTCTCCATGACAGAACTGGAATCAGATTCTACCCTCCACTAAATCATGCAGAAAGACAGGCTCCTAGGATTTATTCTACAGCAGTTAGATGAATAATTCCCTTTTGCCATAGCCAGGTTTAATTTTCTGAACATGCCGTGGAGGAAATTCCAGCTTATGAATATGCTGGGAGTGATTCCCTTTGCGTCTATTCTGGACTCGTGGAAAGGATATAGTGCCTCCTACTTATCTTCAAAAGGATACGCAATTATCAGGACGCCTTTCTTTTTTGTGGCATGCTAGGCAGCTAGTGACCTACACACAAGTGGTTGAGGTTGATGCAGCACCCACCGAAGCCTCAGAATTTTAGATATTCTGTGTTCTGACTCGGACTAACGGTGTCCACACAGAACACTTGGATAATGACAGGTGCTGTAATATTCAAAAAGGAGGCCGCGCCGTACGTGGTGGTGGCAGTGAGGGGTAAGCGTAAGGGGACAAGTTTAACTGACAAAAAAAAGAACAAATGGGAATAATGATACAACTGAACTCCAGATGGGCTTAGCCCAAAAAACCTCATTGCGACATGAGATACTCAAGCTACAGTGTTATAAGCAGTGAGCTCAATTGGAGACAGAATTCTTCGGAAAAATAAAAATTTTAATTTTATTACAAGGTAAACACAAATACATATGATAACAAATATAAATTTAGTGTCTATAAGCTAAAATTATATTAAATGAATAGTAAACACATTAGAATAAATGTAAAATTAATATAAATAAACCTAATTTTGATGCAAGATGTTCTTAAATTTTTTATCATGTGTTCACATTTATTGATACTAATTTTATGTTTATTTTCATATATTTACTATATTTCTAGTATATTTTATGGTTATTGACACTAAATTTTTGTTTATTGTTATGTGTTTACTTGACCTTCCGGTAATGTCTAAAATTTTAATTTTACACTACTAGTTTTCATGCCAGGACCGTTTTATTTTCTATGGCATTTTAGACACCCACTGACCTACAACTTTTGCTACGTTTAGATGCTTGGTTAGAACCAATGCGGTGTTCACTACTACTTGTAAATTCTTTTTATTTTATTAAAAATTATATTTGTCGTAACGGCTTCGCGCTCGACGATTTTCGAAAAAGCGTTTAAAAAAACAAAAATGGGAGTCGCCACCAATCTTTTTTATTAGGTGTGATTGACCACCTGAAAACATTTATCTTTTCAACAAACTCTCAAAATTAATTAAGTTTTATTAAAAAGATAACCTTTTGGTCTGCGAAACAAAAATTTGGTTCGGGGGTACGGTTACGCGTGGGGAAGGATTAGCACCCCCACGACGCCCGTTAAAAAACGGTACCATAATAATCGTGTGTTATCCTTTTTGTTTTAATAAAATGATCTTAATTTAATATTTAAAATTAATTCCTTTTTAATTCCGACCTTTTATTCAAAATCATTATTTATTTGCAAATTCATTTTATTTTACTTTATTTTTCGAAAGTAAATGTGAACTTTTTTGTATTGAATAATTAAATCAAATACTCCAATACTTTTGGCAGCATTTGAAATAATTTTCCTCACCTAGAGATTTCTTAAGAATCACTACTTGTGACTTCTACAGAATCTCATCCTCGGAAAATTCGCACTTGCTTCGAAAATTAAATGGATGCACATGATGTAAACAGATAGAATATGATGCAAATGAATTTTTATTTTCAAATTTCATTATTTATTTGTTTATTTATTTATATTTCTTTGTTTTTTTTAAAAAACTTATTCATTTTCTTTTTTTTTTAAAAATTTAAATTATTGAAAAATTGTATTAAATGTTCCAATACTTTTGGCAACATTTAGTACGACTCTTCTCACCTAGGGATCAGCTAGGAATCACTACTTGTGACTTCCATAACATCCCATCATCGGACCTCATTTTAATTTAATTTAAATTTTCTTATTAATTTTAAAAGAACTTATTTATTTTCATTTTTATAAAAATAAAAATTATTGAAAAATCATACTAAATATTCCAATACTTTTGGCAACAATTAGTACGACTCCTCTCACCTAGGGATCAGCTAGGAATCACTACTTGTGACTTCCGTAGCATCCCATCATCGGATGATAGCTTTTACCTCTCATGAATTATTTATCTTCATTAATTCTTGTCTTCATTTATTTAGGTTTATTAACTTAATTCTTTTGTCGTCATCTTTTATTAAAATCCTTTTACCATTTCTTTGGTTAATTTAATCACCTTTGAAACTTTATTATTATTATTTTTTTTTTATTGGTTTAATTATTTTGTATTCATATATATCTAAAATCCCTTTTATCTTTTATTAATTTTTCCCACCTATCTCCATTACCTCTTTTGTGTTTATTAATCTTCAACTAATTAGTATTTTTCTAAATATTCTTTATTACAAAATATATTATTAATATTTTTAAAATAAACACGAATTTGAATCTTGAGAAATTGAATCGAATATCCCAATACTTTTGGCGACGTTCGATAAATTCCTCTCACCTAGAGATACTCGAAGAATCACTACTTGTGACTTCTACGATATCTCATCATCGGATTTCATGCTTACTTTATCCATTTATTTTATTATTATTCTTCATTTATTATTATGGTTTTTTCCTTAACCCACATTTCACTTATCTAATAAAATTTAATTTCCATTTTATATAATTTATCCATATACATTTTTATATATATATCTATAATATATTCATATGTTTTAAAGCTATACATTTTATATATCCATATGTATATATTTTACACATTTATTTACATACATTTCAAACCATATATTTATACATATTTTTTTTATATTTATTAATATATGTATTTTATGAAATCTATATACTTTAAAACTATTTATTTTACATATTTTATTTTCATTTATCTTTTCTTTTAAAACCATGTATTCATTTTATTTTATTCTATTTTTATACTATTTATTTATTTTGTGCTTTGTTATATTTTCTGTTTTATATTTATTATTATTAATTTAAATTTTTTTTTTGCCATAATTAACAAATAAATATGGAAATAAAAGTAAAAACAAAGAAAAGAAAAAAATATACCAAACGGACGGGTCGCGGACGGGTCGGGACGGAGCGCGGGTCGCGGGTGGAGCGTGGGTCGGCACGCGGGTCGCGCGGATCTCGGGTCGGGTCGCGGGTCGGCGCGCGGGTCAGAGGCTCAACACGCACCGTTTTGGTGCTCTATAAAAGCCCCATTTTTTTATTTTTTTCTCATTTTCACCGGCTTCTAAAAAAAAAAAATCCCAAACTCTCTCAGCCTCCCTCTCCCCTACGGGCGATTTCCGGCCACCGTGTGCCGCCGTGCGCCGGTCGCCGGTGATGCTCCCGATGGCCTAAAAACCCTTCCTTCGACTCCCTCTCCTCAGATCTGGGCTCCGTTTACCTTAAAAATCCCTCTAACCCTAAAGATCTACTCTCCGAAAGCCCCTTTTTTCCCTTTTTTTTTGTGTTTGTTTGTTTGTTTTTTTTTTTTGGGTTGGATCTGGTTGTTGAATCGTGTTGTGGTCTCTGGTTGTTGTTGTTTGGTTTGTTTTTTTTTTGTAGGTACGAACGGGACTTAGATCTCAGATCTGGGATCTGGGTTTCTCGGGTTCTAAGGTTTCTCGGGTTTCAGATCTGGGTTAGGGGGTTTGCTTTGGCTTGGGTGGTGGTGTTTGGGGGGTTTCGGTGGTGACGATGGTGGTTGTGATAATGGGAGTTTTTTCTTTGGCTTTCGGTTCCCCTTTTTTTTCTCTCTGTTTCTGTCCGAAGAAAAAAATCCGAAATCTCTGCTTGGGGTCTTTTTAAACAACGTTGAAGCTCCCCCTAGCCTTTCAGAATCACCGAATCGGTAGGCTTCTGTTGGCGGGATTCACGGGATGGGGTTCCTGGATCTGGGCTGGAGGATGAGGCGCCGGCGTTGGAGTAGGCACCGGCAGATCTGGGATTTGGTATCTGAAGCATTTAATGCTTCTGTGACAAACGGGACTGATGATGATGATGACAATAATAATAATAATAATAATAATAATAATAATAATAATAATAATAATAATAATAATAATAATAATAATAATAATAATATTAAGATATCAATAATAATACATAATAATAATAATAATCACAATAACAATAATAATAATAGTAATAATAATAATAATGATAATAATAATAATAATAATATTAATAAAAGATAATAATAATAATAATAATAAGAGATAATAGTAATAAAACTAATAATAATAGTAATATGAGCAATAACAAAATAAACCAGAAAAATGAAAATAAATGAAAATAAAAGAAAATAATAAAAATAATAACAAAATTTTGTCAAAATAATTTGTAAAATCCGGACAAAATTAGGTGTCTACAGCTGCCCCTCTTTGCTTATTGCTGAGGATCAGGAATAAAGCAAAGATAATAGACAACAATTTTGTCCAACTCAAAACTTAATCTTTCTTCTTCTCTCCTCTTTCTTTTTTTCTTTTTCTCTTTTTTTTTTTTTCCATCTTTTCTCCCCCCCTTTTTTTTTATAACAAAGGTAACAAGATTTTAAAATTCTTCCTAAAAATGTGCTCCTCTTGCAGCAGAGGCGATGATACTTTAAAATTTTCTGAAAATGTGCTCCTCTTGCAGCAGAGGCGATGAAACTTTAAATTCTTCTGAAATGAGCTCCTCTTGCAGCAGAGGCGATGGAACTTTAAAGTTCTTTCTTGAAAATGCGCTCCTCTTACAGCAGAGGCAATCAGACTTTAAAATTCTATTTTGAGAAAGCTCCTCTTGCAGCAGAGGCGATGGAACTTTAAAGTAATAGTAGTTTTTTTTTTTTTTGTTTTTCTTCTCTCTTTTTTTTTTTGCATTTTTTTATTTATTTTTTTTTATTTTTGAATTTCTTTTTCTTCCTTTCTTTTTCCTTTTTTTTTGTTTTTTTTTTGTTTTTTTTTTAATATATATACACATAAATATATACATACTTAACAATATTTCTCTTACTAAAAGCTCTTCACTTTAGCATCAATCAATGATTTTAAGATTGCATCCAAAGAATTTCGAAACCATACTCGAATAACTTAGAATTTGTACCTGAAAGATTTGAGATTTGTGTCCGGAGGACTTAAAATTTTGCCCGGAGGACTTGGGATTGTTGCCCGGAGGCCTTACAATTGTGCCCGGAGGCCTTACAATTTTGTGCCCGGAGGTCTTACAATTTTGTGCCCAGAGGACTTGAAATTTATGCCCGGAGGTCTTACAATTTTGTGCCCGGAGGACTTGAAATTTATGCCCGGAGGTCTTAAATTTGTGCCCGGAGGTCTTAGATTTGATGCCCGGAGGTCTTAAATTTGTGCCCGGAGGTCTTAAATTTGTGCCCGGAGGTCTTAAAATTGTGCCCGGAGGACTTGGAATTTATGCCCGGAGGTCTTGAGACTTGTGCCCGGAGGACTTGAAATTTATGCCCGGAGGTCTTATAATTGTGCCCGGAGGACTTGAGATTTTATGCCCGGAGGTCTTATAATTGTGCCCGGAGGACTTGGAATTTATGCCCGGAGGTCTTATAATTGTGCCCGGAGGACTTGGAATTTAGACTTGAAATTTTTGAAAATCTTTCTTCAACCCTAATTAAACATAGCACTAATCAAACTGGATTTGAAAATTTCTTTATCATGAATAAACTTGACTTTTTGTTTTGAAGAAAGGTTGTACAACCTTCAAAATTTTGATCGGATGTTGTTGAGCCTTTAGCTTGAGAAACATGTTTCAATCTCAAAATTTTGCACAAAACTTTCAATGCTGATGCTGTATGATACTGTGCATGTATGCATGTATGCATGGCACTCAACCCTGTACGTTCTCTAACTTTGAAACTCTGTCTTGTCAAAAAGGAACATCATTTATCTTTGTATTTTCTTTGCCCCGACATGATCATGAAAGCTCTTTTCTATTTCCCATTTGTGCAGAGTTCTTGTACCTCATCATAGCCTATTGACACAAAGTGCTAAAAATTTTCCACATAACTATTTTCCAGGGGGAATGAGTCCAAATTTCACAAATGATACTTGATCCTTTCGAAAAATTAGTGATTACTTTTCAAAACGAGTGACATGAATCCTGTTCGGATCTTTTCAACTAGACAATTGAAAGTTCGGTGCACTAGGATGTTCTGTTTGGGGAACATTTTGCCACTTATCCAAAAAACAATGGTTCTTTACTTAGCTTAAAATAGTTTTCTCAAAATACCATCACTTTTTCTCTCTCCTTGTTTGTTTGTTTTTTTTTTTTTTTTTTTGACAAAATTTTAAACAAGAAATTTACAACTCGGTTTGACAATCTCTTAAATTCTCGAATAATGGCGTTCCACTAATGCCGAGATGAGGTACGAATGACTGAGGTTTTTTTTTCTGTTTTTAGGAAGAGTATGTACAAGAAGAAAGGTTTTAAAAAATGTCAGGCAATCAAGTGACATCGGAATCTTTGGATATCTCGAGGATTTCTCATGGACTATTGGTTCTTTTTCCATGTTTTCAATCCGTGTCACTGCTTGGTTTGTTGCTCTGAAAGTTCATTGTTCGCTCTAGACTGCCCTTTTCGGGTTTTCACCCTAAAGCCGCGCTCCTTCTTTTGTTTTCTTTTCTCTGTTTTTTTTTTTTTTTTTGATTGATTGCTTTACCATGCATTCAAGAATTCAAATTTCATTCAAACCAGAGAATGGCGAGAATCTTCCAAAGAAGAGCTCTTCGATACAAGCATCCATACTTGATCAAAATGGACTTTTAAGCACGTAATGTAGGCCATGGTTCGGGGTTCTGAAAGAATAGATAAGCAGGCCCAAAATGTGTTTGAAGGTGATCAATCCAAGGATCATTTCTTCTCATGTAGACATCTATCATTTACGTGCTTCGAAGCACCTTTTCTTTTTACACTTTTCTAGGTATTTCTTCTTTTTCTCTTTTCTCCTCTCTCTCTCTTTTTTTTTTTTAAACACCTTTCTTTGTGTATCTTCACATGTATCCTTTCTTCTTTTTTCATTGATTCATATCTAAGATTTCAAAAACATAGTAACTCTTATTTGATCGAAAACTGGTGCTTAATCATTTATTTTCTTCGAAAAGATGCTTTCTGCACATGCCCCCCAGTGTGGAGGGTGATCCTTGGAGGAGGTTTATTATGAAAGAAATTATCAGGCTCAAAAGGGGCAGCAAAAGGATAATGCTTGTATTTGTGAATGGGATGTGAAAGATGGCCATTTATCATCTCAAATTAAGATGCTTATATTGAAAAGCAATTCTTAGGACAAGTTCTTCTTTTGGCTTTGAAATCACCTGAATATCATGTTTGCATGGTGTCACGATCAATTTCATTTTTTCTTCTTCTTTTTTTTTCTTTCTTTTCTCTTTCTTTTTTTTTCTTCTTTTTTTTTTTTTTTTGATTTTCTTATAATGTACCACTTTAATTTAACAGAGCTTGACTTTACACACCACATCGTCACTCAAGGAAAAAAGATGATGCGTAACTCGAGGTATTGTGCAGATGGACCTTGATGGAAAAATCCTTAACTTTGGGTTTTTTTTTTTTTTATCTTGCCCCAAAACATGGGCAAAAGGCATCTAGGGAATACAGGATTGAAGAATTTGGGATTTGTGCAAGAATCTAGGTGGAAAGCTGTTTCAAAATGATCTCGGCAAACATTCGACCGCCATTGTCCAGAATCCTTGAGATTGTCATTGATTTCCCAAAAAATTAAAAAGTTTTGCAAATCGAACATTTCTTTGAAAATCAATTAATAATAAAGCCCCATCATGGTCAAAGCGAAAACAAAATCAAACTTTCAAAAATTTATGCCCCAATTTAGCTTTTTGGCTCTCGACTGACTTAGATTTTATTGAGATGTAATCCTAGAATGATTCAATACATTCATCTTTGACAGTAATCACCAATTTTCTTGGAATCATTTTTATCATTAACGTGAAGAAAAGAGACATTCTTGTCTCATGCCACTGGAAAATAAATTATGCAAAAAAGTTGTGCTCATACAATTGTCACCTAGGCCAGTGGAAATGACAAGCATTTTTCAACAAAATACAAACTCTAAAATCTTGACATTTCAGTTTCTTCCAATCTAGTTTCTCATCATGACCTAACTTTGCATCAAAGTGGACTTCCACTGATCCATAAGTTCTTGAGTCAAGATTCCCCCATTGATAAGCTCTTCAACCCTTTCCTTCAATTGCCTGCATTTTTCTGTTGAATGCCCGATTACCCCCATGTGATAGTCACATCTACTATTCGGATCATAATTCTTGGACCATGGGTTTGGGGCTATTCTCAAAGAAACAGGGGTCAAATATTGGTTTTTCACTAGAAAAGGCAAGAGATCGGAAATTGAGATGGGAATTTTTCCTTGGTTGCTTCTCGATCTTTTTCTGTTGTTTATTGGTTGTTGGACAGGTTGAGCTCTGGGATTAGTCACAAAAGTAGGTGAGTGAGCAATTACTGGGGAGTAAGAGTTTGCTTGGATTTCTGGTTGTGGGATTGGTGAATAAAGATATGGATCGCAAGAAACATTGCTCCAGGTTGGATGGTATGATGGGTACAGCAAATAGGGATGAGGTGGAATGGAATTTCTGGGAAATTGCCCCTCAAACATCGCTGCTTGTACTTCTTCTTCCATTCTTTCTGACTTGTTATCAGCAATGTCGTCTATCTTGATCTTGCCCCTCTTAACTGCATTCTCAATCATCTCTCCGGAGGCTACCATGTCAGCAAAATTCTTAGTAACACTCCCAATCATCCTATCATAATATGGTACCTGAAGGGTGCTAAGAAACAGCGCTGCAGTCTCTTTTTCAGTGAGGGGAGGCCGGACTTGAGTGGCAACATTCTTCCATCTCTGGGCATATTCTCTAAAGCCTTCAGTAGCTTTCTTCTCCATGGTTTGCAAAGATAAACGATCTGGGGCCAGATACACAATATGCTTATATTGGGTAACGAATGCCCTTGCCAAATCTTCCCATGAGTGAACATCGCCCCTACCCAATTGCGTATACCACCTAGCAGCAGGTCCTTTGAGGCTATCTTGGAAAACATGGATCAATAGTTTGTCATCATGCACATGTGCTGCCATCTTTCTACAGTACATAGTGATATGGGCTTTCGGACATGTAGTCCCATCGTACTTTTCAAATTTTGGGGCTTTGAACTTTAAAGGAATGATCACACCAGGTACTAGAGATAATCTAGTTGCATTCAAAGATCCATGAGAATCCACTCCTTCAACAATTCGAAGCCTTTCTTCTATAAGCTCTATCTTTCGTCGGGAACATGAACCTTCTTTCACTTCTGGCATCCCTTGATCTTTGTGACTGTCCAAATTGCCAATATGAGTTGGTTCGAGGGGGTTCATTGTAGGAGTCTCATGCACTTGAAACCGACTAGGGTCGATTGAAGATGGCATTTTAGGGCATACATAATCTTTGGTGGGCATTGCTGGTGGCTCTTGAGATATTTGGGTTTCTCGTGAGCCACTGTTAATTGGGCAAAAAGAATCCTCAGCATTTCGCAACTGATGCCCCTCTTGAGTAGCTAGTCCTCCCATAGTTTCTTTTTCATTATTCCACCTTTCCAACAAAACTGCCATCTGTGATAATTGCTCTCTTATCTCTTGCTGTGCTTTTTCCATCCTTTCCATTCGAATCATTTCTGTTTCTTCCATGGCCCGAAACTATCTCCAAAGCTTTTCGATGTTCAAGCCACTTGACACCTAATCCGACATAACCCTGAATGAAATGTCATGCTTGTTATGCAAATATGAAGCTTTTATTGTATGGAAATTTAAAAATAACAAAATTTAACTATTGTTATCATAGTTTCATAAGTTGTATACCGAAAAGAAAAATGAATAAATTGAAAATTGTCATTTGACCATTTATTTATTTTAATCATCTATTTTTTGTTGTTGTTTTTTTTTTGTTTTTGTTATTTTTTTGTTTTGTTGTTTTGTTTTTTTTTTTTAAAAGGAAACAGTTGTTGTTAGCCGTATTGTATTCTGACAAAATCATATTATGCGCATATGAATGAAGTGAATGCAAACTTAAATAAAACCTTGTAACATTCATATTCATAAAAGAATTGTTTACAAGATTCAAAAGTTCCTTACTACACTCCCTACTATACTAACGCCCCTTACATTCAAAGTTTTTCCAAAAAGAAATTTCACAACAACAGCCGCTTTTTCATCTTCTGAACTCTAATCAAGCATGGCAAATTCCTGGCTGACCACTTCCCCTATATCGAGCAATTTTGCTTCAATCAATCCCTTCACCTTATACTTGAAAGCCTTACAATCTTCAATGGAATGCCCAATATTTCCTGCGTGGTACTCACATCTTGCATTTGCGTTGTACCATATTGGGTACGGAGGCTCCAAGGGTTTTAAGAATACAGGGGCAATAAGGTGCCTTTCAAGCAGATAGGGGAAAAGTTTGCCATATGTTACGGGTAAAGGGTCAAGCTGTGTGCGCTTCATCTTCTTGGATTGTTTTTGGCCAAGAGCTAGATTTTTAACTTGAGCAGGTAGTGGCACAAAAGCTGGGGCGTTAGGGACTTGTTGAAAAGGTGGTCGAATAGAATTGGCATGGGCATATGGGTTCACAGATGAACAGGTATGTAAAGGTTGGGCGAGACTAGGAGATCCTGTTCCAAAAGCTTGAACATGAGGTTGAAAAGTAGGTCGAGAATAAAAGTTTGGCCGTGGACCAATTCGTGGAGGTCGAACAAAAGTAGGTCCTGTTTGGAGTGCTTGGATAGGTGGCTGAATAAGGTTAGGGTTTTGTAATGGCCTACTTGGTATGGATTGTTTGAGGCCATAAGGTTCAGCTTTAGTTGTAAGGCCCTTAAGTTCATCCATTACCTTTTTCACCCTTTTCATAGCCTCTTCTACCACGGGATCATCGTCTGGACAGTTGAGAGCATCGGAGTGTCCCTGGCTAGCCATTTCATGAAGAGTCGATTGGTCTCCACTTGCTGACGATTCAACGTGTAGTTGTCTTGGAAATGACGATGAGCCTTGAGGATGAACCACTTTAGTCTCTCCAAAGCTTTCAAGCATCTTCATTATCTTACCTAGCTTCCCCTTTATCTCCCGTATGTCATGTCCAAACTCCTCTTGATTATTCTCCAAAGCAGTGAGTCTAGCTTCTAATTGACCTCCCATGCTTCTGACCTCCTTTAACCTAAAAAGATAAATGCCCTCCTTATTATGTGATGTAATGAGATATGCCATGCTAAAATAAAAGAATCAAAATTTTCTCTTATTTAAGTTCAATGGATAAATTCTTTTCTCTTTTTTTTTTTTTTTTTTAGTGTTTGATGATTTCCCTTTTTTCTTTTAAAGAATATGATAATGTAAAAAAATTTATTTCTATGCATAAGTTCCAAAAAATAAAAATGTATATATATTTTTTTATTTTAAATTTTTTTTTGTGGTATTAAAGAATGAAGGTATATTTTCATGTTATTTTTAAACAAAAAAGAAAAATCGAGTAAATCTTTGTTTTATTCTTTAAAATTGTAAAATTATGAAATTTTATTTGAGAATAACGTAAAAAAAATATATATATCTTGATTTTATGAAAATACAAGTTTGAAAAATGATTAGAGTAATGATATGAAGAAAATAGTAAGAATGTTCCCTCATGTGTCCTAATCTTAGGATAATTTCTGAGAAAATTGGACATGGCTCTACCTAAGGCTGGCCTTTTTAGGGTCTTTTACATGCTGGGTTGGGATTTATAAAGATCCAAAGGTTCTCAAATCATATCTCACTGTCATCCACACTGGACTAGTAAGATTTAATTTGAGTGGGAGTATTTCACTTGCCATTGCGGAGGTGATTACCTCACGAGAGCAAAGGTACTCTACTCCCTCCTAAGAAGGACGGAACCCGGGTATAGAGCTCATGTTATGCAAATGCACGTGCAACCAGGTGTGTATGAGGGGACATATCAGACTCAAATTAAATTATTATCCTAATCCTAAATGCTTCAACAATTTATTAACAACAAGAATATACAAATATAAAACATAAAATAAATAACATAAAATGCAAATGCAAACGAAATTATTTTTAAAATCCAAGTGAATTAAGTTTAAATATCAATCAAGACTATTAAATTAAAACTTTGAATAACACATGATTAATGAATGGCTTGACCCTCAAAAAGCGTCCCCAGTGGAGTCGCCAAGCTGTCGTAACGGCTTCGCGCTCGACGATTTTCGAAAAAGCGTTTAAAAAAACAAAAATGGGAGTCGCCACCAATCTTTTTTATTAGGTGTGATTGGCCACCTGAAAACATTTATCTTTTCAACAAACTCTCAAAATTAATTAAGTTTTATTAAAAAGATAACCTTTTGGTCTGCGAAACAAAAATTGGGTTCGGGGGTACGGTTACGCGTGGGGAAGGATTAGCACCCCCACGACGCCCGTTAAAAAACGGTACCATAATAATCGTGTGTTATCCTTTTTGTTTTAATAAAATGATCTTAATTTAATATTTAAAATTAATTCCTTTTTAATTCCGACCTTTTATTCAAAATCATTATTTATTTGCAAATTCATTTTATTTTACTTTATTTTTCGAAAGTAAATGTGAACTTTTTTGTATTGAATAATTAAATCAAATACTCCAATACTTTTGGCAGCATTTGAAATAATTTTCCTCACCTAGAGATTTCTTAAGAATCACTACTTGTGACTTCTACAGAATCTCATCCTCGGAAAATTCGCACTTGCTTCGAAAATTAAATGGATGCACATGATGTAAACAGATAGAATATGATGCAAATGAATTTTTATTTTCAAATTTCATTATTTATTTGTTTATTTATTTATATTTCTTTGTTTTTTTTAAAAAACTTATTCATTTTCTTTTTTTTTTAAAAATTTAAATTATTGAAAAATTGTATTAAATGTTCCAATACTTTTGGCAACATTTAGTACGACTCTTCTCACCTAGGGATCAGCTAGGAATCACTACTTGTGACTTCCATAACATCCCATCATCGGACCTCATTTTAATTTAATTTAAATTTTCTTATTAATTTTAAAAGAACTTATTTATTTTCATTTTTATAAAAATAAAAATTATTGAAAAATCATACTAAATATTCCAATACTTTTGGCAACAATTAGTACGACTCCTCTCACCTAGGGATCAGCTAGGAATCACTACTTGTGACTTCCGTAGCATCCCATCATCGGATGATAGCTTTTACCTCTCATGAATTATTTATCTTCATTAATTCTTGTCTTCATTTATTTAGGTTTATTAACTTAATTCTTTTGTCGTCATCTTTTATTAAAATCCTTTTACCATTTCTTTGGTTAATTTAATCACCTTTGAAACTTTATTATTATTATTTTTTTTTTATTGGTTTAATTATTTTGTATTCATATATATCTAAAATCCCTTTTATCTTTTATTAATTTTTCCCACCTATCTCCATTACCTCTTTTGTGTTTATTAATCTTCAACTAATTAGTATTTTTCTAAATATTCTTTATTACAAAATATATTATTAATATTTTTAAAATAAACACGAATTTGAATCTTGAGAAATTGAATCGAATATCCCAATACTTTTGGCGACGTTCGATAAATTCCTCTCACCTAGAGATACTCGAAGAATCACTACTTGTGACTTCTACGATATCTCATCATCGGATTTCATGCTTACTTTATCCATTTATTTTATTATTATTCTTCATTTATTATTATGGTTTTTTCCTTAACCCACATTTCACTTATCTAATAAAATTTAATTTCCATTTTATATAATTTATCCATATACATTTTTATATATATATCTATAATATATTCATATGTTTTAAAGCTATACATTTTATATATCCATATGTATATATTTTACACATTTATTTACATACATTTCAAACCATATATTTATACATATTTTTTTTATATTTATTAATATATGTATTTTATGAAATCTATATACTTTAAAACTATTTATTTTACATATTTTATTTTCATTTATCTTTTCTTTTAAAACCATGTATTCATTTTATTTTATTCTATTTTTATACTATTTATTTATTTTGTGCTTTGTTATATTTTCTGTTTTATATTTATTATTATTAATTTAAATTTTTTTTTTTGCCATAATTAACAAATAAATATGGAAATAAAAGTAAAAACAAAGAAAAGAAAAAAATATACCAAACGGACGGGTCGCGGACGGGTCGGGACGGAGCGCGGGTCGCGGGTGGAGCGTGGGTCGGCACGCGGGTCGCGCGGATCTCGGGTCGGGTCGCGGGTCGGCGCGCGGGTCAGAGGCTCAACACGCACCGTTTTGGTGCTCTATAAAAGCCCCATTTTTTTATTTTTTTCTCATTTTCACCGGCTTCTAAAAAAAAAAATCCCAAACTCTCTCAGCCTCCCTCTCCCCTACGGGCGATTTCCGGCCACCGTGTGCCGCCGTGCGCCGGTCGCCGGTGATGCTCCCGATGGCCTAAAAACCCTTCCTTCGACTCCCTCTCCTCAGATCTGGGCTCCGTTTACCCTAAAAATCCCTCTAACCCTAAAGATCTACTCTCCGAAAGCCCCTTTTTTCCCTTTTTTTTTGTGTTTGTTTGTTTGTTTTTTTTTTTGGGTTGGATCTGGTTGTTGAATCGTGTTGTGGTCTCTGGTTGTTGTTGTTTGGTTTGTTTTCGTTTTTTGTAGGTACGAACGGGACTTAGATCTCAGATCTGGGATCTGGGTTTCTCGGGTTCTAAGGTTTCTCGGGTTTTAGATCTGGGTTAGGGGGTTTGCTTTGGCTTGGGTGGTGGTGTTTGGGGGGTTTCGGTGGTGACGATGGTGGTTGTGATAATGGGAGTTTTTTCTTTGGCTTTCGGTTCCCCTTTTTTTTCTCTCTGTTTCTGTCCGAAGAAAAAAATCCGAAATCTCTGCTTGGGGTCTTTTTAAACAACGTTGAAGCTCCCCCTAGCCTTTCAGAATCACCGAATCGGTAGGCTTCTGTTGGCGGGATTCACGGGATGGGGTTCCTGGATCTGGGCTGGAGGATGAGGCGCCGGCGTTGGAGTAGGCACCGGCAGATCTGGGATTTGGTATCTGAAGCATTTAATGCTTCTGTGACAAACGGGACTGATGATGATGATGACAATAATAATAATAATAATAATAATAATAATAATAATAATAATAATAATAATAATAATAATAATAATAATAATAATAATAATATTAAGATATCAATAATAATACATAATAATAATAATAATCACAATAACAATAATAATAATAGTAATAATAATAATAATGATAATAATAATAATAATAATATTAATAAAAGATAATAATAATAATAATAATAAGAGATAATAGTAATAAAACTAATAATAATAGTAATATGAGCAATAACAAAATAAACCAGAAAAATGAAAATAAATGAAAATAAAAGAAAATAATAAAAATAATAACAAAATTTTGTCAAAATAATTTGTAAAATCCGGACAAAATTAGGTGTCTACAATATTTTTAATAATTTTTTTCCATCTTATTAAAATCAATTGCATTGTTGATCCAAACCATTCGTCGTTGAGTTCATAAGACAAATTCTCATTTTATTTCCACAGCTACTGTACAAAGCCAGATTCAATAACATTCCTCATATATCACGACAATAGCGCAAGACTATCAACAAGGCCAGACCAGAACATTAAAGTATTGAAATTCTTAAATTACTGATTGATTAATGCAGAGAAGAAGCTGACAGCTGAAAGAAAATATCATGTTGTTCATGATAACATTTCAATTAATAACCTTTAAGCTGATCATCAATACATTTTTCAGGGAACAAAAATGACAAGAAAATAAAGAAGTACCACGTAAAATGGTCCGAATGGATAACACCAAAGGCAAATATTGATACCAGCCTAGAGATTCCCCAAGCAAGGCAGTAGCTTTTGCAAAACTTTCCGTGCATTCACATGCTTCTCTACAGTCAATGGGAACAGTACTATGTATTTGTCTGATCAGTCATCATAACTGATGCTTTTGGATAACTTGCTGCGTGCCAAATACACAAAGAAGTAAAACCCACGTCTCCTTTTACATTTTTTTAAAAATTTTTATTGGAAAAAGAACAAGATTACCGTGCATCAAATAAGTTCATGGTTTAATTTTTTCATACAATAGAACCCTCTAATTCAAAAAAACCGAAGAAAGAAAAATATAAATATTGAGATTCGGATATTAAATTTATAAATTTTCTTATCTTAAAGATGAAAATATAATGTATATAGAGCTTTTCATTAACAACATGGCTTCTCAAACTTTCTCTGTTTTTGTTAACAATATTCCACCCAACATCCATGGGAGATGGCTTAAACAGATCTTTCAACATCATGGTAATGTAATGGATGTTTTCATTCCACAGAGGAGAAGCAAATCAGGAAGGAAGTTCGGTTTTGTCAGGTTTTCAACATGGAGTGAAGCAAACAATGCAATAGAGAAGCTTAATGGTGCTTGGCTTCTTGACCATCGGCTAAATGTCAACTATGCCAGATACAATGAAAACTCTATTCAATGGAGACGACTTGATTCTTCAACAAATGGTGTCTTTCAGACGAGAAGTGATGAGCGGCCTCCATCAAGAGATGCAACTCCAAAAGGAAATGATGTGAATGACTCCAACAACAGACACTTCTATAAAACTGATAAAAGAAACATTGGGGATCCATCAAGTTTTGGCTGTAACCAATCCGTTTCAGATGGTGAACAGGGTGTGATAGATATCCCTGTTCAAGACCTGAAATGGCTTGAAGCCTCGGTAGTGGCATCAGTACGCTCCCCCCTTGCAATTCAGGTTCTTCAGAATCGTCTGATCAAGGAGGATTACTCACCCTCTTCTTTCTTTCCGATGGGTGGAAGTTGGTTTTTAATCAGCTTCGAAAGAAAGGATTCAGTGCAAAAGCTACTAGCGGAAGGAAAATCATGGATTGAAGATTGGTTCTATTGGATAAAACCATGGTCCAAGGAGCTAATCAGCGATTAGAGACTTTCATGGATTAAAATTAGAAGACTACCTCTACATGCCTGGAATGAAGCAGCATTCAAACAGATTGGTAACCACGTAGGTAAGTTCATTCAAACTGACGACTGTTCTGTGAATAAACAATGTTTAGAATTTGCAAGGATTTTAGTTGCTGTTAACACAAAATTACCATTCAGAAATACAATGGAAATCAGGGTGCAGGATACCAAATTCAGTATAAATTTAGAGGTAGAAGATAACCCTGTTTGCAGATTGAACCAGATTCCAGTCTTTGCTAAAAAAAAAAATCAAATTTTCCCGCTTCCGAATTTGATTCAAACCTGGCGGAGGTTACTGCTCATGCAAATAATTATGTGCAGAATGAAAATCTAATCTTGCAGGATGTGAATGATCTCGATCCATCCTTGGGAAATGGTAAGGCCACTACTTCCGAGAAGAATCGTCAGCAAGTGTACGAAGATACGGTGGTTCTTTTGAACAGAGAAAAAGAAAATGGAGGGAATTTTGATTTAAAATTTGTTGATGAAATTTTGATTTAAAATTTGTTGACGAAATTTTGTGTGCTGAGGTAAAAAGGTCTATGTTAGAGGAACCGGATTCTCCAGTAAACGATACAAATCCGATGACAGGAATGGGCTCAGCTTATAACCCCGAGATGCCAAATGAGGAAAACAGAGCTCTGTGGCTGGTTCAATTCGACAACACAAATTCTGCCCCAACCGGTGATCAACTGAGTCAACAACATGCAGATACTCAAGAAGACAACTCTCAAGTAGCAGCAGAGAATATCAAAAGGAATAAACGATTCATATCTATTTCAACTATTCAATCAGATGAAGATAATACAAAAAAGAAGAACACGACCTCAGCCAAAAAAAAAGGGGCCAAAGAATAGGAAGAAGATAAATTTTTCAAGGAAAAAAGAAAGTAAAATGCTGGATTATTATTTAGACATACCGAGTTGCATTGAGGAGGAAATCACAGATGATGACATCAGAAATAGAAACAGGACACTAAGAAGAGAAGCACAAGCAACCTTGGATGTGGCTAAGCTGTTGGGCCTCTCAACGTTAGCTAATGAAGAGGATATTACAAGAAGGTTGATGGAAGCAAAAATAGAACCGAGATCAGTAAAGTATTGGGGGAAGGGCTCTGTTTCCAAATGTAAGGTATTGGTTGATGTTTTAATATGTTTTTTGGTATTGTTGAAAAGTCCACCTCTTGTTAAAATAGAAACTATTTAGATACTTAGGACTGAAGTTTGGAGTTAACCGATACTAGTCTGTGTAATGTATTATTATGCAACTCAGCTTTCTGGTCAACCTTTTTAACTACTGTTCTGAGGAAACAAGTCAAGGATCAGTTCATACTATGGGAGAGGAGATTAACATCAGAAGGAGTTTCAATTGGAACATTAGTTGTTTCAACACTGAGGGTCATTTGTTCTAAAGTTAAGGCTGAGGTTTTATAATAGAAAAAAGGAAAGAATGAAAGGAATGCCGGAATAGACAGCTCACAATAAGTTGGACCCCGACTCCATGGTATTAGCATTGTTCCTTAGCGAGCAGCATATAGATGCCTTTTGTCATACGATGCCTTTTGTGCAGGTTTATTGCAATTGCTTCTCCATGGTTCTCGCATAGCTCCTCTGTCTTACGTTGTGCTGCATTTTGCCATTTTCTGGGCAGGCTGAGAAGAATTTAAACTTTTTGGTAAAATATTTGGGTTTAATTTTTTATCATGTTGTTCCTCTATTGCTAGACTCCAGAATGCTGCGATGGTATTAATTCCTGGGGAGCCTCAAATTCAAAACCAAATGCTCACTGGACAGAATTTTCTGCCGACCAGATGTTTGTTATAATGTTGCTTTCAATTATGTTCTTTTTGTTCCACGTTAGCCTTTTCCCAGAAAGTTTGTAGCTTTGTTAGCTTTTGGAAGTTTTTTATTGAAATTGTAACTACTGGGACGTTAGGTGCCAAGTGAACCGCTTGGATAAAAGATGTAAGAACTTGGACATTTACTGGTCCAATTAAATAAAGTTTTTAACTTTAAAAAAAAAGATGAAAATATAATTATTTAGTATAATCCTCAAGATCAGTTCATAGTTTAATTTGTTAGCATGAGATTCATTATTTATCCAAAACATAGTCGAACCGGGCCGGGCATATAAGCCGGTTCGAAGGATGGCGCCAATCGGCAACCATCTTTGGGCCAAAAATTCACACTTAAAAGAGTCTAAAAGAAAACCTAAACCCATTGTTAAATTGACATAGCGGCCCCAACACAGGCTGAACCGCTCCGCGAAGCCCAAACAACTGCCAAGCTCGATGGTGCTTGTTTCGATTTTCGAAACCCGCTTCCAATATCAGAAATTTCGATTTCATGGCGGCTGTCACAGACAAGTAAAGCTATAGTTCACCTGCAAATAAAAAAAAAGAAAAGGTTTTTGAATTGAGCGAACAGCCAGGGGAAAAGGAAAATGGAAGACGACGCCGATATTTACGACGGAATCAGAGCCCAATTCCCTCTCACTTTCGGTAAGCAACAAAAATCACAAACCCCTCTCGAAGCCATCCACAACACCACCCGCCGTTTCCCCACCACCGCGGCCGCCAGTAGTAATAATAATAAAACCAATGAAGACCTCCCTTCTATTTCTTCCTCCTCCAAAGCTTGGCTCGATTATCTCCACAATTCCAAACCTCCCAACCCTAACCCTAATGACTCCGTGATTGGCCCGCCCCGTCCGCCTCCTGGTCCAGTCCCTGATGAGGATGATGACGTCATGGTGGGACCTCCTCGTCCGCCTCCAGCTTCAGTTGACGATGATGATGATGGCGACATGATTGGGCCACCACGGCCGCCGGTTGAGCCCAGTTCGTACTCGGATCTGGAGGACGAGGAGGAGAACCGATATCGGATTCCAATGAGCAACGAGATCGTTCTCAAGGGACATACTAAGGTAATTTATTTAATTTTAATTTCTCAAAGGTAAAAAAGTCATTTATACTCTAATTACTAAAATAATTAAAACCTAATTATGTTTAATGCTTTCAGATTGTTTCAGCTCTTGCAATTGATCACACTGGGTCTAGGGTTCTTTCGGGTAGCTATGACTATACTGTTCGAATGTTTGACTTTCAAGGAATGAATTCTCGTTTACAATCATTCAGACAACTTGAACCATTTGAGGGCCACCAAGTTCGTAACTTAAGCTGGAGTCCCACTGCTGACCGGTTTTTGTGTGTCACTGGCTCTGCTCAAGCTAAGGTTACTTCTTTCATTAGTTCACTAGTTTGTTTTTTTGGAGGTTATAGTATTGATTGGTTGGTCGCTCATAGTTGTATTCTAATTTGCATTTCAGATATATGACCGAGACGGGCTTACTTTAGGTGAGTTTGTAAAAGGGGATATGTATATTCGTGATTTGAAGAATACTAAGGGACATATAACGGGGTTGACTTGTGGAGAGTGGCATCCCAAAACCAAGGAGACAATTTTGACATCGTCTGAAGATGGATCACTTAGAATATGGGATGTTAATGACTTCAAAAGTCAAAAGCAGGTCTTTATTATTCTTAACATTGCTGATCCTATCTAAAGGAGATTATGTTATGAAAATGCTTCCATTATTTATTATGTAGGTTGTTAAACCAAAACTTGCAAGACCTGGAAGAATTCCGGTTACGACATGTGCATGGGATCGGGAAGGTAAATGCATTGCAGGTGGAATTGGAGATGGTTCTATCCAGGTACTAACACTTCTTTTGTGTCCCCTTATTGGAAGCTAAAATAGGCTGGTGTTCCTATTATTGCTTTTATTGTCTCCTTACAATTACATGCCTGCTTGAATTGCCCTGTAGATATGGAACCTTAAGCCTGGCTGGGGAAGCAGACCAGATGTATACATTGAGAAAAGTCATTCTGATGATATTACCGGGCTTAAGTTTTCCAGTGATGGAAGAATTTTGCTGTCCAGAAGCTTTGATGGTTCACTCAAGGTAATAGCACAGATTGTTCTGATGAATGATGAGAAATCCAACCCCTCCGCCCCCTAAAGGCAAAAAGATCCATTCTAGAAACTTGATATTTGTTGTAAATTATGAATCATATGTCAGGTTTGGGATTTACGCCAAACTAAAGCTCCTCTTAAGGTGTTTGATGATCTCCCAAATCACTATGCCCAAACAAATATTGCATTTAGTCCTGATGAGCAGCTCTTTCTAACTGGAACATCTGTTGAGAAGGAAAGTACTACTGGAGGTTTGCTGTGCTTTTATGATTGTTCAAAACTTGAACTTGTTCAAAGAGTTGGGATATCCCCAAATTGTAGTGTTGTGCAGTGTGCTTGGCACCCAAGATTAAATCAGGTATACCACACTCTGGTCTCTCTGTGCGTTATCTTAGGCACACCAAACATGCACAATTGCACATGCACGATTAAAAACTATGAACCGATAAATAACAGTATTATAGCAATACACTAATTTAGTTGTTTCTGTTTTAAGATATTTGCAACAGCTGGAGACAAAAGCCAAGGCGGGACTCATGTACTGTATGATCCAACCCTTAGTGAGAGGGGAGCTCTTGTTTGTGTTGCACGTGCACCTAGGAAGAAATCTGTTGATGATTTTGAGGCACCGCTTGTGATTCACAATCCTCATGCACTACCATTATTTAGAGACCAACCAACCCGTAAGCGTCAACGGGAAAAGATACTGAAGGATCCTGTCAAGTCCCATAAGCCTGAGCTTCCCATAACTGGACCAGGATATGGTGGAAGAGTTGGTACAACCAAGGGAAGCTTGTTGACCCAGTACCTTCTTAAGGTAATGGCATCTTCCTCTCCAAAAACTCATCTCTCTGATGCCCCTTAAAATTCTTAATGTCGTATAACCAAAGCTGGTGGAAGAGACTTATCTATTGGCTCTCATTGCAGCAAGGGGGAATGATCAAGGAAACATGGATGGAAGAAGATCCGAGAGAAGCTATACTTAAGTATGCTGATGTTGCAGCAAAAGATCCCAAGTTCATTGCTCCGGCATATGCTGAAACCCAGCCCGAACCTGTATTTGCAAAGTCAGATTCTGAGGATGAAGAGAAATGATCTAAATATGGTGACTTTACATCTACTAAATAATAGGAATTTTTTTTAGTAATTTTCCTTTTCTAAGTGATGATTCTCGAATAAATGATAGTAACACATCAGTTTACTACTGTCCAGGTTCTGACTTTTGCTCTCTTTGGGCAGCTGATCTGCATGATCTCTAAGTCTCCCAAGTCTAATACGGGCTCCTGCAGAACTCATTGAACTGAACTGGTTATCGTGAAGGTGCAATTATTGTCTCTGCTAAAACTCTAGTTTCAGTGTAATGGTCTGTAAATTTTATTATTTGCATGGTCATCCTCAAAAAATGATTGATTCCCCTTGTCCTATGAATTGTAGGATTCACTATCAAATTAATTTGTCTTTGGAAGTATTTTCTGTTATATATGCCACTCGGTGGTCAACTGCTCATGATGAATGCATAGTTGAGTTATACTTTTCTTATACTAATTAGGATTGTTTCATCCATTCTTTTCCTTTCAATCTTACTTCAAGCTTCCATAGAAGGTTACCTTAAATCACTTTAAGAATTTATGTGCTACTTTGTTCTGCCCTTTGATCAATAGCCATATAATACTTTTTATCTTATGCCTATAATATAACCTGATCGATCAACACTTTTAGCTTTGGTTCTTCACTAAAATTTTTTATTATTGATTTTTCACAGGATGGATCCTTGTGCCTACTGCCTATAGTAAGCATTGTGAAAGATTTAGCACGTACATCAAAAAGCTTCTGGCAGATTAGAGCTTCATGGAAGAGAATTAGAGAAATAGTATCATACTGGAATTCAAGAACAATATAACTGTAATGATCTGTATAAATTTTATGACAGGTTAGTTTTTCCTTGTTCACCGTGATGGAAAAGTGGCGATTCATTCACAATAGATGATCAACTGTAGCCCATTACTAAAGAATATCCTTGGAGTCTTTTTGTCTGTAGTTGCATCGACATAACCATCTCAAATTACCCCAGGCAATATTTGTCGGTTACATCTCTTAGCATCTGTTAATTGGAGCAATGGCCTTACGGAATATTCATGTGGTACTTATACCTGGTTATGCACTACACATACATAGATGATGGATTAGCAAAGGCAACAAGTATAATGCTGAAATCTAATTGTGTAAACATTGCAGCAGCTTAAGTACCTTCCTCTCTTTCGAAGCAAAGAAAGCATGTGGTTCTTAAGCAGCAGATGATTCCAGATAATGAACGTGAGTTACTCTATAAACTGTTTGATTAAACTATTGGCATTTACAAGGATTTGCAAGGGAAACACATCTCTGATTTCCTGGGCATCACATAAATATTGTGCAGCATTCATTCCCAATTATTATTTCTATTATGTTACACAAATAATTTTCTTGACCTTTGCTGCAAGTGAGTTTACATTTTATGGCTCTGCTGCACCCATTGTGATTTGATGTAGCTTAGGGTCACAACCAATAGTTTTAGAGGCAATCACCCTTCAGGCTGAAGTACTTAAACCTGATGGAATTTTCATCCAGCAAATTTCACCTGATGCAACATACCTTTTAATGGGGTAAAGTTAGTGCTTATTCTCAAAGCTTGAAAAACGAGAGTCAGATAGAACGCTGAATAGTTGTGTTTCTACAAATAGCTGCAAACAACAAAACAGCGACGAGTAAGCAATGGAAGCTGCACAGTTACCTGTATAATTACCAAGTTTAACAAGTCATTTTGAACATAAAGATCTAAGAGTTAAGTTACATTAATTTACTTACCTTTTAAGGAGGTAAAGTTAGTGCCCATTCTCAAAGCTTGACAAACGGGAGTCCGATAAAACGCTGAATAGTTGTGTTTCTACAAGTAGCTGCAAACAACAAAACAGCACGAGTAAGCAATTGAAGCTGTACAATTACCTGTATAATTACAAAGTTTAACAAGTCATTTTGAACATAAAGATCTAAGAGTTAAGTTACAATAATTAGCTTCATAAAACCATTTTTATGAAGTGTGTTATGTAATTCTATCTATTCAATCGACAGGGGACTAAATCACACTTTAACATTAGAATGGATGTCTTGTACTCTTTGCTAGTGAAAACAATAAGTTTTGGTTTAAGCTTAAACTAAAAGATGTCAGCCATTAAAGTAAAGAACAGAAATTACCTTAATAAACGGCCGGTCCTTACTAGGAAAAGAGTCGATAAAGCTATCCTTAAGTAGTAACGAAACCTAGAAGTTAATTAAACACATAAAAAAAGATGCTGAGAAAGATCTAGCAGTTATGAAGTGATTTGATAGGAAATAAACTTGAGAAACAACATAATTATAAGAATAGAAGCGCCAACCCTGTCATAGTTTGATTGTACACTAGTAATTGTATGAGACCTCAGATTCGCACAAAGGGACTCCATGTATTGCCTCATAACTGTCAAAAATTCGGTTGCAGCTTTAGCCTAAATAGGTAAAACTGACATTAGTTGCTGCCAAAAGATGAAAATAAAAGTGTACATGGAAGGATGGTAAAGATTAGCTGAAAAAAAGAATCACAAAAAACAAGTTAGATGGTAAAACCTTGGTTATAGTGAATTAATCTAAATTCTTTAGAAAGATCTTTGGTTAAAATCTTGACATATTCTAAGAAAGATAAAAGTGGGCAGGCAAATAGAAACTTTATGCATTAGTAAGCACCTGCACTTCATTGCACCTATATGTAGGACGCCTTTTAGCAGTCGAACCTTCAAATGAGAGTCTGGCATGTATTGACCCAAGTTCAGAAACAAGCTCTTTATGTCGAGGAAGTGGAGGCAAGAGACACGTTTTCACCTGAATAACAGTTAAAAGAACACACTTCAAGCAATCCTCATATATTATGAAATTTCTGTACAAATTGTTCAAGAGTTAGGGAGCATGATTGCAGTCCATATAAAATATTATAGTAACCCCCCCCCCAAATTTTACAACAATTCTACTCCAGAACTATAGATTTCGGAACCAAACATGCAAACCATGCTTAGAAACCATAAATACCTGTTTCTTGAGCAAATTCACTTGAACAAGATTAGATGTTTTCATTCTCAAATCAGTGGGTTTATGTTGTACGCCAACCTACAAAGTGAAAGAAACTAGAAGCTAAATCAGGGCATTTCCATTACTTCCACTAAACATATGCTACTATAACATTCTTTGCTGATGGAAAATTGTAATATCTATATAAAAATGTTCACTCAAACATAATAAATAAAGAGCTTTGACCTGCTTAGAAAAGGCAAAAAAAGAATCTTTGTCTTTGTGCACATGTTTTGTCTTTCTTATGCAGGTTAAAGCTCTTCTCTTACAATTTAATGCTAAGTGTAAGCACAATTTAGAATTACATGAATCATAAATATCTTTTTTATAACATCCAAAAAGACACTAACTCACAAGAAAAGGAACAGGCGCATCAAGAAAATCAAGCATCCTCATCGGCAGTACCTGAATGCAAATACAGAATCACAAAATGAGAAATAGCGGATCATGGCAAATTTTTAGACGTATGATATCTAGAAGAATCACTAAATGCAATTTACAGCGAAAAGCTAAACACCTGAAATGCAATCTGCCACTAAGCATAAACTACTCAAATTCCTCATAAGAAAGAGTGAAGAAACACAGTCTCGTTATTAACAAGTTACAGCCTTTCCTTGATCTTGATGGCTAGATGCACATGCCATCTTTGTCAAGGTCTTGGGTACAAACGCTACCAAAAGCAAACTAGGAAGAAGAACCGAAAACCAAAAAAAATTGTTACAGCACTTTCATATGGCTTCTATTGTGTTATCACCATGTAAGATATCTCGGACTTAGTCTAAATAAAATAAAACTATGATTACCAACATTATAATATCAAAGCACTAGAAAGAATTTTTCAAAGAATAGATTTTTTTCGAAAGAGGTTCATAAGTGTTCTATGAACTTAGAAACTTGAACCCTTTACATGACGAAATCTTTTTGCTGACAATCTTCAACAGATGTTTGTTGAACTTGTAGAACTGTCATATGCCTGATCAGCTGATCCTTTTTTTCTTTCTATATATTTTTTTTAATGCAAATGCTTTCAATCAATCCACAATTTATAAGTACATAAGTAGAGAAAAACACATTCTTAGATATTTAGATGTAAAAATGTATATCCATGTGTCTGTATATGTGTATTATGTCTTCACTAATTAACAGTAATGTGTTTGTAGAAAGGTTGGGAACATATTTAACATTGCCACATTGTATGAGTACAATAAAGAAGGCTTTTAGGAAATCTTTACATTGTAGATCATTTGTTCAGAGAGAAATGTAGCCAGAAGCCCGTACTTTGCCATTTGTTTTACTTCTTTTTAAAGCTAGAAGCTCTTTTCCTAGACTTAACTCATTCTGTATGCACTAGGGCTGGCTAAGCCTAGGTCACTCCTAATATGTTTGTTAGCTGTCACCTTGCTGTGTCATATCCGTATATATATACACACACATTTCAATTTTAGAAGCCATATTTATAAATTGTGCTACTTTTTTCTTTTGGATCACTATTTTCATTGTAGACTTTCACTGTGTTAATGTTTCACACCATTTTCATTGTTATTATCAAAATTTAGGCTACATCCAGAAAGATATCTGCCAACTTAAGAATTTCAAATAGAGAGCAGTAACAGTGGAGGTTATGGAGCTTACAGGAAGCAATAAACTCTGCCACTGAAATGGACGAATCAAAGGAACAAGGGATAACACCACAGCCGATAAAACACCCTTCATTGAAGGAAATTAGTGTCAAAACCAGGATATAGTTTACAGCTGCCATAAAAAACAGTTAAGTGCAAAACTTATAGGAAGGAATGACAATCTTTTAACTAATTAACTTACCAGATTTGGGCAAACTACTACAATCTGTTTTTCCAGTAATACTCCTGTGATCACTGCCAAAATCTGGAAGAACAATCATAAGGTGAAACCAAATCTACCAAAAAAATAGAAACATTACTTCTGGAGGAAATGCAGCTTGGAACTTTAAGATATCAGGATAGTGCTTTTCTCCCAAATGAATGATCCATAGTTGATTAAGTACCATGTATAGAAGACATCAGAATTTCGAACTGTTCATAAACCTTTGATTTAAACTAAGTTATTCCTCAAAGAGTTGAGCTCATTCCTAAATTAGCATTTAGCTCCAGTCCAGTTTCCTGTACTTTGAATGCATGTTTGTAGAATAAAGCATCAAAAGTTTGTATATATATATACACACACACACACACACACACACACACACACACACACACATATATATATATAATGTTCTTCCTAAAGCATCATAGGATAAGAAAGCAGTTCAGTCTTCTTTTTTTTTTTTTTACTTTTACTGTACAATTATTGAAATCAAATGAAACACTAAACATATACATACATTATTTAGTGCACGATTTACCTATCGCCTATTGGTTACATTGAGATAGGATCTTTCAGCCCATTTCTAATGGGGTTTAAGTTAAATGCTTAAGGATAGACATGAGACTATAAGATATCTTTCTATCTAGTTTGCAGAGCAGTCCAGAATATAAATCCTGACAGCAGCAGTGTTCTCTTGTTGTTCAGTCACTCTTAGAGACTTCAAACCCAGAAGACATCCTACCAATCAAAGGTTGTAGAATTTCAGTACATTAGATATTTAGATGCCTTCTTTTATGTCTGAAAGCCATGCTCTAACTTTGAATATTTAACTCCTAAAAGAAACACATTCTAATATTGGCTTCTGCTAAGTTCCTGTAATAAAACAATGAACCCGAGGAGGCTTATCCCTAGATATGTCATATCCCAGCCAACAGTTATGTCATTTGCAGTTCAGTAGTTCAAAACACAGGTAAAGTCAAGTGAACAGGTATGCATTATAGAACATTACACTTTCAAGGGAGAGAACACGACAAATTGTTGCAGTTGTCCATACTGAAAGTGCAAGAGCTTCCTGAGCTGCTGCCAGCATTGAATTGACCTTTCACCAAGTTCAGTGACATCTAAGTGAATATATATGCTGTGAAGGCACATTTACTAAAAATACTGTAACAAAGAAATACCTCAGCAGCTTCAAATGAATATAAAAAACTTTCATCCACCCCAAGGGCAGAAACTGGGGGTCTCACATACTCAATAGCCTGTAAATGCTCAAGAGGCTGAAATACTATTTCACTTCCTCTTGGAGGAAGAGATAATGCATGATAACTGCAAACTATCTGTAGAAGTTCATTTTTGTTTTCCTATTAAAGAGATCAGATAAGAAAAGATCAATACAAATCCAGCTATCTCAATGACATGTTAAAAATAAGAAACAATAGAAAACTAACCCTAGCCCACTCCAATATTAGGTCATCTCCAAAATCTTTTTCATGGTTTGGGAAAAGGTCATCATCCTCATCCTCATCCTCTGATGTTAGGCTTCTAGCTGGACTGCCAAAGATAACAATATATTGCAGAAATTGCGATAGGAAAGAACTGAGAAAAAACCACAAGAAACTGAAAAAAGTGAAGGCAAAAGAGAAAACTAAAATAAAGACGCCAGGTTAATGTGTATCTCCTCATAGAGAAGGCAGAATTTTTCCAGCACTTTCTCACATAAGATTCTCTTATAGTTGAAAGAATCTTTTTTTATTTATTCTAATGCAAACTTAAACAATGCATTTAATCATAATTCACCACCTGAATAGGGATTGAGAACTCCCACAATGCTCCAAATTACGACTCCTCAAGCCGAAAAATATTCCAACCTCTGGAGAAACTTGTCCATTTTTGTAGTTACCATTCATTATTACTGAAGCATCAGAACAATATTCTGAGGCTTCAGATATATTGTCATCAAAATATAGCACATTCTTCTTGCCATTCTTCTCCATTTCCCTAACGTGACCCAAATCTGAAGCCTCACTTGCAGTCATGCTTTCAGGTGAGTGCGGTAAAGTCATCTTTAGTGAAGCAAATGAAACCTCATCATCAGCGATTATATCAGCAGCAGCAGCATTAAGAGCCACATCACTGTTAACATGTATTGCAGAAGCCATCCAATTATTAACATACTCCTCATTGGCATTGTCAGTGTTATCATTCATTTGTTCATCAAGTTTGGAGACAGATGGGACGTAATCATTGAGAGACAGAGACATTTCACTAACAAATTCTGTTATTCGACTCAGGCGCTCCTGTGCAATGATACTGCGTGCAAGTAAAATATTGACAATTCAGTTATCAGCAATGATATCCCTCAAATTTCAGTGACAGACAATTCTCACTGGTCATGGAGGAAAAGGAATTAACTTTAACCTGTTCAACATCTCATAGTGTAACTCAAAGAAAGGCACTCTAGTTAGCAAACAATAGCAGCGAGGTGCAGAGACCATAAACTGGCTGCATGCTCCAGATGAAAAAGAAAGAGATGATGCACCATGTAAATTACCAGGCTGCCTCTGAACAAGTTTCGGTACATGCAAGCAAACACCATAAACTGTAGTATTGCCTGCCACCTGATCAAGGGAGCATAAAATGTTTCAAAACCCATCAGTTCTTGTTTTTCAAACAAATGCTTATTATATAAGAAGTGAAAAACTGCGAAACACAACAAACTCTTATTCCATTGTGGGATTTAGCAGTCATTTTCACAGTTACAAACACTTAAAGTCCTAACTCCTATGATTCCTAACTTTCTAAAATCAAATCCTAATTATCATACCAAAACTTGAAAAACTGAAAGATGCAAAACACAAACAACCCAACTGCTACTCTTTTGAGCAAAAGACTTTTTGCCAAACCAATTATTGATAAAATTCCTCTTCAACTTCAACTGTTTCAATGCTGAATTGAAATAAAAAGTTTGAAGCCCTCCTAAGAACATGGATCTCTTAAAATTAAGGTGATAATGATTGAGAAGCAATGTGTGGAGGAGGAGAATTCATGCTGACGACTTAGTGTGAGGTCATATATTGGTTCATATAGCCTACCTCAGTAGTGGGATAAAGACTCTGATGATGATGATGAATGATTGAGAAGAAATGAAAGTAATGTGGGATAAATTTTGGCCATTATCTAGTAAAAGGGTACAGAAACAAGAATAAATGAATTGCTAGAGTCCTCTAAGCATTCCTAGCCACCGCTGTGATGCTTCAATCAAGCCATGCAACATTTATCTCTTCACTTCCCATCCACCTAGCACCATTTGCATCAAAAGTAGCTTAAATGTGATATTAACATAGTGCATGGTACTGCCCTTAAAAGTCATCTTTCTTATTCTCCACCACATCCAACAGAACCACATCCAACAGAATGATAGTGCATGGTACAGCCCTTAAAAGTCATCTTTCTTATTCTCCACCACATCCAACAGAATGACAAAAAATAACGTGGATAGACAGACGATATAAAGATAGATAGAAAAAGAAAACTGACTCCATTAATTATACCATCGCATGTTATAAGTCAATGTACAACAAAGGGATCCAGTTCAACACAGCCAAATCCACAGAAGCATTTCAAGGATGCAACAACATAGCTCAGAACAAATACGAAACATACCTTAAGTGAAAAAACAAATGCTAAATCATCTCTTCCCAAATGCTCCTGTGGAATATGTAAAATAATAAAAATGTTACTTTTCTTTGGGTAAACATGAGCAACATGTGAGAAAAAGTTCGTGACTCAAAACTTATTATACTTTGACTTGACATGATGACAACTATTTGAAATGAATGCAATATATATGACTAAAGATACATAGGATCCCTTTTAAAACAAAACATCAAATTTAATTGGCTTAATTTTAAAAGAGTTTTTAGTTGGTTAACCCAAAACTCTGTAGTTCATCTTCAATTCAGTTGGATAATTATTTTTTGGATACTGGTAAATGAAAGAGGAATAAAGTAAATTTATAAATTAGGGACTAAAAAAATTCAACTGTGCTCGATGAAAGAGTTAATTTTCAGAGTAAAACCAAAGAAAATACTAACAATGAGAAGAAAAATGGCCAGTGACAAAGATATAATAGAGGTATGCACAGATTCAGAGGGAGTGCCTTCTTCTACACAGATACTTTTTAGAGATTAAGATAATCCCCAGCACATGACATGGTTTTGGATGTTAGTGACGGAAAATAGATATCTTAATTACCCTGCTTTGCTATATAATAACTGAATAAATTACAATGGTTAAGTCTGTTTCTTTTCTCTGCCATGTTTTCTTTACTCGCGAATGTGCAAACTAGTAGTAGTTGCCATTCAGGAAATATAAATTAGTCAGATATATAAAAATGCTAGATAGAACTCCACAAGATGTGGAAAATATAAGAATCCTTTAAAACGGAACACTAGAGAGCATTAATTTTGCATACCTGTCCATAAAGTAGCTCATTTAGTTCACTAAATGATGGAGTTCTTTCCAGCAACCGAGCCTAATTCATAAAAAAATAAATGTTGTGAGTGCGTCCGTACATGTTAAAACAAGGAAAAGGAAAAAAGGAGAATGAAATGTTGTACATTGACAAAAGATACAAGAAACAATCAAAATCATACTTTGAGCTGAAGACTGCAACATAAGATTTGGAAGTCTATGTAGGAGAAAAACTTTTGACAAAAAAATACATCTGACAAAAGGAAAGAAGCTTCTTACTTTATAAGATTAAATGCAATCATTGTATATGATTGTGCAGTGCTCAAAAGGCCTGTGAAACATGTCCTTCAAATTCTTCCACATTATCATACATTTCTTCCTGGTGAAATGTCATTAGCTATTCCCAATGTAAGGCATAACTAGATGGAGTACACTCAAGTAGATCATATGCCATATGCTCACTTATTGACCAATTTAGAACTTTTATCATAAACTACTGATTAAAATGTTATCGAAAGGCCAACTTCTACCTATAACAACCATTTTTCCTCTAAAACTGGTGAAATGAAGAAGAAAGGCAATAAAGCTACAGGAAGAGACAGAGGAGAAATACTAAAAATACTAGAATGATAAACCGAATTTCTTAATGCAGTGTATGAACCAACAAAAGGCAATAAAGTTTGAATTATCATTATTACTAATTAACTATAATGTAGGTATGAAAGATGAACTAATTAAGCTAATAACTCTTCTCGTTTAATATAGTCCACACCAAATTGAAGAACTGATATCGTAGTAGACAAGAAAAACGCTAAAAAATCGTGAGATCAAACCTTAACACCTCCAGGAAAACAAAAGGTGGTTAACTCCTTCAAACGCATAGTTAACCTCTTCCCAGGAGGGTATCTAAAAAGTATCTGTTAATCAGGGAAAAGAAAATGAGAGACAGAATAATGATGTCAGGCCATACAAAAAGAAATTAGACTACTATTTATCTTGTTGCTCATACTCTAAATTGATTGTCTGTTGATGACACCTTTATGAACAGAATTCAAGTGAAGCAAACACATTTCTAGAAGGGTGCAAGTGAAAATTTCAGAAGAAAAGATGCACACACAAACACAAATTAAATTCTTCTGTAATGGCATTACATTTATTTGCAAAGAGAAACACAAATTGTTGAATTGCATAGTTGACAAACTAAATCTCCATAAGGTCACGTAAACTAAGGAAAATTTAAGAAGCAGGGGACATTTTGTCGAAAATGTAAACAAATTTCCTCTATTTAATTATGTAGTCAACCTGAGGTTCAAATGTTGGAACTGGAGGCCCCCGATGCTGTAGCATTTTATGATCTAGGATTCCAGATTCTTTCATCTCCATCTCCCACTTCTTCCTCTTAGCAAAGGATTCCTCCACGGCCCCAAGATTAGCATCTGGATGAATCCCAGCAATAATGAAGTGCTCAAAGATTGATTTGGGCTGCTCATATTTGATCCCATCCTTTAAAAACATTCAATAATTAGAATTCCAAAAGGCAAATAGACATACATTAGTATCCCATCAAAGTAAAGCAAACTAGTTGTTTTATCCCAACAATCTAAAAACTTTCAACCAGTAATAGATTTTTGTCACAATCACTAACTTAAGGTATGCACTTGATTTCCTATAGAAACCAATCTTAGATCGTTTCAAGCAAAGAAAAAGCAAAAGGTCTACAACCTTTTTCTCGATAGAATCAATAGAAGCTATCAGCCCTATCCAGTTTTTGGATATCCAACCTAAACCAATTAGCAATAGATGGAAAAGCCCAACCTGCATATACAGCCAAAAGAAAAACCTCCAACTAAAAACATAATAGGGTAACATCACATCACTTAACAATACCATAAGCCATGTACTACGACTTCCTATACTATCAGATGTTTGACCTATAAAACAAACCATATTTCAGTTTGATTGCCTCACTGAACACATTTTTAGATGCAGAATGAACCAAAAAAGAAAAAGGGAGCGATAAGACCCGTCCTCACTGTAACTAAATACCATAGTTACTTGACTATAATAAAAAAAGAAGGGAGCAATAAGACACATTTTTAGATGCTTACACAAAATGACTGGGTATAGTAAACCTGGACAAAAGAAAAAGAAGAGGAAGAGTTGGATCTACATACCATAGTTTTGGAGTGGAGTTGATACCACTGGCGTTTCTGGTTTGCCAAAACCTCAGGATTGAAGGTTGACCGATACTTTTCGTCCTGCGAATTGCCGCCCCATCCCAAAGCCTTCTGCATCCGAGTTTTCAATATCTGGAAACTATTGTTACGCCGGTGTCCTGCAGTTGGAACTTCACTCTGACTGCGCCTATGCCCCAATGGCGGCAGCCTTGGAGGATCCGAGCTTCCTGAGCGCACGGGATTCTGTGATTCTCCGTCCACTTTCAGAACCTCCTCAACAAAAAGATGGTTTAAATCCCAACTGGGTGATTTTGACTGCTCTTCAAGCCCTTCACTTTCCTCCTTGCTTTCCATTTCCAAATACTTTTCTTTTATCTCATCTTGCATTGTTCATTTCACCAATTAAAACCAAACGTGTCCTCCATTAAATATTCAGCAATGATAAACAAAATCCACAGCTTTTCACTTAGTTTGCAGAATCTACAAGATACCATCCTCTTAAAAGTAGACCTTATTATAAATTATTACACAAAGATATGAACCGGGATCCCTTTCATTTGCTCTTGATCCTCAGATTCTGTAACTACCCAAATCATGAAACCTTCCAATATATACTTCTAAAATCCAAAAAAAAAATTTGCCTCATTTTACATAAAGTTTACAATTTGAATGCCAATTCCCGGGCTGTGTGATTCATACAGTATAACACCCTGTTTGCAAAAATATTCGACCATTGTTAAAATTCATTGCAAAATTAAAAGGAAAATGAGAACGAGGCCAATGGAAAGGCCAAACCAAGCACTCAAAAATTTGCCATATATTCTTCAAAATTAAAAAAAAAAAGTCAAAATAGAACTTTGTAACGGAAAATTGATATGATAACATGGGTTGAAATCAAATAAATGCAAATAAAAAGGAAATAAATAACAATAACAGCAAACATAACTGGAACAGAAACAGGAGAGATTCATCCTTACCTGTTCTGTTTTTTGGTTCTGTTTAGAGAAGTTTTGGTTCCTTCAAGCGAGAGAGGGAAAGGGAAAGAGAAATGCTAAAAATAGAAGGGAGTTACATAAAAAGAGAAGGAGAGGTTACACACAAGAGAAGGAGATGAAGCGAACTGTTGGCATTTTTCTGTGAAACAAAGGAAAAGACAGCTCAATAATCAGGATGCCATTATATAGAGAGTCTCAGATTCTAACTGGTTCTTTTCTCTCTAAAAAAAAATTGTCTTTTTGGTTTGGTTAAGCCTAAAGGTTCCTAAATGCTTAATTCTTTGATAATCTTCATAATAAATCAGGATTTTAAAGGTACTCAAATCATGGCATTAGTTGGAACTTGAAGTATTGAGACAGTTTTTAATGGAGAAAACAAAGAGGGAAACATTAAAGATGGCAAAGGCAATTTAACTTCCGTAAGCGAGAGAGTAAATTGCTTTTTTGACCATGAATATTCAACGTCTGGCTTGCATGCATTGGCAAAGGCAAAACCCACATTTCCCACCTAATTTTAACAGTACGGAGATCTTTTAAATGCTGCTTCACTTCTCTTCCCTTCTCCTTGGCCTTTTCTCCTTTGCTCTTTCTTTTCAGGCTTTTACCGTTCAGAGTTCGGAGCTCTGCATTTATGACACTGATGCAATCTCACTTTCTCCTTTGAGACCGTCCTTCTCACGAGTTTAAAATACACGACAGGGATCAACATCATGTTCTACTTTTTATATTTTGCAAATTGAGCAAGAAACAAGGATTATCATTGGATTGTAATAACGGTGAAGTTGAAGTAGAGCCGTCAAAATGGGCCGCCCAGGCCGGCCTGGGTTGATCTTGACGAGTTAAGTCGTCAATAGATTGGGTTAAAAAGTTTTTTCTTTTTAAATAGATCTAAAAATACAAATTTATATTCGGTTCTAAGGGTTAACAAACTTAAATGGATCGGTTTGAATAAAAAATTAAAAAAATTAAATTTTATATTAAAATCTTATTTTTAGTAAATAAACAAAATAAAACTTAAAATAAATATAAAATAAACATCAAATCCATCAAGTCTTTAACATCATTTGAACATTACATATTAATTGTTTAACAAGCATAATATAAATTGTTTTAACAAACCTAGATACTGAAAAACATGTCTCAACAATATTAAAAATCAAAAACATGATAAATAGATTCATATCCATCCATTTCCTTCATAGTGTCAATCACATTCAATTAATTCTTTTTCAACTTCGCCATCTACAATATAAATAAATAACAATATAAGAATTCACAAGAATTAAACTTATGAATTGATTAAAAATTGTCAACTAATTAATAACATTACCTTCAAATCTAAAAATTCAATTTCGGGTGCAAATGAAAGTTTTCACGTTCTCATGATTTAGAGAACTTCAATACTTATTTAAAACACAATAAGCAATATTAAAAGAACTCTTTGATGCTACTGTTGTTATTGGAATGCTCAAGATATCACAAGCTATACTTTCAAGCTTTGGAAATCTTAGCTTATGATCTTTCTATTATTACAACACGTTTAAATCTTCAACTATGCAATCCATAATCTTTAGCTCTTCTAAATAAAGATCTAATTGAGATTTTGGTTCTTCCACTTGAATAGTTTCAAATCTTTCGAAAGTCTAAATCCTCAGATATTTCAAAATAAATTAATTGTCATTACAAAAGAGAATTTAAAATAAAGTATATACTTAAAAAACAAAAATAAACTTACATCACTTAAAACAAATGTACTATTCCCCTTCCAACTAGCACATGTAAGAGGTTGTGAGTTATTAGATTGGTTTGAAGTAAATTAGTAATACTAAATAGAATTCATTTTATATGTTTTACTTTGATTAAAATGTTAAAAATATAAATAATTAAAATAAAAATAAAATTTTAATATAAATAAAAATATTAAAAAATTAAACGGGCCGGCCATTTAAGCTCGGGCTAAATCCATTTAGGCTTGGGCCTAAATGAGTAGGGCCAAAAAACCCTCTTTCTTAAATGGGCTATAAAATGAAGTCCAAGCACTAAATAAATGGGCCAGGCCGGGCCGGCCTAACGTGCCTTGTGAGAACCGCCAATTCCTTAAAAACCGATCAGGTACTTAACGTGTAATTATAAGTGCATATAATGCAATGATATAATTTACGAGTTTCAAATATATGATTAAAGTTCATAATTATCGAAATGAAATCTTCGAGAATAAAAGTCGAGAATGATGTGAAACAAACACGTATATCGTATATACGATGCACATTAAATTGATATAAATGGAATAAACGTGTTATGCACGCACACGCATAAATCAAATAAAATGCACACAACGTGCATGCATGCATGCATGCATACGTAAACTCAACGCATACAACGTGCATGCGTGTATATATATGAATATACGCAAATAATTAAAAGGAATAAGAATATAAATTAATATACACATACACACATATAAATATATATAGAGGTATGTGTATAAATATAAATATAATTGTAATTATACACATAAATATAAATATAGGCACCTACAAATAAAGATAAATATAATTATATAAGTGTGTAAATAAAAAATGTATAGGTATATCTACAAGTGTGTGTGTATATATATATGTGTGTGTGTATTAAGGGATGATATAAATGAAAAATAAATATATATTTATATATTATATATATTAAGATGAAATATATATAAATAAGCTTATATATTAAAAAAAAGAAAGAAAGAAATATATAAAATATATAATAAATATATATATTTTTTAAGTAGGATTTGGTGGGAAAACTCTCACCAAATCTCTGCATTTCAGATCTGTCCGTCAGATCAGAAAAAAAAAAGATGGAAACAAAATGAAAGGTTAAAGAATAGAGAGAAATGTGAGACAGCCAAGCAAAATGTGAAAAGAAAGAAAAATAGAGAAAGGAAAGCAAAGAAGCTACTGCCAAACAGGCGGCAGCACCTAAAAGAAATGAAGAAGAGAGGGACGGGAGGAAGAAGTTGCAGTGAAGCGGTTTGGGAGTGGGAGAACTCGAGTAGGAGAAAAGAGAGAAGGGCACGAGAGAGACAGGTCAAAGGAACCCAGGAAAGATTTGGAAGGAAAGAGTGTGATCATGAGAGGGAGAGTGGCACAACAGTAGGCATGCGATGGAGCTGAGTAAGGCAATGCAGAGGCGTCATTCATCGCTGCTACTTTGGTGACTATTTGAAGCAAGTTGGCAAAGGCTGAAAGGAGATGGTTTTTAGGCTGTTGAAGATTGATCAAGAGCTGACCTTTGGCTCAGCTCATGGTGGATGTTTAGGGACTGATCAGGGTGCTTTCCAGATGCCAAAAAAATAGGGTAAACAAGAGACTGAACAAAAGCTGAGAAGGGGCTCTCGGCTGGGAGGATAAAGGGCAGAAACAGGTCATTTGAGGGCTGATGTTGGCATGAGGACAGGATACTTCAAGCTGGGTCTTGTGAGCGAATGATAGGCATAGAGGCTGACTAGGGACCCCAATTAAGGCTAGAAATAGGTGGGGAAATTTGGAGACTTTTAGATACTTATAGGACACCGAAAATAAGGGAAATACATGGGTTTTAGCTGTTGAAATTGTGACTGAACATGGGCTGTGTTGAGGCTTGGGAATAGCCGAAACTTGTTTGGTTTTGGGTGCTGAAATAAAAGGAAAGAAGAGGTGCGGCAGAGGTTGTTTGACAATGGTTCAGTGTCCAAAACAGAGGACTAAAAGAATTTAAGACTGGGTTCCAAGGGCTGTCAACGTGAGTTTTTAAAGACTGAAATTGGCACCGAAAACAGGGCACACGCAAACAAGAAATCTGGGTTTTTGGGTGCTAATTCGGGGGCTAAATTATGAAGTACTTGGAAACTATTTTGGGCGCCTGAAAACATGATTGAAGAAAGGAATTTTAGGCACTACTTAGCTGCTGTTCGTAGCTGCTGTTCGAGTGTAAATTTGCTGGACTCTTAAGGACTGAATGGGCTGGTTTAAGGACAGATGTTAGAGGTCAGAAATGTGCCAACCGAACAGCAAAATGGTGCTGTTTTAAGGGCTGATTTTAAAGCTGGCTTTAAGTGCAAAATTTTAAGAATACTTAAGCCAGGAACTGAGGTGGTTTGAGGATGTCTCGGGGGGTTGTAAGCCGAGAGAAAGAGAGAAAAGGAGGAAGAATTAAATTATTGCTAGAGTAGTATCGAAATCCGGTAAGAAAATCGATAAGCAAATACCGTTTAATTTTTATAAAATATTCAAAATTTTATTAAATCGACATTAAGCCGTCTTAACGATGCTTGAATACGTAGCGTGATGATAAGATGACGAACGCGGATTTAGCTAAGCTCGGTCTATACGCGTCAAGCTCGGCATACACACGAAATTCGGTTCAAGCAGAAACACGATTTCACGCATGTTAAGCTTTAAATCGGTAAGAAAGGTCGTATGATTTTATCTTAATCTTATGAAAATTAATTAGAATTATATTTTGCTGGTACTGATCTGATTCTAATACGTAAACGTGTAGCGCGACATATAAGGACAACACGAGTTGGGCTAAGATTGGCATACGTGCACGCTAAGCGAGGATTCGGTAAGACGTTTATATAATTTAGACTTAGAATTATATTGTATAGACATAGTTAGATTGTGTGATAATGATGATGATTAAAGGTTAAGACTTAGTGATATATAAGAAATAATATACCTATGGTATGATGACAAATTGAAGAAATGATTGAATGATTTACAGTGAATGAGTTCAATTATATTTGAATGATTGTAGTGTTATTGTTAAAGTTGCTCAGGAAATATTTAGTTATACGTGAACTACTAAGAGGAACCACATTAGTGGTTGGGGTTTTAGTATTGGTAAAAAAATAGTAAAGATGATTGATTAATCGGTAAATGTTATGAAATGGTAATGAATATTGTGGAACAATAGGAGATATTGAATTGATTTATTAGGTATAATCCGGTTGAAATCGAAAGGATGGAAATAATGAATTGGGATTATAGTTATTGCTATACCTAATGATATTACATCGATATATTTCATGAGCATGATAGTAAATTGTTTTTAACTCAGGTTTTAAATTACATTGTTTTTAAGCATGCTTTGTTTATAACTTGAGATCTTTGAAATGATTTATTCATTCGGTACAGATATGAATACTTTACATGTTTGAATTGTTTTGAAAAGACTGAATATATAGTGTAAGTGTATGTATTTATAAATGTAAACGATCTTAAAGAAATGTGTTACATACTTTACACTATTTTCATAAGAAAAGTGAAAAGTTTAAATGTTTTATGAGACTATAGGCACCCTAAGAGAGTTAAACTCAATAAAGTTGTGGAAACCGCCTAATTGGAGATTACTTATTAGGCAGAGATGCTTGTCTGAAAATAGTCGAGGACAGGGCTCAGTCACACCTGATCAGTGGGGTTGAGAGACATGAGGTCTATAGCCATAAACAGCGCCCTAGTTGGTTTCCAGGGGATGATGACATGATTTTTCACTGCTAGCTATAGTGAAGTAAGTCTTTATTGATAGAGTATTAGGGATTTAGCCTAGCTCAAACGTGATATGATATGCTGTCTAGAGTATAATTTTATTTGATATGAACTCTAGATTTGACATGGTTTTGCAGTATATGAGAAATGTTTTGAGACTGTACATGTTTTAGACACACTCTAAAAGTGAATATGAAATGTTTTGAGACATTACATGTTTTTAAACATGCCTTAAAAGTGCAAGGGATAGGATTTGCAAATTGTACATACTTTAACATGTCTTAAAAGTGAACATGAAATGAATTGAGGTTTTACATGTTTTGAACATGCTCTAAAAGTATCCGTAAGATGATTTGAAATGATAGTTGTTTTTATACAGTAAAGCTGCATAAGTTTGCATAATGAATTGTGACAAAATGATATGCTTTCTGCATGAAAGATGTCTTGACCTTATACTGTACATGAACAAGAGATGTATATAAAAAAGTATCATGACTTATATACCACATGTGATTATGTTTCTCCACATTGAAAGTGATATGAATTGATGCAGTACAGAGTGTACTTACTAGATGAAAAGTGACATGATTTGATATTGCGTCTGAACATAATTTTCATATGAGATGTGATATGACATGAGATTGATACGAGCGTAAATTGATACCATATGATGTCAGAGTTACATATGATTCATTGTTGCATGACATAATATGGAATAATGACAAGATGATTGAAAAATGGTTGATTGGTTATAATCAAAGGCCAATGTGATAGATAGGTGCCGAAACGTGGATAATGAGGTATTTCGTAATACCTTTTTTTATTGATATCTTAAACTCTTGTTCACATAGAAACCTTTAGGACATGATCTGATTTGCTTGATAAATGATTGCAAAGTGAATATGATATAAGAATCTTTACCTAAAGGTTTCATGCATTTGCATTAGAACAATATAAGTCTAATTCTGCACTTATATAAATGACTTACTGAGCCCTCACTCATTAAACGAGAACTATATTTCAGATTGATCCAAGGGACACGTTGGACGGTTCTGGTGATTTGACAGTGTCTTAACTCTTGAAGTCCTTATTGTTGAATATCTTGGTATAGTAATATTTCTGCTCTATATGCTTTTATTTTTAGGCAATGCTTGTACAGTACTGTAGGATAGGATGTAAACTCGGATAATGAGTAGTTGATGTAATATTCTGATATTATATGATATGTGTGTGGTGATTAGTGGATACTAGAGCTGTTGAAGCGATAGACATTTGGTGAATATAATGTGGACTGTGGGAAATGTTCTATTATATTGTGATGTTTTACAGGTAGTTAACTGGGGAAATCTCAAAATATAAGGGGGGATATTTTCAATCTGTTTCTAAGAAATAGTAAGTTACGAACTATAAATGATCTTTCCCCACCTTAAAGAGTAATTTAAATCATAATTGAATTAAAGAATGAATGAAAATGATTTAGTGACTGCATTGACATCGAATACATACTGTAAAACGAAAAGAAAAAATTTAGTTTACAAATTTCTTAACTGGAATAAGTGTAAGCACCAAGTAAACGTCATGGCCATCAGGTCGTGACATGCCTTGGCCCATTTTGACAGTGGGCGTTAATATTCGTAAGTATTAGCTTTTTCTATTAGTTTGTCTTTTAATTATCTTGAGAACTGGTTATGGCAGTTAGAAATTTAATCTTACATATATATTTTATAATATGTTGCGATTTGTTTTTTTTTTAAATGTCACGATTTATTTATTTTTGAAAGATGTTACAATTTATTTTTAACTACTTATTTAAAAGACTATTGATAAGAAAAATCACGTGATACCGTGGACATCATATCCGGTAAGACATTTAAACCTAATTTTTTTTATTTTTAATTTCTTTAAAATTAACTACCTATTATCTTTCACATCTTAAATAGATGTTTTTAAAAATCAATTTTAATAAACCAAATATCTTTTTAACAAAATCTTCACTTTATCCCCAAAGTTTGTTGTTTTTTAGTTTAAATTTCAAGTTTCATTGTTTTTATTTTGGATTTTATTAAAAGATTTTAAAACTCATTAAATAATTTAAAAAAAACTCTGTACATTGCACGAACACAAACTAATTTTAATATAAAACTAATTAAGAGATATTTTGAAATCTAAAATCTAAACCATATTATAAATAAATCAAGGAAAATTTTTATAAAATAATGAGTTTTTTATTTTATACAACTAATTTTTTAATTTTTAGGAGGTGAGAATTTATAAAATATTGAGTTTTTTTTATTTTATACAATTAATTTTAAGAGTATCAAATTTCAAAATAAATGAAATAAAGTTTATAAAAATAAAATAATTATTTTTCTTATATAATAAATTAAAAAATAAGTTAAAAAATCTAAAATTGAAATGTTTTTATTTAATAAAAGAAACGTACTTATTTAATCAAAGCAGGAGTTTAGGGTTTATTTATCAGTTTTTGATATTAACAGTCTTAATAGCTAATATTTTATCTAATAATTGTTATCCCTCTTTATTAGGTTTAGTACTCAAATATACTTAAAATTTTTACCCAAAATAAACATAAGCCCTCAATGTATTATTGGGCGTAAATCAATCATAAATTTTTATTTTATGCAAATACACTTTCAACATTTCAAAATAATGTAATTAAATTCAAAGTTGTTAAATGATATTAATTATTATTTGTACATCCTATCTGACCATTAATGTAAATAGTTTTGTTTGTGGGTTGCCATGTGGCATACCACGTTTGAAATACAAATAAACGTTAGTTTCATTTAATATAGGCTTAATAGCCAAATATATCCTCAACGTTTATGAAAATATGCAATTAAGTCCTCAACGTATAATTGCATGGAAATAAGGATATTACGTTTTATTTTCAGCATATTAAACCTAAACGTTATAAAATGACAGAATTAAGGATATAACCGTTAAAAACTAACAGTATCCGTTAACCTTGCCTAGGTGGCATGCCACCTGGACAATGACGTGGCCTTACATTGCCACGTGTCATGATGACGTGGAAAAAAGTTAATTTTTTTTTAATTTCATTTTTTTAAAATAAACATTTTTTAAGTTCATTTTTTTTTTGCTTAATAACCAAATATATCCCTAACGTTTATGAAAATATGCAATTAAGCCCTCAACGTATAATTTCATGAAAATAAAGATATTACGTTTTATTTTCAGCATGTTAAACCTAAACATTTTAAAATGACAGAATTAAGGATATAGTTGTTAAAAACCAACAATGTCTGTTAACCTTGCCTAGGTGGCATGCCACCTGGACACTGACATGGATTATAATGCCACGTGGACCAATGATGTGGCATTACATTGCCACGTGTTATAATGATGTGAAAAAAGTTAATTTTTTTTAATTTCGTTTTTTTCATAATTTTATTTTTTAAAAAAATTATATTTTTTTCATCATTTCATTTTTTCTTCTTTTTCTTCTTCTATCTCCCTTACAGGAAGTTCATTGAAGATGTCATTGCCTGTAAGGGAGATAGAAGAAGAAAATGAAGAAAAAATGAAATAATGAAAAAAATGTAATTTTAAAAAAATGAAGTTATGAAAAAGATGTAATTTTTAAAAAATATGTAATTAAAAAATGAAATTATGAAAAATGTAAATTTGAAAAAAAAATGAACTTAAAAAATGTTTATTTAAAAATTACATCTTTTTTATAACTTCATTTTTTTAAAATTACATTTTTTCGTAATTTTATTTTTTAAAAAATTACATTTTGTTTTCATAATTTCATTTTTTTCATAATTTCATTTTTTTCTTCATTTTCTTCTTCTATCTCCCTTACAGCCTTACAGGTAATGACATCTTCAATGAACTTCCTATAAGGGAGATAGAAGAAGAAAAAGAAGAAAAAAATGAAATGATGAAAAAAATGTAATTTTTTAAAAAATAAAATTATGAAAAAAAATGAAATTAAAAATTTTTTTAACTTTTTTCACGTCATCATGACACGTGGCAATATAATGCCACATCATTGGTCCACGTGGCATTATAATTCACGTCAGTGTCCAAGTGGCATGCCACATAGGCAATGTTAACAGACATTGTTGGTTTTTAACAGCTATATCCTTAATTCTGTCATTTTATAATGCTTAGGTTTAACATGCTGAAAATAAAACGTAATATCTTTATTTTCATGAATTTTTTTTAAATTTCGTTTTTTTTTTCATAATTTTTTTTTTAAAAAAAAATTATATTTTTTTCATCATTTCATTTTTTCTTCTTTTTCTTCTTCTATCTCCCTTACAGGCAATGAGATGTCATTGCCTGTAAGGGAGATAGAAGAAGAAAATGAAGAAAAAATGAAATAATGAAAAAAATGTAATTTTAAAAAAATGAAGTTATGAAAAAGATGTAATTTTTAAAAAATATGTAATTAAAAAATGAAATTATGAAAAATGTAAATTTGAAAAAAAAATGAACTTAAAAAATGTTTATTTAAAAATTACATCTTTTTTATAACTTCATTTTTTTAAAATTACATTTTTTCGTAATTTTATTTTTTAAAAAATTACATTTTGTTTTCATAATTTCATTTTTTTCATAATTTCATTTTTTCTTCATTTTCTTCTTCTATCTCCCTTACAGCCTTACAGGTAATGACATCTTCAATGAACTTCCTATAAGGGAGATAGAAGAAGAAAAAGAAGAAAAAAATGAAATGATGAAAAAAATGTAATTTTTAAAAAAATAAAATTATGAAAAAAAACGAAATTAAAAATTTTTTTAACTTTTTTCACGTCATCATGACACGTGGCAATATAATGCCACATCATTGGTCCACGTGGCATTATAATTCACGTCAGTGTCCAAGTGGCATGCCACATAGGCAATGTTAACAGACATTGTTGGTTTTTAACAGCTATATCCTTAATTCTGTCATTTTATAATGCTTAGGTTTAACATGCTGAAAATAAAACGTAATATCTTTATTTTCATGAAATTATACGTTGAGGGCTTAATTGCATATTTTCATAAACGTTAGGGATATATTTGGCTATTAAGAAAAAAAAAAGAACTTAAAAAATGATTATTTAAAAAAACGAAATTAAAAAAAATTAACTTTTTTCCACGTCATCATGACACGTGGCAATGTAATGCCACGTCATTGTCCAGGTGGCATGCCACCTAGGCAAGCTTAACGGACACTGTTAGTTTTTAACGGCTATATCCTTAATTCTGTCATTTTATAACGTTTAGGTTTAATATGCTGAAAATAAAACGTAATATCCTTATTTCCATGCAATTATATGTTGAGGACTTAATTGCATATTTTCATAAACGTTGGGGATATATTTGTCTATTAAGCCTTTAATATATTTAGACTTAATTATATAATTTTAAAAGGTTAAGGATTTATTTATAAAAATATAAAAGTTTATAATTTGATTTATATGTAATAAAATGTTGAAGATTTAAATCTACTTTGCGTAAAAATTTAGGATATATTTGACTATTAAAATTAAAAATAAGATCTAAAATTCAAGTTTTCTTAATGCCTTTTTTATGAAAAATATAGTATCATGATTTTTTTTCTTGTTGAAATTTATGGAAAAACAAAATCCAATTTTTTTTATGTAAATATAAGTATCATCATCCGTTTTATTATTTAAAATTAAATTTATTAGGATCGGGAGTAACAAAATCCAATATTTATATTATAAATAATTTTCACAAAGGCAGATGCCTGGTTTAAACGCTCATTAAATAGGCGAAAAATAAAATTATGAAAAAACATATGAAAGTGAGAAAAAGTCGCAGGAAATCTTTAATGCTCCGAGGTCACACGTGCTCATTGCCATCCATTTTTCTCAAGAACTGTTCCTTCTGTTTTTGTTTTTGTTCTACCCTGTTTTCCCTATATTTATTTTAGAAAGAGTTAATTTGAATGCACGGTAAAATTAGTTTCGATTAAATTAAAAAAAGATACAATGACAATTAAGTAAAAATAAATAATAAAATATTAAAAAATAAGGGTAAAAAAATAATTTTAAACTCTTTTTTTTTGTTTTTTGCAAAAAAAATTTTGTCCTATTATTACTGTGCTCCACTAGAGTCATCTTATTGGAGATACGGTGACATCTGAACGGAGACAAAGAATATAAAAAGTTGAGTTAAAGCCTAAAGGCAATAAGTGCATAAGTTTTAATTAAGACTTTGTTTGGATGTTACCGCATTGACTTCAATGGAGCACAATGATAATAGGATAAATTTTTTTTGCAAAAGACAAAACAAAAAAGAGTTTAAAATTATTTTTTTACCTTTATTTTTAAATATTTTATTGTTATTTTTACTTAATTATCATTTTATCTTTTTTAATCGTCCATCCAAACTACTCTAAGCAAGCATTCTTAAGTGACATGTTAACAAATGCTCAGGCTATCCATCCTCGGACCTCTTCCAATCATCAACCTTCCTTTTTGGAGCCAATATATTTCGCATGTAAAATGTTTCGTTTGAAAATGAATTTTTTAATATACTTTCAAATGATTTATGTAATTATTTTGAAGAATTAGTATTTAACATATTTAATCTTTGAAGCATTAGTTTAATGGTAAGAAAGAGATTCTACATTTTTAAGATTTTATGTTTAACTTAATTAGTTGAATTACAAGTATAATTTAAATCTTAATATTTGCAATCTATTTTATTTTCATATTTTGATTTATAGAAAAATATTTATTTTCAGATTTTAACTTTTTTAATTGCAAAAATGTGTGATTATTTGAACAGGATCAGTCTTTGATCAATTTTTTTTTATTTTCTTTGAAAATTATCAATCTTTTTTATTAGTGTTTTTTTGTTGTTAATAATAAAGAGGAGTTTTTGGAATTTTTTTTTGGTGATAAAACGAAGTATATAAATGAAACAAACTATACCCCTAGGTGGGGTTACATCTAACAAGTCTGGGGCTGCTATAGCCCATAGAGTCATACAACAACAAAAGTTTAACACAGTCAGGGGGAGACTCAAACAAAACAAAATGAGTCTCTAAGTCTTTTCCCATTTTAGCGAGGCTGTCAGCACACGAATTTGCTTCTCTAAATATGTGGGAGATCGAGGCTTGTTCCAGTTGCAGCAGTAATTTCCTGTAATCAGAAACAATAGGGCTATAAGTATGGGAAGAAGGGACATCTTCAAGAATAAATCTTACCATGTTGATTGAATCAGTTTCAATAATCAGATTATTAAACCCTCTGTCAACAGCGATCTGAAGTCCTTCTCGAAGTCCCCGGAGTTCGGCGCACATACTAGAAGTGGTTCCAAGATTTTTTGAAAACCCACACACCCATTTACCGTATGCATCTCTGAATATACCTCCCGCCCAAGCTTTGCCTGGGTTGCCGCTCACAGCCCCATCAATATTGAGTTTTACAAATTCTCCAGGTGGTGTTTTCCAGTGAATGTCAATAGGAGATCTTTTAATACTAAGCTTAGTTTTTCCTGTGATTGCCCAGAATTCTTTAGCTAAGTTGATAGCTTTGGTAGTTGTATTCCCAATAGTTTCACGGATCCCTTCAAAGATGATTTTGTTTCTTCCAGTCCATATCATCCAAATAGCAAAAGAGAAAATAGTGCTCCATGGGATTTCCATGAAAGGTGAGATCTCTTTAGAAATGATATTTTTTTGAATCCATCTTGCTATATCTTCTTGGTATGAGGGCTCTATGTTCCCAGGCATGTTGAGAATGTTCCATAATTCTGTAATTTCCTCACAATCTCGGAAGCAATGCTCAACTGATTCTTCCTCTTTATTGCAACGAGGGCAGATGGGTGATATAGGGAGGCCTCTCTGAACAAGAATCTGTCTGGTAGCAATTTTCATGTGTGTGCATTGCCAGAGGAGGAATTTAATTTTTGGCAAGGTTAGTAATTTCCAGATCGCATTCCAGTTGAAGTTAGGATCAAATGTTTCTCCTTTATCCAATTATAGGCTAAAGCAACTGTGAATAGCCTAGATGGAGAAAACTTCCATGCAATGTTGTCATTAGCTAGACTCTTGTTTTGTGTAGGAATGGCTCTAATTTTTTCTTCAATATCAAAAGGAATGGGGGCATTGAGCACTTCAAGGTTCCAAGCTCCTTGCGAAGATAAAACATCTTTGACAAGCAGGTTATAATCTTCTGGTTTCCACGGACCAAACACAATAGAATTTAACGCCCCATCTCCTGTCCAATCATCGGTCCAAAATAAAGTTTGATTACCAGATTTGACTACCCAACGGATACCTTTCTCTAAGATATCTTTTGCTTTTCTCATTCCTGTCCAAATGGGTGAGCAAGCTTTTTTAATAAAGACGTTGTCCCTAGAGTACCTCACTTTGAGAATCTTAACCCATGTGCTATCCTGATCAGTTAATAGGCACCATCCCAGTTTAGCCATATTAGCTTTATTGAGGGAATGCATATCTTTGATTCCTAGTCCTCCTACGGAGATAGGTTGGGTCACTGTATTCCAGCCAATCATGTGCATCTTTTTCTTTTCTTCTATTGACCCCCAAAGAAAGTTGCATGAGATTCTGTTAATTTCCTCACAAGTGCTTCTCGGTAGGTAAGTGCCCTGCATATAATAATTAGGAATGGCACTAATAACAGAATTGATCAGAACTGTTCTTCCAGCAATGGACAGAACACTAGCTTTCCACCTAACCAGTTTCTTTTCAACTTTGTCTATGATGAATCGAAAAGTGGAATAGTTCCTTTTCCTAGATATAGGAAAACCTAAGTACTTCCCAATCTCATTAGTGTGGGATATGTTGAGAATTGAGCTAAGAGAAACCCTACTATCAACTTCTAAGTTGTCAGAGAAGAGGACGGTTGACTTATGTTCATTGATTTTATGACCCGACATTAGGCAGAAATCATTCATGACCTTTTTCATTGCTTCACAAGTTGCTTTAGTAGCTTTACCCATGAATAATAGGTTGTCAGCAAAGTGATAGCATGGGTCCACGACGACCTATTTTGATAGGTGCCCACTTCTTATCCTCGCATGTTTCATGAATTTTTAGAGATAGAAACTCCATGCAGAGGATAAAAATATAAGGGGATAGAGGGTCTCCTTGTCTTATGCCCCTAAAAGGTGTGATTTTTTCACTCTTTTCACCATTGATAAGGATGGTCATTGAGGTAGTGGTAATGCAAGACATAATCAGTTCAATCCAACTCTGAGGAAACCTGAAAAAAGAGAGAACTTCACGAATAAAGCTCCATTCTAACTTATCATATGCCTTTTCTAGGTCAATCTTAACCAACATTAAACCCTGTCTTCCTTTCTTTCGTTTAAGCAATTGGATGATTTCTTGAGCAATTATCACGTTATCTTAAGCCCTTCTCCCAGCAATGAAACTTGCTTGTGAAGGGTTGATGATTCTGGATAATAAGGGTCTTAGTCTACTGACAAGGACTTTAGTGATGACCTTGTATATCATGTTACAAAGGCTAATGGGTCGAAATTGAGAAATGGTTTCTGCAGCCTGAGATTTAGGAATAAGACAGAGGAGACATTCATTCAGTTTTTCAGGTATTTTTCCTGACCTAAGGGCATGATCCACCAACTTAAAAATAGAGTTTCCAATTACATTCCAACAATGTTGGAAGAAAATGGGGTGAAGACCATCCGGTCCCGGGGCCTTGCGTGGTTTCATGGACTTAACTACTTTGAGAACCTCTCCTACGGTTAATTCCTTAATGATATTTTGTTTATCTCCATCATTGAGAGCATTCCCAAACCTGCACGATAATTGGGACGAAAGGCTAGACAAAGGTTTTGAAGTGGTGAAGAGATTAGAGAAAAAGCTTGTGATGTGGGTTTTGATATCTCTAGGTTCGCTTAACCAATTTCCTACTGAGTCTTGGATCTTGATGATTTTATTCCTGTGTCTATGTTGAATTGTACTAAGGTGGTAGAATCTAGTGTTTCTTTCACCATCAGCAATCCAATCTACCCTAGATTTAAGAGCCCACATTTCTTCCTCTAGTCTAAGGACGTGAAGGTATTCCGCCTCTAAAGTTTCTTCAAGTTTAACAAGCCAATTACAATGAGATCTTTCAAGTGCCCTTTGTATCCCATTAAGTCTTGCTCTTAGTTTTTTCTTCTTAGTGTTCACATTTCTGAAGGTATTTTTGTTCCACTCTATAATATTCTCTTGGAACATCGGGATAGCTGCCTCGATTGAGTTTTCCGCTTGATTCCATGACTTTTTTACAATTTCTATGAAATCCATGTGATTAAGCCACATCGTTTCAAACCTAAATGGTATCCTTTCGAATCTGGGGAGTTTTGGGTTAGTGTCGAACATAATAGGGCAGTGATCAGAATGGATTCTTAAGGTGATAGAGGACTGCTTCTTGAAATAAAATTTTCCACTCCCCGTTTACCCAAGCTCTATCAAGTCTCTCCCTAATAATTTGGCCGTGGTGATTTTTATTCGTCCAAGTGTATTTACTACCCACAAACCCAATGTCCATCATACCACAGCTGTTCATACACGCATGGAAGAGTTTAGCTCTGGTTTTATTAATTGGTTTTCCTCATAGTTTCTCGGGGTTACTCAGAACATCATTAAAATCACCAATCATGCACCATGGAAGGTAGTGTGTTAAGGCAAAATACATTAATTCTTCCTAAAGTCTACGTCTTAACTCTAGTTTCGGTCTTGCATAAACAGCTGATAGAATCCAGGATAGTGTAGAATGAGAATATGAAGAAGAAGGAGGAGAGTGAGAGGATGATACCTGCACCGAAGCATGAATGACTTGTGTTGAAGTGTGCATGATGTTGATATTGACCTCTGAATTATGCCAAAGAAGCCATATTCCTCCCGAGAATCCTTCCGCATCGATTTTGCAAGTTCCTGAGAAACCAAGTGATTTGCAGATCCTTTCCGCCCTCTCTCCTGATAATCTTGTCTCAGTAATTACCACGATGCTTGGATTATTAATCTTTATCAACTCCTTGAATGTACTTTTGCAATCCGGGCTCCCTGCCCGCGAACATTCTAGCAAAGAATCCTCATTGGAAATACTTCAATATAGGGCACATTCAACAGCCATTCCGCAAGTTCTGGGATGATCTTTACCTCTCCCGTTGAGGTCTTGGATACTGGCTTCGGAGAATGGTGGTGTTGAGGGAGTAGCATGACCACATTCTCTTTCTCGTTCATGTTGTTCAGAGATTGGGATTTGATCACCATGGTTATCAGATTCACCATAGGCCTCGTCGTGCATAGGAATGCATTCTTGCTCTCCACTTGTGATTTCAACAGTCTTACCGTGTCCACATACACTTGTTTGATCATCATGTCCTTTATTTGTGGGAGTGATGATATCTCCCATATTTGATATTGTTGGCCACTCTCGTTCAGTAGTTGGAGGTGATCTTGTAAGTTCTGGACATCGAAGTTGATGACCATGTTGTTCCAGGCTTACGTTATTTCCTCCACATTCCATTCCTCTGTTGGTTGGTTTACTTCGAACAGGATCTCCATTGCCCTCTTCACACTGACTATTTTGTTGTTCGATATTAGGAACATCATTTCCAACTGCTGGGCTTCCTCTTGCCGATTTACCATTACTCACTGCTTGAGATTGAAGCTTTGAAATTTTTGGCTTGGTTACCTTGGGGTTGGGGTTTGAGCTTGAAGGCTAACTGGAAAAGTTGAAGGTTGAACTAGTTAGCTTTCCGATTTCTTTCCAAGAAATATTTTCCTTGGATATGGTGAATCCACTTTTTCCAGATCTATCGTTTCTATCATCTGTCAACTTGTCAAAATCTAAATCAGCCATCTTCCATCTTTCTTTCCCTACTAAGTCTATTTTATTAGTCTGTAGCCGTTGTGTCCTTATGTCAGTTGTTGCATTTACTTTCTCCTCTCCTTTACTGTTTGCATGTCGGGTCAGATCTTTATGGGTTTCTTCTTTACCCGAAATTGTGGTTTTGCTTTGTCTTGTTCTCTTCCTATTGACCACCATCCACGGCCCGTAACTGTCTTCATCCTCATCGGTAGTTTTCTCTTTTACACAGGTTTCATCTGTAGTGGAGGGGTTCGGGTTGTTTGCCGTTGTGGTTGTGACCAGACCATTATCAGGTATTTCTTTTGCTGCTGGGCATGTTTCTTTACGGTGGCTAATCAAGCCACATTTGAAGCAGAGGTTCACCCCTTCATACATCAAGTTTTGGACTAGTCTCCCTATTCTTATCTTCGGAATGAGTGGCTTGTCAAATTCAATTTGAACACAAATTCTGGCAAACCGCCCCCTAGAATTGGCTTCAGTGAATGTATCAATTTTTAAGAGTGTTCCAATTTGGTTTCCAATTCTTTTAAGGATGCCTTTATCGAAATATTCTAGTGGTAATCCAGGTAATCTTACCCAAACTGCAGTTGTTGATACTTCATGTTGTGAATCCGCAACAAAGCTCGGCTCCCATAATCTCATGATTAAGTAAAAAGAACCAATAAACCATGGCCCTCCGTATAACACCCTATGAAAATCCTCCTGACTTTGAAATCTAAAAACAAAGAAATCATTTCCCAGGTCTATGCATTGCATGTTTGCTCTGGGTTTCCATTGAGCAACTGCTCTAGGATAGAGGAAATTATAACCGACTGTTTTTCCAAAAGTTTTTACAATGATAGCATTCTTCCATGGCTGACGAATTCTTTGTTTTTCTTCTTTTGAGAGGAATATTGTAGGAATATCATCTCCCATCTCAACTTCATTATCAGAGTCGCCATCCATATAAATCGGCTGTTGTATGAACGAAAAATCTGAGTTTTCACAGTTTCCTAACAACGATTCTTTATAAGAAGGATTAGCAGCTTGCTTTGATTGCACTTTGTTGGTATTTGCTTTGAAATCTCCATTCTTTGTTCGCTTGACGCGTCTCAGCTTTTGATCTTCGATTTCTAAACTGGTTGGAATGCAGACATTGTTTCGAGAAGAACTCATGTCGAGAGAAAAGTTTGTTCTTCTTTTTCTTTTTAGTGAGTTTTTGGAATTTTGAGATCTTATGTTTGAGTCTCATTACATGTAATATTGAGTTTAATTATTGTTTTTTTTTTTGTTACATTAGTTATTGTTTGTTATTATTATTATTATTATTATTATTATTATTATTATTATTATTATTTGTACTTACTAAATTATCTAATTATTGATTTGTTAAATGTAATATGTTAAATACGATTATATCTCTAATGAAAATGACCTGCTAAAAAACCCTTATGGACTTGAATCCATTGCCATCACACTCTGCAGTCCATCGTTATTTTTGATACCCAAACCCAAGAGTGAAAACTGAAAAAGTCGTCTTCCATTCCTAGCTATCCCCCCAGATTGGGACTCCTACTAATAGGAACACCCACAGTATTTTCTCTTCATAACTACTTCCAGACATTACATTACATATTTAGTGTTGGGGTCCACATGTCGGAAAAGAATTAGAGTTTGTATATTGACTTGCAAGCGTTGACCACAACTTTCTTTTCTTAAGCATCCTATATTATTATCTAAATTAAATTTAAATTATCAAAAATTCTTAAGCTGTTAATTTTTTTATGCAAATGCAAAGTATTACGTATATAAACAAATAATTTGAATGAGAAGTTACTTAAAAAAAATTATACCAATAAAAATTATATATATTTTTATAAAAAATTTAAAAAATTATTATTTAACGGCTGCAATTAATTTTGACATCAAATTTTTTTTATATCCAACGATGAACATGAATGATCAAATTTTGAGAAGAGTGCAAGACAAGCGGTCAAGCAAAGCAATAGACTAAACCTTTCTCTTCTAGTCTGACTACTAGCGCCGCAAATTGCAATGAAACTCTGCAGTAGGCCAGATGGTCCGCAATTTAATAGGGCCGCTTCACCTCTCAAGTCCAGAGTTTTAATGGCCACTGCATCCCATTCTATATTTCTACCACAAAAATATCAAATCAAAGCCCAGTATCCAGTGAAGAATATATTTCGTGGCTAGACTTTAATCGCGCGATTACAGATGGAAGCCGCGCGATTCCCAGACGTGAGGATGTTGATCGGTGTGTATATGAATATATATATATATATATATATTAGTCTCCCTCAATCCTCATTTCTTTTGCTTTTCTCTGATTCTTCGAGATAACTTCTTCTCATCTTCGACGCATGACCTGAGGCTGACTTGCTACAAACATTTCTTTTTGATTTTAGAATTTTCCTCCGCGTTGCGTTTTCTTCTCCCTGATTCTTCGCCACAGTTAACATTCTTCTTGATTTTCGCAGTAATTGCTCGTTTAGCTAGGTATAAATTGTCCGTGCTTGTGGCATTTCAATATGCAAGATCATATTTCCATCTCTGTTTCAATTTGTGGCGCCAAGAAGGATGAAGAAGCAGGTGGCTTTGAAACCAAAAATGGAGAGGAATATAAAAGTGACGGTCCAAATGAAACGAGTGAAAGCAGAGATGGGAAAACTAACAGATGATCAAAACCGCATAAGAGAGGAGCAAAGGAAGGTAAGAGTAAGGTTTGAAGAGATTGAAAGGCAGTGCCATCAACTCAAAGAGGAAACTGAAATTACTATGAAGCAAACAGTCAGGACCCAAGTTAAGGTTGTTCTGATGTTCAAAATCTTGAAAGCCCGTGAATGTGGAGATTTCATTCAAGCTGCTACGCTCACGCAATTCCTACGGTTCGTTTCTCCTAACCAGTTCTCACTTTATAAGTATATCTCCAAATGATCTTAATTGACATTTGTATCTTTGTTTTTCTACTTACCTTTCGATTTTGGCAGTGAGTTTGTTGCCAAGGAAAGAGCAGATGCAAGCTTGTTGGCTCAAGTCAAAATTGAAAATCCATAAGAAAACTCCCCAACCACGAGAGCGGACGACACTAGTGAGCGCATGATAATAATCAGATGTTTTGCTGCCCTCATCCCCGAAGCCGATCGCTTCTCGGTTTCTGTGTAAAACTGTTTTTACCAGCTGTTTTCTCTTGAATAAGTTTCGTGTGTGTTACACTTGAAAGTTGAAACTACGTAATGTAATGAAGAATTTGAAGTTTGAATACTTATATGGAAGTGATGAAATTTATAGATGTGAGACTTGTAAAAGAGAAAAGGTTTCTTTACGGTTGAAGATGCAATGGGTTTCCATAGATTAAATAAAAGAGTGTTTTGAATGTTAAACATTTCTTAGTTCTCCTAAATAATCCATAGGGTATAATTACTAGTAAGTCTTTTGCTATGAAGCTTTGAGCAGATGATGATTTTCAGTTAATTTAATCAGTGTTGCCGAGTCAAATAATTTCATTACTGATAATTTTTCAAACACTTGACCATTATTCACTTGTTCATCTACTTATGAATAATTGCTGATATAAAAACATATAACAATGATTTATGAATAATTGCTGAGATAAAACATAGAACAATGACTTCTTACTCCAAATGATAATTTTTTTTGCTTTTTCTTACTCCAAATGATAATTTTTTTTTTTGTTTTCACTTTTTAAAATTAATATACATGTTTTCTGTTATTGTTTTTGAATAACTTGAAGACAAAAATAAAAAATAAAAACCAATCACAATTACATCAGGGTTTCTTAGTAAATTACATCAGGGTTGACTACTTCTTAACACTATAAATAGGTTGAAAGGATGCTAAATTTAATAAATATATCTTACCTATTAAATGAATAAATAAATTACATGTTAAAATCATTTTCAATAAATTAACCTAAATAAAATTAACCAATTCAACAATAAAATTAAATAATTAACAAAATAACTAAATAATAAAATTAACCAAATGAAATTTATTAAACTAAACAATGAAAAAAAATTCATGAATTAAATGATTAGATAAAAAATTAAGTTGGAAAATTTTAATATGTTCCCGATTTAATCTTCGAAATTTTCAACTCTGAATCAATTTCTGATATTATTATTTCTTCAATTAATTTTTAAATTTTTGGGTTTGATGCGCAAAAATTCTACCAAAATTCCAATTGCTAAATCCATTTGAATGTTAGAATAACTTACAAGTCTAAAAAATTCCCTGCGTTAGGGGAGTTTTCTATGGATTTTCTTTTTGGATTTCAAACCATTTTCTCTTTCCTTTGCAACAAACTCACTGTCAGAAAACCAAAATCAAACCAAGTAAGATACAGAGCAATGTTAATTAGTCAGTAGAAAAAATATATAGTTTATAAAATAAAAGGGGCTTGGAGAAACGAACCGAAGGAAATTTCGAGGTTCTCGTGCTTTCAAGATTTTGAACATGAAAATCGCGTTTTCTGTTCGCTTCATAATAATTTCAGTTTGCTCTTTGTGTTTAGGCCACAGCCTTTCAATCTCTTTTTCAAACCTTACTCTTATTTTTCTTTGTTCTTCTACATCTGTTAGTTTTCCCATCTCTGCTTTCACTCGTTTCACTTGGACCCTTACCTTTACATTCTTCACCATTTTTGGTTTCAGAGCCACCTGCCTCTTCATCTTTCTTGGCGCCATAAATTGAAACAGAGTTTGAAATTTGATTTTGGATACTGAAATGCCACAAGCAGGAACAATTTAAATACTAAAACAAAGTTCTAGATAACTGCGTCATTTTACTGACAATCAAGAAGAAGAGATTGCAAGGAGGAAAATTTTAAAATAAAAAAATGCTTGTCACAAGCCAAGTCCTGAAGTTGAAGATCGCGCAGTTGTCGCGAAGAATCAGAGAAAGGCAAATATAACGAGGAGGACGCGCATATATACTAGAAGATACCCCTATTACGCACGAGTACTTTTTTTTCCTTAAAAAAATTATAACTATTATTTATTAAAAATAAAAATAAATCAAGATAATTTTTTAAATAAAAATAAAAATATTTAATTTATCTATTAAACATCTTATTTATTTTTTATTCTTTTTTTTTCAAAATATAAAATAAAATTATAACATAAAGTTGGAAGATTAAATAAACCGAAAGATAACAATTAATTGTCTTATTTTTATATGAAAATAAACTTTGCTAGCAAATTTAACTTTTAAATAAAGTGATTTTTTTTATTTTAAACAAACAAATATGATTGTTACAAAAAAAAGTCAAGGAGACATAAAAAACATTATAAAAAAACAAATGAGCAACGTGACTTAATGAGAAGGAAGTCTAGAAGATAATTTTATTAATATGTATAAATTAAAAAATAATATTTTATTAATTAAAACTAATGAAATATTAATTAAAACTAATTAAAAAATTGTTACATTTAATAATATTTAAATATTTTACATTTAATTGTCTTTTACATTTAATTGTTCTTTTCATAAAAGGAGACAAGTATCAAGTAATAAAAGAGAAAAATGTCAAGCAATAAAGAGATAAAGAGACAAAAATATATATATACTAGATATAAGCCCGAGCGATGCTGCGGGTCTATTTTTATTTTGTAATTTTTAAAGTTAGTTAAGTTGATTATTAAATAAGAGTTATTGGACATAAGAAATATTTATTTCCTTCATAATGTTTAGTACAAAAAAGAGACATGTTTACTAAGGAAAGATTTATAAAAGAAACGTATTTACTAATGATAGAGTTTATATATCAAACAACATATCCAAAAATAATTTTTTGAAAAATTTAGATTATCTTGGATTAAAAAAAAACACAATACTTAAGTTAAATAGTATGACAAACAAATAATTTGTGTTAGAGACAAACAAATTAAGATAATAATACAACAATAATAAAAACTAAAGCATTAATATATATATGTATATCTTTATATATCGCATAATGGTTCAGACAATTTAAAAAAGAAGTAAGAAAAAATTATGTAAGAATGTTTTGTTCATATTATTAATTATGTGCAAGGTTTTAAACCCATCTGTAAACATTTTTATTTTAAGAATAACTAATTGAATTATTTATATTTACTCCAAAGTACAATATGTAAAGTAAAAGTATTTTTTGTAGAAAAGTTAGAGAAAAAAAACTCTTTCATATAATAATTTTTATTTGAAAGTAAAATTTGAAAAATACATAATTTATATGTATTTGAAGTATTATTTATTTTTAAATATTTGCCATGTGTCGGTTAAATAATATATTTGAATATTGTTTTTATATTTTTAAAATTATTATCATTATTAATAAATAAAAAATGTTTTAAAAATTTATTATGAGGCGAGAGAAGAACCTATTATTGTGATTTGAGATTGATTTTATATAGCTAGTATATTTTTCGTGTTTAGTAAGTTTACATCTGCTAGTGGAGATATAATTTTAAAAAATAGATTTAGAGAAATTAGATCTAAACTTGTTTAATTAAAAATATCTAAATCAATTAGCTTTTGTGTTGTTTGATTTTTTTTCCTTGATTAAAAATCAACTCAAAGATAAATGAATTTTTTTATTTTATTTTTTATTAATTTTTTATATTTAGAATGTATCATTTGTTAAACCCTCTATCATATTTTTATTTTGAATTTTTTTAATTTATGCGCCGAATCATATTATTGCTAGAGAAAAAAATTGAAGATTTAAAAATAGATTAAAAGGCATAACAAAAAAAATTCAAAAATAAAATAAAATTAAAGAACTTAACTAAAAAATGAAAACCTAAAAATAAATTAGAGGGCATAATAAAAAAAATTTAAAAAAACAAAAATAAAATGCTAAATCAATTGAGACACGAAACATGGCTCGTATGAGAGATAAAACATTGAATGGTATAGGTTAGAAAGGTGAAAGAAAATGAGTGAATGACAGAACCAATGTGAAGCTGGACGTGGAGCAAAAAAAAGTGATTTTTATATAATTTAAATAATATTAAAAATTATTAACTTAATTAATTTTTAAAATGTTTTAACATATATATTTAATATTAAAATATTTTTATTTTATTAATTATCAACATTAAATATAGAAATTAATGATCTACAAAATACATATTATAAATGCATTTGTAAATGTAATCTATCGTTAAAAAAATGTACTGTATATGCATTTGAAGAATTATTTAATTATTGAGTATTTGTTAATTGTTATGTGTTAGTTAAACAATAATTTTGGAGATTGATTTTATATTTTTAAAATTTATTATCATTATTGATAAATATTAAAATAAATATATAAAAATTTATTATTTGAACGAATAATTTTTTTATGAAAATAAATATATAAAATTTAAAGATCAATTTTTTATGTTGTTTATTTTTTTCTCTATTAAAAATAAAATTCACATATAAATGATTTTTTTTGTTCTTTAAATTTATGAAAAAAAAAAACAAATAAAAAAGGTTGAAAAACCAAAACAAGTGAAAAACTGAAAAAAAAAAAGTCTAAAGCTTGACACGTGAAGGGTTTCGAGACAAATATTTATATATATGTATAGATATAGATATATATATTATATATGTATAGGTAGATGTATAGATTAGGGATGTAAACGGGTTGGGTACCCGCTAAATTTGAGATACTCGAACCCGAACCCGATTAAGTTTAATAATACCCTAACTCGATTAACTACCCGATTATTTTTATTTATACTACCCGAATCCTAACCCTATAAAATATAAAATACCCGTTTAACTACCCGAACCCATTAAACTATCCGTTTATTAAGTCAAAGTTTGACTTTTAAATTTAAATTTAAAATCAATTTTAGAATAACTTAATTAAAACATTATATTAATAAATTTAATTTAACTCATAAAAATAAATTAAAGTTAAAAATCATAATTATAATATATAATGATTTAATTTAATTAAATAAAACATTAATAATAAATAATTTATATATAAAAATATAAATATTGTATTAATTAATTATTATCTATAATCGGGTTCGGGTAGCGGGTACCCTAAGGTAATTACCCGAACCCTACCCTAACCCGTTACGGGTAGTAATTTCACTACCCGAACCCTATCCGAACCCGATTATACACTACCCTAATCCTACTTAAACGGGTCGGATAGCACCGGGTACTCGTTTATAGGGTACCCATTGTCATCTCTAGTATAGATACACACACATGCAGTGCTGATGGCAAAGGAATTACGTGGTTGTTCCGTGTTCGGCTGTTATCGCGCGATTAAAGATGGACTTTTTGGAGTTTAGTCGCGAGTTATCTTCTTTGTTGGATACAGGGTCTTGATTTGATAATTTTTGTACTAAAATAGAATGGAGTTACCATTACTACTGTTCAATGGTGGGATTACACGCTTAAATTCGATGGTCTATTCGATATTTAATTAAGTTTGAACAAAAATATTTGATATAATAATTGGGTTTGGATAAAATTTTTATGCTCGTTTAAAAATCTGGCAAGGTCTAGACTTGACCTTTCAAAGCTCAGGCTTAATCTGAATTTTTTTTATATTTTTTTTAATATTAATTAAATTTTTATATATATTTACTAAGTATAATATAATTATATGTATATAAAACATTATTAATTAATAAACATGATTATAAATATTTAATATGAAAATTGATATATAAATTTTGACAAATTAAATTAAATTTTAAAAGATATAAAATAATAGAAAAACAAATAAATAAAAAATTAAAATATAAAAAATTATTTTCAGATAGAGCTGGGATCGAGCTCGAATTTATAGTATAAAAATAAAAACGGATTAAAATAAAACTCAAATTCGAATTTTTTGATCGAGACGGACTTGAGCATATACAAAATTTATTATCTATCATGGGTCTAATCCGGCCCATGACCAGGTTTAGTTATCATAAATGCTATGGACTTGAGAGGTTCTGGCCTATCTGAGAGTTGGGTTTGACATCAAGCCTGAGCCCTGAATCTGTCATTGCAATTTACTTGCTAGCAGTCAAATCAGAGGATGAGAGACAGAAAACTTAAGAGTTCAGTTGGAGGATCCGCTCGGTCCATTTTTTTTAAGTACCATAACAGCTGACGTAGGTGTTTTTTTTTGAGTTATCACTTGACATACACGTAAATAATATAAATAAAAATTAATGTCATTCAATAAATTTAAATTTGATTATATAATTTTGAAGTGTTAGTAATTTATTTACATTAAAATAAAAAATAATGAAATAATTCATATGCAATAAAACGTTCAAAGTTTATATCTATTTTATGCAAAATATTAATTTTATATTTGAATATTAAAACAATTTTTTTTATTATTCCAACATTTAATATTTTATTAATAGATCATAAAATAAAATTGTGCGTAACGACCAATTGTTTCTTAAGGTATTGAAAGAACACATAGATTGAATAACTGATTGAAGTAATGTTGATCAGTGAGTATATTGGTCCTCATCATTCCATTTGCCTTTCCCTGATCCTTCACAATAACGTCCTTCTTTGATCTTCAAAATCATGACTTGGCTAATTGTTATGAACATTTCTTTTTCTTTTAAATTTTCCTCCTCTTGCAAATTGGTAAAACGTCCTTCTTGCTTTTCATAAAAGTACTTAAGTTGTAATGGAATTTGCGTCTCTATGATTCTTCCTATAACTTCCTTCTTGAATCTTGCTGATTAGAATTTTTACGTAAGCTGCAATTGATGTTGGTAGAGATGCCTTTTTTTTCGGAGGAATTTGGATTTTTGATTTTGAGTGTTTCCTTTTTCAGTTTTTTTTTTATTTGGGTGTTTGATTTTGGGTTGTTTGTTAATGATTTTTTTTCATGGATAGGTATAAAAAAGAAAGAACACTGAATCTAATCTTTCTTCAAAAGAAGTAACAATAAGTTAAACCTTTTGTTAATGATTTTTTTCATAGATAGGTATAAAAAAGAAAGAACATTGAATCTAATCTTTCTTCAAAAGAAGTAACAATAAGTTAAACCTTTGTTGTATCTTGAGTAGAATAAAAACATTTGACGGGATTTCAATTTTCAAATTTGGGGTTTTCATAAGTTTTTTATGTTGTAATATCCCCATTTGTGTGGACTAATTAAGTGTAATTAGTTTCATATAATATTTTGTTAGTAGTATAATTTTGTATAAAGTGTGACTCATAATTAATTATATTAAATATATAATATATGTGTATAAACCTATAATGGGATGGGTTTGTACATGTATCCCATGGAGGGAGATCCCTACTCTCAACCTCTATATATATGAGGCTGGCCCATTAAGTTTCATAACTTTCGTTGAAGAGGGATGAGAGTAGTTTCTCCCTCTCTCTCTACCTCTCTCTCACTCTCTCATTTTATCTCCGTTTCAGGTCTGAAGAAAGTCAATGGAACGCTATCGGAAAGGGCTTCGACAACGCGGTAATATGAGATAGCGGGATTGAGCTCTCGCCCGCATCCAGGTTAGTTTTACTGCGATTCAATTTCGTGTTAGTGACTTGGTGAGATTATAATAAATTCCAACAATTGGCATCAGAGCCAGACTCACCAAAGTCACTAACCATTACTGGTTTAGACAACAGAAGCCATGGAAGCTTCTGTTTTGAAGTTTTGGATTTTGGGTTTTTTTTTAAACCCATGTCATTTCTTGTAATTTTTGACTTAAAATTGTTAAATTCTTGTTGTAAAGGGTTTTAGGATGAAAAACCCCTTTTTTCCGGACCGAAAATGGTTGAAATGGGGAGAGAAATGGTCGGGTCGGGTAAAAATACCCGTTTTTCTGCAACTTTCGCCTGTTTGGGCGAGGAAGATCGGGCGCGTGCGTTAGCAGTAAAAATGGCGCGATGCGCGCCAATTAGTGTTGAAGCGGGCGCGTGGCTTTCACGCGCCTGCAGCAGAAATTGAAATAAAATTTAAAAAAAAAAGGGATAAAGGATAAATTTTTTTTACGGGCTGGGCCCCTTTGATGCTTGGGCCATCGATTTTTTGGGCCCATTTTTGGGCATATTTTTTTTTGGGCCTTTTAGTTTGTTTTGGTTATGATTTTGGGCGATATTGTATGGGATGGTGTATTTTTAGACCATTATTGTTAATATTTTTGGGCTTTTAATTCTGAAAATTAAAATACCATTTGTTTATTTTAATTATGCCATAATATTTAATTTATTTAGGCCAAATTAATTTTGTTGTATTGTGGGCATTTATTTATTTATTTTTATTAGTTGGCCATTCAGTATTAAATTAATTTTGGGCAATTTAATTAATTAATTTAGGGCCATTTTGGTTGATTAATTTTATTTGGCTATTAAATTTGAATTAATTAGTGACTATTTTGCATAATTAATTAATAGGTCATTTTGGATTAAAGTTTAATTGGCCATTTTGATTAATTAATTATGGGTCATATAATTAATTAATTATTTATTTATTTATTTTGACAATTTTGGATATTTAATAGCCATAATTAGTTATTAAGCCCAAAATTAATGTGATATAAGTGAATTTTGGAGGAATTAATTTTGGAGTAATTTCTAGAAATTTAATTACTCATTTAATTCTTAATTCACTTAAATTTTGAAATATATACTCATGCCCATAAATTACTAATATTTGGCCTAATTAAATAAGTTTAAATAAATTATTTAGGTATTTTGTTGAGCCATTTTAGATTATGGTTTACCCATTCGTTAATAATTTATTTAAACAAATAAACTCTCTAGAAATGAAAATTGCCTTATTATTTGAATATTCACATTTATGTTGAATTAATTTAATTAATTAATGTTGGACTTGAAATTACTACATATGCTTCAGGAATTGCATATTTTGGATGTAGTTAATTTTGGTTAATAAATTTTGTGAATATTCTTAAAATTATAAATCATTAATTGGATTGGCTAGTACTTGCCTGTCGCAGGAATAGTCATGAAGATTTTTTGATGATTTATTCTGATAATTTTAAAGATATAATAATAATAAGGTAATGCATAGTGATAGTTGCACTTGCATAATTTAATTTACTAAGATCTCTAGAAGTGGCTAGTCTCTCCCTGTCGGATTGTTAGTTGCTTTTAGAGATGCTTGGGATTGAGAGGATTCTAGTTGGGATATGACACGATCTTCCTACCCTGTCGGTGGGCGATCATTCAGGTTGTATTCAACTAGTTTTGTCTTATCCTCGATAGTGTATTGTGGAATTTATCGAGTCATTCCACTAGCCTCCATATTGTGCAACTATCACATATCGAATTTCTAGCAGGATCAAATTAGATAGATAGTACGAATTATTCTCTACGGTTAGGGATATATATTGAACTAGGAAGTAGTCCTGAGAGTCGATCTATCTTTCATACCCAATAGTATGAGCTCTTTGAGGACAAAATATTTGGAATTTCGAGAACACTTAAGTGAGAATTCTCTGATTATAAGGGCATGCCATTAATGAGCACATCAGAGAAAGTGTTCCAATTAGGAATAATTAAGAAGCATTTATGGATGCCATTAGAAAGTAGTTCACATAAGATCGATAAAGGTTGCAATAGGAGTTTGATCAGAAATATGGCAGATTCAGTACTACTTCCTTCTGGGATGGAGAATTGGAGATCTTCCAGTTTTTCAGATCTCATTTAATGCAGAAGGAAGTATGGCATTTTAATATCAAAATTGATATTGTCATTCAAGAATGAGAGATCTTTCGAGTTAACAGATCTCATTTAGCCATAATGATAACATATGCCAATATCACTGCCAAAAGGAAATATTATTGAGAGGTCTCAATAAAAGGTCATTTTAGAGGAAGAAATTTGTCAAGTCTATTTCCCATTCTAGTTTCACCAACATCTCTAAATATCAATGTGTGCCACTTCTGTAATAATTCTGGGCACAAGAGGTAGATTACAAGAGTCCTCTAGATTGAGTTGTGCAAAAGGCATTTTGTTAGCTTTCATTTTGAATCCAATCTAGAAGATATTTGGTGTTTGGATACCGGTGCTATTATTGATAAAGCCATAAGCAACCAGAGATAGAATAAGGGAAAATTGTTGTGAATTGGGGTTATAGAGTTAGAATCCATATTGAAAATATAGCCAGATTGTTGTTACATTTTGAAGACAGTTTTGGAACTACTGTCAGTTTATACTTTTCATCTTGATAACAGAAAAGTATTTCTATTTAGTAACAACATGTGTATTGATTCTGGCATTATGTGTAATGGATATTTAGTAGACTTATACCCCAATATTAGGTAAATTTTCTTCAGTTGTGAATGATGTGACTGTAGATTTTGATTATGATAGGATAGATAAGAAATCTATTAAGTTGTGGCATGGGTTAGGGATATTTCGAGGCACATGAAGAGATTGTATTAAGGGATATCTTGCTGCTAATATTAAGGACATGATTAGTAGATATTGAAATAATTAGGAACTTATGTATACCGACATTTGTAGATCATTTTCACATATTGTATTTAGTGGATATAAGTGTTTCATCATTTTACTAATTACCATTTCGATGTAGGTCATATGGAGTAATATATCTGATCTTATAGAGCCCTTAGGCATTCTGATTAATTCCGCTGCGCTGCTTAAGGCAATGATCAGACAGTAGTGATGAATATTATGTTCGGTATAATGAAGCTAGGCGAAATCATATACCGGTTTTCGGTTAAGTGCACTATAGGATTATATATTAACGCCTAGTGTACAGTGCTTGGAATATTGAAACAGAATGAGATTACAGTTGCAGTCAATCGTACATTCTGATCTAGTACGATTTATGTTAATCACTCCAAACCTTTAAAATTCGAGTGGAGTGAAATTAAAACTACAATTCACATTCAAAGTTGATCTCCAAGCAAGACCAGTTCCTAAATGCATCTCAAGTTGCAATCAGACATTAAGCCGATTTTATGTCGTTTCCTGTGTTTAGGGTTATAAGGTAAGGCAAAAGAGCTATAACCCATAGTCAAGAAAACTTGACTAGAAAACTATCAACGGCAATTCTGTTGGTTATTATATCGGCTAGAAAGATTTTAGATTTTCATTTCTCGTTTCTCGTTATATGATACTAGAATCATTAAATCTGACAATGCAATCCATTTAGATGATGACTTAAAGAGTGGGAGTTGTGAACTCCACAAAGTCATTATTGAAATAAATTTTGTTGTGCCAGTCCCATATATGCGTTATCTTTTGATTATGAAAAGCCACAAACCAAAGGAATCAACAGTTGATCCCAATACCATATTTTGAACCTGCACCTGACCTTACAGAAGAATATGAATATGAAATGTCTTCTATTTCTGATGTTTGTCAGGAGACTATTTTGATCTGAACTCTAAGAGTTAGATATTAGTCACGTAGGATAAGTGAGCATCTATGTTGCATGAGGATGCATGGGATCTATTTTAGTTGTCACATCATTATAGACAAAAGGGAGACTCTAAATATTAGGTAGATGATTTAAAGCCAAATTTGGTCAAGGCTTTAAATAAAGCAACCTAAAAGTTTGTGATTCCTAAGATGGAACATGCAGTATGTGAACTCAAGGAGTTCATTTATGAACATTAGAAGGCATCCAGATTGTAATATATATAAAAATGAGATTGTTACTTTGAGGAGAACATTATCGTTTGATAATTGGATCCATTGCGAGGTCAGTGGGAGTTATGTACTTATTGTGCTCTAAGTGATGATGTCAAATAGCAGCCTATAGCACTGACCTATTGTATGAGACACTTCATGTCGTCATGTCACTTCAGGATGAAGAATCTAAGTGAGGCTCCATTTCGTTTTAAGGATTGAGATTCTTTGTGACATATCAATAGGCATACATTATTGGTCTCATGGAACCTATATTGAGTGTTGAGTAGGTTTACTGTATATTGTTCTCCTAATAAGACGTCATTTAGTGAAAAGTGACATTGTGAAAATCTCAAAGTCCTCAAGATGATAATAAAAGAGCTCATATTGAGTACTGTGTATGCCTTGTTGTGGGTAATTAGTATATGCTCAAGTTTATACACATTTGGATATTGTGTATGTTATAGGTGTATCTCGGAGATACTTGAGCGATCCTATAATAGAGAACTGGAAGCTATAAAAGGAGTATTTGGATATTGATAAATCTGACATTTTGAGTTTGGTCAGATATTTTGATGTTAATTTTGCAAGCTCTCCAGATATTGAAAATTATTTTGGTTATATATTTGTGGATATATAAAAGAACTGTATTTTGGAAAGTGTAAAGCAAACACTTACAACATTCTTGATTGTGGAGGCTAAATATGTAGCATGTTGTAAGGCTACATGATGGGCCATTTAGGCTGCAAAATTTCATCTCAGGGTTGGTTTTGTGTGGTTGCCATTTCGAAGTCCTGGAGATGTACTGTGGTAATGCTGCAGCAAGTATTTTTTCTCTCAAAATGCTTGGAGTTCCTCACACTCCGAATATTTAGATATCATCATTCGATTGGTTAGAGAGAAAATAATGGAATCCATTACTTGATTGGATTATAGAGCACATGTTTTAAAGAGCTCATTCTGACTAACTGAAAGTTTGGCTGCTTAAGTGCTTTGACGACATAGCACTTGTATGAGGCATATGGAGCCTTTGCTGTATTAAGTTAGTGGGAGCTCTGCAATAAAATCAGTTGCAACTGTGTGAATGGATTCCTATTTGTCATATATGCATATTTTGTTTGCGCGCATTTTGATGAATATGGCATTCTGTTGGATGAGATATTCGGTATTAGTCTCATATGCCTCCGTTGATGCAAGGTATCATTCGGTTTAGATGCATGGACCTAATGGAAATGGATATTGTTTCTGTTTTCATATCATTTTCATTTCACACTAATACTACTATTTTGTTGCAGTCTTTATAAGTTTACGCATTTGTACCCTGTCGGTATGATGCATTTGGAGGCTTATAAAAGGCTTGTTGTTGTTAAAGTATGTATGAGTCTACACATTTGTACCCTTTCGGTACAATGTATTTAGAGGGCTTATGAATACATGATGATTTCATTAATTAACTTAATTGTCCAAGTGGGAGAATGTTGTAATATCCCCATTTGTGTGGACTAATTAAGTGTAATTAGTTTCATATAATATTTTGTTAGTAGTATAATTTTGTATAAAGTGTGACTCATAATTAATTATATTAAATATATAATATATGTGTATAAACCTATAATGGGATGGGTTTGTACATGTATCCCATGGAGGGAGGTCCCTACTCTCAACCTCTATATATATGAGGCTGGCCCATTAAGTTTCATAACTTTCGTTGAAGAGGGATGAGAGTAGTTTCTCCCTCTCTCTCTACCTCTCTCTCACTCTCTCATTTTATCTCCGTTTCAGATCTGAAGAAAGTCAATGGAACGCTATCGGAAAGGGTTTCGACAACGCGGTAATATGAGATAGCGGGATTGAGCTCTCGCCCGCATCCAGGTTAGTTTTACTGCGATTCAATTTCGTGTTAGTGACTTGGTGAGATTATAATAAATTCCAACATTTTATTTTTCTTTAAAATTATCTTAGCTTTTAATTTTTCGTTTTTTATTATTTTTTAGTACAATTTTGTTTTTATTTTTTATTAAATTATTAATCAATTAAAACAAGCTACCTTTATTGATGAGAATGACCCCTTCCAGAAAAGTAAATAGTAATGAGGCTCTATTTTTTGTCACCTCAAATGCCATGTTAGCATTTTAATATATGTGAAAAATATATTCCAATGACTAATTAACATGTTTATCATGTCAAGTGATCAGTTTTCGTTCGTGTCAAAATTCAATTGAGTGAAAATACAAAGATTAAAAATTAATTGATTATAATAAAATATTAGGTTTAAATGACATAGTTACATTTTAAATGAAAGGGGTTTTTTTCTAACTCCTGCCTTTAAAATATTATGAATGAAATACTTTTTTAATATATAACGTATCATTGATGAAATAATAGAAGAGGGGCCTCCGCCCTCCGGCCCCCAACAATATATAATATTATAATAAGGTTTGTCTCGATTCTTGATTGATAATGTAATACTAAATATATTGATCTGCTTCCTCTCCTGTGTTTTATCTTTTTGATTTCTCAAAACAAAAAAATTCTAAACACAACTCATCTAATATATATATATATATATATATATATATATATATATTACAATGTATATAGCAAATTTGGTAAGATGCTTATATGGACATTCTCTTTAAATGATACATAAGCATTCACTATTTTATGTTTACTTAAGTCAAAAGGAATAAAAAAAATACTAACTTCTCCAATTTTCTACTTTTATAAAATTTCTCTTATCCCTAAAATTTCTGAATCTTTTTTTTTAAAAAAATTATCTTAAAATAATTTTGAATACTATATAATCCAAAAGTATTTAAAAATATATAATTTTAATATTATCTATTTAGAAAACTAAATCAAATATTAATTTTTTTTGTTACAAAAAAATTAATTGATATCCATTTATATTATAAACTAAATAATTTTAATTTATTTAAAAAATATTTTATCAACTAAATTGAAAAGTATAAAAATAAGTTATTGATCAAGTATATTATTTAAATATTAAAAAATATTTTTTAAATAAATAAAATTCATATAAAAACGTATAAATTTATAAATATATATGTTACATACGTTTTTAAATAAAAAAAATTAATTAGTGCATTGCACAAGTTACTGTGCTTTCAGATATAAAAATAAATACTTTTATATTATATATATATATATAAGAATGCATATTTATATTATATATAATGCATATCTATAACAAATTAAGAATGATTATTTAGGTCAATAATAAAAATATATTATTCTAACGCTTGAAAATTATTAAAATATATTTTTAATTTTATTTTAACATTTTGTTGATGTACTCAAAATATTATTTATAATATGTTTTTAATTTTTTATTCTTCCTAATATTTGTTTATCTTATGTTTTGAATTTTATAAATTTTAATTTAAGTATTTAATTCTTTTATGATTGGATATAGTAATTAATTATATGTAAATTATATATAATTTTAAAAAATAAATAAATATTATTTTACATATTTTACAAATATAAATAATTAAAGTTAATTCGTACATCACATTAGTAAAAGCTAATTTTATATATTTCACAATCTATTTTTTTTACATATTTAAACTATGACTAATAAAACAAATAGTATGCGAAAATGAAAAAGTCCAATAAATACAATCCATTTTTTATACTTCACAACCTATTTTTTAATATTTAATTTGTGATTAATAAAACAAAAGATTTATATATGATGCACTAATGTCTGACAATATATATTTTTATACATTGTTAATGCACATGAAGTTGACAGTTCATCAACAAGCTCTTATTAGCAAATTGTAAAAGATTTATTTGTATTTATTTTTAAGAACTTGATCTTGTTTTAGTTTGCATATTTATAAAGTGTCAATTTTTGATAAATTTTTGGATAAATTTATAATATATAAAAATATGGTTATAAATTTTCTTTCCCAAAAGGAATGTTTGAAAGTAGAGACACTGATTTATCTAAAAAAAAAAAAAAGTAGAGACACTGAGACAGTGAGTGACTCGACCTTTTCATCCGCCGATTCAAATATTAATACTTTCACTTTTCGCAAAAAGGTTAAGGAACATTCGAGATTTCTCGCCTTTTTTTTTGGCCAAAAGAGATTTTCATTTTCCAGGTCATTTGACTTTTGCAACTGAAAACCGGTAACCTGCTAATGCAAGTTCCTGTCGCAGCACGACGAAACATGCTCTTTTATTTAATCTTTTTAAGTGTTAACCTTCTGTTTTTAAGGTATGGTTCCATGATATGATTTTTATTTATAATAATATATTAATATTGAAATATAATTACTCTTAGTGGCTTGGTTTTCTAATTTATAACATAATTTCAAACTTTTTTTTTCAAAGTTTATTATGTTTGTAATTTAGCCTTCTTCACTATAGATGGAACTTCTTGAAGTTAATACACCTAATTAATTATTAGAAATATATTGAAAATGCATTAGCAGTACGTCAGTGACGGGTGACCGGCTGAATGTCTTTCTCAAAATCATGACCGGCTGGCTAAGACTTTTTTTGTTATTTAAACGGTCCGTGCTTTTAACATTTAAGTAATCAAGATAACTTCTCATTTATCTCTGTTTCAATTTATATATGGAGCCAAGAAAGATGAAGAAGCAGGTTGCTGCTCCGAAGCCAGAATTGGAGACGAGCATAAAAGTGAGGCCCCAAGCCAAACGAGTGAAAGCAGTGACGCGAAATGTAAGAGTAAGGTTTGAAGAGGTTAGAAGGCAGTGTCATGAACTCAAAGAGGAAACTGAAATTATTCTGAAGAAAACAGAAAACGTCCTTCTCAAGTTCAAAATCTTGAAAGCACGACGACTTCGAGACTTGCTTCGGTTTGTTTGTCCGAGCACCTTTTTATTTTCAAGTGATTAATTAACATTGCTGTATATCTTTCTTTGTTGATTTTGGGCTTTTGGCAGTCAGTTTGTTGCAAAGGAAAGAGCAAATGCAAGCTTGGCTGAGATCAAAAATGAAAATCCTTAGAGAATTCCCCAACCCTTTAAGAGTAGACGATTGCGCAGCCAAGTGAATCGATTGATCGGTTTCCTTATTATATATATATATATATATATATATATATATATATATATAGATATAAATGTTTGCTATCTGTTTTCTTTTGATTAAGTTTCGTGTGTGTCCAACTTGAAACTATGTAACATGATCAAGGATTTGAAAATCGAATACTAATTAATATTGAAGTGATGAAATTTATAGATGTGAGGTTTGTAAAAGGGAAGAAAAAAGACGGTTGTCTTTCTTTCGTTGTACCGTTGAAGATGCAATGGGTTTTGCATAAATAAACGGTTGCTTTCTAATAAATTTGTTTCTATTTAAGAATGAAAAAAGAAATTATGTATTTAAAATGAATTTCTACATCTTTATTTATAAAATTTCTATCCAAATGCTATAATCTTTCAATCAAATGTGTATCGTTCATTTGAATTATGTAATTAATAGTTAACCTTTTTTTAATAAAATCATATCCAATCGAACGCTATAAATATAAGTTGCAAACGCTCGAAAGTAAAATAACACCTAAATCATGCGATTTGAAGTGTTCTTAATCAAATTCCAATTATTTATAAACATTGCGTTGTCCAAAACTGGAATCCATTAGTTAATTAATTATTGAAAACAATATTAAAAGTGCTTTAAGCATTTAAAGCTTTCAAAAAGTTAGGCCCTTTCATCATATATCCCCTATTTTCCCTTTTTTTTTAAAATTCAAAATATCATCATTTTTATCTCCACAATTTCCCATTAAATTAATCATCTTCTTATTAATCGTTTTAACATGTTAAGACCTAGATCTTAATCACTAGACATAAATTTGAAGAGTCACCACCAATTTTTTTATAAATGGATATATAATATAAATAAAATATAACAAGATGTTTAATGATTTATATAATTATTCTGAAAAATAAAGTTAAATTTAATTATTAAAATTTATTATTATTTTTTGATTGGATATTATTTATTATTTTAGCTACTTGAATTAAATAATTTCATATAAATACAAGTAGAATTTAAATCTTGTATAGTCTCTTTTTTTATATTCAAATTTCGATTTTTTATAAGAAAAAAGCTTATTTTCATATTTTAACTTTTTTTAATAGAAAAATATGTGTTTATTTGAACAGGGTCACTCTTTGACTTTTTTTTTGAAAAGTATCAAGCTTTTTTATTGGTAATTTTTGTTGCTAATCATAAGGCATGTCCCAAACTCAAGACTGAAAATTGAAAAATTCGTTTTTCAACCAAAGAGTTGGCTAAGGGATGTAAAACTCATTTAATTTTTTAATGAAAATAATTTATAACGAAAAAAATTGGTATTAAAATACTCATCAAATTAAATATTTTAACCCAATACTAATTATACAATACGAGCGAAGTTTCATTTTACAAACAATATAATATAAAATCACCTCATAATTAAAAAAAAAATCATCTTCCATTCGGCTGGCTACGCCCAGCTAAGTACTCCTATTAATCGGAGCACCCAGAGTACTTTCTCCTCATGACTATTTCCAGAGTACATATTTAATGTTTGGGTCCACATGTCTGAAAATTAGAGTTTGTATTATCTGGGTTTGCAAACATTGACCACAACTTTCTTTTGTTAACATTTCCAAAATTACAATCGAAATTAAATTTAAATTATCAACAATGATAGCTTATTTCTTAAGCTATTAGGCTATTGTCTGGTCTATGCAAAAAGTACTACGCATATAATCACAAATTGAATGAAAAGTGAGTTACTATTATTTAAGCAGGATTTGATAATTTAGAACATGACATAATAGTATAATGCAAAAATAAAAATTATACCCACTAAAATTTAATAAAATTTATACATAAATTTAATAAAAATTTTAAAAAATAATGGTTTTTTGCCAAAAAAAAATGTTTAATGTGTTGCTATTAATTCAAACATAGAAATTCAATAATAACTTTATACTAATTTTAAATTCATGCGATGCACGATAATAATTTTAATTTATAATAATTTTTTAAGAAATAGAATAGAATTATAAAAATTTATTTTGAAATACGTGTTGAACGGTGTATTCGAAAACTTGATGCAGATATAGAATACACAAACTGAAAATTAATTTCAAATCAAATACTAATTTCAAATTATAGAAAAATTAATTATCATAAATCTTAAATATTAAATAAATAAATTAAATAGCTACAATTTAAATGAAAATAATTTTTATTATATTAATCATTAATAGATTATTGATTAATGTTGCATAGTTGAAACTGATTTATTTTTAAAAATTGAATTTAAATGACTCCAAATTAGTTTTATAAAATAAATTAGTGTTGAAAACTCTATTTTTTGGGTTTTTAAAAAATTATTTATAATAGCCTCACACATAAGAGGTAAGAAAAGTAAAAATATAAATAAAATAAAAATAATTTATTATTTAAATTTTTTAAAATTTAAATCAATTTAAAATAATTAAAAATAATATTTAAGATAATATATGTTTCAAATAAAAAGATTATTCGTATGGGTATTTTAATTTATTAATCAAAGAAAATAATTGAACAAATAAATAAATAAAAAGATTAAACAAATAAATTTGAAAAAAATGAAATGAAAATTAAAAAAAAAAGGCATGAAAGTTTAATTCGATACAAAAATATATAGACTTAAATATTCAGTTTTAATTTTTTGATAAAATATTTAAAACCTTAATAAAATTTTGATCAAAATATATGGATTTTTTAATTTAAAAACAACATAATAAGCGCTAAAAGAAATTTTAAATTCTAAGATAAATTTTATTTTATTTAAATGAGGATGATACACTTGAAATCTATTTTTTTTAATTTCAAATATTTTAAAATTAAATAATTAATTTAATAGGATTATTTTATAAAAAATAAAATTAATTTATTATTCAAAGTATAAAAATGTTAAGCTATCTACGTAAAAAAGTTTATTTTCAGTAAGAGCTTTGACTTTTATATATTTATATAAGATAAAATATTATTATAAAAAACTGAATTTTATTGAAATGAAAAGTGTAACATTGGATCAATGGTCAGGTGATTATTAGTGCATATTCTATACTTTAACGATAAAAAAAAATTCATCTTACTATACATGTCAAGTGTTCATATAAAATACGTATGTTATTTATTTTTTTTAAATGCATCCAAGTAAAAAATTTATACCAAAATTACTTATTTCTATAAATATGTTTTTAATGAATATAACAATAGTACATGTATATTGATAAAAGATGAGTAAATAAATTAAATAATTGAAATGGGATTTTTTTTAATTTTAATATATATAATTATAGATGCTTATCTTTTAAAAATTAAAATAGATAATTGATTTAAAAAATAATTAATTTATTTTGTAATTTTAACGTATAAAGATTCCTATCTTTTAGAAAATTAAAAAAATCATAATTTTTTTAGGATATTATATGTATCAAATTTTCGGATCATCCACATATGAAGTCTTACCCGTATCCAAATACTTTGGCTTTTGTGTGTGAATAGGAAGGGATTCATTTACACTTGTGTAAAACTATATAATTTTACACATCCTTCGATTAAATTAAAAACACGGCTCAGATTAAAATACCCTCTCTCTCCCTCTCTTTCAATTTTCTGACTGTTCTTTCACATTTTGTATCTACCGTTTCTTCTATCTTCTCTGTTTTTGCTCTCTCTCCCTCTTTCAGACTACCGTCTCTTCATCATCTCTGTTTCTACCTATTCTTCACATTTTGTAAGTTGAATCGCCGACTTCAATTCAACAACAGCCATCATCTCTAACATCAACAACTTCAGTCTCTAATCTCTTCAACTAAATTACTGCAATCACAAAACCCACTCAGTCTGTGAATCAATTATCTAATTTATTTTGATTTTTTTTCTTGCTAAACACCCTCTTGGTAGTAAAGAAAATATCATTCTAGGTCTTATGCTAATCTCAGGTTTATAAGATGCAAAGCACATTCTTTGTTGCCTAATTGTATTTTAAATGCTTGTAAATACAAAACACAGGTAAACATATAATACCTTGTGAAGAGGCATTTTTTCACCAATCAAAAAATTCTTCAGATAGCAACCAAAATACGATACAAGAACAAAATAATAATAAAAAAAAAGAACTTCCTCCCAAATTATCTTTGTTGTTTCCATGAATTGAAGAGAAAGAGGAATGGAGAAGAATGCCCTTGAGTCAAGGGAGAGAGATTGAAAATAATATATATTTTTTACATTTACTTTAACACTTATAAAAGGATTTAATTTAAGCCATAAATGTGATTTTAATCTAAGGGTAAAAAAAATGTGTAAAACTTAATAGTTTTACATTAATGTAAGTAAATCCCTCTCTTATATGTGTGTGTAAAAGATAAGATGATCATGAAAAGTGATGTTTTAAGCCTTAATAAAATAATGACACCTATTTTTTTTAAAGATATGTAATAACCATCGTACACTCGTTCTCACTAAATTAATTTTGATAAAATCAATTTACTCAATAGTCAATTCTTATTGAATTAATTTAAATATTATTGCACTCAATTAATAGTAAAAAAAATTAAAAACTCGCATAATTAATAAATAGCTATTAACATCTAACAATTAAAAAGTAATAAAAAATTAATTTGATAGAAAGCATTCTTTGAAACACAATTGCCTTTCACATTCTACAAATTAATATTTTTTATTTGTTAGTTTTCAAATTAATCTTTTTGTTAGATATTAATAGCTATTTCTTAATTGTGCGATTTTTTTTAATTTCTTTCATTAATTTGGGTTAAATAGATAATTAAATATTTTACTTACTTAAAGACGTGAGACTTGAAATAGTTCTTAAAGACGTGAGACTTGAAATAGTTTACTTGTATTGATTGTCTTTACTGAAACACAAGATCTAGATTAATGACAAATGCAGGTCTAATACTATTTTAATGGGATAGAATAGATAGCAGCAAGGATTAATATTCAAGACATTTTGATTTTCCTATCGGTGTTAAAATAATGACATATGTTTTTTAAATATATTAAAAATAATAAGTAAATAAAAAATAAGACATGTATTATTATTTTAATTTCGTTTGTAGAGTAAAAAAATTTTGTATTGAATAATTATCCTAACAACAAAATTTTATATTGAATGTCTCGGGCAACAAAAAGTCAAATTAATTTTCTCTTATGTGAACCTAATAAAAATTAATCAAATTAACAACTTAACAATATATCAACTTAACCAAATCAATTGTCACATCATAAAAATAAAGACGCAAGTAATTTACGGGAAAAATCTTTCCAATACAAAGAATAAAAACATATGAGCAACAATAAAATCCCATTATCACCAAAAAAAAAAAAAACATCCTTATACACGGTCCTGTAAGGAAGGCTAAACCCTAAAAATCAAGCATCCTTGTTTATGTATAATGTATGGACCTCGCAGTGAGGAAGCTAATCCAACCCAAACAATAACTTCTTTTTTTGATCTTCAACATCGTGACTTAGCTTGCCACAAACATTTATTTTTTAAAACTTTCCTCTCAGTGACGTAGCGAGAAATGTTATTCAGTAAGCTCAAAAAATAATTTTATTTTTTTGTTAAATAAACATACAACAACCATCTAATTTCGTTTATGAAATTTTAAAAACTCCATCATTTATATAGAGAATAATAATTCAAAAGAAAATTTTCAATATAAAGATTTTCTTTTTTTACACTTGTTGAGAAGAGTTCTCATATTTTAAAAAAATCATTAATATATCAAATGCATATTTTTCAACATATGTAATCAAATAATTATGGATAAATTGTTTTGAGATTCTTAGGTTTTATTAAAATTCAACTCTAATCTATTAGTTTTAAAAATAGACACTTTGGTCTAAAATCACAAATGATTTTAATATATATCAGTCAATTACTAAACTTGAATTAATAATATCACATTCTCAAGTATCAACAATGAATTTTGTTACTATTTATTATTTTTTACTGATTTTTTAAAAAATTATTCTATGTAAAGATTTTTATTCTTTAATACAAAAAAAGGTATTATGGATATTTCATGAGTAAAATATTTAGGTTAATAGATTTTTTAATAGTAACTTAATAGAATAATTTTTTTGTACCGTTATCCATTAAATTGATAATTTTGGAACAAAATATTTATTTCTCAAACTAAATGATTAAAGTTGAATTATAGTAAAATTTTGAGGACCTCTTTGAAATTTACCCAACAATTATTTACCAAGCTACCTCCCATTGGTTTAAACAACAATTTTTTTTTTCTATTTTCATTGATAAAAAGTTTTTGTATATTGCTTATGAATTCTTGATTTAACGACAAAAAGGAAATCTTAAAACCGTAAAGTCTAATTTTTAAATCATCTTATGTGCATTTGGTCTAATTTTATGTTTGATTATCGAAATATATGTTGGTTCATTGTTTGGTTGATTTATCTATTTGATATAATTTATTGAATTCTTATGTGTGTTACTAAAATATAATTGTAATTTTTGTTGTACTGATATATAACTTCATAAAAAAAATAATACACTTGCAGCTGTAAATGATAAAATGAAAATTAGTTTTAGTATAAAACTAACACTAATGATAAACAATATTAATATTTTTCTTATTTTAACTACTCTTTATGTGATCTGTATTTTTCATTAATTATATATGGATTTTAAATTATTTTACTTTATTACTTACTGATTCTTAAATTTTCAATTCAGTGGCGCCAATTTATCTTAAATTTGATTTTCTATGGAATCAGTTTATGATTTATTCAACATTAGTGCATATCGTGTGAAGAAAATTAAAGTTTTGGTGGGGACGGAGGGTCAATTGACTTTGATGGTAGCGCCGACTGCATTTTGGTGTCTTACTGATCCTTCGCGGCAACTTCCCTTTCGCCCCTAAAAATCATGACACGTTTTGGTGGAACTGTTTATTTAAACGGTCCGTGGTTGTGGCATTTCAGTACTCAAGATCAGATCTCAATCTCTGTTTTGGTTAATATATGACGCCAAGAAAGATGAAGAAGCAGGTGGCTCTAAAGCCAAAAATGGAGAAGAACATGAAAGTGAGGGTCCAAATGAAACGAGTGAAAGCAGAGATGCAAAAAATAACAGATGATCAAAACTGCATAAGACAGGAACAAGGGGAAATAAGAGTATGATTTGAAGAGATTGAAAGACAGTGCCATGAACTCAAGAAGGAAATTGAAATTATCATGAAGCAAACAGAAAACATCATTCTCAAGTTCAAAATCCTGAAAGCACGACAAATTCGAAACTTCCTTCGGTTCGTTTCTCCAAGTCCCTTTTCATTTTCAAGCGATCAATTAACATTGATTTATATCTTACTTTGTTTTATTTTGGGCTTCTGGCAGTGAATTTGTTGCGAAGGAAAGAGCAAATGCGAGATTGGCTGAAATCAGAAAAGAAAATCCATAGAAAACTGCCCAACCCCAAGAGTACAGAGGACCTCGTTTTTCTAGACTTGTACAGTTGTCGAGCATTCAAATGGGTTTAGCAATGAGAATTTCGGTAGAATTTTTGGGCAGCAAACGCAATTAAAAATTACAAGGCCCAAATCATATTTCCTTTAGTTAAATATGTTTATTTGCTGTCGAAATCTTGATTTAGTGAAAAAAAAAAAAAAACTTTGGATATTGCGATTTTAAGTTCAAGTTTCACTTAATATAACATCAATTTCACGGAGAAAGATTCTTGATCAGATCTGCCTCATCAAATTTTGAATTCATATCCTTAATTAAAATAAAAACAATATTATTTCCTTCGGATGTAAACGGGGAGACATTCGATTAAGCACAAACCCTAAACCCAGATGCTTGATCCCCGCAACCATCCCAGAATTCAACACAAGCCAGAATCAAACAAAAAAATCCCGATTCACCCAACCGGAACCCTAGTTTTATCAACCCAGTACCCAGAAAATCACTTCATTTTTTCAGTCATTAACACCAGAAACTGAGACTTATTCATCAAATTAACATCGGAAACCAAGGATCGTTCATCCGAATAACCAGAAATCAAAGACATTACACGAGGAAACCCAGTTTCAATGCTGCAATTTACCTCAACCAAAATCTGGTCGAAAACCGAACTTCATCCCCTGTCCAAGAAATCAAACAACTCAGCCTCCAAATCAAACCCAAATTACCCAACCCCATTTCAGCCAAAAACCCAAAGCACCCAACCCCATTTCAGCCACAAACCTAGAAAACACCAAAATTCAATTAAGAAATTAACGAACAATAATCAAACCAAAAACAAAGAAGAGGTGAGTTAGTTTAGATTTTCAAAAAGGAAAGCTTTTGGTTTTTTTTTTCCAAAGGCAGTACAGAAGGCTGTTTTGAGAAATTTTATGTTTAATAACCAAATGTGTCATCAACATTTGCAACAAAATTGAATTAAGTTTTCAACGTTACAAAATAATTGAATTAAAATCATTTTTTGTTAAATCTTTTAATTTTCACTATTTCTATCAGTAATAAAACTTAACGGAACTTAAAGAGTTTAATGAAAATATCCTTAATTCAATTATTTTATAATGTTGAGAACTGATTTTCATGCATTTAAACGTTGATGACTTAATTCCATTTTGTGGCATAAGTTGAGGACACATTTGATTATTAAGCCGAAATTTTATTCATACCCTAAAAATTACTACACGCACCCTATTTGCAAAAAAAACCCTAAACCTTACGATTTTCTTTTTAAAATTACTCCACACACCCTAAAAAACTTAATGATTTTCCAACATTATCCTTTTCTCAAAAAAATTTTTTAAGTAAAATGTTACTGCTCACCGGAAAATGCTGCCCTTCAGCGTTTCGAACGCTGCCAGGCAGCAACGAACAAGGGCTGCCTGGGCAGCAGTTCAACGCCAAATGCTGCCTGACAGCTCAAGTGCTGCCCAGGCAGCACTTTGTTGCCCGGCAGAAATGCACAAAGGGGCTCCCAGAAGTGATTTCCTATAGTCCTATTATACTTCCTGAAATAGATTTAAGGGAATTTCATTGTGCTCCCGGAAATCCACTTCTTCCGAGAGCTCAATTGTATTCCCGAAAATCGATTTCCAGGACAACAAAAATTTTTTTAAAAAATTATTTTAAGAGTAATTATGTAATTTTATATAAAAATATTTTGGTATTTTAAAAAAAAATTTAATATAGAATGTGAGAAGTATTTGTTTAGGTTTGAATACCAGCTCTCGGCTGTTTTTTTTCCCATAGAAACCAATCCTATATTTTCAGGCGAAGAAAGAGCAAAAGGTCTACAACCTTCTCATCGATAGAACCAATGAAGCTATTAGCCTTATCCAGTTTTTGGGCATCCAGCCTAAAACCAATTAATAATAGATGGAAAAGCCCAACATGAATATACAGTCAAAAGAAAAATCTCCAACTAAAAAACAATGGGTAACATCACTTAACAATATCATAAGCCATGTATTACGACTCCCTATACCATCATATGTTTGACCTATAAAACAAGCCATACTTCAGTTTCATTGCCTCAAAGAAGACACTTTTAGATGCAGAATGCGCCAAAAAAAAGAAAAAGGGAGCAATAAGACCGTCCTCACTGTAACTAATGGTGCAGCTTATACTCACTCTTCAAGAGCAAGTTATAGTCAATCAGGCAAATTTGAAGTGAAAAAAATGTCATAGCTACAGTTAATGCTTACACAAAATGACTGGGTATAGTAAACCTGGAAAAGAAAAGGGAAGAAAGAAGAGGAAGAGTTGGATCTAGATACCATAGTTTTGGAGTGGAGTTGATACCACTGGCGTTTCTGGTTTGCCAAAACCTCAGGATTAAAGCTTGACCGATACATTTCGTCTTGCGAATTGCCGCCCCATCCCAAAGCCTTCTGCATCCGAGTTTTTAATATCTGGAAACTATTGTTACGCCGGTGTCCTGCAGTTGGAACTTCACTCTGACATCGCCCATGCCCCAATGGCGGCAGCCTTGGAGGATCCGAGCTTCCTGAGCGCACGGGATTCTGTGCTTCTTCATCCACTTTCAGAACCTCCTCAACAAAAAGATGGTTTAAATCCTAACCGGGTGATGTTGACTGCTCTTCAAGCCTTCCACTTTCCTCCTTGCTTTCCATTTCTAAATACTTTTCTTTTATCTCATCTTGCATTGTTCATTTCACCAATTAAAACCAAACGTGTCCTCCATTAAATTGTCAGCAATGATAAACAAAATCCACAGCTTTTCACTTATTTTGCAGAATCTACAAGATACCATCCTCTTAAAAGTAGACCTTATTATATATTATTACACAAATATATGAACCGGGATCCCTTTCATTTGCTCTTGATTCTCAGATTCTGTAACTACCCAAATCATGAAACCTTCCAATATATACTTCTAAAATCCACTAAAAAAAATTGCCTCGTTTTACATAAAGTTTACAATTTGAATGCCAATTCCTGGCCTGTGTGATTCATACAGTATAACACCCTGTTTGCAAAAATATTCGACCATTGTTAAAATTCATTGCAAAATTAAAAAGAAAATGAGAATGAGGACAATGGAAAGGCCAAACCAAGCACTTAAAAATTTCCCATATATTCGTCAAAATTAAAAAAAAATCAAAACAGAACTTTGTAACGGAAAATTGATATGATAACACGGGTTGAAATCAAATTAATGCAAATAAAAAGGAAATAAATAACAACAACAGCAAACATAACTGGAACAGAAACAGGAGAGATTCATCCTTACCTGTTACTGTTTTTTGTTCTGTTTAGAGAAGTTTTGGTTCCTTCAAGCGAGAGAGGGAAAGGGAAAGGGAAAGAGAAAGAAGAAATTCTATTTACACTCCAAAAATTATTAGGCACACCTATCTAAAAAAATTTGACCCCTCATACCCTTCCATGACATTTTTTGTTTCCGGTGAGCTATGGCTCACCCAGCACTTGAATGCTGCCAGGCAGCGAGCAAGTGCTGCCCAGGCAGCAGTTGTATGTTGCTTGGGCAGCGCATGAATGCTGCAAAGCATGCTGCCGTAGCAAGCTATCTAGGCAGCCAACAAAAATGGGAGAGCAAAAAAGAAGCTCTCGCAGTAAGCTGCCTGGGCAGCCATGGGAGAGAAAAAAAAAGTTCTCGGGAGTAGATTTTCGGGAGCTTTATTATGCTCCCGGAAGCCTACTCCCGGGAGCTTTATGATGCTCCCGGAAGTGAACTTCCGCGGAAATTGTTATGCTCTCTGAAATTCACTTCCGGGAGACAAAAGATTTCAGAAAAAAATTAAAAAAAATATTAAAAAGGTTATTTATGTAATTTTGTTAAAAATAGGGTGTGTCTAATAATATATAGGATGTGTTTAGAACTTCTCAAAAGAAAGAGAAATGCTAAAAATAGAAGGGAGTTACATAATAAGAGAAGGAGAGGTTACACACAAGAGAAGGAGATAAAGCGAACTGTTGGCATTTTTCTGTGAAACAAAGGAAAAGACAGCTCAATAATCAGGATGCCATTATATAGAGAGTCTCAGATTCTAACCGGTTCTTTTCTCTCAGAAAAAAATTGCCTTTTTGGTTTGGTTAAAGCCTAAGGTTCCTAAATGCTTAATCCTTTGATAATATTCATAATAAATCAGGATTTTAAAGGTACTCAAATCATGGCATTAGTTGGAACTTGAAGTATTGAGACAGTTTTTAATGGAGAAAACAAAGAGGGAAACATCAAAGATGGAAAAGGCAATTAACTTCCATAAGCGAGAAAGTAAATTGCTTTTTTGACCATGAATATTCAACGTCTGGCTTGCATACATTGGCAAAGGCAAAACCCACATTTCCCACCTAATTTTAACAGATACGGAGATATCTTTTAAATGCTGCTTCACTTCTCTTCCCTTCTCCTTGGCCTTTTTCTGCTTTGCTCTATCTTTTCAGGCTTTTACAGTTCATAGTACGGAGCTCTGCATTTATGACACTGATGCAATCTCACTTTCTCCTTTGAGACCGTCCTTCTCACGAGTTTAAAATACACGACAGGGATCAACATCATGTTCTACTTTTTATATTTTGCAAATTGAGCAAGAAACAAGGATCTATCATTGCTTTGTAATAACGGTGAAGTTGAAGTAGAGCTCTCAAAATGAGCCGGCCCAAGCCGGCTTGGGTTGATCTTGACGGGTTAAGTTGTAAATGAGTTGGATTAAAAAGTTTTTTCTTTTTAAATAGATCTAAAAAAACAAATTTATATCCGATCTTAAGAGTTAGTAGACTTAAATGGACGGCCAGAATAAGAAATTAAAAAAATTATATTTTATCTTAAAATCATATTTTTAGTAAATAAACAAAATAAAACTTAAATTAAATATTAAATAAACATCAAATTCATCAAGTCTTTAACATCATTTGAACATTACATATTAATAGTTTAACAAGCATAATATAAATTGTTTTAACAAACCTAGATACTGAAAAACATGTCTCAACAATATTAAAAATCAAAAACATGATAAATAAATCCATATCAATCCCTTTCCTTCATAGTGTCAATCACATTAAATTAATTCTTTTTCAACTTCGCCATCTACAAATATAAATAAATAATAATATAAGAACTCACAAGAATTAAACTTATGAATTGATTAAAGATTGTCAACTAATTAATAACATTACCTTCAAATCTAAAAATCCAATTTCGGGTGCAAATGAAAGTTTTCACGTTCTCATGATTTAGAGAACTTCAATACTTATTTAAAACACAAGAATCAATACTAAAAGAATTCTTTGATGCTACTGTTGTTATTGGAATGCTCAAGATATTACAAGCTATACTTTCAAGCTTTGGAAATCTTAGCTTATGATCTTTCCATTATTGCAACGCATTTAAATCTTAAATCATACGATCCATAATCTTTAGCTCTTCTAAATAAAGATCTAATTGAGATTTTGGTTCTTCCACTTGAATAGTTTCAAATCTTTCGAAAGTCTAAATCCTCAGATATTTCAAAATAAATTAATTATCATTACAAAAGAGAATTTAAAATAAAGTATATACTTAAAAAACAAAAATAAACTTACATCACTTAAAACAAATGTACTATTCCCCTTCCAACTAGCACATGTAAGAGGTTGTGAGTCATTAGGTTGGTTTGAAGTAAATTAGTAATACTAAATAGAATTAATTTTATATGTTTTACTTTGATTAAAATGTTAAACATATAAATAATTAAAATAAAAATAAAATTTTAATATAATTAAAAATATTAAAAAATTAAACGAGCCGACCATTTAAGCTCGGGTTAAATTCATTTTAAGCCTGGGCCTAAATGGGCTGCGCAAAAAATCCCTCTTTCTTAAATGAGCTACAAAAATGAAGTCCAAGCCCTGAATAAATGGGTCAGGCCGGGCCGGCCCAACGTGCCTTGTGAGAACTGCCAATTCCTTAAAAACTGATCAGATACTTAACGTGTAGTTATAAGTGCATATAATGCAATAATGTAATTTACGGGTTTCAAATATATGATTAAAGTTCATAATTATCGAAAGGAAGTCTTCGAGAATAGAAGTCGAGAATGACGTGAAATGAACACGTATATCGTATATATGATGCACATTAAATTGATATAAATGGAATGAACGTGTTATGCGCATAAGCTTACGCACATGCATAAATCAAATTAAATGCATGCAATGTGCATGCATGCATGCATATGTAAACTCAACACATACAACGTGCATGCATGTATATATATAAATATACGCAAATAATTAAAAGGAATAAGGATATAAATTAATATACACATACACACATATAAATATATATAGAGGTAGGTGTATAGATATAAATATAATTGTAATTATACACATAAATATAAATATAGGCACCTACAAATAAAGATAAATATAATTATATAAGTGTGTAAATAAAAAATGTATAGGTATATCTACAAGTGTGTATATATATATGTATTAAGGGATGATATAATGAAAAATAAATATATATTTATATATTATATATATTAAGATGAAATATATATAAATAAGCTTATATATTTAAAAAAAAGGAAAGAAATAAATATATAATATATATAATAAATATATTTTTTTTAAGTAAGATTTGGTGGGAAAACTCTCACCAAATCTCTTCATTTCAGATCTGCCCGTCAGATCAGAAAAAAAAAAGATGGAAACGAAATGAAAGGTTAAAGAATAGAGAGATATGTGAGACAGCCAAGCAAAATGTGAAAAGAAAGACAAACAGAGAAAGGAAAGCAAAGAAGCTACTGCCAAACAGGCGGCAGCACCTAAAAGAAATGAAGGAGAGAGGGACAGGAGGAAGAAGTTGCAGTGAAGCGGTTTGGGAGTAGGAGAACTCGAGTAGGAGAAAAGAGAGAAGGGCACGAGAGAGACAGGTCAAAGGAACCCAGGAAAGATTTGGAAGGAAAGAGTGTGATCATGAGAGGGAGAGTGGCGCAACAGTAGGCATGCGATGGAGCTGAGTAAGGCAATGCAGAGGCGTCATTCATCGCTGCTACTTTGGTGACTATTTGAAGCAAGTTGGCAAAGGCTGAAAGGAGATGGTTTTTAGGCTGTTGAAGATTGATCAAGAGCTGACCTTTGGCTCAGCTCATGGTGGATGTTTAGGGACTGATCAGGGTGCTTTCCAGATGCCAAAAAAATAGGGTAAACAAGAGACTGAACAAAAGCTGAGAAGGGGCTCTCGGCTGGGAGGATAAAGGGCAGAAACAGGTCATTTGAGGGCTGATGTTGGCATGAGGACAGGATACTTCAAGGTGGGTCTTGTGAGCGAATGATAGGCATAGGGACGCTAATTAAGGCTAGAAATAGGTGGGGAAATTTGGAGACTTTTAGATAATTTTAGGACACCGAAAATAAGGGAAATACATGGGTTTTAGCCGTTGAAATTGTGACTGTACATGGGCTGTGTTGAGGCTTGGGAATAGCCGAAACTTGGTTGGTTTTGGGAGCTGAAATAAAAGGAAAGAAGAGGTGCGACAGAGGTTGTTTGGCAATGGTTCAGTGTCCAAAACAGAGGACTAAAGGCAGTTGAAATAAAGGCTATATACAGAGGTTCAAAAAAGAATTTAAGACTGGGTTCCAAGGGCTGTCAACGTGAGTTTTTAAAGACTGAAATTGGCACCGAAAACAGGGCACACGCAAAGAAGAAATCTGGGTTTTTGGGTGCTAATTCGGGGGCTAAATATGAAGTACTTGGGAGCTATTTTGAGTGCCTGAAAACATGATTGAAGAAAGGAATTTTAGGCACTACTTAGCAGCTGTTCGAGTGTAAATTTGCTGGACTCTTAAGGACTGAATGGGCTGGTCTAAGGACGGATGTTAGAGGTTAGAAATGTGCTAACCGAACAGCAAAATGGTGCTGTTTTAAGGGCTGATTTTAAAGCTGGTTTTAAGTGCAAAATTTCAAGAATACTTGAGCTAGGAACTGAGGTGGTTTGAGGATGTCTCGGTTGGTTGTAAGCCGAGAGAAAGAGAGAAAAGGAGGAAGAATTAAATTATTGCTAGAGTAGTGTCAAAATCCGGTAAGAAAATCGATAAGCAAATACCGTTTAATTTTTATAAAATATTCAGAATTTTATTAAATCGACATTAAGCCGTCTTAACGATGCTTGAATATGTAGCGTGATGATAAGATGACGAACGCGGATTTAGCTAAGCTCGGTCTACACGCGTCAAGCTCGACATACACACGAAATTCGGTTCACGCGTGCGAAACACGATTTCACGCATGTTAAGCTTTAAATCGGTAAGAAAGGTCGTATGATTCTATGTTAATCTTACGAAAATTAATTAGAATTATATTTTGCTGGTACTGATCTAATTCTAATACGTAAATGTGTAACGCGACATATAAGGACAACACGAGTTGGGCTAAGATTGGCATACGCGCACGCTAAGCGAGGAGTCAGTAAGACGTTTATATAATTCAGACTTAGAATTATATTGTATAGATATAATTAGATTGTGTGATAATGATGATGATTAAAGGTTGAAACTTAGTGATATATAAGGAATAATATACCTATGGTATGATGAGAAATTGAAGAAATGATTGAATGATTTACAGTGAATGAGTTCAATTATATTTGAATGATTGTAGTGTTATTGTTAAAGTTGCTCAGGAAATATTTGGTTATACGTGAAATACTAAGAGGAACCACGTTGGTGGTAGGGGTTCTAGTATTGATATAAAAAAAGTAAAGATGATTGATTAATCAGTAAATATTGTGAAATGGTAATGAATATTGTGGAACAATAGGAGATATTGAATTGATTTATTAGGTACAATCCGTTTGAAATCGAAAGAATGGAAATAATGAATTAGGATTATAGTTATTGCTATACCTAATGATATTACATCAATATATTTCATGAGCATGATAGTAAATTGTTTTTAACTCAGGTTTTAAATTACATTATTTTTAAGCATACTTTGTTTATAACTTGAGATCTTTGAAATGATTTATTCATGCGATACATATATGAATACTTTACATGTTTGAATTGTTTTGAAAAGATTGAATATATAGTGTAAGTGTATGTATTTATAAATGTAAACGATCTTAAAGAAATGTGTTACATACTTTACACTATTTTCATAAGAAAAGTGAAAAGTTTAAATGTTTTATGAGACTATAGGCACCCTAAGAGAGTTAAACTCAATAAAGCATAGTGGAAACCACCTAATTGAAAATTACTCATTAGGCAGAGATGCTTGTCCGAAAATAGTCATGGACAGGGCTCAATCACACTTGATCAGTGGGGCTAAGAGACATGAGGTCTATGGCCATAGATAGTGCCCTAATTGGTTTCCAGGGGACGATGACATGATTTCTCACTTCTAGCTACAGTGAAATAAGTCTTTATTGATAAAGTATTAGGGATTTAGCCTAGCTCAAACGTGATATGATATGCTGTCTAGAGTATAGTTTTATTTGATATGAACTCTAGACTTGACATGGTTTTACAGTATTTGGAAATGTTTTGAGACTGTACATGTTTTAGACACACTTTAAAAGTGAATATGAAATGTTTTGAGACATTACATGTTTTTAAACATGCCTTAAAAGTGCAAGTGATAGGATTTGCAAATTGTACATACTTTAACATGTCTTAAAAGTGAATATGAAATGAATTGAGATTTTACATGTTTTGAACATGCTCTAAAAGTATCCGTAAGATGATTTGAAATGATAGTTGTTTTTATACAGTAAAGCTGCATAAGTTTGCATAATGAATCGTGACAAAATGATATGCTTTCTGCATGAAAGATGTTTTGACCTTATACTGTACATGAACAAGAGATGTATATGAAAAAATATCATGACTTATATACCACATGTGATTATGTTTCTACACATTGAAAGTGATATGAATTGATGCAGTACAGAGTGTACTTACTAGATGAAAAGTGACATGATTTGATATTGCATCTGAACATAATTTTCATATGAGATGTGATATGACATGAGATTGATACGAGCGTAAATTGATACCATATGATGTCGGAGTTACATATGATTCATTGTTGCATGACATAATGTGGAATAATGACAAGATGATTGAAAAATGGTTGATTGGTTATAATCAAAGGCCAATGTGATAGACAGGTACTGAAACGTGGATAATGAGGTATTTCGTAATACCCTTTTTTATTGATATCTTAAACTCTTGTTCACTTAGAAACCTTTAGGACATGATCTGATCTGCTTGATAAATGATTACAAAGTGAATATGATATAAGAATCTTTACCTAAAGGTTTCATGCATTTGCATTAGAACAGTATAAGTCTAATTCTGTACTTATATAAATAACTTACTGAGCCTTCACTCATTAAACGAGAACTATTTTTCAGATTGATCCAAGGGACACGTTGGACGGTTATGGTGATTTGATAGTGTCTTAACTCTTGAAGTCCTTGTTGTTGAATATCTTGGTATAGTAATATTTCTGCTCTATATGCTTTTATTTTTAGGCAATGCTTGTACAGTACTATAGGATGGGATGTAAATTAGGATAATGAGTAGTTGATGTAATATTCTGATATTATATGATATGTGTGTGGTGATTAGTAGTGGATACTAGAGCTGTTGAAGCGATAGACATTTGGTGAATATAATGTGGATTGTGGGAAATGTTCTATTATATTGTGATGTTTTACAGGTAGTTAACTGAGAAAATCTCAAAATATAAGGGGGGATATTTTCAATCTGTTTCTAAGAAATAGTAAGTTATGGACTATAAATGATCTTTCCCTACCTTAAAGAGTAATTTAAATCATAATTGAATTAAAGAATGAATGAAAATGATTTAGTGACTGCACTGACACCGAATACAAACTATAAAACGAAAAGAAAAAATTTAGTTTACAAAGTTCTTAACTGGAATAAGTGTAAGCACCAAGTAAATGTCATGGCCATCGGGTCGTGACATGCGTTGGCCTATTTTGACAGTGGGCGTCAATATTCGTAAGTATTAGCTTTTTCTGTTAGTTTGTCTTTTAATTATCTTGAGAACTGGTTATGGCAGTTAGAAATTTAATCTTACATATATATATTTTATAAATAGGATGAAATTTGAATTCGAATTTAAATTTTATAATATGTTACGATTTGTTTTTTTTTTAAATGTCACGATTTATTTATTTTTGGAAGATGTTACAATTTATTTTTAACCACTTATTTAAAAGACTATTGATAAGAAAAATCACGTGATACTGTGGACATTATATCCTGTAAGACATTTTAAACTAATTTTTTTTATTTTTAATTTCTTTAAAATTAACTACCTATTATCTTTCACATCTTAAATAGATGTTTTTAAAAATCAATTTTAATAAACCAAATATCTTTTTAACAAAATCTTCACTTTATCCCCAAAGTTTTTTGTTTTTTACTTTTAATTTCAAGTTTCATTTTTTTTGGATTTAATTAAAAGATTTTAAAACTCATTAAATAATTTTAAAAAACTCTGTACATTGCACGAACACAAACTAATTTTAATATAAAACTAATTAAGAGATATTTGAAATCTAAACCACATTATAAATAAATCAAGGAAAATTTTATAAAATATTGAGTTTTTTATTTTATACAATTAATTTTTTAATTTTTAAGAGGCGAGAATTTATAAAATATTGAATTTTTTTATTTTATACAATTAATTTTAAGAGTTTCAAATTTCAAAATAAATGAAATAAAGTTTATAAAAATAAAATAATTGTTTTTCTTATATAATAAATTAAAAAATAAGTTAAAAAATCTAAAATTGAAATGTTTTTATTTAATAAAAGAAACGTACTTATTTAATCAAAGCAGGAGTTTAGGGTTTTTTTTTTTGAGTAGTATATTTTCATTAAAAGTTACAATCACAATTAGCATATTACATTCCATGAACAGATAACTATTAAAATCACATTACTCAAACTAGGTAAACTAGTAAATAACTATAACAAAGAAACTAGTAAATAACTAGACTAATTCAAGCTAACACTTGGTGAGACTCGAACCTGAGACCTCAAAGTCTCAGGACCTCCTCCTTGCCACTAAGCCAAGGCCTCATTGGCAAGTTTAGGGTTTATTTATCAGTTTTTGATATTAAGAGTCTTAATAGCTAATATTTTATCTAATAATTGTTATCCCTCTTTATTAGGTTTAGTACTCAAATATATTTAAAATTTTTACCCAAAATAAACATAAGCCCTAAATGTATTATTGGGCATAAATCAATAATAAATTTTTATTTTTTGCAAATACACTTTCAACATTTCAAAATAATGTAATTAAATTCAAAGCTGTTAAATGACATTAATTATTATTTGGACATCCTATGTGACCATTAATGTAAATAGTTTTGTTTGTGGGTTGTCATGTGGCATACCACGTTTGAAATACAAATAAACGTTAGTTTCATTTAATATATTTAGATTTAATTATATAATTTTAAAAAGTTAAAAATTTATTTATGAAAATATAAAAGTTTATAATTTTTGTCATATTATTACTGTGCTCCATTGGAGTCACTTTATTGGAGGTGCGGTGACATCCGAACGGAGCCAAAGAATATAAAAAGTTGAGTTAAAGCCTAAAGGCAATAAGTGCATAAATTTTAATTAAGACTTCGTTTGGATGTTACCGCATTGACTCCAATGGAGCACAATGATAAGAGGATAAAATTTTTTTGCAAAAGACAAAACAAAAAGGAGTTTAAAATTATTTTTTTACCTTTATTTCTAAATATTTTTTTATTATTTATTTTTACTTAATTATCATTTTATCTTTTTCAATATCACCAGAACTAATATCACCGTCCATCCAAACTGCTCTAAGCAAGCATTCTTAATTGACAAGTTAACAAATGCTCAGGTTATCCATCCTTGGACATCTTCCAATCATCAACCTTCCTTTTTGGAGCCAATATATTTGGCATGTAAAATGTTTCGTCTGAAAATGAATTTTTTAATATACTTTCAAATGATTTATGTAATTATTTTGAAGAATTAGTATTTAACATATTTAATCTTTGAAGCATTAGTTTAATGGTAAGAAAGAGATTCTACATTTTTAAGATTTTATGTTTAACTTAATTAGTTGAATTACAAGTATAATTTAAATCTTAATATTTGCAATCTATTTTATTTTCATATTTTGATTTATAGAAAAATATTTATTTTCAGATTTTAACTTTTTTAATTGCAAAAATGTGTGATTATTTGAACAGGATCAGTCTTTGATCAATTTTTTTTATTTTCTTTGAAAATTATCAATCTATTTTATTAGTGTTTTGTTGTTGTTAATAATAAAGAGGAGTTTTTGAAATTTTGAGATCTTATGTTTGAGTCTCACTACATGTAATATTGAGTTTAATTATTGTTTTTTTTTGTTACATTAGTTATTGTTTGTTATTATTCTTATTATTATTATTTGTATTTACTAAATTATCTTATTATTGATTTATTAAATGTAATATGTTAATTACAATTATAATTTTGAATGAAAATGATCTACTAAAAACCCTTTGTGGGCTTGAATCCATTGCCATCACTCTGCAGTCCATCATTATTTTTGATACCCAAACCCAAGACTGAAAACTGAAAAAGTCGTCTTCCATTCCTACCTATCCCCAGATTGGGACTCCTACAAATATTTTCTCTTCATAACTACTTCCAGACATTACATTACATATTTAGTGTTGGGGTCCACATGCCAGAAAAGAATTAGAGTTTGTATATTGACTTGCAAACGTTGACCACAACTTTCTTTTCTTAAGCATCCTATATTATTATCTAAATTAAATTTAAATTATCAAAAATTCTTAAGCTGTTAATTTTTTTATGCAAATGCAAAGTATTACGTATATAAACAAATAATTTGAATGAAAAGTTACTTAAAAAAAATTATACCAATAAAAATTATATATATTTTTATAAAAAATTTAAAAAATTATTATTTAACGGCTGCAATTAATTTTGACATAAAATTTTTATTATGTCAAACGATGAACATGAATGATCAAATTTTGAGAAGAGTACAAGACAAGCGGTCAAGCAAAGCAATAGATTAAACCTTTCTCTTCTAGTCTGACTACTAGCGCCGCAAATTGCAATGAAACTCTGCAGTAGGCCAGATGGTCCTCGATTTAATAGGCCCGCTTCACCTCTCAAGTCCAGAGTTTTAATGGCCACTGCATCCCATTCTATATTTCTACTACAAAAATATCAAATCAAAGCCCAGTATCCAGTGAAGAATATATTTCGTGGCTAGACTTTAATAGCGCGATTACAGCTGGAAGCCGCGCGATTCCCAGACGTGAGGATGTTGATCGCTGTGTGTGTATATATTAGTCTCCTTCAATCCTCATTTCTTTTGCTTTCCTCTGATTCTTCGAGATAACTTCTTCTCATCTTCGACGCATGACTTGACTTGCTACAAATATTTCTTTTTGACTTTAGAATTTTCCTCCGCGTTGCGTTTTCTTCTGCTGATTCTTGGCAATTAACATTCTTCTTGATTTTCTCTGTAATTGCGCGTTTAGCTAGGTATAAATTGTCCGTGCTTGTGGCATTTCAATATGCAAGATCATATTTCCATATCTGTTTCAATTTATGGCGCCAAGAAGGATGAAGAAGCAGGTGGCTTTGAAACCAACAATGGAGAAGAATATAAAAGTGAGGGCCCAAATGAAACGAGTGAAAGCAGAGATGGGAAAACTAACAGATGATCAAAACTGCATAAGAGAGGAGCAAAGGAAAGTAATAGTAAGGTTTGAAGAGATTGAAAGGCAGTGCCATCAACTCAAAGAGGAAACTGAAATTATTACGAAGCAAACAGTCAGGACCCAAGTTAAGGTTGTTCTGATGTTCAAAATCTTGAAAGCGCGTGAATATGGAGATTTCATTCAAGCTGCTAAGCTCACTCAATTCCTGCGGTTCGTTTCTCCGAGTCTCTTCTCTCAATTTTCAAAGTATATTTCCAAACCATCTTAACTGACATTGGTTTCTTTGTTTTGCCACGCACCTTTTGATTTTTTTTGGCAGTGAGTTTGTTGCCAAGGAAAGAGAAAATGCAAGCTTGTTGGCTCAAGCTCAAAACTGAAATTCCATAGCAGACGACGGTACTGAGCTTTTGATAGTATCAGATGTTTTGCTGCCCCCATCTCCGAAGTGGGTGGATTATCGGTTTCTGTGTAAAACTGTTTTTACCAGCTGTTTTCTCTTGAATAAGTTTCATGTGTGTTTATCTGGAAATTTGAAACTACGTAATGTAATCAAGAATTTGAAGTTTGAATACTAATATGGAAGCGATGAAATTTATAGATGTGAGACTTATAAAAGAGTAAAGGTTTCTTTACAGTTGAAGATGAAATGGGTTTCCAAAGATCAAATAATAGCGTTTTGAATGTAAAACATTTCTTAGTTCTCCTAAATAATCCTTTGGGTATAATTACTAGTAAGTCTTTTGCTATGAAGCTTTGAGCAGATGATGATTTTCGGTTAATTTAATCGGTGTTGCCGAGTCAAATAATTTCATTACTGATAATTTTTCAAACACTTGACCATCATTCACTTCTTCATCTACTTATGAATAATTGCTGAAATAAAAACATAAAACAATGACTTCTTACTCCAAATGATAATTTTTTTTTTGTTTTCACTTTTTTAAATTAATATACATGTTTTCTGTTATTGTTTTTGAATAACTTGAAGACAAAAATAAAAAATAAAAAATAAAAATCAATCACAAATGACTTCTTAGTAATTTACGTCAGGGTTGACTACTTCTTAACACTATAAATAGGTTGAAAGGATGCTAAATTTAATAAATATATCTTACCTATTAAATGAATAAATAAATTACATGTTAAAATCATTTTTAATAAAATTAACCAATTCAACAATAAAATTTAATAAAATTAAATAATTAACAAAATAACTAAATAATAAAATTAACCAAATGAAATTTATTAAACTAAACAATGAAAAAAAAATTCATGAATTAAATGATTAGATAAAAAACTAAGTTTGAAAATTTTATCACGTTCCCGATTTAATCTTCGAAATTTTCAACTCTGAATCAATTTCTGATATTATTATTTCTTCAATTAATTTTTAAATTTTTGGGTTTGATGAGCAAGAATTCTACCAAAATTCCAATTGCTAAATCCATTTGAATGTTAGAAAAACTTACAAGTCTAAAAAAATCCCGGGGTTATGGGAGTTTTCTATGGATTTTCTTTTTTGATTTCAACCAATCTCGCATTTGCTCTTTCCTTTGCAACAAACTCACTGTCAGAAGCCCAAAATCAAACCAAGTAAGATACAGAGCAATGTTAATTAATCAGTAGAAAAAATATATAGCTTATAAAATAAAAGAGGCTTGTAGAAATGAACCGAAGAAAATCTCGAAGTTCTCTTGCTTTCAAAATTTTGAACATGAAAATCGCGTTTTCTGTTCGCTTCATAATAATTTCAGTTTGCTCTTTGAGGTCATGCCACTGCTTTCAATCTCTTTTTCAAACCTTACTCTTATTTTTCTTTGTTCTTCTACATCTGTTGGTTTTCCCACCTCTGCTTTCACTCGTTTCACTTAGACCCTCACTTTTACATTCTTCACCGTTTTTGGTTTCAGAGTAATCTGCTTCTTCATCTTTCTTGGCGCCATAAATTGAAACAGAATTTGAAAATTGATTTTGGATACTGAAATGCCACAAGCAGGGACGATTTAGATACTAAAACAAAGTTCTAGATAACTGCGTCATTTTAATGAAAATCAAGGAGGAGGAGGAGAAGAAATTGCAAGGAGGAGGACGCATATATATCAGAGAATGGCAAATGAAACGAGGAGGACGCATATATATATATATATATATATGTATGTACGTATGTATACACACACGCAGGCCGCAGCGCTGATGGCAAAGGAATTACGTAGTTGTTCGACTGTTATCGGGCGATTAAAGGTGGACCTTTTGGAGTTTTGCCGCGAGTTATCTTCTTTATTGGATGGAGAGTCTTGATTTGATAATTTTTGTACTAAAATAGAATGGAGAGTAGCCATAAAAACTCTGGACTTGAGAGGTTCTGGCCTATTGGAGAGTTGGGTTTGATGTCAAGCTTGAGCCCTGAATCTGTCGTTGCAATTTACTTGTTAGCAAGTCGAACCAGAGGATGAGAGACAGACAAGAGTACAGTCGGATGATCTGCTCGGCCAATTTCTTAAGTACCAGAACAGCAGACGTACTTTTTTTTTTTTTAAGTTGTCACTTAACATACATATATATATATATATATATAAATAAAAATTAGTATCATTTAATAAATTTAAATTTAATTATATTATTTTGAAAAATTAAGAATTTATTTACATTAAAATAAAAATTAATGGAATAATTCATATGCACTAAAACGTTAAGAGTTTATACTTATTTTATACAAAAAATTGATTGTATATTTGATTATTAAAACAATTTTTTTTTCAACATTTAATATTTTATTAATAGATCATAAAATAAAATTGTGAGTAATGACCAATTATTTCTTAAGCTATTGAATGCGCAAATGGATTGAATAACTGATTGAAGTAATGTTGATCAGTAAGTATATGTATATATATATTGGTCCTCCTCATTCCATTTGCTTTTCCCTGATCCTTCACAATAACTTCCTTCTTTGATATTCAACATCATAACTTGCCCAATTGTTATGAACATTTATTTTATTTTAAAATTTTCCTCCTCATGGAAACTGCTATAACGTCCTTCTTGCTTTCCACAACAGTACTTAAGTTGTAATGGAATTTGCTTCTCTATGATTCTTCTTATAACTTCCTTCTTGAATCTTGCTGATTAGAATTCTCACGTAGGCTGCAATTGATGTTGATAGAGATGCATTTTTTTTGGATGAATTTGGATTTTTGATTGTGAGTGTTTCTTTTTTCAGTTTTTTTTTGGGGTTAATTTGGGTGTTTGATTTTGGGTTATTTGTTAATGATTTTTATTCATAGATAGGTATAATAAAAAAAGAGAACATTGAATCTGTTGGGAAAAATATCTCTCAAATTAAACACCTATAAAAACAGAAGAAAGCAAAAACAAATACAATAATTTTAATGTGGTTTGGCCCAACCAATTTGGCCTACAACCACCCAACCAATTTAATAAACAATCAAACAACTACAACTGTGCAATTTTTAGAAGAGAAAAATTGCAAACTCCTTACAAACCCAACCCAACTACCCAAAGAGCCCAACTACACCCTTTTATAATAGCCCAACTTTATAACTCTCTGGGATATTTTACAAACCAAGCCTAACACTTTATTTATAAGGGAATAACCCTTATAACTTCTCCTATACTTTCGATGTGGGATTCAAAGCAAACCCCAACAAATCCTCCCTTGACTTGAATCCCCAAACTCCCCAAACTGCTCAACAACATCTGAAAAACTAACATGCCTCTGAATCTTCTTACTCTTGGAAACAACTCTATCCTTTGCATCATCAAGCAAATATAGTTGTTTCTCATTCCTCTTTCCTTGCAAAACTAAACCACCATTCTTGTATACTTTGCACCAATCATTATTACCAACATATGTGTACCCACGTGAAGCTAACTCACCCAAAGAAATCAAATTGTAGCTAAAACTGGGTACATACCTCACATTACGAAGAGTCTTGACACCACCATCATGAAACTTGAGTTGAACACTCCCAATACCTTCAATCTTCACTCGATTACCATTCCCAACCGCAATATTGCCTAAACTTTCAACCTCTTTCAATTCATCAAACCGATCTTTATCATTGCAAATATGCATCGATGCAGCTGAATCCAAAACCCAACTTTTCTCATAAGTATGAGGCCCATCTAAACAAGTTGCCAATACATCATCATCCGAATCAGTCAAAACAACACATGTCTCATTCTTCTTTCCATCATCACTCTTTTGTTGAGCCTTCTTGAATGCAGTCATATCCTCTCTTAATGTCTTGCAACGTGCTTGAATATGACCCTTCTCTCCACAATAATAACATTCCACCTCACTATAATCTCTGAATCTTGATCTTGATCTCCTTCTTGATCCACCATGTCTCTCATTAGTCCTCCCTCGAGTAGAATCTTCCACAGCAGCTAGTACACCTCTCACAGATGAAGAATCTTCTTTCCCCATAAATCTTTCATTCTCACGCAGCACAGCAATCACATCATCCAACGTCAAAGTAGTTTTACTTACCAATAAAGTCTGAACTAATGGTCTATAGGATTTGAGCAAAGATGACAACAACAACAATGCCTTCTCTTCTTCTTTCAACTCTTTAGAATCAATAGCTAATAATTGTGAAACTAATCTATTAAATTCATTTAAGTGATCATGGAGACTCGTACCTTCATCCATCTTCAGAGAATACAAATCCATCTTCAAACACAATCTATTCGTCAACGATTTTGACGCATAGATGTCTCCCAGCTTCTTCCACAATCCGGTTGGTGTCGTCTCAGTCAATACAGTATACTTAATCTCTAGAGCAAGTGCCAATCTAATTGTGCTCACAGCCCTCTTCTGAATTCTAACCCAATCTTTATCAGACATTCCATCTGGCTTATTTTCTTCTAATGCCAAATCTAGACCTTGTTGCACTAGAAGATCCTGAATCGTACTTTGCCATAACATAAAATTACTTTTACCATCAAATAAAGGAATCTCAAACTTAGGCATACCTCCAGACATACCTTCAACCATAGCTTTCCTCCTCTCGCAGGATCACGAACCTTCAGCTCTTGATACCACTTGTTGGGAAAAATATCTCTCAAATTAAACACCTATAAAAACAGAAGAAAGCAAAAACAAACACAATAATTTTAATGTGGTTTGGCCCAACCAATTTGGCCTACAACCACCCAACCAATTTAATAAACAATCAAACAACTACAACTGTGCAATTTTTAGAAGAGAAAAATTGCAAACTCCTTACAAACTCAACCCAACTACCCAAAGAGCCCAACTACACCCTTTTATAATAGCCCAACTTTATAACTCTCTGGGATATTTTACAAACCAAGCCTAACACTTTATTTATAAGGGAATAACCCTTATAACTTCTCCTATGCTTTCGATGTGGGATTCAAGGCAAACTCCAACAGAATCTAATCTCTCTTCAAAAGAGATAACAATAGGTTAAAATTTGGTTGTATCTTGAGAAGAATAAAAACATTTGAGGGGATTTCAATTTTCAAATTTGGGGTTTTCATAAGTTTTTTATTTTTCTTTAAAATTATCTCAGCTTTTAATTTTTAGTTTTTTTAATTACTTTTTTTAGTATAATTTTGTTTTTTATTTTTTATTAAATTATTAATCAATTAAAACAAGCCACTTTTATTGATAAGAATGACGCCATCCACAAAAGCCAATGGTAATGAGGCCTTATTTTTTGTCACCTCAAATGCCATGTTACCATTTTAATCTATGTGAAAATTATATTCCAATGACTACTTATTAACATGTTTGTCATGTCATGTTTTCAATTTTCGTTCGTGTGAGGATTTAATTGAGTGAAAATACAAAGATTAAAAATTAATTGATTGTAATAAAATATTAAGTTTAAATGATATAGTTTCATTATCATTATAAATGAAGGGTTTTTTTTTCTAACTCCTGCCCTTAATATATTATGAATGAAATACTTTTTTAATATACATTGTATCATTGATGAAATAATAGAAAAGGGGCCTCCGCCGGTCCGCCCCCCGGCCGCCAACAATATATAATACTATAATAAGGTTTGTCTCGATTCTTGATTGATAATATAATACTAAATATATTGATCCGCTTTCTCTCCTCGTTCTGTTTTATCTTCTTGATTTCTAAAAAAATTTTCTAAATACAACCCATTTTTTATACTTCACAGCTTTTTTTTTATTTAAACCGTGACTAAAGAAACAAATAGTAAAGTCGGTTATGATTAGAAATTTTCTTTCCCAAAGGGAATGTTATAAAGTTGAGACACTAAGACAGTGACTTGTCCTTTGCCAGCCACTGATTGAATTTGAAATGTAGATTTTGCATTTTTCAATAAGCACGTCATTTGACTTTTGCAACACAAAACCGGTAACTTTCTAATGCAAGTTCCTGTTGCAGCAGGACGAAACATGCTCTTTTATTTAAATCTTTTTAAATGTTAACTATTGACACCTAATTTTGTTCTTTTTTGTTATTATTGCTATTATTATTATTTGTTTATATTTATATTTATTTTTTATTATTTGGTTTTTATTATTCTTATTATTACTATTATTATTATTTTTTATTACTTTTATTATTATTATTATTTATATTATTATTTTTATTTTTATTTTCTTTGTTTCTTTTGGTCTAATCTGCCATCAGTCCCTTGTCACCCATCCCATCACCGCCGGCCACCAGCTACTCCTGCCAACCATCCCTTCTACACCAAACCCTTATACCAGTCCCTCTAAAAACCCCCATTCGATCACCACCCGAAAAGAGGAGAGCCTCAACCAAAAATCGGGACCCCAAGCTTCATCATCCTTACGACACGAACCCCAAAAGCACCACAACCATCACCAGGGTGAACCCAAAAAAACCACCATCACCATTTTCGACCCTCACCACCGAGACTCCTTGGCTACCCGAAACCCTTAGTTCTCAACCATTGGACCAACACAGCATCATCATCACCGAACCAAAACCCAAAAGCCTCAACCCGAGGCTAGCTAACACCCACAACCCCTACCACAACCCCCTTTGACCATCACCATCCCCACCTGCAAAAAACACAAAAACAGCAACCCAAAAAACCACAACAAGATTCAACACCAGATCCAAATATCAAAAAAACAAAAAAAAAGAGGGGAAAAAGCTTTCGGGGGGTTCAGATCTACTAGGTTAGGGCTATTTTTTTGGTGAATCGGAGGTCGGAATCGGAAAGAGGAGGGGGAGAAGAATCGGAAAAGGGCAATCTTTTTGGGGTTTGGCCACCGACGGCGGCGGTCGGAGGTGGAGGACAGCGGTCCGGCAGTAGCCGGGAATTGCCCCGGCGGAGAGCTCAAAGGCTCTGAAATTTTTTGTGGAAGAAAAAAGGAAAATGAAATAAAAAAAAAGAAGTATCTTTTATAGTGTGAAAAAAAAAAAAGAATTGCCGCAGGATCCGCGCGTGGACCCGGATCCGACCCGGGTCCTCGTGCCTGACCCGCGAGGCGGAAGATCCGGGTGACGCCTGACCCGCGAGGCGGAAGATCCGCGTGACGCCTGACCCGACCCGTGCCGTGCCCGACCCACTTCGCTTCACCCGAATCAGACCTGCGCCAGCCCACTTGCTTCAGGCCTAACTCCCACATTTAGGCCCATTTAAGCTGGATCCATTCCAAAGGCCCTTACAGCAGTTTTTTGGGACTTCTTTAATTGGGTTTTGAGCCCAAATTCTGGTATCCTCTTGGCTTTTTAGTTAGTTTTGTTTGTTTGTTTGTTCACTTATTTATTTATTTATTTTTAGTTATTCCTTAATATTAAAAAAAAACCTTAAATTTAAAGATATATATTTGTTCAAATGTATTTGCAAATCAAATTATTTACTTCTTTGTGAAAATTAATTATTTTTTTAGAAGTAAAAACTGTCCGATGATGGGATGTTATGAAACTCACAAGTAGTGATTTCTTAACTGATCCCTAGGTGAGAAGAGTTCACTAAATGTTACCAGAGTATTGGGATACTTAGTGCAATTTTTCAATAATAAGAATTTTTATTTAAAATAAATAAAGAAATATTTATATAAAAAATCAAAAAATTCATTTACATCATTCATTATCTGTTTGCATCATATGCATTCATAATAATTTTCGAAGCGAGTGTGAATCTTCCGATGATGAGATTCTATAGAACTCACAAGTAGTGATTCTTAAGAAATCTCTAGGTGAGTAAATTATCCGAAATGCTACCTGAGTATTGGGGTACTTCGAAATAATTTTCAATACAAAAGATTTTCACTTATTTCAAAAAAAATAAAATTTTAATGTTTCAAAATAAAAAGAATAAAATTGATTGCAATGAAATAAGAATTATTTTTAAATATTAATTCAAGACTATTTTATTAAAATTAAAGGATAACACATGACTATTGTGGTACCGTTTTTTAAACGGGCGTTGTGGGGGTGCTAATCCTTCCTCGCACATAACCGTACTCCCGAACCCGATTTTTATTTTCGCAGACCAAAATTGTCTTTTTAATAAAACTTAATTAATTTTGAGATTTTGTTAAAAAGATAAATATTTTTAGGTGGCCAATCACACCTTACAAAAAAGATTGGTGGCGACTCCCTTTGTTTTTAAATGTTTTCAAAATCGTCGAGCGCGAAAATCGTTACGACATTAACCATCTCTTTTTAAGGTATGGTTCCATGATATGATTTTTATTTAAGATAGTATATTCATATAGAAATATAATTACTCTAGGTGGCTTGCTTTTTTAATTTATAGCATGATTTCAAACAAGTTTTCCAAAATGCATTATGTTTGTAAATTTAGCCTTCTTCATTATAGATGGAACTTCTCGAAGTTAATGCACCTAATTAATTAGTAGAAATATTTTAAATTGAATTAGCAGTGAGTCAGTGACTGGCGACCGGCTGACTGCCCTTAGCAATAGCATTCCTTTCATACCCCTTCTCAAAATCATACGAGGCTTGCTAGAACTTTTGTTTTGTTATTTAAACGGGCCGTGCTTGTAGCATTTCAGTTATCAAGATTATATCTCATTAATCTCTGTTTTAAATTATATATGGAGCCGAGAAGATGAAGAAGCAGGCTGCTTTGAAGCCGGAATTGGAGACAAGCATGCTCCAAGCCAAACGGGTGAAAGCAAAGATGCGAAAAGTAAGAGTAAAGTTTCAAGAGTTCAAAAGGCAGTGCAATCAACTCAGAGAGGAAAGTGAAATTATTATGAAGCAAACAGAAAACGTGGTTCTCACTTCTCAAGTTCAAAACCCTGAAAGCACAACAACTTTGAGACTTCCTTAGGTTTGTTTCTCTAAACTGTTGTAATATCCCCATTTGTGTGGACTAATTAAGTGTAATTAATTTCATATAATATTTTGTTAGTAGTATAATTTTGTATAAAGTGTGATTCATAATTAATTATATTAAATATATAATATATGTGTATAAACCTATAATGGGATGGGTTTGTACATGTATCCCATGGAGGGAGGTCCCTACTCTCAACCTCTATATATATGAAGCTAGCCCATTAAGTTTCATAACTTTCATTGAAGAGGGATGAGAGTAGTTTCTCCCTCTCTCTCTCTACCTCTCTCTCTCACTCTTCCATTTTATCTCCGTTTCAGGTCTGAAGACAGTCAATGGAACGCTATCGGAGAGGGCTTCGACAACGCGGTAATGTGTTATAGCGGGATTGAACTCTCGCCCGCATTCAGGTCAGTTTTACTGCGATTCAATTTCGTGTTAGTGACTTGGTGAGGTTTTAATAAATTCCAACAATTGGCATCAGAGCCCACTCACCCAAAGAGTCACTAACCGCTTCAGATCTAGAGAGAGAAGCCATTAAAACTCCATTTTGAGCTTTTGCATTTTCGGATTTTTTTTAAAACCCACGCCGTTTCTTGCAATTTTTTGACTTAAAATTGTTAGATTCATGTTGCATGATGTTTAAGGGGGAAAAACCCCTTAATTTGGAGCAAAAATGGCGTGAAATAAGTCCATTTTCGGTTGGATCGGGTCGAATGACCCGTTTTTCTGAAAAACGGGTCTGTTCGTGGAGAAGAAAGCGGGCGCGTGCAATGCACGCGCCCGATGGCCTGAGAGGCGCGCGGTGCGCGCCTCTCCTCTCTAATGCGGGCGCGTGTAATGCACGCGCCCGCTTATAGAAATTAAAAAAAAAAATTAAATTAAAAAAAAATTTTTTTTCTGGGCCATTGGGCCACCGTTTATTGGGCCATTCGACTGGGCCCTTCCATTTGTATTTTGGGCTCAATTTTGTGTTATTTTGGGTTTTGTTTGTTTAGTTTTTTGGGCCACTAATCATGGAAATAAAAAGGGCTATTTTATTTTATTTTAATTAAGCCATTTTGTTTAATTTATATAGGCTAAATTAATTTTGTTAAACAATGGGCATTATTCATTTTTTTAATTTATTAATTGGCCATTTAGTAATAATTAATTTTGGGCAATTAAAATTAATTAATTTTTTAAGGCCATTTTGCCTAATTAACTTAGGGGCCATTTTGATTAATTAATTTTATTTGGCTATTAAATTTGGATTAATTTGTGGTTATTTTGCATAATTAATTAATAGGTCATTTTTGGATTATGATTTTAAGGGCCAATGTGATTAATTAATTATGGGCCATTTGGTTAATTATTTTGGACAATTTTGGCCATAAGCCATATTTTACTTAATAGCCATATTTAGTTGTTAAGCCCAAAATTAATGTAATATAAGTGAATTTTGGAGGAATTAATTTTGGAGTAATTTCTAGAAATTTAATTACTCATTTAATTCTTAATTCACTTAAATTTTGAAATATATATTTATGCCCATAAATTACTAATATTTGGCCTAATTAAATAAGTTTAGATAAATTATTTGGGTATTTTGTTGAGCCATTTTGGATTATGGTTTACTTATTCGTTAATAATTTATTTAAACAAATAAACTCTCTAGAAATGAAAATTGCCTTATTATTTGAATATTCACATTTATGTTGAATTAATTTAATTAATTAATGTTGGACTTGAAATTACTACATATGCTTCAGGAATTGCATATTTTGGATGTAGTTAATTTTGGTTAATAAATTTTGTGAATATTCTTAAAATTATAAATCATTAATTGGATTGGCTAGTGCTTGCCTGTCGCAGGAATAGTCATGAAGATTTTTTGACGATTTATTCTGATAATTTTAAGGATATAATGATAAGGCAATGCATAGTGATAGTTGCAGTTGCATGAATTTACTGAGGTCTCTAGAAGTGGCTAGTCTCTCCCTGTCGGATTGTTAGTTGCTTTTAGAGATGCTTGGGATTGAGAGGATTCTGGTTGGGATATGACACGGTCTTCCTACCCTGTCGGTGGGCGATCATTCAGGTTGTATTCAACTAGTTTTGTTTTATCCTTGATAGTATATTGTGGAATAAATTTTGATATTGTTTGGATTATTCCACTAGCCTCCATATTGTGCAACTATCACATATCGAATTTCTAGCAGGATCAAATTAGATAGATAGTATGAATTATTCTCTACAGTTAGGGACACATTAAACTAGGAAATAGTCCTGAGAGTCAATCTATCTTCTATACCCAATAGTATGAGCTCTTTGAGGACAAAATACTTGGAATTTCGAGAACACTTAAGTGAGAATTCTCTGATTATAAGGGCATGCCATTAATGAGCACATCAGAGAAAGCGTTCCAATTAGGAATAATTAAGAAGTATTTATGGATGCCATTAGAAAATAGTTCGCATAAGATGGATAAAGGTTGCTATAGGATTTTGATTACAAATATGGCAGATTCAGTACTACTTCCTTCTGGGATGGAGAATTGGAGATCTTCCAGTTTTACAGATCTCATTTAATGCAGAAGGAAGTATGGCATTTTAATATCAAAATTTATATTGTCATTTAAGAGTGGGAGATCTTTCAGGTTAACAGATCTCATTTAGCCATAATGATGACATATGCCAGTATTACTGCCAAAAGAAAATATTATTAAGAGGTCTCAATAAAAGGTCATTTTAGAAGAAGAAATTTGTCAAGTCTATTTCCCATTCTAGTTTCACCAACATCTCTAAATATCAATGTGTGTGCCACTTCTGTAATAATCCTGGGCACAAGAGGTAGATTACAAGAGTCCTCTAGATTGAGATGTGCAAAAGGCATTTTGTTAGCTTTTATTTTGATCCAATCTAGGAGATATGCCTTCTAACTATTGGTGTTTGAATACCGGTGCTATTATTGATAAAACCATAAGCAACCGGAGATAGAATAAGGGAAAATTGTTGTAAATTGGGGTTATAAAGTTAGAATCCATATTGAAAATATAGCCAGATTGTTGTTACATTTTGAAGACAATTTTGGAACTACTGTCAGTTTATACTTTTCATCTTGATAACAGAAAAGTATTTCTATTTAGTAACAACATGTGTATTGATTCTGGCATTCTGTGTAATGGATATTTAGTAGACTTATACCCCAATATTAGGTAAGTTTTCTTCAGTTGTGAATGACGTGACTATCGATTCAAATTATGATAGAATAAATAGGAAATCTGTCGTATAGTGGCGTAAGAGTTAGGGATATTTCGAGCCACATGAAGAGATTGTATTAAGGGATATCATGCTGCTAATATTAAGGACATGATTAGTAGATATTGAAATAATTAGGAACTTATGTATACCGACATTTGTAGATCATTTTCACATATTGTATTTAGTGGATATAAGTGTTTCATCATTTTACTAACGACCATTTCGATGTAGGTCATATGGAGTAATAGATCTGATCTTATAGAGGCCTTAGGCATTCTGATTAATTCCGCTGCGCTGCTTAAGGCAATGATCAGACAGTAGTGATGAATATCATGTTCGGTATAATGAAGCTAGGCGAAATCATATACCGGTTTTCGGTTAAGTGCACTATAGGATTATGTATTGACGCCTAGTGTACGGTGCTTGGAATATTGAAACAGAATAAGATTACAGTTGCAGTCAATCGTACATTCTGATCTGGTACGATTTATGTTAATCACTCCAAACCTTTAAAAATTCGAGTGGAGTGAAATTAAAACTACAATTCACATTCAAAGTTGATCTCCAAGCAAGACCAGTTCCTAAAAGCATCCCAAGTTATAGTCAGACATTAAGTCGATTTTATGCCGTTTTCTGTGTTTAGGGTTATAAGGTAAGGCAAAAGAGCTATAACCCATAGTCAAGAAAACTTGACTAGAAAACTATCAACGGCAATTCTGTTGGTTATTATATCGGCTAGAAAGGTTTTAGATTTTCATTTCTCGTTTCTCGTTATATGATACTAGAATCATTAAGTCTGACAATGCAATCCATTTAGATTATGACTTAAAGAGTGGGAGTTGCGAACTCCACAAAGTCATTATTGAAATAAATTTTGTTGTGCCAGTCCCATATATGCGTTATCTTTTGATTATGAAAAGCCACAAACCAAAGGAATCAACAGTTGATCCCAATACCATATTTTGAACCTGCACCTGACCTTACAGAAGAATATGAATATGAATATGAAATGTCTTCTGTTTCTGATGTTTGTCAGGAGACTATTTTGATCTGAACTCTAAGAGTTAGATGTTAGTCACGTAGGATAAGTGAGCATCTATGTTGCATGAGGATGCATGGGATCTATTTTAGTTGTCACATCATTATAGACAAAAGGGAGACTCTAAATATTAGGTAGATGATTTAAAGCTAAATTTTGCCAAGGCTTTAAATAAAGCAACCTAAAAGTTTGTGATTCCTAAGATGGAACATGCAGTATGTGAACTCAAGGAGTTCATTTATGAACATTAAAAGGCATCCAGATTGTAATATATACATAAAGAATGAGATTGTTACTTTGAGGAGAACATTATCGTTTGATAATTGGATCCATTGCGAGGTCAGTGGGAGTTATGTGCTTATTGTGCTCTAAGTGATGATGTCAAATAGCAGCCTATAGCACTGACCTATTGTATGAGACACTTCATGTCGTCATGTCACTTCAGGATGAAGAATCTAAGTGAGGCTCCATTTCGTTTTAAGGATTGAGATTCTTCGTGACATATCAATAGGCATACATTATTGGTCTCATGGAACCTATATTAAGTGTCGAGTAGGTTTATTGTTTGTTATTCTCCTAATAAGACGTCATTTAGTGAAAAGTGACATATTGTGAAAATCTCAAAGTCCTCAAGATAAAAATGAAAGAGCTCATATCGAGTGTTGTGTATGCCTTATTGTGGGTAATTATTGTATGCTCAAGTTTATACACATTTGGATATTGTGTATGTTATAGATGTATTTTGGAGATACTTGAGCGATCCTGTAATAGAGAACTGAAAGCTATAAAGAGAGTATTTTGATATTGATAAGTCTGACATTTTAGGTTCGGTCAGATATTCTGATGTTAATTTTGCGAGCTCTCCAGATATTGAAAATTATTTTGGTTATATATTTGTGGATATAAAGGAGTTGTATTGTGGAAAGTGTAAAGCAAACACTTACAACATTCTTGATTGTGGAGGCTAAATATGTAGCATATTGTAAAGCTACATGATGGGCCATTTAGGCTGCAGAATTTCATCTCAGGGTTGGTTTTCTGTGATTGCCATTTCGAAGTCCTGGAGGTGTACTGTGGTAATGCTGCAGCAAGTATTTTCTCTCTCAAAATACTAGGAGTTCCTCACACTCTAAATATTTAGATATAATCATTCGATTTTGTTAGAGAGAAAATAATGGAATCCATTACTTGATTGGATTATAGAGCACATGTTTTAAAGAGCTCATTCTGTCTAACTGAAAGTTTGGCTGCTAAAGTGTTTTGACGACATAGCACTTATATGAGGCATATTGAGTCATTGCTGTATTAAGTTAGTGGGAGCTCTATGTAATGAAATCAGTTATAACTGTATTAATGGATTCCTACTTGCCATATATGCATATTTTGTTTGCGCGCATTTTGATGAATATGGCATTCTGTTGGATGAGACATTCGATATTGGTCTCATATGCTTCTGTTGAAGCAAGGCATCATTCAGTTTGGATGCATGGACCTAATGGAGATGGATATTGATTTTGTTTTCATATCATTTCCATTTCACACTAATACTACTATTTTTTGTTGTAGTCTTTATAAGTTTACGCATTTGTACCCTGTCGGTATGATGCATTTTGAAGCTTATAAAAGGCTTCTTATTGTTAAAGTATGTATGAGTCTACACATTTGTACCCTTTCGGTATAATGTATTTAGAGGGCTTATGAATACATGATGATATTATATGATGATTTCATTAATTAACTTAATTGTCCAAGTGGGAGAATGTTGTAATATCCCCATTTGTGTGGACTAATTAAGTGTAATTAATTTCATATAATATTTTGTTAGTAGTATAATTTTGTATAAAGTGTGATTCATAATTAATTATATTAAATATATAATATATGTGTATAAACCTATAATGGGATGGGTTTGTACATGTATCCCATGGAGGGAGGTCCCTACTCTTAACCTCTATATATATGAAGCTGACCCATTAAGTTTCATAACTTTCATTGAAGAGGGATGAGAGTAGTTTCTCCCTCTCTCTCTCTACCTCTCTCTCTCACTCTTCCATTTTATCTCCGTTTCAGGTCTGAAGACAGTCAATGGAACGCTATCGGAGAGGGCTTCGACAACGCGGTAATGTGTTATAGCGGGATTGAACTCTCGCCCGCATTCAGGTCAGTTTTACTGCGATTCAATTTCGTGTTAGTGACTTGGTGAGATATAATAAATTCTAACATAAACCCCTTTTCACTTTCAAGTGATTAATTAACATTGCTGTGTATCTTACTTTGTTTTATTTTGGGCTTTTGGCAGTGAGTTTGTTGCAAAGGAAAGAGCAAATGCAAGCTTGGCTGAGATCAAAAATGAAAATCCTTAGAGAACTTCCCAACCCTTTAGAGTGGACGATTGCGCAGCCAAGTGAATCGATTGATCGGTTTTCTTATTTATATATATATATATATATATATAATATATATATAAATATATAAATGCTTGTTAACTGTTTACTTTTGATTGAGTTTCGTGTGTGTTGAACTCGAAACTATGTAACATGATCAACGTTTTGAAACTCGAATACTAATTAATATGGAAGTGATGAAATTTATAGATGTGAGACTTGTAAAAGAAAAGAAATAAAACGGTTGCCTTCCTTTCATTGTACGGTCTATGTAATGGGTTTTGCATGGGCTAAAATATTAAAAAGTCCCATAAACTTTTCTACTTTATTTAAATAAGCATTTATACTATTATTACATCTAAATAAATCTTTGTACTTTGATTTGTACTCAAATAATCTCTTATTTCAAATAAAAGATTATATATGAATAAAAATTGATTTAAACTAATTTAACCAATCAAAATTCAATTAATTCGATTTGATTAAATCACTTTCAAGTTTAAGTTAATTTTTATAGACCGGTTTATTCGATTAAGTTGATGTTTAAAATTACGAATTAAATAGACTAAATTAATTGACATTTTTTAAATATACAACATATAATATAATATATAATATACATAATTCAATATTATATAATATATTTTCATCAAAAAAATATTATATAATATATTCTATCTAACCAACTTTTTTTATATAAGAAGTTAGGTTTTAAACTTAACCGAAAAAATTGATTACTCACTTCTATAAAGGATTTATTTATGTTAATAGCTCATTTAGGTATAAATTAAATGTTAAGGGCTTATCTAGGTATAAATTAAGGATCTGCTTGTGAGAAGAGGATTACTTTAGCTCGCAACCGCTGATTGTCCCTTTTGTGGTAAAGGAATCGAAACTGTGGAACATCTATTCTTCACTTGTGAATTTACTTGGAAAATTTGGACTCATTGTTGTCTTATTTGGGGTATTTCTTGGTCGTGCCATTCCAAGTCGATTTCATTTTTCTTAGCCTGGCAGTATGCTCTTCCTAAGAATCATTGCGACAAAGTTTGGAAAATGGTTTTCTTCACCATTATCTGGTCTGTTTGGCTCAACAGGAATGATGTCGTCTTTAATGGTGCTCTACCTAATTGGAATCAATTGTTGGATAATCTCAAACTCAGATTGGCTTATTGGTCCAAAGCTAAATGGCCTATGATTCATGCTTCTATTTTGGATTTTCTAAGTCTCCCTAATCTGTTCACTGTTCCTTCCAAACAAAAAATCCAGAACTTGAATCTTATGTGGAAGGCACCTCTCCTTGGCTCTCTAAAGTTTAATGTCGATGTTTCCGCAATTGGAAAACCTGGGCAAGCTGGTATTGGAGGAATTCTGAGAGATGAATGGGGTAACAGAAAAATTATTTTTTCGAAATCTGTTGGAATTCTAGATTCTAATGAAGCTGAACTTCTTGCTGTTCGGGAGACATGCCTCATCTTTGCAGCCTCTAAATGGGTTTCTACACATTCTATTCTCCTCGAAAGTAACTCATCTAATGTGGTCAAGTGGGTCAGTCACTCCTAATTTGCCACTTGGAAGCTTAGGAATATTATTTCTCATATGTAGAATTTAAAACCAAAATTTATCAACTGGAGCATAACGCATATTTCTAGGATTATCAATGAGGAGGCTGATGTTCTTGCTAAGCAAGGAGTTTCTAGAGTTCAAGATCTAGTCCAGGTCTTCTAATCTGTTACTGTCTTTGGGTTGGTCGAATTTTCCTGTTAGCAGCTGAGTTGAATTGCCTTCTTCATGTTGACTGATTGGTGTTTGTTCTTTTGCATCTGTGTTTTTCTGCTCCGTTCGTACTAGTTCTTCAGGGCACTTTGTGTCTGGATGTTTATGCCCAGTCTTGTAGCTTTTGTTTTAGATTCTCCCGGATGTTTTGTTGTCCTCTGTTTCAGGCTTTCTCTTGGGCTATTCCTTGAGTAGTCTATTGTTAATAAAAGCTCAACATTTGCCTTTAAAAAAAAAAAAGGCTTATTTAAGTATAAATTAAAGTTTAAAGGCTTATTCGAATTCAAATAAAAATTTAAGAGCTTATTTAGATGTAATAAAAATATAAGGACTTATTTAAATAAAGTGACAATGTTTGGGAGCTTTTTAATATTTTAACCTTTTGCATAAATAAACTGTTGCCTTTCTAATAAATTTGTTTCTATTTAAGAATGAAAGAAATTTTTTTTATATATTTAAAATGAATTTCTACATCTTTATTTATAAAATTTCAATCCAAATGCTATAATCTTTCAATCAAATGTGTATCGTTCATTTGTATTATGTAATATAATATTTAACATTCTTTTAAAATAAAATCATATCCAATCAAACTCTATAAATATAAGTTGCAAACACTCGAAAGTAAAATAACACCTAAATCATGCGATTTGAAGTGTTCTAAATCAAATTCCAATTATTTATAAACATTGCGTTGTCCAAAACTGGAATCCATTAATTAATTAATTATTGAAAACAATATTAAAAGTGCTTTAAGCATTAAAGCTTTCAAAAACTTAGGCCCTTTCATCATATATCCTCTATTTTCTTTTTTTTTTTAATTCAAAATATCATCATTTTTATCTCCACAATTTCCCATTAAATTAATCATTTTCTTATTAATTGTTTTAACATGTTAAGACCTAGATCCTAACCGCTAGACATAAATTTAAAGAGTCATCACCAATTTTTTTAAAAATGGATATATATAATATAATACAAATAAAACATAACAACATGTTTAATGTTTTATATAATTATTCTGAAAAGTAAACTTAAATTTAATCATTAAAATTTATTATTATTTATTATTTTAGTTAGTTGAATCACATATAAATTTAATCATTAAAATTTATTATTATTTATTATTTTAGTTAGTTGAATCACATAATTTCATATAAATACAAGTAGAATTTAAATCTTGTATAGTCTCTTTTTTTTATTTTCAAATTTTGATTTTTTTATAAATTAGAAGTTTATATTCATATTTGAACGTTTAATCGCGGCAAGACTCAAAGTCCATCTTTAATCGCGCGATAAAAGCAGAACGACCGCGCGATTCCAGTGCCAACGCCCGATTCCCAGACGGAAAGTTGATCGGTAGTGAGTTTATGTGTGTGTGTATATATATATATATATATATATATATATATATATATATATATATATATATATATATATATATATATATCGGTTCTCCTCGTTTCACTTGTTTTTCTCTGATTATTCGCGATAACTTCTTCATCTTCAACATCTTGACTTGACTTGCTGCAAATATTTCTTTTTTATTTTCACAATTTTCCTCCGCGCATTGCGTTTTCTTCTTCATCATTCTTCGCCATAATCAACGTTCTTCTTGACTTTCGCTATAATGACGCGGTTAGCTTGGTATAAATCGTCCGTGCTTATGGCATTTCAATGTGCAAGATCATATTTCATTCTCCGTTTCAATTTATGGCGCCAAGAAGGATGAAGAAGCAGATGGCTCTGAAACCAAAAACGGAGAAGAATATAAAACTGAGGGTCCAAATGAAACGAGTGAAAGCAGAGATGGGAAATATAACAGATGATCAGAACTGCATAAGAGAGAAACAAAGAAAAATAAGAGTAAGGTTTGAAGAGATTGAAAGGCAGTGCCATAAGCTCAAAGAGGAAACTGAATTTATTACCAAGCAAACAGTCAGAACCCAAGTTAAAGTGGGTCTGATGTTCCAAATCTTGAAAGCCCGCGAAGGTGGAGATTTCATTCAAGCTGCTACGCTCACTCATTTCCTGCGGTTAGTTTCTCCAAGCCCCTTCTCATTTTATTAAGTATATTTCCAAATGATCTTAATAAACATTGGTATCTTTGTTTTTCTACGTACCTTTTGACTTTGGCAGTGAGGTTGTTGCCAAGGAAAGACCAAATGCAAGCTTGTTCGCTCAAGTCAAAAATGAAAATCCATAAGAAAACTCCGCAACCCCGAGAGCAGACGAGACGACTGAGATTTTGATGATTGGCCGTAATAAGATGTTGCTGCCCTCATGCCCGAGGTGGATCGATAATCATTTTCTGTATGAAACTGTTTTTACCAGCTGTTTTCTCTTGAATAATTTTCGTGTGTGTGTGTGCTTTTTTTTTTTTTGAGATAAAAGTTTCATGTATGTTGAACTTGAAACTCCATAACGTAATGAAGAATTTGAAGTTTGAATGCTACTATGAAGTGATGAAATTTATAGATGTGAGACATGTAATGTAAAAGAGAAAATGTTTCTTTTCATTTCCATGGATAAATGAAAAAGTGAGTGTTCTGAATGTTAAACATTTCTTGGGTCTCCTAATTAAGTCTTTTGGTATAAAGCTTTTAGCAGCTGGTGATTTTTCAGATAATTTCATTAGTGTTGCCGAGTCAAATAATTTCATTACTGATGAATTTTCAAATACTTAAAACATTATTCACTTGCTCATGTACTTATCCATAATTGCAGAAATAAAAACATATCAGTGAGAAATAATGGATTCTTACTCCAAATGATTTTAAAATTTTTTTGTTTTCATTTTTTTTAAATTAACAATCAAGTTTTCCGTTATTGTTTTTTGAAAAACTTGAACACAAAAATAAAAAATAAAAACCAGTCGTAGATGACGTCTTAGTAATTTACTACAACGTTGACTTCCTAACACAATGGAATAGTGGTTTTTTTTTTCTAATTTCACTATGGAATAGGTTGAAAGGATGTTAAACAAATAAATATCTTAAATATAAAATAGACAAATAATATAAATATAATTTTTATCTCATATTATAACAGAAAAAAAGTTAAACTATTAAAAGATATCATTCAATAATCTTAGACCCTCAACCAAACATAAAAATGTTACATTTTTTCTTGCTGAATCAATTAATACAAAAATTTAACATTTCAAATATTTTTAAATATATAATGTTTTGATCATAATCAAATTTTGAAAAATAATATGATTTTTCCAAACCAAACTCCTTGTTGAAGCCATTTGTTTTTATTTGATGCTCTTTTGTCTCTTTTATTATGTAAGTATTATTTTTTGACTTCATAATAATATTATAAATGTATGATTATTTGAAAAGGTTCAACGTTTGACCAATATTTGTTTTTTATTCTCTTTGAAAATTATCAACGTGTCCTACTTTTTTATGCTAACGTATTTGATGATTTTCTTATTTGTTTGGTACATGTTTTTGAACTATATAAACAAAGATAGATCAGGAATATACCAAGACAAAACAAATAATTAAAAAATACACACACATAATAAAACTTAAAATAAAACGCTCGAAAAGTAAATCAATTTAAGAATAATTAAAAAAAACACATACATGCACCACAAATTTTGAAATAAAATATACCCTTTAGATTACAGAAGTCTGTTTTTACGGAGAATTGCATAGTTAATTATAAATTTCGAAATTAAAACGTTAAAATATAATTTTCTTCATATGAAAATTTTAATAGTCTTTAAATAAAATATCTGTGACATTCTTTTAATTTTATTACGAAAATTTTTTCCACATATTTTGTGAGGAAAGCCAAAATAATAAGGATTCAGTCTTTTAAGGGTTTCTAGAGAACCCAGGACTTGTTTTAGGGAAAGAAAAAGGTAAGGCGAGAAGTATACCACAACAAGGCAGAGATAAAAATATGAAAAGAGTAACTGTTGTCATTATGTTGATATTTAGGTTTGTTTGGAAAATTTCCCGTACAGCTTACGTACTATATATAGTGAAAAGCAAGAAGGCCGTCATCGCGAAGAACCATTGAGAAGCAAAGTTCCAGGAGGAGGAATTTTTTAAAATTAAAATGAAATGTTTATAGCAATTAGCCAACCAAGTCATGGTGTTGAAGATTGCTAAGGTTCAGAGAAAAGTATACAAAACCAGACTGATCATTAATCAACATTCGTCTGAGACCGAATCGATCATTCAATTTGTGTATAATATCTTAAGAAATAAGCGGTAGTTGCCGACAATACTAATAAAATATATTAAATGAAATAATAAAAATGTCCTATGTTTCTTTAACAGCACACAAGCACTTTAACTATTTCACTTTCAATACACATATATATATATAAATCATAAACAGTATATTTATATTTCACAAATCGATTAAATTTGATCTTATATTTGGTGAGATTCGAACATAAAATTTTGACGTAGATGAATCTTCTTATTGCCACTAAACTAAAACTGCATTGGCCTAAACCCTAAACTTTTTATTTTATTTAAATGGGTATTTATAATTTTATTGTATCCAAATTTCAAATAAATCTTTAACATTTAATTTATATTTAAATAATTCTTTAACATAAATCATTTTTTTAAAATAAAGGCATATTTGAATACAAATGACTAAAAAAAAATCATTGAATTTTCTCACTCAAATAAGTCCTTATATTTTTATTACATTCATAAAAGTTTTTAATCTTTAATCTGTACTTGAATAACACTTAAATTTTAATTTGTAAAAAAATTAATTTGTACCAAAATAAGCCCTTAATATGTAATTTGACTTAAATGAACTGTTAACATAAATCAATATTATATATAGGTGAGCAATCTGTCTTTTGTTTGGGTTTTAAACCCTACTTTCTACATTAAAAAAATAGGTTATATATAATACATTATATAATTAATTATTTTTTATATTGTATAAATATATTTAAAATTTCTTTGACTAATTTGTTTGGTTCAATTCATAATTTCAAAAATTGACCTAAAAAACTATCCAAAACCGACTTATCTTAATCAAATTTATCGAATTTCAAGGTTAAATCAGTTTGAATTAACTTTTACTCATCCATCTTTTTTATTTAAAAAAATGACTTATTTGAATATAAATCAAATAATAAACATTTATTTCAATAAAAAAAATATAGAGACTTATTTAAAAAGTAAAATAGTTAAAGAGCCGTTTTTTTTTTAAATTTTTAGCTAATACTTATATATGATTCTTTGTACTTGCCCCAAATTCAATGGTATTAAACATTAAAATATTATATGCCTACTCGCTAATAAAATTAAATGATGGTCAGACACAGCGCATCACACATAAATAACCTTTGCTAAATTTTTGAAGCATATAATATGGTATTATTATTTTATTAAATTTTGGTAATAAAAGAAAGGATGCACCACGTGGAACTGCAGCAGCTTATGAATATTTCATTAAAAAAAAATACTGCTTTTTACTCTTTCCTATCCTGATTAATAAGAGGGTTGGGTTGGATGCGAATTTTCTATAAGGATAAACTCATCATCATCATCAGAGCTTTTATCTCAAGAGATTGAGGTAGGGTATATAAACCAATATCTGAATTTATGTTAGATCGCCCATATGTATTTTCCTACTCCATAGATTCCTATCCAAAGTCATTTGCTCATCCAATTCTAAAACTTTCATATCTTTCCAAACTACTTCCTTCCAAGTCTTTTTCAATATTCTTCTAGTTTTAACCCTTCTCTCAACATCCATAGCTTCAATTCTCCTAACTGGAGCATCTACAAGTCTACGTCTTACGTGTCCAAACCAATGTAAACAGTTTTCACACATTTTGTATTCAATAGGTACCACTCCAACCATCTTACGAATATTATTATTTCTCATTTTATCTTTTTTTGTATATCCACATATCTACCGCAACATTCGCATTTTTGTTACACTCATCTTTTGTGTATGTAGCCTCTCGCCCAACATCCACTACCATATAACAATGTTGATCTAACAACTGTCATATAAAACTTGCTTTCAACTATATAGGAATTCCTTTATCGCACAACACACCTGTAGCACTACTCCACTTACTCCATCCAGCTTGGATCCTATAGGTTACATCACCATCAATCTCTCCATCCATCTGTACTATCGATCCTAGATATCGAAAATGGTCTCGCTTAGGTATCGCCACCCCATCTAACGTCACTACATCATGCTCTTCCACTTGGTTAGGACTGAATTTACACTCCATGTATTCAGTCTTCATCTGCTTAGCTTAAATCCTTTTGATTCTAACATTTGTCTCCATGATTCTAACTTTGCATTGATCTTAGCTCTAGTTTCTGCACATAGGACAATATCATCTGCAAACACCATACATCAAGGCACCTTATCCTGGATGGATTTTGTCAGTTCGTCTATAACTACCGCAAACAAGAATGGGCTCAACGCTGACCCTTGGTGTAATCCCACCGTGATAGGAAACTCACTTGTTTGCCCCCCACCTGTCCTCACATGTGTCCTTGAATCTTCGTACATGTCTTTAATTAGTTCAATATATTTCAAATGAACTCTTTTCTTCATTAAGGACCACCATAGTACCTCCCTAGGCACTTTATCATATGCTTTCTCCAAATCTATAAAGACCACATGGAGATCTTTACCCATTACTCGAGAGCGCTCCATAAGTTATCTAAGCAAATATATTACCTCCATAGTTGATCAACTCGGCATAAAACAAAATTGATTCTCTGATATCTCTACATTCTTTCTTAATCTCCGTTCTATCACTCTCTCCCATAGTTTTATCGTGTGACTCATCAATTTTATGCCTCGATAGTTGGTGCAACTTTGAATATCTCCCTTGTTCTTATATAGAGGTATCAAGACACTCTTCCTCCATTCCTTTGACATTTTGTTAGTGCACCAAATCTTATTAAATAGATTTGTCAACCACCTAACTCTTACATTTCCAAGGCATTTCCAAACTTTAATTGGAATGTCATCAGGTCCAATAGCTTTTCCTTTCTTCATCATCTTTAGTACCTCTTTTACCTTTGTCTCTTTGATTCTACGCATAAAACACCGATTTAAATCCTAGAGAGGCACGAAGATATTATCCAAAACTTTATTTTGTCCGTCATTAAATAATTTGTCGAAATAATCACGCCATCTGTCCTTAATGTAATTGTCTTTAACGAGAGTTCTTTCATGCTCATCCTTAATACATTTCACAACTCCTAGGTCGCAACTCCTCCTTTCTCTTGCTTGTGCCAATCTGTATATCTTTTTCTCTCCTTCCTTTGTGTTCAACTTGTCGTAAATCTCTTTCGCAACCCTCGTCTTAGCTTTTGCCACAGCCTTCTTTGCCTCCTTTTTTGCTAACTTATATTCCGTAAAACTCTCTTCTGTATTGTTCTTCTTCAAAGCTTTGTAACACTCTTGCTTAGTCTTTATAGCATCTTTTACTGCTGCAGTCCACCATGTTGCATCTTTTCCAGTTGTCACTCTTCCGTTTGATACTCCTAATGTCTCTTTGCCCACCTCTTGAATGCATTTTGCCATCTTATTCTACATTACATTTAGGTTCTCTTCTGTTGTCCAATCCTCTTTTTGAATTCAACTATCTCTACATGTTTTATGACAATCTTCTTTTAGCTTCCACCATCGAATCCTTTCAATTCTTTTTTGTTGGTTCTTTCGATGTCGTATATCTATCTTCATATCTAGAACTAGGAGTTTATGTTGCGCGGTAATACTCTCACCTGGATTAACCTTATAATCCAAATATCTATGTCTATCCCTAATCTTAGTTAAAAAGAAATCTATCTGACTTGCTCTTGGTCCACTTCTAAAGGTTATAAGATGAGAATCTCTCTTCCTAAACAATGTATTTACTAGGATTAGGTCATAAGATAAAGCAAAATCTAAGAAAGCATCCCCACCCTCGTTTCTTATACCATAACTAAAACCCCAATGTACGCTCTTTATAAGGAAAAACTAATCGGAATAAATAATACAATTGAATAATCATATATGCGATCTTATTATTATTATAAAGATAAATTGATTAGATAAATAGAAAGTTTGCTTCTGAAGTTATGCTAATCCACTGGCTGCATCAAGAAATTTCATAGGTTTGGATCATTGACATGTTAAATGGCATCGTTTTTTTTTTAAAGTTAAACTTTATTAATTGTAAAGAACTTTACATCCATACTATGAAATCAGAATTGCGATGAACACCTAATTTCGCAAGAAAATCAGCCAAACGATTTTCTTGATAAGTTAAATGTTATGTTAAATGGTATCATGTTTTTGTTTTTTATTTTCTTTTGATTGATTTTTCTTGATAAGTTATCAGGTAAGTTTTAAATGGTATCATGTTTTTGGCTTAACTTATCAGGTAAGTTTGTTTTCTATTTTATAATATATATATATATATATATATATATATATATGATATATGATTTCAAACAATTAAATTTTAATAATTAAAATTAAAAATTTAATATTTCATTAATAGATCATATAACTGTCAACAGCAACTTATTTCTTAAGCTGTTAAGATATTGCCTTTGTTCTTGTATGCAAGTGTCTGTCACGCGGTTATAATTCTCTTCTTGCACATCGATTTATTGGAATATGCAAAACTTATACTTACATGTTTAACAAATTTCATTTTTTATCTAATAAAAGAACAAAGTAAAGTGCCAGCCTGGTCTCATTTGAAGTGCATTACACAACATCTTGTATACATACACTAAGGAACAAATGAAATTAAAAAGGAGTTACTACTATTTTTCCAGAAAGAAGAGTGTTTGTAAGCAAGTGGCCAAGCGACCAACAACTTTTTGATTGAATGATTCAAAAAGAATATATATGTTATAAGATTTGAATTTAAATCCAAATAACTCGATCCAATTAAAAAGAATGGCCAATCAGTTTGACTATTCCCTTATCTTCTGGTTTGACTACTAACACGTAAATTGCAATGATGGATTCAGGGCTCAGGCTTCTGTCAAACCCAACTCTCCAATAGGCCAGATTGTCCTTGATTTAATAGGGCTACTTCGCTTCTCAAGTCCAGTCCATCCAATTTTGCTAAAAAAGTACCAAATCAAAGCCCTGTATCTAGTAAAGAAGACAATTCGCGGCAAGACTCCAAAAAGCCCCGTCTTTAATCGCGCGATAGCAGCTGAACGACCGTGTGATTCCTGTGGCGTTGCCCGATTCCCAGACGAATGTTGATCGGTACTGCGTGTATGAATATATATTGGTCCTCCCCATTTCATTTGCTTTTCTCTGATTCTTAGCGATAACTTCTTTCTTTGATTACATCATGTGATCATGAGTTTTTTATAAATCACAAATATTTTCATTTATTTTAAAGATTTAAATCTAATCTTATTTGGAGTTTCATCATAATTAAACTCTTCACCTCTCTCCAAAAGTGTGTTTAATGGAGTCGAACTTGAGAGTTTTTCTTACAAACTCAACCTGCGTTACCAACTGAATCAACCGATGGATCATGTAATTATGAGTTGGCTTGCTAAAAAACATTTCTTTTTGATTTTAAAATTTTCCTCCTAATATGTACATGTCAACTATTTAATTAGACTGTCAATAAAATTTTTTTATAAATATGTATTAATTATAACAAATTTTACTAAATTTATTGGTATAAATATTACACACTGATTCGAATTTTGTTACATTTATTGATATAAATATTACACACTAGTACAAATTTTATTTCATTTATTAATATAAATATTACACATCGATTCATTAGTGGCACAACTTAAACATTAACTATTAAATAGTTACCAAACACATCTTAAACCATATTTTTATACTATTGACTCAATTTATTCTTATTGATCAGTATTGCGTATATGAATATATACTGGTCCTCCTCATTTCTTTTGCTTTTCTCTGATTCTTCGCGATAACTTCTTTCTTCGACAACATCATGTGATAATGAGGCTTGCTAGACATTCTTTTTTATTATAAAATTGTCCTCCTCATTGCAGGTTATTCTCTATGATTCTTCCCCATAACTACCTTCTTAATTTTCACATCATGACGCGGTTTGCAAGAACTCTGTTTTGGTATAAATTGTCCGTGCTTGTGGCAATTCAATATGCAACATCATATTGAAGTCTCAGTTTCGATCATGGCGACAAAAAAGATGAAGAAGCAGGTGGCTCTGAAGCCAAAAGTGAAACGAGTGAAAGCAGGGATGGGAAAAATAACAGACTATCAAAACTGCATAAGAGAGGAGCAAAGAAAAATAATAGTAAGGTTTGAAGAGATTGAAAGGCAGCGCCATCAACTCAAAGAGGAAACTGAAATTATTATGAAGCAAACAGTCAGGACCCAAGTTAAGGTTGTTCTGATGTTCAAAATCTTAAAAGCCCGTGAATGTGGAGATTTCATTCAAGCTGCTATGCTCACTCACTTTTTGCGGTTCGTTTCTCCAAGCCCCTTCTCATTTTATGAAGTACATTTTCAAGTGATCCTAATGAACATTTGTATCTTACTTCGTTTTTCTACGTACCTTCTGATTCTGGCAGTGAGTTTGTTGCCAAGCTTGTTGGCTGAATTCAAAAATGAAAATCCATAGAAAACTCCCCAAACCCCAAGAGCTAGCAGACGAGACGATGCAGAGCTGTTGATAAGTTGCAGTAAAAGATGTTTTGCTGCCCTCAGCCTCGAAGTGATTTGCATCGGTTTCTGTATTATATAAATGTTTGTCATCTGTATATATTCTCTTGAATAAAATTTGGTTTGTGATTGAACTTGAAAAAACTATGTAACACGAAGAATTTTGACCTTGAATGCTAATATGGAACTGATGAAATTTATAGATTGTGAGACAGAGAGGAAAAAAAAAAGGTTGTTTTTCATTAATTGTGCGGTTGAAGGTGTTTCATAGATGAATAAAAAAGTGAGTGCTTTGATTTTTAGTTGATGGTCTTTTTGGCCTTCAAATTTATATAAAAATGTTATTCTGGTTCTTAATGTTTTGTTTGAGTATACAGTTATCTTTATTTAGAAAAAAAATACAATGATCTTTATTTTTTTATTTTTATCAATTCTGTGATATTTTAATTGAAAATGCAATAAAATTGTTAAATCTGCCTCATCATATAATCACATCATAAAAATATTATGCAGCGAGGACAAGATATAAAAAATTATCTGGTTATGATGTGGTATATAATACGTATAAAAAATTTACATAATGATGACTTGGACAACATTATATCTAACGTGTTTTATTTGAGCTTTTCGTCTTTTTACCATTAAAATGCGATTAAATTAAAAAAATAAAAAGGACAGTAATTCAAATAAGATATGAAGGGTCAAAATGACCTCTTTAATACAGTGCATGGGCCAAAAAGATCATTATGCCTTTGGTTTTTGAATGATAAACCTTTGTTAATTCTTCTCAGTAGTCCTTTGGATATAATTACTTGAATAAGTTTTCTGCTAGAAAGCTTTGAGTATGCAGTGATGATTTTTCAAATAATTTAATATTGTAATATAAATTATATATTAAATATCTAAAAACAACATTTTTATCAAATAATTTAAAATATAAATTTAAAATATCCTACTTATTATCATCTAAGAGAGGATGTCCATGACTTGTTTTATTAGGTTTACTTATATCCTTATTTCAAGAAAAAAGGTTTACTTATATCCTATGGTGTATGATTAAATATCTGAAAACAAAATATTTATCATATAGTTTAATCTTTGTTTTAAATGAATAATAATTTTATTTATTTAATAGTTCAAAATAAAAATTTAAATTTACCCCACTTATCATTATCTAAGAAAGGATATGCTCGTAAATGTCCACATGATAAATAATATATATGATGCAGTGGTGACTGCCCCTGGCAGTAGCATTTCAATAAAACAAATTTTTTGTTAATATATTAAGTTGACAAACACATTGCAAGTACATAGACACAACAATTTACATAGAAAATCTTCCCACTGCAAGGAGTAAAAACATAAGATCATCAATAAAATCCTACCATCACAAATAATGAAAATACAAATTCAAACTAACTAAAATTAGATGTAAGTGCATCATAACAAGCCTAACATGCTTCTAACAATATGAAACATGTTAAACAAATAAAATGCGGAAGCGATAGGATCTAACCTCCAGCCATTGCACTCTGTAACTCTGCTGTTGAAGCAATTGCCGAATCTGACAGTCTACTCTGTGTCAATCACAGACCTTCCAAATCTTCCAAGCACTCAAAACCTCACTAGATGGTGTTTGTGTTTTTGAGATTCACGTACTTGGGGACCGGAAGGAGCCCTCCTTAAATAGTAATGAGAGCGTGCTAATTATGGCAATAAAATCACGTTTTAACCATCATAAAATCGTGCTTTTAATACCCAAATATTGAGTTGAGATTCAGTGTGAAATTATGGACCATATCCGGAATTGGTCAACCAAATATTTATTTCCATAACTGAGGAGATATACTAACATTCTCCCACTTGGTCCATATATTTCACTTATACAAGAAACAAATCACATGAATCATGGCGACAGTTCCTCAAGTGGCGAGTATTATCTTCCATGTATTACTATGTAAAATGTTTCTAAATCAACCCATTTTTACTTAATGAATAAACCTTATGTTTATTCTCGGTCCAAACAACAAGGATATTTCTCAAATAAAACTTTAGTGTATACAAATCAAAATGAGAAACATCATATTATTAATAAGAGTTTCAATTACAATCAAAATGTGGGACCAAGTCCCATTCTCTCTACATGATCCTTAAATTTAAACGGTGGCATGCCCTTAGTCAAAGGATCAGCTAACATCAATTCAGTGCTAACGTGTTCAATGACCACTCTTTTATCTCTAACACGTTCTCTAATGGCTAAGTACTTAATGTCGATATGCTTACTTCGACTTCCACTCTTATTGTTCTTAGCCATGAATACCGCAGCTGAATTGTCACAATATATCCTCAATGGCTTAGATATGGAGTCAACAACTCTAAGCCCACCAATGAAACTCTTAAGCCATACACCATGTGAGGTAGCCTCAAAACAGGAAACGAACTCGGCCTCCATAGTGGAAGTGGCAGTCAGTGTCTGCTTAGCACTCTTCCATGAAACAGCTCCACCGGCAAGCATGAAGATGTAACCGGATGTTGATTTCCGGGTATCAACACAGCCAGCAAAGTCTGAGTCTGAGTAGCCAATCACCTCCAACTCATCAGTCCGTCTATACATAAGCATGTAATCCTTAGTGCCTTGAAAATATCTAAGCACCTTCTTCGCAGCTCTCCAGTGGTCCATCCCCGGGTCACTTTGGTATCTACCCAACACTCCCACAGCAAAAGCAATATCAGGCCTGGTACAGACCTGTGCATACATAATGCTTCCAACAGCTGAGGCATATGGAATGTTCTTCATCTGTTCCCGCTCAAGATCATTTTTCAGGCACTGGCTCAAATTGAACCTGTCACCCTTCACAATGGGAGCTGGGCTTGGTGAACAATCTTTCATTCTGAATCTTTCCAAGACTTTATTGATATAGGCTTCTTGTGACAGACCTAATATACCTCTATGTCTGTCTCTATGGATCTTAATGCCAATGACATAAGATGCATCGCCCATATCCTTCATATCAAAGTTCTCAGAAAGAAATTGTTTCACCTCACGTAGCATCCCCTTATCATTGGTTGCAAGCAGAATATCATCCACATATAGCACAAGGAAACAAATCTTGCTCCCACTGACCTTCTGGTATATGCATTGATCCATGATGTTCTCAACGAAACCAAATGAAGAGATGACTTCATGGAATTTTAGATACCATTGGCGGGAAGCTTGTTTCAACCCATATATGGATTTCTTGAGCTTACAGACCAAATGCTCACCATTACTAGAGGAAAAACCTTCAGGTTGTTTCATGTAAACCCCTTCCTCTAGATCACCATTGAGAAATGCCGTTTTCACATCCATTTGTTGCAACTCTAAGTCAAAATGTGCAACAAGCGCCATTATGATGCGAAGAGAATCTTTCTTAGATACAGGAGAGAAGGTCTCCTTGTAATCGATTCCCTCCTTTTGAGTGAATCCTTTGGCTACGAGTCTTGCCTTATAACGTTCAATGTTGCCTAATGAGTCAGTTTTGGTCTTAAAGACCCATTTACAGCCTATAGCCCTGGCCCCATTAGGCAACTCGACAAGATCCCATACTCCATTAGATGCCATCGAATCCATCTCATCCTTCATAGCATCGAACCAAAGTTTTGATTCTTTGCTGTTCATGGCTTGTGAAAACGTCTCTGGATCATTAACGGGCCCAATATTGAAATCATACTCTTGTAGATACACAATATAATCGCTAGGAATAGCTGTTTTCCTTTCCCTAGTAGACCTTCTTAATGTTGGTTCAACATTCTCCGAAGGATCATGTTGTTCAACTGGTTGCTCACTCAATTCTGGTGTATCCAGAGGAGCCTCGTCTACTGGTAAGTTATCAACTACTTGTGGATCTTCAACGATTGGTTGTTCAATGTCCAGTTGTACTGAAGGGACATTGTTCATGATAACCAATCCTTGACTCGAGGTAGAGGGTTGATCTCTCACAGAAACTAGGTCTTGAGATTGATCGCTCCCACTAACTAAGTCATTTTCAAGAAACTTGGCGTTCCTTGATTCCACAAATCTAGTGCTATGAGATGGACAATAGAATCTGTAGCCTTTGGACCGTTCGGCATATCCAATGAAATACCCACTTATGGTCCTAGGATCCAGTTTCTTTTCCTGTGGGTTGTAAACTCTTATCTCAGAAGGGCATCCCCAAACGCGCATATGACGCAAACTCGGTTTCCAACCTTTGAATAATTCAAAAGGCGTCTTTGGAACAGCCTTGGTTGGAACCCGGTTCAATATATACGCTGCCGTTTTAAGAGCTTCAATCCACAAGGACTTAGGCAACTTCGAGTTGCTAAGCATACTACGCACCATTTCCATCAAAGTTCGGTTCCTTCTTTCTGCAACACCATTCTGATCCGGTGAACCAGGCATGGTATATTGGGCAACAATCCCATTTTCTTAAAGGAACTTCACAAATGGTCCAGGTGCTTGTCCATCTTCAGTGTATCTACCGTAATACTCCCCACCTCTATCAGTTCTTACTATCTTTATGGGTTTTCCACATTGTTTCTCTACTTCAGCCTTAAAGATTTTAAAGGCATCTAATGCTTCGCTCTTGTTATGAAGCATGTAGAGATACATAAACCTCGAGTAATCATCAATAAAGGTGATGAAGTATTTCTGACCATATGCATCAATGTCTGGACAACATATGTCAGAATGTATGATCTCTAATATGGTTGAACTCCTATTGGCACCTTTCTTAAACTTGTTGGTTTGCTTACCCTTAATGCAATCCACACAAGTGTCGAAATCAGTAAAATCGAGAGTACTAAGTATTCCATCATTTACCAATCTCTTAATTCTATTTATGGAGATATGACCTAATCTCCGGTGCCATAACGTAGAGGAGTCCTCATTCATAACACATCTTTTAGTGCCAGTTTGAACATGCAAGGCGTTATGAGCAGCATCATTTTGCAAATCAATAGAGAAAAGACCATCACATAAGGTACCATTCCCAACAATATCAGACTTAAAATATATCAATATTGATTTATTTGAAAATTGAAAGGAATATCCATAAGGTACCAACCTAGAAACAGAGATTAAATTTCTCGAGAAACTAGGAATATAAAAGGTCTTTTCTAATTGCAAAACAAAACCACTCCTAAGAACTAAAGTGCATGTTCCAACGCCTTCAACACGCGAGCGCATCTTATTTCCTGAATAGATGCTCTCCTCATTTCCCACTGGCTTCCTTAGGTTTGTCATACCCTGTAAGGAAGTCGAAATGTGAATTGTAGATCCAGAATCAATCCACCATGTGTTATGATTAACCTCAACCATATTTGATTCAAAACAAACATATGAGAGTGGATTACCTTTCTTAACGAGCCACTGCTGAAGCTTGGCACAGTCCTTCTTCATGTGTCCCTTCTTTTTACAGAAGAAACACTTGGACTCTTTCTTAATATCAGCTTGGGCAGGGATTTTACCTTTTCCCTTGTTCTTGGCTCGATCCTTGGTCTTTCCTTGGCTTGCAAAAAATGCACTCTCACCCGATTCCATAAGCAGTCTTCCCTCCTCTTGAACACACATGGTCATCAAATAATTGATGGTCCACTTATCCTTATGTGTGTTATAGGATATCTTGAATGGTCCGTACTGCTTTGGTAGAGTGTTCAATATGTAGTGCACAAGAAAAGACTCAGACATCTCCACCTCTAGCTTCTTGAGTTGGGCCGCTATATCTCTCATGGTCATTATGTGCTCACGCACTCCTTTGACACTGGTGAGCCTCATCGATGAGAACTTCATTATCAGGGTGCTGGCCAACGCTTTGTCTGAAGTGACAAATTGATCATCTATGGCCTTCAGTAAGGTCCTAACGTTGGTATGCTGTTCGACTGAACCACGTATCCCAGCAGATATCTTTGTCTTTATATACATGACACTAAGGCGATTGGATCGCTCCTAGCGTTCATGTAAAGCTACTTCAGTAGGAGTGCTGGTCTCAGTCAATACGGGCTCGTCTTTCCTTATAGCATAGTCTATATCCATGCACCCTAATTGGAGGAGAACTCTCTCCTTCCAAACCTTGTAGTTCTCTTCATCTAATTCGAGAACTTCTAGGTAAATACTAGCCTGAGGAAATACTGCTTATAGAAAATAAACATGCTTATGTATCTAGAATTTTTGAGGCAAACTTAATTATGTCTACCAATGTAAACATATTTTATTAATGAATCTTAGACATAAAACTTGCCTGTGGGCTAAAGTTATAATTCTAATAGATTCATATCATAATGATAAAACTATCAAATTATATCATTTCCTAATTCCTGTGGGTAAATTAAGAAACTAATTTGATATTTTATCCTAATTAGTTATAAAATTATAATAAAAATTCCTGTGGGATAAAATTTACCATAACCTTATAACTGATTACAATTTATGTCTAATATCATTATGTGATTTTACAAAAATAATTTTACTTAATTAAGGTTGCTGTGGCTAAGCCCTAATTAAATAAATTATAAATCACTGAGACATATTGGTAAAATTCTAAGTTTATTCATATTTAAAAATTGCAATTAACACAAGGCAATTTTAATTCCAAATAATATGAATAACTTAGCTACATGTGCTTCTAGTATAAAAATAACAAAATTGTACATATTCAAAATAATCACATATGCACATTCAAATCAAATTTTCATAGTTTAATCATAATTTTATGATAATTTTCACAAAATCATTCAATTTAAAATTACAGCATTTATAAAAATTCCAAATTTATGAAAAATCCTCATAAAATCCAAAATAATAAGAAGTTTTCATAATTATATTAATTTTGTGAAAATAATCGAATTATTCATAAAATTATAAAAATTACAGAACTGAAAATTTGATATAAAACTATCAAAAATATAATTATTTGGCCTAAATTGAATAATTTCAATTACTTAAATTAAATAAATCCTTAAGGCCTAAATAAATAAATGACCCTTTTATTTAATCCATATGGCCCAAATAATCAACCAAAAGAGCCCAAAATAAATGGCCCAAAACTAACCAAATAAGGACCCAAACAGTGGCCCAAAACCCGAAGCCCAAAGGTTTTTTTTTTTTTTTTTTGCACAGTGTCACTGCACTGTACAACAGGCGGGCGCGTGAGACTCACGCGCCCGCATTATCTCTATCGGGCGCGTGAGACTCACGCGCCCGCATTTCCTCTCCTGTCGGGCGCGTGAGACTCACGCGCCCGCATTTTCTTCCCTTGTCGGGCGCGTGTGACTCACGCGCCCGAGGCTTCTTCTTCACCCGAATGGGTGTTTTGCAGAATTTTGGGTCTTTTGACCCGACCCGGCACAAAACCTTTCAAACAGTCTCGTTTTTCATGTATTTTTCATCCCTAGAGCTTTACAACAATAGATCTAAAGTATTTGAACCAAAATCACAGGAAAACAGAATAAGTTTTATGAAATCCGAGACTTAAAGTTTCAAAATATGGGTTTTTATGGCTTTTTTCTACAGATCTCTAGCAAGACAGAGGTTAAACTACGGCTCTGATGCCAAAAGTAAGTGCATCATAACAAGCCTAACATGCTTCTAACAATATGAAACATGTTAAACAAATAAAATGCGGAAGCGATAGGATCTAACCTCCAGCCATTGCACTCTGTAACTCTGCTGTTGAAGCAATTGCCGAATCTGACAGTCTACTCTGTGTCAATCACAGACCTTCCAAATCTTCCAAGCACTCAAAACCTCACTAGATGGTGTTTGTGTTTTTGAGATTCACGTACTTGGGGACCGGAAGGAGCCCTCCTTAAATAGTAATGAGAGCGTGCTAATTATGGCAATAAAATCACGTTTTAACCATCATAAAATCGTGCTTTTAATACCCAAATATTGAGTTGAGATTCAGTGTGAAATTATGGACCATATCCGGAATTGGTCAACCAAATATTTATTTCCATAACTGAGGAGATATACTAACATTAGAGACATACAACCATAATATATCACCAACTTGATAAAGAAACAATCTTAAAATTAGGAGAAAGTTCACTCAATAGACATCCATAAGATCTGTAAATAAAAGAAGTTTCAAACCAGTTTTCCAACTTGTCTCATTCTATATCTACGACCGCCTTTTGCCTTCTTCGCACGGCCTATAAGAAACGTCAAAACTTAAAAGTCCGATAAATCAAATAATCCTTGTTTATGGATTTTGGATCGTGGACCCCGCACCGAGGAAATCAATGACCAATCCAACCCAACTATAGCATCCTTCGTTTTTTTTTTTGTCTTTGACCCATCAATATTCATTTTATGCGATTATTCTCGGAATCGAAAAACTATCAGATCATATGAAAGTGGGACGCTTCTTTCAGTATGGTTTACTCCATACGCACGACTCAAACTCAGATCATACTTAAAAAAAAATAAATTCCTTACCACTGAATCATAACCAATGTTGGTCTATACCTTCCTTTGTTGATCTACAGCATCATGACTTTGGCTAGCTACTAACGTTTCTTTTTTATTTTAAAATTTTCCTCATGACGTCATCTGCTTTTCAATGGTGCTTCGCCGTATCTTCCTCCTACCAAACTAGAATGACGCGGCTAGCGCAACTTGTGTCTTGGTATTTAAACTGGTCCGTGCTTGTGGGATTTCAGCGAACAAGATCACACCTCGATCTCTGTTTTGGTTTATGCATGGCGCCAAGAAAGATGAAGAAGCAGGAGGCTCTAAAGCCAGAAATGGAGAAGAACATGAAAGTGAAAGCAAAGATGGGAAAAAAAACAGATGATCAAAACTGCACAAGAGAGGAGCAGAGAAAAATAAGAGTAAGGCTTGAAAAAGAGATTGAAAGGCAGTGCCATGAACTCAAGGAAGAAAGTGAAATTATTATGAAGCAAACAGAAAACCTCGTTCTCAAGCTCAAAATCCTGAAAGCACGACAACTTCGAGATTCCCTTCGGTTCGTTTCTTCATGTCTCTTTTCATTTTCAAGTGAACAACTAACACTGCTCTATATCTTACTTTGTTTGATTTTGGGCTTCTGGCAGTGAATTTGTTGCAAAGGAAAGAGCAAATGCAAGATTGGCTGAAATCAGAAAAGAATCTCCATAGAAAACTCCCCGAGTACAACATGAGACCTCGTTTTTTTAAGACCTGTACATTTTTCGACCATTCAAATGGATTTAGTAATGGGGACTCTGGTAGAATTTTTGGGCACCAAACGCAATTAAAAATTACAAGGCCCAACTCATACTTCCTTTAGTTAAAGTTGCTTAATTGCTTTTTTATTTATTTTACGGAATTGACGAAATAATAATATCAGAAATTGATTCAGAGCTGAAAATTTTATAAGATTATATGTTACGGGCCAAAAGTAATGAAGCAAAAGGGGCAGTCGTTTAATTAGCTAGATGTTAACAGAGGATGAGAATCGTGTACTGAGGGCTATATATAACCAGAAATGTAATAAAACAAAGTAGAAGAATGTTCATAACAAAATTCAACAAACTCTCTCTGGCTCTCTCTCGTCTCTATAACTCTTTCTCCTTTGTTTCTTTCTATTCTCTTCTTATTTTCTGGACAATCACAGTTGGCTTGCATCAGATTAAATCGGGAACCTTGAAATAATTGGATAAAGATTCTTGATCAGATCTGCCTCATCCGATTTTGAATTCAAATCCTCAATTAAAATAAAAACAAGATTATTTCATTTGGATGCAAAGGGGGAGACATTCGAGTATGCAGAAACCCAAAACCAGATGCTTGATCCCCAAAACCATCCCCAGAATTCAACAGAAGCCAGAATCAAGCAAATAAAATCCCAATACACTCAACCGGACACCTAGTTTTGTCAACCCAGTACCCAGAAAATCACTTTATATTTTTCAATCACTAACACCAGAAACTGAGCCTTAATTCATCAATTAACACCGGGAACTAAGCATCGTTCATCCGAATAACCCAGAAACCAAAGTACACAACGAAATCCAATTTCGGTTCTGCAATTTACCTCAACCCAAAATTTTGTCTCAAACGGAGTTCATCCCCTGTCCAAGAAATCAAACAACTAAGACTCCAAATCAAACCCGAATCATCGAACCCCATTTCAGCCACAAACCTAGAAAACACCAAAATTCAATTAAGAAATTAACGAACAAGAATCAAATAAAAACAAAGGAGAGTGAACTGGTCTCGATTTTCAAAAAGGAAAGCTTTCGGTTTTTTTATCAGAAGGAAGTAGAGAAGGGTGTTTGGTGAAGAAGATAGAAAGAAGAAAGGGAGAACACTGGACGACCGGAGAGGGGCAGCACCGTCGTTGTTTGTTTCCGGTTCTGCAGATTGAGTTGAAAGAGAAATAAAAAGTGGGTTTGGATTTCTGGGTAAAACAATTAAAAAAAAAAGGATAGGATCCGGGGAAGCTTGATCAACCAACCACCAAGTAGGGTTAGAAAAGTTTTGCTTGCAGTGTTAGTTGTTCAAGACTTGGTTGAGTTTAAGCGCTCAACCGCTAATTTGTAGTTAAGAGAGAGACCTGATCGGTGCTTGGACCGCCACGTAAAGCAAACTGATTTAAAAAATAAGGTTTAATATTTAAATATATCATTTATACTTGTCACAAAATAAAATTAAGTTTTTAACATACCGATAAGACCTAAGACTTTTGAGATCTCAGATTCGAGTCCCACAAAAGGTTAATTTGATGTTTAATTTGTTATTATTATTTGTAGTTTGTTATTATTATTTATATTTATCAATTCATCAAATTACCGATTCATTGAATGTATTATGCTAATTATGATTGTAGCTTTGAATGAAATTATACTATTCAAAAAAAAAGTTTTCAACATTTAATTATGTAAAAATCAGTTCATTAAGATTTATTTTAAACAATTAAAACCTAAACATTTTAACTTATGAATTGTGGCTCAACACACACTGAATTTATAAAAAAAAATCTCGAGTTCAACCTCCATTAAATACACCTTTAAAAAAAGGTAAGGAGCCTTAACTGTGACGAAACCTTGAGCAAGATTAATTTTAGTCTGTTAAATTAAAAAAAACAAAATTAAGTACATTCTGATTAAATTGTTTAACTTCAATTACAAAGACTTAATGAAAATATACTTAATTATGTTATTTTGAAACATTTAGAACTAATTTTTATATAATTAAACATTAAGAGATTAATTCTATTTTGTAAAAAATGTGGATAGCATATTTGATATTAAGTCTAAAAATAATTGAAAAAGCACATAGACAAATTTTGAAATAAAACACACTTTAGAATATAAAAGTTTATTTTCACATGCAATTGCATAGCAATTTATATTTTTTCCATAGCATTTTAATTTCATAAGTAAAATTAAAATATAGAAAAATAATTTTTATTTTTAATATTTTAATAATTTTAAAAATATGCATCATTCTTAATTTTTATAAAATTTAAATCTTATGAATGAAATAATCTTTAAATTATGTTGTAAAAAAATTATTGATAAAATATGAGTAAAGTGTCCTTCGGTCCCAAATAATAAGGTTTGTCGCATGACGTATATCTCCTTGACTCTTCCCTCATTTTGCCACGTCATTATTTTCCTTTCTTCCAAGTTTCATCCTTCAACTCCTTTTGTGACATTTGTGGAATTTGCTAAAAATGAAAGTTTTGCTTGTCGTAATATAATACTATTTATCCTCTTTTTCTTTCTCCTTTTTTTTGGTAGAATCTCTTCTTGATTTTCATTCCGCAACGGGCAAACAAAACTGCAAGTTGCTGCTTTCTTAATATAATACAGTCGTCCCATCCGATCCACGTCGGTCAAATACTCGAGATTCTCGGAAACCACGTTATTTGAATATTCACTCAAAACCGGTGACTCGCTGATGCAAGCTGTATGGCCTTTCCTCTTCGTGTGTGAACTACACAATGAGCCCTGATTGTCAAACAAATCAGTTGCCAAACTAATAAGATAATTTTTTTTTTTAATTAGAAGTGAGAGTGAAAAGACTTGGTAATTTTAGATACCATCATATAATAATTTGATTTATTTGAAATAACACAAACATACTTGGCTGTAATATTTGAATATTACAACAGGAAGCATTTGGTTGTAATTCCTAATCTCCATTAGATTCTTGTAATATTTGAACAAGGTACGCCATTAATCAAGATCAAGAAATACTCCACTCACAGTTTCACAATAATGCATGCCAACACGTAAAATATATTCAACCATTCAACCATTTACATTTTCTTATCACAAGAATAAATTACATGATTCAGATTTACTATTAGTATTTTATTCAAGTATAATGCATTATGCTGGGATGTTTGTTATTTTTTTAAGAATGTTAGGAGCAGTCATTTTACCGTTACATTTCAACACTTTTTATTTTTTTAGACCATGCCACTTTCTAATTTTACATGAAAACTTGTTACCTACTATTACAGGTTACTTGAAAAGTATTTTTTAGCATCCATATATTTCAGCTTTTCAACTTCTCACATAAATAATTGGTTTTCATGTCAAGAAGAGAGAGACAACAAAAAATTCAAACAAAAAAATGTGAAAAGAATTAAATCAAATATTCATAATTTTTTGTTTTATAAATACTTATTATTTTTCCAAAGTTAAAATAAAAAAAGGTAAAAGATATGAAAAGTGGGGAGAGAACAAACATTACAATTAAAAGAATTTTTTTGAGGAACTAAACCCATATTCATGTAAAAAAATATATTCAAAAATACGTATTAAATTTTTTTAAAAAATTAAAAAAAATCCAAAAAATTTGGTTTGAAAAAATTCGAATAAAATTCTAAAAATATTACAAATAATTTAAAATTTCAAAAAATGATAAAATTATAGTATAAGACAAAAAATTTCAAAAATAATTTTTAAAACTTAAACACAAATAAACACAAAAAAATTATAAAAAGATAAATCTGCGAATTAAAAACTTTTAAAGAAAATTTTTAAATATGAAAATTGAAGGCTATAAAAAGAGGAAATAAAATAATAAATAAATAATTTCAATAGTAAACACTTAGATTCTTCAAAAAATAAAAAGAAAAAGTGGTAAACAAATTATCTTGAGATAAACAAATTAAGGTTAAACTGAATAAAAAATTAAATATTTTATTAGCTTTTTATTTTATTTAGATCTATTTAATATTCTAACTTTGTGTTAGAATTTTTTTATTTTTTTTAAAAATCAATAAAAATGATTTATTGATAAATTAAATATTATTTTTTCATTTAATAAATAAATATTTTTAAAAATAATTATATTGATTTATTATTTTAAAACTATTTATAAAAGCCCCATGCGAAGCAGGGGTTCGTTCTAGTTATTTTTAATAAAAGGGCTGGATTCTTTTCAAAAAATGAAAAGGGTTGGATTTGAAAATTATTTTTAATTTCTGGAAAAGAATATAAGAAAAAAATTGAAGAAGATAATGATGTAACTTAAAATATTTTGTTTAGAGAAATAAATTTAAAATTATTCCTATTTTAAGACAATAATGATTTTAAAATATCCCATTATAAGAAAAAAATCATCATATTCTTAATTTTCGTAGATAATGATTAATATATAATTTTTTCAAAAAACTATATTTAAATATAACTGATTATTTTATTATTATCTTTTAAGAATTTTGATATAGTTCTTTTTCTTAAAAAGAAGTAATTAAATTACTAAATAACTAAGCAAAATTCAATTTCACCTATAATGAAATTTGAATATAAGACTTTAAAATCTCAAAACTTTCTTTTATCACTAAGCCAAAATCTTATTAGCAAAATTTTAATACAACTTATTAATTATATTTATCATCGATTTTCGTGCTTGTACTAATATATTTTATATATTCTTTGGATATTTTAGTTAATAAATCATATTAATTTATATATACCTACATATTTTAAAATAGGTAAGACTAATAAAAATACTAAATGCAAGCACGTTTTTGTTTCATACAACTATTTTACGTATACAACAATATTTCTTATCTTTTCTAGATTGTGCTTTGTAAAAATGAAAGAAATGATATAGATAAAAAATTTGTTAATTTAATTATTAAATTTTATAATCAATTTTTTATTTTGTAACTTAATCATTATATTAATATTTTTTTATTTTCATTGATTTTATTTTTTCTGTCAGACAAAACCAAAATTTGGTTGTAAAGAGAAAAAAATGGTTGTATATAGCAAATCTCCAAAACCATGGACGGAAATAAATTTTTTCAAACATTTTAAAATGTGGTAGTTTTGACTCTCCCGTAGAAATGGATTTCCCTTGTCCCACCACGAAGAGGCGTAGTATAACTTCGCTTTGCTATTTAAACAGTCCATGCTTGCAGCGTTTCACAAATGAAGATAATTTCTTATTAATCTCTCCGTCTGTTTTAATTTATATATGGCGCCAAGAAAGATGGAGAAGCAAGCGGCTCCGAAGCCAAATATGGAGAAGAGCATGAAAGTGAAGCGAGTGAAAGAAGAGATGCGAAAAGTAATCGATGCGCAAAATTGCGCGAGGGAGGAAGTGGAGCACAGAAAAATAAGAGAGAGGTTTGAAGAGATTGAAAGGCAGTACCGTTAACTCAAAGAGGAAACTGAAATTATTATGAAACTGACCCAAATTAAGGTCCTTTTGATGTTAAAAATCTCCAAAGCGCGACAACGTCGAGACCTCCTTCGGTTCGTTTCTCCATAGCCCCTTTTCACTTTATGAACTATATATAATATATATTCAAGCGATTAATTAACATTGCCATATATCTTTGTTTTTTTGATTGTGGGGTTTTGGCAGTGAGTTTGTTGCCAGGGCAAGAGCAAATGCAAGCTTGTCGGCTGAAGTAAAAAATGAAAATCCATAGAAAACTCCCCAACCTCTAGAGTAGACGATTGGAGATTTTGATAGGATCCTGGGATGCCTCCAAGTGGACTGACGATCGGTTTCTGTATCATGTTAATGTTATCTGTTTTCTCTTGAATATGTTTCGTATGTGCTGGCCTTGAAACTATGCAACATCAAGAATTTGAAGCTTGAATAATGATATGGAAGTGATGAAATTTGTGGACATGAAATATGTAATTCAATCTAGATGTTACAAATGTTACAACCTTTCAATCCATAAATGGCACTAAGACGATGATATATACTCTTTATGAATATTCAAAAATAAAAAATAAGTAAAAAAAGGTATCACTACAAGGAAATACACTTTAAGCGACGGAAATTTAGCTACAAAATTTTTTTGTTGCTGAAAAATGGTATTAGCGACGGAATTCTGTCGGTAATTAGTGACAGAATATTTTTCGTCGCTAATTATGACGGAGGCACTGTACAATAGCGCCAAAGATTACCAACGGAATTAGCGACTGAAATTTCTGTTGCTAAATCCGAAATTAGTCATAGTAGTTAGCGACGGAAAAATTCCGTCGCTAATTCAGTTGGTAAAGCTCATTAGCGACGGAATTAGAGACGAAAAAATTTCGTCGCCAACTATCCGTAATTATTTTTAATTTTTGTATCGAAAAATTAGCAACGGAATTTTTTCTGTCGCTAATGAGATTTACAGACGGAATTAGTGACGGAATTTTTCCGTAGCAAAATATCCACAATTATTTTTTTAATTTTATATAAAATCTGTTAGGATATTTAGCGACGGAAAAAATTTCGTCGCTAAATATTCATAATTATTTTTTTTATTTTATATAAAATCTATTATGAAATTAACGACGGAATTTTTCCTTCGCTAATTCCCTCGTTAAAGCACATTTTTCCGTCGCAAAATATCCATAATTATTTTTTTATTTTTATATTAAATCTATTAGGAAATTAGCGATCGAATTTTTTTCGTCGCTAATTCCGTCCCTAAAGCTCATTAGCGACGGAATTAGCAACGGAAAAATCCCGTCGCAAAATATTCATAATTATTTTTTTATTTTTATATTAAATCTATTAGAAAATTAACGACGGAATTTTTTCCGTCACTAATTCTAATTAGCGACGAAAAAATTCCGTCGCAAAATATTCATAATTATTTTTTATTTTTATATTAAATCTATTCGAAAATTAGCGACGGAATTTTTGTGATTAGCGACGGAATCTAAAATCTCGTAAAGTGTGTTAAATCTATTTAGCAACGGAATTTTTCCATCGCTAATCCGACGAAAATTTCGTCGCTAATTCCTTGAAATTGGCAAATTTCCTCCCTTTTTTCTCTCCTTCTCGCCCGTGACTCTCATTTTTTCTCCTCCTTCTTTTTTTCCTGTCGTCTTCCTCTTCCCTGTCCGCCGCCGGTGAGTTGCCTCTACACCCGCCACCGGTCACCTCCCCTCCTCTCCTTGCCGCCAGTCCCTCCTCCTACTGTGTAAAAAAAAAAAGAAGCAAAACAGTTTTTTTTACCTTTGAGAGAGGCCACCGCCGCTGCCCCCAACGGACTCCACCGCTGTCGCCCCAGCCGCCGTCGCCTGCATGCCAGTCGCCCCTCACCGCCGGTTAGCTTATACAATGGTTTTATTTTTTTTCTTATTTTTACATTTATATATTTATTTGTTTATATTGTTAGTTTGTTTTATTTTTGTGTTTATTCTCTTTTTATATATTGTTAGTTTGTTATTTATTTGTTTATATATTATTATTTCTTTGTATAATTATTTAGTTATATATATTTTTAATTTGTTGTGTGTATATATTTATTTATTTGTATATATTATTTTTTATTTATTTGTGTATATGTATACTTTGTTGTTGTTTATTTGTTTAATTAGTTACTAATGATTTTAATTAGTTACCAATTTAATAAATATGATGCTGTTTATGCATATTCATTTACCAATGCCAACAATACTTAAAGAAAACATAATGCCGTATGCTACATCAAATTATATCTTGACAAGCTTTGCTTCAAAAACATATATAATAATTTGAAGAGATAAATATTAGATTCAATTTGGAACTTTTATTTTATTTTTTTTCTTGGAAATATGATCAACATTAAATGCAACTATGTTATGTCTTTGACTTACTAAGTAATTTTCCATTAACATAACCTAAATGATAAATGCCAAACCGGAAAACAAAATCGTTTAGAACATTAACTTGAAAAAAATGAAAAGAAAAATCAAATCAAGATTATATTGTATTTGAAAAATTATCCTATACATGGTGATGAATTTTTATCCTATACATGGTGATGAATTTTTAATCTGTATAAATTAAATTAAAAAGTTAACAATTGACTCATAATTAGATTATCTATGATCAAATAAATTGTGAAATATATATATATATTTTTCTTTGAATAAATGTATATATTGTTGTATTAATAGTTTTAATATATTTAGTTATTTGTATATATTTTTAATTTGTTGTGTATATATATTTATTTATTTGTATATATTTATTTGTGTCTGTCAAAGTTAGTTGTCTATATATATTTATTTTTTTGCATATGTTTGTATTTATTTATTTGTGTATATATATACTTTGTTGTTATTTATTTGTTTAATTAGTTACTATTGCTTTTAATGTTGTTGATATATATATATATATACACACACACACACACACACACACATTTAATAGTATATATTTATTTGTATTTATAATAATATTAGTAGGAAATTTGTATTTAAATGTTTAAAGTTAATATTGTTAGATTTTAAATATATAAATTTATTTATGCAAATTTAATTTGGTCATAATATTATTAATTATGAAAATTTATTGTTGTTTTAGTCTATCTAATTATATGATATTAATAGATTGATTGAATTAGTATTATTAATTTTGGGATTAATGTGAGATATACACATTGTTATATATATATATATTATTTTTTTCTTTGCATAAATGTATATATTGTTGTATTAATAGTTTTAATATGTATTGTAATGAAAGTTGTTATGTATTGTTGTTATTTTCTATTAAAAGAAAATAATATTTAATTTTTAATATGTAGTTTTTATGCTATAAGGAGTGCTTTGGTGGATTGTGATAATGAGGTAATATTTTAACTATTTTATTATGCATTTTATAATAAATAATTGTTTATTTTTTATTTAAAATTTTTATTTTGTTTTTGAATTGGTTGAGATATTTGCTTTGATTGCTATATTTTATTTATTTTGTGTGGTTTTGTTTATTAAATTACAGATATTTTATTCAGATCGTATAATGAATAAGGATAGGAGTTGGATATACTGCCGGTTAGATAGTATAATGCACCAATGGATGGCTGAGATGACTCATGCATGGAAGAGTAGCAAAGAAGGCCCTTCAAATCTCGATGATAGACACTCACTGAACCTCGGAGATGGGCCTTCTTCATAAATCTCTGTTTTAATGTAAGAAATATTAAGTACTTTGTTCTTTTTATGTTTTAAGATTCATGGTTGTTGAGAGATGTTATGGATTTTATGAATTTTAACCATGTTTTATGGTTATGTATGAATTTTATCGATATTTTATGTTTATGTATTAAGGTCTTTTAAATGTTGCTATAGTCATGAATTTAGGGTTTTAAGCTTAAATTTAAATATACTTCAAAAAACTTTTGGAAAGAATTTTGAAATTTAATATTTTGGTAGCAAAATGCACAAATAATAGATGATGATGATGAAAAAATATATTATTAGTGATGGAATTTAAGGAAATTAGTGACGGAAATAATAGCATTAGCAACGAAATTTTCTGTTGCTAATACCATTAACGACGGAAATTTTCTATTATTAGCAACAGAATATTCCGTCACTGATAACATTTAGCGACGGAAAAAATTATTATTAGCGACGGAATATTCCGTCGGTAAAAGTTTTTAGCAATGGAATATTCCGTCGGTAAAAGTTTTTAGCGACGGAATATTTTAATAAAATTTAAAAATTAAAATAAAATTAGCGACGGAAAATTTCGTCGCTGATAATTTACCTACGGATTACTAATGATAGATTTTCATTTTAGTGACAGAAAATTTTCGTCGCTGATAAGGACAAATTTCGTCGGTAATTAGCGACGGAATTAGCGACGGAGTGTACTTTCAGTGACGGAATGAGCATCAGCGACATTGATTTTTCCAACGAAAATTTTTCTTCGCTAATCCGTCGATAAAACGCTTCAGCAACGGAATCAGACTTTTAGCGACGGAAAATTCCGTTGCTAATTCCGTCGCTAAAGGTCGCTAATTCCATCATTTTAACATCATTTGTGAAGTTAAAAAATTTTACTGAGAATATATTGAATAATAATCATTTTCTATATACTTTAAATATATAAAATAAATAATTAAAATTAATTCGAGCATCGCATGAGTAAAAGCTAGTTATTAAATAAAATAAAACATAAAATAATGGAAAATTTTTATTAACTAAGAAACAAATAAATAATAAATACTATCTTTTGATAAATTTATTATTGCAATTAAAATAAAAGGTAAACAATATCCTTTGACCTAACATTTAACAATAATATCCCATCAACGTCATTTAAGCTTTTCCATTTATGCTCCATTTAGTCAACCAGGAGCTTTCACGTAATTCCACGATAACAATTCTTGTAACCCGTTTAATCCAAGAAACTTATCTTTTCTCGGCAATTGAACTTGGTTTTAAAAGAATTAACCTTTCATACTTGGCATCTATAGCAATATTGAAGTAAAAGTAAAATCATTCAATTTTCCTATGTATCCCTATCGGTTGGATATTTTTTTCTTCTGTTTTTCCTTAAACAATTGCTAAACACGTGCTAAAGTTTGAAGTTAACTTGAAAATCAGTGCCTACCATGTTTCTACCAACTAAGCAGAAATTGTAGTGACTTGCAAGTTGCAGCATCTAACTTGTTTAAATGTGAATGTTTATCTTGCTTGAAACTTATGTATAGTTCATGCTACCCATAATGCTCTGAATTCCATGTGTGTTTTTTGCATTAAAATTCGTCATCAATTACACTATTTTTATTAAACTGGATTCCATTGAAAGAAAGAAATTAATGTAATTTATCTTGAATGTCTAGTTTAATTAAATTGTGATTGTGTAACATTTTGATCATGACTAAATTAATGGCACAACAATATCAACATCTTACCAGCTCGAAGAACTCCTTCCAAGAAAGTAGGACTATAGTACCCAATCTAAACCCCCTCCCCCTTCTCTTCCTATTCAATAATATTTAAATATGTATATATGTATCAATCAAGAGACGCCTACCCTGACAATCTGCACAAACTCTCACAGACGAAAGCATGCCAAATTGTGGTAGAGTCTGAATATGCACACACACAGGAAAGAGAATACGAAAGTTTTCCTAGTTAAAGTAACAACTTGAGAAACGCAGAGTTAACCCATATATATATATATATATATATATATATATATATATATATATATATATATATATGGAGGGTAGAGGTGCAAAAGAATTAAGTTACTCGTGAGTTATTTGAGTTCGACTTAATGATTACTCAAATTCAAATATGGATCTACATGGTGATGAGTGGGGCACTAACCTACTAAAATTCTTTAATTTAATTATAAAAAGATTTTCTAAGTTTGAGAAATTTAAAGTTTTGCCCCCAGTTAAAATTCTTTCAAACATATTTACTTTCATTAAATTGAGACTTGTAGAAGAAACTTTTTATTGTCTATCTAGTAATTAAACATTTACACTTTGGTTGATAAGATATTTTATTATAATAGATAAACACATATTTATACATATATTAACTTTGTAGAAAACCATATAAAATACTTTTAAAGTTTATATAAATAACATATAAGTGTGAATTAACAAGAAAAAATAAAAACAACTTATCTAACACATATTTATGTTCTCCTGTTTGTTAAGAAAATAATCATTTTTACTCTCTGCATTATAATAATAAGAATTGAAATATATTTGATAATTAAAAGTAAATGATCAAATTGGACTGATTTTTTTATTTCACGTATTATAACTACTTTTTAAAAATATTAACAGAAATTTTATTAAATTAATATATATACACAAAAATATATATATATATATATGTGTGTGTGTGTGTGTGTGTAAATGATGATTTATCTATGGTATAACAGTGCTTAAACTACATTTTTTGGGAATCATATATATATAGCTAATTTTAGATATGCAAAATTTTTTTAGAAGACAAATATTATTTTTTAGATAAATTATTTTTTTATAAAAAATTATACATGTAAATTTTTGTTTGAAAATTTTTATATTAATTTGTGTTTCAATGAAAAATTTAATAAATTAACTTAAAATATTTGCTCCCACTAATCACAAATCCTAGATCCATCCTTGGTCAAGTTTAACTTGTTTATTTTCGAACTAAGCTCAAGCTAGAGCTATTCGAATAATGAGTCGAGTCGAGTTCAAGTTTTTTAATACTCGACTTGAGCGGCTCGCAAGTCTTACTGAGCTTTTTTTAAATATATTTTTAATATTTTATTATTAATTTATCATTTTACCCTTACAATATATAATTAAAAATTAACAAATCGAATCTATTGAATTGAGCTCGAACGACTTGAATATTTTGTTGAATCAAGCTCGAACTTCAAAAATCAAGCTCGATGGAGCTCGAACTGAATTTCAAGTCTCAAGTTTTCGAATCAAGTCGAATTTGAGCCTAATATCGAATTGTATTGACTCGACTAGATTACACTTCTAATAAAGGAGAAGGAAATTCAAACTAAAAATTTTGATCTATAACATAATTTCAAGCAATTAAATTTTAATCATTAAAACTAAAAATTAAAATTTTATTAATAGATCATATAATTGTCAACGAGCTATTTTTTTCTTCTATGCAAGTGTTTGCCATGTGATCATAATTCTCTTTTTACACATCGTTTTATTAAAATATACAACATTCAATGTTTATGTATTCAATAATTTATTTTTTATATCTAATAAAAGATTAAAGTAAAATGCCTACTCTCTTTTGAAATTCATTACACAACATAACGTATACATGTACAAACGCACAAATGAAAAATAAAAGGAGTTTCCAGGGAGAAGAGGTGGAAGACAAGTGGCCAAGCGGACTGGTTCGACTACTCAGTAAATTGCAATGATGGATTCAGGGCTCAGGCTTGCTGTCAAGCCCAACTCTCCAATAGGCCAGATGGTCCTTGAATTAATAGGGCTACTTAGCCTAACAAGTCCAGTTTTTATGGCCACACCATCCTATTTGAGTCCACCAAAGCCTTGTATCTCTAATCGCACGATAACAGCCGAACGACCGTGTGATAGCTGTGGCGAAACCCCATTCCAGGAAGAATGTTGATCAGTACTGCGTATATGTATATCTATTGGTCCTCCTCATTTCATTTTCTTTTCTTTGATCCTTCGCGATAACTTCTTTCTTTGGCTACATCATGCGATCATGACTTGGCTTGCCACGAAACGATCTTAAAAATTTCCTCCTAATTGTATTTTCTTCTCCATGATTCTTCGCATAACATCTTCTTGATTTTCACTACAATGACGCGGTTTGCTAGAACTCTGTTTTGGTATAAAAGTCCGTGCTTGTGGCATTTCAATATGCAAGATCATATTGCAATCTGAGTTTCAGTTTATGGCACCGAGAAAGATGAACAAGCAGGTGGCTCTGAAACCAAAAATGGAGAAGAATTTAAAAGCGAGGGTCCAAGTGAAACGAGTGAAAACAGGGATGGGGAAAATAATAGATGATCAAAACTGCATAAGAGAGGAGCAAAGAAAAATAAGAGTAAGGTTTGAAGACATTGAAAGGCAGTGCCATCAGCTCAAAGAGGAAACTGAAATTATTGTGAAACAAACAGCCAGGACGCAAGTTAAGGTTGTTCTGATGTTGAAAATCTTGAAAGCCCGCGAAGGTGGAGATTTCATTCAAGCTGCTACGCTCACTCACTTCCTGCGGTTCGTTTCTCATTTTATAAAGTATATTTTCAAGTGATCTTAATTAACATTGGTATCTTACTTCTTTTTTCTACGTACCTTTTGATTTTGGCAGTGAGTTTGTTGCCAAGGAAAGAGCAAATGCAAGCTTGTTGGCTCAAGTCAAAATCAAAAATCCTTAAGAAAACTCCCCAACCGCAAGAGCTAGCAGACGAGACGATACTGAGCTTTTGATAAGTTGCAGTATTAAGATGTTTTGCTGCCCTCAGCCCCGAAGTGGATCGATGATCGGTTTCTGTATTATATAAATGTTTGTCATCTATATATATTCTCTTGAATAAGTTTCGTGTGTCATTGAACTGAAAAAGCTATGTAACATCAATTTGAAGCTTAAACGCTTGTGATGAAATTTATAGGTAGTTAGACAAAAAGAAGGGGCGGGGGGGAGGAAGAAGGTTGTTTTTCATTAATTGTACGGTTGATAAAAAAGTGACTTTTGTTTTTTATTTAGATGCTCTCTTTGGTCTTCAAATTTATATAAAAAATGTTACTCTGATTTATTGATTCTTATAGTATGTTTGGATTGAGGAAAGAGAAATGAAAAGAAAGTTAAGTAATTTAAGGGAGTGTTAAAAATTTTTCTTTTGTTTGGAAAACATTTTTAACTAAGTAAAGGAAACAGAGGGGGAGTGAACATTAGAAATGTAAACGGGGAAGGGTTGTCTAATTTTGAGGTACCCGACCCTTAACCCGAATATTGATTAAAGAACTCAAATCCTATAATTACCTGATTATTTTTTAAATGCACTACCTGAACCTTATTCTAATAAATTTGATACTACTTCTTTATTATCGGAATCCGTTTAACTACCAAATTGTCAACCAAAATTTTGACAAACCCGTTAATTATTGAAACTCGAACTCATGCAAGAAAATCAATTATTCTAATATCTAATTTTTATTAATTAAAAATATAAAATTAAATAAGAATATAGAACTTCCATAATAATTCGACAAACTTTAGTAATTCAACAACTTGAAACCTATAAAAATGTTTATAAAATTACAAACAAACATAATTTAATAAAAATAAACAAATATATTTAATAAAAACTTAATCGGGTTCGGGTTTAGGATACCCTACAGGTACTACCCGAACTCGACACGGATAGTGAAATCATAACATAACTTGATTAAAACCCAATTATAGAGTATCCGAACCCTACTTAATCAAGGCGAATAATCCCAGGTTCCCTATTAAGTGGTACCCATTTACATCCCTAGTGAACATCCCTTGCTTTCCCTTAAAATCCTCAGTTTTTTAAAACCCCAAATTGGGGTAAACGCAAAGGAAAGAAAACTTAAAAAAATATTTATAATGTAAAATATCAAATTAACATTGTTATATTATAAAAATTTATATTGGTTAACCTTGTAGACGTATACAAAGATAAATAATTTTTTTATCTTCTTCTACTACTACAGCTATCATCATGTTTTTCATTATCAAGAAATTTTTCTACTTTTCTTTTAAAAAAATATATTTTTAATTTATGCCAATCAAATTTTTTTATACCATTTCTTTTTCTTTCTATTTTTATTCAATTAATATATATAAATATATATATTATATATATATATATAAATATATATTGGTTCATATAGAGGTAGAAGGGAAAGATGATTCAAATCTTGGACATAATATCTCTCAAAGAGAGATAACAATTAACAACAATTAGACTAATTAGTTTATAAACTTTAGATGTTATTTTTATTAATTAGAAGCTATTAACTATTTTTAATTGAAGGTATTCCTTTTACATTATTTTTGTATTTACTTTATCTTTAATATATGTTATATTTCAAGATGTTGTGTAACTAATGTGTAGATATTTCGATTATTTCTATTCTATTTTTAGGTAAACATGAAAATTATATTAGATAATAATTAAACCTCGACAAACCAGTTTTGTTTTATAAGCCACCTTACTTTAAAAATAAAACATTCACCTTTCTCTCATTAATCAAGATCATCAATGTAATTTTTTAATTAAAACTCAGATTGAACACTAATGATCAGATCAAGGAAAACAAATCCGAATTAGTTGTCATGTTAGCAAAATTCTAATTAAATGTCATGCAATGTGGCTAAATTTCATCAAGGCAGCCATTTCATTTCCTTTTTTCATCAATTAGCAAAATCCTGTTGCTTTGTTGCGGAATAAACTAATATTAATATTTTTTAAGTATAAATTAATAATTTTTTCTTTGTAATTGATAAATTTTCAAAATAATTATTTTAGATTATCTCTTTTATAGAGAGAGAAAGGTTGTTTATTATATTGTTGCTCTATCGGTTTTAATAATGAATTAAAAACAAAAGAATGTTATAATTGAAAAAGAAAACTATAAAAGATCATTTATTTTACTTTCCACTGTTTAACCAAACAAAGTTGTTAAAATTTTTTTCCTTTTCTTTCCTTTATGAATATTAACAATCCAAAAAACGGGTAGATGTACCCTTTTTTTTCCTTTTTTTTTTCCCTCATTTTACTTCTTTCCTTTTCTTTATTAATTTCTATCCAAACATAGGGTTAATCTTTTATTTGAGTATACAATGATTTTTATTTTTTTATTTTATCAATTTAATAACATTATTACTGAAAAGGCAATGAAATCGTTAAATCCGCAGCATCAAATAGTCTCACCATTAAAAAAAAAATTGCCTCGATGATATGATATAAAATATTATGTGACTATAATGTGGCATATGACTTGATATCAAAAATTTAGTGGCATATGACTTGATATCAAAAATTTACATAGCGATGACATGATGGATGACGTTGTATTTAGTGTGTTTTATTTGACGATTTCATTTCTTTATAGTTAAGATAGAATTAAATTAACCCAAAATAAAAAAAATCTATACAATAGGTGGGTCAAAAAGATCATTTTCCCTTTTATTTTTGAATGATAACCATTTGTTAATTCTTCCAAGTGATCCTTTGGATATAATTACTTGAATGAGTCTTCTGCTAGAAAGCTTTGAGAACGTAGTGATGATTTTTCAAATAATTTAATTTTGTAATATAAATAATATATATGATTAAATATCTCTAAACAAAATATTTATCAAATAATTTAATCTTGATTAATATTTAGAATTTTAATACTATAGCTAATTTAGAAGGCAATTGATCTTTGATTTTTTGAGTTTGATTGGCTTATGTAATAACAGTATGGAAAGTATAAAATTTGATATTGGAAACTTGGAAAACTTGTTTGAGCTATGAAATTTAATACTTTGTCATGGATGCTTTTGCTAATAAGGAATCAAATGCATTAAACAAATATATATTGAGATAAAACTGTTTAAGGAGGAGGGTTTAATTGAAGTTCCAGTGGAATATGGGGGTGGGAGTTTTAATGAGGAAAAAGGCGGTGGTGGTTGGCCTATAACAGCCACAAGGCAGCCATGAAGATGATTGCATGGAACTGTCAAGGTGCTGGATCTACCTTGACAGTTCAAGCTCTCAAGGAGCTCAAAAGAGTAAAAGATCCAGATTTTGTGTTTCTGATGGAGACCAAAAACAGAAGGGAGAAAATGGAAAAATTAAGAAGGAGTATGAAATTTGAAGAAGCAGTATATGTGGATCCAGAAGGTTTAAGTGGGGGTTTAGCACTATGGTGGAAAGGTGATATGGAGGTGAAAGTTGTTGTAGCTGACAAAAACATAATTGATACTTTAATTGAAGATGTGGTGAAAAAAATTGTATATAGGGTGTCTTGGATTTATGGAAACCCTACCTTTGAAGAAAGGAGAGTTTTATGGGAAAGATTAAAGAAAAAAGCATTGCAAATTAAGGGGCCTTGGATGTGTATAGGAGATTTCAACGACATAGCATGGAATTATGAGAAAGAGGGTGGAAAACCAAAGGAGAAAAGAATGTTGGAGTGTTTTCAAAAGATGATTTGTGAATGTAGTTTGAATGAGGTTAATAGTAAAGGTCAGAAGTTTACCTGGTCGGGTATTAGAGAAGGAGTCCTTATAAAAGAGAAACTTGATAGAGTGTTAGTTAATTTGGAGTGGTTGGAAGAGTTTGAGAGGATGCAGATTGTTAATCTTCCAGCAGTTGGCTCTGACCATTCACCTCTGTTTGTGGATACAGAGTTAGAGGCCATGAAGGGTCCTAGAAAATTTAAGTTTGAAGCGTTATGGTTAGAGGAGAATAATTGTGTGGATGTCATAAAGGAAGGATGGATGTATGATAATAAGGGATCTAAAATGGATAAAGTAATGGGAAAGCTTAGACATTGTAGGAGATTACTGATTAAGTGGAGCAAGGGAAATGTCCGAAATAATAACAAGATGGTGACAGAACTGACACAGAAAATGGGAGAGATACAGGATACATGTAGGACGGTTGAAAAATATGGAGAGATAAAGGAGATAAAAAACAAGCTGGAAGACCTATGGAAAAAGGAAGAAATATATTGGTTCCAAAGATCAAGATGTAAGTGGCTGAGTATGGGAGATAAGAATACTAAGTTCTTTCATCAATCTACTGTTCAGAGGAGAAGAACAAATAGAATAATCAGAATTAAAAATGTGAATGGTGAATGGATTGACGAGGAGGATGGCTTAGTAGGTTCATTTGTTGACTACTACAAGGAGTTGTTCAAAACAACTGGAAGGAGGAACTGGGGTAATGTTCTGAAGCACGTTCCAGAACTGATCACTGAAGAAGAAAATAAAAAGTTGGTGGGAAAGGTTACAGAAGAAGAGGTTACAAATGCAGTTTTTCAACTAGGAGCATATAAGGCTCCTGGGCCAGATGGATTCAGTAAAATATTCTATCAAAAATTTTGGAGAATCATTAAAGAAGATATTGTGGAGGCAGTGTTAGATTTTTTTGAAAGAGGGAGAATGCCTGTAGAAGTTAACAAGACTGATGTGGTATTGATTCCCAAAGTGAAAGATCCTGAGTTGGTTACTCAATATAGGCCAATAAGCCTGTGCAACTTTTTCTACAAAGTGATCTCCAAAATAATGGTGAATAGATTAAAACCTATTATGGGGAAGGTTATTACTGAAAACCAAAGTGCATTTGTAGCAGATAGACAAATACACGACAACATAATAATTACTCAGGAGGTTTTTCATTACTTGAAGATGAAGAAGAAGGGTAAAAAGGTGGAACTTGCTCTCAAAGTGGATATGAATAAAGCCTATGATAGAGTGGAGTGTGGGATTTCTTAGAAGCTGTTCTTACTCAAATGGGATTTGATAGAGTTTGGATCAAATGGGTTATGGAATGTGTTTCAACAGTATCATATTCTTTGGTACTAAATGGAAAATTCAGTTCTAGTTTCTCTCCTTCTAGGGGTCTTAGACAGGGTGATCCTATCTCTCCATATTTGTTCTTATTAGTAGTCGATGTTCTATCCAGATTTATAAATAATGAAGCACAAGGTAATAGGATAGCTGGTATTAAACTTAGCAGACAGTGTCCAGTTCTTACCCATCTGTTTTTTGCAGATGATTCTCTTTTCTTTTTCAGGGCTAACCGAAGAGTTTGTTCCTATGTTGCTGCATGTATTCAGGAGTATTGTGAGGCATCTGGACAGTTGGTTAATCTAGAGAAATCTAATCTTATTCTTAGTAGTAATGCCACACTAGAGGATAAGGTAGAAATAGAAGGATGCTTGGGCATTAAAGCTACTGCAAATCCAGGTACATATTTGGGTATTCAGTCATGTTAGGGTAAAACTAGATATGAAGCTCTTAAATATATTCTAGATAAAGTTTTGAAGAAGTTATCTAATTGGAAGAGGCAGACATTATCCTATGGAGGTAAGGAAGTTCTCATTAAAGCAGTTGTCAGTTCTGTGCCTGCATATACAATGACTTGTTTCAAGTTCCCAAATAAAATGTGTGATAAAATCAACTCTGCAGTAGCAAATTTTTGGTGGAATCAAACACAAGAGGAGAGAAGGATACACTGGTGTAGTTGGCTGAAGATGACAATGTCAAAGTGCCTTGGTGGTATGGGGTTTAAAGACTTGACTGTGTTTAATGAAGCTTTGTTGGCAAAACAAGTTTGGAGAATGTTGTGTAATCCGGATGCATTATGGGTGAGGATGCTGAATTTATTTTCCTAATGATGACTTGATGCATGCGAAAAAAGGAGCAAGAGCCTCATGGATATGGAGTAGCTTACTGGTTGGCAGGGATGTATTGAAAGAAAATGTCATGTGGCAGGTTTTGGATGGGAACAAAGTTTCAATTTGGGATGACTGCTGGATATTTGCTATGAAGGGAAAGAAGCTGGTAAGGCCTACCAATAATGAGGAAGAAGTACCCGAAAAGGTGAGTGAAATTATGGATAGAAACAAGGCTGGGTGGAAGTTAGAACAGATTAAGAACTGGATAACAACAGAAGAGCTAAAAGCTATAGAGAGTATAGCTGTGAGTGAAGTGGGTGGTGAAGATAAATACATTTGGCCTTTTAGTTCTAATGGTATATACTCTGTCAAGTCTGGCTACCATAGACTAAAAGAATCAAAACAGTTGGTCTATAACTCTCCTTCAACCTCGCATTGGATAGATGGGATGGTGTGGAAGATGATCTGGAAAGTAGATGCACCTAGCAAAATCAGAATCTTCTTATGGAGAATATGCAGGAAAGCCTTACCAGTTGGAATTGAGCTATGGAGAAGGAAAATAGTTCAGGATCCTTTATGCAGACTTTGCCAACTAGAGGAAGAATCAATAGAACATATGTTATTGTTGTGTAGTTGGACAAAAGGTGTCTGGTTTGCAGTTTGTAGTGGGGTTAAAATAAACAACGCTGGGATCACTACTTTTGATAAATGGATTCTAGAAATTGTTAAAGGACTGGATAAGGATGGACAGAAATTAATTCTGATGAAGATTGGATTTATCTGTTGGTTTCTTTGGAAAGCAAGGTGCAACTGTCTACTGGGGGGTAAAAGCATTGATGTAAACATTGTTGCAAGGAGATGTATTGATGCTATTAATGAATGGGGAAATACTAGGGAGAAACTGTTATACATACCAGAAAACAGAGAAAAATCGGTTGTAGAGGTTTGGCAGAAACCAGAACTGGATTGGTTAAAAATTAATAGTGATGGTGCTTATGATGCTGGTTCAAATGAGGCTGGTATTGGTATAGTGGTTAGAAATCATGAAGGGAACATTATATCTGCAACAGCAAAGAAGATAGTAGCAGACTCGGCTTTAATTGCAGAAGCAGTTGCAGTAAAGGAAGCAGTGAGGATTGCAGTCAATCAAAGATATGAGAGAGTTATCTTGGAGACTGATTCGGCTACCATTCATGATGTTATTAGTAAGCGAAAGCAGATTATGGATTGGCGAATTTGGCCAATAATGAAGGATGTTCAAGTATGGATGACAGGATTCCCAGAATGGAAATTCCATGTTGTTAACAGAAATGCTAATACAGTAGCAGATTGGCTAGCTAAGCAAGCAAGAAAGGGGATGTTCTTGGCTGGATGGTCTGGTCATATTTCATCTTCCTTAGTGGGGATTGTGGACAAAGATGGAGTTACAGCCCCACCTGTATAGTTCCATTTCTTGATTTTAGATTGACGTTTTCCCAGTAAAAGTAAGAAACTTGATAGTACGTTTCAATTACTTTTACTGATATTTTGTACAAGACATGTTTTGCTGAGAATTCATAATAAAGGAATTTCTGTTGACCAAAAAAAAAAAACTGTTTAACTATGAATTAGATTTATGTATTATGTATGTTTTGGAGGGAATGGAATTCAAGCTGGTTGTATTGGTTTAAGAGGATTGGTTAGTTAGATAGATTATTTTTTGTAAAATTCAAACTAGTTGTATCAATTAGATTTTGGATATTGTAGATCTTGTAAAATATTATTTTGGAAGACTTTGGAGATCTCTATTTTGATTAGTGTGATATCTGTCTTATTGCATGCTTGTTGGATTCGATTCATGAATATGCAACGTTTGTTACAAATAATAAAGAAAGAATTTTGACATATTTTTAGTATTGGATTTAATTCTGTATCAAAAAAATAAGTATTGGATTTAAATCCAAATATCTCCGCTCTACCTCCAATTAAAAAAAAAGGAAAAAAAAGCGAAGCGGTTCATTGATAGGGTTGTAAACGAACCGAACACGAACGAACGAATTGATGTTTCTGTTCGTTCATTTGTGTTGTTGCGCAAAACAACAATAAAAGTATGCTGACGTCGATGTTCGTACTTAGTCTTCACGTGTCTCCAAGAAGCTTCTGTAAAACAAGAAAAGTCAGAGAGACGCAGGGGTGGTTTCCTGCGTAGACACTCCGATGCTTAAGTCAGCAGAAAATTCTTTAGTATTGGGAAGCGTAAAAGCCAGTAGTCAAAAATTAGAGAGTAAGATTGTACCTAGGGCCTATTTATAGGCGAATATTCTAGGTTAATTACTTGAGGATAAGTACGTCATTTTGATAAGAGTTTGTATCCGGGTATAACACAAGTTCCTCAAATACCGAGAGAAATTGGAGCCTCTCGTCGGCGAGAGACCCATACCGCGTGGTACGTTGTGGCGTCAGGGGTCTGTCGCTAGCGGGAGCCGGAGTCATGCGCCACGTGTCGCATTATGACTGTAGGCGACGGACTGGGAGTCTGTCGCCCAGCGACAGGTGTAACACACGCCACGTGTCGCGTTATGACTGCAGGTGACAGACTGGGAGTCTGTCGCCCAGCGACAGGTGTAATGGTACAGCTTTGCCTTCTGTCGCCTAAGGTCACGTGACCCAGTGATTCTTTGCCACGTGGTGATCTCTGACGCTTCTTGGGCCTGGCCCAACGTAGGTAGACTTTGTCATATCAGTTTGTTTTTTAGTGCCGTTCGTGTTCGTTCGTGTTCGTTAAGGAGTGCATTCATGTTCGTTCGTTCGTTTGGTAGGAATTGTTCGTTAATATTCGCGAACAGTTCGCGAACACGTAGACGAACGCGTTCGCGAACACGTAAACAAACGTGTTCATGAACATATGTTCATGAACAAGTATTTATAAAAACAAACTAAATATTAAATATTAAAAATTTTACATAAAGATTAAATTTCACATGCAAATTGAAATAATCTAATACAAAATTTTAAATACAACACAACTTAAGTCAACAATGTTTTATTAAAATTGATAATTACTATTTTAACTACAATTTATATTATATACATATACATATATTAAAGTATCATATATATATGTGTGTGTGTAACATATATGTATATATGTAAATGGTCAACAGATAAGATCATATGAATGAAATCTTAACTTATATGAGACTTTTACTAATTTTATTTCAATACATTATGTTTAAATTTTTTTTAAAAAAATATTTTAAGTATAATTAACTAATTTAATTTTATAATTTAATTTTATTAATTTTTTAAACCAACAAAGTTATATTATATAAATATGTTTAAAAATTAAGTACTAATTTTTTAGGTTAATGTCTTAAAAATAGGGTATATATTATATAACTTATATAATATAAGTAATTTTAGTATTTTAATAAATAATAAACGAACAATAAACGAACATAAAGGAACGAATGATACTTTAAACGAACGAACAACAAACAAACAATAAATGACACTTTAAATGAACAAACAATAAACGAACATAAACGAACCTGTTTGCTGTAGACACCTAATTTTGTCCGGGCTTAGCAATTTTGAAAATTTAAAGATCAAGTTTTACATATTGAAATTGATACAAATTTAATTAAAGTGTTTTTGTAATTTAAAGATTCGATAAAATTTGTGTAAATTTGAGTCATGTAAACTTTGTTAGATTTGTGAACTTGAAAGTCTAATTTAAGTTGTATTATGGTCCAAATTTGTTATTTTTATTTTCATTTTTCACCTTTATTTTCTAATTCTGTTTTTAGTTTAATTGTTGTAAATTTAATTTGTATTCATTAAAAAAAAAAAGCTATTGCTGTGTTTCTGTCACACCTCTTCTCCCAACTACAGGCTACTACTTGCTGCCAAAGTAAGCTGTCTTTTGTCAGCCACTCTAATGTCAACTCTCGGCCTCAATGGCAGCACAAAAAATGCTGCCATAAGATTGTGATCCCTGAAAATCAGGGATCTCACCGGCATTGACCAAAAAAAATGGAAAAGGAATTCTTCTTAAAAGGGGACACAGATCAGGCTATGCAGAAGGGGGTCGGTCAGCTCTTCCATGAAAACCCCAACCCATCGTCTTTCAGACAAAAAAAAAGCAATCCCATTTTGTAAGAATGCCACCACAAGAAGCCCTTAATCCCAACAAACCATCTCCGGACCGCCCCTGATTACCATAGCCCACCATTCGGCAATCGAAAACCACACAAACCACCATCCTTGCAACCCCGTTCAACACCCAAAGTAACCCCTTCATCACTCTCGAAACACAACAACAGCTTCATCTTCAACCAATAATCAAAACCACTACCCAAAACCATTCAACCGACCACTACCAAGTACCCGGAACCACTCAGCTCTCACTAGCCAACACCGAATCACCATCCACTATCCCTACCCAAACACCACCCAGATCGGCTTTCGGCCTCACTGTCGAGCCATTCCCATCATTGCCAAAATCACAAAAAAAAAAACCTACAAACCCGAGCCCTCAAACCTCCAAAACCCATCTCAAATCGTGCCCAAAAAAAAAACCCAAACACAGACCTTGACCACCTATCCAAGCAAACCCCATAGAAGTCGCTCATAACCACCACTTCCAACACAGACCACTTTCAACCTCCAAGCCCCAATCCAAGCTAAATCCTCCATCCCACCGTAGTTTCAAGAAAACCATAAAGCCACAACACATACACACAAAAAAAAAACAAACAAAAAAAAAGCCATCAAACGCAGATTCGGGTTTAAATATTGGAGTTCTTTTTTTCAAACTTAAGAAGGGATAGTCTAAGGTCAAGGAAAGCACACATCTAGGAAGGAGACCAAACCAACGACAAAAAGGGGCTCTTCAAAGGTTCGAGACTAAGGACTTTGAGTGAGATCTAGCTCTTTCCAAAGTGATTTGAGAAGGAAAGTTAGAAAGAAAGTAAAAAGGAGTCAAGGCATATTTCAAGATGTATTTTTCGAGCTAGGGACATAGCGATCGCAGTTTGAAGGCGACGGCTGCTAGACAGATTGCGGTGGCTGGCTGTTGGAAGAAAGGATCAGTGGCGCATATTGGAAAAAAAGAGAGAATCGGGCTACAGGTGTGAGAAACCATAGAGAAAGCAACGGTAAAAGTAAAAAAAAAAAATACAAAAAAATAAAAAGTGGTAATGATAACAGGTTACTTTTTTTAGTCCATTCACTTTTGGAATAATATAATGCTTGCTTTAATTAATAAATTCTTTAAATATTTGCTTTGACTAGTGAATAGGTTTGGATATCTGCTTTTGTTTAGTTTTATATTTATTTGTTCACTTAACTTGTGTTACGTGGTTTGAATGTTGACTAATTAGTTGTTTGTTCATTTAATATGAATGCTCTCTACTGTACACGTGACACACCTCCACATTTCTACTTATTAATTTAATTTGTCATATTTATAAAAAGTAAAATTAAGGCTTGTTTTATGAATTGAACAATGTTAAGGAAATTTTAATTTGTATAAAAATTGTTCGATGATGGGATGCTACGGAAGTCACAAGTAGTGATTCCTAGCGGATCCCTAGGTGAGAAGAGTCGTACTAAATATTGTCAAAAGTATTGAGGTATTTAGTATGATTTTTCAATAATTTAATTTTTTGTTAAAAATAAAAATAAGTTTTTAAAAGAAAATTAATAATAAATTTTAAATTTAATTAAATAAAAGTCCGATGATGGGATGCTACGGAAGTCACAAGTAGTGATTCCTAGCTGATCCCTAGGTGAGAAGAGTCGTACTAAATATTGTCAAAAGTATTGAGGTATTTAGTATGATTTTTCAATAATTTAATTTTTTGTTAAAAATAAAAATAAGTTTTTAAAAGAAAATTAATAATAAATTTTAAATTTAATTAAATAAAAGTCCGATGATGGGATGCTACGGAAGTCACAAGTAGTGATTCCTAGCTGATCCCTAGGTGAGAAGAGTCGTACTAAATATTGTCAAAAGTATTGAGGTATTTAGTATGATTTTTCAATAATTTAATTTTTTGTTAAAAATAAAAATAAGTTTTTAAAAGAAAATTAATAATAAATTTTAAATTTAATTAAATAAAAGTACGATGATGAGATGTCATGAAACTCACAAGTAGTGATTTCTTGACTGATCCCTAGGTGAGAAGAGTCGTGCTAAATGTTACCAGAGTATTGGGATACTTAGTATGATTTTTCAATAATTTAAATTTTTATTAAAAAAATAAAATAAATAAGTTTTTAAAAGAAAATTAATAATAAATTTTAAATTTAATTAAATAAAAGTCCAATGATGGGATGCTACGGAAGTCACAAGTAGTGATTCCTAGCTGATCCCTAGGTGAGAAGAGTCGTACTAAATATTGTCAAAAGTATTGAGGTATTTAGTATGATTTTTCAATAATTTAATTTTTTGTTAAAAATAAAAATAAGTTTTTAAAAGAAAATTAATAATAAATTTTAAATTTAATTAAATAAAAGTCCAATGATGAGATGTCATGAAACTCACAAGTAGTGATTTCTTGACTGATCCCTAGGTGAGAAGAGTCGTGCTAAATGTTACCAGAGTATTGGGATACTTAGTATGATTTTTCAATAATTTAAATTTTTATTAAAAAAATAAAATAAATAAGTTTTTAAAAGAAAATAAAAAAGGAAATCAATAATAAAATTTAAATTTAAATGAAATTCTTCCGATGATGGGATGTCATGAAACTCACAAGTAGTGATTTCTTGACTGATCCCTAGGTGAGAAGAGTCGTGCTAAATGTTACCAGAGTATTGGGATGTTTAGCATGATTTTTCAATAATTTAAATTTTTATTAAAAAATAAAAATAGATAAGTTTTTAAAGGAAAATAAAAAGGAAATCAATAATAAAATTTAAATTTAAATGAAATTCTTTCGATGATGGGATGTCATGAAACTCACAAGTAGTGATTTCTTGACTGATCCCTAGGTGAGAGGAATTAGCTAAATGTTACTAGAGTATTGGAATATTTAGCCAAATTTCTCAATATCAAGAGTTTCATCAATAAAATCAAAATAAATAAAATTTCTTTTAAGTTTTATTTGTATCATTCATTTTCTGTTTGCATCATATGCATTCATAATAATTTTCGAAGCGAGTGTGAATCTTCTGATGATGAGATTCTATAGAACTCACAAGTAGTGATTCTTAAAAAATCTTTAGGTGAGAAAAATTATTTCAAATGTTACCAGAGTATTGGGATATTTGATTTAATTTTTCAATACGAAAAGGTTCACATTCACTTTTGGAAAATAAAATTCAACTTTTTAAAATAAAACAAAATAAATTTACAAATAAAAAATAAAAGAATAAAATTGATCGCAATAAAAATAGAAATTATTTTTAAATATCAAATTAAGACCATTTTATTGAAACCAAAGGATAACACATGATTATTATGGTACTGTTTTTTAACGGGCGTCGTGGGGGTGCTAATCCTTCCCCATGCGTAACCGTACCCCCGAACCCAATTTTTGTTTCGCAGACCAAAAGATTATCTTTTTAATAAAACTTAATTAATTTTGAGATTTTGTTGAAAAGATAAACGTTTTCAGGTGACCAATCACACCTAGATAAAAAAGATTGGTGGCGACTCCCATTTTTGTTTTTAAACGCTTTTTCAAAATCGTCGAGCGCGAAGCCGTTACTACATTTGCGAACAAAAACGAACAAACCATACTTCTGTTCATGTTCGGTTCGTTTAACAAACGAACACTGAAATGTTATTCGTGTTTGTTCGTTAAGTTTAATAAACGAACAGAAACCGAACGAGTTCGTCGAACGTTCTGTTCGTTTACAGCCCTATTCATTTAACCCCGCAGCGAGGAAACCAATCCAACCCACCAAAAGTCTCCTTTTCGGATCTTCAATAAATGACCAATGACTTGGCTTGCTCCAACCCTTTATTTTAAAATTTTCCTCCTCCTTGCAGTTTCTTCGCCATAGCATCCTTCTTGATTTTCACTATGATAACGCGGTTAGCTAGAACTTTGTTTTGGTATTTAAAGCCTTCGTGCTTGCGGCATTTCAGTATCCAAGATCACATCTCAATCTAAGTTTTAGTTTATATTTGGCTTCAATCTCTTTCTCAAGCCTTACTCTTATTTTTCTTTGTTCCTCTCTTATGCAGTTTTGATCACAGGTTATTTTTTCCATCTCTGCTTACACTTCCATGTTCTCTTTCATTTTTTGCTTTAGGTTTTGCTCGATAAAAAGGATAGAAAGAGGTGAAGATAAAAAATTTACTAATTTAATGGTTAAATTTCATTACAACTTTCTTATTTTGTAATTTAACTATTCTATTAGATTAAAAAAATTTTCATCGCCATCTCTTTCTATCCTTCCTAACTTGCAAAGCTTAAAGCCAAAAATGGAGGTGAACATGGAGTGAAAGCAGAGATGGGAAAAATAACAGATGATCAAAACTGCATGAGAGAGGAAGAAAGAAAGATAAGAGTAAAGCTTGAAAAAGAGATTGAAAGGCAGTGCCGTCAACTTAAAGAGGAAACTGAAATTATTATGAAGCAAATAGAAAACGTGGTTCTCAAGTTCGGGTTCCTGAAAGCACGACAATTTCGAGACTTCCTTCTATTCCTTTCTCCAAGCCCCTTTTCATTTTCAGGTGAATAATTAACATTGCTATATAGGATCAAAAAAAAAAAAAAAACATTGCTATATATCTTACTTCGTTTTATTTTGGGCTTCTGAGAGTGAACTTGCTGAAGAGGAAAGAACAAATGCAAGCTTGGCTGAAATCAAGAAAGAAAATCTATAGAAAACTTCCCAATCCGTGAAAATTTTCAAAGATTAAAAATCAGGGACATATTTAAAATTTTCAAACGTGAAATAATTGGATAAAGATTCTTGATCAGATCTGCCTCATCCGTTTTTGAACTCAAATCCTCAATTAAAATAAAAACGAGATTATTTCATTTGGATGCAAATGGGGAGACATTCGATTAAGCACAAACCCTAAACCAGATGCTTGATCCCCACAACAATCCCCAGAATTCAACACAAGCCAGAATCAAGCATAAAAAATCCCGATTCACCCAACCGCACCCTAGTTTTATCAACCCAGTACCCAGAAATTTTCATTTTTTAAGTTATTAACACCAGAAACTGAGCCTTATTCATCAGATTAACAGCAGAAACTAAGCATCATTCATCCGAATAACCCAGAAATCAAAGACCTTACATAAGAAAACCCAGTTTAGATTCTGCAATTTACCTCAACCCAAAATTTGGTCCCAAACCGAGATCACCTCTCGGAGAAATCAAACAACTCAGACTCCAAATCAAACCCAAGTCACCGAACCCCATTTCAGCCACAAACCCAGAAAACACGAAAATTCAATTAAAAAATTAACGGACAAGAATCAAAACAGAAACAAAGGAGGTGAGTTAGTTTCGATTTTCAAAAAGGAAAGCTTTCGGTTTTTCTCAGAAAGGAGGAGAAAAGGCTGTTTGGTGAAGAAGAGAGAAAGAAGAAAGGGTGAACGTTGGACGACGGGAGACGGAGAGGGACAGCACCGTCATTGCCGGTTTCCCGTTCTGACGATTGTGTTGAAAGAACAATAAAAAATGGGCTTGGATTTCTGGGTATAAGAATAAAATGAAAAAGAGAGAGAAGATAGAACCCAATTAGTGTTTGGATCCGATCCTGTTTTATCCAATTCTTATCCGAGTGGATCAGTCCAACAAGCAAACCCATTTCAGGTTGATATGGGCTTTCAGCCGAGTTTTGGTCAATTTTTTTTTCTGGTCATTTAATTCATTAATTTATTTTTTTCCTTTGATTGTTTAGTTTAATAAATTTCATTTAAGTCTTTGATATTTGAATCTAATTCAAATTTAATCCATTAGTATAAAAAAATGGATAGTCTACTTCGAACTTTTCTATTTCACATGAGTAATTGATAAAAACTTAAATTTGAAACAATTTTACTTCATAATCATTTGAAAATACTTTAAATACATAAGATGAAATAAGAATTCAAAAAAAATGCGGAAGGGCTATTGGGCATTTAAAAGTCTGTTTTCTTTTTTACTTTCATTTTATTTTTTGTTTAATTATTTGTTTATTATTTATATATAAACATTTTTTCTAAAGATTAAAGTGTTAATACTCATCTCTCATATGAAATTTATGAGATTTATGAAAATATTATTTTTGTTTATTGGGTAAACAAATAGCATAGACGACAACGATGACGGCCCTTCTTCTCCAATCGGCCGATACATCGATAACCATTGATTTTCTTGGCCGGACACACCTCCCCTGCTATTATTCTCGACGACTCTCTTTCTTGTTAGCCACCTTTTCAAATATCACGCATATCGAGTATTTAGCGCGAAGTACGTGCAAAAACAAATTTTGGTTTTTGTTTATTTGGAATTTTAAAAATGAAAAATAAAAAGAACGTGAAAGGGAATAGTTTTCGTTAGATTTCAGGGGTGAATAGAGAAAAGTGAAGCAATAAAAAGTCAAAATAGTTTTTTTAGTGGAACGTGGATACGGGAAAGCGGATTTGCGCGTGGGGCTTTTTTTTGGTTAAAATTAATTAGTTTATTAATATACCGACTTTGAGGGGAGCCATGGATCTTGTTGAGTTTTGGGTTATATATTATTTTAATTGCATAATTTATTTGTATTACTGTAGCTAATATTGGTTGAGAAGTTTTAAATACACTCATTTTTTTTTGTTTTGTACCTTTTATGAACAGTATCACCCTGAGAAAAATTAATAAGATTAAATATAATATATTTGAAAAGAAAGTCACAAATTGTAACCAAAAAAAAAAAAAAAAAGTCACAAATTGAATAATATTCGTGAAAAAAAAAATAAAAAATTGTGCAAAAAGGTGAAGAATCATGGAAGATAGAGGAAAAATAAAAAAATAAAGAATTATTTAGATTGAAAAGCTTAGGATTAAATAAATTTGTAACTACTCACATTTTATTAACTTTTTGGGTAAATTTCATCTAAATCATTGAGGTAATAAATTCCATCTCAATCATTGAGGTTTGCATCTAATTCAATTTTAGTCCATTGGCATAAAAAATTGACACTTTGCCCCAAACTTATCTATTTCACAAAACAAGTAAGTCATTCTGTTAGTCAATAGTTAAAAAATTAAGTTTGAGATCATTTTATCCCTGAATCATTTGAAATACTTTAAATACTAAAAGTAAAAAAACAAAAAAACGAAATGTTGAAGAGCTATTGTTTTTGAAATTTTTGTTTTCTTTTTGACTTTTAATTTATTTTTTGTTTGTTTATATAAAATAATTTTTTGTTTATTTTTATTTACTTCTAATTATTTTTTATTTATTTACTTCTAATAAAAATGTAAAACTTAATTTAAAATAACATAACATAAAATTATTTATATTTAAAATTATTCAAAACAAAAAAATAAAAATTTGAAATTTTTGAAACATTGATTGAAATTGTTAAAATTTAAACTAAGTATAATTTTATTTTTAATAATTAATAAGATTAAATCTAATATATATGAGAAAAAAATCATAGATTAAACAATGCTCCGGATAAGAAGTGAAAAAATTGTGAAAAAGTAAAGAATTTTGGAAGATAGAGAAAAACAGAAAAATGAATAATTATTTATATTGAAAAGTTTAAGGTTGAATAATTTTGTAATTTCTCATATAATAAATAAATAATTTTTAAATAATATAATTAGGAAAATAATTTAAGGAGATATATTTCGTACAATCATCCTTCCAAATTTCAAATAGTAATACATGAAAAGACATTTAGGGACCACCTCACTTGACTTTTGCGACTCAAAACCAGTAATTTGCTACTGCAACTATGCAAGTCGTATGACTGAGTTGCAGCAGGACAAACAAGCCCTTTTATTTAAGTCTTTTTAAATGTTAACTCTCTTTTTATCCACATTTCATATGTAATAAATAAAAAAATATTAACAACAAAGATTTTAAAGTTATGCTTTTATGATATGGTTTTTATTTATTTATAATAATATATATTAATATTGTGTATAATTACTCTTAGTGGCTTGATTTTTTTATTTATAACATAATTTCAAAAATAATTTCAATGTTTATTATTTTTGTAAATTTAGTTTTTTGTTGTAAATAGCGCTTCCTAAAAGTTAATACACCCAACTAATTATTAAGAATATTTCAAAATAAATTAGTTGAGACCGCTGACCGGCTGACTGCCCCTAGCAATAGCATTCTGTCCCTCTCTTTCACAACAAAGTCACAATTATACTTGAACTGCTAAAAAACCTTCATTATTAATTAATCAAAAGGAGGTGAAACTGAGTGTGAAGTGGAGGCGATTCCAACTTTGGATTTAACTTTTTTAAGAAAAAAAATTATTAGGTGAAAGCCTTGGTTGTTCGGTAACTTCATTTTGTTATTCAACGTTCCGTGCTTGTGGCGTTTCACCGGCCAAGATCATTTCCCAGTCTATTTTTTGGTTTATGGCGCCAAGAGTGATGAAGGGGCAGGTGGCTCTGAGGCCAAGAACGGAGAAGAGCAAGAAAGTGAGGGTCCAAATGAAACGAGTGAAAGCAGAGATGGGGAAAATAACAGATGATCAAAACTGCATAAGAGAGGAGCAAAGAAAAATAAGAGTAAGGTTTGAAGAGATCGAAAAGCAGTGCCATGAACTCAAAGAGGAAACTGAAATTATTATGAAACAAACAGAAAACTTGGTTCTCAAGTTTAAAATCCTGAAAGCACGACAACTTCGAAACTTCCTTCGGTTTGTTTCTCCGAACCCCTTTTCATTATATAAACTATATATATTTTCAAGTGATTAACATTGCTATTTATACTACTTTGTTTTCTACCTTTTGATTTTGAGCTTTTGGCAGTGAGTTTATTGCCAAGGAAAGAGGAAATGCAAGCTTGGCTGAAGTCAAAGATGAAAATCCATAGAAAACTCCCCAACCCAAAAACAGACAACACGGTTGAGTTTTTCATAAGTTGTAATACTAAAATGTTTTGCTACCTTCAGCTCCGAAGTGGATCGATGATCGGTTATCTGTTTTCTCTTGAATATGTGTTGTGTGTGTTGATCAACTTAAACTATATATGCACGTAACAATAGATGTGAGACCTGAAAGAAAAAGAAAAAAAAGGTTAGTTTTCTTTCATATTGTAGGGTTGAAGATCCAATGGGTTTGCAGAAATAAAGACAAAGTATGTGTTGTGAATAGTAAACCTTTCTTCTGCTAGAAAGCTTTGAGCAGCTGCTCATATTTCAGTAATTTTGTTTGCTTTTACCATTGAAAGAAAATTAAACTAATTTCAAATCTCTTTACCTGTTGTATCTTGCTTAAGTTTGAATTTGATAGTATTTCATATGCAAATTTAAGTTTGAGAGCACTGTAGTTGCTGTTGAATCTTTTTCTTCCGCTTTGGTGAGCTTTGAGATGAACCAGCAGCAGGTTGGATTTTCTGAGGCTGCAGTTCTCGCTAAGCTCGGAATTAAACCATTCTCATATGATCTTGTTGTTCTGTCTGTTTATGACAATGAAGGAAAAAGAAAAAAAAAGATGCTTTTCTTTCCTATTGTAGGGTTGAAGATGCAATGGGTTTGCAGAAATAATGACAAAGTGAGTGTTTTGAGTAGAAAACCTTTCTACCTGAAAGAAAAAGAAAAAAAAAGATACTTTTCTTTCATATTGTAGGGTTGAAGATGCAATGGGTTTGCAGAAATAAAGACAAAGTGAGTGTTTTGAATACTAAACCTTTCTTCTGCTAGAAAGCTTTGAGCAGCTGCTCATATTTCAGTAATTTCATTAGTGTTGCCTAGTCATATTTGAAGAATTCAGTTAATTTTGTTGGTTTTTACCATTGAAAGAAAATTAACCTAATTTCAAATCTCTTTACCTGTTGTATCTTGCTTAAGTTTGAATTTGATAGTATTTCATACGCAAATTTAAGTTTGAGAGCACTGTAGTTGCTGTTGAATCTTTTTCTTCCGCTTTGGTGAGCTTTGAGATGAACCAGCAGCAGGTTGGATTTTCTGAGGCTGCAGTTCTTGCTAAACTCGGAATTAGACCATTCTCATATGATCTTGTTGTTCTGACTGTTTATGACAATGGCTCAGTCATTAGCTATGAGGTGCTGGATCTTACCAAGGATGACCTGATTGGGAAACTTGCTACTGGATTGTCCATGGTTGTTGCACAGTCTCTTGGCATCTCATACCCAACCATTGCTGCTGCACCGCATACGTTCATCAATGCCTACAAGAATGTCTTGTCTCTCGCTGTTGCAACAGAGTATCATTCCCTCAGGCTGATCATGTGAAGAAGTACTTGGCGGATCCAAGTAAGTTTGCAGTTGCTGCGGCCGAGGAGGAGAAGAAAGCAGAATCTGAAGAAAGAAATGATGACATGGGATTCGGTCACTTTGGTTAAGTTTATGAGTATTATTATAAAGATCTAGGATTATAAGACTGTTAATTATCATTATTTGCTTGGTTTATTTCTCGAATTTTCTATGAAAAGACCTGATCAAAAAAAAAAAAAAACAAAAGTTTCTTTGAAAAGAAAAAGTTATAGAGAAAAGAAATGGTTTTAAGACGCTTTGCAACTTGCAAATGTTTTCTTTTAGAGTAAATTATTATAATATATATTGTGGTTTAACTAACATAAAATAAAAGTGTCTTTCGGAATTTAAAATTGGATACTTAATTACTTGAGATTTGTTTGATTCTCATTTTGTTTAAAACCGTGAAATTTTCTTACAATATATATTGAGAAAAAAACTTAGAAAAAAAAAAGAAAATAAAAAATCAATATGTTTGAAATAGGCTTGTCTATTCACGGACTAGGTTTGGCTTGGGTCTAAGTAATATATTATGGCACTTCGGCTCCGTTTGATTCGCGTAAAATGACTTTCAGAGATTTCTGAAAATTTGATTTTCTGAAAAAACTAATATTTTTTGTTGTTTAGTTGATATGCTGAAAAATATTTTCTGTTGTTTGTTGTTTTAATTCAATATAGATTAGGTTGAGTTTTAGTGGAAGCTTTTTTCTTAAGAGTGATATAAGTTTGAAAATTACCTTCCCCTTTTAAAAATGGGAAGACAATTTTTCAAAATCCTTAAAGATTTTTCATTGACCGAATTATATTTTTCATTGACCGAAAATGTTTTACATGTACCAAACATTGGAAAATGTGAAAAATATTTTCGGAAAAAATGAAATACGCGAACCAAACGGACTCTTCATATGAGTTCAAGTCCGGTCTGGCTCAAAATTCGTGCTTGATATTTTGTTTAAGCTTGTTTTACAAACAACAAGAAAACTCAAGTCTGTTCAAGTCTGTCAATTTTTTAATTTATTCAATTTAATGTTTTTGTTATAAATTTTTATTCTTTAAAACTCTTATATAGTAAAGTTTAAATATATTATTTAAACAAATACTCAAAATTATTTATTGGTAACATTTTAAATGAATCAACTTAATTATTAATTAACGATACATCAAAGTTTTTTCTTTAAATGTTATTAAAAAATCGGGTTGAGCCTAGGTTTTAAAGGACAAGACTAACACCAGATCCATTGTTTAATCAGACTTCATTTGTTAGCTCAGACCGATTTAATGGGTAAATATTTTTGTTCAAATCCATTGAAAAATTGGATAGATTTTCGAGTTTAGATAGATAATCCAATCCATAAATAGATCCAATTGAAAATATGATTTATTGTTTTTTAGATCAAAATATTGTTCATTTATCATTTTTTTTGCTGGATTTTGATTTTTTTTCTTTCTTTTTAGAGGGAAAAAGTAGATGTCGAAGAAAAAGCAAAAAATGAAAAATATAAAGAAAAAAGTAATAAATTTGGACAACCTGAGAAAATAAATCACAAGATAGTTAAATGTCAAATTTCGAACATCTAAGAGACATTTTAAAAACACCTCAAACTATAAGGAGGCTTTTTGTAATTTACTCTATTTTTAATGCTTACTTCGTTGTTGCCAATTAGGATATAAATAAAATCTTGTTTGATTCAAACCCACTGTTCGATCTCTTTTACACTTGTTACATTATTATATTTTAGCAAAATATGTCATAATAAAAAGAATAAAAAATTAGTTTCATGATTTTTTTTAATTATATCATTATTAAAATTATTTTTTTAATTATAAACTAATTTTTAACAAAAATTTCTCTAAATATTTTCTAATTACACTAAATTAAATTAAAAGTCTCATGTAAAGTATTTGCACTGTCATTGATGAGATTATATCAGTTAAAAGGGGGAAAAATTAGTATATTCTTCTAGTAGGATCCCACAAAATAGACTTTCTTCTCCTTTTTGTTTTTCAATTGGATCATCAAAAGTTAATATAACTAGATAACACCTGCTCATTGACGTAGGAAGCATCCATTAAAAGATTGTGATGATTTGAATACACAAAAAAAAAATTCAAAGAGATGAGAAAAAATTAAAAGTAAGCAGGAAGAAAATAACTAAAGAAATCCTTCAAAATAACACAACAGATCATATGTATTCCTATGCGATTCAATTATTGCAAATTGTTAAAAGGCATTGGTCATAGATCTTGAAACAATTTATTGTGCTGGGTGTAAATATCTCACACTTGACATGTTTTTTTTTTTTTGCTCATGAGAGGCACACGTAAGTAGATCATCAAGTGGATAAAAGAGAAAAATCAAGTGCATGAAACAAAGATAGAATATGAACAAAATATAAGTGTATGTTCATTTATGAAAATGCATAAAAAGATAAGAAATGACATTCATTTCCATGTGATCAGGAAATGAATATATTGTAAAATATATATACAAAAAACCTAACCGATGAGCGAGATCTCTGTGACAATGATAAAGATTGAATATTAATGCATATTGAGAGCATAACAAATAAAAACATAAGGAAGCAATAGATAATATTCATTTTGGGATAATGTGAATAGATTTACAACATTTAATTCTACCTGTGGCAAATAACTAATAATCTCATTTAAAAGCTTTAAATTTCACCAACAACCTCTTTATCAAATGATTAAAGATAAATTGTAACATTTTGTAAGATTTAAGTTTGAATCTAAACAATCTTATTGTCTGTCTCAATAATTTAATATTTTTTTGTAACAAAAAAAGAACTCTAAATTTCTCTTGTTTTGAAATGGTTGTTCTAAGGATCGCTAAGTAAATAGATTGCACTTTATGAGAAATGCAGAACAAATATTAACAATGCTATGGATGGCAAATATAAATGTATGTCGAGACGCGAAAAGGAATGAGCAGAGAAGATATAACTTTAATTTTCATGTGATAAAAAAATGAATATACTATAAAAATATGTTTACAAATATCCAAGGGTTCGGCTGGAAGAGAAATGGAAAAGCTAAAGAATGCCGGAGATGGGCATTATGATACAAACTTTCTTATTAGACGAGTATTGAGAACGAAAAGAATGGAGCCATCCTCAAGCAACAGGGGACCATAGCCACCAAAAGTCAATAAAGAAGCTTACAAACTGGCCCTTTTACGCATCCATAACAAAGAGCTGCAGCATGCGAGAGAGCAAGGAAAAGGAAAGGGCAAAAAGAAAAAATAACCCCAGCACAACGAAAAAAAGGCCAGCGGCGAAGGGGAAAAAAGACCAAAGCAAGGTAAAAACATAGCAACCGCCGAGGTGGCAAAAAGAGGAGACATCATCGTGGAAGAACCAGGAGCCGGGAAATGCGCGCAGATTAATAGTACAGATGTTATATTATTATAAGCAAAAAATTTCACCGAGATCTCGTTTGTGTTTTGTTTATCAAAACAAAATTGATTTTCATTTTTATTTTTGTGAAAAATAAAAAAATGTGAAAGAAAATATGTTTAGTTGAAGAAATAAAAAATAAGATTTTTAAAAATAAAAGTAAAAATGGGTCAAAATTAGAGAAAAATTTTATATTATCTGTTTTCTAAGAAATATGGAGAATAATTGGAACGTGTGAAGATAAGGGAGTCTTTAAAAAAAATTTAGTTTGTTTTGTAAAACATTTAAGAACATGAGTTTGATTCACAATAAACGCAAGATTTTGGATTTTTTTTTTCAAAAGCTGAAATAACCCTATAAGCCATCTTTTTTGGGTTACACTATAAATCATTTCTTTAAAGTCTTATATAAACATATAAAGCCAATGCTTTTAGTTAAAACTAAAATATCTTACATGGATAATTCAAATGTTTAACACATGTATTATATTAATAAAAAAATTATCATTTTTTAATTATATAAAATTAATATAGACATCTATATAAATCAAAATTACAAAATAAATTAATTATCTTTTTAAATCAATTATCTATTTCACTTTTTTTTTCAAATTTAGCATCAATAAGGAATAACAAACTAAATTGCCATCATCAAGATGAAATTACCCTCACATAAATTACCAATATATATTAAAATTTAAAAAATTAAATTCTTTTGAATTCTTTATATATGATTAAATTTAAAAAAAATCATATATCTTTTTTCAGTTTCTTTTTCAATATCTTACATTAAATTAATGTGCTACCAATAAAATACCCTAATATATTATACATTTTATTTTATATAGATTAAAATTTAAAAAATCAATTATCTTTTTTCAATTTCTTTACTCGTATAGATTAAAATTAAAAAAAATAATTATCCATACTACAATATAATATATTATATTTTCATTATCCTAATTTTCTCTTTGTATTTTTATTTATTAAGGAAATTGAATTTGAAGAATATAATATAAGTGGTGATAAGGACTCAAAGAGTGGTGATGATTAGCATAATAGTAATAAGCAATCTAAGAACAACCTTTTAAGCAAAAATATATTTTTCAATTTATTTTTTCAATATATTATCTTAAGAGTTTATATATATAATGTCTCTATACACTATCAATGCATTTAAAGTTTACACTTCATAATATATGTATTGATCCTCTTCTTTTTTTCATTCTAGTTTCTCATCGAATTTCACAAGAGAAATATTAGAGACAATCATCCACAACATTTTCAACCATGTCAGCCAAGTGGATCATTCGATCGTATAGAAAGGTTCTAAACACATCTATTTTCTTCCATATTACACCCACTTTTATTTGTGTTTTTGAACAGTAAAATATAAAACATGAAAAAACACAAAGTTCATTTAGAAATTCTCGACCATATATTCTAGTCATTTTTTTTTTAACATATCCTAGCTTCTGGTTTGACTACTAACACGTAAATTGCAATGATGGATTCAGGGCTCAGGTTTGCTGTCAAACCCAACTCTCCTGTAGGCCAGATGGTCCTTGATTTAATAGGGCTGCAAATGGCCACTCTATCCTATTTTAGTAAAAAAATAACAAACCAAAGCACTGTACCCAATAAAGAAGACAATTCGCAGCAAGACTCCAAAAAGTCTCCGTCTTTAATCGCGCGATGACAGCCAAACGGCCGTGCGATACCTGTGGCACCGCCCGATTCTCAAAAGAATGTTGATCTGCGTATATGTGTATATCTATTGGTCCTCCTCATTTCATTTGCTTTTCTCTGATTCTTCGCGATGACTTCTTTCTTTGACAACGTCATGTGATCATGACTTGGCTGCTATGCTCACTCACTTCCTGATTTTCAAAATTTTAAAAGCCCGCGAAGGTGGAGATTTCCTGCAAGCTGCTGTGCTCACTCACTTCCTGCGGTTCGTTTCTCCAAGTCCCTTCTCGTTTTATAATTGAAGTAGATTTTCATGTGATCTTAATAAACATCGGTATCTTACTCCGTTTTCTACGTACCTTTTGATTTCGGCAGTGAGCTTGTTGCCAAGGAAAGAGCAAATGCAAGCTTGTTGGCTCAAGTCAAAAATGAAAATCCTTAAGAAAACTCAACAACCCCAAGAGCTATAGCAGACGAAATGATGCTGAGCTTTTGATAAGTTGCTGTAATAACATGTTTTGCTGCCTTCATCCCCGAAGTGGATCGATGATCGGTTTCTGTATTATATAAATGTTTTTGTTATCTGTTTTCTCTCATAATAAGTTTCGTGTCATGTGAACTTCATCTATATGACTAGTGATAAGTCTTGACAACTGATTTTAAAAAGCTCAATTAAAAATTTAAAATTATGTACACTGGAAAATTACCCGTGTTTCGCTAAGGAAAAAATTTTTTCTTCACAATTTTTTGCTCACAAGTCACCAATCCATACAACAGTCTAACAGCTCGCCAAAGTACATAGCTCGCCAATCCACACAACTGCATAACCGCTCGCCAATATACACAGCTGTATAAACTTTCATTTTCTTTGATTCAATAAAATATTTAAATCAATAAGAAATATACTCTAATAAAGGAGGCATACACTGCATCAGCTCGCCAACCAACACAGGTCGCCAATCCAAACAACAACATAACAGCTCACTAACCCACACAGCTCGTCAATCCATACAACTACATAACCACTCGCCAATCTACACAGCTGTAGAAACTTCCATTTTCTTCGATTCAACTATCATAATACTGCAGCAACTCGTTAACCATACAGGTCGCCAACCCACACAACAGCATAAACAGCTTGCCCATCCACACAACTGCATACCGCTCGTCAATCTACACAGCTATAAAAATTTCATTTTTTTCGATTCAACTATTGATGTTATTGACAAACAATTTACCAAAACTTACCAACATGTTGGGGTGAAAGCCATGAGAAGCCAAGGAAATTAATGAGGATGATGAATATAAAAAAGATGAGGACGCCATAGATGAATAAGTTGTTTGCAACCTCATGTGTTCCTACATGTATATAAAGAAATATTTATTTTTTCATTAAATTCCTTCCACAACTCAAATAAAAAAACTTACTGTAATAGTCTGATATAAAATCATTTAATTATAGAACAAAAAAATCCAAGAAATTCAAAAAAAGGTCGCCAATCCACACAACATCATACACAGGTTGCCAACCTACATAGCTCGCCAATCCACACAACTGTATAACATCTCGCCAATCTACACAGCTGTAGAAAATTCCATTTTCTTCGATTCAACTAATGTTATTGATAAACAATTTATCAAAACCTACCTGCATGCTGGGGTGGAAACCATGAGAAGCTAAGTAAATTAATGAGGATGATGAATATAAAAAAGATGAGGACGCCATAGTTGAATAAGTTATTTGCAATCTCATGTGTTCCTACATGTATATAAAGAAAGATTTTTTTTTATTAAATTCCTTCCATAACTCAAATAAAAAACTTATTGTAATATTCTGATATAAAATCATTTAATTATAGAACAAAAAAATCAAAGATATTCAAAAAGAAGGTCGCTAATCCACACAACAGCATAAATAGCTCGTCAACACACACAACTGCATAACCGCTCACCAATCTACACAGCTATAGAAACTTTCATTTTCTTCAATTCAACTATCGTAATACTGCAGCAGCTCGCCAACCACACAGCTCTCCAATCCACAAAACAGCATAAACAGCTCGCCGACTAACATAGCTCGCCAATCCACACAACTGCTTACCTCTCACCAATCTACACAACTGTAGAAAATTCCAATTTTTTCGATTCAACTATTAATGTTATTGATAAACAATTTACCAAAACCTACCAGCATGCTGGGATGGAAACCATGAGAAGCTAAGGAAATTAATGAGGATGATGAATATAAAAAAGATGAGGATGCCATAGATGAATAAGTTGTTTGCAATCTCATATGTTCCTACATGTATATAAAGAAATATTTTTTTTCATTAAATTCTTTTCACAACTCAAATAAAAAACTTACTCTAATAGTCTGATATAAAATCATTTAATTATAGAACAAAAAATCCAAGATATTTAAAAAAGGTCGCCAATCCACACAACAGCATAAACAGCTCGCCAATCCACTCAACTGCATAACCGCTCACCAATCTACACAGCTGTAGAAACTTCCATTTTCTTCGATTCAACTATCGTAATACTGCAAAAGCTCGCCGACCACACAGGTGGCCAATCCACACAACCGCATAAACAGCTCGTCGACTCACATAGCTCGCCAATCCACACAACTGCATACTCATCAATCTATACAGCCGTAGAAAATTCCATTTTCTTCGATTCAACTATTGATGTTATTAACAAACAATTTACCAAAACCTACCAGCATGCTAGGGTGGAAGCCATGAGAAGCCAAGGAAATTAATGAGGATGATGAATATAAAAAAGATGAGGATGTCATAGATGAATAAGTTGTTTGCAATCTCATGTGTTCCTACATGTATATAAAGAAAGATTTATTTTTTCATTAAATTCTTTCCACAACCCAAATAAAAAACTTACTCTAATAGTCTGATATAAAATCATTTAATTATGGAACAAAAAAATCCAAGATATTAAAAAATAAGGTCACTAATCCACACAATAGCATAAACAGCTCGCCAATCCACACAACTGCATAACTGCTTACCAATCTACACAACTGTAGAAAATTCTATTTTTTTCGATTCAACTATTGATGTTATTGATAAACAATTTACCAAAACCTACCAACATGCTGGGGTGGAAACCACGAGAAGCCAATGAAATTAATGAGGATGATGAATATAAAAAAAATGAGAATGCCATAAATGAATAAGTTGTTTGCAATCTCATGTGTTCCTACATGTATATAAAGAAAGATTTATTTTTTGATTAAATTCCTTCCACAACTCAAATAAAAAACTTACTCTAATAGTCTGATATAAAATCATTTAATTATAGAATAAAAAAATCCAAGATATTCAAAAAAGGAAAGGTAAGAAATGAAAAGGAATGAAAAGTGAATTTTCCTGGTTGGAATTCCTAGGATAAGGTCCCTAAAAAGTTGTAAACCCTAAGATACATAAGTTCTATAGAGAAAAATACACCATTGACTCCAATATAATTTAGCAAGAAAAGAAGGCGGAGAAATTTTTCCTAAAAGAGGAAGTCAAAGAAAAGGATGTCCTTGAAAGAATACAGCTAAAAATCAAAGAAAAAAATTAGAGAATTCAATCGACGCGAAAGAAAGGTAAAAAAGAAGAGTTTATTATTACCATTAGAAAGGCTCGAGAATCCTCAAGTACATACGTTGACAGCAGGATTCCTAAAATTTCGAATGGAAACCCTAATTTTGGAGGAAAACCTAGCTACATTGACCTGAGAAGAAGAGATAAAATCAACTAAAAAAACCAAACTCCACTATGATCAAATTAAAAAAAAAAGTAATGATTGAAAAATCCAAATTGGCTCAAAATATAAATAAGGTAAAATAAAAGAAATACTTTTAGTGATAGAAATAAAAACCCAAATAGTAAAGAAATAATAAATGTTTTCAGGTGTTTGTTGATGAGGAAAGAAAAAGTAGATGAAGGTATTTGCTGCAAGAATAAAACACGGGATTTTATTATGTTAGCGACCTGATGCAGGTATTTGCTATCTTTTTTTTTTGGCCAGAAGGTATTTGTCATCTTTAATATTATGTTGTTATTGATTGATGCATGTTTGACATCTGTCAGCAAAACAACTTTAGCTATAAAAAGCAACAAACGCAGTTGTCTATACGTGGGTCTTTTTGCCGCTACACGTGTCATCTTTAGCTACTTCAATTCAACCCAAAATCAGACATACACGCTATTACGATAGTTAAATCGAAGAAAATGGAAGTTTCTACAGCTGTATAGATTGGCGAGCTGTTATGATGTTGTGTAGATTGGCGAGCTATGTGGGTTGGCAATCTGTTATGTTGTTGTGTGGATTGGCGAGCTGTGTGGATTGGTGAGCAACTGCAGTATATGCCTCTGCTCTAGGTATTTGTTGTGATATTTTTTTGGCAAGTCTCTTGTAGCTTGGCGATCCAAAAAGCGGAGCACTGTCTCCTGCTCATCTTCAGAGGCTGAATATCGAGCATTGGCCACTACTACTTGTGAAATACAGTGGTTCTTTCATTTGCTTCGTGATCTTCAGATTTCACACCCCACTCCAGTGTTACTTTTTTGTGACAATCAATCTGCCATGCGTATTGCCAAGAATCATGTGTTCCATGAGAGAACCAAACATATTGATATTGATTGTCATGACTCATATTGTGCGTGAAAAGCTTACTGCTAGTGTTCCTCATTTACTTCCCATGAAGTCCTCTGATCAGTTAGCTGATATCTTCATCAAGGCCTCTCATCCTGCAACCTTTCATCATTATTTGTCCAAGCTGGGAGTCCAAAACATATACTCTCTAGCTTGCGGGAGGTATCACAGCAAATACCTAGAGCAAAGGCACATACTGCAGTAGCTCGCCAACCCACACAGCTCGCTAATCCACACATATGCATAACCGCTCGCCAATTCTTCGATTCAATTATCGTAATACACGTGTCATCACCAATTGTTTCAATTGACAAAAAACTGTTCAAAGCTATCTTTAATAGTATGTATTGATTTTTTATTTGAGTTCAGTCACTATTTTTTTTTAACATAAAACATATATAATTATAAGTTTATAAAATTATAAATTTAATTAATTCATAAAAAAAAATATAATGAATTTTGAAGTCTTGCATGATAAATGTTAAAATTTCATTGAGTAAAATTAAAAAGATTAATTTGATTACCGGGATATAAATGATTTTTCAACTAAAAATAAGAATCAAATAATAATTATTGACTTCAAGGGTATTTTGCTTTTTTTTTTAAAATTAATTTTGTTTATTTTTATTTTTTAAAATTTATCATATTTTTACTTTTTACTCACCTGATCAAAAGCCCAATTAAATTTCGTTTCTCAATGCTTTTACTTTACTAACAATAACTTTCTCAACCATTGTATAAAAGAAATTAAAAAAATAATTATCACAAAGTTTTAACTAAACAAAAAAATTTTAACATTAGCTGGGTATATAATAACAATATTATGTAAACAAATATTTAAAAAAAAATAAAGAAACAAACAAACTTTTATAATTTTGTTATTGTTGCTTTAAGAGGATGGCTAGCAAGTCCTAAGATAACCCAAGTGACAAGCAAAATTGAAAAATACAGAATATAAAAGATATTATAATAAGTGGACAAGAAAAATATTATAGGTTTATTTGTTTTTTTTTAAATTGTGGTGAGAAAGTTAGAATTTATAAAGCTACATTGAGTTTTTTAAGCTCACATGATTGATTTAATATTATTAACAGATCAATTAATTTTAAGTAATAGTAAATAGTGATGTGGATAAAATAAATAAATACATAAAAATATAATTTTAATATTTCTTTTTAGTTTGAAAGGTCAGTATAAATTTATTTAATATAAATATACATGTATGTAAAATTACATAAGTACAAGCTTACCATCCGCCTATGTAATGTAACTAAGTACTTAAAGCTTGAAATATTTTAACTATGGAAGTGATAGAATTTAAAGACGTGAGACTTGAAATATTTATTTTGATTGTCTTGAGTTAAACACAAGATCTAAATCAATAACAAATGCAGCTCTAATACTATTTTGATGGGATAAAATAAATGACAACAGCATTTTACAGTGAATATCTCAGGCAACAAAAAAATAAAATTATTCTTCTTGTGTGAATTTAAGAAAAATGAATCAAATTAACAACTTAACAATATATCAAGTTAACCAAATCAATTGTCACATCATAAAAACAAAGACACAAGTAATTTACATGTCAAATCTTCCCACTGCAAAGAATAAAAACATATAACCACCAATAAGATCCCCACAAATAATGAAAATACAAAGTTATATCTAACTAAAAGTATAGATATGCAGCCACAATATATCACCAAATAGGCAAAGAAATAATCTTAAAAATTGGAGAAATCTCACAGTTTGATAAATCAATAAACAATCACAAAATTTATATGTGAGAAAATAGGAAAACAATCCAACCCAACAATAACTTACTTCTTTGATCTTCAATATCATGCCTTGGCTTGCTACTTGCCACAAACATTTCTTTTTTATTTTAAAAACTTTCCTTTCGCTTCTCTACGATTCTTCGCTGCAACTTCCTTTTTGTTCTCAGAATCTTGGCACGTCTTGCTACAACTTGTTATTTAAGCGGTCCAAGCTTGTGGCATTTCAGCAATCAAGATCACATCTCAATCTCTGTTCTAGTTTATTGTTAAGTGTGACTTGAAATTTGATAGTCAAATTCGGTGCCCCTTTTTTTGATTGACGAAATGGTGAGCTTTAATTGTTTTAGTTGGTAGCCCTTAATTTGGTCCAATTGCAAGCTCCCTTCATTGTGTAGAATTTCGGCTGCCATTCTTTCAACCAATGGCCAGCCATTTGCAAGCTTCTCAACGAACCGAATTAATGCTTTCACACCTTCTCCATTTGCCGCCTCTTGCACAATATAAATGGAGCATGGACACTACATTGTGTAAGAGAGTTGAAGATATAGTCGAGTGGAAGTAAGCACAAGCAAAGCCGAGAGAGAGCAAAGAGAGTGTTGGGTGATTTTGAGAACTTCTATTCTCGGGTTTACGGGGAGAGCTCTGTGAGGTGGAGTGTAAAACACTTGTAATCTTCATCTTTTTGTTATAGTAAAATTTCTCGTTGTCTTCGCCCGTGGACATAGGCTTCTAGAAAAATTCATATAGATAAATTCACACAAGATCACATGTTCAATCATCAAGAAAAGATTAATACGAAAGCGTACTTGAATCCATTGGAATTGATTTCTTGAGGTTAGAGTCTTCCACATCTAAACCTTTTGAGAGAATCTGTATCTCACTCAACGATGGGATTTGATTGTGAGAATTATATTATGTTTAGACTGGGGATCATAACCTATTTATACTTGAAGTATATTTTATTTTATTTTGGCCCATCATGAAAATAAAATAAAATAAAATATTAGGTCTCTACACATTGCAAAGCCTATACTAATTTGAGATGTTCTAAAGTCCAATAACTTAAACTTTATTTGATCACTTTTAAGTGGACTAAATAGATAGCCTATAATGTACAATTAATTGATATATGTAGGCCCACTAAATAATTTCCCAACAATCTCCCACTTGGGCCACATATGTCACCTGATAATTGTACATTTTAAAATAACTTTAAAAGCTCTAAACTTGCTATCATCACAAGGCAACATCTCTAAACATTCTGGTCCATCAATTATACTAACATAGGATCAAAGCGATCTTCGTTACATATATTCCATAACTAGACCCATCAATGGTCACGTATATTAATATAATCAACGACATAGGTCAAGTATGGATGTGTAGCATGGAAATTACATGCAACGTGATCCCTTAAACATGTCTATTTCCAACTGGTCCTACTTTCAAAACTTTATGCTCAATTGCAATTTGAAAGAATAATACTTTATTTCAGAGTTTCAGGAATAACTGTCATAACATATTAAGTTTTTGGAAAACCTAATAGCTAAACATAAAATCTACGGAGTCGCCACCAACCATTCTACCTAGGTGTGATTGGTCACCTATTCAAACTAAGGATAAGGCTTGGTCTACGTTCAAAGATACTAGGGTTCGGGAGTACGGTTACGTTTAGGTAAGGATTAGCACCCCTACAACGCCCATCCTAAAATGGTACCAACTAGTTTTAGGTTATCTTTACAATTTGCCTTGTATTTATATTAATTTCGATATGCTTATATATTGGGAATATTTCTAAGATTTTTCCATCAATTTGGCTCCAATCTTAAAAATCTCCCTCACCTCAAGATGTTCAAGGAGTCTCGATTGACTTTCTTGAACTCCATCGTCGGATTAATTAAATAATTTATGAAAATCTTGTTCTTTCTAACTTTGGCTCTAATTTCGACTCCATATTAATTTCTATATTTTTTAATCTTATTTCATATTATCTTTATTGTCGTAACGGCTTCGCGCTCGACGATTTCGAAAACAATTAAAAAAAAAAGGGAGTCGCCACCAATCTTTTTTTGTTAGGTGTGATTGGTCACCTAAAAATCTTATCTTTTCAACAAAACCTTAAAAACAATTTAGTTTTATTAAAAATATAGCTTTTGGTCTACGAAAACAAAATCGGGTCCGGGAGTACGGTTACCTGTGGGGAAGGATTAGCACCCCCATGACGCCCGTTAAAAAACGGTACCATAGTAATCATGTGTTATCCTTTAATTTTAATGAAATGGTCTTAATTTAATATTTAAAAACAATTCATATTTTATTGCAATCAATTTTATTCTTTTTATTCAAAGTCATTTTTTATTTGTAGAAAAAATCATTTTGTTTTATTTTAAAAAGTTAAATTTTATTTTTCAAAAGTGAATGTGAACTTTTTTATATTGAAGAATTAAATTAAATATCCCAATACTTTGGTAACATTTGAAATAATTTTCCTCACCTAGAGATTTCTTAAGAATCACTACTTGTGAGTTCTATGGAATCTCATCATCGGAAGATTCACACTCGCTTAAAAAATTATTATGGATGCAAATGATGCAAACAGATAATGAATGATGCAAATGAATTTTTTAATTTTTTATATAAAGTTTTCTTTATTTATTTTAAATAAAAATTTTATTATTGAAAAATTGCATTAAGTATCTCAATACTCTGGTAACATTTAGTGAACTTCTCTCACCTAAGGATCAGTTAAGAAATCACTACTTGTGAGTTTCATAACATCCCATCATCGAACTTTATTATTAATTTCCTTTTTTCTATTTTCTTTTAAAAACTTATTTATTTTATTTTTAATAAAAATTTAAATTATTGAAAAATCATACTAAATATCTCAATACTCTGGTAACGTTTAGTACGACTCTTCTCACCTAGGGATCAGTTAAGAAATCACTACTTGTGAGTTTCTTGACATCCCATCATCGGAAAACTTTCATTTAATTAAATTTAAATTTTATTATTATTTTTCTTTATTATTTTATTAAAAACTCATTTAGTTTTATTTTTAATAAAAATTAAAAATTATTGAAAAATCATACTAAATATCCAAATACTCTAGTAACATTTAGTACGACTCTTCTCACCTAGGGATCAGTTAAGAAATCACTACTTGTGAGTTTCATAACATCCCATCATCGAAAAAATTTCAATTTTGTCACTTGCTCAAATTTAAATTTCATTACTTTTAAATATGTCTTCTAATCAATAATAATAATTAATGAAAATGCAAATAAAAGAAAATTTTTCAAAAACTTTTATTTTACGACATGCATTCATAATAATAATAATAATAATAATAATAATAATAATAATAATAATGATGATGATGATGATGATGATGATGATGATGATGATGATAATAATAATAATAATAATAATAACAATAACAAAACAATAATAAAAGCACAATAATAATAATAACGTAGTAATAATAATAATAGTAACAACCATAATAATAATAATAATAATAATAATAATAATAATAATAATAATAATAATAATAATTATTATTATTATTATTATTATTATTATTATTATTATTATTATTATTATTTTAATTTAATTTTTTTATTTTTAATTTAATTTAACAAAATAAATAAATAAATAAGCAAACAAGAAAAGAGAGAAAAAATGTTACCAAAATGGATTTGGGCTTGAAACTCAAAAAGAAGCCTTTCAAATTGGCCCAAAAACCGAGCCCAATAGCCTATTGAAGTGGGCTGGTCTTGCTGGGCTGAAGCAAGCCACGGACGGGTCGCGAACCGGGTCACGCTCGGGTCGTCGGGTCAGCTGGGGGCGAGCGAATCGGGTCGGTTCGCGGGTTTGGAACCGAGTCGACTGGCATGCGGGTCGTCTGGGTCGGGCGCGCGGATCCCTGGTTGGATCCCGGGTCCACGCGCGGGTCTTCTTACCTTCTATAAAACCCTCCCTTTTTTTTTTCTTTTCACTTTTTCCTTCTTTCTCCAAAAAAAACATAGAGCCTTTGAAGCTCTCCCCGTGCGATTCCCGGCGAGGCGATTTTTGGCCGCCACCTGGGCCGCCGTCCGCTGCCGCCGACCAAAGCCGCCGATGGCCAAAAATGAAAAAGCTACCGCTTTTTCGATTCCTCTTAGCTTCCTAAGCCCGGATATAGCATCCGTTTCACCAAAAAAATCACCTAGCCTCATGAATCTGAAGTTGAAACCCTCGACTTCCTCCCCCTTTTTTTGTTTTTTTGTTTTTTTTTTCTCGCAGATCTGGTGTTGGTAGTCTTCGGGCTTCATGTTTTTGTTGTTATTGTTGGTTTCTTTTTGCATGTGTGCTTTTAGGTTTGGGAGGTTTTGGGGTTTTGGTTTTAGGTTAGGGTTTCTTGTGGTTTTGGTGATAGTGATGACGGTGATGATGGCGGTGTGTGGTGGTTGCTTTAGGTAGGGGTGGTACAAGGGTTGGTTCGGTGATGGTGGTGGTGGTCTGAGGGTTCGTTACTGGTAAAGGGTGGTTGTCTAGGCTCTCGGTGAGGGTTGAGCGTGAATGGTTGAAGCTTCTGGTCTTGTGTGTGTTTTTGCTAGTGGGGATGGTGATGGTCGAATGGGGGGTTTTTTAGAGGGACTGGTATAGGGGTTTGGTGTAGAAGGGATGGCTGGCAGGAGTAGCTGGTGGCCAGCGGTGATGGGATGGGTGACAGGGGACTGATTGGACAATAAACAATAATACTAATAAAAATAAAAATAAAAATAAATATAAATATAAATATAAACATAATAATAATAATAATAATAATAATAATAATAATAATAATAGTAAAAATAATAATAATAACAAAATGGGACAAAATTAGGTGTCAACAGCTGCCCCTCTTTGCTCATTGCTGAGGATCAGGAATAGAGCAAAGACAATAGACATTAATTTTGTCCGGCTTATGACCTAATCTCTTCTTCTTCTTTTTTCTTTCTTTCTTCTTTTTTTCCTCTTTTTTTTCTTTTTTCCTCTTTCTCTTTTTTTCTTTTTTTCTTCTTCTTTTTTTGTATGCGCTCCTCTTGCAACAGAGGCGATGAAACTTTAAATTTAAATCATCTATTTTTTGTTTTTTGTTTTTTTTTTAATGTGCTCCTCTTGCAGCAGAGGCGATGAAACTTTAAATTTCTTTTTGTTTTGTTTGTTTTTTCCCTTTTTCGAGAAAGCTCTTCTTGCAGTAGAGGCAATGAAACTTAAAATGTTGTTTTTTTTTTTCGAAATGCGCTCCTCTTGCAACAGAGGCGACGAAACTTTAAATTTAAATTTGTTTTGTTTTTTCTTTTTTTTTCGAGAAAGCTCCTCTTGCAGCAGAGGCAATGAAACTTTAAATTCCTTTTTGAAAATATGCTCCTCTTGCAACAGAGGCAATGAAACTTTAAATTTAAATCATCCATTTTTTGTTTTTTGTTTTTTTTAATGTGCTCCTCTTATAGCAGAGGCGATGAAACTTTAAATTTCTTTTTGTTTTGTTTGTTTTTTCCCTTTTTCGAGAAAGCTCCTCTTACAGCAGAGGCAATGAAACTTAAAATGTTATATTTTTTTTCGAAATGCGCTCCTCTTGCAACAGAGGCGATGAAACTTTAAATTTAAATTTGTTTTGTTTTTTCTTTTTTTTTTCGAGAAAGCTCCTCTTGCAGCAGAGGCAATGGAACTTTAAATTCCTTTATGAAAATGTGCTCCTCTTGCAACAGAGGCAATGAAACTTTAAATTTCCTTTCTGAAAATGTGTTCCTCTTGCAGCAGAGGCAATGAAACTTTAAAAATTTTGCCCGGAGGTCTTAGATTTGGTGCCCGGAGGACTTAAATTCCTTTTCTGAAAAGTGCTTCTCTTGCAACAGAGGCATTGACACTTTAAATATTTTGCCCGGAGGTCTTAGAATTATGCCCGGAGGTCTTAGATTCTTTTTCTGAAAAGTGCTCCTCTTACAGCAGAGGCATTGAAAGTTTAAATATTTTGCCCGTAGGTCTTAGATTTGGTGCCCGAGGACTTAAATTCCTTTTCTGAAAAGTGCTCCTCTGCAGCAGAGGCATTGAAACTTTAAATATTTTGCCTGGAGGTCTTAGATTTGGTGCCCGGAGGACTTAAAATTTGTGTCCAAAGGACTTAAATTGTGCTCGAAGGTCTTGGAATTTGTGCCCGGAGGACTTGAGATTTATGCCCGGAGGTCTTAGAATTTGTGCCCGGAGGACTTAAATTGTGCTTTTTCTGGAAAGTGCTCCTCTTACAGCAGAAGCAATGAAACTTTAAAAATTTTGCCTGGAAGACTTGAGGTTTGGTGCCCGGAGGTCTTGAGATTGTGCCCGGAGGTCTTAAATTTCTTTTCTGTATGGTGCTCCTCTTGCAGCAGAGGCATTGAAACTTTAAAATTTTGCTCGGAGGACTTAAAATTATGCCCGGAGGTCTTACAATTTGTGCCCGGAGGACTTAAATTCCTTTTCTAGAAAGTGCTCCTCTTGTAGCAGAGGCATTGAAACTTTAAAAGTTTTGCCCGGAGGACTTACAATTTGGTATGAAAAGTTCGAAATTCTTGCCCGAAGGTCTTAGAATTATACTTGAAGAGTTAAACTTTGTGCCCGGAGGACTTAAAATTTGCTTATCTTCTGAAAATCAATCTTTAATCTTGATTAAACATGACACTAGTAAAACTGGATTTGAAATTTTCTTTATCATGAGCAAACTTGCCCCTCTTTTTTTCTCTCTTTTTTTTTCTTCTTTTCTTTCTTCTCTTTTCTCTCTCTCTCTTTTTCTCTTTTTTTTTCTTTTTCTCTCTTCCCTCTTTTTCTCTTCTCTTCTCTTTTCTCTTTCTCTCTTTTTCTCTTCTCTTTTCTTTCTCTTTTTTTTTCTCTTTTTCTCTCTTTCTCTTCTCTTTTCTCTTCTTTTCTCTCTTCTCTTCTCTTCTCTCTTTTTTTTTTCTCTTTTTTTTCTTGGAAAAGGTTGCATAACCTTTGAAATCTTGATTGAATGGTGTTGAGTTTTCAACTTGAGAGACATGTTTTAATCTCAAAATTTTACCCGAAAACTTTCAATGTTGATGCTATATGATATTGTGTATGTATGCATGAATGCATGGCACTCAATCCTGTACATTTTCTAACTTCAAAACTCTTTCCTATCTTGCCAAAGAGGCACATCATTTGCCTTTTTTGTCTCCTTTGCCCCCAACATGATCATGAAAGCTCCTTTCTGTTTCTTATTTCTGCAAATTTCTTGTACTCACATCATGGCCTTTTGACGAAAAGCATGAAAAATTTTCTCATAACTATTTTCTAGGAGGGAATTGAATCTAAATTTCACAAGTGATATTTGATTCTTTCAAAATATTAGTGATTAATTTTCAAGATGAGTGACATAAATCCTATTCGGATCTTTTCAACTGGACAATTGAAAGTTTGATGCATCCAGATGTTTTGTTTGGGGGATACTTTGTCACTTATCTGAAAACAATGGTTCCTTTCTTGGCTCAAAATGGTTTTCTTAAAATACCATCGTTTTTCTTAAAATACCATCGTTTTTCTTCCCTTCTTTTTTGAACAAAATTTTGAATGAGAAAAGAAACAAAATATTTTCAATTTGGTTTGACAATCTCTCAAATTCTCAAATAATGACGTTCTATAAATGCCAAGATCGGGCATGAGTGACTGACGTCTTTCCTACTTAGGAAGAGTATTTACAAGAAGGAAGGTTCAAACTTTTTCAAAAAAATGTCGGGTAATCAAATGACATCAAAATCGTTGGATATCTCGAGGATTTCTCAAGGCTTGTTAATTCTTTTTCCACATTTTCAATTCATGTTACTGCTTGACTTGGTTGCATGAAAAGTTCATTGTTCGCTCTAGACTGCCTTTTTCGGGTTTTCACCCTAGAGCCTCATTCTTTCTTTTGTTTTCTTTTCTTTTTTCTTCTTTTTTTGAAATGATTGATTGATTGTTCTACCATGCGTTCAAGAATTCAAATTTCGTTCAAGCCAAAGAATTGGGAGAATCTTCCAAAGAAGAGCTCTTCGATACAAGCATCCATACTTGATCAAAATGGACTTTTAAGTACGTAATGTAGGCCATGGTTCAAGGTTCTGAAAGAATAAATAAACGGGCCCAAAATGTGTTTGAAGGTGATCAATCCAAGGATCATTTCTTTTCATATAGACATCTATCATTTACGTGCTTAGAAGCACCTTTTCTCTTTTTATATTTCCATGTATTTCTTCCTTTTCTTCTTTTCTTTCTTTCTTTTTTCTTTTTTATTTCTCTTTTTTTTTCAAAATCCTATTCATCCTTTGAAGCATCTCTCTTTGTGTAATTTCACATGTATCCTTCCTCCTTTCTCTTTCTTTTTTCTTTTTTTTTATTGGTTCCTATCCAAGATTTCCAAAACATAGTAAATCTTATTTGATCGAAAACAAAAGCTTAATCATTTATTTTCTTTGAAAAGATATTTTCTGCACATGCCCCCCAGTGTGGAGGGTGATCCTTGGAGGAGGTTTATTTTGAAAGAAACTATCAGGCTCAAAAAGGGTAGCAACAGGATAACGTTTATATTTGAGAATGGAATATGAAAGACGGCCATTCATCATTTCAAATTAAGATACTTCTATTGAAAAGCAATTCTTAGGATATGTTTTTCTTTTGGCTTTTGAAATCATCTTACTATCATATTTGCATGATATCACAATCAATTTCATTTTTTTTCTTTTTTTCTTTCTTTCTTTTTTCTTTTCTTTTTTTGAACAAAATTTTCTTGTAATGTACCATTTTAATATGATAGAACTTGACCTCACACACCACATCTTCATTTAAGGAAACAGGTGATGCACAGCTCGAGGTATTACGCAGATGGACATTGATGGAAAAATCCTCGACTTTGGTTCTCTTTTTTCTTTCTCTTTTTTTTTATCTTGCCCCAAAACATGGGCAAAAGGCATCTAGGGAATACGGGATTGAAGAATTTGGGATTTGTACAAGAATCTAGGTGGAAAGGTGTTTCAAAATGATCTTGCCACATATTTGACCACCATTATCCAGAATCTTTGAGACTGTCATTGATTTCCAAAAAATTCTCAAAAGGCTTTGCATGTTGGTCATTTTTGAAAACTATTAACAATAAAGTCCCGTCATGTTCAAATGGGAAACAAATCAGACTTTCAAAATTTTATGCCCCATTTTAGCTTTTTGGCTCCCGAGTGACTTAGATTCTGTTAAGACATGATCCAAGAATGATTTAAGACATTCATCTTTGATAATAATCACTAATTTTCTTGGAATCATTTTACCATTATTGTGAAAAAGAGAAACATTCTTGTCATATGTCATTGGAAAATAAATTATGCAAAAAGTTGTGCTCATACAATTGTCACCTAGACCAACGGAAATGACAAGCATTTTCCAACAAAATACAGACTCTAAGATCTTGACATTTCAATTTCTTCCAATCTAGTTTTTCATCATGACCTAACTTTGCATCAAAGTGGACTTCCACTTATCCATAAGTTCTTGAGTCAAGATTCCCCCATTGATAAGCTCTTCAACCCTTTCCTTCAACTGTCTGCATTTTTCTGTTGCATGCCCAATTGCCCCCATGTGATAGTCACATATGCTATTCGGGTCATAGCTCTTGGCCAACGGGTTTGGTGCTGTCCTTAAAGGTATAGGAGCCAAATATTGGTTTTTCACCAAAAAAGGCAAAAGATCAAAGATTGGGATTGGGATTTTTCCTTGATTGCTTCTCGATCTTTTTCTGTTGTTTATTGATGGTTGAGGAGGTTGAGCTACTGGCCTGGGTATAAAGATAGGCGCATGAGCAACCGTTGGAGGGTAAGAGCTTGCTTGGAATCTTGGTTGATGGACAGGTGAATAGAGATAAGGATCATAGGAGACACTGTTCAAGGTTGGATGGTACGATAAGTGAGGCAAACAGGGATGAGGTGGAGCGGTGTTTTTGGGAAATTGCCCCTCAAATGTTGCAACTTGTACTTCTTCTTCCCTTCTTTCTGACTTGTTATGAGCAATGTCATCTATCTTGATCTTGCCCTTCTTGATTGCATTCTCAATCATCTCTCCGAAGGCCACCATGTCGGCAAAATTCTTAGTAACATTCCCAATCATTCTATCATAATATGGTGCCTGGAGTGTACTAAGAAACAGAGTTGCAGTCTCCTTTTCCGTGAGGGGAGGCTGGACCTAGATGGCAACATTCTTCCATCTCTGAGCGTATTCTCTAAAGCCTTCAATAGCTTTCTTCTCCATGGTTTGCAAAGATAAACGATCTGGGGCGAAATCCACAATATGCTTATATTGGTCGACAAATGCCCTTGCTAAGTCTTCCCATGAGTGAACATCGCCCCTGCCCACTTGTGTATACCACCTAGCAGCAGATCCTTTAAGGCTGTCTTGGAAAACATGGATCAACAGCTTGTCATCGTGCGCATGCGCTGCCATTTTTCTACAGTACATAGTGATATGGGCCTTTGGACAAGTGGTCCCATCATATTTCTCATATTTCTCTGAAGTTTTTCAATGATCAAGATATCTTTCCACCAAATCTGTCACAATCTAAATTTAGATGTCATGCTTGCCATGCTAATATAAAGCTTTTAATGTACAGAAATTGTATATCTACATGTAAAAGAAATTTCAACCTTATTATTATTTTACAGAGTATCACAAGTTGTATACTAAAAAAAGGGAAATTATAAACTGAAAGTTGTCATTTGACCATTCTTTTGTTTTGATCAACTGTTTTTTCTTCTCTCTTTTTTTTATATTTTTTTCCTCCCTTTTTTTTTGAGGAAACAATTATTGTTAACCTTATTATTCTTCTATCAAAATCGTATCATGCATATATGAATGAAGTGAATGCAAACCTATATAAAATCTTGTAACATTCATATTTGCATAGGAATTGTTTACAAGATTCAAAATTCCTTACTAACTCTCCCTTATTCTAATGCCCTCAACATTCAAAGCCTTTCAAAAACCAATTTCGCAACAACGGCTACCCTTTTCACCCTCTCAATTCTAATCAAGTGTGGCAGATTCCTGGTTGACCATTTCATGAAAAGTCGATCGATCTCCATTTGCTAATGATTCAACATGTCGTTGTTCTGGAAACGACAACGACCCTTCAGAATGAACCAATTTAACCTCTCCAAAACTTTCAAGCATCTGCATTATCTTAACTAGCTTTCCGTTCATTTCCCGTATATCATGTCCAAACTCCTCTCGATTATTCTCCAAAATAGTTTAGCCTCTAATTTATCTCCATGTCTTTGACTTCTTTTAATCCAAAAAGACAAATACCCTCCTTATTATGTGATGTGAATGCATTAATGTAATGAAATATGATATGCTAAAGAATCAAAATTTTCTCTTATTTAAATTCAATGAATGAATTCTCTCCTTTTTCTTTATTTTAAATTTTGATGATTTCTCTTTTTTTTTGTAAAGAATAAACTTTTCTTTTTCTCTTTTTTTTATTTAAAAAAAATCTTATTTTCACACCACAATTTATTATCTTTAATTCCCTTTTTTTATTTAATCCATTTTTAAAGGAATGTGACAATGCATTTACCTTTTATTTTCTTATCAAAATTCCTCTTTCTTTTTAATGTCTATGCATTAGTTTTAAAAAAAACATTATTGTTATTTTTCAAATTGTATTAAAGAATGAAGGAATATTTTCATGTTATTTCTGACAAAGAAGAAAAACCGAATAAATCTTTGTTTTATTCTTTAAAGTCTTAAAATTGTAAAATTTTATTTGAAAACAAATTTCTCTTGATTTTGTGAGAGTATGAATTTGAAAAATTATTAGAGTTATAATATGAAAAAAGTAGTAAAATGGTCCCTCATATGTCCTAATTTCTGGATAATTTCTACAAATATCGGACATGGCTCTAGCTAGGGCTCGGATTCTTAGGGCCTTTTACATGCTGGGTTGGGATATGAAGATCTAAAGGTTCCCAAATTATACCTCACTGTCGTCTACACTGGACTAGTAAGATTTAATTTGAGTAGGAGTATTTCGCTTGCCATTGCGGAGGTGATTACCTCACGAGAGCAAAGGTACTCTACTCCCTCCTAAGAAGGACAGAACTCGGGTATAGAGCTCATGTAATGCAAATGCAAGTGCAAGTGTGTGTATGAGAGAACATTTATCAAACCATAACCCTTATTCTACAATACCCCAACAATTTATTAAGAATAATAAATACAAAATAAAGTATGTCATAAAATAAACATAATAATTAAAACACAAATGCAACAAATTATTTAAAATTAAAGAAATTAAATTTAAATATTAGTTAAAAATATTAAATTAAAACTTAGGATAACACATGACTAATTAATGGCTTGACTCTCAAGACTCCCCAGTGGAGTCGCCAAGCTGTCGTAACGGCTTCGCGCTCGACGATTTCGAAAACAATTAAAAAACAAAGGGAGTCGCCACCAATCTTTTTTTGTTAGGTGTGATTGGTCACCTAAAAACCTTATATTTTCAACAAAACCTTAAAAACAATTAAGTTTTATTAAAAAGATAGCTTTTGGTCTGCAAAAACAAAATCGGGTCCGGGAGTATGGTTACGCGTGGGGAAGGATTAGCACTCCCATGACGCCCGTTAAAAAACGGTACCATAGTAATCATGTGTTATCCTTTGATTTTAATGAAATGGTCTTAATTTAATATTTAAAAACAATTCCTATTTTATTGCAATCAATTTTATGCTTTTTATTCAAAGTCATTTTTTATTTGTAGAAAAAATCATTTTGTTTTATTTTAAAAAGTTAAATTTTATTTTTCAAAAGTGAATGTGAACCTTTTTATATTGAAGAATTAAATCAAATATCCCAATACTTTGGTAACATTTGAAATAATTTTTCTCACCTAGAGATTTCTTAAGAATCACTACTTGTGAGTTCTATGGAATCTCATCATCGGAAGATTCACACTCGCTTTAAAAATTATTATGGATGCAAATGATGCAAACAGATAATGAATGATGCAAATGAATTTTTTAATTTTTTATATAAAGTTTTCTTTATTTATTTTAAATAAAAATTTTATTATTGAAAAATTGCACTAAGTATCCCAATACTCTAATAACACTTAGTGAACTTCTCTCACCTAAGGATCAGTTAAGAAATCACTACTTGTGAGTTTCATAACATCCCATCATCGGACTTTATTATTAATTTCCTTTTTTCTATTTTCTTTTAAAAACTTATTTATTTTATTTTTAATAAAAATTTAAATTATTGAAAAATCATACTAAATATCCCAATACTCTGGTAACATTTAGTACGACTCTTCTCACCTAGGGATCAGTTAAGAAATCACTACTTGTGAGTTTCTTGACATCCCATCATCGAAAAAATTTCATTTAATTAAATTTAAAATTTATTATTATTTTTCTTTGTTATTTTATTAAAAAATCATTTAGTTTTATTTTTAATAAAAATTAAAATTATTGAAAAATCATACTAAATATCTCAATACTCTAGTAACATTTAGTACGACTCTTCTCACCTAGGGATCAGTTAAGAAATCACTACTTGTGAGTTTCATAATATCCCATCATCGGAAAAATTTCAATTTTGTCACTTGCTCAAATTTAAATTTCATTATTTTTAAATATATCTTCTAATCAATAATAATAATTAATGAAAATGCAAATAAAAGAAAATTTTTCAAAAACTTTTATTTTACGATATGCATTCATAATAATAATAATAATAATAATAATAACAACAACAACAACAACAACAACAACAACAACAACAACAACAACAACAACAATAATAATAATAACAAAACAATAATAAAAGCACAATAATAATAATTACGTAGTAATAATAATAATAGTAACAACCATAAAAACATAATAATAATAATAATAATAATAATAATAATAATAATAATAATAATAATTTTTTTAATTTAATTTTTTTATTTTTAATTTTCTGATTAAAAAAATTTAACAAAATAAATAAATAAATAAGCAAACAAGAAAAGAGAGAAAAAATGTTACCAAAATGGATTTGGGCTTGAAACTCAAAAAGAAGCCTTTCAAATTGGCCCAAAAACCGAGCCCAATAGCTTATTGAAGTGGGCTGGTCCTGCTGGGCTGAAGCAAGCCACGGACAAGTCGCGGACCGGGTCACGCTCGGGTCAGCTGGGGGCGAGCGAATCGGGTCAGTTCGCGGGTTTGGAACCGCGTCGACTGGCATGCGGGTCGTCTGGGTCGAGCGCGCGGATCCTGGGTTGGATCCCGGGTCCACGCGCGGGTCTTCTTACCTTCTATAAAACCCTCCCTTTTTTTTTTCTTTTCACTTTTTCCTTCTTTCTCCAAAAAAAACAGAGAGCCTTTGAAGCTCTCCCCGTGCGATTCCCGGCAAAACGATTTCCAGCCGCCGTCCGCCACCGCCGCCCACCGCCGCCAGTGGCCAAAAATGAAAAAGCTACCGCTTTTTCGACTCTTAGCTTCCTAATCCCGGATCTAGCATCCGTTTCACCAAAAAAATCACCTAGCCTCGCGAATCTGAAGTTGAAACCCTCGGCTTCCTCCCCCTTTTTTTGTTTGTTTTTTTTTCTCTCAGATCTGGTGTTGGTAGTCTTCGGGCTTCATGTTTTTGTTGTTGTTGTTGGTTTCTTTTTGCAGGTGTGCTTTTAGGTTTGGGAGGTTTTGGGGTTTCGGTTTTAGGTTAGGGTTTCTTGTGGTTTAGGTGATGGTGATGATGGCGGTGTGTGGTGGTTGCTTTGGGTAGGGGTGGTACAGGGGTTGGTTCGGTGATGGTGGTGGTGGTCTGAGGGTTCGTTACTGGTGAGGGGTGGTTGTCTGGGCTCTCGGTGAGGGTTGAGCGTGAGTGGTTGAAGCTTCTGGTCTTGTGTGTGTTTTTGCCGGTGGGGATGGTGATGGTCGAATGGGGGGTTTTTTAGAGGGACTGGTATAGGAGTTTGGTGTAGAAGGGATGGCTGGCAGGAGTAGCTGGTGGCCGGCGGTGATGGGATGGGTGACAGGGGACTGATTGGACAATAAACAATAATACTAATAATAATAAAGATAAAAATAAAAATAAATATAAAAATAAATATAAACATAATAATAATAATAATAAAATGGGACAAAATTAGGTGTCAACATTTATCTCTATATTTTATTTATTTATTTTATTTATTTAGAGAATAAATATGAATCATGGTTTATTGAAGATTTTCTTAAAAGCGTCCCATCAATTTGGCTCGGCTTAAGAGAAATCTTTTCACATAGAAAATTCAAGGAGTCCCAATTGAATTTCTTGAAATTTCATCATTGGCATAATTCATATTTTTTATTTCCTATAATTTTTATTCTAAGCTATTTAGTTCATTTATCCAATTTTATTTAAATTTCTTTAATCTTAATCTTGATTTTATTTATTTCATTTATTTATATTTATTTAATAAACATGAATTATATTTTTATTGAAAATTCTTTCTAAAGTATTCCATCAATTTGGCTCAACTTAAGAAAGAATCATCTCACCTAAAAATATCCAAGGAGTCTCGATTGACTTTCTTAAAATTTCATCCTCGGTAATAATTTACATTTATTTCATTATTATCTAACCTTATTAATTACTAATTATTTTCAATCTAAGCTATTTCATTCTATTTATTTAATATTTTCATCTAATTTATGTTCTTGTATTTATATTTATTTATCTATATTTATTTATATTTTATTCATATTTAATTTACTAAGAATAAACATGTATTATAATTTATTGAAATTTCTTTCAAAAGTATTCCATCGATTTGACTCAACTTAAAAAAGAATTTCCTCACCTAGACATTTTTAAGATGTCCCAATTGACTTTCTCAAAATGTCATCATCGGTAATTAATAATTATCTTCATATCTCAAAACTTTTTAATAACAATCTTAAATTTTTTTATAAGTATTTTTAATTTATAGATTTAATTTAAATCTATTTTTCCTAATAATTCTAACCTTCATATAGTCCTAACAGTAATTTACCAAAGGAGAAAAGTTAATTCTAATTTCCTAGTCCATAATTTTTTCCTTTATTTTCATGTTAATATCTAATTCTAAAGTAGCAAACTTGAACATATTATTTAATGAAAAAAAAGAAAAAAAAATAATTAACCTAAATAAAAAAATTCACAATTAATAAGACATATAAATATTACAAAGAAAACAAACTAATTAGATAAGTTAAACTGATTTAAACAAACTAAGTAAATAAATAAAAATATCAGTATTTCAAATAAATTGCCAACAGAAAGAAAAAATAAATGTGGGATCAAAAGCATTGATCTTCATGAATATGTACCTTGCAATAGTTGCTGGCAACAGACTCTTTTTTTCTTTTCTTTTTGACGTGTACCAATCCACGTTATACTCCTTAGCTTTCTTTATTTTTCTTTCCTTCAATGAACCAAGCCGTGTATGGCATGCACCAATCGCAAATTTTAAGCAGCAACGCAACAGTAGCAGGCGTAACAAGCAAGCAGCAGCGTTGTGCAGTAGTCGACGAAGATGACGACGGTGCAGCAACTTACAAATTGGTTGGACAGCAGCGGACACTATCAGGGAAGAGGCGAGGACGATGCAAACGAAGGACCTGGGCAGCGGTGCAAAATGGTTGGTGATGATGGTCTTCTGGTTTGACGCAAGGAAGAGATGATAATGTGGGTAGCTCGGGTAAGGATGATGACTGTGATGATGGTGGTGCAAGGTAGGGCGGCAGTGGTGTGCGATGGGCTGGATGTTGCAGGGAAGGGCTAGGCACAAGCCACGGTAGGGCAGCAATTGAGGTGAAGATGATGATGTTGTGGGTTGTGTCGGCGTTGGGAAGCAGGAGCAGTCTGTAACAGAAACGTGAACTTGCAGTAGACCGTGGATGAGATGTGGTTGTCCTTAGTATGGTGGAAACTTAGCAGTGATGATGATGGATGGTGAACCAAGGCTTGAAGAGGTTGGGACAACAAAGAGAAGGCTGCTCCGCCATGTAGACACCGAAATGTGCAGGAAGCTAAGTTGAAGATGATAAACCGTGGCTATCGAGTGGCTAAGAGCAGTAGCACCATTTTTTAGGGTCTTTTCCAAGGTTTTCTAGGGTTCTTTTTCTAGGTTTTTTTTTTCTAGGGTTTTCTTTCTTTTCTCCTCCCCTTTTGATCAACCGTGGCTCCCTCTTTTATATCCTTTTGTCATTATATTTTTTTAAAGGAAAATAAATCAAAGGCCCTTTATTGATTTTCTTTGACTTTCCCTTTTTTTCTTAATTTATTTCCATTTCATTTTTTTTATTTTTGGTAATCAATCTTCAGATTTTATTTCACTGTGATTATTTCTTTTATTATTGGCAACAATATCAACTTTAGTCAACTCTTGAAGATCTGAATTTTGCATGTGCTTCACATGAAATTTTCAAATTTGAAAATTTTAATTTTAGAGTTTGCATGGGATGCATGAGATTCCAACTTAAGATTTGACCAAAATTGATTTGTTTCTTTTTATCATTTTTTATTTTTTTTATTTTTTTTAATTTAGAGAAATTGTTCGGACAAAATTAGGTATCTACAATAACAACAATACTTTATTCTGATTAGAAAAATGTCTCAATAACAAATGAATATAAATGAAACAAACTCTCACTATACAAGCATATCATCAAAGTGAACCACACCCATACGAGCTACATGCTCATGAAACACCTTAGGTGGTACACACTTAGTAAGCGGATCCGCAATCATGGAGTTCATATTGATATATTCAATATATATCTGAAGACTCTGAACTCTCTCCTTAACAACAAGAAACTTGATGTCAATATGCTTTGACTTCGATGAGCTTCTGTTGTTCTTAGAGTATAATTCTGCGGCTTTATTATCACAATGAATCTTTAATGGCCTCTCAATACCATCAACAACGCATAACCCAGTGATAAAATTTTGCAACCATATTGCCTGGTTCGATGCCTCATAGCAAGCTATAAACGCTGCTTCCATGGTGGAAGAAGCTATGAGTGACTGTTTTACACTCTTCTAGGATACAGCTCTTCCAGCTAACATGAAAACATAACCAAAAGTGGATCTTCTGCTATCAAGGCAACCAGCAAAATTGGAGTTTGAATACCCAACAATCTCTAAATGATCTCACCTCCGATATGTGAGCATGTAATCTTTAGTTCTCTGTAAATACCTCATAACCCTCTTTACTGCTTTCCAATGATCCATTCCAGAGTTACTTAAATATCTGCCAAGCATTCCAACTATGTACACAATGTCCAAACGCGTACAAACTTGAGCATACATGAGACTTCCTACTGCTGAAGCATAAGGGATTTTTTGCATCTCTTCCTTTTCAATATTATTTCTTGGGCATTGAAGCAAACTGAATTTATCACACTTAGCAAAGGGCGTGTCTCCTGATGCACAATTTTTCATGTCAAATCTACTGAGCACCTTATCGATATAAGCCTTTTGTGATAAGCCAAGTATTCCTCGGGAACGATCTCGATGGATATGTATGCCTAACACAAAAGATGCATTCCCAAGATCTTTCATCTCAAATTTATTTGAAAGAAATCTCTTGGTTTCATGCAATAAGCCTATATCGCTACTTGCAAGCAGAATATCATCGACATATAACACCAAAAGAATAAACTTGCTTCCACTGATCTTGTGATAAATACATTGATCAATAGTGTTCTCCTTAAAACCAAAAGAGGTGATCACTTGATCAAATTTTCGATACCATTGACGGGATGCTTGCTTTAAACCATAGATGGATTTCTTTAATTTGCACACCAGATGTTTCGACTCATCTTACACAAAATTTTTCGGTTGCTCCATATAAATTGTTTCTTCAATGTCACCATTGAGAAACGCTGTCTTTACATCCATCTGATGTAGCTCCAAATCATAATGAGCTACAAGTGCCGTAATGATTCTAAAAGAGTCTTTCGATGAAAAGAGAGAAAAAGTCTCTATATAATCAATGCCTTCCGTTTGAGTGAAACCTTTGGCAACTAGACGTGCTTTATATCTTTCGATATTGCCTTTCGAATCCTTCTTGGTTTTGAAAATCCATTTACAACTAATCAATTTCGCTCCTTTAGGTAATTCGACAAGATCCCAAATGTCATTACCCTCCATTGATTTCATCTCATCTTTCATGGCCTCAATCCAGTTATGAGCGTGAACACTTTGTTTGGCTTCACTAAAAGAAAAAATTCCACGAAAATCACCAAAAATTTTAAAATAATAAATATGGTGGACTGGAAAAATTGGTGGCCAAACGGCCAGGGGAAGGCGGCGCGTGTATGTCACATGCCACCCTTTGCGCATGTGGGAGAGATCCCAATCGGGATTCTCCTTCTTCCTACAACCGGGTCGGGTCGACTTGGCTGTAACTTGGAACAAACCCAACGGGTCTGTTCATGCTTTCTTCTTGATTTTACCATTATTTTAAGTGATTTCTCACAAAATTAAACACATAATCATGTAATTAACACTTTATTTTACAAAACCTAAGCCAAAAAACGGATCAAAACAACAAAATTTGTGACAAATTTGATCAACAAAGATTCAAGAAAACTTCATTAAAACTCTTACCCTTTTTTCTTGATTTCTTTCAACCAAAACAAAAAATATACCGAAATTGTGACTTTGATTCAACCATATAAGTCACAAGAAACAATTATCCTTAATCAATTTGAATTAAAACACATAAAATATTGTTGTTTTGGTTCATTTTTAATTCGGGATTTATAAAATTTAAAGATAAAATTACTTTAATCATGAAACAAAATTCCAAAATATTGTTCATATGATTTTAATGCTTATTCTATTAGGAATAAAAGCCCTAATATTTTACACAAAAAATTTTAATTCTTAATGATCAAACATGAACAGGCTCTTGATACCACTTGTAGGAAAATTCATATAGATAAATTCACACAGGATCTCATGTTCAATCATCAAGAAAAGATTAATACGGAAGCGTACATGAATCCATTGGAATTGATTTCTTGAGGTTAGAGTCTTCCACGTCTAAACCTTTTGAGAGAATCTGTATCTCTCAACGATGGGATTTGATTGTAAGAATTATATTATGTTTAGACTGGGGACCATAACCTATTTATACTTGAAGTATATTTTATTTTATTTTGGCCCATCATGAAAATAAAATAAAGTAAAATATGGGATCTCTACGCATTGCAAAGCCCATACTGATTTGAGATGTTCTAAAGTCCAATAACTTAAACTTTATTTGATCACTTTTAAGTGGACTAAATAGATAGCTGTAATGTATAATTAATTGACATATGTAGGCCCACTAAATAATTTCCCAACAAGGCTTACAAGCCGAACCTCGTATATCGTGTGTCCTTGTTGATTAATTTTTCTTGCATTTTATTTTTTGATGCATAGTCTTGATGAATTGTTTGCAGTCTATTTTAGTCCCGTTGCACTACATTTATATATGGCTCCAAGAAGGATGAAAAAGCAGCCAAAAATGGAGAACATGAAAGTGAGGGTCCAATTGAAGAGAGTGAAAGCAGAGATGCAAAAATAACAGATGATCAAAACTGCATAAGACAGGAACAAAGAGAAATAAAAGTAAGATTTGACGAGATTCAAAGAAACTGCCATAAACTCAAAGAAGAAACTGGAATTATTATGAAGCAAACAGAAAACATCCTTCTCAAATTCAAAATCCTGAATGCACGACAACTTCGAAACATCGTTCGGTTCGTTTCTCCAAGCCCTTTTCATTTTCAAGTGAACAACTAAAATTGCTTTATATCTTACTTTGTTTTGTTTTGGGCTTCTGGCAGCGAATTTGTTGCAAAGGAAAGAGCAAATGCAAGATCGACTGAAATCAGAAATGAAAATTCGTAGAAGAATCCCCAACCCCTAGAGTGCATGGGACCTCGTTTTTTACCTGTAAATTTTTCGACCATTGAAATGGATTTAGCAATGGGATTTTCGGTAGAATTTTTGAGCACCAAACGCGATTAAAAATTACAAGGCCCAAATCATATTTCCTTTACATTTCATGAACAAATAATCTAGCATTACATTTTATAAACTGATAACATGATAAATGTATAAATACATATAACAAACTAATCAAATAATGTAACAAAGTGAACCTGGAGGCACTTACATCCTTTTCTTAAACTTGTTTGTTTGCTTTTTTGTTTATTTTATGGAATTGAAGAAAATAATAATATCAAAAATTGATTCAGAGTTGAAAATTTCAAAGATTAAATCGGGAACATTTTTAAAATTTCAAACTTGAAATAATTGGATAAAGATTCTTGATCGGATCTGCTTCATCGGATTTTGAATTCAAATCCTCAATTAAAATAAAAACAAGATTATTTCATTTGGATGCAAATGGGGAGACATTCGATTAAGCACCAACCCTAAACCAGATGCTTGATCCCCACAACCATGCCCAGAATTCAACACAAGCCAGATTAACAGTTCATTTTTTCAGTCATTAACACCAGAAACTGAGCCTTATTCATCAATTAACAACGGAAACTAAGCATCATTCATCCAAATAACCTAGAAATCAAAGACATTGCACAAGGTAACCCAGTTTCGATTCTGCAATTCAGCTCAACCCAAAATTTGGTCGCAAACTGAGTTATCTCTTTTTGTGTTCTTTCTATAACTTTATAATAAAATCTACTTTTTGTAAAATATTTAGGGTATATTTGATTGTTAAAATTAAAAATTAGATCTAAAATTCAATTTTTCTTAATACCTTTTAATGAAAAATATAGTATTATGAATTTTTTTCTTGTTGAAATTTATGGATAAACAAAATCCAATATTTATATTCAAATAATTTTTATAAAGGCAGACGCGTGGCTTAAATGCGCATTAAATAGGTGAAGAATAAAATTATGAAAAAACACATGAAAGTGAGAAAAAGTTGCAGGAAATCCTTAATCCTCCGAGGTCACACATGCTCATGGCCATCCAATTTTCTCCCTAACTGTTCTTTCTGTTTCTGTTTTTGTTCTGTCCTGTTTTCCCTATAGCAACTTTACGAGAAAGATACACATGCTTACACACAAAAAAAAAACGGATTAATCTCATATCATTTATCACTTTTGATGTGAATAAGATTAATCTCAAACCGTAAAATAGATGAAGATACTTGTGCTAACGCAAAAAAAAAAACTTTATGAGAAAGATTGTAAAAAGTTGAGTCAAAGCCTAAAGGTGAATAAGAGCTTAAGTTTAAATAAAGCAAGCATTTTTAACTGACAAGTTAACAAATGTTTAGGTTAATTGTGACGAAGTTCCAAACAAAATTAATATCAAATCGTTAAAATGAATAAGAATATTTGTAGTTTACAAAAAAAAAAAAGATCTCAAGTTGTCCATCCTCGGACATCTTCCAATCATCAACCTTCCTTTTTGGAGCCAATATATCTCGCATGTAAAATCTTCCGTCTTGTAACCAAAAAAAAAAATCTTTCATCTGAAAATGAATTTCTTAATATACTTTCAAATGATTTATGTAATTAATTCGAGAAATTAGCATTTAACACATTTAATCTTTGAAACATTAATTTAATAGTAAGAAAGAGATTTTACATTTTTAAGTTTTTATGTTTAAAATTTTTTGTGTAAACTTAAATTTAGTTATTAAATCTAATTATATAATAATTTAATTAGTTGAATTACAAGTATAATTTAAATCTTAATATTTGCAATCTATTTTATTTTCATATTTTGATTTATAGAAAAATATTTATTTTCAAATTTTAACTTTTTTAATTGAAAAATGTGTGATTATTTGAACAGGATCAGTCTTTGATCAATCTTTTTATTTTCTTTGAAAATCATCAAGCTATTTTATTAGTGTTTTTTTGTTGTTAATAATGAGAAGGAGTCTTTGAAATTTTGAGATCTCATGTTTGAGTCTCATTAAATGTAATATTCAGTTATTGTTTTTTTTGTTACATTAGTTATTGTTTGTTATTATTATTATTATTTGAATTTACTAAATTATCTTATTATTGATTTGTTAATTGTAATATATTAATTATGATTATAACTTTGAATGAAAATAACATGCAAAAAAACCTTCTTGGGCTTCAATCAATTGCCATGACTCTGCCGTCCTCATCGTTGTTTTTGATTCCCAAACCCAAGACTGAAAACTGAAAAATTCGTCTTCCATTCCTAGCTAATAGCTATCCCCAGATTGGGACTCCTATTAATAGGAACACCCACAGCATTTTCTCTTCGTAACTACTTCCAGACATTACATATTTAGTGTTTGGGTCCACATGTCGGAAAAGAATTAGAGTTTGTATATTGACTTGCAAACGTTGACCACAACTTTCTTTTCTTAAACATCCAAGATTATTATCGAAACTAAATTTAAATGATCAACAATTCTTAAGCTGTTAACTTTTTTTTATGCAAATGCAAAGTATTTCGTATATAAACAAATAAATTGAATGAAAAGTTACTTTAAAGAAACAAAAATTGTATATATTTTTAACAAAAATTAAAAAAATTATTATTTAACGGCTGCAATTAATTTTGACATAAAATTTTTTCGATTCCAAACGATGAACATGAAAAATCAAATTTTGAGACGAGTGCAAGACAAGCGGTCAAGCAAAGCAATAGACTAAACCCTTCCCTTCTAGTCTGACTACTAGCGCCGCAAATTGCAATGAAACTCTGCTGTAGGCCAGATGGTCCTCGATTTAATAGGGCCGCTTCACCTCTCAAGTCCAGAGTTTTTTCGGCCACTACATCCTATTTGACAACAAAAAAATCAAATCAAAGCCCAGTATCCAGTGAAGAAGATATTTCGTGGGTAGACTCTTAAGTCCATCTTTAATCGAGCGATTACAGCTGGAAGCCGCCCGATTCCTGATCCGACGCCCGATTCCCAGACGGGAGGATGTTGATCTGTATATATGTATATGTGTAAGTGTATATATATATATATATATATATATATATATATATATATATATATATATATATACTTACGCGATATTACGAGTCTATTTTTATTTTATAATTTTTAAAGTTAGTAAAATTGATTATTAGATAAAAATTGTTGATCATAAGAAATATTTAATTCCTTCATATTGTTTAGTATAAGAAAGAAACATGTTTATTAAGGAAAGAGTTTATATATCAAACAAAATGTCCAAAAATATTTTTTTGAGAAATTTGGATCAACTTGGATTAAAGAAAAACACACACTACTTAAGTTGAATAATATGACAAATAGATAATTTGCGCTAAAAACAAATAAATTAAAAAAATGATACAACAAATAAAAAGTATAAGTACCAAAAATATATATACGGCACAATTGTTCAAACAATTTAACAATGAGGTAAGAAAAATTAGTTAAGAATGTTTTGTTTATATTATAAATCAAGTGTAAGATTTTAAACTCATCTATAAGTATTTTTATTTTAAGAATAATTAATTAAACTATTTATATTTACTCTAAAGTACAATATGTAAAGTAAAAGTATTTTTTTTAAGAAAAATTAGAGGTAAAAAACTCATTTCATATAATAATTTTCATTTGAAAGTAAAATATATGCGTGTAGAAGAAGTAAATAGATAAAAATATAAAGTAATACTACAAAACAATAATAGAATACTGAATTAAAAAGAGTTAAAGAGTAATGTAAATTAAAAAGAGTTAAAAGAGTAATGTAAAAATATGTTGAGGACTTAACTAAAAAAATGTTGTTGAGAAAAATATAAAAGGACTTAACTAAAAAAAAATTCCTTGAGAAAAAAAAAACAAAAGGACTTAAGTGAAGAAACAAAAGTTGTTGAGTGAAAACAAATAAAAAGACATTTGTCAAGTTTAGGGAGAGGAAGAGACAAAAATAGTACATACTAAACACAAACCCGTGCAAATGCTGCGGGTCTATTTTTATTTTGCAAATTTTAAAATTAGTAAAATTGATTATTAGATAAAAGTTATTGGTCAAAAAAATAATTTTTTTAGAAAATTGTATTAGCTTGAATAAAAATACACAATATTTAAGCTAAATAGTATGACAAACAAATAATCTGTTCTAGAAACAAACAAATTAAGATAATGATGCAATAACAATAGAAAGTAAAAGCACCAAAATATATATACGGCACAGTGGTTCAGACAATTTAACGAAAAAATAAAAAAAATTTAGCTAAGAATGTTTTGTTCATATTATTAATCAAGTGTAAGGTTTTAAACTCATCTATAAGCATTTTTATTTTAAGAATAACTAATTGAACTATTTATATTTATTACAAAGTACAATATGCAAAGTAAAAGTGTTTTTTTCTGAAAAAGTTAGAGGTAAAAACCCTTTCATATAATAATTTTTATTCGAAAGTAAAATATATGAAAGTAGAAGAAGCAAATAGATAAAAATATAAAGTAATACCATAAAATAATAATTGAGGACTGGATTAAAAAAAGTTAAAGAGCCATAAAAAATACATTAAGGATTTAACTAAAAAAATTGTTAAAAAAAATTATTGAGAAAACAAAATAAAAGGACCTAAGTAAAAAAAAAATTGTTGAGGGTAAAAAAATAAAATAACAAGTGTCACTCAAAGGACAATGAAGAGACATATATATATATATATATACAAGCATTAGACCCGCACTTCGTTGCGGGTATGTAAAATAGTAGTAATGTAATAATTGAAGATATATCATGATATATATATATATATATATGTGGGTATGTATATATAGGAACATTAGTGTTTGCATATATATTGTTTTCATAGTTTAAAAATTATTGAATAAATATTTATTTAAATCTTTTTAAAATTTTATTGTTAATATATATAATATTAAAATATTTATATTTTATTAATTATTATATTAAATATGTAAAATTTAATACTTTATAAATAACATAATTGAAATGCATTTGCAAGTGTAAATTATATGAATTTTTTTAATATGTAACTTATGGCTATTAGCAAATATTATTAAATTATTAAGTTTTGGTTATATGTCAATTAAACAATTTCTTTGAAGATTGCTTTTGTATTTTCAAAACTCATTATCATGATTAATAAATATTAATAAAAATATTTTTAAAATTTCACGTGGTAGGCGAAGAACTCATTGTATGGTAGTTTTAGTTGGCAAACTCTCCTAGTTATCCTTAAGAAAATTGCAAAAATAGCTAGTTTATATAAGTTGGAATAGATTTAATTTTAAAAAAAAATCAGATTTTAGAAAAATTAGATATAAATTTTTTAATTTAAAAAAGAAATCTAAATAAATTTTTTGTGTTATTAGATTTTATTATTTTCTCGATTAAAAATTTAATTTATAGATAAGTAAATCTTATTTTTATTTTTATACTTTTTTATTTTTCATAATTTGGTATTTATTGTTGATTTTGATTATTTTGGAACCGATTTTTTTATTGAGATTTACATTCTAGATTTTGCTGACAATATGATCTTTTGGTAAGATTTTAAAAAGCTTTTATTTCCTTGTTTTTTACTTTTTTCAATTTATTTTATCAATTTGATAATGGATTAGTATTATTATCTTTATCTTTTTTAAAAAATTTAAAATAATTGTGTCATGCTTTGATTTCTTCTTCGGCAATAATACTACATTGGATATAGATTAAAAATTAAAAAATAAAAATAGGTCAAAGGTTTAATTTATTTGAAAGAATAAAATCATTGTTGCAAAAATAAAATATATGCTCAAAATTATAAAACCAGCAACAATAAATAGATATAAATTAAAAATAAAAATAAATTGGAGGACTTAACTAAAAAAAATTTAGGTAAAATTAGGTTGAGTAAATTTAAGAATGTGATTACCGGTCAAGGAAGGGAATAAAATAACTAAAGAGATTAAAAAAAAAAGAAAACAAATTATAGGAGAAAAAGGGAATGTAAAAAAAAATAAACAAAAAGCCAAAAAAAAGGTGGAGCCAGTAGCTATTTGACAAAAAGCAAAAACTGAGAAATGAGTTACTGTTTCAATGGGCAAAAAAGTTTCCAGCAATTTGAATTTGTATGGACAACATATGCAACAGGAAAAAGTTAAAAAATAAAACATAAAAAGTGGAAGTAGGCGACGTGGCTCTCTAAGAGAATAGTAAGGGAGACAAAAATATATATAGGTATAGATATATGTATGTATATATATATATGTCTCCCTCAATCCTCATTTCATTTGTTTTTCTCTGGTTATTCGCGCCGACATCATGACTTGACTTGCTAGAAACATTTCTTTTTGATTTTAAAATAATCAACATTCTTCTTGATTTTCGCTATAATGACGCGGTTAGCTAGGGTATAAATCGTCCGTGCTTGTGGCATTTTAGGCTTCAGCAATCAAGATCACATCTCAATCTCTGTTTTAGTTTATATATGGCTCCAAGAAGGATGAAAAAGCAGCCAAAAATGGAGAAGAGCATGAAAGTGAGGGTCCAATTCAAGAGACTGAAAGCAAAGATGCAAAAAATAACAGATGATCAAAACTGCATAAGACAGGAACAAGGGGAAATAAGAGTAAGATTTGAAGAGATTGAAAGGCAGTGCCATGAACTCAAGGAGGAAATTGAAATTATCATGAAGCAAACAGAAAAAATGCTTCTCAAGTTCAAAATCCTGAAAGCACGACAACTTCGAAACATCCTTCGGTTCGTTTCTCCAAACCCCTTTTCATTTTCAAGTGAAAACTAACATTGCTTTATATCTTACTTTGTTTTTTTTTTTTGGGCTTCTGACAGTGAATTTGTTGCAAAGGAAAGAGCAAATGCAAGATCGGCTGAAATCAGAAATGAAAATCCATAGAAGACCCACCAACCGCTAGAGTGCTTGAGACCTCGTTTTTTAGACCTGTAAATTTTTCGACCATTCAAATGGATTTAGTAATGGGAATTTCGGTAGAATTTTTGAGCACCAAACGCTATTAAAAATTACAAAGCCCAAATCATATTTTCTTTACATTTCACGAACAAATAATCTAATATTACATTTTATAAAATGATAACATAATAAATTGATAAATATAAATAACAAATTAATCAAATAATATAACAAAGTGAACCTGGTGGCACTTATATCCTTTACTTAAAAACTTGTTTGTTTGCTTTTTTGCTTATTTTACGAAAATAATTGCAGAAATAATAATATCAGAAATTGATTCAGAGTTGAAAATTTCAAAGATTAAATCGGGAACATTTTTAAAAATTTCAAACTTGAAATAATTGGATAAAGATTCTTGATCGGATCTGCTTCATCCGATTTTGAATTCAAATCCTCAATTTAAATAAAAACAATTTTATTTCATTTGGATGCAAATGGGGAGACATTCGTTTAAGCACAAACCCTAAACCAGATGCTTGATCCCCACAACCATCCCCAGAATTCAACACAAGCCAGATTAACAGTTCATTTTTTCAGTCATTAACACCAGAAACTGAGCCTTATTCATCAATTAACACCAGAAACTAAGCATCATTCATCCGAATAACCTAGAAATCAAAGACATTGCACGAGGAAAACCAGTTTCGATTCTGCAATTCAGCTCAACCCAAAATTTGGTCGCAAACTGAGTTCATCCCCTGTCCAAGAAATCAAACAACTCAGCCTCCAAATCAAACCCAAATCACCGAACCCTATTTCAGTCACAAACCCAAATCACTGAACCCCATTTCAGCCAAAAGCCCAGAAAACACCGTACCCCATTTCAGCCAAAAACCTAGAAAACACCAAAATTCAATTAAGAAATTAACGAACAATAATCAAACCAAAAACAAAGGGGAGGTGAACTAGTTTCGATTTTCAAAAAGGAAAGCTCTAGGTTTTCATCAGAAGAGGGTAAAGAAGGCAATTTGGTGAAGAAGATAGGCAGAAGAAAGGGAGAACGGTGGACGACCGGAGAGGGCAGCACCGTCGTTGCTTGTTTCGGTTCTGAAGCGTGGGTTGAAAGAACAAGAAAAAGTGGGTTTGGATTTCCGGGTAAAACAACAAAAATAAAAAAAAAGGACGAGAAAGAAAAGAAGGATAGGATCCGATCAGGGAGGCTAGATCAACCACCAGCAGGGTTACAAAAGTTCTGCCTCCAGCGTTAGTCGTTCTAGAGTCCAGACTAGAGCCGGTTACGAGTAGGACCGGGTCGGTTCCGGACCGGTTTTTATCGGTTCCGACCTTAATCATAAGAAAATCAGTCCGAACCGGTATCAAACCAGTCCGGTTCGGATCGGTTTTATTTGTTATAAGAGGCGAATCGGCCCGGTTCGTTGGACCGGTTCGCCTCAAAATCGGACCGAACCAGTTTAAACCGATTCGGTCCATTTTTTTTTCTTTTTAGAATTTTATTTTTAAAATTTTATATTAATTTATTTTAATATATATTAATATATTTTAATAATTTAATCTAATAAATTTATTTTTATAATAAATAATGTTAATAGTTTAATTTAACAATAATTTATTAGAAAGTTATATTATAATTTATTTAATTAATGTAAAAATAAACTATTATAAAATTATCTAATAAAATTATTGTTATAATAAATTAAATTTATATTATGAATATAATATTATGATAAAATAATATTTGATTCAAAATACAAATAATGATATTATGAATATTATTATTATATTCATTTTGCATATCTTTATTTATATTCATTTATTATATTCATTTTGCATTTAAAATAATTTATTATATTTGAAATATCATTTACTTAATATTTATTCATTTATTTATTTATTCATTTATTTAATATGTTTTAAAATATTAATTCATTTTGTATTTTAAATATTTATTTATTTTAAACATAGATAAGTATAACATTAATTAATTTGGTATGTAATAATAATAATAATAATAATAATAATAATAATAATAATAATAATAATAATAATAATAATAATAATAACAACAACAACAACAACAACAAAGGAGAAAAAGGAGAGAGTAGGAGACCAAAGATTTTTTACGTGGAAAACCCTTTCAAAAGTTAGAAGGGTAAAAACCACGGGACCGTAGTCCATAAAAATATTCACTATGACTAAACTTATTTACAATTTTACATACAATTTACAAAAAAAAGATTATTCTCCACTCTTCATAATTTATACGTATTGCCTTGGAAATTTCTTCCTCCTCTTCTGAATTATGATCAGCAAATTCATTGGCCATTCCAAGTTCGACATTGCGCGATTCCGCATCAAACCAATCTTTAAGGCATGTTAACATGCACAATGAATCCGGATTAAGAGTGGTTCGATGGTCTCCAATAATTCTTCCACACGTCGAGAATGCGGATTCCGAAGCAACAGAAGAAACTTGCACCGCAAAAACATATCGGGCCATGGAAGCTAAAACTGGAAATTGTTTTTGGTTTTCTTTCCACCATTGGAGAAGATCAAAGTTATCATCTACAGAAAAATCTTGACTTAAGAAAAATCCTAACTCATTGAAGCTAGAACTTCGTCGAGTTGTTGATCCCGATCCCGATCCGCTCGCTTTTCCTTTTAGCTTCATTCTTTTCTTTGCTGCTTCCTTAATTGCGTTTAAAATTCCTTTTCCTTTTTTGCTACTTTCGGTTTCTTCGTATGAATCTTCTTCTTCTCGATTAAAGTTGAATTGCTCCCTTTCTGTTTCATAAACATTAAACAATTCTCGAAAAAGATTGTTAATTGAGGACTTTTGATCCTCAATAGAATCAAGACCAAGAAATTATTTATAACAATCAAAAAAAGTTTCTATATTTACCTCACCTTGACTAGGATCTAATAAAGTTGCAATACAATAAATAGGAGGAATTATTTCCCAATATTTTTTAAATTTTTCCTCCATATCATATACAAAAGAACTTAAAGTTTCATGATTCCTAAATTTTACAAATTTATCAAACATTGTGTAGATAATAGGAACAAAATACGGTGTAGTTGGATAAATTTGAGTTGAAAATCTTTTGGTTGCATCTTTAAAAGTAGATAATAAATCAACACAATATTCAATAAAAGTCCAATCATCTTCAAAAAGTACTAATTGTGTGCTATTTGTATAATTGTTATAAAAATGAGTAACAAGTTCTTTATAAAGTAAAATAGAAGAAAGCAAACGATGAAGTGAATTTCATCTTGTTTCCACGGGAAGTGGAAATGCTTTAACAGGTATATTATTTGTTATACAAATTTGCTTCCATTCACGTTTATTACTTGGTGTGCGAATCCATTTTGCTAAAATTTTAATTTTATCAATTGGACCTATGCCAGTACCAGTACCACTAGAACTAAAACCACTTTGAACACATAAATTTATAATATGACATGCACATCTTGCATGAAAAAATATGCCTTGCATAACAGGGTTTAAACTTTTAATTAAATGAGGAATAGCTGCAGTATTACTCGAAGCATTATCAAAAGTAATAGCAAAAACTTTATTATTTTCTAGTCCATTTACAAACTTTAGTAATATATTTATGAATAGTATATGAATTATGTGCTTCTTCTATTACATCTAAAGATAAAATTCGTTTTTGCATGGACCAATCTTCATCTATCCAATGACAAGTTATAACAAGATAACTTATACCATTAGTACTAGTCCATATATCACTAGTTAAACTAACCCTAGATGAAATATTACTAAGTTTATCAATTAAAGCTTGTCTATATTCTTTAAACATATCCATGCAATCTCTTTTTAATGTATGTCTAGAAATAGATTTTTATGCGGGTTGTAAATAGTTACAAACAAATTCTAAATATCCTGATTTTTCACAAATTGTAAATGGTTGTTCAGTCCTAATTACAAATCTAACTAAACCACGTCTAGCTTGAACATTATCAAAAATAAAATTTTTTCCACCATCACGTGTATTAATTTGAGATTGTTTACCTTCTAAAATTTCATCTTCTTCGGCATCAAGATTAATTTTATGTGCAGTAATTAAATGTCTTTTATACGTACCTGTACCGCCAGCACCTCCACCGGACTTATAAGAGTAAACGCCTTGGCACAATTTACAGATAGCACAATATTTATTCGTCTCACCTTCTTTTGCTACAATATCGAAATACTCCCATACCCTGCTCGTTTTTTTTCGACTAAACTTTGGCCTTGATGATGTAGCAGCAGTGGTGGCAGCTGATGATTGTGTTTGAGCATGACCTCCATGTCGACCACGACCAACCGATGGCGCCGCCAAAGGAAGCTCCTCCTCCGGATGAATATCGGGTTCGATTTCATTAAATGATTCGTCACCCAAACTAGGAATTTCAGTGGAACCAAAAGGTCGAGAAACATAGCACGAATGACGAAAGAAATTTAACATTTTTATATTTTTTTTGAAAATAAATATATGTTAAAAATTAAAAAAATAGATGTATGATATATATAATATATTGGAATTTGAAAATTGAAACTTGAAAATTAAAAGTAAAATTTGCAAAATTATAAAATAAAAAGAAAAATGAAATTTATAAAGAAAATGATGATATTATAAATTTGGAATAAGGAATATATATAATATATTAGAATTTGAAAATTAAAAGTAAAATTTGTAAAATTATAAAATAAAAAGAAAAATGAAATTTAGAAAGGAAATGATGATATTATAAATTTGGAATAAGAGAATTTAAGTGAATTTGAGAGAGTTTGAGTGAATATTGAGAGAGTATGTGAGTGAAGAGAATAAGAGTAGATGAATATAGATAGTAGATTTGAGAGAGAACATAGAAGAAATGTAAATGAAAATAAAAGATTATAGAGGTATTTATAGGAAAAAATTAGAATAAAAAAATTAAAAAAATTAAAAAAAAAAAGGATTGATGGGCAACGGCCATTTATCAAACACAGTCACACAGAGCAGAGGCAGACTACACAGAGCAGAGGCAAGTCTGCCTCTGCTGTGCATACTGCAGTGCAATTGCACTTGCAGTTGCAGACTTGCAGTGTAACTGCAAGTCTGCAAGAGGCTTGGCTGCCACTGTGCGCAGTGGCAGCCAAGCCTTTTTTTTTTTTAATTTAATTAAAAAATAAAAAAATTTAAAAAAAAAAGATTGATTTGGCCGTTGCCCATCAAAGATTGCAGTTGCACTACAGTTGCACTGCAGTGCAACTGCAGTCATTATTTCTTTTTTTTTAATTTTTTTTAATCGGACCGGTTTGAACCGGTCCGGTTATGAGTCGGGCCCTTAACGGGCCCGGTCTTTAACGGTCCGGGCCCTTACCGGGCCCGGTTATAAAATATGAAAACCGGCCCAGCCCGGTAATATACCGGACTGGACCGGTTCCGAACTGGTACAGTACCGGTTCAGATTTTGGGCTGAATTGACCCGATCCGGTTGCGAACCGGGTCGGGTCAACCCAGCCCAATAAGCACATCTAGACCAGACTTTGTTTGGTTTAAGCAGTAAACTGATTGGTGCTTGGACCCGCCCCGGTTTTATCCAATTCTGATCCGAGTGGATCAGTCCAACAAACAAACCCGTTTCAGGTTGATATGGGCTTTTAGCCCAGTTTTGGTCAATTTTTTATCTGGTCATTTATTCATTAATTAATTAATTTTTTCTTTGATTATTTAGTTTAATAAATTTCATTTGGTTAATTTTATTATTTTGTTATTAAGTTAATTTTATTTAATTTTTATTACTGATTTGGTTAATTTTATTTGGGTAAATTTATTGAAACTGATTATATATTTTAGATTTAGGAGTAATTGTTTAGAAATATAAAAACATGAGGAATGTAAAATATAATTTAGAAAATTAAATTATACCTACACATAAACCTCCTTCAATGAGTTGTAAATTAAAATCATTAGTGAATGATTTAAACTTTTTATAAATAAATAATATACAGCAAATAAATATTATTCTGATGATTAAACTTCGATGACGTTTCGCCCAAGTAGTGTTCTTAATTTTTCAAGTGAGAAAATTCTCTTTGAAATTTGACTAATTTGATGAAAAATCTAAAAAGATGTTTCCAATATTCCATATTTCATATTCATAAAAAAAGGGGGAAAACAATAAAATAATAATAAATCAAAATAAATAAATAATAAAACTTGACATTTAAGAATATAGTCTGGGTAGAAAGAATTAAATGAATGTCATGAAACATTTAAATCAATCCAATGATAGAGTCTTTTTAAGAAAAGTGATTGATCTACGTTGAATGTTGTTAAGGTGAGTAAAATTTTTAAGTTGTTCAACTAATTCAATAGAAGATATTTAAATTTTTCCAATATTTAATTATTAAAACTAAAATATCAAAGGCAAATTTAAGATAAACTAATTGAAACCCACATTTAAAAGAACATTATACAAGTGTTAATCTTTCTCCACACATAAATGGAATTCGAAGCCCAATATTTTAAATATAAATCAGTCCTTAAATTAATTAGGTGACTGATCATATTTAGTAAAAAAGATTAATATCGACTCCCTCATTTTAAATCTAACAACTAGGATCTAGGTTTTAATTTTGTTAAGACGGTATACCTTCAATTTGCGAAGATTATTGTTATTGATTTTTTTTTTTTCGATTTTGATGGATTTCAAGATGGAAAACAATGATAAAAAATTGTTCAAAAACGTGCTGTAAAATGTAAATATCATTTTATTTAGGTTTGTTTCAGTTGTCCTATCAATTGTGATATACAATAAATGTTAAATATATAATAGTTCAAAGATATAATAAAATTGTGTTTGATCACTTTTTGCACTTGTATAATAAAGCACTAAATATCTTAACTAGTGATAAAATTATATTTTTTAATCATTTTTTTTGTAATAAATGATGTTTAATATAGTCTCTTTTCTATTTAAAAAAAGAGAAAAATAGAATTTTTTTATGTATTAAAAATAAATTTTAAAATCTCTGTTTATAAAAATTCAATCGAAGTGTTATAAAAGTGTTGTGATACTTCAATTATATTATTTAATCCAATCAATTTATCTTTTCAATAAATGGCACCCCTTGCATCAAAAAAAAAATTAAATGGCACCCTTTTCAACCTCATAAATATAGGTTTGAACACCTATTTCATATGATTTGAACTGTTCTAAACCAATTTTGGACTCGTCCCTTCCTTGTATTATAAATTTTGGTCCCTTTCATCATCCTCTATTTTCCTTTTTATTTTTTTTGAAATATCTATTTTTTCTACTTAATTAAATTAATCATCTTCTTATTAATGAGATAGCATCAAAGCTCTAAATAATTCTGCATTTTTTTAAAAATTATACTTTCAAATATAAAGTAAGTTTTCTCATTTTAAAGTTCTTTTGAGTTTAATTAACACGATCCTTTTAAAAAATATATATTAGGGAATAAGGTATAGATTTAATATTTTACTTATATAAGTGTTTTAAATTTATCATTAATTTTCAATTGATGCAAATTTATTATATTTTTATTTTTAAAACAAATTTACCATAATATTTTTAATTTGAAGTAAATTTGGTTCAAATATAACAATTAGAAAATAGTTTACAGAATATTTCACTAAATTTTATTTTATAATTCAAAAAACTTGAAAATGACATGAAGAGAAAAAAATATCAATGCCTATTAAAAAGCCATGATGTAATTTTTTATAAAAAATGTCATTATAAAATAATAAAATAAATTAAAAAATAAATCATGTGATATTAGAATTTAGTAAAAACAAATATCACGACAAAAAATAATAAAAACAATATTTTAGTTTCATAATTTTACTTTTCAAATCATATCATTTTCAAAATTGTTTTTTGAATTGTAAACAAATAATTAACAAAATAGTTTACTAAATATTTTCTAATTGCTTTAAATTTAAAAGACAATTGTTGAGATTAATTAAGCTAAGAAGGAGGAAAAAATAGTATTTTTTTTTCATGAAATATTTATAACCTGCTGCAGTTCCACGCATGCATCCTTGCTTATATTATCAAAATTTAATATAATAATAAGATATTATAAGCTTAAAAAAAATGGATTTATATATGATGCACTGACAGTGTATAGTTTTTATACACTATCAATGCATCAAAATGTTGACACCTCATCAATAGGCCCTTTTGAGCAAATTAAAAAAATTTATTTATATTTACTTTTAATGGTTTGGCATATTTTTTAATTTACCAATTGATGAGGTATCAACCTCTGATGTATTGACAATATATAAAAACTATACACTGTCAATGCATCATATACAAATCTTAAAAAAATTAGTAAAGGTTATTTATGGACGATACGCTTCGTATATCCACAAATGACCATTGACCACATATAGTCATTTTATTTTATTGGTGAGTAGGCTTAATATTTTAATGTTCAATACAATTGAATTAGAAGCAACTGCAAAGAGTCATAAAGCATTGCATATTATTAAAATATTTTACTAAATATTTTGTGAAAGTTAATATTGCTTAAAATACTAAAAAAAGTTCATGAACTATTCTATTATTTTTAAATAAGTTTTTATATTTTTATTGTATTTAAATAAGCTTTATCCTTTGAAATCATCCATTCTATGCTCTCTTATTGCATATAAAAACGCTTATTTAAGTACAAATTAAAAGTTAAAAGCCTATTTGAGTATTTTTTTTATCTTTATTATCAAATACCCATACAAAAATGAAAAAAGTTTAACAGCCAAATATATCATCAATTTTTTGTAAAAAATTGAAAATAAGCCATCAACCTTTAATTTTACAGTATAAATCATAACTTTTTAAAATAATGTAATTAAATCCAAGTAAATTACAAATTTTTGCAGTAAAAATGAAAAAATTGAGAGCTTATAAGACTTTAACCTCTTATTTATTTTACTTAATTGCACTATTTTAAAAGGTTGAGGATTTATTTATAGTAAAAATAAAAGTTTATGGATTTTTACAATAAAAATTAAAGGTTTAGGGCTTATATTTATATTATGCAAAAAGTTGATGGTATATTTAGAAATTAAGCTAAAATAAATAAATAAATAAAAATTTAGAGGATAAGAAAAATGAAAATATAAAAAAATATAATATTTCTTTCCATGCGCGTGTTTGGTAAGAAAGATGAAAAAATAAATGAAAAACATATATTTTTTCTTATTATTTGGTAGAGCTGAAAAAATGAGAAAAAAATACAAATAAAGTAATTACGGATAATTTAATATTTTCACCTAATTTACTATTTTCTTTTTTATTTAATTTGGACATATTGTATTTTGTGAAAGGAAAAGAAAACACTCATCCCCTCCATTATCTTCATTTTTATTTTTTGTTATACCAAATATCTAAAAATTCATTTTTCTTTTACATTTTCATCAGTCACTTTTCAATTATATCAAATACAGCCTTAATGCAAATCAATAGTTAATAACTTATTTAGATGAAATAAAAACATAAAAATGTATTTAATTAAAAATAATAAAATGATAAAATTTAAAATCGATAGCTTATTTCTTAAGTTGTCCTTTTTGACTATGCAAATGATATATATACATATATATATATATATATATATAGAGTAAGGATCCACTTACACATGTGTAAAACAAATTTGTTTTATACAGTTTTATATCTTCATATAGGATTAATATTTTTGCAAACCAACTGTTGGATTTAACAACCTACTCATATTTATTACGTATGTAAATTTTTGAATCAATCTGTTATTTCTATCATTTTAATCGAGAATAGTATTTTTTTCAATATATATATCAACGGTTGAAATTTTATTTTATGATATAGATAGTTAGACGTATTCGATTAATTTGAAATTTGGCATACATGATCTATGTGAATAGAACATAAAATTCAACTGTCGATTAAAAAATTATAAATCATATAAAAAAATATGAAAGTGTGTAAAACTAAATTTGTTTTACACATGTGTAACTGGATATCTCCTCGTATATATATTACACACAAAAATTGAATGACCAATGCCGGTGTGTATAATGTGATCAGTGTGTATATGTATATGTATTGATCTTCCTCATTTCATTTGCCTTTCTCCGAACCTTCTCAATAGCTTCTTTGATATTCAACATCATGATTTGGTTGCGACAAACATTTAATTTTTTTTAATTTTCCTCCTCACTCATTGCATTTGTTTCTCTATGATTCTTCGCTGTAATTCCCTCTTGATTTTCACAATAGTAAGTAAGCTGTACTACGAAATTTCCAAATAGGAGGTGTATATTGCAAAAACAAAAATTTTTCTCTTTATCCTAAATATGTCAGCATTTTTTTTGAAGTGTAGAACGAACGCTTTACTTGTCAGATCGAGTAGATAAAAAATGAAAAGGTAAACAATTGAAGAGGAAAAAAGTGACACAAAGAAAATATATATATATTTTTTTTATTGATATATTTGATAGAAAATAAAATATATGATTGACCTAATTTATGAAAAAAATTATTTACAGTAAAACAGAAATCAAACACTTGGCTCTTAAAATATTAACTTAAGCGTCAAAAATATTTGAGTTTTTTAATGAAGTTTATAAATCAATGTTTTTTTTATTAAGAAGTGATAGTTTTAATAACATGTATTTAGTATTTTTTTTTTACATTTTCAATTTATTCTTCAATAATTCACAAAATTAAAAAAAGAATTATATTCTTTCACATTAATTTATTTATTTTGTTCTATTTTTATATTAATTTAATTTTTATTTTAGTTAGCAAACATATTATTTTATTTTATTTATTTGTTTCGCTTTAAAATTTGTCATTTAATTTAATAAAGTTTATTATTTTATATTTTATTTATTAAAAACATATAAGAACTCTTTTTTTTTGAGAATGAACGCACCACTTAACAAAATCATGATTATAAGAATGAACGCACCACCTAACAAAATCATGGTTAGAAACATATATATCTAATTTATTTTTTTATCATTTACAGTATAATAGAAAAAATCTTTTTATTTATTTATTTTTCTACTCACTCTTGTTAATTATTCCACTTTTTCACCATACCAAAAACACTCCAAAAGTTTATATTTTCAAATAAGTATTTTTTTTAATTTAGAGGTTTATCTCTATTGCCAAGCCGAAAAAAAAATCTCATCAATTTATCATCAATAATTAGTGTTTTTCAATTAATTTTAATCATAATTGTTAAATCGAAATATCATCTTAGATTGAAATATTTGTTTTTTTTTTTATAGAAGATTGAAATATTTGTTAATTGAATATCGAATACTCTATCATATTAATTTTAAAATTAATAATAAATAAAATATTATATTATACATAGGAAATAAATAAAAATAAAATATTATATACTAATAAAATTAATTGAATACGTGACAAATAATTTTCCGTATGCAGTTGCAACTCCTAAACGGCTAAACCGACTTTGGCCCAAAAAAAACGGCTAAACCGACTTTGGTCTAAGCACGAAATTACCCGCCGCGTTCAGGTGAAGACCCAAAGTCTAAACGATTGATTTCGGCTACGGCGTCGAGGGGCGAGAGAGTACGCAACCCGGCAACCGTACGTGCTCATCTCGCGTCACAACTTTAAAATCTCAACTATAACCCTGACTTTTGTTTTCTCCGTCTCTCGCCCATGGTCATGCGTTGTTATATAAATAAACGCCCAATTTCCGTTTTTTGACAGCTCCCTCGTTTTCTTCTTTTTCAGTTCAGTTTGCAGTTCATTCGTCAGTTTCCCCAAATTCTAGCCCCAAAAAATCCAATCCAATCCAATCAACAACCTTAAAACCCTAAAATTCCCACGTTAAACTTTCTAAAAATCACCTTCCTAAACCCTAAATTCTTCTCTCTCTCTTTTTTTCTTTTATTTCCTTTTTCAATTATATAAAAAAAAGAAACCCCAAAATCCCCGAAGATTCGCAGTTCTTCATGGATTCAAACCCTGACTCCCTTTTGGGTTTCTCCTTTTTTGTATTTAGATTACAAAATCTTCACAATTCCCATAGATAAGAATTTTCTTTTCTTTTTTTAAATAGAAACCCTAAATATTTATTTATTTATTTATTTATTATTGTGATGGAGTCGAATCCAGTCGTTTTCGATATAAGCTCCGACGACGATGAGGCGACATCGGCTTGGGAGGTACCAAAAGGGGACGACTACGATTGGCTTTCGGAAGTTCTGGAAGCTGTTGATAAGGGATGGGATGATCTTGATGAGGTGGTGGTGGTCGGGGAGGTAAACCCTAATAAGAAATCAAAGTCATGTAACTCGTCGATCAGGAAGGTTGTTGATGAGAGTGATGATGATTGTATCGTTTTGGAAGGTGATCCGGAGAAGGCGTTGTCCAATGTTAATGATCCCCAAGAAGATTCCGATGAGTTGCTTATAGTCGGCCAAAAAGGGCAGGTAAATATGATTTTTTTAAATCACCTCTTTTTAAACATTTGTTGTAATTGTTTTCTTGTGATTTACGTTGATGGGGAGTTTTTTTTTCTTTTCAATGTTGCTAAAATTAGAACAAGCGGTTTCTATGTGGGTTCCAGTAGTCTCCAGTGAAATTTGTGATTGGTGTCTGTTAAGGGAAGGAAGATAAAAGCCCAAAATTTATTGATTCTTAATATAAATTGCCAAAATCATTATATCCTTGCATTGCGAAGGAAGGCTCTGTTTTGTGTTGAGTTTTAGGATTGGTTATTGTTGCAAAATGGTTGTTGAGGTTTCTGTTTGCTAAAATTGATTAATTTTTATTTGCTTTTTTTTTTAATATTTTTTGTGTGTTTTCTTGTGGTTCTAGATTTTTCTAGTAATATGTGTTCTAGCCCCAGCCAATTTGAATGTTCATATCGATTAGAGGTCTGGTATTCATTTTTTTTACTCTTTCAATCTGTTGAAACACATACTTTATGAGTTCGTCGGTATGTTGTGGTGTAATGGCAACTTGAACTGAGTGAGAATTGAGCCTTTGAAAAACTACTATCTTCTGGTGCGGTTAGAAAATGTACGTTAGTCCTTTCCTCTTGCGAGATTTAGATCACTAATTTTCGGAGGAAGATGAGATTTGAAGATCACTAGTTTTACCTGAAGGCAATTATTACAGGGTTGAATTTGCTTCAAGTGAAAATACTGCGTTGGACTAAAAAGACCTATCTTGTGCTCAGGTGATCCATGGTCTCTAGGGCATGGTATGTGTCGATTTGATTGATACTGATGTAGACCAAATGGTTCAATCCTGCTACTGTAATCTAAAAAGACTGAAAGTATTAATGAGGCTCAGAGTTTTCCATTGTGGGACATCTGGAAGCTGATATGATTGGGCATTTACATGCTGCTTGCTTAACTTCTTGTTCATATTTAAAGTTGAACCTATGCTTTTTCCTTTTGCTTTACACTATCAGGACTGTTATCTCATAAGCACCTTTTTTCTTATAGATTTCTCATTTTTCTTTTGATCTGTTGCAGATTGCATGCAGAGATTTCCCCCATCCACGGCATGATTGTGCTAAATTTCCTTTCAGTTCAACCTCACATGTACAGCACTGTGAACTGGTAAATATCTTCTCCCTTTTTTTTTTTTTAAAATTGCTTGGAACTTTTAATTTTGAGATGGTTGATTGCTGCACTATTTTGGAGCTAGGTGCTCTTAAATTTTGCATGCATTTCAAATGCAAACAATGAATTTCCTTTTGAAATTGCAGTGCCATTGCTTTGTCTGTGACACGCAAGCACCTTGTCGTAAATGGGGCTCAGGTATCTCTAGTATGGATCATTGTCATGCCAATAATAAAGAGGAGACGTGGAAGATTCTGCGGAAGAATTTCAGGCTTGGGAGCAATTTTCCCATGCCATTTGCAGAAGCTCCTCTCACTTCTCGCTCTACAGCAGTGCCCCAACTTAACCAAGCTTCACCTCGTGACATTATTCGGTTGACAACGCAAAATCAAGTTTCTAGGCTAAATTCAACTCGTGCTGCTGGGAACTGCATACCACAAAAAAATCATGTCCCAATGTCATCCATAATTCCTGCGTCGTCTTCCTCCACCAGATTTGGGATGCCATATAACCCAAGAGTGGGTAGCCAACGTGTTCTAACTAAAGGCACATTGCAGCCACGCTTAGGTTCGCAGCAGTTGCTAGGTGTGCATGATATCGTAATTCGAAAGGATCGAGGTATTAAGATTAGTAACATGGGCTCCCAATATCTCCCTTCCAACACAATGTCCAAAAGACTTGAGACTGAAGTTGCCTCTGCAATGAACTGCACTACATTTGCTCCATCAGAAAACGTTACATCTGCTCATGCATCACAGAATGAACAAAATCCTGCTTCAGTTACGCTATCAAATGAAAGGAATCTGAATCCAATTGGCTGGACAAATATTTGTTATGGCACAAACCTGGGAACATATACACATCAGAGCTCCTCACAGCCTAGTATGGACAGTGTCTTTACAAACTTAGCACCCTCCCAATCCTCAGCGTGCAGTCAGCCTGTTCCTCAGTCAAACATGCACCAAGATGCCAATCGCCCTCTGAATCAAAGTCAACTTGCAACAAATTATGGATTTTCAGATTTTGACTTCAATTGGGTCAACAACATCGGTCAAAACAATCAACAATCTTCTGTTGATTATTTACAGCCACAGTCTGCAGAGTCTACAAATGAGAAAGAACCATTCAAGGAGGTAAATGAGGGAGATAAATCATATATCAAAGAGCTTGAGAGATTCCTTCTTGATAACACATCCGGTCCTGAAAGCTCTCTTGTTGCAGAATTTAATCCACTGTCTGCTGATCATAACTCGTGTGATGCTGGTATGCTTTTCTTTGATATTGACACCTCTTGGGATCGTCTAACTCGTGCATAGGTGATTAGGATTGCTTGTGCATTCTATAGAAATAACTCTGGTCCTTTGTGCCATGTAAGAGAAGCAAGAGACAGGATACTGTTTCCTAGAATTTGTTTTGAAACTGTATTTTAGAAGCTTAGATAGTGTACAATTGTATAAAAAGCGGCAGGTTGTACAGAAACGTGTTGCTGTAACCCAATTTTCAATGTGTCTCAATGCGAAAACGTCAAATTATTGCAGGTAAATTTTGTTAGCAAATTTCGGTCATATTTTACAAACAATGTCTGGATTTCAATGTGTCACATGCTTTTCTTGATGTTTTTTCTACATGAGGAGGCTGGTTTGGTCTAAATAATGTTTTTCAATGTTGGAAGCAATTAAACTTGGGTGCTAACTTGCAAATCAGGTTGAAACTCAGCTCTTTTGGAATCCCATATAGGCTTGTTGAGTGGAAGACCGGTTCAAAATCATAGTGTGAAATCCACAGCAGTGCATGCAATGCAAGTTCAATTTACATGATGATTCAGTGACCACAAACAGCGACAAATTGTGTTATCTATTTTTAATGCTATCAGATCATAATTTAAGTGACTAATTTTCCTTTTCAGTTTTTTTATAAAGCTCTTTGCAAGGCATATGGATTGTCTCTAAAATGAATCGTGGCGCATCCATCTTGAAGCTTAAGAGGAGTTATGAGAAACTACAAGGAAATGTATTGAACTAATAGCACAATGGGACAACTTGGACGGCGTTTTCACGAGCCTCACCCGGCCAAAGTCTTTTAGTTTAAGTCACATAAGACAATTCATGCATTTAATTCGTATTTATTTACGTTAAATCGTATTTTTATAGAATAAAATATAGAAATTTTGTATTAATTCATTAAATATAAAATTTTTTTGTTTAATTTTTATTAAATTAAATTCATATAATTTTTTTTAATTTTAATTTGTATCTCATTTCTATTTTCGTTATAGTGTCGTGTTTAAGATTATGGCATCCAAGCCGATCGGGGGTTGGGGAGGTTTAACTATTAAAAGGAACGGGTTTAGCGATTCGGACTTTTTTTTAGGAAAGAAGAATTTCTCTTTACTCTTTCTTCTTCTCGTCCAAGGTCCAACCGTCTCTGTTCGTCTATACTTCTTCTCTACTTCTCCCTAGCTCTCAAACAGCAAGAGGGTGAAAGCAATAAAATGGCGCTATGGATGGAAACAGGCTCAGAACCCAAAACAGAAAGCGAGATCGCTGACCTCGAAGCCATTTCTGCGCTCAAAGAATCAACTGCTCTCGAACTCAAGGTTCCTCTTCTCCTAAAATCCTTAACTTCGAAATACTCAATCTTTTACTTCATTCTTTGTTTAAAATCATTCTTTGGAAATTTGGGTCTTCAGGAGAAAGGCAACGAGTTTGTGAAAAAGGGCAAAAAGCATTACCCTGAAGCCATCGACTGTTACACTAGAGCCATTAACCAGAAAGCTCTAAACGACCGAGAAACCTCCGTTTTATTCTCAAATAGAGCTCATGTAAATTTACTCCTTGGAAATTACCGCCGTGCTCTCTCTGACTCTCAAGAGGCCGTTAAACTCTCCCCTGCAAACGTTAAGGTACTACTTTCAGTTATTGTCGTTTTCAGTTTGGTGTTTCAGAAAAGGTTAACCTTTTTCAAGTTTTGGGTCACCTTTGGATATCTTTATTTAGGCGTATTACCGAGCTGCCAAAGCGTGTCTGTCGTTGCATTTGTTATCGGAGGCGAAATCGTATTGTGAAAGTGGAATTGAGAAAGACCCAAATAATGAGGAGTTAAAGAAACTGGCAAAGCGGATTGATTTGAAGAAGTTGGAGCAGGAACAGCGTGAAGCTCAAGTTTCTAAGGCGCTTGTGGAGGCTAAGGTTTATATAATTGGACTCTGCAAAAACCTCATTTCTAATTAAAATAAGAAACCGGAAGTGCTTTGGTTCTTATTTGCTTTTTGCTTGATTAGGACCTTGTTTCTGCTATTGAAGATAGAAGGTTGAAGCTTGGGAGGGCATTGTATAGAGAACTTACCGGATTAAGGAAGCCGTTATTGGATAGCAACGGAATTCTTCATTGGCCTGTTCTGCTACTCTATGCCGAGGTTATGTCCAGTGATTTCATAGAGGATTTCTGCGAAACTGACATGTTTTCAGTTCATCTTGATATCATATCCTTTTTGTTTTCTGCTTTAAAAATCAAAGTGCTTACTAATTTCACCTTATCATTTTAATATCTTCAGTTCTGTATGCCTTCTGTAAGTTTCTTTAACTCTCCTACATGTTTTCAGAAGGTTGTCCACCTTTACCATGGGACAAAGAAAACCACTATACCCGGGAGGCTATTGAACTCTACTATGAGGTAAGTCCTTTTTGCTAACAAACGAACAATTATGATGCATTTCAAGATTTAAGATATTGAATTGGACAAATTCCATCATAGCATGGTTACCATTAATTTCTTTTATTAGGTGCAAAATGGCTAATGGAATTTACGGTATGTCATTGGCAATTATATGGTAGTTTAGTAAAATGACTAGTTACCTACTTGTAGTAACTTTTCTTTGTAGGAGAGATTATACCAAGTAGCTATCTTAGCATACAGCTACTAGTCTAACATTAAAAATCATATGCTTCTAATTTCATTATGCTAAAGGAGCATTAGATCACTGTGGTTTGCTGGAGTCAAAGACATTGAGGCTGCTTCATAGCATAGCAGTCTTTGATGCTCATTTTCACTATCCTTGATTTTTGTCAGGCTGGTTCTGGGGTTTGTCTGTCCAAGGCCAAAATTCTCCATTTTCTCCTAGAAGGAACTGCAGCTTCTAATGTGGATATTGGAGAGGAAGAGAAGGATGCAGCTGATGGTTTTCCTTACAGCAGTTCTGCAGGTTGTATGCCTTCTAATTGACCTTTAACATAAAAATTTTCTCTGTCAGTTGCTATGTGTTGGTAGCATTCTGTTGCTAGAGTAAAATTGGTGAAGCATAGAGCCAGTATTTTCCTTTTTGAAATTATTTTAAATCTACTTGTTGCAGCCTCTGATAATCACCACCTTTTCATGTAACAATTGATGCAGTCTCTCTTCAATCCAAAGACTGAAAGATTTTCATCAAGTTTTATTTTTTAATATTTTCTGAAAATCCTATTACTATACCTGGAGGATTGACAACAATATGAGAGAATACCTCTTTGGTTATCATACATATATTTAAGTTGATGACTTAGTTTTTACTTTTTTTTTAATTAATTTTTCTTCTTATAGTGATTTATTCAGAGATGATTTGTTGAGAAGAGTTTAATAGTTAGCATAAAAGAGTGGCATCTCTTTGACGATAATGTCAGTGCCATTTTGCTACGGTTAAGAGTGGTACACTTTTGTTTACTTGACTGTACAATTTATGTTTGCACTCATTACTATAAATACAAGAATATCATGTATATTCCTTTTCATTTGAAATATGACCATGAAGCTATTTGGTTGCATTGCACTAATTTTCTATAGACCTGGATCGGCAATTGTATATAACCATGCTTGTGTGAACTCTGAATTCGCTGTGCTTACCAAGACGAATATGTTGAATATATCAATTCCCAGAAAATGGAATCAACCTTGCTTCCTAATTAATTTTGGTTAAACTATGCAATACCACATAATTTTTATCTGAAATTATAATGATTAATGTTCCAGGTTCATCCAAATGGGTCAAAGTGAATGAAAAAGGAACACTTTATGATGTGTTGAAAGAATCAAACTTCATTATCCCAATGATACCAGGTTTGTCTTTACTAAGCATTCTTTGCATTCATAATCCTTTCGTGAAAATATTTCCATCATCTTTCATTGAATCATCTCGTGTTATGTCCTTGTTGCAGTCTTTTACGTTGTTTCAAAAAGATCCAGCTTTTATCAGGATTTCAGAACTGGGAAATGGAGGCCTCCAGCGTAAATAGAATTTACACGCTAGACAACTAGCGTATGGTTTCTGTTGTATCTTGAAAGAGTTAAAAGTAAGAAATTTTTAGGTAATCCTATGTACGGTGGTCATGATGTTAATTGCGGAAGATGTTGCTTGAGCTCTGAAAATTAAGAAAGAGCTTCGAGTTTGCAAAGCCGTTGCAGTTGAAATCAGCAAAGACAAGTTTGTAAAGGGCTTTTCATGTATTTTTTAGTTGGTTCTAATAATAATAATAATAACAACATAATGATAAGATTAAAAAAAATCCTGTTTAAGGCTCAAACCGTCGAATAGATTTATTTTCTAATATTAATAAGATTACTTGGCATCATTTTCAGATAGCATAACTTAGATTTTAGAAAGTCCAAATTAAGTAAAAATATCTTTGGAGAAGTTATATAAACCAATAAAATATTCAAATTCATATTGCTTAAGGTAGCCCAAAAAAGAGTGAAATATAAGGCAGCTCAAAAAAGTTCGGGATATTTTTGGGGAAATAATTTCGGTATTTTTCTAGTTTCGGATCGATCACGAGTTTAGATTCTATTGGGTGTAGGTTATGTCGTGTTTGGGTACTGTTGGGTTTGGATTTTGTCTAGTTCAAGTAGTGTCAAGTTCGGGTTTTTTTAGGTTTTGAGTTTTTTCGTGTTCAAGCTTTTCGAGTTCGGTTTTCTTTCCAACTCAAATTTTTTAAGATTCAGGCCTTTGACTTTTTTAATCAATTTGAATTGATCCAAGTTTGTTCTCAGGCACCCAAGGGTTGTGTTGTGACTCAGGTGGCAACCCAGACTGAGTTTGTGATAAGAGCTTTCAGGTTCGACTCTCACTAAACACATCTTTGGGGAGGTGTGAAGAGCCTTAACTGTAACTAAACCCCGAACAGGATTAGTCTCAGGTCGTTAAAACGGATGAGGATACCTGTGGTCTACACCAAAAAAAGTTTGTCCTCAAGCAGGTTCGGGTAAGTTTTTAGGCTCGAATCAACTTTTGTCGGCTCTACTTTTACGGCTAATCTTCTTATCCTTTTAGTTTTTTTTTTAGGGTTATTCTTTTTTTATCTTTTGGTCTTTTTATGGTCATAATAATGATTTCCCTTTTATCTTGGGAATTAATTGTTAGATCAACTAAATTTTTTTATGTAATAATTAGAATACAAGAGATATTAAATACTTAATTACGCATACCTATTTGAGACAAATATCAACGAAAGCGAAAGCATAAATAAACATAATCATTAGGACTATGATTACGCAAATATTCCTCTTCTACTTCTCTCTTTAGAGTGGCTTTCAATGAACAAATACCAATACATTGAGAAATGAATAAGGGACTTAACCTTATTTTTCCGGTTGAACCTAATAGCCCCACCAAAAAATATTAAGTTTCAGGCCTGCACAACTATCACACTACATTGACCAATAAGATGCGCGAAAGCTCATACTTGTTGATCATGATTAACAATTGAGCTTACTTACATGTTTTCATATTAAAATTAAATTATATTAACTTATTTTATTAAAACTCAAAACTACCAATTAATAGTAGTCCACTAATTGAAAATTTCTAACATTAATTTCCATCATTTGCTTTATCTTTATCCCAAATTCTCGATTCATAATCTCGAACTAAAGATTGGAATTTTTTTTTATCTTTACAAAAGTTGACACGTAGAAAGAAAATGATTGTTTTAATTTTCTTTCTACTTTAGCATTTTCGTTTTTCACTTTGATATTTTTATATATCATATGTTTCACGACCTCTTGCCTTTCCATTTTCCTTAGCTTTTATTTAAGAGTTTGTATATGATGCACTGATAGTGTATAGTTTTTATACACTGTCAATGCATTAGAAGTTGACACATCATCAATAGGCCCTTATGGGCAAATTAAAAAAATTTATTTATATTTGCACATAAGGGCTTATTGATGAAGTGTCAACTTCTGGTGCATTGACAGTGTATAAAAACTATATATTGTCAGTGCATCATATAAAAATCCTTTATTTAATTGGAATAGTACTCTCATTCGCACCATAACTTGCCTCTTAATTGTATGAACCAAACCCATTTTAGATGCCTCCTATTCTTCTCCTAATAATTGAACCTTTTTTTATTTAAAAGAAAATATAAAAAAAATTAACTTTATTCAAACAATTCTATCTTTACCTTTGAAATATAAAAGTTTTGCATATTTTAAGCTCCATATATACTAATGATGTTTTATTGTAAAAAAAAAAAAAGAGGATTTTTATTCATAAATTCTAACATGCTTATTTTAAGATTTGAACTCAAAGACTTCAAAATTTTATGATTTCAAAACCAAATTCTAGCTACCTAGATCTGAATTGATGTTTGATTAATTTGCTTTAACTTTGTTGGAATGGATGACGAGGGCAAAATACAAAAGTTTAAAGCTAAAAGCTTATTCCCTACTTTATTTCTCGTGGGTCGTGGCCAAACTACAGAAACATAAAGCGCTTTATGTTACTCAGAAAATCCTTACAAAGAAATTAATATATGTATGTAATTTGGAGTTTTTTTTTGGGTTCATATTTATCCTCGTAGTTCGTTTTATTATATTAAGGAGTAATCTTTTCTTTTATAATTAGTTTTAGCATATTGAATTAGTTGTAATTTAATTATTATTTTGTGTTTTGTTTTGAGAAGTAAAAACTAAAAAAAAAATTAGAGCAAATTCAATATTTATATCACATGTTTCACATGCTTTAATTTTGCCAAAATTTTGGAATATTACATTTTGGATACTAATTTATTTTGTAAAAAAAAAAACTATATATGGATTTAACTAAAAGATGAAAAAGTACTAATGAGTATAATAGGAGCAAAAGGACTGACTGTTACTACGTCTGAATCATTCATTTGCTTCAGTAGAATTGATTTTGTTAAATTTTTTTGGTAGAAAAGCGATGGGATTATAATTTTGAAATTTGAGGAATGATTAAATGACTGTTACTTCTCACAATATAAACCATGTCTTGGTTTTTATGTCATTACCTATTTGAGTATCTGATGATCACATGTTAATGAATTTAATTAGCTTTTGGTGTTAAAGTTGAATTCAACTAAAAAGCATTCACCCAAAGAATATGGTCCATCTCCCAAATTTATAATTTAAATATTGGTTCTTCTCTTTTCTAAATTTATGTATATTATTTTTTATATAGGATCATATAGTATAAGTATACAAGCCATTCATAAAATTGCAATAATTAATTTCCTTATAATAATTTCTCTCCCTCCTGTATAAAGAGGTAACTTTGTCTTCTTGAAGTGCAAAGTGAGCGGTGGGGAGAAAGAAAAGAAAGGAAAGAAAATGGGGTTTCATCAGTTTTCTCTGGCGTTAGCAGTGATGCTGATTCTCCTGAAATCTAATTACGGTCGAGCTGCAGGCATGGTGAAGAGCGACACCACTTACCAGTGCAATGGCCTCCTCAACGATTGCCGGGTCGGAGAAGATTGGGAGTTGGAGCTGAATTTCCTGATGGATTCTTACCCTTTCAGGATCCTCCAAGATGCAAATAGTAAACTAAGTTCCAAGGCGCTTGATGCTAACCTGGCAGTGCAAAGCGATTGCAAAGTTTCTTACTCAAATTGTATTGCCAAAGGAAGTAAAGCTGGATGTCGAAACCTATTTGATTGCCGGGGGCAGTTAGGTCACAATCCTAAGTAATTAATCCCTGAAAAATTGAGTCCTCAATTTCAACTCCATATCCAACCTTGTTGCCATATTTTTTACTTTCATCTGTGTGTTATTTGCCTTTATATATATATATGTTTGTATGTATGTATAATATGCTATGATATGATATGATTCGTGTATCCTTGCTCTAATTATAATGATGTCATTACATCTGTTTCTCCCTTCTCGCCTTATTTTGGTTCTCAATGGGAACACCAGATGTTGGATTGTCTCGCCAGTTATTCCTAAAGAGTTGTGGAGAGGACTGCGAAGTTTGGGAAGTACCTTAATTAATTAGCTTGTTAGTATATTTAAAATTAAACCAAGTTGTATAAACTACCGACAGGTTGAATAATCGATTGGATAAGAAACTGTCATTTTTTCTGTTCGAACAATGTTATAAACTAGATATCTCCATAATCATAAAAGATTATCAAACCCAATCAAATCCTGTAACAGTCCGATTTTATTTTTTGGCAAACAGATTATAGAATCCAATACAAAGAGCCTTGAAGATGTAAGAGAACAAGAAACTCTAGCCCATATCCAAGGCAAGAAGCCAGCAAGTAAAGAGGCGTAGGTAATCCATAATGAACACTATAGAAGATGCGGGTAGATGAATTTTTTTTTTAATTTCAACTAGTATTACTTATTAATATAAATAGGATTAATATCTAAATATACTCTCAATGTTTACCACAAAAATGAATTAAACTATCAATGTTTAATTACATGAAAATCAATCCATTAAGTTTTACTCTAAACAATTAAAACTTAAGAGTTTGTTTGGGGTTGTTTTTGTTTTATGTTTTATGTTTTCATTTTAACTTATTCTAAAAAGTGCAGCAAAGATTATGTTTAGTGGTTATGTTTCCTAATTAAAAAATAGGAAACAAAAACACAATTTTAGAAATTGATGGAAACAAGATTTTGGTGTTTCTAATATTTTGAAAGTGTTTTCAAATTTCAACACTATTACTACATAGATGAACAGTACTCATTCGGTTACAGTAAAAATTTGAGCAAAAAAACTCATGGAGGTTGAAAAAAATACTGTAACCACCAAGATTCAAACCTTTCTCATGCTTTTCACCTGAAGCCTACCCACTTAAGCTTACCTTTGATTGTTTAGAAATTCTTTCAACAAAAAAGTTAACAATCAAACATATTTTTAGTTTCAATAAATTGAAAATAAAACAAAACAAAATTTTTGAAAACTTAAAACATAATACAAAAAACTCACAACAATCCCAAATGATCTCTAAACGTTTCAAGATGACAGAATTAAGTATATTTCTGTTCATTTCTTCTAAGTGCCTTTTAAAGTTTTAATGTTGGCAAGGGTAATAGCAGTTAAAAGATTTATGAAAATGTATATAATTTTGTTATTTTGAAACGTTTATGTTTTAATTACTTAAAATAAAATTTAATGGACTGATTTCTATGCAATTAAACATTGAAGATTTAATTCCATTTTATAATAAACGTTAAAGATATATGTAGGTATTAAGCCATATAAATATAATGGCTTGCTGAAAATTAAAATTGTATCCAATGGATCCAAAAACATGCCAATGTTATATGAGTTGAAAGGATTATTCAAGCTTGCGAAGTGAGCTTGGCCTTCTTATGGATTGAGTATTACTTAATACGATTGCAGTTACTAGTTTTATCTCTAATTTTGATCTTTACTGAAAGATATCGCAATCAATGCTGAGAAAGCAGGAAAGTATAACGTTGCAGATGTGCGTGGGGTCCAGCCCCACGTTGTCTTGTTCCAAAGTCCGTGGGATTGGCTTGGCACAAACGGCCAAGATCAAAAAACGAGAAATCCAATAGCTAGATTTCTTGCAGCCAAAAGAGAGGTTTACTTACTTTCTCAACAGCAGCCGCACGACTGTGAGAGAATTGAGAGTATTGGAAGAAATGATGTATAACGTGCTCTTGATTTATGGAAATAAAGATGTTTTTAATTTTTTTTACAGAAAATAAAAATGTAAAAGAAAAAATGTTTGATTGAAAAAATGGAAAATAAATTTTAAGAAAATGAAAATGGATCAAAATTAGAGAACGAAAAAAAGTTGTTTTCATTTTTTACAAAAAAAATATAGAGAATAATTTTTAAAAAATAAAAACAATGTATTTTTTAAATTATTTTATTATTGTTGCAAAATTCCTAAGAATCCAATTTCCATTCATAATATACGCAACACTTATGAATTTTTTGAAAATATAGAGAATAATTAAAAAAATGAAAACAATGTATTTTTTTAAATTATTTTATTATTGTTGCAAAATTCCTAAGAATCCAATTTCCATTCACAATATACGCAACACTTTGGATTTTTTTTTTCTAAAATCTGAAATAAACATATAAATCTTTTTTCTTTTTTGCTATACTATATATCATATCTTTACAATCTTATATAAATATATAAAAGTCAAATCTTTTGGCTAAAAGTATAATATTTTTTGTGGATAATCCAAATGTTTAACACATACATTATTTTACAATAAGAGAATAATTATCATTTTTTCAATTTTATAAAATTAAGATAGACATCTATATACGTTAAAATTACAAAAATAAATCAATTATATTTTTAAATTAATTATAAATTTCAATTTTTTTCAATATTTTTTTTCAAATTTAGCACAAATAAGGATTAAAAAAACTCAATTACAATCAATGAGATAAAATTACAATCACATAAATTACCAATAATAATTCAATTATTTTTTTGAATTTCTTTACATATGATTAAAATTGTTTTAAAAAAATCATACATCTCTTTCAATTTCTGCCTTTAATGTCTTATCTTAAATTAATGTATTACAAATAAAATATCCTAAAATGGTATACATTTTATTTTATCTATGTGAGAACTCATATTTTAAACATTTTGAATGATTTTGTGGCCAAACAAATTAAATTGGTCAATAAAATAGCATATTATCGATTTTGATGAAAAAAAAAAACTTTCGTACGAGCGAGTCCGTGAGCCCTACAGAACCATGAGCCTATCCGGATACACTTGAATCATCATAAATTGATGATATTTAGTCTTGGATAAAGTCATTTTAATTTGAAATCGATTTTAGCTTATCTCGCAAAATTATGCTTAATTGAGCAAAAAGAGTAAAGCCGTAATTTAACGCATAAAGTCCCAATTTAATGCATTAAGAATATTTGAATTAAATATTTTATCCTCTAATTTCATAAATTCAAGTTACTTTACTCGGCTTTGTGGATTTAAACGAAAAGATGGAATTAACGTGAAAAGAAATATATGTGTTAAATAGTAACTCATTAATGGCATTTTTGTAAATATCATGAAGTGTGTCTTTGGAAGCCAAAATTGGCTTGTTGGAACCGTGAATCCCTTCTTTTGTCCACGGCCAGCCGCAAGCTCTTCCACACACAAACCCCGCGCGCCCCCCCCCCCCCCCCCCCCCCCCCCCCCCCCCCCCTCTTTGTCTTCTTCGCGGTTTTCTCTTAAATTCACCATGTAAATCCAAAATGAAATAATTAATTTAAAGACGGAATTCCAACACTAAAACCATTAGCTACAAAATTTTTTATTTTTATTTTGTAGAAAAAAATTCATTTAAAGTCAGAATTCCATTGCTAATATCATTAGTGATGAAATTTCTTATTTTTATTCTGTAGAAAAAAAAAATTAATTTAAAGACTGCGTTCCATCACTAAAACCATTAACAACAAAATTTTCATTTTTATTAAAAAATTAAATTAATTTAACTGGCAACGAAATTCCATCAGAAATGCATGAAATTTTACCACTAAATTAGCAACGGAAGGATCAGTGACAACGCAAGAGCTTTTAGCGAATATGAATTTGTAGATAAAATTTTTCATCACTAAAAACGATTTGCGACAAAATTAGAAATTAGCAATGAAATTTTTGTCGCAAATTCTGTGGCTAATAGTGCCATTACTTGTAGTGTATTATTATTATTATTATTATTATTATTATTATTTCTTGAAAATTCTTTCTAAATCTTACATTATTCTAGATAAACTTAAAAACTTTTTTCACTTAGGAATTTATCGAATGTTATTTATTTGCAATCCCTCCAAGACTTCCATCGTAGGAATAATCTTTGTTTACTTTCAATTTATTAATTTATTAACGAATTCACAAATGAATTTTAATTTACAAAATAATTACAAATGGTTTTAATTTCTTAGATATGTATTTTTGGTTTTAATTTATAATTATTTTTTTGTACAAATTTAATTTGATTCACAAACAACTAGACCTGCTCAAAACCCATGCACCCTGCCCAAGCCCAAAGGTCTGCTTGAAATTTGATTGAGTGTGGACAAAAATATGGAGTGCATTTAACGAACTTGGGCAAAAATTTTAAACAAGCCGAGCTCGTGCTTGACTCTTTGAAGCCCAAGCCCTGCCCAAAATATAAATAAAATTAATTTTTTTAAAATATATTTACTAAGTATATTGTAATTATATGTATATAAAATATTATTGATGAATAAACATGATTATATATATTTAATATGAAAATTGACTTGTAAATTTTGACAAATCAAATTAAACTTCAAATGGATGAAAGAATAAAAAATAAATAAACAAAAATTAAAATTGTTGTTACCCAAATACAACAATGATTTTTGATGACGTACAAATCTCGATCTGCCTCTTAACCTATCTCCAAGAACCCTGTAAAAAGGAAAACAAAGTCTGCAAAAAAGAAAACCATCAAATGGTGCAGGGGCTTTCCCCTGAGAGCGCACTCCGATACTTAAGTCAGACAGGATTTTAGAGGGTTTCAATATGCAAATAGATATTAGGGTTTAAAAATGATACATGTAACCTATTTATAGGAGTAATATGACGCGTAATTACGATTAACACTCATAGCTTAAATAATAATCTAGTAGATCTTTTATAGTTCTTCTTAGTCCTCTTTCTTCTTGGGCTTAGACTACCATTAGGTCCAATGTTCTTCAACATGACTTATATCAAAGCCCAATGACCTTTAGTAAGACTCTCATCAATTGCTCCTCACTCTTTCGCAGGATATACCCTGTGGAAGAGTATATAAAGGTTCTTTTTTATTTAAATCATATCTATGCATAGCCTACTTTGTGCAATTTTTGCTTCAGGCCTTTTTCTTTTTGTGTGTGGCTTACCTCGCACATTTTTTGCTTTGAGCCCTTTACTTTGTTCTTGGCTTATCTTGTGTATTTTTTTTTTCGCTTCAAGCACATGTGTTGCCCATCTCAAGCATTTTTCACTTAGGGACTTTTATTTCATTCACTGCTTGTCTCGCACATTTTTTGCTTCAAGCCTATGTGTTGCCTATCTCGCGCATTTTTCGCTTAAGGACTTTTATTTCATTCAAGACTTACCTCGCGCATTTTTCGCTTCAAGTCTATGTATTGCTTATCTCGTGTATTTTTTTGCTTAGAGACTTTTATTTCATTCAAGGCTTACCTTGCTCATTTTTTGCTTCAAGCCCATGTGTTGCCCATCTCACGCATTTTTCGCTTAGGGACTTTTATTTCATTCAAGGCTTACCTCGTGCATTTCTCGCTTCAGGCTTTTTTATTTGAGTGCGTGGCTTACTTCGCGTATTTTTCACTTTAAGCCCTTGCATTTTTTGTCCTCATGCATGACTTACATCGCGTACTTTTCGCTTTAAGTCCATACGTAGCCTACATCGAGCATTTTTGCCTCCAGACTTTTTTTTTGAGTGTGTGGCTTATCTTGCGCATTTTTCGCTTCAAGTCCTTACACTTATTGTCTTTATGCATGACTTACATCTCGCAGTTTTCGCTTCAAGTCCGTGGGTAGCCTACATCGAGCATTTTTCACTTCAGGCTTTTTTTTCTTTAAGTGCGTGGCTTACCTTGCGTATTTTTCACTTCAAGCCCTTACACTTTTTGCCTTCATGCATGACTTACATCGCACATTTTTCGCTTCAAGTCCATGCGTAGCTTACATCACACATTTTTCACTTCAGGCTTTTTTTATTTCTTTGAGTGCGTGGCTTACCTCATGCATTTTTCGCTTCAAGCCCTTGCACTTTTTGCCCTCATGCATGACTTACATCGCGCACTTTTCGCTTCAAATCCATGTGTAGCCTACATCGTGCATTTTTCTCTTCAGGCTTTTTTTTTTAGTGCGTGGCTTACCTTGCACATTTTTCGCTTCAAGCTTTGCACCTTTTGCCTTCATGCATGACTTAAATAGCGCACTTTTCTCTTCAAGTCCATGCGTAGCCTACATCGTGCATTTTTCGCTTCAGGCTTTTTTTTTCTTTAAGTGCGTAGCTTACCTCGCGCGTTTTTCGCTTCAAGCCCTTGCACTTTTTGCCTTCATGCATGACTTTCATGGTGCACTTTTCGCTTCAAGTCCATGCGTAGCCTAAATCGCATATTTTTCGCTTCAGGCTTTTTCTTCTTGTGTTGTATTTTTCATTCTTGTTACAAGATTTCTTTGTGATTTGTTTATGTTGCTCCTCAAGTGCTCTTGTTGGCGAGCAAGGTTTATAACAAAGTACCCGATGAATAGGACTTATAACGAAATGCCTAACAAGCAAAGCTTATACGAACTTGCATGGTAGCAAATATATAGAACATAATGGATTATGTACTTAGGATCATGTATATTATAGCCAAAACCAATGATAATAATAAGATAAGACGTTCAAGCTAGCAAATAATGTAACGTATAAACATATTGTGTCATGATACTAAGATTGAATAGCAATAACCCAAAGATAATAAATGTAGATATTTTGTTCTTATAAAATATATTCATCACATAGTACAACTTATCCTGAGATAACAAAAGAGAGAGATGCCTACTACAATTTCATGCTTACTAATATTCATGAATACATTTGTATTCCAGTTTATGCGAATTGCAAGTTTGACAAGACAATCATATAAAATTTTAAAACATTCAAGATAATAAAAGAAAATTAATGTTCAAGATAATTCGTGAATAAATGACAAATCGAATTAGTTTACTGAGTTTTGGTATCATAAGGAAATTTTATATGATCTAAATTATGATATTACACATGTAAATTTTTACCATTATTGGTAATATAATGAGCAAAAATAGAATAAAATAATATTGGAAGTACTTTTGAGTCTTATCATATATGACATGGTATTATCGAAAATATAATTGAGCAATTTCAGCTATAAATCACAAACTTTGATGAAATCATGAAATTTAGAATGTAATTAAATATTTTAAAAGCCTATTTGCACAAGCTTAAAATATTGTGATCAAAATCATAATTTTGAAAAATTTAACAACTTAAATGTAATTATTTTTTATTTTTGAAAGGAATATTTCATGAGCATTGAAAAGCTTTATCCCATCGTGAGATACAAATAAATGAGGGAATATTTTGAGAATATTCCAGGAATATTCCCACCCAAAAGAAGATACAGTGATCCGTGACACACCAAGGGATGGAATATTCTTGGAATATCCCTTTTTCTTCTTCTTCTTTGTTTACAGAGGTTAGGAACGACACAGAAGACATGTTTTTTAACCCATTTTCATTTTTTAACGGGTATCTTCAAAAAATCGTCTACATTTCAATGAAATACAGTCAATCAGTGATTATATTTCGGGTAGATCTACAAAGCCCAAGGGTTATTTCGAGTTAAGATAATATGTAAACTGATAAATCTAAACTACAAAATGTCGCTTGCAAATGAAAATGAGTTTTACATTTTTCTTCGTATTTTTCGGACTTTTGAACTAATACGGATTTTAAAAAATACTTAAATAATCAATTTTATTTATAATATTTCGGAATAAACTCATAAAAAATTGTAAAGAATCGAAAGCTAACCCATTTTCAGTTAAAAATTTTGAAGTAAGAATGAAACGGCAGTGAGCACATGGCTCTTTGTTCTCACATACGACGTCATTTGTTATTACTCAAATACAATAATGATTTTTGATAACGTATGAATCTCGATCTACATCTTAATCTGTCTCCAAAAATTCTGTAAAAAAAAATGAACTCTATAGAAAAGAAAACCATTATAGGGTGCAGAGGCTTTCCCCTGCGCGCTCCTGCGCGCGCACTCCAGCTTAAGGGTCTGTTTGGCCTAGCTGAAGTTTTATAAAAAGTGCTGTTTGAGTAGAGCTTTTTTAAAAGTGTTGTTAAACAAAGTTAAATTAGCGTTTGGTTAACTTAATATAAAAGTATTGTAGAACGTTAAATACTGTTTAATAGAATTTTTGTGTATTTTTAATAAATTTTAAAATAAAATAATAAACTTTATTAGATTTAATCACAAACTTTTTAAGTGAAATAAACAAATAAAACAAAAATACTTTACATATTAAAATAAACAATTAAATAAATATAAAAATTGCACAAAATAAATAAATTAATGCAAAATAATATAATTTTTTTTATAATTTTGTGAATTATTGAATAGTAAAATGAAAATGTTAAAATTTTCACTAAAGTACATGTTATTAAAATTAGTACTTTTTGAAAAAGCTTCAATTTATAGCTTCATTCAAAAGCTAAAATTTGCTTCCCGCATAAGCTAAAAATTTTAAATTTTTGAGAGCTAAACACTTGGCTTCTGCTTATGTAGTAGATAAGCACTTGAATAAGCTAGGTCAAACAGGCACTAAGTCAGACAGGATTTTAGAGAGTTTCAATATGCAAATAAAGATTAGGGTTAAAAATGATACTTGTGACCTATTTATAAGAGTAATATGGCGCATAATTACGATTAAGACCCATAGCTTAAATAATAATCTAGTGGATCTTTTACGGCCCTTCTTAGTCCTCTTTTTTCTTGGGCTTAGACTACATTAGGTCTAATATTCTTCAACATAACTTATGTCAAAGTCCAATGACCTTTAGTAAGACCTTCATATAAAATAATAAAAAATAAATAAAATAATATTTGGACCCGTTAGGCCTAAGCTCGAATTTGTAATATAAAATAAAAAACGGGCCTGAACTAAATATGAAGCCCGAATTTCTAGGTTGGACCGAGCTTGGATTTGCATATAGGCCATTATTATGTGACTTAAACCCAGCTTAAGCCTGCCCATGATCACTTCTACAAACAACTTTAAGATCTTTATTTTAACATACAAATAATTCTTATTAATTTACAAAAGTTATATATGAACCTAATTTTATTTTCTAGCATAATCATTTTTGTTCCTAAAAAATCAAATTTCTTATTAACAAAACATGCTAGCAAAGTGAAATAAAAAAATAGTAAAAGAAAACTAGAATTTGATAGAATAATCATGTTTAACAAATTGAATAAATTAATAAAATCAATTGAATTAGTTTAAAAAACTAAAAAACAATTAGTAAATAAATAAAATGATTAAAAATGAAAAAAAAAAAAAAAAAGGAAAAGGAAAGAACAACATATGGGTCAGATTCTATCTGGTCGATACTTAGATATCTTCCTTCAAAATTAATGGTTGAAACGTTGTCGTGAATGCCTCCCAGTGCTTTGCCAAAAATGAGAAATTCTAAATATACCCCTGTTTTTCTCTTCATACTCCATTTTTGTGAGCAAATGAACAGTATTTCACTGAAGAGAATGGAGTATAAAGAATAAAAATGTGGGTATATTTAGAATTTCTCGCCAAAAATGCTGTCGTTTTACTTTGAGTATATAAATTCCAAAATCTCAAATTCAATTTAGCCACTTCCATCTTCTCATTAAGCGTGCATTTAAATGGAAAATTTTTGAAGTTATGAAGAAATTAAAAATAAAATTATTTTTTAAATTGAATAAATTTAAAATACTAACATTTATAATTGTTTTGTTTAGATAAATTTTTGTGAAAAAAATTTTGAATACTAGAATTTGACGAAATAAAAAAATAATTATAAAATAAAATTAATAATATTATATATAAGAAAATAAAAAATATAAAAAATATTCAATATGAGTATCATTAGATTTATAAAAATATATAAAGATTATTAATAATATAAAAAACAAAAATATTTATTTCATTTAAATAAAATATTGTTTTTCTTTTTTAGTTTTATATTTAATAGTGGGTTATATGTAATAAAGTAAGAGAAGATTTCCAGAAATTTTGAAAAACCATATCATTAAGTGAAATTTTAAGAGAAAATTTTAGCATTTGAAACTCATGAACTCCGGTCAACTGAGACCTAAAGACGCTATCTTTGACACCGTTAGCCGCTGACCTTTGTGATGCTTCAATGGTCACAAAACCAGCAAAGTTTCCAAAAATGCTCCTCAAAATGTCCTAAACCCCAATATCTAAATAGAATCCTCAAATACACAACCTATTTTTATGGATATGAAAAAAGGTTTTCCGGTTAAAAAAGCAAAGCAATAATAATCTTTAAAGAAAATGTCCATTTACCCCAAGATAGTGACTTGATAGAAAATGTTATGGTTTTGATGCTGAATTGATAAGGTTCAAAAAATTTATCTTATTTTTTTTTAATTTTATTAAAGGTTTCAAAGTTGATCTTTGGATTTTTTCTTTATTAGAAAATTTTATTAAAAAATTTGAGATTCTTCGTCAAGCCAATAAAATCCTATCCTTTCTTTCACCAAAAAAAAATCCCCTGCTCTCCATGCGAATAAAATTCTCAAGTAAAAAGCTTAAAAGAGCAAACATAGCTGTTAGGATAATATTTTCTTCTGAAAATAAGTAGAACACCATGCCATGCCCAAGTTGTTAGAGATTGAATTTTGATGTGATAATACATAATACGATTGTCAGAATTATTAGAATATCGACTATTATAGTCAATTTTACTTTGACGAGTTAAAAATGACCTTTGGCCAATTCGATCTTTCTTCAATTCAATTCACGCGTGTTGCATGGCTCTACCTTTTTCGCTGTTTAGTCATGCATCTTTCCGATTATCTAGCGTTCAATTGAGGGCAAATAATAATTATGTTGCCATTTATAAATATATGTTTAAATTGAGAAATAAGTCTTTCACTTTATTCTCATTTGCTTCCATGGAGAGCTTCTCATGACCTTCCTTCAGTTTGCCATCTTTATTGCATCTGAGCAGCTTCCAACAGGTAATATCAACCTGAATTGCGGAGCCCCTTCCGATTCAAATGATTCGGATGGCCGGCTTTGGACAAGAGAGAAGAGCTCAAGTTTTGGTCCATTTGAACCATCTCAAAACAAATCAGAAGCCTATGAAGCTGATAGTCATGATAGTCAAGGTTCTGTTGATGCTGTCCCTTATATGACCGCCCGTGTCTCCACTCCCGAATTCAAGTACACTTTCCCAGTTACTCCTGGCCAGAAGTTCGTTCGACTCTATTTTCATCCGGCCTCATATAAAAAATTTAACCGATCCAAGGCTTTTTTCTCTGTCAAAGCAGGTTCTTTCACTTTACTGAAAAATTTCAGTGCTTGTTGCTAAATCATGAAGGTTGAATCATTTTTTAGAGAATTCTGCTTTAATATAGAAGAGAATTAGGTTTTGGACCTGATTTTCACTCCATTTCCTAGTGCTTCAAATGATTCTTACGCTTTCATCAATGGAATCGAGATTGTGTCAATGCCTCCCAACCTTTATTAGTCGTCAGCCGGTATCCCTTTAATTGGCCAAAGATATGAACTGTCGGTTGACAATTACACTGCACTTGAGACGACTCTAATTACATTACGACAAATAGTTATTTCATTGTCGACACCAGTGTACCAATGGAATACACAAAAATTCCAAATGACACTGCAGCGGAGGAGGTTTATCAGACAGCACGAACAATAGGTCCTAGTCGTACTTACAACGAGAAGCACAACTTAACATGGAGATTGCTCGTGGATTCGGAATTCAAGTACATGGTAAGCAGTTTATTATTATTATTATTAGGGATTTAACCATGAAAAAAAAAACAAATTTTCCATTTAAAAAAAATTGTACTTCCTATTAAGAAGGAAACTCTTTTTTTGGTTCATAAAAGTTTAGGTGAGATGAGGTATTTCGAGCCTAAAGTCAAGGTATGTCGTAGGACACAACAAAGAGTTACATTGAACTTTCAAATCGTCCATTAAGGAAGATTGTTGCCATCAAAGCCAAACTTAAGCCTTATAAGCGAATGAACAATCTTTATTAACTCAACCAACCTACCTATTCATAAGGGAACTTGTTAAATGTTACCTTGAGTTTTATATTATAGTTTGAACTCTCTTTGGAATTTCCGAGTCTACAATAATGAGAAATCTACAATAAAATGAAATAATAACAAATTTAAATGAAGATATTGAAAGATTTACCTTAGTTTGTTGCAGACAATAAAGATTTTGAAGAGATTGAAGAGAGAATTCATAAGGAGAGAAGTTGAGAGATGTTGTATGGTTAGAATGTGGAGGGTACTTTGGGTAGAATAATATAAAAAATAATTTGTGATGAGTAAAAATTAAAAAAGGGATTGAGGATTTAGGTTGCGAATAGTAATGGATAGATTGCAAATAGAAATTCTCTAATAATGATAATAACAATAATAATGACAAGATTAAAAAAATCCCGTTTAAGGCTCAACCCAATGAATAGATTTATTTTCTAATATTAATGAGATTACTTCGTATTATTTTCAGATAGCATTACTGAGATTTTACTAGGTCCAAACTAATTAATATCTTTGTAGAAGTTATATAAAGCAATCAAATCGAACTGAAAAAGAATTCTACTTCCTGCTCGTAAGGAAACCCTGTTAAATGTTATGTTGAGTCTTCTATTATATTTGGAACTCTCTTTGGAATCTTCGAGTCCACAGGAATGAGGAATCTCCGGAGCTGTGGACGCCTTTAAAATCATAAAAAAGGAGACCCAAACAACCATACCACCAGTCCTTCGATCATTTCTCCATATTCTCACCTTGGTTTCTCTATCCAGCATGCATAGTTTTGCCTGCTCTGCCGCCGATCTTAGTCCACTTCTTAGCACTGCGGCCAATGCCACTGCAGCTGCTGAATACATCTGCAGTGGCTTCGATGCTGTTTCAAACAAGTTGGTTGATGCAACGTACGCCATTGATAATACCTATCTTCTTTTCTCTGCCTATCTTGTATTTTCCATGCAGCTTGGTTTTGCCATGCTTTGTGCTGGATCAGTGCGTGCCAAAAGCACCATGAACATCATGCTCACAAATGTCCTCGACGCTGCCACTGGTGGCTTATTCTATTACCTTTTTGGGTTTGCCTTGGCCTATGGTTCTCCTTCCAACGGTTTCACCGGGAAGCACTTTTTTGGGCTTGAAAGGTTCCCTTCCCCGTCTTTTGACTACAGTTTCTTCTTGTATCAATGGGCTTTTGCCATTGCAGCTGCTGGAATCACAAGTGGTTCGATTGCAGAGAGGACACAGTTTGTTGCTTATTTGATATATTCTTCCTTTTTGACTGGTTTGGTTTATCCCATAGTGTCTCATTGGTTCTGGTCCGCTGATGGTTGGGCGAGTCCTGCTCGGGAAGATAATCTCTTATTTGGATCTGGGGTAATCGATTTTGCTGGTTCAGGAGTTGTTCACATGGTTGGAGGCTTTGCTGGTTTCTGGGGTGCCTTGATTGAGGGTCCTCGCATTGGTCGTTTTGATGCAAAAGGCAAACCTGTGCCATTACGAGGACATAGTGGAACATTGGTTGTTCTAGGAACATTTTTGCTATGGTTTGGCTGGTATGGGTTCAATCCAGGTTCATTCCTCAACATCTTGAAAACTTATGGCGAAACTGGTTCTTATTATGGCCAATGGAGTGCCATTGGAAGAACCGCTGTCACAACAACGCTTGCGGGTAGCTCAGCCGCTTTGACAACTCTCTTCGGCAAACGTTTGCTTACAGGTCACTGGAATGTCACTGATGTTTGCAATGGTTTGCTTGGAGGGTTTGCAGCAATCACAGGTGGTTGTTCTGTTGTTGATCCATGGGCAGCAGTCATTTGTGGATTTGTAGCTGCCTGGGTTCTCATTGGATGCAACAAGCTTGCTGAGAGATTCAAGTATGATGATCCATTGGAGGCAGCACAGCTTCATGGAGGGTGTGGTGCTTGGGGGATTATATTTACTGGATTGTTTGCAAAGAAGGCTTACGTTAACGAGATTTATTCAGGACTATCAGATAGACCATTTGGGCTTCTCATGGGAGGTGGAGGAAGGCTCTTAGCTGCACATATTGTCCAGATTTTTGCGGTAGCAGGGTGGGTGAGTGTGACCATGGGGACATTGTTTTGGCTACTGCAGAAGTTGAAGCTTTTGAGGATCTCATCAGATGAGGAGATGGCAGGAATTGATGTGACTAGCCATGGAGGATTAGCCTATGTATATGATGAAAATGGTGATCAAGCACTGAAAAATTCATTTATGATGACAAAGCTGGATGGCTCTGCCGTTTGAGATTTGTTCTTAGGAGGTTCACTTGTTCTGACTTAGATCCTGCAATAACAATTTGGTAGGTTCCCTAAGGCTTTAGGAGTTAGATTGTGAAATTAGATACTGTGTTTGAGTTGTTCTGGATTGTATAAGCTTGCTATTGAATTTGTCCAGTTTGAAGAAACATTCTGCATCCAAGAAATGAGTTAAAGAATAGATTCTGCATGAACAAGGAGAAATATATTTAATTCTGAAATCTTTCTGTTTAATAATTCCCAAGAATGAACATTGGCACAACTAATGACTCTAAAACCTTAAAACCAGACATCTCTGTAGCAACAACTGGTTAAAGTAAGTGACCCTAACATCATAGTGGTGGCTTGTTTTCATAATTTTCTTGATCATTATATTCATAAGCCTGACCACCATGGCTTGTCCAATCTATGCCAGCCATCTCCTCCTCTAGGGTAATCCACAGAGGGTTCAACTTGTGCAGAATGAAAAACAGTGTCCCCATTGCGGCAGTCACCCAGGCCACAATCACCAAAATCTGCACAAGATGTGCTGCAAGCAGCCTTGCTCCACCTCCCATCAACAAGCCATAAGGCCTGCCAGGTTGTCCTGGATAAACCTCATTAACATACCTCTCTTCTGCAAACAATGCTGTGAATATTATTCCCCATGATGCACAGCCTCCATGAAGCTGCGCTGCCTCCAAAGGGTCATCGTAATGGAATTTCTCTGCAAGCTTGTTGAGTCCAATGAGAACCCAAGCGGCAATAAACCCACAAAGAACTGCAGCCCAGGGATCCACAACAGAGCAGCCACCAGTGATTGCTGCAAACCCACCGAGCAGGCCATTGCAAACATCAGTGACATTCCAGTGGCCAGCGATTATTCTCTTTCCAAAGAGAGTGGTCAAAGCAGCACTGCAACCTGCAAGGGATGTGGTGACGGCTGTTCTTCCAACAGCACTCCATTGTCCATAAGAGGATCCACTTTCGCCATAAGCTTTCAGGATATTGACAAATGAACCTGGATTGAATCCATACCATCCAAACCATAGCAAAAATGTGCCTAGGACAACCAATGTGCCGCTGTGTCCACGCAAAGCCACAGCTTTGCCAGAATGATCAAAACGACCAATACGCGGACCTTCGATGAATGCACCCCATAGGCCTGCTATGGCTCCGACTAAGTGAACCACTCCCGAGCCAGCAAATCAATTTCCGAATAAGAGGTTATCAGATCTAGTAGGGCTCCCCCAGCCATCAGCAGACCAGAACCAGTGTGACACAATTGGGTAAACCAAGCCAGTCTAGAAAGATGAGTAGATCAAATAAGCAACAAACCGAGTTCTCTCTGCTATGGAACCACTGGTGATCACGGCAGCAGCAATGGCAAACGCCCATTGAAACAAGAAATAGCCATAATCAAAAGACAGGGTAGGGAATCTACTCAGGCCGAAGAAATGTTGGCCAATGAAGCCATTTGGTGGCGCCCCAAAAGCCAATGCAAAGCCAAAGAGATAATAAAAAAGACCACCGGCTGCAGCATCAAGGACGTTGGTGAGCATGATATTCATGGTGTTCTTGGCACGTACAGAACCAGCAGCATAGCAAAACCAAGCTGCATGACGAACACAAGGTACGTGGAGAAAAGAAGGTAGGTGTTGTCCACTGCGTATCCAGTGTCAATGAACTTGTTGGAAACCGCATCAAAACGGCTGCAAATGTACTCTGCCGCGGCGGTGGCGTTGGCAACACTGCCTAGTAGAGGGCGTAGGTCATTGGCAGAGCAAGCAAGCCATTGGGAGGAGATGCCAAATTCCCAATGCGTTGTGCTCGCAGGTCTTGGTAGTTAGCTTGCAAAGAGATTCTGTACTGTATATATATGGTGAGAAAGAATATCTGGGATTCCAGGCTGGAATTTTGTTATTGCAGTGAGAAGATTCCTGGTGATCCTACTTTTAGAATCTTGGTAGGGTCATTCTCAAATTAGATTCTCTACTGTAAACAGTTTAAGATTCGCCAGATATCGGGAACTCTGCGGCGCTATTTTTGGTTCAGAGGAATCGGACAAAGCAAACCAGCAATAGGAATCTCAACTGTGAATGACAGCCAATGGATCCGAATAGCCTAAACTGCATATTTGTTTCCCTTATAAGACATACAAGATTGTAACGGCGTTGAATATGCAACAAATGTTGCATATACAGTAACAAATCATAGAAAATTCCAGAAAGAGAATCTTAGGACCATTTTCCTATTCAATCCTATAAATCAACACGTTTTCTACCCCATTGTTTGGGTAAGTAAATGACATTTATTGGTGCCTCTTGAGGTCCAGTAGAAATCACAGGAGACAATCAATCAATTAGTCAAGTCTTTCAACAAGGACAAACTTGAGTTAGTTGAAATGAAAATTAGTCAAATACTCTAGATGAAGAAAAAACTAGATGAAGAAAAAAATGTAACAGAGAACCAAAATTCCTGCAAGAGTAAACGACCAAAAATTGTAAACATTAGACTTTGAATATGGGTTTCACATGAGTAACTTCTGCAAGTCCAAGATTCAAATTTAACACATGCATTCTCTCTTCTTATAGTCCAAAGACCTTTGTACCAAAACAGAAATCGAAAACTTTAACACATGATACTCATCAACACTGCGATGCAGATGATATAGAGCTCAATTATTTACTTCATGCATGTACCTTCATTGTAGGTTCTCTTCTGATATGGTAAAGCAAACATTTCACAAGGTTGAAAAACTAGGCTTAGAGAGCAGTTTATTCCACACATTCAAGTTTCTACTCATAAGATGGCAATAAAGCACATGCCCTTCCAGAGGATGGGCATGGAGTTCTTCACAGGTCACCCCTTCAGTTAGCGCATATAGTGTCACTCATGCATCTTAAGCACACATCGGAGACAACCCCCTTCATGCATCAGGTGAAAAGCCTTGTTAATCTCTCCAAGAGTCAAATTGTGGGTAATGTACTCATCAATTTTGATTTCCTGAGATGGAGAGTAGAGTATAATAAAATAGTGCTCACATGATAAGGCTTAAATATAGAATGCATTCAAAACTGCATTTACCTTCTTCATGTACTTGTCCACAAGCCAAGGCACTTGTGAACGGCTCTTGAAACCACCAAAAGCAGTCCCTTTCCAAACACGGCCAGTCACCAATTGGAAAGGTCGAGTAGATATCTCCTGACCTGATGCTGCAACACCTATGATAACTGATGTTCCCCAGCCCTGAAAGTTTTTCAAGTGCATTAGAAGTAATCTGCCATGTACACAACCATTAATGCTCTAGAAATTCAGGCACCACTCACCTTGTGACAGCATTCCAAAGCGGCCCTCATGACAGAGACATTTCCAATACACTCAAAACTGTAGTCTACGCCACCATCTGTGAGATCAACAAGCACTTGCTGAATTGGTTTATCATAGTCCTTTGGGTTCACAAACTCAGTAACTCCAAAATTCTTTGCTGCAAGTTGCAATTCAGCAAAAAGATAATAATAACAATAATCAGCATATATAAATAGAAGTAAAACATGATTTTTAGATTCATTACAAAGAAAAATAAGCAAAATAATAACCACTCATTTTCTTGCAATTTTTTCCATTATTCACATCACTCAGAATGTTTAATGAATATTTCATATCAATATTTGCCAAATTGTTTGCTTTCTAAGCATTATTTATTTGCAAATTACTCACCTACATCAAACTTTTTGCTGTCAATATCTACGCCAATTATTCTTGAAGCACCAGCTGCTTTTGCACCCTCAGCAACCTGTAAGATTGAGTTCAATGATAACATAAACAATTTAACAATATATCAAACTCGCACCACAAAGATAACAACTGCGGAAACAACCAACAGCTTGGAAAGACAGCTGAAAACATGCATAGTTCATAATATTACACATAAATTTCTTGGCAGGTGAGATGCATATTTGACACTTACTGCAAGACCAATGGTGCCAAGGCCAAAAATAGCAACAATAGCCCCTGGTTCAACTTTGGCTGTGTTCCAAACTGCTCCAAGTCCTATCCAAACAAAAACCATATATAAATATGAAGGTTTGTGCAAAAGCTTCAGTATACACAATCATAAAGCCTAATATATACATACATGTCACACACACACACACTGTTAAATAAAAATAAATGCAATTTCTATTCATTTAGATGATTACATATGGAATTGCAGATTCATGAAATAAAGGGAAAGTTAAATAGGCCCTTACCAGTAGGAACACCACAACCAAGGAGGCATACTTTGTCCAACGGTGCTTGTGGATCAACCTTTGCAACACTAACATCATGCACAACTGTGTACTGGCTAAATGTTGAGGTGCCCATGAAATGGTAGATTGGTTTTCCATTAATTGAGAAACGGCTCTTGCGATCATTCATCATGACTCCAGCTCCAGTCGCCGTCCTGACTTTGCCGCATAGGTTTGTCTTTCCTGATTTGCAGAACTTGCATTCTCTACACTCTGCCTGGTAACAAGGGATGACATGATCACCAGGTTGAACTTCAGTTACACCTTCACCAACACTTTCTACAATCCTGCACTCAATTTTTCAAACAAATCTCCCTACTCAGCAATCAAGAGGCCCATAAACCATAAGAACTAATAGGGAGCAACATACCCAGCAGCCTCGTGACCAAGAATGCAAGGGAATAGACCCTCAGGATCCTGAAAGGAAAATCAAGAATGTTAGACATCAGAATTAAAAATCTGACCAGACAATATTAAAACAGGGAAAAAAAATTAAAACTAGAACCAGATTAGGCTAGGCTTTAGCTTTATAACTGTCACTGCAAGAGCATACACACAGAAAAGGAAAAAAATTATATTCTCATCAAATAGTATCTCACTCCAATTTGGCACTGTGAAAAGTACTGAAATCAACATAGAACAATATTATACATATCTTTCCCAGTTTAAAGTAAGAATCCAGAGTCATCAAATTTCTCCCGTTTAGCATTGAATTTCAACTTTTTCTTCCTCCCTAATAATAGGTTAAGGAGACGATCCTGTTTACATAGCATCTTGAGGAAGCAACCATTACCGAAGCCCAAGGGAAAAGTGGTGTTTGTATAGAAAAGGCAAATCCATTTCTTTTTTTTACGTCTTCAACAGTTTCTTCTCTTAAGATAAAGAGACAGATGCTGAGATATCTTTTAAACAAAAAATAAATAAATCAACAAATCAATGCGCTCGATTTTAAACTATTGTGAGAAAGCTGCTGAGATATAGAAAAAAAAAATAACCTTTCCGCTCCACGTGTAGGCATCAGTGTGGCAGAGAGCAGTGAAAAGAATCTTGACCCGAACCTCACCGGCTTGCGGCGGAGCCACCTGGACATCCTCAATGACCAGCGGCTTGTTCGGCTCATAAGCCACCGCAGCTTCGCGATCGCAATCGCAATCACATTAACTTAGCACTAGGGATTTCAAAACAATGAGCACATAAACAGAAAATGAAGGCAAAAGAGAGTACCTTTGCAAGTGATGACTTGCCCTTGAGTAGCCATTGACGAAACCAAAAGGTCTCAGAAAAAAAAAATGAAATTATTTTTCTGAGGTTGAGAGAAAAAGCGGACAAAGATATAATAAGCTTCACTGTTTCTCCAGATATACAATAGATCAAATCGATGTACAGTGGAATGGTTATGTTTGTTTCAGGGTGGAGTCTATCACTTGCCCGGGTTCTGTAATTCCTGTTTCGTCTAACTTTGCCCCGGACAAAACTATTTCAGATCTTATTTATATTAACTTATAAAATAAGATCGAACTTTGCTTTTATACAGTTGTGCCTTATTAATTTAAAGCTACACATGAGCACGATGAGAGATACATTTTTTTATTTATTTTAGTATAACTTTATACAATAATAAAAATATTAGTAGTATAATTTTATATAATTGAAAAACGTTACAAGAGTGCTAAGTTGGTGTATATATTTATAAAAAAGATTTTATTAAGTAATATATTTCTCTTTTTGAATTAAATGAAAATAACGTATAAATAAAAAGTTAAAACAATATTTTAATTAATTTTAATAAGTATATATAAATATAAGCTCATTGAATGCCGGTCAATTGCCATTTGCGTAACGGGAGATTAATATGATTCTGTAAATAGTCGTGTGATTTACCAATAAAATATTATTTTTTTTAATTTTTATATTAAGTAGAACTTATTTTTTTGATGAATTTAAATAATAAAACGACCTAATGTGATTTTAAATCTTCTTAGTCATGGCTGTCATTTTACATATTATCACGTCCGTTGATATTATTGACTTCCTCGCATCACGGCGAAATGATTTCATGCTGAAACCGTAAGACAAGGAAAAAAACAAAGTTTTACGAAGAAGTTAAGGTACGTGGTATAAAAAATTAAAAATAGTGTTTGATTTTAATATTTTTAAAGATAACCAAATCATTCTAGATCCTTTGAAATATTTCAGATCTGAACCATGATTATTCTACCATCAAATAATTTTCCAATTTCAAAAAAAAAATTATAATGATTTTATTTTATATATTAAGATCATAAGGACTATCAACTATGAAAGTGGCCCGTTCCTACAAACTCTCTAGGATTAAATTAATGAAGCACAATTAAAGCATTAGGTGATTGATTTTTTTGTACGATAACATTAAAATACATGTATTATTTTCTAATTTTATATAAATATGTAAAAAAATCAAAACTTTAGGTAAAAAGAATAATATTATGTGTGTATAGTTTATTCTTTTGACATGTGTAATATCTATAAATAAGGTTTTTTTTAATCTTAAAAATAGAGTTTTCAATTTTAATTGATTTTAGATTACTTTGAAACAATTTAAATTCAAATTATAAAATAAATCAGGTTCAAATAGAAGACACTAAAAAATAATAATTTCAATAATTTCAAGTATACAAATATTTTAATTGATTTTCAATAAATATTGCAAAATTTATATTGTAAATATTTCTTTTATGATCAAATATATTAAATATTCATATTTAAAATTTTTACTGTTCTGTTTTTTTATTCACTATTATTAATAATTTTCTTTTTTTTTAACTAAAGTTATTTTCATTTATTTTTTCGATTTGAGATTAATCCTGTTCAAGTTGGAAGTGATAAACAATAAAATCCTCCAACACTGACAACTCCAGTATTCGAATCCTGTCTAAATGTTTTGAGAAGAAGTTCAATTTCTTTTCTTCCAACCACTTGGTGGTCACTATTATTAATGGTTTTCAGTATAATTTGTAGTCATTGTTACTTATTATTTTAAACAATAAATTTATATATTTTTTATTTCTATTTGATCGAAGTTGTCAAAAAATATTTGAAAATGAAATCGTTACAAAAAGGAATTTTCTACAGTAATGTCGTAAAATTTGACCTTACTATAAGATCAACGTAAAAAAATACATGATTAAACATAAATTTAAAGTCATTAGTCAAAGCAAAAAATACAATACTAAGTGTAAATTAAAAGTTATTAGGTGTAAAATATGTCAAAATTATTATAAAAATATGATTATCAATGTAAATATTAATGTTGATAGATTTAAACACATGATAATTTTGTTATAATATATGTTTATGTTAATTATCATGTGTTTGCGTGCTTCTAACATATTTTATATGTAATAACTTTAGGTTTATATTTAATCATGCATTGATTACATTAACATTACGTTAATTATCTAGCGTTTACGATAATTCTAACTTATTTTATGCCTGATGACTTTAAATTTATGTTTAATCATGTGTTTTTATACGTTGGAATTAAAATTTATAATTTTACTATAAAATTTTTCGTTACAAAAAAAAAGCTACAAAACTTTGTAGCGAATTGGATAGTTAAGTGCCTTTTAATTGAGTTGAATGTAGCGATGATTTTATTGTGGAGTTTCAACCTTCTAAAGTGAATAATTCATTAATCACTGATGTCGTGGAAATTATTTTTTCTAAAATTTTAACTTGTTTATTATATTAATTATTCTAATTTTTAATTATCATTTTGTTTTCAATGATTTTTTTTTAATATGCATATTCTATATATGCATCGAAATTTCAAATAATATATACATGTCTTCAACATGTATATCATCAAATGATATATGCATGTCTTCAAATAATATATACATGTCTTCAACATGTATATCATCAAATGATTTTAAATTTTTTTTTTTTGCATACATTATTCAGCGTGCTAGGTTTAAACTAGTGTAATATTTAAAAAATAAGATAATTAAAAAATATATATTTATCAATTCAACGTGTGTGTGTGTGTTTTTCTCAAAAAGTAAAATAAAACTGAAAGGGCCTAAAAAAGGCTTACGTGACCAGAAAGGCCCAAATATTATTCATAATCGTTAAATCGTAGTGGATTACTATAGGCTGGATTTTTTTGGTTGGACTATAGGCTGCTTTTAAATTGGCCCAACACCAATAAAAAATGGACCGCTAAACACTATCTTTTTTTTCATTGTCATTCTTTGATTTATGAAACTTTTCTATCCAATTTTTGGATTTATGATTTCTCAAATATTTTAAGTTTTATTTAGATTTTATAGAGAAATCTTTCATTCATATTAATCTTATGTTTTATGACTGAATTTGATTCAATCATAAAATGTAAATATCAATATAATTTAAAACTTTTTCAATCAAATTCAAGCTAACCCAAAACGAAATTAATAGAATGTTGTCTTTCTTACACTATTTAAGTACTGTTGGGTGAGAAAGTCAAATGTGACTGGGGATGGAGTCCGAGCTTAGGGTCGAAATGCCACAAATATTTGATTAAGAATTCGTTTAGGTTGACGATAAAATTAATTTTGGTAAAATTGAAAAAGAACAAATTACTATAAAAAAATGTATTTTTTAATAAAATAATAAAAAAGTATTTGAAACTAAACATTGAAGGGTAATTTTCTCTTTCACCCTTTCATCTTTTAGTGTTGAACTTTCACTGTGATGAAAATGCGATGAAATCTAAACGACATCTAAATCATAAGTAGCAATGATCGTTAAACAAATCATAATCATCATATACACGTACGTTAGTTTGGACACGTACGATGTAGATATATAGATGCTCTAATTAGAAGAGTAAAAGTTATGAATGTTGAGAAAACGGGGTAGATATTCCAATTAAGAGAATAGAGATTATGAATGTTAAGAGAATGAGTAAAACTAAAGAAAGACCAAAAAGACTTGAAAGGAAATAATTCAAAAAGATATACAGGCATTAGAGTTGAATGAACATATTGCATTAGATAAAAATGTGTGAAGGAGGAAAATTCATATAAATGATCTAACGTGAATTCAGATATCGGTTCATGTAGCTTACCTCAATCTCTTAGGATAAAGACTTTGCTGCTGCTGCTGATGATCGTTAAACAAATATTTGTTTTTTTTACGACAAATATTTGATAATTTAACACTTTCCTTTGGTAAATTCCTTTATGAACATAGGCATGCAATTGAATACAAACCATACTTCCAAGTCGTAAAACTATATAGATTTTGAGTATTGATTTAAATAATTAAGTATTTACTTTTAAAATAATAAAGTTCTATAGATCTAAGAGTTAAATTTGAAATTTAATTTTTAATGTCTATTTTTTTTTATTTTTCAAATAGAGATTTGTATTATACCAAAAATATATTATGATATATATGGTAGCTACTTAAATATTAAACAAGAGTAATATTTAAGAAGTTCTACAAAAAAAAAATTGAATATTAAATAGAGTATTATTTTTTAATTATATTATCCAAATGCAAACTCCGCCTGTGTGAGTTAACACAATCAGCCCCAAGCTCAGATAAAGGAAGAGGGTGGCGATAGGTTTGGACAACTAACCGTAAAAACTAGTCCAATCTCATAAAATAAACCAATATCAGAATATTGTTGGGACGTTCCCTTGGCCTTGAATAAGAATTTGTGAAGGAGAAGAATACATATGGATGATCTAACGTGAGTTCAAATATTGGTTCATATAGCCTACCTTAATGTGATAACCACAAATTCGCTTATTTTTGGAGATAGATATCTGAAAATTTTAATTTTAGATATTAATAGACTGATTGAAATAAATAAATAAATTTATTAAAGGATTGGAATATTTTGAAATTATAATACTTGATCAATCGATAAATTAAACTTTAATAATTAAGAATTTAATTCAAGTATAAAAAAATATATATGTGTATATATATAATTATATATATGTACAAATATAAAAGTGTATATATATAAATAATAAATGTTATTTTGAATTAAAGTATATATATTAATAAATAAAATAAAATCTGAAATCTAAAAGCAATAAAATAATTTAGTGGTAAATGGTGTAAATACTAGGACTTTAAGGGGCCAATTTGTTCTTTTTCTATATCAGATTTTTAGGGAGTAAAATATATATTTTATTATGTTAAAAATGAAACAGAAAAGAATTATCTGGAACTTCTCTGCACCGACTTTGTTGCTGTACGTTTCCGTTGAGAATTTTCCAAGCTTCCCTCATGTTGCTCTTGTGATTCTTCACCCTCTCTTCATCAATTCACAAAACCCACTTCACAAACCTTGTTCTCTACCTCAACAGTCCCCTCATCGTCCCAATTTTATAGCCAAAAATCGAACAGAACTCAGTTGTTTTGTTACCGGCAGTGTCGATTTCCAGGTAAGAAAGTATAGTGTTGAGATTTTCCTTTAGTTTTAGTCATGTTAGGGGATGATATCATGAATGGGAAATATATTTATAATTTTAGTTTGAATGAAATCTATTTGTAGAAGAAGAAGTACTGTTCGACAGTAAAGAAGAAAGGAAGGAAACCTGGAAATTCTGATGTATGTGAGACAGACAATAAAAATTGGAAATTGGATAAATGTGGTAAAAACTATAAACCAGTTAAATTAATCTTGTAGAGCCAAAAGGAGTATATCTATAGCCTGGATTTGGAATAGAAATAAGTGTAGAAGAAAAATGGGTCTCGAGCATGACGTGAAAACAGGGGAAGTTTTTTGTAATTCTGATGTAGTTTGGGTAGGAATTAGAAGGAATGATGAATAAAAAAAAAAATCTGTTTGGAACTTGCTTGTAGACTGAATTAAAGGATAATTTTGTTAAATATGAAAATGACGTGATGAGGGTGATGTTCGGCAAAACAGAGAGCTGACTTATAGTGATGAAATCTTAGTGAATTGAAGGTGTTTGAGGGAATTAGCAGATGAGTAGAAGAAGCCTAGGGAACTAGAATTGATTTAAGAAAATAGAACACAAAGAATGGATTCATATAAGGGCTCTCGGCAATGAAAAAAAAAAAATGAATTCATGTTTGGTCAAGACTAAATTGGTGAGATGTTGATGAAATTATAGTGAATGAATGATGTAAAATAGATGTATGTAATAAATGAGAAACATTACATAGTGAAATTTAAGAAAGAATGGGAATTTAATTGAACTTATATTTTGTGTATTTAATAGAAGATAAAACAAATAAATTATTGAGAATGATAATTAGAAAAATTATGGAATATTTGTTAGAATTGTAATATAGGATTTTAAATGTAAATTGGAATTATTATTGATATTGGATAATTAGAAGAAGAATGAGATATAATTGAGATTATGTTTGGTAATTAGTAGTGAACAAGTTAAGTTAAAAATTTATAGAGATAAAGATAGGAATTAAAAGAAGATTTGCTAAAGTCATAATATGGAATTTAAATATAATCTGAAGTTTGAGTGCAGTGCTAAGTATTTAAAGGATAAAGAGGCGCAAATGGAGCGACAGAATTTTATACTACGTGGAAATAGAGGTAAGATACATGTATAGGAGTCGTATGAAACAAGTTTTATTTGCAATTGAAAATTCATTGAAATCTCGTTTTAATCGTTCTTATCCAATTTTTCCGAATACAAGAAATAAGAATTATCTTTAATTCCTACAAGTTTAGATATTGCAGTCTATGAAATGTTTTACATGAATTGATTTAAATGAAATGATTTATGTGCATTGAATTACATTAAATGATTTACATGAAATGATTTTACACAAATTAAATTATATGCAATGACTCACACGAATTTCATTATCTGAAATGATTTATACGAATTTTATTATATGGAATGAATTACATGAATTGTATTACACGAGTGATTTACATGAATTAATTTACAAGAAATTATTTACATGAAATGAATCGTATGACATGATTTACACGAATTGAATTACAAGAAACGGTTTACATGAATTAAATTACATGAAACGATTTACATGATTTGAGTTATGTGAAGTGCTTTACATGAAGTGATTTATATGAAATGATTTACGAGTATGTGAAGTGATTTAATGAAATTGATGTCTCCCTGATGATCGTGCATACGAGACAGTGATGATTAGGCTGGGAGACGTTCCAGACCTTCCCCTTTACATGATATGATTGTGGGTGTTACGGTCGAACCTCACAGGTTTACACAGTGAGCACCTGACCAGTGCGAACTGTGAGTGATCGACGATGGCCAATCGTTATAGTGTTTTGTAGGATTGGCTAAGGAGTTCCAGATCCCTGGCCTTCCTATACAGGTCCCTTATGGGATACAGTGCGTGCATGAATCTCTGGGAGATTATTTTCTATCGATAAGTGATATTTGATCGATGATTGATTTACTAAATGATTTAATTACGAGAATAGTGAATGATTTGATTTACAAGAATGATACATGAATTGATTGAAAAGTGACAAAGGAAGTGATCCAAGTTTTACAGTATATGTTTTTCTTATGCAAGTGCATTTATTCTATTTTAATGATTTCAAGTGAATCGCTTTACTGCATTGAATACTGAATTGATTCATATAAACTGTTTACATAGAGTGTTACTGCATAAAATGATTTTTTAATATTTTAATATTCATATTTGAATTATTTTATATAATATGCACTTTTATATGTGTGTCTTACTGGGCTTTCCCCAAAGCTCACCCCTCTTCTCACCATCCCAGATAGCTTATCGGTATACACGAAGTCCGCTGCCTTTAGTTAGTCAAAGAAATCGCTAGAGGTTAGAAGTACCAAGTGAACAGGTATATGTCTAGAATTTTATATTTGTGTTTGGATTTATAAATGCACAGTAGATGTGTTTGCGATGGGATGTAAATAGTGTGATATTATGTTAAAGCATGTTTATGAATTGTAATGAAAATTGTAAAATGAACTTACACTGACACCGAATGCAAACCGATTGATATCGACTAATTAAATGGAAAAGATAGTAATTGAAAGGAAAAATTTAGTCTGAATTTCATAATTCTGGATGTTACACTTAATCTTTTGGGATGAAAACATCTTTTGGGATGAAAGCTATGATGATGATGATGATTATCCAAATACAATATAGTTTTGAAAGGGAAAAGAACATAGAAAAAAAGGTTTAATAGTCAAATATGACATCAATGTCTGCCACAAAATGGAATTAAGTCATCAACATTTAAATGCATGAAAATCAGTTCTCAACGTTACAAAATAATTGAATTAAGGACATTTTCGTTAAATCCTTTAATTTTCGTTATCTTTACTAGTAATAAAACTTAACGAAAATTGAAGAACTTAACGAAAATATCTTTAATTCAATTATTTTGTAACGTTGAGGACTGATTTTCATGCATTTAAATATTAAGGACTTAATTCTATTTTTTGATAAATATTGATATCATATTTGACTATTAAACTTAGAAAAAAAAAGATAGAATAATCTTTGCACGTGGAATTGCACGTGCGGCATTGGCAGCGTCCAAGGAAGAGGATGATGAATGGAGCACGTCGGAGATGGATCCAAGACACAAAAATTAAAAGGCTGAGCCTGACACAGCTGTGTCGGTATCTTCAAGACCGTGATACCGTTTGGTCAAACAGTCAACTTTTTGCAACCCAATTATCTTATGCCAGCTGTCAATCCGTCATCTACAAAAATAAACCCGTTGACCAGGGTAACAATCTCCTGCCATTTCTTTTTTAAGACTATATATATCTTTCATTACCACACCCAATCAGCTTTTGCCATGTCATCATTGTAATCCCATTTGTAAAAATGATATTTTTTGTCATTACAGTACTATGAACTTGGAAGCAATTTAAACATGCATAAAAGTTCTGGAAGTATCTCCTCCAGTCCTCATGACCACATTTTTTTTCTCTACCTTTTTACTCTTCCCATCAAATGAAACAAAGAAAATTAATTTGCTTAGGCAACACATTTTATTGGTTCCAAAATATTAAAATTGGCTCATACATATTCCAATTTTTCAAATTAGTTTCTATTAGTATTCCTTAATTATATTGTGTTTGAATGAAAGATTTCAAAAAAAAATCATTTTAATCAAGATATTCAAAGTTCAACATTAAATTTTTCTTATTTGATAAAATTTTTTGAAGAATTTCAAAACTTAAGAAAAAAATTTAAAATGAAATTTAAAATGCTCAAATCCATTATTAAAAACTCACCTAAAGAGGTGATTTTACAAAATTATTCCAAATCTTTCAATTTTTTTTACATTATGATCCACTATTAACATAAAAATAAAAACAAAAGATATTATTTTAATTAAATATAATATATATTTTTACTTTTTATATTATTAATAATATACATATTTTTACAAATCTAATGACGCCTATATTACATTTTTTATAATTATTATTTTTATTTCATCAAACTCTAGTATTCAAAAATTCTTTTTGAAAAATATTTATTCAAAAAAGATAGTTATAGATGCTAGTATTTTTAATTGATGAATTGTGAAATACTTTCATTTTGAACATTTTGAAATGCTTCAAAATTTCTTATCCTAACGCACTCTAAATAGCAGTTATGTGTTATTCTATTAATCTCAAATGTAAAATCTAAAAATTTCATTGATAGCATATGAAATAAATTTTTTAATTCAAATAATCATGTTTTTATCTTTAAAGTTTGAGTTTGTATATGATGCACTGACAGTGTATAATTTTTATACACTGTCAATGTATCAGAGGTTGACACCTCATCAATAGGCCCTTCTGGGTAAATTAAAAAAATTTATTTATATTTGCATATAAGGGCCTATTGATGAGGTGTCAACCTCTGGTGTATTGACAGTGTATAGAAACTATACACTGTCAGTGTATCATATATAAATCCTTAAAGTTTTGTAAATATACTTGGCATTCTTCTTTCTTACACTTGCATTTTTTTTCCAAACAAAAAACCTTCCTTATAAAAAATTTGGGATTAAAGTTATAAAACTTTTCCAAACAAAAAACCTTCCTTATAAAAAAATATGAATTAAAGTTGTAAAACATCCAAAATTGAGTTATAAATTAGAAAAATTCCAAGGACCATTAAAACAGTAATATTTATTTAAGAGGGTAAATGCCATTTTTATTTGCCAAGACAAAAAATGAGAGCTTTCTAAATTATCAACAAGGAAATGACTATTACTATTATACCATTAACGATACGTTGAGACATACATTTCTTCCAAAAGAGATGTATTCAAATACTTGATTGTTGGTGTTCGAATACCTAAAACTAATTTTTCTCTTGGAACAAATTTACTGGAGTTAAATCATAATGTACACATAATTCTCATAAAATGTATATATTTTATATAGCTTTGTAGCTATAGGCATTCGAATATTTATAAAAGTAAACAAAATACATATACAAGTAAAACCTATAATAAAGTGTTTGAATATCTATAAAAGTACTCAGAATACCTATATGCTAAAAGATATGAACATTTTATTATAATTGTGTGTATATATATATATCATGATATAAACTCATGTACATTTGTTTCAAGAGAAAAATTAATCTTAGGTATTCGAATATAATGAGGTATTCAAGTACAACTTCTTTGAACGAAATATATATATTTATATAATAATGTATATAATTTATCATAAAATGTATAGAGCTTTGTAGTTATAGCCTATAGGTATTTGAATAGGCTTAATAGCCAAATAAGCTCTCAACCTTTAGCTCAAAATGGAATTCAGCCATCAACGTTTTATTGCATGAAATTCAGTCCATAAACTTTTATTTTGGTGGAAATAGACCAAATCTGTTAAATGAACTAACTACCGTTAGTTTTGCATACGTGGCATGCCACGTGGCAGCTAACTAAGCTATCCACGTCAGCTACCACGTATGCAAAACTAACGGCAGTTAGTGTCATTTAACAGATTTTGACTTAATTGCATAATTGTAAAAGGTTGAGGGTTTATTTCCACTGAAATAAAAGTTTATGGACTGAATTTCATGCGATAAAATGTTGAGCGTTGAATTCCATTTTGGGCTAAAGGTTGATGGCTTATTTGACTATTAAGCCTATTTGAATATCATATTTTAGGTATTCAAATTCCCAATTCTAAAAAAAAAAGACTTTTTTCTTAACATTTTATTAAGAGTATACTAGTCATTTGTATTTTGTTTCAAGCAATTTTAGAAGTTTTCATTTCCTCTTCAATGATTAAAATTTTCATTTGAATCAAACTTTAAAAATTTTTGGTGGTTTCTTCGAAATTTTCCCTTAAAAATTTGCAAATACAATAAAAAGTTAGAATTTTTAATTGCTTCTTTCTTTTTTGACGGTGGGAAATGTTTGAAAAAGAGCGTAAATAAAGGCGTTCAAAGTGAAACATGATCACCTTTGTGTCTTAATTTGCGTTCTTCCTCGACAGAAATAGAAGTGGTGAGGCAGGCATGGTCGGTTTAACTTATTTCCTTTCTGAAAATGACAATGGTAAGAAATGGCGAGGAAGTCAAAGGCTAATAATGAAGGAGCAAACCGTCCTCTCTGCCCATCCAAGACCAAACCAAACCAAACCAAAACCCCTCGCCTTTGCCTGCTGTTCTGTTTCCCTATATAAACCAAGGAATCTTATCCTTTCACTGCTCTGTCAAAACTCATTTTCCATCTACTTTCTTTCAACCCCGAATCCTCTCCCACCTACTAACATCGCACAACAGCAAATAATCTTGAATATAGTCAAAGAGAATAGAAGCAAAGAAAAAAAGAAAAGAACTATTGCTTCATTTTCATATTCTTGTTGTAGGGTACTGTGAAATCTTCTATTCTTATGGCTGACAATAACCTTGGAATTGTTGTGGAAAGAAACCCTCCAGAGTCAAAACTCTCCGAGCTTAACATCAAGTGTTGGCCCAAGTAAGCTGATCTTCTCCTCCTTTTTCTATTTATTTATTATACAGACTATGATTTGAGGTTTTTTTCTTTTTATAAGAACAGATGGGGTTGCTCTCCAGGGAAGTACCAGCTGAAGTTTGATGCCGAGGAAACATGTTATCTGCTGAAAGGGAAAGTGAGGGTTTACCCGAAGGGCTCGTCAGAGTTTGTGGAGTTTGGAGCGGGAGATCTCGTGATCATCCCGAAAGGGCTCAGCTGTACTTGGGATGTTTCCGTTGCCGTTGATAAACACTACAAGTTCGAGTCTTCTTCAGCTTCACCGACGCCACCATCTTCTTCTTCTGCTGCTGCTGGTGATTCTTGTCAGTGATATCAATATAAGTAGTGCTGTGTTATTTTCTTCTACTTCGATCTTTACTAATTCTTTCAAATTCATTTATATTAGTAGCAGAAATGAATTCCTGTCTTCTTCTTGTTCATGGGGTTTTGCTTCTAAAGCCATGGTTGCTCTTGTTGTCCTTCTGTCGCTGCTTTCTTTGTCGATTATGCAAATGGAATGGATGATTTGGGAGGAAGAAGGCAAGGGGTTAGAAAAGATATTTTTTGGTCAAAGGAAAGGGAAACAATTAGTCAAAGCACGTCCCATTCATTATTCAAACTAATCCTTTCTTTTTACGTCTTCAAATAAGCTTTAAATGTCTCCTTTGACCGGTCAATCGTTGTTATATTTGATTATCTCACGGTGAAATTATTGTATAAAGAAAACAAATTACAAGACCTTTTTATTTTTTAGGAAAATGAGTCAGGCACTCTTCTCCTCTTGACTAATAAAAGAAATTTCTACTTTTTTTCTTATGAAAAGGCAAATTTCTGCTTCCACTTCTTGCAACTTTAAAAAAGAAAAAGTGCCCTTAGCAAAAATCTGGGCTTCCAGAAAGTTATTGTCCAAACTTCTCTAGGGTTTGGTAACCGATGAAAAAAATAGTTAAAAGAAGGGTGAATGTTTAAATAAAGATTTAACGTTTTCGAAAATATTCGATTCAGGATCTAAACTTTTATTTGCTCAATTCAGGATAAAACGTTTTCGATTTTGTTTAATATAGGATTTTTCACGGGATTGAGCCACACGCGTCGTTATCATACTAACGGCGTTAAATTTAATATTTTTTATGAATTAAAAACTTTTTTTGCTTAGAAAAAATAATTACTTTTACGTTAAAAAGAAATATAATACATAAACATAAAAATTAAAAAAATTGCTTGGCTTTTTTCTTAGCTTAGCTTTCTTCTCTCTGTTTTCTCTTCTCGCTCGAAAACCAGTCTCTGCTGCTCAGCTCTTGATTTTTTTTAGATTTCAACCGAAAATCTTTCATTTGTTTTTGTTTGTGTAAACCCCGAAAATCATTTTCTTTTTTAAATTCGACACTTAAAAGCTTGGGTAGCTGAGTTCGTTCTTGGTAGCTGAGTTCGTTATCGGGGAGTTGGTTTTAGGGTATCTAGTTTTTGGTGCTACAATGAGTTCATCTAGCATTTTTCAGTTCAAGGTTTGATTAGATGTTGTTGATTTAATTTATTTATTTAGTTTGACTAGCATTTCCAGTTCATCTAGCTTTTCTAATTCAACTGACTTAATATTTTGTCAGATTATCTATTTAGTTTTGATTTAATTTATTTTTGCAGTTTATCCAGAGATGAGTGTTTTGATATTAGATCATTTAAGCTAATTAGAAGTAGTTACCCTGTTGAATTTGATTATGAGGGGGAAACTGTTTTCTGTCATTGCAAGTTGAAGGCACCGAGGTGGACTTCATGGACCAGCTCAAATCCAAGGAGAAGATTTTATGGATGCTCACGGTACCCGGTAGGTTGCAAATTTTCATATAGATGTTAGTTGCATATTATTAGTTGCAAGATGAAATTGAAGGATGTGGATGGCAGAAAGTTATTATGTTGCATATGTTAGAGAATAAAATTTTTATATTGCAAATTTTCATATTAGTTGCAAGATGAAATTGAAGGATGTCAGAAAGTTATTATGTTGCATATATTAGAGAATAAAACAACATATATATTTTGTATAAAAAAATAACATTTTTTTCATTTTGAATGTAGGATACAGTTTGTGGTTTTCATTTATGGCGTGATCCCAAATTTTGTGATAGAACAAGGGAGATCATCAATGAGTTGAGGATGAGAGAAAAGATGTTGTATGATCAAGTCAAAGAATTGAAGAAGCGATTGTCAGAAGTAAAAAATAATGTTGTGGATTACATTGAAGGTGAACTTATTGAAGAAAATTTTCAGCTGAAGAGGGAGCTTAGTATTTTAACATTGAAATGCAAAGAAAAAGATGATTACAATATATGAAAAGTGATGTTTATTATGTTATTAGTATGTGTTGTTTTAGCCATGTTTATGTTTATTTTGAATGGCAAAAGAGAAGAGAAAATTTGTATGCTTGGTTTAGGGATGTAAATTTTCAGCTAATGATATGTATATTTTTTACCCTTTTGTCAATGTACACAGGATGATTAATGTTATATGAATGTGTATGTTATTTGCCAACTTTGTTATATGAATGTGTAAATCAGAGTAGGTTGATTTGTTATGTATTTGTTATGTCAACATGAAATGCAATTGAATTTACAATAATTCACATATTTATGAATAATACCTAATTTCATTTCATAAAATATAAGGCTTGTTAACATGAAGTTCAAGAGCAAATAACATTCATTAAACATCATTTATACTAAATTGCTCTTTAACATTTGTCTGAAACAGAAACATATTCTGTTTTCCTTTCCACATCAGAAACAGAATCAAATAGAAAATTAAACAGAAAATCAGATCCTCCTCTTCTTTTGTTTTCCTTTTCCTGCATTTTACTCCCTTAAGTAGCACATGCACTTATGACTTCAGTAGCTTGCCTTTTGCTTTTGCTTTTGCCCTCACCCTTGGATTTCTGACCACTAATGGAGATACCCTTCTGACTTGACAACCTAGGCTGTTAATAAAAAATATATATATGAATATGGTAGCATTTAAGTCAAAACAGAACATAAAAATACAAAACATACTATACTCACATTTAAAAGCAGATCCTCCACTTCTTTTGTTTTCCTTTCCCAGCATTTTCCCAGTGCAGGCCTGTTGGCAGAAATGGCCCTCCTCCTCTCACTGGTTCTACTTGGATTGTTTTTAGACACTGGACTTCCACTTCCTCCACCAGTCATGCCATAAAGTCTTCCATCCCCATCTGCAAAACAACTGCCAGCATCTCTACCTTGCACTTGATGCACTTGTGCACGTGCAGAAACATTACCAGAGATAGATGCAGATGCAGATGCAGTAGCAAAAGATAACCCAGATGCTGAGGCAGATGTTGAAGCAGTGCAGGTAGCAGCTGAGGCAGATGCTGAGGCAGATGCAGTGGCTGGGGTTGGGGCTGAGGCTAAGGCCGAAGCATCAGCCACTCTTTGTTTCTTTCTTCCCCTTCCCCTCCCCTTTTCAATAGAACCTACCTCAACATTTTCAGATAACTCCACATTGACTGTAGTACAGTCACCTTGGTCAAAGTTCTCTCCAAACATCTGCTGAGCTGATTGTTGCTGCTTCAAAAAGAGATAGGGGAGTTAGGTTATAGTCTTTAATTGCATAAAAAAATAATTATGATATTCTAATGAAACATTGAAGTGACAAATGCATTTACCTCGTTACCCTTCACAGGACAACCTCTTTTGTTGTGCCCTTTTTTATGACAGAAAGTGCATGTCATAATCATGCCCTTCCTTGACAGACTACCTTCTGCCTTTTTCTGTTTATTGGGCTCATTTGGGTCTTTTCTTCTATTTAATTTGGGCCTGCCTGGCATCTTCTTATACTCAGGTGGGTTGACTGGGTCTTGTGTAGTGGATTTGGGCCATTCTTTAAGTCCAGGCATGGGCTGAAGTGCATTACCATATGCTAACATATATATCTCTTTATAGTACCAACTAGAGACATACTCCTCAACATTCTCCCTACGGTCTCTAATTGCACATATGGCATGCGCACATGGGATACCAGACAGTGAAAACCTCTTACATGTACAACTCCTATGTTCTAGATTTACAACAAACCTATCCTGACCGGACTCAACTTCATAATCAGCATCCCCATTAAATAGAACAAAACAGTCAAAAGCAATTTCAGAATTCTTTTCAATCACCTTCCAAATGTTTGGACCAAGGTTGCCTCTCCATTTACTACACTCTTTCCTTTTTCTCACAATCCTTGCCATCATTTTCCTTCTAATGTCTTCAAGCAAAGATATGATTGGTTTCCTTCTTGCATCAAGCAATGTCCCATTAAAAGCCTCACATAGATTATTCTCAACCGAATCAATTCTAGAGTCTGTGTTGAAGAAGGCTCTACACCATTTTTAAGGTGGGACTCTTAATATGTCTTCAGCTGCTGCAGGTTTCTTTCTAGCTAACTCATTCAAATTTTCCTCATACTGCCTCACAGTGGTGGACTTAGCAATCTTCCATAAGGATTTCTTCATTTCCAAACCCCTATGTCCCCTACTAGCCCAATTGACATAACAATGCCTAGCACAAAATCTGTGCTCAGCAGCTGGAAGCAACTCATCAATTGCAGTGTCAAGGCCCTACATAAAAATAATAATATCAACATCATTTATTGTATTAAATAAATAACTAAGGAGAACAGGTTAAAAATTTTACCTTTTGCTGGTCTGTCATCATAGTCCAGCCCACTCCATTTCCAAGATGTTTAATGTCTGACTTCAGAAGTTCAATAAACCATTTCCATGAAGATGTACATTCAACTTCCACAAGTGCCCATACAACTGGAAACATTTGATTGTTCCCATCTCTGCCAACAGCACATAATAACTCCCCTTTTGTCAAGCTTTTTAGAAAACAACCATCTAGTCCTAGAAAACATCTACAACCATTTTCTAAACCAGTTTTTAATGCATTAAAGCATATATAATATCTCTCAAATGTAGGTTGAGAGTCTGGATTCTGTCTATGTACTTGCATCTTCACTGTGCTACCAGGATTAGTCTCTCTAATTACATTTGCATAATCCCACAAATGTGCAAACTGCTCCTTATAATTACTTATCACCTTCTTTGCCACATACTTCTTAGCCCTCCTAACCATGCTAATTTTCACACATGTTCCATAATCACTCCTAACTGCCTCCTGTACATCTGAATCCTTCATGAAGGGCTTTCTCATAAACTTGTCAGTATACAGTTCAGCCAAAATGGCCTGACTCATCCTTGGATTTGTATACACCTTGTTGCAATCGTGAGTATTCCTATAAGTCTTCACTTGAAATGATTGCAACTTCTTATTAAAAGATGCATATATCACCCAAGGACAGTTAGGTTGAGCACACTTACCCCTCACAAAATCCTTATGGTTTTTAGCCCAAACAATAGCTCTATTACTATGGATAGCCAATAATGACACAACATGCTTAAACTGTTTTGAATTTTCAAATAACATGCCTAACTCAATATAGGGTATGCTGTTGTTAGGATCATAGATTGGAAACTGACTTCTCCTCCTACTAGCATCATCCACAATGTCCTCCTCATCACTAATATCCTCACCATATTCATCAGAGTCAAAATACTCACTATGATATCCTTCTGCCTCAGCCCCTTGACCAGCTTCTTCATTCATAGACCCTCTCTCAACATTAAACCCTCTTCCCTCAGTCCCTTCTCCCACAACCTCTTCTTTATCCTCACTACCACTTAAATATTCACTATGAACAGAATCTCTATCGACATCATTATCTACATTTATGTCTACCTCACTATCAACCCTATTTGGCTCATTATCAGCCCTATTTGCCTCATTATCAGCCCCTCCTAAATCATCATTCACAGATTCAACAGGCACATTATCTGCCTCATTAGGTTCTTGACTTGATATCTGAAGAATTACTTCAGGCTTGTCTACACCATGTTCTATATATACATCTATAATGCCTTGACTAGTCATACATCCTATCATATGAAGTGTTGTTTTATCATCCCAAACTAACCTGAGTCCATCATGTAGTGTTTTTCCGAGCATTAAATAATAAATCCTCCTAATGTTAATAAACCCAGCAGATTCACAAACACTCAACAAATGAAAATAACAAACCTTATCCGGATCAACTGTCAGTTCTTCAACTATCTCATTTATGTATCTTAGACTAGGACCTTCACCAATAAATTGTCCTGCATAATGAAACCTTATGGTACACAGCTCAAAACTCATTTCTGCACCAAATGACAAACATATTTTAAGTAAGAATTCTTAATCAATCAACATTTAAATTTAGTCCAACATTCACAATATCACAAACCCTAAATCTGTCCTACACTTTTACATTGCTAAAGAAAACTAATTAATCGAAAATCACCAAATTAGCAAATTAGGGCATTATACCCAAATTAAGAAATTAGTTAGCCTAAACAATAAAAACATTAAATTTATAACAAAATTCAATAAACCAGTGTATCTCAAACATAAACCGAACCTTATTTGAGCATTTCAACAACCCCCAAAAAGAAAAAAAGTAACAAATTCAAAGAACTAACCTGCTAGGCTTATGGACGATTTCCGCTAAAAAAACTCCCCTTAAATTGCTTCGTTTTGCAACAGAGTACCTCTCAATCCCGTGAAATCGTATCTCACGAACAAATATGCCTCAAGATTTTGGCAAATATTTGGAAGATTTGAACCTGTCGATGGAGAACCCTAACCGATAAAAAAAAACCCACATAAACAACGCCTCTTATGTTTTTACTCTTTTTTTTCAATTATTTCTGTATTTTTTTAATTACGGTTAAAAAAAGCTTTTTATTTATTATTTTCTTCATTTATTTGTTTTTTTTCACAGTTAAAAAGCTTTTTTTTTTCAATCCTTTGTTTTTTAACCTGCTCACGCTAGTATACGGCGCGTGTGGCTCAATCCCGTGAAAAAATCCTATATTGAGCAAAATCGAAAACGTTTTATCCTGAATTGAGCAAAATAAAAGTTTAGATCCTGAATCGAATATTTTCGAAAACGTTAGATCCTTATTTGAGCATTCAGCCTTAAAAGAACCCTAGCAATAACGTATAAAATCAAGTAAATAAATAATAAAGTTACATCGAGGGACAGGTCTAAAATTTATATTTAATGAAATAAATTAATATATAAAATAAAATATTAAATATAAATTAATTAAAAAGCATAAAAATTGTTCTGTTTTTAGATAAAGATAACATGTTACAATTGTTTTCTCTTAGTTTTTATAATTTGGAAGCATTGTAAAATTTTTTACTATCAATATTACAAATATATGTTTTTTATGTATATAATCAAATAATCATTTATCTAAAAATTTTTCATGTGGATGCGCAAACGGCTCCTCACAATCTTCACAACAGGAAACACTTTTTCAACTCATGCAATAAAAATTGATAATATCAAAACTAATTTAATAATGAAGTACACCAATAGATACACAGTACATAATTATATAGTCTAAACAAGTTTTATAGAAAGCTCAGTGATACTTTTTGAATTTGTAAACTCGTCATGAGATTTTAAATTAACAATGTAAGAGTTAGAAGAACATTTTTATTCATTGACCTGAATAGAAGATGATTATTTTTTAACTTTTGCTTTTATTATTTTCTAAACTTATAGTGATTTTTTCAATAAAAACAATATTATTGCAATTATAGTTTTATTATTTTTATCATTTATACTCTGGATATGTCCCTCAAGTTATAAGAAATAGGCAATCTTTTTGAATATTTAATTGAAATTAATTAAAAATTATATAGTTGTTAAATTTAAATGGAAATTTTAGTGTGTATATATATTATATAAAATTATTATTCAATACACTATCAGTGAATTTTTTAGATCTTACATCCCACAAGTAGGACCAAATGGTTTTACATACCCCCACTTTATTTATTTTTATTTTCTTAAAATTTCATGTAGAGTAGGTGTCATATCTTAAACTTGCTTATGGAATCTAAAAATTTCACTGGCAGTATATTGAATAACCATTTATCTTATATATTAGTTCAGGAGTGAAATATTTGTCTTCTACTTTTCTCTTTCTAATCAGACTTAGGCTTAATATCTAAAAGCCCTAAATGTTTTCTTACATACAAATTAGTTTATAAGCCTTTATTTTCTATAGATAAAACCCAAACCTTTTCAAAATAACATAATTAAATCCAAATTTATTAAATAACACCAACTATCATTTTGACATCCAATGTGGTAGCTAACGTGGATAGTTTTGTGAATTGTTATGTGGTATGTCATGCATGAAAAATAAACGGAAGTCGGTGTCAATTAACAGATTTGGATTTAATTGCATGATTTTAAAGGTTGGAGTTTTATTTACAGACTAAAAAAAGTTTATAAACTGATTTGCATACAATAAAACGTTGAGAGTATAGATCAATTTGGTATTAAAAATTTAGGGTATATTTGACTATTAAATCATTAGACTTACTTTAAATAACAAAAAAAGTGGAGTGATATTTGAATATAGATCTTTTTTATGTTTGGAGTTTGGACAATAATTCTCACAGCAGGGGAAAAAAAAGAGAAACTACCACATTTATCACGCATGTGTCCTTGTAAAATTGGTACTGCTTATATACATGCAATAAATTCAAAACAATATGGTATGGTTCCAAAAGAAAAACAAAAAAAAATTATTCCATACATTATTAGTAGACTTTTTTACTCTATAAGTGATGTTAGGACATGATACATGTCCTATAAAAATATTTTAAAAAATAAATAAATAATATAAAATATGTGTCATAATCTTAATTCCACTTGTAGAGTAAAAAAACACCACTAGCGGTGTATGAAATAATTATCCAAAAAAATTATTTTTCCTATAGTCTGCACCTTCTATTATTATTATTATTATTATTATTATTATTATTATTATTATTATTATTATTATATACATCGCGATGAAGTTTCTTGACTCCACCACAAGCAAAGATAGAACGATGACATATGTTATTTAAAAATATTAAGAAAATAAAATATGTGTCATCATTCTAACCCCGTTTGTGGAATCAAAAAACTCCACCGACGATGTTTAAAATAATTATCTTATTATTATAATTATTATTTTTCACATGCTTCAAACGAAAATACTTTGTTTTTATTTAATTTTAAATATATATTTGCATATTTTACAAATAATTAAAATTAATAAAGTGTAAATGATTCAAACTTTACATTAAAAAGTAAAATTTATTTCATGTGTAATTTATATTAAGTTATAAAATTAATAAATTATATGTGTAAACAGTAAAGTAACTCCCACCCCATATAAATGGGATATGCACTTGACAAGTGATTAAAAAAATTATGATATGTTACAAATCTAGAATTCGAAAATAAACAGCCTTAATACCAACCCTAATTGAAAAAAAATATGGTTCAATAATTGTAAACGTGCGCAGGAAAAAGCTTTTCCTCCGTGCAAAAGATTAAAAAAAAAAGTGTCAAAAAAAAAAAAGAAGAGAGAGATCTCAACGCCCAGGGCCACAGGCCTAAAAAACAAAGGCCCAAGTGCAACTGCCAAGTCCCACTCTGTTAAACCAAGAATAGCAGTATAGACTTAAAAAAAAAAATAAAGAGTGGGTTTGGATGGCGGATTGACTCCGACGCAGATCAATCGGTTACTGATAGACAAAAATACAAAAAAGTAAAATTATTCTTTTGTCATTACATTTTATTACTTTCAATCATTTTATTAAAAAAATATATCTTTAAATGTTGTTTCATTAATTTCAATCTTAACCAAATCAATCTTATCGTGGATCTAAACGAACCCTAAAAGAACATTGGCATTGTGTCACGCACCTCGCACCGATCGTCTCGTCTCGGCCTCAGTCCGTGAACATTGCACTAAGCTGGAGTGAAACCTAGATTTAGTAAATAAAATTTTAAATTATCAAAAATACTTTTGTTGAATTATTTCAATGATAAATTTCCATGAAAAACGGCAAAATTACGTTACATCATCGAGTTTGTATACTCGGGAGAGATTTCATACCCGAATCATGAAAAATGGAAAGGTGAAAATGTTAAATTTTCGTTAAAAAAAAGTGTAACTAGTTATGCAATATTAATATATTATTAACAATAATAAAATTTAGAGTACTAAAATGTTTTTCGGTGGGAGGGAGCAAAATTAATACTACTTTTCTCTGAAGTAGCATTTACACTTAGACATCACCACCAAAAAGTTCTTTCTGTTCTGTTTCTTTTTAGGATTCCAGGGAGGGCCTGGCAGCTGCTCCCCAACCACCCCAACCCAATTGTGAATCCGTCTTTGAGCTTCTCTGTACAGATCGTGCCATGTACGAAGGGAGATAGCTATTTCTAGCATCCTAAAGCAAAGTTCTACACCTGCATTCAGCAAAGAATAATGGCGATCAGCAAATTTCTACACCGTTCAAGGGTTAAGAGTCTACTATAACAGTGCAGCAGAATCAGTATCAGTTGGCAATTCGGTTAGTAAGATAAAGGTCAATAGATTCAGAAACAAAAAGAAAGACTACTCCGCAACCTTGCTTGCTAGTCTACCTCGGCCGTGTTTTCTCCAGAGAAGTAATTTGGAGTGCTGCAATTGCTACCCTGAGCACCATCAAACTGAAGAACTCTCAGTCTCCCTTCCTGCATTTAATAGCAATCAGATCTTGTTAGCTTTGAGGTTGAAGAATGTAGGCAGATAAAACATAGATTCTAAGATATTATGGTACAAACCTTGGTTCCATACACAAGACCTCCTCCAGCGAAAGGATGAAAGCATGCAACATTTACCTCATCATCTGCACTAGGAAGTACTCTCACGAGTTCCATATCAGAAACTCTATATACCTATCAGACGAAAGAACAGACTATTATACCAGATGTTTAACACATGACTTCAAGTAAGAAAGTTAGAGTTTCATGAGGCATTCTAGTTGGCAGTATAAATGGGAACCATGTACATGAGAAAACACATAACCCAAACCTACAAGCAACAACTAAAATCCTCTCCTTCCCCCAGTATATTAACAAATAGTCACTTATAGTCTTATGCAGAATAAAACAGCGTCAAGTTCAGCAAAGCTGTTTTACCTGGATAAATTACATGCACATTGGTTTACACCAACCGAAAATTTAACCATAAATTCAGCACACAGAAAATTGATCGAAATTTATGCAATCTTAGATCAACCCAAATAAAGTCTGAGTTTCAGAAGACTTGGAATGAAATAGTAAAGTTGAGAAAACTGAGTCTTGATTTAACCTAAATAATTGACATAGAAGACATGTATTGACAGCCAAAAAAGACTCGTGTATTGGATGTTGGTGTCTGTATGGAGCATATTCCCTGAAAATAATTGCATAAATAGATGGAACTTGACCAATCATAAAGTAGGCCCATATGGGACCCACATCCATGAGTAGTTGAAAATCCAGTAACTGAACAATTGTGATATGGTTCCATACCTAAACAGCTGAGGTTAATACTACATCAGACTGCAACAATTACCATGTCATACATACAAAATCATAATCTAAAAAAAAATCCAATTTTTGTACTAAATATAGTTTTGAGATCCATTCTCCAGGAAATAAAAGACACATGTCAGCTCAACTGAACAGTAGGGTTTTAAACAGAAACAGGACAAAAAATGATTAAGAATCATAAATATTAAAAAAATGTATAAATCTTACTCAACTAATCTCAATACTAAAAATAAATGGAAAATTTGGACAAAGGTAATATGAGAAATCCTAATATTGCTTGAAACATAAGAAACCATTTACAACTAAGCTTTCCACATTTTCTTATTTCTTAGAGCAAATTCCAACAGATTCTATCAATAAGTAAATTTCAAACTGAAAGAGGAAGTGGAAAAAACTATTGGCAGACGAAGAAAGAGACATTCACAACATGCAGAAATTTATAAAAGACTTTAATTTGGATTTCTACCTCTATTACTGTGTATATAGTTGATGTTGTTTTCCCATCAATAACAATGCTTTTAAGAAGAGAACCATGACGCCGACCATAGGCAAGTAATATGTGCTCAGAAGTTGGCGAGAACTGCATGCATAGCATTAGATGCATAAATTAGAACCATAGTAGCACAACTTTTTTGCTACCATTCTAGATACAACATACTTTCTCTAATTCTTGGCATTTGTACAAATAGCATAGAAGAAATTTAGACATTAGTAATTAAAGAACAGAAATTAAAATAAGAAAATTCAATATTAAACATATATATCACATACTGGCTTAAGTTACAGGCCAATATCGATATCCTAATAGACACACTATATCATCAAATACCAAAAAGAATGGAGGAACGAACAAAGGCCAACCTCCAACAGCCAAATCATGTTCTTGATCTAGTCATAAATTAGTAATATGGCACAAAGATGGGATCAGCTTGAAGCATCCCCCGCACCCCCCAACCCAAAAAAAAACCCCTAACCCTCCTTGCAGAAGGAAATAATACTCTTGGTAAAAAAAAAAAAAGTAAATTGTATCTTTCAATACATAAATTGCAATAGTGTTGGAAGTTCAAAGTGAAAGTAGCAGGAAAGGGAAGAGAAAAAAGTTCCATAACTCAAGATAAACAGGAAACAAAAGCATCAATACCAAAATAACCAAAAAAAAAATTTACATCCATGAGGAGTTTTACCTGTTGGTTGGAGTTGGAGTTGGATTAGAGGGGTCAGGGGGATATTCCATTGTGATGACATTTTTTGGCTAAGCAGTCAGTAGTAATAGCTTCTGTACAGAAAATGCTACTAGAATGCAAGTTTTCAGATTATCAATTAAAAGAAGCTGACCTGGATTGATGTCAAACAATGAGCAGCTCTAATTGCTCGTGAAACAAGCACTGAACCAAAGCTGTAATGTTTGAATGAACATGGCATGCATAAGATCACCATCCACCAAATGTTACTAAAATAAATTGTGCAGAAGTGTGTAAAGGAAATGGACTTTACGTTGCCTTCTCAAGAGAATATATCCGAAGCTCATATACGACTTGGTGTGCCGAGATTGGGTGTCGAGTTGGGGATGTTGCAGCCCCACCATCTTGATGGACCAATGCCTGTAATCCAGGATCAGCTTCCATATGAGGAAGCACACAAGCAACACAAGCAGCTAAAAATTTCCCACATGGAGAAAAATGGGCACCCATTTCACTGCAAACACATAATGCCACTAAGAAATGCCATAATATAAACATGATAACATGCTCACAAAATACAGTTATTAGAGGCCAACCACAAACTTGACAAAGGCAAGTTTTCATGTGTTGGTCAAAATTTGAAAGGATAAAAATTAACATCAATATTTCATGTTTAAAGAAATTGTCCAGGATATGAATGCTTAGCACATTCATTGTGCACCTCAGACAACACGCACAATAAAAGATCTCTAAAAGACAAGGCAGTTTTAATATAACACTGAAAACTTATGAACATCAAATCATTATAAAAAATATCACGACATTTACCTACAAAGGACAGCATGTGGTATGGTTAAGCAGCATTTGTCTGCATTTAGAAGCCCGCAAGGATCTTTTATATCATGTGACCACACTCTAAGCTTCACCGTGCAAGGCAACTCTGCAGCTGCAGCTACAGTCATTGATGTGGCAAGTTCAGATTGGAGTCTACTTATAATTGGTTGAGCATCAGTACCATCATACACAAAATTGCTAGGCACAGAAACTTCACCAGATCCAGAAACTGAGAAGCGAGATCGTGAAACATTTTGCAATCCAGTTCTTCCGGAAACCCCAGATGAGCTAATGCTGTTGGGTATTCCCAAGGAAGATGCTGCAGCCTCCACATTACCAAGCGATGGCTGTAATGTTGATGAAGAACCCATGTATTGAGCTAAATTTTCACGAACAATACCACTATGAGGACGCATAGAGGGAAGAACAGTTTGTTGACCCATTAACCACCCTTGCAAAAAAGGCAACTCCCAACAAATTGCTCCAAAGGGTGAAAACTGCTGAATTTGTCCAAATTCCCTGGCATTTTGTTGGTTAGAAACATGTCTAGGCACTCCCCTCAGTGCAGTACTATAAGGATCAAGGGTAGTAGAGTTTGCTTCCCTGCTTACCCTTACAGGCTGAATTTCATCAGTATCCATAGCATCCACTGAGGGGTCAGCAGCACCACTTTCCATCCTAAAAGCAACTGAACTATTTATAGGATCTACTATGCCAGGATACAAGCCAGAAGGAATTGCATGAAATGTCACAATGGGAGATTCTGTACTGTGATATTGTTCTCCCAGAGTTGCATCTGCTTGAAATTGCATAGAAGGAGAAGGCCCAAGTTGCATGCCTGTTGAACCAACAAGCCTACTAACATAATGCAAATCCGTTCTCGAATCATCTATGGAAAATAAAGGCACAATCATGCAAGGCAATGAAATAAGAGAAGGATTAGCTGCCAAACCAACATGATCACTAGAATTACCACTTGTAATAAAAACTGCAGGAGGAGGATAATGGAAGTAACCCTGTGATGTCGCCCGTGTCATTGAAGAATCTGAAGAGTCAAGTTCATTGACCTGCATATCAGTCCAATAATGTAATCCATATGATAGAAGAAATAAATAATCAACCAAAAAAAACCCATTGGAGAATTCACCTCAGCAGTCAAGAGAAATGGAGCAGCATGTGGGTGAAAGTGTACAGCTCGAATAGATCGTCTTGTCTTCAATGTAATGGCTGGTGAGAAACCCTCTCCTTTCTTGTTGTACTGCCATATGTACAACTGGAACATGATTCAGAACATAAATGCTGTAAGATCCATAAAATCATGCTTCCAAGCTTAAGGATATAATGCAGGAGATAAGAATTCCAAGCATAAAAACATCATATGACAAGTTCATAGGCAGTATTCAACACCTTGTGACCACATGCAACTGCAAGAAGTTCCCCTTCAGCATGAAAAGCAAGGGAAGCAATTGGACGATCTGCAAGCATGAAAAAGGGGGCAAGAACACAAGCATAAATAATACGTATAAGAACAACACTTCAAAATCACAAAATACAAAAAAGTTGGAGTGGAAGTACAGAAATTGCGAGATCCTATACACTCCGCTGTCTTTGCATTCCACAAACGAACTTCATGATCCAAACTCCCGCTTGCAAGAATTTCTGGATGGATTGGGTGGAATCTAACCTGTAAAAGCTCCATTAGAATTTATACATGGAAGATATATAATTCTTGTGCTTCTATTAACATATAATAACTTGCATAAACTACATACCAAACTAACATTGCTTTAAATTTACCATATACAACAAGCAAAGTAAGTAGACCTAAGATCACATCTAGCCTCCTTGCTCTAAGTCAAGCTAAGTGGTTTTGAAGTACAAACTTAAAAAGTTAAACCTTAGGCCTCATAGCACACCAGATGTCATGAATCAAAGCCTCCAGAGGTCTTTGAATATCAGCCACTACTTTCCCATGATGGAAGCTCCCAGACTATTATGGAGGTAGGAGAATAGGAAGTTGATAACATATCAACCAAATTTATAGAGGCTATTGCACTTATGGTATTCTCTTTGCCTTTACAAAACAACAGGGATTGAGCGTTTTAACTGTCTTCAAGGAACATCAATTTTCGATAAGGATTACCAAAAGAACCACAAAAATTATCTACCAATAAAGTTATATTTTAGAATAATAAAGTCGATCAGGGATTACCATGTACTAACTTGCACAATAAGTCAAAAGTACTCACCACCCAAGGTGTCCTCCGATGACCACTCAACACCTTTAAGCATTTTCCCGTTTGATAATCAATAACCTTCACAGTGTGATCACCACTACAAATAACAAGACCAAGTAAATATCTAAATAAGGCAAGCCATGAACTCTGGTGAAAGAACACTCACACTCACACAAGTACAACTTACTGGGTTGAAGCAAGCGTTCTTCCATCAGGACTAAATGCTGCTGCAATTGTTGACCTTGGAGGAGGCAGAAGAGGACAATACTTTCCTGATAAACGCTGCAAAGATGCTTCCTCAGCCCTGTAAAAGAAAAATTAGTAACAACATGATTTTGAATGGCATTAATCACCTGGATAAAACAAAAACGGGAAACTGATTTTCAAAAAGACATGCTAGTATGCTACCCTCTTACAGGAAGTGAAATATAAATAAAACAAACACAATTGAAGACTGTAAGTACCATGACACAAGGCCACGTCTGGCATCTCTAATAGGTTCATTATTAGGCCCAGATGAAGAATCAGCATTTTGTGCATGCGGTTCTCCCCAGCACCTTTTTGGCACATATTTTGTTCTTTGAGAGACTTCTCTCTTCACCAACAGATGTAAGACATTTTTACTGCTGAAAACGAAAAATAAATTAAAATAAAATATATATAACTGAATTATAAGCAAGAGAATCAAATAAACGAAAACCTAAGAAACTAGTAAGCTTCAGGATTACCGTCACGAGTTAAAAGAAATGGGTCTTAAGTCCACAACAAACCATAGTTACATGATCACAAAACTTGGAAAATGAGAATTGCAAGTTAACAAATCTACATGAAATTAAAAGAGATCAAATGTGACAGGTGAAAAATGTAGATAAATTAAAGAATTTCCGAGAATGACACAAATTTAAAATTCCGATTTGAACACTTGATTATTTAAAATACATGAAAGAGCAATTGAGCATAAAAAATAAAGTTAGATTTCATAATAATTGAACAGATTAACAAAACTATTACCACTATATAGTAAGCATGAGGTAATGTCTAAAGAAGAAATCTACAAAATAAGCGATGCATAATTAGATCAATTCAAGCTATGGATAACATTCAGCTAAAACTAAAATCTAGAATTCTAAATTTTCTTAGCGATCCACAAAAGAATATGAAAGATAAAATTCAAAAATCTAATTTCAGTTTCAATTTAGACCTGCAATGGCAATTACTGGAGGGTTGAGATTGAAGGGAGGCTGGATCGTGCGGCCAGGGATTTCCCATCATTTTTCAACAATTCACAACAATCTAGGCATAATCCTTTCCGGAATATTCTTTAATTCTAGTAATTATACGTGTTTGGGCTTCGGATTGGGAGGAGAATTCTCTTTTCCTTCTTTTTCTCTTTCGAGATCTCGATGGAAACGAAGGAAATCTATCTTTTCTTCCGTTCGCTGGCTCTGGTTTTTTTTAGCAAGGGGTGACAAAACCTAAAGAGGAAAAGAAAGAGAAAAAGAAAGCTGAGTCAAAGACAGCCAATGAGAGGGAATAACATAAGTGTCCTTGTCTATCGGGCTAAAATAATATGTGAAATTTACCCTTTTTCTTTTTCCTTACCATTTATCATTGATTTTATAATCAAATATATCTTTTTTTTAACAAAAAAATATCTTTATTTTTTTTAACATAATAAATATAAGTTTTTAATGATATATTACATGTAAATCAATTCATAAATATTTATTTTATAATAAATAAAAGTTTAATTTTTTAAAATCATATGATTAAATTCAAATATGCTAAATGATTTTAGTTGTCCTTGAATATCTTGTATGATAATTGATGTGCATAATTTTAAGAGTTGTGATGTGATATATCATATGCATAAAATAAATGAAACTTAATATCATTTAACATATTTAAATTTATTTATATGATATTAAAAGATTTAAAATTTATTAACAATAAAATAAAAAATTACAAACTGATTTATATATTATATATATATTTTATTTAAGTTTAAGGTTGAAACTTGAATGTATGTTTACTTGAATAATTATTTCATACATTATTGACAGAGATTTTTTTACTCCACAAATAAAATTTTATGTCTTACTTTATTTATATTTTATTTTTTAATATTTTTATAATATATATCATAATTCTAACATCACTTATAAAATAAAAAAAACTTTATTAGTGTATTAAATAATTATTCTATTTAATTATTGAACTTTTATTATTTTTACCGTTTTACCGACTATCTCTTTTTCACGTGCACTGGTTTCTAAAGTTGACGAGGTCAGCGGTCAGCTTCTTATCCAATCCGATCAGGCGGGTGGGCGTGGCTGATCTGCCTTTTTTGACAAAAAAAAATACTAATTCTGCTAAATTAAATAACGATTTTATAATTGTGTTTATATTAAAATTTTAGTTTTTAAAATATTAATTCAATAATTTAATTAGTCTTAAAGAATACCGAAAAAGTAGATAAAGTAAATTAAATTAAAAAAATAACCGCGAAATAAATTCTTACATATCAAAAAAGAGAAATATTTATTATTCCATGATAAAAAATACTAGGAGTGATTAAAATATATACTATATATTATAGGATAATTATTACATACACTGACAGTGGAGTTTTTTTACTCCACAAGCATCGTTAAGATCGTAACACATGTCCTGTTTTATTTATTTTAATATTTTTATAAGACACATGTCATGATCTTAACGATGCTTATGGAGTAAAAAAACTCCACTGTCAGTGTATGTAATAATTATCCTATATTATATATTAAAAATTTATATTATTTTTAATAGAAGTAGTATCATTTATCGATAAATTATAAAATTTTCACTGATCATGAAATAATTATTTTCTCTGTGATATATTTTTATATAGGTTTTCTTACAATCTCATCAAGCTTACCTACCAAAAACAAAAGTAAGAATACCAAATTTATGTATAAAGAACAAAATCTCTGCATTGATTGACCATAGTAAGTCTAGTTGAATGCAATTAAGTGCCTGTTTGACTTAACTTATTTTAGTGTTTATCTACTACATAAGCAGAAGCCAAGTGTTTGGCTCTCAAAAATTTAAAATTTTTAGCTTATGCGGGAAGTAAATTTTAACTTTTAGATGAAGCTATAAATTAAAGCTTTTTCAAAAAGTAATAATTTTAATAACATGTACTTTAGTAAAAATTTTAACATTTTCATTTTACTATTCGATAATTCACAAAATTATAAAGAAAATTATATTATTTTACATTAATTTATTTATCTTGTGCAATTTTTATATTTATTTAATTGTTTATTTTAATATGTAAAGTATTTTATTTATTTATTTATTTTACTTAAAAAGTTTGTGATTAAATCTAATAAAGTTTATTATTTTATTTTAAAATATATTAAAAATATACAAAAATTCTATTAAACAGTGTTTAACGTTCTACAGTACTTTTATATTAAATTAGCCAAACGCTAATTTAACTTTATTTAACAGCACTTTTAAAAAAGCTCTACTCAAACAGCACTTTTTATAAAAGTTTCAGCTAGGCCAAACAGACCCTAAATACTGAAGCAGTAGTACTGAACAACATCAATCCATGTGACTATGTAAAATCTCTGTCAAAAATTGACAGATAATAGACAATATTTACAAGAAAATATTGTGCGGCAAAATTTGACTGGGGCAAAGAAAAGGAAAGCCACCAAGCTTACAAATTTTTACGCTAATTTATACTAATGAATAACAAATGGAAGAGAAGAGCTGCTATAGACAAGACTTAAATTCAAGATGAAGTCTCTGCTGGTTGAATCTTATTGGTTTGGCTTGGGCCCCATATACGGATTGTATGATCATCACTTGCCGAAGCCAACATCCGAGGCCTTTTAGGGTTCCAGCTGACACTGTTCACGGTCATTGAATGGCCGGATAATACCTCAATTGGTGTAGAGCTTCGCCGATTCCAGATGTATACCTGCCAAGGTTGCATAATGTAAGATTTAATGCACTTCACCAGAAATTGTTATAAGCAATGAATGCAGGGGTGCGACAAAGTAGTATGCATATGCATGAGACAAAAGCAACAAAATGACACTTTTTCGACGACCCCTAGAAAGAGGCCCTCTGTGATTGGCAAAATCAGTGTGTATACAAGGAGGATTCATTTCCACCCCCTTGACCTCATCCACTGAAGAATGAGATTGGAGTCTGGACCACCCATGTACAGAGAGCCAGACTGATCTATGCTAAGTGTTAATGGTTGGTCGATGCCACACATAGCATATTCCATTGCCAAACCTCTCAAAAATGATAGATGCTGGACCAGTACAATGCAAGTTTCAGCATGTTAGTGTAAGATGAAGAGGTGGAGGGGAGATGGTATTGGACTTAAACTGGTCTTACCGCCCAGAATGCCAAAAATATGAGTGATTAGAAGAAAGGCACAACAACAAATTTATGACTAGGCAAACATGAACTACAATGTTTATAAGCCATATAAGCATACCTCTGTATTCTCACTGCCACTGGCTATAAACATGCTATTGAACCCACCAAAGCATGACCGTATGACATACTTGTTTTGCTTGTGGCCTGCGTACTTTAAAGGCTTTTTCCATTTTCCAGCAACATCCCGCAAATGAATCTCTTGGCTATTTAGGTTGACAATAAAGAACTTACTGTCTATGGAAACTGAAAGTGAGGTGATTGCATGCTCCTCTAAGATTACTTGCTCAGCATTTGTCCTCAAATTTAATATCCAAATTTCTCGGTCATGGAATATGCTGATAAGGTTTTCCCCATCTGATGTAACAGCAAGATCCAAAACCTTGGGCATCCTCTTGCCCCTCCATGCTTTCATCTCATTCCCATCACAGTCCCACATGCAGATGCCCTTTTCAGGCTCAGAACTGCCACAAACAATTCGCTTTGAATCGGGAAACCAAGCACATGAGCTGATAGCGAAGTCATGATCCCCAAATGTATACTTGCAAGTACCTGTTTCTACATCCCAAAGCTTGAGAACTTCCAAGTTTCCACATGTGAGCAACTTTCTGTCATCAGGGCTCCAAGCCACAAATGATACAGGGTTCTGATGGCTTCTGAGCGTATGTTTTATTGTCAGCTTATCATCATCCATAACCTAAGAAATTTAGGGAGAAAGAAAATTCATGTCAAACGCTTCAAAAAAGTAACTCACAGAACAAGACCAAAAATTCATGTATCCGTAGAATTTAACATAACATGTACGTAGATATTCAAGATCATTATGATAATAATTATGCACCCAACAAGAAAAGGTCCTTTTGGTCCATTTAAAAGAACCAAAAAGTAAGCTATAATTTTAGCCTGCCTGCTCTGCTTACACATAAGATACGCTTAATCACTGGTGTAGAAAATCAAATCCAGACACCCATGGTCAACATTAATTGCCACTTAGGATGGTCAACATTAATTGCCACTTAGGGTCACATTTCTTAGAAGAGGTCAGTTTGCCTTTGAGCTAGAATAACAACAAACTAGACCTTATTTGCAACCCCCTGCCAACCAAAAAAAAAAAGCCATGGGATAAGCGATGCATTAAGAGTTAGATGCACCCCAGTTGAGCCACTATATGCAACTACTATCATGCTACTGTAATTTATCATATCTCACTGCAAAGTGAGACAACAAAAACAAGATTCCAAATCTTCTAGATACAGCAGCAGAGAAGCAAGTGCATCGATACAAACATATTCATAAAAACTTGTGTATCTGTCCATTTGCACAAGCAAAAAAGAAAGTTGTACCTGCCATATAATAGCTGTGCAGTCACTGGACGAAGAGGCTAAGTAGTCTCCATTATTAGAAAATTGTACAAACCAAACTTCATTGCTATGTTCAGTCAAAATCTGCAGTCATGAGAAACAAACGGGGCTATGATACACCTCAAACATTCATGATAATAGGATATAATCAGGCAGTTGAAAGAGGAAACTGAAAAAAAATAGCATGTTCTCTCATGTATAGAGCAACTCAAATAGAGAGAAACAAATTGTTAAATATTCTCTCTTACGGTAGAAGAAATCTTGAAAAAAGATCATAAACAAATTAGCATTCCCAAATAAAAGGAATGGTGTATAGGCCGTATATCAGGTTATAGAATGAAAATTTGAAAGATATTTTAGTGAAAGGCACCACACTGGAGTCATTATTGTCAAAAATTACAGAACATATTTTTCTTTAAGCTTTTTATTAAAGGTCGATTCAATTTTCTAATTTCATGGTGTAGCACAGTTCATTGATTTTCTTGCTCTGCCACCAGAAACCATAATTTGAAATTTAAGAACCACAGAGACACATTGCATTTACTCCCTTCATGTTAGCCAAAGTATAATAGCATGAATTGGCAGAAAGATAATACAGCAAAAAAAATAAGACCATACATGAACTGACAGGATATAGAATCATAAAGGAAAGTGTTTGTTCCTTGAAGGCATAAGTTAATTTTGCAACATCATGAGTGCAAAGTTATTTCTGTTGCTCTGGTATGCAACAGGAACAATAATGACAATAAGCTAACAACAGAACAAACTAAACATTTCCACTATACAAGTCGGCTATATGGTTCATATTGCATAATTATGCTCTATTTGGTTTCTCTCTGTTGCTCTGCTATACCATAAAAAATCTTTAAATTTCTTAAGTGGTTCAACATCATAAAGGTCAATCTTGACAAACTTTTTCCACCAAACTAAGCCATTGGCTTTATTGAATACAAGCAAATATGGTCTTGACATGTGGATTCAAATTGACAAAGATTAATTTTAGAAAAAATAGACAAGTCATGGGTAAGAACATGTAAATTTCACCTCGTGGTTTATAACAAGATGAATCAAGGTTGCTTTGTAACTATACATATAATAGTAAATGAAGAATACATCATATTCCAAAGCTAATCTCTAAATCATCTAATCATCAGATAGGTTCAAAAGATAAAGGAGCATTAGATGGATGCAACAGGCTGAAATTACATCATTTGAAGGTGCTTCATTATAGTTTTTAGGATCTTGAATCCTAGAATTTGTTCCATAAAATTAGAAGTTTATTGTTGCACCATTATCAACTACATAAATAGGCAGCTAATAAAATGAACACGCTAAATGTAATGAACATGCCAATTTTTGGAATTCAACAACACAAGATAGCAAATTGAAAATACCATACCAAATATACAAACTGAAATGTTGTGTTCATAACTTTGTATCCTCTTTTTTCTTCACTTCTTGAAACAGTAAATAAAACTTATGACTTATTGTAGAAATAATAGTATTGACTGCAACAAGAAGCACACCTGAACTGTTTCTGTAGGTATCTGATCTCTGCCACAGCAGTGATCCTCGTAAAGCGAGACTGCATCCTGTGAATTGTGATGCATACATGAATCAATTTGGGCTGATACACTGGTTTCAACCAAATGTTCTAACCGTCTCTCAGGTAGTACAATTGGCGGAGGAAGCAGTTTCCCTAGCTCCATCAGTAACCTTTTTCGTAGTTCACATATAATGTCTTCATCTAGCTTACCCAATTCCATCTCTTTCAATGAAATTATATTATAAGCCAATTTGTGAACCATTTCCTTGCTCATGTGTAAGGCAGGAACCTGTTTTTGTAAAACTGACAAAGCCAAAGAATCATCGCCACGATTCAAATACTCCAAAAAACACTGCTTGAACACAAGAAACAAAACTGAAGATCGTGTATCATCCTTCACATCCTTTATTTTGTTCACAGTATCAATACAATTATCCCAATCTCCTCTGAGGATTTGTGATTCCAACAAATCAAAATCTACAGATTTGTACCTAATACCGGACTCTGATTCCAAACAACAAGCAGACTTTTTGTATCCAAACGAGTATAAGCATTGAATTATAACTCTTACAAATTCATGCTTATTTATTAAACCTTTGGAGCCTAACGTGGTAGTCAAATTCTCCATTGATGTGGTGTTTGGGGAAATCTTAAACCGTTTCGATGAACCCTCTTGCCTTCTAAAATCAAAGATGCCCATTTCTTCTACTTGCCATCAGTTTCCTATATCATATGCAATCCAAATAGAAAATCATCCACACAAGCCTCAAATCCCTAGAAAAAAAAAAAAAAGGAACCCAACATGATCATTTTTACAGGCATAAAGAACTATAAACCAGGTAGATGAAGCTATATAACAGTAACCCAAATGCCAAATCAATGCTTGGCATAGAGGAAGAAAACTCAGTACTAAAAATACCCAAATTTGGCTTTTAATTTTTTTTTTAAAAAAACAAAACTAAAGTTACTAAGCAAAGAATCAAATACTCTTCAATGCTGTATGTGAAACTTTCAGAAAAGGAAGTGCTTCCGTAAACAAAAGACAAAGAACCCAAATTTTTTTTTCTAAATTCTACCAAACTATCAATCACACGAATAAAAAAAAAACCAATTAGCAAAGAAACCTAACAAAGTCATTCAGCTAAATAAACAACCTTAAAAAAAGCTAATTAAACCCACTATCCAGAACCCAAAACCTACGATACAACATGACGGGATTAAAAAAAAATTCATTAAAGAACACATAAAATGGTAATAATAAAAAAAATAGAAGCAAAAGGCTAACGTTGGAGTTCAAATAGTAAAAATAAGGGAAGAGACAAAGTTGTACGCACAGAGGAGGAAGAGGCCCGGCTGTGACGAAAGCAATAAACGGTGTGGAGAAAGAGAAAACAAAATGAAAGAGGTGAAGTGTAAAGTTGGACGAGAAGAGATTTTTTTCTAGCAGCGATTTGTCGGACTCGAACTCGGATGGTGCCGTACGGGTCAGAGCTTTGTTGAATAAAAAATTATTAATCTGTGAAATCAGGTTATAGAGAAGGGACGAGAAACGAGAACGGGGTTTTTCCGATCGGTTAAGCGTTGTCGTCCTACTGATATGATTTAACGACGTCGTTGGCTTGCGGTTTTCTTGCGTAAATGAAATTTGGTCAACGTCTCTGTTATCCACATTTATTTTTCACTTCTTTTTTAATTTTTTATAAATAAAAACTTTTTATTTAAAATATTAATATAAAATTTATAGTTGATACTTTGATATTCTATAGCAGCTATATAATCGTCAAGAAAATGTGATCTCATTAATTAGCAATGTTAGCAATTTTTTGAAAATAAATTAAAAATTTTTATTAATATTTATTTTTAAAATTTTACATATTTTTTCACTTTACTTATTTTTGATATTTTAATAAAATATAATATGACATGTCAAATGGTTATTTTTTAAATAATATTTGACTTTTTTAAATAAAAGATATTAAGTCAAAATTTAATGAAATCTTTTATCGTATTATTGCGTGTTATTTTATAATTGAATCTTATCTCTTATTTTATGTTTGGATAAATATTAACAAATTAAAGTAAAGTTAAGAAAAGTAAAAGAAATGATAGGATACATATACTTTTGTTTGAATCGTTAAAATTAACAAAGAAAATGAAGGTAAATGAATATTAACAACCATTATTTGGTTAACGAGTGGAAAAGAAAAAGAATTGATTCATTATAATATTTTTTCAAATATAACTTTTTTTATAAAATAACCTATAATAATTTATATTGATTGTTCATTTGATTAAAATAAAATTTTAGAACTAAGATATTTTTTATTGGAAAAAAAAAGGCTTAATAGCTAAATAAGCCCTCAAGCTTTAGCCCAAAATGGAATTCAGCCCTCAACGTTTTATTACATAAAATTCAGTCCATAAACTTTTATTTCAGTGGAAATAGACAAAATCTGTTAAATGAACAAACTGCCGTTAGTTTTGCATACGTGGCATGCCACGTGGCAGCTAACTAAGCTATCTACGTCAGCTGCCACGTATGCAAAACTAACGACAGTTAGTGTCATTTAATAGATTTTGACTTAATTGCATAATTGCAAAAGGTTGATGGTTTATTTCCACTGAAATAAAAGCTTATGGACTGAATTTCATGCAATAAAACGTTGAGGGCTGAATTCCATTTTGAGCTAAAAGTTGAAGGCTTATTTGGCTATTAAGCCAAAAAAAAATTGTCTCCAACTTGATCTGAGCATAATTGTCACACATTCAAGCAACAATACTCAAAAACAATAAAATCAAATAAAAATCAAATTTTTAAATAATAATAAAATAATAAAATCATATTTGTGACCTAAATAGAAATTAAAACAATAAAAAATAATGAATAAGTTATAAGGGACAAATAATTATTATGATTGTTTAAAAATTAAAAAAAATACTATATAAACGTTATTTTATAATTAAAATTTTTTTACTCATTTCCAGTCCCTAACATTTCCCCCAACTGGGATAAATGAAAAATGAGACATTTAAGTGAAATGAAGGGATTCTCAACCTTTCTCATTTTTTTTTTTGTTATTTTTTAAATTCTATCCAAACAAGGGAAAAAATAAAGATTTTCATGATTTCTTTAAAGGTATAAACGTTATTTTACAATTAATTTTTTTATTCATTTTCTTTTGTTAGAATTTCTTGCTATTATGATAAGGAAAAAATAGTTATTATCCACGGATGGTATATTAAATAATTATCCAAAAAATTTATATATTTCCTCTCCTTTCATTTCTTTCCCCAATCCCACCTCCAATTCAAACTTAGAGTTAATCATAAAACGACATTCATGACGTGATGAGAGAAAATTCAAACGAGTTTTTAAGTTGTGTTATCATATGTATTTTGATACTTTATTTAGCAAAAAAACAACAAATTTTAAATTTAATATAATTATCTTTATTCATTGGCAATAAAATATTTGAAATAATCATTTACGTATATACTAAATATAATTATTCTTTTCAATAAATGTAATCATGTAAATGCTCAAACAACTTTATTCGTTAATTTAATAAAAATGCATTATCCTAAATAATAAATATGTTATTTGGATATGTTATACAGTTAGTAAATATGTTATAGGAGAATATTAGGGATAATCACTTTGACAGTTACATTTTAACTTTTTCAATTTTATTGGACCACATCACGGGGAATTCTATAATAAAGTTATAAATTTTGATATTACTGTAATGTCAATGTAAAAAATACATGATCAAGCGTAAATTTAAAGTCATTATACATAAAATAAGTTAGAAGCATCGTAAACACTTAATAATTAATTTAATGTTAATGTAAACAATGCATGATTAAGCATCAATCTAAAGTTATTAAGTGTAAAATATGTTAGAAGTATGTAAACACATGATAATTAACATAAACATACATTATAGCAAAATTATCGTATGTTTAAATCTATTGACATTAATATTTACATTGATAATCATATTTTTTACGATATTTCTAACATATTTTACATCTAATAATTTTAAATTTACAGTTGATCATATGTTTTTTATGTTGATCTTATAATGAGATCAAAATTTGTGATCTTACTATAAAAATTTCCCTCACGTTACTTCTTAATTTTACGTGAAAATCGGTTACTCATGTGAAAAGTTAAAGTATGTGGATGCTAAAAATATTTTTCAAGTAACATGTAATATTAGGTAACAGATATTCACATAAAACTAGAAAGTAACGTGATCTAATTAGATAAAAAGTGTTGTAATGTAACTGTTAAAATAACTATCTATTATTCCTTATATGTTATATGGATATATTAAATAGTAAATATGTCATATGGATATGTACACCATGTAGATTTGAAATATAAATCATTGCAACTGCAATTTCTTTACTTATTCACCCATGGGTTGTGGCTCAGTTGGTAATACAGGCTGAGTTTGTGGAAAAAGCTCTCAGGTCGACCCTCACTAAATACACATTTGGGGAAGGGTGAGGAGCCTTAACTGTGACAAAGTCCCAAACATGATTAGCCTCAGACCATTAAAACGGATGAGGATACATATAGTTACACAAAAAAAAAATCTCTACTTATTCTCAATCTTCTACATTTTTAATAAAATTTATATATATTTATCATAAACGTTTAGCGGTATAATAGTTATCGAGCTTGTTCCATAAACATTGTACAAAACTTGGTCCACCCCTTAATTTCGAACAAGATATGATGGTTAGTGTAAAACTTTGAAGGTATGAGTTTATTCTGCAACCTCATAAATTCCATACAGATGCAAGTTAATATAATAGGTAAAATTCTTAGAATTTATATATGATGTACTGACAGTGTATAATTTCTATACACAGTCAATGCACCAAAGGTTGACACCTCATCAATAGATCCTTATATGTAAATATAAATAAATTTTTGTAATTTGCCCATAAGGACCTGTTGATGAGGTGTCAACCTCTGATGCATTGACAGTGTATAAAAATTATACACTGTCAGTGCATCATATACAAACTCAAAATCTTAATTGCTTGTATAAAATCATTTACTCATTAAGTTAAAATAAAGGAAATCTCTCCATTCTTAAAAAAAAAAAAACAAAGATCATATTTTTAAATATAGAATTTTTAATAACAATGCAAGAATATTTTTTAATTTTATTACTTTTGAACAATTTAAAAGAATATATACTTTTTACATTGATTTGTTTATTTAAGATTTGATATCTTGAAAGCTTATTATTATCTAATACACTATCATTGAAATTTTTAAACTATATAAGGATTTCAGAATTTGTCAAAAGAGGAAGACAATTTCTAACCCACTTTAACCCTTAACAGAAAGTCAATCCCAATCTCCACATGCCACAATTCCTCACTAATTTTCCTGCCGACATCACAGGTCCTTTCATCGGCGCCACCAATCTCCTCCTCGTCATCCTTCCTTCACTCTTGCCCTTCGAGATCTTGCTCACCTTCGCTTAGGTCTAAAAACCCAAACCCATCTGCCACAATTCCTTACCAAAACCATCATCGGCTCCACAAATCGATCTAGTTGCTTCCATCGATTTTCTTGCTAGCATCCTTCCTTGGATATCTAAAAAACCAAATCAGAATTTGATTTTGGATTAGCATTTCTACAAAGTAGACTTGCATTTGCAAAAAGGGAGGAAGGAAATCTTTTGGTTTGTGGAAATAGTAAGGCGTACTTGTATGAACAAAATAGCAAGAGCCCTCTCAATGGATAAAGAATTACTCAAATCATGGTGGCCTTCTTTGATTTAAGTACTGATATCCCCTATTTTTGAGGGTTGGTGCCTGGTCCCTTGGTTTCGATTCTCTTAGGAAGTTTTTTTGAAGGTTTTTGGTGGAAGCTAGTTTTGTTTTTTCTATATTTTTAAGTACCTTTTGTTTTTTATTAGCTTTGTTCAACTAAAAAAATGGAGTTGATCAAAATGCCCAAAAATGATAATAAAAGAAAAGGAAAAGTAAAAACACTTGAACCACTGTTGTGTACTTCAACTTTTCGGTTGTTTTCCTTATTATTATTATTAATTTAAAAGCATTATTAGTAGATAATTATGTGAATAATACTTTTTTAACAAAAACAATAAATTTTTCAAAAAATAATCAAATAACAAAAAATATTTTTCAGCATATCAACCAAACAACTAAAAATATTAGTTTTTCCAAAAAATAATTTTTCAGAAATTATTTTTTAGAAATTATTTTTCACAAATCAAATGGAGCATATATTTTAGACGATGAGTGGTTGTGTCTTCTTACTAAATCCATCGAGCCTTATAAGGGTTTTTTTTTGTTCTTAATATTTTTTGTATTTTTCTAATTAAAATTACAAAGCATAAATTTTTTAAAAAAAGTATGTGAATGGTACAAATTATATTTATATATTTAAATAAAATTAATCTGCACACTACATGAGTTTGCAAATAGTTTTACATATTTTTAACCACCTCCCCACTCTCCCTTATAACGATTTTTTAATTTTCTTAGAACATGATGGTATTTATAAGTTATATATATTGAAACTTTAGGTAAATCTTTTAAAAAGTACTAATTAATGTGTACATACACATATTTAAGATAAAAAATAAATTATAAGTATATATATTTGAATTAATGAATTATAAACTTAGCTATTAATAAAATTTAAAATAAATAAAATTAATCTATGCATTGCAAGGGATACAAACTAGTTTTCATAATTACAAAAATATATAGCTAATTTTTCATACACAGCCAGTGAATTTTTTACTCCACAAAAGGGGTTAGGATCATGACACATGTCTTATTTTATTTATTTTTTTATTTTTTAAATTTTTTATAAGATGTATGTCATAATCTTAACATCGTTTGTGAAATAAAAAACTTCACCGACGATGTATAAAATAATTATCTTATATATTATACACTAAGATAGATATATGGATGCATTAATATAAAATTACTAATAAATAAAAAATACTGCAATGGATCTATGGGTTGTGGCTCAATTGACAACGTAAACTGAGTTTGTGAAAAAAGTTCTCGGATTCGATCTTCATTAAACATTTTTTTATATAAGGGTAAAAAGATTTAACTATAACGAAATTCTGAACAAAAAATTAATTTTTTTACAGCAAAAAAATACTGCAATGGAATTATGGAACGAAACTATTTTTAAAAAGGCTAAAATATTAAAAAAGCCCTTAAACTTTGTCACTTTATTTAAATAAGCTCTTATACTTTTATTGCATTTAGATAAGCCTTTAACATTTTATTTGAATCTGAATAAGCCATTAAACTTTAATTTGTACCCAGATAAACCTTTAACTTTTAATTTATACCTAAATGAGCCATTAACATAAAATAATTTTTTATAGAAGTGAAAAATTAATTTTTTCAGTTGGGTTTAAAACCTAACTTCCTACATAAAAAATGTTGGTTAGATAAAATATATTATACAATATTTTTTTCATGAAAATATATTATGTAATATTGAATTATGTATATTATATATTATATATTTTAAAAAAATATCAATTAATTTAGTCAGTTTAATTTGTAATTTTAGACATCGACTTAATAGAATAAACTGGCCTATAAAAATTAATTTAAACTCAAAAGTGACTTAATCGAATCAAATTAGTTGAATTTTGATTGGTTAAATTAGTTTGAATAAATTTTTATTCATATATAATTTTTTATTTGGAATAAGGGCTTATTTGAGTATAACTCAAAGTATAAGATTTTATTTAGATACAATAATAATATAAGAGTTTAATAAAATAAAGTAACAAAGTTCAATGACTTTTTTAATATTTTAGCCTTTTAAAAATTAATTTTTGGAGTTTCTAAAACAGAAAAACGGTTTCCAAGTGACGGCAACAAACGGCTCCCAGGTTTGTCGTTTTCGTCGGTGTGTTATGACGACGCGCTTGAATAAAAGCGCGTACCAGACAGCCACCAACAATTTTCCGAAGCAGCATTTGCTTTTGCTGTAGCTACACTCCAGCAATAAAGCACCTCCCCACCTTCCCCCTACCCCCACTCCCACTCTCTCTCTCATACAGTTCTCCCCTCACTCCCTTCATTTCTACTCTCGTTCCAAAGATCTCTCTTTTTTCTTTTCTCACTTTCCCCGGTAGATCCCTTTTTCGCTTTTCCTCTACAAAAAAGAAAAGAAAAAGACAGGAAAAGATAAAAAAAACTGTTTTCTCTGCATTGTTGCGGTAGATCTTTGCCGCATTTCATGGATCTACAATCGCGCCGAGCCGCATTGTGTTAATCGTCTCTCTCCTAGGGTTTTTTTCTGTTCCTTCTATTATTTTGTCTGACGCTTGGCGGCGGAGCTGTGTAGCTTTAGTTTTGTTTGGTTATGAGGTGTGTTGTTTCGCTCGGAGAATGCGACGGAGAGCTTGGCTGGCGGCGAATGGTCCATCGGAACTTTAGGACTCTCCAGTGGCTCTCCGACGAGGCTGGCGCGGTTCGAGTTGGTATCTGTTTTTGACGATGGTTGTTGTGGACTCTGGTTCGGCGAGAGAAGATGCCTGCCTTGACTATGCTTCATTTGCTTCTTGTTTACTTGCTCAGCTTTCTCTCTTGTTCTTGTTTAGGTATAACTCTTTCTGGATATTTACTATTTTCTTTAATTATTTAATTTTTCTTCTGTTTGGTTACTGAGAAAATAGTAGAAACGGAAGGAAAGTGGAGTAAAATCCAGTTCGAGTTTGCTCTTAATTATATATCGAAATAAAGAAAATGTCGACATGGTTCATCAAGTGAAGTAGACTCTGCTTTTGTGGTGATTGGCTCCCTTATGTCTACTTAATTTTTCAACTTTAAAGTTTTTCCCTTTGGCCTTCGCCAAAACCAAGAATGGGAAAATGAAAAATGTAGAAAAAAGAAGAAAAGAAGCCCTTGCTTTTTGAGTAATTGTTTCAGTCTCCTGTTTTTTGATTCCATGTAGTGTTTTGAAAAGAATTGGGAATTTGGATAAAAGATGTCAAATAATTGATTAGTGTTTTAACCCCCTGAGAAATATGTGGTTCCCTGTTAGTTTTCTGCTGGTTTACTGAAAAATTTGTGGTGGAGCGAGCTGATACTATGTTTCATTTATACATATGAATTTTATTTTGTCAGGTGCTCCTTGAAAGGAATTATGAGCCTTAAATATCTTATTAAAGTATGCTTGTAGCATTTCTTTTGGGTATATCCTCTTTGAGTAAACAATCAAAATCAGTTACTATTGGAACTGTTGAAATCTGTAATAATTATCTAATTTGTTGTAATATACAGTTATTATTTGATGCATACAAATTCAGGCACGGACACGTATCACTATAATTATTACAATGAGTATGGTTCATGAAGGAAGATTAACATCAGTGCCATTTTTTTTATATTCAGGTTTGCAAATATTCTTGTCTCCTTTACAGCCTGTGCACAAGGTGTCTGCTATGGAGACCATAGTTGATCAAGGTAATGATTTATTTATTTATTAAATGTTAATGCAGTTCAATAAAATTCCTTTTTTGGTTTTGCCTGCTTTCTAGACTTGAAAGAACATATTATTTTTATCCAAATAGGTAGAGCTTGATGTAGTATCCATGGAGAATGTCCACTGAAGATCTTTGAAGAAAAAGAATTTTAGAGTAATTTATGTTTTTATGTGGCCTAAGCTATTACCATTCCAGTTTCTGAAGAGCCTTACTGACTGTGCCTTCATCCACTTAACTTTTTCTGAGCTATGTGTCTTCTTAAACATTACTTAAGTGGCAAGTGCAACAAATGACTGAAAGTATTCAAAGAGGCAGTTGGTGTCTACTTCTAGTTGATGGATTGGCATGTCCCAGCTCAAAAATTGTTGTCTTTTTTTCACAAGTTTGTGATTTCTGTTATATAGTTATATATGTTTTAGCTAAAAATTGATTTCATAATGATCTTTGCGTATTCAGTTTAGAATAAGAACTCTTATCTAGTTACTGGTCTATTCATGAAGTATGAGTTGTTATCAGATAGGCTCTTAACTGGAAGCATTTTTTTTTGCCTAATTTCTGTTCTTCTTAAGTCTATGTTGTTGAGAGGTTCTTGATCCTCCTGTTAGTTTTTCTGATATATTACCCAAAGAAATTCTATCACAACTCCAAATTTGCTCTTCACAATTCCATTGCTAAAACAACCACACTTAAAAAACCCCAAAAACAAAATTACTCATTAAAATTATGACAGACTTTTTTCCCATTTAGCCCTTTCTCTCCAAACACAACCATCAACTCCCTAAACACACTTTTACAACCTCTTTAATTCTTTCAACAAATGTGATGAGATATGTTCTACTTAAACAAATCTCTTCTCTAATATTTTCAAATTGTCCTTTAATTATTTAAAAAAATTGCGAATCTGGGTTCTTAGAACCCCAGATTCACATGAGGATTGGCCTTGTGGAACTGCGAATCTGTGAGGCCTACTTTGGCACGGCTTCATTGCCTCGCGGAATTGTATATCTGCGGGGCTCATTTTCCAGAAACTTAGGGTTTTTGGAAATGCATTTTCGGAAACCCCTGTGTAAAAGAAAAGAAAAGTTGGGTTAGGGATAATTAGGTAATTTCAATTAAAGGTATTTTTGTATTAAATTAAAAATCAAAATTGAGTTGTGAATAGTAAAGTGGGGTTGTGAATAGAATTTCTCTACAACCCATTATGCTAAATTCATGATGTACAAAAGACAAAAGAGTACAAGGTCAGCTTGTTCATATTTATCAATTTGCTATTGGTGTTTGGTATAGGTTATTAGATGACTTTTGAAGGCATTCTAACTTCCCATCATTACTTTGCATTATTGCTCTTGCACTTTGATTGCTAATAAGGTTGCTCCATTCCTAGCAGCTAGGCTGATTTCAATGCGTGTGTTATTTTCTCGATCAAGTTCACCCCACGAACACATTAATCCTTCTTCTGGACCAACCACTGCACCTGCACCTTCTCCTATTTATCAAGGTACTTATTGCAATCTATTTGCAACACCTTACGACTACATTAATGCTGCCATATGGCTGATGTCTTTTGCATTATAGCTCCTGTTGGTAGCCCCAGTAGACATGTGGTACCAAGACATCATCATGGTGGTCGCCATCGTCATCGTCATGTTAAACCTCAAGCAGTTGCTCCGTCACCTTCAGAGCAAGGTAACTTGCTATGGGCCTTAAGCAATGTCTAGAGGAATTGGCCTGCATAGGCTTGGTTTCTTTTCTGACGACAAACCAAAAAGACATTATTGTTTAGACTTTAAACTTGATTGAGGAGTCTTGGGGATTATGGTGGGGTAGAATGTGTTCTTTCACTTATTCAAGCATGTTTGAATAATCAATTATTTGGAGCATGTGTCTACCAAATCACGTGGTATCACTTGCTTGCATTTTTTTACTTTGTTTAAAATACTTTAAACACTTATTTTGCTTCTTTGTGGTTTTGATCATAAAATTTTGTCAGGTTGCGATCAAATTTGCGAGGAGCCACTTACTGCAACCCCTTTTGGATCACCCTGTGGTTGTGTGTTCCCTATGAAAGTCAAACTTCTTCTAACTGTAGCTCCTTATGCTGTTTTCCCTGTGATGAATGAACTAGAGATTGAGGTTGCTGCAGGCATATATTTGCAACAAAGTCAAGTGAAAATAATGGGTGCGACTGCTGATACTCAAAATCAAGGGAGAACGTTGGTGGAGATTAACTTGGTTCCACTTGGAGATAAGTTTGATAACACAACAGCAATACTTACATATGACCGACTTATGCACAAAGGAGTGTCTCTAAATTCAACTCTTTTTGGAGCATATGAGGTGGTATCCATCAGTTATCCAGGTAGTTATCTTTGGTTTTTTTTAGGTAACTTAATGTCCTGCGATTTGGTGCTATGTCATGGTTATTATTTGAAAATTATTTTGTCAGGAATTCCTGCTTCACCACCATATGGTAATGTTTTGGGGAGTGGTCCAACTGGAAGTGATGGAGATCTCCCAATCACAGCTAATTTTGTTAACAAGAACCAAAAGATGAACATCAGGATCATTGCCATTATTGTTTTATCTGCTTTTGTGCTCTTATTGGTTTTAGCTGGAGCAATCTCTATCCTTATAAAATGGAGGAAGGTTGGAAGACCATCCAATGCTGTTGGTCCGGCGTTTCCTTCCTCAATAAACAAAAGACCTGGTAGGTTTGCAAATTGCGCTTTATGTTTGATATTTAGAGTCTGTTGCATGGAATTGGAATGTAATGCGAGCTGGTAAGTGGTTTTCCACTATTGCTGTTTAGGCACACATGCACAACCTTTAGCTGATATGCATCTTATGTATTTTCAGTTACTGCAACAGTTGAATCGTAATAGTTAATCTCTCTTTAAGCTGTGAGCTAGCTCAGAAGTTTGGATATCTGCAGATGCCATTATTTAGGTTTATCTTATCTGTGAAAGTGAACATAAAAGTTGTATCCATTATTTTGGTTTTTCTTCAATTCTTTATTGTGCTTGCACAAATGATCTTGATGACACACAGTTTACAAAACCTTAAGTTTTTACGTTATTTTATTATAATGTTAGTTAATTTTAATGCAAGGATCTAATCTAGTTATATTTCCTTGGTTTCTGTGTGAACTATTCTGATCTGATCTTCATGTTAATGCAGGCATTGGTTCTATCTTATCAAGCAGTATAGCAAGCTCTACATCAACGTCACTCATGTCCACCATGGCTACTTGTGCTCTCTCAGTTAAAACTTTTGCACTTGTTGAGCTTGAGAAGGCGACAGATAAGTTCAGTTCAAAGAGGATTCTTGGTGAAGGAGGATTCGGACGTGTTTACCATGGTGTTATGGAAGACAGAAGTGAGGTAGCTGTTAAGTTACTTACAAGAGATAATCAGAATGGAGACCGTGAATTTATTGCTGAAGTAGAGATGCTAAGCCGATTGCACCACCGCAACCTTGTGAAACTTGTTGGTATATGTATTGAAGGACGCATACGCTGCTTGGTGTATGAACTTGTTCCAAATGGAAGTGTAGAATCACACTTGCATGGTATAAATTCCTTATCAACTTCGTCTATTTTTTTGTCTGTTTTGTTTATTAGACTGATGCTTATTCAATTTAGTATTTTTCATTGTGTTAAGAAAGCTACCCATTAACTTATTACCCTGAAAAAAACTAAAGAAAAAGGTACTGTTAATTCCTATCTATGTTAGCCAAGATTATCTAATGTTGCAATGCAAATAACTTTTCTATATGATTCTAGCTTGACTAAAATGGAATAATGGATTGACCTTTATACCTGGTTTCATTTATATGATCATTCTATTGGTTGTTAGGTATTGACAAAAAGAAAGGGCCTCTTGATTGGGATGCGCGGCTGAAGATTGCCCTTGGAGCAGCTAGGGGATTGGCTTATCTTCATGAAGATTCTAACCCTCGAGTGATTCACCGAGATTTTAAGGCTAGTAATGTTCTCTTAGAAGATGATTTCACCCCAAAGGTCTCTGATTTTGGTTTAGCAAGGGAAGCAACTGAAGGAAGCCAACACATTTCTACCCGGGTCATGGGAACTTTTGGGTAATTATTTTTCATGCAAATAACTAGATAATTATCTTATGATAGCATTAAATTTCCTTGAAAGTATTACATACTACTACTTTTCCTCCAAATTTGACGGACAGCAAGACTAACTAGTAGTTCAGTTATTCATACAAATTTTAGGACTGATCCATTAGAACACTAGATGACTTAATGTTAACAAATTCTTATATCTGAATGTCATTTTTTTAGTCATCAATTATTGACATCTACTTCAGATTTTAACGTTTCTTTGCCTACAAAATTATTGTCTCATCTCAATCTATCGCTTAAATTTTAAATCCCCAAACCCCGATAGTGCTATTTCTGTGATCACAACAAAAAATCTTGTAACTTCCATGTCTTCTGATTGATTTGTTGTTCAAAATATTATTAAAGGTGAAGTTTGTGAATGTGCAGGTATGTTGCTCCGGAATATGCGATGACAGGGCACCTTCTTGTTAAGAGTGACGTTTACAGTTTTGGAGTTGTGCTTCTTGAGCTTTTGACTGGAAGAAAACCTGTAGATATGTCCCAACCTCAGGGACAGGAAAATCTGGTAACTTGGGCACGGCCTCTACTGACCAGTAGAGAAGGTGTAGAGCAGTTGGTAGATCCTGCATTGGCTGGAACATACGACTTTGATGACATGGCTAAGGTGGCAGCCATTGCTTCCATGTGTGTTCACCCAGAGGTGACTCACAGACCTTTTATGGGTGAAGTTGTGCAGGCTCTGAAGCTGATATACAATGACACAGATGAAACTGGTGGGGATTGCTGTAGTCAAAAGGATTCTTCTGCCCCAGAATCTGACTTTAAAGGGGATTTTGCTCCTTCTGATAGTAGTTGGTGGAATGCTGGTGGGATCACCCCCCGCTTAACTTATGGGCAGGCCTCTTCTTTTATCACAATGGATTACAGTTCTGGTCCACTTGAAGAGATGGAAAACAGACCGTTTTCAACTTCAAGCTTGGTTGGAGGTGGAACATCTCTACCAATTAGACATGGTAACAGATCAGGTCCCTTGAGAACAGTCCGAAGCAAGCCAAACTTTTATAGATTGAGAGGGAGCATGAGTGAGCATGGGGGGCTCCTTCCAAGGCGAATTTGGGGTGATGCCCATTGGGTTTGAGGCTTGTTTTCCCAGCTATTTTTATTTTTTGAATTGTACAGTTCAAAGGGGCTGGGGCCTTTCCCTAAGTGGCCAATTGTAGTCTAGCATTTGGGGATTCTGGAGTTTCCATGTTCGTCGAGAGGCAGAGAGCTGACCTTGGCTTCTTATTTTCAAAGTCTTGATTCATTACCATACAAAAATGGAGATGTAAGTGGAATACTTCCTGTATTATATATTTGCAAAAGTTTAATTCTTGTGGTCCAATGCTGAATCCATTGGCGACTGGTTAATGAGATTGTCCTGCAAGCAATTTTTCTTCTTTTTTTTTTTTTTATGTACGAATGCAGATTGGCAATCCTGTAAACTAAAACAGATTAGTAACAGTTTTTTGTAACCCCAAGAGTTTAGGATCAGGAGCTATAACGGTTCTTGAATTTCTTTCTCCCTTTTGTTTATGTATCAAGAAATTGCTAAAAACGACAGAGTTCTTAGGTAACCTGTTTGATTTTCACGAAGAGGAAGGAGAGGAGGAAAAGATGATCTTAAGCAGCAGTCGTATCAAATCCTTTCACGCATTCAGGCACAAGGAATGTCGCTTTGGTTTGGCTGAGGATGCCAAATCAGAGGACTCGACGCGACTTTAATTATTATGTCTTGTACTTTTTTTCCTCTTTTACTAGTGAACATGAAAAATCCAAATCCGAAAGCACCCCAAACGATTGAAGCCATTTTTTAGCCCGGGGCCGGGAAATATCCTTCGCTTCTTGACTCATTACTCTCACCATTCCCCCTATGCCTTTTCCCAAATCCTCGTCTCCTGGTCGCTCGACTCTGTCTCTCTATTCCTTCAATGGTTTATTTTTAAAGATATATGTGCCCATCGCATTTGAAAAAACTTTCAGCGCCCAAATGTCATCAGACGAACATGGCATGGTTGTAAGTTTTTTATTTCTATCTCTATCCTGTCCCATGCCTCGCTTTTGTTAAGCATTAGCATACAATTGATATGGTCTTAACTTTATTAGCATAACCAGCAGCTAGGCTGTGGATTTCCTGGCCGCTGTGGCTTCTTATCCTAAACCTGATGACAAAATCAGGAGCACTAGATTAAAGGTTCTTATTCTAAAATCTAGGCTTCCTACTTTCGTTTACTTAATCTACTGATGATTGACCCTTTTTTTTTCTTTGTAAATTCTGTTTTGATGTACTTTAAGTAATGCAGTTTATATTTGATCAGTGTTTCATTTTTGCCCTTTTTTCTTCAATTTATTTGTAGAACTCCTAGTAGGTATTGACTATATCATTAATTAATAGTTTGGCATTTGTTTTCTTAGGTTCAAGGAGGCGGGAATGCTGAAAATGCCTTGACTTGTACAGTTGTGTAACTTATTTAGGATTAAATCTACGGTTAATTTGTAATGTCTTATATGTTCTTGTACTTTCGCTCTTTCTCTATTTACTTCTGCTCCACTGTAAAACTTCACTATTAACTGAGAACATTTTTGTTGCATTATATAAATCAGTAGGTTGCCAATGATGCTCAAGGCAAGAGTATATTGGAGGAGCTTGAAGCTGATGGAGCCAACACTTCCATCTTTGCTGTAAGCCTTTGAGATATTTTCTGATTCATAGTTTTGGGAAAGATCTTAGCTTACTTTGTCGTTGTTTTTATCTTGATTCTTGTGGCATGTGTTGTGAACTTTCAATGAGACAGGCGTGGACTGAGGCACCATCTGTTCCAAGTGCACTTATTTCCATGCTTCTGATATTGCCAAACTTAAAATTTGTGTTGCAACATTGGGTGAAGATGGACTCATAATTCTAGAATGAGATGTAAATGGCTAATATAGTCGCATGAATTGTGTCATTGCAGAATATCATATCAAACTAGAATTCATGATTGGAACCAAAAAAGAAAAGACAAGAAATACTGTACTTGATTTATTTGGATTGACATTTTTTGCAGGTTTTCTCTACTCTGTCTGCAGGTGGTTCTATGCTGAAGAAATGGATGTTCAGTTTATTGGAGCCTAAAGCTGAGAAAAGATGACAGCAAGGCCATACAAAAGTGCATCTCATTTATAATATACAAAGCCGAGGACTTTATACTTGACTTACTTATTATCTCTCTAGGGTTTCATTTTTAGTCTGTATAGGATTACTATGGTCTAACGAAGGCGGGGATAGAGTTGCTGCACAACATGAACTTCACTGTCTAAAATCATTTTTAGATTCAAGTTCTTAATTCAGAAAGGGAAGAAGAAGCTTATGCTTATGGTTAAGCAAGCCTTCGGTAGCATGTTGCTATTTAGCAGAGATTGTCTTCTATGGCATTCAATACTCTTGGTTGCCATCTGGTGCAAAGGAATTTACCTGCTCTTATTTACTACACGGTTGCCTTTTCCAGGAGTGTTTGCTTGCTTTTCTGATGTGTTAAGAGACTAGAGCACTATAGGTGCTATGAATGAGGCTACTGGAGATTCAAAAAGAGAAAGTACAAACAATCCAAGCTTGTAGTTTATAGAACAAAGTTAGCTGTTTTTATGGTGTTTCGGAGGCCGTATAACCCTGATATACGGATGAGATAGGGGCAGAAAGATTTAACTAATTTTGGACAGTCATCCAGATAAAAATAGCCATGGCCTAAAGAATTTTTATGCGTCTGACTAGGCTAATTGATTTAGGGGACGTTGAGACCAGGGCTACTGGTACAAGAGACAATATTAGAGGTCATTCCATAGGAGCACTTTGTTTTCTATGAAAATGTATGTTGTCCGGTACAGGCTATCTTCTCATTCCATGATGTTGGTAAAGATGGTGCCATTTCTGATTTGTTAGGATTTCATTCGGTGAAACCTTTTTCTCTGACCTGACCTAATTATGATGCTTGACTCCGAGTTCAAACTTATCTCTTTGGGCAGCTATTTGGAAGAATTCTGCCAAGGTATTTCTGGCTTTTAAATTTCTTTTCTTCTACGATCTACAGAAATTGCGAACTTTTTCCATCTTCCCGATTTTTACTTGTTACATTGCTTCAACATTTATTAAGAATGCAGTGTGGTTGTTCATTTTCTAGATGAAATTCCTCAAGGAAAGACTTCAATGGACAGTGTGTTTTAAACATAGGTGGTGACCAAATTGAGTGCTAATGGGATAGGTACGGTGACTGGCCTGTTATTTATGGGAACAGCTGAGAAAATGCCACCATCTGAACTTAATGACACAACTAGTGCAAGAGCTGCATTTATTGGAGCAATAGTTTATGGTAAATTTCACCAGTCAACCTAATTCTGTCTGTGTCTTTGGTCTTCTAATGATTCGTCATTCATCAATAAACATATTTATGTTCAATATCCCTGAAGATTGTTACAAATAGCTAGGAAAGACTTTCATATTAATCTTGGGGTGTGAGTCAAACAAGTGTGAAGTGTGACTAGAGAATTATATCAATAGTGGCATCACAACCACTATGCTTCTTTTTCTTCTGGACTGCACTCAATTAATGTTGAAGGTGATTTCATTTTTACATAAGACAAGCCCTCGACTAACAGTTTCACCAGTTAATGAGGTTGCTTCCATTTATAGATGCAGAACTGAGATCCATTGTTAAAGCCTTACTGGAAACTCTGGTCCTCCCTTAGCTGAACTAGAATCATTTTATAGAGATCTTACCACATGGTTTCATTGATCTGACATTTTCTTTGGCTGTCGTCTATTACATTATGCAATTCATAACATAGATTGTTTGTTCTTCGTAGAATTTGAGAACCTGCAAATACCATGCCATTGTTTTTCCAATATTTCAGCACCGATTAGATGACTACTCGTTTTCTTGTTTTTAGCACTCTGAGCAGGCATGCCACCTGAGAAGATGCTACCATTCGCTGCTCAACTGATAAATGGATTCACTCTTTGTTAATATAAGCAAACATTAGCTGCAGTTTAATGATTTTAGCTATCAGAAGGGTGACCATGGGATTCCTATGACAATTTTTTCTGGTCTTCACACTGTGCAGAATACAGATCCACGCTTGATGGCGACCTTAATGTAACAATTTCCGACATGGCACCTGTGCTATAGGTGAAGTAAATGGAAACTTTGCCTTACAACCTGAGTATTTACGTAGCCAGAAAAATTTCTCTGAGCTTTGCTTTACAGGACATCATAGCATGGACCTCTCTACTACATGCAATGCATGCATCCTTTGATAGAGAAAGATGATAAAAAGCACAACCTTCTTCGACAACATTCTACTTCCGGTCCTAATTCACTTTGTACAACCATGCATCCATTAGATTACATTCTCTGATGAAGATGCTTTTTTTGTCGTAAGCTTAACAATGACAAGACAGTATGAAAATGATAAAAGGGCAAAAGAAATTTAGTACACAAAGTTTCTATGTTGTAGGATCTAATGATAGTTACAAGTATTTTTTCTGCATTAAAAAAATGTTTTTACCTCAAATTAGAAAAGTAATTTTCACTGTTGTATCAATGTTTTTATGATACGAAAATGATTAAAATTTTTTTAAAAGAAAACATGAAATAAAATGTGAGAAAATTGTACATAAATTTGAAATTTTAAAAACATTGCATTTGAAAAGACGAAGATTTATTATATGCAGAATTGTCAGATTTGTGTGAAACTGAATCAGGAATTGCGAGCTAATGACAACAAAAGAGAGAATCAACAATAAATGCCGATGCCCTGAGGGTAAGAGAATGGCAAAGGCTGGAATGTCCCTGTCAGAGATGCTTTGGCTATGAAGGAACCGGTGATATCTTTGTTTATTGATTCCAGAGCTTCACAAGAGGATCAGTGGAGTCCGGTCGCTTATTTGTGCCATAAGTATTTATGAATGTTTAATGTCTGTCTGTAATTCCATTTCCACAAGATAGAAAACAATAAAAGGTGGATTAAAAGCATCAGCTTAAACAATACATGCTTCTTACAGTAACTTTGCAACAAAACACAGACATATCCCTAAAACCCACAACACAAGACCTTTTGCTCCGGCCATCAAACCCACACCCACAACCTTAAACTATGTCCAAAACATTCAACCCATCTTAAATCTACGGCTTAACAATCATTTGCTCCTAAACAATCTACAGTAAACTATCTGCTTTTGTAGGCAACCTCCTGAAGAAACTCAATGCCCGAGATGGCAACTTGCTTCGGAACCTTGGGGGCCTCAAGGCATACAACCCCCACAGAGCTACCACCACCCTGAACGGCACAGCGTACATTCCAACAGCGGCAAACAAGCAAAATGTCACAAACAAGAATGTGGCTCTCGGATCTCTCCAACTCAGCAATGCCTGAAATCGTTCACCTTGTGTTGCCATGTCTCCAACCACAGTCTGAATCCTCCCCGCCACACTCCTCAGCCTGTCATACCTCATTCTAACCACTTCTGCACTTCGACTTGTTGGGAAAGAATCAAATTCTTCGTCCAATTCATCTGGATAAACACTCTCGGCATGGGAAAGCCGGGTGTCCATATGGGGCGGATGGCGAGGACGAAACCTGTAACGCCACAGCCCTATGATTGCCATGTAGAGCAGCACAACCGGCATTATGAGCTCGGGGAATGTTACCAAGAAGAGAAAGGTCACGACAAACAAGGATGAGTACACTGGCTTGGTCCAATTCCGCATAGACTCTATCCAACGGCTTATGGCAACAACCACAGAGATCACATTCATTAGTCTGAAGAAGTTAGCTTTGCATCTTCTCATGCTCCACATATGAGAATCATGATCAAGCATGTACTCGACAACCTCTCGCCCCAATGGCGGCTCTGCCCTGCTCAGCCGGGAGGCCACCACATTCATAGCTTGGTACCTCAAGCTCTCCAGTTGGTTCACACTCAAAGGTTGTATATAATGCATCTTTGGTAGCAGGGGCAATGTGTACATATGCAACATGTTTCCCATGTTAGCACATGAAAATCTCACAGCTAAATGAAGCTCACCCATTTTCTTGACACCAGAAGCGTGCAGCATGAGGAGTGGATATGAATGGGTGTAAACTCGATCCGATTCAAGTGTCGATAGCCTGATTCTAACCTTCCCAATCCGCGAGTCGCGAGCACCAGGATTGGCAATGATGGTTTTATCAGTGCGGCAGTTGTCAAACACACCAATGGTGATAACCGTGCAAGGATCAAAAACCTCCCAAGTATATTGCTCATTCCATTTCGGGGATAAGCTATCCACCACGGTTCGAGTTCTCACCCATTTCTGTCCATACTTGGCAACACAATAAGTATCAGTGGTGCCTCCTTTGCCTTCCTTGATTTTCACTGGCATAAGCCCTGTTGCACCCAGAATTCCCATTTCAAGCACGCCAATGTGAGGCTTCCATAGCTGCTTTGCTGTTGGCCTGAAATCACTGCTATACATGGTGGCCTCATCAAGAACATGGTATCCACCATCAAATGAAACGCGAAGATGAATTCTGGAGCCAAATCTTGTCACAAGCCTAGTCTCAGCAGGGTTGCCAAAATGGCTGTCAAGATTAAACCACCGAGAAACAACTTGTTTGTCATCAGTTCTTCTTTCAATAGCAGCCACAGGAAGCAATACTCTGCCCACAACCTCGTCTCTTCCAGGGCCAACACGATCCTCGACAGAAACCAGCAAATAATCCTCAAATGGCTCTGCAACTACAAACAGAAAATCTTCATTCCAAAATGGATTTGACAAGCTTCTATTGGGACTGGCTGCTGAAATTCTGGTCCTTGAGACTTGATTCCCCACCTGGACTTTTGCTGAAAGCTCAGAGTACCTCACCAGTGTTGACCCTTTTTCACCCAAGACAACATCTTGTGCTTCGATGACTGATACTCTCAAATACCAAAGCTTTGGTGACAAATAAACCTTGGATTTAATAGAGCAAAGCCCATCAAAATGCACATTTGCTGCCTTCGAGTGCCAAGCCTCAGAAAAGGCCTCATCCGCCTGAGTCCCAAACCATATGGAAAGCATGACTTCCCCTTTGAACTTGTCTCCTTTCTTGTCTTCCATTCTGTACCATTGTGGTGCCAATGGACTATCTGGAGGAACCCTCCTGGGAACTTCATTCAAATCAAACCAAACTCGGCCCAAGAAATCATCTTTGTTACCCTCCTTGACGAAAATCTCCACCGCTGATGACTGTATACAATCCTTTGAGAAAGCAAAAACTTGGTCCCACTCTACATGGCTTGAGCCAACCCTCCTGGTAACGCCTCTATAGTTCCCTAGCTTGACTTCAGCCACAACCTCTCCGCCACCAAAGAACGAAATATCTCTAGCTTTAACTACTCTAACGTAAAGGTACTGCATTTGCTCAACAAGATCATATGTTGAACTAGTTTTGTCCTTGTTCAAAGGGCCACCACCAAGATGAGGACTTGTCTCCTTGAGTGAAAACTCATTAGACCCATTTGAGAAATGACCCACCCCACCACCACCCCCAACGCCAGCACCACCACCGGTGACGCCACAGACGGCTACAGGGACGGCAGGACCAGGACCAGTAGTTATTACAACAGGCTTTAACTCACCAGGGCTTGGCTCTACAGGCTTTGCATGGTTTTGACCCTGCAGTGTAGGCTTGTTCTCTTGAACCAGCTGTTGCTGTTGCACCACCAAGGCAGGGTTTTGCTGCTGCATTTTCTTCTTCTTCGAAAACGCCGACGAAGAAACTGAAGCCGCCGCAGAAACAGAACCAGAAACCATCATTCCTTTATCAATCCCCACTTCTTTAACTTCCTCTCTGGTTGAGACGTAGAGCTTCAAGGTTATCTCTCCCCTTATATGAGAAAACAAGCTTCTTTTATCAAGAGTGTACATTTGGGGAGCTTCTTCACCTTCTTTAGCAATGGTTGACCCAAAAATCCTCACTTTCCCGAGAAAGTTCCTGCTGTTACTCGACCTTCTTTCGTTAAAAACATTAACCTCAATGGTCCGGTAAGGAAGATCAGCCACATCTTTTATATGAAACACCAGCTTCTCATTCCAAATGGGATTCAAGTCTTTTCTTTTAACTTGAGTCCGATGCCTTTGGTTCTCAAACTCCACCTCCACAAACGGCGAAGACGAACCTTCCCCGTCTTTGGGCATTAAGTTATGAGCCGCTACCACCTCCACCACCAGCTTCTCTTTGCCTGTAGTTCCCATACCATTCATGGGTAGCTTAAGCTGTTTCCTCGAACAAGAACCAGAAAAAGACAGAGAAGAGAAAGGAAAAAAAAAATGGAAAACTAAAAAAGAAGATAATGAATAGACAAGGAAATGACAATTGACAATGGAGACAATCGGAGGGCTAAAGGGGAAGCTCGAGAGAGAGAGGCAGAGCAGTACACGGTAACAGAAGAGCGTGCAACAGAGCAGAGATATTCTTTGCAAGCAATACGTAGACAGAGAGAGAAAGCGTTGTGAGAAATACGGAATGAGTATGCGAGAAGCGAAGCAATAGGAGGGAGCTACTTGCTACTGTCTTTACTGAAACTGCTCATTCCAATGCCACGCAGAGTGAGGCTCGTGAGAACCCAACTCAACCAATCATATGGCAAGAATGGCCTGCCAAAGTGCGGATGGTGGGACAACATTCTCCGCTAATTAACGTTACTAACCTGTTAAGTAAACTCTCTTTTTTGGTTGCATAGGCAAACTCCTTTTCCTACTTAGGATGAGTCAAATCTTTAATTCAATGGCCAATGCTTAGTTGTGCTGTGTGCAGTCTGCCTACAGTCTGCAACAGTGGGACAACACCAGTTGCACCACCCACTGGGGCAAATGCCTACCTGCAAATCGAAAAAAACAAAACAATACAAAAATATCTTATTAATGAACTCAAGAAAAGTGCATTGAATTTCTGATTCTTTCTTAAATGTAATTAAGGATTTAAGTAATTAAACAACAGCTTTTAAGACCTTAATTAATACTAGTTTAGGCTCCTATGTTATACTAATATTTTCATGATATGGTATATATCACAAACAGTATTTTGATAAACTGGTTTAGAGTTTGAAGGTAATTTTTTTTTTGTATATTTTGTATTTGCGCTATATCAAAATCGTATTCATATTGTATGACACACACAAATCATCATGTTAAAATTCTAAACATAATTTTTTTGTTTTTATCAAATTTTAACTTGTACAGCTTTCGTATTTACTTTTGTATTGTATCATTATATTGTAGTGTAAACATATGATACTCAATCTAAATACTAGTACTATCAATAGACTTAAGCACATAATAAATTTGTTATAAAATACGTTTACTTTAATTATCATATATTTATGATAGTTCTAACATATATTACGTTTAATGATTTAAAATTTTTGCTTGATAATTATTATTTATCTTGATATTACAGTAAAATTAAAATTTATAATTTTATTATTGAAATTCCCGTTTTCTTTTTTTGTTACAAGAAATTCCCGTTTTCTAAAATCTAGCATATGCCTTTTTACCCATGAGTTGTAACTCAGTTAGCAACACAAGTTAAATTTGTGAGAAGAGTTTTCGGATTCGACTTCCACTAAACACATTTTAGAGAGGGGTAATGGGCCTTAACTGTGACGAAACTCTGAGTAAAATTAATTTTAAATTGTTAAAATTGATGAAAATACATGTAATTTTAAAAAAACAAATGAGCTTCAAATAAATTATTTTTATAAAATAAAATTATTTAAAAAGAATATTAAAATATTTTTAATTTTAAAAAAAAAAGGTGTGAAAATAGGCGCGTGGTGAGAAAAACGAGCTTTGAAGTTTTGTTGTACGTAGCGGAAGGAAGTCATCCCGAAGAGAGCGTGCCAGAATCCATCAGAGAATCCTTTGTTTTTCCTCTTATTTTTTTCTTTTTATTTTCGGACAATAGACACCTCCATTATTTCTCGAAGTCCGAGGTTCTGTTCGGAGACCAAAATATTGTCTTTTCGTTCATCCAAACCCAAAATAAAATAAAAATAATAAGATTTTCTCTCTGTAGAGAATGTTTTATTTTGTCTTCGCAGTTTCGAGGCGCGTGTTGTTATACGGTAGTACAAGTTGCAACTGCAAGCCAGGTATACGGGTAGCCTTGTCAGCACAATAGCTATCAAAGGGGCCCCACTCCCATTCTTGTTAGAATTTGAATGATCCGATCTGTCACTGGCCTACGGGTCCCACCAAGTGCCTTGCTGCCACGTAATCATATTTCACGAGCAATTTCAAGTTTCGACTTTTCTAGACTTCAAGTGAGGTCAATTCAAATGCTCACGAACTTTTGGTGCTTCCTAAAAGTGGTATTTAGATCGAGCGGCTGATAATCACTCAGTTCTTATCAAGTTCCACGTGTCAACAATTTGGTTTTTTATGCCTTTTGGTTCCCTAATTCCAAGTAACTCAACAATGTAAACTGTTATAAAAATCAAATCCAAAGGTTACTATTTTATTAACATCGTGTCGTCGTTTTAAAAATAGTTTTTATCAAAGATCTTGTCAATTAAGAGTGATTTTGATTTACTACGTTTTGAGGTTAGATAATTTTTTTAATTTTATTTTTATATTAAATGCAATAACTAATAATCAATTTGATAAATTTTAATCATTTGAAGAATACATTATTTAATATAATAGTCTTTAAAAATATCGAAAAACACTCAGTAACAAAAAAAAAAGAACCATATATAAATATAGCCTAGAGGAGAATGAATTCTTAAAATTTCTCAAAAAAATTAGAAAATTTTTTTAAATACATTTAACCCTTCTATAAAAAAACTCTGTAACCAAAACAAACCCTTAAACAATATTAATTCATGTTTGTGCTATTAAAATATAAATATTTAGTATCAACGCGATAAAAATAAAATATTTTTTAAAATTTTTAACATATAATCAAAATTTAACTCATATCATATTTGTATTTTTGTGTTATATCATTTTTATGATCGTAATTATAGTGAAATAACCTTTCCTATTCTTTCTCAGACCCTGCTAGTAATAAGGATGTTCATTTCTTAAAATATCTCACAAAAATTTCCCATATACGTAGGCGGAAACAGGGGAAGGGGTCAGATTTATCCCGACGGGAACAAAAGTAACAATACAGTTTATAATGCTACGGCAACAGGTATAGTAAGAAATAACATAACGGATAACCATAACGGATGCATTGGATGGACATCAAGTGGTTGATATTATCCCCCCAGGACCAGAACTTCTTGTTTCAGAGGGTGAATCTATCAAACTCGATCAACCATTAACAAGTAATCCTAATGTGAGATAAAAATTATCAGATATTGTAAAAAAACTTGAGTATTTACTTTTTTAAAAAAATTATATATTTTTTCAATCAAACCAATATCACATAATCACTACATTAAAAAAGAATGACTTAATAGTCAAATAGACCCTCAACCTTTAACATAAAATGAAATTAAGCGCTTAACGTTTTATCGCGTGAAAATCAGTCCATAAACTTTTATTCCATTGTAAATAAACCTTCAACCTTTTAAAATTATGTAATTAAGTCCAAATCTGTTAAATGACACTAACTGCCATTTGGACATTTAACGTGAAAACTGACGTGAATAGTTTAGTTTGCTACCATGTGGCATGTCATGTGTGCAATACTAACGGAAGTCAGTGTCATTTAACAGATTTGAACTTAATTACATAATTTTAAGGCGTAATAGCCAAATAAGCCCTCAACCTTTAGCTCAAAATGGAATTCAGCTATCAACGTTTTATCGCATGAAATTCAGTCCATAAACTTTTTATTTCAATGGAAATAGACCAAATCTGTTAAATGACTTAACTGTCGTTAGTTTTGCATACGTGGCATGCCATGTGGCAGCTAACTAAGCTATCCACGTCAGCTGCCACATATACAAAACTAACGGCAATTAGTGTCATTTAACAGATTTTGACTTAATTGCATAATTATAAAAGGTTGAGGGTTTATTTTCACTAAAATAAAAGTTTATGGACTGAATTTCATGCGATAAAATATTGAGGGCTGAATTCTATTTTGTGCTAAAGGTTGAGGGCTTATTTGGCTATTAAGCCTAATTTTAAAAGGTTTAAGGTTTATTTATAATGAAATAAAAGTTTATGTACTGATTTCTACGCAATATAACGTTAAAAACTTAATTTTATTTTATGTTAAAAATTAAAAATCTATTTGACTATTAAACAAAAAAAGATCATCGAAGTAATCTCAGCAAGCGAGTATCTAATGTATTCACACACAAAAAAAAAAAGCAACCGAGTATCTAACTATACAAGTATATAGTTGCAATGCAAAATGCATCGAAGCTGCTGCTGCCAGGTAGCCCGAGAAAAGAGTTCCCACCCGCAAATAAAGCATGATCGCAGCAGGATATAATCCAACCCGCGTGGCTCTCTAAGGCAGTCAGTATGGCTGAAATTTCAAATCAAAGGCAGCAGTTAGTACTAACTTTGCAGTAAAAATATGCAAGGATTAAAATAGACGAGGCATTGCTTTGGCAGGTATTGGCCTTAGCACAGCGTACGTATAGTCTATAAAAAGCCTACAATTCGCATTGCATTGTCTGAGACAAATGAATAATATAATGTCTCAAAAGAAGAGATACAATGTTGCCTGTCTGCTCGTCCAACTGAAACTTTGTCTCTCCTCTGCAGCCATTTCCCTCCTCTTTGCTCTATCAAAACAAAAAACTCACTTCCCCTTTTTTTTTTTTCCCGAATCCTATAGTTCCATTTTCAGTAATACTAATCTATTTATTTATCTGTCAACACTCAACCGCGTTTTCTTTTCTTTTGTTCTTTGTATTTTATTGCTCACGAGTACTGCAGAAACGAACGAGCTAGTGCTCTTATTGGGTACAGCAAAGGAAAACAAAGCACCTATGTATGTATCTTGATCTTTGAATTTGTTGTAATTCTTCGGTAACTATCAACTGAAAAACATCTACTGTCATAACGGTCAAAGATGTTAGAATGATGTATACCGTTAAAGATGTAACCGAATTGAGTTTAAATGTGTTGGCTCTATAGGCTATATCGAGAGAGGGATGAATCGGTTTTTCATTAAGTTAAAGTTCGTTTTTCGATTCTATTAAATTATCTAGCCTATATTGATATTTTCTAAGTTCTCTAGGCTACTCAATTATGCAATATAAATTCAAAACAATAAACACAAATATAATTGCAAATAAGTAAATAGAGTAAGGATAGAGAAATGTACGCAAGCAATTTATAGAGGTTCGGCAACCTTGCCTACGTCCTCTACCTTGAGACGCTCCCAAGGATTTTCCCAAATTCACTATCCTTGAATTTGTTACACTCCCTCTTTTTCTAGGCTTAAGAGAAACTTCCCTCTTTTTCTAGGCTCAAGAGTAACCTCTCTCTTTTTCTTAGGCTCAAGAGAAACCTCCCTCTTTTTCTTAAGCTAAAGAGTAGCCTCACTATTTTTCTTAGGCTAAAGAGAAACCTCCTCTTTTACAAAGAATGAGTGTGTTTACAAATTGTGTAATCAAAGAGGGCATCTAGATAGGCAAGTGATTACAATGTTTAAGCACAATGAAGAAGCCTATACAAGATTTGTGCTAAGCAATACAAGAGATATGTGAATGATGGAAGATGAAGACTTTGTAGCTTTTAATTTGTTGTTGAAGCTTGAGGATTTGAGGAAAATGAGTATTGGAGTTGATTGAGTAGTTCCTCTTTTTTCCTTTAGCTTCTAAGCCTCTATTTATAGTCCCTTGGATGGTTTGTGGACGTTAGTTGGTGCCAAAACAGAAACTAGCCGTTGTATCTCACAGAGACTAGCCGTTGGGGACTTTCTTACATAAAGGGATCGATCCTTTTGCCAAAGGGATCGATCCTTTTCTTCATTCAAAACTTTCGGGGCATTCTGCCAAAAAGGGATCGATCCCTTCCCTTAGGGGATCGATCCCTTGCTTCCAGAATGAGTTTTTCCTGCACTTTTTGGATTAGAAATGATATGGCTTTTGATTTTAATTCAACCCAAAACATTTATAAGCTTTAAGAGAGTTTTTCTTGACTTTCTCAAATGAAAATATTGTCCAAAAATTTATACGTAATTTTCTAAACTTATGTTCAATAATTCTGGAGAAAATTACTTAATATTGAAAACCATTTTATAAAGCATTAAGACCGATAAGAATATATCATTAGATCATGGTCTTAATGTTTAATATGAACACTTAAAATGGGTTGAGAAAATCATGTGTGATAAGACAAATTTACAATATGAATTACAACATTAAAGCTTACTTAAGTTTTTGTCATTTCAAAATATATAATGCAATTTAAAGCTAACAAAATGATTTAATATTAAATTTTAATTTGATTTGAATCTAAAAATTGAAAATTTGTAATTTAAGTTGATTTTGATTAAGTTCAATTTTTAAAGTTCAATTCACTTAACAATATACTTGAATTATTTGAATTAGATTTGATAAATTCAAATTATCATTTTTCAATCATGTATTATGAAAATAAAATAATAATTAAATAATTAAATATTAAATGTTGATAATTTTTAATTAAAATTATAAGCAGTTGAAAATATTAAAATACTCAAATTTAAATTTACTCCTAACTCGGCAGCCTAAAAACTACTCCTAGTAGTTATTTTTTTAATTTTACTTTTCATTGGGCTTCGCAAATGCAAACATCCCTCACCTGAACATGATCAGGTGAAATCAGCATGGGTGGTCCTCAGCCTTGACTAGATTTCTATAGCCCTGTAGGCATAAACGAGAGAAAAAAGAAAGCATGGCTTGCTATCTCAATCACAATTTGATTCCAAGGGCTGATTTGGATTGCCCTTTGATTTTAGTTTTTTAAATTATTTTATTTTAAATCTATATATATTCTTAATTGCCCTTTTATTTTTTTAATTTCATTAAAATTAATTTTACCATTCATCTAAACAAATTCTTAAATTTGTGAGGGGCTAAAAAAGGCCCAGTAAGATCCCAACGTATTCAGGCTTTGGCAGGTTTGAGCACTGGCCAATAGAAAACAGGGTTAAACTTTAGAAAGGGCCGCCGAACATCAATCCTAGGCCCAGCAGAGGAATAGATATCTTTCCAGTTTTCACCGACTTCGACGTAACAAAAATCTCACATACTGAGGTTTCAGGTATAATCGATTAAAATTATTTGAGTTATTTAAAATTGATTTAATAAATTTAATTTGTTTATTTTTAAACTTAAACCTGAATTTGAATTATTCAAATAAAGAGTTAAGTTCAATTATTTTAATTTTTTTGGTATAATAAAATGGAGATAGAAATGAACAATCATTCCAGAAAGTAGATTAACAAGAGTACTTACTCTCTCAACGAACGTTTTTTTCAAGTTTCGAATCCCTACACTTTGGTAGATAAAGTCCGCTTGAAATCGACGTGCTACCATTGAGTCACATATTCATTGGTGAGTATTTTAATACTCTATTTGAAGGGAATAATTTGCAAGTTTAATTGATTTTTATAATATTTCTTTTTAATATCTAATTATTAATTTACCATTTTACCATTTATAATACATAGTTGTTTCTTTTTAACCAAAATTTGTAATATATAATTGAAAAATAATAAATCGAATATATTGAATCAGACTTGTATTATTGAAATATTCTATCAAATCAAGTTTAAGTTTAAAAAACTAAACTTCATCAAATTTTTTCGAATCAAACTTCGAACTTTAAATTTTAATATCCAACCCAATTCCGACCTACTACTTAATCATTCGAAAGCAATTCTCTTGCTTTTATCTCAGCATCAGAATTCCATTTTAAAAGGTAACTTGTTAATAATACCAGTCTTTTTACAATGTCTAACCAAGAAACAACGTGTAGTACATTGGAAATATGCCTAATGCTTGTTATAATTTCTCTTAAAACTGATAATGTCAAAAGTTTGATGTGTGGGGAATAAAACTAAAACACAATGTCAACATGCCCAAAGTGCAAATTACTCCGCTAGTTAAGCCGATGACACTGAAGCCAACTTAATACGCAATGCTATTCAGCTGTATCATGATCCAACGGCTGGGATTGCACCGAATATCAACATGTGAATCCCAGCCGTCGCTTCTCTTTATGTAAACCAATCACCCCCTTTCTCACCATATCCAGCGACTTAAAACGCGTTTAAAGTTAAAGCCTTCTCAAAACCGCGGAAGAACGTGATTTAAAGTGCTCATTTATTAATTACTAAAAATTAATATAATTTTAAAGAATGATATTTATAGTGATCGGAGTCTTATCCCACTCTCAAAGAATCACGCACCTGATTGATCTATTGTATTTATAGTTTCAGCAATTGATGGCATGAGTCTCGGGCGCGTGACCCTACACCAGTAGTAAAGTTTTTTAATGAATTTGTGAATATTTAGATTGAAATATCACAAAAAATAAATAAATTCAAATAGAAAGATAAAAGAATTTTTTAAATATATAGATAAAGAATTTTATTACATAAATTAAGACTGAAAATTAAAAATAATAATGAGTAATGATATTTTTTTGTACAAATCATTTTACAAGAATATTTTATATTCATAATGCTTTATTAATTTATAGATTTTAAATTGATCATTTTAATAAATTTTTTTATTGTCTTGAAAGGAAAATGGCAATAATGAATTCCAATTGAAGCCACTAAAAGAAGGCCCTGTAAGCAAAGGAAGCCCTAGCCCTACGCGGCAAACGATTATTGGTCTGTCCTGACATTCATGCCCACTAGCAGCTGTTATTTAATAATATATTTGTTTTCTTTAGATTTTGTTCTTCAATGCTATTTACCATGAGTTCTGGTCGTAGACTTCTAATTAATTTAATTACTCAATTAATCTCAACAAATAAAACAAGAATAAAGAAAAGGTTTTCAAGTCAAATTCCATAAATGCCCACGAGATGGCAAGAAAATGTTAACACCAGGTGGAAAGGTTTTCCATAAAGTCTCGGGAATTTTTTAAAAAGTATTTTTGACTCCCAATATGTAGTAAAATAAAGTCAGGCTTAATAGTCAAATAAATTTTCAACTTTTAACTCAAAATAAAATTTAATTCTCAATATTTTATTACATAAAATTCAGTCCAAAAACTTTTATTTCAGTAAAAATAGATCAAATCTGTTAAATAAACTAACTGCCGTTAGTTTTGCCTACATGGCATGCCACGTGGCAGCTAACTAAGCTATCCACGTCAGCTGTCACGTATGTAAAACTAACGATAGTTAGTGTTATTTAACAAATTTTGACTTAATTGCATAATTGTAAAAGGTTAAGGGTTTATTTCTACTGAAATAAAAATGGATAATTATTACATACACTGACAGTGGAGTTTTTTTACTCCACAAGCAACGTTAAGATCGTGACACATGTCCTATTTTATTTATTTTAATATTTTTATAGGACACATGTCATGATCCTAACGTTGCTTGTGGAATAAAAAAACTCCACTGTCAGTGTATGTAATAATTATCCAATAAAAATTTATGAACTGAATTTCATGCGATAAAACGTTAAAGACTGAATTCTATTTTGAATTAAAAATTAAAAGCTTATTTGACTATTAAGCCAATAAAGCTAGGGGCAAATGATTGTGTGGTACACGACTCATGAAATCGGTCAATGTAGCTGCATGATCCTTTCAGGTGGGGGTCCCATTCCAAAAATTTAATAAAACTAGGGTCAAATCAATGACAGGGAATTGGAAAGACATAGGTGTGGTATAATATGTCTTCAATTAGATTTAATTAATTTTGAACACGATACAAGAATAATATTATGAAAAAAGGATCATATGTTAAAGTTTCATAAAAATTATACATAAATTTGATAAAAATTAAAAATATATTTTGTATTTTTTAATTACAAGAAATTCAACACAATATTGTCATGTTATATATAATAAAACTATAAAAATACACACAAATTATTAAAACTACCCTGAGCCAATTGGAAAAAATATAAAAAATTCTATGTATTGCATTGTGTCTTCCCAATAACTTCAAAATTAACCATGCAAATTTTGGAAATAATACGGTGAAGTATCAAAGTTTCAACCTTTGGCTCTAAGTCATTAAAAAACCAAAAAAGGCAAATCATTGGTCATCGATAAAACTCGTATTCAAATATTTATTAATCAAAAATACGAGTTCGAGTAATTAAATGAATTTTTAATTAATATAATTGTAATTTATATTTTTTTCCAAAAAAATTTAGGATTTGCTTAACCAATGTTAATCACTTTTTTTTTCTTTGCTTCCTGATTGTGTATATATAATTTTTGTGAAAACATTTGTTGTTGTTTGCAAGTCTTTAATTTTCTTTATTTTACTTTTTTTTAGGGTCAAATCATTATTACCTTTGTTGGATCTTAAATGGCTACAGGTCACATATCACCAATTCAACGTGATACCTTAAATATATATTTATGGTATATGAATATACTTGTATATTTATATTTCACCTATATATATGGTTTTAATAAATAGTTATTGATAATTAGTATAAATATAAATATTGAAAACCATATCTTAATATAATTAATAATAATGTTAATGCAAGTTAAAGGAAGCGTTATGCTTAAATTGTGTCCCAGATGCCAATGAAAATTTGAAGTCAAAGAGAGTGAAGACATGTAACATAAGGAACTAGAAGTAAATTTAGATGAATCAATTATTTTTGATGAAGTAAATAAAAAAATGACATGACATAACTATAAAATTTCAGTTTGAATCAAAACAATTTCAACTTTCACTCTCTAATACAATTATAGTGGAAGAGTGAATTTAAATAATAAAATAAATTTATTATACACCTATCATCAAGTATCATATCTAAAACAAATTATTAATGAAATTTCCGCAAACCAATTATGGAATTACCAATTAAAATTCTATTAAATTTGTTTCTATAATAAAAAATGGACTCGGTTCATTTCTCATTTGAAATTAGGTTAAATACACATTTGTCGTTTACTATCCTACTTTCCATAGATTGATACCTAAAGTTAAAAATTAAGGGATAGTTTAATATTATTGTGTGTTTTGTGTTTTATGTTTTTGAAAATTTTATTTTATTTTATTTTCACTTTATTTTTAGTTTATTAATTTTGAAAACATGTTCAGATACGAAGTTTTTGTTGCGATACTTTACTAATTGAAGTTTATTGAAGAGAGTAGATAAAGTTTTTCAATGGTAAAAAGTTAACTGTTCAAGTCAATCCATAATCGTAAATTCAACATTTTTAGATTTAAAATGGTTAATGTATCTGAACGGGTGAACAGTATCCACGCGAAAACAATGACAAGATGTTTCCAAAATTTTGAAAACACTATGTTGGTGTTTTCAACAATTTTCAAAACATTTTGTTTTATTTTCAAATTTTAAAAACAAAAGCACATTCATCAAACATGTTTTCACTTCCATTGTCAACAAAATTAAAATTAAAATTAAAATTATAAAGCACAAAACAAAAACATTCCCAAACAACTTCTAAATATTTGAACTTTAACTTCCTAAAGCATATATTAAAAAGAAAAACTAACATTGTTGACAAAAGATGACATGGCTTTTTGATCAATAAAAGTTCATCTATTGACATGTGATGCTATGTTACATTACACATAATCACTTGTTAGTTGATACACTCTATTCATGTTGGCAAATATTTAAAATATATTTCTAATATTTAAATTAAAAAACTTGAATATAAAAAATTACAAATTAAAACACAAAATTTTTGAAAAAAATTAAAAATTTAATAAAGAGAGAGGATAGTGGTGAGATATATATATATATATATGAAAGGGTCAAATAAGCAAAAGCTTGATCGATTGAAAATAAATTTGATTTTGATAGATTAAATTAACCACGAAGCTTAAACATGATAAAAATAAAAGAATGAAAAGTAAAAGGGGAGGGAGGAGGTGAAGGTGGGCTAGTCGTCAATCTGATCGACTCAAAGTAAATTAATGACATATTTGCCTAAATCATTGACAGGCTGACCTTTTTGCTCTTCTTCCTCTCTTTTTTTTTCTATTTTCTTCACTCTTTCTCGAACCCTTCTTTTTTTAGATTTTTATTGTTTGGATTTTTTATTTTTTAATTTTAATATTTTAAAAAATAAAATAATAATATTTTTTCCTGTTGACGTGGGATTAGACTCTCTTTTGCCAAGAACATTAATGAGTTATTTGATCTATTTATTTGTTTTAACAAACGCCACTTATTTATTGATAAAAATTCACATCGAACTTGATTTTATCAAAATTACAGCATGTTATAAAACATAAATGAATAAATATCTAATTATGAATTTTTTAATCTCTAAATATTAATATGATAAAAAAATCAAGGTTAAATGTTAAATTTAAAATCTAATTTTCAGAATATTTCTCCATTAAGAACATACGAGTAACCTAAAATCTATATCATTAACCCGAAATTTATCCTAAACATCTACATTGCCAACAAAATCAAAGTGACCCAAAACAGGAAATCATGTAATGAAATTCAAGAAATCAATAACAAATAAATCACTAAATAAAAAACAAAAGTATCACCAAATTAGTAATAAAAAATTTCAAACATCTAGACATGTACATCTCCTAAATATCATGAAAGTATTAATCTTAAATAACAAACCTAAAATATCAATAACAGCATTCTAACATTATACCCAAATTCAGAAAATTTGTAATTCTAAACAATAATAGCATAAAAATTATAACAAAGTTTAATGCATTTCAATAAAAAAATCAACAAAATCCTAAAATTGACAAGCAATGGACGATTTTGAAATTAATATGCCCCTCACTTGTCTCGTTTGTGATATAAAAGTTTGAAATCAGGAAAATTGAATATCACGAACAATGATTCATAAAGAAGTTTGTAATTTCTCAGCAAATTTGTTTTCCCCATATTTTTTGTCAAAGATCAATTTGTTTTCCACAATTTTTTTCAGAGATAAAACCCTAAACCTAAACCCAATTTTCTTTTAACTTGTGTGTTTTTTTTTAGCCTTTCGTTTTATTTTTACCATACTTAAAATTTATTTTATTTTATTTTTAATTTTAACATTTATTTGTGACTTAGTTAATGATACTGTATAATGCATGTACTTCAATTATGTAAAAAATTCCTTAATTAGTTAACCCCACAAACGTTTAGCCCTTAATTAATTCAAATAAAAAATTGAGCCCTTAATTGAAAAATGTCCTAAAAGTTATTTCTTAAATGGAACAGTTAGTAAAAAATTAAAGATATATAACACAATGACCAAGTGTATATTTAACCTTTGAAACTAGTTAAATGGTCATTTAGAATCTAAGATTTAGAGTATTTCTTAATTAAGGACATTATTATTTATTTGGATCAAACAAAAACTAAACGTTTCGAGGATCATTTAATTAAGACTTTTTAAAGGATTTAAACAACACATGCAATTAAATCTTTAATTAAACATAATTATTTTAACTATTTTATATTAATAAAATATAAAATTTTCATTAAAAAATATAAAAACTAACTTCTCTCTCCCAAAACCTCTCTCTCCTCTCTTCCTACCCAGAATTGATTGGCCTTCCTTCCCTATATTGTAGTGTTCGACCGTCATGCTAATCGTCGGACTTCGTTGTCAGCTACCATCAATTGGTAGCAAAAAAATCCAAAAATTTTAAAAAATTACTCTTGCATCTTCAGCTTCTCTTGTTTCATTTTTTTTTTCAAAATTGAAAGCCAAAATTAAAATAAAATAAATTTTACATGAAGGGAAGTTTGAAATGTTACCAACAAATTCATCTAGAGAGAAGCCAAACAACAACAAAAAAACTCACCAACTAAAGTTTTGTTACTTCAAATGAGGTAGCCAAAACCATAACAAAGAAAACACCCGAATCATAAATAAATGGGAACAACAACAACAATGAACCTATAACTAAAATCTCAAAAACCATATAACACAAAAACCATAGAAAAGAAAACCAAGCAACCAAAGCCAAAAAAAGTATTTTTTTTATGAGGGTCAATTTTAAGGGGTTCAAAGGGGGTTTGGCACCTAAAATTTGGAGGATATGAAAGCCTTGGAGGAGAAGGAGGACAAGCTAGAGGGAGAACCATTTTGAAACAGTGGAAATTGGTGAAAAGAAGAGTTGAAGTTGGAAGGTTTACGGCTAACTCTAGCATTTTTGAAGCACTTCTGGAGAAAAATACCTATGAATAATGAAAAAAATAGAAAGACATGAAAACATGTATTTTGGGCTTAGACCGTTGTAGACTAGCGACAAAGCATTCTTTTTTTTGTGTAAATCACAGATATTTTCATCCATTTTAACGGTCTAAGACTAATCTTATTTGGGGTTTAATTACAATTAAGACTCTTCACCCCTCTCAAAAAGTGTATTTAGTAGGAATCGAACACAAGAGTTCTTTCCACAAACTCAATTTACGTTGTCAACTAAGCCACAATCTAAGAGTGACAAAGCATTCTTTGATTATTGGCAGAGTGATAGAATTTGGATTTGCTTATCGACTTGTTTGAATGTTAGAGAGAAGGCAAAGAAGTAGAGAGTCTAGAGAGAAAATGTAAAAGGAAAAAAAGAAAAAGAAGAGAGGCAAATCAAAAAAGGAAAACAGAAAAAAAAAAGGAAAAGGAAAAAAAGAAAGAAAAAATTTATCTACGATTTGTTTAAAGTAGAAATATGTTGTTACCCCCCGTTTTTGTTAGCAACGCACTTTTAAATACTGTGTGACCTCAATTTTGCAAAAAAGTTAAGTCATTAATTTAACAATCTTGAAAAACGTTTAGACTTAAATCTAAATAAAAGATGATGTCTTTTTTTGGGAGATACCCCAAGTGTTCGTTTGGATTGAAGAATTCTAGAGAAAAATTCATTTAAATCATGATATTTAAATTTTTAAAATTTATTTTTATTGTTTGGCGAAAAAAATTGAAAATTTCAAAATTTAAAAGGAATTATAAGAAGGAATTTGAGATGCTAAATTCTTTATTGAAAATGCACAAAAACGTACAATTTTTTGAAATTTCTCTAAAACTACATTTACTTTAATACACATAATTATCCGTTAATTAGAATATATGTGTAAATTTATATACACATATGTATAATATATCTATTTATACACACACATATAATTAGAATTGATTTATGCACACTCACTCACATATATACATATGTACACTTTATATGTATATGTATAAGATACAATCACTACATGCACGAAATACGCGATTGTATGCATGTGCATGCACGTAGTTAAAATAGTACATGCTTATTACTTGAAATGTAACTCTTTTGAATTCATCTACAACAAATACACTTTTAAATTTATTAATTTAACAATGTTGTATCAATCTTTGTTATAGTTAATTAGTCGTCAAAGTGTGACATATAATATTTATTATAGTTAAAAAATAAATCCCATGTTATTTAAATATAATATATATTTTTTCACATTATTAATAATATCTATACATTTTCACAAATATAATGATATCCATTTATATATTTTTTCTTTTATATTTTTATATCTAATATCATTATTGTTATTTTATTATTATTTTTTATTCATCAAATCCTATATAATCAACTTTTATTTCTAAAAAAAATTTATTCAAATAATATAATTACATAGACTAATATATAAAATTTGCAATCTTATCATATTGAAATTCTTTGAAATTTGTTCAGGAAAAGAATTTTGAGCTTCTAAATACAATCTATCAATTCATCGAAACAACTTATTTATTTAAAAATGCTTAAATTCATAAAAATAACCATTACTCAACATTTCAATGCAATAAAATAAAAGACAAATAAATTAAATATTAGAGAAATTTATCTTAAATTGTTGCAAATAATGAAGATTGTCAAGAGATTAAAGGGAGATTTAGAGATTTGTTTAAAAACATTGAAGAGAAAATTGAGACATAAGTTACGAGAATATTTAGAACACGGGAGAGTATTTTGAATAACACAATATGAAATATAGATTGTGAGGAATGAAATTAAATGAAAATTTTAGAGATCATTTGACAACGTTTTTGTTTTCTTTTTTTGTTTTTGTTTTTCTTTTCAGTTTTTTTAAAAACAATAACAAAAAACATGTTTGGCAGCATATTTTTATTTTCAAAAAATGAAAATGAAAACAATAATTTTCAAAATTGTTGGAAACAAGAATTTCGTGTTTCCATTATTTTCAGAAACATATTTTCATTTATGATACTGTTCATAAATAAGTGAACAAAGTTTACATATTAATATAATAATAATATTTTTCATAATAAAAATATAAAATAAAATAAATTAATTTTTTAAAACAAAAATATATTAAATTTTAATATAAATATTATTTTATTAAAAAATAAAATATTTTAAGTTTAATATATTTATTTTAATATAGAAAAGTTGAAAATGTAAAAGTAATTAAATATAAATTATATTGAAATATAATGTTATAATATTATTTAATTTAAATTTACATAATAATTTATTTAATATATTATATATTTTAAATAATATCATTTATTATAATTTTGATATGTTAATAAATAATATTATTGTTAATTACTATTATCTAATAAATTAACTATTATTTTACTAAACAATATTATTATTTAATATTATATTCTTTCAATTAAATTTAAAATATTCACTGCTATTATTAAATAATTTAATATTATTAAATAAGTGAATACCTAATATTAAATAATATATTTATATTAAATATACTATATTTTATTTAATAATTTAATATTATTACAAGTAAATCAAATGATATTATTAATATAATTTATGATTGTTAATTTATATTATTTTTTAATATATAAATTTAGAATTTTTACTAATCTCAATTATTATCTAATAAAAAGTAATATTTTTATTTATAATATTGTTTAAATTATATTAAATTATTATATGATTAAATGAAAATATTTAATATTAGTATTAAATAGTGTAAAATAATATTATTTAATATTATGTACATATTATTATTTAATAAATATATTATTTTTATTAATTTTTAAAATTTTATTTTGTGAATTAAATTATTATATCTAAATTCATATTAAATATTTACTTTCAAAATATAATAATATTAACTAAATATATTTTTTTCAAAATTTTAAAAAAATAAAACAAAAATAAAATATATAAAATAGAAAACGATACTAAAAGGTCTTTTAGAGATTAAGTTTTTTAAATAAATAAATAAATTCAAACGACTGATAAGGTCTTTTCAAAGCATTTTTTTTTTTAATTTCAGATTGTGAACGTTGCATGGCATGGTCCCCTTCGTCGTACAACATTTCTTGTGACGTGAGCCACTACTTAGCCACAGGACTAACTCATCGCATCCCATCCCCCTTATTTTTTTTTATTTAATAATATATCGTGGGACGATAATAAGAAGCGTCTGATAAATGATAATCTTCCCATTAAATTGTGGGGTCCATCTTTGTTTCACTGACACCGCCAGAAAGAACTTGACAAATTGCACAGCTTGATGCCCCACGTAACTCCATTACCAACCAACCATTCTTTACCGCTATTCCATTTCGATTTTGCAAGAACCGGACAGGACACGCGCCTTTTTTTTTTTTTTTCCTTTGGTTGGACTCTAATCTGACCTCGTCTTAGTTGTCACCAATGTTCGTAATTACATCCCCAGATCTGGGGCATTTTCGGAATTCCGTTCCTCGCTTAACATAAAATGCGTTTAATTTCCTTAATTACTTGTACACTTCTAATCACGAAAACAAATTTAAAAAATAAAGTCTTCAGACCAGCCCTGGAGGAGGGAAGAGAAAGGAAAAGAAAACTCATAGGCAGGGCAAACGGAGGCTTAATCTATTCTTCAAGAAAATATATTGGAAAATCTTTGTTGAAGAGGCTTAAGCTTCTCATTATTGATTCTTTCTTCATTTTTTTATTTTTGTAATTCTTTTCTAGTGTTAATCGATTATTTTTACTTTTAATATTGTACTTATTATTTAGAATAGACCAGTTCAAAAGTTTTCTTTGCTAAGTATTGGATTGTATGATAGTCGTTCAACGCCTTGGGAGTAGATCGAGAAGCAACACAAGTTTCTGATCTGATCAATCTTGGTTAAAAAATGGTAATTATCAATGAATTCTTTGGCTATTTCTTGCATTTCATTATTGTATTATTATTGCTGATTTCTAGCTTTGAACAGCCTTGACTTAATTTTATGTAGTTTAAAGAAATTGTTTGGTGATTTTGTGGAGTTGTTGTTTACTGATCTGAACTTGAGTTGAAGCTAGCTGTTAGTCTGTTTTGATCTGTTAATCTTCGTGTTTCTTGAGATCCATCTTTTAGGGTTTTAACTGTTTTGGTTTGCTATGGTAGTTGAAAATAGTTGGCCATGAGGTTTCAATTGAAAACCATATTGCCATTGACTAGAACTTGAAGTAGTACATTTTGTTCTAATATGAAGTACGATTTGATTTTGAGTATGGTTTTATGAGTTTTTGCTGATAGTTGGTTACAGTGGAGGCTTCAATTTCAATAATGGGGTGTAATTGGTCTGGTGATTTTTATGTTTTTGTAACTTACTTTGGAGCATGAAAACTGGGATGTTGCTTTTGTTTATATGATATTGGAGCTATAATATTGAAATTGCAGGTATTTAGGCCAACTTTTTACTTTGCGTACTTTCCAGTTTATAAATTTTGTGGTATTTAATGGACTCCATATATCTAATGAAGCCCAAATTTCAGTATGCACTAGGTAAATTCATCCCTCAAAAATTTTCAAAATTGAAGGGTTTTAAAAATGAAGGTTTGGAGGGTTTTAGATGGTCATGTAACCATCCAAATTCCCTTCATATCCGCTAAAATGTTTTCTGAACAATAAATAGATGGCCCTCCGCATTGATCTAAACCGAGTTTTATCCTTTGTTATTGAACCTGTAATGAAGTTGGAATAGTGATTGCCTAACATCCTTATTTTACCAGCGAACTCTTTACTTGTTTTCTGCACTATCCCTAGAATTCCTATTCAAAGTCATTTTGAGATTGAAAAGCAAGAATAACTTATTTACATGGTCTTGCCTTAATGCTTGAATCTTGACTGCTAAGTGTCTAATAGGAATAATTCAATTGAATTGGTGAATCACGGGCATTCTTGCTTTTATAGGCTGCCACAACCAGTCTTGTAGTTGGATCTCTTGTCTGGGTGGAGGATTCTGACATTGCTTGGATAGATGGTGAAGTCGTGGAGGTTAATGGTGAAGATATTAAAGTTCTCTGCACTTCAGGGAAGACAGTGAGTTGCTTCTGTAAAATTTAAAATGGATTATTTTACGTGCATACAAATCTCAGTTTCTTATAGTTTGGTCAATGTTAATTGATAAATTGCTATTTTTCTTTCTGTGATCATGTTTGTGTCTTAAAAATTTTTTCCCTTCCCCTTTTACTTGTCATGCAAGTGCAATATGATAGTATAGGAGTTCATTGAGAACATATAATACTTGGTTGAGCTATTTGCCTAATTTGACTTACCTATTTCAAAACTTCTGCAACAGGTTGTTGTTAAGGCTTCAAATGTATATCCTAAAGATGCTGAGGCTCCACCTTGTGGAGTTGATGACATGACAAAGCTGGCTTACTTGCATGAACCTGGTGTTCTTCAAAATTTAAGATCAAGATATGATATGAATGAAATATATGTAAGATTTCGAGCAAATTTTCAGTCTTCTTTCAATTTATAGGTGCTATTTCTGTCTTTTCTTTATATAGCTTTAGTGGAATGGATGTATGTTGTGCTTTCTTTGTTTTATTGCTTTGATGAATGTTGGTGAGATCTTTTATTTTTGTCATGTTTACCAAATTTACTGATACAAGGAGGCAATGGCACCAAATGGTGCTTCCAGACATACACAGGAAATATATTGATTGCTGTAAACCCATTCAGAAAACTACCTCATCTTTATGATAGCCATATGATGGCACAATATAAAGGGGCAGCCTTTGGTGAGTTGAGTCCACATCCCTTTGCTGTAGCGGATGCTGCATACAGGTACCCCATTGTACTGACCAGAAGTTGTTCATTTATATGATTACTCGTTTTTGACAATGAAAATTGCTGTTTCCATTAATGCAGACTAATGATTAATGAGGGAATAAGTCAGTCGATTTTGGTTAGTGGTGAAAGTGGGGCTGGAAAAACAGAAAGCACAAAATTGCTTATGCGGTATCTTGCTTACATGGGAGGGAGGGCTGCTGCTGAGGGAAGAACAGTTGAGCAGCAAGTTCTGGAGGTAAACATGGCTATGAATTTAGATTTGCGTGACCATATATTTAATGTTGATAGTTTAATTTATCATCCAAGTAACTTTGTTTAACAGTGTTTATTTATTTTTTGCCTAATCTGCAGTCCAACCCTGTTTTAGAAGCATTTGGTAATGCGAAGACGGTTAGGAACAATAACTCAAGGTGAGGATATTTAGTCCTAACAAGTTTTGCGTTCTGCATGTACAGTAGATTTTACGTCTGAATCATTGGTTTTTAATCTTTACGTCCTTGTCTCCAATGATGTAGCCGATTTGGTAAGTTTGTGGAGATTCAATTTGACCAGAGGGGAAGGATTTCAGGAGCTGCAATCAGAACTTATTTGCTAGAAAGATCACGTGTTTGTCAAGTGTCTGACCCAGAGAGAAATTATCACTGTTTCTACATGCTTTGTTCGGCACCACCAGAAGTAAGTGGTTTTTGATTGCTTAATCAAGTTGCTTATAAATATTTGATACAAGATGTTATTGTATATTCTTTCCCTCAGTAAGCATTTTCCATGTTTAGTTTTATAAAATTTCTCGATTATCTTAGGACCAAAATGTACTGTCCAGAAAAGGATTTGTCTTGGGAACTTAAATTGTGAGAATGATCTTTCCTGTGCTTATAGCTTCAGATATCAATCTAATTATATATGGTTTTTATTTTTAATGCAAATGCTTTGAGGTTGTATTTTGGATCTTTATTATCTCTCAAACTCACTCTTTCCCATTTTCTGTTTGATTATCCATCTCCCTGTTATCTTTGATTTCTTTGTTGGTGTCATTCTCTTAGCCTATTCAAGGACAACTTAGAAGTTGAAGAGTTTAACATTAACATATATCTTTATCGAATTGATTTGGTTAAACTAGGACCTTATATGCGATCTACTGATTTTGGGCACAATTTCCATTGTAGGTTTGTATCTCTTATACTAAACACAAAATAAAGAGATTGGATAGTTTGAGAATCTACTTCTAACATTGTTTAGTGTGGGTGAATGGAGGTAGTAAGGCCACTGAGATAGCAATATTATGGGATTGTGTGATGGCATCCTTTTGATGTGATTGCTGACATGCATCTTATAAATAATTATTTAATCTTTACTTTTCGAGTACAAAGTGGGCTCCTAGTTTACCTTTTTTTTAGTCTAAACAATAATTTAGATTTGAAAGCTGTGTTGGTGTATCATATATCTATTATTTTCCAAGTCTTATGTCCGATGATTTTTTATTGGATTTCTTAGCACCTCAGTGGTCTCAAGAGATATTTGTAGCTTGTAATAGTTGTGGTCTAGAACATCAAATAAAGGGGAGTTCCTTGTTTCTCTTATTTTGTTCAATTATTGTGGTAATTAAAGGGTAGGACGATTTTCTTGGACCTATATCTTTGTTTAGTTATGGATAGTGTGCAGTTTGTTGTTCATAAAAATAAGAACATATATTTCATACATGAGATTATAATGCTTCAGATCATCAATTTTCATACTTTTGGATGTTTGTCTTCCCCTGGCCCACTTTTCGTGCTCTTTTTCACTTTTCAGGATATTCGGCGGTACAAATTGGGAAATCCAAGAACATTTCACTATCTGAACCAATCTAATTGCTACGAGTTGGATGGAGTTGATGATTCCAAGGAATATATTGCAACAAGGAGGGCAATGGATGTTGTTGGAATAGGTTCTGATGAGCAGGTATATTAGTGAAAGATTATCTCAGAAATGATCCTTAAGCATAATGCTTTCTAAAATTTCTTTGTAATCTTTTTCATTGTTGCATTTGCCCCTTGCCAGGATTCAATATTCCGAGTTGTGGCTGCAATTCTCCATCTCGGGAACATTGAATTCGCTAAAGGGAAGGAAATAGACTCATCAGTGCCCAAAGATGAAAAATCTTGGTTCCATCTAAGAACTGCTGCTGAGCTATTCATGTAAGTGGACAAGTTCACCAACTTGCACTAGCATAGACTGAAAGACATATTTCTTTGATATTTGTTCACTTCATATGCTTTTGTAAGAGAAGAAAGGGAGTGTGGTTAGGTTAATCCCCAGTTTTGTTTAGGTGCGATGAGAAGTTACTGGAAGATTCTCTGTGCAAGCGCGTAATTGTAACTCGTGATGAAACCATTACAAAATGGCTGGATCCAGAATCTGCTGCTCTTAGTAGAGATGCTTTGGCTAAAATTGTGTACTCCCGGTTATTTGACTGGTATGGTTCGTTTTTGCTGTCTGAGTATGACATGTCAGAGTTGACTGTGCCCATTGTTTTGCTTTTGTTCAGTGTGAACATTTTTTTTTTTGAGACGGTGGGTTTCCTTTTTTAATTTTCACAGGATCGTGGATAAGATCAACAATTCAATCGGTCAAGATCCTGACTCGAAGTTCTTAATTGGGGTGTTGGATATTTATGGATTTGAGAGTTTCAAGACAAACAGGTGCTTAACCGGTATGCCTGTTGTTTTCAATATTGACTGAAGTTGGTTTTCTAAAACCAATGAATAGAAATGGAGGTTGTGTCTCAAAGAGGCACATTTAATAGTTGTGGCAGTCATGTATTATTTGATACTAAAAGAAGTGGTGATTTGAAGAGGCCTATTCTTTCACCAAATTATCTGTTAAGGCATGGTAAAGGTGGTGCACTTGGATGTTTTGCACTTTAGGATTCTCTTCTGGTATTAGTTAGCAGCAGAGCCACCCCGATTCTGTTCACTCTTAGTATAACTCTTAATGAACAAATCTAATAATGAAATGTAAGAGAAACATTTTCTTGTTTGGGGAAATTGGGGAGGCAAGAAATGAAAGTGTTTCTGTTGATTGATCATTGATCTGGTTGTTTTCGAAATGGAGTATCTTTTTTTTTTTTTGAGTCTTCTCAAATATTTTTTTGTTGTACAAGTGGTGGAAGTAATTGTCTAGAGCTTTAGGATACGGGGCATTTGTTGTCTTTACAGGTAGGTGTGCAGTTTACCTTTTCTGTTAGTAAAGTAATAACTACATGCTTCTTTTATCCTTTGATTTAAAATTTCAATTTCCCATCATGCAAGTAACTCTCCTTTCACCCAATTATTTTTATCTTCCTAGTTTATATTAAGTTTGGAAATAGGTAATTGGATATACCATATCTTTTGTCTTATTGTTCCTAGTTTTGGGAACATTTGTTGCGTTATTGATGGGTTTGAAAGGGCATCATTGGGTGGGAACATCTAAATTTAAATCAAATTGGCATTTTGAGGTCTGTTTGTTTGTTGCTGTCTTTTTTGATGCATATCTACTGTTAAATATGCATGTGTGTGTGTGTGTGTGTGTGTGTGTGTGTGTATATATATATATATATATAGTGGTGCTGTTGTCTTTGCAAGTGCCTGTGTTAGGTTTTTTTTTTGGGTGGTATTTGATGTTTCCTTGTAGCAATCTTAACTAAGTAAACACATGGATAGGTTGACAGAAAAGCTTTAAAAATCAGTTTCCATGATAAATATCTTTTCTTTTTCAACATTTTGGCCCATATGTTACTTGCTATACTTATTGCCCCTTTGATGTCAAAACTTCTGCTAAGTGTAGAACTGAAAGGTTCTGAGGCCTATGCTGTAATTCTATAGTTTTGGCTGAGAAACTTGAAATGGAATGTATTGTTGAGCTTGTTATTGAAATTCTCATTTCTATTGTATTTTTACCTTGAGCTTGCTATACTTTTACCTCATGAAAATCTCCTAGTTGTGTGATATAATGTCTTATAAGAGTCTTACTGTGGATTCCTAATTTAACATGGTGGGATGCTTTGATTCATTAGAATTATTTTAGGTGACGATGTTTATATTTATATCAAGGCTGTTGCTATCATGACTAGATTCAGTCCGCTAATATCTTGTTGGTAAACGGGTTAGCATTGTCACTGCAGCAGTCATCAAGAGTGAAGAGACTGGTCTATTACCTTGTAGTCTGTATATATTTGACAGCGATGGTGCAGAGTTCCATGAGAGTTCACTGAATGATAGTTCCTATTCTGCTTCTTAAATCTATAATATATAAATTTAATTGTGACTAAGAATTAGTGACACTGTGACCTTTTGGATGCTTGTTATTTGCTTCTGTTTATCTGATGTTTGATGTACCATTTGCTTTGCAGTTTTGAGCAATTCTGCATTAACTTGACAAATGAGAAACTGCAGCAGCATTTCAATCAGGTTTGTTTCTGAAAACATGCCCTTATCATGCTTAACATTTCTCAATTTTTATTTCGTAGTTTGTAATGCATAAATTTCTGGCTCCTCAGCATGTCTTCAAAATGGAGCAAGAAGAGTATACAAAAGAAGAAATTGATTGGAGCTACATTGAGTTTGTTGATAATCAGGATGTTCTGGACCTCATTGAAAAGGTCTGTTGACTCTGCCTTTCCAATTTATTTGGCTTGTCTTTTACAGACTGTTTTAGTATTGTATCATCTGTACCTCCAGTTTTCACTCCCATTAAAGTGAATCTCTGTTTATAGCTGTGGCATTGGTTCTTTGTTATTGATTATATATCTTTATTAAAAGAAGTTTGTGATAAAGGATGCTCACTAGGTATTGTACACCCTTTCATTTAAATATTTGATATTGTTTCCATATATTTTGGCTGGTAATTTCAGTTCTAGTTGCATCCGTGTTTGGCATTATCTTGTTTTGATGGAATGGAGATGATCTATGTTTCTTCTTTAAATGAGATAATCCCTTGCAATCCTGTCTGCTTATTTTTCTTTCTTTTCCTATTCTTTGATCGCAAAGAAACTATTTTCTTGCTCTTAATTTTTTTTTATTTGATTTATTTAACATTTTTACCAATCATACTATCATAGTTCTGGGTAGGGTAAACACATCAATGAATTAAATGTGTTAAATGGTCCATGCAATTTTATGGTGGTTATTTTATTTATTATATGTTTTATGTTCTTGATTTCCAGAAACCGGGTGGCATAATTGCTCTTCTAGATGAGGCTTGGTAAGATGTAGTGAGCATTTACTTATATTTGACATTTCAAAACTTGACTATTTATTCTGTTACCTTTTTACATGTTAATAATTATATCCGACTGTTCTTGTGGTGATGTTGCTGAGTGTTTTTTCATTCTCTCTTTTTTGTTCCCCTTTACATGTTAAAAGCATGTTTCCAAGATCAACACATGAAACATTTGCTCAGAAGCTGTACCAGACATTTAAAAACCATAAGCGATTCAGTAAGCCCAAATTGTCTCGTAGTGACTTCACGATTTGCCATTATGCTGGTGATGTAAGTTTGTTTTCTCTTTATAGTAAATTCATGCCGTAGAACCAAACTAAAAGTTAGAAGTGAATAGATTTCTATTTATGCAGTCAAACAAAAAATTTATGTTCTTTTGCAGGTGACTTATCAAACTGAATTATTCCTGGACAAGAACAAAGATTATGTTGTTGCTGAACATCAGGCCCTTTTGAGTGCTTCCAAATGTTCCTTTGTTTCTGGTTTATTTCCTCCTTCAGCTGAGGAGTCCTCCAAATCATCAAAGTTCTCATCAATAGGTTCTCGGTTTAAGGTTGGCTGATATTTCTGTCTCTTAAAGGCAGATTATTACCTAACTTTTGTTTTCCATTCTAATGGTTTACAAAGTGGTCTTTTTTGTATTATACAGCAACAATTACAAGCATTACTTGAAACTCTCAGTTCTAGCGAGCCACATTACATACGATGTGTAAAGCCCAATAATCTTCTTAAACCATCAATATTTGAGAATAAAAATGTTCTACAACAACTACGGTGTGGGGTAAGAATGATGACATTCTATGAGGTTGAGCTGAAATGTATATTGTTATTTAATTAGACTGCTTACCTAGTTTATCCACATTCGTTTCTCTCATTTCAGGGAGTTATGGAGGCAATCAGGATTAGTTGTGCTGGATATCCTACTAGAAAACCATTTGATGAATTTGTAGACCGATTTGGCCTCCTTGCACCTGACATTTTGGATGGAAGGTACAGTAATAATTTTCCTGGTCTCAAGAGGTTTCTTCCAAACTTTACTCTGATTGTTTACTGTACATGTTAGTTCTGATGAGGTTGCTGCTTGCAAGAAGCTTCTAGAGAAGGTGGGACTCCAAGGTTATCAGGTAAATGTCTGATGGACATTCAAACAATCTTCTTTTTGTCAATTGAGTTTTGTTGCCATCAGTAGTAGATTTCCCCTTGAATCATTAGGATATATCTTATGCTAAAACCCATATCATCAAGATGTCAATAAAAGTTAGCATAAAGACATGCAACACACAACATTTATGTTTGGCCTTTTGTTTATGCCCACTGGCAACAAAACCGAGGAGATTCCACTCTACTCTTGTCTATTATGTCTGACAAAAGATCTACTGTTTGGCCTTAATGTGTTAATGGGTAAATGTGCTCAAGCTTGGATTGGGTTGGGAAACAACACTGTAACTGGGCCCCAAGTACACTTGAGAAATTTCTGGAAGCTAGCACCCGTGAGCAGCGAGCAAAACACTTGTCACATACAGAATCTAAGTTGTTGGATTCAAGCCACAAACTTGATGTCATAGGCGCTCTATATTGGCTACTGTTATTAGCTTTACTGTTTCTTGCTTGATGATGTGAGCATCATATATCATAAGCATGCATGAAAACAATACAGGCATCTTCCAGATGAGAGTTCATTCCTTGTCATTGATCGAAATGTATATGAATCCACCTCTATTGTGATTGTTTATTCACAAGTCACATGTTCTACACATCTGTGTTCTGGTTGGATTTTGTGAAAGATCATACTGATGCGAATTTAATTTTAGCAGATTGGTAAGACGAAGGTTTTTCTCAGGGCTGGTCAGATGGCTGAACTAGATACCCGTAGGAGTGAAGTGTTAGGAAGATCTGCTAGCATTATCCAGAGGAAAGTCCGTTCTTATTTAGCCCACAGAAGTTTTATTGTGCTTCGTCAGTCTGCATTACAGATTCAATCTGTCTGCAGAGGTATGTATTCCTGTTGATGCATTTCTGTGTGTGGCTATTGTAAATTAACTAAATTTCCTTATTTTTAAGGCATTTGTTATTATATGCACCTGTTGATAGTTTTTGTCTGTGCTGATTTCAGGACAACTTGCTCGGAAAGTTTATGAGGGCATGAGAAGAGAAGCTGCAAGTTTGAGAATCCAGAGAGATTTGCGTATGCATCTTGCTAGGAAAGCTTATAAGGAATTGTGTTCCTCTGCTATTTCTATTCAGACGGGTATGCAGGGGATGGCTGCTCGCAATGAGCTACGCTTCAGAAGGCAGACCAGAGCAGCAATTCTTATTCAGGTTGGTCAAGGTTTTTAAATTGTTCTGTATCTAATATTGCATGTGCAATGATTTATTAGAAAAATGTCATACCTTTTCAATTTTGCTTTGAGTAGCTGAACCTCTTTTTATTTTATATTAGTTACCCGCTTTAACTTGGAATGACTTTTATTGTACTCACCAGAGCCAATGTCGCAAGTACTTAGCCCGGTTGCATTATCTGAAGCTGAAGAGAGCGGCAATTGCAACACAATGTGCATGGAGAGGAAGAGTTGCTCGCAAAGAACTGCGGAAGCTTAAGATGGTATTATCATCTTTATTGTCTTTTGTATTTCCATCAGAACATTTTATCATAATTTATTTGGAAATCTTGACTGTCTTCATCTTTAGATCTATGAAAGTGGTTGGCAGTTAGAACAGTTATTTTGTGGTCCTTTTGAAATCAGAACACTACAAAATTGCATCTTTGCTAAGATATAGTTTTGGGCGTTCTTCGAATTTGAGTTTGATTCTTTTTCGTGTAAGTTAACCTTCGTATCTGAAAGTTGAAGTTATCTCAAGCCTATTCAAGATTCCTATGCTCCATAGAAATCTTTCTTAACAAGAATCAATTATATGTAGTCTTACCAGCTTACATAAGAGGGAGAAACAAAGAAACTAGACAAGCTTATTCTGCTGTATTTGCTAACTTTGTTTTCTGAAACAGTTTATTATTTTTAAAACCTTAAGTATGCTATTATATTGTCATGAATTTATCACTCAGATTTTCTGTTATTATCTTTAATTGCAGGCTGCTAGGGAAACTGGAGCTCTGCAAGCTGCCAAGAACAAACTGGAAAAGCAAGTTGAGGAACTGACATGGAGATTGCAGCTGGAGAAACGTATGAGGGTAAGCACGATAATAAATTAACTGAAGCTAGTTTCTTTCTTGTGTGTGTGTATATTGTAGCTGGTAGGTCATAGTGAATCCAGTGGAGGTAAGAAGATTGCAGAGCTGAGGCATTTTGTGTGCTTGGCATCTATCATACCATTGTGTTTCATTTCTGATGTGCGATGTTAGTTGAGAAAGGGTACTAAATTCTGTATGCATTATCTCTTGGTTTAAAATTGTCTAGGTTATGGGGCTGTCAATTGTATTTGACTTCCCAGGTCTAATTCGCTGCTTTGAATAAATAACTTGGTATTGCGTTTATTACAAGTAATTATTTATTAAACAACGTATTTCCATTTAAGAGGGGAACTTTGTTGCAATGGTAAAGGTTGATCTTTTGTGATATGGAGGTCACAGGTTCATGTGAAAATAGCCTCTTTGTTAATGTAGAGGGAAGGTTGCATACAAAAGACCCTCCCTAGACCCCACAATGTGGGAGTTTGTCTGCTAGGTTGCCCTTTTAATGTATTTCCATTTAAATTTAGTTTAAAATATTGAAATATTAATATGAATTAGTTTTAATATTTTAATAATATTAAAATATGCAGAACTGAGGCAATTTGTGTGCTTGGCATCTGTTGGACCATTGTGTTTTTTATTCGATGTGCCATGTAAATTGAGCAAGGGCACTAAATTCTGTATATGCATTATCTCTTGGTTTAAATTGTGTAGGTTATGGTGCTGTCAGTTGTATTTGACTTCCCAGCTCGAATTAGCTGCTTTGAATAAATAACTTGATATTGCATTTATTGCAATTTGCAAGTGCTGCTTATGTAACCCCTGCCTGTAGATTTGGCTGCTTTAGGCTGGGCTTTAAGATTTTCAAGTCTTAGGTCTGCCTGTCCTGAAGTTATTATTTATTAAATAATGTATTTCCATTTAAAATTAAAATATTGAGATAGTAATATAAATTAGTTTTAATATTTTAATAATATAAGTGGCTTTACATGTGGGACTGGGCTAGGTCTCCAAGGCCTAACTGAAGTCTAGGGACACCTCTACCTGCATGCTTTAGTGCTTCTATTATTTTCTTTTCTCACCATTTATGCATTTTTTTCTTACTCTCTAGGTTGACATGGAAGAGGCTAAAACACAAGAAAATGCAAAACTACAGTCTGCTTTGCAAGACATGCAAATTCAGTTTAAAGAAACCAAAGAATTGCTTGCCAAGGAACGTGAGGCTGCCAAAAGGGCAACTGAGATGGTCCCCGTAATTCAGGAGGTTCCAGTGGTGGACAATGTGATGCTGGAGAAGCTTACTAGTGAGAATGAAAAACTGAAGGTGAGGAGGCTGAGTCTAAGATCTATGTTTTGCACAAAGATATGGTGACGTATGATAATATAGGACTTCTTGGGGATTTTTTCTAAGCCTGATAGAACACTAATTTCATAATATATTTCTCATTTGCTGATTATCTGCAGGCAATGGTGAGCTCATTGGAAAAGAAAATTGATGAAACCGAGAAAAAGTTTGAAGAGACAAACAAGATCAGTGAAGAAAGGTTGAAACAAGCTTTGGAGGCAGAATCAAAAATAGTTCAGTTGAAGACTGTTATGCACAGGTTAGTTTGTGCCCTTACTGAGCTAAGATCTTGAGATAGATTCATACTGTTAACTACCAAAATCTGGGATAGAGCTTATTGGCATGCATATTTGTGAAGCTGTGGTTTTTCAGTTCTTTTTCTTTTTGTCTTTCTCCTGGTCATCAATGTTTTCTTCTGTTAGCAGTCTTGAAGAAAAAATTTCGGACATGGAATGTGAAAACCAAGTTCTGAGGCAGCAACCCCTGTTAAATTCACCTGCTAAGAAGATTTCACAGCATCCACCAATTCCAGCCATTCCGGTGAAATATAGCATAGATTTTTTTTTTATCTTCCTGCCTTATTGGTCATTATGTTGATATTTTCTATTATCCTTTCATTTTTAAAATTTGCAGAATTTGGAAAATGGTCACCATATGGATGATGCGAACAAATCAAATGTATGTTACATATTTGATTAGTTAAACTTATGATCATACTTACAAAGTTTCTCTAATGTTGCCATTGACAAGAGCTGTTACTGCAGGAACCACCGAGTGTGACTCCAGTGAAGAAGGTCGGCACAGAATCTGATGGCAAGTTGCGAAGATCCAATCTTGAACGCCAACATGTATGCATTTGCCATCATTGGTTTTTGCATCTTCAAGCTTTTTCTTTTTCTGCAGTGTGACAGTTACTGTTTTCTGCCATTCTTTAACAGGAGAACGTTGATGCACTGATCAATTGTGTTACAAAAAACATTGGGTTCAGTCATGGAAAACCTGTTGCGGCATTTACCATTTATAAATGTCTTATCCACTGGAAGTCTTTTGAAGCGGAAAGGACCAATGTGTTTGACCGTCTCATTCAGATGATTGGTTCCGCAATTGAGGTAATTGATTGTATCATTCATAGCTATTGTTTCTGGAGTAATGGTGGAAGGCAGTGTCATCTGCTTCATTTTCCTTTATTATTCTACCTTTTGTGCGACTTTTATTTTCTACTGATTTTGTTTTGGCCTAATTTTGATTAAGTTGTTATAATAATCTCATTTTCTAAATACAGTCCTTATTAGGTGAGTTGCTGTTCTTGCTTTTGATAGGATACTTTCTGCTGTTTCTGATTTATACTTTCTGGGATCTTTTATGTACCTTCTGTTTCTTTATGCTGTAGTAGAACAAGTATGAAGGTATTATTAATAAGTGAATGATAAAACTTCTTTGGTTGTAGAATGAAGAAAACAATGGTCATATGGCTTATTGGTTGTCCAACACATCAGGATTATTGTTCTTGCTCCAAAAAAGTCTAAAGGCTGCTGGTTCAGCTGGTGCAACTCCAAGTCGGAAACCATCCCCTGCAACCTCTCTGTTTGGAAGGATGACAATGGTATTTTAAATTCTTTTCTTCCTCACTAAGTATATTTTTTAAGGAAGAATAAGACTATTTTTATATTCCTTTCTCTCTTAACTCAGGGTTTTCGCTCCTCTTCTTCATCCAACAACCTTGCTGCAGCTGCTGCACTTGCAGTAGTTCGCCAAGTAGAGGCAAAATACCCTGCTTTGCTCTTTAAGCAGCAACTTGCAGCATATGTGGAAAAGATCTATGGAATTATTAGAGACAACTTGAAGAAAGAGTTATCATCTTTGCTTTCTCTATGCATCCAGGTATCTTGTGATTCAGTTATTTTCTGTTCAACGATTTGAAGCTGTATCATTAACTGTTAGGTGAGCAGCTATACATAAGTTAATCTTGATCCCTTTGTATGTTTTTTCTAACTGGTTATGCTGAATTTTAGGCACCTAGAACATCTAAGGGAAGTGTACTAAGATCTGGGCGGTCCTTTGGCAAAGATTCTCCTTCAACTCACTGGCAGGGCATTATTGATAGCCTCAACACCCTCCTCAGTACTTTGAAAGAAAATTTTGTAAGGAACCTGAGTTTTTCATTCTCATTCTGCTTCATAAACTTTCATTGCTGCCATCGATCTTGATTTCCAGTTAAATGCACAGAGGTTTTTATGGTTGTTTGGTTTTCAGGTGCCTCCGGTTCTTATCCAGAAGATCTTTACTCAAACATTTTCATACATTAATGTACAATTGTTTAATAGGTAATGTTTTGTTTTATTTGCAGTTTTAATTCAAATGGGTTGGTTATATTGAATTTGTTATCATTTTCCAGCCTTCTTCTACGTCGTGAGTGTTGTACATTTAGCAATGGAGAATACGTTAAGGCTGGGTTAGCTGAGTTAGAGCTATGGTGCTGCCAGGCGAAAGAAGAGGTAGCTTTTTTTCTCTAGTTGTAAATTTCTACTGTGTTTACGCATGGAGTTGTAGCTACATAATTTTGCTGGTCTATTTGCTTTCTTTTAGTGGCTTTCTTGAGGTCCATAACTTTGCTGATGCTTTATCATCATTTGCCTTGATCTGCAGTATGCGGGGTCATCATGGGATGAACTTAAGCACATAAGACAGGCTGTTGGATTCTTGGTATGTCGAGGAACTCTTGACAATATAGATAATGTGCTGGGTTGTTTTGTTTGTTTTTTCATTGTTGAACTTTTTGGTTGTTTAGAGTAAGAAGTATCTTTGACTTGCTTAGTTGTTTGGTCTTGAGTCTTTGACTTCACATGTTGTACTACTGAAAATTTTGAAAATGATTATTTAGCATATTAAGAAAAAAAAATCCCTGAAATATTTTCCTGAATCCTTTCAGCTTGCACTCATTAGATCCCCATTTTATTATTATGACACTGCACAAAGTTTAAGGTAACACAATCATATTGATTGTTAATGGTTCTCAAAAATGCCCCATTCAGACTAAGCAATATGAGGTGGAATTCAATAATTGTAAATGGGAAAGTGAACACTTCTACCTTTTGACTTTCCAAATGATGTCAAATTTGGAGAGTTGATGTGGGAAGTGTAGCTGATATACCAGGACAGGATTTACCAGTTGCTTTGTTATTTCCTTTTTACTACTGTTCATTGAAAAAGATGCAGCTTGTTTGGCAATTGGCATAGGGTTCATGGAAAAATAAACTTCCTAATACCTTCATGTAACTGTTTTCTTTTGGGTGCGGCCCATTGAACTTTATTTCCTTGATTAGGTTTCTGAGGTGTCAGTTGTCTTAGTTAATTAATTTCCCTGGCTTGTAGGTTAGTTAACCTCTAACTTGCTGACAAGCAATGTGTTTGCTTGCACAATGTGGCTCTTCATCTGGCTTTAGGTCATGCATAGAAATTTTTTCAACTATGTTCCCTTAACCCTTGAAATAGTTTCATTGAATCATACCTGTTGAAGTAGTTTCATTTTATTCAGAATATTATTTCCTGATTATTGGTTTCCTCGTTTTCACTACCCAGAGAAAGAAGTATTGTCGTTTCAATGTTATTTCCCTAGGTTTTAATAGCAGTAAATGTAGAGTTATGCTTCTAATTTGATTTTATCAAAACCTGCTTACAGGTTATACATCAGAAGTACAGAATTTCATATGACGAAATTACAAATGATCTCTGCCCTGTAAGGCACCCCTCTCTCTCTCTGCACCCACCCCAATTTCCTCAATCTCTCTGACAATAACTTTTGGTTTCAGATTCTTAGTGTACAGCAATTGTACAGAATATGTACCCTGTACTGGGATGACAACTATAACACTCGAAGTGTTTCTCCCAATGTAAGTTTGTGTATTGCAAGATCTTTCTTCTTGGTTGTTTAGGAAGTTCATAAAGCGCATGTGATTGATTGGCAACCTGCACATTTTACAGGTTATTTCCAGCATGAGGGTACTAATGACAGAGGATTCCAATGATGCTGTTGGCAGTTCCTTTTTATTGGATGACAATTCCGGGTAAAGTTCCTTCATCCTGCCTACGTACATAGTTGGCAGCATATGTTTCCTGTATTACATGTTGAGCATTGGAAATTACATTGTAGACAAACTAATCAATACCTCTTAAAACAGCATTCCCTTCTCCGTAGATGACCTTTCGAATTCACTACAAGAGAAAGAATTTTTGGATGTCAAACCGGCAGAGGAGCTTCTTGAGAATCCGGCCTTCCAATATTTACACGAGTAAGGCTTAGGAAGCTTAGACGTGCTCTCCCCTCTTTTAGTGTCGAGGTGGCAAGGGAGAGCCAACTCAATGGTGTTTGTAAATTCAATTCATTTTATATTTTTTCCTTACATTCCATCAATCTCATGTTGTAAAATGTTCTATTGGTTTATTTTTTTTACAATCGAATTGTAAAAGCTTGTTTGGTTGATCTCGGTTTGTTCCTGATTTTTTTTTCTTACATTGGTTTATTCTTCTGCCATAAGGAGGCAGATATTATTATATTAGGATAGGAAGGCACAAGTGTAATGCTCAGTGTCGTTAGTTTATGGCTGAGACTTGAATCCCTCTGCACCCAGTTTTTGTTGTATAAAGCAACCCTGTATGGAAACGTACATATATTGTTAGAAAGATTTATTAAGATGGTACATATTTTTCCTAGGAATTTCTATTTCATTGTAAATTCAAAATTTTTATGATTTATTGTGGTATGCGTGTTCCCGCCATTTTTGTACCAAAGAAGCAAAGAACATCGGCAGTGGCACAACATGTTAAAATCTTCATTTTCATAATATTAATGAATCAAATGATAGTCAAAGATGTCGAGATCAAATCTCTAAGGAGGAAGTCATAATCGACTCTATGTAGCATGTGCTATAGTAAATGAAAAAGCGACGATAAGAATGTGAAAGCGGACAATATATGTTTGAATTAAAAGAGGACAGGGAATACATGTGAATTCCTCATGGAATAAGCGAGGCATTTTAGGGTCAAGGACCGCGGCTGAGCTGGACCACCCTTTCTAATCCATTCCTAGTCCTACAGAAATTGCCTCGAGTGGGCATGTCAGCAGCCGACTAGTACATCCCGGCAATGGTTGTTCAAACCCGCATTTGAGCTTATCCGTGGATAGATTTTGACTTGTATACACACAGAATATGATATAATTAGGAAGGGTTGGGTTTGGTAGGTTGTTGTCAATTCGTCCCGTGTTCACCTGATCGAAGGCATTCCTTCCAGTCCAAGTTCTGCTCTAACCATTAACCAACCCTAGGCCTCTGAGGTTGGTCCATGTTTTTTTTTCTAGGCTATCTCTCTCTCTCTCTCACGCGCACACACAGTCACTCTCCATCTTCTGCAGCTGGTGGTTACTGCACTGATTTGACGAAAACCCATGCCAATGCCAATGCCATCCACGTGCATCGGTGCCTCATACACCCATTTGTCTCTATTAGGTTGGATCCTTTTACAGGATCAGATTTGATCTTTGCACCTATAATTTTGTTTTTGTTTTTCTTTTTTTCCTTTTAACATCTGCCAAGTATATATTTAGCCAAAAACATATACAAACAAAGAAAACTTGTGTCATGTTGAGGATAAGTTTTAGATTTTGGACCACTGTTTTCATCTACAACTTTCTAATTTGGCACAAAGAACCAAACTGGATGACTGCGACAACTCAATCTAGTTTAGTATCAGAATTATTAGATAAAAAATTAACTCTATATTTTACAATATTTGATCTTATAATTACTCAAACCATTTTATATACTATAATAACATTAATAACATTAGCGTTAATTGACATTTTGTTTTGCATATATATTTTGTTTATATTTGACATATTGTCTATGTATAAATCTAATATACTATAATTTAATAATATTTATTTTTTTAAAAAAATCATTTTAAAATTTACTAATTAATTAGACGAAGTATTATGATTTATTGACAATGTATAAGATTTATACAGTATATCAAATATAATTTTGAAACATTAATAAAGCTAGGAAAACGTATAGATGATATACACATGAAGCTAAATTAAACTTCGGAAATAAATCGGCTCAACAATAATCATATAACTAAAACGTCCATTGATAACATATATGAAAATTATAAATTATAAGTTGGAACTTTTATATACAAGATAATTTTTTTTTTTCTCATATATAAAAGATAATTATGCAAGGAGCCGACGTAATTGTTATAATCAGAGTCGCAATCACAGCATCTAAATTCTTCAACATTCTGATAAAATTTTCAAATTTTGTGTCGATTGATTACGAAGATGGAGTGGACCCAAGACAGAGTCGTCTTCGTTTTCACACATGGCGCACACCATGTTTTTTTCCCTGTTTAGATTCAATCCCGATGCCTAGCAATGCTGGTGCAGGGCCAAAAAAAAAAATCTGTGGCTTTATAAGTTTGTGGGCCTTCGTTTTGCTCGTTAATATTGGATATTCATAAGGTCCAATTTCTTTATTTAATGATCGACATGACCGCTTGGTGGCAATGTTTACAACGGGTTATCCTTTAATTTGATTAGAATTCTCTGATTGGATAATTTTCCTCTATGACGGCTATGTACACAAACATTTATAACAATGTGTTGCAAATTGTGAATTTTTTATTCAAAATCATTTAACAAATTTGAACTCGAGAAAAAGAGAATACAAATTAATGCTGAGATTTAAATTTATAAAATTTTTATAATTTAAAAATGAAAATATGATCAATTAAACAAATGATCAATGAGTATATGATTATATATATCATTTTAATTAGATGGCCAATAAGCTAAATTTATTTGTTATTGGTGCATGTTTTTTTCAGTTTAATTGATTATATCAACAGTAAAAATTCAACATAAATAAATATACTTGTATCGAGCATAAATATCAAGATTTAAAAATTTTTTACCATTAAGAAGAGGATAATTATCTTATATATCGTTAGTGAAGTTTTTTGACTTTACAAACAAGATTAAGATGATTACACATGTCCTTTAAATATATTAAGAAAATAAAAAATAAATAAAATAAGACATGTGTAGTAATCTTAATCTCACTTGTGGAGTCAAAGAATTTTATTGATGGTGTATAGGATATTAATTCTTAAGAGATAATTATCTTATACACCATCAGTAGAGCTTTTTGATTTCACAAGTTAAGTTAATATGATTACACGTGTGCTTAAAAAATATTAAAAAAAAAAATAAATAAAATAAAGCATGTATAATCATCTTTAAAAAAATAAATAAATAATAGGAACCTCTAAAATAAAAATAACCCATTGAAAGTGATCAAAGGATCGATTCATAAAAGTAGGCTGATGTCAAATTAATGCAAAATTAAATAAATATTTTTTTACATCAAAATCAAATGAAATTTGAATGGACAAATATCAACTTTGTTTAAACTTTAAAGTCTAAACTTTCCATCATCTTAAATAATTTAATTTTGTTGCGCAAAATCTGTTTTTTTTTTTTTCTCTTTTATTACTCTCTTCATTAAGAAATTGATGAGAAGCCATTGAAAGTTGGACAAGTGTCGACCAAAGGAAATATATACAGGAAAAGAAAGATTTTTATTGGCTTTAAGTCGATAATCACTAACAAAAAACTGTTTATGCAGAGTCTCTTTCATTCTAAACGTTAGGTTTCCTCTTGCCGGGCCATGCCGAATACCGACGGAAAGAATGCATTAATTTCTTTCAGTTCACCTTTTTCAATTATTTTATACATGATCAACTTTAACTTTTTTGAAAAAAAATTAAATCAAATACATTAATTTCTTTCAGTTCACCTTTTTCAATTATTTTATACATGATCAACTTTAACTTTTTTGAAAAAAAAAAAAATTCAAATAAAATCTAATATCGTTTATATTCAAACTCTATTAATATATATATATGTATGTATATTATATGCATAGTTGACCTATTAAAATTTCAAAATTCTCTTAATATTATAACAGTAAGCATATTCATTTTACATAAAGGCCATCAATTATAAAACAATAATTAAACTTCACACATCTTAACAAATAAAAATATTGCAACACTAACATCGATCTCAACCCATAGCATATATATTAGGATGAATAACAACAAAAGGACAAATATTTTGGGTTTTAATTCATTTAATTTATTTCTAATCATGATGGATGCACCTAATAAAAATGTTTCTGTAAGAATTCTTAATCGATTTTTTTAATGTGTTCACACCAAAACAACATATCATGAATCAAATACGTGGAACAGGATACTAACCTCTAACCATTGATACTAAAAATATTGAGCTGCAGCGAAGTTACCTTATTTGTATTTGATCTTCTGATCTTAAGCAATCTCACTAATAGTGTGTTTTTTAGAATGCTCAGTTTAGAAACCCAATACCTTGTATTTTTCCTTTTATATACGTCTTCATATTAAAGACGTAATTTTACTTGTGGGCAGTTATTACTTGTAGATATGGATAAATAATTTAAAAATTATCAAATAATCATAATAAAATATAGGACCACACAATAGGAAGTTTTAAGAGGTTATGAAATTAACCTCAAGTCTTTTATTTCCTATAAAACACTACTAACAAAGTAGTTAACTTACATGGATAACTTACATTCTTCCACTTGGTCCGTCTATTTTATTATGGTTGCTATTCCATCCATAATCAACGAATCCTTATGCTTAAATTAAAGAAACAAAATACATGAATTATGGCGACAAGTCCTCTAAGAATGAGTGATATCTTCCATGTATTACAATATATTTCATCTCTTTAATGTCAGCCCATATGTGATAACATAACTTAATGAATAAATCTTGTGTTTATTCTTGGTCCAAAATTTATTGTTATTCTCAATAATCAATATGTGCACTAAAAATGATAAAACAAAATAAATGAATAAGAGTTTCATTACAAATAAAAGTTATCCATACAACTAATTCACAGGATGGAACTAAGTCCCATTTGCACTACATGATCCTTAAAATTCTTTGGTGGCATGCCTTTTGTTAAGGATCTGCTATTATCAATTCAGTGCTAACGTGCTCAATGACCACTTTATTCTCTTTAATACGTTCCCTTATAGCTAAATACTTAATGTCATTATGTTTACTTTGACTGTCACTTTTGTTATTTTTAGTCAAGAAAACTGCAGCTGAATTGCCACAATATATTTTTAATGACTTTGAAATGGAATCCACAATTCTAAGCCCAAATATGAAACTCTTCAACCATCATCATGTGAGGTAGCCTCAAAACAAGAAACGAACTCAGCCTCCATGGTAGAAGTAACAATTAAAGATTGTTTTGCACTCCTCCAAGATATGGCTTCGCCAGCAAACATGAAAACATATCCAGATGTTGATTTTCGTGAATTAACATATCCAATGAAGTCTGAATCTGAATAACCAACTACCTCTAGGTTGTCAGTTCGTCTATACATAAGAATGTAATATTTGGTCCCTTGAAGGTACCTCATTACTTTCTTTGTAGCTCTCCAGTGGTCCATACCTGGATTACTTTGATATCTTCCCAATATTCCGACAACAAATGCAATGTCAGGTCTTGTGCAAACCTCAGCATGCATTAAGCTTCTAACAGCTGAAGCATATGGAATGTTTTGCATTTGTTCCCTTTCAAGTTCATTCTTCGAGCATTTGTTCCCTTTCAAGTTCATTCTTCGAGCACTGGTTCAAATTGAACTTGTCACCTTTTACTATTGGTGCTACACTTGGTGAGCAATCTTTCATTCGAAATCTCTCAAGAACCTTATTGATATAGGTTTCTTGAGATAGTCCTAGAATACTTTGAGGTCTGTCTCTATGGATCTTAGTGCCAATGACATAAGATGCCTCACCCATATCCTTCATATCAAGTTTTTTAGAGAGAAATTGCTTCACTCCATGCAACAACCCTTTATCATTACTTGCAAGTAAAATATCATCTATATATAGAACAAGGAAACAAATTTTACTCCTACTAACCTTTTAATATATGCATTAATCCATGATGTTCTCTTCAAAACTGAATAAAGAGATGACATCATGAAATTTCAAATGCCATTGACAAGAGGCTTGTTTCAATTGATATATGGATTTCTTAAGCTTGCACACCAAATGCTCACCATTACTAGAGGAGAATCCTTTTGGTTGTTTCATATAAACCTCTTCCTCTAGGTCTCCATTCAGGAACGCTGTTTTCACATCCATTTGATGTAATTCCAAGTCAAAATGAGCAACCAATGCCATAATAATAGGAAGAGAATCTTTCTTTGATACAAGGGAAAAAGTCTTTGTGTAATCGATTCATTCTTTTTAAGTGAATCCTTTAGCTACAGTCTTGCCTTATATCTATCAATGTTGCCTAATGAGTCCTTTGTTTTAAAGACCTATTTACATCCAATGACCTTTACACCATTAGGCAACTCAACAAGATCCCAAACTCCATTTGATGTCATAGAATTCAACTTATCTTTCATGGCATTATACCACAATTTGGATTCACTACAACTTATGGCTTATGAAAATGTTTCAGGGTCATCTTTGACTCCAAAATTATAATCAGACTCTTGTAGATACACAATGAAATCATTAGGTATTGCTGATTTCTTCATTCTAGTTGATCTTCTTAATATTGTGTTAGCATCCTCTTGTGAAGTATGTTGCACAACTGGTTGCTTAATAGTCTCTAGTAATTGTTGAATAGATGGATCTACTAAATTGTCATCATCAGCTTGTGGAGCTTCAATGTTGGTTGTTCAAGATCTATTTGAACTTTAGGGAAGTTACGAATAAGAACCAATTTGTCACTTGAATTGAGAACCTGAATATCTGAATGATCTTTCTTAAAAACTATGTTCGAGATTGATTACTCCTACTGATAAGTTATTTTCAAGCATTTCTTGATTCCACAATTCTAGTGCTATATGATGGACAATAAAATCTGTAACCCTTAAACTTTTCACCATATCCAATGAAATGCCCACTTATAGTCCTTAGGTCTAATTTCTTGTGGATTATAAACGATTACTTTAGACGAGTATCCCCAAATGAGTATATGTCGCAAACTCTATTTTCAACCTTTCCATAATTCAAAAAGCATTTTTTTGAACGGCCTTAGTTGAAACCCAGTTTAATATATACACTGCCATTTTAAGAGTTTTAGTTCACAAGGATTTAGGAAGCTTGGAGTTGCTAAGCATACTTCGCACCATGTCCATCAAGGTTTAGTTTCTTTTTTCTACTACACCATTATGGTCTAGAGATCTAGGCACAGTGTATTAGGCCAGAATCCCATGCTCTTCAAGAAACCTTGCAAATGGACCAGGTGCTTGTCCATTCTCAATGTATCTACCATAGTATTCTCCACCTCTATCTGTTCTAATGATCTTAATTTGCTTTCCACATTATTTCTTTACTTTCCACGTTATTTCTTTACTTTTGCTTTTAAAACCTTAAAAGCATCTAATGCTTCGTTTTTATTATGATGCAAGTAGAAATACATATATCATGAATAATCATCTATGAATAAACTGAAGTATTTCTAACCATACGAGTTCATATCCGAGCTACAAATATCTATATGATCTCTAATATGTGTGAACTCCTCTTGTCACCCTTCTTTGTCTTGTTGGTCTGCTTTCCTTTTATGCAGTCCACACAATTATCAAAGTCAGTAAAATCCAAAGTACTAAGTATTCCATCTTTCTCTAACCTTTTAATTCTCTCTATAGAGATATGTCCTAATCTCCGATGCCACAACATAGAGGAATTTTCATTCATAACGCATCGTTTAATACCAACATTGCTTTAGGCGTGCATTATATTATTTGAAATGTTATATTGTAAATAAATTCGAAATAAACCATCAATCAATGTACCAGTTCCAACAATACCATATTTAAAGCAAGCGGAAAGAATTTTCATAAAATTCAAAAGAAAATTCAAAAGGTACAAGTCTTAAAACTGAAATTAAATTTCTAGAGTAACTTAGAATATAAAAGGTTCTTTCAAAATTAAAAACAAAACCAGAATCTAAAACTAATATGCACGTACCTACTACTTCTACTTGAGAATGCATCTTGTTTTCAGAATAAATGCATTGCTCACTGGCCATTGATTAGGTATCTGAAACATCGATTGTAGAACCAAAATCAATCCACCAAGTGTTATGACAAACATCAACTATATTAAATTCATAACAAACAAGTGAGATTAGATTACCTTTTTTCTCAAGCCAAGCCTTATATTTGTTGCAGTCTTTCTTCATGTGTCCCTTCCTGTTACAGAAAAAAAAACTTAGACATATTTAGAATAAAGTGCACAAGGAAATATTCAAACATTTCAACCTCAAGATACTTCAACTGAGCTGCTATGTCCCTCATTTGCATGATGTGTTCACGCACACCTCTAACATTGGTGAGCTTCATAGATGATAACCTTGTCATTAGGGTGCTAGCTAGTGCCTTATATGGAGATTCAAATTGTTCATGAATAGCCTTCAGCAATTCCTTGACATTTTTACACTCAGGGATTGAACCATGAATGCTAGTTGATATGCGTGTTCTTATGAACATCACACTTAAGCGATTAGATCTCTCTCATCGTTCATATAGGGCAATTGCACCTTGAGAGTTCGTTTCATTAGGTACAGGTGGTTCATCCTTCCTAATCTTTTATATATATAATATATATATATTATATATATATATATATATATATATGTAAGCCAAAGCATTTGAGTACAATTAAAACTTCCTATGTGAATAGCCTAGATGTTTGACATGTGTAATATATTAAAATAAATAAAATAATTATCTCTTTCAAATTTCAAAAAGATAGAATTCTCTATATAAATTCATTAAAAATACAAAATAAATAAATTATCTTTTAAATTAATTAGTTTTTAAAAGATAAACATCTATATCTATTGCTTTAATCAATTAATTTTTTTCTAAAAAATAACATCTATATTTGTCTATATATATATATATATATTAAAATCATATATATATATATGTATATATATTAAAATCAATATGGATAATGTAATGTATAACACGTAATAATATAACAATATCTTACGTTTAATGATTGTAACATCTATATTTATAGCTTTTATCAATTTTTTATTTTTTAAAAAATAACATATATATTAAAATCAATATGGATAATGTAAAATATAACATGCAATAATATAACAATATATTACCAATTAAATTTTTTTAATTTTCTAAATGATAAAATCTTTTTTAAATTTTTTAAATTAATATGTAACATGCAATTATCTTTTTCACCTTAATATTACAAAATATAACATCCATAGTTACCTCTTTTATCAATTAAATTTTTTTAATTGCCTAAAAGGTAACATTTATATTTATCTATATTAAAATTTTTAATTCTCTCCACTGCTATTATATAAATTGCATGTAATCATTCATTTTTTTTCTCATCAATGCTTAAGAGTAAAAAATTGAACTTTCTATTACTTTTTGTATTTAGTTTCTTTGAAAGAGATTGTGACATAGAATTTTATTGCACACCACATAAAAGACTAGCGTAAGATGAGATTTCAATGTTTATAAATAGGATATCTTTGTCAGAAATTAAAGTATATGTCACAATGTCATTGTTCATTGTATTAGATTAACATATTGATTTTCAATGATAAAATAAATAGCAACATAATTTTAAAATATAATTGATTTAGCACGTAAATTTTAATTGATTATTTTTGAATTTATGTTATAAATATAGGAAAAATCTTTCCTCAATAAAGTAACAATTATGAAATTTGATACAACTTTTGGTTAATATTATACATCATGTGGATATAACAAAAAGCAATCTGAAGTTTATGAAAATTTTCATTATTGCTCATGTAATGTTGACGGGACTAATCCAACTTAAAGGTAAATAATAATTATATTTAAGACATTAAATAAAAATTATTCCATGATAATAATATAAGCACTTTATAATTTTAATATATATAACTTAATTGTAGCATTTTGTAATCTTACACGTAGAAGTTGAATGTTGAGGTATTTGATGGTTCTAGAAAAGAGATGTTTGCACTTTTAAGCACTGAAGCTAAAAAATTAATCAATAAAGATGTTGACAATTTTTGTAAAATTTCTCTTAAGGTATTAATTAATTAATAATTATTTATATTATAAATTTTCAAATATATATTATCAATTATTTTATTGTTTGATTAATATTTTTTTTTTGAAAAGCCAAATATATTAATGAACCTGTTACACAATCTGCTACAAGGACATTAGGCATCAGACAGCCTACACGTCCACAAGAAAGAATTGCAAACAGGAAACAACATATAACAAAAAGTACAAAACAGTAAATATTCCGTCTATCTATGGGCGATTGACCCATCAGCCATTGAATTAAAGGGAGACCAAGCTGATCAAGACAACCAAAAAGCACGCAACACCCACGCCAATTGTGATCATCATTAGTCCACCTCTCCAAAACACTCTGAAGGTCAACAATTAAAACCCGCCCAGGACGAAATCATGCACAGCACCAATCAAAAAGACTCAACATTCTGAACAGACAAACCATCAAGCACCTTCAGTGCTACTTAGCTTCTAGTGAAACCAGTGGAACTATCCAGCTCAAGACTACAGATAAAACACAAGCAGTAGAACCAAGAAGTGTCTGATTCAGTAGCCCATTGTGGAAGCAGAACACTCAATACTTTCATCACCACTACGCTCATTTGGCGCTAAGAGGAAACCAATTGACAAGTTTTAACAAAGACCACAAACTTGTAAATGTTGTAAAAACGAACCCACAAACAAGACCAGCTCAGAGAGAAAACGATACAAGGAGTAATGAGAAGTACAAAAAGGGACCAAAGTCAACAAAATGGAAAACAGAAAAATCCCAAGATAAAATGTATACGCAAACAGTCATCAGGAACAGAGGCAGAAATAACGATCAGGAGGACTGAGCAGTAGAGTTCATGAGTGGTGAGGGTCGGCACGTTGATGTGCAATTCTTCACCCAAAACAGAAAAGAACAGAAACAAGATGGAAGAACCCAGCCCGTATCTAAAAAGGAGAGGTAGAGAAAACACAGGGCAGAAATGACCAGTGGACAACCAAACAAATGAAGAAAACCAAAGAAAATCAGAAGACTTTAATTAGATCGTGGGCTCTATGTGCACCTTGCTTTGCCAAAGTGTCAGCTTCTTCACTGGATTCTTGTGGAATGTGTTGCAAACTCCATGAAATAAATTTGGGTTTCAGATTTTCTATAAGAGACATGTGTTTCGTAAGTCTCCAGGGGGTGGATTGGGGGTTATTAATCCATTTAACAACGTTGGCCGAGTCACTTTCAATGATTAAGGAATGAGAATGAACCCACTTTGAGGCTGTAAATAAAATGCAAGCTTCTCTCACTGCAAGAAATTCAGCTTCATTAGAATCTAAAATGCCAACAACTTTGGAGAAAATAATTTTAGTAGCACCATTGTTATCTCTCAACAAACCACCGATGCCTGCCAGTCCAGGTTTCCCAAAGGCGGATCCGTCGACGTTGAATTTCAAGGAACCAACTTGAGGAGCAGTCCAAGCCAAGGGTTTTCTATTTTTCTTAGGTTTGGAGGGAACTTGGAACAAACAAGGATATCTTAAGAAATCCAAAACAGAAGAGTAAAGCTTAGGCCACTTGGCTTTGAATCAAAAAGCAAGCCTGAGTTTGACGTAATCCAAAGATTGATTCAGAGAAAATGGCTTGCCTTCGAAAACAAATTTGTTTCTGACCAGCCAAATTGTCCAACTGTAGCAAAGAAAACCATAACCCAGACTTTGTCACAATGAGATTCAGGGAGAGCTGATATCCAGGCCATGAAAAACTCAATAGGCTCATGATGGCAAACCGAAGAAATACCCCAGAGGTCGCAGAAATGCACCCATAATCTCCAAGCAAATTCCCAAGAGAAAAAAAGGTGTCTAATGGTTTCAGACTCCTTACCGCAAATTGGACAATCAACCGAGCTTCACTGAAGTAAACCTTTTCTCACAAGCAAATCTTTGACAGCAACTCTGCCATTGAGTAACTTCCAACAGAAAACTTCTACATTAGGAGGTGCCAAACCACACCAAATGAATTTCCAGCACTTGTGCTTCAAGCCAGAAAGGCAAACAACTGACTTACAGAAGCTTTTTACAGAGTAAACGCCACTAGGATTGCCTTTCCAGATTAACCGATCCTTCATGTTTTTTGAGACCTGATTAATATATCTCTGTGCAGGTTTAAAACTAGTGGCATAATTAATGTCCATGCATCCAAATTGAAAAGAACTCTCTCGTTCCATACCTTACGGTTATCACCACTTAAATAGAAAATATCACATTTATCATCAGAAAAATTCAGAGGTTGTATAACTGTAAATAAATCAAACATTCATGTTATATTATAAAATTTGAGGCAAATAAACATATATTATGCTTTACCAATGTAAATTATGCATCAAAATATGAATTAAATAACATATAAAACTGCCTATGGGTGAAATTCTAATTTAAACAGATTCATATATAAACTTTATGATGAAACTATTAAATTATATTCCTTTTCTTAATGCCTGTGGGTAAATTAAGAAAAATAATTTGTTACTTCATCCTAATTAATCACACAAATATAATAAAAATTCTTGTGGGATAAGATTTATTGTATTAAAAATGATTAATTACAATTAATTTCATTTTCTCATATGTAACCGAATATACTTAATATATAATTTAACATAATCAAAGATGTTGTAGCTATTCTTTGATCAAGAAAAATTATATAGATCACATGACATTGAATTTTATGCATAAATAATTTTTGCAATCATGCATACAATCAACATATTATAAACAGATAATATTGCATTCATATTCATTAATTATGCATAAAATTCAAGCATACAGAAGATATATCCTCAACCAAAATATAATTTACATTAACTTTATATTAATATAATATAAAAACTATAAGGACATATCATCGAGTATATATTAATGACATATTATGCCCATATCATGAACCATATCACATGGCAATTTGGTGGGAATGCTACTGCCTAGTCAATATGCAATGAATGAAACACTACTTAAAAACAATTTTTATGACATGGCAATTGGCAAAGCACGTGAGATTTGACTATTTTTGGTCTCTTGTAATCATCATGAATCGTTAGGACTCAAAAATAAGCTACTATGGTCTGACAGAAGTTGAACATACCATGGCCATGTCAATTTTTTTTTATATATATTTTACGGTGCCTCTTTTATGCTTTAATAATGTACTGGTTTTTTCAGCAAAAAAGTAAATGTACTGGTTTGGCTAAGTTTTTTCAATACACAGAAATATATTTTCCAATTAAAAGAAACAAGATAAGTCAAAAGCGAAGATCATGCGATTTACATGCTTTATTCTTTAACAAATATATACCGCTATCGTATAGCAGTCAAAATTGTTCAAATAAAATCAAGGCAAAGGTTAATAAGTTCGGATACCAACTATAAGAATTCTTAATTAATTTTTTTAATGTTTTAACACCAAAACAACATATCATGAATCAAATACGTTGAACAAGATACTAATTTTTAGTCATTGATACAGAAAATATTAAGCTGCGGTAAAGTTACATTCTTTGTATTAGATCTTCTAATCTTAAACAATCTCATTAATGATGTATTTTTCCTGAATACTCATACTAGGGACCCAACACCTTGTATTTTTATTTTTATATACATCTTCCCATTAAAGAAGTAATTTTATTGGTGAGTAGTTATCACTTGTAAATATGGATAAATAATTTAAAAATTATCAGATAATAATAATAAAATATAGGACTACACAATAGAAAGTTTTAAGAGGTTATGGAACTAATCTCAACTCTTTTAATTCCTATAAAACACTACTAATAAAGCAGTTAACTTAGATGAGTAACTTATAGTTTCTACAAGTAATACCCTAATTAATTTGATTGGAAAATGGAAGAGCAGCTTAATTAATATTAGTTGGTCAATATTAGAATGATAATTGACCATAGCAGCACATGAAAGTTTGGTGCAACAAAACATAAACAATTAAGGAAAAATCTCAGATTTGACTAACTTCAATATTCCAGCAGTTTCATGCAAGTCTCTTAATATTCCATTTAGTTGTAATTTCAAAGGTTTTTCTTCCATGTGGTCTCATGTGTTCTTAATTTCACTGTAAATACTCTCTTTATTTATTTGTTATTTATTAATAGGGTCAAAAACTAGTTTCATGATCTCTGAAACCCTGAAGCAAAAATTCACGTTCTGTTTTCCCCCTACAAACTCCTGTTCATGTTCTGCTAATTAATATATGAATTCTTTTGCATATTTTTATTTGTTACCGTTATTATAGTTTAGAGGTTAGTTAGATCATAGTTTATGAAGGTTTGAATAATTATTCTATTGAGAAAACAAGCGTAAGAATTTTAACAAGATTGTTTGCTGATCATAGTCAAAATGAAGTTTGCCTGATCCTTGACTAGCAAATAAACAAAAACAAAACAAAACACTTGAATTAAATGTTGTTATTCAAACATTATAGTTTTGCATAATATTATTATTATTGCTTCTTTTGCCTCGTCTTTCAGTATTCATGATTCAGCAAATATAATATTAGGGATAATCTGTATTAATAAAAAAAACAAATTTTTTATCATCAAAAATGGAAAATATAAATAAATTCAGAAGGCAAATAAAAAATAAGAAACAAAAATTGTTTTGGAAAGCAAAAAAAAAAAATTATTGCTTGAAGCAAAAGGAGTCAACAAAGACGTTGACTTCTAGACATGTTTTAAAGGTATTGTAACATGAACCCTAGTTGACTTTCTACATTTGGGGAAGCAGAAGTGATTCAGTTTAATTACAACCCATCACATGGTCTTAAAAAAAAATTAAATAACTAATTAAGATGATTTACACAATTAATATTGGACGGTTATGTTCACTCTTAAGCAACGATCATCCTTTGCTTTAATTCTCTCTCAAAACCATGGCCGCCCCTTGGATAATGCTCGTGCCATGCATGTGCAACAAAAAACACTACGTTAACACGTCAATTAGCTTTACAAATTAATATATATATATATTATATATATATGAATATTTATGGGAAATTTAACTCCCCTCCCTCAAACATTTCTTCTCGTAGTATATTTAATAATTAAATAAATCTAGTTTTTCAAGGATAATTAATTAAAAAAGACTATAGGGTTAATTTAATTAATTATTATGTCTGTCTTACCAGCTTCGAGTTCATCGACGTGGGAATGTGCATGAATCTTGTTGATGCCTAAAACAACCACGTATACTTTCGATTGTTCCAACAGCTTTGCTGCTTTGGGTTTTGGCTTTCTCTGTCTCACAACCTTGAGATTCTCATCATTCGGGATTTAGGGTTTAGAGATATAAATGCTTCTCTCTGATCACTTATTTGTTTCTTTAATTTATATATATATATATATATATTATATGCACCTTGTGAGAATTTGGGCACTAAACAATTATAGCTTATTTCAGCTTCTGCAGAGGTAGATATTATTTGGGGTGGGTTTTTCTTTTCCTTTTCCATGATGAAAAATCTCTATTGCATTGATAAAACCTAAATGCTATTTATTTCAAATACATATGTAAAAAAATAATTTAATGACATTAGACCATTTGATTCAAAAATAAGTATACGTAACGAGATTCGGATTCACTTTAAATAAAAAAATTACTGATCATAATTGAATAGCAATCATATTTATTCTAAACAATTTACATGTGCATAACTTGGTAGACCAGTCAAACATATAAAACATGATCGTATATTCCATGAATAAAAACCTAGTTTAACTGTTAAAAAACAAAATTTTGTAGTGGGGGATTTAGTCAAATTAAGTATAAGGTATATTGATTAGGAAACTTAACCATGATTAACAAACAATTAAGCTTACCATAATGTGGGAAGGGCATATATAGACATACACTTTGACTTAATTAAGTTGTTATTTAATTAACTATATAAAAAATAAAGCTTCATGTGACATGCACAGAATATATAAGTGTGGATAAACATGGGTAGAAACTCTTTTGAAGTACTGCTAATTATAAATTAACTATTTTCATCATTAAGAGGCAACCACTACATGTTCAACCTCTAATTTCGAACCCTAATTCCCAAATTTTTAAATTAAAACCAATGATCTAACTCATATTTCTTTTCTCTTTCTCAACCCCAACTTGGAAAATCTAAATCCATTTGTGTAGTTTTTGGGGTTTAGAGATGGAAGGGGGCGGCACCTAGAACTGAGAGAACCCTATTTGAAAACTCACCTGATTAAAATAAAGTTTTTTTGTTTTTTTGCTTAGGGATAATAATAATAGAAAAAATGGTGGATCACTGCCACATGCAAAGCTTTGGTTGTGCCAGGTGCAATGCCCCTAACATGGTATCTAGATAACTTGAAATCCTCAAAGCAGAGAGGAAGAAAATTAAAGGAGAAATTAATATAAAGAGAGATGACTTGAAGTATATTCTTCTTTGGTTTCAAAAAACCGTCTTACCGACCTCATCAACCGAATATGGGCGTTGGGATTTGTTCTTTAATTAATAAACAAATCAATTTGCTAGGAATGAATTAAGTCAGAATAGCGAATGAGGTCACCCACATTCAATTTAGCTCAATGATTTAAATCATCACCAACTATGTGTGCATCCCTCATTAATTGCTTTCTATTATTGACAAATGCTCTTTTTTATTTTGACCATATGTATAAGGTTTCGGACGGTAACGGACATCTATTAATATTTTAAGTATAAGTAAAAAGTTTAATAGTCAAATATATTCTAAATTTTTTATATAAAATGAAAATAAGCTTTTAACATTTAATTGTATTGTATAAATTCTTAATATTTTAAAATAATACAATTAAGTCCAAATTTATTATAGACTTTTACAATAAAATAAAGATTAATGATTTATATGACTTTAATATTTTATTTATTTTCTTTAATTGCGTTATTTTGAAAGGTTGAGAATTTGTTTATAATAAAATAAAACGTTATGAACTTTACAATAAAACTAAATGTTGAGGGCTTATGTCAATTTTTTGCAAAAGATTGAAGATATATTTGACTATTAAGTAAGCTTAATTAAAATGCTATTAAAAAAATTAAATGTAATATATTGATTAAAAAAATACATTAATTACACCTTTTTAAAAATACATCATCTTACCTAGTAGGCTAGTATCATTAAGCACCAATTATATGTCAACAATCTTTGGTCAAGTATAAAGTTAAAAAAGAGGTGTGACATGTTATAAGGTTGGATTCGAATTCAAACAACTTTATCCCTTACCCTCAATTATAAGAACAATATATGAATATGTGTTTTAGACTTTTAGTAGTTAATTAATGTAGCAATTAGTTTCATGCTCTCTACTAATGCATAAATATATATATATATATATAATATATATATATAGTTTTTAATATTAATGTCAACTATTTCCTATATAATTAACAGTTTGGGTGGCTTGCGCATTAGTTTAATTTTAAGACTACTTTTTTCATGTTTTTTAGATAACTGTTTGTGGTAACAATATTCATACGTACATACATATATATATGTATGTATTCTATGTATTATATTATTGTGGTTAATAAATTTTTTTTCGAAAGTTAAAATTTTATTGAAAGAGAGATGTTACTGTCGTAACAGCTTCGCGCTCGACGATTTTCGGAAAAACGTTTAAAAAAAACAAATTGGAGTCGCCACCAATCTTTTTTATTAGGTGTGATTGGCCACCTGAAAATGTTTATCTTTTCAACAAAATCTCAAAATTAATTAAATTTTATTAAAAAGATAATCTTTTGGTCTGCGAAACAAAAATTGGGTTCGAGGGTACGGTTACGCGTGGGGAAGGATTAGCACCCCCATGACGCCCGTTAAAAAACGGTACCATAATAATCATGTGTTATCCTTTTTGTTTTAATAAACTGATCTTAATTTAATATTTAAAAATAATTCCTTTTTATTACAATCAATTTTATTCTTAATCATTTATTAAAATCATTCTTTTTTATTTTGAAAAAATGTTAGATTTTATTTATCGAAAGTAAATGTGAATCCTTTTGTATTGAAAAAATTTAAATCAAATATCCCAATACTCTGGTAACATTTGAAATAATTTTCCTCACCTAGAGATTTCTTAAGAATCACTACTTGTGAGTTCTATAGAATCTCATCGTTGGAAGATTCACACTCGCTTCAAAACTATTATGAATGCACATGATGCAAGCAGATAAAAATGATGCAAATGAATTTTTTAATTTTGTATATAAATATTTCTTTATTTATTTTAAATAAAAATTTCTATTATTGAAAAATTGCACTAAGTATCCCAATACTCTGGTAACACTTAGTGAACTTCTCTCACCTAGGGATCAGTTAAGAAATCACTACTTGTGAGTTTCATAACATCCCATCATCGGAAATTCATTTAATTGAATTTTAAATTTTCTTATTAATTTTAAAGAACTTATTTATTTTCATTTTAATAAAAAAAATTATTGAAAAATCATACTAAATATTCCAATACTTTTGGCAACAATTAGTATGATTCTTCTCACCTAGGGATCAGCTAGGAATCACTACTTGTGACTTCCGTAGCATCCCATCATCGGGATTTCATTTAAATCTTGTTGTTATGCTCAAATTCAAATTTCATCATTTTTTAAATACATTTTCTAATTAATGATAATTAATGAAAATACAAATAAAATCAAAATTTTCAATTTCTTATTTTGCAACATGCACCAATAATAATAATAATAATGATAATAATAATAATAATAATAATAATAACAATAAAAATAATAATAAAAGCACAATAATGATAATAATAACATAATGACATAATAATAATAATAACAACAATTTTTTTAATTTGAAATTTTTTTAATTAAATTTTTTTATTAATTTTTATTAATTTTTTAATTTTTTAATTTTTTAATTTTTTAATTTTTTTTAAATTTTTTAATTAATTTTTTTAATTAATAAAAAATTTTTAATAAGACAAATAAATAATAAATAAATAAATAAAGGGAAAAGAAAAAAGAAAGAAAAATTTTACCAAAATAGCTTGGGCTTGGACCCAAAGGAAAGCAAGGAGGCCCAAATTAGGTAGCCCAAGGAAAGGCCCAAAGCAGGTGGGCCGGATCGGGTCGGTAAGGGTCGGGTCAGCGGATCGGCACGCGGATCTCCTCTGATCGGGGTCGGTGTAGAGCGGGTCACGGACGGGTCCCGCGGGTCGAATCGAATCTGGCGGAGCGGTACGCGAGCGATGGTGGAGCCGGGTCGGGCGCGCGGAGCCCGGGTCGGATCCGGATCCGCGCGGGTCAGCCAATTTTTTAGCTATAAAAACCTTCTTTTTTTTTTTACTCTTTCATTTTTCTCCTTTCACACACAAAAAAAAACTCTCAGAGCTCTCAAAGCTCTCCCGGCCTGGGGCGATTTCCGGCCGCCGCCTACGCCACCGTCCTCCGCCGCCGGCCGCCGTCGCCGGTGACCAAAAACCTAAAAAAACGCGGCTTTCCGAAGCTTCTTAACCCCCTAAGCCCGAATCTGACTTCCGTTTCTCTAAAAGAAAATCCTAACCCCACAGATTTGAGCTTCACCGAAACCTCTCCCCCTTTTTTTTCTCTTTTTTTTGTGGTTGATGGTTCGGCTGGTGTGTTGTTGTGGCTTGTTTTCTTTTTTGCAGGGGTAGGGATTCAGATCTCAGATCTAGGATTTGGAACCCTCGATTTCCAGATCTGGCGTTCTGTTTTCCCCTTTTTTTGTGGTTTTGATTCCTAGGGTTTCGGTTGGTCTCGGTGGAGGTGAGTGGCTATGGTTGTGAGGGGGGCTTGGGTGATGGTTTGTGATCGGGGTGGTTCGGTGATGGTTGGGGTCATGGTGGCTCGGGTGAGTGAGGGTCGAATCTGGGTTTTCGGGTCTAAAATGGCGAGAGCTTCCAGCTTCCCCCTCTCCTCGTTGCTGGTTGAAGAAGGGATTTTTGTAGCAAGGGGACTGGTATAGATGGGATCGGGTAGAGTAGCTGGTGACCGGCGGATGGGATGGGGTAGGCAGAGGCTGACTGGTGGCGGCAGGAGTTGGCAGTGGTGACTGGCGGCAGATTGGATGGTTGATGGGAGACAGATTGGACCAAAAAAAAAAACAAAGAATATAAATATAAAAATATAAATATAAATATAAATATAAATATAAATAATAATAATAATAATAATAATAATAATAATAATAATAATAATAATAATAATAATAATAATAATAATAATAATAATAATAATAACAAAGTAATAGAAATAACAATAAAAATAAAATAAAATAAAATAAAATAAAAAAATATATAAGTAATAATAATAATAATAATAAAAGAAGAAAAAATAATAATGCTAATAATAATAAAACAAACAATAAAAATAAAAACAAATACAAATATATAAAAATAATTAACAAAAATGGGACAAAATTAGGTGTCAACAGTTACAACCAAGTCAAAAAATCGGTGGAACGATAAATCCCCGATTTGACAAGGGAATCGCAAAAAAATTTGCTTCTCTCAAAACATGATTAAAGGAAACACCTCCCAAAAGAAAAAAGATTAAGCAATTTGTTGATAATACTGTTAAACCTCCATGGACTTTCATTAACTTTGTTAAGTCATGAAATAACAATTTTTTTTTTGATAAGCCAAGAATTTTATTAATGGAATATAATGGCAAATACAAAGTCCAATAACAACGCAAGCAAAGTCACCTCCAGAACAAAAGGAAACATAATTGTAAAATTAACACCAGACAAGAGGAACGAAAAAACACCTAAGCAAAAGGACAAACGAAGGAGGAAGCGGTCAAAGCGAAAAAGGCCACAAATCACTGGTGTGTAAAGAAGAAGTTGGCTCTAGAAACACCAGCTTTAGCAAGCGCATCTGCCAGTCCATTTGCTTCTCGGAGAACATTGGAAAAAGTAACACAATCGATGGAAGAAAGGAGGCTGTCAATCTCACAGAAAATAGACCAAAGTTTCCATGGAAGCTTAGAGACAGAATTACACCAAGCAACAGCCGTGGTCGAGTCTGATTCCAGAATAAGACCATTACCAGCACGATTTGATTTCAAGAAAAACTCAAGCCCAAATTTGATGGCCAAGATTTCAGCAACATTTGAGTCCTGAGAACCCAAAGGACCCGAGAAGACTGCATAAACATTACTATTGGAGTCTCTAAGAACCCCACCACATCCAGTTAGTATGGGCTTACCAAATGCCGAACCGTCAACATTCATCTTTAAGAAACCTGATGCAGGCGGTTGCCAAGGAATATGCCGCCTTGAGGAAGGTTTTGAAGTTGGAACAGAGGCACAGCCAATTGGGTTAATTGTAACAGTCCTGTTGATACCTAATTTTGTCCCTTTTTGTTATTATTACTATTATTATTATTATTTATTTATATTTATTTTTATTATTTGTATTATTATCATTATTATTTTCTTTTATTATTATTATTATTATTATTATTATTATTATTATTATTTATATTATTATTTATATTATTATTTTATTTTATTTTTTTTTGGTCTAATCAGTCCATAACCCTGTCACCCATCCCATCACCGCCGGCCACCAGCTACCCCTGCCAACTGCCGGTTAGCCCATCCCATCTATGCCAATCTCTACTTCTTTTAATGACCACGATTCTTGACCTAAAGGAGGGGAAGCTGGAAGCTCTCCCCATTTTACCCGAAAACCCAGAAACCCACAAAACGGCCTCCCAAGCCTCCACTCACAGCCACCCGAGCCACCATCACACTATTCATCATCGCCACCGTGAACCCAACCGACACCTCCTCTGCCTCTGTCAAGGCCACCATCACCGAACCGACAACCCCACAAACCACAACCACCCGAAAAACCCCAGATCTGAGAACCCCAAATCTCAGATCTGAAACATAAACCCCAATCCGAACCTGCAAAAAAAAAGAAAACAAAAAAAAAAACCACAAGCAAACCACAGCCACAACCAGATCTAAAACAAAAAAACAAAAAAAAAAGGGAAAAAGCTTTCGAGGAGTTCAGATCTAGAGGCTAGGGTGATTTTTAGGAGAAACGGGGTTCGGAATCGGGTTCAGGAGGCAGTGAGGAGTCGGAAAAGAGGAAGCTTTTTTCATTTTGGCCACCGGCGACGGCGGCCAGCGGCGGTGGACGGCGGCCGGAAATCGCCCGGTCGGAATCGGGGGAAGGCAGAGAGGGGAGAGATTTTTTTTTAGAAATATGTAAAAGTGAAACAAAAAAATAATAAAGGGGGTATTTATAGAAGAACAGAACGACATCGTTTTGACCCTGGGAGAAGATCCGCGCGCCGACCCGACCCGGAACCCGTGACCCGCACACCCGACCGGCCAGCGACGCAGGATCCGCGCGTCGCCCGCGGATCCGACCCGACTCACCCGCGTCCGACCCGTGCCGCTTCAGAGGAAAAGCCCTGGCGACCCGCGACCCGCTCCGACCCGCTCAGCTTCAACCCAGCAGCATCTGGCCCATCCGTGGCCTGTTTGGGCCTTCAAATTTGGGCCCACTCCAAGTGCTTTTGGGCTCAATTTTCTTGGGCTGTTTTGAAAGGGTTTCCTTTGGGTCCAAGTCCAAAAATCATTTAGGTAATTTAGTAATTTTGATTTCTTTTAATTTAGTAATTTTTGATTTGGATTATTATTATTATTATTATTATTATTATTATTATTATTATTATTATTATTATTATTATTATTATACATGTTATAAAATAAAAGTCTTTTTGAAAAATTTTTTTTTTTATTTGTATTTTCCTTAATTATTATTATTGATTAGAAAATGTTTTTAAAAATAATGAAATTTAAATTTGAGTAAATGATAATTTGAGTGAATGATAAAATTTTAAATTTAAGTAAACAAACGCCCGATGATGGGATGTCATGAAACTCACAAGTAGTGATTTCTTGACTGATCCCTAGGTGAGAAGAGTCGTGCTAAACGTTACCAGAGTATTGGGATGTTTGGTATGATTTTTCAATAATTTAAATTTTTATCAAAAAAACAAAAATAAATAAATAAGTTTTAAAAAAAAAATAAATAAAAAGATTAATAAAAAAATTTAATTTGTTTTATTAAAAACAAAAATAGATAAGTTTCTAAAAGGAAAATTAAAAAAGGGAAATAAATAATGAAATTTAAATTTAAATGAAATTCTTCCGAGGATGGGATGTCATGAGACTCACAAGTAGTGATTTCTTGACTGATCCCTAGGTGAGAGGAATTAGCTAAATGTTACCAGAGTATTGGGATATTTAGCTAAATTTCTCAATATCAAGAGTTTCATTAATAAAATTAAAATAAATAAATTTCTTTTAAGTTCCATGTGCATCATGTACTATCTGTTTGCATCATATGCACTCATAATAATTTTTGAAGCGAGTGTGAATCTTCTGATGATGAGATTCTATAGAACTCACAAGTAGTGATTCTTAAGAAATCTCTAGGTGAGGAAAATTATTCCAAATGTTACCAGAGTATTGGGATATTTGATTTAATTTTCCAATACGAAAAGGTTCACATTCACTTTTGGAAAATAAAATTCAACGTTTTAAAATAAAACAAAATAAATTTACAGATAAAAATGATTTTGAATAAAAAGATTGCAATAAAATAAGAGTTATTTTTAAATATTAATTCAAGACCATTTCATTAAAATCAAAGGATAACACATGATTATTATGGTACCGTTTTTAATGGGCGTCGTGGGGGTGCTAATCCTTCCCCACGCGTAACCGTACCCCCGAACCCAACTTTATTTTCGCAGACCAAAAATTATCTTTTTAATAAAACTTAATTAATTTTGAGATTTTATTAATAAGATAAATATTTTAGGTGGCCAATCACACCTAGTCAAAAAAGATTGGTGGCGACTCCATTTTTGTTTTTAAACGCCTTTTTCGAAAATCGTCGAGCGCGAAGCCGTTACGACAAGTCCGTTACCACATTTTTCACGTATTTTCATACAACTTTACCGGTTAGGCTGTCTGCGATGCCAATAACATCCTACAATAATAGTGATAAATAATAACATTTATTTATCAAATACGGAATATGAAATTCTTTTCATTATTCCTTACATCTTACATCCCCTATTGTCTTTATTTCAATAAAGTAGTACTGTATACTTATGTCTGGAATGTAAAAGAGAAGTAACTGTACCTGTCATATTTGACATAAGTTGCCCCCGCGCTTTATATGTAGCTATCCATATGGGAGCTAATTCTCTCAAACTCCGTGTCTTTTATCTGTGGAGTTAAAACAAAGGGGTGAGCGATTCATACGCTCAGTAAAGGAAACATATGCTGCTTTATAAAACCAAAACTATATACCACAAAGTATTTGTTTTTCCTAACATCATACCAAGTAGGAAAACAGTGGATATAGTCAAAAGTACTCTCAAAACATCATTCAAATCACTGGCTAATCAGTTTACTTTAAAATGTAGTAAACAGAAAATAGGATTTAACAAATCCTCTTAGTAAACAGAAATCCACAAGTTGAGACTAGGCAACAAACAAATCATGCTCTCACTTTTCCCTCAGGAACACAAGTCCACTTTTGGGGTGCACCCGTAGGCCACATCCCCTCACGGCTATCTCAGATCTATGGCTATAATCTATAGGTGGTCCTCGGGTCCACTTGCCAAGTTACCTCGAGACCGCTGATGACTTGGCGGGTCCATCAGCCTTGTGACGCCCTGAGGTGCACTCGTTGGTCCATTGACCGAGCCACCGCCCCAGCCGGGTCACGCAATAGTAATGCATGAACTCATGGCCTAAAGTCTCAAAAATAACTTTTATATCTCATGAAAACCTTTAAGGGCTTATCTCACCCACACTAAAGTCTTTGTGTTTACAAAACACCTTGAAAACATTCCAAAATCTCAATGTTTAAAACCTGCTCGCCCATGGTCAGCTCGTCCATCACGGCTCGCCCATGACAGCTCGACCAGTGCGGAGAACTTGTGTTCGCCAGCCCAACTTTGCTTTTAAACTCGACAGCAAAACTGGTTCGCCCTTAGTGGCTTGCCCATTAGTCAATTCGCCCAAAAAGGGTTCATATTTTCTATTTTCAAAGATATTAAAAATAATTCATAAACCAGTTCGCCAAGTACGGCTCGCCAAGTACGGTGAACTTGTGTTCGCCCGCCAACCCTTGGCGATTTTAAACAAACATAACCTGGCTCGCCCATAGCTTTCTTAACAAATGAGATCGCCCGCCCAAAATGCATTATAAGAGGGTCATTCGCCTAAGGTATAGAAAAAGGGTTCGCCATCCATTGGCTCGCCCGGAATTTGATAAATCAGGGGTCATTCGCCCTATTTCACAAAATAAGGGTTCGTTTGCCCAAATCATAAAAAGTTTGGCTCGCCCGCCAATACTAGTTCGCCTAACATTAAAACACAAGGGCTCGCTCGCCCTGAACCAGTTCGCCCAATCAAAATATAAGGGTCGGCCTTTAGCTCGCCCAAATCAAAACAATTATCAAAATAATGCATGTCATAAAACAAAACAATTTCCCAATAATTTCTATGAAATTTACTCCACAGGACATGCATTCACTCCACAGGACATGCATTCACTTCACACACATCTCCCTTACCTGGTTCAACGAAGCCTTGCTCCTTCTCGCCATCCAAATCGCATTCACCGAGCTCAAAATTCCTGTCTGCAAAATAATTTATAAATTCTATTAATATTTCTTTTTCAACTGTTTCCAACACTTTTGGCGAGACTTAATATTTGACTAGTTCGCCCACAAGCATTCTTACTAGCTCACCCAAACGAGCTCGCCATTCAGTAATGGCTTACAAGTGGTAGGTCGCCCGCCACTCAACTTGCTAGTTTAGCATACATAAGTGAGCTCGCCAACAATTCTTTTCGCCAAGTTGGCTAACAGAAGGAGCTCGCCTATGACCTAGCTAACTTGTGGCGACCTCGCCACTTACCACTCCACGTGATTTAGTTCACCCGTAATTGTTAGCTCGCCTACCACGTCTCTCAAGTCAGAAATGGGCTCGCCCGTGAATTAAACTAACCTTGGGCGACCTCATTCTCTTGGACTTGACGAGTTCATATTGCCTACTCGCCACATTGGCGATCACTAACACTCAATCATGGCGATCACCATAGTCGCCATTTTCATCACTCTTACACCATTTCCATTACTTTCCTTGTTTATTCTCAATTATTTTTCAGACGATACCTTGTTCCAGTTTCTGGTATATTCTATCAAGGCTATTTCTATGTTCATTACTTTGTAAAACATCAAACGATATCATCAAATACCAACATAACCATATAATATGAAAACTCACCTTAATCAACTGTGTCGTAACGGCTTCGCGCTCGACGAATTTTCGAAAAAAAGCGTTTAAAAACAAAAATGAGAGTCGCCACCAATCTTTTTTATTAGGTGTGATTGGCCACCTGAAAATATTTATCTTTTTAACAAAATCTTAAAATTAATTAAGTTTCATTAAAAAGATAATCTTTTGGTCTGCGAAACAAAAATTGGGTTCGGGGGTACGGTTACGCGTGGGGAAGGATTAGCACCCCCACGACGCCCGTTAAAAAACGGTACCATAATAATCATGTGTTATCCTTTAGTTTTAATGAAATGGTCTTGAATTGATATTTAAAAATAATTCATATTTTTATTACAATCAATTTTGTTCTTTTTAATTTTGAAACATTTAAATATTATTTTTTTATTTGAAATAAGTGAAAATCTTTTGTATTGAAAATTATTCCGAAGTACCCCAATACTCTGGTAGCATTTCGGATAATTTACTCACCTAGAGATTTCTTAAAAATCACTACTTGTGAGTTCTATAGAATCTCATCATCGGAAGATTCACACTCGTTTCAAAAATTATTATGAATGCATATGATGCAAACAGATAATAAATGATGCAAATGAATTTTTTAATTTTTTATATAAATATTTCTTTATTTATTTTGAATAAAAATTCTTATTATTGAAAAATTGCACTAAGTATCCCAATACTCTGGTAACACTTAGTGAACTTCTCTCACCTAGGGATCAGTCAAGAAATCGCTACTTGTGAGTTTCATGACATCCCATCATCGGAAGAATTTCATTTAAATTTAAATTTTATTATTGATTTCTTTTTTTTATTTTCCTTTAAAAACTTATCTATTTTTATTTTTAATAAAACAAATTAAATTATTGAAAAATCATACTAAATATCCCAATACTCTGGTAACATTTAGTAGACTCTTCTCACCTAGGGATCAGTCAAGAAATCACTACTTGTGAGTTTCATGACATCCCATCATCGGAAGAATTTCATTTAAATTTAAATTTTATTATTGATTTCTTTTTTTTTATTTTCCTTTAAAAACTTATCTATTTTTATTTTTAATAAAACAACTTAAATTATTGAAAAATCATACTAAATATCCCAATACTCTGGTAACATTTAGTAGACTCTTCTCACCTAGGGATCAGTCAAGAAATCACTACTTGTGAGTTTCATGACATCCCATCATCGGAAGTTTCATTTTAATTAAATTTAAAATTTATTTTTCCTTTGTTGTTGTTGTTTTTTTTTTAATAATAATGATAATAATAATAATAATAATAATAATAATAATAATAATAATAATAATAATAATAATAATAATAATAACAACCATAACAATAACAATAACAATAATAAAAAAAACACAATAACAATAACAATAACAATAACAATAACAATAATAATAATAATAATAATAATAATAATAATAATAATAACAATAACAATAACAATAACAATAACAATAACAATAACAATAACAACAATAATAAAAAAACACAATAATAATAATAATAACAATAACAATAACAATAACAATAACAATAATAATAATAATAATAATAATAATAATAATAATAATAATAATAATAATAATAATAATAATCACAATAATAAAACACAAATAATAATAATAATAATAAAACATTAAAAAAGGCTAAAGTTAGAATAAATATACCAAAATGATTTGGGTTTCAAAACCCAAAAAGAAACCCTCCAAATTGGCCCAGGCTGGACAGCCCAAAGAGTGGGCCCAAAAGGAGCTGGAGTGGGTCAGATCTGCTGGGCCAAGCAGACCACGGATGGGCCGGATCAGGCGCGGTTCGGGTCGGATCTACGGCCGACGCGCGGATCTTCCTCCCGCAGACGGGTCGGGCGCGCGGATCCCGGGTCGGATCCGGGTCGCGCGCGGGTCAGACTCCTTTTTTTTTTCGGTTATAAAACTCAATTCTTTTTTTTTTACTTCATTTTTTCCTTTCCTTCTTCAAAAAAACTAAAGCCTTCAGAGGTTCCTAGCCGGGGCGATTTCCGGCCGCCGCCTGGGCCGCCGTTCGCCACCGCCGGCCGCCGCCTCCGGTGGCCGGAAAGGGGAAAGCTTATAGCTTTCCGAAGCTTCCCTTCCTCTACTTTCCGTTTCTAACCTTCGTTTCCCCAAAAAAAATGGCGTTACACTTAGATCTGCTCTTGAAGTCGCCGGTCTAAAACCTTGAAAAACCTTTCGCCGCCGTTTGAATACCTCCCTCCTTCTTAGCTTTTTCCTTGCCAGATCTCAAGGTCCAAACCCTTTCAAGATCCCCTGAACCGACTCTTCTTTTTTTTCGGTTCTCAGATTTCTATTTTTTTTCTATTTTTTTTCTTTTTTGGATTTTTGCTGTTGTTGATTTTGATTGTGGCTGTATTGTTGTCTCTGGATATTTTGTTGTTTTTTTGTTTTGTGTTTTTGCAGGTGGGGGTTTCGGATCTAGGTTTTGGGGTCTCGGATGGGGTTTCGGGTGGCTGTTGGGATTGTGCGTTGGTTTTTCGGTGATGGTAGTGGTGCTGTTGGGGGTTCGGGCGAGGGTGAGTGGTGATGCTCGGTGAGGGTTTGGTTCCTGGGTGATGGTTGAGGGAAAAAAAAAGGGGTCTCGGGTGAGTGATGATGGTGTTTTGGTGCTCTCGACCGAGGCAGAGGTGATGAGGGTAAGGGATTTTTCCTGGTTTTTGGTTGGTTCGGTGTGGGGTGAGTGGTGATGCTCGGTGAGGGTTTTTGGTTTTCGGCAGAGGTAGAGGGAGGGTTTTTTCTTTTGGGTTCTTCCCCCCTTCGGATGGGAGAGGGTTAGGGGCTTTGTAGTGGGGATGATGCCGTGTGGGGATGGGTAGACAGGAGAGGTGGCTAGCCGGCGGAGATGGGACGGTCTGGGGAGATGGGTTGGCAGGGGTGGCTGGTGGACAGTGATGGTGATTGATGGACTAGACAAAAACAAATAAAAAATAAAATAATAAAAACAATAATAATAATAATAATAATAATAATAATAATAATAATAATAATAATAATAATAATAATAGTGATAAAAATAAAAAATAAAAATAAAAAAAATAATAATTGTAATAATATAATAATAATAATAACAGATAATAATAAAAATAATATAAATAAGAAAAATAAAAATAAAAATAAATACATATATATGTAATAATAATAACAATGAAAATAGGACAAAATTAGGTGTCAACAGCTGCCCCTCTTTGCTCATTGCTGAGGATCAGGAATAGAGCAAAGACAATTGACAGTAATTTTGTCTGGGTTATGACTCATTTCTCTCTTTTTTCTTCCCTTTCTTCTTTTTCTTTTTTCTTTCTTTTTTTTTTCTTTTTTTTTCGTATGCACTCCTCTTGCAGCAGAGGTAATGAAACTTTAAAGTTTTTTTTTTTTTGAAATGCGCTCCTCTTGCAACAGAGGCGATGAAACTTTAAATTTCTTTTTATTTTGTTTTTTGTTTGTTTTTTTTTCGAGAAAGCTCCTCTTGCAGTAGAGGCAATGAAACTTTAAAATTCTTCTTGAAATGTGCTCCTCTTGCAGCAGAGGCAATGAAACTTTAAATTCCTTTCTGAAAATGTGCTCCTCTTGCAACAGAGGTGCAACAGAGGCAATGAAACTTTAAATTCCTTTCTGAAAATGTGCTCCTCTTGCAACAGAGGCAATGAAACTTTAAATTTCCTTTCTTTTTTTTCCTTTTTTTTTTTCGAGAAAGCTCCTCTTGCAGTAGAGGCAATGAAACTTTAAATTCTTTTCTGAAAATGTGCTCCTCTTGCAACAGAGGCGATGAAACTTTAAATTTCTCTTTTTTTTTTTGGAAATGTGCTCCTCTTGCAGCAGAGGCAATGAAACTTTAAAGTTTTTTTTTTTTGAAAATGTGCTCCTCTTGCAACAGAGGCGATGAAACTTTAAATTCTTTTTTTTTTTTTTGGAAATGTGCTCCTCTTGCAGCAGAGGCGATGAAACTTTAAATTGAAAGATTTCACACTCAAAGATCTAAGATTCGGAGATTCACATCCGAAATTTTGATTTGGAGATTCACATCCAAAAATTGATTTTGAATTCAGAGATTCACACCTGGAATGTTTGATTTTGTTTCGGAGATTCACATCCGGAAAGTTTGACTTAGAATTTGATTTGGAGATTCACATCCAGAAAGTTTGACTTGGAGATTCACATCCAATATTTTAACTTGGCGATTCACATCCAGAATTTGACTTGGAGATTCACATCTGAAATTTAATTTGGAGATTCACATCCAAAATTTTGATTCGGAGATTCACATCCAAAATTTTGATTCGGAGATTCACATCCGAAAATTTGATTCGGAGATTCACATCCGAAATTTCAACTTTGAATTCAAGGATTCGCACATGAAATTTTCTGAATTGGAGATTCACATCCAAAGATTAGATTCGGAGATTCACATCCGAAATTTTAACTTGGAGATTTACATCCAGAATTTTAATTTGGAGATTCACATCCAAAATTTTGATTCGGAGATTCACATCCGAAATTTTGACTTGGAGATTCACATCCGAATATCAACTTGGAGGTTCACATCCAGAATTTTAATTTGGAGATTCACATCCAAAATTTTGATTCGGAGATTCACATCCGAAATTTTAACTTGGAGATTCACATCCGAATATCAACTTGGAGGTTCACATCCAGAATTTTAATTTGGAGATTCACATCCAAAATTTTGATTTGGAGATTCACATCCAAAATTTTGATTCGGAGATTCACATCCGAAATTTTGACTTGGAGATTCACATCCGAATATCAACTTGGAGGTTCACATCCAGAATTTTAATTTGGAGATTCACATCCAAAATTTTGATTCGGAGATTCACATCCGAAATTTTCTGAATTGGAGATTCACATCTAAAGATTTAGTTTCTTGATGCATCATCCTTTTAAAACTTTTTACTTTAAAAATCTTATCATCTTATCCTAAAATTTTGAGAATCCTGCTTCCTTTCTTTGTCTTGTGTTTTGCCCCTTCTTTGATTGAAAATGTACAAATCTTGTTCCTTAAAGGTGAAATTTTCATTTGTTTTTTTTTTTATTTCTGAATGTATGTGATGGACGCAATGCAAATGTCGAGAAATAAGAAAAAAGAAAAGGAAAAGAGAAAGAAAAAGATAAGGAAAAATAATCAAAAGTTGCAGTAACAAGGTTCACAAGACCACCATCCTCACCTTTTTTGAATCTTTTCAAAACATAAGCTTCCGTACCTCCACTAATCCCACGAAAGACCATTAATTCTTGGTTATTCTTCACCATTTGATCATACATTCATATTTCTTCGGTACACTTACAAGCCTTCCCACGATTCTCATCTTTTCCTTCTTTGCCCCACATCATTTTCGACTTTTCTCTTTTGTAATGCGTCGGGCTTTCACAAATATTGTCAATTATTTATTTATCATCATTTCAATTTCATAACAGATGTAATGCCATCACATTTCTTTCAATAATCATGAGTATGCAGATTGGTTGAAGGTTGAAGGGAAGACATTTATGATGAAGTAAACGAGAACAAATTTAACCAAGAATAATAGGTAATTTCCAGAGGTCAAGGGAAGGTAACAATATCTAAACAATGAATATTCAATCAATCTTGATAAACTAATCTAGGATTTTTCCCAAAATTCTATTTGATTGACATTCTAATCATTTTGGTTCCATCAATGCTTTGCCCCCCACTTCATGAAATCATCAAATAGGACTGGTTTCCCTTATGAAAGGCTATCTTCTCGAGATTTTAGCCAAATCCTCCATTCTTCTTTTGACTCAAATCGCCCTTTCGGGTTTTCAACTTAAGCCCCTTCTTATTCTCCTTCCTTTCTTTTCTTTTTTTTTTTTTTTAGCTTTTTCTTTTTTCATTTTTCTTTTTTCTTTTTTTATTTTCTTCATCATTTTTCTTTTTACATTTTCATTCTTCTTCAAGAACCATACTTTTCCATAATCAACACACTTATCAAAGTCCAAATCATGAACTTGTAACATGTCTAGGCTCAATATATGATTCCTTAACTCAAGCATTCAAATTTGATCAAAATGGACTTTTAAGGTACGTAATGTAGGCCGGGTTTTGAGGTTCTGAAAGAATGGATAATAAGGCCCAAAATACGTGTTTCAAGGGTTTCAAGCCATAGGATCATTTTTCATCATTTTAAGAACTTTAGCATTCTACCCCATTTTTTGTTTATTCTTCTTTGGTTTCTCGTTTTCCTTTCCGTTCATTTCTTTTTCTTTTGATTCACTCTTTTCCTCATTTCCCTTTTTTTTTTGAGAAATTCCAGCATGAAGATATCTTTTTCTTCATCTTGCCCCTAGATTTCTAATGACTTGAAACTTTTTCGTGGGCAAATCTTACTTCATTTTTCTCAATTTTGCCCCCCAATGTGGAGGGTGATCCTTGGCAGGTTTTTTAAAAAAAACATATATAACTATAAGGCTCAAAAGGGGTGACGACGAATAATTTTTCTCATGTGTGAAGGGTAAACCAAAGATGGCCATTTCTCATTTCAAACGTAAATACTCTCATCAAAGAATTATTTATTGAGCCATTACAACCTTGTGAAAAGTCTACTTTCCTTGTGTACACTTCGTCTATTGACTTCAACATTCCCATCGATCAAGGGGGACAAATTTGTCAATACAAATAGAATTTTAAAGTTTTATCCTAGATTATTATCATAATCAACTTCATATTCATCATTTAACAACAAAATTGGGTGAAGAATGGAAATTAATCATTTATAAGCCAAAAGAAGGAGAAAAAGGTAAAATATAGGCGAATTCACAAAAATATAAGATTTAGAAGGGGAGAGAAAATGTAATGAAAATGCATCGATTACCTTGTTGAAATGACAGAAGATAAATGAAAGTCAATACACAAAAGCGCTTTTCAGTTTATGAGCACTACAAAAAGAAACAACTTTATACCATCATGAATGACCAACCAAAAAATCTTCTTTTGCAATCATACTGCAGCATGGTTAACCCGTTCCTTCTTTTGTCCCAAAGTCCAACAAACCAGATCTAATCAAACTTTGCACCTTATGCTTGAAAGCAGGGCAACTTTCTATCGAATGACCCGTATTTCCACTATGATAATCACATCGAGCATTTGGGTCATACCATTCTGGATATGGAGGTTCCAAAGGCTTTAATTGAACTGGGGTAACAAGTTGGTTCTCAAGAAGGTATTGAAATACTTCAGAGTAGGACCAAGGAATCGGATCAATGTCGATTCTCCTCCGTTTGTTTCGGGATCCTCTTTGGTTACTTTGGGTAGGCATAGGTGTTTGGAGACCTATTTGCCAACTAGATTGGGGGATTGGCTGACGGGTATTCAGGCTTGGAGAGATATGATTTATGGTGGGGTAATGGGTGTGGTACATTGGATAAGGATAATATGGAGCAAAGTCTCCCACATGTTGCCCCTCATAATTCATAGCATGAACATCTCCTCCATTCCCCGATGTATCACCTTTTCTTGCATTCGTGGCATCGTCTCCTACAAGCTTGCCACTCTTGATTGCATTATCTATTATTTCACCAGAGATCACCATGTCTGCAAAATTCTTTGTAGCATTTCCAACCATCATTTCATAAAATGGTGCTGGGAGTGTGTTGACAAACAAGATGGCGGTTTCTTTCTCTGTGAGGGGTGGTTGAACTTGGGCAGCTACATCCCTCCACCTTTGAGCATATTCTCTAAAGCTCTCTTCATGTTTCTTCATCATGCCCTGTAAGGATAAGCGATCTGGTGCCATATCTTCAATGTGCTTGTATTGAGCAATGAATGCTCGAGCCAATTCTTTCCATGAGCGGACGTGGGCTCGATCTAGTTGGGTGTACCACCTGGCAGCTGATCCGGTAAGACTGTCTTGAAAAGTATGCACCAATAATTCATCATTCTGAGCATAGGCAGCCATTTTCTGACAGTACATCTTAATATGACTTGTCAGGCATTTGGTTCCATCATACCTTTCAAATTCTGGAACCTTGAACTTTGGTGGGATAACTACACCTGGTACCAAACAAAGCTCGCTTGCATCCAAAGAGTCATATAAATCCATCCCTTCGATAGCTCGTAATCTTTCTTCAAGGAGATCAAACTTTGTTCGAGGCTCTAAATTCTCTTTCATTGTTGATACACCCATCTTCAATTTCTCCTGTTCTTTAGGATCCTCTGAATCATGGACAGAGATCGGGTCTGATGGCTTCCTACTAGGGTTTGAATTGTCATGCCCCGAAAATGGCGTATGCTGTGAAGTATGGACTTGGGGTGGAATGGGACTATGTGGATATGGACGTCCATCATTTTGTGCCCACCTTTCTTGGGTAGTTGCTTCCTGCACTGGCTCCTTTCCTTTACTCATCTTCGTCATCATCTCCATCATTGCAGTCAACTGCCCCTTCATCTCTTCTTGCGCCTTTTCTATTTTCTCCATTCGGCTAGCTTGTCCTTCTTCCATGGTCTATACTCGAGTGAGAGCCCCAGACTGCTTTGTAACCTTTGATGGTCGAGAGGCCTTGAACCTTATTACCACAATTTTCTAATTAGAAAAACCTTATCTTATTTCTTTCAAGATTTTTTTGGAACAAACAAATTTTTTCTTCTTTTCTTTCTCGAAAAATGAAGAGTATTGACATATTTACTGAAGTATAACAAGTGTATGATGGGAATTTTATGAAAATCATGTTATTTGCATATGTATGGAACAATTTTTACTTCCCCCTTTTTTTTTTTTACTTTTTTTTTTTTTACTTTTCTCTAAGTTTCCTGATTTTACATGTTAGATGTTTAGGTCTTCACTTTAACCAAATCTTAGGGAGGAATAATTTCAATGAAAATAATCAATCAATAGCACATGTACACAAATTTGATAAAAATAAAATTGAAAGAATAAACAAATTCAAAATTGTAAAAAAAACTTAGTCTAATTTCTCAAAGACTTTTCTGCAAGGTGTGATGCAATAATGTCAAATGCATTCCAAAATTCAAATTAAAATTTGTCTCTTATTTATCATATTCACTTATTAACTTAAGAGGTCAAGTCCGACACAAGTAAGAGAAGTTGAAGAGTAATCTTAAACCATATCAAAATTGTTTCAAAAACTCTCCCTCTTCTTTTTTCCTTTGTTTTTTTTTATTTTTAATTTTTTTTTTAATTTTCTATGAGAAAGAACATATTCTTTTTTCTTTTTCCTCTTCATTCATTTTTTTTTTAAATGCTATGTAAAATGTTTAAGGCATGACACAATAACAAGGTATGATGAAGGATATGTTTATACAAAATGTAATTTATGCAAAATGCAATTACAATGAAGATCAAATTTTGTTTCATTTCACTTAACTTTTATGATTCTAAAATGCAAATGACATGACTATCGACATATATATATACACAATGATGATGAAATGAATTAAAATGATATATGTCCCTAACATGCTTGAGAAAAACGAATATTTGTATTCACAATATCTAGACACTAATCTTATTATTCCTTAATCCAACATGCAAAAAAGATGAAATTCCTAACTAAACCTGAACATTATTCTCAATTTTGCTAAAAAAAGCACTTTTCTTTTATTACCAAACAATTTTTTTCTATTTTTCCAAAAATTTTCGTGTGTCCTACTACATTATCTCTTTTTTTTTCAATTATTTTCTATTTTTTTTCAAAAAAATCACATTCCCTATTCGATTCTTTTTTTTTAAATTGATTTTATTTCATTTTTATTCCCAATCAAATTATTCTTTAAATTATTTACCAAATAAATTCAAGGACAATTTTTGCTGACATCTTTTTATTCAAGAAAAACTTTTTTTTTTGTTTTGCAATGAGATGATCAAGAAAATGAAAGAAAAACTTTTTTTTTATGTTTTTATATTTTCATTAAAATTCCTATACAACCCAAAAATAAAAAAATATATTTTTTCTTGATTTTTTTCTGGTTAACTTATTCTTTGAAAATTCTATACAGGAAAAAAAATTTATTCATCCCTTTTTCCTCAATATTTATTTTGACTTAGAAAAGAAGAAAACAAAAATTTTCATTTATTCTCTCATTTTATTATGACTTTTTTCAAAAAAGATTAATTCATTTCCTACTCAATTCCTTTTACTTTTCTTTTTATGCCTTTATCTCATGAATTTTTTTTCAATAATAAAGAATTCTTTTGAATTAAGAAACCTAATTGGATTTCCTCTCCTTATTTTTTTGTGAAAAGACAAAAATCTTATTTTTCTAAACCATTTTTAACAAATTATTTCATTTTTTATTATAAAAAGAAAAGTTTATGTGTTTTTATCATTTCATATTTTCTTTTAGAGGAAAAAGGATAAAAGAAATTAAAATCTCATTTTTTATTTTGTAGATAAAAAAATCTTGTAACCAAAAAATACATAAACCTCTTTTCCTTCCTCTTGCTTTGAAGAACCTATCTTTATTAGTTTTTATTTTTAAGGACTTATTTTCAAAAATAAAAAAAATCCCTCTTTTATAAAAGAAGGAATAATTATTCACATTTTTCAAAGAAAAATTACACATTTATTCTATCATTTTCATCACACCTTTATTTTTAAAAAATAAGTGGTTTTTTTTTTTACAAGATCCTTTATAAAGAAAAAAAAATATCTTTTCCATTTTTATTTTACAAAAATTCCTTTTTTAGAAAAAAAATCAAAGATTTAAATTATATACAATTCAAATCAAAATCAATTGTACCTTTATTATTGACATGAGAAAATAGGTAGAACAGTGTTCCCTCGTGTCCTAATTTTGGGATAATTTCTACAAAAATTGGACATGGCTCTACCTAAGGCTGGCCTCTTAGGTTTTTCTATATGCTGGGCTGGGTTTTCAAATCTAAAGGTTCCCAAATTATACCTCACTGTCGTCCACACTGAACTAGTAAGATTTAATTTGAGTGGGAGTATTTCGATTGCCATTGCGGAGGTGATTACCTCACGAGAGCAAAGGTACTCTACTCCCTCCTAAGAAGGACTGAACCCGGGTATAGAGCTCATGTTATGCAGATGCAAGTGCAAGTGTGTGTATGAGGGAACATTTATCAAACCACAACCCCTATCCTATAACAATGTATATACAAATATAAAACATAAAATAAATAACATAAAAAATGCAAATGCAAACAAAATCATTTTCAAAATCCAAGTGAATTAAGTTTAAATATCAATCAAGACTATTAAATTAAAACTTTGGATAACACATGATTAATGCATGGCTTGACCCTCAAAAAGCGTCCCCAGTGGAGTCGCCAAGCTGTCGTAACGGCTTCGCGCTCGACGAATTTTTCGAAAAAAGGTTTTAAAACAAAAATGGGAGTCGCCACCAATCTTTTTTATTAGGTGTGATTGGCCACCTGAAAATATTTATCTTTTTAAAAAATCTCAAAATTAATTAAGTTTCATTAAAAAGATAATCTTTGGTCTGCGAAACAAAAATTGGGTTCGGGGGTACGGTTACGCGTGGGGAAGGATTAGCACCCCCACGACGCCCGTTAAAAAACGGTACCATAATAATCATGTGTTATCCTTTAGTTTTAATGAAATGGTCTTGAATTGATATTTAAAAATAATTCATATTTTTATTACAATCAATTTTGTTCTTTTTAATTTTGAAACATTTAAATATTATTTTTTTATTTGAAATAAGTGAAAATCTTTTGTATTGAAAATTATTCCGAAGTACCCCAATACTCTGGTAGCATTTCGGATAATTTACTCACCTAGAGATTTCTTAAAAATCACTACTTGTGAGTTCTATAGAATCTCATCATCGGAAGATTCACACTCGTTTCAAAAATTATTATGAATGCATATGATGCAAACAGATAATAAATGATGCAAATGAATTTTTTAATTTTTTATATAAATATTTCTTTATTTATTTTGAATAAAAATTCTTATTATTGAAAAATTGCACTAAGTATCCCAATACTCTGGTAACACTTAGTGAACTTCTCTCACCTAGGGATCAGTCAAGAAATCGCTACTTGTGAGTTTCATGACATCCCATCATCGGAAGAATTTCATTTAAATTTAAATTTTATTATTGATTTCTTTTTTTATTTTCCTTTAAAAACTTATCTATTTTTATTTTTAATAAAACAAATTAAATTATTGAAAAATCATACTAAATATCCCAATACTCTGGTAACATTTAGTAGACTCTTCTCACCTAGGGATCAGTCAAGAAATCACTACTTGTGAGTTTCATGACATCCCATCATCGGAAGAATTTCATTTAAATTTAAATTTTATTATTGATTTCTTTTTTTTATTTTCCTTTAAAACTTTATCTATTTTTATTTTTAATAAAACAACTTAAATTATTGAAAAATCATACTAAATATCCCAATACTCTGGTAACATTTAGTAGACTCTTCTCACCTAGGGATCAGTCAAGAAATCACTACTTGTGAGTTTCATGACATCCCATCATCGGAAGTTTCATTTTAATTAAATTTAAAATTTATTTTTCCTTTGTTGTTGTTGTTTTTTTTTAATAATAATAATGATAATAATAATAATAATAATAATAATAATAATAATAATAAAAATAATAATAATAATAATAATAATAACAACCATAACAATAACAATAACAATAACAATAATAAAAAAAACACAATAACAATAACAATAACAATAACAATAATAATAATAATAATAATAATAATAATAATAATAATAATAATAATAATAATAATAATAATAATAATAACAATAACAATAACAATAACAACAATAATAAAAAAACACAATAATAATAATAATAACAATAACAATAACAATAACAATAATAATAATAATAATAATAATAATAATAATAATAATAATAATAATCACAATAATAAAACACAAATAATAATAATAATAATAATAAAACATTAAAAAAGGCTAAAGTTAGAATAAATATACCAAAATGATTTGGGTTTCAAAACCCAAAAAGAAACCCTCCAAATTGGCCCAGGCTGGACAGCCCAAAGAGTGGGCCCAAAAGGAGCTGGAGTGGGTCAGATCTGCTGGGCCAAGCAGACCACGGATGGGCCGGATCAGGCGCGGTTCGGGTCGGATCTACGGGCGACGCGCGGATCTTCCTCCCGCAGACGGGTCGGGCGCACGGATCCCGGGTCGGATCCGGGTCGCGCGCGGGTCAGACTCCTTTTTTTTTCGGTTATAAAACTCAATTCTTTTTTTTTTTTACTTCATTTTTTCCTTTCCTTCTTCAAAAAAACTAAAGCCTTCAGAGGTTCCTAGCCGGGGCGATTTCCGGCCGCCGCCTGGGCCGCCGTTCGCCACCGCCGGCCGCCGCCTCCGATGGCCGGAAAGGGGAAAGCTTATAGCTTTCCGAAGCTTCCCTTCCTCTACTTTCCGTTTCTAACCTTCGTTTCCCCAAAAAAAATGGCGTTACACTTAGATCTGCTCTTGAAGTCGCCGGTCTAAAACCTTGAAAAACCTTTCGCCGCCGTTTGAATACCTCCCTCCTTCCTAGCTTTTTCCTTGCCAGATCTCAAGGTCCAAACCCTTTCAAGATCCCCTGAACCGACTCTTCTTTTTTTTCGGTTCTCAGATTTCTATTTTTTTCTATTTTTTTCTTTTTTGGATTTTTGCTGCTGTTGATTTTGATTGTGGCTGTATTGTTGTCTCTGGATATTTTGTTGTTTTTTTGTTTTGTGTTTTTGCAGGTGGGGGTTTCGGATCTAGGTTTTGGGGTCTCAGATGGGGTTTCGGGTGGCTGTTGGGATTGTGCGTTGGTTTTTCGGTGATGGTAGTGGTGCTGTTGGGGGTTCGGGCGAGGGTGAGTGGTGATGCTCGGTGAGGGTTTGGTTCCTGGGTGATGGTTGAGGGAAAAAAAAAGGGGTCTCGGGTGAGTGATGATGGTGTTTTGGTGCTCTCGACCGAGGCAGAGGTGATGAGGGTAAGGGATTTTTCCTGGTTTTTGGTTGGTTCGGTGTGGGGTGAGTGGTGATGCTCGGTGAGGGTTTTTGGTTTTCGGCAGAGGTAGAGGGAGGGTTTTTTCTTTTGGGTTCTTCCCCCCTTCGGATGGGAGAGGGTTAGGGGCTTTGTAGTGGGGATGATGCCGTGTGGGGATGGGTAGACAGGAGAGGTGGCTAGCCGGCGGAGATGGGACGGTCTGGGGAGATGGGTTGGCAGGGGTGGCTGGTGGACAGTGATGGTGATTGATGGACTAGACAAAAACAAATAAAAAATAAAATAATAAAAACAATAATAATAATAATAATAATAATAATAGTGATAAAAATAAAAAATAAAAATAAAAATAATAATAATTGTAATAATATAATAATAATAATAACAGATAATAATAAACATAATATAAATAAGAAAAATAAAAATAAAAATAAATACATATATGTAATAATAATAACAATGAAAATAGGACAAAATTAGGTGTCAACAAACTGCACTTCCAAAATAGAATACTTCCTGTCTCCTGTTAGCCTCACTTTGTTTATTCCTTTAGCTCATCAACGATGGAGGAATGGTTTTGCAAGCAGGTTTATGTGTTTAGCCAACTTAAGGTTGGAGTTTAGTAGATCAAACTTGGCAGAGAAATGGAAGGAGCCAAACATGAACTTGTAGCAACAAGGAATCGGTTTTTCATTCAATCTTCATATATATATATATAGCCATGCTTTACCAATCAACATCTACCACCTGTCCCTTATCCTGTTTCTTTCATCATTTCATGTCTTTCATTCCTTTAATGCATGAAGAAAAACTGCAGCACAAGTGGCGTGAAAGTCTTCCTTCCACAGGCCTTTTTCTCTGCTATTGACTTTGTTTTTGTTCCTCAACCAATAAGGATAAGTTCCTTACTGACTTCAACATCTTCTCCGTTAATTCTCTTCAACCGTATGACTTATAAGTCAATTTTAGCTGCCAATTGGTTTTAAATCTATTTTCATTTTGTCCATGCTGATTCCAGTCTGCCTCCTCATCTTGAGATATCAGCTCGCCAATCTCAATTTCAGTTAGTCAACCATTCATCTCGCCAGTTATCCATAGGCTCGCCTATGTTTGCACCTGGGTACCTCCTTGTCTTGATGCCAACTTAATATTTGGCAGTTACAAGATTATTTCCTTTTTCTTGGCGATCACTTAAGGTTTGGCAATCACAGCCATAGTCACCTTGCTAGCGATTATAGTGTATTGTTCTACTCGCCAATTGCTATGATTCCCCACAAATTGACAATTCTTATTTAGCATTTTAATATACTCAATATATCTGGGCGATCAGAAGCCCTCGCCTGAATCACCATAACTTGGCGAACTCTACATTTGCCCTTGCCATCTTCCATTGGTGATCTGCTCGCCCATTGGCGAACATCCTACCTTGCTCGCCCATTGGCGAGCTCTTCCATTAGTACTCGCCATCATCAACTCGCCGTCATGCATTGGCGATTATCATCTTGCTCGCCCATTGGCGAGCTGTCCACTGCAGTACTCGCCCATTGAGTATTTCACCGAAATTGCTTCTTTCACAACTCAAGTTAAGGAACTTTTCATCCAAGTGGAAATCAATATTCATTATTTATTCAATTTCCATTATTAATTTGTGAAATTAGACTCTACAGTAGTGTAGAATCAGGTCTTACATTAATCCACCACATGGAGTCATTCAGCAAACTCCCATCATTAAAGGCCTTAACCCAGTATAGGGACCTCAGCTTGACAAGAAATAGAATTTCATCTGGGGACCAATTCTTCTGATCGAAAATAGCCTCATTTCTTGCCAACCACACTGACCAAAGGGCAGCAGAGAGGGATGCAAACCACCAAACCTTGAGAATTCCCGATAATAAAGGATTAAAGCCATTGAGCAGAAAGGAGTTCAACAAATTAGGGAAACAACCAAAGACATTCCACCATTGAAAAAAATTACACCAGAAAGGGAATAACCAAAGACAGAGGAAGATAACATGTTCCATATCTTCTAAAACCAAATTGCACCAGGGGCATAGAATCTGTGAGTGAGTTATAGAAATGCCTCTTCTTAACATGAAATCTTTTGTAGGAAGCCTACCAAGAAATAATAGCCAAATAAAGCCTTGGACTTTAGGGGGTATCTTGAATTTCCAAAGCTTAAAGAAGTCTGCAACTACCGCAAGTTCATTAACTTGGGATAACAAACTCGAGAGCTTCTTCACTGAAAATGAGCCTCTAGAATCATTTTCCCAAATAAGCGTATCCTTTTTCAGAGGACTGCTAGAGACGTTGGCAAGATCAGCCCTTAATTCCGACAACCAAGCAACCTCAAAGTCCCTCAGAGGTATGCGAAAAAAAGACAACCATAGTGAGTGGTCGAATGAGGACGCACTCATGTAATCCTTTACCTTTGCATGTTTATCCAATGCCAAGAGAAAGAGCCTGGGAAACTTTTGATTGAGAGGGCAGACGCCACACCACTTATCAAGCCAAAACAAAATATCCTGTCCATTGCCAAGCAACCACCTGCACCCTTCAACACCAATAAAGTTCTTGACAAAAGGTTCTGACGAGAGTTGAACAATGTCCCTCCATACATTGGACATTTTCCTAATCTTCTTGGAGCAGGGAATCCAACATAAATCACCTTCCCCATATTTAGCAGAGACCACTTTGCGCCACAAAGAGTCAGGCTCTTTCGCATATCTCCACCACCACTTGGCGAGGAGGGATTTGTTTTTAATCTGTAGATCCACAATACCAAGTCCTCCACAAAACTTGGGTTTACAGACCAGTGACCATTTCACTTTAGCAATTTTCTTTTTCTGATCGTTGCTACCCCAAAGAAATGATTTACGAAGTTTATCTAACTTACGTAGAACCCCACTAGGCACTTTGAATATTGACATGAAGTAGAGAGGGATGCAGGAAAGAACTAAATTTATCAAAGTAATTCTACCTGCAAAGGTTTCTTCCATGAAGAGAGCCTAGCTTTGAACTTGGCAATAATTGGGTCCCAAACTGAGATTCTCCTAGGACAAACTCCAACAGGGATACCTAAATACACAAAAGGTAAAGATCCAATGTTACAGCCACAGGATCGTGCTAAATCCAATGCAAGATCCTCTTGGATCCCTATAGGGAATTGTAAAGATTTGCTGAAATTAACTCTCAACCCTGCAAAAAGTTCAAAACATCTCAGAAGGTTTTTAACATTTGTGATCACCAAGGGATCAGCCTTCAAGAAGAGAAGGGTGTGATCAGCAAATTGGAGATGCGAGAGGGAGAAGCTTGATGAGAATACTGAAAGGCCCTTAATTTTGTTGTGGCTCTCAGCTTTGGTAAACATAAGGTGGAGAGCTTCGGTAACTATGATGAAGAGGAAAGGAGACAAAGGCTCTCCTTGACGGATACCACGCTGCATATGAAACTCATTAGTCGGCGAGCCATTGACCAGGACAGAAATTTTCACTGTGGAGATGCACTCTTTAATCCAATTAATCCATTTAACACCAAAGCCCATTGATTTCAAAACAAAAAACAAGAAGTCCTATCTTACACAGTCAAAGGCCTTTTCAAAGTCAAGTTTCAGCAGAACACCACCTTGCGAATTTCGATTTTTCCTTAAAGAGTCAATCACTTCATTTGCTAAGAGGATACCATCCATGATCTGACGGCCAGCAATGAATGAACTTTGCGTGTCACTGACTAAAGACCTAATAACACCTTTGAGCCGCTTGGCAAGGATCTTTGCAAGAATCTTATAAATAGAGCCAATAAGACTAATAGGACGATAGTCTTTGAAAAGAACATGATTATCAACCTTTGGAATCAAGGTAATGAAAGATGAATTTAAACCTTTCGTAATTCTACCCGAGGAGAAAAATTCATCCAAGAAAGCCATAAGATCACCCTTAGTGAATTCCCAAGATTTTCTGTAAAATGACAGATTGAAACCATCCGGTCCAGGGGCCTTAGACCCCTCACCCTCCCAAACGGCAGCTTTAAGTTCATCAAAAGAAAAAGGAGCTTCCAGAAAGTTAGCTTCAGAAGGTGACAATCGATGGAATGAAAGATCCGAGTTAAAGATAGCTTCAATACCATCGTCTTGCAAGTGCGACTTGAAGAAATCAAAGACAAAGCTTTTAACTTCAGATGGATTAGAATTCCAAGTTCCATCAATGTATAAGCCATGGATAGTGTTAATACTAGAGCGAATTTTAGCAACATTATGGAAAAACTTGTTGTTTTTATCCCCCTCTTTAAGCCACAGTGCCCTTGATTTTTGGCGCCACATCGATTCTCTATTCTTATTACACACCCACAACTCTTGAGCACAATTCTTTTTCTCTACCAATTCATCCTCCTCGAGGTCTCTTTGGGTGGCCAAAGTATCAAAGGATTCCAGCTTCTGTTCAGGGAAAGGATTTTGCTATCAAGGGAACCAAAGACCTGCTGATTCCAAGAATTAAGGAAAGACTTCATTTTAGACAGCTTCATTTTCAGACCAAGGCCAGGCTTCCCCAAGGAAGGAACTTTTCTCCATTCGCCTTCGATCCCCTTAATAAGATTCTTATTCGAGAGCCAACAATCGTAACACTTGAAGGGCGTAGGACCCTAATTAGCAACTTCGGAGGACAATAGTATAGGACAATGATCCAATAAAGATCTCCTTAGACCCCTTTGACAAAGATTTGTGAAGGTGGATAGCCAGTTTGAAGACACTAAGAAGCGATCAAGTCTGCTACGTTTATTATCAGTCCCAAACCAAGTAAATCTTTTCCCAACTAAAGGGAGTTCGATCAACTCACTATCATTAATAAAGGCATTGAAGTCATCAATGCCAACACCACCTAGAATACAACCAGCTCTTTCAATTTCAAAAGTAACAGAGTTGAAATCTCCACCACAGCACCAATTCAAATCATACGTATTTTTCAACCGAAGAAGTTCATTCCAAAATAAAAATTTGGAAGATGCATCGCAGGGAGCATAGACATTGAGCATAACACATTCAAAGTCATTAAAAGTCCATTTACCTTTAAGTAAGATGACACGATTTGCAATGAATGAATCAGATAAAGAAAAAACTTTTGGATTCCAAACTACCAACAGACCACCCGATAAACCTGACGATGGAGCAAACAAGTATTTGAAATTATTCCCATACCAGAGCTTTATGATGGTTTGATCAAAGATATCTTCCATTTTAGTTTCTTGAAGCAAGAGCATATCAATGTAGTTAGAAACCAGGATCCTTTTGATAGCACTAGATTTGGCAGAGTTGCCAAGGCCACGAATATTCCAATTTAAAATTCTCATAGTCAGCAAAGAGGCTGGAGAAGCACCCAAAAAAGACAAAGCACAAGTCACACTCGATCAAACAAAAGAAGTTTATTGTTGGTCCCTCAACTCCAGGTCTATAAATCTATTAACAATGTATTCATCATCACAATTTGTCTGGAATCCCATCAGCTTACCCATCTCCCATGTTTCGCGCGCCACTTGATCCAATGCCTTTCTCATATTCTTGAAATCACCATCAGAGAGTGACTCATTGGCAGCCTTAGAAAATCCGTTACCATCTTTCTTTGATTGACATTTCCTGGATTTATGACCTTTTCTCTTCCCCTTACGATTTGAAAACATAGAAGGGTCCACATCCTCAAGATACTTAAATTTCCTTAAACCTGGAATCGTTTTGGGGACAGAACAATCCTCAAAGTCTAAATTCTTTGGCTCAAGCTCTTCATATGAGGGCCCAGCATCATTGGAAGGGCCCAAACCCAAGGGATTAAGAGAATCCTTGATTCTTGATGGACAACTGAGGTCATTGGAGCTTCCGCCATCCATGCTTCTGGCGCTTTCTTCATGATTCACGCTTTTGGTAACCCCGTCAGCCACCCTATCAGAGACAGATGCCATTGATGATTGGCACTTTTGGAAAACGGCATCCCCTAATTGAATAGGCTCGTCATTCTTATCGATGGTATTGACCTCGATAGGAAGGATATTGTCAATCCCCATGGGCATACCCACTGAACGGACATCTTCTGAACCATGAGGAGACTGTTCGATGACCTTCACACCTTCTTCCTTAGAAATAGATGGAATAGACTCCCAGTGACCTGGACTGATCTGAAGGGATAATCGTGGGGACTTATCCATCTTAGAAGAGTTACAACAACAATGGAACAGAGAGACAACATCGGAACCGACTTCAGTTACCCTGACTTGGAAAGAATCGTTGCCACAAATAAGATTGATAACCTCATCAATCTTTGAAGTTGATCCGTCATAACCAAAACTGCACCTCTGCTAAAATCACGATACTTAAGCGTTTTACCATCCATTGAAACAAATTCGCCCCAAATCTTGTCTATATTTTCAAAAGTTGAGAGATTCCAAGCATGCAATGGAACACTAAAGCATGTCAACCAGGTGACCCTGAATTTAAGCTGAAGATTAGGGGAACAAGGATGAATGTCAGTAAACCACTCCTTTAACCAGGACCATTCAAGCTTTTTCATTGTGGCCAATGTGTCTTTATCTTCAAATACAATAAGGTACTGCCTGCCTGAGATTCTCTTAAGCGAGATATCGAAAACTCCTTGAATGTTAAAATTTTCCTGTAAAGTTCTAGATTCATAAAAACCCTTAGCCACTCCCACCACACACTTTTCCAAAAAATGAAGAGATTCTGCGTCAACATTGCCTACACAAATTTTGGGAGAATAGGGATCAGGTCTAGGAGTGGAAGAAGTGGAGAGGGGAGGCTAATTTCCCAATAACGCTTCTTTGAAAGACTTTTTCTTCATTGCCAGATTTTGTTCATCTTGAGCTGGTTTGGAAGATGATGGGTCTCCTGGAGTGGAAGTGCTCGCAAAAGTTGAATCAAGAACTACCGGAGGCAGAATCACCTTGGTTCTGTTGTTGTCAGAAGGGTTAATTTTGCGCCAATAAGATGAACGAGAGTTGAATCTGGCAAGATTGACTCCAATTCGACGATCCAAAAGCCAAGCACGATTAAGCTGGGCGACAGCTCTGTTAGCATCTTTAGAACTGGAAAAGCGCACAAAACCAAATTTCTTTCCACTCGAGCTACGCTTTTGGGGTATAAACACATCAACAACATTCCCCTGATTTTGAAAAATCTATTTCAGCCATCTCCAATTCACTCTATGGGGGATATTATTAACAAAAACCGAATACACCTTTGTAGAAACCTTTGAAGAACCCATCCGTTTCCGTAAAGAAGAAGAGAATGTAAAGATGAGAAAAGATCAATATGACTGAGTTCTTTCTTGAAATAACAACTTTTGAATTGCTTTCGACGATGATCTTATATATGTTCTAGTAATTATAATCATATATGATCTTATATATGGTTAATAAATTATTATGTTTGTTAGAAATTTAGAACATTCTAGTAATTATAATCATATATATGTTATATATAAACATTACAGAATGCTTTATTTCTCGTAATAAATGGTTAATCATATTAAAAGACATTAACAAAAGAAATAATATATATCGAACTCTCTAGCCAAACTTTTTGGCATGGTGAATCATACGTATGTATGTATGTATGTATGTATGCATGTATCCTATGCCTGAATATTGATAGCTGTAATGGATACTTGTCCATATTTTGAAACGTTTTTCTTATGGCTCGTGACTAAGTCAAAGAATTTAATTTACTGAATTGACAAAATAAAATTAATGTGAGGTCCATGGCTCCATGCTAAGTTAATAAATTTATGTAATCAACTTAATTTCAATATTAATAATTTGAAGAAAATGATATAAGGATAGATGAAGGAGATGCAGGTATTAGGATTCAAAACCCTAAACTTATTCAGAGTCATTTTAAAAAAAAATTGCATGAACCAATTAAATTAAATCAAGTATATTTAACCAGAGAGATTTTGATAGTACCTCTATAAATGAAGTATTCAATGTAAAAGTTCAATTCAGTGCAAAATCTTTTATATATATATGATGGACAAATTTCGTCATCCATTATTTATTAATGAAGAAAAATGGTAACAATTTTTTTTTTTTAATTTAAGTGATTTTCGACCAAGGGGAAGTGCTTTATATCTTTCATGCTAGATTTTGCTGCAAGATGCAAGCAAGAAGAGAGACAACCAAAATCATGCAATGAAATATGTCAGAAAACGTAGATATATATGCTTAATTTGTTGTTTGTTCAATATATATAGGCAGAAAACTGACAAAAGCATATCGATGTTACAACTACAAATGACATACATATTCGAGCATCTTACAGCACAAACCCTTCTTCCTCCGAGATTTTATTCTTTTAGAACAGGGTGTAATAATATTCACACACACACATATATATATATATATATATATATATATATATATATATGTAGAGAGAGAGAGAGAGTTAAAGATGCAAAAAATAAGCTGAAATAAAATGCATGGTTTAGGGAGAGGAATTAACCCAATTTCAAGTGTATGAAGAATCATTCAAAGATTCCTTCCCTGTAAAATAAATAGCAAATAGGCAATAACTCAGTTGATCCCATACATACATACAAACATACATACATATTTAAATGTATGTTGCCATGATAAATTTTGGCTTTGACAAAAAAATTCTCAGACAAAAGAAAAAAGCATTATAATTTTGGGTGCCAATCATTTTTACTAAGATTTATGTTCTCAAATCCAAAAGAAATCCAAACACATGCAAGAAAATATTCCAACTGGATATTTATTAGTGCTACAATTTGCTAGTCTTGTTGCTAGTATATGAGTGAGTGGTTTTGTGCTTCAAACTAATGAGATTAAAACATGAGAAGGTTTTTGAAATTAATAAAGAAGATCTTCTAAATCTTTCTAAGCTTCTTTTGCCTACTTAATGGAAACTAAATAATTTTTTTAAATCAAAAAACTGTTCTTTTTTAGTGTGCTCATATAGATTTGTTGATGAGAATTTTCCTTTTTGTTATTAATTGGGGGTTTGTCATATATTCTTAGAAAGCTAGCATGTTGCCATGTGCCCCCATATTCTTTTACCTTGTAATTTATTATATGCATACAATTTAAATTGGCATTTGAATATTAGTCTTTTGCTAAATAAATAATCAGCTGAGACAAAACCCTTCGAATTTAACTAAGCCGTGTTAATTATTTAATAATCACATTCGCTGTAAACCCTGGATCAATAATATGCTTAGTCTTTAGTTTTTTTTAGGTTTCTTTTATTTGGTACTTTTTTTAATTTTATTTTTTTTAATTCTTGAAATTCTTCTTCTTTTTTGTTCGGTAAGAGAGTATAAAATTTTGAACCTTGAACATTAACCGTTAATTTTTTAATATATTTTTTTTATTTTTCATGAAATCATAAGTACAAAAGAAATTATAATTATAAATTTGATGAAGGCCAAACCAAAGATTATTGAGTTTTTCTATAAATCAAGCTGAAAACCATTGGGCCGAATGATAATTTAAGCTCAAGAGGAAAGAGGACTCAAAAGGCCCATAAAAGATCCACTAGATTATTATTTAAGCTATGGGTCTTAATTGTAATTACGCGTCATATTACTTCTATAAATAGGTCACATGTATCATTTGTAACCCTAATCTCTATTTTGCTGATTAAAACCCTGCTTGGATCCTGTCTGACTTAAGCATCCGAATGTGGGTGCATGGGAAAGCCCCTGCGCCCTCTGACTTTTCCTATTTTGTAGAACCTTTTTGGAGACACATGGAGAAAAGAGACAGACTCTTACGTCAGCAATCAATCATTGTTGTTTTGTGCAACAACAATTGGCGCCGTCTGTGGGAAACAAACAAAAAAGCCAAGTACAAAAGATGGTGGGAACACGATCTGCAGGAGGCAGGTACGTAGGCGTCGGCAGGGTACATAGGAAGCGACAGGCCCGCGTGCGACAGGCCTTGGAGATAGGGGCTCCCGCACGCAACAAGCCTTAGGTGAGAGAGGAGCTCCCGCGCGCGACAGGCCTTGGACAAGTTAGGGGCTCCCGCATGGAACAAGCCTTGGGCGAGAGAGAAGCTCCTGCGCGCGATAGGCCTTGGATGAGATAAGGGCTCCCACACACGACAGGCATATGGCGAGAGAGGGGCTCGTACAAATGACAGGCCTTGGCGAGAGATGGAGTAATCTTTTCATATATTTTTATGTAAGGGAGATTCAACCGAAAGGGAAAGAAATAAAGAAAGATTGATGGGATTTGCTTTGTTGATTTAAGCAAGCAATCAATCAATTGTATGGTCTATTTATTTATTTTCAGAGAGCGGCAAAGACTACGGCAGAAATGGAGAGAGAGTGAGATGGAATGACATAACCACGTGGCAAGTGATTTATCTTTACATAATCTAGCATGATGCGATCCCCTGATCGAGTCATGAAATATAGCCGTTACAGCGACAGCCAGTCCCACCTTGTTCCGGTGAAAGATGAAGACTTTCGACTTCCAAAGCAATGGTTTTATGGAAATAGAATAGAAGAAGTAAAACTAGCCGTTAAGATATTAACGCAGCATCCCATCTCTACTGACTAGATTCCTTTTCTTACCCTCTTTTATTTCTCCTCAACCCTCTCTTTGCTTCATCTTTCCGCACTCACATTCTCCTCCATTATCCGTATCCCTATAAGGAAAAGAGAAGATCAAACATGAGACATCCAACTCCGCTATTCTCCTTCCATCTCTTACTTCTGCTTCTCTTTCATTTTCATGGAAAGAACTCGTCACCTCTTCAAGAGGGGCTCCCGTACGTGACAGGCTTGTCTACCGCGCCTAAGCTCACCTGGTATAGTGATGGGCGAGCACAGTACTCACGCGATAGGACCTTTGGCGAGGTAGAGCAATGGGCGAACACAGATTGCACGTGGTAGGCTACTTCGGCGAGAGAGTGGCTTGCCTAATAGAGCAAAGATGGCGAGCATAGGGCGCTCGCGACAAGCATCTTTGGTGATAGATTCGCTTGCCCACAGGACAAAAACTTTGGCGATAGAGTGGCTCGCCCATGCGACAATCACTTTGGCGAGAACCTATACGACGAGAACAGTTCCACGAGGCAGCCGACAGCCCCGTCTGTCGCTCTCGGCAGGCCTCTTTGACCGGAGTGCACAGGTCCCAAATGTAGGCCACTTTGGCGAAAAGAGTGCCTCGGTCACACGACAATTCAATAGTACGGGCGAGCACAGGTCCACGAGGGAGGCCTTTTGGGCATTAGAGGGGATCGCCCAGTAGAATAATATGGGCGAGCAAAGATGTTGATGGCAGCAGGACATTTTTCGGGGTTAAACGGCTTACACAGTCTACCGCATAGAACGCTCGCCCGGTTGAGCAGTGAAGGCGAACAAACGTTACGCGCAATCCTTCAAAGCTTAGAGTTTCAGTATGTAGTAGGCCATCTTGGCGATGGAGTGGCTTGCGCAAAAGGCTCACCCAGTCTACCGCACACAAATGCTCGCCCGGTGAACATTATGGGCGAGCAGAGCACCCTCATGCAAGACTCACTTGATAGAACAATGCGGGTGAGCAAAGAATATACGAGACATGCTTCTTTGGCGATGGCGTGCAATGCGAACTCTTGCCTGGTAAGCAATACGGGCGAGCAGAGGTCCTTGCAGCATGTTGATTGGTGATGGCGAGCAATTGTGGCGAGCACAGCATACAAGCGGTAGGCTTGCCCAGTAGAGCAAACTTTGGCGAGCACATTGTGTTTGCGACAGGCTTCCCTACTACAGCAAATGCTGATGAGCAAAGCCCGTTGCGGCAGCCACCTTCGCAATTACGGGGCTCGTGCATGTGACACCTCAGCCTGCCAGTAGAGCTCGCCCGGTAAAGCAGTGATTGTGAGCATAGTGAACAAGCGATGAAAATTGGGTGTGCCAGATGCAAGCTCAGGCGAAGAGTGATATGGATGGCGAGAAAGAATTGGGCGAGTTAGGAGACTGCCCATCCAATGAAGAGGACAAGCCAGGCCAGACTCAATCTGGAATCCTGATGGTGAGCATGATTCGGGTGAGAAAGGAACATGCTAGCCAGGTGCACGCCAAGCGAGCCTGGTTCGAAGAAAATTAAAGAGATCTTGCATAGTTCGGTGGTGCGAACAGCTGCACGCCCTCATAATGAGAAAATGCAGCAAGCCATGTGCACGCCCTTGTAACGCATAGTGGCCAGCATTGTCGACGGCGAGCTAGATTCGGGCTAGTATAGGATCCAGGCAACGGATCAATTGGGGTGATCCAGGTGCATGCCCAGCCAAGTATGGACTTGGATTGACGAGCAAGAATCGGGTGACCTCCAGGTGAAAGAAGCTCCCCAAGAACTCGATAAAGCTTGATGCGTGAGCAAGTGCATGCCTAGGTGTGGATCTGAGCGGAAGGGTCTAGAACCCTCTAGACCTGGTGCGTGCACTTAGTCGATAGAGCGTCCAGAAGCTTCTTACCGTCCCATCGATCAGTCAGCTGTCACAAAAGCTTCCTGAGATCCTGACAGGATTCCATTAGCGTGATATCGACTAGAAGTGACTTAGGGGCCACACACTTGGCCTGTTGACAGTCACACATGTATACGAGGGCTTGCCTATAAAAAAGAGTGCCCTTTCCCACATTTGTAGACAGAAGAGTCTCTTGTGTGGGTGCGGTGAGAGCTAGTAATCGAGAGGCTGTAAATCCCTTGTAAAGCTCTTGTACATAGCATTCTTGAGTATAAATACAAGTGTACAGTTCCCCCACACCAGTGTGCGTGTCTGCTGCTTGAGTATGCTTGTACTGTCCCAAGCACTCTAAGCTATCGGTTAAGTGGTACACACCATTCTAACCTGGGGAAGGCTGACTTAGGGACGTTTGAATGCAAGTTTCCCACCTAAGGTTGCACGGTTGCTAAGCTTAAGATCAAAGCACGTGACACCACCCAATCGCAAGGGGCCGCATGCATAAATAATACAAAGTTATTTGCGCAGCTTATGACTTGAACACGAGCTATTGAACACAGCAAACAAGTGCCCAAGCATCGACACCTTTTTGAATTACCTCTCTCTGATGTTTTTTTGTGCTTGGTGTTTTGTCAAGCATAAGGAGATCAAAAAACAGGAATTGAAGTCAATCCTAAAAAGATCCAAGCTATATTGGATATGCAACCTCCCACCACTGTGCGAGAAATGCAAAGGTTAACGGAGAGAATTGCTGCACTCAATCGCTTCTTGTCAAAACCACGTGAAAAAAGCTTGCCATTCCTAGAAGTGGAAAGAAAATGGACTGATGAGTGTCAGAGAACTTTCAATAGCCTAAAAGAGTATCTCTAAAATCTTTCCTTGTTATCAAGGCCCTACATCGGGGAGCAACTCTTTGTGTACCTTAAGGTAGAAGAAAAGCTGATTAGTGCAGTCCTATTGAGAAGAAAAAATAAGGACTACTCGATTTACTGCGTGAGTAAGTTACTATCGACCATCGTGTGACAGATTGTCCTCTAGTCTAATTGCACAAATAGACTCTGAAAATAAGACAGAAGAGTTGAATCCTAAACTCAACCTAATGCGATTGTTGAATGCCATCGCGGTAGGCAAGCGAGGCCCCTATCATGGGTTAATGTACATGAAGGCAGAGATGAATGGGCAAAGTATGCGAGCCATGCTGGATACGGAGCTACCAACAATTTCATCTCCAAGCAAGTTGTGTAGTGACTTGGATTTACCGTCTCCAAGTGCCCAAGTTAGATCAAGGCTGTAAATGCCAAAGCACAGCCTGTCCTAGGCGTGACCACTATTGCGATGAAGGTGGAAAGATGGGAACAGAAGTACACACTTACAACACTGTCGCTTGATGATTTTGAGCTGATCCTCGAGTTGAAATTCCTTGTTGATCAAAAGCAGCACCTATACCTCATTCGGGCGGCCTATAGATTAGTGACGAGGGGTGCCCATGCCTTGTCCCAACGGAGAGTGAGGGACAAAAGGCAAAAAATTCCTCGATGCCATCGAAATCAGAAGGGAAAAAGGATAAAACAGTCAGGTTATCGACCCTTGTCCAGATTAATGGCCCTTATAAGTGCACGCGGGTGCACCAAAGCAGAGGCAATGAAAGGGTGATGGTCCAGGGAGGACGCCTTATTAATGTTGATATTGATAGCAAGAAACGAGAGCTAGTTGCTGATGATTTAGAAAAAAGTACACAGCCAATTACTTGGATGCAAGGTCAGTGAAGTCCCTTACACATTGTTATAGTCTTTATTGACCAAGAAGGACATGTGGGTGGTAGCCAGATTTGAGGTGTCCAAGGGAGGCACTAGCCACTATTCTGTAAGGTAGCAAGCCAAGGAGAGCTTGGTTTAATATAGTCGGATCGAAAACAACTTGTGGTAAGCTCGCAAAGGCAGATTGCTGGTTCCTATGAGTGAAGAACCGAGGAGCGACTTAGCACACAATCCATGATTGACAGCAGAACGTCCAAGCATAGGAGTGTTCTCTGATTTTATTTTTTGGCCAAAAGACATAGTGGTTTGTGTCCGTACGATTGTGATGACCGAGCTATTGAGACAAACGGGACTGTTTCAAGCACTATCGACTCCAAAAGGGCTGTAGGAGTTTTTATCTCTGGTTGGATTGCATGCATGTGATAGATGGGGATCTGTCTTAGTAGTGGCAGATCGTTTTAATGAGTGTGCGATGTTGATGGCTATTCCTCGTGCCCGCATTGCCAAGATAGCGAGAGGACTATCTAGTCAGCATGTGGTAAAGATGCTAGACAGTGAAGGTTGGTCATCACCAATACACATAAAGAGGATAGTAACTTCTGAGCAAACTAGAAAGGACCTTACATGATTTAAAAGGTGATCAAACCAAGCACTTATACTTTACAGACTTTGCAAAGGCAAAAAGATTTCAAAGACTTGAAACACTAATCACTTGAAACTATGTTGGTGGTAAACACTTGATATTATTGTTTTAACATTTATTGCAATTATTTTGTTACTTCCTCCATTTGATTGGAAATATTACATGTTATGAAATGGAAGGCCAGTTATTCATATCTTTATCTATACTATGATAATCTTCCATATATGATAGACATGTTACAGGAATAGAAGAATCTAAAGTCCCTAAGCACAAAAGGGTGCGAGATGGGCAAATCCAAAGTCTCTAAGCACAAAAGGGTGCGAGACGGGCAAATCCAAAGTCCCTAAGCACAAAAGGGTGCGAGACGGGCAAATCAAAAGTCCTTAAGCACAAGAGGTGCGAGACGGGCAAATCTAAAGTCCCTAAGCACAAAAGGGTGCGAGACAGGCAAATAGAAAGTCCCTAAGCACAAAAAGGTGCAAGACGGGCAACTCGAAAGTCCCTAAGCAAAAAATGTACGAGACGGGCAATTCTATAAAGTCCCTAAGCGAAAAATGCGCGAGACGGGCAAATCAAAAGTCCTTAAGCACAAGAGGTGCGAGAAGGGTAAATCTAAAGTCCCTAAGCACAAAAGGGTGCGAGACAGGCAAATCGAAAGTCCCTAAGCACAAAAGGGTGCGAGATGGGCAAATCGAAAGTCCCTAAGCACAAAAAGGTGCGAAATGGGCAAATCTAAAGTCCCTAAGTGAAAAATGCGTGAGACGGGCAATTCTATAAAGTCCCTAAGCGAAAAATGCGCGAGACGGGCAAATCAAAAGTCCCTAAGCACAGGAGGTGTGAGACGGGCAAGTCTAAAGTCCTTAAGCACAAAAAGGTGCAAGACGGGCAAATCGAAAGTCCCTAAGGGCAAATAGAAAGTCCCTAAGCACAAAAGGGTGCGAGACAGGCAAATCGAAAGTCCCTAAGCACAAAAGGGTGCAAGACAAGCAAATCTAAAGCCCTTAAGAGAAAAATGCGCGAGACGAACAATTCTATAAAGTCCTTAAGTGAAAAATGAGCGAGACGGACAATTCTAAAAAGTCCCTAAGCGAAAAATGAGCGAGATGGGCAATTCTAAAAAGTCTCTAAGCGAAAAATGCTTGAGATGGGCAAATTGTGAAATCCTCAAGCAATAAAGTGTACAGATAAATACGATACCCAAGTAAAAGTTCTTCTTCAGATGTAAATGCTTCATAAGAAGAACTAGGGAGCACACAGTATGCAGGCTGTGAGGTATGTTACGAGTCTTATAAATTCTATAAAGTCCCTTAGCAAAAAATGCACGAGATGGGCAACACATGGGCTTGAAGCGAAAAATGCGCGAGGTAAGCCACGAACAAAGTAAAGGACTTGAAGCGAAAAGTGCGCGAGAAAAGTCTGATTATTATGTAAGATTAGTATAAGGTAAATGTGTAGTTACCTCTATAGATGAGTTTAAAAATATGTTGATTAGTTTGTAAAAGACTAAGCTCTTTAAAAAAAACTGGGGAGCACTCTAGATTAACTTCTGCATCAAAAGGAGTATCAATACTAACAGGCACCCAGACATGTGCGTCCTGAGGTGCTATAATGTCAAGAGTTTGATCTTTAGGAAAGTTAGTCTCTGGATTATCTAAATCATCATCGCCCAAGCCTGTGAGAACCTCGACCATCTCGGGTCGACTAAAAGGCTCCTAAGGGCTAGTAAGATCAGATAGATCTTTATAAGTGCCTATCCTCAGAAAAGGTTCCAAATCCTCAGCATCTGGATCAAGCTTCAACCAATCAGGAGCATGCCAAGTACAAATCGCATATGATGAAACCAGTTAAGAACATATGCATCCTCTTGTGGCACTTCTTGACGATGCGCCCTCATGGCCTAAACCCAGATTTAGTTCTCTTCCTCTTAGCTAATAGAAGGCTTTGGAGGCTTTGCAATTTGTAATTTCTCCTTATAGCTCTTGGTTTCGGTCAGCTAAGACCTTGAATTCGAAAAGAAGGGTGGCATATTCCACTTGAGAAGCATTTAGCTTAGAGGAAAACGTATCCCAATAGTGTTCTGAAAAGGTACTTGACAAAAGAAATAACAACACGGCGTCGTTCCTGTTACAAATAATGATGAAGTCCACTAGTTGAGCCCTCAAATGAAGATGAAAAGACTCCTGTAATAATCATAGAAAGAGGGTAGCAAAAGAATTTGAAAAAGCCTATTTTTTATATACTCTTTCACAGGGAAAACCCTGCGAAAGAGTGGGGAGCAATTGATTAAGGTCAAACCAAAGATTACTAGGCTTTTCTATAAATCAAGCTGAAAACCATTGGGCCAAATGATAATCTAAGCCCAAGAGGAAAGAAGACTCAGAAGGCCCATAAAAGATCCACTAGATTATTATTTAAGCTGTGGATCTTAATCGTAATTATGAGTCATATTACTCCTATAAATAGGTCACAGGTATCATTTTTAACGCTAATCTCTATTTTGCTAATGAAAACCTTGCCTGGATCCTGTTTGACTTAAGCATCGGAGTGCGCGCGCAAGGGAAAACCCCTGCGCCCTCTGACTTTTTCTATTTTGCAGAACCTTTTTGGAGATACGTGGAGAAAAGAGACAGACTCTTACGTCAGCAATCAATCATTGTTGTTTTGTGCAACAACAAAATTGTTACATCTTCTTGCCAAATCAATGTTTTCCCGAAACTCAGATTGATAGCGTGATTATGATATTTTCTTTTTAATATTTTTTTCCAATTTTCAAAAAAAATTTGTTACATCAATACAAGAAATCATTAAACCGACTCAAATAAATCAATCAATCACCATATAATTGAACAAATCCAACATAAATTGAACCAATCTCATACACCGTAAAATATGAACCTTAAACCTCTCGGTTTCAAAATTTTCTCTCTACCATTAAATCAAACTCTCCCGTTGTGATACTTTTCTAATTATTAATTAGGTATAAATTATAGTTTTTTTTTTAATATAGATGAATATTTATAACAAAATTATAAAAACTTGAAAGTAGTGGGTGTCATGAGTATGCATCTATTGTTTATACATAGTAGTATGCAGTCTTTTGGGGCCTCTCTTAATCGTGAACTGAACCTAACCTTGGAATTAAATTAATTAATTGATATATTCTACAATTAATAAGTAAATATATACGTTTTCTCACATTGTTGACCAATGAAAGAAATTTGTAGACTGTAGGAACATACAAATTAACTCTACCAAACTTTGTTAAGATTAATTAGAAAATAACAAAAATAGTATAAAATAATAAATAATATAGAATTTATTAAAAAAAAAAAACTTACCAAGATATTGAACTAGAGCCCAATTTGAGTGCCCTCGATTTATATTCAGCATCTCTTGATTTCAAATGTGTACTTTTTTTAACAAAAAATTAATGTTCTAAATTTGTGTCTGTTATATATATAATTTCTCGATAATTATCAATAGTGCTAAGCTAGTAAATAGGAAGATTTAGGTCAGTCATAAAACTCCTAACAGAGTCTTGTTAAATGACTAAATGCTTATTAACTAATTATAGATATAGTATATCTATAAAACAAGACTTGGGAAATGTAGCTAGCAAATGCAATTCGATTCTTCAGCTCCACCATATATAATGTTTTCTCAATAAAGAGAATAACTTATATTAGGATGATCCTAAAAAATAGGTGTTTTAAGCACTAAGGAAATAATAATACCTCATATGTTTTTAAAGATATGTAATAATTATTTTACAGTTATTCTCACTAAATCAACTCTGACTAAATTAATTTACTAAGAGTCAACTCTTATTAAATATATTTACTTACCTATTTAACTTAAATTAATGAAAAATAAAAAAATGGCATAATTAACAAATAGTTCTTAACATCTAAAAAAAAGATTAATTTAAAAAATAACAAAAAAATTAATTTGTATAATACAAAAAGAAATTGTGTTTGATATAATACTTTTGAAAATATTATCATATTTTTGTTTTGTTCATCATTATCGATCCCAAAAAATTGATGTTTATAGCATAATCTTTTTTTCGAAGTATCAAACACAAAATTTTTAATTCATCAAATAAATTTTTTTGTTACTTTTTAAATTATCTTTTTGTTAGACAATAGCTCTTTGTTAATTCTGTGAGTTTTTAATTTTTTTTAGTTAATCTGAGTTAAATAGGTGAGTAAATTAATTTAATGAGTATTGACTCTTAGGTAAATTAATTTTTTAAGAATTGATTTGGTGTGAATGAGTGTAAGATAGTTATTAAATGTTTTTTAAAAAATATGAGTTGTCATTATTTATTGGTGCTTAAAACTCCCACATTTTAGATTATCTTAATATAGGTTATTCTCCTTAATAAATATTTCCATGTTGAGATAGTTTTACCGTTTATCACTTTCAGCCCAAATAAAATTAGTCTTAAGTAGTAAAATAGACGAGAATACCTGTGATTACACTAAAAAAATAAAGTATAATTATTTCATACACCACCGGCGGAGTTTTTTTACTCTATAAACAGAGTTAGATCATAACACATGTCTTATTTTATTTATTTTTATTTTTTTAATATTTTTATAGGATATATGTTATGAACTTAACATTGCTTACGAAGTAAAAAAAACTCTACCAATCCAAAAATAAATATCTCAACCCCTTATTCTAAAATATTTTATGCTAACACTTGTATATGCGCGCGTGTGTGTCTATATATATATATATATATATATATATATATATATATATATATATTTTTTGAGCAGCCAAGCCAAAAGTAGAGTGAATGCATGCATATGTTATATACGTGGTACTCATGGAGTCGTCTATTATTTTTTTCAAAGTGGCATTGCCCGAAACTCTTTTAACTTTGTGCCTAGCGAAGTTGGCAACGGAGGTTCCACGCCAGCTGCTCAACAAGTTGTAATAAACTGAACGGGCGATGAGACTGAGAAAGCCAGTTCAGTCAAATACAATCATATTTATATATTGATAAATGCCAATGATTTCGCCTTTCTTGAACTTTTCATTACGCGTGACTAATTAAAACTGTATAATTATAGATTTTAGCAAATGCCTTTTTGGGTGGTTTAGTTAGATATTGATAGGGTTGGCAACGGCATTATATAAAAATATATACATTCTACCATCTAAATGTTAGGAGAAAATCAAAAAAAATTTTAAAAAATCATTCAAAAAGATATAACAACGCAAAAGCCGAAAAATGCTTTACTTTAGATAAAATGAATAGAAAAAAAGATATTTATATTGATGATTTAAAATGAATTTATATATTAATTCATGCAATCTAGCTAGTATTAAAGTAAACGTTTTGACTACCCAAACGCGCTATCTTCCCCAACAAAGTATGCAACCGACTGCTCAGAAAAGTATCAAATGAAACCTCTATGATCTTGCAACAAAAGGAATCCAAATTATAAAACTGTATAATTTTAGACTTTAGCAAATGCCTTTTTGGGTGGTTTAATTAGATATTAATAGGGTTGGCAACGGCATTACATAAAAATATAAACATTCTATTAAATATTAGGAGAAGATCAAAAAATTTTTTTAGAAAATCATTCAAAAAAATGTAACAATGCAAAAGTGAAAAAATACATTACTTTAAATAAGAATGAATGGAAAAAGAGATATTCATATTGATGATTTAATGTAAATTTATATAAGATTTATATATGATGCACTGACAGTGTATAGTTTCTATACACTGTCAATGCACCAGAGGTTGACACCTCATCAATAGACCCTTATATGTAAATATAAATAAATTTTTTTAATTTAAATAAACTATACACTGTCAGTACATCATATACAAACTCATTTATATATTAATTCACGTATTTTAGGCAGTATTAAAATAAAGGTTCTGAGTTCTGACTACCTAAACGCGCTATCTTCCCTAACAAAGTATGCAAACGACTGCTCAGAAAAGTATCATATGAAACCTCTGTGATCTTGCTACAAAAGGAATCCAAATTATAAAAAACAAAAGAAGAAGAAGGAAGGAAAAAGTAAAACGAAAAATCCATCAACCCCATCAATAAAAAGTAGAAGCGTAGGGTGGTGGTGGAGCAATGCAAGGCTGTTCACTCGGTGTGGGAGTCTATGGGGATAACAAAAAAACACACATATCCCTATCAGATCAGATATCATGCATGGGATATGACTATGATTAAGTTTTTCTTTCTCTTTCATGTATATCTCTTTGTATGTTGCATTTGGAGGCTTGTTTTCAGCTTTGTTTATATTAAATTGTCTGCAAGGAAAGCTGGAAACGATGATTCAACTCCTCTCGAAATGATTTTAATATGCTTAAGCTTAGAAACGCCAAAACCCATAGCTCTCAATCTTTTCATGAAAAGGAGAGACTTTCATGGAATTCAAGGTCGGCCTCAATGGCCATGCACATGCTTGCCTCTCTCTCCGTCCCCATGAATATATTTACTCATCAGCACCACCAGTTGCATGGTGGGGGCAAGCTAGCTAGCCTCCTCATTGCGAGTCCCGACTCGTTTTTTTTTTTCCTTGTAATCACGAAGCTGTACTCTGACAGGCCTATTCCAGGAAAGTACAAGTACAAACAAAAGCGTTCAACCTCTAATCACCATCATAATCAGCATAAAAAGCAAAAAAGAAGCTCCCAGGAAGCACGCGTGTCAAACACACAAGCATTCACCGAAAGCAAACAATGCTTATCGGACTTACGCGTATTGAATGAAACATTTAATTTTGTAATTCGAATATCATAACAAAAGTCTGTATTCATGCTCTGAACCTCTAGATTACCCATTTATCCGAGTACTTTACAATCTTTACCTGCATGAAGAATATTCTCTCTTCATGCTCGAGGTGTTTGATGAATACATATAATCTGTACTACCTATTCTATACCATTTTCTTTTAAACAAATCCGGAGGCCATTTTTAGTTGTTTCAGAGAATTGAATCATCAAAGTTCAAAGCTAATTGTGAAGCTAACCATCGTTCTAGCTTAAGGGTATGCATATAATCAGATAAACCCGAGTTATAACAAATTGTTTTGCCTTCTTACATTTGATAATCCAAGCTTAATCGAGCATGCAAATCGTAAGCTTAGAAAGAAATAGTTAAAGAAGTATGTGTATAATTTCTACGTTGTACTATAGTGGACCGGTGGAGTGATGGAGCAGATTTTTTGGGAGGAGGGAAGGTTGGGAAGGGGTATGAAAAGTAGTAAACAAATTGCAGAAAGGGACAGACAGGAAGCGGGGTCGACAGAAGGCGCAAGGGTGGCGAGGAAGGTCGTTGGCAGAATGGGTTTCGAGGGTCGAAACAGCCTTCCAAGTCGCAATCCCAAGGCTATAGAGGTGCAGGTGTGGGGGCTCTCGCCCGAGATTGTGACAGTTTGAGGCCCCTGTTCAGCAACTTGGCTTGTATACTCCACGTGGGAGCATCGTCTACATCCTAGTCAGCTGCCTCTCTCTGCCACTGGGCTTCCAATTGCTCAGATTTTTGTTAAGTTTTTATGCTTTCAGGAAGAAAACCCTCAAAAGTGGGCCCATAGAATCAGATAGGGATGTTGTGTCATTGTCCTTGCTCCCTAATTCTCCCTCTGATCTCTCTACATTCACCCTAATTTAGCTAAATTTACCTTAAGTAATACAACATAAAAAAAAAAAGGACTCATAATTCATGCCAATGAAATCCCGATTTACTGACACCGAAAAAGAAATTTTGAATTCTCAACTTTAAATCTAATGTGTGAATTTAATTTAGTTAATTTGATAGTTTAATTAGTTCTAATTATTTATTAATTTATTTTGAGTAAAATAATTTTTATAATTACCGACTTAAATAATGTAATATACAGATTATAATTATAACTTCTAATAAAAAAAATTTTCTAGTTCAACAATCAAAACTTACCATATTGATTGTTACTTGTTTTTTACAAGGGATTAGATTACTGTCTTTTTCTTTATATCCTCTTATAAAAAAAAACCCCAATTCTTGCTTTTTTTTTAGCCGTAATTTTCTTAAATGTATTTCTTGAACTATAACAACATTACATTAATCATACCAATCATTTTTTGCACAAAGTTGCCATGATGCATATCATGATCAAACAGTTGTGCAAAATTCACTTACCATTAAGTTAGTGGAACATATACAATAATTGATACTCAATAATATATATGGAATCCCAAGCTTACTATGAAATCAACATGGACATTTGATGTTGGACATCAATAAAAATCATTGAAATTCTATTCTTTCATTAGTAACCCAAGTCTTCTCTTCTCCATATTTCCTTATTCTATACCCAGCTACTTCTTATAATAATTTCATAAAAAAAGAAGAAGCAAAAACAAAATAGTACTCCTAGTTATTATTATCATTACACAGGTATATTCATTCACATCTTTCCGAAAAATAAAAACTTTTTGAAGGAAAGAATAAATAATTAATTCCCAGAAAAATGCTAATCCTTCAACTATTTTTTAAGCAAGTAAAATATAAAGATCTTTTAAAATATTCCATAAAAAACAAACACTAGCCTTTGGCTTATTTTTTTTGTGCAAATCACAAGTATCATCATCCATTTTAACAGTTTTAATTGTGACGAAGTCTCGAACAATACTAGCTTTTGGCTTATTATGTGAAAGTGCCCTTTCAAACCGCATTAATTCTTGAATGTTACCGTATGGCTTTCACACCAGCTCCCTTATTTAAGCACCAGCCAACCCCCTCCTCTCCCTCCAAACCAAGAGCAAACCAGTTGTCTCTCAACAAACAACAAACAAAATCATCTGCTTTCTTCTCTCTGTCAACTCTATTTTGTGTTAGCCAATATTCAGAAACAAACTTACTCTTTCGCATCCTTTAGCCAAGCTTAAACAACAGCAAACAAAGAATTTCAGGTTTCTTCTCCTGCATTCTCACAATGGAGAACTTGTTCCGCCTTGTTGACCAGGATCAAGATTTCTTTCAACGTAAATGGACTTTGGTCAGTGGTCCGGTCATAGTTGGTGCCGGACCATCGGGGCTAGCCACGGCTGCTTGCCTCAGGGAACAAGGGGTGCCCTTTCTTGTCCTTGAAAGAAGTGAATGTATAGCGTCTTTGTGGCAGAAACACACCTATGACAGGCTAAAGCTTCACCTTCCCAAACAATTCTGCCAACTCCCGAAACTACCTTTCCCTGAGAACTTCCCCGAGTACCCAACAAAGAAACAGTTCATTGAATACCTTGAATCATATGCTAAGCACTTTGATATCAATCCAAAATTCAACGAGTGTGTGCAGTCAGCTAGATATGATGAGACCAGTGGCTTCTGGAGGGTCAAGACCGTTGTTACAAGTGGCTCAAACAAGACTGAGTTTGAGTATATTTGCCGCTGGCTTGTGGTGGCCACAGGTGAAAATGCCGATTGTGTGATGCCTGATATTGAAGGATTGGCTGAGTTTGGTGGTGAAGTTATCCATGCTTGCCAGTACAAGTCTGGTGAAAAATTCCAGGGACAGAAAGTGCTAGTTGTCGGCTGCGGCAACTCTGGTATGGAACTTTCTCTTGATCTATGCAACCACAATGCTTCACCCTCAATGGTGGTTCGCAGCTCGGTAAGTCGTCAGCAAATACCGTCTCAGATAATCTTTAAAGAGAATTTTAACCATGAGATTGAATTCTAATGGGGTTTTTCTTCTGTTTCATTTTAACAGGTTCATGTCTTGCCAACAGAAATTTTTGGGAAATCAACATTTGAATTAGCCGTTTTGATGTTGAAATGGCTGCCTCTTTGGCTTGTTGACAAGCTTATGCTGATTTTGGCCTGGTTGGTGCTCGGAAACGTTGAGAAATATGGACTGAAAAGGCCGTCAATGGGTCCATTGGAACTCAAGAACACTAAAGGAAAAACCCCTGTATTGGACATTGGTGCATTGGAGAAAATCAGATCAGGCGACATTAATGTTGTTCCTGGAATCAAGCGTTTCTCACGTGGACAAGTTGAGCTTGTCAATGGTGAAAAACTTGATATAGACTCGGTTGTGCTGGCTACCGGATACCGCAGCAATGTTCCTTCATGGCTTCAGGTGAGAAAATGTTCCAAACTACTCTGTTCAGCTTTCGAACTTTTTTCATGTGAAAAAACAATGATAGAGCTCTCTTTCACTGAAAAATGTCAGACTATGATTTGTCCTATTCTCTTAAACCACAAATATTTTTCATTTTTTAAAGGGAAAAACTGTTTTGGTTCTAAGAAATGATTTTACTCTGAATTTCTATCAGAGGTTTGGACAAATGAACTAATCTTGTTTTGGTTCCACGATGAACAGGAAGGTGAATTCTTCTCCAAGAATGGATTCCCCAAGGCTCCCTTCCCGCATGGCTGGAAAGGCAATGCTGGACTGTATGCAGTTGGGTTCACAAGGAGAGGGCTTTCCGGTGCTTCCTCAGACGCCATGAGGATTGCACAAGACATTGGCAAGGTCTGGAAAGAGGAAACTAAGCAGCAGAAAAAGAGAACCACAGCTTGCCATAGACGATGCATTTCTCAGTTCTAAGAAAAGAGTATTTCAGCAGCAGCTAGGACATTTTCTTTGTTCTTTCGTTTATTTTTATGGTGTAAAGAATAAAAATACTGCACAATACAAAAAGAGAAAAGAAACAAAACAGGTAGCACAGGCTAACATAGCCCTCTCCCAAGGCCCAAGTTTTGATTTCTTTGGGCATTTTGCAGACTGAGGATGACGAGGCTTTCCTTTCTTCGTTCTTTTTTTTTTTTGGTAGGATTCTTTTCTTCTTTTCTTTTCATACCGTGTTTGTAGTTTGTAGTTTGTACCATAAATCAGTAATCAAGTTCAATGACACGGTTTCCATTGTGTCTTCCATCATTGCTCTGTCTCTTTTTGTTGATTGGTTTCAGGAATTTGTTCATAGTACAATCCATTTCACAAGAGGTTCAAATCCACAAATATGTATGACTTTGCATGGCAAAAGCAGCCTCAATCTCAATGAGGAAAAGGTGACAGTGATGCATGAATCACTGAATCTGCTTACTCTGAACAGTCTACAGAAGAACCCATTTTTATGAATGATTCTTTCTTCCCACTGGAGTCCTGGAACATAAGCTTCACAAGTTAATTGATCAAAACAATACACATGCTTGGGAATAACCATCAAACTCTATAATCAAAGGCGAAGGCCCACCTGATTCAATGTTTCAGACTGGCAAGTTGCCCATAAACGTCTATCATAAGATGGGTAGGACCCATGATGATGAGGGACGATGGAACTTGGCTCCCACCACTTACCATTTTCTCTCTCTTTGAGGATTGCCAAACTCTGAGATGGGCTACACATCAGTATTCCCTTAAATATTATTATCTTTCTCATTGACCAACTTACTGAAATAATCTATGGCTTAATGGTCTGATGCATTGCACATGGATAGAGCATGTCAAAGCTCTCATCTCATGGCAGAATTATAGTTATATCTTTTCTGTAAAGCATAGACTTGAGAAATGAGAACTAATTCATGAGTTCTTGTTCAATATTGAGCTGTTCTAATGTATTTACTTACAGAAAACTTCAGAAGAAAAATCATAAGGATACTCTTATATAGTTATATGCTACGCATCATGGAGTTACGGTTTGGAACTTAACAGTACAAAAAAAAAAGATTAACCGGTGGCGTCGCCCGGACTCGAACCGGAGACCTTCAGTGTGTTAGACTGACGTGATAACCAACTACACCACGACACCATGCTTGGCATTAATCGTAAATTTTTTTAAATCATGCTATATAAGAGATGTTTTTATCCCAATTACCAAAAGCATACTGTTTTCTTATAAATGTCTAGACAGTCGCCACCTTCTTTAGGCATGTAGCCATTCTAAAGTAGATAATAGAACATAACAGCCAATTCTTTTTCTAAAGCTTATGATAGATACTGAACTTATCAAATTCCTTGCATGATTCCATCCACAGAATCGCCCCCATTTTGGAAGTCAAACACATGAGCATGGCTTTCACTGAAACAAAAGTCCAACTTCTCTAGCTCTGGCTCTGCCCTTAACTATCCTTCCAGCACCACTTTCGGGAATAAAACTTGGAAGAGTCGGAATTCCAATAATTTTTCATTTCATTTCATTGCTAACTCAAGTTGCTAGGTTGAGGTGAGGATTGCAATGGCCAAAGATTCAAGTCGTAGACGTCTTCCCTTTCACATTGTTTTCAATTGGAGTTTCCTTGGTTGGTGGCTTGGTGTAATAAAAGAAATGCAATTGCCTTGACGCTGACTTGAGCTTTTGGAAAATTCTTTGAAAGCTTCGGATGAATGGAGTACTGACAGCAAACAATGGTTTAGAATTGAGCTAAATTGACTGGACTTACTGCAGCCAATGGCTTCATGCTTAGCAGCTGAAAGTATAGTGCCAAAAGAAAGCTCACCTGTATTGAAAGAAGGAACTCGAGAAAGCAATAGGTCCAAGAAATATAGCCCACTAGAATAATGTCCATTGGCTCCATTAAGCGTAAGCCATGGGGCCTTTCTGTTCACATTCCCAAGCATAGAACAAAGAGACAACAGCCCGCATTGGCATTCAAAGACACTGATTCCGAATTTACAACAGGGTGCTTTGAATTCAATGACCCATCTGTTCCCCTCATTACCATGCTCTTCACAGCAGGAACTGATCAGTTCTCTCCCAAACCCTGACTGCATTTAACAGCTAAAAACATATGTCATTTTCCCTGGTTTATCTTCATGTTTCCAGACCCATATAATTCGGACAATTCTGATAACCATAGTAATGCATGTTTCTAGTCCCTTGTAATTTGGACATCACTGCTAACAATAGTGAAATTACACGTGGATTGGCTACCTTTCTTCCTTGCCAAAGTCCCTCTACGAGGTACCCCATCCATCTTCATCTTGTGCAAAACCATAACCTTCAAGTCAGAGTTTGCTTCTTCACATGGTTGTGTCGACTAGAGACGCCGGCGGGTGGACCTAAACGAAGCAATAAACATTGATCAGAACATGCAATTTATATGGGAAAAGAGAGTTTGTAATATCTACTATATGATTCAATCCCTTTACAGCCAAACCTGTTTCCTGAATAATTGAACCTTGAAATTCTGGACTCTAGAGAGAATGGAGAGAATACAAACAATTGCAGTAGAGTGCAAGTGTTGGATTGGATGACTAAATGAATTGGCATTGGCATTGAATTCATCTGTTCTTAGAGGTAAAAACCTATTGCCAAATGGGCTAAGCCTTCTGAATTGTCATGTAATCTAAGCAGGTAACTCTTTCAAGTACTTCTCAATTGGATGAGGCCATAATGCTACTCCGATGATGACAAGGGCGGCCAGCTCAGTTGAGTTGAAAGATCAGAAACTGATACTCCAAGAGAGTAAATGATTGGCTTAGAAAGAACACAAGAAGAATTTGGTTTTACGACTGTTTTGGATTGACAAACTTGGGAACAACCCGACCAAGTCACAACCTGTCTAGATTGATATGCATGGCGAATTGTCAATTGTCATAGCCCACCTGCTTTATCCTATCCAGGGACTGAGATAGGACACAGGACAAGCAAATGCTTACTTCCATCACGATTAGGGCAAACCTATACTGTTGGAGTACAATGCTAGTGCAACATAGACTTTTTGCAGGCAACCCTGGCTAAATATGTCCAAGAAGAAACTGACTTGACAAGCTTATCAGAGTCAGGACGTGATAATTGATAATATCTTGAGTTTCTAGTTAGACTCATCAAGCAGGAGAAATCTCAAAGTTTCAGATAAAACAGAAGTGTAGATATGTATGTACTGTACTGGGGCCCAATATAAAATATATAAGAATACTAGTTGAAAATACAGGATAAAAAATTCAAATCTTACAATATATTATAACTTTTTTAATCACTCGATCAAGCGATTTTTGACAATAATAATTTTTTTATTGTATAAGATTTAAGTTGTTGTTGCTATTATTAGTAGCAGTTGAAATATGAAATTCCTAAACATGTGGAAGGCAAAAGGATGGTTCTTGCTACGTTAAGCTTAGCTAGAAGTAACGGAACATAAGTGTAAGGCCCAATTCCCAAAAAACGATCCATTAGGTCAGGAATGCAGGGCTGAATATATGGATCCATGACCAATCCATTGCGCTTTGCTTGATTATCTTAGTTTATGAGCCCGCTCTATGATTTGAAAAGCCCAACTTTTATATGCCCATTCCCAGCTTAAACAACCGAATGAGAATCATTCTAAAACTATTAACCAAGCCGCAAATAGTAACACAATTTTAAATCTTTAATAGTTCCCCAATAAATGAGTCCAGATTGAGAGCTCAACTTTTTCGTGATTAGGAGTTAAAACAACTTAGTAATGGATTTGAATTTAAATTGATTTAAAATTTTAAAATTAAATTTAAATTTGAGTAAATTTAATTTTAGAATTAAACTTAATTCGATAGTTTTTATTTATCATTTTTAAGCATATATTATCTGAATAAAGTGACAAACTAATAACTAACTATTAAAAATATTTATTAAACAAGATCAATTAGACTTGAAAGTGATTTGAGATGGATATTAAAATATTATTCAAATTTTATTTATTCATAGTGGTTTGAATACAGAGCAAAAATAAAAATTAAATTTAAATAATTATTAAATACAATTTGAATGGGTCAAAAAAATTTAATTCTTTTATATGAAGAAAAAAAATTAATTATAGCCATGTACCAAAAAAATAATTATAGCCCAACTCCACTTTAAGGTCCAAGTCAGTTGCATTTTGAGCAAACTCAATTATATGTCAATCGATCATATGTCAATATATATATGTCAATCGATTAAGGAATTCAAACCTACCCTTTTCAAGCTTCCTTTTTGGGTCAATTTTATTTGCGAGCAAACAACCAAAACCCAGTCCAGTTGTATTAAAAAAAAAAAGCAGTAAAAGGAAAAAAATAGTTTTAAAAAATCCAAAAATTGCTGTTAAACAGGTGGGAGGTGGCCATTCTCAAGACAAAGAAACCAGAAGAAAAACGATGGCAGTTACATCCCATCTGGCAAAACTGAGCTCTGTTCCTCTAAACCGTCCTGGGTCTTTCTCTTCTTCTCTCTCTCAGCTTCCGTGCAACAAATTTCTTCATATTCAAAGCAGGAAAGCTTCAACATCAACCAGCTGGAGCTTGGGCATCAATGTCTCAAGGAAGCAAAGCAAACCCATGTCAGTCCGAGGCATGGCTTCCTCATTTGGGTCCAGGCTTGAGGAGAGTGTTAAAAAGACCGTGACTGACAACCCAGTTGTTGTTTACTCCAAGACTTGGTGCTCGTGGGTTCAAATCTCATCATTCTCCAAATTTTCATCTTTCTGAAATATTGGAGTACAAATTATTTTTGGTGATTTGTTGTGTGAATTGAGTTTTTATTTTTGGGAGAGATTTGAGTTGCGCTTTTTTTTCTTTGTTTTGCAGGTATTCTTCCGAGGTGAAATCATTATTCAAGAAACTTGGCGTGGAGCCTTTGGTTATTGAATTGGATGAATTGGGTTAGTTTTCTCAAATTTTTGCTCTTTTTATTGTATGCTTATAATATATATTTTTTGTTCTGGGTTTCTTGCTTAGATTTTTTTGTGGGTTTCCGTTTCTTGCTTAGTTTGATTACTCATTAGCGCAAATCTTAAAATTGGAGACTCTATTTTCCATTTTATTATTTTAGTTCTCATTGGCTTTTTTTTTTTAATTCCTTTCTTTTGCTGCTTTTTTTTTTCTTTAGATCAATTGATAATGATAAAAAGTGATTTTTGAGATCTTGCTGAATTTGGGTTTTTCATATCGTATGGATGAAATGCATCTGTCTTGTAAATGCTGTTTAGTGAAAATGGCTGAACGTTTGAATTGTTGGGGACCTTGTGAATGTGCCCTCTTCCTTCTGCCAATGAACTATTACTACTAGCAGAGACTCCATTTTGCTTATTGGCCTTGTACAAGTTGATGGATTCATACCTCAGCCGAGATTTTAAATGCAATGAGGACTGAATCATGTAGATTTAGAAAATATCAAATATGAATATGAATCTGCTCAAATATAGAAACAAATAATGAAAAATGGAGATTTGAGGGACGCTAAGTTCGTTTTTTAGATGAGGTTAAAATGAAATTTGAGGGTGACTTGTAGATCTTCAGCACACTTCTGAAAACCCTTTTAAAAAATGGAAGCTTTTGGCTTTTTGTGCCAACCTTGAAATTTTAGCCAATAAGATAACTAATCAGTGTAATACTTGTTTAAATCCAAGTATTTTGAGAACATAATAGTAAGATCTGGACCATACCACATAAGTCACTATAGATCACTTATCACTATATGATACTTTCCCCTTTGAAAAATTGGTATGATAAAGCTGGAAATTTAGTTCATAAAACATTTTTCTTCTTCAAAAGAGTTAGCTTCTGGGTTGTAATTTATGTTAACTTACTCCTAATTCAGCAGAAGCTGAGTATGAAATTTCATATATCAAATTGGTCTCTGCAGTCAGTTACTTTTCATCTTAATAGCAATCTTGCATGTATTAAAGTGTTTTATCTTTTTTAGGTCCCCAAGGGCCGCAAGTACAAAAGGTGCTGGAACGGCTCACTGGGCAACATACTGTCCCTAATGTTTTCATTGGTAAGTAGTGCTTTTCTAGTATTAGCATTTACCTAACAGATTTAGAAATGCATGACCATAAAACAGTCTGTATGGCTTATTCCTTTTGTATTATAAAATCGTAATCAGTCCATTTTTTATCTTATATTTTATCGTCTTCGTAAGGATGAATTATAACTCTGTGTTGTCAGATTGGTGTTTACAGACAGAATGGAAACTGATCCTAGTCTAATTAGAAAATCAGTATGAGCAGCATGTACCTAAGTGGTTTGGAGATGCAATCCTTGCTGATCTCTAGTACAAATGCTACAATATTTGGACTAAAAGTGTATAATTCATGTCATGTCCATCTTCTTTTCGTTTTCTTTCCTTTTCCTTTCTTCTTTCTTCTTATTCTCCCCTAAAAATAAATAATAAAAACTGCTTTTAATCTATAACTCTCCTTGTGAGGACATGCGGCCTTTAGTTTCCAATGTTGACTTGGCAATTTCATGTTGAGAAGCAAAATATCACCATTGCTGCTATAGTTTGTTTGTTGTGGCAGTTTAAACATTTCTATGAAATATGGCAAAATTTAGAAACTTGGCACTTGGCTTATGTGTTAATGTCTTATTTTTTACGTTTTGCACACAGATATACTGAACACACTATAAAGTGAGATTTGTGGCCTAGATTCATTTTTTCTTTTCTTTCTTTTTAAGCTGTACTTCTGGCTAAAAGAATCACTTATGAAGACAGCAGCCTATTTGCGGTCCTGATTCTCAAATGAAATTGCAGTTACCAAAAGATTTATTTTTGCTTGTTGCTTGCTTAATGATATCTCCCAACTACAAACTAAGGAACTTTATTCAGAGTTATATAGTGGAACAATATTTATCAATTCTAATTTGACAGGAAGTGCAATTTCTTTTATGCTATTTTTCCCTTTTTTCTTTTCTCTCTATTAATTATTCTGGGTTATATAATGATAACTGATGTTCTAATTTCTATCTGCTTCACACAGGGGGCAAACACATTGGTGGTTGTTCAGGTATTCATGAATTTCGCTCTCTTGAATGATACATTCATTAAGATGAAACCACCTAACAGCATCTTTTACAAACCTGGAATCTGTCTAACTGCTAAAATGAATCTGCATAACTACATTCTCAAATAAATATTACTTTGAGACATTTCCTGAATAATGTTATACACCCTTCTACAGTTCTGGATTTTATGGTTCTTTCCTTCCTTCCCACCAGGAAAAAAAAAACTATTATTTTTCTAATATATCATTCCTTAAGTTTTGACAGCTAGTAATTCCCTAATCATTCGCTCTTAACTTTGAATGTATGATATGATTTTGAAATGAACCCAGAGCTATTTTAGTGTTCCTTTTCCCTTTTTTTATTTTTTATTTTCTGTTTGAGTGACTTTGGTTTCCTTAAAGTAAGAGACACTTTCTTGTAGATTTCAGTTGTTATTGTTGCTTCATATTCTGATGCAGACACTGTCAAACTATACCATAAAGGAGAACTGGAACCTTTGCTGTCAGAAGCTAATGCTAAAAGTAAGGAAAACTAGCTCATTTGGCATGTGACTCTGCAGATACGAGGCAAACTTTGGATCCTATTACAAGGCATGCCTCTTTCCTGCCTCTATAAACAGAAAATTTTTTGTTCTATTACATTTGTTTACTTCAGAATACCAGAAGTTATTTCTTTATATTATACTTCAGAATAGTATATTAAAATCATGAAATGGTTGCATGTATCTCATGTGTTAATAATGCGTAGAAGTACTTGTTGGTGTTTTCAAAGTTAATTTTAGAAAGTTTATGCTAAAAGATTACAGTAATTAATTTCTTCCTTATTTCCTTCCTCCTTAATGAAAATGCTATCAGAAAAGAATCGATGAGATACTTAGACGGGGGATATGGAGGTGAGAGTGTCTTTAACACGCAGTGGTACATAATCAATGCATTGTAGAATAGATACTAAATGGAATTTTAGAAGCCAGGAAAATGTTTACCGTCTGTGAAGTGTGATTTTAATGTGCCATTTTTGGTGTTAGACAGTTAGTCCTTCTCTAGGATGTTACCCTGGAAAACTTAGTGCTAGTTTTTCATGCAAGTCTTTAAGTGAAAATTCCACATATTCTACCATTTTATCACTAATTGTAACAGAGTAAGAGAAAAATGGAAAGCTAGAATGTAGAGATGCATGGAAGAGCAACTTAAGAAAAAGTTGATGAGTAGCAACTAGCAAATGACGTAAAAACCGATAAGCCTAATTTTGCACACATTCTCGACCACAATTAGCCAGGGATTTGCCTCTTTGGAAGGAAGAACTGGTATTCAGTAGCAGTTACAAGAATCGAGTTTGCTAATTTAAAAGCAAGTACTGAACCACTGATAAAAAGAAAATGGCAAATTCATTACATAAGTACTGATACAAATGAAAATGTCAGGATAACAAGACGAGATCCATGAAATATGGAAAGCGTAACATTAAAGAGGATCTGCAATTCTGTCTGACAAGAGCAGCTGATTTTCCGTTCATATGACCTTAGTTCTCACAAAATATTATCGAAACTCCAGTTCCAGTAAGCAAACTTGAAGAAACAGTTCATTTGTGCCTATAAATTGATATAAACACTTCATTTTTATCTTCCATTTTTTTCTGTCTTTCCATTTTTTACATCAACTATCCCTTCAATGACTCCAAAAAGAGGCAGCCATCCACCCCATGGCCAGATATACCATCCCAATTTGGCAATTTCCTCAACGCCAAAATATTTCTTCTCTCCAAGAGCTTCTTCGAAGATCTGTAGCAACTCCTTTGCTGCCTTGGCTGCCTTGTGCTCCTCTTCAACGCCAATTAAGAATGACACGAATGAAGCCGCCCGCAATACCTTTCATAAGGTTCCTTAGGAAGCAAAGGATTCTGAGGCCATGTCTCCTCAGCGTACTGAACAATAACTGCGGATTCTGGAATTGGTTTCCCATTACGAACAAGAACTGGGATCTTTTTATGAACTGGATGTACTTCAGGAGCATATCACCCTTGTTAAATAAATCTTCTTATTGAATAAACTTGAGCTCCAGGGCCCATTGATGATTGAACCCTGAAACCATATTGACTAGGCCAAGACCCTAGAACCATTACTTCTTCCATTTTCAGTTGAATTTCTAAACATTTTGCCATGGCAAGTTCACCTATTTATATACTTTATCTTCATTCCGGTGAAAGTTTTAGCTTCAAACTTTTTTCATTAGCAGAAGACGAGATCTTTTCTTTTACATGATGTTCTCTGTTTTTTTGACAAATTATGTTCCATGATATTCCCTATGTATTATCATTCTAATGTTTTATAGGCCTGCCAAGCAGTTGTGAAAGCTTGATGAAGCAAGACTTTTCAAAATTTCTGCTGTTGTGCATGTGCAATTTCGGTAGTCGGTAGAGATTTACGCAAACTGGGCCAGAAACCTAGAAGTGAGATATTGTTAATTTTGTAACTAGGCCCAGCCTTGTTTCGGTCCTGGTACGAACCAAACCCAACGAACTCTCCAAGTTAACTTGCTGTCCAGCCATGGCTTCCGTGGCACGGTTTTGTTACTTTCTTGGACCCTCAAACATTAGATAAAAGTACAGTAGTTTCAGATTTTGTTTCCAAAATCCCATATATTGAAAAAATGCATTTTCTTTTATCAATTTAACATTCCATGCAAAGCCATCGTCAGTCTTTTCTGCAGCCATTGTTTTTCTGCTGCTAATAAACACTCTCCTGATTCTGTGCCCATATTTATGAGTGCCGGAGAGTATTTCCAAAACCCATTGAGACATTTGGATTGACCATTGCAAGGGCTGAAGACTCGGATTCCTAACATTTACTTTGTCATCATTGCTCATTGATGCACACTTGACTATTTACCCTTTCTTCACTTTGAGAAAGTGCCATCAATATCTTAGTACATTAATACTTCAAATAACATTTTGCTGTTTCAATTGCTTTTTTCTGACATGATTTCTTGTTATGACTTTAAGTTTAGTTGTACATACTTCAGAATTCAGATCCTACGTGAACATGCATGATGGACCTTCAAGTAGCATTTAGGGTCATGGTGGCTGCTTTGTTCGTCCATTGCCGAGTAAGTATACTCTGAATCTCTCTACATAGTAATGGGTTTCATTGAATCATATTTGAAGATATGTTAGTCAAACTTTTCAAAGGGCATGGAATTCCCTCAAAGGATGCAATGTGACTGTTTAACAACGTTTTCCAGATGATCACCATTCTTATCGCTGATGATTGAAACATGGGTAGGAAAAGAAGACAACAAATCACAGAAAGAGGATGATTGTACGATACACGTTGTTTCTAGCACAAACAAGCCTAGAGATGGGAAGACAAAATGACGAAAACCAAAATTACAAATGCTACAATGACACTCATTTAACTTCTTCAATCTCATCTAATGCGTAGTTGTTCGTGGATACATTGGCGTAATTAACTTTGTTGAATCGAACCACAACCGGGTAGCGGGTCTTGGGGTCCTGCACAAAACAAACACCAAATTGAAAAATTAGACCGTTTCTTGAAAGATTCATGGACATGCTAAAGAGAGACCGAGAAAGAAACGGAGGTTCACCTGGTCAACCGCAACTACTGATCCATAGCTTTTGTACCAGTATGACTCCCTCCTAAGAATCTTGACCTATGAGGTGAAATGCAATTTAAAGTGTTACTAAACCACAGAGTTGCCTAACATGGTAATGCAAAGTTTCGATCTATCAGCTATTATGGCTGTAGCTAACCTTGGTGCCTCTTTTTGGTCCAATTGGTGGTGGCTTAGGCTTGGGGGCTTCACCTCCTTCCGGTGGTGCAGCGGTGGTAGCTGGAGCTGGTGCGGGTGCTGCAGCCTCCTCAGCTGCCCTCACAACAAGCCTTGAACTGCTGCTGCTGTTGTTGTTGTTGTTCTTGGAAGGGAAAAACGCCGTGCTGCTCTTGGAAGCTGAACTTGCATTGCCTTTGACATTGGGTGCTAGCAAGAACCCTGAAGCAGCAGAGGCCATGCTGCAGCTGGTCATGTCTTCAGTCTCTGTGAACAGATGGAGAGGTGGAAGTGTGGCAGATTATTAGGTTAAGGAAAAGAAAAAAGAAAGATTGGGAGGCCTTGAATTAATTGGATATATATTTTTTTTGGCTCAGAGAATTATCTGATCTTGAGTAAGTGAGCTCAATCGTTTCCTCCACGAGGGAACTGCCACGTGTGCACCATATCACATTTGTTTGGATAACGTGATTACAAGTCAACCTTCCTGGACTCCATGATCCCCGACTCAGTAGTCACCTTTTTTTTCCTCTTCTGGTTTAGAAGAAAAAGTAAATTTATTTAATATTATAACTTTCAAAAAATAATTATTATTTTTATGTCCAAACGTGTGACTCCCATCTTGCTTTCAAGAAAAAAAAAATTTAAGTAACAAAAATAATTATCGAAAGAAAATAATTTTCCTTATTTACAAATTTAGAAAAAATTACACATTAAAATAGTGATAACAACTTATAGAGTTTAACCAAGTCTTATTGAAACTATTCAATATCATATTTGAGTTTGACTTGATTTAAAATTTTGAAATTTAAAATTCAATTCAAACTTAATTTTTGAAGCTTAAGCTCGATTTAACAAATTACTCTAGTCACTTGAATTCAATTTAATAGGTTTGAATTTAACTCATAGACTTGATTTGTCATTTTTTAACTATTTAATATAATGATAAATTAATAATAAAATATAAAAACATATTTTTTTAAAAAAACTAAATTAGGTTTACGAGTTGCTCAAGTTAATATTAAGATATTTAAATTTAACTCAACTCATTATTTGAATAATTCAAGCTCAACTCAAAAATAAATAAATCAAACTCAAATAATTCATAAATAACTTTTTTTTGTCGAAAAACCCTCCGGTATCCACTTTCGATGACTAATCCGGAGTCGAGAGAAGCAAAGCGTGGTTAGGCAGTCCCCCTCTCAACACTGGCACTTCATACACAAGTCAAGATTCGAACCGTGTTTACAAAAAATAATTCATAAATAACTTCACTTGTTTACACTATTTACAATAAATAAGGTATTTATTATTTTTGGCTTAATAGCCAAATAAGCCCTCAACCTTTAGCCCAAAATGGAATTCAACCCTCAATATTTTATCGCATAAAATTCAGTTCATAAACTTTTATTTCAGTGGAAATAAACCCTCAACTTTTTATAATTATGCAATTAAGTCAAAATCTGTTAAATGAAACTAACTGCCGTTAATTTTGCATACGTGGCAGCTGACGTGGATAGCTTAGTTAGCTGCCACGTGGCATGCCACGTATGCAAAACTAACGGTAGTTAGTTCATTTAACAGATTTGGTCTATTTTCACCGAAATAAAAAGTTTATGGACTGAATTTCATGCAATAAAACGTTGAGGGTTGAATTCCATTTTGGGCTAAAGGTTGAGGGCTTATTTGGCTATTAAGCCATTATTTTTTGATACACATATTCGAAGTCAAACAGATAAAATATCTATTATCTTTTAATATTCAAATTCAATTAATTATCTTTTTTTTATGAAACAATTAATTATCTTTATATTTTGTTTTGATACACATATTCGAAGTCAACTGATAAAATATCTATTATCTTTTAATATTCAAATCCAATTAATTATCTTTATATTTTGTTTTTACCACCTCAATCCTACTCATGCGATAATATAAAAATATTCGTTAACCAACTGAATTATCATTCCCAAGCCAAGGTGTAGAATGCACCCTCCCTCTCACGTGACATTTTGGCTCCTAAACTCAAAAGTCAAAACAAGTCCACAACGGCCATAATTGACCGGCTACCCAACCAAATTTAGGGTTCTTGATTTTCAGTCAATCCCCAAAATCAAATAACAAATGAAAGAACTTAGATCGAAATGAAGAGAAGATATCAGGATATTAATCCTCAAGATCCATCGCCAACTCCAACTCCATCCCCTGCAGCAGCTCTGCCCGATGTTCGGAGCCCCGTACCCCGAACCGATTCTCAATCAAATCGAGGTTTACTCCTTTTTTCTCCCAATTGTTCATTTATTAACGAGGATTGTGTTTAATTGGGACTTCTCTGGCTCTATGCTATACTATCATCGGATTCGAGCTTACCTTGATTAATTCTCTTTTAGCTTTTATTCGTCTGGACAGAAAACATTTCCCCAGAAATAATTTCCTTTTAATAGCCTAATTGAACGGAATTTAATTAGATTACCTAATCGCTTCCTTTTTACTGCTACCTTTTAAGCTAATCGTTTAAAGAATTTTGTTAATATTATGGCTCGATTTTGATGGATTATCATATTCATGGGTTTGCAGCAGATGGCCCTAAAACTTCTGAGTTTGCATTTTTCAAGAAACTCAAGAAAGATGCCGGCCAAAGATTTGGCTCTCATTCAACGCGAAGGGAAAAAACCCAATCAAACAAGTTGAATTCCAGGGAATGTAGCAGAGTAGTAGGTAGGTTGAAGTAAGATATTGTCCTCACTTTATCAGAAATTGACTGATATCGCCTTCATTTTGTTGGGTGCATTCAATTCCCAGTTTCCTTTCTTAACAAGATAATTATGATATTTCCTTCTTTACTGTACAGAGGGGACCAAATTAGTTAGGAACATTCCTAAGTCCTCAGAGGGGAACAACATTACTAGAAATTGCTCTAAGGACTTTAGGTCCCCGTCTTCTGTTGACAGATCACTGTTGTCCATTGAAAATGTTAGTTCTAAGGACTCAAGATCAACGAATGTGTTACCCACCAACTTTGATTCATTCCTTTCACCAGTTGACAGAGCAGCAAATAACTCGGGTATGCAATTTAAAGCGAATTCTTAAGTTTTTCTTTCTATCAGTCCTTTGCTTCATTGATTGCTATCTTTATCTTTTAACCATTGCAATGTAGGCATGCTTCAATAAATATCATTTTGACTAACCATTTGCACCTGGTGATGTCTGAGTTTGGTGGGTTTTCCATTTTAGTTTATTGATTTAACTATTACTCTATAACATGCTCGCGTCGTGTTCATATTGTTTTATGAATCTTCATACTTTTGTAGTATTGTTTTGATACAAAATAAAATAAAATAATATTGTCCTAGTATCACTGCAAAGATGCCAGTGGACCCACTGAATCTCTTTTGTTAAATTTCTTATGTTCAGTCGCCACAGAATCCAAAGTTATGAACTTATTCTTGCAAATAACCAGTGTTCCTACTTTTGTTAACAGAGATCGATTCAAAGAATGCCTTTTCAGCCTTTGAGTCTATAGTCAACATAGAAGATTGGTTAGAGAATAATAGCGACAACAAGAAACCAGGAGGTAGAAATCCTGTTACCAATCTTTTTTGTACTCTATTCAAAAGCAGAGGAGGTAAAGAGCCAAAAATGGATATATGGAAATGCTGCATATGTTTGTGCACTACTGCATCTGTTCTAGCAAACAAAATTGTCCTTTTGCCTTCGTATCTTGGCAAACCACTGAGTTCTTGTTTTCACCCTGGAATTTCAAAATTTATATAGAGATAAATACATCAGACCGTCATATGTTGTTTGATACTAGATTAGTTATAAGCCTTTTTATGAAATAAAATCAGATAATTTCAACTTTCAGGGTCTCAGTCTGATCAAGAGGAATTATTTTCTAGAAAGAGACAGAAACTGCGTCAATGGGCTTATAACTCATTTCCTGGGATAGAGAAACTCTGTTCCACGGGGTTAGACTAGTCACTATTAAAAGTTAATTTCATTTTTTCACAATCCAATCATGCACTGAATAGATGTTCTCTCAGGTATGATCTTATTTCAATGCTCCTTAGTCGACTTTTACCTTCAAGCAATGAGAAAAAAGTATGCTATTTCAACTTTCTGTATGATGTGACTTATTTTCTTAACTTGATAACATAGCAAAAGTATTGAATCTTGCAGCGTTGCAGAAGAGCAGAGTCTGCACCAGTGGAGAGCAATACCAAAACTGAGTTACTTGCTTGCCCTACGTCCGATATTCCTTCCAAGAAACTTTATAGGTTGCCAAAAAGGAACATCATGGAAGTTGAATGCATGCCATACATGGAAAACGGTACGTCATCTTATTTGTCAGACAGATCGAGTGAGAACATGCTCTTTAACATCTGCTCTCCAGCCTATAGAAATCACAGAACCCATCAAAAGAATTTAGAGTTACCTAGCTGTGAACTAAGAGGGAAAAATCAGATCTCCTTCATCGATGGTGAGTTCACTTTTGGCTTTCCATTTGATAGATGTGGATCTTTTCCACCATTTAGTTCTTTCTACGAGCCAGATGATTTGCATGATCTAAATGCATATTTGCCTGGAAGAGAGCCACATTTTCTACTCCTTGAATGGGATTCTGTAAACATGAATGAAAGGAGCTTATCAGCTACTTGTCAGAGTACAAATTGGACCATAGTTCCTGCGGAACAAAGCTCATGGGATGATCAACAAAGTCTAAATAATTGGTCTGAATCATTTGGTACACTTGGGTTGTGTTCATCACCTGTACTTGGAAACTACCCCCAAGATTGTTATACATTAGTGCCCCCCAACAGTACCACATATGACAAAGATGAGCTTGGAAAATCTATTTTAGAATACGAGGAAGACGCAGTTGCAGATTTTAACTATCTTCCTTTGACCTTATCACATTCGTCAAAGTGCCTTAGTCTAATTGCAACAGATTGCAATCATTATGAAATTGCATGTAAAGGTAGTGAGACTAGTGACATCCTCCCATCTCCTGGAAATCACCTTGGCTTCATAAGCAAGGCTTTAGGTGCGGATAACAGAACTCCTGGTTTTGGAACTCAACTTCCATTTGATCTTGGTATAGAATGGAAATGCTTACAATCAAGTAGTTTTAGAAGAGAGCGATGCTTATCTACTTATAATGATCTTCAATTTGCTGAAAAGGGAACCATATATTCAGACTTTCCTAGTGAAGATGACTTTGAGAGTTCCTCAGCTGGTTCAAGTTACAGAAGCCTTATGTCCAGTGAAGATATACTAGACATCCATGACTGGCGATCTTTCTATTTCCAAATATCTCGGGACAAAGATAAGGCATATTCTCTGCTGCTTGATAAATCAAGTTGGGAGGATCGCACAGAAGGAACATATGATAGTGATAGTCAAGTCAGATGCCTTTGATGCCTTTCTTTGCATTACCACATGGTCTTTGCTTTTAGTAAGAGGTCCACTGGCTTGAAGCCTAAACAATGCTGTTATCTTTTGCTCTTCAGCCAACAAGCATTGTTGCTAAATTTCTTAATCCAGTTATAAATGTTTCAAAGTTTTAGGTGGATGGGATTCCTTTATGTATTTTGGTGATCTTACAGTAGTTCATACTGACCATGGAAATCATAGGATATATTGAAGGTGGTGCGCTGTTTTTTAATCCCATATTCAGTATCATCACACTGACCATGAGAATCATGAAGAATTTAACTTCTGAAAATTTTTCTTGCAATTAAAGTTCCCCAGGAGTCAATGACCATGGTTAAAACTGCCTCCTACCACATTTCCATATTCATATCTGTTACAGAAGGTGCAGGTCACAGACAATACAACCATAAGAGAAACTCAGAGTTTTGCAGCTTATTGTGACCCTTTCAGTTGAGTGCCTAGGAGCATGCAGAAGGGAACAATGAGCAAATACTGAAAACTTGATCAGTGACTCTGAGAGTGCATCCCAGGGTTATTAATGACAGTTTCAAGTTATCCTGATAGGTTTGAGGTAAGTATACATGCATCATGTTAAGTAGAATCCTAGGTTTGCCTTTTTTTGGGGATGAATACAGCTTGGGGTTTAGTGAATGGCCAAATGCATTGTTAGATTACTAATGTCATCCACGGCATAAAGATTAGAAGCAAAAAAGGTTTTTTTGTTGCTAGCTTGTATATTCCATTAGTCAGAATGAAGACATGCAATTTGCATTGAAATGCTAAATTGGCAAACTGAGTATTCAATTATTCAGGTTCTGATTTCCGAATGTCCTGAGTCTGAGTCCTGACTCAGGAGCAGCGGCATATCAATGAGAAAGGTACGAACTAAATGCATACCAACAAATCTGCAGAATCCTTATTTTCTTTTTGGTTACAGAATCCTTATTTTCTTGTTACTAACATCTAATGGGCAAGGAGACAGAGCATTAATGAATTTTGACAACTGATCTATTATTATTCCTTTCCTTCTTTTCTTTTCATTTTGGCACAGCAACTGCCAACTGGTATCTGGGATGAATTTTGTTTGAAATTTTCTTGATAATATTACTTAACTATTCCCATTATTTGTTCATTATATATATATATATATATATATATATATATATATATATATATAAAAGAAAAAAGAAAACAGCTGCCTTTATTGATTACACGGACAGATGATTAAGAACCCAAATCTTTCTAGGCCACACTCCCGTCTCCCACGATATCCGTAAAAGGTAATTTGCGCATTCCAGGCTGTCAAATGCCAAGTGCCAACCCTGCCATTGCCATCAAGTCTTTAACTAACAAGTCTCACAATTATAAAATCGTACCTTAACAATTACTATTACATCATCAATGCCCTTAATTACATTATTGTAATTATTTAGTTGGATGCAACCATAATTTAAAAAAAAAGTATATTATTAATAATATTTACAAGGGCACCTGGCAGATACACCCATTCAAAATTATTAGGTTGGCCTGTCCCATTACATTAGATCAGTCATAGCTTGTAGAATTAGAGATTTAAGTTAATTGATTCATATAATTTTTTAAAAATAATTTTTATTAAATTTATAATTCAAATTTAATATTTATATTTTTTATCAGTTATTTTCGACTATTCTCTTTTATAAATAAAATTATTAGGTCGGCCCTTCTCATTGCATCCCGCATTGGGTCTAAGACTGCCCAAGAGAAGTGGTAAATAATAAATAACTTCTCCACTGTGGTCCCACATTCAGCCACGTCACTGATCCCCAAATGGCCGAGTTGTCTCTATCGAGCATTAAATTAAGCCTTCATTCACTTTGTTCACATTTGCTTACCGAATCTTCCTTCAAAGTTAAGTTTCAACTCGTGTATGGAGCTTGTCACGTGAAATTTTGGGCGTTTCGAACTATCCGTTGTTTCACTGTTTGGCTTGCCACTTGTATTCCAGCTTTAAAGTTAGACACCAATTATAGGTTTATTTAACAAACAATATAAATTTATAAATTCAAATAAAAATATTTCCACTCAAATTTTCCTTCACTCTTATTTTTTATCTTTTAAGGTTGCTTTTGATTAGTGTTTTTTGTTTTATATTATTATCCAATATACTATTAGTAAAATTTTTAGATTTTACAAACGGATTAAATCGCTAAGATAGTGACATACATAATATCACTTTATTTATTATTATTACTTTTAAATATTTTCTAAAAGATATCTGTTTTCATCTAAACATCACTTATGGAGTTTAAAAACTCAATGATAGTATATAGGATAATAATTTTTTTATTTTTTATGGATTATTATCCAATACACTATCAGTGAAATTTTTTGACTCTATAAGCTATATTAAAATTGTGACATATACCCACATTATTTTTTATTTATTTTATGAATATTCTTAAAGATTTATGTGTCACCATTTTAATCATATTTATGAAGTCAAAAAAGTTCACTGATAATGTATTGAATAATAATTCTTTTTTGTTATTCATTTCTTATTTTTCATTATTTTTTATAAAAATATAAATAATAAATCATAAAAATATGAGAAATTATTCGATACACCATCAGAGTTTCAGATACTACAAGCAAAGTTAATGAGATGACACATACTTTTTAGGATATATTGAAAAATAGAGTTTATATTTTATGCATTAAGAGTGTATAAAAGTTACACACCAACCAACCACAATGTGACATCTCATTAATGAACAAAATTAAAAAAAATATAAACCCTTAAAAATAAATATCAAAACTTTAAAAAAAATTAAATTTATTTTTAAAAACTTATTTTTTTAAAGTTTTGTTCAATGATGTCACTTTATAGTTAATTTACAATACCATCAATGTATCAAATATAAATTTTAAAAATTAAAATAATAAATAATTAAAAAATTAAACATATAATAATTTTTTAAATCTTGTTTGTAAATGTTTGTAAAGTTAAAACTTTTATCTGGTAGTGATAATCCATCCAATACCAACTATATATATAGAAGTATATTTGTAGGGCCAAGATCCTTTCCGTGATAAATGGAAATAGGTTTACTCTAGCCCTTTAATTATGGTGCATGGAGGCTAATTATCTGTGGTGTGATTAAAGAATATTATAACTTATTACTTACCAACTGTAAACAAAATGGCATTGATATATGGCTTTTCAATCTGTTCTTGTCTTATCGTGGAAAATCCATCATATCATTGGCCTACATATAATCTATCTCACCAGTTTGTCATTAGATGAATCATCATTTCAACCATCTTCTGCTGCTGTAGTTCCACTTTCATATTCAGCTAGCTAACTGTGAGAAAAAGAAAATAAACAGTAAAGTCGTTTTCATTTGCATGTGCTGCTTGGCTTACTTCCTTGACCAAAGAGAAGAATTTGTTGGATATGACCCCATTCAGGATCTTTTTGCTGGATTTGGAATTCGATCACAGCTACCGAGATGATCACAAGGTGAATGGCCCATCTGCCGGAGGATTTTTCTAGGCTTTGGGAAAATTGGAGACTCGGTGATCCCCGATAAGAATAAAATATATAAAAATATTATTATCTAAATTTTGATTAAATTTGTATATGTACATAGTAAAAATTAAAGTAAATGTTTGATGTCGATATGAGTTTTAACGTAAAATTTTTATGTTTTATATGATACGATCATAATTTTATATTAAAAAATATAAATTAAATACATAAATTATCTGTTATAGAAAATTGAGGGTTATTTTTTTTGAACTGTTTCTAAAACTACCTAGACTAATAAGAAGTCAAAAACTTAATCATGACCCAACGCAAATTTTGGGATCTCCTAGGTTGCTTTTGTTGTTTTATATGTAAAGCCTTTTTCTTCTTTCCTTTTAATTTAGTCCAATCATCTTATTTTGGATGTGTAATCATCTTTAGAGTTATTTATTGTTCTTTTTAAATGTGCATTTTCTTAAGTTATTTGATTAAACCATATAATTTGTGTTAAAATTGTGATTTACTGTTAACTTATCTTGTTCTTTTTAACTAAAGATTTATTAAGTCCGATAATCCTTAAAAGTAAAAAGTTTAAGATTTAGCTAAGCTCACCAACAAGTTGTTGGAAGAAGTGGAAGTAGACTTCTTCCTCAAATACTTAGATAGGGTTCGACTTTTGGAGTCTCCACTATTGGAAGGGTTTTACTGTTTACCATTTTCATGTTGTATATATTACCAAAGTTATATCTTAAAATCATTTAGATTGCATATGTGTTAAAGAAAATGAATTTGGAAGTATGAAAATGAGTTGGAATGAAGAAAATACTTGATTAGTCGACTGCCCAAAAGAGCAGTCAACTGCTCTTATGTGTCAGGGCCTTTTGGAAATAGTTTTCGCATGAGAATTTGACTTACATATACAGCAGCGACTGCCCTAAAAGGGCAGCTAGTTGCCCCTAGAAAAGTTAGGTTCTGTTTTGAAAAAACACTAAGGAAGTCTACTCCCTTTCTCGGGAATCCGACTTCTCATTCTGGAAACTCAAAAAATATGTCCATTGGACATGTTTCTTCGTTCCAAAAGTCATGGTTCTTCGTTCAAATGATGTCTAATCATGAAAGGGTGTTTATAACACCGTTTTAAGTCTATAAATACTTCCACTTTCATGAAATTTAATAGAACAATCTTCTACATTCTTTTACTCAAAATCAAATTCTCTTCTTGCACTCTTTTTCTTTGGTTTGGTTCAAGTGAGTTCAAGAGAGAAACTCAAAGTGCAATTGAATTTCTCTTGAAGTAGGCATTGTATCATGGAACAACGTTTCCTGAACCATTTGCACCAGTGTGGGGAAACTATTGTTCTTAAGATAGCTTCCTGGAAGTGCCTTGCCTACCAAATTTCTTCTTCAACTTGTTTGTAGCACTACACCATCCACACTAAGGAGTTTTTCAATACAACAATTTAAGAACAATAGTTCTTCAAGATGGAGACTTCTGCATTCAAGCCTTATGTTGATGAAGTGAAGAAATTATTAAAAATAATCAAGCATGATAGAAAGTTTATCTTCCAAATTTCTTCTTCTTCAAATCTTGAACTCAAACAAGAGTAAATATAATTCAAGATCAAAGAAGAAAACTGGTAAGTGCCATGAAGAGTAAATATTTTCTTTGGAATATCAAGGTACGCAATTAATATTTATTGCACTACTTTATATGATGGTAGTAATATGAACTATATTTATATGTGTTGAATATTTAATTCTTGATAGTGATTTTAAATAATTTTTTTTAAATCATGGACTGAAGTTTAAAAGAGTAGATAGATAAATATATGAACAGTTATTATTTAAGTTTTCAATTTACTATGTTTTGGTACTTGATCAAAGAATCATGTTCATGTAAAATGGTAATGAAAGGTTGAAAAACAACATATGAAAAGTTGTGTGAAAAATCACAATGTGTAAATGAACACCAAAATGATTAACACTATTCACTTTTCTTGGAATACATATTTTATAAATATGTTGCTAAGTTTAGTATTAGAGATTATTTGAATAATCCATATATATAAATTTGACTTTGCATGTAGTGGAGATTAATGCATTTCTTGCATTATGAGATTAATACATTTTCTAGCAATTTAATTGTTAGTATCATACATGTCTATTTGAAAATTACATTAGAGTAAGTATCTCTAATATTTAGCAAATATGATAAATTGCTATGTGATTTATAAGTTAAGATTCTTTTATTATTATTTAAAGAAGAGATTAGTTAGCATAATATATGCTTATTTGATTTAAATTTTGATTCACAATTTTGTTAGTCATTACATGATTATTCTAAGAATCATTTTAAAATGTTATATAGTTGTTTATTGTGAACATGCATGAAGCTAACATTAATTTAACAAGTATGAAAATAGAGAAAATACATTTAAATATAGTTTTAATCATGAATACGTTATTGATACATAATTGTTGTAAACCTTGAAGTTTACATGCATTGTGATATTTGATTAAACTTAAGAATTATATTGTGATATTTATACATCATGACTTTAATCATATTTATGATTAAAATGTTTATATATTTTTTGAGATTTGTGTTACTAACATATTTTTTTGAGAAATTGTGAGTTAGGGTTTCAAAGTCCATATCATGTAAATGAACACTTAAAAAGTGTATCATTTAAGCAAAGGTGATTAATTTGGAAACAAATTAGTGTGGGTGATGACATGGTTATAAACGTTTACTAAAATTCACTTGTGAAAGTGAGAATGATGAGTCACCTTTAAGAATTACAATGAGATCTTCCTTTAACTTGACTTACAATTGTGAGTTTGAAATTTTCTATGCCAAACCAATTGGTGAATTAGAAAATTCAAAGGAAGATAATTATAACCAAAGGTTATAATCTAAAGGAAGATATGGACTAGTTGCAACTTTTCTTTTGTGATTAAAATTATCTTTATAGGAGTTATATTGATACTCTAATCTACAAGCTTGAAAATCTCCAAGTGGAAGCACAAAGGTATTGTCCTTAATGATGATGTGGTTGAAGACTTAAATTTATCAAGTGAAAGGTAGGAATTCTAAACAAGAAGACAAGGCAAGACAAATAAAGAGGATCAAATAAAAAATCTTCCTATTACAAGGTATGTTTATTTTAAGAAGATAGATTTTAAATCTATCATGATGTAAATAAGTTTGAATTTGGATGAGATGAATTCGAAATCCACAAGTGGTTGATTATTTATCTTAAGTGATGAGATCACTTTAGATTGGTATGAGAAACAACACTAAGATCAAAAGATTGTTTAAAAGTAGCAAATACATTGCTATGAGAAACAATCATATGTTGCAAAGGTAGATAGGGTATTACCTATCAAGCAAATGTTAGCGGATCCCCTAACTAAACCCTTATCGGGTAATTAGATTGCTAACACTATGAGAGGTATGGGATTACTACCAATTACTAGAGATGATCTTGATTGATTCCAACTCTATCTCATTGATGTCATTTAGGAAATTGATCATTTAAGTTTAAAGGATAATATCCTCATTTGATGATCTTTGTGTATGAGAGTTCAAAAGGCTTTCAATCATGAATTATCCTAGGAATTCATATATGAGATATATGACATTCTCAACGCATCACTTCTTGGAATAGTGGGGGTAATTAAATTAAAAACTATTCCTAATAAGATCTCATATCTAGATGCATTGTTAATCACAACAATTTGTTGGACTAAAGTCTGTAATTGACTTATAGCTCTTGTGAGTGGAGTGTTTGTAAAAAAAGAAGGTTGTGATGCACTCTTAATAAGTCTTCCTATGCAAGTAGAGCAGTGAGAGGACGCTTCTTATGAATTTTCGGTTAATCCTAAAGTACTTGCTAACACAGGATAAAAGCGAAGTCTCATGACAAAAATATGCTGCCTTATTTGAGGAACTCACGAACCAATGTAAGGGGTGAATATGTTTCCTAGTGTTTCATATTCAATCTAAAGGTTCAAGCCTTGGCCACCTTTCGATATACACCTTACATAAGAACCAACTTGCATCTTTCTTAGGATTGCATAAATTGCATACATTTGTATACTTTGGTAATAAGTGGGGGATTGTTGTATATATTACCAAGGTTATATCTTAAAATCATTTAGATTGCATATGTGTTAAAGAAAATGAATTTGGAAGTATGAAAATGAGTTGGAATGAAGAAAATACTTGATTAGTCGACTGCCCAAAAGAGCAGTCAACTGCTCTATGTGTCAGGGCCTTCTGGAAATATTTTTCGCATGAGAATTTGACTTACATATAGGGCAGCGACTGCCCTAAAAGGGCAGCTAGTTGCCCCCAGAAAAGTTAGGTTCTGTTTTGAAAAAACACTAGGGAAGTCGACTCCCTTTCTCGGGAATCAGACTTCCCATTCTGGAAACTCAAAAAATATGTCCGTTGGACATGTTTCTTCGTTCCAAAAGTCATGGTTCTTCATTCAAATGATGTCTAATCATGAAAGGGTGTTTATAACACCGTTTTAAGTCTATAAATACTTCCACTTTCATGAAATTTAATAGAACAATCTTCTACATTCTTTTACTCAAAATCAAATTCTCTTCTTGCACTATTTTTCTTTGGTTTGGTTCAAATGAGTTCAAGAAAGAAACTCAAAGTGCAATTGAATTTCTCTTGGAGTAGACATTGTATCCTGGGAACAACGTTTCCTGAACCATTTGCACCAGTGTGGGGAAACTATTGTTCTTAAGATAGCTTCCTGGAAGTGCCTTACCTACCAAATTTCTTCTTCAACTTGTTTGCAGCAGTACACCATCCACACTAAGGAGTTTTTCAATACAACATTTTAGCCCAAACAGGATTAATATTAAATCGTAAATCGAATAAAGATACATGTACTTACATCAAAAAAAAGATTTAGCTAAGCTCACGAGAGAACATATAATAAAAAACACCACCACCTCTCTACCACCTGTCGAGTCATATTAGATTCATCAGTTAGAAACTATGCAAGAGTAAGTTAATTTACAGGTGACCGACCACAAGAACAAGTTAAAAGATAAAAGGAGGAAGAACAAATTTCTTTTGACCATTTTCAGTGTTTCACTCTCAGCTTTAGCATCTCAATCACTATGCTTTCTTCTCTAACTAATCAAACTAAATCTCATCTTCATATTTCTAATGAATCACATCTTACAACTCAGAACTACTCAACAATAAAAAGACTCTTCAATACTAATTTACAATAACGTTGTTTACGAGTCTAGATATTTAAAGATGATTTTTAAATTTAAGCCTAGCATTAGGTTAAATAGTTAGTCCATAATTTCTATTAAAGTGGTATTATCTCATATTTATTAAATATTATGTTCCTTGTGATCTTATATTCAAATTAGGCCTCTCTACCTATTGTCAATAATTTTAAGTTAGATGCTTAACATGGTATCAAAAGTCCAGGTCTTGTTTTATGATTTTTGTCTGCTACCTCTTCCAAGATTGTCAAGTGATAGACTTTTATATTTCCGTCTACACATGATGGAGGCCTATTAAAGTGGTGTTATCCCACATTTGTTAAATACCATATATAATCTTTGTTGTCTTATATTCAAGTTAGACCCATTCACTTCTTGCCAATTAATTTTAAATTAGATGCTTAACAATTTCATTACTCAAATAGTAGGATTTAAATTCTCCATTTTTGAATAAAAGAATCTCAACCTTGTTCTAAAGTTTTTTAACAAGTACATAATAATTCATAATATATATATATATAGTTAAATTAAATTCTAAAATATATTTTAAAATATTAATATAAAAATAATTATTTTAATAATTGAAGTCTAACGTATAAACTTGGCCTTGACACTTAAAATGTCAAGCCCAGTTAAATCTCACCCAAACCCAATTCATAATTATACCTTTAAAACAGATGTAGTAAAATTTGATCTGATTTTAATTTTATTAAAAAAAATCTAATAATGTACTTCACAATCACACAATAAACTCAACCTCTGTCTTAATCATCTATAAATTTGAAATCTCTATTATAAAGATAAGCACGAAAAAAAATTGATAAACTGATATCCGAAAAAATCAAATCAAATTAATAACAAACTTAGCAAGTGATCCGATTTTATGTTGTCATATCTCTGCCTAGTTGGTTTCAAATTCAATTTATATGTATGGTAGGATGTTTCTCATCCTTTCAAAATGTTTTGTGATGATAAAGAATTATCTTCACAATTATTAAAGAATAAGTTAGCTTATAGTTTCCGCTCTTTGTTACTTTGAGATATAAAAATTCAATTAAAGGAGCAAATCATTGCATATGAGATCTTTGTTATTGTGTGGACATGGTAGTTGGCGTAGGCCCTTTGTTTTTGTCCTCCCCAAATGCCAAAATATCCCTACTTTAAGAAACATGGTTGATCCGATGGCCCCCTAAATTATAATTGAACAAAAATTAAAAAAAAAATTGTTTATAAAAAAAAATTAAAAGAAAATTGCAAGGTCAAGAAAAAAGGGGTTTTCCTTATTTGATATTCTAGAATTTGGGGAACAATTATTTGTCTTTTCTTTGACATCATATCATACACCAAAATATGAGCATATAAATACATAAATAAAGGCTAAATTTTTTGTCATAAATAAAAAAATCAACATAGAACATATATATATATATATTATGCAAAAGAAATCGGAGTATGAGAATATAAAAAAAAATTGCAGAAATTTGAATTCTAAATTTGCTAAATATCATTTTTTAAAAGTGATTATATGAGCATTTTTTTGTTATAATAGAGATATTTAATAATTAGAGTGAGAGGTGAAATTGATTGGGTTCGAAATTAAATCTTATAATATGTCACAACTCTTAAGTTCACTCGATCAAAATGTTAAATGAACCGTTTAACAACTTAGATTTATCAACTTTAAACAATGACTTAAATAAAAATACTTTTTTTTTGTTCATAGAAAGTATAAGAAAAAATGAGGAATTGAATTTTAAATTTAATCCCTCTTACGAATGTTAACAACCACTAGATTTGACCTTAATCTTAATTGTTAAAATACTTCTATTTTTTAAGTGTGTGATTTTTACAAACTAAAATTTGTGCTCAACATTTGCATTTTTTCGTATTTTTCTGATCGGATATTTTCGTTATATATATATATATATATCGTTATATATATATATATATATATATATATATATATATACACACACACCCCCCAAAAAGAATTTTTTAATTGAAACTCTAACAAAAAATTCCATCAAAGACAAACATAACAAGGGTTCTACTCAACTATCTGTAAATGGAAATTTCATTTTATTTTTAGGGCTAAGGGCATTTTTCTTTTGATCGAAATTTTCATATTGATATGACACCAGAAAATGGAAAAAGGAAGAAGATTTTGACTGAAAAGATTAAAAAAAATAAACTTTAGGGGAAGCATTTCGGTATTTTTCAATAGATTTTCCACCGTCAAAGCCACGTTTGTTTGCGCACTGACAAGGGCTAATTAGAAGGAAACTTCCAGTTTTCAGACTGAAGCTTCGGTGATCCAAAAGTTCCAACCCAAATGAAAGATTTTAAAAAATAAAATATTAAAAAATGAATTGTTTTTAGTTGATTATAATATAGATTTTTTAAATGAATATTTATTTCAAAAAACCAATCTTTTATTTATTATGACTTTCTCAAAATAGAGGAACAAATATTAAATTTAATTTTTAATTCCTTACTGATGGGTAGGTTTGGATTGGTGAATATGGGCTGTATCTTTCTATTTGGGTGAATTATTTATAAAAATGCAAAATCGTGCATAAAAAATGTGACATTACAAAATCAAACAAAGTGGACTGACTTTATTTTTCTCGTGTTAAGCAATTCAACATTTAAAATCTATTTTCAATTATTCAACCATTCTCCTTCAAAAAAAAATTCTATTTTGGGTGCAACCATTACGATTGTTATTTCATAGGAAACTCTATCAATCGTTACTTGAATTCATTCATGATGTTTTTTTTTTATACAAAAAGAAGATTGTAATCTAAAGAAAGAGGAAGGAGTTGTAGTCTGTACTCTGTAGGATTTGGGATTTTAATTTTTAACTTGTTGAATGTCACATTTTAAAATTGAGTTTTTGAATTATTTGAATTAGTCTTTATATTCCAATTGATTTAGGGTTTAATTTAAATGATTTATACAATCACTTTTAAGATGTAACATTCTACTTTAGATTCAAATTGATTCATAATTTGTTAATGGGTTGTGTAAGTAGTTAAAGTTTGAATATTAAGTTCTAAGCACTCATGTTTGAGTTCTTATGGTCCCTCATTGGTAAACGATATGTAAATTTCAAAAAAATCTATAAGTAAAAATATAATAGATTCGTAAACCAATAATAAGTTGACGGTATATCTGACATTGAAAATGGGGTAACTTTTCTTACTCCTAAACTTTTATGTACTAAAAAAAAGATCTGAATCTTAATTTTAAAAAAATATATAATAAGAGAATTTTTTTAACGATATAAAGGTTGAACAAAAAGGTCAAAGTTTCAAATTCACCAAAATGTTCCTTTCGAAAAAAAACCTTTAGGTGTATATTTTAGAATTTATTTTTGATATATTTAAAGCAATTAATTTTTTCAATTTTACAAATGAAATTAAGATACTGTCATACATTTTTTAAATAATTTTTTATGTTTAATATAATTTAAAAGATATATATCATTTTATTAATTCTGTTAATGAAATATAAAAACTTTTTCGCTCAACTGTACATGAGATGAGATAATTTTTTGTTATATTTAATGTGTTTTTATGTGTGAAAAAACCAAAGTCATTAACTATCTTTTGAACCCAAGTAGGAGAGGTCCTACTGTTGGGAAATTATTTAGTAGGCCTACATATATCAATTAATTGTACATTGCAGGCTATCTATTTAGTCCACTTAAAAGTGATCAAATAAAGTTTAAGTTATTGGATTTTAGGACATCTCAATTAGTATGGGCTTTGCAATGTGTAGAGACCCAATATTTTATTTTATTTTCATGATGGGCCAAAATAAAATAAAATATACTTCAAGTATAAATAGGTTATGGTCCCCAGTCTAAACATAACTTAATTCTCACAACATATCCCATCGTTGAGTGAGATACAGATTCTCTCAAAAGGTTTAGACGTGGAAGACTCTAACCTTAAGAAATCAATTCCAATGAATTCAAGTACGCTTTTGTATTAATCTTTTCTTGATGATTGAACATGAAATCTTGGGTGTATTTATTTGTATTAATTTTCTTACAAGTGGTATCAAGAGCCTGTTCATGTTTGATCATTGAGAATTAAAAATTATTGTGTAAAATCTTAGGGCTTTTATGGCTTTTATTCCTTATGGAATAAGGATTAAAGTCATGTGAACAAGTTCTGAAATTTTGTTTCATGATTAAAGTAATTTTATCTTTAAATTCTTTAAATCCCAAAATTAAAATTTAACCAAAACAATAATATTTTATGTGTTTTAATTAAAATTGATTGATGATAATTGTTTCTTGTGACTTATATGGTTGAATCAAAGTTACAATTTCGGTATATTTTTTGTTTTGGTTGAATGAAATCAAGAAAAGGGGTAAGGGTTTTTTCATGGAGTTTTCTTGAATAATTCTTGATTTGATTTATCATCATTCTTTGCTGTTTTTGATCTGTTTTTTGAATGGGTCTTGTAAAACAAAGTGTTTATTCCATGATTGTAAGTTAAATTTGGTGAAAAAAAGGAGTAAAAATAAAGAAAATTCAAGAAAAAGGAAGAACAGACCCGAACGGGTCTATTCTGAACCAGCCGGGTCGGATCTGGGTGAAGGAGATGACAAGATCTCGGTTTGGGATCTTGTCCCACGCGCAAGGGTGGCGGGTGCATCTGTGGTATTTCGGCCATCAAATTTTCCAGTCCACCATATTTTATTATTTTAAAATTTTTGGTGATTTTTATGGAATTTTTGGAAACCTTTTAATATTTATTATTAAATATTCATTGTTATTTTTGGTGTTTTTGATATATTATGCGCATTTTTCTGAAATTTTATTTCATGATAAAATATTTCATGATATTTTGAGTTGATTGACAGTACTCACTCTCCCTATTGATGTGAATTAATTTGTGTACTCTCAATATTTTGTATATGTGCATAATATGTTAAAAATAAATAAAGTTCAAAATAAATTAAATTAATATAAAATGCCACCAAAGTGACATCTTTTATGTTAATTTCTTTATTTTGAAAATTAAGGTTGTCATTTAAGAATTTAAATGATTGTGTTTTTAATCCCTGCGAAAAATAATCGGCCCAAAGGAAGGTTATTTTTTGGCCGGATTACAAACACAATAAAGTAGTAAATATGTGATAAAATTATTTTTTACCATGCATGCAATATGTCGGCCCAAAGGAAGGCATGTTGTTGGCAAGGATTTGATTATCAATATTTACTAATAAAGTTTAAGAGTACCGGTTACAAATTAAAATTTCTGTCCAAAGACTAAATTTTAATGTTGTGCTTGGTATCTTATATGGCCCAAAATTATTATTTGTTAATTGTGAGCTTATTATTGTTGTTTTTCTGTTTACAGTAAATGTTTCTTCTATATCTGCCAATCTGAATAATATCTCGGTGCTTAACAGCACTAACTTCCAGAAATGAAAGGAGCATGTTACTATTGTGCTTGGGTGTATGGATCTAGACTATGCGATCAGGTCTGATAAACCTCCCGCCCTGCTGATAATAGTACAGCTACGGAAAGGGCACTTTATGAAAAATGGGAGCGTTCAAACCGCATGAGTCTGATGATCATGAAGCACTCAATTCCGGATGCCATCAGAGGCGCAATGCCTGAAGAAGAAAATGCTAAGCGTTTTCTACAACGAATTGCAGACAGGTTCACTGCAAATGAAAAAGTCGAAACAAGCACCATCCTGTCTAAGCTTGTTTCAATGCGGTATAGCAGTAAAGGAAACATAAGGGAATATATTATGGAAATGTCTAATCTTGTTACAAGACTAAAGGCACTAAAGTTAGAGTTGTCTGAGGATATTCTCGTGCACTTGGTCTTAATATCTCTTCCTGCACAATTTAGTCCTTTTAAAATAAGTTATAACACTCAAAAGGAGAAATGGACTCTTAATGAGCTCATTGCTCAGTGTATGCAAGAGGAAGAGAGGTTGAAACAAGAGAAGATAGAAAGTGTTCACTTAGCATCTTCTTCCAATGACATTGCTGCCAACAAAAGGAGAAAAAGGAACACAGAAAAAGGCACTGCAAATACTGGAACTTCACAGCCTAAGGGGCAACAGAAACAAGATAAGGTGATCACTTGTTTCTTTTTTCGTAAAGGTGGTCATGTGAAGAAGGATTGTTCCAAGTATGCTAAACGGCTTGCCAAAAAGGGTAAACTTCTCAACTTTGTTTGTTTTGAAGTTAATTTGGCTATAGTACCCAATCACACTTGGTGGATAGATACAGGTGCAACTACTCACATAAGTGTGACTATGCAGGGTTGTCTAGGGAGCAGAAAGCCAACTGATGCTAAAAGATTCATCTACGTAGGAAATGGCGAAAGAGCTCCTGTTGAGGCTGTTTGTTTATTTAGATTAAAGTTAGAATCTGGTTGCTATTTAGATTTGAAAGAGACTTTTTATGTACCGTCATTTAGACGAAATTTGATTTCTATTTCTTCTTTGGACAAATCAGGATATTCTTGTTCATTTGGAAATGGAAAATTTAGTCTTTTTCAGTATTCAAATCTTATTGGCACAGGTTCTTTAGTTAATAATCTATATAAATTGGATCTTCATGCCTCACTCATTAATGAATCCTTGCATATAAATAATTGTGGTACAAAGCGCAAATTAATTAATGAGAATTCTTCCATGTTATGGCACAGGTGTTTAACACATATTTCTGAACAAAGAATAAAGAGGCTTGTGTCAGAAGGAATTCTTGATTCTCTTGATTTTTCAGATTTCAAAATCTGTGTTGAATGTATTAAGGGAAAACAAACAAATATCAAGAAAACTGGTGCTAATAGGAGTTTAAACGTCTTGGATTTAATTCATACTGATATTTGTGGTCCATTCCCTACAGCTTCTTGGAATGGTCAACAGTATTTTATTACTTTCATAAACGATTATTCTCGTTATGGGTACTTATACTTGATTCATCAGAAGTCTCAGGCATTGGACGTTTTCAAAACCTATAAAGCTGAAATTGAAAATCAACTTGGTAGGAAAATTAAAGCCATTAAATCTGACCGTGGAGGTGAATATTACGGTAGATACGGCGGATCAGGTGAACAACGTCCAGGCCCTTTTGCAAAGTATTTAGCAGAATGTGGCATCATTCCTCAATACACCATGTCAGGGACTCCAAGTCAAAATGGTGTAGCTGAGAGACGAAATCGGACCCTAAAGGACATGGTTAGAAGTATGATTAGTCATTCTTCTTTGCCAGACTCACTTTGGGCAGAAGCCTTAAAGACTGCAGTGTACATTCTTAATCGAGTTCCAAGCAAAGCAGTAGCTAAAACCCATATGAATTATGGACATGAAAGAAGCCTAGTATTAGGCACTTACATATTTAGGGTTGTCCAGCTGAGGCTAGGCCATACAAGCCTAACGAAAGGAAATTGGACTTAAGAACAATAAGCTGCTATTTTGTTGGATACTCAGAAAGATCGAGAGCTTTCAAGTTTTATGATTTGTTGGCTCTATAGGCTATACCGAGAGGGGGTGAATCGGTTTTTACTAACCTTAGGTTCGTTTTTTGGTTCCTCTAAATTCTCTAGCTTAGATTGATATTTTCTAAGTTCTCTAGACTAGTCAAGCATGCAATATAAATTCAGTTCAATAAGCACAATATAATTGCAAGTAAAGAGAGTAGGGAAAGAGAGATTTACACAAGCGATTTATAGAGGTTCGGCAACTTGCTTACGTCCTCTACCTTGAGACGCTCCCAAGGATTTTCCCCAAATTCACTATACTTGAATTTGTGTTACACTCCCTCTTTTTGCAGGCTCAAGACAAACCTCTCTCTTTTTCTAGGCTCAAGAGAAACCTCTTCTCCCTCTTTTTCTAGGCTAAAGAGAAACCTTCCTCTTTTTCTAAGGCTAAAGAGAAACCTTCCTCTTTTTCTTAGGCTAAAGAGAAACCTCCCCTTTTACAAGGAATGAGTTGGTTTACAAGTGATGCAATCAAAGAAGGCCTCTAAGTAGGCAAATGATTACAGAAATTAGGCACAAGTGAAAGCCTATACAAGATTTGTGCTAAGCAATACAAGAGATATGTGAATGATGGAAGATGAAAACTTTGTAGCTCTTGATTTGTTGTTGAGGCTTGAGGATTTGAGGAAAATGAGTATTGGAGTTGATTGAGTAGTTCCTCTTTCTTCCTTTAGCTTCTAAGCCTTTATTTATAGTCTCTTGGATGGTTTGTGGACGTTGGTTAGAGCAAAAACAGAAACTAATCGTTGTATCTCACAGAAACTAGCCGTTGGAAACTTTTTGGTGTAAAGGGATCGATCCTTTTGCAAAAGGGATCGATCCCATGCTTCATTCTTGGCTTCCAGGGCATTCTACCATAAAGGGATCGATCCCTTCCCTTAGGGGATCGATCCCATGCTTCCAGAATGTGATTTCCTGCACTTTTTGAGTTAAAAATGATGTGGCCTTTAATCCTAATCTAACCCAAACCATTTTAGCATTTTTGTGGGAGTTTTTCTTGACTTTCTCTAATGAAAACATGGTCCAAAAATTCATCGAGTAATTTTCTAAAATATTCAAAACATTTTATAAAGTATTAAGACCAATAAGAATATGTAATTAAATCATGGTCTTAATGTTTGATATGATCACTTGAAAATGGATTGAGAAAATCATTTGTGATAAGGCAAATTTACAATATGAATTAAAATATTAAAGCTTACTTAAGTTTTTGTCATTTCAAAATATATATGGCAATTTAAAGCTAACAATCTCCCCCTTTTTGATATGACAAAACTTAATGTAAATTTGCTTTGAAAATTCTTTAATAAAATACTCCATCTCAAATAAAGCAGGATTTTATAAAGTTCCCCCTTAATATAAGCATGGGTTTTGAAAATGAATTTTCAAACTATTTCTCCCTCATTATCTCTCCCCCTTAATATCTCTCCCTTTTAATATCTATCTCTCTCCCTTTTTGTCATAGCAAAAAAAAGGAAAAATAATAAAAAATATACTCCCCCTAAAATCATGGTTGTGTGAGAAGAGATAAATATGCTCCATCCAACAAGAAACATATTAGTACATGGGACTCATAGCACAAATAAATAAGTCAATATTAACAAAGAGTATGAAATATTCATGCAAAGAATATGACTTATGATCTTATACCAATTGTTTATAAATAATTTCACAAGAAGTTTCCAATTGGTAAGAAATTAAGCAAGCACCTAAGTATATCAATTGTTCTCTAAGGTCCAACTAAGGTGCATGGTAATACATCATGATTATGAGCTGAAATTAGATGACATATCATATACATGAGCTCATAAATCATTTTCAAGCAAGAGTGTGCATAGAATTAAGACATATAGCAATTAATTACAAATTCTAGTACACAAGAGTTTCATGCAAAAATATCCTAAATTGATTCTTCTCTATGTGTCATTTTAAACTAAAGAGCACAAGAAGAATTGTCAATTTAAAGCTCATACCAGTTAGCAATTTAGTTTTAGCTTACCAATTGTTGAAAATATGGTTGCCAATGATACTAATTTTTATTTCAATCTAAATACCAATTGTTACTAATGGTTGACTTAGACATTTTGCATGAATCCAATATCTATGTGTAGTGTGTTCATGTCAAGAAAATAATCATTCTAAATATGCAAGAACACAATCACACAAAATTATACCATATGGAAGATTCAAAAAATCGAGGTATTCAAGCAAACACATTTTCTTCCATGGCTTCAAGCACAAAAATCCTATGCTCATTTTCCAATTCAAGTCCTTAACCAATTATGAGCAAAGAAAAATTCAACATTACCATTTTAATTAATTAAGAGCCATATCCCTAGTTGTTATCATCATTTAACGTTCTAGAAGGTATATGCTATTTTAACTAAAATGGATTTGTCTAAATAAATCAATGTCATGCTTAAGTATATTTTAACAACAGAATCCATAATCTATGGGTGAGGTTAAGCACATAATATCATGAAAGCAACTTTTCTTATCTCATAGGCATGATTATTGATTCAACTTAAGCAAACATGCATGTTTAACATCAAAACAATCAAAATTCAATGCATGTATATCAATTGTTGGTGTTGTCATTAAAGCTCAAGTTCTCTAATAGTTTGGCCATAAAGAATTAAGTTTATGGATGATAAAGTTTCATGCATTTGAACATTTAGGATCCATTTATCATCACAAATTATAGGCCAAGGAAAATTATGACCTTATACTACTTGTTGAATTTACATTTGAAATCAATCCTTAAGGTCAAGTTTTAATTATTCTTCCACTAGATGTATACTTATCATGAAACGTAGTGTGGAATTGATAGGTCAAGCTAAGAAACGAATCCTATTAGCATGCTTGACTAAGATGAACAAAAAAATGATCAATATTCGTGATGTACAAGTTCATCAAATTCTCAAATATATACACAAATCATTGAAAAAAAATCTCAAAAATTATGTTTAAGCATTCATTGAAAATATATTTCAAGATTATTTCAAGATTTATGCAATTCATGAATATTTTCAACAAGAAGAATGATTTTGAACTTGTGAGTTCAATAAAATTGATATTGATTGTTGAAAGTGATACCATTTGTTGGAAATGATACAAATTGATGGAGTTGAGGCATGATATTAAGGAAAAAAATGAATTTTCATAGTTTAAAGTTCATCAAAAAGAAGTTAAAACAATGAATTTTAAGTTGAGAAGAAAGAAAGTATCAAAACAATTAAAAGTTCTTCTCAATTTCGGTTGAAAACATGCAAGAAAGCCATTTTGGCTCGGGGGATCGATCCCTAGAGGAGGGGGATCGATCCCTTAACTCCAGAATGCAGATTTCCTGCATTCTGCTCAAGGGGAATCGATCCTGCTTGTTGAGGGATCGATCCCTCATCCTGTTTCTGTAATTTTTGACAGAAAATCCAACCTTTGAGGTACCAAAACTTTGTTTTTGAGTATTTTAAGTCCAAGTAAGGGTTTAAACATTTGTAAAACATGATTTCGGACTTGTATGAATGGAAAACATGAATGAAAAACCATTTTACAAAAGATTTTGCAATTTTGGAAGAATTTACACAATAAAATGCATTTTTGGCCTCAAAGGATGTCATTTTGAGAGTTAAGCATATTTTGACAAAACTCAAGCATTGGAAACCACAAATATGTCAAAACAAACTTGTTCACATTGGTTTTAAGTACATATATCATCAAATCATACATCTTGTGAACAACATGCCATGATTTCCAACATACAAGTTCTTCATTATTGCTCATGACATGGCATTTTGCATATATGACATATTTGCTATTTTGAGACAAGTAAATACATTATCAACACATAGGAAACTTGCTCAAAATGCAAAAATCCAATAATCATTTCAAAATCACAAATCATGCTTTTCATTCAATGCATCAAGAATCATCAACCAAGTGCCTCAATAAAACATATAAATAATTTTAGCAAAAATAAGTTTTGAAGAGATAGGATTTAAGCTTACAAAACACCTTTGCTAGAGAATGCTTTGCATTGAATAGTTGAATCCACCTTGTGTCATTCTTTGAAGAATTATTGTGAACTTGTCAAGTACAGATTCTTAAGCTCTTCCTCTTTCTCATTGGTATAAGCAATCTCCATAGGGGGTGTGTAGAGCATTTGAACTCCATTGTTTCTTTGTATTCTCATGCTCTAACACTCCTATATCAAACAATTTCAAACATGCTTTAGTACCCAAATTTTCTTGGGTCCATGAGAGTTAGTGCAAATAATTTTTGATCCTTTTGGGATCAATTTCAAGCACAAATCATCATTATTTATTGCATGCTTTGGCACCCACATTTTTCTAACAACTCTTCCTCCAAATGTAGTTTTTCTATAAGTGCATGCTTGTGAAGAGTGTCCTATTCTATTGCATAGTGAGCATGTAAGAGATAATTCATGCATAGTATTTTTGCTCACTAGGAAATTCTTTAGATGAGTTTCTTTTTGTATTGCATTAGATCCTAACCCATCTTTGTCAAAGAAATCTCTTTGGGTCTCAAGCATGTTATCTAATTTTTGTTGACCCATATAGAACCTAGAGAATAAGTTATGCAAATTTGTATTCTTTTTATTTAACTCATTTATTTCTAATTTGGCCTCTTCTAGTTTCTTCTCTAATTCTAGCTTAACATTGGTCAAGGTTTCCTTTTCTATTTTCAAATTAGCAATGATTTTCTTATATTTGGAGTTCATGCATTGAAATTCATTTGCTAAATCATTAAAGGCATTTTGTAACTCATCAAATGTAAAGTCATTATTTTCACTAGAGCTACTACTAGCCTCATCATCACTAATGGCCATAAAGCATGAGTAGGCTACCTCTTCATCTACATTTTCCTCATCGGAGCTATCACTATTGCTCCATACAGCCACAAATGCTTTCTTCTTAGGTTTCCTATCCTTTTCCTTCCTAAGTAAGGGGCAATCTAACTTAGTATGACCCGGTTCATTGCACTCATAACACACTAAATGGTCTTTTTCTCTCATACTTGACTCTCCTCTCATTACCCCTCTTCTTTGATGTCTCCTATCATTCTCACTTTCTTTCATTCTCATGAACCTATTAAATCTTTTGGCAAACATTGCCATTTCCTTTTCTTCCTCATTTCCACTTTCGTCACTATTATCTTCAATGAGCTCATGAGTGGAATATTTAAGTGCTACCCCTACTTTTCTTGAAGGCTCTTCATTTCTTTTTAATTTCATTTCATATGTAAGTAGGGAGCCCATAAGTTCATCTAGAGACAAGGTATTTGGATCCTTAGACTCTTCTATTGCGGTTACCTTTGCCTCCCAAGACTTAGGCAAGCTATTCAAAATTTTCTTTACCATTTCAACATTGGAATAAGTCTTGCCTAGAGCCTTAAGTCCATTAATTATATCATTAAACCTAGTGAACATTTCGCTAATGAACTCATTTTCTTTCATCCTAAATAGCTCATAATCATGTGTGAGCATTCCTACATTGGTCTCTCTAACTTGATTTGTCCCTTCATGTGTGATGGCTAGTTTATCCCATATTTGTTTAGCATTCTCACATAAGGAGACTCTATTATACTCATTGGGACCTAAAGCACAAAAGAGGGTGTGCATAGCCTTGGCATTCATTTGTGCCAATCTCATGTCATTTGTGTCCCATTCATCCTCACTCTTAGGGACATCTTTTCCATCTACTTTCTTCATGGGAATTCTAGGACCATTCACTATAATTCTCCACACTTCATAATCATTTGATTCTACAAATAACATCATTCTAGTTTTCCAATATGAATAATTCTCACCATTGAAGAGTGGAGGTCTAACTAATGATTGTCCCTCTTCTCCTAAGGATGTGCCTACATACAAGTGAGCCATTTAAGATCGTTTTGCTCGATAGAAGTTAGTCTAAATCAATCTCGAGCCCAAGTTCTGATACCAATTGTTGGCTCTATAGGCTATACCGAGAGGGGGGTGAATCGGTTTTTACTAACCTTAGGTTCGTTTTTTGGTTCCTCTAAATTCTCTAGCTTAGATTGATATTTTCTAAGTTCTCTAGACTAGTCAAGCATGCAATATAAATTCAGTTCAATAAGCACAATATAATTGCAAGTAAAGAGAGTAGGGAAAGAGAGATTTACACAAGCGATTTATAGAGGTTCGGCAACTTGCTTACGTCCTCTACCTTGAGACGCTCCCAAGGATTTTCCCCAAATTCACTGTAGACACCTAATTTTTATTGTTATTTTTTATTTTTCATTCTATTTTATTTATTTTATTTTATTATTTTATTTTATTTTATTTTATTTTATTTTTTATTTTTATTTTTCTTCTCATTTTTATTATTTTCATTTTTTTAATTAATTATTTTGATTTTGTTTATTATTATTAATATTAAAAAAAAAAGGGGAAGGAAGGGACAGAACTGGTGCCGTGCACGGCACCAGTTCCTGACACCCCTTCCTACCACAGCCACCACCCCCTCACCATTTCCTGACACCCCTTCCTGCCACCACCACCCCTCCCTCACCGAGACAACCACCCTATGCTAACCCATCTTTTCTCCACCAGCCACCACCAACCCCGAACTCCCTCACCCTATAAGCAACCAAATCAAAAAAAAAACCCAACGAAAAGGAAAAAATTTTTTGGCTACCCAGAACCCTTTTTTTCTTTCTCGGGACCAACTAAAAATCACCCCCGAAATCATCATCGTCTACCCACCAGCATCAACCCCGAAACCCTAAGCATTACCACCGAAGTCACTCACCCGAGACCCCCCATAACCCTAGATCTCAAACCTGCAAAAGACAAACAAAAAGCAACAAAACCACCACAGCCAAGCCATCAACTGAAAACAAAAACAAAAACAAAGAAACGAAAAAACATACAAAAAGGGCTTTCGGTCTAGGCAGATTTGAGGTGTTAGGGAGCGTTTTTGGTTAAACGAAGGCCGGATTTGAGGAGAGGGAGACGAGGGGAGTGATTTTTGGCTTTCGCGGACATCACCGACGACCGACCGGCGGCGGCGCACGGCGGCCATAGCGACGGCCGAAAATCGCCTGGCGAGGGAGAGGCGAGAGGATTGAGAGGGTTTGAGGTTTTTTTTTTGGAGAGAACCGGTAGAAATGAAAGGAGAAAAAAAAAGTAGTCTTTTATAGGGGTGCAAAACGCACCGTTTTGGAGCCAACGACCCGCGCCTCTGCCCTGACCTGACCCGGATGCGCACCCGCTCCGCGCACCCGGCTCCCCTTCCTCCCGCGTGCGACCCGCGACCCGCATCCGCGATCCGACCCGCTTCGGTCCATTCCCTTGGCAGACGTGGGCTTGGGCTGAGGAAGGCTTTTGTTTTGGGTTCCTAGGCCCAATCCGCTTGGGTATATATATATTTTTTATTTATTTATTATTTATTTATTTATTTATTCTGTTTAATAGCTTATTTTGTATATTTTTAATATGTTTGCATAACACAAAAATAAATATTTGTTTGTATGAAAAAATTCTTTAGGAGCTAATAAATTTAAGTTTAATTATATAGTTATGAAAAAATAAATAAATAAATGAAATGTGTAAATGACTATAGGAAATATATAGTTTAAAAAATAAATAAATATGTAAATAAGTATGTAAACAAATATAAGAAATATTTAGTTTAAAATATATATAAATATTTATAACAAAAAATGTATATAAATATATATATATATATATATAAAGTAAAAAGTATACAAAATATATATTACATATATAAAGTGCATAAAATAAGTATATAAAATACACATAATCACATAGTTTTCTTTTATGTATTAAACATTTCTTAAACAATTCACTATAAAGTTTTTTTAGAAAGTTAGGAGAAGTATATAATTTTGGGATGTACATAGGAAATAAAAAATGTAAATAAGTATAAAATGTAACCATATAGTTTTTTTATATACATATAATTTTCTTTTACAATTTGCTATAAAGGAATATTTTAGGAAGCTAACAAATAAAAATAAATAAATATAGAATAGAATAAAATAAAGTAGGCATAATGTCCGATGATGAGATATCGTAGAAGTCACAAGTAGTGATTCTTCGATTATCTCTAGGTGAGAGGAATTTATCGAACGTCACCAAAAGTATTGGGATATTCGATTCAATTTCTCAAGATTCAAATTCGTGTTTATTTTAAAAATAAACAAAGACAAGAATTAATGGAGATAAAATAATTCATAAGAGGTAAAAGCTAACCTCCGATGATGGGATGTTACGGAAGTCACAAGTAGTGATTCCTAACTGATCCTTAGGTAAGAGAAATTTCACTAAATGTTGCCAAAAGTATTGGAATATTTAGTGTGGTTTTTCAATAAATAAGCTTTTATCTCAAAAACATTTGATAATAAAAATAAAAAAAATAAAGTCAACAAAAATAACAAAATAAATAAAGTAAAATAACAAAATAAAGATAAACAATGAACATGTTAAATAAGAAAGTAAAAATCTATATGTTAATATTATAACAAATGGAGTTCCTCCGATGATGGGATGTTACGGAAGTCACAAGTAGTGATTCCTAGCTGATCCCTAGGTGAGAAGAGTCGTACTAAGTGTTGCCAAAAGTATTGGAATATTTAGTATGATTTTTCAATAATTTAGTTTTTTTATAAAAAATAAAAATAAATGAGTTTTTTTTAAAAAGAAAATAGAAAAAGAAAATTAATAATAAATATTAAATTTAATTAAATAAAATTCCGATGATGGGATGTTATGGAAGTCACAAGTAGTGATTCCTTAACTGATCCCTGGGTGAGAGAAATCTTACTAAATGTTGCCAAAAGTATTGGAATATTTAGTACGGTTTTTCGATAATTTAAATTTTTACTAAAAATGAAAATGAATAAGTTTTGTTAAAAAATAAAGAAATAAATCAACAAATAAATAAGGAAATTTGAAATTAAAAATTCATTTGCATCATATATTATTTGTTTGCATCATGTGCATCCATTTAATTTCGAAACAAGCGTGAATTTTCCGAGGATGAGATTCTGTAGAAGTCACAAGTAGTGATTCTTAAGAAATCTCTAGGTGAGGAAAATTATTTCAAATGCTGCCAAAAGTATTGGAGTATTTGATTTAATTATTCAATACAAAAAAGTTCACATTTACTTTCGAAAAATAAAGTAAACCAAAATAAAGTCACAAATAAAAAATGATTTTGAATAAAAAGATTGAAATAAAAAGGAATTATTTTTAAATATTAAGATAAGACCATTTTATTAAAACCAAAGGATAACACATGATTATTATAGTACCGTTTTTTAACGGGCGTCGTGGGGGTGCTAATCCTTCCCCACGCGTAACCGTACCCCCGAACCCGATTTTTGTTTTCGCAGACCAAAAATTTGTCTTTTTTAATAAAACTTAATTAATTTTGAGATTTTGTTAAAAAGATAAACATTTTTAGGTGGCCAATCACACCTAGTTAAAAAAGATTGGTGGCGACTCCCATGTTTTGTTTTAAAACGCTTTTTTCAAAATCATCGAGCGCGAAGCCGTTACGACATTCACTATACTTGAATTTGTGTTACACTCCCTCTTTTTGCAGGCTCAAGACAAACCTCTCTCTTTTTCTAGGCTCAAGAGAAACCTCTTCTCCCTCTTTTTCTAGGCTAAAGAGAAACCTTCCTCTTTTTCTAAGGCTAAAGAGAAACCTTCCTCTTTTTCTTAGGCTAAAGAGAAACCTCCCCTTTTACAAGGAATGAGTTGGTTTACAAGTGGTGCAATCAAAGAAGGCCTCTAAGTAGGCAAATGATTACAGAAATTAGGCACAAGTGAAAGCCTATACAAGATTTGTGCTAAGCAATACAAGAGATATGTGAATAATGGAAGATGAAAACTTTGTAGCTCTTGATTTGTTGTTGAGGCTTGAGGATTTGAGGAAAATGAGTATTGGAGTTGATTGAGTAGTTCCTCTTTCTTCCTTTAGCTTCTAAGCCTCTATTTATAGTCTCTTGGATGGTTTGTGGACGTTGGTTGGAGCAAAAACAGAAACTAATCGTTGTATCTCACAGAAACTAGCCGTTGGGGACTTTTTGGTGTAAAGGGATCGATCCTTTTGCAAAAGGGATCGATCCCATGCTTCATTCTTGGCTTCCAGGGCATTCTACCATAAAGGGATCGATCCCTTCCCTTAGGGGATCGATCCCATGCTTCCAGAATGTGATTTCCTGCACTTTTTGAGTTAGAAATGATGTGGCCTTTAATCCTAATCTAACCCAAACCATTTTAGCATTTTTGTGGGAGTTTTTCTTGACTTTCTCTAATGAAAACATGGTCCAAAAATTCATCGAGTAATTTTCTAAAATATTCAAAACATTTTATAAAGTATTAAGCCCAATAAGAATATGTAATTAAATCATGGTCTTAATGTTTGATATGATCACTTGAAAATGGATTGAGAAAATCATTTGTGATAAGACAAATTTACAATATGAATTAAAACATTAAAGCTTACTTAAGTTTTTGTCATTTCAAAATATATATGGCAATTTAAAGCTAACATGATCCCTCAAATAGATCCTTTTTCGAAACAGAGAATGCTAAATTTATTGAGGATGTTGAATATGATGAGGGTGCCAAACTTAGGAATTTTGTCTTTGAGGAAGAACATGTTACAGTTTCTACAACTGCAATTGAGAATGATCAGATAATTATGTCTGACATTATTCAAGATGCAAATCCGGACTATCAAGACACTCCTGGGTTACCACCTAATCATATTGAAGAGCAACAACAACCTCAATTGGCAGTGCCATTAAGGAGATCCTTGAGAGAGAGGAGATTGGCGATTCCAGATGATTATATCGTTTATCTCCAAGAACACGAGTTTGATATAGGACTAGAAGATGATCCAAAATCTTTTAGTGAAGCCAAACAAGGTGTTAACTCTCATAAATGGATTGAGGCCATGAAAGATGAGATGAAATCAATAGAGGATAATGACGTTTGGGATCTTGTCGAATTGCCTAAAGGAGCGAAACCAATTGGTTGTAAATGGATTTTCAAAACCAAGAGGGATTCGAAAGGCAATATCGAAAGATATAAAGCACGTCTAGTTGCCAAAGGTTTCACTCAAAAGGAAGGCATTGATTATAAAGAGACTTTCTCTCCTGTTTCATCGAAAGACTCTTTTAGAATCATTATGGCACTTGTAGCTCATTATGATTTGGAGCTACATCAGATGGATGTAAAGACAGCGTTTCTCAATGGTAACATTGAAGAAACAATCTATATGGAGCAACCAGAAAATTTCATGTCGGATGAATCGAAACATCTGGTGTGCAAATTAAAGAAATCCATCTATGGTTTAAAGCAAGCATCCCGTCAATGGTATCGAAAATTTGATCAAGTGATCACCTCTTTTGGTTTTAAGGAGAACACTGTTGATCAATGTATTTATCACAAGATCAGTGGGAGCAAGTTTATTCTTCTGGTGTTATATGTTGATGATATCTTGCTTGCAAGTAGAAATATAGGCTTATTGCATGAAACCAAGAGATTTCTTTCAAATAAATTTGAGATGAAAGATCTTGGGCATGCATATTTTGTGTTAGGCATATAGATCCATCGAGATCGTTCTCGAGGAATACTTGGCTTATCACAAAATGCTTATATCGATAAAGTGCTTAGCAGATTTGACATGAAAAATTGTGCATCAAGAGACACGCCCATTGCCAAGGGTGATAAATTCAGTTTGCTTCAATGCCCAAGAAATAATATTGAAAAGGAAGAGATGCAGAAGATTCCTTATGCTTCAGCAGTAGGAAGTCTCATGTATGCTCAAGTTTGTACGCGTCCGGATATTGCGTACATAGTTGGAATGCTTGGCAGATAATTAAGTAACCCTGGAATGGATCATTGGAAAGCAGCAAAGAGGGTTATGAGGTATTTACAGAGAACTAAAGATTACATGCTCACATATCGGAGGTCAGATCATTTAGAGATCGTTGGGTATTCAGACTCCGATTTTGCTGGTTGCCTTGATAGCAGAAGATCCACTTCTTGTTATGTTTTCATGTTAGCTGGAGGAGCTGTGTCTTGGAAGAGTGTAAAGCAGTCACTCATAGCTTCTTCCACCATGGAAGCAGAGTTTATAGCTTGCTATGAGGCATCGAATCTGGCAATATGGTTGCGGAATTTTATCACTGGGATATGCGTTGTCGATGGCATTGAGAGGCCATTGAAGATTTATTGTAATAATAAAGTCGCAGAATTTTACTCTAAGAACAACAAAAGCTCGTCGAAGTCAAAGCATATTGACATCAAGTTTCTTGTTGTTAAGGAGAGAGTTCAGAGTTTTCAGATTTTTATTGAATATATCAATACGAACTCCATGATTGCGGATCCGCTTACTAAAGGTGTACCACCTAAGGTCTTTCATGAGCATGTCGCTCGTATGGGTGTGGTTCACTTTGATGATATGCTTGTGTAGTGGGAGTTTGTTTCATTTATATTCATTTATTATTGAGACATTTTCTGATCAGATAAAGTATTGTTGTTATTACTGAAACTCTGAAATAAAGTATTATTCTTTCAAATTGCAGTTGAGCATAAAGTTTTGAAAGTAGGACCAGTTGGAAATAGACATGTTTAAGGGATCACGTTGCATGTAATTTCCATGCTACACATCCATACTTGATCTATGTCGTTGATTATATTAATATACGTGACCATTGATGGGTCTAGTTACGGAATATATGTAACGAAGATCGCTTTGATCCTATGTTAGTATAATTGATGGACCAGATTGTTTCAAGATATTGCCTTGTGATGATAGCAAGTTTAGAGCTCTTAAAGTTATTTTAAAATGTACAATTATCAGGTGACATATGTGGCCCAAGTGAGAGATTGTTGGGAAATTATTTAGTGGGCCTACATATATCAATTAATTGTACATTGCAGGCTATCTATTTAGTCCACTTAAAAGTGATCAAATAAAGTTTAAGTTATTGGACTTTAGGACATCTCAATTAGTATGGGCTTTGCAATGTGTAGAGACCCAATATTTTATTTTATTTTCACCAATATTTTATTTTATTTTCATGATGGGCCAAAATAAAATAAAATATACTTCAAGTACAAATAGGTTATGGTCCCCAGTCTAAACATAACTTAATTCTCACAACATATCCTATCGTTGAGTGAGATACAGATTCTCTCAAAAGGTTTAGACGTGAAAGACTCTAACCTCAAGAAATCAATTCCAATGGATTCAGGTACGTTTTCGTATTAATCTTTTCTTGATGATTGAACATGAAATCCTGGGTGTATTTATTTGTATTAATTTTCCTACACCTACAAGCTGGAAGCTATCTTTTGAAATTCTGTTGAATTTGCATTTGGGTCAAATCTATTATGTTGAACAAGAATAAGAATTATGGATCTAAAATTTTCATGTCATTTATGATAGCTTTTATTTTTAGCAACAAATGATTCTCGCAGATTATTTGAAAAACACATTATTGTTCCCATCATTTATTTACTTTGTAGAAGGGCAAAAATAGAGATGGTCATTTGATGATTCAGTTAACTTTGAACTGAATTGGTTAAAATTGCACTAATTTATTTTTTTTCGTTTTTCGAAATTAACTGAATATGATTAAATTGAGTTAATTCAATCAATTAATCAAAATGATAAAATACATTTTATTTAATTTTTTAATTTTTCATATTTGAAACAAACTAAATAATATCATTCAACAAAACATTAAAAATCATCTAAATTTCTTTTTTTGGTACAAAAATCATCTAAATTTTAAAATATTAAAAATAACTTTATGTTTCATGTATTTTTAATTTTTTTATATTTCTATTAATTTGAATAACTAACTAAATTGATCGGAAAAAATACTTTAAAATCATATTCGTTAAACGATCGAAATAATTCGTTAACTCATTAACGAAATTAAATTTCAATTCGATTGATTAATTCAGTTAAAAGTGAAAATTGAACAAACATAAGCAAAAGGTTTGATGTAGACTTGATTTCTCATCAGTTTCAACTTTCAAATGCATAACAATTTTAGAAATCATAGTTTTTTGGCTAAATTAATTAGCAATAGTGTTTTCTTTTTAAGAACAAAAATGGTAAGGTTAAAATTTATTATCAAAATTTTAAAAGTTAACAGATTGAATTTATCAAATTTATCTATGAGTGAAAACAAGTTGAGTTTTGATCTTTTAAAATGTTGTAAGTACTTTTTTTCAAAATAGAATTTTGTTTATTTATTCTACCAATAAATAAATTATTTTTTTGAAATAAAAAAATAAAAATATTAATTATTTATTACGAGTGGCCTAATTACTCTTATTATCAAACAATAAATAATACTATTAAAGTAGCAATATAATATTATTTATTATTAAAATATTAAAATATTTATAATTAAAATATTAAAAGATATTTTATATTAATTTTTTAATATTTTTAAGCTAAAATTAAATAAAATTTTTTTATATTATAATATTTGAGTTGGGTTAATTTAACTCAATTTTTTGTTGCGACCAATTATAAATATTTTCATTCATTTTACGATTTGAAATTAATCTTATTTAAATTTAGCTTGAACTTAAATAATTATGCTCAAGGCTTAACTTCAGTTGAACTAAATCCACAAGAAATGCAACCCATGAACAACGTTATTTTCGAAAATTATCATTTTATCAAAAAGAAAAAATTATTTCTAAACTTTTAATCTTTTCTTTCACTGATCAATAAATAATTTTTTGTGGCTAGATAATTTTCTTCGAACAAACATTAAAAAAATGTAATTATTTTTTTCTAAAAATCAATTTTTTTGGAATGATCTAAAAATCAAATTAAAAAAAAAACTAAATCTAAAAGCTCTTATTAGTTTATCATTAAAAAAAAAAGAAGCAAACACTCGAAACAAGAGCTCTTGTTATGTTAATATTAGCTATTGCCTAATGGTAGGAAAAAATAAATAAAATACATAGAGGACGCCTAATTGTTCAGCCAGTCAAACGGAAAATAAGGGGCTAAATCGAAAATACAACAGAGACAGAGGACGTAAATGAAACATCGTGAAAAATCATTATCCTAATCATTATTAACTTTTTGTGACTTAAAAGGAGCATTGTTGATCTGATTTACCCCACGCTCCCATGCTCTCACGCACTCACCCCCAGTTTTCGCTCCTCTTTTTCAATCTCTCCCCAGCTGCTTGCTTTCCTTCGGTTTCTCTCTCTTCCGTAATGGAAACACATGAATGAATCAGAATTAAATAAGCTGTTTCGAGTCCGACACAGAGAGTCGGTGAAGACTGGAAACACGAAGGCATTTTTTCCATAACCAAATAAGCTAAAGCCAAAAGCCATAACTGAACGCCAAATCCTCCCTCTCTTGCTCTCTCTTTTCGCTCGCAAGCTTTCCTTTTCAGACGCGCACTTTACGGAAGCAGCGCCGCCAATTGCTGCCGTGCTCGTCAGATTCCGGCGAATCTCCGGTCACATTGCACGTGATGTAAGATCCTGATCACTCGGTCTCTCTCTCTCTCTCTAAACTAATCTCCGCTTACGAAAAACGTCAACGTCTCTTTGCATGTCAGATTCTAGGGAAGCTAAGGAGCGCTTTTCAGTTTCACTATTTTCTGGCGTTCTTCGTCCGATCTCTCTTTTTTGTATTTTTTTAATTATTTTCAAAGATATTTAACTGCAAAATGAAATCTAATTTTCTTTCACCTGATTTGCTTTTCTTTCTCTCTGCAGTTATCTCAGTTTTTTAGAAGCTGTTATATATATATATGATAGCTTTCTTCTTTTTTGATTCGACATATTCTAGTTTATTGACCTTAAAGTTCATTCTGTTTTCTTAATATAGAATAATAATGAATAAATAATTACTTTCTTGTTTTATCGTATTTTTTTTCTCATTTTCCAATGAATGCAGCTGATTTCTTACTTCGATCATTGTCATATTAGGGTAGAAATTTGATTTTTAAAAATAAAGAATACTTTGCAGTTTTGTTCAGAGCTTATAGCGACGTATGATGTGATGCAACATGTGAGTAAAAACAGAATATTTTCTGAAATTTCACTCTTCAAAAATATTAGACTTGTCTTTTTTACATTGACTCATATTCATCATATATCCCTTCAAAATCAAGTGCCCTTTTTCTTCTTTGCTTTTCAAGTCTCCCTGTCTTTTCTTGTTTTTGTTTTTGGTGAGGGGGTGTGGGTTTAAACTTTAAATCAGTTACCTGGTATGGAACTTGGACCTGGAATTTGATTAGTAAAGAAAATAGCATGTTTGACTTGTATGTGTCCTGTATTTTGAGTTGGTCTGCAATTTCATTATTTCGAGTCATCATTGTTATTAGTGCTGTTGTTGTTTGAAATTGTATTTTTCTTTTCAAGTTTTTGTGTTAAATGCCTTATTTAACTAATTTGTGGCGTGATTTTGATATTTTCCCTCCGTTGATTTTAGTTTTCTTTTTTTAAGGGGAAAAACTTTGGAAATTAATTTGGGATTTTTTATCTGTGTGGATAACAGGTGTTGAAATGAATGGGATTCAGAACAGGAAAGGTCAGAACATTGAGAAATTTCCTGGATGCTTGGGCAGAATGGTAAACATGTTTGATTTGAACACGGGTGTTCCTGGAAACCGCCTGCTTACTGATAAACCGCATCGTGATGGTGATCTCCTTTTCACGAAAAAGCTAGTTTTGCTTTTCATCTACTTTGAAGCTTGAACATTTTGTAACCTGGATATTGAGATCATCTTGGGAGAGTTGTTTTATTAATTGTGTTTTGATCAGATTAACTATGGCACGGTTCCCATGATCAGCACTTGTTCCAGTATTTCCTTTTCCCTTCAATTCAATTCAATGCATTTGCATTTCTTTTTCTCCCCTGTTAATTGAAGCAATTAGAACTCTGTAAAATGTCATTTGGGAAAGTGAACTACTGCATATACCTTTTATATTTTCTTGCAAATTTTTTAAAGTTTTTAAAACGGTTCAAGTAATGGAATCATGTTCTGATTCTAGAGGTCTGTTGTTCTGGTTCGTATTGACTACCTTAAGTATGTTTCTGGTGTTAACTCACTGACAGTTTGAAGCTATATGGGATTTTTTTTTTTCAGAAAATCACTTTGATATTCTATTCTATACATGAACCTACTGTTGCTTATTGGTATTCTTGGTTGTTTATGCCTCAATTATATATTTGTCTTGCTATTGTTAACATGCTGCTGGTTGATGGGCAGGATCCTCACGCTCAAGAAGTCAATCTGATGTGGTAAGGATGTTGAGCCCCACCTCTGGAGATCAGATAGAGGACAAAGCGGTAAATACTGGGCATCTAATCACTGCAGTATTAATTATCATGAACAAGTTTGTAACAGATTCTGAGCAGAACTTGTTTCTATATCTTCCACTTGAATTATTTTATTAAATATCCTTGTGTCCTGACCTGTGTTGCAATTTTTGTTGTGTGCAGGTTGTATCTGAGTTAAGAAGAACTTTGTCGAACAAGAAAGGTAATGGAACACCCATTAAGATGCTCATAGCCCAGGAAATGTCAAAAGAAGTGGGTTCTAAGCATAATCCACCAAATGTGGTTGCTAAGCTGATGGGACTTGATGCACTACCAAGGCAGCAGCATAATATAGCGGTGCAAAGATGCCATTCTAAAGGTTATTCCCAGCATTCTTTGAGTCATTCCGATATACTGGTGGAAGGCTGGGAGAGAGATCAAGGCTTTTCAGACAAGCAAATGCAATGTGATGTAAATCTGTGTCAAGAGCTGAACAAATACAAAGATGTTTATGAAATCTGGCAACAGTCCCCAAGGACAACTTATTCAAGAGATAACTCTCCACAAAAAGGGAGGTATAATGATAATGTGAATGAGAAAAAAATGGCTCTAGTTCGTCAGAAATTTATGGAAGCAAAACATCTGGTGACAGATGAAAAGCTTCGCCAGACCAAGGAATTTCAAGATGCACTGGAAGTTTTGAGTTCCAATAGAGAGTTATTCCTCAAGTTTCTGGAAGAGCCAGATTCCACGTTCTCTCAGCAACTTTCCAATTTCCAGTCTTTATCTCTACCTCCTGAGACAAAGCGTATCACTATTCTTAGACCTTCTAAGATGGTTAACAAAGAAAAAGTTGGTGGAATAGAGAAGAAAGGTGATAAACAGACAAAGAACGCAGCGCAGATTGGTCAAGTAACTGGGTGGGATAGAAATAACTCTGCATGTTCTCCACCGTTCCCCAGTCCGAAAGTTGATGAGTATCCTTCCCAGCCTACTAGAATAGTGGTATTGAAGCCCAGCCCTGGTAAGACTCAGGACATTAAGACGGTGGCATCTCCATCTCCCTCATCTCCTAGGATATTACAGGGTGAAATTTTTTTTGAGGAACCTGACAGTGCACGTGAATCAAGAGAAGCAGCTAAGGAAATCACTAGGCAGATGCGTGAAAATCTGATGGGTCACAGGAGGGATGAAACATTACTTTCTTCTGTGTTCTCCAATGGTTACATTGGTGATGATAGTTCATTTAATAGATCTGAAAACGAGTATGCTGTGGAAAACTTCAGTGATTCAGAAGTCATGTCACCAACTTCTAGACATTCATGGGATTACATCAATAGGTTTGGTAGCCCTTATTCTTCCTCTTCCTTCAGTCGTGCATCATGTTCTCCTGAGTCCTCAGTTTGCAGAGAAGCAAAGAAGCGGCTTTCAGAAAGATGGGCCATGATGGCATCAAATGGGAGTACTCAAGAACAAAGACATGTCAAGAGAAGCTCAAGCACATTAGGTGAGATGCTTGCTCTTTCTGATACAAAGAAGTTGGTTAGACCTGAGGAAGAGGGAAGTAATAACAAACAAGAACCAAGGGGATCAACTTCCTGCTTAGCCAGTAATTTGAATAAAGAAGAAAGTACAAGTGATTCTCCCAAGAATCTTCTCAGGTCAAAATCTGTCCCTATGTCTTCCACTGTGTATGGTGCTAGGCTTAATGTTGAAGTTTCAGATCCCGAAGCTAACAAAGAACAAGTTCCTAAGGAACTGACAAAGGCAAAGAGCGCGAAATCATCTTTTAAGGGGAAAGTTTCAAGTTTATTTTTCTCAAAGAATAAGAAAACAAATAAAGAAAAATGTAGTGGATCTCAATCTACAGACGAATCTCTGTCTGCAACTCCTGGAATGGGGTCACCCATAATTAATCCTCAAAAGATGAGCAATGATGCCTCTCAGTGCGATAATGACAGTTGCATCCAAGAGTGCTTGTCTCCTGTGCTAGGTGGATCAGCAAGTAAAACTCCTTTACCAGATTTGACTGATGTTGGGCAGAAACCAGGCATAATTTCTGTCGAGGTACTTCAAACTTAGTTTCTTGGCCATGTATATGTTTATTGAATGTTTGCATATTGTTCTATACACATGTAACTACATACATATATCAGCCTCCTCTGGTTTTTATGCACTGCTATGTGATTCAACTGATATCATGGTCAAGATTGAAAATTGAAATATTTCACCTTCCATTTGTTTAATCTAGCAAAAAGGGAGGTGGCACGTGAACTTAAAATGTCCTTTTCTCATTATATGAAGTTGTTGGAATGCTGAATGTGAATGGGTATAATTCCACTAATAGGGTTACAATATATTTTGCTAATATAATGCAAGGGTACCTAGAGTTTTGTGAATGTATAATTCCTCTAATACAGTTAAGAGTACATTTTTCCGATACTGTGGTTGTAGGGTGGTGATTTAGTTATCAGATAATGTGCTTACCTTTTGCAGGGAGGGTTGTCTGTAGCAAAACCTTCAATGCCTGTCCATATAAGTGAGAATCAGGACCAGCCGAGCCCTATCTCAGTTTTAGAACCTCCATTCGAGGAGGATGAGAACACAATTCCTGAGTCCTCTGGCAGTATCAAACCATTGCACCGAGGTAAACTTCGCTTGTTAAACTGGGAAATTTGTTATTTGTCTGATTCTTATTTTCTCATCTGTTGTTCCTTTTATTAATAAAGGATTGGAGGTGCCACCTAAATCTAACTTGATTGACAAGTCACCACCTATAGAATCAATTGCTCGCACCCTCTCAGGGGATGATTCTTGCTCAGAGACAGCCACATTATATCCAGCAAAACTCTCTTCGGTTTCTCCAGGTGCCAAGGGAGAAGAACAGGATTGGGTTTTCTCTGTCCAATCACTATTATCAGCCGCTGGTCTCGAAGGCGAGGTGCGGTTAGAGTCATTTATTACCAGATGGCATTCGCCTGAAAGCCCATTGGACCCATCCTTGAGAGACAAATATGCCAACTTGAATGACAAGGAGCCTCTGCATGAGGCTAAGCGACGACAATGGAGATCAATCAGGAAGCTTGTGTTCGACGGTGTCAATGCAGCATTACTGGAAATCACAGGTTATGGGTCAGACAGTTGCATGAGAGCTATGTCAGTTGGCAGGTCCCAGATGAGAGTCATGGAGGGTGCGTCACCCATGCTGGTTGACCATGTGTGGGGCCGTATGAAGGAATGGTTTTCCGGCGAAGTAAAGTGTTTCGCAGGCGACGAGGAGGACAGCAACAGCCTGGTGGTAGAAAGGGTGGTGCTTCAAGAAGTGGTGGGTAAAGGATGGGTTGATCATATGAGATCGGAAATAGACAATTTGGGAAGAGAGATAGAAGGGAAGTTGCTACAAGAGCTTGTGGAAGAGGCAGTGGTAGATTTGACCGGCATTAGGGTGTTTTGAGGCCTTTTTTTTTGTTCTCCTCCCCTTCTATTGATTTTAACTTTATCATTTGTGCATTTGATTTTCAAGAATGACGATCATCCTTCCAAAGCGTATTTGTTTAATGCTGTACGAATGTTTATATATATTAATTAATCAGATAAGCTGTCTAAAAATTTTCATTTTGGAATGAGATTTATATACATATATATGTATCCACCACCCGACGTGTCTTCGTAGCTTCTCCTCAGCCCCTTTGGTGTGGTAAATTCGCCATTTCATGCTGGGTTATACACGAATAACACGAATTAAATTTAATAATATATATCTATTAGATAAAAACTAAAAAAAATTCTATGTTAAATATATTAATATAAACTTAGCTATAATTTTTTTTATATTTTATATTATGTGAACGTGATTTAACACTAAATATATATATATAAAAAAAATGTACACACCAACCAAATCTACTGTTGACGACGTCAATCACAGCTATTATTATATATTTTTTGTGTGTATTATTTGTTCTCCATGCCCATGAAGGAGGGAAAGCCAGCGGCCAGCCAGCCTGTTTGTACCTGCAAGTAATGCAAAAGGACAAGAGACCCTGAGATGGAACGCTGACCCACGCCACCAGACTAACCTACGGAAATGGTTAACTTGTGATTGGAAGATGAAAATTTATTATTTTACTACAAAAGTTTCCAACACGGAACATCCCAAATTTTACAAAAAGTACTATTGTGTCGGCTGAAGCTGTCCTGTCGTGTCGATTTTAGTACTAGTAAGTAGTAACTTGCCCAGCTTTGGTTGTTATTTCTTAGGTTTACGTGGTTTTTTTTTTTAAAGTAAAAATTGAAATGTACAGTATATAAAAAATAATTAAAAATAACAAAAATTGAAAAAAAGAAAAAGAAAAAGAAAAGCACCAGTTTTATACAAAATTCAAACGGATTTGGATTTTATTCAAATTTAAACAAAATTAAAAAATTATACTATGGCATATCTAACTTATTTTTTGTTCAAATAAGATAATTAACAATTTTTTAATACAAAATTTAAGGTATTTTAATACCATTAACTAAATGATTAAATATTTTTTTAAACTCATCCAATATGATTTTACATTGCCGTCTTAATTTCATTTAGAGTTTTTTATATAAATTTTATGATTAAAAATTTGATGAAGATGTTATTAGAAGTCTATAATTCGTTTGGTATTAATGGTTAGTCCTGTCACTGATAAAAAAAAAAGTACGTTTTGGTGAAAATCAGTTTCTTACGATAGGTCGTGTCCAAAGTTAAGCTGGATGCCATGGATTTGAGAAGGATGTTTCACTGCCTTCAGCCAAAAGCATGAATCAATGCAAGGACAACAACCTTGATATTGAGGAGCAAGTAAATCCTAAATTCCCAGTTTATATTTCCAGAAAATAAGTTTCCAATGGTGAGATTTGAACAAAGTTATATATACACAACCTTGTTAAGAAAAAAAATTGTTTTTGTGACTTAAATTTATGATTTGGAGATCACAAAAAATAATTTTTACCATTGCAGTAAAGTTAATGATTTCCACAACTCTGATCATAAAATTTTATAACTTGATGAAAATTTGATACCATAATAACATCCTTCCACTATTCTTGTCATCATGGTTGAGACATGGGTTAATATCCGGTAATTATGAATTCATTAGTTAAAAATTTTTCTCCTTCTGTTTTACCCCTTCATTCACATGTTGTTATGATGAATTCATCTTTCTCTCTGCCGGCCTTAAGCAGCTGTCTCAGACTTTCAGCTCTACTAGTCAAAACTGATGCCAATATCAATTATCATCAAGAATGAAAAACAGTTCAAAGAAGGATTCAAGATGGGTATTTCACAGAATCTCCTACAGAAAAGAGTTGTTGGAAACTAGTAAATTGCTGCTTAACTTTACCAGACGTTTCTATCATCTGTCTGCTAAATTACTGTAATCAATCACTGGAATAAGTAGACAATTTGGTTGGATGATAATCCCGATTGTTGATTTGAGAATACAATTAGGGTTCTTGTTTTTAATGGTTGTTGTGCCTCTCTCATTCCCATCCATGTGTGTGAAAGTGAAACTTGATGCTGATAATTTTTTTTGGGGATAATTACACGTTTTTCATAATCAAAATTTCTTGAAAAACCTGCCAACAACTTTTATTTATTAATTCTTAATATACACCGAAACTTTCAAACTCTTAATTTATTTACATTATATGAAACACGTCTAAATCCTTTCACTTTTATAACTTTCGGATGTTTGTCCACTATGCATATCTAAGTCAGTAACTTTTTTATTAAATAGCTAAAAAAATTATAGCATGATATATTATAAAGTTTGAATTCGAGTCCAAACAATTTCAACTTTCATCTCTCGATTATAAAAAACCAAATCTTATGAAACCAAACCATTAAATTAGATGAAAATGGCGTATTCACAAAGCTTTCCTAATTCATCTATCGCACATGGAGAGTGCCCATGCTACAAAACACATTAGGTCAAGAGCATTAATATCTTCCAATATTCCAATAGACACTAAAGCAATCCAAAATTTTTTAGGATCTTGATTGTTGAAGCCTAGACTACCATACATTCATAAGTGAAGTTTCTACTCAAGGAGGACTTGGGTTGCCTAATCCATTTATGCCAGCCAGCCAACCAATATATTAATAGTGACTACAACTAGATGTTAGATAAAGCATTTATTAATACAATGTTCACTTGATAGAGATTGTGAGTTCGATACTCTCTTCTGAATATAAAAACCATTTTTGTGGTTCGTATTATTTAGTTAGTTGTGCTTTTAAAAAAAAATGGAAATTTTGGAGCCTAGGAATTAGTTGAGCTTGTGAAAAATTTATTATGGAGTTAAAAGAGAGAGATTTACGGCTTAATATATCCTTTGAAATGGTCAAAATAGCATCTAATATGTCATGTGAGATTCCCATAAGACCAGCTGATATAAGGTTGAACAAGAATGCTTATTCATCAAATCTATGAAAAGATCAAAAGCATATGAAATGAAGCTAAGAACAACTTGCTGGAAAACAAAGCAAGGTGGGTAAAAGGTGGAATATGTGACAGAAGAAACAGCTAAAAAGAGCATAAACAAATAAAGAAATTCAAAGTGTAAATTAAAGCAGCACTCCAAAGAAATCTCGTGACTTGTATACAGTATAGTGTTTGTCATCTGATTTAATAATCTAAAGAAGCATTAATAAATTAATTCAGTACATCCATGCTGCTGAGATGGAAGGGGAGCCAGAGACAGTTTAATTCGTCAAAGGCATTTAGATTTTATTTTTATTATTCCTTTTATATATATATATATATATATCGTTTTTATATTATATAAAACATAAAAATTTGGCAAAATAGCCAAATAAGCCCTCAACCTTGAGCTTAAAATGGAATTAAACCCTCAACGTTTTATTGCATGAAAATCAGTCCATAAACTTTTATTTCAGTGGAAATAAATTCTCAACTTTTTAAAATTGTGCAATTAAGTCCAAATCTGTTAAATGACACTAACTGCCGTTAGTATTGCACACGTGGCATGCCACGTGGCAGCCAACTAAGCTATCCACGTGAGCTTCCACGTTAGACATACTAACGGCAGTTGGTGCATTTAACAGATTTGGACTTAATTGCATAATTTTAGAAGGTTGAGAGTTTATTTCCACTGAAATAAAAGTTTATGGATTGATTTTCACGCAATAAAACGTTGAGGGCTTAATTTCATTTTAGGCTCAAGGTTGAAGGCTTATTTGACTATTATTTCTAAAAATTTTATTAAAAGTCGTGTTAACGCATGAAAATAATATTTTAAATTTTTATTGTATTCATCGTTTTTCTCTTGACCAAAATTATTAGGTCTAATTTTTTTCACATCCGACAAGGCACACAGAAAAACTGGGTCCTTCGTTTCATCATCTTTAGTTTCCCTAACCATGTGGTCTGCTTCAGCATAACAACCGCTGTGTGCAACTTGGAAATACTGTTTTGGCACGAGAAAACCAATTTATATAAATTCATGTGAGGAATATAGTCATCTGAGCTTAACTATTATCCACGGCTTTAAATGAAATAAATAAAAAAGAAAGCATTAAATAAAGAATTTCACAATTTTTCATAATTTCTTGTTATAACTTGGAGAAGAAGAAAAAAATTCTCGTAGGGATGTTCCAAGGACAGGGAGGACAAACGGGAATATTGCTGCTGGGCAGAATCATGCAGGTTGCGGCTGCACAGCACATAGCCAAGTTCATCTCTTGAGATTTTTCCCTGAAATTTCAGGTGTAATTTCCTATTACTACCGGCCAAAACTATTGGGTTGTTAGGCATATTCTAACTGGCAAAATAGATTTTGTGAGAAGTTGTGACCTTGAACTCCATAAAGAAACACCTGTACGATCCGCAAATTGCTCAAGGACAAGGAAGCAACCGGGCAAAGTGCAACAAGAAGACAAGAAACTAGAAAATAATCAATACTAGCAAATTGACCAAAGATCCCAAACATCATACAATATAGTCCTTGACATTGTTGCAGTTCACATTACAAAACACAGATCTATTTTCATGGATTTGCTGATAGTATTACAACTCTCAGAGAGCCTTTTAGGTAGTTTTTTATTGTTTAAAACAACCCTTTTTTTTTGGTCTGTACCCAGAAATCAAGCTTGTAATAATCTACATCCAGGATATCTGGGTTGGAACAATGGGGTTGAGGAAGTGAAGGCAAAATGAAGGGGCATGCATTCATCAACCGCACTGTATTATAGGTTTAGAAATAGCACATTCACTCTGACAAATAATTTTCAATGAAGATGAGTAAACAGTTTTAGACCAAACAACTAACCTCTCGTTTATACAGAATGTCAGTATCACCACATTCAACTAGGACAATCGTTCCATGGGTACAATTACAAAGCAATACGGTGAAAATGGGTTTGAATACCTATATACATCAAACTTAATCCACAAAAGCAAAGAATAAAAGGAGTAGAGTGCAATGATATGTACTTGATCAGTTCGAAATAGAGAAGTTATGTTGCTGCCTTTGAGATGGACCATTTTCTCTGATCTTCACCTACTTGGCCTTCATACTTGCAGATGCATTCTGGTTTAATAAACCATACTTATCAGCACTGTTGTATTTATCACCACTGTTCAGTCCGTACTGCAGTGCAAAAGTTCAATGGCATGATTAAGGAATTAACAACTGATGTCGTATGGAAGTTATTGCATATGGAATGATGCAAGCCGAAATATAACTCGGCATGAATGAAAAGAATATTTTAATCTTGTTTTGTTGACACAAAATGGGTTGGAGAAACAGAAATGCTCAGTATTCTAGTACACGAATGCCAGTCTTTACAGTCTTGAGTACAATAAGCTCCCAGTAATTATATCAACTAAGATATGTTCAACAACAAACAGCAGCAATGAATATCAGAAGAGCTGCTTTAGCAGTAATGAATATCAGAAGAACTGCTTTGCTACCTAAATCACCATTTTGCCTTACAAACCTTGCTTGCCAACCAGAGGACAATTAGTAAAACCCAAACTCTACAAGATTAATTAAACAAAATAATTACCAAGATAGGCCTCCCCGCCCAACAACACCCACCCCCCCCCCCCCCCAAAAAAAAAAAAACCAACAATAATTTGTTTATTTCTGACTCAGATTTCAGACTGTAAGGCTGGGTAATGGCACTGAGTTGGATCATTAATTTGTGTCATATTTGACCCGATTTCTTTAATCCATACAACCAAACCAATTGCTTAGAATGTAATAGGAGCCACTAGACTAAAATATATTTCAATAAACCATTTCCACGCATACAATTATTATTTGAGTTTAACGTTGCATATGATCAGTCACTTGTGAGTGTGTATCTCAATGAGCTCAATGTTGTGGAGTGTGTCTGAAAGAAAATCATATGCATGCTTCCAAGCTGCATAAATATTCAACCATTAGTCATTTGCTACTGATATTCCAGATTGTGATGCTTGGTTAAACGGTAGAAGTGAGTCGGGCCTTTAATTTTTCATACTATCACCAAATACTTCATTAGATTCCCTACATCCATTGACATAGCATGGAAGTAATGATATCCACTGCGCTATAAATACAACTTCAAGAAACCACTTCCACAGGCATCGGTCATCAATCAATCTAGAATTATATTTTGCATAGTGGATTTCACATCATAGAAAATAAAATAATAAAACAATAATGCATCCCATTCTGCTAAACATGAGTTATAAGCATTTAAAAATCAGGATACCTTTTCTCTTATTCGTGAGCCCCAGATGTCAGAGTGAGTTCCCCTGCCATCAACCTTGGCTGAAGTAGATGTGTGATTAGATTGAGGGTTTAGGAGTGGCTCCCAAGTTCTACCTCTATTATTTTCGTAATCATCCTCATTTTCAGCATCTCTTCTTCTAGCAGAAACCATTGCCCGCAAAATTATTGCCACTAGCAGAGATAATGCCTGAAGGATTAAAGTAGAGAAGTAAGCAGATTTACTGGATGTTTGAAAAGAAAAAAATTTTTTATCATTTATTTTCTAATAAAAAACAAGATTATTTTCATCTAGCCATTGATTATAATTACCATGTATATTAACTAAAAAATCTAACTATGTATTTCAGCTCATAAAAGTTTGATTCATCTCAAACAGAAGAGATTTATCTCAAGCAGACTTCTCCCAATGTAAAGTTCAAACAGCATTGGTCTCCAAGAAATAATAAAGGCTCTCCTAAACATATATCCTTCTTTCCTTGTAAAGCTTACGATTCCCCCCAAATATGTGGCTCTATGCAAGAGTTCATAATTTATCATGAATGGGATAGCACAATGCTTCTCTCGTAAGACAGCTACATGTACATCAGAAGATTTTGATCAAAATCTATTAGCAGAATGTTACTCACTTAAGACAGCAACATGCGCATTTAAGTCATAATTTATCATGGATGGGATAGCACAATGTTCTTCATCTCTTTTCCACTAAAATGTTCCAGCAGCCTGATTTTCCAATTTCAGCCCAAGTTTGGTCATTAAACCTATATACATCAACTTTGACGGCTTCAAGAAACTTAGTTCCCTTTCCAGACTGCTACAAAATCTATCCTTAATTTGATTCTGCCTACCAATCATGTAGACTGGTTTGTTACCACCCCTACATCCTAAGGAAGTACATAATATACCGGCAAGAATTTCAACAAAACCAAGTATAGGCCAGCTTAGTTTGCCTCCACCTACCCTGCATCCCATGAAACAGGCCACGTCATAAAGTGGTAACTAGCATTAAGGATGGGAAGCAATTACTAAAACCCCAGATATTTATAATGTCAACCAAATGCAATGCAGTACACATTATTGTCAACCTTACCCTTAACGTGGAAATGAATTCTGTTATTATTTTCCTACGTCTATTGCCAACATACCAATTTTATGCATGTATTATACACTTATAATCTCCCTTCTAACATATCAGAAACCATATGCAGTGATGCACAAGCAAACCCATCTTTTTTCCCCATGTTCTCAGATGGAGCAATATATTAACAGAAAGCAGAAACTATGAATTTCAAAATTGCCCAAAGAATTCCTTTCCCTACTCATAATTCAAATCTCTTGTAAATGAAATGCAAAAAAAAAGGAGGCCTCGGAACCTTATATTTTTTAAGGAAGTTCTTCTATGTTTTGTGTCAAATTTAACAAGCAAATATTAAAGAAAAAGTTAATTATAATTTAAAAAAAAAAAAAGCAAAGTTAGTATATTATAAGATATAATCAAGTTGCAGTTAAGGGTGGTATTTCTTTATCATCCCATATATCATCAACTGTAACTTTAACACATCAACAAGGAAAATAGACCAAGGGATTTCATCGGCTCAAACAGTAATATGCTGCAAAGATGTCATAATTTTTGAACATGCATAATTCTAGCTTTCTTATTCTTTCCCACAATGCTCGGTAAGATTTGAACCAATAACTTATATAAACCCCAAGCCCCCACTAGTTCAACTTATCATTGTCAACACAGCACCAGGCTAACTAAATTACAGTATTATTTTGTTTTCTTAGACATACATTAAAAATCCACTCATCCATCCAATCACTGATTGAGCAGAAGCCAAGAGATAATATAACCAAAGTACAGGTCAATGCTGGCATTAAAAAAGTGCAATGGTGAAAATCCAAATTGAAAATTTCACATTAGAGATATTGCAGAACTTTGTCAGAAGATCATTGCATATTGCCGTTATGATAAAATTTATAAATCCTTATGACCATAAATTGAACTTTAGTAGATCTTCATCTGATGAAGTGCCATTGATCACAAAGTATGTTCTCATTTTGTTACTGGATTTTCTTTTGACTTTTGTGTGCAATAATTGCAATCACTTAATTTAGGAAGTTATAAAAGGTTTAAAAACATGGGTTAAAGTTACCTGAATTATGACCACACTGATGCCAACCCATTTACATATATCAATGTTGTCTTCAATGAAGGATCGAAGGCTGTCAAGTTCTCCAGTTGGGTCAAATGGAAGATCCTGTCATAAAATACAGTACTTAGTAATAGACAATAATCTGCAGATGATCAAAGACATTGCTTCTCATAACAAACACAAGGCAACAAGAAAAAAAATTACCTTCTCCCAGCGACGATCAATTGCAATAAATGCCACCAAAGCAGCTTCTATTAAAATGAGAACAGTTTTGATAAATGTATACTGCAGTTTGATCAGTTAAAGAAAACATGTAATAGAATGCAGTCTGTAATATAATTGGCAGGACAGTAATGACTTCAACACTTTAATGCTTGTTATGGAGCTTTATAAATCACCAAGTACTTAGTTTGGAGAGACTTAACCGTGAAAATATAGAAGATGAAATTCTGAAATTTTTGCTTAAAGTTTTGAACCTATTTAAGCATTTTACCTTTTCTAGATACTGCCACTTCTTGGTAGACAAAGCATATGTAAAGTTAATGAACTTGAAACTTCAATACATAGAGATTTTGTCTGGATTTGGCAATTTTCATAAATAAATAAAAAAAAAAAGTGCTAGTATCTATTGCAGAGATGTTCAGAATAGCTGCAGCTAAATCTCTAAGCCAATTTCATTAGAAAAGAACACATAAAGATTCATCTAGGTAGGATACAAAACAAAGGCAGCAGCCATTAATAGATTCAGCTGCTATGCAACCGATGAATGTAATGCAACATAGCACAATACCCACTCCCATAAAAGAGTAGATGAACCTGCAACAAAGAAGAAAAGCATCAACTTAACACTCATGTGAGCATTACAATCCCATACATTCAACCACAACCACCACCGAAGGAAACATTGTATTGCCAATCATATGAAAATAACAAATTGAAAGAGACACAACCGAGTTCTGAATTGTAATAGCAATGAAATATAGCATCCAATGCAATTAAAAAAAACACTCTTTATACTTGTTCAAAAAAAAAAATCTGCCCTATACACATTAAACATATTCGTCCTAAAGGTAAGACTTCGAAGTTTTTAAGGTTCCTGATAAATTCGATATTTTAAAACTATTGAATAAATTATTAAAAATTAAAAGTAAAAATCAAAACACAAAATTAGCATTGAGCTAGCAATTCTAATGCATGGCATGATTTTGTTGCACAGTTTAACAAACTTCACTTAAGCAACTCCAAGTAAGTATTTCTCGAATAATACACAATAAAAAGGATATCTAAATACAACTCATCATATTATAGATAACATGATCAAAGATTTAAGGTTTTTTTTTTTTGAGATAAGATTTAAGGTATATATAAATCTCAAACTGGCCTTATTTTCTAATACTATCACATGTCCTATAATAACCCCTTCCCAAACATTTAAAAGCTCCATCCTTTTAAATTTTAATATAGCATTTAATGCTGTCCCCTCAAATCCCTTCAAAACAATCAATTATAAAACATTAACGAAGAGAAATAGAGAAAATACCATGGAGCAGGTAGCTTAAAGGAGCTCAAGTCAAACCCGACCCCATTATCCAACCCGGAGACCAAACCGACAGCGAAATCATCGAAAGCCCTAGCTGCTTGAGCTCCAACCTCCGGTCTCGAATTGAAGAGAATCGAAAGAGAAGACTCCGGCGACGGAGCCAAAGGCGGCGGAGAAATGGGGACGTGATGGTTCCATTGATCCAACATCCATACCGAATAGAGTATGATTGATACTCCAACGAAAGCTTGGAGAAAATTCAAGAACTTTAGAACAAAAGCAAAGGAAACATGGCAGCAATTCGTCCGCATTCCCTAAGATTTCAATGATTTTAATTTCCGTTTAAAAAACCAAACCCTAATTTGGATGATGGTTTTGGAGAGGGATGAGATCGAAGTTGCGTTTTTGGATTGAATTATTTTAGCATTTTTTGCTTTTAAAAGTCTCCTGTTTTTTTCTGCCTCTTTTTTTTTTCTATTTTTTTATTCTATTCCTTTTGCGTGGGGAAAGAAGGAACTTTGAGTTTGGGAAACGACAAAATGGTTACTGTTATTAACGGTTAGTACTGACTACTGAGTAGTTTGGTAAGTTGGGCCTGTAGGGGGGACATTTGGCCCATTGGGCTGAACTCATTGGATTAGTCCAGATAAAAGGCGTGGAAATAGTCAAACTTGAAATCTTTTTTTATTATAATATTTTTGGTTTATTGGATGCATATCTTATAACTTTATAACTTAAAATTGGTGAGAAAGCTGTGTTCTTGTGCTTCCACATCGTTTGTCTCTCTGCTCGCCGCGTGTCCACTTTCTCACTCTCTGCAGTGTGCATTTTGGGCATCCATGGTGCTTTCTTCATCTACCACGTTGCTTTTAGTTAGTGTATGTGCTCAGTTTGCACTCTAAACAGATCTTTATCCCTTTCAAGAGATTTTCATCAAAATTTTTCCTTTTCTTCTCTCATCTCACGCTGAAGACCCCCACGCAAATTTTCTATTCTTTCATCTCCCATCTCTCACAAACGCACCCCAAAATTCTAGATCCGTTTCGGTGAAATCTCTAGATCCATTGTTTTGATGGTGGAACTAAATGCATTAGATGAACCGAAGAAGAAGAAGAAAAGGCAGAAAAAAATCATGGGTCAACAGACAACCTTTTTCTAATGTCTATTTTTTTGTTTACAAGCTTCATTTTCCACGGTTGCTAAAAAAGAGAATAGCAGGAAAACAATCCATGTAACTTCACAAACTTTGATTAGTGCCCTTTTGTCTCTCACAAACCTCTGGTAAGATCCCTAAATACCCAATTTCCCTTTCTTATTGCATTTATTTCTGTTTTATTTTTAAATTATGCCTTATTTATTTTATTTTTAGGATCCTTTAAAAGCTCAAAACTTTGAAATTAGTTGAGGATTTTTTTTTTGAAAATTTTGAGGGAAAAATCGATGACAAAGGAGGGGATTAGATTGATCAGTTCCATAGAAACGAAGCAATCTTAGTCATTGCTGACAGAACCATGCGTGATCAGAGCTTCAAAAGTTTTGGCTATTGCTCCTCTCTCTCTCAAGGTACGTTTTCTCTTATCTTTCTCTTCCTCTCTCCTCTGCAGCTGCCCTTTCTCTTCCCTCCTCTCTCTCTCTCTCTCTGTACCCGACTAACCCTCCGAGACCCATTACAAACAACTGATCTTCAACACCATTGAAGATCCTGCCGCCAACTGAATTTCCACTCATTTCCATGATATTATTGTTGATCCCGATTTGTTTATCAAAGTTCTTAATTTGATTAGAGAAAAACCCAGAATTGCTTTAAGGTTTTTAGGTAGGTTGAGATGCAATCTGGTGTTAAAAGATCTGTGCTTGCGTTTTCTATTATGCTTGATATTTTGGTTCAGAATAATTTGATGAAAGCAGCTTATTGGGTTATGGAAAGGGTCATTACATTTCATATGCATGGTATTGTTGACGTTTTGATTTGAGGCTACTTGAAATTATTTAAGTATTTAAGTTACAAAATTGATTGTTAGACTAATTATAAGATTGAATTATGTCAGGTTTTCACTTTGATGTATTTGAAGAAAAAACTTTTTTGAGAGATAAAGAAAAAGAATAAAAATTGAAACTTTATCCAAATGTGGGTTCTCTTTTTGTTTTAGGCTACTGCTTCAGAAGCAATTGATAAAAAAAAATTATAGCTTTCTAAAATGAATGGTTAAAAATAAAAATATTTTTTCTTTTGTACAATTTAAATTCTTTTAAAAACAAAATAGTTAAAAGATTATTCTAGCATAATCTTTTCAGGAAATTTGTTATACCATACTTATTGAATTTGTATGTTAAAGTTGTCAAATTCTTTTATATCTGGATTGTGAGTTAGACAAATAAATAGTGCTTATGTGGTTTGATTTTGACAATGAGGTAAGCTTCTTTATTCATTGATGGGTCAAGTTTATATTCAACTTTAAGAACTCATCTGCTATTATTGCTACCTTCTTCTCCGACAGTTCCTTTGCCCACACGTAATATTTGGTGATTCACTCAACTCTCCTGATCCATATTTAAGCTAGCAAATTGTTTATGTAAATATTCAATCAATACTTACCAGCTTTTTTGGGATAATAATCATTAAGTAGAAATATTGATCAATGATATAGTAAATTGCATATTAATATTGTTTCTCCTTTCTTAATTGAGAATCTATAAGTCCTTTGACAATTGTTTTAAGGGTATATATCTTGTGTTGTATTTACTATTTCACTAGAAAGTTGGTCATTTGTTTTCTTTTTCCAAGATTTTTGCAATAATCTCAGAGTAGTTGTAATGCTAAAATCAAAGCCCATGCCAATGCTACTTCCAAGCTTGAGGTTTGAAGAATGCGATTCTGAGTATGATTTTTCTAAAATTCAACTTTCAGAGAAAAAGAAACAATTGAAGTTTTAATTGCTTCTATAAATTATAGTATGATCTTTAATTTATATAAAAAAAAAGAATAAGAAAGACAATTTAAGTTTAAAATTAAGATTATAAGCATCATGAAATTTATGTAATCATGTGTTGACTGTTGATGTGAGTCAATGAGTAAACCTGTCCTTTTTCTTTTGGGAGTAATCCAAAGCATATTGTTATTCATTTTGAAGTTAACTGTTACATTTTATGTTTGAAATGGTCTACATAATACCCGTTAGATCCACTGACGCTTGAAATTATTTCGATGATGCTGCAAGTAGACTTTGCGAAAGGTGCTGTCCTTTTATGAATTTCAATCTGTATATTGGCTTTATTTACTTCAGTAGGAGAAACTCCAAGAAAGTGCACAAACCCTATATGAAATGGATAGGAAAATGGAAGAAAAAGAGAATTACATGCCATCAAAGTGGAAAAAGAAAACGTCTGTTGATTTGTTCATTCTGCTTTATGACAAACTTTTATTTCTCTTTTACAATGTAAGTGTGGTTTTTTAGCAATTTATGTATAAAAGTAGTTATTCTTGGATTATCTTGGCAAGCCTAGGCAGGATAGACCTTCTAGAGCAAAATAAGGAATTGGCTACTCTCTGGTGCGTGGCTCAGAGAAATGTGATTGGTATGGATGTTTTATTTCTATTTCCAGCTATTGTGAGGCCAAAAACACTGAAAGTTTCTAAATTATTCAAGGGTTGAGTTGATATATTAGTTGAGTATCTACTGTGGCATTTCCCAAATATAATTAGTTGCTACTTTTCTTAATGACTGTTTTTAATAAATTGAACTTGCAGTTGAGGTTTAAACCTTTTGAAATTTAGATGATTTTTTGTTTGTTTTTCATTTATGATAATTCAGAGGTTGAGAGAGCGCAGCATATAAACAAATACATGATCTTCGTGAACGTGTTCGAGAGAAAGACAGGCCGCTTTTTGAGCTGCAGGAACAGGTCCATGCATTTGCTTGATTTTAATGCACCTTTTTTTTTATTTTTAATTATGAAGGTTAAGTTGTAAATAATTTGTTGCACTTTCCGAGGTGTGCATCTATAGGTTATTGAACAAATTAACTTAATTTACAATAACAAATTTGTTTGTGTTTTAAAAGGAAGCTATGCAACATTTTGAATTACCTCTAATGTTGATTCCTGTAAGACATGAAGTTTAATGCGAGCCCTGTTGGATCAACAAGTTCATCGAGCCTTTGCCTTTTCCCATGTTCCTCTCACATCTGCTTAGTCAAATAAGCCCTGTTTTTACTCCTGATCTTCACCTCTGTTAACTTTTGCATTAACGACGCGCATTAAAGAACAGGCATTACCTGGTATAACTTAAAATTGGTGAGAATGCTATGTTCTCGGGCATCCACGCTACTATCTTCCCCATTAAACACGTTTCCATTTTCTGGTGTCCTTCTTTCCCTCCCTCTTGAACGCTCTCTTATTTCTTTCTTCTCTGTTTCTACATTACCTCTTTCTTGGGTTTCTAAAAGGCCAAAACTCATATCGAACTTCTCTTCTCTTTGCCCTCTCCAATATTCTATCTCCCTTATCCCAAATCTAGAACCTTCAAGAGAGGAAAAGAAGGTGGAAAAAAAAATTCTCCTAAGCACACAATTTTCCTGTTTTTTATTCTTTTTCTTTTTAGGCAGTAGGATGAGAGAATGGCGACGAAGATTGAATCTGCTCTGTTTCAGGCCAGCTTTGTGCAAAATAAAGGTTGGAACCTGCCATCACTAGCCCGAAATCTGAGTTTTCCTTTAACAATTTTTCTTTACTTTTTTATGTTCAGATCTGACTTAGATGAGGTTGTTTCTGTCCATAGGCAAGTCAGATCTAACATTTATTTGTTGGACATGCCTTCTTTCTTCAGTTTTGAATTTCTTTAAATTAATCTGGTAAAATTATTTTGCAATTTCTTTCCGTTTGGTAAATACAAAAAAGATAAGCTTTTTTTTTTATAAAAATCTCCCATGTTGTCTACAATTTAGCTAAGAATTGTGTGAGACCCATATGAGCATAGACTGGAGGTCTTTGAGGAAAAGTAGTTCTGAAGTTGGCTACTGTCAGCAAAGATTAACGCAGATAGACGGACAAATCACCGATATGTTTGGAGTTTTATCATAAGAATTGAAATTCTTCAATTTTTTTCATCATTTAGGACTCTATTAGAACTAACCTGAGCTTAATCTAATTAATAATTTCATAAATATTATGATTCTTTTTCACTATTACAGCTTAAGAAAGTTTTGTTTTTTTTTTTCCTTCTTTTGACAGAAAGTGGGTGTTTCCTTCACTTCAACCGGAAGGGTCCAAAAACTACAACAATAGACCCCAAAGAACTCTATTCGTGTAGATTAGTGCAAAAAAAAACACAAAAATTAACTTTGAACTGATCTTAACATACAAGTAGTTATATATTTTGTCAATATATTGCTTTTTCTATGGTCTGGCTCCTGTTCGTATTTAAAATTACAAATTGATGATCCTCAGATACAAGCTGTAGAGTTTCTTATATTTAATTAAGCTCGACAGAAATGGCAAGTATCAATTGGTTGTTTCTTTATCTTTGTAAAGTGCTCTTTTTGTACCTTTATTCGATGTATGTGTTGTTGATGTCTTTTCTTCTATAGTAAAGGTTGGGTCTATAACTTTTTTCGCATTATCAAAAGTTTGTATGTAAATTAACAGATGTTGTGTGAAGTTCATAATTTGCAAGAATAGTTTTTGTTGTTTAAACTGCCATTTGAATGTTTTTTCATTCTTTTTCATATATCCATATTATGTTCATTATTAAATTCTAACTGAACAATTATATCTGTTGATGTCTATATTAATCTATTTTTATTGTTATTTATTTATAACTTTTTGATATTAGGATAATCAAACTGTGATTATGACATCTTTTGTTAATGCATTTTTCTAATTCATGCTATTTTGGTTGAAACAACAGGGTGATGCATCTATTGAAGAAGCTGTCATTGCAATATCCAATTTCCTAAGAAAACCTTTGGGGCCAAATAATTGCTTCAAGGTAAAATAACACTATATCTTATACTACAAGCAAGATTTCATACTTTTTTACTTAATATATTATGTTATTATTTTCTCTCACCTTGATGGATAGATAAATGTGCAATTCTAACAAGAGTCGTATAGGTAGGAAGGAATTCATCGCTAACTTTGCTCATTTTGCTTTGTGCTTACAATAGCTTACTAAGATTGGTTTCAAGTGAGTGGCCTTAATGAGCAGTGGATTGTGACTATTTTTCTTTTGTTTTTGCTATGATTTATTTATTTGATTTTTCCTTTCTATATATCAAGTATTAAGTAAACCGTTAAAGCTATTCTTTTGAAATCTTGCACTTTCCGCATTATGTAATATTATCACACTGAAGCATAGAATTGATCTACTTGATGGGACAGGAGTAATGTTGGCTTGGCAAATGCTCCTTTCCTTTATGACTAAAATAAGGAGCATACTTGATGATGTCATTCTTAGTAGATTGAGGAAAAAGTTACATTAGCAGGCCAGCTAGCTTGAAGCATTTACCTTCCATTGTAATTTTAGGCTACTCAAGCTCTCCATGGACTAGGCATTTAGCTTTTTAATAGAATGATTCAAGTCATTTAGATAGATTGTTTAAACTGAACATTCTTTTTTTTTTCCTGTGACAAAGTCCATTTTTTTCCCTTGCTCAAGTTCATTGCACATGACAACTGGCTAATGATGCCATGTGAGTAATTTTCTATGTATTAGTATGAATTTTTTATGATATGATTTTATTTTTTCTTCCACATGATTTAGTGGCAAAGAATTGACTGTTTAGGAAATTGTTTTTGTCATAATTATATGAAATCTCTATGATTGGAACCATCACAATATTAGTAATATTATTATACTACTAGGTTGAGTATTGAATTATTCAATGACCTATGACCTTAGACATTGTGGTTATTTAGAAATAGAATAAACTTGTATATATAAAAGTTGGAAACCTATGCACCTCACCCTTTTACCACATATTTTTCTATGATTTAGACACTATTCATCCAACTTTTATCTCTATTTTTTGTCTGTTTATAGGTAAAATGGTCATTTTCATTATGATTTTTTTTTACTGTAGATTTAAGCGCGTGTGGCAGGACTTTATTGTTTCTGCCCATTCATTCAATCTCTTTTCTGGTCTTTATCCTTTCTCAGCCTACTTTAGTTTTGTTTCGTCTACTTTTGTTATTCAGTTGATTTTTACTGTATTAGTAATGATGATAATGGATCCAGCTTTTTCCTCGGTTTACGAGTTATTTAATTTTTCATTCCTCTTTGCTTCAGCTTTGTAGTTAGTATTGTTGGGACCTACTCATTATATTTCCAATGCCATTTTTGCTCATGGTTTTTTATGTGCTTTGTCTCTGGCCGGCTATCATGTTTTGCTTTTGTTCATTGTTATCAAAGTGGAAAATTCAGCTAGAGCTATGAGTTATTTGCAGGTTTTACTGTTTCTGTCTTCTCTTTGGTCGGTCAGTCCTTTGCACTCTTTCTTTCTTGCGATAAGTATCATGTCTTTTCCCAATAAATCAAGTCAGTTTTTTTAATGGTTTAATATGTGTCATGCAGAGTTATAGTGAAAATCAATCTTAGTGACCTGTCTGCTCCATCCTGTTGTGTGGTTTTTTTTTGTTTTGTGTTTTGCTGTTCATGTGCTGTTTATCTCTATAAGCCCAGTAGAGATCTCGATGTTTGTTCTATGTTCTCCTTCGATCCCTAAATCCGGTTTCAATTCTTTTGTTTTGGATTATGCTTATGTGAGAAAAATAAACAATTTTGCTCTCCCACGTTCTCCCAGTGCGATCGAGTGCCCTCATTTGGACAGGTGATTTCCATTCGGTTTTTCCCCCTTTCCTTTTTAACTTTCTAATTTACTCCTCTGATTTTATTGTTCTTGAATTTTATTATTCTCATCTTCCTTTTCTTCCACAAGTCCATGGAGGCTGAGCTCAACGGCTACTGATTTGATGTCATGGGTTTTGCCACTGATCGCCAAGAGCTCTGGGTCTTTGCTGGCTTTAGGATTTGATGGGTTGTTTTTATTCTTTTTCCATTTTATTTTCCTTTGATATAATATTTTTTTGGTTTTACATAAAAGCTCATTAAAAAATAATTAACATTTTTTACTACTACTCCTCGATCTCCATCTGCTGATGATGTTTCATAAGCCATGAACCTTCAAGTCAATTAGTGAAGACTTCATCCAAACCGTCTACATCGATGGCTGCTTATGATGAACTGGTGCTTTATATTCAATGAATGAATTTGATGGTAATATTGGTTTGAGAATTTTAAGAACGTAATATCTTTTGCTGCAAGATCGCGGAATTTAAGCTACCATGGATAGTCTTAGAAAGATAGAAATTCTACTTTACATATTTTATTGGTGGTAAAAAAGATTGTTACAATTGATTCTTGAATGTTTACTACATCTTATTGTGGATTGTTGCAGCTATCAAAAGGATTTTATATGCTACAGATGGTGATGCATCAGTGGCGACGGAAGCTAAAGCTATGGTATCTTTTTGGATGAGTATGTTTCATTGTTTTGATAAAGTTCTTTCAAAGGTGTTCTCTGATTTTCTCACTTCAAATTCTATAATCTCAAGGATAATGTTTTGTATGCATTCCTATGCTTTCTCTTCCTACTTTGTTTTTTGTTTTTTATACCACAATTAGCTTATCTGTAGTTTGGTATGTTAATATTTCTTTTGAGGTATCATCTTTTCTTCTCAAGAGTTTTTTTTAATTTTTTTATGAGTTGTGGCTGAAAGTCATACTTGGTGTGATCAAAAAGTCATTTTGCTGTACCTGATTGTAGCTTTAGTTCTATGGTGGTGTTTGCATCGTGATACCATGCTACCGACAATGTGATTTCAGATTCCGCTACCAAGAAGTGGCAATGAATAGCTAAGATATTTTGGTTTTGGTAAATTCTATAAGAAGTATGGGTATTGAGCAATTATGTTTTGTAATAAATAATTAATTATTTTAAATTTTTTACATTCGATTTTTTTTCGTATTATTTTCCAATGAGTATTTTGAGTTAGGTTGCAAAAATTAGACAAAAAATGCTGAACCATCGAAGCAATGTGGTTTTCTTGTAATTTTGCTATGCTATTATACGTGTAATATGATATCAATTTGTTTTTAGGGGTGAGTTCATCCTTTTTACAGTCTTTAAACAGTAGGAAGTTAAAAGTTTGGTCTGAATTTTTTTGATGTAGTTTGAATGGGAAATGAATTGTTGAATTATTACTTATTTTTGTACCTTATTTTTTAAATATATTTTTCACATGCTCATTTTTGTCAAATAAATTGTCTTGCAATCAAACACTAGGCTAAGCTGAAAAGTTAGAACTTTGAATTTCCATTTTTCAAGTCTTTGTGTGCAATTGATACCACATTCTTTCTTGATTTTGGATATCAATAATATGAAAGTTGTAGATTTTCTCGGCCTCCTATTAAACCACATTTTTTGCCTGCACAGGTTTAGTTTGATTCCGACCAGCTTCTCCTGCTCTGCACAGGTTATTTTCATTGCTTTTCTTTCCTCTTTGCTTTGCTTTTTTTTTTTTCTCTTTTTCAAAAAGGTTGTGAGAAAGATTTCCTTTGGCTTGAGTTTAATTAGGAGGTTCTGATGATTGATCTTGGATGTTGATAATTAAATCTTGATTTAAAGCATTTTTTTTACAATTTTTGTTGATTTTTGTCGTTGTTTGATTCTTTTGTATTTCCCAACATCGTCATTGTGAGTACGCTTTGGTTCCAGGTGGGCCTTCTCCTTTGTGTGGAATGTTTTTGATCTTCTTTTCCCTGCTTCTCTTTATTTCTAATCAGTATTTTGAGAAATATTCGCTGTTGTGCTTACTTTGAGTTTAACTTGATAGTAGTTGATTATTGCTTGATTTCTTTTTTTGTTATTTTTTAAAATCTTTATTACCTCATATGTACTAGCTTTGTCTGTTCAAGTTTCTTTTCTGCTTGGTTTTTAAATGATGCTAAAGAAAAAGCAAGGAAGAATTGAATGCAAAGAGAACTAACATTGGGACAAATTTGCTTTATGGTCATTTTTAATGTGCTTTTAGTTATACCCTAGATTTTTGGGTTCTGATTGCATTTTGTTTGTTACTTTGAGGTGCTTTGTGGTTTATTTTTCTTTTCCTTTCTCTGCATGAGCTCTTACATTTGCTGTGTTTTGTTCTATGAAGGTTGCTTTTTAATTGTTCCTTGCTTTCTGTTTAACATGATTTATGATGGTTTGCTTAATCTCTATATCCTTTTATGGGAATTAAGCTTTAAAAATTAAAACTTTAAATTGATGATGTTGTGTTCCTACATGTGAAGAAATTAATCATATGCTCATTGCTTGATTAAGCAAAGAATTGATACTCCCTCATATGTTAACCATTTTACCTAAGTTCATGTGCACTATTGTTCATAAGCTGCAATGATTTCAAACATTATAAAAACTCAATATAATTGACATTAGATTTGACTTTATGCTTGATACAGCATATACTAAGATTTTGATGCAGCACATATTTTCCATGAAGTGCAAGCATGTATTTTTCAATAATCGTGCCTTTCCCTTTATTCATGAAATTTAATTGCATTAATGGAATAGGGATCCTGCCTTTTTCCTAGCTTTCTACTCCATTTATAGCAATTATCATTTTCTACCTTTGACTTTGTTATGAACTCTTGATAACTCTTGGTATTTTTCATGCAACTGATCAACTATTTATCAATCTAATCATTCTTGAATTTTTTGCTTTTTCTCTTTTGCCTTATCTCCTTCCCTTCATCCTTATTTCCGCAGCATGGCGCGGGCATCATGCTAGTTTATAATGAAAGATTAGAATGTAACCAAAAAAAAAAAGATTAGAAATTTATCAAGCATATAAAGGTTCAAATTCTAAAGGAAAAACATTAACATTAAAATATGATTAAAATTATCAAATTCTTTTCTAAACAAATCATTAAAATGATTATTTGATTGGTAAGAAATTAAATAGATAGAAAAAGACCGAGCACCCTCATCGCGATAAAATGAGGATTTTTAGTCTTGACTTATCATATAACATATGGTTAAAGTTTAATGTTCGAACTTCAAAATCCACCCCCATTGTTTGCACCAAGGGAAAGGATGAAACCTGTATTCAGGTCAAGGAATCAAGTGCTGGTCACATGGATGAAGTTGATCTGACCCATAAATAAGTTGGTTAGAGTAAGCTTTTAGGCTTCAATGATACTTAATTCCTTAAAATTCTAGGGTGTTGTGTGGCTCCAACAATGGCGTGCGGGGTTTGTTTCATTGGGTTCCATTGCCTTAAATTCCTTGAGAAGAAAACTGCGACGGAACCCAGCTTTTCACCATCGGGCAGGGCAGCACACACATGTATAATCCTGTATTGCCCATGGTGAGTTTGGCTGTTTGACGGATAATCAGTGGATTGGCATTGGCTGGCTAATCAATAGATGAACTAATAAAGGATTGTGGTAGCTGATGTAAAACAATTGCTAACATATTTAAGCAAGTCGAAGAAAATGGGATTAGTTGGAGAATTCTATGATAAGATCAAAATTTTTACTTTAATCTTACGTTAAGGTAAAAAATTTTGATCATACTGTAGAACTTTCCGATTTTACTTTTCTCATCGAGATTCCGATATTCTCTAAAGGGACAAACTTCCGGGATTTCAGATTTAGAATACAGTTGACAATTGGAGGTCTCCGAGCAGCTATCAGATGTCGATGTATATCTACCAGTACCAGAGGTGACTAAGTCAGTCTAAACTGTCCAGCCTGCATGAAGGATTCATATCTAACTCATGAGTCTCTGATTATCATCAAAAGAAAATACAGTGCTCAATGCAGTTTAAGCCCCTATAATGTGAAGTTTATGCTCAATGCAGTGCAATCAGCTGACCTTTCTTTTCTTTAACGAACAGATACAATAAATTCTTGAGAGTTTTCTCCATTGAAATTTGCAGTTGGTGTACGGCCATGATTAGGGGAGAGAGAGGTTTTCCTCTTCTTCATTCAATATTGTTTTATATTTCGGAAGTAGTTTTCATACTGTCTATCACTCACTTGTCTTTGATCCGAAATAATGTTATATGAGAAAGAAATTGAGTATACTTTTAACAATGAAGATATAATATAGAAAAATAGTTTCAAATTTGATAAAATTTTAGAATGAATATTTTGTCGTTATGAATATAATATAGATATGGTAACAATTTATTTTGTAGTTGCAATAAGATAGTGTAACAACTTTTTTTCTAAGTTACCAATTTGATAGGGATTTATAACTACAAAAGTTTCATTGTACAAAATACATATAAAAAAAAAAAACCAAATAGGTAACTACCACAAAAAAATTTTTTGCAAATTCAATGAGATTTTGCAAGGATGTTATCGGTTGTTGTAAATAGGACTGCTAAAATCTCATTTTCTAAGCAGTGACAACACAATGCTGTCAAAGCCATTACTAGAAAGTAATTTTAGAATTGTAGTTTCAGAGAATTACAGGAAGAAAGGAGGAAGAGATTCAAAGAAAAACACCGATATCCCATTCAAGGCTAACTGTCAAGACCTGACGAATACATGACGTAGGTACCACACATGCAGGAAAAATGCTCCATCATGTGCAAAGTTTATCTGCTAAAATTGCTTTTTATTTAATTAGGATATGACAAGTAGCTCCATCCAAGGTGCTGGATTACATTATTTCTCCTATACGGGGTGAAACACAAAAAATAATGTGGCTTGCTCTGGCCACCATAGTTGTTGAGTAAAGCAAGATTTTCAATGGTAATAATATGGAGCATTGATGGCCAAAGTGTTACTGTTATGTTGTGCTTTTTCTTTTTTCTTTTCTGTTGAAAACAACTCAACCTACTAGAAGAAATCAAGTCAAATGCTAAAGCCTACAAAACTTTCCCAAGACTACATGACCGACGTGGGATTACATTCTTTCATCATATTACCAGACATTGAATTAACTATGTTGCAGACTTACAGTGGTCTTTTCAGGGGATGAAATCTCTTCTCTGGTTTTCACTTCCAACTCCAAGTTCCTGCAGGTTAGAGAAATTGCTAGCAGAACATCAGCATATACTTTTTGCAGATTGGCAGGAAACTTAGGATACCAACGAGTGGGATGCTTAAGTGCCCTATTCTACTTGCTTTTGGAATTTCTGTTTTAATAGCAATGATTTCTTGAGGGTTTAATTGGGAGTACTGAGAGCCTGCGACCTCACCTTGAAAAGGAGATGTGGATTGTCTTAAATTAGACATTTTCATTTAAAGGAGTTTAGCTGGAGTACTGATGTATGCCTTGATCTTGATATATTTTTCGGTGTTATTGATCTTTTCAAATCCGAGTGTTAGTTCAAAGGGTCAGGATTTCACTCATGGTTATAAACACACTCCCCTCTTTGAAGGAGCAATTTGTGCCTGGCATAAAAGAAAATGTCGATAAGTTCTGATATGTGCCATTAAACTTTCTCAATCTCAAAAGTTAGCTAAAAGTGAGACTTTTTTTCTTTACACTTATGGACACGCGCTCAGCTCTTTCAACAATTGATTTGAGAAAACCCCGACAATATTTAGCTTCATCCATATATAGGCAAGTCCTCCATTTAGAATTCAAATGGCACCTTAAATTTTATCCAGGGCTCTTCTCACCTACTAACTTGGACCAATATAGAGAGAAGAAACAGAAATTGAGGCTAAATTAAAGACAGTATTGATTAGTCTACTGTATTAACATTGCAGGTATCTAAGCCGACAGTATGCTATAGTGAAAGTCAAAAAGTGTGACAACAACTTCCATTTTCATGAAAAGGACCCGCTTCTGATTACCGTGTCTTGCAGAAACGAGAGATTGAAGTAAAAACGCCAGAGGGAAGCATATATGAGTTTACTTATCAACTGACGAAGGCTGTAAGGCCATGAAACCTTAAACAGCAGAAGGAATTGTACAATGCAAACCTTTGATCAAGTCAAGGTCTCCTGTGTTTGAAACATTCAATCCCTAATTGTAAGAACGTAGAACACAGGTGAATGGCGATTGATCAGCTGCAGTTTCTTCCAACATTAAGGTATTAGAACACATGATCCTTTGAGTGTTCTTTAATTGTGCTTGGTGTTATTCAAAGTCTTCAATAGGATACTGAGATGAACATTGAGATTTTCAAAAGGCAAAGATAGTTTATATAATCAAATGTTGTTTGGTGAGGCTCTAAATTACCAATTTATTGCCTACACAGAAGGTAGGGTCAAGTTCAGTATGATATGCAATAACCGTACGGCATAGTTGAGTTATTAACTTTACTTATCCCAATAGAATTTATTGCCAACTGCTAGTCTGCTTGCATGGTTGAAAACAGCTAATGAAACCCTCAAAGAAAAAGCTTGCTAGCTTCAAACGTGAACTAGTGAAGAAATCAAAAGTGTACTATGTTTTCTCATTTAATCTGGGGCCACTATTTGGTAACACAGGATCGAGTTATTTGTATTTTCCTGCTTCAGAAGGAAAATTTATTTCCTTTTAGCCTTTAATAGGCATTCTCACTCTACTGTGAGAAGGCTAACATTTTCTTGTAATCTAATCACAGCTAGCTGCTCATTGACTCATGTTATAACCTTGGCATCCCATTGTTAGATGGAATGTTTAACATGCATATTTGTCTGTTTTGTGAAAAAAGGCCATGGATTTCTGTTTTTATTGACAAGAATCAAGAAAACTAATGGAAGGAAATGAACTTTATGCTTTTGATGTAAAATTTAACAGTGGTCCTAACCATCAAACTCCCAACACTTCTCGGAATTTTCTATATACATATTTCCAACTCCCATCTGCCCCACCATATGTTCATGCAAGTGAAAAAGTCTTTAATCTTTAAGGATTTTTGAACTAAAGGAAATCACACCAGCCCCACAACACATTAAACAGGAGGAAAAAGCCAAAACCCACAACTTAAACCCTGTATAAAACCATCCTCACTCCCTCATTCAAGCTCATAAACCTGGGGAAAAGAAGAAGAGACATCCAAGAGCACCAACCTTTGTTTGTCTCCAATGTCGAGTCCTTGGTTTGTTGTTACAACCATAATTGTTCCCCTGGTAGCCCTGATGGCTACAGTCTCACCCCAAGCTGAGGCTCGTGCTTTCTTTGTCTTTGGTGACTCGCTTGTTGACAATGGCAACAATAACTACTTAGCCACCACTGCCCGTGCCGACTCTCCTCCATATGGCATTGATTATCCAACCCACAGACCAACAGGCCGCTTCTCTAATGGCCTAAACCTCCCTGACATTATCAGTAGGGGTTTACGTTTTACTTATTTTTCCTTTAATAGTTTTTATGTGTTTGTGAAGTTACATAATTTTCCTTCGCATTGACACTTAAAAATGTGTGTAGGTGAGCGAATTGGCTCGGAGCCTACATTGCCGTACTTGAGCCCAGAGCTCAGGGGGCAAAGACTACTGGTTGGAGCCAACTTTGCTTCTGCTGGCATTGGAATCCTCAATGACACTGGAATTCAGTTTGTAAGACCAAACAACATAACGCAGTAACATCGTTCTGCTCTTCCAGTGAAAGCATTACTATGGAATTCTAGGTGAAGCTTCAATATTGAATAACTTCTCAGTTTTCCCTTTCTTTCCTCAGGCCAACATAATAAGGATCTCCAGGCAATTTGAGTACTTTCAAGATTACCAGAGAAAAGTCACTGCGCTAGTAGGGCAGGCACAAGCACAGCAGCTAGTAAACCAAGCACTGGTTCTGATAACACTTGGTGGCAATGACTTCGTTAACAACTACTTCTTGGTACCTTACTCAGCAAGATCACGCCAATTCTCCCTACCAGCTTACTGCCGCTATCTCATTTCTGAATACCGGAAAATCCTCCTGGTAAGGGCCCATTTCTGTGTCAGAACAGCGTAATGTTCAATTAACTCCTAACATGTGATGTTGTGGTATCTTCCAGAGGTTATACGAATTAGGAGGCCGCAGGGTCCTGGTGACCGGGACAGGACCAATAGGCTGCGTGCCGGCCGAGTTAGCAATGAGGAGCCGGAACGGGGAATGTGTGCCGGAGATCCAACGAGCTGCAGAAATATTCAATCCACTGCTTGTCCAACTGATTCAACAACTCAACTCTCAGCTTGGCTCCAACGTTTTCATTTCTGCCAATGCTTTTTCAATGAACATGGACTTTGTCAGCAACCCTCAAAGATTCGGTTTGTTCTGCAAAAAATCTCTTACAAACTCTAAATCCTAACGGATTACTGGTCTTAATGGAAGTATATGTGCACTCACGTGTATGCAGGTTTTGTTACATCAAAGGTAGCATGCTGCGGGCAAGGACCCTACAACGGGCTAGGATTATGCACCCGCTTGTCAAATCTGTGCCCTGATCGCAACGTCTACGCTTTCTGGGATGGTTTCCACCCGAGCGAGAGAGCAAATCGATTGATAGTTCAGCAGTTCATGATAGGATCTTCTGAGTATATGAATCCGATGAACCTGAGCACCATCATGGCCATGGATTCAAGGACCTGATAATCTAATTAAGATAGTACTATCTAAATGTTTTCTTCTGTATTTTCCTCCAAATTCGGCACTATGTTTCTCTATGCTTTAGCAACAGCTTAATTGTAATAAGCTTGACTACACTACCTATTTCTATGTGTTCTGCCAAGTAGTGGCAGTAAGACTGATAATATATATTGATAATTGTGGGTCGAGTTTTGAGATTATTTGAGCTTGAATTTAAATTTATAACATATTACAATTCTTTTTCAATCACTCGTTCAAAAGGTTGTTGGCCGCAATTTATATTAGTTATAATTTTCAAAACGTTTAGAAACACGTTTTCATCAAAAATACGGGATAAACAGTGACGTCTTCAATTCGAATCTTGTCAAGAGCGTATTTATCTCTTTTATTTTTTCTACAACAATGGCTTGAGGCAAAATTGCTTTATTAATACAAGAAAACAACTAATCCTCTCATCCTCTGGGGTTTTTGCTCCATTCCTCTCGCATCTCCAAAGCCTTCCAAAATGACCAAAGAGAACCAAGAAGCCGGAATTGTTGGGAAGTATGACACCGGATATAGTGCTAGTTTTGCTTTAACAAATTAAAAGATGGAGGTCAGTCAGCACAGAAAGTACTTCTGTGAGTTCTAAGAGTTCTGTGAAACCATGCGTTAAAGAGAAAAACTGTGGGAATTTGGGGATGCAAAAGTGTGGCAAAGTGAAAGCCGGAGGTGTTTGCACTTTGAACACTGCAAGTGTTGTGACTGTTAGGAGCACCATTAGGAGGCCAAGGGAGCAAATTGAGAGTTAATTTGATCGATAACACATTGTGTTTTTTCTTTTTGATGCACCTGACTGTAGTGCCCTGTGCAAATGTTTTTAGTTGGATTTTTCTTTTGAGATATTTTTGAACTCTTGAAAGCAAGTCTTTTTTTTTTAAAAACCATAAGTATTTTTATCCGTTTTAACGGTCTAAAACTAATTTTTCTCTGAGTTTCATTACAATTAAGACTCTGCATCCCTTCTTAAATATGTGTTTAGTGAGAGTTAAACCCAAAAATTTTTCTCACAAACAAACCCTTTGGAGTATATGGAAACTTGTCTTTATGCTTGAAAGTCACTTTTCTCTTCTAATTAAAATTAAAAAAAAAATTGTGTTTCAACTTATTAGATAAAATAATTTTAATAATATATAAAAATTATATAATAAATAACTTGCCATCAGTTTTTAAAATTATATAATAGCGTTAATTTACTAAACATGTTTTTTGTTTTTAAAATTTTAAAGCAAAACAAAAACAAAATTAAAAAAAAAAACCACAAAATAGATAACATACCAAACGACGGCAAAGTTTTATTATTTACTTTTGAACAAATTTTGATTACTATAAATCTAGTCCATTCATTCATCACAATAATAAAAATCTAGAATGTGTACTTTACTGGAAAATCATTGCTATATTTCACTCCAAGGTTACAATGATTGAATCTCAAATCTTGCTTTTCAAGGAGTCTAAGTTGTGTCGAAATTAAAAGGAGCGTAGACAAAACTCTATAGTCTATATTTATAATACATATTTTAAAGAATTTTTTGAATTGACGAAAATGTATATTATTGTTTATTATATTTTTAATTTTTCATTTGATATTTTAATCAAATTGATTATTCTGATACAAGGCAATCCTTATACAAAATAATCTAGCTATTAGACTATTGACTAATCAACTTTATCAAATATAAATCAATTAAATTAAACTTTATCAACTTTGCTTTAGCTTCACGTTTTTATTTCTATATGGAAATTTCAGTCCCACAAGTTTTATGTTACTCAATTTTATCAAATGTTTACCAAACTATAAGGTTAGACTACAATCGACCTTGATTTAGCTTCATTTTTCTATTTTCTGTTATTTTTATATTAATTATTGTAGCTCTTTTTATTATTCTTCTGATAAATATTGATATTAATGCTAGGTATATGAATATATATATTTCATTACAAGTTAAAATAATAATTTAATTTGTATATCAAAATTAAATTTAAAAATTTCAGTCTAACAAGTTTTAGGTTGTTTACTGGTGGCATCATTATCTATATCACTTAATTTTTTTTTTCCATAAGGAGGTAGACGAGAGTAAAGATATTTGAACATTGGATTTAATCTCTTTTAATGAGAAATAATAAATATTAGATCAAACCTTGATTGTTACATTATACTAATCATTTTCATCACTATTCTAAACAGTACTTCACTTGAAATTGTGAAACATTTTATCTATTCACATTTTTTTCATTATTAATTCTCCTTAATTTTTTTAATTTATTGTATTTTCAATATTATCAATTTGATGTCAGCATTACCTGATTTTGACAGTACATTTGGAAATTTCATTTCATCTTCAATTTGAATGCATAGCTCACTATTTTTCTTGCATAAGCAACTGTCTTACATGCGCACATTCACCCCACATGCAATTTGCAACTAGGCATCTTAGATCTTAAATTTTTAGATAATAATGCAGAATATAGCATCTAATTAATAGGGCTTGAAATAAGAAAAAAAAAAGGTTAAACATCTTTATATTTCCTAATGCCATCCAATCCTTCACGCATCATCTAAATGGAAGAGTAGATGATTGTTTTGGTTGCAAATGAAGAATTGGTCCATTATTGTGTAGGTCATATAGAGCAAGTGGACGTGATGGAGAACCTCTCACGGCACCATGCTTGCTCAATTTCAAAATAATTAATCAAAGGTCTATTTTCGTTCTCCCATCATCTGTAGCTAGCCTCTGATGTAACTTGTGATGAGTATGGTTGTTGAGGCCTTTCGTCCTCAAAGGTGATTTTTCAAGGTAGAGCTGCTTGGCGAGTGTTTTTGGCTTTTGTTGGTATCTGTATCGAAGGAATGTTGAAATTAGGATTTCTAGATGTGTTTTGACGCTCAAGTCAATTTTTATTTGAAATGTGAGGAGAAAGAAAATAAATTTAAAGGTAAATATTAGATATGAAAAGTTCAAAAAAGTAGTGAAAGTGAATGAGTTTAAGTGTGAATATTTTGAAATCTTTTTTGTATGTGTGTATTGTCTATCTCATCATAAAATCACATCACTATGTGGGATGTGCAGCTCGAAGTGTTAGCTATTTGTCGCATAATGATAAAGACTTGACATGAATGGCTAACAATTGAATCCTTGGGCGATCATTAGCGCGGTGTTTGATTTGATGCTATTTGGGTCCATTATACTTACAAACTTAACAATGATGATACCTAGCTGACATTAACGGCTGCATCTTGATGTTCTATTATTTTCAGTTGGAGCCACTGATTCTAATTGACACAGTTTAAGAGAAGTCATGGAAATGTCAAACTTGTGGAATTTTGCATGCCATTGTATAAAATGTCGTGTGCTTAAGTCTGTCACATAATGAGTACAAGGACTTCGTTTGGTGGATGGACTGACTTTGCTATTAAATACTTTTCGGTGCGAGGTTTAGTGATTCAACCAGTCATTGGCTAGATAGTTATGAATGCTGCTTTCTAATACTTAGTTTGGCGGATTTTGAATTTTTGCAAGACATTATAATTGAGCTCGTAGAGTTGAATCATATATGCATTTCTAAGTTTCAGACGATTTCGCTTTCTCTATTTATTTTGTAAGCTCATATATCTTCATCTATTTTACGGTAAGCTTATATATTTTTATCTATTTTACGGTCTGAGATTAATTTTGTTCGGAACGAAAATAGTAAACGATAAAACCTTCTCAATAATGAAGATTTCGAGACTCGAACCCTGTTCAAATACCTAAAAAAAATTTTATTTCTAGTTCTTTCAATAATTTTTAGTGATTTCGGTTTCTCTACTTGTTCACACATTTTAAATGCCAATAATTCCAACTAGTGATTATATTCTGTACGGCACATTTCTTAATCTTCTGTCAGATGGTTCGGGCTGCCATTATAAATTCCATGTTTTTTACAGAATTAATCGACAATCTGTTTTCAGTGACCAACCTATCCGTTCATCTGACGGAAGGCAGACGATGGACGTCGACGGCATTGCTGCATTCTATACGCCACGGCTGAAAGCAATAGAGTTATTCAGCGACAGGTTGTTGATCGTTAACCAGATTTAGGTGAATGATGAGAAAGGAATTGCAAACAGAGGAATGACACTGTACATGAAAATGATGTCTAGCTATAGGTAGTGTCTTGGTGATTGCATGTCAGAGTAAAAAATAAGTACCTTGCACTGTTCGAAACGATTGAGTAGATTAAAATATCTAACAATCAAGAATAGGTAAAGTTTATACAGTAATTTAAATATTTATCACCCGTTTAAGTAGTGATCTTCTTCTACTAGTACTATTCAAATCTCATTATAAATAGTAAATTTTAAGTATTATTATATTTATTTATAAATTATTTATTATTGATATAATACTTAATTAAATTAATTTATTATGTATTTTAATTATGATTTTTAATGTAAATTTATTAATTTAAATTTTTTAATAATATGCATTAAAGTTGATTTTAAATTTAAATTTAAAAATCAAACTTTGACTTAATAAAAAAATATTTAATACTATATAAATAGGATTCAGATAATAAAAATCAAAATATTCAGATAATTAAATAAGTTTGGGTTCAGATATCTTAAATTTGAAATTAGCGAATACTATATTTGTTGTTATTCATAATTTTATAATAGCTCTTATTATTTCCCTTAGTAGGGTAAATGGCAATTTTAAACATTACATAATAATATAATACAAAATGACAGGAAAATAGTACATATTAAAATTTGATAAAACACAAAATAATATTTTATATTTTATTTATCGATATAAATTTTAACACAAATTTTTTTTTTATGTTTTACATTCTATAAATACAATTTTCGCTACACAATAAACACGATCCACGTGAATTTCCCATTGCCATTGTGCTAAACTGGCCCATCCTCATCTACTTTCTAGCTTTCAAAGAAAGACCTGGTACGGTTTCCCCTTTTGCTAAATCCACTGCCCCAATGTTATTGGAATCTGGCCACAAAGGAAAATGATGTTTCACTATGCATCCTCGTTATACAAGCTGATAATTATGGCCATCTCCGAGGGCCAGAACGCCGGTGTGTTGGAATTGCCATATGAGCCTGTGCAAATGAGCCAAACTGGCCGTAACGTAAGGAACTAGCTATAACTATCTAGTACCAATTAATAACACATTAGCCATTCTAAATTGATTAATTTGTAAATTATTAAGGGTTGGATCCTAAACAATGTGAAAAGATGAAGGTGGGAGGTAGCACTTAGCAGACAAAAATCTTTAGAAATCAATTTCTCCAGTTATATCCAACAGGGGTTTGTTGGGTTGGCTTTGTCGGGATGTTAGGCTTCTGCTGCTGGCAATCAAATCATAGCCAGATTTGTAGCTAATTCCTTTCTAAAGCTCTTTTAACTTTGATTGGTACAATGAATTGATTAATGACTCGTGAACAAACAGTTTATATTAATTTCTCTTAAAACTTATTGTTCGAATGTTATTTCCATTGTACTTATCTTACAGGGTTAACCAAGTAATTGTCCGTTTCTACCTCGTCTTCTCTAAAATGGCTCAAAACTCACTTATTTTATTGATTTAAAAAATTAAGTTATTTTTGAGTTATTTAAATTTGATTTATTTATTTTTAAATTTAGCTTAAGCTATTTGAATAATAAATTGAGCAAAGTTTGATTATCTTAATATCCAATAGGAACAATTTACAAACTTAATCAAATTTTTTAATATAATTTTTAATATTTAATTGTTAATTTATTTTTTTATCCTTATGATATATATTGAAAAATGATAAATCGAGATTATTGAGTCAAATTTAAACCTATTAAATTGAAATCGAACGACTTAAATCGTTTGTCAAGTCGAATTCGAATTTCATAAATTAAACTCAATCAAACTCAAGTGAGTTTAGAATCTCGAATTTTCAACTTAAGTTGAACTCAAATCTGATACTGAAACGTTTCGATTTAAATAAATTATACTCAAAATATTCCAAAAAGCAAAGTGGCTCGGATTTTTCAGTGTAAGAAGTAGAAAATCCCACCCTTTTTTTTTTAATTTGAGGCTGTGAGGAATGAATTAAGAAACCGGGATTATCACAATATTGTTGGCACGACCCCAACCCCAATAGACTATAGATTAAAAGAAAAAAAATACTAATTAACCCAAAAAATTACCATAAAGATTAAACTAAAACTTGATCAAAGCCTGTTTATTTTTAAGTTTCGTTAACTCTAATAAGAAATGAATTGAGCTTCACTTGTAATCTTGTATAGCTTGATCGAGTAGCAAGCTTAGTCTTATCCGAAACAAAAGTACCATAAGCATAATTAGGATTTTAATTAGTTTTATAATTCGATTATCTTCATTGTTGATTAGGTAAGTGTCAAGGACTATACTAGAACTATATAGGTCATGCAATGCTTTCAAGTGAATCATAAATGAAGATTTTGGCATTTTCCAAATGATTGGATTATATGAATATAGTAGCAAAAATATCATCTCATTCGATTTGTTTCGTAAGTAAGAGGTGAAAAAGAGATTGGTAGAATTCTAAGTTAAAATAAGCCTAGAGGGTGTAGAGAGTAGAGACAAATTAGGTAAATGTCCATTCTTTCTGTACATTGTTTTGTTCAAGTTAGACGTAACAAGAGTTAGATGGTCCAATTTAGTGTGAAGGTTAAAAGTATCGTTTGCGTTCAAAAATTGTTTTTACTCAATCTCAGTATTAAACGATTAAAAAAAGTGATTTAAAATTGTTGGTTTGCAAATCAAAATAAAATAGCTATACAGTTGTCTTCACGGTCAATCGTAATTTTTATGAATAAAATAATTGAAGCTAAATTATGCTAAATGAGTTTGGAACTAAGATAATATAAGACCTAGTTTAATGTAAAATTTTAAAATAATTATATATTTTATGGAATATATTGATCGTCATAATAATTAAGCTATTTACTAGCTAGCAATATCTTAATGTGTTAAACATAATTACGTGTTATTTTCCTTAACAATAATTAAATATTGGTTTTTATCAAACTTCCATTTAATGATGTAAATATGTTATATTTAAGCCATGATATTGTTTTGTAAATATTATTAATTAAACACTTGGAATTTTGAATCCACCTATTTGTTGTGGAGCCTTATAAATTTCCCTCCATATATACTAGGATCTTCTTCATATTGGAAATGAAAATACATTATATACTATTTTCATAATATGTTTTTTTTTTATTTTTTAAGATAATGAAAATTACTAATAAAACTTAATACTCTGAAATATGATTTGTCTTTAATTATTTTCCAAAAAAAATGACCTATAAAAGGAAAAGCATTAGTATTTTTTTCCTTCAATTTCATGACTTTTTAAAAGAAAATTTCATTGAAGGCTAGGTTTTGTAGCTATAAGATTATGTGATAAGAGAAAGGAGAGTAGTTAAATTTCTAATCTGCTGACTTTGCATTATGTTTAAGGAAATGTAACTTCAATTTGCATACAACTTGACTTAGTATTCCTTTTTTTTTTTGATAATTAGTATTCTTAATCTTCAAACCAACTAAACTTAGATAAAAATTTGTTGTATGCTCAAAATTCAATAGCTATGATTAATATCAGTGGATACATACATACATAAAAACAAAGGGAGCCCCGAATCAGGTATGAAGTACATGGATAAAACCAATAGTTTTGCATCATCATCATCATTTAATAATTCATTTTTCATTGATTTCTCAGAAAAATGCTATTATTAGAAAAAAGTTTCTCCATCTTTTATTGGATAATTACTAAATAGCATACTGCTAGTGAAGTTTTTTAACTCTTTAAACATAATTAAAACGGTTACACATATCATTTAAAAATATTAATAAAATTATTATTCTATACACTGCTAATGAAAATTTTAATTCCACAAGCATGATTAGGAAAATGACATGTATCATTTAAAATATTAAGAAAATAATAAATAAATAAAATAAGACACATGTCATTATTCTAATCTCAAATTCATAAACTCAAATATGCTAAATGACATGAATGAAGAATAGCTAGATGAACTATTTGAACTAAACCTCAAATTCATAAATATGTTACAATTAAATTATCTTAAATCACTACTAAATAAATTTAATTCTTAATTTTAAACATATAGGAATATGCTTTGAAAGCATTGACTATTGAATGATCAAAATATTTTAGTGTTTATTAGGAGACAACTTATGTATTTATCAACCTAATGTAACTACACATTAACTTAATTTAAATGACTAACTTTTATTCTTTTGCAAGGTGTGAAAGGAACGTAAGATATATTAATCATAATTTCAGACTTTAATTATAATAAAGCTGTTTATATAGCCTTAATTTTTAATTTTTTTTGTTACTCTTAATTTTTTAAATTTAAGGTTGAACAATTGGACTCTTCTTATTTTCTTTCAAAATATACCACTTTAACTCATGGGTTATAGACTTGTGGTTCAGTTGGCAACGTAAGCTGATTTTGTGGAAAAAGCTTTCGGGTTCGATCCCTACTAAACACACCTTTGGGAAGAGGTGAAGAACTTTAACTGTGACTAAGCCTCGAGCATGATTAGTGTCAAATCGTTAAAACAAATAAAGTTACATGTAATTTATACAAAAAAAAATTATATCACTTTGAAGGTGGTTTCAAGTTTTCCTAGTTTTTACTTGACAACTGACATTTGGTTTATTATTTCTTATATTATGATTCAACACGGATGTTTTATATTTTTTAAACAATAGTTTCGTCATAAACTACGGACAATGCTTCATGGCTTAAAACTATTAATTACATTTCAAAAAGAAAATTAAAGTTTTCTTTTAGAAGAATGTTGGATCAATAATTGAGTGGGTATAACAAACTTCAAGAATCAAGATTTAAACTTTTCACTTTTTATTTAATATTATTTATCTTTACTTTTTCATATTCTTTATAATTTTTTTAATTTTATATTTTATAGACATAATAATACAATAAAAAAATAAAAAATAAAATTCATATATAAATTCGACAAAACTTAAAAAATTTAATTTATGTGTAACATATCAATATAAATTTTAATACGAAAAAATAATATTTTATATAATATAAATATAATTTAATATAATATAAATTAAAATATATTCACAAATTACTCAATTTTCTTTATTCTACGGGCATAAATTCTTTGGAAAGTTTTATCTTCAAAGGCCTAAAGTATACGTCCTCCGAGCTACGATCAGACAACTATTTTCTTTTTTTTTTTTTTGGGTACAGATCAGACAACTATTTTCACGAATCTTAAGAAAAATCCGATCATCATTGTCACTAATTTATTTGTTCAAGGGAACAGAGTAAATTAGAGTGCATTGGCCGCGCCGCACGCATAAATGAAAAGAATGAGACTGGCAAAACGCTTGTAAATTAACTTAAAACGGGTGGGTAATTTCCTTAGCCACTTTAACCACGCACATCATCCTCTCTCCGTCAAGGCGTCAATCTCAGTACGCTTTACTCCTCTCGTTTTCTCTTCTTCTCTCCTCCTTTCCTCCGCGGACGAAAAAAATAAAAAATAAAAAGCGGCATTTCTCCGACCAACCATTTTCCTTCGCTTCATTTAATCCTTCTCCTCTCTCGCCAAACGCATTTCTACATTTTTATTTTTTTTTAGAATTTCGAAGTATTGGAATTGGTTGAGGAATTGTTTAGATCTGAGTACGGTCGCACCGGATCCGGATTCAGATGGAGGAGGTACTGCAGCTGGCGCGTGCCAAAGACACCAAGGAGCGAATGGCGGCGGTGGAACGGCTCTACCAACTTCTCGAAGGTTCTAGAAAGAGTCTCGCTTCTTCGGAAGTTACTTCGCTCGTCGACTGCTGCTTGGATCTCCTCAAGGACAACAACTTCAGAGTCTCTCAGGGCGCTCTCCAGGCCCTTGCTTCCGCCGCCGTCCTCTCCGGGGATCACTTGAAGTTGCACTTCAACGCGCTTGTTCCCGCGGTAGTTGAACGCTTAGGTGACGCCAAACAGCCCGTAAGGGACGCAGCCAGACGCCTACTGCTCACTCTCATGGAGGTGAAGTTATTATTTATTTCTTTTTGTGTTGTTGAATGGCTACGCCCTTGTAATTCTTCCTTTTCTTTCTTAAAACTACTGAAAGCACTCTAACTTAAAATTTTGTGTTAGCACTGATTTTTGTTGATTTTGAATGGAAAAGGTGTGATGTGCCATTGGTTTTTTTTTGGTTACTCATGTGCCATTGGATTTAGGGTTTTATTTAGATTTAGTGGAATCAAAGATATTGACAGGGCCGCGTAGTTGGATAACTCTTTTTGATTTAGTAATGTTAGAACAAGATCGTTCTTGGAAGGCTACCTTTAAGACTTTAGTCATTGTATTTTGTAGAAGTTTATTTTTACAGATTGTTCTGTTGATCATGGAGATACAGAATACGGTGTTTCTTAGATTTGGATGAGTTAAGGGTATCCTAATTTTTTACTTCAAAATTCAAATCAGTCTGGATCATTTATTGTTATTAGAATTTCTTGGAAAACGGAATCCTAATTCCTTCCTTATTTCATTGCCTTTCAAAGTTATCTGAGTTCGCCAATGTTTTTCCTGAAAAGTGGTACTCAAGAATGGTTACTAGTGAATGCTTTTGCGCAATGAATAGTTAACATCCTTAATTACCTAGGATGGCTTTCATGTTTCCAGTGGAACCAGTCATTCCATTTAGTATTGGTTAATATTAAAAGTTTATCAATTATGGTTCCTCACGCAATCACCTTGTGCCTTCTATGGACCTCATATGTTCTAGAAAAGCAAATACATGATAGTCTCCTACTCCCAAAGTCTAGATTTTCATTTTTCGTGCGGTTCAAAAGGTATTCTATTAAAAACTAAAGCATTATTGGTAATATTTTCTTTTCTATGTTTCACTGTAAAGCAAGTCATAAGTACCTGCATTCTGCATGATGATTTTTTGCAGTTTAGGAAGAAAATGTAGAAGGTATAAGTTGTTAGAAAGAATTTATTGATCTTTCTTGGATCCCATTTGGTTGTTGTTCTTATTAATGTAGGATGTATAAGTTGTTAGAAAGAATTTATTGATCTTTCTTGGATCCCATTTGGTTGTTGTTCTTATTACTTGCTTTTTACTTCCTAGAAAGTTGATATGAAGCAAGAGCAAATGGTAGAAATGAAATCATAATAGATTAAAAATGAACAAAAAGACTGATCCATCTTTGACTCAAATTTAATATTCTATCATCATCATCAGAGCCTTTATCCCAATAGATTGGGGTAGGCTATAAAATCATGTAGTATTTTGTTCTCCAAAAAAAGGTTGCAGTTCATAAATGTTGTTTGTTTTGCATTTAAGCACTCCTTTTGTTTTCTGCTTTTGGTTGTGAAAAGTGACCACCAGATGGTAACTTAATCAATGTGCATTTTCTAATTGCACAACCTTTATGGGATAAGGGAGTACACACACTAATGAATTTATCAATTGCATTTTTAATTTTTAAAAATTTTTTTTTATTGCCTGGTGGTTTAGGTTTTTTTTTTTTCATCTTGTTTGACTTTTGTTACCATAAAAAAAGTTAACTAGGTGATTATTATTGCAATTATATTTTGGAGTAACTATCAGATGAGTGCCTTGATGATTTTTTGGAATGCTTTACTTTTTAGGCTAAATGGTGAAGTATTAGTTTGATTTGTAAATTGTACAAATTGTTTTGTGTTTCAGGTTTCTTCTCCGACAATTATTGTTGAAAGAGCTGGGTCTTATGCCTGGACACATAGAAGTTGGAGAGTTAGGGAGGAATTTGCCCGGACAGTCACATCAGCAATCAGTCTTTTCGCATCTACTGAACTTCCACTTCAACGGGCTATTCTTCCGCCAGTATGCTCATTGACATTTCCAAAATAGACTTTTATTGTCTCATTATTAAATGTGACAGAGATAAGTTGACATTTATAAATTTTTTCATTTATCAGATTTTGCAGATGTTAAATGACCCAAATCCTGCTGTTCGTGAAGCTGCTATATTGTGCATTGAGGTTGGTTAGTAGCTTGTGCCGACAATATTCCCACCTTTGTGGTAGTTTTAACATTTAAACAAAGAAAAACCATCTCAATTTACTCTGCTTTTGACTTAAAGTTTTAGATCCTCTTTTTTTAAAACTTCGGCCATAACTTTCTTCTTCATGAATTTGTTAGCCTTTAATATTTGGTGTTTGGACATGTGTTGTCTGCTCCTTGGGTTAGTATTAACAGGAATTGTTTATGAAACGTGTCGTGCTTCTTTTGATGAATGAAGGTCCTTAATAGTGTGATCTCTTGTGGAAGAACATTTAGTAATTATCCATTGGATTAATCATCTTTTTTGTCCTTAATATTTCTGCTTTTGATGGTTTAATGAGTGTTGCAGTAACCGAGAGTAGTAATTCTGCTAGTAGGTCTACTTGTGCCGTTATTATCGAGAAATTGCACATAGAGATTTCATGGGGCATTAAGATGTGTCATATTCTTTCCAGGAAATGTATACGCAGGCTGGAACTCAATTTCGTGATGAACTTCATCGCCATCAGCTTCCTGCATCTATGGTGAGTATTTAATTTTATAGTAATATATTCCATTTTCTAGCTCGGTGTTGAATATTTTTATAGTTGCAGATGAATAATATTGTCTTTTTTTTTTTCTTGAATTTGCGTTGGCAGTTCACTTACTGCCTCCCCTTTCTTTCTTGTATTCCTGATAAGCCTACTTAATGTAACATGTATTATGACAAATGGTAACATTAGTTTAGATTATTTAATGTTGATCACATTTTGCTTACAGAAAGGTTTTGGTTTTATTACTCTTTTATTTTTATGACAAGTACATAACTGCAGGTGAGAGATATTAATGCCAGACTAGAGAAAATTGAGCCACAAGTTCGACCTTCGGATGGACTTTTGGGTGGTTTTGGTGCTGGAGAGATAAAGCATGCAATCCTTAACCCCAAAAAGAGCAGTCCAAGAGCCAAGATTTCTTCAAGGGAGAACTCTCTTTTTGCAGGTTTGGATCTGTGTATTTCAATTTTTTTTTTTTAATTAGGAATTTAGAATGGTTTTCATGATATGCTAACCTCTGCATAAACTAACCTACTTCCAATATTGGCTACTTTTATTTTGGCATTGATGGTTAAAAAAAAATGATGTCTTGTACATTATATGTTTCTCAAGTCTGGTCTGTGCTTTTAAATCATGGTTTTTCAAAGACCTAAATGTTACTGAAGTGATTGGTATTTTATTTTTTACAGGTGAAAGTGATATCACTGAAAAACCCATAGATCCAATTAAAGTTTACTCAGATAAGGAGCTGATAAGGGAATTTGAGAAAATTGCTTCTACTCTTGTGCCAGAAAAAGATTGGTCCATACGCATTGCTGCCATGCAGAGAGTTGAAGGCCTTGTTTATGGAGGTTTTTGTCTTAACTCTCATCCGTCCACCAATTTTGCTCTTGAACATGTGTCTATACTTTTAAAGAATTATAGACCTACTATTGTTAGCTGAATGGTTATGAAATGGTTCTGCATCTTGTGTTGAAATAAAAATTCTAGTGTTAAAGAACTGGCAAATGCAAACTGAGCCGGATATATAAATTCCTAGGTATACAAAGGGTTGTCAAAACCCAGGTTTGTTTAAGCTATTTCCCCTTGGTTTTGACATCTCCAAAATTGTCCTGTTGTTTACCTTATTTGCTATCAAAAATCCATTTTTATATGGCATATTCCTCCTCTATAATATTTGGGTTGAGAGCTAGGGGTTTTTAACAATTAAGAATAATTTTAATAAACAGGTGCTGCTGATTATTCATGTTTCCGGGGACTCTTGAAGCAGCTTGTTGGTCCATTAAGTACACAATTATCAGATAGAAGGTCAAGCATTGTGAAGCAGGTGTGTACCATTTTTATTATGTATCCTGGTGTTGATTTTTCTATTTCATGTTCTTTTTTAATATTTTAGAAGATTTGTTCCATGTGTTTATTGTTTATTTATTGCGTTTTGAACTAATTGTGCTTATTGTACTACCGAAAGTAATTTTTTTTCTTGGTTTTCTGTCCAATATTTTTTATGTTATTTTTCTAAAGACTTTTATATTAATTTTACAGCTGAAATTTATTTAGAATGGTTTAGTGAATTTTCAGAATTATTAATGGCTGGAATTTTTGTTCATTTTTTTCTTGAGTTTGCCAGGTTGTTATTTGTTTATAACTTATCCATATGTTAAAAAACGCTGAAGGTTCATGATGGGGAGAATTCATGGATCCATCATCATACCTGTGCTTTCCATAGACTCTCCTGAAAACCCCAAGAAGGCTGTTTTCGTCTAGTGCACCTGGGAAAGGATGATATAAGCTGAAAACTTCAACTCGAGTAGAGATCACAATTACAGGGTCTTAGTGTTGTTAAAAATTATAAAATTGCCATTTTTTTGCTTCATGTTCGTTGTAGAATTCTTAAATGCCTCTGGCTTCGTAATTGGGGTTCTGTGACTTTTGCTATGAAGCTATGGTGGTTTTCATATTCTTTTGTTGGACCTTGCAAGCTGGTGAGATTCCAGTTTTGCACATAATGTTTTAGTTTCTTGTATCTTAACACTTGTGGATGGAATTTTTTATGGTGGCTGTTAGGGATTTTGAGAGAGTCAGTATAATTGTGGTGGTTGAGTTGAAGATAGCTGTTTATTTCCCTATCCCTTAACTGTTTTTCTGGCTTTTTACGTCTAGCAGTTTGTGAGTTTGTTTCCTTTTTTTTCAGGCTTGCCATTTATTGTCCTTCTTGTCTAAGGAGCTATTAGGAGATTTTGAGTCGTGTGCTGAGATGCTCATCCCTGTAAGTTCAACTTTCTTGTGTCATGTAACAGCATTTGTATTATCATACACACTCGTTAATTTCATGTTATGATAATCAGGTCCTTTTCAAGTTGGTTGTGATTACTGTGCTTGTAATTGCAGAGTCTGCAGATAACTGCATAAAAACGGTAAGATTGTCCTTTATTTACCCTTCCCTTTTTCATTTTGTTTTAATTTTTTGTTTTTGATGTTATCTTTTCTAATTCACAGATGTTGCGTAACTGCAAAGTTGCCCGTGTGCTTCCCCGCATGGCTGATTGTGCAAAGAATGACCGTAGTGCTGTACTTCGTGCCAGGTTTTACCATGTTTCTGCTATTTTATGAACTTTTTTATTTGTTATTTATGCACTCATTTTTATCTCCTTGCTGCAGGTGCTGTGAATATGCATTGTTGATACTTGAACATTGGCCAGATGCACCAGAAATACAGAGATCAGTTGATTTATATGAGGATCTGATTCGGTGTTGTGTTGCCGATGCAATGAGTGAGGTACCAATGTTGGGAATTACTTCTACTCTTTGATGTTTTGATGTATGTGGTCCTGCATTCAGCCCCTATGTGGTCTGAATTGGTCATTTTGATAGGCTTCTCTCCTGGGAACTTGATTGATTTGTGGCAGATGCTTCACTTGACATCTTTTAATGAGCATAGATACTGCATGTATAGGGTTATCTGAAAAGATTGCCTTTTCTGGCAAATTGGCAATGCTAATTCCTAAATTTAATGTTATTTACCTTTTGCTTATACCTGTTTGAGCTCGTGCTAAAATTTGATGATAAGGTGACTAGTGATTTGGGAACTTAACAGGTACGATCAACTGCTAGAATGTGCTATAGAATGTTCTCTAAAACTTGGCCAGATCGTTCTCGTCACTTGTTCTCCTCCTTTGATCCTGTCATTCAAAGGGTATATACAGCTTCTCTATTCGATGGATGGTTTGGAATAATTCCATGTTCTAGATTGTGACTTCGAAGTCTTGTTTTTTGCACAGATAATTAATGAAGAAGATGGAGGGATGCATAGACGGCATGCTTCTCCTTCCCTCCGTGACAGAAATGTGCAGATGTCTTTTTCCTCTCAAACTTCTGCTACTTCAAATCTACCTGGATATGGAACATCTGCTATAGTTGCAATGGACAGAACTTCAAATTTATCCTCAGGGATGTCTCTCTCTTCTGGATTGAATCTATCCCAATCGAATCCCCTTGGTAAAGGTGCTGAACGTACTCTGGAAAGTGTGTTGCATGCAAGCAAACAGAAAGTCAGCGCCATTGAAAGTATGCTTAGAGGTCTAGACACATCCGAAAAGCAGAGGTCAACAAGTTTGGATCTAGGTATTGAATGGATTTTTTTATGTATTTAAAACTTCGAAGTGTTGTACATGAGATCATTAAATGATGCAGTGATAATTGCTTGAAATGATCTGAAAATCAATTATATTTGTGAGCGGCTAAATTTCTCTTTTATTGCCCACTAGTGCAGGAGTTGACCCTCCATCATCTCGTGATCCACCATTCCCTGCTGCTGTCCCAGCTTCTAACAGTCTCACAAGCTCTTTAGGACTGGAATCAACTGCCACTAGCATCGGTAAAGGTAGTAACCGCAATGGTGGTCTGATCATGTCTGACATCATTACTCAAATTCAAGCTTCCAAAGATTCAGGCAAGTTATCATATAGAAGTAGTGTGGCAACTGAGTCTGTGCCAGCTTTCTCATCATACTCTGGTAAGAGGGCATTCGAAAGACAAGAACGAGGTTCCTTTGAAGAGAACAGTGACATTAGGGAGGCCAGGCGGTTTATAAATCCACATATTGACAGGCAATATTTGGAGACACCTAATAGAGATAGAGATGTAAACTCTAGGGATTCACATATTCCGAACTTCCAAAGGCCACTTTTGAGAAAGCATGTAGCTGGGCGGATGTCTGCTGGAAGGAGAAAGAGTTTTGATGATACCCAGCTGTCACTTGGAGAGATATCAAATTATGTTGAAGGTCCAGCTTCTCTCAGCGATGCCCTGAGTGAGGGGCTCAGTCCTAGTTCTGATTGGTGTGCGAGGGTTGCCGCTTTTACTTATCTTCGGTCTTTGTTGCAGCAGGGCCCAAAAGGTATTCAAGAAGTGGTTCAAAATTTTGAGAAGGTAATGAAACTGTTTTTCCAGCACTTGGATGACCCTCACCATAAAGTTGCGCAGGCTGCCCTTTCAACACTTGCAGATATTATTCCATCATGCCGAAAGCCCTTTGAGAGTTACATGGAAAGGATCTTACCCCATGTTTTTTCGCGGTTAATTGATCCAAAGGAGTTGGTTAGGCAGCCTTGCACAACGACATTGGAAATTGTTAGCAAAACTTATAGCGTAGATTCTCTCTTACCTGCTTTGCTGAGATCACTTGATGAACAGCGGTCACCAAAGGCAAAATTGGCTGTTATTGAGTTTGCCATTAGTTCCTTCAACAAGAATTCTATGAATCCTGAAGGTTATGGGAATATCGGCATCTTGAAGTTATGGCTTGCTAAATTGACACCATTGGTCCATGATAAAAATACTAAGCTTAAGGATGCAGCTATTACTTGCATTGTATCTGTGTACTCGCATTTTGATCCAACTGCTGTTCTGAATTTCATTCTTAGTTTATCAGTTGAAGAACAAAATTCCTTGAGACGGGCACTTAAACAGTACACTCCTCGTATTGAGGTGGATCTAATAAACTATTTGCAGAGCAAGAAAGAGAGACAGCGTTCTAAGTCATCCTATGATCCATCTGATGTTGTTGGAACATCATCTGAAGAAGGATATATTGGTGTGTCCAGGAAGAGTCTTTTACTTGGAAGGTATTCCAGTGGTTCCATAGATACCGAAGGTAGTAGGAAGTGGGGTTCCACCCAGGAATCGACCCTGATCACTGGCAGCATTGGCCAGGCAAAATCTGATGAAACTCAGGGGAACTTATGTCCGAACTTTGAGACTAGTTCAAACGCAGGTGCTCCTCCTTCCAAAACCAAAGAATTGTCTTATATGGTTAATTCTATGGGTCAGAACTTGGGACATCGAACTGCCTGGCTAGAGAACTGGGAAAGTACTGTTAACTTTGATGGTCTATCTACTCCACGCCTGGAAATCAATGGTCTGAGTAGATCTGACTCTTTTGGGGCCATTGAAGGGGTTGCTCATAATAATGAGACTTCATCAGACTTGGATCTTAGTCTCCTTAAACCTGCAGCTGTAAAGATTAGCTCTATGCCAGACACTGGGCCTAGCATTCCTCAAATTCTTCACCTGGTGAGTTTAGTATTGTCCTGGCTTTTTTCTGGTGATGGTAATTGTTTTATCAATTGGTTTTTCCTTGGAGAAAATAGATTGTTGAACTTGTCATAGTATTTATTGTGTTTCAAGAAATTCACACTTGATAAAATGCTTTCTTCTGTGTTTCCTAGATCTGCAATGGGAATGATGAGAGCCCTACTGCCAGTAAGTGCAGTGCACTTCAGCAATTAATTGAAATTTCTGTGGCTAATGACCTGTCGATTTGGTCCAAGGTATATTTGTTTCCATATAAGTTCTATGTAAGTTTCATTTTAATTTGATTTCCTTCTGTTGAAAGTTTCTTAACCTTGCAATACTGTTAAGAAAGAATGTCCTCTACCCTCTATGTCAAGTATACTATGCTATATTCAACGCACATCGAATTTTAATATTTAATTGTATTTATGCAGTACGTCAATCAGATTTTGACAGCTGTACTTGAAGTTTTAGATGATTCTGATTCCTCAATCCGAGAACTTGCCCTGTCATTGATAGTTGAAATGCTTAAAAACCAGGTTTGCTCGTATTTTCAGTATATACTTATTTTGAGACATTGTCTGGGGTTTCCTTTTCTCTAACAAGCAAAGTGATTGTTTCCTACTTTTTTTGGCTTGTCATGCTTCCAGAAAGAAGCTATGGAAAATTCTGTTGAAATAATAATTGAGAAGCTACTTCATGTTACTAAGGATATTGTTCCAAAAGTAATTTACTTTTCTCGAACTTGTCCTTTGAGAATATTCTTGCTTCTATTCCATATGTCAATTCATCTGCTCCATGTTTAGGTTTCAAATGAAGCTGAGCACTGCTTGAACACTGTGTTGTCTCAGTATGATCCATTCAGATGTTTAAGTGTATGTGGTTCTCTCGAATACCTGACTTGTTTTCCCTACTAGCGAGAGTGTTTTGGCATTTTCCCCTCTGGTTTCAAGTTATCATAAGTACTGATGTTAAATAACTGGGGTTGCAGGTTATTGTACCTTTATTAGTTACCGAAGATGAGAAGACTCTAGTTATTTGCATAAACTGTTTAACAAAGGTATTTATTCTGAATCTTAATCCTAATTGGAGTTAAAATTTTTAAATTTTATTTTCCTCCTATACTTTCTGGCTAAGATACTGTTTTGAGAGGAGACATGCATGTATATATATATATTTTTTTGAGTGGTTGCATGGTTCTCTGGGCATAAGACTGGTTTCCCACTTTGTGTTCTTGCTCTAAACTGTTGGTGCACATTGAGAGCATGAATAGTGGGTCTAAAACTAATCTGCAAAATACATGGTTAAGAGTCACTGGTGTCTAAAGTAAGTTAGTAAAAGCGAGTAAGTTAAAGGTGCTGTGGTTCTATGTTGCTTGAACTTTAATGTGAATTTAAGACTAACAAAAGAGGAGAAAGAGGGGTGATGGAGGGAGGTAAAGAAGACATCTGTCTGATGAAGGTTTAAGGAGGATTATCTGGTCAAAATGTAATTTTATTATTGTGACCATTATTTTCCTGTTTATTAGACTAAGTGGTGTGCGCATTTGAATAGAGCAAGATCTTTATGTACATGGACTTTTGCATTATTTGTTTATTAATCAGGGTAAATATCAGCATTTGTTTAGATTTGTTACATGATTGTATAAACTTAATTTTATTCTTGGAAATTGTCATTTCTTTCTCGTCTTTTTGGATTAGACTTTTGTTTGCTTCCTTTGATTGTTTCACTGTTCCTACAAATAAATTGTGTGTGCTAATGTTACGAACTGACTGTATATTTCTAAGCTATTTGCTTTTCTGTTCAGCTTGTGGGCAGGCTATCACACGAGGAACTAATGGCCCAATTGCCATCATTTTTACCTGCCCTTTTTGAAGCTTTTGGAAACCAGAGTGCAGACGTCCGGAAGGTAATTTTTATGTTTTTGCATGTTTGTCTTTCTTGCTTTATAAATCGTTATGCAGCACTGCCTCAAATTTAGGTTTTTATTGGTTGGAGAAGGTAGAAAGAAAAAGAGAGGGGTTAGGAGTGGATGGATTGGGGGAGACGGAAGTTGACAGGAAGGAGAGAATTTATCATCGGGTAGAAGACAATAATTTCTTGTCTTTTGCATTACTATTTACTTTATCTAAGTTATGGTATGGTTGCTGTCCTTTATTAGTAGATATGGTTGCTGTCTGAGATTTTGCCTCAAAATCTGTAACAAAGATTGAATTTCTCGTAAAGGACACATCTTTGACTACTAAAATGTAGGATGTTTTATATGTTGATATTTGGGAATATACTTGGGCTGCTTTTAGGTTTCATTCATGGTGTATGGATGCTTTTTTTTTTTTTTTTCGGGTGCATGTGACTTGAGCTGTACAAAAGGAGGTAGCTCTCTCCTATCTCAGAAACCCTTCCCTTTCCAAAATTAGAACCTTAGACTTCCAATTTGGAAGTTCAAGCTTTAGTGGTTAGGATGTCTCTTTGGAGACTGACAAGATATGACGAAAGCAAGTCGAGCAATTGATTAACTGTTTGGCTTGGCTTGTTAACAATCTTGTTCAGCATTTAGCTTAGTTCATAGAACTTGAATCTCACTAGCTAAGCCCATCTAATAATTATATAATTGTAATATATAAATATTACTATTTTTTCTGTTATTAATTTTACAATTGTAAACTTATTAGGCGACTAAATTATTGTTTGAGTTGCAATTGGCTTTGTGTATTATGGGCAGAGTTGAGCTGAAGTCAAAAATTCTTTTCAATCTGATCTAAAGTTTTGAGAGATGACCTTGACTTAAATTACATATTGAGCACTCTGTATGATTGAAGTTTTGCGTGGCTTGGCTCAGTTCTACGGAGTCAAGTACACTGTTTTTATGCCGAGTAATCCTTGGTCTCACAATTTTGTTTTCTTAAATTTTCTTTTGTGATCAAATCAATAAATAAAAGTTTAAGTGGTTTCTCTAAGATTCATTTTCTACACCAAAAATGTGCTTCTGGGAATTATTCTCTAAGCGTCTAACAGAATATATACCCTATATAGCTTTCCAATGATATACGTTTTTGTTAGCTTTGTCTAACAAGGAGGGATGTGTAATGTTATGACTGCATGACATTACATGCAGAAACATCATGTTTCAATGAGTTGAATCATAAGTTAGCTCCATTTTATAATATGCATATGCTTGAAGGGGTGCCAGCCCCTGGCCCCATCTGCTCATATCATGTGTCATTGGAGTGTAGTCCGTACAATATATCCCATGGCCTGAACTAAAGCCTTTAGTAAAATTCACTTTAGAACTCAAACTATGAGCAGGATCCTGCCTCAACAGTAGTTTACATGAATCAGAAAAAGGTTACTGGGTTTCTGTTTAGAAAATCAATATTTAAGTAGATTGACATGGTTCATGGTTGAGAAGAGTGGCGGAAGAGAGCATGACAGCTTGGTGCTTTTCTCTTGTAAATTTAAGAGTGTAATCAAACCGAGTTAATACCATCTAATATGAGGTTCGAATTTGGCTCGACACAAAAACTCAAAACTTGAAGCTTAGTTTGAGTTTAGTTTTTTAAAGTTCGAGCTCAAATCGATAAATTCGAGTTCAATTCAATAGGTTTGGTTTGTCTTTTTTAATTATATATTACAAAGATAAATGATAAATTAATAATATATAAAAATCTATTAAAAAATTCGATCAGGCTTGCGAGTTGGTTAAGTTGAATATTAATATATTCAAATTTTGATTGACTTGTTACTCAAGTATTTTGAGTTAGGTTTGAAAATAAAACGAGTCAAATTCGAATAATGAAGTTGAACTCAAGTAACTTAATCCATTTACATCTATACTTGTAATAGCTTATCTTTGTCTCTGCTAGAATCAAATGAGTTTTGCTGCCTGTTTTGAATTCTCTCTAGTATATCGTCTTTTTTCTTTGCTTTCTCTAATCTCGGTGAAATCTGACGTCTAATTGCATGTTATTGTTGATGGCACAGACTGTCGTTTTCTGTTTGGTGGATATTTATATAATGCTTGGGAAAGCATTTTTGCCACACTTGGAGGGGCTCAACAGCACGCAGTTGCGGTTGGTTACAATTTATGCTAATCGGATCTCACAGGCCAGGACCGGCACCCCTATACATGATTAGCTGGTGGCTGGTTTCATTTGGACAGGGAGGTCGGGTTTGGGAAATGTTTACATATTCATTGTTTGTTGTGTATTTTGTATATTGTGTGAATGCATTTCAAGGGTGATTTTTTCTCTTTTTTCTTTTCATAAATATATTTAAGTTTGTTCTTTTGGTTTGCCGGGTTTGGAGGAAGAGTGCATTTGGTGGGGGAATCAAATAGGGAATTGCACTATTGTGCCCATGTTGTAATCACCATTTTCTCAACATTGTTGTTATATTGATAAAGAAATGTGGTTATGAAGAAATTTGTATACTCGTATTCTATCCAAATAATTTTCTTCACCTTAATGAGCGTCAATGCTGTGGCTGTCTTTCGAAGTCGAATTTTACAAAGAGTAAAATTATTTAAGTGTAAAATTGCAGAGAAGAGATTTTTACTTGTATAAATGTACATTTAATTTAATTTTAGATTTTTTTAGATTTTTTATACCATTTATATTTTTTTAATTCAATATTAAATTTTATGTTTTATTCTTGTACGTCATGCTTGTTAAATTTTAAATTAATAAAAAAAATATTTACTTGTAAATTTTAAATTAATCAAAAAATATTTGCTTATTTATTCAATAATAATAAAAGTTTAATCGTTATTGTAAGCTAATGGAGAAAAGAAGTAATTCTTTTTTATATTTGATTGAAAAAGTGTTACATATTTATATACATTCTAATCTATCTATTCTAGGAATGTATCTAATAAAGTAAAACCTCTACAATTAGATCTCCTATAATCGAGCTATATCTCCTATAATCAAGCTAACTAATATAGGAAATGTAGCTATTTACATCTGTTACTTCTCTAACACTCCCTCTCAAGTTGGAGCATAGATATTTATCATGCTCAGCTTGTTACAAATGTAAGTAACTCGAGCTCCATTAAGAGCTTTTGTGAAGATGTCCCCTAGTTGTTCCCCAGTCTTTACATAAGCTGTAGAAATCAAGTTTTGTTGAATTTTTTCATAATTAAAGTGACAATCTATCTCAATGTGCTTAGTTTGTTCATGAAAGACAGGGTTTGAGGCAATATGAATTGCAGCTTGGTTATCACACCGCAACTTTTGCTGGAATTATCATCTTAAAACCCATTTCGGTCAAAAATTGGGAGACCCACATCAATTCACTCGAAGCTTGTGCCATTGCTCGATACTCAGATTCTGCACTAGATCGTGACACCACACTCTGTTTCTTACTCTTCCATTAGACCAAATTACCACCAACAAAAACACAGTACCCAGTAGTGGATCTGCGATCAATCTTGGAACTTGCCCAATCTGCATCTGAGAAACATTCAATAGTTCTATGCCAATGATTTTGATATAGAATACCTTGTCCAGGAGCTCTTTTGAGGTAACATAGTATCTGTTCCGAAGCTGACCAATGATGGACTGTGGGGAAAGACATAAACTAATTTACAATGCTAACTGAATAAGCAATGTCAGGGCGAGTCATTGTGAGATAGTTTAGTTTTCCAACTAACCTAATCTCCCATATCATTCAGGATCATTAAAAAGCTCTCCATCTTTTGTAAGTTGCTTATTAGGAAGCATTGGAGTATTGCATGGTTTGACCCCTAATTTTCCAATTTCTGCTAACAAATCCAAAACATACTTCCGTTGAGATAAAAAGATACCCTTCTTGCTCCTTGATACAATCTGAAGACAAACGATGATACTTGCTGTTTTATTAATTTTAGGAATAGAAGACAAACGATGGTGTTTAGCAAATTGACACGACTCACAATCTGAAGATGATACTTGCTGAAACTGAGGCTATAACTTTTTTAGCAGCGGTAATGATGGATGTCCTAATCGACAATGGACTTCAAACGGATAAGGTGCTGGAACAGGCTATAGGTCGAGGTATTTGGGTATCCAAAATGTATAGCCCTCCTGACTCTTGTCCTTTACCAATAATCCTCTTTGTCATAGGATCCTGAAAAAGACAATGGTCAGGGAAAAATGAGATACAACAATTAACAGCACGTGTAATTTTGCTAACAGAGACAAGATTAAAAGAAAATTGAGGTAAACTAAGGACAAAAGTTAAAAGTAATGTAGGTGTGACATTAATGGTGCCAGAACCAAGAATATTAGAGGTAGATCCATCTGCTAAGTTGACTGAAGAAAGATGTTTATGAAAGGTGGAAAAGAGTGTTGGATTACCTGTCATGCGATTTGTAGCACCAGAATCAATGACCCATTGTGTGGAAGAGGAGAGAAGACAAGTATTTTGTTACTTGACTCAGCAAGGGCAGTGATAGAAGGAGATTTCTTGGATGCCTCCTGAAATTGGATGAATTTAGCATATTCATCTGCAGAAATCGAGAAAGTCTGATCATGAGAGGCCTCATTTGTAGTGACCATATGAGTTGACTGTGATCCAGAACCCTTTTGATTCCTTTTGAGCAACTTCTGACAAGTTCTCTTTGTATGACCCGGTTCATGGCAGTAGTAATAGACTACCCTCAAGCCTTGATTTCCAGAATTCCGAGTACCACCCCCAGTACCATTACTTCCTCCCCTATAATTGCCCTGAGACTGAGGTCTACTGATATCTGTACTTTTCTGGCTAACAAGAGCACTAGGTTGCTGTACGGATGAAGTCTGAGAACTCGGAATAGTACACAAAACTCTAGTATAAGCTTCCCTCAAAGTAATAACTTCAGGGTCAGACAGAATCTGTGATTTGACACCTTCATACTGAGAGTTAAGGCCAGCTAGAAAACTCATAATAGCCATCTGTTCTCTTTGAGCCTGTTGAACCCTGACATCTGCACTAAAAGGCAATAGTGCATTCAATTCTTCATAAACATGTTTAAAGTGCATGTGATAAGTGTTAAGTGACTGATCCTGTTGTTCAGCTCGATAGAACTCCTTGCACACATAAAAAATTCGAGAAATATTTTCTCTCTCAGAAAACACAAACGCCAATTCCTCCATCGCATCTTTAACACAATCACAATGAGTAATATGACCAGACTGATCAGGTTCAATAGAATTACATATTTGTATCAAAAGTTGAGCATCAATTCTCATCCACTCAGAATAATTCGGATCAGTCTCAGCCAGGGGTTTATCTATGAGATGACTCTCTTGAGAAATACTTCTCAAATACAGCCTCACAGTCTTATTCCAATAAAAATAATTAATCCCATTCAATTTTTCATCAGTAATTTTTGCCACAGATGATACTAAACTAGTCACAACATGTTTTTGTTCACTAGCCATGATTACCACCAAAAATTAGATAGAACAGAATACCCAAACACAGAAAAATAAATCGCAGCAACTGTTCAAAGAGATAGCACCTAAAAATACTTTCCCCGAAACAAAGTAGATAGGGAGATAGATCAAGAGCTGGTGACCACAGCGAGCCAAACCGGAGACAAATCTGACTGCACACGCTCCTCCATGCATCGACAAGTGAAACTAAAACAGAGACTTCAAGCGGCACGTGTGGTTCACGCGTTGAGAGTTAGGCTGCCAAAATTTTTCAGCAAGACAGACGGCAGCAGGTGCTCCTCTTGGAGCAGGAGGTGAGAACAAATGATCACTCAAACAGGGTGACCCAGAAATCAGCAAGTACTGCACACTTAGGCAACCAAGAAAAGAACAAAAAGAAAAAAACGAAGAAAAATTTTCAGAAGCCTTTATGGCTCTGATACCATGTAAACTAATGGAAAAAAGAAGTAATTCTTTCTTATATTTGATTGAAAAAGTGTTACATATACATTCTAATCTTTCTATTCTAGGAATGTATCTAATAAAGGAAAACTTCTACAATTAGATCTCTTATAATCAAGCTAACTAATATAGGAAATACAGCTATTTACATCTGTTACTTCTCTAACAGTTATTATTTTTAATATGAGTTTTTCAATCGAAATGATAAAAATATCGAATTAACTGTGTGCATAACAAATAAGAATAAAATGTTAAATTTAATGATTAATTTTGAATGAATTTATAAAAATGATATTAAATAAACTGTTTTACATTGATATGGTATAATCTCTTCTCAAATGAATTTATTTTTTATAAACGAGTAAAGATGACTGTTATATTGAAAAGGAAAGTAAAAGATGAGTGAAATGCGGTCACGTGTCATAAAAATGTAAGGATTCAAGCAAATCTAATTGTGTAATAAAATTGAGATTCAAGCAAATCTAATTAATTGCACAGAGAAGAGAAAATCTGGTTTCCAGATTATGCATTCTAAGCATACCTTTAACCATGACCACTTTCCCGCGAATCTCGCACCTTTACATCTAATTTTCTTTTGTCCCAGTTTGCAAATGTACTCACCCAACATGGAAGGTGAATCCAAAATCTTAACCTTTTACAGCCTATATAAACCTGCATGCAGTCTCTTGCTTGGCATCAATTCAGGTTTGAGGAATTGGTTTCGTAGCAAGTATTAGCTTCAAAGCATTAGCTTGTCTTCTCCCCATTAGGGATTAGTTTGGCAATTTTTGGTTTCTTTTAGTTTAAGTAATTAAGTTTGGCCTCTGTTTTTCTTGCAAAATGACAATACCAACTTAAATTTATTGCCTAATTCAGTCACTCACACCCTCTTTAATTTTTGGTGCAGACAGGATTTTTAGCTGCAAAAAACAATGGCACCGGCCGTGGTTTCTGGCAATCCAGCTGCAGGCAGGGACACGGGAAATGGAGAAGAAAACCGCTATGCGTTTAATGAGGTGATCCTGAGGAACAGGCTGACTGCGCTTGTGGTTGATGGTGACAGGTTTTGTCGGACGGTCGAGCAAGGACTGCTTAACGCTTATGGAGTTGAAACCCAAGCTGTGGACAATGGCAGGGCTGCGGTTGAGCTCATCGCCTCTGGGGCAAACTTCGACCTCATTGTCATTGACTTTCTTCTTCCTGTCCTGAATGGCCTTGAGGTACTTAGCAAACATCATTTAATTTGTTGGACACAAATCCCATTGATCCTTTCATTGTTTCTCTTAATCTTCAACGTTTTCATGGCAGACTACAAGGCAGATTCGTGCCATGGGCGTGCGGTGCAAGATGCTTGGCATTACTGCTTGTGCCTACGAGACAGAGAGGCAGGCATTTCTGGCTGCGGGAGTTGATGAGTTGGTGGAGAAACCCCTCAGTCCTGACATTTTGGTTCCTATCCTGAGGGAACTGGATGGGCAGTGAGGATGAGCAAGACAGAGTCCTGCGGAACCAGAGGACATTTATCTAGTTGTTGGCTAACCAATAAAGTCTTACCAGCTTTAATGTTTTTGGCTGTTTTTCTTGCATTGAATGTTCTCGAGCGTCTTGAGTTTTCTTGTCTAGTGGTTTTAATAGCTGTTGTTGAATTGCTGGTAATGACATGAATAAGATTGTCCTCTGTTAACCTTCATTTTCCTCTGAAAATTCCTTGATTAGCCATTACTGGTGTTGGCCTGAGATAAATACGTGAAAACAAATATCCCTGAATGTATATCTACAGCACCAAACAACAATCTCAAGGCAATAATAATAATCAACCAAGCCATCAAGCCTCCGAGATAAATCAACAAATAATGTGCAAGCAATAAAACACGAAGCAAAATGACATTAAATTTAACGTGAAAACTCTCCCATGTGGAAAGAAAAAAATCATGAATTGAACCGAATAAAAATCTACTACAAGAAATAAGCAACACACTGCTAGCAGCTGCAAAACGAGAACATAAAGCTTTTGAGTTTAGTTCATAGACAGCGCAATGGGAGAGATAAGTTGTATAGCAATTGTGTATTTTTTTGGGTAAAATTTTTTGGAAATGTTAAGCTCTATTTTAGACCAATTATTGGAACGTTGAGCCTTGGGCAAAAAGCTTGCCCAAGGTATTAAAACTTTGTAAGTTATTTACTTTGTTTCCTCCGTATTGAAGAATTTTTCATGTTAAATTTGGTATCGTTTTACTTTGTGTATTATTACTTGCGTATTATTTGTTGATTTATCTTGAGATTTGATAACTTGGTTGATTATTATTATTGATTTGAAATATTGTTGTCTGCAAATTTTTGCCTATTTAATCAGCCACTCTAACAACTAAATTCTAATTCATAAATTCATATATTTTTCATATTTAAAATGAAATGCCATTAAATGATTAGTCATTGGCTTTACTAAGAAATTAATTTGTAGCTGGTACTGGCATGTTCTCTTGATCTGGTAGAATGACTAACATCCATCACTTCACAAGAAACTTAATATTTAACAAATTTGATATAGCATTACTTTATAGCTTCCATCGTGTATAGATGAAGACTTAAAAATTTATGATGTGACAAACTTAAGAGTAATAAGTAATAATTACAAATCAAAATTAGATTTTGATATCATGTTCAACATCCAACTTCAAATCCATCAATAATAAATAAAAAAACCCAATTTGATTATAAAATTACATGAAACTCAATATTTAACCAATGCCATTTAACATCCTTAATCCAAAGGAAAGCTATGAATTTGATTGAGCATGGCACCTTTTTCTTTGGATTTTTCTTTTCTATGGTTTCATCCATTAGTACAACCAAGTACAGGTGGTAAAGAAACTGAGTTGCAAACAAAGGACCCTAAATATCTAAATCATCCAAAATCTTTTTGATGAATCCAAAGAAACATTATTGGATGGCTCACAATATTATGCGCCTTTGATTGGAGCCAGAAATAGCAGTACAGTTTCAATAAATGTGCATCTGATTCTCCTACCTAAGCATTTTCATGTTCCGTATGATGAAACTAAAAAGGGAAAGAATTTGTGCATTTTGTATGAGTTTTGATCTCCTGAATTCAATTTCTTAAAAAAATTTAATATCTTATTGAGTTCAAAGATCGATTCTTTTTTTTTAATTTAAACTTGAATAAATTAAGTTAACCAATGGTTAAGGAACAATAAAGGGAAACAAAATAGAAACTAATTAAGCAAGCTGTAGATTTTGTTCCATTTTAAAGTTCATCTTATCTGTTTTACGGCAGATATCTTTTTTTTTTTTTTAAGATGCCCTGGTGCAGCTTCTTTCTTTATTATGATATCTCCCAATTATGGAAAATATCCCATTTCATTAGATTTTGTGATTTTCAACACAATCCAAACTCGATATTGTACCATATCTCATTGCTCATGCTCACTCTCTTTCTTCTAAGCAGCTCAATTTAAACCCGGATTCCACCATGGAAGAAACCATCACTCTCTCTGCCATCAATCTTCATCCTGGTTAGTATATAAACCTTCTTCAACCTCCTTGCTAAAGCTTGTTTATTCAGGTTCACTGCATGTGTTATATTTGTGTAACTTGGTCAAGGATTTTTCTTTCCAGTGCTTGAGATGCAAACATATCTTGATGGACTCATCTTCTTGGCATATTCTTCATGGAAGTTGATGCTAGCTTTTAAAAATTGTATTTTTTGACCTAACAAGATAAATTATTTGAACTTTTAGCATTCGAGAACCCAAATTGTGAAGCTAACAAGAATTTTATGAAAAAAGGTCGTGATCATTTTTGATTTCGAGTACTATTATTCTTTGATTTATTGAACATGGTCAAAGTTTAATCTCATCCAGGTGATTCCTCGCTAATCAATTACACTAATTATTCACAATTGTTTGACCAAAGTAAATGCTTTTAGCTAGTGTCATTACATCCTTTGTCATTTCTTTTAGCATCCAAAATATCTCTGGTCTCTCTGCCTCTTAAAAGAAACAGAATTTGTAGTCTAATGTTGGCATTTTCCTTGATTCATTGTCTTCCAACCACAAACAATTTGTTCAGTTCGTTGGGAAAACTCAATTCAAGCAGAACTAACATGGCGCAGAGCAGAAATGGCGTGAGAAAAGAGCAATCCGCCAAGCTCACTGCCCTTGTTGTGGACGATAATATGATCAACCGAGCGCTCCACCACAAGCTCTTGGAGTATCTCGGCATAGAAAATGAAGTCGTCGGCAATGGGAAAGAAGCTGTCGATGTCCATTGTTCTGGGAAGAACTTTGACCTCATTTTAATGGACATGGACATGCCTATCATGAATGGCATTGAGGTAAGAAAATGTTTGGCCTGTAATTAGTTAATTACAATATTATAATCGAACATCAGCTGTCTGATTCAAAGCCCGGTTTGATTTGGAACATGTCAGGCAACAAAGAAACTTCGTGAAATGGGGGTCCGTAGCAAGATTGCAGGCGTGTCATCACGCTCAGTGGAACAAGAAATACAGGAATTCGTCGACGCTGGCCTGGATGACTATCAGCAGAAGCCCTTGACAATGTCTAAGCTTGTCTCTATTATCCGTAGGATCAATCTCAAGGGTTGTGAAAATTGATGTTCGAGAGCAAAGCGTTTTTCTTGACTTCCAAACACAATCTTTCCATGGAGTTCCGTAGCTTTCGTTGTTTGATCAAAGAAGCTAACCCGATTCTTTCCTACAGTGGTTTCCATTAAAGTTGTAGCTAAGTTTCTGTCTTGTTTGGTGAAGGTAAATAGTTTTATTTTGCCTGAACCAAACCTTTTGTTTGGCTGTTAAATTACATGCAACAGAAATTATTAATGATAATCTGGCTTTGCTTGAGAGTGTGTGTCTTTATTTTAGTTTCCTGGTAAGAAATTACTTTTTCTTTCGAGAAATGTCCATGATTCTGCAATTACATGATCCAGGGAACAATGTTCATGCGTACTAAAACTGGCCGGAGAACTCCATTTGTAAACTTCCAATGTGAAAGATCAAGACACATAAATTGATGGGAGGGTTGCGAGCCCATACACGTGAAATTTTGTTTCATTTTTTTTATTTCTTTAGAAATTTAAGAATACGAAAAGTGATTGTAAGTGTTAGGATTTGAATTTTAAGGATCCGTTTAATTCGCGTATTTTATTTTTTCGAAAATATTTTTCACATTTTCGAGTAATTGGTACACGTAAAACATTTTCGATCAATAAAAAATGAAATTCAATTAATGAAAAATTTTTAAAAATTTTGAGAAATTGTTTTCCCCTTTTCAAAAGGGGAAGACAATTTTCAAACTTATGCCACTCTTAAGAAAAAACCCTACTGAAACTCAACCTAATCTATATTGGATTAAAACAACAAATAACAAAAAATATTTTTCAGCATATCAACCAAACAACAAAAAATATCAGTTTTTCCATAAAATCATATTTTCAGAAATTATTTTACAGAAATTATTTTCTGAAAGTCGTTTTACGCGAATTAAACGTAGCCAATGTCATCTTTTAAAAGTAATTACACCACCCATTTAAATCCAAACCCATCTCCTGATTCTTGAGACAACTTTTTCTTTTGTTTTCAGGGAGAGTCAATGATATGAACCACCTTGATTAGAGGGGTTGTTGAGACAAAGCTTCCTTGGGTTCCTATAAATAAATAAATAAAAGAAGTGGGGAAGCCCTTAATCCAGTCATTTACCTTTAAATACACAATATACGTAGGATAATATCTGAAATTCTCATGTTAAGAGTGTAGGGATAGAAGTAGCAGTCCCTTAAATCCTACAGAATTTCACCGTACGATAAGGGTTAGATATTCAAACTGTCTTATTAACGATGAAATACATAAAACTGTGTATACTTATATCAAAATGACACTGATTCCTATAGTTTCAAAATACCATTTTTTTCCTTTTGATTAGAGTTTAGGATTACATTTATAATTTATGGTTTTAGAGGTGGCTCAAAACTTGGTGTTCAATAATATCATCGTAGAGCCAGATTCTTTGGTTATCATGAAACTAATAGGGACAAGGGAGTAAGACCCTTCAGGTCTGGTAGTGGTTTCCATAATTGAACTACGATGGGTAGATGATTGCGCTTCTATCATCACTATTATTTTTAGGCATCAAATATATATGTATATATGATGCACTGACAGTGTATAGTTTCTATGCACTATCAATGCACCAGACGTTGACACCTCATCAATAGACCCTTATATGCAAATATAAAAAAAATTTAATTTACCAATAAGAGCCTATTGATGAGATGTCAACCTCTGATGCATTGACATTGTATAAAAATTATACACTATCAATGTATCATATACAAACTCATATATATATATATGTGTGTGTGTGTGTTCAACTTTTTGTATAAAATTGGTATAAGCGGCAAACCATTCCTTGACGCATGATTGCCTATTGCCTCTAGCATGCCATCAAAATCGAATGGTCTTTAAGATTCAAATAAATTCTTAATCACAAAAATAAGGTAATATTTATAGAAATACTCATATAAATTTACACAAATAATTAAGGTAGTATTTATAGAAATACTTACAAAAATTTACAGAAATAATTAAATTAATATTTAGTGATATATAAATTAACAATCACCTTAATCAATTTTTACTAATTAAATAATGCATTAAATATTTTTAAAAAAAACATCCATTAAGTGGATCTTTTTTAAAATAATATAACTAATCTTAAACAGTATCTATAAGCACCAATTAACAAGATCGATCTATGAATTTTTAATCAGAACATATGCTATTAAAATTTTGAAAAAACATATTAAATATATTTTTATTGCATGGAAGAATTCCTCCTCCTTCCAACATTTTTTTGTTCTTTAAAAAAATTTGTTTTTAGATTTCCGAAAAAGGAAAAACAAAGAGCTGTGCACTGGCGGCTAAACCCTAAACCCTTCTCGAAGGTTCAGTTCAGGAAAGTTTTTCTCTCTGTAAAAAAACCTCCCTTAAACCCTAAAACTTCCTCCGCTGCGTTGCCACCGTACTCCGCCTCCATGTACCGCTTTGCCTCTTCCCTTGCCTCCAAATCCAGGTAAAAATACCCCTACACCACCAACACCACAACCGCACTCTCCCTTTATCTTTTTATTTTTTTATTTTATTATTTTCAATTCTATTTACTTTTGTTCATTTTTAACTTGTAGGTTGGCTAAGAACAATACCCAATTGGTAAAGTTCTATTCTTTTTTTATTCTGAATCTCTTTCGATGTTTTATAGTGTAATTGATTATGATATGGATATTTGTTTATGTTGCAGATTGGTAATAGATTGAGTTGGAATCGACACTATGGAGCTAAAGACATTAAATTTGGTGTTGAAGCACGCGCCTTGATGCTCAGGGGCGTTGAAGAGCTAGCCGATGCTGTTAAAGTCACCATGGGTCCAAAAGTCAGTCCTTTGTTCACATTGCACATTATGATGTTCTTTTAATATGCATTTTGGCTGGTGAAAACTGTTAAAACTTTGTCTTACATGAAATTCACTTTGATAGGCATTCGCTTTTGCGGTTTTGGAAAAGTAAATCTTTTGTTCTTTTCAAATTCATGTGAAAAATTTTGTGTATAGGGATTAAGAGTTCAAGCTTCACGAGGTTTGTTTCTAAGAATTGTCGTTTAACTCGCCCCTTTATTGGACTATAGATTTTTTGGCTATCTTCTCATTTTGTCCTGTTCTGATTGGTTGATGCAAAGTTATTGACGTTTCAGATATTTGAGATCACTTGATATGGTTAATGAGATGGTACTCTAATTTTCATTTAGCTCACTTCCTTCCAGACATCTTGTAACAACATGGGCTGGTGCTTGGCAGTAATTGACTACAGTTTGTTGCTTTTATTGGTTGACTTTTCATCAGGGGCGTAATGTTGTATTGGAACAAAGTTTTGGGGCCCCAAAGGTGACAAAAGATGGTGTCACTGTAGCCAAGAGCATTGAATTTAAAGACAGAGTAAAAAACATAGGTGCTTCCCTTGTAAAGCAAGTTGCAAATGCCACGAATGATGCTGCTGGGGATGGTGAGGCTCCATATTTTACACTAGCCTACTAATTTAGTAATCCATGTTTGTTAATGTTGATGCTTTTCTTTTCCTAATGGCATGGATGGAAACCATAGAAAAAGACCTCACTTTTACTGAATTTACTAAGGGTATGATCTTGAATAAAGTACAGTGCTGCTACATGATCCACCTATCCAACCCTACATTGGAGAAAAAGACTTTGTTGTTGTTGTTGTTGGGAATATCTCTGTTTGCATAAGCACAATGGTAAAACTTGATGAGATGGGAGTGTTCACTGATGTAAAGCTTGTCTTGTTCACAGGCACCACTTGTGCGACAATCCTCACCCGTGCAATATTTGTGGAAGGATGCAAGTCAGTGGCAGCTGGAATGAATGCCATGGACCTCAGACGAGGAATCACGATGGCAGTTGATGCAGTTGTGACAAACTTGAAGAGCAGAGCTCGGATGATCAGCACATCTGAGGAAATTGCACAGGTTTGCATTAATGGAAAAAAGCTTTTGTACTAAGAATGGAAGGCTGAAACTTGGAACAGGACCACTATGAGTTGATCAGGTGTTGTATTTTCAATGTTACTTATATCATTATTCCTCTGAAGGTCGGAACAATATCTGCAAATGGAGAAAGAGAGATTGGTGAGCTCATTGCCAAGGCTATGGAGAAAGTTGGCAAAGAGGGTGTTATTACTATTGCTGTAAGTCATTCTGTGGATTCTTCTGTTTATCCCATTTCTATTCCTTGAAATCTTTTATTACTAGAATTGTTTCTTGGAGTCTTTCTCTTCTATTTCTTTTCCAGTTGAGTCTTGTTCTTTATTTGCAGTGCTGTTTTCTGTCTTATGGAATTCGTGTCTTCAGATTCATAATTTTTGTTTCTCCCTTTTATTTTTTTCAGGATGGGAAAACCTTGTTCAATGAATTGGAGGTTGTTGAGGGAATGAAGCTAGACAGGGGCTACATATCCCCTTATTTTATTACCAACCAGAAGAACCAAAAATGTGTATGTATTTTGGCATAATATTTGGTGGTTCCTTAGCATTTATATGCCAGGAAACAATGGGGCATTGCCTTCTTTTTGCCCTATTAACATCATCACCGAGTTACAAACAATTGATTTTATTTTGCCAGGAACTGGAGAGCCCACTCATTTTGATCCATGAGAAGAAGATCTCAAACTTGCCTGCTTTGGTTAAATTTTTAGAATTGTCTTTGGAGGTGAGTGGTTCTAACCAAGAAAATTGCAAATTTTGTATCATGTTATCACATTTGTTGACTAATATGTTGTGTTATTCCAGAAGCAAAGGCCTTTGCTAATTGTTGCCGAAGATCTTGAAAGTGAAGCACTAGCAACTCTCATTCTGAACAAGCTTCGTGTTGGAATCAAGGTATTTTTATAATTTTCAAGGGAAAACCGTGACTATTATGCAGGCTCTTGCTATCAAGGTTGGAATCTTATTTTTCTAATTGTGGTTGATTTATAAGGTGTGCGCCATTAAGGCCCCAGGGTTTGGAGAAAATAGGAAAGCTGGTTTGCAGGACCTTGCAGCTCTCACAGGAGGCGAGGTAGGTTCTCTCTCTCTCTCTCAACTTAAGACTTTCCATTACTAGTTGAAGCATAAACCCATATCCATTATGCCTGCTTTCTTTATAGGTAGTAACTGAAGAACTTGGTCTCAACATCGAAAAGGTCGGAGCAGAAGTACTCGGCTCTTGCAAAAAGGTTAGTCAATCAATAATATCTTCCTTGCTAGTAAAGAGATATGGTTTTCAGGCTACAACAGTTTGACAGAGAATCTGCCTTCGTGCTCACAATGTTAAAACTTAGGTTGAAAAGCATACCATTTTTGTTTGTATTTTGCTACACTTTTATTTTGAAAAGAGTATTTTGTTATCTTACTCTAGTTATGGGTTTAAAGCTGATTTCTGTGGTCTGCAATTGTAGGTTACAGTATCAAAAGATGATACGATTATCCTTGACGGAGCTGGAGACAAGGCTGCCATTGAAGAAAGATGTGAACAAGTTAGTTTTATTGCTGTTTTTAACATATCTTTGACAATAATCTGGCTTGTTTTTATAGTATTATTCAATCAAATGGCTAATAATTATTGCTGCAGATAAGAGCTGCAATGGAATCAAGCACTTCTGATTATGATAAGGACAAGTTACAAGAGCGGCTTGCAAAGCTTTCTGGTGGTGTTGCAGTCCTGAAGGTTAGTTGCTCTAGCAAGATGATGGTTTAAAAATTTTGCACCTTGAGTTAAATACAAATGAACCAGGGAATATCCTAAAACAATTTGATTGTCGCTTCTTAAACTGTTCTCTTCAGGTGACATACTGATGTAAGTTTGCTTTGCAGATTGGAGGAGCAAGCGAAGCAGAAGTTGGTGAAAAGAAGGATAGAGTTAATGATGCCCTAAATGCGACCAAAGCTGCTGTGGAGGAAGGAATTGTTCCTGGTAGGCTTTTAAATTGGCATTTCAATTGGTTGATATTGTTGGATTTATGTTGTCATTTTTTATATCAAGAGTTTCCTATTTACACAGGTGGTGGTGCTGCACTTCTTTATGCCTCAAAGGAGCTAGAAAACGTGCAGACTGCAAACTTCGATCAGAAGATTGGTGTTCAGATCATCCAGAATGCTCTTAAGGTTCCAACTCATATCTCTTTTTTTTTTTTTTCAATGGAATGTTTTCTTACAAAATCTTTATTCTCAGAGCATAGGACATGGCATTTACAGAGATTAATCTCAGGTTTAAGAACTGTGTAATTCTGTTTATGATCCTTTTCTAGCGTATGCTTCATAAAAATATATCCCAATTAAATTTTGAGCTTTGAGAACTAAATATAGTCTATGACAAGTGCCTGGTGTATGCTTCGGAGAGATGGCTTACTTCACAATTTCAATGTCATTTCCACAGATGCCTGTACACACAATTGCTTCTAATGCTGGAGTTGAAGGGGCAGTGGTTGTCGGAAAGCTATTGGAACAAGACAATCCTGACCTTGGATATGACGCAGCTAAGGGTTTGTTTTCTTTTTCTACAAGAACATATTAAAAAGATTAGTGGCTTCAAGATGGTTATATGATTTGAAACTCAGATGAGCATTTTTTTTCCCTTTGTGCTTGCACCAGGTGAGTATGTAGATATGGTAAAGGCGGGAATCATTGATCCATTGAAAGTCATAAGGACAGCCTTGGTAGATGCTGCAAGGTGATTTATGGAAGTCTGATCATCTCATAATCTCATAATCTTTCCTTTACATGAATGGTTTTCTTTTTTTGAGCCCCCTTGCCTTAATCGTGACTCGTGCAATGCAGTGTGTCTTCATTGATGACAACAACTGAAGCAATTGTTACCGAACTTCCGAAGGATAAGGAAGGGGCAGCCGCCCCAGGTGGCATGGGCGGTTTAGATTACTAAAAGCTTTCACAGGCTGACACACGGCGGCACGCCGGGGATGCTGTGTTCCAAACTCGTCGACAGAAATGTTTTATATGGTGAAACTGTAAACATGAGACGAGACTGAGAATATGTTAGGCTAGAGAAGGGTGCCTGCATTCTTCATTGAGAACTTTTTTGTCTTTCCTATTCATTGAGTAATACATTTCTTTTTGCGGTTGTTTATTGTTCTAACCCAACATTTCACGATAGTGGTGACTCATGATGGTGGCCTAAGCTTCCTAGCAAGGTTTTTGTATTTCATGGTTAACTCATAAGGGCAACAATCTTTACGAGTAAAATAAAATTTTATTTTACTGATTTACATACAATAAACCGATAAAAATTAAAAATATTTGGCTATTAGGTATCATCTTATTGATTAATATATTAAATATCAAGATTTAAATTTTTTTTATTTAAAATTGATATAGTTTTATTTTACGTTTTTTTTAATATTTTTATAACTTATATTTTTATAATAATTTGACAGTAAAATATATTTTTTATTTATGTAAATCATACATGTTTATTTTTAAATTAATTGAAATTATCTAGTTATTTACTCGACAATTATAAATTTTCAATCTATATAATATAATAAAAAAAAAAAACTTCCATGGAAACATAAAAATATCAAATTAGTTCAAAAATTTATATGCATGAAGAATAAAAGTAGATTGTTAAGCTATAAAAATATGTTAGTTATAAAAATAGTGTAAAATAATTTGTTTTAAGAAAGTGTAACTTGATCTACGATCAATTATAATAAAATTTGTATATGATGCACTGACAGTATATAATCTTTATACACTGTCAATACTCCATAGGTTGACATCTCATCATTAAGCAAACTAAAAAAAATCAGGCTTTTAAAAATAAATACAAATAAATTTTTTTCAATTTGCTCATAAAAACTTAATGATGAGGTATCAACCTATAGTGTATTGACAATGTATAGAGATTATACACTGTCGGTGTATTATATATATAAATCCATTATAATATTTTATATTTTTTAGAATATTTAATGTTTCCCTTGTTACCAAGAAAAAATTAATGTTAATATGTAATAAAATCTAGATAAAATATAAAAATTAAGAAAATCTATTTCTAGTTATTATTACCTGCGACATTATTAGGATTTTGTTAGGCATACTTTTTCTTCTTTTAAATATTAACTAAAAAGAAATAAAACTCTAAAAGGAGCTTAATATACAAAGCCCTTTCTCCAAAACTAAAATAAAATTATTTAGAACAAAAAATAACAAAATAAAAACCCTAAGAGCATTAAGTTAGGTTAAACCCCCAAAATCCTGTCTTCATTTGCATTTCCCCTCGAGTTTCAAGCTTTCGAATATCTCTCGATGTCAAGCTAGCAATTTCTGCTCCTATCGATCTCTTGTAAAGGCAATTTCACTGCGTCTTTCCGAATACTTCTCTTCATCTCTTCGTTAAAATTTTCTAATTTGAGATCTTGGAAACTTCAGATTTTGGTCGCATTTATCTTCGAGTTAGGTTAGGAAATCCCTATTGCATTTTGGGATAATAAAGAAATTTGATGGTTTTCCTTACCCAATTGCTGCTTTTACGTGGCTATGAAATGTTTAACATATATTCCAGTATCCTCCAAAATTGCTTTGGTTGAGCTTGTCTTCTTCTTTCAATACAATATCAATAACATCATATTTGAAGGTTTTACCGTTTTAATTTTAGTATTAATGTATTAGTTGATGACTTGGTTAAAGACCTGCATTAAATTGTTGCTACTTTTTTCTTCTTGAAGTTATCTTCATCATGGCTCTGTCTCTTGGGATATGTTGGCATGTTACTAACTTATTTATTCTGACATTAGATTCATATGATAAAGATTTCAGTTAGTTTAAAATGTTACAGCATGTACTGCCGTTCTGGAACGTATTCCTGCCAAGTATTTCTGCGTGGGTGCCTTGTAACTCATGCTGTTGCTGTAATGATTTGTGGCTTTTTTTCTATCAGGTTACTCCATCTGAGGATCATATTCTTTGTGATTTAAAAGAACTGAGCGTATAATAAAACTTTTAATGGGAACTGAAGAATCAAAGGACCCGTTGAGAGGGGTTGACTGGAAAGCAGTTGGTAGTGAGTTGCAGAAGGATCCCAGTGCCGGTGGTAAGCCAGTTGTAAAGAAGCGGCTGCCTAAGAAGATTAGACAAATTCCAGATTGTTATTTCCTTCCTCGAATGTCCACACCTTCTGCTATTGCCTTCTATGGAGCATGTATTGCTGGTGGAATTGGCGCTGGGATGCTGCTGGAGGTCTGGATAAACAAGAAAATTAAAGGTATAACCATAACCAATCTTTCTTTTTACTCTCCGCAAGGCAAAGTATAAGCCTCAAGACATGTGGCATGAGCCCTTTGAGCTTTTATTATTATCATTAAGTTTTTAAAAGCCTATTGGTTGTTTAACTTAGAGGGTTAGCCTTAGTGCAACGATAAAGGTTACTCTTTTATAACTTGGAGATCATGGGATTAAGTCACGGAAACAGCCTTTCTGTTAATGTGGAGGGAAAATCACGTACCTATGGCTTTTCCCAAACCTTATAATGTGGGAGCTTTGTGTATTAAGTTTGTCCTGTCCTTTTATTGGTTGTTTACTTGAGACAAGTCTAGAGAAAACTTATAACTGCAGTCTCCAAGGGCTGAGGCTGCTATAGAACTCTTTTGTTCAATAAAATGATAGGGAAACATGTCCTGAGAATTAGAAAATAGAGGAGGAAAACGTTAGCTTAATTTTTCCCAAAAGACTTGAGTGAAAGGGTGTGCAGGGCAACATTGGGGAGAGGGGGGGCTTTGTGTTTCTGCAAGTGAGTCAAGTTCGTGATTCTTGGTTTGCACAAGCATGCATTTCCGGTTTGGGGTAGAGCTTATAACTAATGTGCGTTTTGCCCTTAAATTGCAGAGGATGGAGGCGTGATATGGGAGTTTGACAAATAGGGCTGATCATTGTAAGAGTTTTCCATCTTTACCTTGCTGAGAGAGTTTCAACATGGGAGCCATTTTGCCAGAATTTTGTAGTGTTTGTCTGAAACATAATGCTCTTCTCTTCACTTCGGCTTTAATGTTTGACCTCCTAAACTACTAGTTGTTGAGACACTATGACTACTTGGTTTCTCTTGATGCATATGGCCATAAAATGAATATCAACCATTAATTGATCTTTTTCCTTCGAGTCCACTTAGCTATTCGTGATCAATTTTTATACACGGTTAGTACTAGGTGAGGGTGTAATGGTACAGAATCAAGATGATACAACATTAAGCGTAAGTTCAGCTTGACTCAAAAATTTAGAACTTGAAGCTTTGCTTGAAGTTCGATCAAGTTTAGTTTAGTTTTTAAAGCTTGATTTTCACTTTACAAAATATCCGACTTGTTCAAGTTTGACTTGATGAATTTGATTTGTTATTTTTCAATCATATACTATGAAGATAAAATGATAAATTAATAATGAAATATTAAAAATATATATTAAAAAAATCGCTTAAGCTCGCAAATTGTTCAAATAGCTATTAAAGTATGTGATTTCAGTTTAACTTGTTATTTGAATAGTTCAAGTGTGATTGGCAAATAAATAAATCAAATTTGAATAATTATTGAGTAAAGTTTAAATTTCTCATGAATAATTTGAATCATTTATATCTTGGGACCAGGGATTGAGTATTGTTTTGTAAGTAGAGAGTATTACATTTTAAAAGATAGTTAATCATAAATTTGCATTGTTTCACAGATTAATATTATATATATATATATATATATATATATATATATATATATATTATACAACTGGAGCCTTATATAAATAGATCCAACAGTATATGAAAAAAAACAAACAGAGCCGCAATGGAAACGGGGTAGAACTAGATCTGGTAATCTTGGATACGATATTATTACACGATACGAATACGATATAAATAAATGATACGAAATGATACGGGCTAAAATTAAGTAAAAATAGTATGAATATGGTAAAAGCTAAAAATAACGTTTTGAGTTTTTCTTGTCGACACGAAATTTTCGTGTTTTACATAACACAAACATGATTTTACATGATACAAAAACGAATTATAAACACGAATTATCCGGTTTAGTTAGAACTGCAGGGCTTGTTTCGGATTTTTTCTGTCATTCATGGTCTTTGTCTTATTACACGTTCATAATAACGCCCTGATTTCTGAAACCTGCCATGCCAAACTGCTCCTTCGTTTCAGGATATTTTATTCCTGCTATGCAACCATGAGAAGGAGAGGATGAAATGAAGGGAGAACTGATCGGTGGGTTAGATGAAAATTCATCGAGATGGAATTAAAATCTTAAAAGGTAAAACAGTCAGGACAGCAGTGAGTGCTAAAATTGTTGGGTGCAACAACACCCTTTAATTTCTTTTTTTTTTTTAATTTATTTAATTTTTTCACTGGTAGTAAACCAAATAAATTGAATGAGTTAAGATATAGATCCTATCCTTTTTCTTTTTTTTTTTTTGGGTTGAATGCACCAATCATATTACTTTTCGTGTACATAGACATTTGTAGTTGTTAGATCTTAGACATGCAATAATGAATTATTCAATTATTTGGAGAAGTTTGTAATGTTCCCCGGCATCAACTCTGGAGTTGATTTGAAGAGACAATACTTTCTTGTTAAGTCCTAATTTGAAAATGTCCATCAATGAAATCTTTAAAATCTTAGATATTTTTTTATTCATATGTAGTTGATTTTACTCTTATAATTTTATATTTGAAAATAAAAAATTAAATTGATCTAGTTCTAGATTTAGCCCTATGCCATTAAAAAATATTAGATTTTTTTTTTAGTTTCTAATAAGATGGTTAAAAACATAGGATTATTATTCAGATACATTGACATCTTGACGGTAAGGTTTTTAATTCTATAAGTGAGATTAAAAAAAGTGTCACACATCTCATTTTCCTTTTTTATTAGTTTTTTTTTATTTTTTAACATTTCTTAAAAAGTATATATTATCATATTAATTTTGCTTGTAAAGTTTAAAAATTTTACTGTCAATATATTGAAAATTTTTTTAAAAAATATATTCAAATTTTATTTGAATTTTTTAAAAAATTGTATTCAAATTTTATATGAATTTAATTTTTCTAAAGTTGATTTTAAAGGCATATTCTTACCTTGATTTGGTGAATCAAAATTTTGTTTTCAAAATATTTTCTATAAAATCGAACTATATTGACAAATAAGTAAACTACTTCTCTTTATCAATCAGGCTAATCTATATAGCTTTGAATCTCTCTTGTATTATTTGTGCAATTTGACTAAGCTACTGATTCTCTTATTTATTAAAAAAAAAAAGAAAAAACTATGAGAATTGGAAAACCTAAATATGAAAAATGAGTAAATAGGTCAACAAGAAAGTAAATGATAGACGCAAGGTACCATTATTTGCACATCATGGTCAATGCAAAGTTTGCTTGGCTTTTGAGTTTGTAAATTTGTTCGGCTGAATGGAAGAAGCCGTAATTTTTTTATTATTATTATTTTTAATTTTTTATCAAAAATATATGAGAAATTTTAAATACATTCAATAATTTTTATTTCACATTTATTTTTTTCCTTTGAATGAACAGTAATATATTGAGTAAAATAGGGTGTAGAGAGAAAAAAAAAAGGGTGTGTATAGAAATTCTCAAAATGTACATGTTGAAGTTGAATAAATCATTTAAATCAATACTTGTAATAAAAATAGTAATTTTACAATAAAGTCACAAAATTTAATTTTATTATAAGGTCAATGTAAACATCACATGATTAAGTATAAATTTAAAACTGTTAAGCGTAAAATATATTAAAAATATCATAAACATATGATACTCAACATAAACATTAGTGCCAATAGATTTAAACACATAATAAATTTATTATAATGTATGTTTATGTTAATTATTATGTATTTACAATACTTTTAATATATTTTACTCATAATAACTTTAAATTTACATATAATCATATGCTGTTAACGTTGATCTAACAGTAAGATAAAAATTTGTGATTGTATTGTCAAAAATCCCTCAATTTTAGATAAAATTATCACTTTATAATAAATAGTGAATTCTAAATTAATAATAAGAAGTATTTTTTAATTTATCATAAATTTGCTCAAATTTGAAGATATATATATTATTAAGATAATATAATTTATAGTTGTGAAATGGTGAAAGAGAAAATTTCATAAAAAAAAATGGTGAAGGAAATTTAAAGTTGAAAATTGGAAGAAGGCGAGTGGAGTTGAGACTTGAGAGACTGGAGAAGGTTATTAATGGCAATAGCAGAAGTTAAGGAGTGTGGAAAGAAGAGCCCACGTGGCAACCACGCTACCACCCTCTCACCCCCAATTTCCAATTGTCGGTTCACTGGCCAACATGGCATGCTCTGCCCTTGCCACGTCTTCACGGCTGACGATGCATCAGTTTTTTTTATAATCATTTTTTTCTAGCTTTTATTTATGTTTGCTTAAGATTATATTTAACGTGATATGCTCAGTTAATAATAGAATATTATCTTATTTCTTAGTAAAATTAAAAAAAATATGTAGATCTTAAAAATAAATATCAATGAAAATTTTTAATTTATTTTTAAGAATTGTGATTGTTACATAATTTTTTATTGCTATACATTAAGGCAAATCTTGGTTGTCAATTGTCACATAATTTATAATTTTATTTGTTTATAATTTTATTTGTTAACAATGTGTCATTTTGTAATTAACTAATAATGTATAGTAATTATACACTTAATGCATCGAATATAAACTTCTTTATTTATTTATTCATTTATCTACCCCTAACAATTCTTACCTTCTTTCATTTTTATTCCTAATTTTCTCTTTTTCAATGACCTTTTTTTTGGGGTCCACAGTGTGCACTGATCAGGTGTTCACTGGGACGCTGATAATAGGATCAATATCTATCAGCACTAACACGTGACACGTGAGCATGATATGGGACCTAACAGTATCAAAACAGTAAACACGTGATACAAACCCCATTTATGAAATCAATTTCACTGAATATAAGTTCAATCAATCCACAAATATTTATAAGGAAAATATTTTCATCTTATGAATAACAATTTATAAAATATTCATACTGGGGTAATCATTCCCGAAAATGTTCTAAATATTATAGAACAGTATAAATCACATTTTTCATACGGTGAAAACAGTTTATAAAATAATCACTGTAAAATATAAAAAGTCATAACTGTCTTTTTTCACCGTAAAATATATACGCACACTTTTCAATGCTTTCTATCGAAAACATGATTTTCAAAGTTATCGGAATTCAAATTAATTATTTTTATGATTTATGAAAAATTAAAATATTTATTTTCTAAATCAACACTTCCGTCCTGTGTTTTTTTTGTAAACACATGTAGAGACACTCTTTTTCAGTTACCTTTTTTTTGGTTGCACTCTTTTTCAGTTACCACTATCTAAACCATTGTTGACATAAATTTTAAGTTTAAATATTTTTCAAGTTTAAAAGTGTTAAGGGCGCGTTGAATTTTTTCTTATTTTTGATAAATTATTTATTTTTTACTCTTTGGAGTACATAAGCAAATAAAATTGATTCGGAAAATCTTAAGAGCTCATCTCTAATCTGAAGATATTCTCTTTCCTTTGATTCAACTAAGAATCTCATATATTTGGTAAATAAAAAATAACTCAAATCTTAAAAATCAACCCAATAAGTATGTATGCATAAGTTTACGTGAATATTCTCTGTTTGCAACACGTAAGATACATGATACTTAAGAAACATTTAAATTTATTTTTTAAATCGTTAAATAAGTACTAATTAAATACTATATAGTTTTTTCTATTGTTGGAAGGGCTTTACGTTTTTATCATTTATTACTCTCGGTCCACACAAACCATTTCTCCAAAAATTTTCAATCCATTCTCCCGTACTCCATTTTCTTTACGATTTTCAATCCATTTAACAATATGTATTTTTTAAATTTTAAGTTTACAAGTTAATTAATTTTTAAAAGTATGTTATTCACCCTAGAGATTTCTAATTTAAGTACATTAATACATATTTAAACAAATAAATTTAATCTGTGCATTCACTGATAAAACAAACTAATTATTTTTATATTTTGATATGACATTGAAAACTGAATTAAATGAATTTTTTTCATTTTTAAAATGTAAAAATTTTTGTATAAATTTAAAATTTTGAGTTTCAATATTTCAACTCTTTCCACGTTAACTAGAAGTTTTCATTATATATAAAAAAATCTCTTAGATAAAAATAAAACAAAAAAAAAAGAAAATTGATTTGTAAGTAAAGTATACTATTTAAATAAAACTAGAAGTTTTCATCATATAAAAAAAATCTCTTAGGTAAAAATAGAATTTATATATGTTGCACTGACAATGTATAGTCTCTATACACTGTCAATGTACAAGATGTAAACACATCATCAATAAACCTTTATAACGAAATTGAAAAAAAAAATATTTGTATTTATTTTTAAGGGTTTAGTATTTTTTTAGTTTGCATATTGATGATGTATTAATCTCTGATGTATTGACAATGTGTAGAGATTATACATTATCATTGCATCATATATATATATATATAAACCCATAAAAATAAAACAAAAAAAGAAAATTGATTTGTAAGAAATGTATACCATTTAAGGATGGAGATTTAATATGAGTTGGGCTTAATTTATCCCCGTCTGTTAATAGGAAAAATGTAGTACAATGATTGTATTGTAATATTTACTCTTTTTGATTCATTGTTATTGACAAATGATGATGAAATTATAAGGCAAAAAAAATCTTCTTTGATATTTCATTTTCTAATTTCATTTCAGTTGGTTCAATAATCAAATCAAATAATGCAACTTATGTCACATTTATAAGCATAAGTATAAGCATTTGTGCACCTCAAAAAATAAATTAAAAAAAAAACATGTGGCCCTTAAATATGCAAATGTATGGATAAGATATGGTCTGTTTGTGTTTTTTTTTTTAAGTAAAAATATTCTGATAAAATTTTATGTGTCCGTGCCTGTAATTTATAATCAACCACCACGAGCCTTTAACAAGGCGTTTGGTTTACGGAATAAAATAGAGAATGAATGAAAAATGTATTTTAAGGGAATAAAAAATAAGTGAAATATGAATTATGTTGTTTGGTTGATGGAATAAAATAATTTTGTTGAGGTTTTTTTTTTGGGTAGGAATATGGTCAAGCTGACCGAAATATCATTTTAATATAAATTTATTAAAATTGAGTATAATTTTATTTTCATTTTTGTATCTATTGAATTACCCTTGTATTTAAATTTTAATTACGAAAATGCTTTCTTCTACACTAACCATGAAAAATATGTTTTTAGCATAATTACTAAAATAACCTTCTATCTTATTTTTTAAAATATATTTTACCATCACAATTACCAAAATACCCTTCAATATTAATTTATTAAAATTTGATTTTTATATTTGTAATTATCAAATTCACCACAATATTATATGTTGCTATCACAATTAACAAAATACCCATTAACATTAATTTAAAAATATTAAACGTATAATTTTAAACCTAGATATATATATATATATAAATACGAAATTGGTCATGCAATTTTATTTTTCTAATTACAAAAATACCCTATAATACTCAATTCACAGAAAGATCTATTGCTACCACAATACCAAACATATTTAAAATATATAATTTTAATATTATCTATTTAGAAAATTAAAAATAAAATGTTTATTATCTATATTATATATTATTAACTAAACTAAAAAATATAAAAGTAAATTATCATGTATATTATTTAAATATTTAGAATTATTGTTTGCTAAATAATTAAAATTTATTTATATAATGATTTAGAAGTATATTTATAATATATTTAGAATTATTATTTTCTAAATTACTAAAATTTATTTATAAAACATATAAATTTACAAGTATATTTATAAAATATTTAGAATTATTATTTTCTAAATAATTAAAATTTATTTATAAAATATATAAATTTAAAAAATATATTTAAAATATATATAAATTTTATTATATTTTAATTGAGAAAACATATGGGGCATTCGAATGCCCATGCGACGGGAATAAAAAACCCCATCAATTGAAACTCTAACCCATGACTCTCTCTCTCTCTCTCTTCAACTCATAACCCAATTTAATTTTCGGTATGTAATTATTAAATTTTCACAAATACAATATAAAGATAGAAACCCTAACCTCTGATGATCTTGTAGATGAGCTGAGTTACCATCTTTAATATATAAATTTAGAGAAAAACAAGTAAATTTCTACTACTACTACACTAAAACGGAAAGAAAAAAGAGAGGACATTGAGATAGAAAGAGGAGTTTTGGTAGAAAGATAATGATGAAAACCAATTGGGAAGAAGAAGACATTTCATGTAGTGTGTTGTAAAGTAGATGGACACGCTAGTCACAAAATTGTGTTTAAATGGCCTGAAAATTCATTCCGGCTGAGAGGAGAAGATAGCAATTTCCTTATCGGCGGTTCCACTTTTCCCCGAATATTTATTTTCTTTGGGTTATTTCCAACAAAAACCCATAAAATGTGGGAGGAATTGGTTTTCAATTCATTAATTAAAAAGTTAAAAAATTTACAAGTCTTTAAAAATATATTTAAAAATTTTATTAATATTTATTTTGAAAGATTTACATATTTTTAATTTTGTTTATTAATAAAGTGATAATTTGTTGTTGATTCATCGTGTATAATTACTATATATTGTTGATGTATCGAATATAATTTCAATTAATTATTATTACAATAATATTATTGGTTTAGTTTCTTATTTTATACCTAAAATTGTATGTCAGCATGTGTAGTGTATAAGTCAAAACTAAATATTTTAATTTTAACATTCAAATTTCTTATTCTTTTACATTAAAATTAGCGCACATCCAAATTAAATAAAACGGAAAGTTTAGTAAAAAGTACATTTAATTAATTATTTTTCTAAACTTTCATGTCATGCCAATCTCAAATAAATAGTAGGTTTTAATAAAAAAAAAAAAAACCCAATGTTATATATCTTGTTCTTCTTTTAAGTCCTTCTTATCTTTAAAACTGTTTGCATGTGCTTATAACAATCTTGTAACTTTTTCTTTGAAAATATTTTTTTTTGAACAAATTTTTCTTTGAAAATATTACACTTTACACATCATAACATTAACATCAAGGCTGCCTTTTGTTTTAACAACAAAAAATATTACAAGAGAGAAGTCAATTGCCCGGTTGGGACTGTATATGACTATGTGTACACCGGAACATTACAATTCTCTCATCAACCTTTCAGCACGATATATTATATTTTATGAACAAGTAACTATAAAAATTTTATTACTCAAATTAGATAAATTAGTAAATAACTATACCAAACTAAATTAACTAGTAAATAATTAGATTAACTTAAGCTTACATTTGATAAGACCTGAATTTGAGACCTTAAAGTCTCAAAGCCTCCTCCTTATCACTAAGCCAAGACCTCATTGGTAACCACAAAAAGGCAAATCTACTAAATTTATCATCAATTGGTGCATCCTAAGTAGGAGAAGCGGTAGAAATAATTTCATTTAAAAAAAAGATTAGAGCCATTAATTAGGGTTTGCTTGGATGATCATCGATACAATGGAAGAATTCTTTTTTATGTATATATTGAAAGTCTTTAATTAAAAAATGCAAATGTTGATATTAGAATTTTAAATTTACAAAATGTTCATATTTTAAAAATAAAAATATAATTATTGAGGTTTTTTTACACTTCAACAATAATTTTTCAAAATAACAATCTTAGATTGATAAAAGTGATATTTTTGGGATCTGCAGGGAAGAACAAAGTTAGAGATATCGAAATTGAGATTTCAGGATGCACTTTGATGCTCAAATTAAAATTTGTCTAAATATATTGAAGAAGAAAAAGAACAAAAGGAGCTTAAGATTAGAAGAGAAGGGAGAATTCAATAAGTGAGAGTGTGAATAATTCTGTCTCATGAGTGTCCTTAAAAGTGTCCTCTTTTGTCTATGCATTTGATTGATTGCCTTAATAGGTTATGCACTTGATGCATGGCTTGTTTGTTGCTAATCGGATCCAATGCATGTATGTACTAACATCAACTATATGAATCAATACTCAAAATAAAGACAACTTGAGATGGTTATATATATATAAATATATAAATATATATATATATATATATATATATATATATATCCTCAATCAAGATATGGTCGCATACAAAGCCTCCTCCAAAAGATTTGAATGATTGATAGAGGATAGATAGCGAAAGAAAGGCATTGTCAAAGGGTGAAACAAGTAGAGTATTTTAAAGTACAAAATGATCAAATGTGAGGTCATAGGATATGCCTCAATGTGGAGGGACAATCCATACGGAGAAGAAGAAGAAGAAGGGAAAGATGTTTCTTATCTGTCCACCAGCCCAACTGCCTCGACCCACCTCCACCGCCCCTCGACCAGATTCGGGCAACCACGAACACGCTCATATCATTGCAGTTTTTCTTTTTCTTTTTTTTTTTTGCCTGTTTTGCCTTTTCTATGATTATTATTATTATTAAATCAAAAGGTGTCTCCACATTAATTCGATATAAAATTAATTTTCACTCGTGTTGCATGACTGATGTTAACATAAAAAAATTTAATATGAAAAGAATTCGAACAAAAAACTTCACGCTATAAATTATGTTTATTCAAAAACTCAACAAATTATGTTTTATTTTGATATAACTTACAGTTGCTTTTATTTTTACTCACGCGACCTCGAGGTGCGTAAAACAAACGTCATTAAGAACTGAAAATGAAATACCGATGAAAATAGACTTTGCATTGAACTTAGGCCATCCGTCTTAGAGTTGGATATAATACTGGAAATTAGTGAAACATGATAGAGGTTTCTTACTAAAAACAGTTTATATAGACAAGTTTTTTTTTTTGGTTACAAGTTTATATAGACAAGTTGTTATACTCTTTAAAATCAAAATAAAATATATTATTACTTATAAATATTATAATATTAGAATAAAAAATGATAAAATCAATTTTATTAAAAGTCAAATATTCATAAAAATAAGAGTTTATAATTGATACACTTATAATATATAGTTTCTATAAACTGTTAATCAACTATAAAATATTATTTGGTTAATAATTAAAGTTTAAAAATGTATAAATCATTAAAAATAAACTAAAAATATTATTAATATTTATTTTTTAAAGACTTGCATATTTTTTTGACTGTCTTGTTTTATAATTAACTAATAGTGTATAGATGCTATTAGTGCATTAAATGTAAACTCTTCACCAGTGATCTTCTTATTTGATTAATAATATATTTTTTTATTAATTATAGTTGTTTTTATAGATTAGAGTGTAAAATTGAGATTATTTGGATTAAAATTCAAATATTACAAAATATCACAATTTTAAAAAAAAAATAAATCAGTCAAGAGATTGTTGGCTCTTTACTAATTACAGTTCATAAATCATTATAAATATAAAAATCGTGATTTTTTTTGAATAAAAAACACACAAATTTCAACTTCACCACCGTTCCAAGTTTCTGACTCCAAGAAAGGACCACCGTTGAATATATTGAGACTGTAACTCTACAACCGTCATCAAAAAAGAGAAAATAAAATAAAATTAAAAATACGGTTAAAGTTTAACTTTATATTAAAAGTGTTGAATTTAAATATCTTAAAAATGAATGGAATGGGATTTATTATAATATAAATATAAAAAATACTTAAAGAAGAAAGAAATGTGAAGCCTGAAGGGTTAATTAGCTTTTATAACAAAAAAAAAAAGGTTAATTAGCTTTACATAAGACAGTTTACCGTTAATTGTCATTTTCTACTTAAAAAGCAAACCCCACTCGCATACCATTAATTATTTAATTCTTTTTGGGGTTACATTGCTAAATACAAATGCAAATCATTTAATTTATTTGTATGGCTAAGTTCGCAATCATTGTTAATTTTAAACAATAATTAAATACCTTTTTTTAATCTACAAACTTTGGTCTCAAATTAGGCGTCAACACATAAACATCTATAAATAAGTATATTAAAATATAGATATACAAGGGACCTAATCCTAATTAGCTTCGACAAAATTCATAATCATTTGTAAAAAGCAACAAAACATGTTAAAAGATGAGCGTAACCAAGAAGACTGAATTTGATTTAGTATTATATTCAATTTGAATTAACTCAAAAATTAAAAATTTGAAGTTTGATTCAAATTTAAACACGAGTCTAATTTCATAACATATTTGAATTATTTGAATTTAATTTGATAAGTTTGATTTATTAATTTTTCAATCCTATATTAAAAGAATAAAATAGTAAATTAAAAATTAAATATTCAAAGTATATATTATAAAAATTAATTAGACTCATGAATCGTTTAAACCTACCATTTAGATATTTCAATTGGACTCAAGTTGTTAATTGAGTAGCTCAAATTTGATACAAAAATAAATAAATAAAATTTAAATAATCATCTAACTAAATTTAAATAATTCATAGGTTAATCAGTCTTTATTTACATTCTATAACAACAAAAATAGAAAAATAAAAAAGGAAATACTGGTTTGAGAGTACAGCCGCATTCATGCTTTTGTATCGCCAAGGTTAGGCAAAAAGCCAAAACTCCAATTACTAGGCACTGCTTCTACTTACTTATAAAGTGGATAAAATTATAGATCAGATATAATAATATATTTAATCCTAAATTCCTTTCTTCGTTCCTTTCTTATTAACAATCATTAGCATTTAGCTGTCAGTCAGATACCAAAATCTCTCTGTTTTTTCATTATATTACTAAGACTTTGTCTACCTTTATTTTTGAAATTTCATAATCAAAGGTGAGTTTCATATACGTAGATAAGGTTTTCAAATTTTAGAACTTGAATTGATTGATGTTAATATATATTATATATTTGTGTAAAGTTAAGAATTAATAAGTGGTTGGAAGAGGTGTAGGTAGAATTAAATTTCTTAGATATTTAGATATACTTCGAATTCTGAAATCGTCGTTGTTAAGAGGGTTTTACGTTTATCATTTTTGATTGAAATAAGATTAATTTTAAATCGTAAAACGAACAAAGATACTAATGGTTACACTAAAAAAATATAAAGTTAGGAAATTCTTATCATATTATTACTGGTATTTAAATGATTTTGGATTATGTAATGAGATGAGAGATTTTTTTTTCATTTTTTTAAATCTTGTCTCTTTGTAGGTGGCCAATTGATTTAAATTAAAAGTTAAAAATTTTAATCATTAAAATATTTAAAATAAATAAAATTTACTTAATTAATGATGATGAAAAGTTTTAGCTTTGAAATTTCAAGTTTAAGTGGTGATTGGTATAATTTTATTCTATTTTTTAATTAATGTGAGTACATTAGTTGTTTTGTCTATTGATTCGGTTTATGTCTTTTTGTATAAGCGGTAACTTTTTTTAATTTTTTTATATTAATATTATTATTTTTTTATTCATAAAAAGTACAATAAAAAATAAGGTATATTAATATTATTTATATATATATAAATAAAATATAAAGAAAACCGACTTGCCAGCTGTGTGTTGATCTGTGATATATCGTTGTCATGGTTTAATGAATTTTATATTATTTAAAAAGGTGAAATTATAAAAATCATAACAAATAAGTCAACATTTTTTTTAAGTAACTGAAAAATTTGTGATGTAAAATAAAATTTGATTTTGAATTCAAATAATTTAATTTATTTTTTATTATAAAATTATTATTTATAAATTATAAATAGAATTTTTAGATTTTGTAAATAAAATTAAAATGATAATACATATTTGAAAAAATTAAAAAAAAATAATGAAGTGTGTATAGCATTTTTACTCTGCTCTAGAGTTAAAAACTTCATTGATAATATATGAGATAATAAATTTAAAAATTATGTTGGAATATTAACATAAATATATGGACACTATGAAATTTTTGTTTTGAAGAGTACATTTTCATTCAAAGTTTTAATTATAATTAATATATTACAATTTGTAAACCAATAAATTAATAAAATGATAAATACAAATTATAATAATAAACTAAATAATAACACAATAAATTAAATTCAATCTCATATTTGATGAGATTCAAATATAAAATTTTATAATATTTAAGGTCTCTTTTTTTTTTTTGTTACATATTTAAGGTCTCTTTATTATCAGTAAATTAAGACTTCACCGGCCAAAAAGAAAATGCAAATTGGGCATACGTATAAAATGAGTGGAAGGAGGCCCCCACATAACCACTACTGTCAATTTGTCGACACAAAGATTGGGAATGGGGGTCCTAAAAACAACGATTTTCAGGGCATCTGATTACGATTGGGTATTTGGGTTTTATACTTTTAAGTCCTTTCCGCTGTTCATTCTTAATTTATTTTACTTCACTTCTCCACTCACCACCATGTTTCACATAACTAACTATTAATTGCGACTACTTATGATGATAATTACTTATACCAAATAGAAACAAAAAAAAGAATTTATTATTAGTAATATATAAGGAAGAAAGAAAGAAAGAAAGAAAGAAAGTCTTGGTTTGCTTTGCAAATTGCATACTCTCAAAAATCCATTTCGTCTTTTGCTTCATATTATTCGGAGAGAGAGAGAGAGAGAGAGAAAGAGACCGAGTGAAAGCAGAGCGAGAGGGAGAGGGGATCTTATCTTGGCTTCGGGGATTGCCTGCAATCACGAAAGGCAGAAAAAAGGAAGAGCTACACAGAAATACTAAGCCCAACAGAAAATCTTCTGAAAAAGAAGAGAAAAAGAAAGAAATTCTTCTTCTTCTTTCTCCATTACTGTTTACTAACAGTGCGAGGAGAGAGATTTACAACGACGTTGCTAGAGAGCTTTGTCCCTTACATGGATTTTGATTTTCAATTATATTTTTCTTTTCGTCTTGGGTTTTTTCATCAGCAGCAGCTGCAGCAGCATAAACACCTAGAAAAATAACACTCGCTTTTATGTATTTCTTTTAGAATTTCCAGAGAAGAAAGAAAAGGATACAATTCTCTAATTTCAATAGCCTAAATAGTTGAATTTGGTGAGTTTTTCTCTTTCTTTCTTTTTATTTTTGTATTTTAGTTTGTTTGTTTTATTTTGGCTTTATTTGATTTTTTTTTTCTATGTACAGCTTAGAGTGTTAGAAAGATAGTAGAGGATGAATCACTGCGTTCCTGATTTTGAAATGGAAGACGATTATTCAATCCCTTCATCTTCGAGTTTAACTCGCCCTAAAAGAACTTCCATCATCATGTAAGCTGCTTCTTTCTTTCCTTTCTTTTTTTTTTTTTTAATTTTATTTCTTCTTATGAAAATTGTGAAGTGATGAACTGATGAAACTACGAAACAGGCCGGAGGATGAAATTATGGAGCTGTTGTGGCAAAACGGTCAAGTTGTTATGCAGAGTCAAAACCAAAGATCTTTCAAGAAATCTCCGCCGTTCAAATTCCACGACGCCGACCAATCAGCCCCCACAGAGATTCGATCATCTTCTTCATCACCTCATCAGCATCAACATCATCAACAACAGCAACAGCAATCGGTTACCGATCATCTGTTCATGCAAGAAGATGAAATGGCTTCATGGCTTCACTATCCTCTCAGCGAGGCCAACTTCGACCACGATTTTTGCGCTGATCTCCTCTATCCTTCCTCCGCCCACGCCGCCGCAACCTCTGCTCCTCCTCCACTTGGAAGAGTTTCTCAAGTTTCTGCTTCGGCTGTGGCGTCAGCTTCTAGGCCCCCGATACCACCGGCAAGGAAGAATGAGTTGGAGTCGACGAGGATCCAGAACTTCGTCCATTTCTCCAGGCATAAAACGGCGAAGGCGGGGCAATCTGGACCGTCGAATTCAAAGAGTGTAGTAAGGGAATTGACGGTCGTTGATTCCAGCGATACTCCGGCGATGGCTCCCGAATCGGGCGCCTCTCAGGCTATGCCAAGCAACACCGATGCGGCATCTGGCGGGAACAACGACAATGCCTGCGCCAACATGAGTGCCACTGCAGTTGCCAACACGCTATCAGCTGGTGTCAGTGTGGGTGCCAGAAAAGACAATTTAGCCACGTGCGAGGTAACGGTGATATCCTCACCTAGTGGCTCCAGTGCCAGTGCCAGTGCCAGCGCCGAACTGACGGCTCAAAAGGCTGGCCCGGTTGAGGATCGGAAGCGTAAAGGAAGAGAACCGGACGACGCCGAATGTCAGAGCGAGGTTAGTTCACTGGAGTTAAACTTTTTTTCTCCTTTGTCTCTGCTAACGTGCGCTGGGGGGAGTTGACGTCGTTTAACGTGAGCACCCCTCTCTTTGTCACCGGGCGTAGAACTTGACAGTTGTACACGTGTCACGGATATCGAGTTAGAAAATGCCACGTGTACTATATAATTGGGTCCGGAGAGGAGAGGTGACACGAATTTGATTATTGGAGGAAGGAGGAGATTGACAATGTCAAGTGGGAGTGAAAAAAAATTGAATTTTTAAATATAAAAGAAGGGGGGTTTAAAATAATAATATTTTTGGACTGATGGCGCGTATCACGGGACTCGTTTCCTTGTCCCCATTACACCCCCGGTTGTAAGTTAGCTTTTGAATTTTTTTGCTTAAAACATTCTGTAGTATTTACTATTTAGCAGTTCTCGTTAAGGTTAATGTTAGCCTCTCTAATTTTTACGTTGGGTGCATAGGACTTCTAAAAGAATCAGCCTTTTGACAAACCTAGATTCTAGGATGCACAAACGTGGACTGGCTTTAACATTGAATTTTGATGTTTAACTTATCTAAAACTATTCAAACCATTTACATATATTTTTTGTGGATTAAAGATGTCCGAGTTCTGAGATCATTTGTTATTTAAAACAATAAAATGAAACAGATTTACTGGTAAAAAAGATATGATTAAACGTAAATTTAAAGTCATTAGACATAAAAAATGTTAGATGTATAGTAAATACTTGATAATTAACTTAAAATTAATGCAAATAACACATGATTTAGCATAAATATAAAATTATTAGGTGTAAAATATGTTAGAAGTATGTAAACAGATGATAATTAATATAAACATACATTATAGCAAAATTATCATGTGTTTTTAAATCTATTAATACTAATATTTATATTGATAATCATATTTTTACGATACGTCTAACAGTTTTTATGTTTAATGATTTTAAATTTAAGCTTAATCGTATATTTTTTACATTGACCTTATAATAAGGTCAAAATTTATGACCTTACTATAGAATTTCCCAGATTTACTGTGTTTTTCTAATTATTAGTATTATTTTAACTCAGTGGTAAACGTTTGAGCTAGGTTTTCATGAATAGAGTAAAATAAGAAAAAACAAGGAGAATTAGAAAAGTAGGTAGCTGAAGCAAAAGAGTTCTTATTTCTCATATTCAAATTATACTCTCCTTCAATTTACTTACCAAAAGAAAAAGGTACCTTTATTGTTAAGACAGTGTTTGTAGGTCATTCTGATAACAAATGAAAGTTACAATAAAGTCTAAATGACCAATCTCTTCTTGCTTTTATGAGTTCTTTCTGCTTGTACCTGTGCTGTATTATTTCATTAGTGTTAATATCTTGTAGTTTTGATGGCACATGACAAAGTGGCAAAGCTAGAGAATCTTATATAAGGAAACCATGTACTTTATCAGCAAATTTAGAAAGCCCATTTAGCATGTCAAAACACCAAATGCGGATGAGGATGTTTCTATAGCTCTAAGGTCAAGTTAAATATTATGGACAATAATAGTCACTCCAATTTGAATCTTTTTATAGTCTTAAGAAGTGTTTGTGTCTTATTTTCTGTAGTTATATGTTGGAGAAACCATATAAATTTTAATAGAAGCCTCAAACTATTTTCTTTTCTTCTTTCGGAAAATTGGGAGGGTCCATGTTCTTTATGGTTTAGGTTAATTACAAAAAGGTTAAAACAAAAAGCTATATGAGGAGGATGCAGCTTTCTAGTCTTGGTGCTATGTTGTAGTTCTTCTTGGTGTTCATAATTTCCTAAGCATAAGGCAGTTAAGAAGCCAAACTTGTATGGATAGTGAATACACAAGTTTTGAAGTACCCTTATGATAAACTCATGATGATGTTTAAACCAAGCACATGTATGTTGAGATTTAGGATTGTACTATATCTTTTAATTTGTTGAAAAGGAAAACCTCTGACTTTATTCATCCTCTTTCTGTCTATCAAAATTCATCTTGCTTTTTACTGATAATTTTATTGTTGCCAAAGGATGCTGAGTTCGAATCTGCTGACACAAAGAAACAAACGCGTGGATCCACATCTACAAAAAGGTCTCGTGCTGCGGAGGTCCATAACCTCTCAGAAAGGGTCAGTATTTTGTTGACACCATAGTAATGTTGATGAATTGGGTCTTCATTTGTGTAATTACATTCCTTTAAAGGTGTAATATCTCATTCATGTGTAGAGACGCAGAGATAGGATAAATGAAAAGATGAGGGCTTTGCAAGAACTTATACCTGGTTGCAACAAGGTTTGTCATTTGTATGATTTTCTCTTATATTTTCACTTACCATTATGGATTTGTTTGTCCATTTTTGGATATTACTTTCTCTGTCGTTATTAACATATTGCATATTCCTGAGTCTCAGTCAGACAAAGCTTCAATGCTGGATGAAGCAATTGAGTACCTGAAGTCACTTCAGTTGCAAGTTCAGGTATGTCTTTGCTTATACTTAATGACATATATATGTGATTATATAGCGTATCCAAAGATGTTTGTTGCTACAACAACTCTATCAAAAGTAGTTCAAAGGAGTGATTTGCTTGGTTGTTGCCTTTTTGAGCAATATTGTTGTGTACAATGCGGACAATAAGAGTAATTTTTGGCTTTTTTCCATCTAGAATACATGCCTTTGTAACATGAGAGGACCACGACTTAATGCTACAGCACTAGAAGGCCCTTAATGAACAATCTTTCACCTGCCTTATTAAATGTTTATGGAACTGTTATTGTGAATGTTTATGAAACTGTTAATGACAGGGACCTTTTCATTGAGGTGAAAAAAAAAAGATAATAAGATCACCAAACACCACCAAGCTCAAGAGGCAAGATTTCTTTTGGGAACATTATTTTTACCTGATGTGCATGAGTAGATAAATTTGAATTTTGAAGCCTTTTCATTTCTTTCTTCCCCAAGCGATAAGATAATTAAATTTAGAACTTGTATGTTGGGATTGTGCTTCAACCAAAAATTATTGTTTGGATCTGTCAATTAGAAACACCGAAGAACAAATCAGAACTTGCAGTAACTCATCAATTTATTTTAATGTGTATGAAGAAAATTTTGTTCAATAAAAAATTTCATGATTGACTTACCGAAGCAAAAGCTACTGATATTTGCAAACTGTTCTGCTCAACATCCTGCCGAATCTAATCATTGCCTAACAACAAAAGTATCCATTAAGCCAAAATTAATTCCGTCTCACTTTTCCACCCGCTGCTCAACCTCTTTTAGTTTTACATGTTGCTACATGCATGGATTTTGTGAAATGTTCTGTCCGGATTGGATGAAATTACAGAATTTTATACCTGAATAATTTTTTCCTTGTCTTTACTTTCCTGCATTTGACATGCTTTCATTATTGATTCTTGCAGCATTTTCTATATCAATGACTGCTTTGTAGCATTGTCATGGTGTGTCCTTCAATGTGCTCATATGCTTAATAACTCAAACAAGTTGAGAGAATACAAAACAGTAGCTGAAAGTTAAATTGAAGCTACATGAGTTTCCGGATTTATGATATTCATTTTACCAATCAATAATGTGCATATTTTCACAATCTAATATATAGAACGTTATTCTCACTTCTACTCAGCTCTTGTGACATGCTTCTACACGTCATTCACTCCACATACCATGCAGTAAGCTGGGATATGACAGTTGTGTTCTATTCACATTTCATTTAATCAGTATTGTTTTATATCTTAAAGAACAAGCTTGTGCATTTTTCTGAAAAAATTAGATTTTAACTTTCTGCAGATGATGTCCATGAGTTGTGGCATCGTCCCAATGATGTTTCCTGGTGTTCAGCAGTACATGCCAACAATGGGAATGGGAATGGGAATGGGAATGGGAATGGGAATGGGATTTGGGGTGGGCATGGGCATGGATATGGGAATAAATCGGCCAATGATGCCATTTCCCAATGTTTTGGCTGGCTCAGCTTTACCAACACCAGCTGCTGCAGCTCATTTGGGCCCAAGGTTTCCTATGCCAGCCTTTCATTTGCAACCACCTGTTCCAGCTCCTGATCCATCAAGAGTCCAACCAAACAATCAGTCTGACGCCACGCTAAACCCGCTTGGCATGCAAAACGCGAACCAGCCACGGGTCCCAAATTTCGTTGATCCTTATCAGCAGTATTTTGGTCTTCATCAGATGCAATTACCCCTTCCACAGGTAATCTTTAGCATGTCATTTTGCCTCTAACTTAAGGCATTCATATCTATTATATTATTTTCTCTCAAACCTCTTGTAAGTGTTAACCATCATTAATCACATTATAACTTTCTTGAATAAAAAAAAAAACAAATAGAAACTACCCATGAGTCCTTCCCACAGCTTTTTCAGGTATTACTCTTTGACTATATATTAAATGAAGGTTGGCTTGGAAACTTAGAAATTTAATTTCTGATATTATCTTTTTTATTTTCTCTGATATTATATTTTTTTATTTTCCTAAAGAAAAATTTTCCTCAGACGTCTGATCTAAGTTCTGACACTTGCTCAATCACATTGAGACATCACATACTCTGTATAGTATGAAGTATTGATTACGAATTTCTTTTCACAGAGTCAAGCAATGGCGCAGCCAAGTCCCAGTAAACCAAGTACCAGCAGGGGAGCTGGGAATCTTGAAAATCAACCATCAGGTGGGTCCATTATTTTTCTAGTTCCACGTTGTTAAAAGATGGTTGTCGACAATAGTACGCGCGTGGATTAGGATCTTGCATGTGCAAACTAAAAGAACCTGGCTTTCAATTCAAACCGAGCGTTCTCTGCTTCCACTTTGACTGACGTAGTTTAACCGATTAGACAGAAAAGAACTCTTCTGCGTTGAAATCAACTTAAGCTTAATAATTAAATAAATCTTTAATTTTTAATCCAAAATAAAATTTAATTTTTAATATTTTATTATATGAAATTCAGTTCATAAACTTTTATTTTAGTGAAAATAAACTCTCAACCTTTTACAATTATACAATTAAATCAAAATCTGTTAAATAACACTAATTGTTATTAGTTTTGTATACGTGACAGCTGACGTGGATAGCTTAGTTAGCTGTCACGTGGCATGTCACGTAAGCAAAACTAACTGCAGTTAGGTCATTTAATAGATTTGGTCTATTTACACTGAAATAAAAATTTATGGACTGAATTTTATGCGATAAAACGTTAAGGGTTGAATTTTATTTTGAGCTAAAAATTGAAGGTTTATTTGACTATTAAGCCATCAAGTTACAATGGTAGCCATGTCAGTTCCAAATAGGAGTGAGACCTGTTTGTTTAACTGTCTAATCATGAATGGTTTCTAATTAACTTTTTTGGATGAAATCGTGAAGGTGACATGACACGATAGCGCTGAACTCTTGGCTGGCTAAACTTTCCAAGCTGCGGCCAGCTACCCTCGGACGGCTAGGCTAGCAGATTCTGCTATCGAATTCTGGTCCAGTCTTGCTTGTGTATTCCTTCCGAGTCCGTAACATACAACATTAAAGATAGAGTTCCTGTGCATTGCAGGTTGACAGTTCTGCGTGGATCACTCCCGAAAGGCCCTTGCCTTTCTAAAGTTTTGTAGTGTAAGAGCAGCATCCTGTCTGAGTAACTTTTTTCAATTAGCTAATTTGTTGTAACACAGCTAACATGTAATTATTACACCACCACCACAGAAATAATTCCTTACTTTCGACTCTCACCTCTGTATGCCCCTCAATTTCCCCCATATTTCGTTGTATAATTTGTTTTCTATTTGCTCAGAATCTGAAAGAGGTTTAGACGGTAGAATCTAGCAACATAAAGAAAAAGCTGTCTTTGGCTTGGCCGGGGATGTTGGTTGGACGACTCTGGTTTGCTGACAATCACATCCCCTTTCTCCCAAGTTGTGTCTGATTCTCGTAATAGCTGTACCCTTTATTCAGATGCCTAAACCCAACTTGCAAATAAGGAAAATGTTATCCATGTTGCCACCGTAAAAGGCAAAAAGAAAATTGTCTTCATCAATGATGACTATTCATGGAATTGTGGTCCATTGATGAAATATTCATTGAATTGCTGTTCTTTATGTAAAGCCGGCTATTCGTATTTCGTATCTGTCGTGTTCTGAAAAAAAATTGTTAATATTTATATTAACACATTAAATATAATTTTTTTAATTTTTACAAGATTCATATAAATTTTTATCTGATTTTAACTTGAATTACTTTTATATTTTTTTTAAGTCTTCTGATCGTGTCTTATCTTAGATGGGTAATGCCATTGTGTATATATTGATGAATATCAGCAGATACGTTGATTAGTTCCGGCAGGGATGTCAGATTCAATAGGACGAATTTAAGCACGACAAAGGAATAACAAGCAGAGCTTTGAAAAAGAATTTTTTTTAGAATAACTTATATTAGGATAATATTAAAAAGTTGGTGTTTTAAGATATCAATAAAATAATGATCAATAAAATAATGACACATCATCTTTTTTTAAACACATGTAATAATTATCTTATAACCATCCTCACCAAATCAATTCTTATTAAATTAATTTATTAAAAATTCAACTTTTATTAAATCAACTTACTCACTTTTTTAATTTAAATTAATGAAAAAAATTAAAAATTCGCATAATTAACAAAGAGATATTAACATCTAACAAAAATTAATTTGAAAGTAACAAAAAATTAATTTGATAATTAGAAGTTGAATTAAAAAAATGAGCACACAAATAGAATACGTTGAATTGAAGATATCGTGATTTGTCATACATGATATTTTCAAATATATATACTTAATTTATTTTGTAAATAGAATCTTTCAAAGGATTATTAGGAAGAGCATTCATTTTCTAAGAGCAACCAAATTATACTATTATATTTGAAATTACTTCCAAAAACATTTTGTCAAACACGATTTATTTTCGTATTTTATAAATTAATTTTTTTGTTACTTTTCAAATTAATTTTTTTAAATGTTAATTATGTGAGTTTTTAATTTTTTTCATTAATTTAAGTTAAATAGATAAGTAAATATATTTAATAAGAGTTGACTTTGAATAATTTAATTTAATTATATTGATTTGGTGAAAATGAGTATAAGATAATTATTACATGTTTTTTTAAAAAAATGAAGTATCATTATTTTATTGGTGCCTAAAACATCTATTTTTTAACATTACCTTAATATAATTTATTCTCTTTTTCTTTTGGGTTTCAACTTGTACACTGATTTCTGGTTCTCAGCTCATATTGAACTTTACCCCAATTCTCTGAACCTTGAGAAGGGGCATATGAGAAATGGTCGTCGTCCCCTTTAATCTTTTCAGTGGATATTGAGCTCTGAGTCAACGTACTCCAACCAAAAAGTCATGCCCACCAACCGGCTACCGTCTTCGGACAAAGAGAAGCCGAACAGGAACCTTAATATACGCTAAAAATTAATTTTAATAATTTTAAACACAATTTAAATAAGTTAAAAAAATGAAAATAACATGAATTAAATTTTAATTATACCTATACATAAATATGATTCAGACGATCTAATGTGAGTTTAAATATTGATTCATATAATTTATTTAAATTTTTTAGAATAAAAACTCTGACTATAATAATATATAAATATGATTTAAACTTTTTTTTTGAACATATCAACATAAATTTTAACGCAATAATTTATGTGTTTTATGTAACATATACAAATAGAATTTATAGAACACAATATATATATATACACACACGAAACTATCGACGAGTGTGGAACAGAAAAAATTGTGACATACATATTCTCTAGGCTAACCGATAACCATGCTTAGACTCAAATTAGAGTAACGGGTGAGTGAAGGGACTGTATGAGCAATGTGAACATGTCAGACAGCTGATAATGAGGCAAGAAGAAAGCTCACAGAACGTGGCACTCTGACCAACGTTGGGGCAAAAGTAGGAGAAGGACCTCTCATTAGTCACGCATGCAGAGAACAAAGGGTCTACGTTCAGTTCATCTAATAGATGTGATTGCGATGGTAGGGGATGGCATAGGCCCTCGTTTTGTTCTCATCATGATAATGATAGGCATAGGTCCCTCCTCCAAGAGCATAAGCTTGAGTTTTTCACATCATCATTCAAATCCCATTCTCAAAAGCCAAACCCACCATGGTATAGAGATAGTTATCAGGTCAGGTTGGCCAGTCCAACTCAAAATTGGATCAGATCGATTTGACCAGCTAATCGACACTGATAAAATTGGTTTTGAAATTGATCCAGCTTGGTATTATACCGAGTTGGACCTGTTCAATATATATATATATATATATAACTAGACCCGATAAGGAGCCGACCTACTAAGAGACTGAGACCAATCGATTTCAATCCGAACCGGATCGGTTCCAATTGAATCAGTTCGATCCAAAACTTTTTTTAAACTAGCCTGTGCAGTGGCAGGCTGAAAACTGCCACAATAGCCTATAAAAAGCATGCTACTGTGACATGAGCGACCCTCCCTCCATCCAATTTTTTAAAATTTTTTATTTTTTTAAATTAAATATTTTTTTTTCTAAAAATACCTTCATTTCTTTTCATTTTTCTTTACATTTTCTTTCATATTTTCTCTCAAATCTAAACACTCATCTCATACTCTTAATACTTACTCAATACTCACTTAAACTCTCTTAAATTCACTCAAATTCTCTTATTTCAAATTTATAATATTATCATTTTGTGCTCTAAAATTCGTTTTTCTTTTGATTTTACAATTTTAATTTTAATTTCCAAGTTTCAACTTCTAATATATATCTTACATCTATTTTTTTTAATTTTAAAATATATTTATTTTAAAAAATATACAAATGTTAGATTTCTTTCGTCGTTCATGTTTTGTTTCTCGACCTTTCGGTTCTACTGAAATCCCTAATTTGGGTGACGAATCATTTAACGAAATTGAACTCAATATTCATCCGAAAGATGAGCTTCCTTCGGCACCATCGATAGGTCATGGTATTAGTCATCGTGGTGGTCGTGGAAGAGGTTGTACTCAAACATAATCATCAGCTGCCACCACTGCCGCTACATCATCAAGTCTGACGAGATCGAAGATTACCCTAAAAAAACAAGTAAGGTATGAGAGTATTTCGACATTGTAGTAAAAGAAGGTACGACAGATAAATATTTTGCTATTTGTAAATTGTGTAAAAGTGTTTACGCTTATAGCTCCGGTAAAAGTGGTGTCGGTACAAGTATGTATAAAAGACATTTAATTAGTGCACATAAAATTAATCTTGATGCTGAAGAAAATGAAATTACTGAAGGCAAACAATCTTAAATTAATATACATGATGGTGAAAAAAAATTAATTTTAATAATGTTCAAGCTAGACATGGTTTAGTTAAATTTGTAATTAGGATTGAACAACTATTCACAATTTGTGAAAACGTAGGATATTTAGAATTTGTTTGTAAATATTTACAACCTGCATATATATCTGTTTCTAGACATACATTAAAAAAAGATTGCATGGATATATTTAAAGAATATAGATAAACTTTAATTGATAAACTTAGTAATATTTCATCAAGGGTTAGTTTAACTAGTGATATATGGACTAATACTGTAAGGCCCCAGACCACAAAGCAGGGTCACCTTACTCATCCGTACTGTCCGCTTTGGGTCCAGGCCACAAAGTAGGACCCTTACAGATTTCTCGAGAAATGATTTCCCAATTCGCGTCTCACATGTCTCGAACCCTTGACTTCCTCAAGTTGTTGAGACATGCTAACCAATTGTCTAGGGACAATTGAGGAACTCAAGAGTTCGAGACATGCGGGACGCGAATTGGGAAATGATTTCTCGAGAAATCCGTGAGGGTCCTGCTTCGTGGTTTGGACCCAAAGCGGACAGTACGGATGAGTAAGGTGACTCTGTTTTGTAGTCTGGGGTCTTACAAAAAAAACGCGTGTTTTTTTGTAAGGCTCCGGCCTGTCTGCCGTCCGCCATTACTCATCCGTACTGTCCTCTTTGGTGAGCCTACTGGCCCCCTTAAGGTTTTATCGTGAGTGCCTATCTATGGCCAGCCCTACCACTGGCACACTCACAATTCGTGTCCCGCATGTCTCGAACCCTTGACTTCCTCAAGATGTTCAGACATGCTAACCATTAGGCCTAGGATAATTGGTTAGCATGTCTCAACAACTTGAGGAAGTCAAGGGTTCAAGACATGCGGGACGCGAATTGGGAAATGATTTCTCAAGAAATCCGTGAGGGTCCTGCTTCGTGGTTTGGACCCAAAGCTGACAGTACGGATGAGTAAGGTGACCCTGCTTTGTGGTCGAGGCCTTAAAAAAAAAGCGCGTTTTTTTTGTAGGCCCTAGCCCGTCCGCCGTCCGCCATTACTCATTGGCGAGCCCATTGGCCCCCTTAAGGTTTTATCGTGAGTGCCTGTCTATGGCCAGCCCTACCACTGGCTCACTCACAATTCGCGTCCCGCATGTCTCGAACCCTTGACTTCCTCAAGATGTTAAGACATGCTAACCACTAGGCCTAATGGTTAGCATGTCTCAACATCTTGAGGAAGTCAAGGGTTCGAGACATGCGGAACGTGAATTGTGAGTGAGCTAGTGGTAGGGCTGGCCATAGACAGGCACCCACGATAAAACCTTGAGGGGGCCAGTGGGCTCGCCAAAGAGGACAGTACGGACGAGTAATGGCAGACGGTGGCAGGGCTGGCCATAGACAGGCACCCACGATAAAACCTTGAGGGGGCCAGTGGGCTCGCCAAAGAGGACTGTACGGACGAGTAATGGCAGACGGTGGACGGGCTGAGGCCTTACAAATACTAATAGTATAAGTTATCTTGTTATAACTTGTCATTGGGTAAATGTAGATTGGTGCATGCAAAAACGAGTTTTATCCTTAGATATAGTAGAAGAAGCACATAATTCATATACTATATATAAATATATTACTAAAGTTTATAATTTATATGGACTTGAAAATAATAAAGTTTTTGCTATTACTTTTGATAATGCTTTGAGTAATAACGCAGCTATTCCTATGTTAATTAAAAGTTTAAACCTAGTTTATGCAAGATGTATTTTTTCATGCAAAATGTACATTTCATATTATAAATTTGTGTGTTCAAAGTGATTTTAGTGCTACTACTAGTGAGAGTACTAGTGACATAGGTCTAATTGATAAAATTAAAATTTTAGCAAAATGGATTCGCACCCCAAATAATAAATGTGAATGGAAGCAACTTTGTCTAGTAAATAATATACCTATTAAAACATTTCCACTTTTCATGGAAACAAGGTGGAACTTACTTCATCGTTTGCTTTTTTCTGTTTTACCTTATAAAGAACTTATTACTACTTTTTATAACAATTATACTAGTAGCTTGTATTTAGCACTCTATGATGAAGATTGAATTTTATTGAATGTTGTGCTAATTTATTATCTACTTTTAAAGACGTAACCGAAAGATTTTCAACTCAATTTTATCCAACTACACCTTATTTTGTTCCTATTATCTATACAATGTTTAAATTTTTTTTAAATTTAGAGATTAAGAAATTTTATGTTCTTTTGTATATGATATGGAGGAAAAATTTAAAAAATATTGGGAAACAATTACTCCTATTTATTGTATTACAACTTTATTATATCCTACTCAAGGTAAGGTAAATATAGAGATTTTGTTTGGTTGTTATAAAAAATTTCTTAGTCTTGGTTCTGTTGAGGACCAAAAGTCCACAATTAACCATCTTTTTCGAGTATAAAGCAGAAAGAGAGCAGTTCAACTTCAACCAAGGACAAGAAGATTCGTACGAAGAAATCGAGAGTGGCAACAGCAAAAGAAAATGTATTTTGAACGCAATTAAAGAAACAACAAAGAAGAGAATGAAGCTAAAAGGAAAAGCTGACGGATCTGAATCATCAACAACTCGACTAAGTTCTAACTTCAATGAGATAAGATTTTTCTTAACTAAAGACTTTTCTGTATGTGAAAACTTTGATATTTTCCAATGGTGGAAAGAAAACCAAAAACAATTTCCAATTTTAGCTTCCATGACTTGATATATTTTTGCAGTACAAATTTCTTCTGTTGCTTCAAAATTCTCATTCTCGACATATGAAAAAATTATTGAAAACCATCGAACAACTCTTATTTCGAATTCATTATGCATGTTAACATGCCTTAAAAATTGATTTGACTCGAAATCCTGCAATATCAAACTTGAAATAACCAATAAATTCGCCGATAATAATTTAAAGGAAGAAAAATTTTTTAAGACAATTCGTATAAATTATGAGAAATATGTAATAATCTTTCTTTTTTTTTTGTAAATTGTATATAAAATTGTAAATAACTTTAATCATAGTAAATATTTTTATGGACTATAATCTCGTGATTTTTACTCTTTTAACTTTTAAAGAAATATTTCACGTAAAAAATCGTTAATCTCCAAATCTCTCAATGTAAAAAGTATTTAAAAAAAAAACACGAACACAATTTTTTTTACATAATTTAATTCTAACACAATTTTTCCAATTGCTAAACATAAAGAAAACTTGACAGCGGATTGGAAGAGATAAGATATGGTTGGTGTGGGAACTACCATAATAAAGAAAGGCCATCACAGGCATTTTCATCACCGAGATATAAACTCACATGACACACACAACACAAGAAATAAGTGATTGAAAAACTCCAGGAAGAGGTTATGTATATCGAGTTATGGACTTAGCCAATTGCTACATTTTAAGAAGCCACCATTCTGAACTTACGGAAACATCAATCCCTGACCAGGCTTGAGACGGTAGGATGATTTCTCCTCTGAACTCACAGCAAAACTTGGACAGGACTACATTGGCATTGACAGAGTCGGCAAAAAACTTCAAAGGCCTCTTAAAATACAAGCCTTCCGGTACAGATTCTTTTTTTATTGCTCAACAGTATGTGGTCATGGGTTGATCGCAGATAAAATCTGATAATAGAGAAAACAATAGCATTCAGCTTTGGATGTTACCAAGTGCTGATCAGAACCTATCTGGTATTCATATGGAAACTCAACAGAACAATAACAGATAATAAAATACCTTATCACTGAAGATGCGGAAAACATCCACTCCCATAGCTTTGTCAAGTTCCTAACAAAAGGTTGAAACAGATTTAGCAGGTACATGGACAACATCAATAAAAATGATAAAGTAAAAATTAAAAGTCTCCGGTCTCAGTTTTCAAGTAGGAATAACAGCACTGACATTCATTGCATCTGGGGAGCTATCGATATCAGAGATGAGTTTTTGAAGATGTTCATCCTTTAGGGCTTCACGGACTTCACTGGAAGAAGCTGCATGAAGAACATGGTAGATTTAAACTGTTCTGTGAAGGTATATAACCAGTTTTGGCATCAAGACAGTTTTATGTATTGGTTCACTGGCATTATAAAACATTTGATCATACTAATTAGCTAGCTTAAGGTGGATGTCATTTAACCATATACCATACATATCAATCTAGGACACAATGAGAAACCCTGAGAATCAATTAGCTGATATGACAAAAAGCTTTGGGGCTGGACATAAAACCTTCATGCAAATCACATTTAGTAGAAAATTTGAGATAAGTGCAAAAAGAAATGCATACCAAATTAGCTAAATGCAATGCAATCAACCTTCTATAGAATGCAAAAAGTTTTACCACAAGTTCCACAACAATGCTTTTTGCATCTCCTTTTAACTATTACGACCACTGAATCATCTATACTCACCAACAATATTTTGAACAATAAATCCTGGAATGATAGTGCCCTGAGCTTTAAGTATTTCTCCCATGAATATGTTGAATTCTCGTTGAAAGCTATATTTAAACAGGCATTTTCATATTAAAAAGGGCTTATTTGGGTACAATAAAGGTATAGGGCCCTATTTAAGAAAAGTGGAATGGTCAGTAGACTTTTTAGTGTTTTTAAACACTACTTACTAAAGATATTTGAACTAGGCTTAGATTTAAAAAAAAAAATCATACCAATAGCCTGCATTTGCAATATTTGTAGCACCTCACTTGGGTCCTCAACTTCTAGTTTCCTTTCCACCTGAAATCCTGGACTAGCAGCTAAAAGGAATGAAACAAGCAACATTTGAGTTTTGAAAGTTTCCAGGAAAAGAAAAAGGAGATTTGATTAACTTTTTGATATTAACACACCATAAAGATAAAAAATAATTTGCATGAATGAGAATTCTCATGAATATGAGTTCTTAGAGTTATGATGCTCTCCAAAACTTATCTTAAAGTTAGACAATGCAACATGCCAAGAAAGCAAACTGTATAACATGTTTCCTTTGCCCAGGCTGAGAAACCATAAAGGTACTTCCTGGCCTATATATATGGAAAAGCATTTGCTTTTTAAGAGTAATGGTGGTTTTCATTGATCAAAAGTGTCTATGAAGGCTTTTAAAATATGTGACTAGATATTATAATTCCCAATATAGCACATATGAAAAGGAAATATACATAAGACTCAAATGTTGATTCATTAAAAGACAGCTTTCTTATCAATTGAAAAATTGTAAATAAGCATATATCTAAGGATAAACATCAGAGACATCTTTGAATTTTATACCAAGAAATTATATCATGAAAAACATTCAGTTGAGGAGCAGAGGAAAAATCACAAATATATCTAAGGGTAAACATCAAACACATCTTTGAATTATATACCAAGGAATTATATGATGAAAAACATGCAGTTGAGGAACAGAGTTCTTACTGGATCTTTCTTCAGATGACTCTGGCTCGACACTGGGGGTCTCTGCACCATTAGTGGACCCCGGCCAGACAGTAGTTGTTACCGCATCATTAGTGGACCCTGAATTCACACAAGAGATTCTTAAATCAATCACATGCTCACATTAGGCTTAAATTTGGCCAATTCTGGAAACACAGAGAGAGGCCAGCTTCAGCTAGAAACCACTGATTCTTTTTTTTTTCTTCTAAATGTTGGCTTGCAGAAGTAAACCCGGCAGCCATGTTATTTTCTGACTGAACTGAGCTCGAGCGGACATACATATCACTTATATTGTTACAATTACACACAGCTCAGTATGGATAATTGAAAAGACCAAAAGAGAAGTGTTGACATTCTTGATATTAGTAAAGCAAAAATATAATTATAAATTTACCATTTCATCAGACTTTATATCATCATCTACACAAGAAAAGCACCCCCAAGGCCACAATCATAGTATGAAATATATGAAATAATATTATTATCTCTCGACATGTAACAATCTATAATAAGAAAATTTCAGAACATTAAATGCATGAAAAACACAAGCATCTTTGACTAAAGCATGTAGTTGAGAAACATCCAGTTGGAGGAAAGAAGTCCTCACCAGATATTTCCTTTGTGGATTGTGGCTTCACGCAGGGAGTTTCTGCATCATTCATAAAAGCACATTAGTTGCCATTTCTAGTATCACAATGACAATGCCACCTTATGACTCCAGCTACATAACTGCAAGTAGGATAAAAAGACAATACACCCAAAATCCCCTTTTATTCTTTGTCTACAAAACTTAGATTCTCGGCAATGTTTAGCCAGCTGGTGGAAACTAAGCTTGAGACCATACACCATTGCTTCAGTCGTTCTTTTAGTTAACACATCTACATATTCAGCTCCACAAAAAAAAAAAAGCTTTCTCAATATTGCTAAAGCAAAAGTAGAATGAATGCTAAGCTAATCTCATTATTAAAATACAAGTTGATGAGAAAGCATTAGGCCAAGAAAATTCCCATTGATTAAAGGCAAAAATATCGAGCAAAATTCGAAAATTTAAAACACATGAAGAAATAAAAAATAAAGTCAACGAAATCGAATAAGTAAGGGGAAAAAAGGGAGAAATTGTTGGGTGCCATACCTTTGTGTCTCTTGAAACATGACAGGGAACAACTGGGTCGTAAGGAAAACGAAAAGAGTAAAATCAAAATACACCCACAAATAGAAACAGTGAGAAAAATAAAAAGAAGGGAGCAGAACTTACTAAGGAACAAGACAAGAAGGGCACTTGTACTTGGATTGAGCTTCGTTGCAAACTTGACACTGCCTTGAAGGACCTCCCATCTTTCCTTCTTCCGCAAATAAGAAAGCAAAAACCCTACTCAATATAATGATTTATTACGAGTGTTAAAACTTGACCCAGAAAGACCAAAACAGTTATTGATTAGAGGAGGAAGAGAGGTACGAGGATGGCGGAGCTGAGAGCCTCGTCTCCCTGTTCTGTCTTCTCCTCTCCAATTTCAATGCTTTTTTTTTTTGTCGAACCCGTTTTCGAGGGACACTTCGAGTTGTGACTAATTCAAAATCGAACTATTGTCAGACCTTGAACGGAAAAATTCGATTTTTTCCGTTCACAAGACTCAAATGTTTTTTCGTTTTTCTTCCTAGTGTCTGCTAGCCTTACAAAAGTGTTGTCGACGGCGGCGGTGTTAACTGTTGAAAAATGAACACTTTAATTTCTTTTCTGATTTAGGAAAAAAGGGGAAATTTTATGCTTTTCTCAAGCTACAGTAAAAAGTAGAACTTCGACAAATTATTTTGCAATTACATCGCAGAACAGGGAGATTTTTTTTTGCAAGTTTTTTTTTATGAGAGAACAGAAGATTATCAAATCATGTTATGAGATTTATACGTTCATAGATCAAATATTTTATGCATTAAATATAATTTTTTTTTGGATCCAAAAATTTTTTTTATACATTATTACCAGATCATATTATAATATTTCGAATGATATTAATGACATCATAGTGTAATTTCAATAATGATTTATGCGTATAATATTTATAACTTATAATAATAATATGATTCAATGACGATTTATAAAATTTATCCGCTAATACTGCATTATTTAGCGTCAAATATAAATAATGATGACCATACTCAACTCACTTGCACTCAATTATGGAAGTGAAATTCATACTGCTGTACATATCATCAACTGCTTTCTTTCTATTTTCAATGATGAAACCAACTGTAAGAGGAATGCCCCTCGAGGCTTCAAGCAAAGACTGAAATATGGTTTGGTTTCAATCAAGTAGACAAGAAATGACTAAGTGTTCTTGTAAATGCCTCAAGGATTAAACAACTATGATGTTCAAATTGCTGCCGAACAGCATGTGCTTCCAGGAAATAGAAAAAAATTCGGGTACAATAACTTGAATCCAGAAATACAAAAGAGCATGGATATCTTCGAAACATAGGTAAAAAACAAGTTTTCTACATATAAAGTCCTTCGGGAACCCCTTCTTTCTTTTTAAACATCACCTTTTCCTTGGCCTTCTTAAAGTCTGCATGCGTCACCTGGAACATGGGGTTATTTAGAATCAGAAACTCGGATCAAGAAACTATTTAATATACCCAGAATCTGGTAAAACTTCTATGAACAATTTGAATCCTGAACCATATGATATTCAGTGTGTCATAACACCAATTACAAGTACCAATAACAAATTTAGTTCTACACAACAAGGAAGACATATATCAGAGTTCCCTTTACTGCTTTTGCATATTATGGCACGATGAACAATCTAATACAGCCAAAATTTGACAGTAGTATCGCTGTAATAGCCCAGATATGAGAAGGTTGTCAAGAAAATAACCCTAAAATTGAAGAAATGAAGCGTTCTACTTGCAGACTGTACAGAGTTCAATACAGTCTCTTAAAGATCTTTATATCTTGCACAGAGAAACACTGAATCGATAGTTTTCATCAGTTTATTCATTTAAATCTATTGTAATTATATATAAAATGCTAAAGGAGTTCTTTTCGACACCAACGGAGGTACATCTTTCAGCATCTATTTCCCAGGAATATGGGATGACACTTGACAGATTACATAAATCCTTTTTTCCTCATTAATAATGAAAATTGGCAAATTTCTCTTCATCCTATAAAAATTAAAAGACAAAGGAGAATTATGCATGTATGTGTAGCAATATGAGAAGCATTTGCAATTCTAATGGGTATTAATATACTTTTGATTCTAATATCTACTGATCCAGATTGTAATTTCACAGTATTGAACTTATACGTTAGTAAATCTATCATCTGGTTGCAATTCTATTACCTACAGATCCAGAGTGTAATCTTGTAGGATTAAACTTGTATGTTACCTGCATATATTATAATAAAAAGAGAAGTGCAGACTTCCTTTATTAGGAATTTACAAAAGTCTCACCTTCATGCGTCGCTCCCTTAAAGCAAGCAAACCGGCCTCGGTACATATTGCCTTTATATCAGCTCCAGAGAACTCATCTTTTGTCATCACAAATTCTTCCAAGTTTACATCATCAGCCAATGTCATCCTTGATGTATGTATCTGCAGTCCAAAGATTTGAAAGTGACTTACTATAATTAAGCAAGTTTCAAAGACACAAACTTTATAAGTAAATGAGACCCATGAAACATATTTGATATAGAATTTCAACACATCATGAGACAATTACATACTTGGAAAATACGCCTCCTTGTTTTGATGTCAGGTAGGGGAAATTCAATCTTCCTATCAATTCGACCAGGACGAAGCAAAGCTGGATCAAGACTTTCAATGCGATTAGTTGCAAGAATCACTTTGACATCTCCTCTTGAATCAAAACCATCTAATTGGTTCAGCAACTCCAACATGGTCCTCTGAATTTCACGTTCACCACCAGAATGGGCATCATACCTGTACAGCAGATTAATCAGAAAAATTACGAGTGTATTTCCATCAAGGCATAACTGCTTCACTAACTTACCTCTTAGTACCAACTGCATCAATCTCATCAATGAAGACAATTGAAGGGGAAAGATCATCAGCAACTCTGAAAAGTTCCCTAACTAACTTGGGACCATCTCCCAAGTACTTCTGAATTAATTCACTGCCAACAACACGTAAAAATGTTGCTGATGTAGAATTAGCCACAGCCTGAAAAAAATAAATGGCATAACAAGGTCAGATCTATATTTATACAGAAGAAAACCACCGACGCTAACCATGTGATAATAGTCTAAACAAGTAGCTATGACCAAAATAAAAAAATAACAATCGCATATTACAAGCAAAATCATATATTTCAAGTTCACGTGTGCCCTGCTGCCCCTCTGATTTTTGCAAGCTTAGCATGCCTGGCACCTTGCTCTTATGTCTAGACACAAGACATGACATGTTTTGTCTCCTAATCAGAATAGAGATCAACTTGAAATAGAGGGTAGGGAAAGCACAGAGATTAAACCATTAATTACTATAGACAGATGTGCATTGACAGAAAAATGTCTGGTTGGATATATAAGAACACATACCTTTGCAAGCAAGGTCTTGCCCGTCCCAGGCTCTCCATACAAGATAACTCCTTTTGGAGGCTTGATACCAATGTCCTCGTATAGCTCAGGGTGAGTCAGAGGGAGCTCAACCGCCTCCTTAATCTCCTGTATCTGAGCATCCAAACCTCCTATATCAGCATAAGACTCCAATGGAGCCTTTTCAACCTTCATCACCGATACCATGGGATCAACTTCATCTTGCAGAAGTCCAACAACAGAAAGAACCTGAGAACATACAATATAGATGCATAAATTTCATTCAAAGAACAAAGAAATTGCGAGATGGAATACAATGTATTAGAGATGCTTACAGTACAAAGAAAGAATAGATGCAAAGCTCTCAAACGAAAGAAGTTATATACTAGTAATTTGGATTGGTAAGGGTGTGATGTGACCCAATACAATATCCCCAAAGACATGAATATCATCAACTATGATAGGTAACTTGACCAGCCATATACCCCATTCTTGAGCATGTTTATTTTCATATCAAGCCTCACTCAAATTTATTTTAAAAAACCTCAAGCTTGAGAGCTAAAGCATAGTTTGAACTCATTTACGAATTCAAGGTTGATTAAAAGTTAATTTTTTAAATCTCATCAATTCAAGCTAAAGTAAGAATATATGATTAAAACCCTGCTATCAATTTCACAAGAATTCTCTCATTCGCAACCACCGGTTCTAAATTGCAGCAGTTCCATCAGCTTGCAGATGCAGACACAAAATCTCATAATTACCCTTTCAGTAAAACAATATATAAATCATTTTCCTTTCACAATCTTTAATAAGAAAACCCTAACCCTAAAACAACACAGAAAGAAAAGCTTAAGAATTTAATTACCTTATTGTGCATCAGAATAGCACATCCGGGCTCCAGCTGATCCTTATCCACAAACGATAAAATCCCAACATAATACTCCGGCCCAACTGACGACGAAACAATCGCATGATTCTCATCGATCAGCTCCTCCAAATTACCCACACTCATCGGTGACCCTCTCAAGTCATCGACTTTAGATCGATCTTCCTCGGCTTTCTCTTCCTGCGGCTTGAGCCGTTCCTGGTTAGCAACGAACTCTTCTTCCATAAGTAAATAGTCCTTGATCCGCTCCAGCTTTAACAGCCGGAGCTTACACTTAGTCAGCGGCGTTACAGTGGGGAGCCGAGCAGCGGCTTCGGGTCCTTTCTGCTTTCGTTGCTTGCGACCCACCCTGGCAGGAGGTGCCGCTGGCTCAAATTTCTTCTCCTTCTTGTCAGAGCCATCCTGTTTCCGGTCCCCCGGCAGTTGCCGATTTAAACCGCCTGGTGTTCCCTGACCCATGGTTTAGGGTTCGTTTTGCGTCTCCGACGCTAAGCTGATGTTTCGATAATGATTTTGGGGATTTTGGAAAAAAAAGGTTGGTGCTTTGGACTCAAGTTAACTTGTCGGACAGGAAAGGTGAGGGTTTTTTTTTTTTGTTGAAAATGGAAAAATGGGCTTTAAATCTTTTGGGCTTTTACTAATGGGATTTTTTTATCGCCGATTATGGGCCAAGTTCTGGTTGTCAATGGGCCTTTGATTTTGGATTTGTTCATAAATTTGATAATTTGTGTAATACGTTGTGTTTTTTTTACATAGTAATGAAAATTTTATATCAAAATTTAGGTAGGTATACCAAATACAAACATTTCTTTTTTGTTTTTACTAAATTTATATATAATTTTTTCAAATTTTAATTGATGTTACTTTCAAATTATTTTGTTTTGTTTCCGTAAAATCTCATCATGTCATGCCTATGATTTAAGCAAGTTAAAAAAGTTAAACGCAATTACATATTTAACAAATAAAAATGATGGGTTCTTTATTGCAAAATAGTAGTGAATCTCTTTAGTACAATAGAGCTGCAATTTTAAAGCCTGTTGATATCCATCCTCGATAGCCTGGTACTCGAATTCGCATTCGATCGTCCTGGTTCCCATTTGTGACGAAATTCATCATAGTTTTCAGGAATGTTTTTCAAGTAAATTCCATCATCCTTAGCAATCCAAATGCAGTTTTTCCAATTGCACCTATAGAAAAGCTCCTCGTCTTTCCAATACACATCGAAAGAAGCATGAAGGTTGCCTGAAGACATGTAGCACCAGAAAAGCGTTTTCCCGAAGACCTGTGGCTTGAATTTCCAAGTGAATTCGGTGCCTACCGTGAGGCCGTGGATGCCCAAATCATTGTCTGTAGACTTGCAATGCACAAACAATATCTTATTCTGGCTCATTCCATTGACAACATGCACATGCCAAGTCTTGTACATCTCGAAGTTACTTGTATGCCCGTTACCTGGTTCAGAAGAACTTGAAGTTAAAGGACAAAAGGCTAATACCAGAAGAAGTATTAACAACATATTCTTACAGAAATAGCTTTTTTTTTTCCCAATAGATTTCCGTTTTTCTTTTTCATTGTTATATTTATATATAGATAACTACATGTAGTAGGTGTCTAGCATAAGAACTAGAAAGGTTTATAAGGCAACATAGTCAGCAATTCTTTATTATTATTATTTTTTGGTCTTTTCTTTCATTGTAGGACTAGTGGTGATGAATGCAGATTGTCTAATTTCAGAAAATTTTAATTGGCTTGTGTAAGTTTCTTTTCTGGCATTTGGATATCCTTAATTTCTTTCTGGCATGGCAGAATTAGTCATTAAATTAATTTCAGACAGACCAGCTATTAACTAATGTCTGTTTATAGCATTTTTTTTATTAACTTAAACCTTTGCTTGCCTGTACAGGAGAAGTGAACGCTTTTGGTGCATGCTGTGTCCTGGAATGTTTCATATCATCATTTTGGTTTTTACTATTTACTGGGCAATTAAAATTAGAGGCAAAACTGAAGTGCAGATTCTAAAGTATATTTCTGAAGTATGAGGAGGAAATAAACAAGAGCTTAAAGATGAAGATGGGGCACGAGACCTCACACAAGTTGTGAGAGCAAATGATTATCATATGCTTAACATCAGGATCTGTCTCTTATATGTGTGTTCTTTGTGTCAACGATGAATCTCATCATTAAATGTGACATGCAATTTGATGTATCCAATTGATTAAGATAGTAACTGATTGATAGAAGTGAGAGATTTGGCTAGAGCACTCAAGGATTGGACCCTTGAACAATAATGAATGTAGACACCATTTTTTTTCGATTCTTTTTCAAATATTTTTAATTAATTAATTTTATATATTTTATTATTGATTTTTAATTTTAATTTTTAATTTTATTATTTTTTATTTAGATTTAAAAATAAATTTTTGATTTTGATTCTGATTTTTATAGAATAAAATAAAAAAAAAGGAAATCGGAATTAATGTTGATGGGAAAGCAAAATTAAATGAGACTATTAAAGATTGAAAATCAAAATTTTGTAAAAAGTAAATTCAGAATTAATATCGGATTTAAGTCTGACTCTTGAAATCTAAAAATATTTTTCCTAAAAGATTGATTCTTGATTTTTACCAAAAATAAAAAACCTAGGTCTGTTTAAATAATACACAAGAAAAAGAAGAGGGGGAGGAAAAAACTCTAGAAAACCTTGGGAGGGGAAGAAAAAACCCTAGAAAACCTTGGAAGAAAAACAAAAAAGAAAAAACACCCATCATCTTCATCGTGTGATCAGCTTTGCTACTGCCCGATTCCTCACCAGCCTTACTCTGTCACGCGTTCCTTGTGTTGGGAAAAATATCCCTCAAACCAAACACCCACAAAAACAGAGGAAAGCAAAAACAAACACAATAATTTTAATGTGGTTTGGCCCAACCAATTTGGCATACAACCACCCAACCAATCTAACAAACAATCAAACAACTACAACTGTGCAATTTTTAGAAGAGAAAAATTACAAACTCCTTACAAACCCAACCGTGCAATTTTTAGAGAGAAAAATTACAAACTCCTAACAATGCCCAACCATGCAATTTTTAGAGAGAAAAATTGCAAACTCTTAACAAAAGATCCCAAAGCCCAACTACACTCTTTTAATAGCCCAAATCCTAGCTATTCTATCGGTGTCTACAACTCTTTGGGACATTTTACAAACCAAGCCTGACACATTATTTATAAGGGGAGAGCCCTTATAACTTCTCCTATACTTTCGATGTGGGATTCAAGGCAAATCTCAACAAATCCTCCCTTGACTTGAATCCTCAAACTCCAAAAACTGCTCGACAACATGCAAACCATCCTTAAACTGAAGAGTAAATCCACCATTGTCATCACTATCATGCTCGTCATCTTCTTCCAATCATCATCATCAAACTCATCATGGTCACCTTGTTCCAAATCATCATCATCTTTATCTTTGTCTTTATCTTTATCTTCATCTTCATCTTCATCTTTATCTTCATCTTCATCTTCTTCAAACATAGCTTTCATTTTCATCTTCATAACTTTCATCTTTATCTTCATAGCTTTAATCTTTATCTGCTTTCTTCCTCTCTCAGGATCACGAACCTTCAGCTCTGATACCACTTGTTGGAAAAAAATATCCCTCAAACCAAACACCCACAAAAGCAGAGGAAAGCAAAAACAAACACAATATTTAATAATGTGGTTTGGCCCAACCAAGCCTATAACCACCTAACCAAACTAACAACCAATCAAACAACTACAACCGTGCAATTTTTAGAAGAGAAAAATTGCAAACTCCTTACAAAGCCCAACAATGCAATTTTTAGAGAGAAAAATTGCAAACTCCTAACAAAGATCCCAAAGCCCAACTACACCCTTTAATAGCCCAAACCCTAGCTATTCTATCGATGTCTACAACTCTTTAGGACATTTTACAAACCAAGCCTGACACATTATTTATAAGGGGAGAGCCCTTATAACTTCTCCTATACTTTCGATGTGGGATTCAAGGCAAATCGCAACAAATCTTCATCTTCTTCAAACATAGCTTTCATCTTCATCTTCATAACTTTCATCTTTATCTGCTTTCCTCCTCTCTCAGGATCACAAACCTTCAACTCTGATACTACTTGTTGGGAAAAATATCCCTCAAACCAAACACCCATAAAAATAGAGGAAAGCAAAAACAAACACAATAATTTTAATGTGGTTTGGTACAACCAATTTGGCCTACAACCACCCAACCAATCTAACAAACAATCAAACGACTACAACTGTGCAATTTTTAGAAGAGAAAAAATTGCAAACTCCTTACAAACCCAACCCAACTACCCAAAGAGCCCAACTACCCCCTTTTATAAGCCCAAACTCTATAACTCTCTGGGATACTTTACAAACCAAGCCTAACACATTATTTATAAGGGGAGAGCCTTCATAACTTCTCCTATACTTTCGATGTGGGATTCAAGGCAAACCCCAACAAATCCTCCCTTGACTTGAATCCCCAAACTCCACAAACTGTTCGACAACATACAAACCATTCTCAAATTGAAGAATAACTCCACCATCATCATCACCATCATCCTCATTATCTTCCTTCAATTATCATCATCAAACTCATAATGGTCATCTTCTTCCAAATCGTCATCATCATCATCATCATCATCTTCATCTTCATCATCATCATCATCATCATCATCTTCATCTTCATCGCTTTCCTCCTCTCGCAAGATCATGAACCTTTAGCTTTGATACCACTTGTTAGGAAAAATATCCCTCAAACCAAACACCCACAAAAATAGAGGAAAGCAAAAAACAAACAAAATAATTTTAATGTGGTTTGGCCCAACCAATTTGGCCTATAACCACCCAACCAATCAAACAATTAAAACCCTGCAATTTTTAGAAGAGAAAAATTGCAAACTCCTTACAAGCCCAACCATGCAATTTTTAGAGAGAAAAATTGCAAACTCCTAACAAAGCTCAACAATGCAATTTTTAGAGAGAAAAATTGCAAACTCCTAACAAAGCCCAACCATGCAATTTTTAGAAAGAAAAATTGCAAACTCCTAACCAAGATCCCAAAGCCCAACTACACCCTTTTAATAGCCCAAATCCAACCGTGCAATTTTTAGAGAGAAAAATTGCAAACTCCTAACAAAGCCCAACCATGCAATTTTTAGAGAGAAAAATTGCAAACTCCTAACAAAGATCCCAAAGCCCAACTATACCCTTTTAATAGCCCAAACCCTAGCTATTCTATCGGTGCCTACAACTGTTTGGGATACTTTACAAACCAAGCCTAACACATTATTTATAAGGGGAGAGCCCTTACAACTTCTCTTTATACTTTCGATGTGGGATTCAAGGCAAACCCCAACAAATCCTCCCTTGACTTGAATCCTCAAACTCCATAAACTGCTCGACAACATGCAAACCATCCTCAAACTGAAGAGTAACTCCACCATTGTCATCGCTATCATGCTCGTCATCTTCTTTCAATCATCATCATCAAACTCATCATGGTCATCTTGTTCCAAATCATCATCATCATCATCATCATCTTCATCTTTATCTTCATCTTCATCTTCATCTTCTTCAAACATAGCTTTCATCTTCATCTTCATCTTTATCTTCATAACTTTCATCTTTATCTGCTTTCCTCCTCTCTCAGGATCACGAACCTTCAGCTCTGATACCACTTGTTGGGAAAAATATCCCTTAAACCAAACACCCATAAAATAGAGGAAAGCAAAAACAAACACAATATTTAAAATGGTTTGGCCCAACCAATTTGGCCTATAACCACCCAACCAATCTAATAATCAATCAAACAATTACAATCGTGCAATTTTTAGAAGAGAAAAATTGCAAACTCCTTACAAACCCAACCGTATAATTTTTAGAGAGAAAAATTGCAAACTCCTAACAAAACCCACCTATACAATTTTTAGAGAGAAAAATTGCAAACTCCTAACAAAACCCACCTATACAATTTTTAGAGAGAAAAATTGCAAACTCCTAACAAAGCCCAACAATGCAATTTTTAGAGAGAAAAATTGCAAACTCCTAACAAAGATCCCAAAGCCCAACTACACCCTTTTAATAGCCCAAACCTTAGCTATTCTATCGGTGCCTACAACTGTTTGGGATACTTTACAAACCAAGCCTAACACATTATTTATAAGGGGAAAGCCCTTATAACTTCTCATATACTTTCGATGTGGGATTCAAGGCAAACCCCAACAAATCCTCCCTTGACTTGAATCCCCAAACTCAACAAACTACTCGACAACTTACAAACCATCCTCAAACTGAAGAGTAACTCCACCATTGTCATCGTTATCATGCTCGTCATCTTCTTCCCGTCATCATCATCAAACTCATCATGGTCATCTTGTTCCAAATCATCATCATCATCATCATCATCATCTTCATCTTTATCTTCATCTTTATCTTCATCATGGTCATCTTGTTCCAAATCATCATCATCATCATCGTCATCTTCATAGCTTTCATCTTTATCTGCTTTCCTCCTCTATTAGGATCACGAACCTTCAGCTCTGATACCACTTGTTGAGAAAAATATCCCTTAAACCAAACACTCACAAAATAGAGGAAAGTAAAAAACAAACACAATAATTTTAATGTAGTTTGACCCAACCAATTTGGCCTATAACCACCCAACCAATCTAACAACCAATCAAATAATTACAACCCTGCAATTTTTAGAAGAGAAAAATTGCAAACTCCTTACAAGCCCAACCATGCAATTTTTAGAGAGAAAAATTACAAACTCCTAACAAAGATCCCAAAGCCCAACTACACCCTTTTAATAGCCCAAACCCTAGCTATTCTATCGGTGCCTACAACTGTTTGTGATACTTTACAAACCAAGCCTAACACATTATTTATAAGGGGAGAGCCCTTATAACTTCTCATATACTTTCGATGTGGGATTTAAGGCAAACCTCAACAAATCCTCCCTTGACTTGAATCCCCAAACTCAACAAACTACTCGACAACATGCAAACCATTCTCAAACTGAAGAGTAACTCCACCATTGTCACCGCTATCATGCTCGTCATCTTCTTCCAATCATCATCATCAAACTCATAATGGTCATCTTCTTCCAAATCATCATCATCTTCATCTTCATCTTCATCTTCATCTTCATCTTCTTCAAACATAGCTTTTATCTTCATAACTTTCATCTTTATCTTCATAGCTTTCATCTTTATCTGCTTTTCTGCTCTCTCAAGATCACGAACCTTTAGCTCTGATACCACTTGTTGAGAAAAATATCCCTCAAACCAAACACTCACAAAAATAAAGGAAAACAAAACAAACACAATAATTTTAATGTGGTTTGGCCTAACCAAATTTGGCCTACAACCACTCAACCGATCTAATAACTAATGAAACAACTACAACTGTGCAATTTTTAGAAGAGAAAAATTGCAAACTCCTTACAAACTCAACCATGCAATTTTTAGAGAAAAAAATTGCAAACTCCTAACAAAGCCTAACCATGCAATTTTTAGAGAGAAAAATTGCAAACTCCTAACAAAGATCCCAAAGCCCAACTACATCCTTTAATAGCCCAAACCCTAGCTATTCTATTGATGTCTACAACTCTTTGGGATACTTTACAAACCAAGCCTAACACATTATTTATAAGGGGAGAGCCCTTATAACTTATCTTATACTTTCGATGTGGGATTCAAGGCAAACCCCCACACCTTGCTCCGTTAAGCGTTCCTTGCTCCATTGTTGCATTAGCTGCTGTTCATGCTATTGCTTCCTGCCACCTCAAACCCAAGACGCCATTGTTTGTACGACAAAAAATGCTGCACTGAAATTCCATTCGAGCCAAACTCCTTATTTCCAGCATTGGAGTTTCTTGCACCATTCTATCGTCAGCCCACCTCACACTGCTGTCCCAAGCCGAAGTTGCAGCTGTAACCTTGAAATAGCACGTGCAGCAGGCAGCAACAATAACCTCGAAGCAGAGCAAACATGAGTCACGTTAAAAAACATAAGGAGGCGCCATGGAATTGAAAGAAAAGGAGAAGTTGAAAATAAATTGCCTCGTTTCATAAGAAAGACGTCCTGCTGCTTGTCGCGCTCTAACTTGTTTGCATCATCCTCGCCTCTTCCCTGATTGTGTCCGTTACTGTTCGGCCAATTTGTAAGTTGCTACACCGTCGTCATCTTCGTCGACTACTGCACAACACTACTGCTTGCTTGTTGCGCTTGCTACTCTGTTGCGTTGCTGCTTAAAGTTTGTGATTAGTGCATGCCATACACGGCTTGGTTCTTTGAAGGAAAGAAAGATAAAGAAAGCTATGGAATATAACGTGGATTGGTACACGTCAAAAAGGAGAGAAAAAAAAAGTTTGTTCCCAGCAACCGTTGAAAGGTACATATTCACGAAGATTAATGCTTTCGAGCCCACTTTTATTTTTTTTCTTTTCGTTAGTAATTTATTTGCAATACTAATATTCTTATTTTTTTACTTAGTTTGTTTAAATCAGTTTAACTTATCTAATTTGTTTGTTTTCTTTGTAATATTTATATGTCTTATTAATTCTAAAATTTTTTTATTAGGCTAATTAATTTTTTTTCTTCTTTTTTTTTCATTAAATAATATGTTCAAGTTTGATACTTTAGAATTAGATATTAACATGAAAATGAAGGAATAGATTATGGATTAGGAAATTAGAATTAACTTTTCTCCTTTGGTAAATTACTATTAGGACTATATGAAGGTTAGAATTATTAGGAAAAATAGATTTAAATTAAATCTTTAAATTAAAAATACTTACAAAAAAAAATTTAAGATTGTTATTAAAAAGTTTTGAGGTACGAATATGAACATCAATAACTTTGACGATGGAACTCTAAAGGGATTGCGCTCAAGTGGTACTTTTAGAGATCTTGAGGTAAAAAAATTCTATCCAAGGCCTCACCAGCTAATGGAGGGTCTAAATAGGATTTTTTGTTATATACAAATAAAATTTCTAAATAGGATTTTTGATAACAAATAATTCATATTCATAATAAAATAAAATAAAATAAGTTTATTATAAAATAACAATAAAAATAATTAGTTACAAAATTAAAAAAGGATATTAATGGTTTGTAATAATAAAAATAATATTAGTATGCAACAAAATAAGGAAGGACATATTAAAATAACCAGAATTACGTATTAAAATAATAATATGAATTACTATAATGATGAAATATCAAGAACACTCAAGTAATTTTCTTAAAAGTTTCTAGGTTAAAGAGTTCTCTCAAGGCCTCACCAGCTTAATGGATGGTTTGAAGAGGGTTTTTGATAACTAATGACTTATATTTAGTTTAAAAATAAAATAAGACGTATTATAGAACTAAAATTAAAATAATTAGTTACAAAGATAAAATATAAAGAAATATTAATAATTCAATAACAATAATAAATAATAATAATGATAATAAATGATAAAATAGGATTATAATAGTTAATAATAATTATTGAAATTGAGTATTGATTATTCCGATGATAAGATTCCAAAAGAGATTACGCTTAAGTAATAGTTTGGAAATCTTTAGGTCAAGCAATTTCTTTCAAGATCTTACCAGCTTAATGGAAGATCTAAAAGTAATTTTTGAGAAAAATAATTCATATTCATTCTCTAATAAAATAAATTAATAAAATTAAACATTAATAAAATAATAAAAAAACAATAAGAAGTAGTAAAAATAGTGAGAATAAATTAGTTAGGAGTCAAAATTAGAAGTTTTCACAAAACATTAAAATGAATCCGACGACGGAGCCTCTTCAAGCAAGTCACATAGTACTACTTGAATACTCTTGAGGTGAGGAGAATTTTTTAAGTTGTCCCACCAGCTTAATGGAGGATGCTTAGAAATATTTTCCAATATTAAATTATTGAACTTAAGATTAACTAAGGCAAATTTGAGATAACCTAAAATTGGTTGGTACCATTTTAGGATGGGCGTTGTGAGGGTGCTAATCCTTCCTCACACGTAACCGTACTCTCGAACCCTAAATTTGAGATGTAGACCAATCCTTATCCATAGTTTGAATAGGTGACCAATCACACCTAATAGAATGGTTGGTGGCGACTCCATAGTTTTGTGTCTAGCTATTAGGTTTTTTTCTAAAACTTAATACATTATGACAGTTTGGCGACTCCATTGGGGACTTTAGAGAGTCAAGCCAACAATTGGTTTTAGGTTATTTTAGGTTTACCTGAGGTATGTTAACTTTGATAAAATAATAAGATATCAATAAGTATATGTTTCTTCGACACACACTTTACATGCATATGCATGCATTAGCCCTCTACCCGGGCTCTATTCTTTTAGGAGGAAGTAAAGTAACTATGCTCTCGTGAGGTAATACCTCCGTAATGGCTAGCGAAATACTCCTACTCAAATTGAACCTTTACGTTTGTAACCTGTAATGGGTGAGGATTGGATGCCTTACTAGTCTTGTGTGGACGACAGTGAGGAACATTTTGAGAACCTTTAGACTTTTACAAATCCAAACCATGCATATAGTGAAATTAAGAAGACCAACTGTAAGATAGAGCCATATCAACCCATGCTATAAAAAAAAATACCCATTACTTAGGACACATGTTTGATCAAGTTTATACATGAGACACTAAGAGGGTACCATGAGTTCACCAAAACATTTCCATCATCACTCATCCATTATTGTTACATGGAAACTTTTTACCATACCATTCCATTCATACGCATGTAGCATCATCTCGTTTTGTTCATCTTCAATCATTGGTTTCAAAATTTTTCAAGCATCACCACATGTGAAATGATAAATTCTTAATTGTAGCAATAAAAGATTCAAAGATAGCTCGACCAAAGGTTCATTCACACAACACTCGTTATCAAGTTAAGATCATGGAAGAAGAATCAAGCATGCGCATGGAGAAGATGGAAAAAGCTCAAGAGGAAATGATGGGGCAATTGGCTCAAATAACTGAATTATTGAAGAACTTGAGCAAGGGTAAAGGAGTAATGGAAGAAGCTATTGTCCAAGAAGGGGTCCAACAACGTAGCATGGAAGATCCCATATACCCTCCTGGATTCAGTCCTCATCCAAATCAAACATCTCAATTAGGAGGATATCCATTTGCACATACAATCATACCTCAAATGTTTGGCCCAGCTCAAGGGCAAACTCTTCCTTCTCAAAGGGCAAAATTTGCTGATCTAATTGAAGTACCTAACTTGGATGACCCGAGGGAAGTTGAAAAGATAAAAGTCAAACAAGTAGAAGAGAAAGATGAGGCAAAGTCACAACGAAAGATCAATATGTTAGAGGAAAGACTTCGAGCTATTGAAGGCTTAGATCTATATGGGCCCATGGATGCTACTGGGTTGTGTTTGGTGTCTGATTTAATCATTCCACCCAAATTTAAGGCCCCGGAGTTTGAAAAGTACAATGGGACTTCTTGCCCTAGGTAACTATCAAAAGATGGCTGCCTATGCTCAAGATGATAAACTTCTTATTCACATCTTTCAAGAAAGCCTTACTGGGTCTGCGACGAAGTGGTATAACCAATTGGATGGAACTCGAATCACCTCTTGGAATGACTTGGCAAGAGCATTTATGGCTTAATATCAACATGTTGCTGATATGGCCCCTGATTGTCTGTCACTCCAGAGCATGGAAAAGAAGGCTAATGAGAATTTTAAGCAATATGCCCAAAGGTAGCGTGACATGGCTGCGAAGGTGCAACCTCCACTTTCAGAGAAGGAGCTTACCATTATGTTCGTTAATACTTTGAAGGCTCCATATTATGATAGGATGATTAGTAATGCCACTAAGAATTTTGCTGATATGGTGTTGTCTAGTGAGATAATTGAGAATGCAATCAAGAGTGGAAAGATTGAAGCTCCCAACAATATTGAGAAGAAAGGAAGAGCCAACAAAAGGAGGGAAGAAGAAGTCCATGCTATTGCATATGGAAGGCAATATGGAGGCTATGTTCCACAACACCCTTATCACATGCCACAACCATACCATCTTGCTCAAAATCCTTACCATTCATACCTCAAGGTTAACGCTCAACCTAGTCCCCAGACACTTGCCCCAAATATTCAACCGACTAAGCAGTTCAATAAACAAGAGAGCAATCATAATGCATCATGGCCAAAAAGAGAAAGGACTCCCATTGACCCAATCCCCATGACCTACACTGAGTTGTACCCAAAATTGATCAAAAGACAACTTATTACACTCGTCTATATGGAACCTCTCAAGCCTCCATATCCAAAGTGGTATGATGAGAATGCTCGATGCGAGTATCACTTCGGGAACATTGGCCACTCTCTGGAGAATTGCACTGCACTAAAGTATAGAGTGTAAGGATTGATAAAAGCTGGCATGTTGAGTTTTGAAACGAAAGGGGAACCGGCTACGGATGCAAACCCATTGCCCAACCATACCAATGAGGGATGAGTTTTGTGGGGGCATGAAGGGTTCGAGCCTGACAATTTTGAGGATTTATAAATTCTAGTTTTGTTTTTGCTTTCTTTTATTTCTTTAAGTAATGCAAGATAGTTTTTGAATGTGCTTAAGCCCATAAGCATGAAATAAAGTTTTATGTATGGGCTAACTTTTATTTATTTCCATTTCAATAAAGCGACTAGTGTGATGCACTGTCAATTTCTCATTCTATTCATTTTCCATTTCTCACATACTCACCATATCTTTCATTCACAAGTATCCAAATAATGAACATGATGATAATGATGTTAATAAATCTAGGGTTCAATTTTGAAAGAACTACTACTGTTGATGAATTAATAGTATGTCAATGTTGCGAAAGCAAGAAAATGAAGGAAAGGTTGCTCACCATCCGCACTTGATAGACGGTACGGGAAAGGTGAATCTCTTACAAAAGCTTCTAACAAGTTTGTCATTGTTCAATAAATGATCTTTAAGGAGAGCACTTACATTTGAAATGATAAATGGCCGTCTTTCACTATCCTTCAAGCATGAGTAAAATTATCCTTTGATTACCCCTTTTGAGCCTATTATATTTTTGTAATATAACCCACCAAGGATCACCCTCCACACTGGGGGCAAAGAAGATGAAACAAAGAAATTTTGGGGGCAAAAGTGAAAGTGTTCATGATGAATCAAGGGGAAAAAAAAGCCCATTTTTGTGAAAAAAAAGAAGAAAAAAAAGGAAAAAGGTTTGAATTCAAAAAGAAAACAAAAAAAAAAGCAAGAAGGGTCAAAATGCCTGAATGTTTTACTTGATAAAGAAAGTGATCTCTTGGTTTATAAACCTTGAAACACATTTTGGGCCTACTATATCCTTTTCTTTCATCAACCCTCACTCAAGCCTACATTACGTGCCTTTAAAAGCCCATTTTGATCAAATGTAAATGCTTAAATTGAAGAATCATGTATTGAATGAAGACATACTTGTACAATGAGATAATGATCCTTTGAAGGTTTGGTGGAGATAAAAGAAGTAGATCAAGATTGAATGAAGAAGTCCATGAGCTTTGGAAGATATCTTGGATCAAAATCAAGAAGGCCTATTAGGGGGCATTAGTTTGGATTGAGCGTTGAGGGCTGAAATTTATCAAAGTCGATGAAGCTGAAAAAGGAAGCAAAATAAAAAATGAAAAAAATGAAAAAATGAAAAAAAGAAAAAGAAGAAAAAAAGAAAAAAGAGAAAAAAGAAAAAGAAAAAGGAGTATTCAAATTGAAAACCCGAAAATGGCAGTTTGAATCAGTTGAGAGGGGCACCTAAGTTGAAAACCGAAAAAGGCGGCTTAGGAAAATTTCAGCATCAAAAAAGTGTTAATACGAGGACAAGATTAGCAGACACTACATGAAAGAACATATCAATAAGAGTAGGTTTTTGGAAAAGAATTTTAGATTGACTTGATTGAAATTGTCAAAATGTTCATTAAATGGATACTGAAAACCTTATTCCAAACAGACTGTCCCATTGATTTTTCTTGATTTCATGTTCCTTTTCTAAGAATGAATATCTATATCTCTTATGATCATTTCAAATTTATCCCACCCCTGTAACAAATTGAGAATATGCATAAGTGCATTGAATTGGTGGTCAAGTTGAAAGGAAAATAAATAAATGTTGATAACCTTTTTTTGGGTATATTTTTTAAAAATATATTTTTGAGAAATCTTGTATTACTAAGAGAGAGAAAGAGACAAAATAAAAAATGATGAAAATATAGATCTGAAAGCATGATGGCAAGTCTTTGAGCATAAGTGGACTAAGACTCAATAGAAGATGGGATTAGAAGTGAAGATAGAAGATTTAAATGAGAAGAATCCAACAGTTTGAGTGGACTTAAGGAAAATGAGATGAGTTTGAGAATCTTGTTACCACAATTGAGATTGCATTTGCATGCATTTATGGAAGAATTCAAGGGGCATGACATTGACAAGTGCATAACATTCATAGCATCCATGGTATTCATGACATTCATTATATTCATGACATGCATGACATTTCATTAGTGCATTTTGACATTGAACTATTTGTTAAAGACATTAGGATAAGAAGTTCTGAATGATTAAAATTTTGAAGAAAAGAGAAAATATAAGAGTTGGTAATTTGAAAAAATGATGAGGTATGAGAAGATATGAGAAAAATACTTTTTTGAAAAACCATAGATGAGAGCAAAGTCTAGTTTAGTTGGCACCTTAAAGGAGGATGAAGCCCAATATTGTTGGCGTCAAAATGAAAGTTAAGCCTAGTCAAACCTATGTTAACGGCTATCCTGAAATAAAATTTTTATGTTCAAAGTTTTACTGCCTCTGATGAGAAGAGCTCTTTATTTTTCAACAAAGTTTCACTGCCTCTATTGAGACGAGCTCTTTATTTTTCAAAAAGTTTCATTGCCTCTGTTGAGAGGAGCTCTTTATTTTTAGAAGTTTCAAAGCCTCTGTTGAGAAGAGCTCTTTATTCTTCACAAAGTTTCAAAGCCTCTGTTGAGAGGAGCTCTTTGTTCTCCAGAAATTTCAAAGCCTCTGTTGAGAGGAGCTCTTTATTTTTCAAAAAAGTTTCACTGCGTCAGTTGAGAGGAACCCTTTGTTTTCAAAGTCTCATTGCTTCTGTTGAGAGGAGCTTTTTGTTTTCAAAGTCTCGTTGCCTCTGTTGAGAGGAGCTTTATTTTCAAAGTCTCATTACCTCTGTTGAGAGGAGCTTTTTGTTTTCAAAAGTCTCATAAACGCTAGTGAGAGGAGCTTTTATTTCATGATCATCTTGCATTCCTTGGTCTTATGATAGGAGAGACTAGGAATTTCACTTTGCATTCCTTAATCTTGTGATAGAAAAGATTAGAAAATTTCCATTTTGCATTCATTTCCTTAGTCTTATGATAGGAAAGACCAGGAAAACTTCATCTTCATTCCTTAGTCTTATGATAGGAGAGACTAGGAATTTCACTTTGCATTCTTTAATCTTGTGATAGAAAAGATTAGGAAATCTCATTCTACATTCATTTCCTTAGTCTTATGATAAGAAAGACTAGGAATTTTCATTTTGCGTTCCTTGGTTTTATGATAGGAGAGACTAGGAAAACTTCATCTTGCATTCCTTAGTCTTATGATAGGAGAGACTAGGAATTTCACTTTGCATTCCTTAATCTTGTGATAGAAAAGATTAGGAAATCCCATTCTACATTCATTTCCTTAGTCTTATGATAGGAAAGACTAGGAAAATTCATGTTTTTGCATTCCTTAACCTTATGATTAAGAAATTTCATTCTTTAGTCTTATGATAGAAAAGACTAGAAAAATTCCATTTTGCATTCATTTTCTTAGTCTTATGATAGAAGAGGCTAGGAAACTTCATTTTGCATTCATTCCTTAATCTTTATAAGAGAAGAAGGTTAGGAAATTTCATTTGGCATTTATTCCTTAGCCTTATGTGAGAGATGGCTAGGAAATATCATATTTTACAAAAAAAAATTCATTAATAGGTTTTGCGTTCGGACAAAATGGTTGTCTATGTCTTTGCACCATTACTGTTTCACAGCAAAGTGCAAAGAGGGGCAACTGTAGACACCATTTTTGTCCGATTCTTTTTCAAACATTTTTAATTAATTAGTTTTTATATACTTTATTATTGATTGTTAATTTTATTTTTATTTTTTTTATTTTATTTTATTTTTTATTTTTTATTTAGATTTAGAAATAAATTTTTGATTTTGATTTTGATTTTTATAGAATAAAATAAAAAAGAAGGAAATCGGAATTAATGTTGATAGGAAAGCAAAATTAAATGAGACTATTAAAGATTGAAAATCAAAATTTTGTGAAAAGGAAATTCAGAATTAATATCGGATTTAAGTCTGATTCTTGAAATCTAAAAATATTTTTCCTAAAAGATTGATTCTTGATTTTTACCAAAAATAAAAAACCTAGGTCTATTTAAATAATACACAAGAAGAAGAAGAGGGGGAGGAAAAAACCCTAGAAAACCTTGGGAGGGGAGGAAAAAACCCTAGAAAACCTTGGAAGAAAAACAAAAAAGAAAAAACACCCATCATCTTCATCGTGTGATCAGCTTTGCTGCTGCCCGATTCCTCACCAGCCTTGCTTTGTCACGCGTTCCTTGCTCCGTCAAGCGTTCCTTGCTCCATTGTCGCATCAGCTGCTGTTCATGCTATTGCTTCCTGCCACCTCAAACCCAAGACGCCATTGTTTGTACGACAAAAAATGCTGCACTGAAATTCCATTCGAGCCAAACTCCTTATTTCCAGCATTAGAGTTTCTTGCACCATTCTATCATCAGTCCACCTCACACTGCTGTCCCAAGTCGAAGTTGCAGCTGTAACCTTGAAATAGCACGTGCAGCAGGCAGCAACAATAACCTCGAAGTAGAGCAAACATGAGTCACGTTAAAAAACATAAGGAGGCGCCATGGAATTGAAAGAAAAAGGAGAAGTTGAAAATAAATTGCCTCGTTTCATAAGAAAGATGTCCTGCTGCTTGCCGCGCTCCAACTTGTTTGCATCATCCTCGCCTCTTCCCTGATTGCGTTCGCTGCTGTCCAGCTAATTTGTAAGTTGCTGCACCGTCTTCATCTTCGTCGACTACTGCACAACGCTACTGCTTGCTTGTTGCACCTGCTACTCTGTTGCGTTGCTGCTTAAAGTTTGTGATTGGTGCATGCCATACACGGCTTAGTTCTTTGAAGGAAAGAAAGATAAAGAAAGCTATGGAATATAACGTGGATTGGTACACGTCAAAAAGGAGAGAAAAAAAAAGTTTGTTGCTAGCAATCGTTGAAAGGTACATATTCACGAAGATTAATGCTTTCGAGCCCACCTTTATTTTTTTTTCTTTCCGTTAGCAAATTTATTTGCAATACTGATATTCTTATTTATTTACTTAGTTTGTTTAAATCAGTTTAACTTATCTAATTTGTTTGTTTTCTTTGTAATATTTATATGTCTTATTAATTCTAAAATTTTTTTATTAGGCTAATTAATTTTTTTTCTTCTTTTTTTTTCATTAAATAATATGTTCAAGTTTGATACTTTAGAATTAGATATTAACATGAAAATGAAGGAATAGATTATGGATTAGGAAATTAGAATTAACTTTTCTCCTTTGGTAAATTACTATTAGGACTATATGAAGGTTAGAATTATTAGGAAAAATAGATTTAAATTAAATCTTTAAATTAAAAATACTTACAAAAAAAAAATTTAAGATTGTTATTAAAAAGTTTTGAGGTACGAATATGAACATCAATAACTTTGACGATGGAACTCTAAAGGGATTGCGCTCAAGTGGTACTTTTAGAGATCTTGAGGTAAAAAAATTCTATCCAAGGCCTCACCAGCTTAATGGAGGGTCTAAATAGGATTTTTGATAACAAATAATTCATATTCATAATAAAATAAAATAAAATAAGTTTATTATAAAATAACAATAAAAATAATTAGTTACAAAATTAAAAAAGGATATTAATGGTTTGTAATAATAAAAATAATATTAGTATGCAACAAAATAAGGAAGGACATATTAAAATAACCAGAATTACGTATTAAAATAATAATATGAATTACTATAATGATGAAATATCGAGAAAATTATGCTCAGGTAATTTTCTTGAAAGTTTCTAGGTTAAAGAGTTCTCTCAAGGTCTCACCAGCTTAATGGATGGTCTGAAGAGGGTTTTTGATAACTAATGACTTATATTTAGTCTAAAAATAAAATAAGACGTATTATAGAACTAAAATTAAAATAATTAGTTACAAAGATAAAATATAAAGAAATATTAATAATTCAATAACAATAATAAATAATAATAATGATAATAAATGATAAAATAGGATTATAATAGTTAATAATAATTATTGAAATTGAGTATTGATTATTCCGATGATAAGATTCCAAAAGAGATTACGCTTAAGTAATAGTTTGGAAATCTTTAGGTCAAGCAATTTCTTTCAAGATCTTACCAGCTTAATGGAAGATCTAAAAGTAATTTTTGAGAAAAATAATTCATATTCATTCTCTAATAAAATAAATTAATAAAATTAAACATTAATAAAATAATAAAAAAACAATAAGAAGTAGTAAAAATAGTGAGAATAAATTAGATAGGAGTCAAAATTAGAAGCTTTCACAAAACATTAAAATGAATCCGACGACGGAGCCTCTTCAAGCAAGTCACATAGTACTACTTGTATACTCTTGAGGTGAGGAGAATTTTTTAAGTTATCCCACCAGCTTAATGGAGGATGCTTAGAAATATTTTCCAATATTAAATTATTGAACTTAAGATTAACTAAGGCAAATTTGAGATAACCTAAAATTAGTTGGTACCATTTTAGGATGGGCGTTGTGAGAGTGCTAATCCTTCCTCACACGTAACCGTACTCTCGAACCCTAAATTTGAGATGTAGACTAGTCCTTATCCATAGTTTGATTAGGTGACCAATCACACCTAGTAGAATGGTTGGTGGCGAGTCTATAGTTTTGTGTCTAGCTATTAGGTTTTTTTCTAAAACTTAATACGTTATGACAATGAACTTAATGCTTTGTGAGAGTGAATGAGTATTTATGTATCATTGAGATTTGTGTCTTATATTTGTGTGGTATCTGTCTCAATGTTAAATCCTATCATTAAACATAACACACAGCTTGAAATGTTATATTGACTAAGAAGATAGCAAAATGATAAAAGTGATAGAGATTTGATGTGAACGCCCAATGATTGGATCCTTGAACGATCATGGACTTGATGATTTATGAAAGCAAAAAAGTTTATCTGTTTATCATCGAGATTTGTCTTATATATAAATATATATATGTGTGTGTGTGTGTGTGTGTGTGTATATATATATATATATATATATATATGCGCAGTCCATTTCAATGTTGAATCCCATCATTAAACACAACATGCAACTTGAAGTATGAGATTGACTAAAATAAGGTTTAATAGTTAAAAAGACCCTCAACCTTCAGCAAAAAATAGAATTAAGCCCTCAACATTTTATTGCGTGGAAATCAGTCTATGAACTTTTATTTCACTGTAAATAAACCATCAACCTTTAAAATTATGCAATTAAGTCTAAATCTGTTAAATGACAGTAACTTCCGTTAGTATTACACATGTGGCATGCCACATGGTAGCCAACTAAACTATCAACGTCAGCTTTCACGTTAGATGTCTAAACGATAGTTAGTGTCATTTAATAGATTTGGACTTAATTACATAATTTTAAAAAGTTGAGGGTTTATTTACAATAAAATAAAAATTTATGGACTGATTTCACGTAATAAAACATTGAGGATCTTTTTGACTATTAAACCCTAAAATAATAGCCGCCTATCGTCTAATAGAAGTAATAGATATTTGACCTGAACATTGGACCCTTGAACAATAATGAACATGATATTTGACCTACTGGTATTTGAGTCCAGTGCATTACGAGCCTAACATTGAGTTTCAAAAATTAGATAAAACTTGGTAAAAGGGTTTGATGGGTGCACTAAACTAATGTAAATCAATTTCTTGCTGAAAGTTGGATATAGATTCTTTTGGCATCAAAGTAGCCACTGGACTGAACTAATGTTTTTTTTCCGTATTATGTTGTGTCTAATGCCTAATCAATATAACTAGAAAACCAGAACCATTTGAGGAGGGTGGCAAAGGCCCATATCATCATCGACTGTTGACTGTTGATTTAAATTGGGCATCTAAGGCCCAAGGGCTTTGTTGCCTGAGTGCCCATTGATGATTTGCGCACATACTATTTCTCGAACAGGCCCATCGCTTACTGCCCACAAGGGCCGATGAGGCAAGCAAATATTTACATTGAACTTGTCACTCACAAGTAACAGCCAAAAATTGCAGTAGTACAGCTTTTCCTGAACTAACATGGTAATTATGTAAGGTTTCGTTGTCTCGGTTTATCATGTCATACACGAAAATAAGCAGCGGATTAAAAATCAACAAAACTAAAATCACCAAGATCATGCAACAAGATTAATTTCGGGATAGAATCTAACCTTTTGGTGTACTCATGTAGGAATGTTCAACTTTTAAATATGGTATCCCACGAACAGCCTTTGATTTATCGTTAACTCAAGACTCCTAGTTGAGAGAAGCCCTCTAATGGTATCCACACGAGTAGGACACAAAACAAAATGTTTGCTTGAGACAAGATGTGATCAGAAGCAAAGGGAGGAGGAAGGGAATTGTTTTATGATAGTGCTAGCTCCAAGAGGCGGCTATAAAATATTCTGTTCTTCTTCTGTCTAACTTTTAGACTTAATGTTGTTTTTATAGTACTTCTTAACAAAACCCTAAAAAGGCCTTAGCCTTAGTCCAACTAAATTGGGTCTTTAAAATTACTTAATCCAAATCCAATTGATTGTAAGGCATACTCTAACAATCTCCCACTTGCACTACAACCAATTGGTTATGCATTTGGATTAATAATTTGGTCCGCTCATGAATTATTATATTAATAATTCATAATTATAATCTCATTATAATTGAAAAGACCAAAATACCTTTTAGTAATCTCGGGCTAAAATTATTATTAATTAAATCCCAAATTCTAGTTGGAACATGTTCTAGTCTCACTAGGAATCCTACTTGTACTAGGATTCATCACATGGATCCAACTCCAATTACCTTGTTTTGGTCATACCCTTATTGTGTGTGACCCTTTAGGTTTCCATTACGTTGGCAATGATTTAGAATCTCATTCATAAATCACAAGCCAAGATTGGCATCTAGCAATGCATCATGGCTACCCAAGTAATGAAAATGTCGGTAAGTTGACGACAACCTTTCAATGAGCAATTACCGTATAATTCAATCCTTTTGTCACCTAATATCTCAGTTGAACATGGAGTATGGAATGTGTCATCTCTATTAAAGTTCCACTCCATTGTTTCTCAATCTTAAGATAAATGATTTAATCAAATGAATTCAAGATCTCATCTTAAATCTCATTTGTACTGTGGCCACAGATTTTCAATCATTAATCTCTATTGAGAGGCCTTGAGATATAGACTCTTGTTACCAAGAAGGACAAATCCTATCTTGATCACTCACAACCCTCATATGATTCATGATGTACCCAATTACTGTCTTACTTGCAACCTTTATTGAGCTACATTTACCAGCATCAAAGTACACCAATCCACACCTAGGATACCATGGTGATCTCAAGTCTAAGGATCACATATACCATGGCCATTTGAGAACATCTAATGACACTCAATGTAACGATCCACATAGAGTTTTCAAGATGGGTCAATCCGGTGTATTCATTCACAATGATCACCCATGTGTTGATCTAGATATCATCATATCCATGACTTATAAGATCAGCCACCCAAAGGAATCTAACACATGTTAGTCTTACCGTATCACTGATGTACCTTCTCAGTGATACTACGACTAACGATATTTAAGAATAGTATTCTTTGTATCATAAGGATCTCATTATCAAAGTCACTACTTTGATTCCTTTGATACGAATCCATTATTCTAGGGACTTTATCATTTGATTATGACTTGATCAAATTAAATATAGTCAATAATGATAAATAACTGCCATGTATTAGTAAATAACATAAATAATCACAATGTCTTAAGTGTACTATAAGTCCAAATCCGATTAGCTCATAGCACATACACTAACATTCTCTCACTTACACTACAGCCAATCGATCGTGGAAAGGCTTGAGTATCTATTTGGACCATTGGTGAGACCAAGATTTCTTAGCTTGTTCAATGGCTCCATTGTTGTCACAATAGAGTACCAATGGATTAGTAATGAACTTCTTGATCCAAACAATTTCCTTATTTGCATCTAATGCAGCTATATACTCAGCCTCGATCGTAGAATTGGGCACTATCTCTTGTTTAGAACTTTTCCAACTTAACAGTGCCATCATTTAGGCAAAACACATAGCCAGATTGTGACTTAAAGTCATCCTTATCTGACTAGAAACTAGCAATAGTGTAACCATTTACAATGAGCTCATTCTCTCCTCCATAGACTAAGAAAGCATCCTTAGTCCTTCTTAAGTACTTAAAGATGTCTTTAACTGCTATCCAGTGACGCTCACCTAGGTCAACTTGATACCTACTCGCCATGCTTAAAGCATAAGAAACATCAAGCCTTGTACATAACATGGCGTACATGATAGATCCAATAGCCGAAGCATATGGAATCTTAGCTATTTTATCTCTCTCATCTTATGTTTTAGGATACATGTCCTTTGGGAGATAAATGCCATGAGTCATAGGTAAGAATCATTTCTTAGATTCTTCCATGTTGAACCTTTTCAACACTTTGTCAATATATGTACTTTGACTTAGACCTAACATCTTACTCGATCTATCTCTATAGATCTTTATTCCAAGGATATATGCTGCTTCTCCTAAGTCTTTCATGGAGAAGAAATTCCCTAGCCAAGTTTTGATAGATTGTAAGGCAAGAATGTCATTTCCTATGAGTAATATGTCATCTACATATAATACTAGGAATATGACAGCACTCCCACTAACCTCTTTGTAAACACAAGGTTCATCTTCGTTCTTGATGAAGTCAAACTCTTTGACTGTCTCATCAAAACGAATGTTCTAGCTCTGAGAAGCTTGCTTCAATCCATAAATGGATTTATGAAGTTTGCATACCTTATTGGCATTCTCAAGAGTGATAAAACCGTCAGTTTGTGTCATATACACATCTTCTGACAAGTTTCCATTCAAAAACGCAGTTTTAACATCCATCTGCCATATCTCATAATCATGGTATGTAGCGATAGCAAGCAAAATTCGAATGGACTTGAGCATTGCAACTGGTGAAAAGGTTTCATCATAGTCTATACCATGCCTTTGTTTGAAACCTTTGGCCACCAATCGACCTTTATAGGTATGCATGTTACCATCCATGTCAGTCTTCTTTTTGAAGACCCACTTGCACCCTATGGGTTTTACCCCTTTAGGTGGATCAACTAAGGTCCATACTTGGTTTGTAGACATGGAGTCCATTTCGGATTTCATGGCTTTAAGCCATTTCTCAGAATTTGGGCCTGTAATTGCTTCTTCGTAGGTGGTAGGCTCATCATTATCCATGAGCAATACATCGTTGTGCTGAGTGGTGAGAAGGTTAAGCTTTTCAGGCTCTCGACGTATCCTATTAGACCTACGCGGGTCTTGTGTTTCTGGAGCTACTTCCTGTTCCACAACATCTTGTGAGACTTGCTCTTGTTCCACTAAAGGTTCAGTGACATTTTGTGGTTCTTGAACCTCTTCAAGCTCTATTTTCTTCCCACTAGTTCTTTAAAAAGGAAGTTCTTTTCTAGAAAGACACCGTACCGAGCCACAAACACTTTGTACTCTGTGGGATTATAGAAATAGTATCCTTTTGTCTCTTTAGGATACCCCACAAATATGCATTTATCAGATTTTGGTCTTAATTTGTCTGAAACTTGTTTTTTTGACATAAGCTTCACAACCCCAAATCTTTAGAAAAGATAGACTAAGTTTTTTTTTTTTCAGTCCACATCTCATGTGGTGTCTTTTCAACAGCTTTAGTAGGAACACGATTTAGTGTGAATGCTGCTATCTCTAAAGCATAACACCAAAAGAAGACAGGGAGGTCAAATAGACTCATCATGGATCGAACCGTGTCTAACAAGGTCCAATTCCTCCTCTTAGATACACCATTCCATTCAGGTGCACTAGCTGGAGTGAGTTGTGGAACTATTCCACACTCCTTTAGATGATCTATAAATTCTAGGCTCAAATACTCTCCACCGCGATCTGATCAGAGTGTCTTGATATTCTTGCCTAGCTGGTTTTGTACTTCATTCTTGAATTCTTTGAACTTTGCAAAGGATTCTGACTTATGTCTCATTAAATAAACATAGCCATATCTACTGTTGTCATTAGTAAATGTGATGAAGTATTGGAACCCTCCTCTAGCCTGTATGGTTAATGGACCACATACATCTGTATGTATGAGCTCTAATAAACCACTAGCCCTTTCACTTGTTCCTGTAAAAGGGACCTTGGTCATTTTAACAAGCAAGCAAGATTCACATACATCATATGATTCAAAATCAAATGAATCTAAGTGTCCCTCTTTGTGGAGCCTAGATATGCGCGTTTCTCGTTTATATGACCAAGTCTACAATGCCAGAGGAATGTAAGGTTAATCTCATTACCCTTTGACCTCTTGGAATCAACACTGTATATGCGATTATCTAAATCTAGAACATACAATCCATCATAATGGAAACATTGCCATAGAAAATATCATTAAAGTAAATTGAACAACTATTGTTCATTATTTTAAAAGAAAAACCTTTCTTGTCCAAACAAGAAACAGAAATAATGTTCTTGGCAATTGCTAGAACACAATAACAATTATCAAGTTCTAGAATTAGGCTCGAAGGCAACGATCAATTAAATGTTCCTACAGTTAACGCAGCAACTGTTGCTCCATTTCTAACTCGTAGGACCACCTCGCCCTTAGCAAGTTTTTTACTCCTTGTTAGTCCCTGCACATTCATGCAAATGTGATAACTACATCCAGTATCTAATACCCAAGATGAAGAAGTAGACAAATTTATCTCAATCACATATATACCTGAGATGGAAGTCTCACTTCCTTTCTTTTTCTTCAGCTCCTCAAGGTACATAGTGCAATTTCGCTTCCAATGACCAGTCTTACTGCAATGGAAGCATTTTCCTGTCTTAGCAACTCCACTAGATGGCTTGAGTTTCTTGGCCTTTTCCTTCTTGTTACCCTTAGGCTTGCCTTTGACTTTGGATTTGGTCTGGTCAATCACCATAATAGAAGTAGGCCTTGACTTCTTCAAGTCCTGCTCAGCAGTTCTCAACATATTGAGCAATTCTGCCAGTGTCTTATCCATACTATTCATGTTGTAGTGCAACACAAATAAACTATAGCTATTCGGTAAGGATTAGAGGATGAGATCAACTGACAACTCTTTATGCATGGTGAAGCCCAGTGCTTCCAGCCTCTCAATGTACCTAATCATATTAAGTACATGAGTGTGCACTGGAGCTCCTTCAGCCATCTTGCTCTGGAACAGCGCATAAGACACCTCATAATGTTCGTGCCGTGCTTGCTCTTGGAACACTTCCTTGAGATGTTCGATCATATCAAACGGTTTCATATTCTCATATTGCTTTTGGAGTTCAAAACTCATGGAAGCTAACATCAGGCACTGTACGTCAATGGCATCATCCAAATACTTTTGATAAGCTTGCTTATTAGTAGTGGAAGCATTCTATCGGGGTTGAGCAGGGATCGCATTCTCTAGAACATATAACTTCTTTTCTTGAGTGAGGATTATCCTCAAATTTTTGTACCAATCTAAGAAGTTTGCCCCAACCAACTTGTTATCCTTCTCAAGGATAGAACAAAGGGATAAATTGTTGTTTGCCATGATAATTCTACAATCATAAAATATGCAAGTAAGTAACATTGTGATTAAAATCATTCATTATGGTCTTTTAATTAAATGAATTACTCCCACTATTTTCCTCAAGCTAATAGCCCTCACTATCAACTCGGAAAGCCTTTTCGCCTAGACTTCCTAGTGGGCCAGGATCCATATTTGGTCCCATTATGACTTTAGCTGAGCTAATGCGTCCAATGAGATTATTTAGGTAGACAAATTTTGTCAATTGCATCTTATGAAACTACTGGATAGTTGGGTGAACAACTCTTGTTCTAACTCATCATATGGGTTAAAGCCCAACCTATGCCTCTAAATCGTATTAGGTTTGACTGAGCCAATGCCCTAATTTGATTTAGTTAAGTCTGAACCAATGCAATGTGAATTCTTAAGGTAGGTATGGCCTTGACTGAGCCAAAGTAGCACAATACCGAACAAAGTCTCTTTCACATGCATTGTATTAGAAGGCATCTTTATTTGTTATCTTTGTCTTAATATTTATTTTGAGGGATTTTTAATTTTACCATCTCACCTAGCATGCTTTTCTATCATATATATTAACATATATAAGTAAAAGCGTAAAATTAAACATGACATGGTTATGGCCTTTCTATTACAAAAAAACCTAGGGATACATTATTTTTCTAAATGTCTTCTCCTTGATTTCCCTTCAAGTGTCACCTCGGTTCGCCTTGGCTCTGAATCATCTTGGCTCCAAATGTTGTACATTTTACAAGATAATCATAATTTATCTATGTAACTATTACATAAATAAATCACAAATAAATCGAGGCTCACAGGCCAAATTTAAATTTATTTAAATAAATTACAACCCATGTAAACCTAGGCCCATAACCATGCACTATGCAACCATCCATATCACATAAGAATCAAGCATCAAGCATACACAGCAATATCACATATTAATTTGCATGCTTTCTAATTAAAATCTAATTTTAATTAATAAAATTTTAATTAATTATGGGTATCAAGGAATTTTTTAATTTAATTTTAATTCTCAAGATTCAATTTGGGCTTAATTGAAATTTTAATCTTATTAAAATCTCAAAACCATTGGATAACTCTTATCCAATTTAAAAGTTTATAAAGATAACTCCTTTTTGAAATTTTAATCTCATTAAAATCTCAAATGTATTGGATAACTCTTATCCAATTTAAGATAGAAAATATTTTATTTTAAAATTTTTTTTAAGATAATTCCTTTTGAAATTTTAATCTCATTAAAATCTCAAAACTATTGGATAACTCTTATCTAATTTAATACAGGATATATATAAATATATATATATATATATTATTTTAAAACAATTTTATCAAGATAATGTTTTTGAAATTTTAATCTTATTAAAAACTCAAAACTATTGGATAACTCTTATCCAATTTAATAAAGGATTTTATTTTAAAACAATTTTATCAAGATAATGTTTTTGAAATTTTAATCTTATTAAAATCTCAAAACTATTGGATAACTCTTATCCAATTTAATAAAGGATATATTTTATTTTAAAACAATTTTATCAAGATAATGTTTTTGAAATTTTAATCTTATTAAAATCTCAAAATTATTGGATAACTCTTATCCAATTTAATAAAGGATATATTTTATTTTAAAACAATTTTATCAAGATAATATTTTTCTTTAAAATATATTTAATTTAAAACCCTTATCAAGATAACTTTTATCCTAATTTATTTTATATATTTTAAATAAAATAATAACAAGCAATTTTTTTAAAATCTATAATTGTCTTACAATTATTTTAGGTTGCCCAAACGAATTTTGAAAATTAAAATCAAATCTGTAACAACTTACAATAAAACAGCATCACCACGAATCGAATTCGCTATCCCGAAAGCCGTTTGCACACTGGCTCGGATACCACTGTAAGGTTTCGTTGTCTCGGTTTATCATGTCATACACGAAATAAGCAGCGGATTAAAAATCAACAAAACCAAAATCATTAGGATCATGCAACAAGATTAATTTCGGGATAGAATCTAACCTTTTGGTGTACTCGTGTAGGAATGTTCGACTTTTGAATATGGTAGCCCACGAACAGCCATTGATTTATCGTTAACTCAAGACTCCTAGCTGAGAGAAGCCCTCTAATGGTATCCACACGAGTAGGACACAAAACGAAACCTTTGCCTGGGACAAGATGTGATTAGAAGCAAAGGGAGGAGGAAGGGAATTGTTTTCTGATAGTGCTAGCTCCAAGAGGCGGCTATAAAATATTCTGTTCTTCTTCTGTCTAACTTTTAGACTTAATGTTGTTTTTATAGTACCTCTTAACAAAACTCTAAAAAGGCCTTAGCTTTAGTCCAACTAAATTGGGTCTTTTGGGCCTTTTAAAATTACTTACTCCAAATCCAATTGATTATATTGTTGGATTATGCCCTTAGAACCATTCATTAGATGATTGACTTTGGCATTATTTATGTATCATGACATTTTATTTATTATAGTTCATTATTATATTTGTTTTATAACTACGTAATGTAATCTTATATGATAATGTCCTTAGAATAGTAATAACACACTATTCTTAAAATATCTCTAGTCAAGTATTATTCTGAACAAGGATAACAATGATACGATAAGACTAGTATGTGGTTGACTGATGACCACTGTCATCGATATAGGATATCAAGTCATCACATAGGTACATGTTAGAGAACTATGTACTGGATCGACCCTCCATGAGAACGCTACATGGATTGTTATATGAGTGTCATAAGCGATTCTCATAGTGATGATGGTGTATGTGATCCTTTGACTTGAGATCATCAGAGATCCCAACATAGAGAATTGCATACTTTAATGCTGCTAGATGTCATTCGTAACAGGATGGACTATAAAGGTAGTAATTGGGTATGCCTTGATCTATGTAGAGGCATGTTGAGTGATCAAGATAGAATTTATCCCTCTTATATAACAAGAGTGATGTCTTGGGCCCTTTGATAGAGTGAGACTAAGGAATGCATGGCCGTGCTCGAATAAGTCAATATGAGATATTGATTTTATTTGTTTAATTAGTCTACTCAGGAATCAAGAAACGCTGATTAGACTATACAAGTGTGACACATTCCATGACTTGTGTCTAATCAAGACATCAAAGGATAAAGGGATTAGACTACACGGTAACATCTATCACGAGTAAGGTTATGTCGAGTCATTGACATTCTCGTTACATGGGTAGCAATGATGTGTTGCTAGATACCGCTCATTGCCTGTTACAATTTTGTCATTGCCATTGTTTTGAGAACCTATTGGGTCGCACACTTAGAACGGATCAATGAGGAGCTTAATTAATCCTATTCTGAATTGGATTAAGGATATAACTAATCCTATTCTGAATTGGATTAGGGATAAAACTAATCCTATTCTAAGTAGGATTAGAGTTCTGTTTGGCAGTAAATTTTAGGGTAAAATTTACTGCCTATAAAAGGATGTTTTTTCTAAAACATAGCCGCACAATTAGAAAACAGAAAAGTTTTCTTTTAATCGAAGCTAGCAGTTCGGTTATAAAGAATCCAAAACTCTCCTTAAGGCTTCTGATCGTGAGACGTTCAAGAGTCGTGAGATCCGTTCGTGTGGATACCATAGAGGCAGGAACGAAAGGTTGTTGCTTGTGACTCGACCAAAGACAGAAATCAGAGAAAACATTAGGTAAAATCTCGAAACCCTAATCAGGCAACTCTCCGAATCGATCCTGGTGGAGGCCGAATGATTTAAATTTCGCTGCATGTTTGTTTCGGTTTCCTTCATATATGGCATACTCTAACAAATTACTTTCTGCTAGTATTTGCTATGAAGTGGCATTGTGCACATCTGAGCATCTTACGCCTCTTAAATGCTCAGAGACAGACACAACAATATAAGCTGTTTCATGGAAGTGGTGTGTATTATGCAACGGAACAGAATGTTAATTATTTTTAGGAATGATTATTCGTGTATATAATTTATCTTTGTATTATGTTAAATTGTATGTATGTAGCATAAAAGACTAATATTTCTTATTAAATTTGTGTTGATACATAACACAAAATTTTTTTTTATCAAATTTATATACAATTTTTAAGTCTAGTAAAGACTGGTAATCCTGATATTTATCAGGTTGGGGGTGAATGAATATGTTGAATAATGATGTTATTTTTTGTTTTGTACGATAGTTTGTATTTGGGAAAAAATGAATGTTACATTTTGCATTATTTATATTTTGTCCAAATGTATCACAATATAATGTTGTCGCATGGAAAGTAGATACTTTGAAGATGACATATTGGCTTCGGAGAAAATGAAGTAGTCATCAACAAAACACGGTTAATATTGTAGGACCATTTCTAGAAGCTTTGAGTCCATGGAAATTTTTTGGATCTTGTTGTTGTAAAAGGGAACGAATAAAGATGTCTAGACATAAAATAAATAAGAAAGAGGAAATGGGATCTTCTTGACGCAATCCTGTTATTGTTTCATAGTTGGTGGCAGAGTTCCATTGATTCAAATACATAATGTTGTCGTTTGAATACATTTCATAATTAAATTTATCCACATGTTCAAAAAATCTCTTATGAAAGACCAATTTAATTTATTATATACTTTTTCATAATCAATTTTAAGGGAAAAACATTTTGCATTACTAAGTCATTTTTTATTTTGGTATTAGAATTAAAGTAGTTTAATTTGGAAGAATTTATTTAATCAACCTTATGTGAAAAGTAGAACACCAAATAATTAAAAATGATAAATTATACGCACCTGTTTGAATAGACATTATCGCAAGCGGAAGCAAAAATCTTATATGACAGATATCGTTGAAGGTAGTAGAAGGATTATTAAAATCTTGATAAGCTAATCTTCCTCTTCTACTTTTTCTTTCAAGTGGCTTTCAATGGGCAGATACTAATAATGTGAGAAGTGAAGAGAGGACTTAGTCACATATATGCATTAGCATATCTTTTACTAAAACCCTATTGGCTCCCCATCAAAAGCTTATAAAGTTTTAAGGCCTACACAACCACCATGCCACACTGGTCCAACAAGATGTGCAAAACTCATTCTATGTATGATCACAATTAATTAAATTGGGTTCACTTACATGTTTCATATACCAAGACTAAATCATTAACCAGTTTTATTAAACCATAAAATCACTAATTAATAGCAATCCACAATAAAATTTTTCAACATTCTCCTACTTGGACAATTTTAATTGGGTTTGTCTGATTTAAGAAAATTCAATTTTAGAAAACAAAACTCCAGGCTGATTAACTCTATTTTGATGTGGCCACGATTTTAAAAATCATTTAGTTCTCAAAACAACATCTCAGTGATCCCGTTCAATATGACCAACTAATATCGAATCATGGCGGCAATTGTGTCCTTTATCAACACAGCACCAATCCATGGTTACAAATATTAGTGACCATATTAACAATGGACCCAGTGTGGCTGTGTAGCAAGAAAATAACACCTATGGTGATCTCATGTATTAATTTGTGTTATTTTCATTGTCAGTCCTCAAAGTTTTCTTCAATCTTGCCGAAAAACCTCAATGGTAAGTAGATGACAAGAAATCTTCACAAAATCCAAATCCACCCAAAACCTTTATGGCATCTGTATCCCGTATGTCTCATCCTCGAGGTAATATATACAGTGGTATCATATCCGACACATATCTCATTGACACAAAGTCAACTTCAAAATTTTCTCAAATGTACATGTACAAAACTACCAACATAATGTATAACGCTAGATGTAAACTAATGATGATCATCAATTAACATTCAAAGCAAAATTTTCATAAATATTTCAAATATGAAAAGGTCTCTACATAACGTGATATACAACACTCACACTACATCAACACAACAAGAGACCTCAAAACAATTTTTTTTAATTTGCGGTACCTTATTTTCAAACAATCTATATCTAGTAGGTAATTTTAACAACTACTAATGATGCATTTAACTAACTAAAGAAACCCAAAATAATAATGGTTTCCAATAACAATTTACAATGCATCTATCAATAAAATGAATTTAAAAAAAAATTAAAGGTTCTATTTTTCATAACTAAGAAAATTCATATCAACATTTAAATAACATCAAAGTTCTCACATTGAAAAAACACGTCATCATTGAATCATAACGACTTCCACTAATCTAATAATCACAAACATTCTCCAATAAAATTTCAAACAAGTAGCAAAAAGAATCAATAAATGGAGTCATAACAAAATATACATTATCTGCCCTTATGCCAAATATTCCGAGGATGAGATATCAAAGAGTCACAAATGGTTGATATTTGGAAATCTCTAGGTGAGAAGATTTTTCTTAAATCTCGCTAAAATGATGAAAGATTTAAGTAAAAATTTCCAATATTAATGATCTATATTTTTAATATTTTTTAATAAATAATGAAATGTAAGATTTAATAATAAATTGAAATTAAATAAAAATTATTCCAAGGATGAGATTCCAAAGAGTCGCAAATAGTTGACATTTGGAAATCTCTAGGTGAGAAGATTTTTCTTAAATCTCGCCAGAATGATGGAAGATTTAAGCAAAATTTTCAAAAATAGATATTTATTTTTTTGCAATAATAATGATTAGAACAATAAAAATAATATTAATAATAAAATGTAATAAGTTAATAAAGAATAAGGAATAAATAAAAATAGCTCCGATGAGGAAATTTCAAAGAGTCACAAATGGTTGACATTTGAAAATTTCTAGGTGAGAGAACTTTTCTTAAATTTCACCAGTATGTTGGAAGATTTAAGGGAAGTTTTCAATATTAATAATCAATATTTATAATAATAATAAACGATAAAATGTATACAAAATAGATGGACATAGGATTGACAAAAAAATTATTAATAATAAATAATAAGAAATGTATAATAATTAATAATAATTGATATGAAATAATTAATAAAGATTATTCTGATGATAAGAGTCCAAAGATTCACAAATGGTTGACATTTGGAATTCTTTAGGTAATAATTTTTCTCAAAGTCTAGCCAAAATGATGGAAGACTAAGAGAAATTTTCAATATTGACTTTATTAAATAATAAAATTAGATAAAGAAAATAGAGAAAGATAAATTAAATAAAGATTAGGTTAAAAATAAATTAGGAAAGATTTAATCCAACGATGAAGCATCTTCAAGCAAGTCAAATGGTACTACTTGAATACTCTGAGGATAAATTTTCAAGAAATTCTACCAAAATAATGGAGAATTTCTTAGAAAATTTACCAATATTTAATTATTTGGAATAAAATAGAAAATATGACAAATTAAGATCATTCAAACAAAACCATCTTAAGATAGCACAAGATTAATTAGGTACTATTCTAGGATGGGCATTGTGAGGGTGCTAACACCTTCCTCACATGTAACCGACCCCCGAATCTTAAAACTGAAATGAAGATCAATCCTTATCTTTAAATGAGAATAGGTGACCAATTACACCTAGGCTACAAAATAATTAGTGGTGACTCCATTTAACCATGTTTAGCAATTAGGTATAGGGTCTTAATTCGTTATGACACATAAGCTATTCGAATTTGTCTCAATTATTATTTGAGTTTCACTTGTTTATTTTCAAATTAAGCGAATTCGAAAAACTTAATGCTTGATTTGAACAGCTTGAGATCTTGATCAAGTTATTTTTTTTAATATATATATGTTCCTAAGTTTCCATGAAAATAGTTGGAAGACATTGTTTTCCAATTAATAGGTGATTTCCTTTTCTAGGGTATTTAAATTCCAAAGAAAATTTTTTGAGATATGCTCTCGTTGACGTAGTAAGCTTTTAGGCGTTAAAAAGCTGGACATGGAATAGATAGGAATAGAATTAAGGGTTGACTTAGTAAGGGTTAATCGACCTGCATAAGAGGCAACTTATTATACCATATATTAAGCTTTGGGGGCTTGGGGCCCTCCTAAGTATGCTTACCGCCCACGCCCGCATGGCACTTTGACTGTTTCATCATTTACTGTTACTAATTTAAGGAAAACTGGGTTTGCATTGTTGCCCGTCTGGTTTTCTCCACTTTCTCTCTGTGTTTTTTCCTTTAGATTTGCTCACCTAACCTCTAATAAAGTAAAAAGGTCTGCTCTCTTTGATACCATTCATCGTTTCTTTTGATCACATTGAAGAATCAATAAACCCACTATTCTAAAATATTAAAATTTTTTAAATTGTCATCTATTTTTATAATATAAACGAAGAATATACATATATATGTAACTTAAAAAAATACTTGAAAAGTTTTTATATTTATATTATATGTATAACTATAACACACTTAGAAGAATATATTAGATATATGTGAATGGGTGCTCTAGAAATATATTTCTTTTAAGTTCCGCATTGTTTGTCAATGGGTGCTCTAATAAAAGTGTTAGTGTTAATATATTAGAATTATTTATCTTTCTTAACTAAGCTTTTGTACTTTTGCTATATTCGTATAAGTTTTTATTCTTTAATTGTATTGGAATAAGTTTTAACCTTTTAATTTGTATCCAAATAAACTCTTATTTTGAGAAAAAAAATATATTAAATGTTTATTTAAGTACAATTTAAAAACTTAAAAATTTTGTTTTGATATAAATTAAAAGTTAAGGGTAACTACGTATAAATTTAGAATTAAAATTTATTGGATGCAGTATATATAAGAGTTTATCTATATAAGTCAATAAAATTTAGAGATTTTTGTAAATTATTCTAGTCTTAAAATAAAGGTTGTTATAGCACTCACAGAGAAAGAAGTTCCAGGCTTCCAGAAATTATAACTTATCCTTGCAAGTCAATAATTATCTGGCCACCTGGGTTTGTTCTCTTCTTTATAACTGCTCCCAATCTTCACTAATTGAATAGTTGGTTGCCGCTGCTTTAGACTAATTACGCGGAGTATGACGCTTTTCATATGTGGACACTACATATGTGTAAAAATGAAGCAAAGGAAATTTTGATAATTGAGGTTAACTTTTTGCAACCTATCGGGAAAATTTGTTCCTTATATTTTTGATGATAGTATATTTTTGATGATAGTTAAGTTAATAAATTGGCTCGAAGCTGTAATCCTCCAAAAAATAAAAGAGAAAAAAGGGACAAGCACGTGATTGTGTACAGCAGCAATAAAGAGATTGCCTAGTGAATAGCTAGGAACAATTTGATAAGTAAATGTACTTTTGCTATGTTTTTAGGTTTAACTACTCTCGTTGTCTGGAATCGTCAAAATTTCCAAATGCCTGTAGAAATTGTTGAATTGTGGGTACAAAGGATTATCTCTTGACCGAACAAATGTAGAAGGAAGACTAATGACAAGAAATTAAACTTGTGGTGCTCTTGAACCCCACAGCCACGGGCTTTGCCCTTGCTTGCTACAACCTGGTCTCGATAAATATTAACCCCACAGGCTTCGCCCTTAGACATACAACATTGTGCTAGCTTTAAACAAAAATGGATTCCAGTAGCAGCTTCTCCCCTTCGTCATCAACATGGAGCTTTACAATCACCGAAAACTTCAAATTTAAGGGGAAATTTCCTTTTCTTTTGCGAGCAATGTTTGCTCTCGTCTTACTCTTAACCGCAATCATATATAAGAGATGTATCGGAGACAGGCAGAATGATGCTGGAGTCGAAGGTCCTGGTGAAATAGAGCTGGTTGCTCGAGATTGAATTGTGTCTCTGTGCTTCTTCGTAAGTATCCTTCACTTTCTTCTTATTTGGAGTATGTAACCACATGGGCGGGTCATAAAGGATACTTTTTTTTTGATACCACAAAAATCTATATTCATATAACTCCAGTGCTTCTGAAACTCCGTAATTTATAGTAAAAAATTTTAACTTAAAAGAAAATAAAGTTTTGCAAACAATCTCCTACGTAGAAAAAAACGAAATCTCCATGGCCAACTCGACCCTAATGAAATCAACGAAATCTCCATGGCCAATCCCAGGCAGAATGTTAGGAAACTGGTGAAGGATGGTTATATCATCAGGAAACTGGGTGCAGGATTCACTCCCGTTCCCGTGCACGCAGAATGAAAGAGGCCAAGAGAAAGTGCACAGGTGCACGCAGTGAAGGGCACAGGTGGTGTTCGTAATGGGGGCAACAGGCACCGGCAAGTCCCGCCTGGCAATCGACCTGGCCACCCGCTTTCCAGCTGAGATTGTAAATTCCGACAAAATGCAAGTTTACAAAGGCCTCGACATAACCACTAACAAAGTCACTGAAGAGGAGTGAAGGGCACAGGTGGTGTTCGTAATGGGAGCAACAGGCACCACCTGCAAGCCCCGCCTGGCAATCGACCCGGCCACTTTCCAGCTGATTAGAAGGTTTTTGTAATGGAGACTAGAAGGTTTTTGTCATAAAGGAAACTTGGTGGGCAAACTTTAGTGTTCATATTCTTGTGAAGTGAAAAAGTCAGCGTTAGCATCCTTCACTTCTTTTTTGAAACGTAACTTCGGAGGGGAGGAGAAGGGAGCGGAACACTTAGCATTAGCATCCCTTACCTCTTATTTGGAAGCTGGAAACTTGGGGGGTCTGTTTCTTTTCTTGGAAACTGTTTGATTTACTAACTACCACGTTTATTTTTCATCCTCTAATCTCAGGTTTGGTTGCAAGCATGGTCGATGGGTCTGTTTTTCACGAAGTTTACAGCATGCTGCTGAATAATATGAGCTGTTGAATTATATCGACGAGACTCTTGTAGTAAAAATAATGTGGATTTTACCATAATTGCTTGCTTGCTTGCTTGTTGTTGAGTAATAAAAACTCTTTGTGGTGTGTTGGAACTCTTATATTTTTGATTTATTTTGGAAGTTGCTTTCTATTAGTATACATGGATTTGGTTATTCTGATCTTAGCGGCCGGTTCCAGCCTCCTTACTAAACATTGATTATTGGGTTAGCTGTCCACTTTACATGTCCCTTACATTTTCAAAAGATTCTAATTAAAGCGCACTAAAACGCTTTTCCTATTGCAATGTGATGTCTCAAAGATTCAAACCAATAGGCAATAAGTCTTTAACATTTTCCCTTCGTCTTAAGATTGCATAATATTGTTGATTCTAATCTTGAGATGGAAACAACCACAAACCTACCATGGTTCTAGTTGGTGCATCCAAGGTTTTAGACAAACCACATATCTTCTGATTACTGGCAAGTTATGTTTGTTAAACATAACTTTTAGTTGTAGATAAGTTTTAACTTTTGTAAGTTATGTCTCACAGACATAACTTTTAACAGTTTTATTTGTTTAATTTTTATATATTTCTAAAATTCAAAATAATAAAATTCAAAAATAAAATGAAAAATAAATAACTCTTTAGCTAACTTCAGAAGGCCAATATACCCAAGTCCACAGCTCCTACCCGTACCTTCAACCCAAGACCTAGGCCTTTGGTTAATTTATTAGATGTTATTGTGCTTACATATTTAAAGATTTTGTCTTCTTTTTCTTTTTCAATGCGGGAATATTAACTTAATATTTCAAACTTCTCAACATTTCAAGACCTACTAGAGAGAAAAATCAAGGTGTCGGAGTTAGAATGTGAGCGTTCTGATGTTTAAGTTAGTATATATTTAAAGTAGAAAGAGAAAAAAGACAAAAACTTAATGATGAAGATGGGATAAGAGAGCTCAAATGAGTTGGGGAGTGAATGAATCTTTTTGTGTATCATCGAAATCTGCTTTTTATTTTTGTCTCATCATTAAATTAGACATGTAGCTTGACGCTTAATGTATCAGACTGACCAAAATGGCAGTCAATTGGTAGAAGTGGTAGCCAATGACTATATTCTTGGACAATCATGAACATGATGCTTGACCTATTTCCATTTTGTTCCAATGCACTTTTGGATTTAACATTAAGTTTCAAAAATTAGATAAAACTTGCTAAAAAGGTTTGATGAGTGAACAAAATTAATGTAAATCAATTTCTTTCTTACATTTGGATATAGATTCTTTTGGCATAGTCAGTAAATTAGTTTGAAGTAGGCATCAAATTTTCTTTCAATTATAACTAGGAATAATATTCCTATTTCTACATGAGTTTATGCTTATCCCATATATCCCATATATCCCATGCATCTAGATCTAGAATTACGAACTCCCATTCAGCTCAAGCCAATGGCCCAGTGCTTAACATTTGACCATCAACTGCAAATGCAATACTGTAGTCACCAAAAGAATAAGGTACCCCGATTAAGCAAAAATAATGGCTGTAATCTACTTTGCTTTCAAGGGTTTGACTAAACATCTCTACTTGTTGCGGTAGTCCTGGGAATTAATTCAATCTTACAGTTGTCCTGGTTCCCATTGCCCAACTCATCGAAATTTCTAGCAAGATCTTTTATGCATATTCCATCATCCCTAGCCGTCCAAATGCAATTCTTCCAGGAACACTTGTGAAAGAGAAGGACATCTTGCCAGAACACCTTGAACGCAACGCGAAAGTTATCGTCCTTGCTCATGTAGCACCAGAATAGAGTTTTTCGAAATAAATTTTGTTGAGAACTCCAAGTGAAATTTGTTACCGGAGAGAGATTCTCAGCACCTAGATCGTCATCTCTAGACTTGCAATGGAGAAAAAAACGTTGTGTTATTGCTCAAGCCATTGATAACGTAGACATGCCACCTTGTAAATTCCGGAGGCAACCCCTCTTGGGAGGTTTTTCTAATCCAATTATGTGTATTGATGGTGTGGTATTGCAGAACTGAACTTTTGAGAGAATGGAAAGTCATTTTATCAAAAAATGAAAATTAAACGTTCATGTAATTTAAGTGACACTGAATAACTGTAGCTAATGTGGGAGAAGATAGAGAGTTGGAACTTGGAATCATTCAGTTCAGCTATTTTGTGCGATTTTTACTTTAAATACTAGAAGAGAAATAATTCAAAACTCCATTTTAGTATTGATTTGAAGTTTGATTTGTAATGTGTGAGAAGATTAATAATTTCTCTTTCCGTTTTACAAATATAGTGTTAAAATTTATATTAAAATGTCAAATACAAATTTTTTTTTTAAATTTTTGTTATATTTATATACAATTTTATTAAATTTTAATACATATTATTTTTATGCATTTATTCGTATTTTTTTCTCTTTAATTCTATTGTATTTAATATTATCAGATTTACTTGCTGCCTAAACAATTTGACTAGATATCCAAAACCACAAAAGATGGGCCTCGGAGTGAGCCCCTATCATCAGCGTCTGTAATCTGTTGACTGTTGATATACATTGGGCTTCCAAGGGCTTGTTGCCTGAGCGCCCATTGATGATTTGCTCACATAGTCTCCTGAACAAGCCCACAGCTTGCAGCCCACAAAGGCTGAGCAATCAATACATAGAACTTGTTGCCCACAAGTGACAAGCTGACAGCCAAAAATTGCACTAGCTAGTGCAGCTTTTGCGGAACCAATATAGTAATCACTGCTACTAGCGCTTGCTATGAAGTGCTGTTGTCCACATCTGAGCATCTTACGCCTCTTAAATGAACAGAGACAAACACAACAATATAACTGTTTCATGAAAGTGGTGTGCTTTGTGCAACTGTATAGAATGTTAATATAATTTATATTAGTATTATGTTTAATCGTATTCATATATAGTGACATACGAAAATTTTGTATTTAAATTTATGTCGACGCACAACATAAAACTTTTTTATCAAATACATATATAATTTTTATTAAATTTCAACTTGTGTTTTTTTTATGTCTTTCTTTCATATTATATCACCGTTTTATGTATAAAATTACGAAATTTAGTTTTATATATATTAGTCTCTTTTTTGCAGTTGCTTCCGCATTTACTTTCCTGTTTTGTTACATATCCAACTCTCTATTTTTTGTTATTTGACTGATTTCCAACAAGAGATCCAACAATAACTAAGGAAGGTGAGTGATGTCCGTCATCTGCTACTGATGATGATTGATGATGGACAATATATACCAATACCATACATGTGAAGCAGTTTTTGCTAAAATATTGGCAAGGACCTACAAAGATATGAAAAAGCAAAACTCATCCAAGCAAACCCTCAATTTGAATGGTAACGTAACAACTATTCAACGGTGGCATGCGTGGCATGGCAGTAGATAAATCGTATTCTTTTGCTAGCTTTTCGATCACTGATTCAACCCCATTTAATTTGGTTGTCATACCTAGTAAATTGGGCTTCGGGTTTTGCACTTACCGCCAGCTAAGCTAACACTAGGTCAGCTCATTAATGAAAATTTTACCCAACCAATTAAAAACCTGCCATGCGTGGCCCCTTTTTCCTCCTGTTTTTTCCACTGATGATATTCCATCTCTCAAAACTTTTGATAGGTTTCGAGATGTGTTTGATCCGTTAACGATGACTTCACAATTTATGCATAAAATTTTTGTTTTAAAATAAATTCATTTATATGTTTCAAAATAAAGTTTTTTCATGTCGTTAATTTTTTTCAAAAGAAATCTTTAGTATAATTTTTGGCAGTCAACTTGAGAATTATATTCTAGAATTGTGTTTTTAAAATTAAAAGGAATGGACGATTTATTATATGAATAATTAAGATTAAAAATGATAAAATGTACATCTATTAGTTTTTGTTATTGAACTAATATTGATTCTATGGATTGCTATGGTCATGGTAGAGGAAACATATTCAGCAATAAATATCTTCAAGACTGGTTTGCATAATAGAATGAGAAATCAATGGTTGAATGATAAGTTAGTTGTATACATCAAAGAAATCATGTTCAAAAGCATTGATAACGAAAATTTCAAAATATATATCACATCAAGAATATTTGTAAAAATTTTAATAATTATAAAAAAATTAATTTTTTTAAATTATTATTTATAATTTAAATTAAGCCCTTACTAATAAAGTTTTTGGCTCCACCAAAAAATTCTGTTAATACGCCAAATGTAAAACTTACTTTTTAACTTTTGTTAGATTTATATATAGTTTTTATCAATTTTTAACCCATATATATTTTATTTATATTATTTTCATGTCATATCTATAATATCTCACAAAACTTTTGATTAGTTTAGAGTCCGCTTGTCTGAGAGTTTTTAATAGCATGGATCAGCAGCACCAACCTAAATTTGTAGCTGGTCTCCCATGGTCTCTCATTATATTTCGCTTGATAATCAATTATACCAAAAACTACAATTTTTTTAAGCAAATTATACCAAGAGATTTCATGCTAGTTTGGATATATGGTACGATTGATTCTGATAAGATTGAAAAAATAAAATGATTATTAAGTATATATTTTTTAATAAAATAATAAAAAATAAATTGGGATGACAAACAAATTTTTTATCCTTTTTCCTTTTAATTGCATCGGACCCATTGCATCATAGCTAGCTGGTGGTTCAAACTAAGCCTTCAAAGATTAAAAAAAAAAAAACACTAGAAATGCTATAAGGTCAGAAAAAAGTAAAAGAAAAGGAAAAAAAGCCTGCAACATCCAAGGATAATGAATCTCTAAATCAAACAAATATTTTGATGTTTGAAAACTTCGGATTAATCGACGGATAATTAAATCGCATACCACCATCGTATAAGAATTACGATGTATTTGTTTCAACCTTACCACTTATCCTAGTTTTTTAAAGTCTTTCTTATTTTCTGATTGTTATTGTCATAACTATAGACTTAAAGAAATGAAATTTGTATGTGAATATACGAGGGTATAATGTTTCTTATTAACGTGCATGCGTGCAGGGCCATCGGAATGTCTTCGGGGCCGACAAAGCTAATTTTTTTTTTGGATGATGTGGACCATTAGGATTTAGCTAGACTTATTATTAGATCCCTCGTATCAAAAGCTAGCTAATGCTTTGAAAGCTTTAGCAGATTGTTTTTTTGGATAAATATGGTGTCGTAACGATTTTTATCCGAGAATCTAATCGCTAGACATAACGTTTGGAGTCGCCACCAATCAATTTTAATTTAGGTGTGATTGGCCACCTATTCAAAACTAAGAATAAGTACACTGATCTACGTTTCAAAATTTGGGTTCAGAAGTACGGTTACGTGTGAGGAAGGTATTAGCACCCCTACAACGCCCGTCCAATAGACGGTATCAATTAATCATGCTTTATCTTTAGCAATCTTAATTTAAATGGTCTTTTATTCTTATCTAAAATTTTCTTTTTATTATTTAATTTGTCATTTTCTTTAGGATATTCTCCAACACTTTGATCGAATTCTCAAGGAAAGTTTGTTACCTTAAGAGTATTCACAGGACACACTCATCCTTGTGAAGAGGCTACGTCGTCGGTTTAATGTATTATGTTTTTAATTCTCTTGTGAAATTTATCAAAATTATAATGAAAATCTTTAATATTGAAATTATTTTCCCTAAATTTTCCAACACTTTGATCAAATTTAGAAGAACTATCTTCTCACCTAAGAATTTTCTAAATATCGCACACTCGCGAAATTCTAAAATTTCAGCATCGGTTAAGTTTTCATTTACTACTACTATCTAAGAAAATATACATTTTTATTAAAAGATTATTCATTATTATCATTTTCTTAAAAAAATAATTTATTTTTGAATTAGACAAATTCCTTTTATAAGTTTTTGTGAAAAATTTCCCTACATCCTTCAACACTTTGATCGAATGTAGAGAATTGAAATTATTAATTTTTGTTTCAAATTTTCCAACACTTTGGCGAAATTTGAAAAAAAATCATTTTTAATTAAAGATTTATTTTTAATACACGAATTCGCCCAGAACAGCTCGCCATGCACGAGATGTCACTCTTTTCTAACTCGCCACGCCTCAACTTGCTGGCAAGAGCTCGCCCTCTTATAGCTTGCCAAACACAAATCATTTTGTACATAGATTTATTTTTTAATTCCCTAAATCGCCCTGAACGGCTCGCCATGTACGAGATGTCGCCACTCGCCACGCATCAACTTGTTGGCAAGAGCTTGCCCTCTTATAGCTCGCCAACCACAAATTTATACATAAGAGCTCGCCTTTTAACAAATCGGTTTTAAAAAAAATCAAATTTTGTAACTTAACAGCTCGCCCCTAAAAAGTTAGTTTTTGTGAAGATTTTCTCAACATCCTTCAACACTTTGATCGAATGTAAATTATTAATTTTGTTCCAAATTTTCCAACACTTTGGTGAAATTTGAAAAATTATTTTTATTTTTTATAATTATAGATTTATTTTCAATTTACTAGCTTGCCTGAAACAGTTCTCCTCGCACAAAATAACTTATGTACTAGAGCTCGCCCCTTAACAGCTCACCACTAATAAGCCGACTTATGCATGAGAGCTCGCCCCGGAACAACTTGCTACGTACAGATCAATTTGCGAACTAGAGGTCGCCCCTTTACAGCTCGCCATGCGCAATTCAACTTGCTCGTGAGAACTCTATCGGGAAATTTGGAAAATTATTTTTTTTATTAAAGATTTATTTTTAATCTACTAGCTCGCCCGAAACAACTCTTTTCCTAATAGCTCGCCCGTGGAACAGCTCGCCATGCACGAGTTATCTACAAAAGCTCGCCCTATACAAGTAGAGCATGGAGAGCTCGCCTACTCAGTAGAGCTTGCGCCATACAATTGAACTAGCGTGTAGCGAGATCGCCTACCACTTAGTTCGCCATACACGTGGACTAACGCGTAGTGAGATCGCCAACCACTATAGCTCGCCCATAAAAGTAAACTAGCGCGTAATGAGATCGCCCACCCATTATAACTCCCACATACAAAATTGAACTAGCTCCTAATAGGATCGCCTGACCACTATAGGTCGCCCATACACGTGAACTGGTGCGTAGCAAGTTCGCCCATACAATTGAACTAGTGTAGTGAGCTCACCAGCAAGGATGGCAAATAAGATTTGGGCGAGGTATATTTAGCTAGACACGGTATTTATTTAAAATTTCCTAAATGAAGAAGATAGAGTATACTTACAGTGTTCGGGTCGTGTAAGTTTTATCGGGCTCGCCTTTCATTTTTCTTTATTTAGGCTCTCCTCTTCTCGGATTGGTCGCCACTAGTCCAATAAAGGTCGCCTCTCGCTACCACACTTTCTTTTTCCCAGTAACAAACGTGGGTACTGTTCACCGTCGTCCACGCATCCTCTTCACTGCTCCAGACATCGTCCTATTCACACCAGAACTGAAATTGAGATTTTTGCTGTTGAGTTCTCTCTTTCTCCTGTCTCTCTCAATATTTTCTTATCTTTGTATATCTTTCTTTCTTTTCTCTCTGTCTCTCCGTTTTTCTGTGTTCTTCTCTCTGTCTTTCTCCGATCTTCTTCAGGCTTATTTATAGACATTTTTAGTCAAGAAAATCAGACGAAATCTTTGAAACCAGGGACTATAATCTATTGTTCCGCTGGTTTTTTCTGAGCATCCTTAAATGCTTGCTTGAAAATCTTGGTTTTTCCGTGTGGGTGTAGAGTTGTAGAGGATCTTGGAACCGATCTCCCTTTCTTCTCCATCTTTTCCTAGCAACTTTTAGTCAATAAAATCGGAGCAAATTAATTTTCAGAAGATTTTGACTCCAAATGAGGTTTGTCTAGAGGTCAGCGAAGATGGCAGAGCTAAGCTTAGGGTGGCTGTCTGACAGCCTTCACGCCGGTGTTGTTGACATTTGTTCCTTCTTTCTTTTTTTCTTTTCCTCGAGCAGCTTTTATGTATTCTTTAGTCAACAAAAGCGGATCAAATCTCTAAGATGAAGAGATTGTGATTACTTTGCACAATTGGTTTTAAATGCAGGCAACATTTGTCAGTGAAGCTGGCGAGACTGCAGGGATCCGAGGACCTCAAGGCTGGCGAACACTCAGTTTTTTTTAATACTTTTTTTTAATTAATTTTTAAAAAATTTTTTTATTTTTTTATTTTTTTATTAATATTTTTTTAATACTGATTTTCTTTTTCTTCTTTTTTTTTTTAACAAATTCAGACATATGATTAAATAGATTTATTGTTTTGGACAAAATTAAGTGTCTACAGCTGCCCCTCTTTGCGCATTGCTGAGAATCAGGAATTGGGCAAAGACAATAGACACAATTTTGGCCGGCTCATGACCTACTTCTCTTTTTTTTTAATTTATTTATTTATTTTATTATTTTTTTAACAAAAAGATTTAAGTTTAACAATCTTCTTCTTACCAAAAGCTCTTCACTTTAATTCGGCTCCTCTCTCAAAAGGCGAGTGACTTGAAAAATAAATCGGGCTCCTTTCTTTAAGAGGCACACGACTTTGAAAAATAAACAGGCTCACGACTTTGAAAAATAAACAGGCTCCTCTTTTTAAAAGGCATATGACTTTGAAAAATAAACAGAGCTCCTCTTTTTAAGAGGCACACGACTTTGGAAAATAAACAGGCTCCTCTTTTTTAAAAGGCATACGACTTTGAAAAATAAACAGAGCTCCTCTTTTTAAGAGGCACACGACTTTGGAAAATAAACTGGGCTCCTTTCTTTTAAGAGGCACACGACTTTGGAAAATAAACTGGGCTCCTATTTTTCAAAAGGCACACGACTTTGGAAAATAAACTGAGCTCCTCTCTTTCAAGAGGCACACGACTTTGGAAAATGAACTGAGCTCCTCTCTTTCAAGAGGCACACGACTTTGAAACTAAATTGGGCTCCTCTTTTTAAGAAGCATACGACTTTGGAAAATAAACTGCATATTCGTAAAAGGTTCTTAATTGATCATAGTTTAGCCTTTTACTATCTAAAGGTAACTCTATGTTTGGCTAGTTATATACCCAAATCCTACCCAAGGGGTTTTTATTCACATGTTATTGAAAAACAGTCTATTGCATTAATCGTGACGCAAATATTCTCATAGGGATGATGTCACAAATGATTAATGAGATGTATTGCACAATTTTTGGGGATGTGTATATAAAATGTGTATGCTTCTTAAAGGGATGCAATACCTATTATGAGATAAATTTTAATTCCGAGTTTCACAATCTTACGCCCTTTTTCCTTTCTCTTCTTTTCCTTTTCTTTTCATCATTCTCCCAAGATGACCTTTAACCTTTGCATTCATACATTCTTAATCCTGTGTTATGCCAGCTAGGTCTTATCACTTAATCTCAAACTTCCTTTAATCATCATTCAGTTGGTACCATCATATTTTTCCTCATTTACATCTCACTCTTGTTATTGTTAAATCTCTTTTAAGTAATTCAAAAAGTAAGTAGACTATGAGACATACTACAATTGTGAATTTCTTTCAAAAGATGGGTAAGAGAAAATGAGTGTTAAGTTAAGACAACAAAAGAGGAATGCGTTCTTATTCAAATGGAAGGCAATTTAAACAGATACAATGAAATGGTTGATCAAAGTTCCACATGAGGATGCCCTTACAATAATTATTCTGATCATTGTGAATTAATCCAAAAACCTTCTTTTGACTTCACTGTCTAATCGATGGCTTTAAGCTTTAGAGAATACCTCAGACTGAACTCTGCCTCTCTTTGTAAGACATTTGGCTACCAACCTCATGCACCATGGCTTTCTGTCTAAGTTGCCCGTTTTCGAGTTTCAACTCAAACATTCCCATTTAGGTTCAAATCGCCCTTTTGGGTTTTCGCCTTGAACCCCTCCTTATATATATTTTTTTTCTTTTTTTTATGCATAATACTTCTTTACTGAGTCAGCATTTATTGGATTGGGAAGGTCTCTTCCATCCATTTCTGCCAAAATCAATGCTCCTTCTGAGAATGCTTTTCTTACTACAAAATGGCCTTCCCAATTTGGAGTCCATTTGCCCTGCAGGTCAGGAATATTGGGTAGAATCTTTTTCAAAACCAAATCCCCTTCTCGAAAATTTTTGGGATGAACCTTCTTGTCATGTGCTCGCATTATCCTCTTTTGAAACAATTGCCTATGACATAGCGCTTTGAGTCTTTTTTCCTCAATAAGGTTCAATTGCTCATACCGGGCTCGGACCCATTCAGCTTCGTTCAATTCAACTTTCATAAGGACACGCAAAGAAGGAATTTCCACTTCAATAGGCAAAACTGCCTCCATCCCATATACTAATGAAAACGGGGTGGCTCCTGTAGATGTGCGAACCAATTTACAGTAAGCGTGCAGAGCAAAAGGCAACTTCTCATGCCAATCTTTGTATGTATCTGTCATCTTCTGAATGATCTTCTTGAGATTTTTATTTGCAGCTTCGACAGCTCCATTCATTTTTGGACGATAAGGCGCCGAATTGTGATGCTTAATATGAAATTGGGCACATGCTTCCTCAATCAACTTATTGTTAAAATTCAGAGCATTGTCTGAAATGATCCTTTCTGGTAGCCCATACCGACAAATTATCTCTTTCTTGAAAAACTTGCACACTACAGACTTTGTCACACTGGCATAAGATGCTGCTTCTACCCATTTCGTGAAGTAATCAATCATTACCATAATGAAGCGGTGTCCATTTGAAGCTTTAGGGGTAATTGGTCCAATCACATCCATTCCCCATGTAGAAAATGGCCAAGGAGTTGTCATGACCTGTAAGGATGTGGGAGGAGCATTTATCTTGCTGGCATATATTTGACATTTATGACAACTTCGAGCAAAGTTGATGCAATCACTTTTCATTGTCATCCAATAATATCCAGCCCTCATAATTTGTTGAACCATCATTGACCATTTGCATGAGATCCACAAACCCCTTCATGAATTTCTTTGAGTATCCTTTTGGCCTCTATGGCATCCACACACCTTAGCAATACTTGATCTTTCCCTTTTTTGTACAAAATTTCACCATCCAAGAAGAATTCCATGGCCATTCTTCTCAAAATCCTTTTGTCATTTTCTGATGCCCCTTCTGGATACTGGTGATGCTTTATGTATTGCAATATATCATGATACCATGGTTTCCCATCTATCTCTTCTTCTACATTTGAGCAATGTGCTGGTGATCCATGTATGCTCATCTTGATGGGACAAATTTTAGCGCCTAAATTTACTTTGAACATCGCAGCCAAAGTAGCCAACGCATCAGCCATTTGGTTTTTTTCTCGAGGCAAATGCTTAAAACAAATTTTCTTGAAATGTTCAACTAGATCAGTCACAAACTCACAATACTGGACCAACTTTGAATCTCTTGTTTCCCATTCACCTCTCAACTGATAAATGACTAAGGCTGAATCTCCATATACTTCCAATACTTTAACACCCTTATTGATTGCAGCATGGAGCCCCATGATACAGGCCTCGTATTCTGCCATGTTATTAGTGCAGTCGAAATCCAATTTTGCAGTGAATGGACAACAATCTCCTCAAGAGACACTAAAACTGCCCCAATACCGTGCCCGAAAGCATTAAATGCCCCATCAAAGTACATTCTCCAAACAAGTTCTTTTGCAGAACCTTTAACATTTATTTGTGATATGGCCATTAAATCTTCATCAGGGAAATCAAAATTCATTGGTTCATACTCTTCTTCAGCTTGATCTGCGAGGAAATCAGTAATCGTACTACCTTTAATGGCCTTTTGAGTCATATAAACAATGTCATACTCAGAAAGCAACACTTGCCACCTTGCTATCTTCCCGGACAATAAAGGTTTCTCGAAGATGTACTTAATAGGGTCTAATTTTGAAATTAGCCATGTAGTATGATAAAGCATGTACTGTCTTAGTCTACTAGCTATCCAAGCCATAGCGCAACACATCTTCTCCAACGAAGAATACCTGGCTTCATAGTCAGTGAACTTCTTGCTCAAATAATAGATAGCCCGCTCTTTTCTCCCAGTTTCATCACGTTGCCCCAGCACACATCCAATGAAATTTTCATGCACTGTTACATACACGATGAGGGGTCTCTCTGGCACAGGTGGCACCAACATCGGAGGATTCGAAAGGTACTCTTTAACCTTATCGAATGCTATTTGGCATTCATCATTCCATTCTCTTGGGTTCCGTTTTTGGAGGAGTTCGAAAATTGGATCACACTTAGCAGTGAGTTGGGAGATGAAGCGTGCGATGTAATTCAATCTTCCTAAGAATCCTCTTACTTCTTTTTGGGTACGAGGTGGTGATAAATTTTGGATGGCATGTATCTTATCGGGATCCACTTCTATTCCTCGATCACTGACTACAAATCCCAATAGCTTTCCTGATGTCACTCCGAAAGTACATTTGGCCGGGTTGAGCTTAAGTTGGAATTTTCTCAACCTTTCAAATAACCTTTTAAGGTTGGTAACATGATTTTCTTCTTTTTGGGACTTTGCAATCATATCATCAATATAGACTTCTATCTCCTTATGCATCATGTCATGAAACAAGGTTACCATGGCTCTCTGGTAAGTTGCACCAGCATTTTTCAACCCAAATGGCATGACCTTGTAACAAAATGTTCCCCACATAGTCACAAAAGTGGTCTTTTCCATATCTTCAGGTGCCATTTTGATTTGATTATAACCCGAGAAACCATCCATAAAAAAGAATAAAGAATGTCCAGCCGTGTTATCGACTAGGGTATCAATATGTGGTAGGGGAAAATTATCTTTCGGACTGGCCCTATTTAAATCACGATAATCCACGCACATTCGTACCTTTCCATCTTTTTTAGGAACTGGAACAATATTTGCTACCCATTCAGGATATTTTGCCACCTCTAAGAATCCCGCATCAAACTGCTTCTTGACTTCTTCTTTGATTTTTAACAACATTTCAAGCTTCATTCTTCTCAACTTTTGCTGAATTGGCTTGCATTCTGGTCTTACTAGTAGCTTATGAACCACAATATCAGAATTCAGACCCGGCATGTCCTGATACGACCATGCGAACACATCGGCATACTCATGGAGTAAACTTATCAGCTCTTTCTTTGTGGATGATGATAGAAATGTGCCGATTTTAACCTCTTTTCTTACTTTGTCACTCCCCAAATTTATGGTCTCAATGGGTTCTTTATGGGGGATAATTTGCTTTTTTTCTTGTTCTATAGTCTTGTAAGTTCGGGGGGCAATGTATCATCATCAATACCTTCTTCTTCATTAAATTCACCAGCACAAATAGTTTTTTCAAAATCAGGTTTCGGAATATCATCACAATAGTCTTCATATTCATTGTTTGGGTACCTGTATATGGGACGAAAGTTGGCAAAATGTAGATGGACTTGACTATGCATGGGAAAAAAAATGCAAATGAAAGAATTCACATTTGAAAAATGTATGACAAAAAGCCAGATTTTATTGAAATAGAAATAGCCCTACGTAAGAGACCTTGATACCCTTGGGCAGGGGTGATCAGGCTTTACTTATTGAATTACTTTGGCAGAGATTTAGTGATAACAGGAAGATCGATGTAATGCCAGTTCCTCAGCTGAAAGCTTGGCGGGCAAGGGCGCACTTTCGAACTTCTTGGGACCTCTTCATTTTCTGTGTTTACCATCTGGATAGACAAATTCTCGAACACCTTAACAAGCTCATCCTTGTTAGCCTTTACTAGGTCTGGATAAATGTATCCCATAGAATGAAAGACATCCTCTAGAGGAGGAAACACCAGCGGCTCATTTTCTTCATCGACCCCTTTTAATCTAGCCATTCTTCTTTCCCTTTTCTTTTCCAAAAACTTTCTCCTCTCTAGCCCAGTTGGCTTGTAGCCAAGAACAAATCTATCATCCTTCACTTTGCTGTCAAAGCTCGTTTTATCCCTTGCAAGTTCTTTCCTAATCCTACTCCAGTATAACACCCTTTCCCAACAGTCTGTTGAATTCCCGACATTGTGGCGCTGGACAACTGTGGCATTGGTATCTTAGATCCTTCTCCTATGTATGTAGCATTTACAAATTCCAAGGACCTGAAAGAACATTCTGGTGCATTCTCATTCACCTCGATATATGGGGCAGTGGAGGAAACTGTAGCAATCATATCTTCTTCTCCAACTACACCTACCACTTTTCCCTCTATTATAAATTTGACTATTTGGTGTAAAGTCGAGGGGACTGCTCCAGCTGAATGTATCCATAGACGCCCAAGGAGGCAATTATATGCAGGGTTAATGTCCATAACTTGAAATTCCATATTGTAGACACTGAGGCCAATTTGAATTGGAATTTCTATAGTCCCTGTTACTTCTCGACGTGTACCATCGAATGCTTTTACTACCATATGACTTTTCCTTATGTGCGACTCATCCATAGGTAATTTTGACAGAGTTCTTATAGGCATAACATTTAGAGCTGAGCCATTGTTGATTAGGACTCTAGGTAGGATGTAGTCTTTGCAAGTGGTAGTAATATGCAAGGCTTTGTAATTTCCTCTCCCATCAGGCGGGATTTCGTCATTACTGAAGGATATAAAACTGTTTGCCACGATATTTCCAACAAGTCGATCTATCTTTTCTACTGACACATCATGGGGTACATATGCTTGATTGAGCACTTGTAGAAGAGCTTCTCGGTGGGGTTTTGAATTCAGTAATAGAAAAAGCAAAGTGATGCGTGCTAGCGTACGATTCAACTGATCTACTATATTGAACTCACAGTGCTTAATGAGTTTCAAGAACTCTGAAGCTTCTTTCTCAGACACCGGTTTGCTTCGTTGCTCCCGAAGTTCTTTTTCTTCACCCTCGAAAGGGATTTCTCTGTTACTTTCTTCATCTTCTCCCTCTTTAGCCTTTCCTTTTTGATTTTTCTTCAACATTTCAGGCGTGTAATGTCTCCCACTTCGGGTGATTCCTCTGGTGCCTGTTATATCCACTGCAACTGTAGTGCTCGTTGTGGTGGCCAAAGGGATACTGACTGACCCTTGAGTAGCGATATTGCAATTGTAGTTCCATGGGACTGCCTGACTATCCTTGTATGGAAAAGGACTTGGAACCTCAATGGTTATCTTTGGCAGTTGAAATTTAGGCTTGGAATCAATTATAGGCTCATTCTTATCCTCATAATAGATAGTCAATGGTTTCCACCGAACGGGACCTGTTTCTTTTCCGATGACATTAACTGATTCTATTTCCACTTCTTTGTAAAATTCTGCAATACCCTCATCCATCAAGCCTTGCACCTTTTGGCGAAACTCTTAACAATTCTGGATTTCATGCCCCACATTCTTGTGGAACTCACAAAACTTTCCATATTTAAGCATCTTTTCATTATCTACCTAGATTAGTTTTGCGTTGACTATTGCGTCGAACACCACCTTTATTGGCATTTTTACCTCATAAATGCTTTTCTTGACCCAATGATCCACCTCTTCAATTATGGCATTTACTTTACCCTTCTCATGATCAGGAAGTGGGTTTTTGTTTACACTTGGTTCTCCTTTCTTCCCAAAATTCAATATTCCTGCCTTAATAAGAGTTTGAACTTTGTGTTTCAAAGCAGTGCAATTTTTTATTGAATGACCTGGAATCCCGTAGTTATAATCACAGTGGGCATTTGAATCATACCATGCAGGGTAGGGAGGTTTAAGAGGTTCTATATAAACTGGTGCAAGGAAGTGGTTTTCGATTGATTGAGGTAAAGGTTTGTGTAAGTTATAGGGATTGGGTCAAAATGTTGCCTATCTCAACTGGATTTTTGCCTTCTCTGATTGTCGGCTAGCTGATTGGTAGGTGGAGGTTGTTGAGCTAATGTGGATGTGATTGGTGAATTAGGAGCTCTCGACCGATAGTTGGGGGTGTATGTTGGTCTTGAAATTGATTGGTATGGGTATGGTCCTATTGTGACATTGTTTGCAGGTGGGTAGTAGGGTGAATAATTTGGGAAAGGAGAATAGGGAGTAGGGTTTCTGGGTGGTTGGCCTCCAACAGTCATAGCATGGACATCACCTTCTTTTCTTTTGAATGTTGCACCCTTCTTGGATCCTCCACTATTGGGTACTTTTATCCTACCATTCTTTATGGCATTTTCTATCATTTCCCCAGAAATTACCATGTCAGCAAAATTTTTTGTGGCACTTCCAATCAACTTACCATAATAGGGTTCCCGGAGGGTACTAACAAACAACATAGTTGTCTCCTTTTCAGTAATAGGTGGTTGCACTTGGGAAGCTACATCTCTCCATCGCCGAGCATATTCTTTGAAAGGTTCATTGGCTCGCTTTCCCATATTTTGGAGTGTCATCCTATCGAGAGCTGTATCCACCACATGCTGGTACTGAGCCATAAATGCCCTAGCGAGATTTTTCCATGACTATAAATGGTTCCCATCTAACTGGACATACCACCTTGCAACGGATCCAGTAAGGCTGTCCTGAAAACAATGGATAAACAACTTATCATTGTGAGTATGCCCCGCCATCTTTCGAACGAACATTGTGATGTGGGCTGATGGACATGTTGTTCCATCATACTTTTCAAAGTCAGGAGTCTTAAATTTTGGGGGGAACACTAGGTCAGACACTAAACTGAGTTCTTCTGCATCAACTCTACCAAATGTGTCCTTTCCTCCTACTGCTCTAAGCCTTTCTTCTAGGCGGTCATATTTATGTTCTATCCCCACTCCAGAACCAACTTCGGGGATTGCCTTTCTTAATTTTTCTTGCTCACTAGGGTCATCAAGATTTGAAACAAAAATAGGGTCTGCAGGATTGCCTCCATGGCCTGATCCCAGTTGCTCTTGATTAGATTGGCCTATTGGTGGGTTTACCCCATTAAAAGCATAAGGTCGACCACCTTGGAGCGACATCACTCGTTGGTAGCCTTCTTGACCAGGTTGAACATGTGTTGGGGTAAATCCTGGAGGGTACAACGACTCCTCTTGCCCATCACCTTGATTATGCATTTCCTCTCTAGCTGTAAAAGTTTCTACCATATTTTTGCCTTTGACCATCCCTCCCATTAATTTCATCATTTCAACCATCTGTTTCCTCATATCTTCTTGCATCTTAACTATTTTCCCCCTCATTTCCTCTTGTGCTTTCTCCATTCTGTCTATCCTCATTTGTTGTTCGTTTTTCATATTCCTAGATTGTAGACGAGTGTTGTATGGATGAATAGCAATTCTCGCTGGTTGAGCTATCTTTACACCTTTATTACCCAAAACTTCTGGAATTAGGGCGTGTTTATTTTATTTTTAAACAAAGTCATTTATGCATCCTAATGTTTTTACTAAAGAATGTATGAATGAATGAAATGGGGAAGTATTTGCCACATAACTAACAAAAGGTTCTTTTATTAGACTTTAGAAGTTATTTTACAACAAAAGTCCAAACTACATCCATGAAAAGTCTAATCTCTAAGCCCTTGGTTTCCTCAAGAAGCTCATAACCGGCAGATAATCGTCTTGTGCTTCATCTAGGAATTCTGACAAATGATGACCATGCTCAGTAATTGGACTCACTCCTGGCTTTAGCTCTCGCACCCTTTCCTCCATTTCCTCAGCTTTCCTGGCAGCCATGCTAATTTGCTCGAATAAATGCTTCAGATGCTGTTGTTGCAAAAAATGAGCACGTATCCATTCCTTGCGTTCATCAGCCAAGACTCGTAGATCGTCAACTTCTTCTTGGAGTGCTATGACATGGCTTTGAGATTCTGATAGCGTATTTCCCATCATTTGCATTTGAGCTTGCATATGGGCCCTTTCACTTTCAAGTTGCTTGTACTCAAGATTGTTTTGACTCTTTGCTTGGAGTTGTTCATTTTCCCTTTGTATACGACCCAATTTAGCAGTGGTGGATGAGATTGTACTATTCATATCCTTTAATAGTGTCCTCCATTCATTGCATTCTTCTTGGATCCTCTTGCTCCAATGCTCTGAATTACTTTGCATCTCATGCTTGAGTCTTTTGTTTTCACATTCCAGCTTGTTTTTCTCTTCCTGAAGTTTTCACTTTGCCCTTTCTATCTCTATTACTGGATCTTGAAACACCGGTTTCATGGGACAAGTAGGTATGCTCACTTGAGGAATGACCACATCATTTCCTCACCTTGCATGCCACACGAAGTATTTTGGGGATGAAATATCAGTACGCCTCCCTCCATCCAACCTATTGGTATGCTTCCATGCTTGAATAGCTTTTGTAGTCTTCATTGATGCATCGGTCTCTGTGTATGAGAACTCTATTTTATTAAGGCCGAAGGTTGCTGGGACAAACTGCTCATATCCAAACTGACGCCTCACCATGACAGGAGAGTAGCTAACTGCTCCTCATAAGCCCAAGAGAGGCACCTAGAATTCATCTCCACAACTATATAACACTGAATCAAACGGCATCCAAAGAGCTCTCCATATTAATTCACTACTAGTGAGGCTTCGGAAGAATGGCACCCACTCGTCTCTAGTTTTTTGCTAAGGCCAACTATTCTCACAAAACTCCTTAATAGGGACTCGAAAAGACATGAACGGCTTGCAGAACTTGCCCCCGTTGCATTCAAAATGACTTTTTGCCCAAATAGTTAATAGTTGTGCACATCCAATGAAGCGTCCTTCTCCTTTTCGCAGACAAAAACTTAAGGATCTGATAGTTTCAGCTAAGATTGCTGGAGTAGGATTGACATTATGTTCGACTTGCTCAAAGAAGTCTACTATAGCGACATCAATGCTCCCTATAACCTTTGGGAATACCACCATACCATACAGGGCTAAGGCAAACAATCTCATACCCTGGTCATCATCAAGATGCTTGCAGATGAAATCCCGTAAGAAAGTCCAAAGAAAACAAGTATTTTCACCTTTAGTTCTGATTTGAGCATCAATGACTTGCACCTCTAATCCCATCATCATGGCAAGCTTTTTACGGTAGCCGGTCTTCTTGTTTTTCCAGTAAACTTTATCTTGATTCGTCTTTGAGATATTAAAGCAAAGCAATGCAGAGTACTCCTCTATTGTTGGTACCATGTCCACTTCATTAAAGACAAAGCACCTATAAGAAGGGTCCTAGAACTGTGTCATGGCTTTGAGGAGCTGGCTATCAATGACCACTGGCAAGAGGAGTGCTAGGTGCCCATATTTCCTTTGGAAAGCTTCCCTCCTTGGGTAATCCCATTGTTTCCAGATATTTCCCAAGTATTATAAATTGTTTGCTTGAGGTCGAGGTAGACTTTTTCTGGGAGAGTAGACATGTAATTTGCTGGCAGACAGTCTCCATTCTTATTCTGAGTTACTTCTGATCTAGTTTTCAGACTAATGCAAGGTTCCTCTAGGGACTCGAGAGATGGTTGACTTTCCATGGATGTAGAGTTAGCCATGCAGCAACTACTTCCTGTGACAATATCTATTAACATGAGTGCATATGAAATGAATTAAAGTATGTAAAGTATATGAATATATTATTTTCAAAAAGAAAATGAACACCCATACATGCGAATACCACTCTCCTTCATGTGTTTCTAACTTCAGGTTCTTAAACGTTTTGGCATAATTCTAACTTAAGGTCGGTAACTTGGGTTTTTCTATATGCATGGTTCAGGTTTTATCATTTGGCTAATAGGTTCCCAAATTGTTCCTCACTGACGTCCACATAGGACTAGTAAGGCGCCCTGATCCTGGCCCATCAAGCTCAAACGGAAATGGTTCAATTTGAGTGGGAGTTATTCGCTAGTCCATGCGGAGGTTACTACCTCACGAGAATGTAGCTACTCACTCCCTCCTAAAAAGGACAAAGCTCGGGACTTAGAGCTTATGCATGCACGTGTTGTGTGTGTGAAGGAACATACCAACACATGACCCTCATCCTAGATGCCCCAACAATTCATCAACGATAATATATCAAGTATAAAAATAACATTATATAAAATTCAAAAGCAAACAACATTATTTCAAACTTAATGAATTTAAACACCAATTAAGACCATTAAACCAAGGCTTAAAATATCACATGATTAATTAATGGTTCGACTCTCAACGTCCCCAGTGGAGTTGTCAAGCTGTCGTAACGATTTTTGTCCGGGGATCTAATCGCTAGACATAACGTTATGGAGTCGCAACCAATCAATTTTAACTTAGGTGTGATTGGCCACCTATTCAAACCTAAGAATAAGTACACTGATCTACGTTCCAAAATTTGGGTTCAGGAGTACGGTTACGTGTGAGGAAGGTATTAGCACCCCCATAATTCCCGTCCAATGGACGGTACCAATTAATCATGTTTTATCTTTAGCAATCTTAATTTAAATGGTCTTTTATTCTTATCTAAAATTTTCTTTTTATTATTTAATTTGTCATTTTCTTTAGGATATTCTCCAACATTTTGATCGAATTCCTAAGAAAAATTTGTTACCTCAAGAGTATTCACAGGACACACTCATCCTTATGAAGAGGCTCTGTCGTCGGTTTAATATATTATGTTTTTAATTCTCTTATGAAATTTATCAAAATTATAATGAAAATCTTTAATATTGAAATTATTTTCCCTAAATTTTCCAACACTTTGATCAAATTTAGAAGAAATATCTTCTCACCTAAGAATTTTCTAAATATCGCACACTCGCGAAATTCTAAAATTTCAGCATCGGTTAAGTTTTCATTTACTACTACTATATAAGAAAATATACATTTTTATTAAAAGATTATTCATTATTATCATTTTCTTAAAAAAATAATTTATTTTTGAATTAGACAAATTCCTCTTATAAGTTTTTGTGAAAAATTTCCCTACATCCTTCAACACTTTGATCGAATGTAGAGAATTGAAATTATTAATTTTTGTTCCAAATTTTCTAACACTTTGGTGAAATTTGAAAAAAATCATTTTTAATTAAAGATTTATTTTTAATACACTAATTCGCCCAGAACAGCTTGCCATGCACGAGATGTCACCCTTTTCTAACTCACCACGCCTCAACTTGCTGGCAAGAGCTCGCCCTCTTATAACTCGCCAAACACAAATCATTTTGTACATAGGTTTATTTTTTAATCCCCTAAATCGCCCTGAACGGCTCGCCATGTAGGAGATGTCACCACTCGCCACGCATCAACTTGTTGGCAAGAGCTCGCCCTCTTATAGCTCGCCAACCACAAATTTATACATAAGAGCTCGCCCTTTAACAAATCAGTTTTTTAAAAAATCAAATTTTGTAACTTAACAGCTTGCCCCTAAAAAGTTAGTTTTTGTGAAGATTTTCTCAACATCTTTCAACACTTTGATTGAATGTGAATTATTAATTTTGTTCCAAATTTTCCAACACTTTGGTGAAATTTGAAAAATTATTTTTATTTTTTATAATTATAGATTTATTTTCAATTTACTAGCTCGCCTGAAACAATTCGCCTCGCACAAAATAACTTATGTACTAGAGCTCGCCCCTTAACAGCTCGCCACTAATAAGCCGACTTATGCATGAGAGCTCGCCCCGGAACAACTTGCTACGTACAGATCAATTTGTGAACTAGAGGTCGCCCCTTTACAGCTCGCCATGCTCAATTCAACTTGCTCGTGAGAACTCTATAGGGAAATTTGGAAAATTATTTTTTTTTTAAAGATTTATTTTTAATCTACTAGCTCGCCCGAAACAACTCTTTTCCTAATAGCTCGCCCGTGAAACAGCTCGCCATGCACGAGTTATCTACAAAAGCTCGCCCTATACAAGTAGAGCATGGAGAGCTCGCCTACTCAATAGAGCTTGCGCCATACAATTGAACTAGCGTGTAGCGAGATCGCCTACCACTTAGTTCGCCATACACGTGGACTAACGCGTAGTGAGATCGCCAACCACTATAGCTCGCCCATAAAAGTAAACTAGTGCGTAGTGAGATCGCCCGCCCATTATAACTCCCACATACAAAATTGAACTAGCTCCTAACAGGATCGCCTGACCACTATAGGTTGCCCATACACGTGAACTGGTGCGTAGCGAGTTCGCCCATACAATTGAACTAGTGTAGTGAGCTCGCCCGCAAGGATGGCGAATAAGATTTGGGCGAGGTATATTTAGCTAGACACGAGATTTATTTAAAATTTCTTAAATGAAGAAGGTAGAGTATACTTACAGTGTTCGGCTCGTGTAAGTTTTATCGAGCTCGCCTCTCAATTTTCTTTATTTAGGCTCTCTTCTTCTCGGATTGGTCGCCACTAGTCCGACAAAGGTCGCCTCTCGCTACCACACTTTCTTCTTCCCAGTAACAAATGTGGGTACTGTTCACCGTCGTCCATGCATCCTCTTCACTGTTCCAGTCACCGTCCTAATCACACCAGAACTGAAATTAAGATTTTTGCTGTTGAGTTCTCTTTTTCTCTCTGTCTCTCTCAATATTTTCTTATCTTTGTATATCTTTCTTTCTTTTCTCTCTGTCTCTCCGTTTTTCTGTGTTCTTCTCTCTGTCTTTCTCCGATCTTCTTCAGGCTTATTTATAGACATTTTTAGTCAAGAAAATCAGACGAAATCTTTGAAACTAGGGACTATAATCTATTGTTCCGCTGGTTTTTTCTGAGCATCCTTAAATGCTTGCTTGAAAATCTTGGTTTTTCCGTGTGAGTGTAGAGTTGTAGAGGATCTTGGAACCGATCTCCCTTTCTTCTTCATCTTTTCCGAGCAACTTTTAGTCAATAAAATCGGAGCAAATTAATTTTCAGAAGACTTTCACTCCAAATGAGGTTTGGCTAGAGGTCGGTGAAGATGGCAGATCTAAACTTAGGGTGGCTGTCTGACAACCTTCACGCCGGTGTTGTTGACATTTGTTCCTTCTTTCTTTTTTTCTTTTCCTCGAGCTACTTTTATGTATTCTTTAGTCAACAAAAGCGGATCAAATCTCTAAGATGAAAAGATTATGATTACTTTGCATAATCGGTTTTAAATGCAGGCAACATTTGTCAGTGAAGCTGGCGAGATTGCAGGGATTCGGCGACCTCAAGGCTGGCGAACATTCAGTTTTTTTTTAATACTTTTTTTTAATTAATTTTTTTAAATTTTTTTATTTTTTATTTTTTTATTAATATTTTTTTAATACTGATTTTCTTTTTCTTCTTTTTTTTTTTTTTTACAAATTCAAACATATGATTAAATAGATTTATTGTTTTGGACAAATTAAGTGTCTACATATGGCACTTCATTGAATTTAAAATTGGACCCAAATCTATTTGTTAGTTATTAATTAATTTACTATCATCTTAATTCCTTTTTTTTTACTTTTTATAGAGTTGATATTTGATGTAATATATAAGTTTTATATATTATGATATTTTATTAATTAATAAATTTAAAAATTTTTATTTTTAAAAATTTTTCATTTTTATAAATTAATGAGTTGGCATGTCACTAGTAAAATTGACACTTAAAGTTACTTATTGATCAGTGATCACTAATATATTTGGCTGAGAAACTAATATATTTGGATTTAAGGTTCATGATAAGAAATTAATTCTAGTTAGCTATAGCTTGGCAAATAAGAGAAGTAAAACAACAGAGAGAACAGAGAGAACAGAAAGAAGGTTAATTTTATTTATGTAAAACATCCATTACAAAAACAAATCAACATTGAATTCAAATAAAAAATCATTAAAAAACAAAACATAAGTAAGCAAAAGAAGACTTCTAACTCATGCATGCAGAATAAACATAACCACACATGCAAAAAACTGGGATAGTTACTCTCTAAAATAGTTTAAACTATTTTTGGTAAATCACACCTATATTTCAAGGGAAAGGAAGGACACCAGTGCCACCACCAACTCCAACGCCAATGGCACCTCCAACTCCAGCACCACCACCCAAGCCACCAAATCCTCCAATCCGCCAAGTCCTCCAGTTCCTCCAAGTCCACCCAGACCACCATCACCACCAATGCCCCCAATTCCACCTCCAAGTCCACCTAGGCCACCTACACCACCAAGGGGAGTAACCCCACCGAGACCCCCAACCCCACCGAATGGCAAGCCATTAGAGCCAACCCCAGCAAAGCCCCCAACGCCACCATAAGTGAGGAAGTTCTTTTGGTCATCAACACCGGCACGACTAGGCACGGTGTTAGTGGGCACAGCAGCAGCAACGGTAGCAGTAGGCACATTTCTCGCACTAGCGTGAACCACAACTAATGCAAGAACAAGCATTCCACTCCAGTTCTCCATATCTCTTAAGCAAAAAGGAAAAACTCTCATTCTCTATCACTCACTTGCACACCCTATTTGGTGTGTTGAAGGTCTCCTTATAAAGGCCAAAAAAAAGGTGCGATAAAGGGACAGTTGTGAGTATTAATGTAATTTAAATGCAGGCTCAGAGTTTTGATATCTTAACTTTCCAAGGCCGTCTGCTGAACCCTACAAGGAAAGGGAGTATATATGTGCTATCTAACAAACATTGTATGAGGTTTTGATATTTAAATGTTTTATTATATAATTTGAATTATATAGGTTGAAAAATAAATTCAAACTAAGCCAATATGGCAGTAGACATGCATGCGCCCATGAATGCGTTTCTCTTTAATCAAATGTCGAAGTTCAGTTGTAGCTGTAAATAGATAAAGAAAACCGCGTTTTATAATATGAGCTACAAGGGATAGATTTATTGATATATAAATATATATAAATATATATATATATATATATAACCACAGGAAAATGATCAAATTGTATTTTTTTAATAATTGAGTGCTCAAAATAAAAAATATCTAAAATCATGTGATTAAACGTATAATTTACTATTTAAAAAAAATTGTTACTGCTAAAAAAGAATCAAATCTACTAGATTACCAAATGCAATGCATTTCTAAATTTCTAAGCCATGCCATTGATTATAAGTATCATCAGTTGGTGATAATTGTTAAGTAGTTTGAATTATGGAATCTCACATTTAAGAAAGAAAAGATGACAAAAAGTCTTTAAATGAATAAGGTTTCACATGTAACCAAAAAATTTAAAATAAAAAAATAAGGTCTCACAATTTTTAATAAACTAGTCAAAAGCCTTAGGCTTTGAATCGTGGGCTTGGACTCGGACCTTGCATCTTTATATGTAACTACAAGAGACACTTGGCGCACTTTGGCTATCTTGGATTGCTAAACTTGGCTTAAAGTTATTTATTTTTTAATTTTAATTTAAAAATTAATTAATTTATTTTAATTTTGAAAAAATTAAAATTAGTCGAAAGTTATGTTTAACATACCTAACTTAATACTAAAAGAGTGAAAAAAATAACTTTTGGACAAGATATGATTATTCCAAAGTGTTGTTTGATTATTATAAATATGTAAATTTTTGTGCTTAATTTAATTCATAATTTCATATCTATTTTGATAGAATTTGTGAAATTTTGTTGGACCTTGGAGAATTTTTAAATCTTTAAAAAAATGATTAAAATTCACGATTTATAATCATTTATTCTTCCTTTATTCTATTTCTTATTTTTTCTTTTTTTTTTGTGACAATTATTTCTTATTTTTCTAACAATAATAACCAACCCTCTCGCCATTGTTAAGTTTGAAACTTGGATTTGATTAATCCTAACATATTCTCATTAGAACTTTTGGTGAAAGGGAGATGGCTTTAAATCCATTTTTTTTGGAACATAGCTTTAAATCCATTTTTTAGATGTTGCCAAAAAAAAGCCCTTTTTGAACCAACCCACTCAACATTCGCACTGCAGTCTGCATTGATTAATTACTATAGCCTTGCAAGGTTGCATAAACCGCGCATTGCTCTTTTCTTTTTTACCGTTTTTGAACCAGGATTTGCCATTCATGTGAAGCACATATATGAATCATGTTTTCTATATATATATATATATATATATATATATATATATATATATATAGGATGCACTGACAGTGTATAATTTTTATACACTGTCAATGCATCAGATGTTGACACCTCATCATTAGCCCTTATATGCAAATATAAATAAATTTTTTTTATTTGCCCATAAGGGCCTATTGATGAGGTGTCAACCTCTGATGCATTGACAGTGTATAGAAACTATACACTGTCAGTGCATCATATATAAACTCATATATATATATATCATAACTTTTCTTTTTTATTTATTTATACTAGAAATCAAGTAATCAATTCCCACTTAGAAAAAAAAAATTAAGATCGGTACATTACTCCTTCTCAACCAATTTCCAGTAATACGTAACCATTATATATAATGTATGTTGTAACGATTTCGCGCTCGACGATTTTAAAAAACGTTTAAAAACAAAAGGGAATCGCCACCAATCTTTTTTTGATTATGTGTGATTAGTTACCTAAAAATATTTATCTTTTTAACAAAATCTCAAAATTAATTTAAATTTTATTAAAAAGACAATGTTGAGGCCTGCGAAAACAAAACTTGGGTTCGAAGGTACGGTTACGTGTAAAGAAGGATTAGCACCCTCACAACACCCGTTAAAAAACGATACCATCCTAACTACATGGTATCTTTTGATTTTAATAAGATAATCTCTGCTTAAGTTTAATTCATTTATTATATATAAAAAAATTCGTGCATTTGCCAAAAAACACTGTTATATATGTTTTATAAAAAAATTTCATTATGAAAATCAACGTGAACCATTTATTGAAAAATAAAATCAAATATCTCAATACTCTGGTAACATTTGAAATAATTTTCCTCACCTAGAGATTTCTTAAAAATCACTACTTGTGAGTTCTACAGAATCTCATCTTTGGTGGGACTCACGCTATTTTGTAATTGATCGTGTACTCGTGTAGTATTAATAAAAACATTTGATGCATATGGAACTTAAAAGAAAATTTTATTTATTTTTATTTTATTAATGAAACTCTTGATATTGAAAATTTTAGCTAAATATCTCAATACTCTTGTAACATTTAACCAATTTTTCTCACCTAGGGATCAGTCAAGAAATCACTACTTGTGAGTTTCATGACATCCCATCATCGAAAATTTATTAAATTTAAATTTTCTTTGATTTCCTTTTTCTATTTTCTTTTAAAAACTTATTTATTTTTATTTTTAATGAAAATTTAAATTATTGAAAAATCATATTAAATATCCCAATACTCTGGTAACATTTAGTACGACTCTTCTCACTTGGAATCAATTAAGAAATCACTACTTGTGAGTTTCATAACATCCCATCATCGGGCAAAATTTTCAAAATTAAAATTCTATTGAATTTTCATGACTAAATAAAAATGCAAGGGAATTAAACAAACACACTATTTAATCACAAACTTAGAATAAAACAACACATGCTCTATGAAATTGAAATAATAAATAAAAGAAAGGTTAAGAATTTACCAACTATAAGCCAATTGGAACGAGTCAAAATCTGATCGGGATTGAAATCGATCGAGTGCATAAACTCCGAGTGATAATTTGTTGATCATCCACTTAGATTCAATAGATTTAAAGCCCAAACATCTCACTCTAACACAAGTAACCTAAACCCAATACACCAAAAGCCTATAAGCTTCAAGCCCTAAAAGTTTCCCACACCAAAATTCACTAATCCTATAAATAGCCCAATAAACATTATAAAACCCATCTCCTTTTTTTTTTATTTCTTTTTTCATTTTTATATTTTATTTCTTTTCTTCATCCAATACGTGAGACCCACAGCCTCTTTATCATTTTCCCCCATTTTCTTCCCGCCAACTCCTTCAATTATATGAATCATTTTTAACTTTTCCAACAAGTGGGACCCACACCTATTAACTCCTTTCTTTTCTTTTCTTTTTTTCCTTTCTCTTTTTCTTTCATTTTCGTTCTTTTTTTCTCTCGCCTCTCTCTCCGTGAACAAGGGGGGGCCGGCCCTTACGTTTCCAGACTCCGGCGGATGGCAGCCACCACGTCGGCCACCGTCGTCCACCGCTGGCCTCCACTTGCCGGCGGCGGTTTGCTTCAAAATTTCAACAGTAGCATCTTCTTGACCTCCTCTTTCTTGTTCTAACCTTGGTTTCTCCTAAAAATGTCCCAAATCTCCTAAATCTAAGCTTAAACCCAGGGATTCTAAACTCTAAAACCCTACCTTCTACCGCTCCAATGACTCTGATTTTTTTAAAATGTCTCTCACCACCCTCTAACCTACTCCTTTGCAAAGTTTCAACTCCCAAAAAAAGGTTTAACACCTCAAACCGAAAATGAAAGAAGAAATTAAAAAATAAAAACAAAAAAATAAAAACCTTTCTCTTTTGGCTTCTTTTGGTTTTTCGTAGGTTTTTTATTTTTGGTTTATATGTTTTGGCTGTGCTGTGTTTAGAGCAGTGGGATTGTTTGTTTCTAAAATGGGTTGTTGTTTAGCTAAAGAGGTGGTGGATTTCGGTGGTGGTGATGAAAAAGGCAGGCGTTTGGAAGGCTCCAGTGGCCTTTGGTGGTGATGATGAAGAGGAGTCTAGGTTTTTTTTTGTAAGATAGAGCCAAGAAAAAAATGAAAATGGCCGACCACCCCTTTCCTCCCGTAGAGCAATGTTCATTTTAATCAGATTAAAACACTTTCTTTTATCTAATTTTGACTTTTGTTCATCAGATTTTTATAATAAAATCTGGTCATTAAGGTGTTTGTTATTGGAATGGGGTTTGATTGACTGATATTGATGAAAATGAGAGAGTTGCACGTGGTTGACTGACAGAGAGAGAGGCTGTGAGATGGTGAAGGAAACTAGTGCTATGGACTTTCCATTTTTTTTTTTTTTTTGTTTTGATTTTTTTTAATTGAATATTAATTAAATTTATAAAAAATAAACTAAAAAAATTAAAAAATAAAGGTGAAAATAAAATAAAAATACAAATACAAATAGAAATAGAAAATTTTAGCTTTCAAATCCATAAAACATGACTTAACTTAAATTGAGCTTTTATGTCTACAAGCCCAACAAAGTTTACATGACTCAAACTCACACGAATTTTATCGAATTTTAAACTATAAAAACACACCTTAATTAAATTTATGTCAATTTCATTCTATAAAATTTGATATTTAAATTTCTAAAATTGTCAAGCTCGGACAAAATTAAGTGTTTACCATGTATATTGGAATTTATACATGCATGCAGTACTAATTTCCAACAGATTAATAAAGCAATACCCTCCCACTTCCTAGTTTAGTTTTGCAATGTAAGTCTGCTAATTTCAAATCCCAAGGAATATTTTTAAATCAATTTTTGTTACATATTGATCGGAAACCCAATTTCAAATCTCAAGCAGGTGTATTGTGCAATAAAAAAATTTATATATGATTGAAAGATAAATTCTACAAGATAATTATTAAATCAACACTATTTTATGGTAGTAAATATTGAACGATTAAAGGATTGTATGCATAGAAAATGGGTGTAACAAAAATGTAAATTCAATTATGATTGTGCAAATATACAAGAAATAATAAAATGAAAAATGAGAATATTCAAAAAAAAGTTAGAATGACACCTATCGAAAACAGTATAAGTGAAATTCATTTAAGTTAGTTTGAATACATATGATGTAAAATTGTAGGTGCTTCAATTAGAAGGATAGAGGTTATGAACGATAGAAAAATATTCAAGGCTAGACAAGGACAAAAAAAACCTTGAAAAGAAATTATTTAAAAAAATATGTCAGAATGAGAATTACAATAACACATTAACTTAAATAAGAATAAATAAAAAAAAAGAATTCATATTCATTCAAAAATTCATAGATTAATTCATCTTACTTATTATTGGGATAAAAATCTTCACGATGATTATAATAACTAATGAGAGACTCAAAATGTCTGTCTACTATACGTACATACCTAATAATTAGCTCATCAAATCAAATGTACTGATCATAATATATAATTTAATGACCTATCTAATGCGCATTTTATAGTAATCAGTAACTCCATCATTTATCATTCTTTTTCGTTTGTTTGTTTGTATGCTACTATGATACTATCAATTCTCGATAGACAAATTTCTTGGAAGTTTTATAATTTAGGACGGAAATGTAAGAGAAAAGATATATGGCTGGTTGGTTAAGAGGAATATAATTATCCGTTCCCCTATTCTATTTCTATTTGGTAAAAGCCTTCAATATGTAGCTACTCTGCGTCAACATTTTTTCTTGGAAATTGAAAGCATTAATGGCAAGTTGAACTGCCATAAGCCCGATAAGTTTGCTACATGGCTAAAACCATTTTTCAGCATGCATTCACTTCTAGTAAATTCCATTTTTTTTAGAGTATGAAATAATAATTTATATATAACACTTAAGATGACATTGACTGTTAATTAATTAAGATGCCATTTTCAGCGTGATCTTCTTCATGGCTCATGCATTACAACGACTTTCAGTGAGCTCCTCGTAAGAAAACAGAAAAGTAGTCAGATTCCTTCCAAATCAGCATAAAATTGAGAAATGAAGAAACATTTCAAAGATTAATTTATTTTAGACTTAATTGATTAATCTGAAAATAACAAAACAAAAAAGCAGATTATTATGACAAAAACCTTACACAGTAATTGCTATAGCAAATATAGAATAATAATGCTCTCTGCAAAACTCAAGGATGAACATAAGACCCTGGACCACCATCAGCACCATCACCGCTTCCACCGCCAACAGCTCCATCAATGCCACCGCCGACAAGACCACCAATTCCACCACCAAGACCTCCAATGGCACCACCGAGGCCACCTAAACCAGTGGAACCGCCAAGTCCACCAATTCCACCACCAAGACCTCCAATGGCACCACCGAGGCCACCTAAACCAGTGGAAAGGCCAAGTCCACCAAGTCCAACCCCAATGCCGCTAAGTGCACCGCCACCGCCACCATCTCCAACAATGCCACCAACGCCACGAGATGCAACAAAGTTCTTTTGGTCATCAAGACCAGCGCCACCAGCGGGCACATTCCTAATAGCTGCACTGCTGTGAATAACTGCAAGAGTAAGTACAAGAATCTTAAAACACTTCGCCATCTCTCCTTTCTTTACTTACCTCTTTCTCTCTTCTGCGCGCCCGGTGGCTGTAATACTCTTTATAAAAACTGCCTGTGAGTTGAATTCTGGTGCCAGTAGATCAGTCCTTTTAAAGCCAATCTTTACTGTCGAGGGCAGTTGCTGGCTTTAAAGGAGTTTGAGTGCGAGTCCATATCATCCCACTGGCTGTATTAAAAACAGCATGTCCTTGAGAACCTTTTAAGAGGGCAACAGTCGATAAAGGGAAAAATGAGCAAACAAATTAACGTGAATAAGATTTAGTAAGTGATGAGACACCATGCTTAACTTACAGTACCCTACATTGTTTATATTATTCATGTATCTTTCATTGCTATTTTAATCTTGACAAGTTATTTCTCGTGACATGATCTCATCGCTTTGTCCATGCCCATAACCTGTGCCTCACGGCAGTGTGAGCTAGCATATGCATTCAACGTTAGAACAACAAATTCGGCAAATAAATAAAAGAGAATGAACAATCATACAAAAAACAAAATTTGTGTGATTTGATAATTTATTTAGGTGTACAGACACTTTAGGTTAATTTATTTATTACTTTTTTGAAACATTAACACAAATGTATGGTAGTAAAATTAGGACAAAATAAAATAATAAAGTTTCACAAGATCTAAATACTAAACCATGCATACTTACTCTGCATAGTTATTATATGGAATCGGCTTATCAAATTCGTGAACTCCAACACCCAAAAAAAGTAAGGAATTGTATTTATAGAAATATTATACTAGGATATAAGATGGATTGATCCATCAAAATGGATCCAAGCTAGAGTTTGTTGGCAGTGAACGATTAAAAGTACATTCTAACCGATAGAATTGGGACCATGTAATTCAAATGGATACAACTGGCTTCTTCAGTAGTTAAATAAATGCATAAATATATTGTGAGTTTTTGGCTTTTCTGTTCATCAATCTCCTCTTCATGGCTCCACGCCCAATTTCATGTCTTATATCCAGCCTATACTCGTGCTGTATCATTCAATACTCACCCGTAGTTTACGGTATAGTTAAAATAAAAATTCGTAACTTTAAAATAAAATTCAAGAGTTTATTTTTGTACTAAATCTGAATTTCTAGTATCTATTAATCGTGATCCAGTAAATTTTCTAATTAGATTAGGGATGTTAATTTCTAGTTTCTACATTCCCCTGCAATGCTTTGTTTTCTTATATATCTAGACCTCTTAAAAGTTTAAAAAATGGAACACTGCGGCTTCAATTATATCAAATCTCCACTTAAATCTCACTTCGTCCGCTTTAATTATCACTTGAATCAAATTAAAACGGCAAATTCACAAATTCTCTTAAACCAAGTAACAAAAAAAATATTTTAACCCCTTAAAATGCTTGATATAACTAAAAAAATGAAAAGAAAGATGAGAGAAAAGTGAAAAGAAAATGAACTTTAGGAATGTTTGATAGAAAAGTGTTGGCTCTATAACAATACCGAGAGGGGGATGAATCGATTTTTAACTAACTTTGAGTTCATTTTTCGGTTCTTCTAAATTCACTAGCCTATATTAATGTTTTCTAAGTTCTCTAGGTTATACAAGTATGTAATCCAAATTCAATACAATAAGCACAAATATAAAATTCAAAGCTAACAAAAAGAAAATAGGAGGAAAAGAAAAGGAAAGGGATATGTGTTTTTCTCCTTTACTTATAAAATTCAATCTCTCTACATTAGAGAGAAAAAGAGAAATAAAATGTGGTTCATGTGCGTAAATCAAGCAAAATATTAATTTAACTCTAAGATTGTAGTTTTTAGTTTTCTTCTCTCACTTTTCAACTTTACAAAACAATAGAATGGAAAGAAATATGTTTTTCCTTCAATTTTCTATCTTTCTTATCAAACAATCTATGAAATGAAAAAATATACTTTCTATTTTTTCACTTTTTTCTTCTCTAATTTTTCATCTCTTTTTTTTTTATCCACCCAACTAAACAAATCTAAATTCTGAAAATCATGATTGGGAAAAAATGTGTATTTTTTTTGTATAACCAAAAGTATTCTTATTCGTTTTTCGATATGAGATTAATTATGTTATGGTCGAGAGTGATAAACGATAAAGTCCTTCCAATAATGGCGTCTCCAAAATTCGAATTATATCCAAATGCTTAGAAAAAAAATCTACTTCCACTTCTTCCGATCATTTGTTGGTAAATATGTGTTTTTTTTTTTTTGAGATATGGAAATGAGAACAAATGTTTAATTAATTACACTATAGCTAAGATAATGTTTAAAGAAAGAAAAACATAATTAATACATTTTTTTAACTTAATAAAACTATTAATTGCAAATAACTTTTCAATGTTTTAATATCTTTAAACACGAGTGCGTTTTACCAACTTTTTATTATAATCATAAAATTGTCTAACCACAAGGATGTAATTGAATCGAGTTAAGATGATCCACTATCAAATTTGATTTGAAAACTTGAGATTTGAAGTCTAGCTTGAATTTGATCGAACTTAGTTTTTAAAGCTCAAGCTTAACTCGAAAGAATACTCAAATGACTCAATAATCTCAATTTATTAATTTTTTAATCGTATATTATGAAAGTAAAATGATAAAATAATAATAAGATATTAAAAAATATATAAAAAACTCGATTAGACTCGAGAACGGCTCGAATATTAAAATAATATGACTTTGATCCAAGGGAAGTGCATGTGAGCTTGGGATTTAGCTATTGAAATTTGGCCTATTGTTGTAGTACTGGTGGATGGGGCCTTGCATGTTCGCAGTTCAAAGTTAGCAATAAGTGTTGCCTCACCCTTGGATTTTCAAGCCAATAATTTTTGTATAGAATTCATATTTATGTAATGTAAAATCATATTTGAATTGTGTAAAATACGAATAATTCATGTTAAAATCCGTATTGTCATGTACAATTTTTTTAGTTTTTATCATATTTATATAGGTTTAATAGTCAAATGTACCTTCAATTTTTTTTTTTGCATAAAATTAATATAAGCCTTCAACATTTTATCATATGAAAATTAGTGTATAAACTTTGATTTATTGTAAATAAACTTTTAGCCTTTCTTCTTTTTTTTGTTCATAACATTCAACCTTTCAAAATCATACAATGAAGTGTAGATCTATTAAATGACGCTAATTGTCTTTGGACATCCTACGTGAAAGCTAATATGGATAACTTAGTTGGTTATCATGTGACATACCATGTGTGTAATATTAATGAAAGATAGTGTGATGTAATAAATTTGGACTTAATTACATGATTTTGAAATGTTAAATAGTAAAATAAAAGTTTTGAGCTTATTTTTATATGATAAAACGTTGAGGTTTTGCAAATAGTTACTATACATTTAGCTATTAAGCTTATTCATATATAATTTTTATCAAATTTTAATTTATATTATTTTCATATTTTTATTAGTATTTTTTTGTATCACGTCATTTTATTGTGTTTAAGATGGTTAGGCCTTCCCTTTTCTTTTGGACGGATTTTGCAAAACACTGAATCCTTAATATAGTAGCTATGAGCAAAACCTAAAGTTAAGTAGCATTTTGTATTTCTTTCTTCCATTTTCCTTTCCCGTTATATTCAGCTTCCAATGGCCAATGTTTCTTACCAACAGCACAGCGTCAGCATCGACCGACCGACTGGATCATGGCACCAAATTAGTCTTTCACGATCTCTTTTTCAAGCCCAATCAATTTGGATTCGTACCAAATACGGCCATGTCCACATCCATGAGAAGATAAGGGCCCGAAGAACTACATTAATGTGATTCTTTTGATTTAATTGGATCTAGATACGGAACGTCTGAGCCATCAGTTGCACTGGTTGTGCAATAACTCCTACCATGGACAAATCTTCATCTGTAGTCCTCAACTTCTGATGCAAAAGAAGAGAATCACCTTCAACCCCAATTTGTTGTAGGCCTATTTCCATAGCAAACTCGAGTGCTCTACAGGCTGCCAAAGCCTCGACCACCAATACATCTTTTTCCATGGAACACATACAGTTGATGCCCCCACAGTGAGACCCTGATGATCCCTTGCAATTATTCCGATCCCTCCACATCCGCCTTGTGTGTCTATTGCTGCATCATAATTGATTTTGAAGAAACCGTGGGGTGGCTTCCTCCATCCAATCCTGGTTGCTTCAATAGTAGATGAAATAAGCCTCCTGGATTCATTTGCAGCATTATATGCATGAATGTATTGGCGAACTGAATGACATATCTGCATCTGGTCTGTAGTGAGGCCTTGGAATACCATTTTATTTCTAGCATTCCAGATTTGCCACAGGAGAATAGACAGCAACTGGAGTTGATCTTTGGTACCAATGGTAAGTGCTGTACAGAGCCAACTGGTGGAGTCTGACTGGAGCAGTGGTAAATCAGATAGAAAATGTGTCCACACAGAATGCACATAAAAGCAATCCCTTAATGCATGAGAAAGTGTCTCAGGATGTTGGTTGCATCGAGGACACAACAGGCTAAGATGCACACCCCGACTATCCAACTGTGTCTTGACAGGTAAGATCCCATGGAGACAACACCACAAGAAGACTTTAATCTTTTCTGGGATTGAGAGCTTCCATAGTTTCTGCTAAAGAACTGAATCTATTCCAAACACATCAATAGTCTCCATCTCTTGACTGAGCATATGGTACCCGAATTTAACTGTATAGCAGCCATTGGGAGTATATTTCCATATGAGCATATCTGCATGAGATGTGTGACATAGAGGTAAAGCGAGAATTTGTTCTGCCTCATGCCTTTCAAACATAGCAGAAACAAGTCTCCATTTCCAGTCCTGTGTGTCCAAGTCAATAAGATCACAGACTATGGTACCAACATCCCAATCACCACATGGAGAAAGAGGTTTACCCGTTGGAGTAAATGGTAGCCATGGATCGATCCAAACTTTGATTTGTTCTCCTAAGCCAATTCTCCAGCACAATCCTTTGCGGAAATAACCGTTTCATTGGCGGAATACCACGGTCTACGTCCATCCCCGGCAGAATGACCCCAGTAGTATGGTGGTGGGTAGCAAAGAGTTGTGCATCACGTCGGGAAAGTGGCGAAGCACGCAGCCATTCACAATGCTGGATTGTCTCCCTATCTATAGTGGATCCATCTTGAATATTTTCACAATTAACGTTCGTATGATCAAGGTACCCACAGTAGTAACACTAATTTTGTAGCCTTTCATACGATAGCCTTCCCATCACTACCTCTCCATGCATCAGGCCATCTAATGAAACGAAACGCTGAAGTGGCTTAGTAACATCAATGAGGACCCTTAGCCGTAAAAAGTGACCTCCAGTCACAGGATAGCTTTTCCCTTGAACAGTAGGGACAAACGTCTCAATCTTGCTCCTTATTTTTCCAGCGACAGACACGTTTAGCAATCCCAATGGTAGTCCATATACCCGTACCCAAGCTGCCGTTGGGAATAGATATTGATGAGACTGAAGCAAACCATCATATTCCTGAAAGAGGACCAAACTCTTGTCAAAAGACCATGGGGAGCCATCCAATACCCTGAGTTTGTCTTTGACAGTAGCGAATTTGAATAAGAATAGATTCCCTTCCAAGATTAACGCCTCTGCCTCGCGTGATAACTTCCATACAATTTTCATAGTTCCCAGGAAAGCCTCCTTATTATGTTGGAACAAAATCATCCACCAATCAAGCCACTAGCACCATAAATAAGAAGAAACACTAACTTGGATTTTGAGAGCCAAACCCATACGTACCACCACCACTTGAGCTACTACTAGCCACCATTTGTGGCGCCAATGGTTGCTGTGATGGTTGCCCATCGAATCCCTCTTCATTTTGATCTGCCATTTTCGGATCTAGCCAAGAAGTAAGAAAATGTGATAAGTAGAGGTGAGGAACGGGAGAGTAAGGAGAGTTGCTGCCCTTGTTCACAATTGAGCCAAAAGGTAACAGTGTCAATGGGCCACACTATTAACTATATATATGTGCCAAGGGCAGGGACCAACTATATTGACAATATCATGTGTTATAATCCATCCCATTATGAATTAACACATGTAAATAATATAAATAATAATAGTATAGGTCACACTCCTTATAAATATACTACAATTAATATTGTATGATATAGCTTATACTTAACTAGTTCACAATATATAGAGATAATTCAACATTCTCCCACTTGGACAGTTAAGTTAATTAATGAAATATTATACAATATCAACATGTATTCATGATCTTTCCTAAAATCGATAGGATATAAATATGCATTCTCACAAATACTTCAACAAAATTAAGCCTTTATAAGTTTCAAGATACATCATACCGACAGGGTACAAATGTGTAAACTCATAAAGACTTCAATCCAAAATAGTAGTATAGTAGTGTGAAATGGAAATGATATGAAAAACAGAATCAACTATCCATATCCATAAGGTCCATGCATCTAAAACTAAAATGATGCATCACTTCAATAAAACATATGAGATCACAACACAAAATATCTCATTCACCAAATGCCATAAATAACAAAAAATGTGCACAGACTGAACATACATATGTATATGACTAAATATGGCATCAAAGAGTCCAATCACAAAACAGTTGTAATTGATTATTTTATATAAGGCTACCACTAACTCAATACAACAAAAGGCTCCATCAAGCCCATATTGGTGACATGTTGTCTAAACACCTTAGCAGCTAAACCTTTAGTTAGTGGATCAGCTAACACGAGCCATGTAGGAATGTGCTCTATATCGATAATGGACTCCATGACTTTCTCTCTAACAAATAAATATTTAATATCTATATGTTTGGAGCGTGAGGAACTCCTAGTGTTATGAGAGAAAGCAACTGCTGCAGAATTATCACAAAACATCTTTAGTGGCCTTGGAATGGAAACAACAGGATCCAGCCCCAAGATGAAATTCTGCAGCCAAATAACTTGGCATGTAGCCTCATAACATGCCACATATTCTGCCTCTATTGTCAAGGACGCTGTAAGTATTTGTTTCGCACTTTTCCAAGAAACAGCTCCTCCAGCCATCATGAAAATATAACTAGAAGTTGATTTTTCGTCATCCGGGCAGCCTGCAAAATCAGCATCAGAATATCCAACTATGTTCAAATCATCAGATCGCTGATATGTCAAAACATTGTCGTAACGTATCAGGCTTCGGGGGAAATCTAATAGCTAGACACAAAACTACGGAGTCGCCACCAACCATTCTAACCTAGGTGTGATTGGTCACTTATTCAAACTAAGGATAAGGCTTAGTCTACGTTAAGAGTTCTAAGTTCGGGAGTACGGTTACGTGTAAGGAAGGATTAGCACCCTCACAACGCCCATCCTAAAATGGTACCAAATAATCTAAGGTTATCTTAATTTTACCTTTGACTTTAATTTCGATATAATTAAATATTGAAAAATCTTTTAAGTCTCCTCCATCAAGCTGGTTGGACAACTTAAAAGTTATTCTCACCTCAAGAGTATTCAAGTAGGACCAATCGCCTTTCTTGAAGAGGCTCCGTCGTCGGATTGTTTAAATATTTTATGCAAACCCTATTTTGACTTCTATCCAATTTATATTTATTATTTTATCCTATTTTATTCTATCGTTATTATTTCTTTATATAAATTATTATTTCATGTATTTTTATATCTTTAAATAAACATGAATTATTTGATATTGAATATTTTCTTAAAGACCTTCCATCAAGCTGGTAAGACCTTAAAGAAACTTTCTCACCTTAGGAATTTTTAAAGAGATTACTCAAGCGCAATTCCCTTTAAATTCCATCCTCGGAATAATTCACATTTATTAAAATATTTAATGTAATTTAATTTCTATTTATTTTTAATTATTTTCTAATTTTAATTCCAATTTATTTATTTGATCTTTATTCTTTATTATAATAAACTTAATTTTAATTTACTATTTTTTAATCTAATCTAATTTAATTTTTATTTTTATAATTTAATTTATTAAATCTTGGAAATGTCCTATAAATCTTCCATCAAGCTGGCAAGATTTAAAAGAACTCTCCTCACCTCAAGACATCTAAAAGTACTACTCAAGCGCAGTCCCTTTAGAATTCCGTCGTCGGATTAATTAAATAATTTATGAAAATCTTATTCTTTCTAACTTTGGCTCTAATTTCGACTCCATATTAATTTCTATATTTTTTTAGTCTTATTTCATATTATATTTATCTCTATATTTTATTTATTCATTTTATTTATTTAGAGAATAAATATGAATCATGGTTTATTGAAGATTTTCTTAAAAGCGTCCCATCAATTTGGCTCGGCTTAAAAGAAATCTTTTCACCTAGAAAATTCAAGGAGTCCCAATTGACTTTCTTGAAATTTCATCATTGGCATAATTCATATATATATATTTTTTTATTTCCTATAATCTTTATTCTAAGCTATTTGGTTCATTTATTTATTCACTTATCTAATTTAAATTTCTTTAATCTTAATCTTGATCTAATTTATTTTTATTTTATTTATTTCATTTATTTTATTTATTTAATAAACATGAATTATATTTTATTGAAAACTCTTTCAAAAGTATTCCATCAATTTGGCTCAACTTAAGAAAGAACATCTCACCTAGAAATATCCAAGGAGTCTCAATTGACTTTCTTGGAATTTCATCATCGGTATAACTCATATTTATTTTTTTATTATCTGATCTTATTAATTACTAATTATTTTCAATCTAAGCTATTTCATTCTATTTATTTAATTTTTCATCTAATTTATGTCCTCGTATCTGTATTTATTTATCTATATTCATTTATATTTTATTCATGTTTAATTTACTAAGGATAAACATGTATTATAATTTATTGAAAATTCTTTCAAAAGTATTCCATCAATTTGGCTCAACTTAAGAAAGAATTTCCTCACCTAGACATTTTTAAGATGTCTCAATTGACTTTCTCTAAATGTCATCATCGGTATAATTTTTACATTTATTATTTTTTTGATAATTAATTAATGGTTTTTTTATCATTTTTTTATTATTTTATCCTAACTTTTTACTTTTAATTTCTTTTATCATTTATAGTTTTATTTAAATAATTATTTAAAACTTAAAGAAGTCCTATTTTCATATTCATATTTAATCCTAGTTCTAAAATAAACAAACATATAAAGAACATATCAACAAAATACATAAATATTAACATCAAAATTACATCAATCACATTAACTATCTAATTAGGTTATGAAAGTCAATTTCTCAAATTAAACATCTTAGCATCATTTTCTAACTTCAATTAAATTACCTAAATTATCTTATACAAATTTCTAATTAAATAAATTAAATATATATATTAAATTAAACTAGCAAGGTACTTGAATGATAAGACAATAGTAACTAAAAGTAGAGAATCACGTGGCTTTGCCTTTTTCTTTTAAGCAAGTGCATATGACAAAAATCATCTTACTTGTTTTCACTGCACGTTACTTTTCTTCTATTCTTGATCTCTTCTTCTCCTCCTCTCGATTTATAGCAGGAACAATCTTCTTCTCGCCACTTGCTTCCTTCCTTCAAGTTTCGAATCAACAGCCAACACAGCTGCCAAACTCCTCACACCAGCTGCCAGCCAATAACGTTGCAGCCTTTTCTATTTCTTCCTTGTTCTTCCTTTCTTTCTATTCTTTTTATTCCTGTTTCTTTGTTCAGGTAGCCATGGCGTCGACAGCAGGGTAACCAAGGAAATGATGATGCAAATAGGGAGCCGTTTGGGGTAGGGTTCTTTTTCCGTTTACTTTTTTCTCCCCTGCAGCAGCGACAACAGAAACACTCTTTCTCCTTCTTTCTTTTCACAACCGATTGCTAAGCCACTCTCTTGGTTCTCGCTGCAGTGCTGTGTTTTGAAGATGATGATGGTGTCGGTGTATGCAGGCTAATGAAGTAACGGAGCCAGCAGCTTCACAGTAACAGAGGCGGTGAACGACGATAGTGCAGAGGAGCAAGGAACAATGGGCAGTGCAGCAATAAGCGTCGAACCAGCAAGGCAACAGTGGAGTGACAGGAAAGAACAACGTTAGGCTGGAGCAGGAATGGTGATACAGTAGAAGACCGAACCAAAAATAAGTGCAATGATGCTAAACCAACGAGAGACGGTGGAACTTGCAGCAAAGTGCGATGATGAAGGTAGGTTGGTGCAAATTTGGGACACAGCAGCGATGATGAATAGGGAAATAGAGTTATCTGGGATGTTCAAGGATGATGGCGGACACAACACAAAGGGCCAAGAAGGTTTGCAACTTAGTGTGGCGGTGATGAGGTTTCAACAAGGAGAAAGGATACAACCACAGTGGAGTAGGCAGGGACGGTAACAGCAACAGTGCAGAGGTGATGAAGGAAGAAACGGTGGTTTGATGAAGCCAGGAAAAATGCCAAAAACTACCTGACTTTTCTCCCCCCCCGTTTAGGTTTTTTTTTTCTCCAGTTTTTTTCTAGGGTTTTCTCCTCTAGGTTTTTTCTCGTGTTTCTCCTTTTTCTCCCCCCCCCCCCCCAATTCCACTCTAGGGTTTTCTCCTTTTATAGACCTAGGTTTTTCTTTTTTTTTCTTTTTATATTTCTTTTATATTTTTTATATTTTTTATTTTTGGTAATAATTTGGAAATCAAGAATCAACTTTTTTAGGAAATTTTATATTTCAAGAATCGGACTTGAATCCGATATTAATTTTGACTTTCCTTTTCACAAAATTTTGATTTTCAATCTTTAATAGTCTCATTTAATTTTACTTTCCTATCAAAATTAATTCTGATTTCCTTCTTTTTTTTTATTTTCTTTATTTTATTCTATAAAAATCAAAATCAAAATCCAAAATTTATTTCTAAATCTAAAAAATAAAAATTAAAAATTAAAAATTAAAAATTAAAAATTAAAAATCAAATATAAAAAACTAATTAATTAAAAATGTTTGAAAAAGAACCGGACAAAAATGGTGTCTACAAACATAATCTTTGGTGCCTTGAAGATATCTCAGCACCTTCTTTGCTGCCTTCTAATGTTCCATCCCAAGATCGCTCATGAATCTCCCAAGTACACTAACAGCAAAAGCTATATCAGAACGTGTACAAACCTGAGCGTACATTAAACTACCCACTATCGAGGCATACGGTACATTTTGCATATAAGCTCTATCATCATCATTCTGAGGACATTAGGATTTTGAAAGAACGTCACCTTTCACTATAGGCGCCTTAGCTGGAGTACATGTACTCATATTGAACTTACTCAAGATACGTTCAATGTAGGCCTTTTGAGACAATCCAAGTATGCCTCTTGTTCTGTCACGTAGGATCTCAATTCCCAAAACAAAATGTGCCTCACCTAGATCCTTCATATCAAAGTGACATGACAACATGTATTTTGTCTCAATCAATAGGTCAGCGTCATTTGCTGCTAATAAGATATCATCAACATAGAGCACTAAAATCACAAAGCTACTCCCATTGACCTTAAGGTATATGCATTGATCAACAACATTTTCTTTGAAACCAAGTGACGTCACAATCCCATAAAACTTCAAATACCACTGTCTGGAAGCTTGCTTAAGTCCATAGATGGATTTCCTAAGCTTACAGACCATATTTTCCATCCCTGGAAGTACAAAACCTTCAGGTTTCTCCATATAAACATCTTCATACAAATCGCCATTAAGAAAAGCAGTCTTCACATCCATTTGATGTAGCTCTAAGTCAAAATGAGCTACTAATGCCATAATGATCCTGAATGAATCCTTAGTAGAAACTGGAGAGAAGGTTTTCGTATAATCAATACCTTCTCTTTGTCTAAAACCCTTGGCCACCAATCGAGCTTTAAACCTTTCTACTTGGCCATTGGAATCTAACTTTGTCTTGTAGACCCATTTGCAACCAATCGATTTATAACCATATGACAATTCAACTAGATCCTATGTCCTATTATGATACATAGATGCCATCTCCTCCTGCATAGCAAGCATCCAACTTGAAGAGTTCAAATCATTAATTACTTCCTGATAAGTAGTAGGATCAAAAGACAAGTGAACATCATACTCATGTTCTTGCAAATAAACAACATAATCATCAGAAATTGCTGATCTTCTAGTCTTCTGTGATCTCCTTAATGGGACATCACCAATATTACTATCAGGAACTATTTCTTCAGCTTCTGGAGCAGGTTCAGAAATGGACATTTCAGGATCAACTGTTGGCTCATTTGCTTGCGGCATTCCAACTATCGGATAAGGCATGTAAGGAACAGGCATGACAACAGGTTCCTCTCTGAGAGTAACTTCCCGGGGTTGAGAACTCCCACTATCAAAATCATCATCAAAATAGAAAGCATGGTCAGACTCTATGATTCTAGTAGTTTGAGAAGGGCAATAAAACCTAGAACCTCTTGAGCCGACACAATAGCAAACAAAATTTCCATTAACAGTCTTCTTGTCAAGCTTCTTCAACTGCGGGTTGTATGGTCTTATTTCTGCTCTACAACCCCAAACGTGGAAATGATGAAGGCTTGGCTTCTTACCTGACCACATCTCGTAAGGAGTCTTAGGAACCGACTTACTTGGAACTTGATTCAGAATGTATGCTGCAGTTTTTAATGCTTCACCCCACAAGAAATCCAGTAGAGTGGAGTGACTCAACATGCAGCGCACCATATCCAGAAGTGTGCAATTTCTTCTCTTTACAACACCATTCTGTTGAGATATCCCAGACATCGTATACTGAGCATTAATTCCACATTCCTGTAAGAACCTAGCAAAAGACCCAGGATTCTGCCGAGTCTCATCATATCGACCATAGTACTCACCACCTCTGTCTGATTTTACAGCCTTAATCCGCTTACCCTTTTGAAGCTCCGCAGCGGACTTAAAAACTTTCAAAGCTTCAAGGGAATCAGACTTCTCACGAATAAGTTCAACATGACCAAAACGAGAATAGTCATCAAAAAAGGTGATGAAGTACCTGTATCCACCTAATGCAGTAGGTGTCAATGGTCCACAAATGTCTGTATGAATTAGTTCCAAAACATCCTCACTTCTACGTTTCTTTTCTTTCCTAGTTTTATCAGGAAGTTTCCCCTTGAGAAAATCAACACAAGTACCATAATCAAAGAAATCAAGATCTTGCATAATACCATCTTTAATGAGTCTCTGCATCCTCTGCTTTGAGATATGTCCCAAACACCTATGCCGCACCATAGAATAGTTTTTATTCACCTTACACTGATTAGAACCAACAACCATAGCATTCACATCATGTATATTAGAGGAAAAAGCGGAAGAAATCAAAGATTGGACATCATTAGAATGGAGATCCAATTTATATAAACCGTCAAATAGAGTTCCAGACCCAATATACTTGTTATAACAAAATAAGTAGACCTTTCAATCACCAAATTGGAAAGAAAATCTGGCCCTATCCAAAATAGATACAGAGATTAAGTTTCTCCTAATACTAGGAATATACACTGTATTTGACAATTCCAAAATTTGACCAGAAGACATCAATAGTCTAGCTACTCCGATCTGTTCAGCCTGGACTCTAACTCCATTCCCCATATTCACCACAATCTCTCCTTCATTTGGACTTCGGTGGTTTGTCAATGCTTGTAAACAATTAGTTATGTTAATACTTGCACCGGTTTCTAACCACTATGAGTTAGAAGGCACATCTGCCAAATTCGATTCAAAATTGACAAATGCAAACAAGGTACCTTTCACCTTCCATTCAGCAAACTTATTACAATCAGCCATCTTATGCCCATATTTATGACAAAAGTTGCATTTTCCTTTGAACCCATCGGAATTCTGGGATTTAGACCCAGAAGAGTTGGTGGAGGTTGACTTTAAGGAAGAGATGGTTCCCTTCTTTTTAAAGAAGGACTTGAATTTCTTACTAGGACCTGTTTTACCTGCTTTCTTCTTACCAGTCACACTGGCTTGTGTTGCCATAAGAGCTGAATGAGAAGATTTTCCAGCTTTGATTATCTCCTCCTCTTGAATCACAATGGCAATCATGGTATTTAGGTCCTAGACTTCCTTCTGAGTATTATAGCTGGATTTCATATTATCGAACTGAGAAGGAAGCGATTCAAGTATCTGCTATACCAAGAATTCATCTCCAATTTCAACTTTCTTCTCCTTCAATTTGTTGTAGTAGTTTATCATCTTTAGGATATGCTCCCTAACACCACTAACACCATCATATTTCGTCGTGGTGAACAATCTCATGTAGTTTGATTTCTCAACCTTATCAAACTTTGCAAATTGTTTCTTAATGGCTTGCATGAAAACTTTTTCATTGTCAACTTCAGGAATACTCTGCCTAATCTGCTTATCAATTGTATACATCATGATCATTAAACAATTCCGGTTAGAGTGTTCCCAAAGGTTGTAGTAGTTTCTTTCCTCGATAGAGCTAGTCGGAGTGGGTATAGGTGGTGGATCAACTCTAAGTGCCAAATCTAGGTTCATCACACCCAGAAACATCGAGAGTGACTCAAACCAATCATCGAAATTTGACCCTGTAAGGGTCTTGATTGAGGATAGTTGCAATGACATCCCAGGATTATAGGAGGCTGCTTGAATAACATAAACAGAATTAGCATATAATACAGAAATATGCAACAAAATATATTCAAGCTATCAAGGATGTCAAATGGCATATTACAAAGGATAAACAAAATTGATAGAATATAAAATCAAGAATGACTTGCCATCGACAGGATAGCAAAGTCACATTATATCCTATCAAGATCCTTTCCATCCCAAGCATCTCCAAGATCAACAAGCAATCCGACAGGGAGAGAATTATTAATTTCAGAAATCTTGGTATATTTATTTTGCAACTATCATTTAATTTGGCTTGTAATAATCCAATTATTTATTACAGAAAAATCACAAGAAAATTGTCATGACTAGTTCTATGACAGATAGAAACTAATCACTCTAATTAATGATTTAATATAAATAAAAGATTATTAAACAACAAGTTAAACAATAATAAATTATAGCATATTCAAAATATAAGTGAATTAAATTAAACATATAATTAATTTCTAATCTACTCAAAATAATTTAACCAAAATAATTCACTTACTATATGCATAATTAAAATTTAATTCTATATTAATAAATTAAGGCCTTATAATTAAACAAATATGGTGGCCCAAAATTAATTACCAAGCCCATAATTAAATTTAATTAGTTAGCCCATGATAAATTAAACGTGAGCCCAAATGAATTTAACTAAGTGAGCCCAAATAAAAAAAAATTAGGAAGCCCAAAATTAAATCCCAAACCTTAGCCCATTTAATTAAATAGAACCTTGGCCCACTTAACAAAAAATTGGTTAGCCCATTTGAAATGTAAAACAACTAACCCATGAAGCAAAATAAAGACCTAAAATCGACGGGCCCAGTAGCTGAAATAAAATTTTTCAGTTTTTTTTTAATTTCTATGCGGGTGCGTGGGCCATTTTACCCTCAAGTCGGGCGCGTGCACTTCAACCTTCAGCTCATTTTACGCAGAAAGCCAGAACCGGTCAGGTTTTCGACCCGATCCAACGGTCTCTCTCACTACAGACCCTTATTTTGCTTCATTTTTATGCCATTTTCCATAAAACATCATCCTCAATTGATATTTGGTATTATTTTGGCTCAAACTACATTAAATCTCATGGGTTTTGTGTAAGACCGAAAAAACCCAAAAAATAAAAAATCAACATATTTCGTTTTTTCCTTTAAAATGGCCAGTGGCTTTGAGATGGGGGAGCTCTGATGCCAATTATTGGAACAAAGTCATCCACCAATCAAGCCACTAGCACCATAAATAAGAAGAAACACTAACCTGGATTTTGAAAACCAAACCCATACGTACCACCACCACTTGAGCTGCTACCAACCACCATTTGTGGCGCCAATGGTTGCTGTGATGGTTGCCCACCGGATCCCTCTTCATTTTGGTATGCCATTTTCGGATCTAGCCAAGAAGCAAGAAAATGTGATGAGTAGAGTTGAGGAACGGGAGAGCAAGGAGAGTTGCTGCCCTTGTTCACAATTGAGCCAAAAGGTAACAGTGTCAATAGGCCACACTATTAACTCCATATATGTGCCAAGGGCATAAAACTCCTATATTGACAATATCATGTGTTATAATTCATCTCATTATAAATTAACACATGTAAATAATATAAATAATAATAGTATAGGTCACACTCCTTATAAATATACTACAATTAATATTGTATGATATAGATTATACTTAACTAGTCCACAATAAATAGAGATAATTCAACATATTAAACATTCTTTTGGTCAAAACTTTTGCAACCAACCAAGATTATTCGAGTGCTCCAGGGCCAGTATCATCCAACCCCGAAATGGAAATATTGTTTTGTTCATCCTCAGTAAGTTTAAAGTGTTGCCAAGCATCATGGAGTGAGTTAGCCATTAGAGCAATGGTAATAGAAACAAGAAGGTAGTCGCAAGAATCAAAAAGAAAAGGAAAGAAAGAAATAGAAGAATAGGAGGAGGAAAGAAAACAAGAACTAAGTCACCACGGTGAAATTCAGAAAATCTGAGACTGATAAGAAAACACGAACCGAAACTAAACTGTCAACCAAACCTTCCCCAGAGAAAATTTCAGAGAGAAAGCTTTCAGAGAGAAGACTACTAATTACAATTAATTATGGTTGTTAATTGCAGTCTTTTCATAATTTTGCTCATATAAGCTTTTACGTGAACTCAATATTAATTAAAATCTTAATTTTACTTTTCTGATTTATAATGAAGAATTAAGTCCTTAAATCAACATTGATATTTTTTAGTTTTTATTTTGGGAAATATTTTTGAGTTGAATTTATTGACAGGACAAGATTTAAATAGAATTCCTTAGCATTGTGTTTGGTATAAAAGAAAAGAAAAATTGCTTTCATTCCATCATTTTCTTTATTTTTAAATTCAATTCTTTTAAATATGAAAAAAATTCTAATTCATTTTAAATTAATAATTTATTTATTTTATTCTTAATATCTTTCTTCCCTTCTATTTTACATTTTTCATACCAGACATTTCATCTCCTTCCTTTTTTCATGCCAAACGTAATGTAAAACTGAAGTTTATAAAGTTATTTATGAAATAAATAAAATAAAAAGTAATTTACTATTAACTCACTAATCACGTGCTACCAATTAATCTTATCCAATAGTTACTACGTGCTTGATTGACACATGCAGAGTGTTAAATAAGAGATGGTGGTACAAACATGGCTGGCGACACAATCGCGAGTAATGACGCGTAAGTTGTCTTATATTCGAACAAACTCGATCTTTTTATTTAAATGGTTGAATGTTCAAATAAGGATGTAAAATTTTCGGAAATATTCAATTCATGATCTAAATTTTTATTTTATTCAATTCAAGATAAAACGTTTTCGATTTTACTCAAATAAAGACCTTTTAAAGCGCGTGAGTTACACGCGCCGTTAAAATAATAACGACGTTTATAAAAGACACGTGACAGCATGTGATTGGGCCACGTGACAGAAGTGGACACGTGGCAGCATAAGGGTGGGACACGTGGCAGTGACATATAATTAATTTTCTTTTAATAAGTAAAAAATACATGGACACGTGGCAGCATATTAGTGGGACACGTGGCAAGATTGACACGTGGCAGCATGTGAGTGGGACACGTGGCAAGATTGACTTATAATCATTAGTGAGACACGTGGCAAAGTTTAGATCTTGAATTGAACATTTTTGAAAACGTTAGATCCTTATTTGAGCATTCAGCCAAATTTTTTTGTTATAAATATTAATAAAAAATTAAAAATTTAAATATTATTTATAATATTATAATTAGTAGTTAATTTTGTTAGTTGATTTTTTAATAAAAAATAACTTTTAAAAATTTATATTACATTTTCAAAAAAAAATTTGTTAAAAAATAAATTTTTATAAAAAATATTTCTGTATTTTTTTTCACTTTGTTTTTCTTTTCATTCATTTCTGTTTTTATTTCTTTTATATGATTTAAATTTAAAATAATTTTTTATTGTAAATTAAATATATTTATTTTTAGAAAATTGAGTTTTTCTAGGAAATATGTTTATTTTTTAAATTACATTAATTTTTTTAAAAAGACAATTCTTACATATTTTTCTTTATTTTTATAGTTTCTTTATCTTCTTTCTTTTTTTGTCAATTAGAAGAAAATATAGAAAACAAAAAAAGAAGAAAAATACAAATTAAATTTAGTAATTTAAAATTTATTCTTTAAAAAATATATAATTTCTAATAATTTTATGGCTAATAGTTTTTTTTCCTTTTTTTATGGTAAAAATGAAAAAAAAAATTATGAAAGAAAAAAATAATAATTATACTAGTTACAAAAAAGTTTTATAATAATTTTTATGTTTGAGAATTTATTTTCTAAATCAAAATTTTTAATTTTTAATTATTTCAAAAAATAATTTTAAAAAATTATTCAAGAAAATATTATTTTATCAAAATATATAGTTTTTCTTGAATAAAAAAAAGAAAGAAAAAAAAAGAAAAAATATGTGGACACGTGGCAGTGTGTGAGTGAGACACGTGGCGACATGTGAGTGAGACACGTGTCAACCTATGAGTGGGACACGTGGCAGTGATTTTATAATTATTTTCTTTTAATAGGTAAAAATAAATGGACACGTGGCAGAGTGTAATTGTGACACGTGGCAGAGTGTGAGTGTGACACATGGCAATAATTATCTTTCATCGTCAGTCACTCTCTTTAACGGCGCGTATAACTCACACGCGTTAAAAAATCCTTATTTGAGCAAAATCGAAAACGTTTTATCTTGAATTGAGTAAAATAAAAGTTTAGATCCTGAATTGAATTTTTCGAAAACTTTATATCCTTATTTGAGCATTCAGCCTATTTAATTTCTCCTTTTCACATGATGAGTTTTCTTATTATAAAAGAATAACAAATATATAATATTTATTACAAATATATTATCATAATTTTTTAAAGTTTACAAAAAAAAAAGTTTAGTAAAGTGACACAAATTTTTTAAAAGATACTGAAAAATACAATAGCAATTAAAAAATAAATAAGTGTAAAATTTTTTAAATTCATTTGAAAAATTATGTTTTTTTGTAAATTTGATAATTTGTGTATATAATATATATTGTATAATATAATTTTGTGTATTTTTATGATAAAAATACAAAAATCTTATATTAAAATTTATATCAGCATATTTTTATTTAATTTTTTATTATTTTTATATATAAATTTTATTCCAACCGTTTTTGATATTGGTACAGCATTTTCTTTATAAAATTACTACAAATGTACGGAATAATAATTGAGTTTATATATGATGCACTGACAGTGTATAGTTTTTATACACTGTCAATGCATCAGAGGTTGACACCTCATCAATAGACCCTTATGGGCAAATAAAAAAAATTTATTTATATTTGCATATAAGAGCCTAATGATGAGGTGTCAACCTCTGATGCATTGACAGTGTATAGAAACAATACACTGTCAGTGCATCATATATAAATCCATAATAATTTATATATAAACAAAGAATCTCTCAATAGTCGAAAGTCAAACAACTATGACGTGTCATGCCACAATTGCACATCGTCCAAAACAAAGCAAAATGCTTACTAGCTTGCAATTGCATGTTCACCAAAAAAAAAACGAGCTTGCAATTGCACGTACGGAATCAGAAACACCCAATGGGCAATAAAGGATGACTCAGTGCAAACGTGGCGTTGGCCCACTGGTCTGTCAGATTTCGAAACGTACCATCGGGTCAAGTTATCGGAATGGGAAGTGGAACGGAAGGAAGAGAGCGCGTGATCAGCTTCGGTATTATTATTGGCAGAGTAAGAACCAAGTAAGGGCTAAGGTTACGTCAGATTTGCATGGACACGTGGCAGCATTACGAGATCTCCACCGCTTCGCCCACGAATCCGGACAAACCGGTCCAACGTCCCTCTCACTCTCTCTCTTTCTTTTTTTATCTGGAGAATTTGTTAAAAGCTTTCTGTCATTGGTCAGACTTCAAAGGCACCAGAGTTTTCTTCACAATTTTAATTTTTTTAAAGTTTTTTTTTCTTTTTTTTATTTAATTGACGGCACTAAGTTTGTTACGTCGGCAAAATGTATATCCAATAAGACTTCGATTTAATGTTAAGGGGATTTTAAAACTTTGAAGTGTTATGTTTAAATCTATTTCGGTATACGTCAGGTGTAACTTTATGTTATATATGACAATAACTCGATTTATTTGATTTAAATAATTTTTTTATGTAGATGTAATAATTCATTATGAAAACAAATTTTCTTTTAATTTGTAATTTCATAAAAAAATTGCATATGATTTAAAGGAATTTTAATATTTCCCATATAAGTTAGTTGATGTTAACAGAGAAAGGTTTTAACTAAGGGAACAAATTCTGGATAATGATTTGAATACTAATGAACGAGAAAATAATTTTATTTTTAAAATTAACGTTAAATTTATTATTATATTATAATTTCAAAAATTATCTTATACACTACATAAGATTTTTAGATTCCCCTAATAAGATTTTGTGGTGTCAAATGTCATAATAAAATATATATATTAAAAATTAATGAGTTGTTATGTGTAAATTTTTAACCACAAGCAAAATTAAGAGATTGTCACATGTTTCATTTATTTTTAAATACATTTTTTAATATACCTAAGGAATATGTGTATTAAATTAGATGTTAATTACTTTTTTTTTGTATTTCTTAAAAGAATAAACTGATACATGCATGTCATCTCTTTAATTTTATTTGTGAGTTTAAAATTCACACCATCAAAATATAAGATTGAGCTCTTTCAATTTCACTGAATTTTATTATTATATTTCAATTTTTATTGAAATTGAAGGAAATTTATCCCTTGAAGGAATATATATTATGTGAAATATTTCATTTTCATTTTTTTCTAAAAATCAACAAAATCATAAAAATATATTAACAAACTTTAATAAAAATGAAATATAAATATAAAATTCAATATTGAGTCATAAATTAATTAAAGACAAATTGATCTCATGATTTTTGTCCAAATACATAGATACATGTACATATGAGCGTGAAAAATTTGATACAATATTGGATATGAGAGATATAAATTTTAGATATTTTTATTCTGAAATTACTAATAAAAGAGAAATTACATGTATATTAAACTATTAACATATAAAACCAATAAATCAAAATGAACAAAAATAACCAACGGCAACATTTAATAGAAAAAAATTAACATTAATCTCAAAATGTTGAGACTTGAATCTTATACCTCAAATTTAGAGAACATTAAAAATAATTATATCTGCCCTATTTATCAAAATTATGATTGAATACATGTATAAGACCTGCCAAAGGAGAACTATCATTATATTTTATTTATATATAAGAGTTTTTCATTTAATTTTATTTAAATAAAATATTAAACTATGCTTTAGTCACATAACACACCAAATAAAATATGTTAAGCACTAAACATAAAATCAATTGACAATAAATGAAATTGTTCAATTTGAATATATGATAGAAAATATTTAAGAGAACACAACTTTAACAAACAAAACTTAAGTTTTGATATTATATTAAACATGCAATCTAAAAATAATTTACAATAAATAAAAAAAGCTAACTTGAATACAAGACAAAAAAAACTTAATGCTTAAAAGAGATGGGAAAAATCATTTTTACCAAAACATTTAATTTGTTTTTTATATAAAAGAGATAAACATTGGATCATAATATCTTACCTCACATGAAAAAGACTCCAGCATGTATCCCTCCTCCGATTACTCCTTCCGACAACCTTTACAAACTTACTCTGTCTTCGTTAACAACATCCCTCCAAACATTCAATGGAGATGGTTAAAACAGATCTTTCAACATCATGGCAAAGTCATGAACGTTTTTATTCCACAGAAAAGAAGCAGAATAGGTAAGAAGTTCAGGTTTGTTAGATTCTCAAGCCAGAATGAGGCCAAGAATGCAGTAGAGAAACTCAATGGGACGTGGTTTCTTGATTATAGATTGAGTGTGGATTTTGCTAGATTTAACAAAAGCTCAGCCTATTGGAAAAGAGTGGAATCTCAAAAAGAAATGCCATTGCCTGACAACATCTTCAAAGGTGCTTACCGAATGAATGCTTCCTCCTCTCCTTACATAGAGGATTACAAAACCGACAATAACCAGCATGATTCATTCGGTGAGCAGGCTGGGACAGAGGGTAACAAGCAGAATGTAGCCGAACCCGATTCGATTGAGGTGGAAGTTCCTATTCAGGACACAAAATGGTTAGAATTTGCAGTGGTTGTCTCAGTTAAGTCTCCCCTTGAGATTACTGAGCTCCAACAATGTATGCACAGAGAAGGATACTCTCATTTCTATATTTTGTCAATGGGAGGCAGCTGGTTCCTTATCCAATTTGTCAGAAAAGAAGAAATGCTAAATTTGCTTGCTGGTGGGAACGAAAGGATTGTTAAATGGTTTAATTGGGTTAAACCATGGTCCGAGAATCTTGTTTGCGATGAAAGTCTAGTTTGAATCAAAATTCACAATTTGCCTCTGCATGCATGGAACATAAAAACACTTAAACAAATTGGAGATCATTGGGGCAGATTCATCTCTAAAGATGAGTGTTCTAGCAAAAGGCAAAGGCTGGACTTCGCTAGAATCCTTGTAGTCAAGAATAAAAATTCGTTTGTGAAGAATTCAATAGTTCTCAAGATTAATTGTTTGGAATTTGTTGTAAATTTAGTGGTTTAAGACATTTCTGATTCTTGGTGGAGCCACCTTTCTTCCATTCAAGTAGGCAGTTCAATCACCTCCCTTGTAGCACCGGTAAGGACAATAATACAATCGGAAGAAATTGAGCCAGTCGATGACTATGTTTTGTCGGTTGAAGAAGCAAATGTTAGAATCCACCAAAACAATAATGAGCTGCCATTGGAAAATGAGGAGAATGTGGCTTTTCAGAAAAACTATCAGAATCCGTATGATGAACAGTCCGGTTTCTTGAATAGAGAGAAGGAGTTTGGAGGGAGTTTTGAATCAATTTCGACTGATGAAATTTTGAAAGCTGAAGGAACAGTGGTCAACGAAATGGAGATGGATCTTGGATTGTGTGATCCAATCCCAAAAACTGCCAATATCACTTACTCTGAGCCTGATAATAGGATTGAAGATAATAAGGCCTTGATTATGGCTAATCAAAGCAGCCCAACTCCCATATAGCCCGGTGTCAATTTTCCTCAATCTTGTGATGAACTTCTAGTAGAGGGGGAAGCTACAGCTGATGAATCTCATGAAGGAAGAGTCAACATAACAGGAAACGCGAAGAAGAATAAGAAGTTCATCTCTGTTTCTTTCATTCAACCTGCTGATGCTACTCCTGCAAAGAAAAATTCGGTTTCACTAAAAAGCAAAGGAAAAAAGAAAAAGAAAAAACAAATTACTCAAGGAAAAGTGAAATCAATTCACTGGGATATTATTCGGAAACTCCAAGCTTGATTGAAGAAGAAATCACAGATGATGACATTAGAAACAGGAATAGAATGTTAAGGAATGAAGCAGAAGCAACTCTGGAGGTAGCGAGACTACTGGGTCTTTCACCAACAACAAACGAGGAAGACATCGTCAGAAGTTTAATGGAGGCTGAAATAGAAGCAATGGTGAGAAAGATAAGCCATGAATAGGTGATAACTATGGAGAGAGTTCCGTTGCCATTGTCTTGCAATTTGATACTTGTGTTAGGTTAAGGTGCCGAATGGAACCTTGAATAATGACGGTCTGAATTGTCCAAAGGAATATAAAATATCGGTGTGCTGAAGCTTGATTGGTAATAAAGGGTGGAGGTTGTTTGTTTTTAGGTTTTACTTCCTTTTAACTGGATTAAGCTCTAGAGTTTCATTGGTAACTTGTTTTTTCACGAGAGCTAAGGCCCTCAAGGCTGTCTAGGTCGATGTCTGCTAATTTGACAGATGAAAGACAGACAGAAGAAAGGTTAGATATGTTTGTGCATGGATGAATAGTCGAAATTAAAACACAAAAGACAAGAAGATTTCATCTTTAAATTTTGTGGAATTATGGTTGAGGTTGTTTGGAGTAAGAAGATCGGTCCTGCGAGGTTTTGTTGATGATCGCATATTTCCTCTGCAACAGGTCGCATGGTCACTCTTCTTAGTTTCCTCTGTTAATTCAAAGCTGGTTTTAAAATATGTTGATGTTTTGTCACTTCTGGGGAGCTTCAACTGTCAAACAAAGATTGCTTAATCAATGTCTTTTATGCTCTCCATGTGCTTGATGTAATGCTCCTTAGGAGGAGTGATTTTTGTTTACCCCGGACTGTTTACATGTTGATACTCTGTTTATTTTGTTCACTTGAGCTTAACAACCAGTTTAATCAATAAATTACTTTACTTTTCAAAAAAAAATAATATCTTACCTCAAAGTTTGGAGAATATATTAAGCAAATAAGATACAAGTAATAATTTATTTAAAACGAGGAAAAAGAATCATCAGAAGTGACATAATTGGAAAATGGGTATGATTAAAAAAGATCAGAACTCGAAAACTGTATGTAACCAAAAAAAAAAGAACTAGAAAACTGTAAAAAAAAAAAGTGTAGAGTGTCAACCACGCTCTCTTCAGTTTTGCACCCAAAAGTCTGAGGCACCGCTCGAATGCACCATTCAAGAGGTAACGCATGGATGGTTGCACAAAATCCGGAGTGAAGGCTGAGAAAGTAGCGGCACGAGGTTCTGTTTTTGGTTTTGGTTTTGTTGCCGTTTCTTCTTTTACTAACCAATCTCTACTCTCCATTATAAAGCATAAGCCCCCAAAAACCTGATTTGAACTTGTCTAGTTATCTTCAAAAGCAAAACAAAAGAAAAGGGGAGTTAGACAAATACAATTGAAACTTCCTTTAAAAAAACCAGTAACACACATGGGTGCTTTAAATTTTACAGGTTTTACACATGTGGGTGTCTGGCTTCGATAGTTGTCTCTTCATCTTCATCACTATCTCGTCTCGCTTGGCTTCACGGCTCTGATTAGTTTCCTCTTTCCTTTTGCTGCTATGTTCATTGGCAGCCGATTCAGAAAGTTTTGCTGGTATTTTCTTCTTCTTTGGGTGTTATTGTTGTAAAGAATTGTTTGATCGGACAGAGAGGCTCTGGTACTGGTGCAATTTAGTTGTTTAAGGATTGTTTAGTGAAAGGTGAGATCGCTTTCTTTGATGGAAATTGTTTGTTATTTTTCCATGTAATTATGGAAGCTGATGCTTTAGGTTGCTCTCTTTCGCATCCGATGCTTTAGGTTGCTCTCTTTCGCATCCTTAATTTGATACAATCTTCCCCTTGCACTTATCCGTACACACAGAAAACCCTATCCTTTTACTATCTTTTTTTCTCTTTCTATATCTCAAGGGTTTCCACTTTCCAAGTTGCATATTAAAAAAATTGAAAAAAAAAGAATTGTATTTGATATGAAAGGTGTAGAAGAACAGCTGCGCGGTGAAGATCTGCATGCAGGTGATGGAAATGAAGCAAATCCTTCGGGGTTTGATGGTGTTCAGGTGGAAAGAGTGATGGGTACTGAAGAAAGAGAGATCTGGGTTGATAGACAGCGAGATGATTTGCTTGATGTTAACGATGCTTCGATTTTCTATCGCGATTTCCCTCCTCTACCTGATTTCCCTTGCATGTCTTCTTCTTCGTCTTCCTCGTCGACTCCGGCCCCTGTCAAGGCCATTGCATGTTCGTCTTCTGGTTCAACAGCTTCGTGTTCTTCTTCCGCGGCTTCGTGGGCGGTTTTGAAGTCCGATGCAGATGAAGATGCGGAGAGAAAGAATAATGGTCAGGGTCATCATAATCATCACCACCATAACCAGCCTGATCTGATGGATGGAACACCAGCCGCACTATCTTCCACCACATCCATGGAGATTTCTCAGCCGCTAGATCATAATGTTATTGATGGTGTTGATTGTATGGATGTTATGGAGAACTTTGGGTACATGGATCTGCTTGATAACAATGATTTTTTTGATCCTTCTTCCGTATTTCACCATGACGATACTGGTCTGGAAGAGTTTCAACAAGAGCAGAAGCCACAGCCGGAGGAGTCGCAACAGATGGAGCAAGAAGTACCAAAGATATATGGCAAAAATGAAGATCAGACCCAAGAAGAGAAAGCTTCAGATGATTTAGCCATGGTGTTCTTGGAGTGGCTCAAGAGTAACAAAGAGACTGTCTCAGCAGAGGACTTGAGGAGGGTTAAAATCAAGAAAGCTACCATAGAGTGTGCCGCCAGGCGTTTGGGTGGAGGAAAAGAGGCCATGAAACAGTTGTTGAAGCTTATTCTTGAATGGGTTCAAACTAATCATCTTCAAAAAAGGCGTCTCAAAGAATCAGCTTCCAATAATAATATCAATCTTCCTTACCAATTCCAAGACCACTTTCAAAACCCTAACCCTAATCCAAACCCAAACCTCAATTGCAATTCTGTTCCACCATCTGAAACGAATTCTTGTTTCTCTCAGCCACCCTGGATTCCACAACCACCGTATGTATCTGATCCGGCGCCAGTGGTGGTGCCAGGTTTTGCACCGGTGGTTGGCTATATGGCCGACCCGTTTGCAAATGGAGCTCCTAATGTTTCTTCCCATTCTTACAATCCTCCAACAGATTATCAAATGCTGGCGTCAGCTCAAACATGGCCACCTTCACAATTTGCTTTGGCTTCTCAGTACAACTCATTTCCAGACAATAATCTCCACTCAGCTCCGCCTCAGCCATCTGCTTTTCCTGGGTATGCGAATCAATATCCGTATCAATTTGTTCACGGCCATAATAATGATCAAAGGTTAGTAAGGTTGGGCTCATCCGCTACTAAAGAGGCAAGAAAGAAGAGGATGGCTAGGCAGAGAAGGTTTGCAACACACCATAGAAATCACAATCCTCATAATAATCAGCAAAGCCAACACCAAAATCGGAGTTTTGACCAACATGCAAGGCTCGTGAACGATAACTGTGTGGCGGCAGCCCAAGCGAATCCCGGAAACTGGGTTTATTGGCCGTCTGTTTCTGGCGGTGTAGCATTAAATCCTCCGGTTCTGCCTGGTGAAGTTGCTTTGGTACATCCTGTCGATCGACCAGCCTTGCGAGGGCAGACTTGTCAACGGCAGATGGCTTCAGATAGACTACAGGTGGGTTCTTTGATCATCGATCGTTTCTTTTATTGTGATGATCAGATACATTAGTTTCTGGGTGTTGTAATTGTTGGTGCATGATTAAGAAAAGAGCGTTATAAATGTATATATGTAATTAATGATTATGTTTTCTTTTCTGGGTGTGTGTTTAGGGATGGAAACCTGAGAAGAATTTGCGGTTTCTTATGCAAAAAGTGTTGAAGCAGAGCGATGTGGGTAATCTTGGAAGAATCGTGCTTCCAAAGGTATCCCCTCCCTCTTCCTCGCATCACATTCAGAGATTAATATCGTTATTTTCCATGGATGATAATTTCGAGTTTTTTTTTTTCCATTGTGTAATTTGAATGTATTTTTTTGATCACATTCTTTTTTCCCCTTTCTGGAACGGAAACAGAAAGAAGCCGAAACCCATCTCCCGGAACTAGAAGCAAGAGATGGGATCTCCATTGCCATGGAAGACATAGGAACTTCTCGTGTTTGGAACATGCGCTATAGGTATCCTAAAATTTAACTTGACAATAATGCTATTTTATTTTATTATATCCTTCTTTTTCTAAATCACCTTTTTTTCTGGCTTTGCTATTTCCTTTCTGTTTATGGAGTTTCAGATTCTGGCCAAACAACAAAAGCAGGATGTATCTCCTTGAAAATACAGGTATTACAGAATAGAGTTCAATCCATTTTTCTAAAGTTTCTATGATTTACTATAATATATGCTAATCCTCTACCATTGTTTTTTCTTCCAGGGGATTTCGTGAGAGCAAATGGGCTCCAAGAAGGAGATTTCATAGTCATATACTCAGATGTGAAGTGCGGCAAATATGTATGTACTCTACCAGCATTTTTTCGTTTTCTTTTTCCTAATTTCATTGGAGTTTCTTATTAAAAATTAACTAAATGAATCATCTCACAGTTGATACGAGGAGTTAAGGTGAGGCAAACGCCAGGGCAGAAATCGGAGACCAAAAGACCTGGAAAATCTCAGAAAATCCAGCGTGCAAATTCCCCAGCTGCTGCTGCCATTAATGGTTCCTCGTCATCCATCACACAAACAGTAAAGTAATAGGGAAAAATCAAAAATAAAAGGAAAGAAAAGAAATAAAATAAAGAGGCTGCTGCATGCATACCTCTGCAAACCATTGCCACATTTCCTTCATGCATGAAAATGAACGGACAAGTGGACGGTAAAAGAACATCTTGTGCGACACTTCTGATTTGATTCTCTGCCCCCCACATTGATTTCTCCGTCAAATGCTGATGTTGGAATCCCAACTTCCGTAGACCATTAAGGATTTTTGGGGGTTTTGGAGACAATATATTAGGAAAATATGTATGCCAAGGCTTTTTCTGGGGTTTGCTTGGAGCGTAGGAGTACTACAGGTTGTTTTCCAGTGTGTATGTTGTTAAAGTGTACGTAGTATCATACCACTGTATCGAGTTTGTTTAATTACAAAAATACTGCTACTGTGTACATATATATTATGAATTAATTGGATGATATGATATATATGCAGCTGTTATTCGATGTTAATATATATTCGAAAAGTGTTTGGTGATGCATGCTTTAAATTTTATATTTAAATTTTATTGTTCTTCGAGGACTTTTTAATTGAAAACTTAAACGATTTATTCATTTTATTGTTCCTATTTTCAAATTTTATGTCGTTGAATTTGTGAATTTTTTTAAAAAAATAAAGATGTTATAATATTGTATATAATAACAATTTTTTTTTTTTGGTTACATAGGAATATAATTGCAGTAAACTTAAAACATTAAAGCATTCTAAAGGCACGAGGATATGCAACTCCCCATGCATCTGCTAACAGTAAACTTTGTAAAGGCTCAGGAGGACTTGTCAACACCTCCACCCTTGTCTCCATATTGCATGCAGCTTTTGCTAAACAGTCAGCACAAAAGTTTCCCTCACGGAAGACATGCTGTAATTTCACTTGCCAAGACCTCTGGTGAAGCTCTCTAATATCACTAAGAAGGCTGCCCAAGGGGTGAGTACTGGTATCAGCTTTTTGGAGTAGTTCTGTAACCACTAAGGCATCCAGTTCACATATGATATTTTTAAACCCCTGTTGCCATGCAAGCATAAGACCAAACCTCAGAGCTTGAAGCTCCGCTGCCATGTTCGAGCATAAGCCAAGACGCATTTTAAAACCCATAATCCAGTCTCCAAGATTAGAACGAAGTAATCCACCAGCACCAGATCTTCCTGAATTTCCTTTAGAGGCTCCATCAGTGTTGAGCTTAACAAAACCTACTGGCGGGGGATTCCAAGTAATAGCTACATCTTCTTTTTCTTTGCAGTGTTTAAGGGTGTAAATTTTCTGAAGTTCATTTGCACCTGTTTTTATAAATTCAGCCAAACGGTTAGCGTTGAAATCCTCCTGACTTTCTTCTTCAACACTATTGGACATCTAGCATTCCAGATCCGCTAAATAGCAATTAAGAATATACTCCTCCAACCTCTAACAACACTCTCTATATCACCAGGCTTCTTAAGATTGTTCTCCAACCAATCCACGAGAGCCCCGTTAACAAAGGAATTCCAAAATTGAGGAGGTATTAAGTGTTTCCATACCTCCCTAGCTATATTGCAGTCTCGCAACACATGTAAGGTTGTTTCTTCCACATTAGGACAGAATATACAAGAGGCTGAAGAAGACATACCTCTTTGAAATCGAAACTGATTTGTTAAAATACGATCTTTGCGCACAAGCCAGATAAAAAATAGCCATCTTTGTGGACCTGGCAACCTCCAAATCCAGCTGAGATCCTCTGTGGCGCCAGAAGAATATTGTTTACACAAAGCGAAGTAAGCAGACTTTGTAGAGAAAACACCATCAGCAGTATAACTCCACATCCATTTATCCTCCATTGGGCAAATTTTAGGTAATGGATAACCCAACACCTTCAACACAGTCTCATTAGGTAAATGAGAAGAAAGAAGATCAAATTTCCACTCCCCACCACTATCCATATAATCATTAACTTTAGCATAAATATTAACATTCACGCGCAGAGAAGTGACTTGCTCAATAAAGGGTTTATCAAGCCAACAGTCAAGCCAAAAGTAAGTATTGTTGCCATTACCCACCTGCTTTCGTAGACCTCCCGAGAATAAGTTTAAAGCAATTTGATAACATTAACATTAATATATTTTTGTATATATAACAAGAATATTAATATTAATATTAATACATACACCTTAGTTATTAATCTTTCAAAAATATAAAAATATATTAATTACACCTACTACAAATATGTTCATAATATAAATTTTTATTTTTAATTTTAATTTTTTATTTAATTATTAAATGTATCATTATTGATAAATTATTAACGAAAATACGAAATACAACTATATATTTATTCTATGATTTTGAAGTTTAGGCTCGATCAAGTCCATGACATTATTCAAAAAATAAAAAAAATAATTTTAATTTTAATTTTTAAAATATTTTATTTTATTTTTTTAATATTTTAGTATACATTTAAAAATTCTGGCTTATTGGGTGTCGAGCAAGGCTTTAGCATATGAGCTACCAAGAGTAAATTGGGTCTGATGGGCTTGGGCCAAGGACAATTCTTTTAGTTTAGAAGATTAGATAATTTTAAATATAAGATAATAATATGACACGAAAAAAAATACAAATAAAATATATAAAAACTTTTAGAGTTCAAATTTAATAAAAATTATATATAATGTCAGAGCCTCGCCCATTTCACCAGGCCGTCGGTGAGCATCCCCTAAGCGCCCCGCGCCCCAGGTTTACCTTGACATGTCAAGGCCTTGCCTGTTTCACCAGGCCGTCGGTGAGCATCCCCTAGGCGCCCTTGCCCCAGGTTTGCCTTGACAGTGTGAGATGGGCGGTCGCCCAACACACACCAACGTATTGTCTGCTTTGGCAGTTGCACACCTCATGGTTTTGTCTTAAGAGGCCTGAAGAACTCAAGATATAATCCTTTGAGCGCGTTTTCACTGAGGCTTGAATCTTGGTACCTTTAAGTACCCGAGCCTTACACTCATGTTCCTAGGCTGTCGACGAGCATCCCCTAGGTACCCTCGCCCCAGGTTTATCTTGACACATGAAGTAGGTGGTCGCCCACACTCACTTACGTGTTGTCCGCATTTTGGCGGTTGCCCACCTCATGGCTTTACCTCAAGGTGCCTAAAGTACCTTATAGGACATTTATCACCTTAAGGGCATTTCAGTTCGAACCCAAGACCTCATAAGTACAAGGGTTCTATAGACATCATACCCAAATTATAACATGAGTGTAAGGCTTGAGTACTTAAAGGTACCAGGGTTCGAGCCTCAGAAAACGCACTCAAGGGATTATGTCCTGAGTTCTTCAGGCCCCTTGAGATAAAGCAGTGAGGTGGGCGATCGTCGAAGTGGACAATACATAGTGAGTGTGGGCGATCGCCTACCACATGTTGTCAGGGTAAACCTAGGGCGAAGGGCGCTTAGGAGATGCTCGCCGACAGCCTGGGAATGGGCGAGGCTCTGACAATAAAACGCGCGTTTTTATGTCAAGACCCGCCCGTTCCTAGGCCGTTGGCGAGCATCCCCTAGGCGCCCTCGTCCCAGGTTTATCTTGACACGTGAAGTAGGCTGTCACCCACACTCACTTACGTATTGTCTGCTTTGGCGGTCGCCCACCTCACAGCTTTATTTTAAGGGGCCTGAAGAACTCAGGATATAATCCCTTGAGCGCGTTTTCACTGAGACTTGAACCCTGGTACCCTTAAGTACTCGAGCCTTATATTCATGTTACCATTTGGACAATACTTAAGGGTACCAGGATTCAAGCCTCAGTGAAAACGCGCTCAAGGGATTATATCCTGAGTTCTTCAGGCCCTTTGAGATAAAGTCGTGAGGTGGGCGACCGTCAAAGCGGACAATACGTAAGTGAGTGTGGGCGACAACCTACTTCACGTGTCAAGATAAACCTGGGGCCATGACGCCTAAGGGATGTTCGTCGATGGCCTAGGAATGGGTGGGGTCTTGACATATAAATATGATAAAAATTTAAAAAAAATATTTATTTATTATGTTTACACAAATTTTGACACATTTTTTTTTGTTTACGCTACACCAACATAAAATATCGGCTATAAATTGGTTTTGCATAAATAAAACCGGAAGACTGAGATTCTTTTGTTTGGGCTTCAATTTTGCTATGACCACAGTCACCTAAGTCCTCGTTTGACTGCCCACTTAGTTAAACAAGTAACTTCTATCTTCCGAAAGGCATGATCATATTTCAGAATGGAAAATAACTTAATTCCTCTGTTGCTCCAGCTCCAGGAGGTACATAGGACATCACATCAAGCTGGCTATGGAGGTTTGAAAGAGGTATATTTCTTGATTAAATCCTGTAACATACATGGGTTTTACTTTATTCAAGAATTATGAATAAGATATGATGACTACAACTTCAGGTGAAACTGTCAGAAATTCGAATCTCTCCTATGAAGTTGCATCTTTCTGCAACATATGTGGGTTTTGTTAGAACCAAATCATCCACAAAGCCCATTAGCACAATAAATTAAAGAGAAATACTAACCTTTGTGGTAAGCAAAATACCCACCATAACCAACGCCAATGCCACTGCTGGAGGAAGAAGGAGATCGCCGGAGGTTCGCCGGAGCTCCATCACGCCAGCTGCTGTCCATATGGTGGCCATCTGTTGAGAGAAAATGAGAGGATGATGGTGAGGGAAAATGGAGAACGAGAGAAGAGAGGGGAGAAGCTACTGCTGTTCATTTCTCCGTTAATTACAAGTGAATAATGGGCCTTCACTTATATAGTGGTGCCAGCAGTAAGGACCTCCCATATTTTTAGACCATGTATTATATCCGTCCCATTAAGGATAAATACATATATAATATAGATATATTATATACAATTATGGTCACACTATACATAAATTATACTACTAAATATAATTATATGATAATAATTATACTTAATTAGTCCATACAATTAGAGATATTACAACATTCTCCCACTTGGACAATTAAGTTAATTAACAAAATATCATATAATATCAATATGTATTCGTAAGCCCTCTAAATACATTGTACCGAAAGGGTACAAATGTGTAGACTCATACATACTTTAACAACAAGAAGCCTTTTGTAAGCTTCAAAATGCATCATACCGACAGGGTACAAATGCGTAAACTTATAAAGACTGCAACAAAAAATAGTAATATTAGTGTGAAATGGAAATGATATGAAAACAAAATCAATATCCATTTCCATTTCCATTAGGTCCATGCATTCAAACTGAATGATGCAATGTTTCAACAGAAGCTCATGAGACTAATGCAGAATGTCTCCTTTAACATAATGTCATATTTACCAGAATGCGCACAGACAGAATATGCATATATGACAAATAGGAATCCATTCACACAGTTGCAACTGATTTTATTGCAGAGCTCCCACTAACTTAATACAGCAAATGGCTCCACATGTCTCATAAAAGTGCTATGTCGTCAAAGCACTTTAGCAGCCAAACTTTTAGTTAGACAGAATGAGCTCTTTAAAACATGTGCTCTATAATCCAATTAAGTAATGGATTCCATTATTTTCTCTCTAACCAAGCGAATGATGATATCTAAATATTTGGAGTGTGAGGAACTCCAAGGATTTTGAGAGAGAAAATACTTGCTGCAGCATTACCACAGTACATCTCCAGGACTTCGAAATGGCAACCACACAAAACCAACCCTGAGATGAAATTTTGCAACCTAAATGGCCCATCATGTAGCTTTACAACATGCTACATATTTAGCCTCCATAATCAAGGATGCTATAAGTGTTTGCTTTACACTTTCCAAAATACAGCTCCTTTATATCCACAAATATATATAACCAAAATAATTTTCAATATCTGGAGAGCTCGCAAAATTAACATCAGAATATCTTACCAAACTCAGAATGTCAGATTTGTCAATATCCGAATACTCTCTTTGTAGCTTCCAGTTCTCTATTACAGGATCGCTTAAGTATCTCCGAAATACATTTATAATATACACAATATCCAAATGTGTATAAACTTCAGCATATATTAATTACCCACAACAAGGCATACACAGTACTCGATATGAGCTCTTTCATTATCATCTTGAGAACTTTGAGATTTTCACAATATGTCACTTTTCACTAAATGACGTCTTATTAGGAGAACAACATACAATAAACCTACTTAATACCCAAATGTAGGTTTTCTTGAGACTAATAATGTATGCCTATTTATATGTCACGAAGAATCTCAATCCTTAAAACGAAATAGAGCCTCACTTAGATTCTTCATCCTAAAGTGACATGATGACATGAAGTGTCTCATACAATAGGTCAGTGCTATAGGTTGCTATTTGACATCATCACTTAGAGCACAATAAGCACATAACTCCCACTAACCTCGCAATGGATCCAATTATCAAACAATAATGTTCTCCTCAAAGTGACAATCTCATTCTTTATATATTACAATCTTGATGCCTTTCAATGTTCGCAAATGAACTCCTTAAGTTCGCAAACTGTATGTTCCATCTTAGGAACTACAAACTTTTAGGTTGCTTTGTTTAAAGCCTTGGCAAAATTTAGCTTTAAAATATATATATATATATATATATTTTAGCCTGATCTTTATGGTTTCACTTGGTCTACAATGATGTGACAATAGAAATAGATCTCATGCATCTTTGTGCAACATAGATGCTCACTCATCCTGCGTGACTATTATTCAACTCTTAGAGTTTGGATCAGGATAGTCTCCTAACAAACATCAGAATTAGAAGACACATGAATCTTACATTCATGTTCCTCTGTAAAGTCAGATGCAGGTTCGAAATATGGTATTAAGATCAATCATTTCCTTTGGTTTGTGGCTTTTCATCATCAAAAGATAACGCATATATGGGAATGATACAACAAAATGTATCTTAATAATGACTTTGTGGAGTTCACAACTCCCACTCTTTAAGTCATCTACTAAATAGATTGCATTGTCAGATTTAATGATTCTAGTGTCACATAACGAGAAATGAATTTAGAATCTTTCTAGCCGATATAATAGCCAACAAAATTGCCGCTGATAGGTTTCTTGTCAAGTTTTCTTGACTATGGGTTATAGCTCTTTTGCCTTACCTTATAACCCTAATCACAGAAAAACGGCATAAAATCGGCTTAATGTCTGACTATAACTTGGGATGCATTTAGGAACTGTCTTGCTTGGAGATCAACTTTGAATGTGAATTGCAGTTTTAATTTCATTCCACTCGAATTTTAAAGATTTGGAGTGATTAACATAAATCGTACCAGATCAGAATGTACGATTGACTGCAACTGTAATCTCATTCTGTTTCAATATTCCAAACACCGTACACTAGGCGTCAATACATAATCCTATAGTGCACTTAACCGAAAACCGGTATATGATTTCGCCTAGCTTCATTATACCGAACATGATATTCATCACTACTGTCTGATCATTGCCTTAAGCAGCGCAGCGGAATTAATCAGAATGCCTAATCTTTCACTCTATATGACCTAAATCAAAATGGTCTTTAGTGAAGGTGATGAAACACTTATATCCACTGAATACAGGATGTGGAAATGATCTACAATTGTCAGTATATATCAGCTCCTAATCATTTCAATATCTGCTAATCATGTCCTTAATATTAGCAGCAAGATATCCCTTAATACAATCTCTTCATGTGCCTCGAAATATCCCTAACCCATGCCACAACTTAATAGATTTCTTATCTATCCTATCATAATCAAAATCTACAATCACATCATTCACTGTTGAAGAAAATTTGTTCAATATTGGGGTATAAGTCTATTGTATATAATCCATTACGCAAAATGCCAGAATCAATGCATATGTTGTTACTAAGCAAAATACTTTTCTGTTATCAAAATGAAAAGTATAAACTGACATTAGTTCCAAAATTGTCTTCAAAATGTAACAACAATCTGGCTATATTTTCAATATGGATTTTAACTCTATAACCCCAATTCACAACAATTTTCCTTTATTCTATCTCCGGTTGCTTATGGCTTTATCAATAATAGCACCGGTATTCAAACACCAATAATTAGAAGGCATATCTCTTAGATTGGATTCAAAATGAAACGGCTAACGGAATGCCTTTTTTACACATTCCAATATAAAGGATTCTTGTAATCTACCTCTTGTGCCCAGGATTATTACAGAAGTGGCACATATTTAATTTTTAGAGGTGTTGGTGATACTAGAATGGGAAATAGACTTGGCAAATTTCTTCTTCTAAAATGACTTTTTATTGAGACCTCTTAATAATATTTTCTTTTGGCAGTAATATTTGGCATATGTCATCATTATGACTAAATGAGATCTGTTAACCCGAAAGATCTCTCATTCTTGAATGACAATATCAATTTAGATATTAAAATGTCATACTTCCTTCTGCATTAAATGAGATCTATAAAACTAGAAGATCTCCAATTCTCCATCCCAGAAGGAAGTAGTACTGAATCTGCCATATATGGAATCAAAATCATATAGCAACCTTTATCCATCTTATGCGAACTATTTTCTAATGGCATCCAAAAATACTTTTTAATTATTCCTAATCGGAACACTTCCTCTGATGTACTCTTTCATGGTATACCTTATATAATCAGAGAATTTTCACTTGAGTGTTCCTAAAATTTCAAATATTTTGTCCTCAAGGAGCTCACATTATTGGGTATAGAAGATAGATCGACTCTCGGGACTACTTCCTAGTTTAATATGTCCCTAACCGTAGAGAATAATTCATACTATCCATCTAATTTGATCCTGCTAAAAATTCGATATGTGATAGTTGCACAATATGGAGGCTAGTGGAATAATCCAAACAATATCAAAATTTATTCCATAATACACTGCAGAGGATAAAACAAAACTAGTTGAATACAACCTGAATGATCGCCCACCAACAGGGTAGGAAGACTGTGTCATATCCCAACCAGAATCCTCTCAATCCCAAGCATTTCTAAAAGCAACTAACAATCCGACAGGGAGAGACTAGCCACTTCTAGAGACCTCAGTAAATTTATGCAACTGCAACTATCACTATACATTGCCTTATTATTATTATATCCTTAAAATTATCAGAATAAATCATCAAAACAATCTTCATGACTATTCATGCGACAGGCAAGTACTAGCTAATCCAATTAATGATTTATAATTTTAAGAATATTCACAAAATTTATTGACCAAAATTAACTACATCCAAAATATGCAATTTCTGAAGCATATGCAGTAATTTCAAGTCTAACATTAATTAATTAAATTAATTCAACATAAATGTGAATATTCAAATAATAAGGCAATTTTCATTTCTAGAGAGTTTATTTAAACTTATTTAATTAGGCCAAATATCAATAATTTATGGGCATGAGTATATATTTCAAAAATTAAGTGAATTATGAATTAAATAGGTAATTGAATTCCCAAAAAATTATCTCAAAATAATTCCTCCAAAAATTCACTTATACACCTTTAATTTTGGGCTTAATAACTAATTATGGCTATTAAATATCCAAAATTGTCCAAAATCAATTTACCATATGACTCATAATTAATCAATCAAAATGGCCAATTAAATCATAATCCAAAATGGCCTATTAATTAATTATGCAAAATAGCAACTAATTAATTCAAATTTAATAGCCAAATAAAATTAATTAATCAACACGGCCCCTAAATTAATTAAGCAAAACGGCAAAAAAATTAATTAATTAAATTGCCCAAAATTAATATTATACCAAATGGCCAATCATTAAAATAATTAAATAATTATGCCCATAATATTACATAACTAATTTGGCCTATATTAAATAAAATTATAAGGCTTAATTAGATTAATTTCAAGATCTAATTAAATAAAACAAAATGACCTTAAATTAATTATTAGGCCCAAGATCTATTTAATTAATCAGCCTATAATAAAATAACTATAAGTCCAAATAAATAAATAAACCCAACATTTTAAAATAGCAAAATTTTGGCCCAAAAAATTGGCCCAAAATTCGGGCTCAAAATTGCCAAAACGGGTAAGAAAAAAAATTAAATAAAAAATAATTTTTTTTAATTTGCAGAAAACGGGTTTTATCCGACCCGATCGGTTTTTGGACCATTTTTCACTTTACACAGCCTCATTTCACTTTGTTTTTGTGGCATTTTCAACAACAAATCATCTTCAAGCAGCATATAACATTATTTTAGCTCAAAAATACAAAAAACTTATGGGTATAGCAAAAATTCGAAAAATACCCAAAAATTATAAAATGCACAAATTTTATTTTTCTTCAAAAAAATAGCTAATGGCTTTATTGTGGACGTGCTCTGATACCAATTGTTAGAACCAAATCATCCACAAAGCCCATTAACACAATAAATTAAAGAGAAATACTAACCTTTGTGGGTAAGCAAAATACCCACCATAACCAACGCCAATGCCACTGCTGGAGGAAGAAGGAGATCGCCGGAGGTTCGCCGGAGCTCCATCATGCCAGCTGCTGTCCATATGGTGGCCATCTGTTGAGAGAAAATGAGAGGATGATGGTGAGGGAAAATGGAGAACGAGAGAAGAGAGGGGAGAAGCTACTGCTGTTCATTTCTCCGTTAATTACAAGTGAATAATGGGCCTTCACTTATATAGTGGTGCCAGCAGTAAGGACCTCCCATATTTTTAGACTATGTATTATATCCGTCCCATTAAGGATAAATACATATATAATATAGATATATTATATACAATTATGGTCACACTATACATAAATTATACTACTAAATATAATTATATGATAATAATTATACTTAATTAGTCCATACAATTAGAGATATTACAACAGGTTTCGCATATTGTTGTTTTGATGTCTCACTTCTGGGTTTTTACATCATTTGACGATGTCCTTTTCTGTTTGTATCAGTGGAGAAAAGTGCATGACATGGTTGTTCATTGTTGTCGCTGTAAGATATCCTTCTTTCCGTCTCAGGCAAGGGAACCTGTTGAATGGGTAACTTCGTTAGATTGTTTTCTTCCATCCCATGATTTATGGAAATTTACCCATTTAGAAGTTATATCTCATTCTTTCATGATCTCTTGATTCATCTTGAAAAGAAATCTTTCTTTTTGCTGCTTTTCAATCACTTATTCCAGACTTTACATAATAGAGACCAAAGTTTTCAACTTAAAGGGGGAATAAATAAATAAATACTAGACAGAGTTTTTCAGCTGAAGTGGGGTGGAGTGAATTTCTTTCTATCTAGAACTTAACTGCCTGGTAGATCTAAGTTTTTCTTACTAACTACTTGAAAGCTGGTCTAGCATTGGAAGCAGATGAGTATAGCAATGAAGATGCAGAAAAGCTTGTACTGCTGCTTTGGGCATATGAGTTTTGCATCATTGATGATGGAGAGTTGCTGTTTCCTTGATGATTGCATTCCGAAGAGCCGTTGAGAATCATGCTGACTTTCATGCAGTCTTCCCTCTCCTGCTTTATTTCCTTTAGCATTGCTGCTACATCTTTCATGGTAGGCCTATCATCAGGGGAAGGATTTACACAGAGCAAAGCCACCCCTAGTGTCTGCAACATTTCCTCAATCTCGGATTCAGGCCTGGCTTGTAAGCTGGAATCTAGCACTTCAATTCCTCCTCTCTTCTGTCTGACCCAATCTACAATGTGGAGCCCATCTGGTATGGTTGGATCAATTGGCTGCTTTCCTGTTAGCACTTCTAGAACAACAACTCCATAACTATACACATCACTTTTCTCTGTTATCTTCATCATATAGCCATACTCTGCAATGACAACAGCCACCAAAATATAAAACCACTTCAGACTTACCACTGTGAAATTAGAAATTGATATTGATGTTGATAAGATGGTGAAACATCACAAATGGTACAATTCCTAGAATGAAGTAGAAAAATAATGTAAAAAAGAAAGAAAGAAAGAAAGTGAAACCATACGTGTTTAACGTGTTTATCATCATTACACATTCTGCAGTATTAGTTAGTTTGTTCATGAACAATGATACATGGATTAGTAAATTTTTGTATTCTACAATTTTTGCTTGTAAAGTTTTACGAGTATAAAAATTTTCATTTTTTATGTCTTTTGAAAATTATTGAGTGTTCTTGTGAAAATGAAATTTTCGTTTTACATGCTGATAGTTCTGATGTGTAGAATTTTGAACTAACCTGGAGCGATGTAACCATAGGAGCCAGCAACAGTGCTAGAAGACCTAGCAAAATCTCCATTATCAACAAGCTTGGCAAGTCCAAAATCAGCAATGTAGGATTCAAATTTGGGACCAATCAGAATGTTGTTGGCCTTGATATCCCTGTGAACAATGGGAGGAACACAGTCATGGTGTAGATAAGCCAAACCTTGAGCTGCCCCCAAGACAATTCGGTATCTAAGTTCCCATTCCAAGCAGCTACCACTGCACTCATGAAGAAGACTACCTAAACTTCCATTTTCCATGTAATCATACATAAGCAATCTTGTGCTTCGGTTCCAACAGCAACCTAAGAACCTGACTATGTTTTTGTGGCGGATTGAACCAAGAGTTTTTACCTCAGCGGAAAAGGAATCACGAACTCCGCCTATTCCAATTTTGTCACTGTGACAATCATATCCAGCTGCCATTGTTGTTGGCCAAAGCTTCTTTACAGCAATGATTTCCCCATTTCCAAGTTCTGCACGATAAACAATCCCTGAACAACCCTTTCCTATAACATTGGCTTCCACCAAACATTTCAAAACTTGATCAACTGAGAAATTCAACTTCTGGAATGGTGTGAATTGCCATGGCCAGGAATCCCCTCCCATCTCAGAATCATTATCATCTCCTATCATCTTCCTAGCTCTATAGACTGCAAAAGCCCCAAATATTGCTAATGCAATGGTCAAGGTGATAAGCAAGGCAATAGCTATTTTAAGTTTTTGTGACCATCTGAAACCACTATCACTTTGCATACCAGTTGCTGCAGCATTGCTGAGGAAACATGACTCGTGGACCTTGGAACATAGCCCTTGGTTTCCAGCCGTTTCTGATTGCGATAACTGTCGGAACAACTTGCTATCCGGAAGATAGCCTGTGAAATTGTTGTAGGAGATGTTCAGAGAAACAAGATTGACTAACCCAGAAAGTGCTACCAAGTCACCTTCAAGCTTGTTGTGTGAAAGGTCCAATATGGATAGCTTGTTCAGTGCAGAAATTTGAGGTGGGATTTCCCCAGATAGTGCGTTCCAGCTTAGATTCAGAGCAATATCAAGAGCTTGGATGTCAAACAGTTCCTCTGGGATTGTGCCAGATAGTGCATTGCTGCTAAGATCAAGCAATTGAAGATTTAAACAATGACCAAGAGAGGAGGGGATTGCTCCAGACAGAGAGTTTCTGCTAATTATAAGTCTATTAAGTGAAGTAAGCTGGCCAAAACTCTGGGGAATCTGTCCCTTAAACCGATTAACTGAAACATCCAATACCTGAAGTCTCGTAAGAGAAGATAAAGAGCTAGGCAAAGAACCTTCAAGGGTGTTGTTGCTCAGGCTCAACATCTGCAACTGAGTGCAGTTACCTATCTCATCTGGCACTGAACCTCCAAGATGGTTTTCAGACAGGTCAAGGAAACTGAGGTTGTCAAGGAACCCAATCTCTTTCGGGATCCCTCCACTAATTCTGTTATTAACAAGCCGGAGTCTGACAAGAGAACTGCAATTACCAATCTCCAGAGGAATCATGCCCGAAATGTCATTAGAAATTAAGAGAAGCTTTGTTAGATTTTGAAGCTGAAATAAACTGGACGGCAAGCTACCAGTTAGTGCATTGTGTGACAAATCTAGAGCCTGCAGGCTCCTGCAACTAGCCAACGCTGCTGGAATGCTACCTTCAAGTTTGTTCTGCCACGCAAAGAAGACTGTCAGCTTCGATAACATCCCAAGCTCTGCTGGAATAGAGCCTGATATCTGATTAGTATCAAGCTGCAACTGTACTAGGCTTGTGGCATTAGATAGAACTGATGGAATAGCACCAGTGATGTTGTTGTTGCTAAGCATGAGCTCCTGAAGATTCGAGAGGTTTCCAAATGAATGAGGTATGCTACCGGAAAAATAATTTAAGGAAAGATCAATAGTTATCAAGCTTTTGCAGTTTCCTATTTCCTCAGGAATACTTCCATCAAAGTTGTTTTGCCATAGCAATAATTTCTCCATCTTCTGGAGCTTACCCAACTCTGGCGGAAGTGGCCCAGAGAGATCATTCTCGTACAGATACATGTCTACAAGCTCTGAACAGTTGCCAATGTGTGGTGGAACCTCACCTGAAAGCATAGTTGTATATACTGATAGAGTTTGAAGTTTGCTTAGCTTACCTAGTGAAACAGGGATTGAACCAGAAATTTTAGTATCAGCAAGACCCAACACCTTCAGGTTCTGGCAGTCTCCAAGCTCTTCTGGGATTTTTCCTGCAATATCCTTGTTCCCTCCAGCACGTATAACTTCCAGATTTGACAGTTTACCAAGTCCAACCGGAAGATTTCCACTTAGATAGTTATCAAATATGAGAAGATTCCTCAGACAGCTGCATTCACCAATCTCTGCTGGGATCTCCCCAGTGAGTTGATTGGAGTTTAAAATCAAGTCCTGTAGATTTTGGAGCTTCCCAATACTTGAAGGAATGCTACCAACAAGACTGTTTGAGCTGACATCAATAACAGATAGTTGCTTGCAGTCTCCAACATTTGGTGGGATTGTTCCAGTGAGATTCGCACCAGAAATGACAAGCTTTTGAAGGGAAGGCAAGGATGAAAGATTGGAAGGAAAGGGAAGAGCTAGCTCGATGGACTGGATATTGATTTCAGTGACAGAGTTTTTGGAAGAACAAGTAATGTAAGACCAGCTACAAGGGTTGGGGTCCGAAGGATGCCAGTTGGAGAGTTCTGAAGGAGGTGAAGGGGAGCCGTGAAGCCAAGATACTAATGCAATAACTTCATTATTTGCTGCAGAAACAGCACATTGCAAAAGTGTAAAGAGGAAGAGTGGTAGAAGGCGAGAGTGGTGGTGAGTGGTAAAAGATTGCCTTGGCATTGGCTGCTGCTTGTAGCTTCTGGACTGCCTCGGCATCGGCATTGGCATTGGCATTGGCAATTGCCTCAAATCCCAAACCAGTCTTCTTGGTTTTGCATTGGTTCCCTCTATCTCTCTCACTCTCTCTCTCCCCTCTTGCTTATATATAACTTACTCTATGAGCTTCTAGTGCAATTAATCTATTACTATTTCTACTACTATATTTCCTTTGCAGTCAAGCAAGAAAAGGGCAGATAAAGAAAGCATTAAAGATTTGGAACCACACTACCTTCACCTCGGGGTTCTGTTCTTTGCTTGTAATCTTTTAATCTTTTTACATTTGAATATGTTTTGTTAGATTACTCAAGAGCAGATACGCCACGTGTTTTTGCATTGTTTTCCTCAAACTTATTAGTAGAATGGGCTGGTTTGTTTTTGATAGTTGAGCCAAACCTTTGAGGGCAGTCAAGCACCTTTGATTCTTTTCCTTTTTTATTTATTCAAAGAAGAAAATTTGATTTCAAAAATTCATGAATGCTGTTTACATTGTGTTTACCATCATTGGATTCCTAGCAGGGGTAGGCATTCCACAAGCAAAATCTCCATGAAACTTCTCTGTGAGAGGTTCTTCAATCCCATCCCAACAAGGTTAAAATAAATCACTCAACTACCTGTTTTAGCTAGCTGTTCTCTTTTTGTTTTTCTCCCGCTCTCCAGCCATGATTCTCAACCTGGGATTTCTCATCCCTCAAAACAGGTGGCTATGGCCAAAATTATAGTATAACATAAAGCAGTTTACAGTACACGATTAACAAGATAAGCATCATCTTTTGTTTTGAAAGCATAAGCTGTATTTAATTATAATCAGAGTAAGAAGTCCATACAGTTGCATCTTCTTCTCCTTGTCCATAGCTAATCAATCTAGTGTTCAACCTTGATTTCAATGCCTTAATCGAGTTTCCAACCATTTGCTCTGTTCACTGTCCTCTGTTTCTCCATATAAATTATGTACTTAATTTATATCACCTTATTTATTTTCATTTAAACTTTAATCTGCTTGCTGCTACAGTGCTTTTTGTTTCCTGACTTGGCTGGCCTTGCTTGTTAACCTAAACCAATGCTTGTGCTGGAGATATCAGATATGTCTTGCTTAAGGAGCAAATGGTCAGGGTCCTCTAGAGTTCTTTTACTTCACCTTTAAGAGCTCAACTCTGACAGTATCGTAAAAAAAAAAACTGCATGATGAAAGCTTAGGAAGTAGATAAACATATTTCCAATTATGTTCATCAACAAGAGAAAATTTTAATGGGCACATGAAACTCAACAAATGCATCCTTCAAACAGAAGCCTCATTATTTAAGCATCCAGGTGGCAGAAAAGGGAAAAGTGGGATAAGCCAAGCAATGTTTAAACCTCTGAATAATGTCCCTAACTTTGAGGCTAAACCCATGTGAATGAGCACAATTTCAACCATTAGCCTGACTCAGCCTGCCCCCTACTGCAAACTTTAACTCTAGTATTATAAAATCAAAAGAAAGAAAAAGAAATGTGAGCCTACCTAATGGCATTGAGGCTTAAGAATTCAAATTGCTGAGACAGAGCCCAGAGCTCAAGGCAGTGACCTTGGAAACCTCATCTCCGGGGAATCTAAACACGTTTTGTTCTGTTTTGTCAAAGCGCTGATTAAAATAAATCCCAACCAGCTCCACTTTTAATAACTACTTTATAAGCTAAACCAGCCAGGCAGCCACCATAGCTGAACTAACACTTTCAATTGGGCCTGTCATGTCGAACTCCAACCACCCAATGTTTCACTTTTATGGGATGGGCTAATCTGTAAGTGGGCCCTTCCCTATTTTTGTGGGTGAAGAGTTTCAGGATTTCAGGATTCTTGGCACTCACTGACAGTAAAGCCTGTTGAAGGAGTTCAACATAACAGTTTTAACAGTCAAACTACAACAGGCAACTATGCAAAGGGAGTTTCTTTTATCTTTAATACTGAATTCTTGATTTTTCAGAAACTTGAACATCTTAATAAACATAAATTTATTATTTTTCTGCTTCATGGCTTCCTCAGCTATGGTTCATAACCTGTGTTCTGTATCACCGCACTCTCCAAAATGTTATTACAAGAACCAAACCCTAGCTCTCCCGCACTCTCATTTCCTGTCTTCCATATCCTTTTTGAGGTTAAAGAGAAAAACCCTTTTCTCAAATATCGAAGGCAACAAGCCCTTATCCACAAAACCCCTGGTTTATGCGCTGCAGTCAAACTTCTTCAAAGGTTTGCTTTTATTGTCTCTTTCTTTTTGGTCTTCGGAATAAGCATTTTTATGTTGCTGAATGTTTAAACATGATGTGATTGAGAATGGGGTTTATAATTTATATTTAATTCTATTGAGCTAATGAAACAAATGAAACTGTTAGTAAAATAAAACAATTCAAGTGTCTGGATTTTATCATAAACAGAACTGTAATATGATTTGGGTTTTTTGGTTTGTAAGTTCTTTGTGGCTTGCATTCTTCACTGGAAGCACACAATTAAGTTAGCAGACTGCTTTCAGTGATAAACATAAACTGTAAGGTTCGTGAAAATTCAAACAAATAAGGTTAATTTTTGTTCTCAATTTGTACTAAAAACCATTTTGAACTCTATGGATAGTTGTTCAAACAGTATGGAAGGTTGGGAAGGATGGAATTGAAGCTGGAACCAATCTAGTGCCAGTAAGTTCATCTTTTTGCTCCTGTGACTCTAGTGTGCCAAATTAATTTATAGTGAAGAACTGAAGATATTCTTCCTTATGTTTTTGAGTTCAGGACTCCATACCGAGGCCAATAGCAAGGGTCTCTGTGACCGTAGTTGCTCTGACTGTTACACTTTTCGTACTCAAGTCATTCCTGTCGACAACTTTCTTCGTGCTGGTATATTGTCTTTCTTTATTTCCATCTGTAGGAATATATGATTGATGATTCCGTGTTGGTTTTGCTGCAGCATATTCTGTATATGATTTATGCTTATTATAGCTTTATGGTTGGTATTTTCTGCCCATGACTTTACTGCAGTTAGAATAATAAAATAAAAAAAATTACTGCTGCTGATTTTAACATAGTCTGTTCGGTTATTGAAATCTGTATACATCCAAGAGAGGCTTTAGATAGCAAGGTCAGTTCAGTACTAGAAGTTAAACACACTGCAGGAACTGCAAGCTATGTTTTGTGGAATTGCAAGCAGTTGTATTTTGCTTTCAGAGGCACAAAATGGACATGTTGATCCTTAAAATCTAGATGCTATTAGTGATTTAGATCCTTAAAATTCAGGCACAAAATGAATCTCAACAGGCTTGGTTGCTCTTGGTGATTTGAAAAGTCATTGCATATCAATCTGAACTTCTCATATCATTATCTTTTCTTGTTCCATTTCTTTATAACCACATGCCTATGTATCTAAGTTATACTCGTTTTTCCTCTTGGCTTTTTAGTTTACTTGTTAAAATTGTGGTTCTGCCTATAGACAATTTATCTGAACTTTAAGCTTGAGAATTTTATCTCCTTTACGTTTAATATGAAGACCAGTTTTTCATTATAGACACGCTGCAAGAAGTCCCTTTTTCACCTCCACTCTCCATTGCGAAGGTGGTGGCAGCCACTGTATTCTACAGGCAAAGCACCATTTTATTGTAATTACTAACCATGATGAATAATTCATTCTTCTGGATGAACAGGCCACAATGGGACTCGTGTATTTCGTATATATTGCCTTGAACAAAGATCAAGGCCCAAGAGGAGGCAGCAGCACTGACTCCATGGAAGACCCAGTAGAAGAAGCAAGAAAAATAATGGAAAAGTATAAATAACAATCGCAAGATCATGATAATTCTTGATCATCCAGATCTTGTATTACACTCAACCCAAGTAAGTTCATGGGTATGCACTGTAAATAAGGAGGAGCTTTTTTTTGTGCAATATACACACACTCTTTCTCTTCAGACAATTCATCTGCTTGCTTTGGGAGCATATTTTGATAGCTTTACAGAGAAAGTTTGGATCATCCCTGTGTTATCGTAATGAAAACTTCAAAGTTAATAGAAGTATATCATAGCTAGTCTCAATAGAACTTTATAAGCTTGTATTGAGCAGGTCTGGTTTCAGGTACATGTGAAACAGTGAAAGCAGGGGCATTAGATTCATATTATAAGTGGGCAGCGCAATCCTAATCTTCCATGCTAATAATGCACTGCAGACCTTTCCCCTTGACCATGAGCTCAAAGGCCTTGTTGATCCTCAAGAAAGAGACTTGGTGAGTTATAAATTTATCCAACTCCAGCTTCTCGATGAAAACCATGAACAATTTACAGTAAATGGCATGTAATTTTGAGAAGCAAAACCAAAATTTAGCTTGTAAATGCAGACGGATATAAAAATGTTAAGTTCCTTGTTCATGTACATATCAACAACAGATGGAAGATCAGTCCGCGGCTGGTAGTTTCCAAAGAAAGTTTCTTTCAATGTCCTTTCATTAAGCACATTGATAGGCCTGGTCATGAACACTGCTTGCTTGCTAGGGAGTCCGACAAGAACAGCCACTCCCCAACCCTGCGTAATCAGGAAATCCAAGGAAACATATGATATCTGATAGCTATGCATTAGCCAAACTCCAGCCTAAGACTAATGCACAACTTTTGTCAACCAAGAATCAAGCTAATGTCAGTTAGACAAGCTGCAAACATGCCTCTTGAACACATTCAAAAGCTGAAATCATGAAGCTAGTGCTACCGGTGCACTCTATGCTCCTGTCAACCCCTCCATTTGTCATCTCAGCAATAACCTGTAAAGATCAACAAAAAAAGAAATCTGTTTCAGCGGTCTCTTAAATGATGTCTGAGAAAATATGGAGATGACCGTGTGGTGTGTAGATTGAAATGAACCAAGGTGAGCTAACAGGGCAGATACGAAAATTTGACCTCTTGAACTGGCCTGTCATAGTCCTTGGGGTTCACAAATTCTGGTACTCCAAACTTCTTGGCTAACACCCACACATGATTTAACATAAAGATTTAACATGAAGAAAGAAGGAAAGAAAGAAGTTAAGAGTCATTATTCCATTGATTATTTACACTTTTAAAGTCTAGATTGAGAATTGAATAACCAAAAGCAACATGTTTTACCTTCCTCGAACCTTTCAGGATTCAAATTCACCCCTATAATTCTAGACGCTTCAGCAATCCTTGCACCTTCAGCAGCCTAACGAAGAAAAACAAAAAGTGAGTTTTCTCAACTTCTTCCAGTTCCAGTTTAAACAACTTTGTGTGAATTAAATGAACTGCTAAAAACTTTTATGAAACTGTACATACTGCTAGTCCAACAGCTCCCAATCCAAAGATAGTTACCGAGTCACCCTTTTTGGGTTTTGCCACATTTAAAGCAGCACCCAGGCCTGAAATTTAGAAAACCAATCGATTTCATTGACTACAGATTTTTTTCAACAATTAAGGAATGGCAATTATTTGAGTGAAAACAACCTGTTGAGATGCCACAACTAAGGACACAGACTTTATCTAAAGGTGCCTAGGGATCGATCTTTGCAAGGCAGCCTGAATGAACAACTGTGTACTTACTAAAGGTTGATGTACCAAGAAAGTGATTTATTGGTTTTCCATCGATGGAAAACCTAGACTTTCCATCACTAAGCATGACACCTCTCTCTCTGTATTAATCCTGAGCAGGCTACACATATTTCTTTCCTCGGACTTGCAGTGAGCACATTCTCCGCATTCCCCTGTAAACACTGGAAGCACATGGTTCCCAACCTCAAAGGCCCGTTACACCTTCCCCTACACTCGCCACAATCCTGAAAACATAAAACTCAGCCAAAACAAAAAATTCCAAGGGAAAAAAGGGATAAATGAAATCATCCCAAGTTGGATTAAGAGTAGGTACATTTGCTTTGCAAACTCCCCAATGTAGTTCAGGTTTTAATCTCACTGTCTGCACTGCGTTTGTTGACTTCCCATCAAATTTCCTCTAACAATTACTGCTTTTTTATATAATACTAATGCCCAAGTAACTGATCTTAAGGCTTACATTATTTGCAATAATCAGTTTATATGAGAACCAAATATTCCAAAACTATTCTGTAATGATTTGCAAACATTAAAGTTTCTTATATGCCCAGCTGCTTCTTGTCCAAGTATTCTAGGAAACAATGGCGTCTGGTCCTGTAAACATCCAAAGCCAAAATGTTTTTTCACTAACCAGAGAAGAGAAAAAGAAAACTGAAACGGTGCAAAACTCACATCAATACAGAATTACAGATAAGATAGATGCAAGGCAAATTTAATTTTGTCAAATCAGAATTACAGAAGGTAAATACTAAAAACTGAAGAGACATTCTGGCACAAAGTATGGCCATCAATTGTAAATTTTTGACAGTAAATGATAACTTGTCCAGATATTCAGAAGGAGAAAAAAGACACTGAATGATTGATTCCATGGAAGAAATTAAAGTGAAAAAGGGCCAAAACAGATCACAACCAATAATATAGAACATCATACATCACAGAAATCGGTTGAGATTTGACAAACAAATATAAAGAAATGTGTTACATTAACATGCACCCTTGGCTTCCCAAAAGTAGAGATCAGTGTGACAAAGTGAGGTATACTTGATTTTGATCCTCACTTACATGGCCTGCGGTGGAGCAACTTCCACTTGCTGAATCACCAGTGGCTTCCCGGCTTCCCGTGCAACAACCGTTGCAAACACAAAATCATAGACTATAATTAGAATTTTAAGAAAAGCATAAATGATGCCAGTTTCAGGATATATAGAGGGTAATACGAGAAATTAATCCATTTCCATTGATATATCTTAAAACTCATGCATGATAATGATCACGTAAATACATAAGCCATTTCTAAGATAACATTTACCCATCCTCAAGTCAGAAAACTCTGATATTAATTAACCTGAAAACCGTAAAAGCTCAGTTTTTCTGAAGAATGGAATTAATTGCCTTTGCAGCGAATAATATGACCAGCAGTACTAGTCAACATGGCAGACTTGGCTGAAGAACTAATGGAAGACAACAGCCTTGTTTGTGATGCAAGACAATTAGGAGATTGGTAAGAGATCATTGAGTAACAAAATACCCACCGTTCACCCTTTTAAACTGTGTCAAAGCTTTCCGCATGTGATTCACATGTTTATGTGTAGGCACTACCGGAGCTAGAAAGTTGGTCAAGTGGAGGGATTCTTTCCTATACGTTAATGCTTTGGAATACATCTTTTTCAAGTACACAACCAATTTATTTTTCAATTATTGATCTTTTATTGGATAACGCAAACTAGTCTTCAACATATTCATGGTTGAATATGCATTATAATTGCAATGGATAGAAGCAAAGTTAGTACCAACAACAAGTAAATTAATAAATACACTTCATTATTTTCAGTCTCAACCATTCTTATAATGTTCAACTTTGAAAACTCTGTGCTATCTAATGCATAAAGTTAAACTTCATCCATTTTATCGAAAAAATCAAACAAAAATTGATAAAATATAAAAATTATATACATAACACATAAATTTTAGAATTTTCTGGGCTAGTGGGGTTGGCTTGAGCCACCACTGGATCCCATAAGGCTTTGCTCTTGCGTATAAGTATACAGTGTGTGACTGATACTAAAATTTGTGCTCGTCACTGTGAAAACTATTACAGAATATACAGTTGCAAGCTGGCAGTGGTTAGTAAGCAAGGCAGAGTAGAGTGAGCTAAGAAGAGTGATTGAGCTGACAGTGAGCTGAGCTGGTAATTATTGGAGTTAGGAATCTGTTAGTAGTAAGTTACAGCTTGTTAGCTGCTTTGTTAGTTGGCAGCTGATTGTAACTTCTTTTCCCGCCTATTTCTTCATGTATCAACTGTCTATGTAAATAAAGACTTAATTTACTGAGTTTGCATGGTGAATGTTAACACAACTCCATTAATTCGACAAAACCAACTTGTTTTTTTTTTACCCGTCGTGATTCCATGTGATGTTAGGTATGCAAAGAAATTCATACTAAAAATTTTGTGAAAAGGCAAAGCTCCTCATGCTTCCACGTCATTTTTGCCATTTCGTTTTTCTTTTCTCTTTTTATCCTTTGTTTTTTCTTGCTCTCTTTGGGTATGTTCAAAGGGCTCATATATTTAATGCATTGACAATGTATCAAAGTTATATACTATCAGTTAATCATAAAGTATCACCACAAGTATAAAAAATACACCGACATTTAAAAATAAGAGTTTATATTTGAGGTATTAATAGTGTATAGAGATTATAAAAGATGGTTAGGAGATTGGCAAGAGATCAGTCAATGGGTAATAAAACATCCACCGTTCACCCTTTTAACCTGTGTCAAAGCTTTTCACATGTGATTCACATGTTTATGTATAAGCATTTGAGGAGCTACAAAGTTGATCTTGTGGGGTTTCATTCAAATGTGTTAACGTTTTGGAAAACATTTTTTTCAAGGTATACAACTAATTTATCATTCCATCAATAATATTTCATTTGATAACACAAACAATTCTTTAATATATTCATTGTTAAAAATGCATTATCTACTGTGACAATTGCAATGGATAGAATCAAAGTTAATATTAGTAACAACTAAGAGGTCATTTGACATCGTTTTTGTTTTCTGTTTTCTATTTTTGTTTTCAGTTTTTTTGGAAACAACAATAGAGAACATGTTTGATAGCATGTTTCTATTTTCAGAAAACAAAAACGAAAACAAGATTTTTCAAAATTGTTGACAAGAATCTCATGTTTCCATTATTTTCCGAAACATGTTTTCATTTCTAGTACTGTTCATAAGTAAGTGAACAAAGTTTATATATTAATATTATATTAATATTTTTCATAATAAAAATATAAAATAAAATTAATTAGGTTTTTAAAATAAAATACTATTAAATTTTAATGTAAAATATTATTTAATTATAAAATAAATATTTTAAAATTAATATATTTATTTTAATATAGAAAAGTTGAAATGTAAAAAAGCAATTAAATATAAATTATATTGAAATATAATATTATAATATTATTTAATTTAAATTTATATAATAATTTATTTAATATATTATATATTTTAAATAATATCATTTATTATAATTTTGATATGTTAATAAATAATATTATTGCTAAGTACTATTATCTGATATAATTAATTATTATTTTACTAAACAATATTATTATTTAATATTATATTCTTTCAATTAATTTTAAAATATATCACTACTACTATTAAATAATTTAATATTATTAAATAAGTGAATACCTAACATTAAATAATATTATTTATATTAAATATATTATATTTAAATAATTACATAATTTATTATAAATTAATTAGTTAAATATTTTATTTAATAATTTAATATTATTACAATTAAATCAAATGATATTATTAATATAATTTATAATTTATATTATTATTTAATATATATAAATTTAGAATTTTACTAATCTCAATTATTATCTAATAAAATGTAATATTAAAAAATTATTTAATATTGTTTTTAATTGAATTATTTTATTTAATATTATAATTATTTATAATATTATTTACTAAAACTAAGTTATTTCGCAGTGGGGAAGAAGTTATAAAAGAAATTTTAAATTCATTTTAAAATTTGTTTTTTACATTATTCTTAAAATATTTAATAAAAAGATTAAATGATATTTTTAACTTTGTTAACAATACGCAGCAAAGTTTGCTTTTGAGAAATCGTGTTTCCTGTGACACTACTGCTCATTAAATAAAGATGTTGATAAATTTATTTTGAAATGAAATAGAAATTTAAAAATACAAAAGTAGTTGGATATATCGATCATAAAGTAGAATATCATACATAAATTAAGTCAATTAATTTTAATTAAACACGAAAAACAGAAGAAATTTCCGTTCTTTCGTTATCTCTTTTTATTTCTCAATGTCCTACTTAACTGTTTGAAAGAGAAATTCCTCTCGACCAATGTCTTTTGTTTTTTGTGGAGTCAACTTTCTAAGTCCTGCATGAATTAACTTCGTTGTACAATTTTAATTATATAATAATTTTCCATATGAATAATTGGCTATGACACATGTTTTAATTTTTATCAATAATTTTTTTAATCTTTTGCTTAATTAACTCTTTTTTTAAAATTTTAATAGTAGTTTTTTCTCATAAATAAATATATTACCTTAATTTATTTTTTTAATTTTTATCTTTATTAGTTTAGATATTTTATCAAACTAAAATTTTATCACAATATAGTATTTGAAAATCTTTTACTCAAAATTTAAAATTATTGTATCATATTTTAATCTATAATTTATTGAAAATAAAATAAAGTTATAATTTAAAAAAATTAATGACTAAAATTCAATTGAAATAATGTTTTGATATTCATATTGTTTGGTAACAAAGATGAGGGAAAATTAAGTTGATTTATCCAGATGATGACAAGGAAAAAAAAAAACTTTCCTTAATTGAAATTATCCAAAAGCTATTTTAATAAATATTAAAAATATAATATTTTGTCATGTCTCCAATGACATTGCTGCTCATTGGAATTAATTTTTGCTCATGAGTCATGATCGTCTACTACAAAAAGAGGAGTTCATATAGATAAATACAGGAGAAGATCAGTGAGCACTTTCTTATTTCGTCGGCAAAAAGTTCTGTAAGACTCTGATTATATTTTTCTATGTATAGACTCAAAATCTGAGTAAATTGGACTTGTTTGCCTAAATTTAACGGAGATCAAACAATTTTAAATAGTTTTGGAGATTAAATCCAAGTGATAATAATAAATTAATTAAAAATAGTTTGAACACACCTCTCATTCGAAAAAAAACATACAAAAAATTTTAGTTTTGTACCTTGATAAAAAAAATTTGGTACAAGTCTCAACATGCCTAATATAATAGGCCATTATTTTTTTGGTAATTGTTATATTTTTTTAATTGAATAATAGTTTTTATGCCGAGAGATTATTATATAATTAATAAGGATATGCAATTTCTGCTACAATCAAGGCTTAACTCTGTTTCCCAAGGCTTTTGGGCCATCTCTCTATTCTTATCTGTTTTCCGACTTTTGTCCACCTCTCTGTTTCCCAAAGTTCAATTTCTAAAATATTTAAAGGCTATGTAATTTATTCAACATGCAAGAAGTTGTTGATGACCATTTGCACAAGGGATGTTCAGTGACTTGATTACCCTAATTGTTAGAACATTGATTCATTAAGTTCCAAGCTTTCTCCTTGTTATTAAGTCAAAATTTCGTTAATTATATTTGATGATAGTCATATTAAGAATTATTGGGCCTTGTTATGGTCAAACTGAAAATCATTAGGCCTAAAAATAGACTGAGCACAAGTGGAAAGAGGACTCGAGAAGATAATGAAAAATCCATTAAATGATCTTTTAAGTTGTAGGCCTTAAAGGTAATTACGTGTAAACCGACTCTTATAAATAAGTCACAGGTATTATTTTTAAACCCTAATAACTATTTTGCTTATGAGAACTCTCTAAAATCCTGTCTGACTTAAGCACCGGAGTGCGCGCGCAGGGGAAAGCCCCTGCTCTCTCTGATGATTTTCTTTTTTGCAGAGTTCTTGGAGACAAGTTAAGACGCAGATTGAGATTTGTACGTCATCAAAAATCATTGTTGTATTTTGGGTAACAACAATTGGCGTCATCCGTGGGAACTCGAGATAAGCCATATGTTCTCACCATTTCAGTCTGATTTCGAAATATTTAACCTGAAATTAGGTTAGCTTTCGATTCCCTACAATTTTTAATGATATATTGAAATGCTATGCATGAAATCAATTCTTTGAATATTATTTAGAATTCTTCTTGGTCCAAAATCTAAAAAATATGAAGAAAAGCATGAAATTCATTCTTGGTTTGCAAACAATATCTTGTTGCTTGAATTTTCTATTTTATACATTATTTTGCTCCAAAGCAATATTTGGGCTTTGTAGATCAACTCTTAAAAATATGAAATATGATCATTGATTGAAGAAATTTCATCGAAAAATGAGTGATTTTTGAAGAAACCCGTAAGAAACCCGAACGGGTTTGAAGTTTATTTTCTGGGTTGCTCTCAACCCGCGCAAACCAAGAAGATGAGGAATATTTGTAGAATATTCCCTCCCAAATGAAGTCTGCATGACTGTGTAACACACCAAAGGTTAAGTGAATATTCTTAGAATATTTCTTTTAGTGTAAAATTTTGTGAGTGGCTTGGAAACGTATACTTTGTCCTTGGAAGTTAGAACCATGGTTTGGGAAATAAAAAGATGATGTGCATGGTTCACGGGCCCACCTTTTTCTTTGGAAGATTTACTTTTGAATATTTATTTCTTTGGACTATTATGCTCTTTCAACATGTTACAACAGTATAAATTGCAACTCTATCATTTTCTTAGTTTCTCTCTTTCTGAAAACTAGATGTAACATATTATCATCCAAATTAATTAAAGATTTACCCTTAGACACATGAAATATGATTGTTGATTTAAGAAATCTAATTAAAATAAAAAAAATTAAACAACCCTTTATACACCAAATTGATGGAATATTTTGGGGAATATTCCTTCTATTAAAGTTAATTACATTTGAGCTATAGAAGTCTTTAAAATCATATATATATATATATATATATATAGAGAGAGAGAGAGAGAGAGAGAGAGAGAGAGAGAGAGAGAGAGAAATGACTTATTATGTTTAGTTCCTGAATATATGTGAGAACAACAAATGATTGTAAAAAAAATTAAATGATGCTATTTTCTTAAAATTAAATGATGCAACAATATGATTTAAAGATAAAAACCAAGATTGCCTTTCTCATGTGATTCAAGAAAAAAGGGAATATCAAAGCAGAATACATGTTTTTCTATAAAAGGAACATATTGAAAATGAAGATATCAAAGACCTCAACAAAGAAAACCCAGTACAATCCAATAAGAACAGTAGAAGTTTTATAATGTTCCAAACCATTGTTTTCTTCAAAAGCTTACTACGGGGATGGTAGGGGCTATTGCCAAGTGTGAAGTAACCAATGAGAACATATTTTAAATAGTAAACAATGATTTCATTTCTATGTGATTTGATGTATTTACATCCTTAAGCAAAGCTAATGTTACGCCATAAAAAAAAGTAAGTAGCAAATAAGAAGGAAATAATTTTCAATGATACTGTTGTAATGTGGACAGGTAAAAATGAGTATACATTTGTCTTATGCATCTATTGAAACCTAAATATAAGTTTAGGGGTTACTTTAAACCTGTGTGGCTGTATCTTGAACATCCATAAACAAAATAATGCATCAAGTTTGTATAAGTAGGCTTTTATAATATTCAATTATATCCTAAACTTTATGATTACATCAAATTTAGTGATATGTTATTGAAATTGCTGAATTATATGCTTCGGTAACATCATTTCGTATATGATAAGGCTACTTCCAAGAATCATTTATTCTATTTTTGCTCATTTACATTACCAATAATGGTAAAAATTTACATGTGTAAAATCATAATTTCGATCATATGGAATTTTCTTATGATGCCAAAACTTATTATGCTAATTCAATTTGTCATTTATTCACGAATTTATCTTGAACATCAATTTTCTTTTATTATCTTGAATGCTTTAAAATTTTATATGATTGCCTTCTCAAATTTGCAATTGCACAAACTAGAATACTAACGTATTCATGAATTGAAATTGTGGTAGGCATCTCTCTTTTTTGCTATCTCACGATAAGTTGTGTTCTGTGACGAATATAGTTTGTAAGAGCAAAATATCTACATTTATTATCTTTGGGTTATTGCTATCCATTCTTAATATCATGATACGATATGTTTATACCTTACATTATTTGCTAGCTTAAACATCTTATCTTATTGACACTTGTCATGGCTATAATATACATGGTCCTAAGTATATAATCCATTATGTCCTATATGTTAGCTAACATACAGGTTTGTATAAGCCATACACTTGAAGAAAAAGTCCCTAAGCACAAAAGGTGCGAGATGGGCAAATCAAAAGTCCTTAAGAACAGGAGGTGCAAGACAGGCAAATCAAAAGTCCCTAAGCGAAAAATGCGTGAGACGGGCAAATCAAAAGTTCCTAAGCACAGGAGGTGCGAGACAGGCAAATCAAAAGTCCTTAAGCGAAAAATGCGTGAGACGGGCAAATCAAAAGTTCCTAAGCACAGGAGGTGCGAGACAGGCAAATCAAAAGTCCCTAAGCGAAAAATGCGCGAGACGGGCAAATCAAAAGTCCCTAAGTACAGGACGTGCGAGACGGGCAAATCAAAAGTCCTTAAGCGAAAAATACGCGAGATGGGTAAATCAAAAGTCCCTAAGCACAGAAGGTGCATGACGGGCAAATCAAAAGTCCCTAAGCGAAAAATGTGCGAGATGGTCAACACACGGGCTTGAAGCGAAAAATGCGCGAGGTAACTCGTGAATGAAATAAAAGTCCCTAAGCGAAAAATGCGGGAGATGGGCAACACACGGGCTTGAAGCAAAAAATGCGCGAGGTAAGCCATGAACAAAGTAAAGAGCTCAAAGTGAAAAATGCGCGAGTAAGCCACACATGAAAAATTTAAAAGCTTGAAGCGAAAAGTATGCTATGTAAACCACGCACATGAAAAACAAGAAAGCGCGCAGGCTTGAAGCGAAAAATATGCTACGTAATCCACTCACATGAAATATAAGAACTTAAAGCGAAAAGTACGCGAGGTAAGTCTAATTATTACGTAAGATGAGTTTAAATAAGTGTAAGGTCAATGTGTAGTCACTGAAGGGTTCTTTATAAAAGATTGGGCTCTTTCACAAAGAACTGGGGAGCACTTACTATATACATATATAAATATATAGATTAGAGCATGAAAATAAAGCAAGAAAGTGGAATTTTTCATTCATTCAACTCTAGAGTTGTATTACAATAAGTGTATTCTAGATTGACCTCTACAGCAAGAGAAGTATCAATATTAATAGGCACCTAGGCTTGTGCATCCTAAGGCAATATAATGTTAGGAGCTAGATACTTAGAAAAGTTAGCCTTTGGATTATCCAAACCATCTTAGTCCAAGCCTGTGAGAACCTTGACCACTTTGGGTCGATGAAAAGGCTCCTAAGGGCCAATGAGATCAGATAAATCTTTATAAGTGCCTCTTCTCAGAAAAGGTTCCAAACCCTTGGCATCTGGATCAAGCTTTGATCAATTTGGAGCGTGCCAAGTACAAACTACATTTCATAAAACTAGTTAAGAATATATGCCTCCTTTTGTGGCACTTCTTGACGATGCACCCTCACAGCCACATCCTAGATTTGGTCTTGTTCCTCTTGGCTAAGAGAAGGCTTTAGTGGCTCTCCAATCTTGTAATTTTTCCATATAGCTCTTCGCTTCGATCAACTAGGACCTTGAGTTCGAAGAGAAGAGTGGCACACTCTACTTGAAGAGCATTCAGCTCAGTTGAAGTGGAGGAAAACATATCCCAGTAGTGCTCTGAAGAGGCAATCTTGGCTTTTTTTTTCATCTCAAAATCGTCTCTAAGATGAAGAAGCTCAAGCTACTTGAGTTCTCTTACAATTTGCACCTTAAACACTAAGTGCTGAGCGTTAATAGCAATTATTTGTCGCGAGGCTTGCAAACAAGTAAAACGAGTTAGGAAACTCATAAGACATTCACGTAAATGTGAAGTAAAGGATTTGAAACTTACTCTCATCACTTTTAAAATAGTCATGTTCATTAAGAGGAGCAATCTGGGTAGCACAGGCATGTCTTTTATCGACATCTCTATGAATAGCTTCATCCTATTTTTCGTGAGGAGTTGAATATATTGCACTCGGCCCGATTTTGCTCGTATGACTTCTAGTTCCTCCTGTTCACCTGAACTGATCACTGGTGATTCACTAATGACAGACTTACTCCTCCCATGGTTAAAGGATCGAGAGGAACTAAATCCTTCATAGTGAGCATGAGAAGAGTATGAGCTCGAGTGTTTTCTATAACCACCCCTTTGAAGCAAACTCATTTTCTGAGAATGAGGAATTTCGACTTGAGACGCAAAGAAGTGCTCCATATCCTGCCTTTTGTAAAAAGCACGCCTAACACTTTGGATTAATGGACCCTCGGGCTCTGAAAGAGGACTTATGGATTCGTGAGAGAGAGCGTCTACCATGCCTCAACCAGTAGATAGGATGTTCTCTTGGGTGAAGAAAGTAAATAAACCAATCTCTCTTCCATAACATAACCAATCAATCTACTAACTGTACGATCTCTTTAAGATAGAGAAAATCTGATCCTCAGAGGATGTCCTCCCACGAAACCCATTAGGTAGGGATTCCTAAACCTTATGGGATTTCAACGAAGAATTAAATATACTCATATTTGTGAAGTTTACTCAGAAGCTCCCTAAAAACTTTTATTTTGAAATTCTTTTTCAGAGGCCTTCTAGATAAAATAGGTTATTGACTCAGAGAATCCATGGGCCTTGAAAAGGCACTTAACAAAAGAAGTCACGGCACGACTCCGTTCCTATTACAAATTATGATGAAGTCCACTAGTTGAGCCCCCGGGTGAAGATGAAAAGTCTCTCGTAATAATCCTAAAAAGGGGGTAGCAAGAGAATCAAAAAAGTCCATAGAACCATAGTGATTTTAATTAAAAACAAAGACCATATATACTCTTCCACAGGATATACCTTGTGAAAGAGTGGGGAGCAATTGATGAGAGTCATACTAAGAATTATTGGGCCTTGTTATGAGTCAAACTGAAGATCGTTGGGCTTAAAAATAGACTGAGCCCAAGTGGAAAGAGGACTCAGGAAGATCATGGAAAATCCATTAAGTGATCTTTTAAGTTGTAGGCCTTAAAGTTAATTACGCGCAAACTAACTCCTATAAATAAGTCACAGGTATTATTTTTAAATCCTAATATCTATTTTGCTTATGAGAACTTCTAAAATCCTGTTTGACTTAAGCATCGGAGTGCGCACGCAGGGGAAAGCCCCTACGCCCTCTGATGATTTTCTTTTTTGTAGAGTTCTTGGAGACAAGTTAAGACGTAGATCGAGATTCGTACGTCATCAAAAATCATTGTTGTATTTTGGGTAACAACAATATTATTTATTGTTGAAATATTGAATAATTATTTAATATTAATATGTAATATTTTAATATTTGAAATATATTTTAAAATTAAAATTAATCAAAACTATTTTTTATTAATAAAATATTGTAATCAAGTAAGGCCGAGTCAGCTCGGACTAAAAATCTAACCAAAGCCATGCTTTAGTTAAACACTACTTAAACTTGTTGGCTTAAATTTCAAAATGTTATTGTGTAGAGCGTCTACATTAGTGTGGTTGGAAGGGACTCACTGAAAATTGAAAATATTTTTCTTGCTCCCGACTAAGGGTGTAATGATACGCTGGTGCTCGCGAGCTACTCGGGCTCGACTCGAAAAAAACTCGACTCGGCTTGATTTTTCTCGAGCTGAGCTCGATCTCGAGCTACTCGAGCTGTCGAGCGAGCCGAGTTCGAGTAATATAGTATCCGGCTTGAGTGGCTCGCGAGCTTAATCGAGTATTTAATATTTTAATATATATATTTTATTATAATATTATAAAATTATAATCATATTTGTACATAACATAAATTAAAAATATTAATATTTCTTATCTTTTCGGCTTTTCCTTTCGACAGCTATTCCTATTTCCTTCATTTTTAGCCGCTTTACTTTTAAGTTCTCTGCACTTACTCCGCTCGCCCATTTCCCTAGCTCCGGCCATGCCACCTCCTTCTGTTCCAACTTCCGACGACGCTTCCCCCTTAAGATCTGGCTTCCCCTCAACAAAAGAGTGTTATCCACACCAGATTTGGTGCTCACGATGGCAACGAAGCGATCATCTTCCACAGATCTGACGCCGAAGAGACCGTCGACCTTCAGATCTGGCACCGATAAGACACACGGCCTTAAGATCTAGCACGGACGAGAGCCTTGGTTGGCCGCTTCACTACCATCTCCACCCTCACACATGCCTCTCAATCATATTCCACAGATTTGGCGTCGACGAGACCATCGGCCTTCAGATCTAACATCGACGAGATCAGTCGATTCAATCCCAATATCTTTTGAAATTTTTTTCTGTGGTAAAGCTTTATTTTTTTTTTGGTTTTCTCTTTTGCATGTAATATATCTCTTTTGTGTGGGGCGTTGATGACTCCTTTAGAACGTCGGGCTTAGTCTCTCTCGGTCTGGTTGTCGCGGATTTCCTGGATTGTTTTGGTTCTCTGTTTGGCATTTTTGGTTGTTCTTTCTGGTTGAGTCGTTGGTTCTAATGTTCTTGGCTCTTGGTCGTTTGGGTCTTGCCCATTAGCCGTTTGTACTTTTGCCTCTTTGGGCGAGAGGAGTTGTATCTTGATCAGTTCTGGGTGCCGGGTCGTTGCTGATGGCCTGCGCGAGACTATTGTCTTTTGCACAAATTATAAAAACACTTTATTTGCCTTTTAAAAATATATATATTTCTTGTATTCTTTGTTGTAATGTGCACAATTTTTTGTTTGTTAATGTTTCTAATGATTTTCCTTTTTGTTGTAGAAAATAGAAAGAAGGTTGCTGTTATTTGGGTTGGAACGATCTGGTGCACTCTATTTCAAGGTAAAAATACTGCTGTCAGTTCAGATTTAAACCTAGAAGCTAGACTTTTAGATACTAGTAGCCCTGATAATCCATCACATATTGCAGCAGCTGGTGCACCAGAGAGGGTTTCGAATGAAAGGTATCAGGAAGTGTTTTCAATCATATTGTTTTCCATTTCGATTGCTGTTCTTAATTTGGCTTAGTGATAGCGTCTTTCGTTATTCCTTTCTTAATTTTGGTTTGAATGTTTGCCGATATCAATTTGGCTTCTGTCATGCACTTCCAGTTTAGAAATCTTAGCATCCATTCCAGGAACTTGATAAGGTGGTAGTTATTTCCTTTAGTCATTTTATTGGGTCTTTTAATCAATTCCCAAACCCCCATTGCCCATACCACCCATAGTGGCCTTGCCTAAGAAGCTGCTGATGGAATATTATTTGCTGTTTATTATGGCAATGGACCTTCAGTTTGTATAAATTTATTCTAATAATTATTAAATCCTAATGCAACTCCATTGAGTTTTAGAAAGACTTTTGGATTAGAAGTTTTGCCGTTAACAAGCCTTGTTTTTCTAAGCATCAGAATCTATTATTTTAGATCTTTGATCATTCTGTTCTATGTTATCCATAATTTTTCTCAATGTGAGTTTTAGAAAGACTTTTGGATTAGAAGTTTTGCCATTAACAAGCCTTGTTCTTCTAAGCATCAGAATCTGTTATTTTAGATCTTTGATCATTCTGTTCTATGTTATCCATAATTTTTCTCAATGTGACATTTAGGCATGCTTTTCTAATCATTATGACTGATTTGTATTTTAAAAAGTATTCAAATTGAAGTGTCTTATTCTAATATGGGTTTCTATCTATTGGATCTTTAGAGTTGCTTTTGCTTCATTTTGAAATCATTCAATTTCATTCATTGTTAAATTCATTTTGTTTTTTCATTTAGTTCTTAAAAATTTCTATATACATGAAATATATATATATATATATATATATATATATATTCAACTTCATAATTGATCAGTTCATTTGATAAAATTTACTACATATGTTCTTCATTTCTTGGTTGAGATTGGAGGGTGGAAAGAACACAAATTATTTTGATTCATTTAAAGATAAAAAGCTGATATTGAATATTATGCTGACATGGAATTCATTTATTTCTTGCACCTGCTGATCTGTATCCATAACAACAAGGATGTTTGCTGGAACCAGAATTGCACACAAATGTTGCTGTAGCCTGCTTATATCTCTTGTTTTTTCTCTTCATGTTTAGTTATTTCATGACCCCAATTGGTCTAGTTTTCATGGCTTGAAAATTGAAAATGAACCTTAGCTATTGAGTTTCTACATTGGCTGTGAAAATAATTAGATGTTTGCTATTTGAGTTGGGTCAGTTTTGGAGCAACTTCTCTGCCTGCTGAAACTTTTCTTTGGTTTTTCTTTGTCTAGTTTGGTTAAAATACTTTGAATAAAGTTGTATAAAAGATATTTGGATCTTTCTTCTTGATATTTTTCTTGTTGGGTTTCAAAAGGCTTTGCTAATTCTGATCTTTTTTTTTGTTCTGAGCTAATTCTGATATGGGTTTTCTTGTTTAGGCCTAGATATTCCACTTTTTCGATAATTTTTCTGTTGAGGTAAGCAAATTATATCCGGAATTGCATTATACTTTTATAAATGTTTACTACATATGTTCTTCATTTCTTGGTTGAGATTGGAGGGTGGAAAGAACACTAATTATTTTGATTCATTTAAAGATAAAATGCTAAGATGGAATTTTATGCTAACATGGAATTCATTTATTTCTTGTACCTGCTGATCTGTATCCATAACAACAGGGATGTTTACTGGAGCTGGTAATAGATTTCATGGTGGATCAAGTGGAGTTGATGATGGATCAGTTGTGATGTTGCCTTTTTTCTTTTATGTTGTTTAATTTATGATTTTGAAATTATGTAAGATGTTATAATTTTTTAGACAGATTAATGTTGTATGTTTGTGTGGACTTAAGTTACTTTTTTTTATTGTAAGGTTTTTATCATTGTTGATGTGGTATTGATAATATTATTAAAAATTGTTATATTTTATTGTTATTAATTGATAATATTTTCATGTATATAAATTCGAGCTCGAACAGTCAAGCATGATATCGAGTTCGATCAATCGAGCTTAATCGAGTGAGCTCGAGTAGCTCGTGTTCGAGCTCAAGTTCAAAAAATACGACTCGATCGAGCTCAAGCCAAGTATCGAGTAGCAATTTTATAGTCAAGCTCGAGCTCGAGTACCTTGCTGTATCGGCTCGGCTCGATTACACCCCTACTCCCGACAGCCCTTACCCTGCCACCTACCCTCCTCATCCTAATTAAAAAACCAATAGCAAAACCACCCGCAAACAGTCAGGCCTGGAGGCTTCGTTTTAATATATATATATGATCCAGATGATGAACTCCAACCCCATCCAAAGAAAAAGAAAAAGTATGAAGAGCGTGTCGGTGGCATGGGTATGAAAGTGGGATAGAGCAGGTGAAAAGAAAATGGCTCATTTTCATGGGGAAACTAAATTTGTCATCTTAAAGATTGTATTATGTTTTGTATGGTTAGTGACCTTAGTGTTAAATTCTTGGCGTGAAGCTTCAAAAGTGAAATAAGCCTGATGATTTTTTTTTAATTTTTTTCAAAAAATGCCCAAAGTATGTGTCATTAAAAAATTTTTTAAAAAAATGTTTGATGACACATACTCCTTCATTCACTGGAAGGCACCGATGAGATTGTGAAGGTGGAAGAAGTCGCGAAGTGCTGGTAGGAATTAGGAGCTCTAAAACTTTTTTTTTTAAATTTTGATTTCCTATTTATTTTTTCAGAAGCTCAAATACGGGTATGTGTGTATATATATATGTGTGTGTGTGTGTGTGTGTCTATTGCTCAAAAAAAGTTGATAGTTGGCATTGGGGATTGTTCCGGCTGGTAACCCATCGTTCAAGCTCCTTTGGTGCTTAAGCAAGAAGCGAGTCTCTCCTTATTCTGTTAAACCCACTTTGTTCTATTCTCCCTTTAAAGGCAAGATTTCTTTCTAATTTTGTTCTCCTTTGTGTTAAAGGTGCTTACCACACCCACAATTTCATTGATGCTTGGATTTTGTTTGGTTTTTTTGTATCTTTTTTGTCAGGTTAGCTGCCGCTCAACTTATCAAGTCTTAAAAATAGCTCCATTTCTAAATCTATGTAGAAAACCTTTTTTTGGCATGTCGTATTTCGTTGTTTGTCCTGTGATCATTTAATGCTGTTATGATGCATGTGGAATTTTTTCTCAGAGGTTAGTATTCAATCTACTGATCTGGGTTGTTGGACAAGTAAGACACGCATTAATTGCTTTTAAAACATTTGTTTGTTTATAAAAAATGTGGGGTCTTGAATGTCTATGGTGCTTTCTTTCTTTTTTTTTTTGTCTCTCTTAATGTAATTATTGAATTCTAAAATGATATGATTACAATTCTGCAGTAATATGATTAGAATCAAACAAAGCTAAGCATCTTAGCAGTTGAACTGATAATTAATGTCAAATCTTAGCATACTATTTTGCATTTTTTGATGATCATGGTTTGTTTATCATCTTATTTAATAAGTCAAAGCTATCCCATCAAATTATCATATGATTTGTTGTTGCTCCTAAATGCTTCATAAATATATATATATATATGTATATATTCATAATGTGTGTTTCTTTTGGAGTAAGCTTAAACATGTAAAAAAACTATCATGTTAACTCATATTGCTGATAGTTTAGAATCTTTTTCATTTTTAATTGTGAATCAGGGTAATTATTTCTACTGCATCAAAAGAAGTCTCAAAGGTTGTAGTTATTTGCAGTGCTAAACACATGGAGCCAAAAGTTGCAGATTTTTCAAGTATTTAGTTGATGCCTCTTGTAACCTTGCATTTGATTCAATCTCAAGATTTCTTAGATACAAAGTTAAAGAAAAAAAAGTTTCATATATTTGGAACAAGCAGGCACTGTCGCTGTTTAAAAGCTTCCAAATTCAGAATTTTTTTTTTCAAAGTGAATTTTATTGTTTATACTATATGTTTCATCCATTTAGACCAGCAAAATGTCATCGTATATCAATTTTGACATTCCCTTTATAATTGAGTGTCTTTTTTGTCAAAATTAAGGGGATCCCTTAATGCTTTACTCTCTCTCAATATGAAAGGATTCAACAATGCAAAATTTTCCATTTTATGATAAACCCATGGTAAGTATATTAATATGCATAATTTTATTTATTTATTTTTAGTTTGAAATATATATTATTGCTTTAAAGAGATAAATTTGACTTTGAAACAATTATGTGTTATTGCCACAAAGTTAACATTATTTGTTTTCTTTCAATTTTGATGATATTGCTATCCCATTTGTTTTGGGATTTCATACTTACTATCAATCAATACAATTAAAGTTGATGCATTTCCGGCTTTCTAGGGAAGCCACATTTACGTCTCTTTTGATTGCTGCATTTTCGCTTTGTTCAGTGCTTTGCCTTTTTATGTTTTCACTATTTTGTCCTCCGCTTTTTTCTTTCTTCCACTCTTGGTATGTCGAGAAAAATACCTTTTTTTTTTCATGTATCCTAATTATATTGGGTATCAGTTCTGAGACCCGCCATCAGTTATTGAATCTCTCTTGCCCTCTTTCATTTTCTGTGTTCATTTTTCTTTTGTTGTGATTTTCGTAAATTCATTTTTTCCTTAGTTCAATATGGTCATTTCCTGTTAAACTATACCTGCTATTTAATTTGTGGGTCTCTGTCATTTAATATAAACTATCCAAAAGCATCCAAGAATCTGAATGCTTTATGGGTTCCACTCTCTTAGCTTGTGTAAGTGGGTCAACTCATCTTATCGAGAATATGGATTTTTTTAGTGATGTTTATTCCTGTGTCAAACTTGCTGTAATTGAATGGTTACATCTGCTGCTCTATCACTTTTTTTTCATGCAAAACCCAAATGAAGAGGGAGATAAATCAAATGAAGAAGATTGAATGGACAAATAAGAGAAAATGAAAAAAAAAAAAACTCCTCTCTCATCCGATTCTTTCACTCTTTTTTTTTTGTGTGTTTTGGTTGATTCAAAGCTCCTTTTCAAAAGTGAGTTCCTTTCTCCCTCTCGCTTTCAAGTTTCACCCAATTTTTTTTAGCTGATCCATAGCTAAAAGTGTGAGTTCTTTTTTTTTTTGAATTTTTATTTTTCCTATGTTTGAGCGCTTGATTTATTTTTTTTTTAAAATTTGGGAATTTAATCTCTATTTATAATATATAATCTTTGAAATTTCAGGTTTGGCATTCAGAATTTGTTGGGTTTGGAAGTTCATGAAGATGACGATGACATGGGTGTAGATGTTGGTGAAGATGCATTGCCATTTTTGGTGATTTTCCCTTTTTTTTTACAATTTTTATTTTCCACTAAGAAAAACAAAAGGGAGCAAAACTTCATTTTGGAGATGTGACTTTGCGCCTTCCAAAGATTCTAGATGCTTTTTTGTTTCTTTCTCATCCTCTGCGACAAAGAAAAAAGCTGAGAACATCAAATTAGCATCAAAACTAAATGTAGGTTTCTCATTGGAATACTAAGTAAAGAAACATTTGGAAAAGAGAAAAATTAGGTAACTGAAGAAGAAAAATGGATTTGTTCTATTCTCCAATCAAGTATTCCTTTCATGTCTTTAAACTCTGCTTACATGTTTCCTTTTGTTTCAGACTTTAAGTTAATGATTCAGCTTCACTTCGTATTATTTAATTGATTTCTGTTTGCAATGTTCAAGTGTGTTCTTTAAAAAATTTGAAGAGACGTGAAACTATTACTGCTTGAATCTATTTATTTGAGTAGCTTTCCTTTTGGATTTAGATTTGTTTTTTCTTTTCAATTTCTCCTTTTTATTTGTTGTTTTTGACTCTCATTCGTTTTTTATCCTTTCATTTTTTTCCTATTTTTTATTTAGCTTTTAATTACTCTTTATATGATTGGAGTGTGATTCTAGGTTATCTTTTTTTAAATAGGAAAGAGTTAGAGATTATTATAGGGATATGAGCTATGGAAAGGATAGATTAAGTATGAAGAGATAAGAAAAAAGGGAAAAAGGGTAATCCTTGCTGAAACAGAGGATCAAACTTTTTATTCTTTTTTCCAAAATTTCCAATGTTAAGATATGAGTTTTCTTTTCTTTTTTCTGTCTCTTTCGATTTTGTTCTTTGACCATCCCTAAGAACGAAAATGAGGGAAATCTCCAAGAAAATTGAAGCAAAAATTCGCAATACATATTCAGATTCCACTCTTCTGATTTTAATCAATCTATAATATTAAAGCGTATGCATTTTGAGCCTTTTGGTGAAGGCATGATGGTGCCTTCTCCGATGAACAAGTGGCTTTATTTTTCTATGAGTTGCTCTGCACGTTCAGGCTTGGTTTTGCTTCCTTGCTGAGCACGTGGCATTGTTGTTCTTAGTTTTGCTTGGTCAAGCCATGTTTTTTGGGTCCCACCCACCTTACTTACTATTGATTACCATCTTTTCACATTTTCTATCTCTCATCTGTCTCTCAATTTTCTTTTCCCAACAATTCTTTTCTACCACACAACACAAAAAAATGGGGATTAGGGATATGGAAAAAAATTCTTCACTGACTCCATTTTCCTCTCAAAGATTGCAGTGAAAGTTTCTCTCGGATCCTTCGTGCGCTGAGCATACCTCTTCCGTGTGCATTTATTGTGACAATAACCTAATGTACAATAAGGACCCAATCAAGCTTTATTTAAGAGGCAATGGAGAGGTAATGTGAAGGCTTCTGTTTGTGTTCTTCGTATGGGATTAAGGATTCAGAATGCAACAACAAACTTTTGAGAGAATCAGGAATTTTATTTGTTTTTTGTTAAAGTTTTTTTTTTGGGTTTTTTTGCTTTCATCTGTCATTTTTTTTTCTCTAAAACTTTTTTTAATAGAGGTGAAGAGACGGGAGTGGAGCTCTGATGAGCAAAAAGTTCCAGAAGAGGAAGCAAAAGCCAGAAAGACAGTATAGGAAAGAGGAGTATCTTCTCTTTGGGCTATCAGGTTTTTCACTTTTAACCCTTTGTTTTATTATTTATTTTCGCAATTCTCTTCCTCCTTTGCTTTGTTCTTTGAGATTTAATTTTAATTTTGATAGATGATTTGTCTTTAAAGAAAGATGGGGATGAAGAAACATGGGTGGAGCTTTGATGAGAAAAAAGTTTTAGAACATAGAGAGGAAGCAAAAGCCAAAAAGACAGTCTTGGAACAAGGTGTAGCTTGTCTTTGCTACTATCAGGTTTTTTACTTTTAACATTCTTTTCTTTTATAAGTTATTTTCGCAATTCTCTTCGTTGTTTGCTATGTTCTCTAAGATTTAATTTTAATTTTTAATTGATGATTGAAGACTGTTGTGCCTTTAAAATAAGAGCTTTTTTATTATTTTGGGTTGATTATTGAGTACAAGATGATACTGAAAATAAGACAATGTAAAGTGTATACTCTTAGGTTTTTATGCCCTTTTCTTGCCTCCTTTAGCATGGGAGCTGAAAGATGGCATGACCCTTTTTTTTGACCTTTTATGTCCGTTTCTTAATAGCTTTAACTCTCTGAGTTCCTTTCCTTTACTCTCAGCCTCCTACTTAAGGTTTGTTTCTTCTGTTTCTATTTTTTCCCTTTTTATGTGCATTGTTTAAGGTTGAAACATTTATTTTTTTAATGAAAAGAAAGTTAATGTATTTTTCCCTTTTTCTAATTTTACTAGAAATAAGTTCCATTGAAATTAAATTAAACTAAGAAAATAGGTGGAATCTTTATAATGTAAATGGTTCTTAAAAGATTTGAGTATAGATTTGTTTTTGTTAATTCATTAGTAAAGTGATCTGTCTGGCTTGGAAATTATTTTCCCTTTTTTGTTGTATAGATGTTATGAATTCTTAAATATTTTATGTTTCTTACTGGGAAAATTAATGAAGCTTTAGATGAGCTAAGTAAAGCTCTAATAGCAATTATGGGCTTGCAAAGAATGACCTCTGTTTTGATTTGTGCTCTGTTTGATTTTTTTTTAAGTTTTTCAGATTGATCTCATCCCTAACTGCTCTAAATACTCTTTCTAGGACATGTATAAAGGTCCTATTAATTAATATTGCTTTTTTATGAAGTTAAAATTTGATTTTTTTTCTTAACAAATTTATTTGGGTTTTCCAATTTTCTAAGCAACCATGTGTAACATTGGATGATTTTTTTTTTTTACATTTGTTCTTTTTTTCTCCTACCTTTTTGTTTTTTTTTGCCTTATTTAGTTATAAATATTAAATGTGGATGTTTGTTATTTCTTATGACTTTTTATGTTTTATAGATTTGGTTATTAATGTATTTTTTGAGATGCGGTTATTATTTTTTGTTGGGGAGAAAAGAAGATAATTGAATTTTATGTGGATTAAATATTTGACTGTTATGATTTGAGAGATAATTCTATGGTATTTTACGGTATAAAAATATTTATGCACTTTATGTTTTTTTTTAACATTAATCATGTCTATTAATATCATTCAACTAATGTTGCAACCAAAGTTTAGAGTCAATGTTAAGGACAAAGTGGAATTAAATGAGTCAATGTTCATGATTGATATTGGAGTTGTTTTGTTTTGTTTTTTTTTTTTTTGTATTTAAAATAGTTAGGTTTTGTTGAATTATTACTTTAAGATTGTGTTGTGTTTGATAAGACGGGATTTTAAAATAGACTTTGTATGATTTTCTACTTAATTTATTAAATTTTAGTTTTTCTTTTTTGCTACTATATTTTTTATCGTCACTTTGATTATTGTTATTATTCTATTAGGATATTTTAGTTTTTACTTATATTAATGATTACAAGAGTGCGAGATTAGATATGCACAAGTGGCTACCATTCGGGTATGATATAATTTTTTTTTCAAATTTAATAATTTGTTTTTTAATTTGACTTGATTATGTTTGTTACAAGGTTAAGTAGAAATGTTAATAATAGGAATTGCTGGCTTGAGAAAAATGGCTTTAGTTTTGAAATTGTAAAAAAATAACATGGTCCCATGATATGTAAATGTACCTGTATTTCTTTATTTAAAACTTGAATTCAAATATAAAATACAATATCATTTTCGATTTTATCTAAATTAATTTTGTTTTTTATGTGTATATAATTTTCAATTTAATATTATGTTCTTTTTTTATATCTTTTCTGTTTCATTTTGTAGTCTTATTAAATTTTTATTTTAGGCTATAAGTGTTGCTTTTGGTAAATATTCTTTAGAGGGATATCACTATGTGCTAGGCAAGCGTAAGAAGCTTTTGTCCTTGCTTTGAAGATTAAATCCTTTCAATGTTTCGGGAGAAGCTCTTGGTATTTTTTTTTTGTTCATTGGAGAAGCTCTTGGTATTATTACATTCCACTTTTACTCCTTGTATGGAGCTACTTCTAAATTTAATTTGTGTAGTAAATTCATCTTATCAAGTTTCAATGCTATTCCACTCTACGTGTTATCATATTTAGTTATTTTTACTTTGAAACATATATGTTATTGCTTCAAAGAGATAATGTTCACTTTGAAACAATTATGTCTTATTGCCTCAAAGTTAACATTATCTTTTTTTTTTTATTTTGATGATGTACCCATTGCATTTTATTTGGGATTTTAGATTCACTATGAATCATTGTAGTCAAATTAGTTTTTGTTTGCTCTCTTTAACGTTGTTGGAATTATTTTGTAACTTTTGCATTATTCAAATATTATATTATCTTGAATGTTTCATCTCTCTCTCTCTCTCTCTCTCTCTCTCTCTCTATATATATATATATATATATATATATATATTAGACACACACATAAATATTCATGTTGTGTGTTTCTCCCAAAGCAAGTTTAAACATGCAAAAAGAAAGTGTCATATTAATTCAACTTGCTGATAATTTAGTATCTTTTTTCATATTTAGTTGAGAGATAAAATGAAGATATCTTGAAGGTGATGTACTTTTGAGACATGCAGTTATAGACGATACAAATTCAAGATTCAAGCATGACTACTGAATAAGACAAAAGAAGGTAGCAAGCGTCCTTTTTTTTTCAAGTCTTTTTTAAAGTGAGTTGAACAATATCAACTTAAGAAAACATTCACAATTATTTTCAATTGAATTGAATTTGGATAGTTTCATATTGGAGAGTGTAAAGAAATGAAAGCTACTACAAAATCTATCACATCTTAACATAGTTGTAAGTATGGTTTTTGTGCCTTTATTTTGAATTTGGATCCATGTGTATTAGAATATTTTTTGAATTTTTTCTGTTATTTTTATTTCTATATTTGTATGTCTTCTTTTCAAAAAATCATTAGCGACTCTGTTTTTAGGATGGGAACAGTTAACTCTTCTCTTTCTATGTTTCTTGACATTGTTTTGGTTTTCCCAATTTGCAAAAAATTGTACATGTGTTGGTGCTTTATAAGAGTCATTCTCTGATTTACAACTTTGTGAAATTAAAGTGCATGAAAGCATAGATTGTTGTGTTTTCTATGTAAGTTGATTATTTGCTCCTACTCTATTTTCTTGCATAGATTTGAAATGTAGCTATTTTTTGATTTTAGGTTTGGTCTTTTTCTTATAAGAACCAAGTTAAATAAGGGATGGAATAGTGAAGATCTAAAAATTGATTGGAAATGGAAACATAAAAATGAACATACGTGCATTTCGTATATTAATGTATATCCCATATAGATTGTTTAAAATGAACATGCATGCAAGCTCTCTTTCTTTTTCACTGCACCTCTTCATTTATTCATGCACATGAATACTTGCTTAACTTTTATTTTCACCTTTTCCATCTTTAACATCTTATATTTGTCCTTTCAAATGATCTGCCCGTGCAACGCACGAGTTTTCCCTAGTACTTAATAAAAAAGAGTGGCTACTTTTAAGAATAAAAAAAAGATGTCTGATATTACTCTACTGTGGAGTGAATGAAAGAGTTGCTCATTGGTTCGTATGCTTGTCAAGTCAGATTTTGGATGAATATTTTTTAAGTCCAAGTCAAATAATTAATTTTCATTTAATTATAATCTAGAAATATTAAAATCTTAAAATTAATTTTTTTAATAATATTAAAATTAAATGAGTTTAAATGAATGGAATGAAGAAATTTTTGAGCAAGTATTTCCATGTAAGATCAAATAATAATAATAATAATAATAAGAATAAGAATAATCAATATCGTCAGATCGGACTGAAAATACATGGTAGAACAAATATAGGCACTTTTCCTCAGATGTGATGTAGCATCCCCCTGGTACTTTTAAAGACGTCGTCAATGGCGCAAGAAATTACTGTCTGTATATATATGTTTCATGGCACAAAGATATGTCTGCACTGCTTTTCCTTTTTCTGATCACATTGTTGTTTCACCAATTTCCACCGTCTGCATTACGAGATTGGCAGAAATCTTTACCAAACCATCGTTGATTATTGCACACTAACATTAGTTTTGAATTTTTTTTTTCTTTAGCAGTGAGATGATAACATATTTAATCGACCTTTTAACAAGCAAAAAGCAGTCAATAAGAACTTGACTTAATGGCAAAAAAAGAAGTATGAGACTTCAAAGTCCTAGGTTTATCTTAAAAAGAGTTTCTATTCTATGCACTTCTTTTCACAGTCAAATTCAAATTTCATTAATTAAAGGATAAGACAGTGGAAAGCCCTTCCAAACAGGATTCCAAGTCATATGGTAAAGAATAAACACCTAAAACAGATATAGCATCTGAAAACGAGAACTCCATAGTCCACAGTAAAACTGCAGACACCCATGTACACATGACAATTAATAAAACAAACCCCCATCATAACACAGCAATCTTTGAAACAGCAACTGCACAAAACTTGTTAACCTCTTCATCTCAAATCGAAACATAGCCAACAAACTGAAACGACAAACTCCTCATAACAACAAAATACAAAAAGGTTAGCATGGAAAAAACACCCAGCAAACACCTCCAACCAAAGACTAGCTTAATACTTTAGAAACTCAATGCCAGAAACAGAGCATCACCAATAACACCACCAGCAATCATCAAAGAAAACCAACAAACTACATAAACAAAAACACTCATGAACACCTGACATCCAAGAAAACAAACCCCATCAATAGATCACCCATGATCAAAGATCTCAAGTCCTAAGAAGTCAAGAACACAACCAAATTACAGCAATCTTTGAACAGAAACTTGTTAACCTCTTCATCATAAACGGAGACATAGCCAACAGATTGAAACTGCAGACTCCTCCAACCGGCAAAACATAAAGAACATTGCTCGCAGCCTAGAACAAAACACATAGAAAAGAATCTGACTTCATTCAGGCCAAACAGACCAGCTTAATACTTTAGAAACTCAGCGCCAGAGACAAAGAATCACCAAAATCAACCTCAGCAACCATCAAAGAAAACAACCAAAAGCACCCTCACAGAAAGACCAATACAAATACAATTAAGAGACATCATAGAATCATCCATTCCCAAGCAGTCTTATCACCAAGCCATAAAAGTCACCACTCAATCCACCCAGCTTTTGCCAATACATCGGCAACCCGGCTAGCTTCACGAAGAACGTTACATAATTTAATGTTACCAAATTCACTACTCCTTATATCAATTTTAATTGTTTTTAATTTAATTTTAAATAAAATTATAAATATTAACTTATAATCAATTGAGGTTTATGGAATAAAATCGTATATTAAAAAAGGTAAATGGATTCATCACACTTTCGAAATTGATTTTTTCTTTAAGAAAATAAACATATATTTCATGGCTACATTAAATATTACCACAACAAGATTGTGTGGGAAGATTGTCTATGATAAAATAAAAGCAAGAAGTGATGACTCTTTCTATTAGATAGAACCACACTCGCCTCCAGTGAGGATTTATGTATATCACCGTGGCCATACACAATAGAACCATTATGTAAGACACGATGAATGTTACATAAAAAGATTCGATGTCCATTAAGCCATCGTCTTCTTCAACTTCTACATCTTTAGTTGGCTGGTTTGGCATTGTTGAACAGTTTTTAGGCAATGGTTCTCCACAAAGAAAAGGATTTCCCCAGTAGCTGTTCTCGTCAAAATCACTTGCAAACTGCGCAACCCTTGGAGGCGGCTTCCCAGATAAGTTGTTGTATGACACATTGAAATAAGCCAAAGTATATAACTTAATAAATTCAGGAGGGATACTCCCGCTCAAATTGTTGTAAGAAAGATCTAAACTCTCAATTTCCGTAAGGTTAGAAATCGATGGTGGGATTGATCCTACTAGACTATTATGAGATAGGTTCAACATACGAATCTTGTGGAAGTTTCCCATTTCATGAGGAATCTCACCAGTTAGCTTGTTGGAGGAAAGATCGATGCCAGACAAGTAATCAAGTATTCTTCCCTTATAGGAGTAAGACATGCTCTTTGTTGTCATATTTATTGATCCACTCATTTCAGTGCCCGACTCTGGAGAAGGAGCATAGTCAGTAATTCGTTCTTCGAATGAGTTAACTTTCAGGCAATTAGGGATATGACCTGAAAGATTATTATGAGAAAGGTCAATCAAACTTAATTTGTCCAACTGGCAAAACTGATTTGGAATCTCACCTTCAAGATTATTGTGCTTCAAGATAATGTAACTGAAGTAAGAAAGGTTGTCGATGCAATTTGGGATATTGCCAGTTAATTGGTTATGACTGAGATCTAACGTCACCAGTCCAGAACTCTTACAGATTTTGTTTGGTATTGGTCCTCGTAACCTATTTTTAGACAAATGAACATGGACCACAGAGGTGAAGCAAGAAGGTAGTGTCCCAGATATATTGTTCATAGAAAGGTCCAAAACTACTAGATATTCAATTCGGCAAAGTTCTGCTGGGATGGGACCTTCAAAATGATTGTTAGGCATGATAATTTTTGATAAAAACAACATATTCCCCATCCACCTTGGGATTCTACCAGAGAGATTGTTATCACTGATATCTATTGTTTCCAACAATGAGCTTGACAAGATTTTTGGGATCCACCCTGTGAAGTTATTGCCAGCCAAATATAAATGACTCAAGTTTGTCAGGTTGAAGTTTGCAGAGAATATCTGGCCTTGCAATCTGTTGTTTGATAATTGTAGGAGTTCTAGGGAGGAACAACCCGTGGCAAGATTCTCGGGTATTACACCAAACAATCTATTGTCGGACAAGTCCAATCTTTCCAATGACTTCATGTCACCAATCGAAGAGGGAATGCTACCATCCAAATGATTGTTTGAAATATTCAAAAGTACTAAACCTGGCAAATATACTCCAATTTCTGGTGGAATGTGACCATTAATGGAATTGCTAGATATATCTAATTCCAATAATTTCATGGATGGATGAAATGGCAACTGAAAATTCCCCGAGAGAGAGTTGTTGATAAGAAAAAGTGTTTCTAGCTCTGTATTGTTTTCCAACAACCAGCTTGGAAACTCCCCTGTCAAATTAATGTTAGAAAGAGCGACATATTGCAACTCATGTTGATAGTGGAGGAACTTTGGCAATTGTCCAACATCTCCACAACAAGACAAACTGATATGATTCAATCGGAATCGTGGGGCCAAAGAATGTAGCTCAGTTTCCTTATATATATTATTGTAGTCACCATTGAAATACTTGAGTTTTGAATGGTTGAAAAAGGCTTTTAATGAGCTTGGGATTTGGAATTGATTGTATGAAAGGTCAACATATGTGAAACTTTGAAGTGGAGATATAGGCAAGTTACCATAAAATTGATTGGAAGAGAGATCTAAATGTTGAAGGGATGTGAGGTTTGAGAAGCAGCCAGGCAAGACACCCTTTAACTTATTGTCGGTGATATACAGTTCTTGGAGACGCGTCAATTGACAAATATCTGTGAACATACATTATTATTTATTATTATTAAAGTTGTTTTTTGTAACCAATGAAAAAGGGGAAAGTAGAAAGAAGGGGTATCAATCTCTACCTTGAGTAGATAAGGTGCCAAAAAGTGCACATCTACGTAATGACAAAATCTTGAGAGAAGTCATTGCAAAGATCTTTTCAAGAAAGCTGATTTCGAGAGCAATACTATCCATCTTCATAGATTCTAAATTTTTCAATCGAAGTACGCCTATGAATCATAACAACAACATCATAAATTTACTGAAGATATTTTAAAGTGAAATGGAATGATAAAATGCATAATCAGGTTAGCTACATAAATCTTATGCTTTAATAATAACAATAATAGAAAAAGATATATCTATCTGAACAAAATAAAAAGATAGATTTATCAGTTCTCCTGTTGGCAAACAACGTGACAGATCCGATAATAATCAGTCTCACAAGGTTTATTAAACTACTTTTTTTCATTTATATATATATATATATATTTAATTTTATAAATTCATATATAATTTTTATAAAAAGTTGTATTCATATTTTTTGTATTATTTTTATGTTATGACACTGTAATTAAACATTCTATTTAAGACCAGAGCATGCATCTAAGCTTCACTTTTAGAGGTCCTCGGTGACGGGTGTATTGTGTTTATTGCACTACTGTAAGAAGTGCTATTAGAAGTTGAAAGATCCAAGTTAATTTACCCTGAATGAGGTGGCTGTCACTCAAGCTCGACCTAGCAGACAATGACAAAACTCTAAGAGAAGCGAGCTGATCTCCAATGTCTTCAAGAGAGTGAGCGGTTGGTAACGAATCAAAACCGCTTGGTAACGAATCATAACTCAAGTACAACTCCTCCAAGTTGGTTAAATTACGCAATTCTATATATTGCAAATTTGCAAGAAAAAAAAAATTCAGATGAAACCTACTCATATATAGTGGGAGATATAAAAAGGAAAACGAACTATAGTGTACTGTACTCTAATACTCTGAACATAAGAAAACAATCACTGCAACTTACCTTGACTAGTCACCATTTCGTTAATAATACTATCAGATTCAAAGAGAATAGTCCTCAGCGACGAGAATAAATCCAATGACTGTTGTAGTAGAACGCTGTTGTTAGCGGTGACACCATTCAGATTCTTTAAATCTCTTACATCTGTTGAAGAGACAATTTATATACACACACATTAATTCTCAAAGTTATATACGAACCAAAAATTATTTCATGCGCACTACCTACCAATCGAATTAAAAGGTTACCACATATCTAATTAATATATATATATATATATATATATATATAATGAATAAATTGTTATGTTAAATAAAGAACATGAAAATATTTTGAACCCTGCTTGTGATGTAAGGTTTACCTTCAATATCTATAGATCCTTTCAAAATGCTATGAGAAGCGATGTAGAGATGCTTCAAACATTTTGAGAAAGGCCCAAGAGATGACAATATGCTATTGTTGAGGATATTAAGACTTAAAGCAAGCACCTCAAGATTGATCAACCCTGTTGCATACAAGACAAGATAATTTCTGTAAATTTAATCTCCAATTTCAGACTGACTTAGGTAAACTAAGCATGAGTGAATTGAGTTTGAAATATACCATGGAAAGAATCAAGGCTCGTAATTTCATTGCCAGTTAAGTGCAACTCCTTCAATTTTATCAGATTTTTCAAGTCTATACAACCCACGATGTAGAGGGCATTAGAAATTAAAGCATGAAAAAGATAATGAACGAAATGCCCACCTTGCATAGGAATATATAGTTCCATTTTTAAATATGAAATATCCCCAAAGTGAGCAAAATATTTAACTTTACCTTTGTTGTGGATTGATCCTTGGATACGATTGTAGGAGAGATCCAAATATTTTAAAGATGAAAGCTCACTTACAGACACCAAAATACTATCATCCAGCTCATTTCCTTTCAAGTCAAGGATCTCTATGGCGCCTCTCAATTTATTAGGTTGCCTTTTCAGATTGTTATATGATAAATTTAGAAACTTGAGGGATGAAAATTCAACTGAGGATGACAAAATGCTGCTATCATTGAAAAAATTCCAACTTAGGTCAAGGACCTCTAGTTTCTCTAACTCTGATGCTAAATTTTCAAAACCTGCAAATCCATAAACGCAACCAAAAATTAATAAATCAGACAAAATCAATTCATAATTAGATTAAAGTTGTGCAGGACTGCAGGGTGAAATTTGAAATTGAAAACTTATAATTCTGCACTCTAAATAAAAAAAATAGAGAATTCATAGAATTTTAAGAGAGAAGGAAAACGAAAAATGAATTAACATGTACATCATGTCTGGTTGAATGGAAGTCCTTTAGTCTATTCCGGATCTATTCAATGGAAGGAAATGTAAGAAGTAATAAAGATGTAGTGAATGGATGACCTTCGTTGTCAAGAAAACCAACAATTTGCTGCCCACTCAGAAAAATATTCTTCAATTCCTTAAAAGGAAGAAAAAGAGAGGCGTTGAGGTACCAGCCTTCCCCGTTCAACGTTTTATAATCATCTGGTTGACCAAAGAAATTGTCAACCATAGATCTGCCTGTAAGGTCGAGTCCGATCACTCGTCCAGTGGTTGCATCGCACTCGACCCTTTCCCACTGACAACAATCTGAACTCTCTTTTCCTTCTTCTTCCACCCAGTCGTTTAGAGCGTACGCGATAGTGTCGCTGAAGGGATCTGGCGGAATATGAAAGAAAGGCTTTACTTGCAAGAGAGCAAGTTTTTCTTGCTCCCAACAGCCCTCACCCCACCCTCCTAATCCTATTACAATAACCACTACCAATACCACCCCCAAACGTTTACACCCGACCGCCCCCATCTCAGTAGATAAAGACTCAGCTGATTACTTGATATAGTTGCTGTACCTCAATGCATCCTTGCTGCACTCACTTGGGTTTTATATATAGGAAAAGGCAAACCGTGCATGCTTGCTTCTTAGAACTTTCATTGCAATCGTTCATAAATTTCCACCACCAATATCCTCCAACTTTCTTCTTTTCTCCACTATTGAAAAGTAAACGATGCTAGGAAAACGTAAGATGTTGATAAATTAATTTTGAAAGGAAACAGAAATTTAAAAATTAAACACTAAAAATAGAAGTAATTTCCCTCCTTTCGTTATCTCTATTTATTTCTCAATTTCCTGACTGTTTGAAAGAGATGGCTTTCACAATGGACAGGTCTATCAGTCTTTGCCCATTTTTTAAGTTCTTTCAAAAGACTTTTGAAGCCTACTAGCGTGGACAAAATCTTCAAAGCTACAATGACACCTAAGGATAAGAAACCTTATCTTTTTGGCAGAGTTTGGTACGTGAAATATGGTGGAAGGTTCCTAATTTTTTACATTAATTGTTTTTTCCTTTAATCTTTTTTTTGTATGAATTTTTTCCTTTAATATTTAAATTGATTAAATGACTCATAGTAAATGTTATAAAATGAAAAAAAAAATTGAGAGATATGTTGGGAAAAATATCCCTCAAACAAACACACACAAAAACAAAAAAAAAGTAAAAACAAACACAATAATTTTTAATGTGATTTGGCCTAACCAAATTAATCTATAACCATCCAATCAATTTAATAACCAATCAAATAATTATAACTATACAATTTTTAGAAGAGAAAAATTGCAAACTTTTTACAAAGCTCAACTACCCAAAGAACTCAACTACACCCTTTATAATAGCCCAAATCCTAACTATTCAATTGGTGTTTACAACTTTTTTGGATATTTTACAAACTAAGCCTAACATATTATTTATAAGGAAAGAGCCCTTATAACTTCTCATATACTTTCGACGTAGAATTCAAGGCAAATCCCAATAAATCCTTCATTGACTTGAATCTCCAAACTCCCCAAACTGCTCAACAACATCTGAAAAACTAATATACCTCCGAGTCTTCTTATTCTTAGGAACAACTCTATCCTTTGCATCATCAAGCAAACATAATTGTTTCTCATTCCTCTTTCCTTGCAAAACTAAATCACCATTCTTGTGTACTTTGCAACATTCATTATTACCAATATATATGTACTCACGTGAAGCTAACTCACCTAAGGAAATTAAATTGTAGCTAAAACTGGGCATATATCTTACATTACGAACAGTCTTGACACCACCATCATGAAGCTGGAGTTGAACACTCTCAATACCTTCAATCTTCACTCTATTACCATTCCCAACCACAATATTACCTAAACTTTCAATCTCTTTCAATTCATCAAAGCGATCTTTATTATTACAAATATGTATCGACGCAGCTAAATCCAAAACCTAACCTTTCTCATAAGTATGAGACTATGAGAGCCCAAATTTCTCTATTCTCCCTATACTTATTAAAGGTACCGGATAAGAATATTAAGTGAAGTTACAGAAATTAATTCCCACATGCTACGACATCAATGGAGAAAATTGCCAAATGGGTCCCACAGGGCAATCCTTGACCCAGATGCCCTTCGAAATGGTAAAATATTAAAATTGGGCTCGAATTACCTTAAGATCAAGAATATCATTTCCCAAAATTCTTTCAGACGAGTATACCTTAGTTTAAGTGAAACAAATCCGAAAATGAAGATGGTGTCCATACCCCAAGAGAATTTTCCTAAATAATGGTAAAACAAAATTGACTTTGAACCTAAAGACTGTCATAAGAAAATCCTCACATAAAGAAGTTTCATGTGGATCCAACCCGTGAACCGAATTACGTGAAAATGTTAAAAACAACACGAACGAAACGAAAATCATTCGTTTAGGAGTAGTTTAGTAATTTCACTACCCATACTTGGTCAAACCCTCTTAGAAGTCAACCTTTGACCTTAATTGACTTAAATATAGAGAAAATAATAAAAAATAAAATGAAAAATAAGAAAAATAAAAATAATAAAATATAGGTGGGATAGAAATGCAATTATTGAAGTTGTTCAAGGGCAAATTGGTCATTTTTAAAGGCTAGTCAAAATGGGCCAACTTTTGACCAAGTTAACTCAAAAAATAAGTAAAATAAATAAAAATTTAATTAAAAATCTGATTTGGATAGAAAATGTACTGTGCAGTGGCAAACTTTGTAAATAAGTGATTTTCATGAAGGTATTTTGGATTTTAGTAAATTAAATCAAATTTTATAACTAAAATATAAATTATGCACCAATAAAATTGAGACATAACAGCCACTTTCTATCATTTTCTTCAGCCATTCTCACCGCCTCAACAATTTCTGTTCCAGTTCACTATTTTGCTTCTTCTCCTCCACCGTTTCTCACATTTCCAGCCTTGAATCACCACTTTTCCATCACCAAAACCCCTAGGTTTCTTAATAGAAATAAATCCTCACCTCCATAGCTCTCTAGTCATACAAAAAGCTCAACCAAAAATCACCAAAAACAACTTCTCGTGCTGCTAGACACAATCGATTGTGCAGGTAAGAAAATTTCAACTTTAGTTTATTCAATTTTGGCCTCTTGTTATGGTTGAATTGGATGTGTAAATGCTAGATATGAGTATGATTTAAAATAAAGACATGTAGGTAGCTCTCTAGGGTGGTCGATTGTGGTGGTTGAAGGGCTGAATTCTTTACTGTTAGCGGCCTAAATAAATAGGAAAAACAAAGGTTAAGCAGAAAATAAAAGCTGGACAAAAATTAAAATGAAACCAAGGATTTTAATTAATTAAATTATAGGTATGGTGTGCTGCTATGTCTAGGATGATTTTGTTATAATATGACTTGGAAAATGCCAAGTCAATATGCCACTTTCTTAGACTTGAAGTCGGCGGCCTCATGCAAGCTGGCTATCTCATAAAAGAAATTGGAATGAGGCATTAAATGTTCAAGTCGGCAACACCTCATTTTGTTGAATTGCATGCTTACTTAATAGAGTAAATTTCGACTGCCACCAATTGAATTAATGCATTCACACCTTCCTTTGCCGCCTCTTGCATTATATAAAAGGGGCATGAATGTTGCATTTTGGGAAGCAAGCGAAGCAAGTAGAAGCAATAGTTGAAGAGAGAGCAAAGCTTAAGAGAGTGTTGGGTTATTTTAGGAACTATTGTTCTTGGGTTTACAGGAAGAGCATTGTGAGTTCGAGTGTAAAACACTTGTAATCTTCATCTTCTTGTTATAGTAAAATTTCTCGCTGTCTTCGCCCGTGGACGTAGGTTTATAAGTCGAACCACGTATATCGTGTGTCCTTGTTAATTTTTTCTTGCATTTTATTTTCTTAGTGCATAGTCTTGGTGAATCGTTTGTAGTCTATTTTAGCCCCGCTGCACAACAAACTGGTATCAGAGCAGGTTGTACGAGATGACTAAGATGGCTGCAAGTACATCATCGACCAGATTTGAAGTCGAGAAGTTCACTGGAAGAAATAGCTTCAATCTATGGAGCATCAAGATGCAAGCAATGCTTGTTCAACAAGGTTTGGTGAAAGCTTTATTTGGTAAAGACAAATTACCAGATACACTTTCAGACGATCAGAAGAATGAGGTTATGGAGAAGGCACATAGTGCAATCCTACTCAGCCTTGGAGATGAAGTTTTACGAGAGGTAGCGGATGAAACCACCGCGTCAGGTTTGTGGCTCAAGTTAGAGAGCAAGTATATGACAAAGACGTTGACAAACTGGTTATACCTCAAGCAAAGGCTCTACACCCTAAAAATGGAAGAAGGTATGCCCATACACCAACACCTAGATACTTTTAATACCATTATTATGGATCTCAAAAATATCGATATTAAGACCGATGACGAAGATCAAGCCTTGATTTTGCTGTGTTCGTTGCCACCATCGTACCAGAATTTTGCTGATACAATGTTATATGGTCGTGATGATATTTCTCTTGACGATGTTAAAAGTGCCTTGGGTTCCACTGAGTTAAGGAAGAAACTTACTAGTAAGGCAGTTGACAACAATCAAGGTGAAGGCCTGGTCACTCGGGGAAGATCCAAAACAAAGAGTAGTAGTTTAAGCAGGAATCACTCCAGATCAAAGTCCAAAAAGAGAATTCAATGTTTCTATTGCAGGAAATTTGGGCACATGAAGAAAGATTGTCCAAAGAAGAAGGATAAGGTTGAATCGTCAGAGCAGTCAGAAAATGGTGCAAAGGTGGTCGATTCATAGTCTTCTAAAGATGCCGAAATAGTTCTAGCAGTATTAGAATCACACGTCAATAAGAAATGGATTCTTGATACGGCTGCTACATTTCACATTAGCACTTCCAGAAATTTATTTGCCACATACAATACGTGCGCAGGCTTAGTGCTAATGGGGAATGATCACACTTGTCAGGTCATGGGGATTGGCACAGTCCATATTAAGATGTTTGATGGTATTGTCAGAACCTTGACAGATGTTCAGCATATTCCTGAGATGAAGAAGAACTTGATATCCTTGAGCACTTTGGACACTAAAGGCTTCCGATACTTTAGTGAAGGTGGAGTATTGAGAGTCTCCTCAGGTGTCTTGACTGTGATGCGTGGACATTTTGAGCGAGGACTTTACATCTTGGATGGTACCACTGTTACTGGTGCTGCAACAGTTTCATCGTCAGTTGATCCAAATTCTGACACCACAAGGTTATGGCATATGCGGCTTGGGCATATGAGTGAGAGAGGTCTTTCTGTGTTAAGCATACGAGGTTTATTATGTAGACAGAGCGTTGGGAAGCTTGACTTTTGTGAACACTGTGTCTTTGGCAACCAGACTCGCGTGAAATTCAGCACTGGGATTCATCGAACCAAAGGTATGGTTGATTATATTCATTCTGATCTTTGGGGTCCCTCTCCAACAATCTCAAAGCGAGGTCATAGATATCTATTGACTTTCATTGATGATTACTCGAGAAATGTTTGGGTGTATTTTCTAAAGCACAAACACCAAGTGCTTATCACCTTCAAGCAATTCAAAGCCTTGATCGAAAATCAAACAGGGAAAAAGATCAAGAGGTTCCAAACAAATAATGGTTTGGAGTACTACTTGGGTGAATTTGACGAGTTCTGCAAAAATGAGGGAATAGTGAGACACCGCACTGTTCAACGCACACCACAGCAAAATGGAGTTGCAGAACGGATGAATAGAACTCTCTTGGAGCGAGCTTGGTGCATGAGATCAAATGCTGGGCTTGGTGAAGACTTCTGGGCTGAAGCTGTAAATACTGCATGCTCTTTGGTGAATAGATTTTCGTCTACAACCATTGAGCTGAAGACTCCAGAGGAAGTATGGTCTAGTTCTCCTGCTAATTACTCAGGCTTACGAGTGTTTGGCTGTCCTGCTTATGCTCATGTTAATGAGGGGAAACTTAAACCAGAGCGAAGAAATGCATATTTCTGGGATACGGCCAAGGGGTGAAGGGATACAGGTTGTGGTATCCTAACCCAAAATCACCCAAGTTCATATACAGCAGAGATGTGACTTTTGATGAGTCATCCATGCTTCGATCCACCAACAATTCCTGGGAAAATGAGGAGTCAAGTGGTAAAGGAGATCACGGTGTTGAGCAGCAAGTGGAGTTTTAGGTGGAGGCTCTTAGTAATTCTATGGAAGGTACTTCAGTCCAAGACAATCGTATTAAGGTATAGGATTCTCATGATGTATCTCAAGAGCAGCAATATAGCATTGCCATTGGAAGAGAGAGGAGATAGATTAAACCTCCTCAGCGTTATGCAGATGCAAGTCTGGTTTCTTATGCACTCAGTGTGGCAGAATCCATCGGTACAGAACATTCCAGTTATAATGACGCAGTCACATGTGAAGAGTCAGCACAGTGGGCAATTGCTATGAATGAAAAGATAGAATCTCTTCATAAAAATCAGACGTGGGAGTTGGTTGAACCGTCGAATAATCAAAGGATTATTAGCTGGAAGTGGCTCTTCAAGAAAAAGGAAGGCATCCCAGGGGTTGATGCAACAAGATACAAGGCACGGTTAGTAGCTAAAGGCTTTAGTCAAAAGGAAGGGATTGATTTCAATGAAGTTTTCTCTCCGGTGGTAAAGCATAGCTCCATTCGCGTGTTGCTTGCCATGGTAGCCAAGTTTGATATGGAGCTTGAGCAGCTTGATGTGAAGACAACATTTCTGCATGGTGAGCTCAAGGAAAAGATCTACATGCATCAGCCAGAGGGTTTCACAGTGCCTAGTAAGAAAGATTATGTTTGCTTGTTAAAAAAGTCTTTATATGGGTTAAAGCAATCACCAAGGCAATGGTATAAGCGGTTCGACACCTTTATGATAGAACATGGTTATATCTGATGTGATTTTGATGCCTGTGTCTATCATAGGCAACTCTCAGATGATTCATGTTGCACTCTAAGACCTATATTGCAAGTGCACGGGTCGCGACAAGTAATAAAGAGTGAGTAGAGTATCGTTCCCGCAAGGATTAGTTACGTCGTTTTAGTTAAGTACTAAAATAGGTCACCCTAGATTTATTCAAGCAATTGAGCACTTTCTTGAAGTCAGTTAACTACTACAATAATTAAAATAAAAAAAGAAAACTAAAATTTAAAATTAAATCAAAGAGAATGAAATTTTAATAAAAAAAAGCATGAAAAATAAAGATAAAAATGCAAATTAAATTAAGCAAAGTAAAAGTAAAAATGCAGTTAAATTTAATGAACACAGAAAGAAAAGACTAAATAAATTTAAAGCACATGAAATTACATACCTAATTTAAACTAAAATTGACTCTCACTAATCAAATTAAAAATTGCCATAACTAAATATTTAATGAATTTTGCTTTAATTGAATATAAACAATAACTAATTAATTAAATGACTAATAAGCTAAAAACCTAAACTATTCTAATACAACCTGAAACTATTGAAGTAATACATTAAGGCATAAACTACTTCACTAACAATACTTGTGGAAATTAAAAGAGTTGCCAATGAAACACATGCCCATCCTTGCTAACCACGTCCAAGCCGTTTGCAAGCCCACGCCACACATTTCAACAACACAATTCGGTGCGGCAAAATGCTAGCCACGTCCCCTGTTCTGCAACTTTACCTACGCACATGCCTAGCCAACTCCTCGAGCCAGCAACTTACACGCAGCAAACTTAAGCCTAGAGAACACAGCACAGCTCCTATAGAAACGTAATGCAACACAGCAAAGAACAGAAGCAGAAAATGCAGAAAACAGAGATGCAAAGAACTAGCGGTAAAAAAAAAAAAAAAAGATGGAACAAAATGCAATGTTTTAATGAAGAAAAAGAATCGTGAAAACAGAAAAGGGTAAAAATTTGCAATGCATAATCTTTAAATTAGAAACTGAAAGTTAAATAACAACTAGAATAAAACTAAAGCATGAAATATCAAAATGAGCCTTAAATAATAACAGAAACAGAGCATAGGAAAAAGTAAATAAAAACTGTCCTTTATTTAATCTAATTAAGTAAGAAAGACTCAGTTTTTAAAGTAAACTTTGAAGGAGCTATTCGAAATTTAACTGAAATCTAAAACTAAACAGGAAGAGACTAAAATCTAGGAACAACACAGCTAATTGGGAAGAACTGTGGCTGCTGTCACCAGCCACCATCCGCCCCTAGAGGTGGCAAAAATTGGCCCGAGCCCGAAAACCCGCCCGAATCCGACCCAAACCGAACCGGGACCAGCCTGAATTGACCAAAAAAGTCAAAGACCCGTAACCGAAAAAGTCCGTAACCGAAAAAGCCCGGAACTGAAAAAACTCGAAACCGAAAAAACTCGAAATCGAAAAAGCTCGAACCCGACACAACCTGAACCCGACATAACCCGATCCTGATACGATCCGAAACCGAGACCGACCAGATCCAAAAACCAAAAAAAAAAACCGAATTTATAATCCGAAAAAACCCGAATTATAATTATATAATTATTATTTAAAAATAAATAAATAATTGAAACACTTTTTTAATTAAAAAGTTTAAAATTTTGAAAACAATTATTATTTATTATACAATTTTATCAATTATATATTACTAGCAAAATAAATATTGAATCTTTTTAATTAAATTAATTTAAAACATCATAATATATAATATAATATATGATATCATCAAATAATCTTTAATATTATCCTTATTGCATTTATAATAATAAATATATTATTAATTTGACATTTGATTTTATTATAAAAATCATTTTAACATTTTATTATTTTTATTTATAATAAAATTTTAATTTTAATACAATAATAAATCAAATATATAAAAATTATATAATTTCAATATTTGTTTGAAACTTTGAATTTGATATTTTGTGCAACACATTAAAAATATTTTTAATAAAATTAAATTTAAACTATATTTTCTTAAAGTTTCAAGTATAGAAAGATATTAAATTTAGATTAAAAAAAACCTAATCTTAAAATTAAAATTCAAGTTTTTAAGATTAGAAAAAGTTAAGTAATTAAATTAAACAATACAAGCACAATTTTTTTATACTTGGGTATCATTAAAAGAGAAAATTATAGTGGTAATTTTATTTTTAGCCTTAAAACAAAAGACATTAAAAAATCAAGCTAGTGATAATTAATTATTTATTATATTATAATAATCTTATACATGAATAAACTAATTTGGTATCTTATAATAATGATTTGTATATTACATTATAATAATCTTTTAAAAATAAATTATATAATCTCTTAGTGTGTAAGTATTATTTTGATAGAATTAAGCATTTATTAAAAATAATTTATTTATTATCTATTAAATGTAAAATTAAAGTGTGGATAAAAATAATAATTCTAATAGTAAATTAAAGTGTAATTTAATAATATATTAGAGTTGTATTACTATGTAAGTGGTAATTTTAATAAAATTTATTTTTTATACTTTGTTAATATTATTATTAATTATATTTAAATAACTAGCATTATATTAATTAATTTAGTAATATCTATTATTTAACATTTTAATTAGATATTCAATCAATTGGTGTATATCTAATATTATTATGTTAATGTGAATATGAAAAAAAATTTGTACTCAATTTGGAATAGTTTTTTTGATAGCAAATAAAATACATAATATAGTTAATAAATAACGCTTTATCATAATGATTTGTATGTTATTATAACTGTAAAAATAATATCTTATCATGTGATATATAATCAACTATACAAGCTCTTAATTATATAAAATAGATTATTAATATGTTTATCTTATCATAATGATTTGTATGTTAAATTATAATAATCTCTTACCATGTAATATAGAATAAATTAAACAATCTCTCATAGCATATTATAGTTTTAATTTCAGACATTTTTCATTCCAATGACCCAATATTGACCCAAAAAAAAACACGATGACTCAATAAGTTATTGTTAAGAGTATAAAGCTATTTATATAAATGTTTAATTGTTTAGTATGATTTATTTATAATTTGTTAGTTATTTATTTGTATAGCTAATACTTTTGGATTTTCACTTTCTTTTAGTTTTACTATATATATTTGGCTCATTTACAAAATAAATTTTTATATAATTATTAATATATAATTATATATTTTATAACAAATGTAAATATCACAGGAAATTAAAAAAATAATAATTATCAAGTAGTAAAAACATTAAAATGTAAAAATTTATATTTATATAAATTTAGTCAAAACAACAAAAGAAATTAAAAGTAATGAATAATAATATTTTATTTATGAGAGTTTCGTGTAAAAGGAGATCTGTTTGATTTTTATTTTTCAATTCCCTCCAAACAAGCTTTTCCCACATTACCAAAAAATTTCAAATTCTTTGGGATTATGCCTTTTCCCTCATTTGAGAATCACATGAAAAATCTTCAAAAGCAAATTTTGAAATATCTTTATCTCAATATACTGTCATACAATGTAAATATGATAATTAAAAATAAAGAACGTGACATTGGATCAAATTTTGATAAAAAGTAGAAAAAAATTGTGTTTGGTATATTAATATAAATTTTAATACAATAATTTTTATATTTTATATGATACAAATATATTTGATACAATACGAATACAAAATATAGATATATATATATATATATACACGAATTATTAAGTCTAATATAATGTAATGTCTATTATAATCATTTTAATTATAATCGAAATTCAAAAATGATTTTTTTATTACAAGGAAAATATTAAATAACCGGGGATGGGGGTGTTGGATTCAAACCAAAAACTTACAATATGCTACAACTCATCTTTAACCACTAGGCCAAGAGGTTGTTAGCAATTCAAAGATGATTTTTAGTAGTTGGAGTTTGTGGACAAAAAAATTAATTAGTACAAAAATCCAGATGCTTCCAAGGCAGAAGTTTACAATAGCAGAAGTGCTTTCAGTTCTTGCAAATGCAATGCAAGATTTAAAACTTTTTCAATGTCTTTTACGTCTTCGAGCATTTTACTTGTAATTCTTTTTATGATAATTAATCAATTATAATTAAAAATTATGTATTGGTTCATCATTTACAAGTGGAAACTTTATGTATTATTTTTATAGATCTCACGTGACTTTAAATTTTGATTAATTAATTGTAATGTAATAGTTATATATGATATGTTCTCTTTTATTATTGTAGTTAACTATATTCTTCATTGGTCCACTCCCAATGTTTTCAAAATCATCCCAACCAAATTTCTCAATATATATATATATATATATATTATACAATTCCATTTATTAAATTTTGACTTTAATTTAGCATTTCTATTATATTTTTATTTAACTATATAAAATTAAATTAATTATTACATTCAAAATTATAAAATATTTATAATTTATAAAATTTTAAAATAATTTGACTAAGCCCGCGAAGCCCGCCCGATTAAAACCGGACCGAACCCGAAACCGGACCGAAACCGAGAAAACCCGTAACCGAAAAAATCCGAAACCGAGAAAACCCGCAACCGAGAAAACTCGAGACCGAAAAAACCCGCAACCGAGAAAACCCGAGATCGAAAAAACCCGTAACTGAGAAAGCCCGCAACCGAAAAAGCCCGTAACCGAAAAAACCCGAACTGAAACCCGCCCGAACCCGCCCGTTTGCCACCTCTATCCGCCCCTCTCTCTTGCAGCAACTTCATTTCTTTTGTATAGGTTAGGGCTCCTTCAAAAGGGCTTTGGCAAATAATCTTCATGAGCTACCCTTTCCTTTGGGCTTCTTGAGGAAAATAAATCCATAAAAGAGTATGACTTAGCTTGCATAAGAAAAGGTCAAGACATCAAGTGGTTTTGGATTTGAAATGTTTTAGGTTTGTGGGTTTTAGTATTAGAGATGGGCATAAAAAATGCTTGGGCTTTATGTGAGAATGGAATAAGTCTAAGTGGATTATGATATGGTAAGGGTTAAAGGCTTTCTAAAAAGGGTTTGGAAAATTGGTTTAGGTAAGGTTTATGGTGAAAAAATGATTTAGGGGTAAGGTGGGAGGAATAGGAATAGGATTTAGGGTTTGGAAAAAGCTAAGTCTATGAATTTTAGAGGTTAAACACCAAATCCAACCATTTTTCTTTGATTTTCTTGTCATTTTCTTGACTTCCTCATTATTCTTGAATTTTCTACACATGAAAACAATTTAATTAAATTGGGAAGAAATTACATTAAAAATTCCAAAATTTAAACAAAATTGATGCAATAAAATACTCTAAAAAGTGAATATTTTAGAGCCTTATCACTTCATACATATATTTGTTGCTTTATGTTGATGACATGTTAATTGCTGCTAAAAACATGTTGAAAATCAACAAGTTAAAATCACAGCTAAGTGGTGAGTTCGAGATGAAGGATTTGGAAGCTGCTAAGAAGATTCTAGGAATGGAGATTCACAGAGACCGAAAGGAGGGCAAGCTTTTCTTATCACAAGAAAGTTATATCAGAAAGGTGCTTGAAGGTTTCGGTATGGATAAGGCTAAACCTGTGAACACTCATTTAGCAGCACACTTTAGGCTCTCAGCTCAGTTATCACCATAGTCTAATGAGGAGGAGCAAATGTCTCGTATCCCATATGCGAGTGCAGTTGGGAGTTTAATGTATACCATGGTTTGCACTCGACCAGATATTTCACATGCAGTCAGTGTAGTGAGCAGGTAAGGAACATTGGCAGGCTGTGAAATGGATTCTCAGGTATTTGAGAGGTACTACAGATTTATGTTTAGTATATGATCAGAGTGTCTGTTCTAGAGACATCACAGGTTTTGTGGACTCTGATTATGCTAGTGATTTGGATAGAAGAAGATCTTTGACGAGTTATGTTTTCACTCTTTTCGGAGGAGCCATAAGTTGGAAGGCTGTGTTACAGTCTACTGTAGCCTTGTCTACAACCGAGGCAGAATATATGGCAGCAGCAGAAGCAGCGAAAGAAGCCTTGTGGATGAAAGGTCTGGCTAGCAGTCTGGGGTTGCAGTAGGATTCTACTATTGTATTTTGTGATAACCAGAGTGCAATTCATCTGACAAAAAATCAGATGTATCACGAGCGGACCAAACACATTGACGTCAGATATCATTTTGTTCGGGATCATGTTACGCAAAGTGATGTTGTGATCAGAAAGATTACTATGGAGGATAATCCTACAGACATGCTAATGAAGACTATCCTTGCAAACAAGTTCAAGCATTATTTGGACTTGGTTGGAATTCGCAGTCAATGATGCTGAAAGGCGGTTAAGGCGAAGATGTCTGAGTTTCAAGAAATGTGGCTTGAAAACATTTTTCAAGTCAAGGTGGAGATTTGTTATAATATGACTTGGAAAATGCCAAGTCAACGTGCCACTTTCTTCGACTTGAAGTCGGCGGCCTCATGCAAGTTGGCTATCTCATAAAAGAAATTGGAATGAGGCATTAAATGTTCAAGTCGGCAACACCTCATTTTGTTGAATTGCATGCTTGCTTAATGGAGTAAATTTTGGCTGCCACCAATTGAATTAATGCATTCACACCTTCCTTTGCCGCCTTTTGCACAATATAAAAGGGGCATGAATGTTGCATTTTGGGAAGCAAGCAGAAGCAATAGTTGAAGAGAGAGCAAAGCTTAAGAGAGTGTTGGGTTATTTTGAGATCTATTGTTCTCGGGTTTACGAAGAGAGCATTGTGAGTTCGAATGTAAAACACTTGTAATCTTTATCTTTTTGTTATAGTAAAATTTCTCGTTGTCTTCGCCCATAGACGTAGGCTTATAAGCCGAACCACGTATATTGTGTGTCCTTGTTAATTTTTTCTTGCATTTTATTTTCTTGGTGCATAATCTTGGTGAATCGTTTGTAGTCTATTTTAGCCCGGCTACACAACAGATTTTAAAGGGAGTAAACATGGTGTTTTGATGATGTGAAGACAGAAAGCAAAGGCTGAAACAAAACAGAAAATGAAAACCGATGTTTGTGTTGTTGGCGTGGAAAGAGGAAAAATAAAGGCTGATTGGTGTTGTTGGCGTGAGAAATCTGACTAAGTTAAATAATAAATTTAGTGATGAGATTAATTAACAAGAACAGAAAATGGGGACAGCTTGTACAGCCGGCCAAGGAAAAAAAAATTGTTGACTGACTTTGGTGATAAGTGGCGTGGAATGTCAAGAAGGAAGGTCAACAATAAAGGCTGAAACAGAAAATAAAAATGGAACCATAGAAACAGCCAGCTGTAGAAAAAAAATAAAGAAAGATGATGAAGCTGGCATGAAGAGTTAAGAACAGAGGCTGCCATAAAATATAATTCATCAAAACACAAACTTAGTCAACATGTGCAGCCGATTGTAGAAAATGGAGGAAAAGATGTTCACTTTTGATCCTTAAAGAGGTGGAAATATGGGCTGCTCATGAGATAATTACAGCCATAAAATTTAATTAGCAAGACATGGGTTTAAAGTAAAAATGGTGCAGCCAGCCATGAAACAATGAATGGGAAATTTTGGAAAACTTTATGTTAGGTGATAGTAAATGATAATAGGTGCTGAAATTAAATAAGGCTGTGTGGAAAATTTTAATATATATATATATATATATATATATAATATATATATATATATATATATATATATATTGGAAGTGCAAAAACTATGAAAGTATTCGGCCAAGTGAAAATTTGGTAGTGAATCCATAGTGATTGTAATCTTTGAACAATGGAAAATGTTTACATAAGGTGTAATAACAATGGTTAGGTTCATAAATTGAAGAGATCATAACTTTAAAATTGAAAAGGTCATTTGGCCATGAGGTGAGGATGATGGAGATGGTATAATTTGTTACATGAGAAATATGAAATAAATATAAAAGTTTAATGATTATTGTGCATGAAATTTGAATGTAGAAAGAATAAATATAGTGATGATAGTTTCAATTGGTTAGGGCTTGTACCTAGAGAAGTATGGAAGATTTTAGTACATGAAAAGAATGAAATTAATATAAGAGATAAATAAATAATCTTGGTAAAGTAAAGGATTAAAAAATAACAAGTGTAGGAACATATGGGAATTTTGGCCATAAGTAAATTTTTAGGGAAATGTATTATTTCCAATATATATGTAACAAGTATAAAGATGATGGTAAATGATGGAAAGATATGGCTATGGTGTAAATTAGCAAGTGTAGACACCAATTTTTGTCCGGAACTAAGTGGTACGGAATTGCGAATCTCGAACCACTTGACGGGTATTTCAAAATTGAAAATGGATTAAGCCCATGTTTGAATAATTGACTTTATTTTATTTTATTTTTCTTTCTTTTCCTTCTTTTCTCTTTTCCTTTATATTTATATTTTTATTATTTTTATTTTTATCTGTTTCTTTTCTTTTCTTTTTCATTATTATTCATTTTTATTATTATTTCTCTTTTTATTTCTATTTCTCTTTTTATTCTTATTTTTGTTTTTATTTATTTTTTATTTCATTGATGTGAATTTTAGTATTTTGTTTTTCTTTTATTTATTTTATTATTTATTCATTTATTTATTTTGATAAAAAAATGCAAAAAAATTAAAAAAGGAAACAAAATAAAAAAAACAGAAACCCTATTGGAAACCCTGATTCGAAACCCTTAACCCCAAACAGAACCCCTAACCCCAAACAGATCTGAAACCCCGATTACCCAAACCAAACCCTAACTGAAACCCCAAACAGAATCGAAACCTCGATTTTCCAAACCAAACCCTAATCCAAAACCCCAAACTGAACCAAACCCTAACAAAGCCACCAGAGACACAAAAGGAAAGATCTGGTCTCCGAAATCTGCAAGGAAATCAAAATTGAAAGATACAGAATCAAGCATTAAAGGCCATATCACAAACGGATCTGAAATATGAATTTTGACCTTCCAAAAAATTGAGATCTAACATTAATAAAAGGGATAGTCACAGATCTAAAAACGGGGATCAACAACAGCAGTCGCAGAATACAGAGAAAAAACACAGCAAGCACAAGAAAAACACAAAAACAAAAAAACAAACAGAGGAGGATAGTCGAAGTTTTTTTTGGAGTTGAGGCAGTGTAGGGTTTTTTTTGAATTTTTGGGAGTTAGATCCGTGTTTCCAGAAAGATCTAACCCCCGTAGTTTCTAAATCTGGTTTTAGGGAGATGAGGCGAAGGTTTCTGGGCGTGTGTAGGTGTAGATCTGGTGGTTTAGGTTGGCGTACGGTGGAGGAATCCGTCGGAACCTGGGATTTTTGAGTTTTCCGGTGACCGTTTGAAGTTTCTGGTCACCGGAAATCGCCTGGGTCGAGAGGATTGAAACTTTTTTTTTCTGGAAAGTGGGAATTTGACCAAAAAAATCGGAAAGAGGGTTTAAATACCCAGCTCTAAACGACGTCGTTTTGGAGAAGCGGCTGACCCGTGACCCGCGTGCCGACCCGACCCGATCGCAGGTTTTGCTTTTCCATTTTCTGATTTTTTTTTATTTATTTATTTTCTTTTGATGATTTTTTTTTTCATATATTTGTAATTAATACAGTAATTTAATTAACAAAAATTATGCAATAAAATAATTTAAGTAATTAATTTGATGAGTTAACAGACTAATTTCATGTATGGATAGTATAATTTAACAAATATTAATAAGATTTAATTAATGTAGTTTGTGTATATAAATTGACATATGTTGTTTTTTATTGACTTGATTGTGTAAGTTTCAATTTGATTAGTGTGATTTAATTTAATTAGCATGATTCAATATAATTGGTATGACTTCTCTGATTTCTCAAATAAAATTTATATGATATGTTTAATTTAGTGCATGGTTAAAATACTGTCAAATTTGTTTATGTAGCTTAGAATTGTAATGCTTTAGTAAGTGATAATAAGAAATAAGGTAAGAAAAATAATAGGATAAAAAATAGTAATCAAATTAAAAAATTGGATTTTACTGAATGAATGTGAATTATACCGATGATGAAATTTCGAGGAAAGTTAATTGGGACTCCTTGAAATTTCTAGGTGAGAGGATTCTCCCTTAAATTGAGCCAAATTGATGGGATATTTTTGGGAGAATTTTCAATAAGATATGATTCATATTTATTTTAAATCGATATAAAACAAATAGAAGGGATAAAAATTAATCAATAAAGACTGAAATTAAATGAACACAGCCAAGGATAATAAATAAATAAAATTGGATAGTAAATAAGAAATAAGAATTAGGTTGAGAATTAGAATGGATGTGAATTATACCGATGATGACATTTTGAGAAAGTCAACTGAGACATCTTAAAATGTCTAGGTGAGATGATTCTTTCTTAAGTTGAGCCAAATCGATGGAATACTTTTGAAAGAATTTTCAATAAATTATAATACACGTTTATTCTTAGTAAATTAAATATGAATAAAATATAAATGAATATAGATAAACGAACGTGAGAACATAAATTAGATGAAAAATTAATAGGAAAATAATTAGTAATTAATAAGATTAGATAATAATGAAATAAATGTGAATTATACTGAGGATGAAATTCCAAGAAAGTCAATCGAGACTCCTTGAAAATTTCTAGGTGAAAAAGTCTTTCTTAAGTTGAGCCAAATTGATGGAATACTTTTGAAAGAAATTTTTTTAATTAATTCATATTTATTTATAATAAAAATAAAAGTAAGATAAGATAGATGGATTAGATATAGATAAATAAAAATGGGGAAATGAAGACAAGTAAACAAATAAAGATAAATAAATAAATAAGATAAGACGAAATATCTAAATAATAAATAGAATAATAAGATAAATAAAAAAAGGAGTAAATATGAGTTATGCCGATGATGAAATTTCAAGAAAGTCAATTGAGACTCCTTGGAAATTTCTAGGTGAGGAGGTTCCTTTTGGGCTGAGCCAAATTGATGGGATGCTTAAAAGTGAATTTTCAATAAAACATAATTCATGTTTATTTCTTAAAAATAAGGTAAATAAGAATATAAAAATATAAAAATAAATTAAAAAATCTAAGAAATTTATAAAATGAATATGGAGTCGAAATTAGAGCCAAAGTTAGAAAGAATAAGATTTTTATAAATTATTTAATTTATCCGACGATGGAATTCAAGAAAGTCAATTGAGACTCCTTGAATATCTTGAGGTGAGGGGAATTTCTAAGGTTGGAGCCAAATTGATGGAAAAATCTTAGAAATTTTCCCAATATATAAGTATATCGAAATTAATATGAACTCAAAGCAAATTGTAAAGATAACCTAAAACTAGTTGGTACCATTTTAGGATGGGCGTTGTAGGGGTGCTAATCCTTCCCTACGCGTAACCGTACTCCCGAACCCTAGTGTCTTTGAATGTAGATCAAGCCTTATCCTTAGTTTGAATAGGTGACCAATCACACCTAGGTTAGAATGGTTGGTGGCGACTCCCATAGTTTTGTGTCTAGCTATTAGGTTTTCCCCAAAACTTAATACGTTATGACAGTTTGGCGACTCCACTGGGGACTTTAGAGGGTCAAGCCAACAATTGGTTTTAGGTTATCTTAGATTCATTTTAAGAGTGTTAAATTTTATAAAAGAAAAGTTACATGTTCCTTCCACACACACTTCACGCGCATTTGCATACATCAGCCCTCTTCCCGGGCTTTACCCTTTCTTAGGAGGGAGTAGAGTACTTACGCTCTCGTGAGGTAATACCTCCGCAATGGCTAGCGAAATACTCCCACTCAAATTGAACCTTTCCGTTTGTAGCCTATGATGGGTGAGGATTGGGTGCCTTACTAGTCCATGTGGACGATAGTAAGGAACAATTTGGGAACCTTTAGAACATTGGACCATCCAAGCCCTACATGTAGAAGCTTAAGGGAACCGCCCTAAGATAGAACTATGCCTACCTATAGTATGGAAACCTTATAGGACACATGAAGGAGCAATGTTTAACAGAATTTGAAGTATGTGCATATATCTTTAATCATGTCTTGTTTTGACTCATCATGCATTCTTGTAGGAAAACCTGTCTCATAGCAATTGATTGACAAAGTTGGTTCTCTACACCCATGGGAAATCGTCTACAAGATAAGCCTATGTTGGAGGAACTCGCTGATATGGTTAAAGCGGTATCTGAGGAAGCTCAACGCAAGGATGGTGATTGCTTGCCCAGAGATCACGTGTGTAGCCTTCCAGAAAAAGTTCGTCTTGATCTCAAGCAAAATGATCTCGCTGAATTGATTGATATCTGGGAAAAGTGGGATAAAACGAAACAGATTACCTTTCAAGAGAAATATGGAGATTTAGCGTTGCTTCTTACTGTACCTGTGGACGATAATTTGATCAGGGCTATGGTGTATTTTTGGGATCCTTCGTATAGGTGCTTTGTGTTTAACGAGGTGGACATGGTGCCCACTATCGAGGAGTACACGGTCTTACTTCATATTAAGGAGTCAGAGAAAAGCAAGGTTTACAAGAAGAATAAGAGGAGCCATCGCAAGTGTTTAGCACAAATGATAGGTATTGATGTACAAGAGGTTGACCAACACATCAAGAAAAAAGGGGAAGGTACCTATTTGGGATGGAATTTTCTTCGGAGTTGTTTTGGCAAACAATTGACAGACAAGCAAAGTATGAGCTTAATGGCATTAGCTATTTATGGGATGGTGGTTTTTCCTAGATCATTGCAGTATGTGGAGATTGTTCTTGTAGACCTCGTTGAACAACATGAGCATGAGGTGAATGCTGCTCCGGTTATCTTAGCTGAAACATTTAGATCTTTGAGCTACTGTCGTAGGAATGGTGGAGGGCGTTTCATCGGGTGCATGCAGTTATTATATATGTGGATGAGGAGTCATTTTAAATGTGAATGTAGTAAATTCAAAGATGCTTTCCTTGGTAGCAGTCTTCCTATTAAGGAATTTTGTGAAAGTGAGTGGCCCAAGTTCAAGACGAAAAAGGAATGGGTTTCGACTTTGCGCAAAACCACGACCCAAGATGTAGTTTGGTTAGCACCATGGATGCCACGAAGGTCAATGGTGTATAAATGTGGAGAGCAACCATGGGTCCCTTTGTTGGGTGTGTGGGGAACTATTACTTATTCTCCCATCATGGTACGAAGACAGCTAGGATATGACCAGTTCATCCCCATGACATTTGGACTCGACCAAAGGGAATACTCCTATATTGAAAAAGGGGCACTAAGGAAGATAGAAGATGATGTCAAGGCTTGGAAGACAGCTTGCAAAATACAAAAGGGAAGATTTATAGATAAAATTTCCCCTGAATATTCTGTCTGGCATGCTAGGCGAGTCAAAGATATTTTACTTCCCCCTGAAGATGATGAAGCCCATGAAGAGCCTATACCCCGAGACCCCATGATAGATATGGAGATTGCCAAGAGGAAATTAGAGGAAGAAAAGAAAGCCCTAGAGAGGGAAATTAAGAAGCTCAAATGTGAAACGGAGGAAAAGCTGGGGAGAAGGGAGCAAGCGTATACAAGGGTCCATCAAGAGAAGTATAAGTTGATAGATGAAATCAGATACTTGAAGGAGCAACTCTCAAGGTCTGAAAGTAAACGTTTGTGAGAAGAGAATGAACAACTTAAGACTGAGATACAAAAGAAGAGGACCAAATGTGAAGAACTTGAAGGCAAGGTCATAAGCGAACAGATGAGTTCGCAAGATGCCCTTAATCGATCCCAAGAATACTTGCAGATCTTGCAAAAGGTTGTTAATGAGTTGAACGAGCTAAAGGAGAAATATGCTACTTTAAGGAGAGCTCGCGATTCACATCTTTTGGTTTCCATGATTGAACAAATTAATGTCATGGCACATAGAGCAAGAGACATGGAAGACAGAATAATGGATTTGAAGCTCGGAGTCAGCCCACTTACTGAGCATGGGGAGAATCTGCGACTACTGTTGGACGAGATCCAAGGTCACTACAGTTTGTTGAGGAGGCTTAGGTGGACACCTTAGATTTTCTTTATGGATGTAGTGGATCTTTAATTTTGTTCAACAATTGTTATGAGACTAGCTTTATAAGCATTGGTTTTTTATAAGTTTTTGTTATAAGACAATCCTTTATTATGCAATAAATTTCTTACAAAGATTTTTCCTACTTTTGCTTTTTCCTTCATGAGCATTTAATAAAAATAATTCTCTTTAATTGTGACAACAAGGTACAAAAATAGCCCTTCCAAATCATCCATACCAAACTCGTGCACGAACTAGAGCAATGGAGAGCGAACATTTAGCACGGATTGATAGGATGGAGAAAGTGCAACAAGAGATTGTCAAGGCTCAAGAGGAAACTCGAGAGCAAATGACCAAGATGATGGAATTGATGATGAGTATGGCTAAGGGGAAGGGAGTTGTTCAAGACCTAGCAACAAAAGAAGAATGTTCTAGTGATGATCCACCATACCCTCAAGGGTTCACCCATCAGGCCCAAATGTCTCCAAAGGTTTATGCTCACGCAACACCTTCAATGGGAGGACAAGGCCATGCTATAGGCCAAAATCAACCTGGTATAGGGTCTAGTCCTGTCGACCCTATTTTCGTCCCAAACTTGGACGATCCTCTTGAACAAGAGAAGTTGAAGAGAGAAGCAGTTGACAATCTAGCTGTAGGGATACAACAGAAATGTGACATGTTAGAGGAAAGGTTGAAAGCCATCGAAGGAAACGACTCCTTTGGGAATGTTGATGCAGAAGAGTTGAGCCTAGTTCCCGATTTGGTGTTGCCCGCAAAGTTCAAGGTTCCGGACTTCGAGAAATATGATGGAACTAAATGCCCGACAACCCATGTTACGATGTTCTGCAGAAAGATGGCAGGATATGCTCGTAATGAAAAGTTGCTCATTCACTGTTTTCAAGATAGCCTTACAGGATCTGCTGCAAGGTGGTATGTTCAGTTGGACAGGAGTCGTATACATTCGTGGAAAGACCTTGCTAGGGCATTTCTAGCCCAATATCGTCACGTAAGTGATATGGCTCCTGATCGGCTTTCTCTCCAAAGCATGGAGAAGAAAACAAACGAGAATTTTAAAGAATACGCTTAGAGGTGGAGAGATGCAGCTGCTGAAGTTCAGCCTCCATTGACAGAAAAGGAGTTAACGATGTTATTTTTAAACACTCTCAAAGCTCCTTATTATGAGAGGATGATAGGAAATGTCAGTAAGAACTTTTCTGACATGGTGCTTTCAGGAGAGGCAATAGAAAATGCTATTAAAAATGGCAAGATTGAGGGTGTAGAGGCCAGGAAAGGAGGGTTTCCTAAGAAAAAGGAAGGAGATGTCCAGGCTATCTCTGCAGGAGGTTTTATTCACCAACGCCCATCCAACCAATACCAATCTTATCCTCATGCTATCAATTATGTTTCACCCTATCCATATCAACTAAACCCACCAATAAATACTCAGCCCATTTTTCGCTCGCCAAGCATGAGACCAACCCAACCTTTTACTCAACCTACAAACCTAATGAACAACCCTGGAAGGCCACGCTTCAATCAAGAAAGACCCCCTATCACCCCAATCCCCATAACCTATGCGGAGTTATATCCTAAACTGGTGCAAAACCGTCTTATTGCCCCCGTATACCTTGAACCCCTAAAACCCCCGTATCCCAAATGGTATGATCCAAACGCAAAGTGTGCTTACCACAATGACAATGTGGGTCACTCTATAGAAAATTGCTTGGGACTGAAGTATAAAGTGCAGGGCTTGATGAAGGCTGGGCAGTTGAGTTTTGAGGAGCCGAAAGCAGAACAAGTTGTGAATGGGAATCCTTTACCAAACCATGGTGGAGCAGCAGTGAACATGTTAAGCAATGAAAAGAAGGATTACATCAAAAGAGCTGTTGCAGAAATAAAGACTCCGTTAAGTCAGGTCTTTGATGTATTAGTGAAGGCAGACATGTTGCAACCAGAAACCTTGATTTTGGAGACCTATATAGATTCGTATGATCCCAATCTGGTTTGTCCATACCACAATGGTGCAGTAGGTCATTCAATTCAGTCCTGTGAAGCTTTCCGTTATAGATTGCAGGAGTTAATGGACTCATATCAAATTGAATTTTGGGAAGGAAGGGGGAATGAGATTAGTGTGATTGATGACGACCTAAAGTCAAAGCCTCTGAAAATCCACCTTGAGGAAAAATCAAGCCAACCTAGTGGGATCACAATCAAAGCTCCTATTCCGTTTCCATACAAAGACAACAAGGCGGTACCTTGGAGATATGGCTATGATATAGTAATGAATGGAGAAAGAGAGCATATGTCCCCTAAAAGTCTCGAAACAGCGAATATCACTGGAGTTGGGGGAATGACACGAAGTGGGCGTTGCTATAGTCCTGTAATGTTAGCTAAAGCTAGAAAAGAGAAGGCAGGAATTGTGGAAGGGGATAGGGTTAACCCGATAGAGGTTCAAGAGACAAGATGTCAAGAGTCTATTACGAAAGAAGATGCCGATGAGTTTTTGAGCTTGATTAAGCATAGTGAATACAATATTGTCGAGCAGTTGAACAAAACACCAGCAAAGGTTTCACTCTTATCACTTCTCCTGAATTCTGAGTCTCACAGGAATGCTTTATTAAAGGTGTTGAATCAATCATACGTACCTCCTGATATATCCATGGACAAAATGGACAATTTAGTCGGTAATTTGGCGGCTTCAAATTATATATCTTTCAGTGATGATGAGATTCCTGCGGAAGGGAGAGGAAGCACCAAGGCTCTTCACATCACAGTCAGGTGTAAGAGCCACACAATTGGCAGGGTTCTAATTGATAATGGATCGGCTCTCAATGTGATGCCTATGTGCACTTTGCTAAGGTTACCAGTGGATTCATCGTATATGCGGAAAAGCAACATGATTGTCAAGGCATTTGATGGAGTCCGTCGAGAAGTGTCGGGCGATATAGAGATACCTGTGGAGATTGGTCCATGTATTTTCAATATACAATTCCAAGTCATGGATATTACGCCTTCATATACTCTTTTGCTAGGAAGGCCTTGGATACACACGACAGGAGCTGTCCCTTCCACTCTCCATCAAAAGGTGAAGTTTTTCGTGGGGAATCAACAAATCTCAGTTTCGGGAGAGGAAGACATCTTCGTCACTCAATCTCCAAGCACTCCGTATGTTGAGACAACAGAGAATGCATGAGAATGTTCATATCGAGCTTTTGAGTTTGTTAATGCAACCTACATAGGAGAAGGTTCGAAATTATATGCTCCTCACCTGTCAGCAGCTACAGAGATGGTGGTGAAGCAAACCATGGGCAAAGGTTGGTATCCAGGAGTCGGATTGGGAAGAAACCACCAAGGGATTAGAAAGGCCATCACAATTTTGGAAAGCAAAGACAGGTTCGGGTTAGGATACAAACCAACTTGGAAAGATAAAGCAAAGAAGATGGAAGAAAAGAAAGAGAGGCGAATAGCACATTTGAAAGGGGACGAATTTGAAACTGAGAAATTGGTCATTCCTTACCTTTATGATACCTTTTATTTTGGTGGATATCAAACTAGTGACGAAAGGGGGAAACTGGCGATGCAGCTTGAGGGGGATTTTTCTGATTTGTCCATTCACATGGTAGATAAGAAGATATCAGAGGAGAATGTAGCTGGACGGTTTGTGCATATGACCCCTGCAGGAGCTGAGTTGAAGAATTGGACGATTTTGGAGTTCCCAGAGATTTCCTTTGAAAAGTATCAAAACAATAAACAAGATGATAATAATGTCAATAATTCAGAATTTGATTTTGAAAACCCTGCTCAATTTGGTGAATCTGATGATGAAGATGTCTTTACGGACTACCCTTTACCCCGTGACTTGTTGAGATCGATGGAAGAGGATAGGAAACCAATTGAACCTCATCAGGAAGTTGTTGAAATAATTAATTTGGGAGATGAAAAAGATAAGAAAGAGGTCAAAATCGGAACATCACTAGCATCGGATGAAAGAAAGGGTCTTAAGGAGTTACTTCGTGAATATGTAGATGTGTTTGCTTGGTCTTACCAAGATATGCCTGGCCTTGATACTGATATTGTGGAGCATAGATTGCCTTTGAAACCAGAGTGCAAACCGGTACAACAAAAGTTAAGACGCATGAAGCCGGAAATGTTGTTGAAGATCAAAGAGGAAGTTAAAAAGCAATTCGATGCAGGTTTTCTTGAAGTGGCCAAATACCCGGAGTGGGTAGCTAATATTGTCCCTGTGCCTAAGAAGGATGGAAAGGTGCGGATGTGCGTGGATTATCGGGATTTGAACAGAGCTAGCCCTAAAGACAATTTCCCGCTTCCTCACATTGACACCCTTGTGGACAATACAGCGAGGCATTCCATATTTTCATTTATGGATGGCTTTTCTGGCTATAATCAAATCAAGATGGCTGGAGAAGATATGGAAAAGACTACTTTCGTGACAATGTGGGGAACATTTTGCTATAGAGTCATGCCATTCGGATTGAAGAACGCTGAAGCTACATATCAAAGGGCTATGGTTAGTCTTTTCCACGACATGATGCATAAAGAGATTGAGGTGTACGTGGACGATATGATTGCAAAGTCTCGTGAAGGAAAAGACCATGTGGCTAATCTTAAGAAGCTCTTTGAAAGGTTGAGGAAATACCAGTTGAAGTTAAACCCAGCCAAGTGTACATTTGGGGCAAGATCCGGAAAATTATTGGGATTTGTAGTTAGCGAAAGGGGGATAGAAGTTGATCCGGACAAGGTGCGTGCCATTCAGAACTTGTCCCCTCCTCGCACCACCAAAGAAGTAAGAGGTTTCTTAGGGAGGCTAAACTACATATCTAGGTTTATATCTCAACTTACTTCAAAATGTGATCCAATTTTCAAGCTTCTTCGTAAATATGACCCTGGGGAATGGAATGAAGAATGCCAAAAGGCCTTCGATAAAGTCAAAGAGTACTTATCAAACCCGCCTGTGTTAGTACCTCCTATTCCTGATAGACCTTTGATTTTGTACTTGACAGTTTGCGAAGGTTCAATGGGATGTGTACTGGGGCAACGAGATGAGAGTGGCAAGAAAGAACAAGCCATCTATTACCTAAGTAAGAAATTCATTGACTACGAAGTGAAATATTCTCAATTGGAAAAGATATGTTGCGCTTTAGCTTGGACAGCCCAAAGACTCAGACAGTACATGTTATATCACACGACTTGGTTGGTGGCCAAACTTGATCCTTTGAAGTACATTTTCAAGAAACCATCTTTGTCTGGTAGAATAGCAAGGTGGCAAGTCATGCTTTCTGAGTATGATATTATATATGTGACTCAAAAGGCCATTAAAGGGAGTGTAATCGCTGATTTCTTAGCAGACCGGGTTGCCGATGACTATGTGCCTATGAAACTCGATTTTCCAGATGAGGATTTGATGGCTGTATTTCAGGTAGAAGAGGAGAAGCTAGCTAAGAAATCATGGAGAATGTTCTTTGATGGAGCATCCAATGCTTTTGGGCGAGGAGTAGGAGTGGTCCTGATATCCCCAGAAGGAGATCATCACCCGATTACTGCAAGATTGGACTTCAATTGTACTAACAACGTAGCTGAGTATGAAGCATGTGTCATGGGTTTGCAAGCCGCCATTGAAAAGAAGATTGATGTGCTCGAAGTGTATGGAGATTCGGCTCTAGTCATCTACCAGTTGCGAGGAGAATGGGAAACTAGGGATTCGAAGTTGGTCCAGTACCAAAAATACATAGCCGGTTTAATTGATCAGTTCAAAAGTATTCAGTTTGAGCATCTACCTCGAGAGGAGAATCAAATGGCAGATGCTCTAGCCACTTTAGCTGCAATGTTCAAGTTGGATAGTAATGCTGAAATTCAACCCATCAGGATGAATCTGAAGAATTCACCAGCGCATTGCGCAAGTTTAGAAGAAGAAGTTGATGGAAGGCCTTGGTACCATGACATCTTACAGTACATTAAAAACCAACAGTACCCAAAACATGCTTCGGAGAATGACAGAAGAATCATTAGGAGAATGGCTATGGGATTCTTTTTAGACGGGGAAGTCTTATACAAAAGAAGTCGAGACCAGGTGCTTTTGAGATGTGTGAATATTGCAGAAGCTAAACAGATATTAGAGGAGGTACATGAAGGATCTTGTGGGGCACATGCTAATGGTCATATGATGGCAAGACAAATAATGAGGGCGGGTTATTATTGGTCAACCATGGAAAAAGACTGTATTAACTACGCTAGAAAATGCCACAAATGTCAGATTTATGCTGACAAGATTCATGCTCCGTCGGAGGCCCTGCATGTATTAGCCCCTCCTTGGCCTTTCTCTATGTGGGGGATGGATGTGATAGGACCCATTACACCAAAAGCTTCAAATGGACATCGGTTTATTTTTGTGATGATTGATTATTTTACCAAGTGGGTAGAAGCGGCATCTTTTGCTAGTGTGACACGGGCGGCAGTATGCAGATTCATAAAGAAAGATATCATATGCCGATATGGACTTCCAGAAAGAATTATTTCAGATAATGCTCGTAATTTGAATAACACAATGATGGATGAAGTTTGTGCACAGTTCAAAATCAAGCATCACAATTCGGCGCCGTATCGACCACAAATGAATGGGGCGGTAGAGGCCGCGAACAAAAATGTCAAAAGAATAGTGGGAAAAATGACAGAAATTTATAAGGATTGGCATGAAAAGTTACCTTTTGCCTTGTACGCGTATAGAACGTCAATGCGCACGTCTACTGGGGCAACCCCATTCTCATTAGTGTACGGGATGGAGGCAGTGCTACCAATTGAAGTAGAAATTCCATCATTAAGGGTCTTAATGGAAACACAATTAGAAGAGGCAGAGTGGGTACGGGAACGCTATGAGCAATTGAATCTTATTGACGAGAAAAGGCTTGTAGCTTTATGCCATGGCCAGTTGTACCAAAGGAGAATGATGAAAGCACATGATAAGAAAATCCGACTTAGGAAATTCCGAGAAGGGGATCTGGTTTTGAAGAAGATCCTCCCAAATCAACAAGATAGGAGGGGAAAATGGGCGCCAAATTGGGAAGGACCATATGTAGTGAAGAGATCTTTCTCTGGTGGGGCATTAATATTGGCAAATATGGATGGTGAGGACCTGCCAAACCCCATCAATTCCGATGCTGTGAAGAGGTATTATGCCTAAGAAAAAAAAAGAGAAAAAAAAGAAAAAAAAAGAAAAAAAAGAAAAAGAAGAGAAATAAAAAAGGAGGATTTAAATCGAAAACCCGAAAAGGGCGGTTTAAATCAATGGGGGAGACACTTATGTTGAAAACCTGAAAAGGCAACTTAAGTGTAAGGGAAAGATCGGCATCAGAAATTTTGTGATATCAAAGGAAAAGGTTTAGTCCGAAGGGCTCTGCAATATTAGACAAACTAATGGAGTAGGCTTTTCAAAAGAGAGATTTGAATTAATTCGATCAGAATTGTCAGAATGTTGATTGTTGAGATATTTGATTATTTCGTCAATGCAATTATTCCTTGTAATATTCCTCTGTTCAGATATGCCTGATGTTTATAATAAAACAACCTTTCTTCCATATTTATCTCATACCTACTTCCATTTACTCTCTTACTTTGATTGGGAAAATTGAGCTTTGCATCATGCTAGTCATATTATTAAGATGGTAATTAATGCATGATTGGCACATATGAAAGAAAAAGGGAAGCTAAAAAAAAAAAAGAAGGAAAAAAAAAAAGAAGTGAGAAAAAAAGATCATTGCATTACTTGGAAAAGGAAAGAAGATGGACAGAAATATAGTGGAATGTCAGAAGATTGGTAAATTAAGTCGAATTTACTAGCTGTTTTAAAATTCGAATGGTTTAGAAACAGAAAGAGCAAGGAAAAAGGAGAATGAAGATTGAAAATGATGATATGAGAAAGTCACTGACTGAGTCAAGACAAGATTGGTTTGGAAAAGTTTAAAAAAAAAAAAAAGTTTTGAGCCTTTGTTGTCATGATTATAATGAAATTATTTCCAGCATGCATCTCATTCATTCAAGAAAGAAAACTTCAAAGGTTAAAGATTTTTAGAGATGAGAAAATTTTAAAGTCTCAGGGCCTTCCTAGTCGAAGGAGCGTTTTAGAGATGAGAAAAGTTTAAAGTTTCAGGGCCTTCCTAGTCGAAGGAGCTTTTTAGAGATGAGAGAATTTTAAAGTTTCAGGGCCTTCCTAGTCGAAGGAGCTTTTTAGAGATGAGAGAATTTTAAAGTTTCAGGGCCTTCCTAGTCGAAGGAGCGTTTTAGAGATGAGAAAAATTTTAAAGTTTCAGGGCCTTCCTAGTCGAAGGAGCGTTTTAGAGATGAGAAAAGTTTAAAGTTTCAGGGCCTTCCTAGTCGAAGGAGCGTTTTAGAGATGAGAAAATTTTAAAGTCTCAGGGCCTTCCTAGTCGAAGGAGCGTTTTAGAGATGAGAAAAGTTTAAAGTTTCAGGGCCTTCCTAGTCGAAGGAGCTTTTTAGAGATGAGAGAATTTTAAAGTTTCAGGGCCTTCCTAGTCGAAGGAGCTTTTTAGAGATGAGAGAATTTTAAAGTTTCAGGGCCTTCCTAGTCGAAGGAGCGTTTTAGAGATGAGAAAATTTTAAAGTTTCAGGGCCTTCCTAGTCGAAGGAGCGTTTTAGAGATGAGAAAAGTTTAAAGTTTCAGGGCCTTCCTAGTCGAAGGAGCGTTTTAGAGATGAGAAAATTTTAAAGTTTCAGGGCCTTCCTAGTCGAAGGAGCGTTTTAGAGATGAGAAAAGTTTAAAGCTTCAGGGCCCTCCTAGTCGAAGGAGCGTTTTAGAGATGAGAAAAGTTTACAGTTTCAGGGTCTTCCTAGTCGAAGGAGCCTTTTAGAGGTGAGAAAAGTTAAAAGTTTCAGGGCCTTCCTAGTCGAAGGAGTGTTTTCACGGAAAAAAACAAAATCGGTGTCTGAAGTCTCTGCCCTATTCCTGATGCTCAGTAATGTGCAAAGAGGGGCAACTGTAGACACCAATTTTTGTCCGGAACTAAGTGGTACGGAATTGCGAATCTCGAACCACTTGACGGGTATTTCAAAATTGAAAATGGATTAAGCCCATGTTTGAATAATTGACTTTATTTTATTTTATTTTTCTTTCTTTTCCTTCTTTTCTCTTTTCCTTTATATTTATATTTTTATTATTTTTATTTTTATCTGTTTCTTTTCTTTTCTTTTTCATTATTATTCATTTTTATTATTATTTCTCTTTTTATTTCTATTTCTCTTTTTATTCTTATTTTTGTTTTTATTTATTTTTTATTTCATTGATGTGAATTTTAGTATTTTGTTTTTCTTTTATTTATTTTATTATTTATTCATTTATTTATTTTGATAAAAAAATGCAAAAAAATTAAAAAAGGAAACAAAATAAAAAAAACAGAAACCCTATTGGAAACCCTGATTCGAAACCCTTAACCCCAAACAGAACCCCTAACCCCAAACAGATCTGAAACCCCGATTACCCAAACCAAACCCTAACTGAAACCCCAAACAGAATCGAAACCTCGATTTCCCAAACCAAACCCTAATCCAAAACCCCAAACTGAACCAAACCCTAACAAAGCCACCAGAGACACAAAAGGAAAGATCTGGTCTCCGAAATCTGCAAGGAAATCAAAATTGAAAGATACAGAATCAAGCATTAAAGGCCATATCACAAACGGATCTGAAATATGAATTTTGACCTTCCAAAAAATTGAGATCTAACATTAATAAAAGGGATAGTCACAGATCTAAAAACGGGGATCAACAACAGCAGTCGCAGAATACATAGAAAAAACACAGCAAGCACAAGAAAAACACAAAAACAAAAAAACAAACAGAGGAGGATAGTCGAAGTTTTTTTTGGAGTTGAGGCAGTATAGGGTTTTTTTTGAATTTTTGGGAGTTAGATCCGTGTTTCCAGAAAGATCTAACCCCCGTAGTTTCTAAATCTGGTTTTAGGGAGATGAGGTGAAGGTTTCTGGGCGTGTGTAGGTGTAGATCTGGTGGTTTAGGTTGGCGTACGGTGGAGGAATCCGTCGGAACCTGGGATTTTTGAGTTTTCCGGTGACCGTTTGAAGTTTCTGGTCACCGGAAATCGCCTGGGTCGAGAGGAAACTTTTTTTTTCACCAAAAAAGGAATTTGACCAAAAAAATCGGAAAGAGGGTTTAAATACCCAGCTCTAAACGACGTCATTTTGGAGAAGCGGCTGACCCGTGACCCGCGTGCCGACCCGACCCGATCGCAGGTTTTGCTTTTCCATTTTCTGATTTTTTTTATTTATTTATTTTCTTTTGATGATTTTTTTTTCATATATTTGTAATTAATACAGTAATTTAATTAACAAAAATTATGCAATAAAATAATTTAAGTAATTAATTTGATGAGTTAACAGACTAATTTCATGTATGGATAGTATAATTTAACAAATATTAATAAGATTTAATTAATGTAGTTTGTGTATATAAATTGACATATGTTGTTTTTTATTGACTTGATTGTGTAAGTTTCAATTTGATTAGTGTGATTTAATTTAATTAGCATGATTCAATATAATTGGTATGACTTCTCTGATTTCTCAAATAAAATTTATATGATATGTTTAATTTAGTGCATGGTTAAAATACTGTCAAATTTGTTTATGTAGCTTAGAATTGTAATGCTTTAGTAAGTGATAATAAGAAATAAGGTAAGAAAAATAATAGGATAAAAAATAGTAATCAAATTAAAAAATTGGATTTTACTGAATGAATGTGAATTATACCGATGATGAAATTTCGAGGAAAGTTAATTGGGACTCCTTGAAATTTCTAGGTGAGAGGATTCTCCCTTAAATTGAGCCAAATTGATGGGATATTTTTGGGAGAATTTTCAATAAGATATGATTCATATTTATTTTAAATCGATATAAAACAAATAGAAGGGATAAAAATTAATCAATAAAGACTGAAATTAAATGAACACAGCCAAGGATAATAAATAAATAAAATTGGATAGTAAATAAGAAATAAGAATTAGGTTGAGAATTAGAATGGATGTGAATTATACCGATGATGACATTTTGAGAAAGTCAACTGAGACATCTTAAAATGTCTAGGTGAGATGATTCTTTCTTAAGTTGAGCCAAATCGATGGAATACTTTTGAAAGAATTTTCAATAAATTATAATACACGTTTATTCTTAGTAAATTAAATATGAATAAAATATAAATGAATATAGATAAACGAACGTGAGAACATAAATTAGATGAAAAATTAATAGGAAAATAATTAGTAATTAATAAGATTAGATAATAATGAAATAAATGTGAATTATACTGAGGATGAAATTCCAAGAAAGTCAATCGAGACTCCTTGAAAATTTCTAGGTGAAAAAGTCTTTCTTAAGTTGAGCCAAATTGATGGAATACTTTTGAAAGAAATTTTTTTAATTAATTCATATTTATTTATAATAAAAATAAAAGTAAGATAAGATAGATGGATTAGATATAGATAAATAAAAATGGGGAAATGAAGACAAGTAAACAAATAAAGATAAATAAATAAATAAGATAAGACGAAATATCTAAATAATAAATAGAATAATAAGATAAATAAAAAAAGGAGTAAATATGAGTTATGCCGATGATGAAATTTCAAGAAAGTCAATTGAGACTCCTTGGAAATTTCTAGGTGAGGAGGTTCCTTTTGGGCTGAGCCAAATTGATGGGATGCTTAAAAGTGAATTTTCAATAAAACATAATTCATGTTTATTTCTTAAAAATAAGGTAAATAAGAATATAAAAATATAAAAATAAATTAAAAAATCTAAGAAATTTATAAAATGAATATGGAGTCGAAATTAGAGCCAAAGTTAGAAAGAATAAGATTTTTATAAATTATTTAATTTATCCGACGATGGAATTCAAGAAAGTCAATTGAGACTCCTTGAATATCTTGAGGTGAGGGGAATTTCTAAGGTTGGAGCCAAATTGATGGAAAAATCTTAGAAATTTTCCCAATATATAAGTATATCGAAATTAATATGAACTCAAAGCAAATTGTAAAGATAACCTAAAACTAGTTGGTACCATTTTAGGATGGGCGTTGTAGGGGTGCTAATCCTTCCCTACGCGTAACCGTACTCCCGAACCCTAGTGTCTTTGAATGTAGATCAAGCCTTATCCTTAGTTTGAATAGGTGACCAATCACACCTAGGTTAGAATGGTTGGTGGCGACTCCCATAGTTTTGTGTCTAGCTATTAGGTTTTCCCCAAAACTTAATACGTTATGACAGCAAGTATGGGGTATAAGAAAATATGGCAAATTCGGCCTAATGGGGATTCATAAGAATTCCATGTTGTTTTTCTTAAGTGTAAAAAAGATTAAATAGGAATTTAGAGAAAAATAAAAGAGAATTTATAAATTGGAGTAATAAGTCTTAAAAGTTTTAATGATTATTTTGCAGCTCAAAACTTGGAAATTAAGTGGCACAATGATGCGATTGGATTGATTATCCTACACTGTGATTGAGGTAAGGAATAGTATATGGAAGTAGTGCAGGAAATACTGTTCATGCATGTAGGAAAATTGGGTGATTTAGAATTATAAATCGAAAGTTATGAAAGAGGTTAGGATAGAAATTTACTGAAGCATTACTGAAAATTTTACAAAATTTACCCTTAATTATTTACACGCTCGGTATCTTAAATAAATAATAGAAATTTATTTTATAAATTAAAATATGTTTGAGCTGTATGAATTGTATATGAGTGGTTTTAATTAATTATTTTATAATAAATTTTTTTACATGAAATAAATAGTATTTTTATATAGTTTGAATATTTGAAATGGTGATAATATGTTTTATGAGTTTTATGAGATTTATTTAGAATATATAAAGTGTTGATTTGTTTACATGATTATAAATCGATTGAAATAGTTTACATGAAAAATGATTTACTGTGATTTTAAGATATATGAAAATGATTTTATAAGAGTGTTAGCTCCTTGTGGATTCATGCATACATATTGATGATTAGGGTAGGGAGACCATAGCTAAGTCCTCAGTACTTTCCCCTTTTTCCGATCACAGTTGTTACTGACGAGTGTACACTGCAAATCTTCGACAATGGCCATTGTCACAGGTAGAAACGGCTTAGAGCTAGATGCCTGGCCCCACGTGGGTACGGCTAATCCTATACAGGTCCTTGTAAGGATATAGTTCGTGCATGAGTTTCTTGGATGTTAACTTCTATAGAGATTTCAACAGCATTTGATATGATTGCTTTTACACACAGATGATAGATTGATTTTGAATGATACAATATACAAAATGATCGATTTACTGATAGACAACAGATTGATTTAAATGATTTGAAAAGTGAAAAAGTATATAAATCGTATATGTTTTACATGAGTTTTCTATATATGTTTTCATGAAATCACATGCATTATTTTATTTATAAAATTTAAATTCATGATTTTACTGCTTATAGTGACATGGTACCATTCTTTTATATGCTTTTCCTTACTGAGCGTAAACTCACTCTTTTATTTTTCCATCTAGACTATTTGCAGAAGATTTCCGCTGACCGTAGAAGAGCACAGTTTTTGGGATATACAGTATTCCTTCAAGACCTATGAGCTATCCACGGAAGGTATATTGTATTTTATTATATATTTTAGATATGTTATACAATACTCATATTTTATAAATATTTTTGGGGATGTATATTAGCAAATCTGTATGGTGATAGAGAGTAGAAATTAGAAAACATGGATGTGTACAGGACTATAAAAGGAATATTCTATAATTAATATATTTATAATTTAAATTAGTAATCTTATTTTATATTTTGATTAAATGATATTTAAATAAGGACATTTATTGTACATGAAAGAAAGAAAAAATGACATCGACAAACGGCCTAACCTTAATAATTAAAGAAAAAACGTTAATTGGTATTTTAGTAAAACTGGATGTTACAGAGACCCATCTAAACAAGTTGCCAATACATTATTATCTGAAACAGTCAGAGCAACACATGTCTTATTCTTCTTTCCATCATCACTCTTTTGCTAAGCCTTTTTGAATGCAACAATGTCCTCCCTTAATGTCTTGCAATGCATTTGAATATAACCCTTCTCTCCACAATAATAACATTTCATTTCACTATAATCTCTGAATCTTGAGCTTGATCTCCCTCTTAATCTACCATGTCTCTCATCAGTTCTCCTTCGAGTAGAACCTTCTACAACAACTAGCATACCTCTCGCAAATGAAGAATCTTCTTTGCCCATAAATTTTTTATTCTCACGCAACACAGCAATCACATAATCTAACATCAAAGTAGTTTTACCTACCAATAAAGTCTAAACTAAATATATATAGGACTTAAGTAAAGATGACAACAATAGCAATGCCTTCTCTTCTTCTTTCAACTCTTTAGAATTAATAGCTAATAAATATGAAACTAGTCTATTAAATTCATTCAAGTGATCATGGAGACTTGTACCTTCATCTATCTTCAGAGAATATAAATCTATCTTCAAACACAATTTATTCGTTAGTGATTTTGATACATAGATGTCTCCCAACTTCTTCCACAATCTGGTTAGTATCATCTCAGTCAATATATTATATTTAATCTCTAGAACAAGTGCCAATCTAATTATGCTCATAGCCTTCTTCTGAATTCCAACCCAATCTTTATCAGATATTTCATCTGGCTTATTTTCTTCTAATGCCAAATCTAGACCTTGTTGCACTAGAAGATCTTGAATCGTACTTTGTCATAACATAAAATTACTTTCACCATCAAATAAAGGAATCTCAAACTTAAGCATACCTCCAGACATAGCTTTAGCCATAGCTTTACTCCTATCGTAAGATCACGAACTTTCAAGCTTTGATACACTTGTTGAGAAAATATCCCCCAAACTAAATATCTATAAAAATGAAATAAAGTAAAAAAAAACACAATAATTTTTAATGTGGTTTTGCCCAACTAAATTGGCCTATAACCACACAATCAATTTAAGAACCAATCAAATAATTACAACTATGCAATTTTTAAAAGAGAAAAATTGTAACTCCTTACAAAGATCCAACTACCCAAAGAACCCATCTACACCCTTTATAATAGCCTAAATCCTAACTATTCTATTAGTTACAACTCTTTGGTATATTTTACAAACCAAGTCTGATACATTATTTATGAAAGAAGAGCTCTTATAACGTCTCCTATACTTTCAATGTAGGATTCAAGATAAACTCCAACAAGATATATAGTGATAAAAAAGAGTGGCTACTAAAGAGAAAAAAAATTAATGTCTAATAGAACATTACTTCATAGTGAAATGAAGTTAAAATTAAAAATTTTAATGACTAAACTTCAATTTAATAATATTTTGAAACTGAGACAAAGTATAAGAGTCTGAGTCATATTGTATGGTAACAAAAATAGGAGAGAAATAAGTTGTTTATTGGGATGGTGGATGAGAAAAAACTATTTTTTTATTTGAAAATTTAAAATAATTTTAACAATTATTAAAATTTAATGCTTTATCATCGTGCTACACGATTATACACGCTATTGACTTTGAAAAGGCTTTGAAGCATGCTAGCAAAGACAAAATCTCCAAAGCTACTTTAAATGAGGTTTTGGAAAAAGAATCCTTCGTCATTGTGGGCAAATTTTGGGTACTGGGACGGAAAGTTGCTAACCTATTTAGATTAATTATTTTTTCCTTTAATCCTTAAATTGAATAAGTAACTACTAGTAAATGTTATACAATGAAACTAAAAATGGTGAGATATATTTAATAAAAAATAACGGTTTCTATGGAAAACAAAAATGATGTTTTAGAGTATGTTATGAGTGGGGTGAAGGGTAAAAGACTTGTTTATGAGTTCGACGTGTTCGTATTCATATGCTTGGCAAAGTCGGGTTTTGGATAAAAAATTTTAAGTTCAAGTCCTATAATTAATTTTTATTAACTATAATTTAAAATTAGATGTAAAAATATTAAAATTAATTTAAAATTTTTAATATTTTAATAATATTTAATTAAATGAGTTAAAATGAACTTTACTGAATGGATTGGAGAAATTTTTGAAAGAAGCCCTGCTCACATGTTTTTAAGGGGGATTGCATTGCCCAGTGGCTCTGGAGGACAAGATCCTTGTTGGATTATGCCCTTAGAACCATTCATTAGATGATTGACTTTGGCATTTTTTTATGTATCATGACATTTTATTTATCATAGTTCATTATTATATTTGTCTTATAACTGCGTAATATAATCTTATATAATAATGTCCTTAGAATAGTAATAACACACTATTCTTAAAATATCCCTAGTCAAGTATTATTGTGAACAAGGATAACAATGATACGATAAGACTAGTATGTGGTTGACTGATGACCATTGTCATGGATATAGGATATCAAGTCATCACATAGGTACATGTTAGAGAACTATGTACTGGATCGACCCTCCATGAGAACGCTACATGGATTGTTATATGAATGTCATAAGCGATTCTCATAGTGATGATGGTGTATGTGATCCTTTGACTTGAGATCATCAGAGATCCCAACATAGAGAATTGCATACTTTAATGCTGCTAGATGTCATTCGTAACAGGATGGACTATAAAGGTAGTAATTGGGTATGCCTTGATCTATGTAGAGGGATGTTGAGTGATCAAGATAGGATTTATCCCTCTTATATAACAAGAGTGATGTCTTGGGCCCTTTGATAGAGTGAGACTAAGAAATGCATGGCCGTGCTCGAATAATTCAATATGAGATATTGATTTTATTTGTTTAATTAGTCTACTCAGGAATCAAGAAACGCTGATTAGACTATACAAGTGTGACACATTCCATGACTTGTGTCTAATCAAGACATCATAGGATAAAGGGATTAAACTACACGGTAACATCTATCACGAGTAAGGTTATGTCGAGTCATTGACATTCTCGTTACATGGGTAGCAATGATGTGTTGCTAGATACCGCTCATTGCCTGTGACAATTTTGTCATTGCCATTGTTTTGAGAACCTATTGGGTCGCACACTTAGAACGGATCAATGAGGAGCTTAATTAATCCTATTCTGAATTGGATTAAGGATATAACTAATCCTATTCTGAATTGGATTAGGGATATAACTAATCCTATTCTAAGTAGGATTAGAGTTCTGTTTGGCAGTAAATTTTAGGGTAAAATTTACTGCCTATAAAAGGGATGTTTTTCTAAAACATAGCCGCACTTTTTTAAAACAGAAAACAAAACAATCCTTTTAATCGAAGCTAGCAATTCGGTTATAAGGAATATAAAAGCTCCTTAAGGCTTCTGATCGTGAGACGTTCAAGAGTCGTGAGATCCGTTCGTGTGGATACCGTAGAGGCAGGAACGAAAAGTTGCTGCTTGTGACTCAACCAACGACAGAAAATTCAGAGAAAACGTCAGGTAAAATCTCGAAACCCTAATCAGGCAACTCTCCGAATCGATCTTGGTGGAGGCCGAATGATTTAAATTCCGCTGCGTGTTGTTTCGGTTTCCTTCAATCCTGCCCCATGTTCCGATCTCAATTAGCCTAATTAGGCCTTTATTTTTTTTAATTGTTATGTTTTATGTTTAAAGATAGTTTTTATGGCCCGAGATTATATGATTACTCAGGATATGCAATTCTGCTGCAATGACCACTGACAAAATATTTCTTGTGTTCCATACATATATCTTTGAGTGAGAAAACAAAACTATAATTGACTGTTTAGCTTTTACATATCATTTAATTTAATTACGTACATTAACTCTTCCAATGCTTGCCTAAGATTATTAGAGTTTCTCACTGCAGATTCTTTTAAGTTTCTTTGCTTCAAAGATAAAATGTAGACAAGAATATACTTTCAGCAACATATAAAAAACTCATGATCGTTTTGTTCACAAGGCAATTAAGCTCACAATGCTTATACGAGGTCGCCACTAAGCACGAGAAGATAAAGGCGACTCGCCCTTTGAACAAGCCAAAATAAACAACCAGGTGGATTCAAGCAAAGCAATAATATACAAGGAGCTTTGGGCAGGTCTTTGTCTCATTATGTTTTATTAAGTCTTATGTGAATTGAGTTAGTTGGAGTTTATAAAATAAATTTCCGTACGAATTAATGACATTAACACATGTTTTAATTTTCATCTATAATTTTTATCATCTTTCGCTTCCTTTTTTTTTTTGTAACCATAGGTACTTCATCTATTGGGATAAAGGCTCTGATGATGATGATGATGATAGGTACCTCATCTGTTTTACGATCTGAAATTAATCTTATTCAGACTAAGAGTGATAAACGATAAAACCTTCCCAACAATGATGACTTCAGGATTCGAATCATATCCAAATGTCTAGAAAATAAGTTTAGTTTCACTTCTTCCAACCGTTTGTTGGTTATCTTTTGCTTCCTTAGTTAACTCTATTTTTATTTTTGTTGTTAGTTATATTTTTTTCTCATAAATATTATTTTAATTTGATTTTTAAAAGTTTTTCAACTTTTTTGTCTTTATTAGTTTAAATATTTTATCAAACTAATTTTTTATCACAATATATATTTGAAATTCTCTTATTAAAATTTAAAATTTTTTATCATATTTTAATTAATAATAAATTTAATATAAAATAAATTTAATGACTAAAACTCAATTGAAATAAAATTATCAAATTGAGACAATATATAAGATTTACATCGTTTGGTTACTGATGTAGGTCAAGTTAAAGATTACTGAGCTTTTCTATAAGTCAAACTGAAGAACATTGAGCCAAATGATAGTTTAAGCCCAAGAAGAAAGAGGACTCAGAAGGGCCATAAATGATCCATTGGACTATCGTTTATACTGTGGGTCTTAAAAGTAATTACACGCAAAAAAACTTCTATAAATAGGTCACAGGTATCATTCTTAAACCCTAAGCTCTATTTGCCTACAAAAAAGACAGCCAAAACTTTGTCTGACTTAAGCATCGGAGTGCGCGCGCAGGGGAAAGCCCCTGCGCCCCCTGATGGTTTTCTTTCTTACAGAATTCTGGGGGACAGCTTGATACGAAGATCGAGATTTCGACATCAGCAACCAATAATTGTTGTTTCGTGCAACAACAACTGGGGCCGTCTGTGAGAATTGAGCAAAAAACCAAGTATAAAAGTCTGCGAAAGGGTGCGGAAGACCCGCGAGAGACTGCTAGTTTCGCGAGAGATAAAATTGCGATAGGAACAATGAAAAGAAAAATCCTTTTGAGTGGTTGTCAATAGAAACGCTGCAAAAATATATATACACGCTACAGAACAGTCTGTCGCATGCAAGGTTTCATGCAACAAAATAGTCTGTCGCACGCAAGGTGCATGCGACAGAATAGTTTGTCGCACATAAGGTCTCACGCACAAGGTTTCACGCTCACATAAAAGAGTCTATCGCGCACAAATATAAAAAATATAAAAAATAATAATAAAAAAATATATATACACGCGACAAAACAGTCTGTCGCACACAAGGTCTCACGCACAAGGTTTCACTCTCACATAAGAGAGTCTGTCACGCACAAATAAAAAAATAAAAAATAATAATAAAATATATATACACGCGACAGAACAGTCTGTCGCACATAAGGTTTCACACGACAGAATAATCTGTTGTGCGCAAGGTGCACGCGACAGAGCAACTCATGCGCCCACAGACATGCGACAGACACTCTGTCACAAACTAGCACGAGGCTCACGTGAAAGAACAATTCACGCGACCATTAACACACGCGACAAGCTTTGGATGGAGAGAGTGGCTTCCGCACTATATAACATTGGGCAAGAAAATGACTAGCCTGTCGACGTATCATCTATTCTAATCTTAATTTAACATACCAGAGACAAAAGTGGAATATCCACTCGCTCCGACAGACATGCTTGGGTCTTGGCATTGAAAGATTCACAATCTTAAAAGCAATGTCTTTTAAGCCAAGTTTCCTGTAGATCATAAATAGCCAGCGTTTCATAGCCAATTCATGATTAAAAATAAAAATAATAATCAATATAATCTGTTGGGATTAGGGAAAGCAGGAAAATATTAATTCCATCTATTGAATACATTGTTGTTCATGAGGTTCTGTCAATCCAAACAAAATGATTTGACATGCTAGGCTAGCATGTGTGTTAATAAGAAAATAATTAATAATAGATGTAGTGGACAATAATCATAATGCCAACTTCAATCATTCAACATAAATCTTTTTTTCGTGACAAAGAATAGGCTTCCACACGCGATAGGCTTGGATGAAGAGGGTGGCTCTCGCACGAGAAAAGCGCTGACGAGAGCCACTGTGGTTCCCTCGCTCGCGACAGGTTCTTGCAAACAACATAAGTTTTGTCATAATTATTTTCTTGTCGTCTAGTATCTAAAATTATTGGGTCTAGTTGACAGCATATTAACTCAAGTGATAAAAAGTGAGCAAAGAAAACAATTTCAACTAAACTGAGACAAAGGCTGAGATAAGATCGAAACGATATTTTTAAATTAAACTTTTGGTTGACTTACCAATTGCTTCGACCAATCGTAGACTTTGTTTAACATAGCTGGCCCAATAGACTTTGTAAGCGACAACTATGTAAACAAAACTGCAAAAAGGTCAGAAGTATAATAATCAGTAAGCATATTTCAGTTAAACATATATGTTCTATCTTTAAGATAGGGGAAATTCTTTGGTTCCCCTACAAAATAAACAAAAGATAGATGCTGTGAATTAGAAAGTACATTCAGAAAGCATAACACTGAACCGACCAACGAGCCTCCAATAGCCAGAAGTGCCAAGAAACGGAAATCAAAAATTGTTTGCAGAAAGAGAAAAGTTTTAGTCCATAAAACTAGCTTACGACTTCGAAAAAAGTTAACGGTGAAACTCTCACTCTTTAACCAAGAGGGCAGCATAGTGAAGTGAATTCAATTCATACCTTTTCAACGTAGGACTCAGTGGAACGAACAAGACCAAGGAAGGGGTTACCGTTGGTATTAGCTAACGCATAGTTAAAACTGCCAGGATCAAGGGGTCTTGATGATTCAATAAAGGGTTTTGGCTCTTGAGTTTTAGATGACAAAATAGTTTCACTGCTTGGAGAAAGAGCTGCTGCGGCTGCTGGTGGCGATAACTGGTTCAATGAGTCAGACGCTTTTGGAGGATAGGCTAGCCCGCATGTTAGAGCTCAGCGGCGGTCATATGCTAGCCTATGAACATTCATACATATGCACGCCCACGTTCAAGCGTAGAAATGGATGTCTACAAATATATATATATATATATATATATATATATTTATATATATGGGGCATTCTAGAACAGGCGAGCTAGGAGCTTGTCTAGTGGAGAAGGATCTGCAAGGTAAGCCTGACGGGTGAGCCAGGATACTAGCGAGGAAACATCTCAGGCGAACCAGGAGGAACCATTATTTCATGAGAGAGGCCTTGATCTTTCTGCTCTTGAGGAGGACGGCAAAAGTAAAAGGATTAAAGAAACTGCTCAGGTTACGACCTTGAATACAAAGGTTTAACTTCTGCAACAGAAGTTGGATTCCACGAAGATGGAGAAAAGCAAGTTGGAGCTACAAATTGCGGATCAGCAGATAATCACGAAAGAAAGAGAGGAAGTACCAACAAATCTATGGAGTCTAACTCCAAATTGGCCAGCTTCCATATCTTGTATCTGTCGTGCCGCACGAAGGACCATGCGACAGGACCCTTTGCGAGAGATAGCAACTTGCGCATGCAAAGGAGGTAGGGTCCCGCATGACAGGCACACGTAGGCGTGAATGTGGAGAGCATGTTGCATCGTGGGCTTTTGATGAGAGATTGTGGCTCGCCTATCGATAGCCAGAATAGGAAAGCACAATTAACGCTGCACGAGTTTTAGCGAAAGAGTAAGCCACGATGGTAAGCATCGCACATACGCGACAGTCTTGGGCAGTAAAGAGATGATGGCGAGCACGGCCTGTAGAGTAAAAGATCGAGAAAACAGCCAACGTACGGTAGGCACCGTCGCAACAGAAGGGCTCTTGCCACAACAGGTCAATCCGTCGTACACAAGCATTGGCCCAATAGGTAAAAGGTAATGGTGAGCACATTCGACAAGTTATATTGTGATAAAGCGGTTCGTCCTATGCAACAACCATGCGGGCAAGAAAAAGTCACACAACAGGCATTCTAGGCGAGCGAATAGCCCTCGTGAGCCCAGCCTCCCGCACACAAGGCGTGAAGCAATGCTGATGAATGCAGTGTCATGTGGTGAGCACAAGACCATTGCAGCAGGCACTTTCAACGATTGAGTGGCATCTGGTGATTACATGACCAATGCCATAGCCCAGCCTTCGTAGTAAGGCTCGCATGGTAAAGCATGTACCAAGGCACGAGGAACGATCTAGATTGGTAAGCAAGGAATAAGCCAAAGGGTCTGGCAGAGGTGCGCGCATAATGCTAGATAAGCTTGCCCAGAAAAGGAAAAAGCTGGATGTAGAGCTCAAAACGAGCGAGCGTAAGTCCAGGGGAGCTCTTTTGGGCGAGCCCCAACCAAAGACCTCAGGGAACACGCCAGAACTTTAAAGGTCAACTCACGTTCGCCCATTTGCGTAAGAACATAGACAAGCGGCGGAAACCAGGCAAGGCACAAAAGGTCAGACAAGTCAGCAACCTCCACGCGAGTATGGTAGTGGATGGCAAGCAAGAATACGACCATCCTAAGACCCAAGCGAGCAAGCCCTTGTCGACCAAGACAGGAACCCACCTAGGTGAGAGAACTCTATGGGCGAGCCATTTTGGGTGACCAAAGCAAGAAAGGATTAGGCGACTCGATACATCATCAGGCGTACGCCGGTGTAATGAAGGACCGAGCGAGGACACGCTCTTCCAGACAATGAGGAATACTTGATTTACTACGTCAGTAAGTTACCACCAACCATTGTGTGACAGACTGTCATCTAGTCTAATTGTACAGACTCTGAAAGCAAGGAGTTGAATCATAGACTCAACCCAATGTGATGGTTGAATGCCATCACGGTGGGCAAGCGAGGCCCCCATCATAGGTTGATGTACGTGAAGACAGAGATAAATGAGCAAAGTGTGCGAGCCATGCTATATACCCATAATTTCATCTCCCAGCAAGGTTGCGCAGCAACTTGGATTGACCGTCTCTAAGTGCCCAAAGTCAGATCAAGGCTATAAACGCCAGAGCACAGCCTAACCTAGGCGTGACCACCGTTGCGATAAAGGTGGGAAGAGGGGAACAGAAGTGCACGCTTACAGCATTGTCGCTTGACGATTTTGAGCTGATCTTCGAGATGAAACACTTTGTTGATGCAAAAGCAGCACCCATACCTCATTCGGGCGGCCTATGGATTAGTAACGAGAGGTGCCCATGCTTTGTCCCAATGAAGAGTGAGGGACCAAAGGCAGAAAAAGTCCTCGATGCCATCAAAATCAGAAGGGAAAAAGGGTAAGATAGTCAGGTTAGCAACCTTTTTCCATATTAATGGCCCGTGTAAGTGCATGCGGGTGCACCAAAGTAGAAGCAGTAAAGGGGTGATGGTCCAGGTAGGACGCCCCATTAGTGTTGAAAGTAAGCAACGAGAGCTAGTTGCTGATGAGTTAGAGAAAAGCACGTAGCCAATTGTTTGGATGCAAGGTCAGCGAAGTCCCTTGCACATTGTTATAATTTTCACCGACTAAGCAAGGACATGCGAGTGGTAGCAGATTCGAAGTACCTCAAATTATGCTTTCGATTTTCTTGTCCACTCTAACAGTTGTGATCAAATTAGGTAGGTGTTCAAAGAAGGCACTAGCCACTATTTTGTAAGACAGCAAGCCAGGGAGAGCTTGGTTCAATATAGTTAGATTGGAAGCAGCTTGTGGTAAACTCGTGAAGGTAGATTGCTGGTTCCTATGAGTGAAGAACCGAGGCGTGACTTAGTACACGATCTATGGTTGACAACAGAACGTCGAAGCATTTGCACTTTACATACTTTACAAAGATAAAGACTTGGAATTGTACTAGCCGTAAAACATTTGCTATTATTGTTTTAACATTTGTTGCAATTATGTTGTTACTTGTTCCATTTGATTGAAAATACTACATTATGAAACGGAAGGCCAGTTACTTTTATCTATACTATGATAATCCTCCATGTTTGATAGACATGTTGCAGGAATAGATGAAGAAAAAACGGAAGCTGGCTAAAGAAGGGGTTAGAAGCAAAAAATGCGCAAGACGGCAAAAATAAATCCCTAAGCACACAAAGGTGCGAGATGGGCAAAAATAAGTCCCTAAGCGAAAAATGCATGAGACTGGCAAAAATAAGTCCCTAAGCATAAAAGGGTACGAGATGGGAAAAAATAAGTCCCTATGCAAAAAATGCGTGAGACGGGCAAATAAAAAGTCCCTAAGCACAAAAGGGTGCGAGACGGACAAAAAAAAGTCCCTAAGCACTAAAGGGTGCAAGACGAGCGCACAAAGCAAAGAAGTCCTTAAGTGGATAGTACGCAAGACAAGACCAACTCTCCAGTAAAAGTTCTTCTTTGGACAAGTAATCGCCTCAAAGAAAAACTTGAGAAGCACACAGTACGCAGGTTGTGAGGTATGTTACAATTGGATATGTGCTACAATTGGTTGACAAAGTACATTTAACATTTTATGTTGGCATTTTGGATATAAACGATGTTATAGTCTTATCAATTCTATAAAGTCCCTATGCAAAAAATGCGCAAGATGAGCAACACATGGGCTTGAAGCGAAAAATACGCGAGGTAAGCCACAAACAAAGTAAAGGACTTGAAGAGTACAAGGTGTAGTTACCTTTGTGAATGAGTTTAAAAAGGTGTTGATCAGTTTGTAAAAGACTAAGCTCTTTCACAAAAAACTGGGAAGCACTCTGGATTAACTTCTGCATCAAAAGGAGTACCGATACTAACAGGCGCCCAGGCATGTGCATCTTGTGACGTTATAATGTCAAGAGCTTGATCCTTAGAAAAGTTAGTCTCCGGATTATCTAAATCATCTTCGTCCAAGCCTGTGAGAACTACGACCATCCCGGGTCGACGAAAAGTGATGGACACCCATCAAGCTCACACAGCTCAAGTCATGTTCGTGATGTTCGTGATCTTCTTTCGGTGAGGTCCATATCAAAAAGACTCCTAAAGGGCTGGTAAGATCAGATAGATCTTTATAAGTGCCTATCCTCAGAAAAGGTTTCAAATCCTCAGCATCTGGATCAAGCTTCAACCAATAAAGAGCATGCCAAGTACAAATTGCATATGATGAAACTAGCTAAGAACATATACATCCTCTTGTGGCACTTCTTGACGATGCGCCCTCATAGCCTCAACCCAGATTTGATTTTCTTCCCCTAGGCTAATAGAAGGCTGTGGTGGCTCTGCAATCTTGTAATTTCTCCTCATAACTCTTGGTTTCGGTCAGCTAAGACCTTAAATTCAAAAAAAAGGGTGGCATATTCCACTTGAGAAGCATTTAGCTCAGAGGAGAAAAACGTATCCCGGTAGTGTTCTGAAAAGGCACTTAATAAAAGAAATGATGACACGACGTCATTTCTATTACAAATAATGATGAAGTCCACTAGTTGAGCCCTCAAGTGTAGATGAAAAGACTCTTATGATAATCTCAGAAAGAGGGTAGCAAAAGAATTTGAAAAGCTCATTCTTTATATACTCTTTCACAGGGTAAACCCTGCGAAAGAGTGGGAAGCAATTGATGTAGGTCAAGGTAAAGATTACTGGGCTTTTCTATAAGTCAAATTGAAGAACATTAGGCCAAATGATAGTTTAAGCCCAAGAAGAAAGAGGACTCAGAAAGGTCATAAATGATCCATTGGACTATCGTTTATACTGTGGGTCTTAAAAGTAATTACTTTCAAAACAACTCATATAAATAGGTCACAGGTATCATTCTTAAACCCTAAGCTCTATTTGCCTACAAAAAAAGCCGCCAAAACTCTGTCTGACTTAAGCATCGAAGTGCGCATGCAGGAGAAAGTCCCTGTGCCCCCTGATAGTTTTCTTTCTAATAGAATTCTGGGGGATAGCTTGATACAAAGATCGAGATTCGGACGTCAGCAATCAATCATTGTTGTTTCGTGCAACAACAGTTACTAAAATAGAATAGAATTAAACTGATTTATCACCTTGAGAAGAAAGAAGCTTTTTATTATTGTATTTGACGTTGTAAAAAAATAAATTTTGATAATTAAAATTGAATCAGTGACTTTCTTTGTGTTACTTTGTGTCAAGTGACAAAAAAAGGTCAAATTGGCCAATCATGTCATCAACAAAAACATCACATGATTTTAAAACCATTATTAATTTTTAAATTAACTTTTGATAAAAAAAATATAAATATTTATTAACTTAATAATTAATTGAGGCATTTTGACTAAAACCCTAAATTGAAAATGTAAATGAATTTACACTTCCAAAACTGAATTTTATTAGAGAAAGACGAATATATATTGCTTGGCTACATTAAATGTTATCACAACCAAATTGTGTGGGGAGATTGTTTATGTATCTATGACTAAATAAAAGCAAGAAGTGTTCCTTCTTTCTACAAGATAGAACCATACTCGCCTCCAGCGAGGATTTATGTACATAATCGCGATAATACACAATAACACCATTGTGTAAGACAGGATAAATGTCACATAAAAAGCTTCAATGTCAATTAAACCACCATCGTCTCCACCTTCAACTAGTTGATGGTTTGGTGTTGTTGAACAATTTTTAGGCAACGGTTCCCCACAAAGAAAAGGATTTCCCCAGTAGTTGTTCTCATCAAAATCACTTTCAAACTACGCAGTTCTCGTAGGTGGCTTCCCAGATAAATTGTTGTATGATACATTAAAATAAGCCAAAGGAATATAACTCAACAAATTGAGAAGGAATACTTCTGCTCAAGTTATTATAACAAAGATCAAAACTCTCAATTTCCTTAAGGTTAGAAAGCGATGGTGGGATTGGTCCGGCCAAACTGTTATGCGATAGGTTCAACATACAGATCTTGTCGAAGTTTCCCATTTCATAAGGAATCTTACCAGTCAACTTGTTGGAGGAGAGATCAATGCCAGACAAGTATCTGAGGATTCTTCCCTTATAGGAGTAATATACGCTCTTTATTGTCATATCGATTGATTCACTTGTTTCTACACGTGAAGGTAGAAGCAAACTGTAGCCATTATCATATCTAGTAATTGTTTCTTCATATGCAGTAACATTCAGGCAATTAGGAATAAGACCAAAAAGAATATTATGAGAAAGGTCAATCAAACTTAATTTGTCCAGTTGGCATAACTGATTTGGAATCCCACCTTCAAGATTATTGTGCTTCAAGACAAGATAATTCAGGTTAGAAAGGTTGCTGATACAATTTGGGATATTGCCAGTTAACTGGTTATCACTGAGCTCTAATGTTATCAGTTCAAAACTCTTGCAAATTCCATTTGTTATCTGTCCTTGTAGCCTATTTTTAGACAAATGAATATGGTTGATAAATGATTGGATGAAGCAAGAAGGTAGTGCCCTTGATATATTGTTCATAGTAAGGTCTAAAACTTTTGTAACTCTAAGTTGACAAACTCCATTGGGATGGGACCTTCAATATGATTATTAGGCATGATAATTTTTGATGGTGACAGATTCCCCATCTACCTTGGGATTTTACCAAAAAGATGGTTATAACCGATGTCGATTTCTTTCAGGGATGAGCAGTTTGACAAGCTATTCGGAATTGACCCTGTGATGTTATTGCCAGCCAAATATAACTCTCTCAAGTTTTTCAAGTTAAGGTTTTTGTGAAATATCTGGCCTTGCAATCTGTCGTTTGATAATATCAGGACCTTTAACGAAGAACGACTCTTGGCAAGATTTTCAGGTATTACTCTAGACAATCTATTGTTTGATAATATTAGGACCTTTAAGGAAGAACAACTCTTGGCCAAATTCTCAGGTTTTACTCCAGCCAATCTATTGTTGGACAAGTCCAACGTTGCCAGTAACTTCACATCACCAATAGAAGAGGGAATGCTACCATCCAAATAATTATTTGAAATATTTAGAAACATTAAACAAGGCGGATATACTCCAATTTTTACTGGAATGTGACCATCAATGAAATTGCCGGAGACATCTAATTTCAATAACCTCATAGGTGAATTAAATGGCAAGTTGAAAATGCCCTGACAGAGAGTTATTGATAAGAAGAAGTGTTTCTAGCTTAGTATTGTTTTTCAACAACCAGCTTGGAAACTCCCCTGTCAAATTAATGTTTGAAAGATCGACAGATTACAACTCATGTTGATGGTGAAGGAAATTTGGCAATGGTCCACCATCTTCGCAACAAGACAAATTAATGAAATTCAAATGGAATTATGGGGCCAAAAAATTTAGATCAGTTTCTGCGCATGTGATATTATTGTTGCCGCCATAGAAAAGCTTAAGTTTTGAATGATTGAAAAAGAGTTGTAATGAGCTTGAAATTTGGAATTGATTGTTTGAAATGTCAATGTAGGTTGGACTCTGAAGTGGAGATATAGCTGATAAGTTACCATAAAATTGATTGGAAGAGAGATCTAAATGTTGAAGGAATGTGAGTTTGAGAAGCAGTCAGCCAAGACACCTGTTAACTTATTTTTGCTTATATCTAGCTCTTGGAGATGCATCAGTTGACAATACCTGTGAACATACATTATTATTATTATTATTATTATTATTATTATTATTATTATTATTATTATTATTATTATTATTATTATTATTAAAGCTTTAATATAAACGATGATAAAAAAAAAAAAAAAAGTAGAAAGGAGTATATATGTTGACCTTGAGTAGATAAAGTGCCACTAAGTCCACAATCTCTTAATGACAAAATCTTAAGAGTATTCATTGCTCCGATCTTTTCAAATAAGCTGTTTTGAAGAGAAATTTCATCTATCTCCAATGATTCTAAATTCTTCAATTGAAGTAAACCTATGAGAAATGCAACAATAACGACAACATAAATTTAATTGAAGACATTTTAGTGTAAAATGGAATGATAAAAATGCTTTTACGATAGCGATTTACCATGTTAGTCTTATGATTTATTTACAATATGACGTTAGCTACATAAAATCTTATCCTCTTAATAAAAAAAATAAATAGAGGAGATAAATCTATCATTTTTTTTTGCTGTTGGTAACTAACATGACAAAGATCCAATGATTTTCATGTTCATACAGTTTTACGGGTTAACTCTTTTACCTCATTCTATAAAATACTTTAGCAATGATTTAAAGTTATGGAACAAACAACTTTCAAAAAAAAAAAGTTATGGAACAAACAACAGTTTAAATCATTCCCATAGGGATAAACGTGTACCCAATGGCCAATACGTGAAGTAGGGGACATATGTGTGTGGCTGTTTTGGCGACTGTAATTCCGTCAGAAGGTGAGGTAAGTCAGATACAATCTGTATCTACGTACACTCATATCTATACGCTCGATCCACAAATAGCACTGTCAAAATGGGTCAGCCCTAATGGCCAAGCCATAAATGGGTTGGGCCAAAAAGTCTTTTTGGTTAAATGAGTCTAAAAATGCAAGTCCATATCCGATCCTAAAGGTTAACGGGCTTAATTGGGTCGGCCCGTATAAGAAATAAAAAAAATTAAATTTTATTAATCTCATTTTTAGTAAATAAATAAAGTAAAATTTGAAGTAAAATTTGAAATAAATATTAAACAAAATCAAATAAATTCATATAAAATCCATCAAGTCTTCAACATCATTTGAACATTACATATTAATAGTTTAACAATCATAATATAAATTGTTTTAACAAACCTAGATATTGAAAAACATATCTCAACAATATTAAAAATAAAAAACATGATAATATATCCATGTCCATCCATCTCCTCCATAGTGTTAATCACATTCAATCAATTCTTTTTCAACTTTGCCATTTATAAATATAAATAAATAACAATATAAGAACTCACAAGAATTAAACTTATGAATTGATTAAAAATTGTCAACTAATTAATAACATTACTTTCAAAACCAAGAATCAAATTTCGGATGCAAATGAAAGTTTTCACGTTCTCATGATTTATAGAACTTTAATCCTTATTTAAAATACAAGAACCAATACTAAAAAAACTCTTCAATGTTATTGTTGTTATTGGAATGCTCAAGATATTACAAGCTATACTTGCAAGCTTTGGAAATCTTGGCTTATGATCTTTCTACCATTGCAGCACATTTAAATTTTCAATTATGCGACCCATAATCTTTAGCTCTTCCAAATAAAGATCTAATTGAGATTTTGGTTTTTCCACTTGAATAGTTTTAGATCTTTTGAAAGCCTATATCCTTGGACATTTCAAAATAAATTAATTGTCATTACAAAAGAAAATTTAAAATAAAGTATATACTTAAAAAACAAAAATGAATTTACATCACTTAAAGCAAATGTACTATTCCCCTTCTAACTAGCATGTATAAGAGGTTGTGAGTCATTAGGTTGGTTTGAAGTAAATTAGTAATACTAAATAGTATTAATTTTATATAATTTACTTTGATTAAAATGTTAAACATATAAATAATTAAAATAAAAATATAATTTTAATATAATTTAAAATATTAAAAAATTAAACAGGCCGGCCCATTTAAGCCCGGGCTAAATCCATTTAGGCTCGGGGCTAAATAGGCCGAGCCAAAAAACCTTCTTTCTTAAATGGGCTACAAAATGAAGTTTAAGCCCTGAATAAATGGGCCAGACCGAGCCGGTCCAACAGGCCTTGGCCCATTTTGACAGTGCTATCCACAAATTTAGATCAAATATGATAATTTAAACATTTGTGTCATATTTATTTCGTGTTAAATGCATATAAAATTTGAAAAATTATGGTATCATAAATTGCGTTGATATATAACCACAAAAAAGATTTACAAAGTTCATATATAATTTGTTATCAAAATTTTATTCATATTATTTTTATTTTTTAATTTATTTGTATTATTTTTATGCTACGATGTTTAAAACAATTTATTTGGAAGCAATTTATTTGGAAGCAAGCAAGCTTGGTTCTAAGGTTTATTTTCAAAGGAATCGGGTGGTGGCTATATTGTTTATTAAACTACTTTAAGAAGTGCTATAAGAAGTTGAAAGATACAAACTAATTAACTAATTTACCTTGTACAGGGAGGCCGCTAGTACCACTTGTCCAAGCAACTAGCAACAAAACTCTAAGGTTGTGTTTGGATGGGGAATTTCAAGGAGAGAATTCATTTCAATCAAGATATTTAAAAGTCCAAAATACAAATTTCTTGTTTGGCAAAAAATTTTGAAGAATTTGAAAATTTATGAGGGATTTAAAAAGAGAATTTGAAATGCTCAAATTCCCTTTTGAAAATCCACCTAAAGAGGTGGTTTTTCAAAATTCCTTATACTCTTTCCTATTTTATTAGACATGGCCCACTATTAAATATAGAGTTAAAAACAAAAAACATATTGTTTTATTTAAATTTAATATATATCTTTATTTTTTATATTATTAACAATATCTATACATTTTTACAAATCTAATGATACCCATATTGCATATTTTATTTGATATTTTTCTTTTTGTAATATATAATATTATTATTTTTCTTTTATAATTATTTTTTTATTTAATCAAATTTTAGTATCAAAAAATTCTTTCTAAAATTTTTTTATCCAAATAAGTCAATTATAAATGCTAGTATTTTAAAATGATAAATTTTGAAATACCTTCATTTTAAAATGCCTCAAAATTTTAAAATTCCCCATCCAAACGCACTATAAGAGAAGTGAGCTCTCCAACGATTTCAAGAATGTCGGTTTGTAGCAAAGCATAATCTAAGTACAAGTACAACTCTTCCAAGTTGGTTAAATTACGCATTTCTATATATTGCAAGAAAAACACCAAAAAATTCATATGCAATGGGAGCTAGTTGTAAAATCCCTAATTTTCTATTTTTTGTACACCTTCTTAATCCGATAAGTTAGAATATTAAGTTTAATCGTCACAATTTATTCGCATGAATTTTACAGGTGTTGGGGAAATGGCTAAGTGGACCCCACAACATAAGCTATAATCCGGATGAGTTTCGAAACGCCAAAATATGCAAGTTGAGTTCAAAATACTTAAACGGTAAGAAGACTACTCCTCGAAATTCCTTTTCATTTGTATACTTTAGTTATAGCCCAACAAATTTAAAAATGATGATCATGTTTGTACCCTATGTCATAACGTATTAAGTTTCGGAAAACCTAATAGCTAGACACTAAAATCAAAGGAGTCGCCACCAACCATTCTACCTAGGTGTGATTGGTCACCTATTCAAACTAAGGATAAGGCTTGGTCTACGTTCAAAGATACTAGGGTTCGGGAGTACGGTTACGTGAAGGGAAGGATTAGCACCCCTACAACGCCCATCCTAAAATGGTACCAACTAGTTTTAGGTTATCTTTACAATTTGCCTTGTGTTTATATTAATTTCAATATGCTTATATATTGGGAATATTTCTAAGATTTTTCCATCAATTTGGCTCCAATCTTAAAAATCTCCCTCACCTCAAGATGTTCAAGGAGTCTCAATTGACTTTCTTGAATTCCATCGTCGGATTAATAAGATGTTTTATGAAACTCTTATTATACTTAAATTTGGTTCTAATATTGACTCCATGCTAATTTCTATATTTTCTGATCTTATTTTACATTATTCTTATCTATATGTTTTATTTATTTATTTAGAGAATAAATATGAATCATGGTTTATTGAAGATTTTCTTAAAAGCGTCCCATCAATTTGGCTCGGCTTAAAAGAAATCTTTTCACCTAAAAATTTTCAAAGAGTCCTAATTGACTTTCTTGAAATTTCATCATTGGCATAATTCATATTTTTCTATTTTTATTTCTTATAATTTTTATTCTAAGTTATTTATTTGTTTATAGCTATCTAATTTTATTCATATTTCATTTATTATAAATAAACATGAATTACAATTTATTGAAATTCTTTCAAAAGTATTCCATCAATTTGGCTCAACTTAAGAAAGAATCATCTCACCTAGAAATATCCAAGGAGTCCTAATTGACTTTCTTGGAATTTCATCCTTGGTATAATTCACATTTACTTCTTTATTATCTAATCTTATTAATTACTAATTACTTTCAGTCTAAGCTATTTCATTCTATTTATTTAATTTCTCATCTAATTTATATTCTCGTATTTATATTTATTTATTTATCTATATATATTTATATTTTATTCATATTTAATTTACTAAGAATAAACATTAATTATAATTTATTGAAAATTCTTTCAAAAGTATTTCATCAATTTGGCTCAACTTAAGAAAGATTTTCTCACCTAGAAATATCCAAGGAGTCTCGATTGACTTTCTTGAAATTTCATCCTCGGTATAATTTAGTTTGTTTTACTTTTTAATATCATAATTAATTTTTACTATACATATTTTTTATTTTTTTGTAATTAACTCTAAACTCAATAGCGTAAGATCTTTGGCACTATTTATTCAAAATAATTCAACCATATAAACTAAGCAAGTTATTTTATTAGTCAATTATTCACTTTTATTATCCCACTTAATTAGTCCAATAAATTTGATATTTGATTTAATTATATTCTACAAGTTAAGTAACTAAACTAATTAATTTAATATACCCTAACAACTATAACTAACTAAATTTACTAACATTCTAGCAATAAGGACGCGAAATACATATTAGCAAGTTAATTAATATTGTAAAAATGGAAAACAATAAATGATAACATATTAGCAAATATATAAAAAAAATACAAAAGCCAAAGAATAAAATAGAAAAAAAACAATAAAATAAATGATAACATATAAAAAAAAAAGTTACTTTAGCAAACCTGTACAGTGAACAACGGCGCTTCCTTTCTCTTTTATTCACTACGTTTCTTGTCTTTCTCTCAGGGCATAGAGGGCAGATTCATTTTTTTTATAGAATTTTATTGCAGCAAATGAGAGACTACAATAGCAGACAAAAGGCGCAGCAAATGGCAATGCAAGCAGGTGGCGATGAATCAGCGATGTAAGCGATGAAGATGACTGAGGCGGTGCGTAGCAGCTTTCTCACAGTGGCCAACGTACAGTAGCAACAATCAAGATTACAACCCGACAGCAAACGGCTTGGGACAAAAATGGAGACACAGGAAACGTTGAACAAGGGTGTTCGGGTTGAGGAAGAAGCAGCTTCGGTCTTTGGTGTTCGGTTGGATGATGATAAGTAGAAGTTTTTTTCCTCCAAGGTTTCTAGGGTTTTTTTTTCTATTTGCCCGTGTGTTCTTTTTTTTTCCCCCTCCTCTTTTTCTTCTTGTGTTGTTATTTAAATAGACCTAGGTTTTTATTTTAGGTAATAAAAATCAAGAATCAATCTTTTAGGAAATTTTTAGATTTCAAGAATCGGATCTTAAATCCGATATTAATTCTGATTTTTCTTTCCACAAAATTTAAATTTCAATCTTTAATAGTCTCATTTAAGTCTGCTTTCCTATCAAAATTAATTCTGATTTCCTTCCCTTTTTATTATATTTTATAAAAAATCAAAATCCAAAATTTATTTCTAAATCTAAAATAAAATAAAAAAATCAAAAATAAAAAAAATCAATGATAAGATATATAAAAACTAATTAATTAAAAATGTTTGAAAAAGAACCGGACAAAAATGGTGTCTACACCCTAGAAAGATTTTTTTGAAAAACAGTTGTAAATGAGTTCTTTTGTTGTGGAGAGGAAACATTGCAAACCAGTAGAATGGGATGTGCTGGGGGAAGGCGAAGAGGAAGACTGGAGCAAACCCTGAAGAATGACTGCAACGGAGGTGGTGGTAGAAGGCTGAGCAAGGCTGAGAACAAGGCTGTGTAGAGAAAACAGTGTAAAGAGGATTTGAGAGAGTTTACGGATTAGCTGATTTGCCAAAAATTCCTTTTCAAAGACAACAAGAATCCTATATATAGGTGTGGAGAATGGGAGTTACATGTCTTTGGTATTAATAACATAATAATGAGAACTGGCAGTTATAAAGCATTAATGCTTTGTCTAATGGGAGTTTATGCTTTGAGAGAAAGTGTATTGAAAGAAATAGGGAAGAGCACTTATTCTTCAGAGAAAGGTTAAGAGAAGAACTCTTAACTATTTTCATATCTGATCCACCAAGCCAAACTCTCCAAGACATCCCAATAGTGAAGTTAACTTAAGAACCCTGCCCTATTCCGGAGTTATTTTCACTTCTTGAAAGTGCTGTTCTATAAATGAGTTGTTTTGTGAACATGTTGTTCTGTGAAGAGTTGTTCCATGAAGAGCTATTATGAGGAAAGCTATTAAGTGAATGAGCTCTTCTAAGAAGAAGTAATGGGTTCTTCTGATAAAAGGCTATTCTTGTGAAGTAGCTTTTCTGAGAAAAAGTTATTCTTGTAAAGTAGTTATTCTAAGAAGAGGTTGTCTTTCACTTATAGCATGAAGCAAATATTAGTTTCCAAAATCAAGTATCTACAATAGTCAAACCTAATTAAATTTGGACCCACAAACTGAAATAGAAGAATCCTTGCATAAAAAGTGTTTCACGTGGATCCAGCTTATGAAGTAAATTACGCGAATAAGGCAAAAGCTGTCGATAAGGTGTAATTCAATGATTTCACAACCTATGGTCAATCCAACCATTTCAATAATTAATCCTTGATTATATTTGTTAGCTTTAAATTGCCATAGGTATTTTGAAATGACAAAACTTAAGTAAGCTTTAATGGTTTAATTCATATTGTAAATTTGCCTTATCACACATGATTTTCTCAATCCATTTTCAAGTGATCATATCAAACATTAAGACCATGATTTAATGATACATCCTTATTGGTCTTAATTCTTTATAAATGCTTTGAATATTTTAGAAAATCACTTGATGAATGTTTAGACCATGTTTTTATCTGAGAAAGTCAAGAAAAACTCCCTTAAAGCTTATAAATGTTTTGGGTTGAATTAGGATCAAAGGTCATATCATTTCTAACCCAAAAGTGCAGGAAAAATGCCCTCTGGAAGAAAAGGATCGATCCCTTTTTGGCAGAATGGCTTCCAAGGTCCCTCAAGCCAAGAATTAAGACTCTGGACTAAAGGGATCGATCCCTTTGGGCATGGGATCGATCCGTCGCGATGAAAAAGTGCTGTAACGGCTAGTTTTGTGAGACACAATGGTCATATTCAAGTTTTGGATCTAACCAACGTCTAGAACACATCCAATGGACTATAAATAGAGGCTTGGAAGCTGAAGAAACAAGAGAGAGCACCCAAGACATATCATTCTTCAATTTCTTCATCTCTTCAAGCAAATCAAAGAGTTCAAGAGCTAGAATTCAATATCTTCCATCACTCTCTTATTCCTTGTAGTGCTTAGCACAAATCTTGTATAGGTTTTCATTGTGCTTAATTTCCGTAATCACTTGCCTACCTAGAGGCCTTTCTTTGATTACATTATTTGTATCTCATCATTCCTTGTAAAGGGGAGGTTTCTCTTAAGCCTAGAAAAAGAGGGAGGTTTCTCTTTAGCCTTAGAAAAAGAGGGAGGTTTCTCTTGAGCCTAAAAAAAGAGAGTGGTTTCTCTTGAGCCTTTAAAAAGAGGGATTGTAAAGACAAATTCAAGTGTAGTGAATTTGGGGAAAATCCTTGGGAGCGTCTCAAGGTAGAGGACGTAGGCAAGGTTGCCGAACTTCTATAAATCGCTTGTGTAAATCTCTTTCTCCCTACTCTTTATTTACTTGCGATTATATTGTGTTTATTGCATTGAACTTAAATTGCATGCTTGCCTAGCTTAGAGAACTTAGAAAATATCAATCTAAGCTAGAGAATTTAGAAGAACCGAAAAACGGGCTTAAGGTTAGCAAAGAACCGATTCACCCCCCCTCTCGGTATTGCCTATAAGAGCCAACAATTGGTATCAGAGCTTGGGCTCGAGATTGATTTAGACTAACCTCTATCGAGCAAAACGATCATAAATGGCTCACTTGAATGTAGGCACACCTTTAGGAGAAGAGGGACAATCATTAGTTAGACCTCCACTCTTTAATGGTGAAAATTATTCATATTGGAAAACTAGAATGATGTTATTTGTACAATCAAATGATTATGAAGTGTGGAGAATTGTAGTGAATGGTCATAGAATTCCCATGAAGAAAGTAGATGGAAAAGATGTCCCTAAGGATGAGGATGAGTGGGACACAAATGACATGAGATTGGCACAAATGAATGCCAAGGCTATGCACACCCTCTTTTGTGCTTTAGGTCCCAATGAGTATAATAGAGTATCATTATGTGAGAATGCCAAGCAAATATGGGACAAATTAGCCATCACACATGAAGGAACCAATCAAGTTAGAGAAACCAAAGTAGGAATGCTCACACATGATTATGAGCTATTTAGGATGAAAGAAAATGAGTCCATTAGCGAAATGTTCACTAGATTTAATGATATAATTAATGGACTTAAGGCATTAGGCAAGAGCTATTCCAATGTAGAAATGGTCAAGAAAATCTTGAATAGCTTGCCAAAATCTTGGGAGGCAAAGGTGACTGCTATAGAAGAATCTAAGGATCCTAACACCTTGTCTCTAGATGAACTTATGGGCTCCCTACTTACATATGAGATGAAATTGAAAAGAAATGAAGTGCCTTCAAAGAAAATAGGGGTAGCACTTAAGTCTTCCACTCATGAGGTCATTGAAGATGATAGTGATGAGAGTGGAAATGAGAAAGAAAAAGAAATGGCAATGTTTGCCAAAAGATTTAATAGATTTATGAGAATGAAAGAGAGAGAGAATGATAGGAGGCACCAAAGTAGAGGGGTAATAAGAGGAGAATCTAGTAGGAGAGAAAAAGACCCTTTAGTGTGTTATGAATGTAATGAACCGGGTCACACTAAGCTAGATTGCCCCTTACTTAGGAAAGAAAAGGATAGGAAACCTAGGAAGAAAGCATTTGTGGCTGCATGGAGCGATAGTGATAGCTCCGATGAGGAAAACATAGATAATGAGGTAGCCTACTCATGCTTTATGGCTATTAATGACGATGAGGCTAGCTCTAGTTCTAGTGAAAATAATGATTTTACATTTGATGAGTTACAAAATGCTTTTAATGAATTAGCAAATGAATTTCAATGCATGAATTCTAAATATAAGAAAATCATTGCTAATTTGAAAATAGAAAAGGAAGCCTTGACTAATACTAAGCTAGAATTTGAAAAGAAATTAGAAGAGGCTAACTTAGAGATAAATGAGTTGAATGAAAAGAATACAAATTTGCATAACTCATTTACTAGGTTTTATATGGGTCAACAAAAGCTAGATCATATGTTAGAGACCCAAAGAGCTTTCTTTGACAAAGATGGGTTAGGCTATAATGCTAAACAAAAAGAAACTCATCTTAAGAATTTCCTAGTGAGAAAAAATACTATGCATGATTTATCTCTCACATGCTCACTTTGCAATAGAATAGGACACTCTTCACAAGCATGCACTTATAGAAAAACCACATTTAGAGGAAGAGTAGTTAGAAAAATATGGGTACCAAAGCATGCTATAAATAATGATGAATTGTGCTTGAAGTGGATCCCAAAAGGATCAAAAGTTGTTTGCACTAACTCTCATGGACCCACGAAAATCTGGGTACCAAAGCATGCTTGAATTTGGTTGTTATAGGAGTGTTAGAGCATGGGAATACAATGGAACAATGGAATTTAAATGCTCAACACATCCTCATGGAGCTTGCTTGTGCCAACGAGAAAGAGAAAGAGCTTGGAAATCCATCCATGGCAAGGTCACAACAATTCTTCAAAGAATGGCTCAAGGTGGATTCAACAATTCAAGGCAAAGCATACTCAAACAAAGGAGTTTTGTAAGCTTAATGATTTACTCCTTAAAACTATTATTTGATTATTTGTGCTTTGATGAGAAAGTTGGTTGATGATTCTTAATGCTTTGTGAGTTGAATGATTGAATAAAAGGCATGATAAATTATTTTTGAGTGCTTGATGAATAGTTCTTGATACATTGAATGAAAAGCATGTTAGATGATTTTGAAAAGATTATTGAAATTTTGTAGTTTGAGCAAGTTTGATATGTTTAGATAATATATTTAGTTGCTCAGAAGCTGTCAAATATGTCATATATGCAAAATGCCATGTCATGAGCCTTAATGAAGAATATGCATGTTGAAAATCATGGCATGTTGTTCACAAGATGTATGCCTTAAAGATATATGTGCTTAAAACCTATGTGAACAAGTTTGTTTTGACATATTTATGTAATTCAATGCATTAGTGTTGCCAAAACATGCATAACTTTCAAAATGACCCCCTTTGAGGCCAAAAATGCATTTTATGGTGAAAATCCTTCCAAAATTGCAAAATCTTTTGTAAAATGGTTTTTCATTCTTGTTTTTCATTCATACAAGTCCAAAATCATGTTTTACAAGTGTTTAAACCTTTACTTGGACTTAAATTACTCAAAAACGGAGTTTTGGTACCTCACAAGTTCAATTTTCTGGTAAAACATCTGCAGAATCTGCAGAAACGTATGAGGGATCGATCCCCCCTCTAAAGGGATCGATCCCCCCAAGCCAGAAAGGGCTTTCCTGCATGTTTAAACTGAAAATTGGGAGGATCTTTTGTTAGTTTCACACTATCTTTTGTATAAGCATAAAATTCATTGTTTGAACTTCTTTTTGATGATCTTTAATATATGAAAATTCATTTTTCATTGATATCATGCCTCAACTTCATCAACTTGTATCATTTCCAACAAATGGTATCACTTTCAACAATCAATACCATTTTTCTTAAGCTCACAAGTGCAAAATCATTTTTCTTGTTGAAAACACTCATGATTTGCATAAATCTTGAAATAATCTTGAAACATACTTTCAATGAATGCTTAAACATAATTTTGAGAAATATTTCAAGAATTTACGAATATACTTGAGAATTTGATGAACTTATGCATAATGAGTATTCTTCATATTTTTTTGCTCATCTTAGTCAAGCATGCCTATAGGATTATGTCTCTTAGCTTGACTTATCAATTCCACGTTAGGTTTCATGATAATTATACATCTAGTGGATTGATTTCAAATATAAATTCAACAATTGGTAATGATCATTGGCCTATAATTTGTGATGGTAAATGGATCCTAAATGTTCAAAAGCATGAAACTTTATCATTCATGAACTTAAAATTCTTTTATGGCCAAATTATTAAAGAGCTTGGGCTTTAATGGCAACACCAACATTCAAAGATAAATGCAAACTTGAAAAAATGTACCTTGATTGATATCCATGCATTTATGCTTGATTATTTTGATGTTGAACTTACATGCTTGCTTGAGTTGAATCAATAATCTTGTCTATGAGATGAGAATATTTCTTTTCATGATATTATGTGATTAATCTCACTCATAGTTTATAGATTTTAATGATAAAATATACTTTAGCTTGATAATATTGATTCACTTAGGTGAAGCCATTTTAGTTAAAATAGCATATACCCTCTAGAACATTAAATAATGATAACAATTAGGGATATGGCTATTAATTGATTAAAATGGTAATGTTGAATCATTCCTTGCTCATAATTGGTTAAAAACTTGAATTAGAAAATGAGCATAGGATTTTTGTGCTTAAAACCATGGAAGAAAATGTGTTTGCTTGAATACCTTGACTTTTTGAATCTTCCATATGGTATAATTTTTGGTGAATATGGATTAATACTTTATGATAGTGTGCTAATATTCAATTAATCCATATGCATATTTGATGGTGTGTGATTGTGTTCTTGCATATTTAGAATGATTATTTTCTTGACATGAACACACTACACATAGATATTGGATTCATGCAAAATGTGTAAGTCAACCATTAGTAACAATTGGTATTTAGATTGAAATAACAATTATTATCATTGGCAACCATATTTTCAATAATTGGCAAGCCAAAACTAAATTGCCAATTGGTATGAGCTTTAAATTGCCAATTCTTCTCATGCTCCTTAGATTGAAATGACAAATAGGGAAGAATCCATATAAGACACTTTTGCGTGAAACACTTTTGTGCTAGAATTTGTGATTAATTGATGTATGATTTAATTCTGACACAATATTTCTTGAAAATGATTTATGAGCACATACATATGATATGTTATATAATTTTAGCTCATAATCATGATGAATTACCATGCACCTTAGTTGGACCTTAGAGAACAATTGATATACTTAGGTGCTTGCTTAACTTCTTACCAATTGGAACCTCCTTGCAAAATTACTTATCAACAATTGGTATCAAAATTATTTATAAACAATTGGTATAGGAAAATAAGCCTTGTCCTTTGCATGCCTAAACATTTCATACTCTTTATGGACATTGTCTTATGAATTTGTGCTATGAGTCCCATGTACTAACATGTTTCTTGTTGGATGGAGCATTTTTATTTCTTCTCACATAGCCATGATTTTAGGGGGAGCATATCTTTTATTATTTTTCCTTCTTTTTGCTATGACAAAAAGGGGGAGAGATAGATATTTAAAAGGAGAGATATTAAGGGGGAGAGATAATGGGGGAGAAATAGTTTGAAAATTCTTTTTCAAAACCCATGCTTACATTAAGGGGGAGCTTTATAAAATTCTGCTTTATTTGAAGGGGAGATTTTATTAAAGAATTTTCAAAGCAAATTTACATTAAGTTTTGTCATATCAAAAAGGGGGAGATTGTTAGCTTTAAATTGCCATAGGTATTTTGAAATGACAAAACTTAAGTAAGCTTTAATGGTTTAATTCGTATTGTAAATTTACCTTATCACACATGATTTTCTCAATCCATTTTCAAGTGATCATATCAAACATTAAGACCATGATTTAATGATACATCCCTATTGGTCTTAATTCTTTATAAATGTTTTGAATATTTTAGAAAATCACTTGATGAATGTTTAGACCATGTTTTTATATGAGAAAGTCTAGAAAAACTCCCTTAAAGCTTATACATGTTTTGGGTTGAATTAGGATCAAAGGTCATATCATTTCTAACCCAAAAGTGCAGGAAAAATGCCCTCTGGAAGAAAAGGATCGATCCCCACTGTAGCAGGATCGATCCCTTTTTGGTAGAATGGCTTCCAAGGTCCCTTAAGCCAAGAATTAAGACTCTGGACTAAAGGGATCGATCCCTTTGGGCATGGGATCGATCCGTCGTGATGAAAAAGTGCTGTAACGGCTAGTTTTGTGAGACACAACGGTCATATTCAAGTTTTGGCTCCAACCAACGTCTGGAACACATCCAATGGACTATAAATAGAGGCTTGGAAGCTGAAGAAACAAGAGAGAGCACCCAAGACATATCATTCTTCAATTTCTTCATCTCTTCAAGCAAATCAAAGAGTTCAAGAGCTAGAATTCAATATCTTCTATCACTCTCTTATTCCTTGTAGTGCTTAGCACAAATCTTGTATAGGTTTTCATTGTGCTTAATTTCCGTAATCACTTGCCTACCTAGAGGCCTTTCTTTGATTACATTATTTGTATCTCATCATTCCTTGTAAAGGGGAGGTTTCTCTTAAGCCTAGAAAAAGAGGGAGGTTTCTCTTTAGCCTTAGAAAAAGAGGGAGGTTTCTCTTGAGCCTAGAAAAAGAGAGAGGTTTCTCTTGAGCCTTTAAAAAGAGGGATTGTAAAGACAAATTCAAGTGTAATGAATTTGGGGAAAATCCTTGGGAGCATCTCAAGGTAGAGGACATAGGCAAGGTTGCCGAACCTCTATAAATCGCTTGTGTAAATCTCTTTCTCCCTACTCTTTATTTACTTGCGATTATATTGTGTTTATTGCATTGAACTTAAATTGCATGCTTGCCTAGCTTAGAGAACTTAGAGCCTAGCTTAGAGAACTTAGAAAATATCAATCTAAGCTAAAGAATTTAGAAGAACCGAAAAACGGGCTTAAGGTTAGCAAAGAACCGATTCACCCTCCCTCTCGGTATTGCCTATAAGAGCCAACAATATTTAATCCAAATATATGAAAAATAATGAAAATAGAATATAAAATCTAAAAAACAAAAATATTAGAATAATGTTGGAATAGAAATTCGGATTTATGGAAAAGTGAAGGGTATTTAAGTCATTTTACATGGGATATGGGTCAAACTTTATATTGAGTCAATAATTGACTTAATTTGACTTAAATAAAAATAATTTACTAAAAATAATAAATAAAATCTGAATTTGGAAAAAAGGCTAAAATATCATGGCTGCAAATTTGAAATTTAGTAGAAATTGAAGAGGAAATTGATACTTTATTAAAATGAGCAGATTTTTATGATTAAAAATAGCATAAATTAGATAAACTTTGTTAACCAAATTTCATCTTCTCCAACCGGCTGTAGCTCCCACGATTTCTTCCATTTTTCCTCAAGTTTCCATAGTCACACCTTGCTAAACCACATTATATCTTCACCAAATCAAAAACTTCATTTAATAAAACTTGTTCCTCTCTTCATGGGCTGTTGATAGATGGTGATTTTGAGGTTGTAACCGAAAATTTGAGGGAGAATTTACGGCTATAGTTTCAGTTTTCTTGAGGTAAGGGAGGAAGATGTTGTTTTCCTTAAGTTTGATTATTGTCTTGGTATTGCTCTAAGTGTGAATCACATGCTTATGGCCTTAAATTTACATGACACTAAGAGTAAGAAAGATGGAGGGTTTCGACCAAAGAGGGATCTTGAGGGAGTCAACCTGATTTGGTGGAATAAACAATAGGAAAATAAATGTTGTGAACTAATAAGACTACCTATAGCTTGAAGTCAAACAAAATAAAGCCTTTAGCACTTAGAATAGATTTGGCCATGCTCAAGGGTTGGTGAATAAGATGGAATTTTGATGTAGGGAAATGGTAGAATTATTAAATGATATGAATAAAGTGAAATTATGAAATTAAAATTGGAAGAATGGATAGTGAAGGCATGATGAAGCTTACGGTTTGGGTGAAGGTGAATTGAAATTCTATTGATTTTGTATAATTAAGGGTTATAAGAATTATGGAAGTAATGCATGAAGCCTATAAATGAAGTTAGAATGGAAAAATAAATAATGGAGGAGGGAAAGGAAGCATTCGGTCAAGCTTTCATTGGTGGGCTTCATGTCGATTTTCTTAAAGTTTTATGGTTTAATATAAAATATAATGGCTAAGGAGTTTAAAGGAGAAAACCGATTGGGATAATGGATACTAAATTAGCCATAATTAATTTCTTACCAATTAGTGAAATCTAAATAGAAATTTTATTTACAGAAGAAGGTATGACTATAGTTGATTTAGATACTAATTTAAATGAATTGATATTATTTTTACAGCTTTAAGATCGAAGGAATAAAATTACAGGAGTGGTGCAATTGAATTTTAATACAGCACAGTAAATAAGGTAAGGAATATATATGGAAGTTGTTAGGAAAATACTGTGCTTGAGTGAGAATTGTTGTTTGGAAAGTATATATATAAATGTGAATTTTTAAGCAGTGGGTTATGATTACCCTAGCCGTCATACCGATGAATTTTCATGAAATTTTCCTAATTTCGATTCCACCATTATTTTAGAAAATTCCTATCTTAGTTTACCACTTCAATATGTTTATTAAATTTAAAAAAATTAAAATTTTTATGGCAAGTGATATGTTTCCTAAATGTTATTTTCAATTATCTTAAAATATATAATTTGTTTTATGAACCCCTATTTCTAATGAATATTTATTTAAATGATTATAAATTGATTGTGAATAATTTAATTAAATGATTGTATTATTTATTGACTTTACCGATTATTGAATTTAAATTGATTTTGAGATTGTTGCTCCGTGATGACCATGCATTTACCGATACCGAATTATATGTTATTAATTGTGAGACACTAGGGCAAGTCCGTAGTACCACAGTTGTCATATGCTCTATGTAAACTGTGGACCATTAAGCAATGGCCATTGTTACCTATAGAAACAGCTTAGGGATGGATTCCTAGCCCAATTTGGGTACGCTTGATTCCTATATCGACTACCAAAACCGTTTATGCAAGAGTCTCCTAGTTATTGACCGTCTCTTCCGATTGATATGACTTACCGACTTACTGATTTATCATTACCGATTTATTATTTAAATTGATTATTTCTGTTGAATAACCGAATTACTATTACTCCGATTTATTTGAATGATTGATGAAATTTGTATATTTTGAATATATGTTGTTTTATATGAAATTACTTAGTGGTTTAATTGAGCATTATTTTTATATTATAAATTATGAATTGTCAATGTTCCCTATAGTCGAATGTGGGACCCAGAATACGACAGGTACTTCAAAGTACCTCTCATACTCCACTCGGTAATCCCAATTGAATATAGAATTCCTTCCTACTGAATTAGATATATTATATGATTTTAAATTGCATATAGTAGCATAGTATCACACTTTTATATATATCTTCTTACTGAGCGTAAACTCACCCCGTAATTTTCATCCCAAACTATTTGTAGTGATACTTTTCGCTCATTGTAAAAGAGCACTATTTTGGGTCCTACAATATCCTTCCAGGCACACGACTAGCCTGAAGAAGGTATATTGTACTTTTATATATATTTCAGACTTATTATACAATACTTATTTTGTTGCTAATATCAAGGATGAAATTTGAAATAGAAAGTGAATTACCGTGTAAATGGAAAATTTTAATATAGATATTTATGTATATGATAAATAATCTGTAAGTATGTTGTATAATTAATATATATGTACAAATGAAATTTTATAAATGGTAATTTATTTACCGATTTTTAGATATGCTACCGAAATGAATGACCCGACAAACAGCTTAACTAACCGAAAATAAGAAAAATTAACTACATATTTTTACCGAAAATCGAACGTTACATAGTTGGTATCAGAGCAAGATTAGTCTGATATTTGTTGGTGTCATAGGCTAAAATTGATTACATCCCCGAGTACTGTACTTGTCTAAATATATATTTAAGGTATAACTGTTTAAAGTTATACTAAATTTTGTTTGAATTGTTTTGGTATTGACAAAATGTGTGATCGCAAAAGTGGTATTGGCAGAGGACGTGGACAGGGACAAGCCATACCGTCTCTGGAGCCTATTACTCCTCCATCTCCAACGGATAGCCCAAACACCTGACTGTCTAGAATCGAGCGGGGTATTAAGACAATGGCCACGATGTTTACTCAGTTTATGTCCAATTTTTCGCAAATAGCGGCAAATGCACCACCCGTACCACTAGCCCCACCAGTTCCTCCTGCACCAAAACTTACTCCTCATATGCCTCCTATTCCTCCAGTGCAAGCCCTACCTATACAACTCGAGGTTTCACAGCTAGCCCAGCTCCTATCAGACAAGATCCTTAGGTTTATTGTAGTTCAACTTTGTTAAAGGAGTTTCGAAAGCTTGATCCTCCTAAGTTTAAGGGAGATAAGGATCTTTTAGCCGTAAAAAATTTGGAGAAATTAGTTACTAAACTGTTCAGATATATGACATGTACAGAGCAGGAGAAAATGTGTTTGGTGACATTTATTAGTGGACGATAGGCAGCATTGGTGGCAGTCCACTCAAACTATTTTAGGGGTTAGACATGCTGAGATTACGTGGGATTCATTTTTGAAAGCTTTTAATCAATAGTATATCCCACGCACTGCTCAGTAGAAGTTGAAGGTGGAGTTTATGAACTTGACTCAGGAGAGCATGTTTGTTGATTAGTATGAGTCCAAGTTTATTACGCTGAGCAGATTTGATTCAGAGGTATTATGGAGTGAGGAGCACAAGATTTACATATTCATTGAGGGTTTGAGACCATCCATTCGATCTAGGCTCTATCCGTTGGACATCAGTACCTATGCAGAGGCAATCCGTAAGGCTCAATTGTGTAAGTAGGACTACGAGTTTCATCAGACAGATTTTTGGGGTAAGGGTAAGTCTAAGGATAACGGGAAGCGAAATCGGATGATAGAGCCTTTAGTGATTGATATTCTAGTAAGAAGGGCAGGAGAGACGATTGGATTCCCATGCCTACAGGGATTAGAATTTCAGAGGACATGTCCTGATCCTCAACTGGTAGTACCGTGGGCTCACCGAAGAATATGATGAAGCCATGTGAGCGTTGTGGAAAATTCCACAGTACCCAGCCTTGCTATCTATCAATAAGAGCTTGTTTTGGTTATGGTGAGAAAGGACTCCTAGTTAAAAGATTGTCCTAAAGCTAGACCGAAGGTGCTAGAGGGATTAGAGAAGACAGCTCCTACTCAGCATAAAGCCATGGCTGCAGAGAAAGGGAAGAAAGCCGTGACACAAGGTCGAGTATTTGCTATAGATAAGGAGTCTGCGTATACTACCTCCACCAATATCATTAAAGGTACTTTTTGTCTTTTTGAGAAAAGTGTCACTACATTATTTGATTAGGGTTCAACCTATTCTTTTGTATCCCCCAAGATTACTATGCATATACTTATTAAACCCGAACCTCTAGGACACTTATTTCAGATAAATACACCTTTTAGGGAATCACAGATGATGGATATTGTATATCAAAACTGTAAGCTTCGGATAGGAGAGAGGGAATTGATAGCCGATTTAATTTTGCTTAATATGTATAAGTTTGATGTTATATTAGGCATGGATTAGCTAGCTAAGAACCATGTTATCTTAAATTGTTATGCTAAAACTGTGATTTTCTCTTCTCCCATTAGCTATATTGTAAATTTTGCTAGTACTTAATGTAAGAAAATATTTATTTACCAAATTGTTGAAAGTGAATTTAATAGAATTGTTTAATGTATGAAGGATTTATAACCTATGTAGTGGACGTAGAACGACACGTCTCGAGCTTCATGAAATTTCGATGTCAGAGATTCCCCGATGTATTCCTAGACAATCTTCCAAGGCTTCTACCATATAGGGAAATTAAGTTTACAATAAATTTGGTGCCAAGGATAGAACCTATTTCTAGACCTCCCTATCGAATGGCAATTATGGAGCTCGAGGAACTTAAAAAGCAATTTCAAGAGTTACTAGATAAAGGGTTTATACGACCCAGCATATCCCTGTGGGATGCTCCTGTGCTATTTGTCTGGAAGAAGGATGGTAGTTTAAGGCTGTGTATCGACTACCGATGGTTGAACATGGTGACCATTAAAAATAAGTATCCTCTTCCCAAGATCGACGATCTTTTTTATCAGCTTTAGGGAGCACAGGTCTTTTCCAAGATAGACTTGAGATCAGGATATTATCAGCTAAAAATCCGAAGTGAGGATGTCCCTAAGACAACATTTAGGACCTGATACGGTCATTATGAATTCCTGGTTATGCCATTTGGTCTCACTAATGCCCCCGTAACCTTTATGAATTTGATGAATGAGGTATTCAAGCAGTATTTGGATCAGTTTGTGATGTTTTTATTGATGATATTTTGGTGTACTCTAAATCCAAGGAAGAGCATAAGCAGCATCTGTGAACAATCCTACAGACCCTCAAGGAACGGAATTTATATGCTAAGTTGAGTAAGTGTGATTTCTAGTTGGACCAAATTTCTTTCTTGGGGCATTTTGTCAGTAAGGATGGGGTTTCGGTCAATCCAGCTAAGATTAAGGCGGTTGTGAAATGGGAGAGGCCGAAAATAGTGACTGAGATCAGAAGTTTTTTAGGTCTAGTCGGTTATTATCGAAGATCCGTTAAGGGTTTTTGTAGGTTGGCTGCTCCATTGATGTGCTTAATGTGCAAAGGTGTAAAGTTTGAGTGGAATGACACCTGCGAACGTAGTTTTCAGGAGCTTAAGCACAGGCTAACAACAACACCTGTTCTCACCATTCCTAATGGTTCAAGGGGTTTCTCTATATATAGTGATGCCTCTGCACAGGGACTGAGCTGTGTGTTGATGCAGAATGGTAAGGTTATTGCTTATAGTTCCTGCCAATTAAAAAACCATGAAAAGAATTATCCGACGTACGATTTGGAATTAGCCATAGTTGTATTTGCAATGAAGATTTGGCGGCATTATTTGTATGGACAGAAGTTTTAGGTATTTACAGATCATAAGTGTCACATCCCGTGACCACATTTTTCACATTTTTCTATACATTTTATACGGTTGGGCTGTCTGTGATACTTTACTTTTCATATTCATTTAACTATTAACTGTAAAATTAGTAATATCAATTACATCCCTTATCTTAATTCTTAAGAAAGTAGTACTAAAAGTAAGTCTAAATACAAAAAATTAATGATCATACCTCATATTATAAATCAAGCTGTCGCAATGTCTCCAAATGCGCAGCTCAAAATCCTCAGATGTTAGATCTCACAATCACCGAAAATCTAAAATGTTAAAATTAAAGAGTGAGCAAACCACGGCTCAGTAAGAGAGTTATATGCAACACTTGATATCCAGCTACCTATATGCTGAAAATAAATTTTTCACTTTCTTTAAATCTTCCTAGAGGCTCTAGGCTCACATGTAGGAAGGATACTATAGTCGACTAGGGATCCGGATGGAGTAAGATAGGTATTTTGAAATACCTATCTTGTCTCGGAACCTAGAAGCAACTGTAGAGAGTACTATATTCCTTGTTCTCAAAACGATATAATTTTCGTTTTCACAGAGTAAACCACTTATTTCTTTTCACTTCCGTATAGTTTAAAACACATGACAGTTCAATAATAAAACGTGGTTTCCTTCAGTACAGTTAAAACACATGACAATACAGTAGTAAAACTGTAGTTTACTTTCTTTCTCATCACTACAGTAACCGTATCTTACAGTTCAGTAAAACAGTAATATTCAATACAGTACTGTGATAACCGTAAATTTTTCATTTATCGAAAATAAGGAATATTGGAAATTCGAAAAATAATGGAGGAAATTTAATTTGGATAATGGAAAATCCAAATTAAATAAGGAAATGAGAAAAGAAACTAGGAAATACGTTTATATAATTATATATTATATAAATGTATTTTTATACAAATACATATGTATACAATTATAATGTTTTATGTATATATAAAATATATATATATATATGAAAATGTAAAATATAAACTTTACATTAAAAGTGTACATTTATATATTGTAAATAAAATATATAAATATATGTGTAAAGGTTATTTAAATTAAAAAAAATATATATATATACATATATATGTACTACTACATATATATTTTGTAATATACACAATATATATTATATATATAATATGTATTGTAGTATATTATATATGAAATAATATATGTATAATATATAGTATATATTATATGTATAAAATATATTATATAGTATATAGTATAATTATATACTAAAAATAGAAACAAAACAGAAAAAGGAAAACAGAGGAAAGAAATCGGGAGGAGGACCCGACCCCCTCCCCAGACCAGCCGACCGACCACCGTCGACGGCAACAAAGAAAGAGAGAAGGTCTGAGGGAGGTAGAGAACGACACCGGCCAGAAGAGGAAAGCGGTTGCCAGCGTCGAAAGGAAGGAAATCGGAAAGAAAACAAAGGAAAAACCGGCGGAGGCCTGGAAGAAAAAAGGAAGAGAAAGTGGCGGTGGCGGCCAAATCGGTCGCCGCCACTGCCAGCATCACCGGGGGAAGATGAAGAGGAAGGAGGCCACCGGAGGCACGGTGAACGACGGAGGAGGGCTGGAGAAGAGGCAGAAGAAACCGAAGGTAAACTGACTCGATCCGCCGCTGTGCCGCCAATCCAGGCCGAACGGAGGCCAGATCCTGCTTCGCCGTGGTGACGGCCAGCTGCTGAGCCACCGAACCGCCGGAGGAGAACCGGCGATGAGGGGGGATGACCGGTCCGGCTGGAAAAGAAAGAAAAGGAAAAAGAAAAAGAAAAGAAAAAGGAAAAAAAAGAAAAGAAAAGAAAAAGGAAAAGGAAAAAGAAAGAAAAAGAAGAAAGAGAAAGAGAAAAAGAAGAATTTCGAGAATTTGAAAAATTCTCAAGAATTCGAAAATTACGGGAAATCCAGGGAATTATGGGAACCAGTAAGAAATCTCGAAAAGTGTTAAATTATTTAAATAATTTATTTATTTAAATAATTATGAAAAAATTCTAAATTTTAGAATTTAATTTCCAAAAAATTTCTCGATGACCGAGCCGATGGAATCGGGCGAGGTGAACACAGGCACGACCTTCGAGTGGCAGTCGGCGACCCGAAACAGGTAAGGGAGACATGTGCCACCTGTAAGGATATTCGGCCACATGTTTTAAATTATGCATTTAATTTATAAATGCAATTGACAATGATTAGTTTTGAAATTTGTGGTGATTTATCGGTTTCAAATTATGGTGATATACCAGTTGAGAAATATAAACTGTATTTTTCGTGCAGGAGGCTAGCCAAATCGGCAGTCGTTATACTGCCGAAAAATTATCGAATAATTACTAAAATTTACCGAAAATCACCGAAAATCATAATAAATGATTTGATTTCACGTGAAACGATTTTTAGGTACGAAAATCGAGAAATTAAGTAAATTTCATAAATCATGAATATAATGATAATTGATTTTAAAATATTCATGTTTTCGTGAATGGTAAAAAGGAAATCACCGAAATTTCATCCTGTAGGTGATATTTCACGTGAAATGAGAAGAAAATGAAAAAGAGACTGAAGTGAATATTTTTATAAATATTCTTAAATATTCACTAGATTTCATATAAAATCTTTATAGTTTTAATTATGGACATAATTAATTATGAAAATTCCATAAAAGTTAAGAAATGATGAACAACTATGTTTTCGAAACTAGAGGTCTCTACACGTGTTTTTTTGAAGAAAACATGGTGATGGAAATTTAAAGTTAGAAAATAAATATTTTATTTTCATAAATTATAAAAATAATCTATTTGAATTCCGATAATTATAAAACCATGTTTTCGATTAAATGCACGGAAAAGCATACATATGTGTTTTTATGGTGGAAAAAGGGACAGTTTTGCCCTTCTATATTTTCATTGATGATTTTGCAAACTATCTTCATCGCAATTTATAAAAAAATGTTTGAAGCATGAATTTCGTTCCGAAATTAATTCCCATAATCTTTTGATAATTAGCTAAACGAACCTTATGATTTCTATGCATATTTTTCAATTAGCTTTTTATGTATGAAAGTAAATAAGTATGTTTTCCAAAACAGTGATCGGAGTGGCAAACCCTTGGCTAACTTAGACCCAGGCACGCCCGGTCCTTACTATTTTGTACTAAATGTATAATTTAAGAAGTTACATAAGTAAGTAAGATATGAGACTAAGGCCTTCCTATAGTTTATGTTGTTGCTTGTCATGCTTGCCACATTGTGCATGTTTCCATCCCTTGTGGCATATGTTTAGCCCACGTCGTGCATGTTCTCGCCCACATTGTGCATGTTTTCATCCCTTGTGGGTATGTTGGTCCTTCGTGGTGCAATGTTCGCTGTACAATCCTGATCAGGTCTACAGCCCATACCATGGCCATAGGTATTCTGTTCCCTCTTCGGAGGATGATGTTCTATTCCCTCTTCGGAGGATGAAGTAAGTGTCATGACCCGCATACTAGCTATATGATATCGCCTAGTCTCCATGAACTGTATGATAAGTTTTATTAATTATGATGTTAAGTTTCTAAAGTATGATGCATGTTTGAAACAAGTATGAATTTTTTATATATGTATTAAAGAATTCATACAATGATTTAAAGTATGAAATGCATTATTATGGCATTTGTTTTCTGCATATATCGATACTATGACTATTTTAAATGCAATTCTTACAGGGTTTTAGTATGATAGGTTACTGATTTGAAAAGAGAAATAAATGTTTATTCTAAAAGAATAACATAAGAATTATTTCTAAGATAGAGATAATCGAAGAAGAAAGTATCCTATGATTGGATATTTACAAATCACTGTAATGTACTGTTTTTACTGTACTGAAGAGAAGAGAAGTAAACCACTGTTTTTATTACTAAACTGTCACGTGTTTTAAAGTATACTGAAGTGAAAAGAAATAAGTGGTTTACTCTATGGAAAAACGAAAATTACATCGTTTTGAAAACAATGAAATTAATATTCTCTACAGTTGCTTCTAGGTTCCAGAACAAGTATGATATTCTAAAATACCTACCTTATTCTATCTGGATCCCTAGCTGACTGTAGTATCTTCCTACATGTGAGCCTAGAGCCAGCTAGGAAGATTTTAAAGAAAAAAAAAGTATTTTCAGCATATAGATAGCTGAATATCAAGTGTGACATATAACTCTCTTACTGAGCCGTGGTTTGCTCACTCCCCAATATTAACATTTCAGGTTTTGATGACTGTGAGATCCGATATTTGTGGATTACGATGCACATAATGGATAATGTGACAGACCTACTGAGATTTATGAGGTATGATCATTTATTTTCTGTATTTAGACATGTGGACAGTACTACTTACTTATAGAGTAAGATAAGGGATGTATATTTTATTAATTATTATATGAACTTGTTTAACATTAAGTGTAAAGTGAAGTATCACAGACAGCCCAATCGGATAAGTTGCGTAAAATAAGGTGAAAAATGTGGTAACGGGTAGTTACAAGTACCATTCGGTAAAACAGTATCTTGCAAATCAGTAAAACAGTATCTTGATACGGTTCAGTCAGTAAACAGTAGCCACCAATTCAGTAAACAGTATACGGTAGCTTTCAGTTTAGTATCATGGAGACTAGGCAACACCCTAAATATATCATGCTATAATATCATCCCAAATAAGGGAAACACATATCTATGGCCATAGTCTATGGGGTCCACAGTGTGCACTGATCAGGTATCCACTGGGACGCTGATAATAGGATCAGTATCTATCAGCACTAACACATGACACGTGAGCATGATATGGGGCCTAATAGTCTCAAAATAGTAAACACGTGATATAAACTCCATTTATGAAATCAATTTCACTGAATATATGTTCAATCAATCCATAAATATTCATAAGGAAAAATTTTCATCTTATGAATAACAATTTATAAAATATTCATACTGGGGTGATCATTCCCGAAAATGTTCTAAATATTATAGAACAGTATAAATCACATTTTTCATACGGTGAAAATAGTTTATAAAATAATCACTGTGAAATATAAAAGGTCATAACTGTCCTTTTTCACCGTAAAACATATACGCACGTTTTTCCGTGCTTTTTATCGAAAACATGATTTTCAAAGTTATCGGGATTCAAATCAATTATTTTTATGATTTATGAAAAATTAAAATATTTATTTTCCAAATCAACACTCCTGTCCCGTGTTTTCTCTGTAAACACATGCAGAGACCTTCTAGTCTCAAAATACTGTTTTCCACCTTTAATTACCTTTATGCAATTTTCTATAAACACTTATTTTCACAATTGAACCTATAAAGGTATTTATAAAATCAAGTGAATATTTGGAAAAATACTATTAAAATATTCGCTTTGGTCCTTTTCATTTTTCACCTCATTTCACGTAAAATATCACCTATCGAGATAAATTTCGGTGATTTTGTTTTTTCACCATTCTCAAAAACATGAATATTTAAAATTAAACATCAGTATATTCATGTTTTCTGAAAACTAATCGATTTCTCGATTTTCGTGTTGAAAATCATTTATTACAATTTTTGGTAATTTTTCCAATAATTTTCGGCAGTATAACGGCTGTCGATTGGCTAGCCTCCTGCACGAAAAATATAGTTTAAATCTAAACCCGGTAAATCACCACAATTTTCTAACCAATCATTATTGTAGACACCAATTTTGTCCAGGATTATGAATCTCGAGTCACTCGACGTGTATTTTAAAAATAAAAAGTGAATTAAACCCATGTTTGAATAATTGATTTTTATTTTATTTTGTTTTTATTTTTATTTTTTATTTTATTTTTATTTTTATTTTTATTTTTATTTTTATTTTATTTTTGTTTTTTTTTGTTTTTTGTATTTTTATCTTTTTTCTTTTCTCTTCTTTTCTTTTTCATTATTATTCATTTTATTATTATTTCTCTTTCTATTTTTATTTCTCTTTTTATTCTTATTTTTATTTGTTATTTTATTTTATTTTATTTTATTTTATTTTGTTTTTTATTTTATTTATTTTATTTGACATGAATTTTATTATTTTATTTTATTTTTTATTATTTATTCATTAATTTATTTTGATAATAAAAATAATAAAAAAAATAAAAAATAAAACAAAACAAAAAATGAAACCCTAATTACCTGAACCCTAACCCTGAACCCTCACCGAAACCCCAAACCCTCACCGAAACCTTAAACCCTCACCGAAACCCTCACCGAAACCCCAAACCCTAAAGAGAGCCCCAAGCCCTAATATGAAACCCTAACCCTAGATCCACCCTAGCCGCCGAAAACACAAAAGGAAAGAATTGGCAAGTCACGTAAATCTCGAATCTGCATGAAAATCAAGACCAAAAACAGAATCAAGCATTAAAGACCATATCACAATCAGATCTGAGATCCGATTTCGGACCTTCCAAAACACTAAGATCTAACATTAATAAAAGGGGACATCAATCACAAGCAGAAGAGGACACAAAAAATCACAGAGAGAGAAAAAAAAAGGGACAACGGTGACCACACACAGAAAAGCAACCGCAATCATAACCCAAAAAACCACGGCAACCACAAAAAACAAAAAAAAAAACAGAGGGGAGATTTGAGGGTTTTCGAGTGGAGGCAGTAGAGGTTTTTGGTTTTAGGAATTTAGATCTGAGATTTTCGGGAGGGATTTAGTAACCGGAGCCTCTGGATCTGGTTTAAGGGAACTCCGGCGAGTGTTTCTGGGTTAGATCTGGTGACTACGGTGGTGAACGGCAGAGGGAACGCAGAAATCTGGAAAGGTTGAAGTTTCCGGCGACCATTTGAGTTTTCCGGCCCCCAAGAATCGCACGGGTTGAGAAAATTTTTGGAGTTTTTTTCTGAAATGCTGAGTTTTTGTCCGAAAAAATCGGAAAGGAGGATTAAATAGTAGGATCGAAACGACGCCGTTTTGGCGTAGCTCTGACCCGCGTGTGACCCGCTAGACCCGCGCTCCGACCCGCTTCTGACCCGACCCGATCGCAAGGTATCCCTTTTTATTTTTCGGATGATTTTCCTTTTTCCGTTTTTTTATTATTATTTTTATTTGTTTTATTTATTTATTTACTTATTTATTTTATTTATTGATTGATTTTCTTATTTTCTTTTGATTTTTTTTGTTGTATATTCGGTAATTAATACAATAATTTAATTAACAAAATTATGAAATAAAAATAATTTAAATGATTAATTAGATGAGTAAATAGACTAATTTGACATATGAATAGTACAATTTAACAAAGAATTGATAAGATTTAGTTAATATAGTTTGTATATAAATGGATATGTATTTTTTTTATTGACTGGATTATATGAGTTTCAATTTAATTAACATGATTTAATTTAATTAGCATGATTTGATTGGTATGATTTGTTTTTTTTTATTATTTTATTGTCTATTATCTATTATTTCATTTTATTTTATCTTATTTTTACTTACTTTTCTTTTTATTTTTATTTTTATTTTTATTTTTATTTTTATTTTTATTTTTATTTTTATTTTACTTTAAAGATTTCAAATAAAATTTATGTGATGTGCTTAATTTAAGGAGGGATTAAATTGTTGTTAAGATTTATTTAGGTAGTTTAGAATTGCAATACCTTAAGAGAGCATAATGATGACCATTTAAAGTGAAATATAATTATAAATTATTCCGACGATGGAATTTTAAAGGTACTGCGCTTGAGTAGTACTTTTAGATATCTTGAGGTGAGGAGGTCCTTTTTAAGTCTTACCAGCTTGATGGAAGATTTAAAAGGTTATTTCCGATATTTAAAATTCAAATTTATAAAAAAAATCGAAATAAGAATTAATTAAAATTAATTATAATTAAAAGAATTATCAATCAAATTATGAATTAAAAGTCATAAAGAATTACAAAAATTAGTATAATTAGAAATAAAATAGGATAAAATAATACAACAAATATTCCGACGATGGAATTCTAAAAGGACTGCGCTCGAGTAGTACTTTTAGATATCTTGAGGTGAGGACGTTTCTTTTAGGTCTTACCAGCTTGATGGAAGACCTAAGGAGATATTTCCGATATTTAATAAATTTAATTATAAAAAAATTAAATTAGATAAAAAAATAGTAAATAAAAATTAAGTTCATTATAAAAATCAAATTAATTAACTAGAACTAAAATTAAAAAAGAATTAAAATAAATAGGAATTAAATTAAATTAAATATTTTAATAGATGTGAATTATTCCGAGGATGGAATTTAACGAAAATTGCGCTTGAGTAGTTTCTTTAAAAATTCCTAAGGTGAGAAAGTTTCTTTAAGGTCTTACCAGGTTGATGGAAGGTCTTTAAGAAAATCTTCAACATCAAATAATTCATGTTTATTTAAAGATATAGAAATATATGAAATAATAATTTATGTAAGAAAATAATAACAATAGAATAAAATAAGATAAAATAATAAGTAGAAATGGGATAGGAATCAAAATAAGGTTTGCATAAAATATGTAAACAATCCGACGATGGAGCCTCTTCAAGAAAGGCGATTGGTCCTACTTGAATACTCTTGAGGTGAGAAAATTTTTTAAGTTGTCCAACCAGCTTGATGAAGGAGACTTAAAAGATTCTTCAATATTTAATTATATTGAAATTAAAGTAAAAGGAAAAATTAAGATAACCTTAGATTATTTGGTACCATTTTAGGATGGGCGTTGTGAGGGTGCTAATCCTTCCTCACACGTAACCGTACTCCCGAACTTAGAATTCTTAACGTAGACCAAGCCTTATCCTTAGTTTGAATAGGTGACCAATTACACCTAGGTTAGAATGGTTGGTGGCGACTCCATAGTTTTGTGTCTAGCTATTAGGTTTCCCCCGAAACTTGATACGTTATGACAATTATCAATAGCATTTATAAAATTTAAATGCATAATTTAAAACATGTGTGCCATATATCCTTACAGGCTGCACATGTCCCCCTTACCTTTCTCGGGTCGACGACTGCCTCTCAAATGTCGCGCCCGTGTTCACCTCTCCCGATCCATCGTCTCGGTCATCGAGGGACATTTTCTGGAATTCAAATTCTACATTTTAGAATTTTTCATAATTTATTAAAATAAATCACTCGAAACTAATTTCCGAAATTCTTACCGAATTTTCGTAATTTATGAGTTTCCAAGTTTGCCGGGATTTCCCGTAATTTTTGAATTCTCGAGACTTTTTTGAATTCCCGAAATTCCTTTTCTCTCTCTTTCTTCTTTTCTTTTTCTTTTCTTTTCTTTTCTTTTCTTTTTCTTTTCCTTTTTCTTTTCTTTTTCTTTTTCCTTTTTCCTTTCCTGGCCAGACCGGTTACCTCCCCTCATCGCCAATTCTTCTCCGACGGTTCGGGGGCCCCTCAGCTGACCGATGCCATGGCGAAGCTAGATCTGGCCTCCGTTCGACCTGGATCGGCTGCACGGCAGCAGATATACTCTGTTTAGGCTGGGTTTCTTCTCCCTCTTTGCCCATCCTCCTCCGCCGTTCTCCACCTCACCGGTGGCCTCCTACCTCTTCTTCTTCCTCCACTGGTGGTTCGGTTGCAGTGGCGGTGGCCGAATCGACCGGCACCTCCACTTTCCCATTTCTTTTTCTTCTCGGCTTCCTCCGGTTTCGCTTCTGTTTCTTCCTGATTTTCTTTCCTTTCCATCGTCGGTCTCCTTTCCTTACGTCACCGGCATCATCCCCTCTCCTTTTCTCTTCCTCACCGCCGTCGGTGGTCGGTCGGCATCGTGGAAGGGGGTCGAGATCCCTCCTTCCCGATTCCTTTCTCATGTTTTCCTTTTTATTTTGTTTATATTTAATATAATTATACACATATAATTATATTTATAAACTCTATATTATACATATAATATTATTATTTTATATATATAGTATTGTACTATATATGAATTATATATATAAAGATATATATTGTGTATTACAAAAAATATATATCTAGTATATATATATGTATATGTATATGAGTTTGTATATGATACACTGATAGTATATAGTTTCTATACACTGTCAATGCATCAGAGGTTGACACCTCATCAATAAGCCCTTATGGGCAAATTAAAAAAAATTATTTATATTTGCATATAAGGACTTATTGATGAGGTGTCAACTTCTGGTGTATTGACAGTGTATAAAAACTATACACTGTCAGTGCATTATATATAAATCCTATGTATATTTATATACTTTAAAAATAAATAACCTTTATATATATATTTATATATATATATATATTATACCACAATATATATTGTATTTACAATATATAATTATGCAACCTTTAATGTAAAATAATATTTATATTCTCATATATGTATATATTTACATATACATAAAATATACATATGTACTATTTAAATTTATGAAATAGTATATATTCATATATATACTAATGTATAATAATATATACTATATATCATTTAAGTACATATGTATTTGTATAAAAATACATTTACATAATATATAATTATATAATTTTCATTTCTCATTTTCTTATTTAATTTGGATTTCCATTTATCCAAATTAAATTTCCTTTCCTTATTATTTTATTTCCAACTTAATTTCCTTCACTCGAATTTTCTTAATTCGTCACTTCCTCAATTCATGGAATTCCACTAATATTCCGATCTCATAATTATATTTATTTATTTCCAATATCACTAATTTCCAATAATTGAAAAATTTACGGTTATCACAATAAGAGCCTGAAATATATCTTCCCACAGAGGGAACTTAATATGAGACAACGAAGATGGCTCGAGCTTCTGAAGGATTATGACTGTGATATTCTGTACCACCCGAGAAAGGCCAATGTTGTGGCAGATGCTCTAAGCAGGAAGCATATGGGAATGGTGTCTTATATGATAGTCCGAGAATATGAGTTGTTGGAGTAATTTACATGTCTTAGTTTGAATGTCACGCCTTCTAAGCGTTATGGTATGGTTGCCAGTTTAATGATTGAGCTAGAATTGATTAGCAGAATTAAAGTTGCTCAGGGGTAGGATACTCAATGTATTGAGGCAGCTAATCAGGCTCAAACAGGTGAGTTATTAGATTTTGTTATTGGCAATGATGGTATCTTGAGGTTTAAAGGCTGAATATGTGTTCCCGATGATAAGGAGTTGAAGAAGTTGATTTTGACGGAAGCTCACTTCACTAGATACACTTTGCATCCGGGTAACACTAAAATGTATCATAATCTATGAAAAATGTATTGGTGGCCTGGCATGAAGCGAGATATAGCAGAGTTTGTGGCGAAATGTCTTACATGCCAGTAGGTTAAGGTTGAGCATCAGCAACCAACCAGTTTGTTATAGCCTTTGCCTATACCTATGTGGAAATGGGAACACAGTACTATGGATTTTATGGTAGGATTACCTCGAACCAGACAGAGTTATGACAGCATATGGGTGATAGTTGATCGGTTGACTAAGTCTACTCACTTTCTACCTATCAAGTCTACAGATTCACTCAGTGCTTTGCAGATCTATATGTTAAGGAGATTGTAAGGTTGCACGGTGTTCCAATGAGCATCACATCATATAGGGATTCCAGGTAACAATTCCAAGAAGCTATGGGATCTTAGTTGAATTTCAGCACGGCTTTCATCCGTATACTGATGGTCAGTCCGAGCGCACCATCCAAATGCTCGAGAATATGTTGAGAGCCTGTGCTTTGGATTTTAAGGGCTCCTGGGACGATCATCTGCCATTAGCTAAATTTGCCTACAATAACAGTTATCAGGCAAGTATTGGAATGGCACCATATGAAGCTTTATATGGTAGAAGGTGCCGAACACCGATAGGCTAGGAGGAAGTGGGTGAAAGAAAGCTGGTGGCTCTAGATCTAGTCAAGTAAGCTTCTGAAGATGTTAAGCTGATTTGTCAGAGACTTCAGACAGTTTAGAGCCGACAAAAAAGTTATGCAGATCAGAGGCGCAGACCACTAGAATTTGCTGTGGGTGATTTGGTGTTCTTAAAGGTTTCCCTGTCTAAAGGCATTATGAGGTTTGGTAAGAATGGTAAATTGAGTCCTCGTTATATCAGGCCATTTGAGATATTAGACTCTGTGGGAGATGTAGCATAAGACTAGCTTTACCACTACAGCTAGCTGGAGTGGACAATGTTTTCAATGTGTTGATGCTCTGGAGATCTTATCCGGATCCATCTCATGTCATTGAGTATGAACCTTTGGGATTTGGGAGGACATGAGTTATATAGAGAAGCCTATCCGAATTCTCGATAGAAAGGAGAAAGTGTTACGGTCCAAGACAATTCCATTGGTTAAAGTTCTCTGGCAGTACCATACTACAGAGGAAGCGACATGGGAGCTAGAGTGCTTGATAAAAGAAAGATATCCAGAGTTGTTCGAGTAATTGCCTGATTCAAATTCGGAGGACCAAATTTTCTAAAGGTGGGGAGGATGTGAAATCCCTAATTTTCTATTTTCCGTACACCTACTTAATTCGATAAGTTAGAATATTAAGTTTAACCATCACAATTTATTCGCATGAATTTTGTAAGTGTTGGGGAAATGGCTAAATGGACCCCACAGCATAAGTTGTAATTCAGATGAGTTTCGAAGCACCAAAATATGCAAGTTGAGTTTGTAGACACCAATTTTGTCTGAAATAATAAATGTATTTGGTTCGAGTCTCATTTCAACCTTAATAATAAATTCGATTTAATCATATGTTTGAATTGAAAAACAAACTTTGAGTGAGGTAGTATTGAAAATTAATTTAAAGTTTGAATCAATTAAAGCATTGTGAAATTGGATTTTGTCTTTCAAGATTGATTCCAAATTTGTCCTAAATAAATTGGCCTTTTTCTTGATATGTTGGGCTAGAGGTGGTAATTGGGCCGGGTTGGCCCGACTCGGCTAGCAACCGGATCGGGTCGATCCGGCCCAATAACCGAACTGGTACGTACCGGTTCTAATAAATTAAAACCGGGCCCGGGTCATTAAGGACCGGGACCATCCGGTGAATCGGTCGCGAATCGAACCAGTTCCGATGAACCGATCCCGTTCAATTAAAAAAAAAGGAAGGTTGCTGCGCAGTGGCAGCTTTCCTTTGGGCAAGTCACAGCAAGCATTTGATGGGCAACGACTTTTATCAAATTTATTTTTTTTTTAATTTTAAAATTTTCAATTTTTTTCCTATAAATACATCTATTCTTCCTTTTATTTTTCTTTACATTTTCTTCTATATTTTCTCTCAATTCTACTATCTACATTCATCCACTCTTATTCTCTTCACTCACATACTCTCTCAATATTCACACATACTCTCTCAAATTCACTTAAATTCCCTTATTCCAAATTTATTATATCATCATTTTCCTCTCTAAATTTCGTTTTTCTTTTTATTTTATAATTTTACCAATTTTACTTTTAATTTTCAAGTTTCAATTTCCAAATTCCAATATATTATATATATCCTACATCTATTTTTTTTAATTTTTAACATATATTTATTTTCAAAAAAATATAAAAATGTCAAATTTCTTTCATCGTTCATGCTCTGTTCTCGACCTTTTGGTTCCATTGAAATTCCTAATTTAGGTGACAAATCATTTAATGAAATCGAACCCGATATTCATTCGAAGGAAAAGGAGCTTCCTTTGGCACCATCGTTTGGTCGTGGTCGTGGTCGTGGAGGAGGTCGTGCTCAAACACAATCATCAGCTGCCTCCACTGCTGCTACATCATCAAGACCGAAGTTTAGTCGAAAAAAAACAAGCAAAGTATAGGAGTATTTCGACATTGTAGCAAAAGAAGGTGAGACGAATAAATATTGTGCTATCTGTAAATTGTGCAAAGGCGCTTACTCTTATAACTCCGGTGGAGGTGGTGGCGGTACAGGTACGTATAAAAGACATTTAATTACTGCACATAAAATTAATCCTGATGCCGAAGAAAATGAAATTTTAAAAGGCAAACAATCTCAAATTAATACTCATGATGGTGGAAAAAATTTTCATTTTGATAAAGTTCAAGCTAGACGTGGTTTAGTTAGACTTGTAATTAGGACTGAACAACCATTCACAATTTGTAAAAAAGTAAGATATTTAGAATTTGTTTGTAAATATTTACAACCCACATATAAATCTGTTTCTAGACATACATTAAAAAAAAGATTGCATGGATATGTTTAAAGAATATAGACAAGCTTTAATTGATAAACTTAGTAATATTTCATCTAGGGTTAGTTTAACTAGTGATATATGGACTAGTACTAATGGTATAAGTTATCTTGTTATAACTTGTCATTGGATAGATGAAGATTGGTGCATGCAAAAACGAATTTTATCTTTAAATGTAATAGAAGAAGCACATAATTCATATACTATTCATAAATATATTACTAAAGTTTATCAATTATATGGACTAGAAAATAATAAAGTTTTTGCTATTACTTTTGATAATGCTTCTAGTAATACTGCAGCTATTCCTCATTTAATTCAAAGTTTAAACCCTGTTATGCAAGGTATATTTTTTCATGCAAGATGTGCATGTCATATTATAAATTTATGTGTTCAAAGTGGTTTTAGTTCTAGTGGTACTGGTAGTGGCTAGGTCCAATTGATAAAATTAAAATTTTAGCAAAATGGATTCGCACACCAAGTAATAAACGTGAATGGAAGCAAATTTGTCTAGCAAATAATATACCTGTTAAAGCGTTTCCACTTCCCGTGGAAACAAGATGGAATTCACTTCATCGTTTGCTTTCTTCTATTTTACCTTATAAAGAACTTGTTACTCCTTTTTAAAACAATTATACAAGTAGCACACATTTAGCACTTTTTGAATAAGATTGGACTTTTATTGAATATTGTGTTGATTTATTATCTACTTTTAAAGATGCAACCGAAAGATTTTCAACTCAATTTTATCCAACTACACCGTATTTTGTTTCTATTATCTACACAATGTTTGAAAAATTTGTAAAATTTAGGAATCATAAAACTTTAAGTTCTTTTGTATATGATATGGAGGAAAAATTTTAAAAATATTGGGAAATAATTCCTTGTATTTATTGTATTGCAACTTTACTAGATCCTAGTCAAGGTGAGGTAAATATAAAGATTTTTTTATTGTTATAAAGAATTTCTTGGTCTTGATTCTATTGAGGATCAAAAGTCCTCAATTATCAATCTTTTTTTAGAATTGTTTAATGTTTATGAAGCAGAAAGGTAGCAGTTCAACTTTAATCAATGAGAAGAAGCATCATATGAAGAAACTAAGAGTAGCAAAAAAGCAAAAGGAATTTTAAACGCAATTAAAGAAGCAGCAAAGAAGAGAATGAAGCTAAAAGGAAAAGCTAGCAGATCTGGATCAACAACTTGACGAAATTCTAACTTTAATGAGCTAGGATTTTTCTTAAGTCAGGATTTTTCTGTAGATGAAAACTTTAATCTTCTCCAATGGTGGAAAGAAAACCAAAAACAATTTCCAAATTTAGCTTCCATGGCCCGAGATGTTTTTGCAATGCAAGTTTCTTCTGTTGCTTCGGAATCCGCATTCTCGACATGTGGAAAAATTATTGGAGACCATCAAACCACTCTTAATCCGGATTCATTGTGCATGTTAACATGCCTTAAAGATTGGTTTCATGCGGAATCATGTAATGTCGAACTTGGAATAGCCAATGAATTCGCTCATAATAATTCAAAGGAGGATGAAGAAATTTCCAAGGCAATCCGTATAAATTATGAAAAATAGAGAATAATCTTTTTTTTGTAAATTGTAAGTAAAATTTTAAATAAGTTTAGTCATAGTAAATATTTTTATGGACTACAGTCCCGTGGTTTTTACCCTTCTAACTTTTGAAGGGATTTTTCACGTAAAAAATCTTTGGTCTCATGCTCTCTCCTTTTTTTCCTTTGTTGTTGTTGTTGTTGTTGTTGTTGTTGTTGTTGTTGTTGTTGTTGTTGTTGTTATTATTATTATTATTATTATTATTATTATTACATACCAAATTAATTAATGTTATACTTATCTATGTTTAAAATAAATAAATATTTAAAATACAAAATGAATGAATATTTTAAAAACATATTAAATAAATGAATAAATAAATAAATGAATAAATATTAAGTAAATGATATTTCAAATATAATAAATTATTTTAAATGCAAAATGATATTGATACGCTTACAGCTTATTTATCATTTTAAATGCAAAATAAATATAATAAATGAATATAAATAATGATATGCAAAATGATATTGCAAAATGAATATAATAATAATATTATATATTTTGAATCAAATATCACTTTATCATAATAACTTATTATAATATTTATATTCATAATATAACTGTATTTTACTATAACAATAATTTTATTAGATAATTTTATAATAATTTATTTTTACATTATTGTTACATAAATTAAATAAATTATAATAACTTTATAATAAATTATTGTTAAATTAAACTATTAACATTATTTATAATGAAAATAAATTTTTTAGATTAAATTATAAATATATATTAATATATATTTATTTTTATTAAAATAAATTAATATAAATTTGAAAAAATAAAAATTTTAAATTAAAAAAAAACTAGACTGAACCAGTTTAACCCGGTTCGGTCCGGTTTGAGGCGAACTGGTCCTATGAACCGGGTTGGTTCGCACCTAAATACAAGAAGAACCGGCTGGGCTCAGACCGATTTGCCTATCGATTCAGACCGGTTCCATCATGGTGTGGGCCGAAACCGGTCTGAATCGGCCCATAACCACCTCTATGTTGGGCTGAAGCCCAAAATCCAATGACCCAAATTAATTGAAGTTGGGTTGTTAAAATTAAAGATCTGAGCCCATATATTTTATTTTATTTTATTAATTTGTATTAAAATTAAAATAGAAAAAGAAACTTAGTATTTTAAATATTTAATTTTTTTAGATGATTTGTAAAAAAAAAGGGAGGTTGGTGCCGACACCAGGTTAGAAATTTGCCAGTCGCCCTGCCATCTCCACTAACTCATTGACAAACTTCTTTTATGGTTGAAAGTCTTCTGCAAATTGATCATAACCCTTGAATCTCAAGGATTTGATTTGTTTTTATTGACTAAGAATACACATTAAGATATGCTCGACGGAGATAAAGAAGAAACAAGGGGATCGGTTTCAAAAGACCGATCCCCTTGTTTTAAGACTCTAAAGACCTTCCTCTATAGCCCTCTGTCTCCACGATAGAATCACCATTTTCAAACCGATTTTCTCTGGCATTTAAGAATACCCAAAAAATCAAACACTACTGGATTTGAAAGTCATCTGCACAATGGATTACAATCCCTGGATATCAGGTATTTCATATGCTTTCTTGACTAAAAATGCCTATTAAATGGCTTGAAGGAGATCGGAGAAAGGAACATAGACGGAGATAGAGAGGGAACTTTTCAACACTCAACATAAAACCATACTCAATAGCACAGATAAAAAAAATTCCACTTTCAGTTCAAAAATTGAAAAACCCAAATCCAAGTTAGAATCACGAATCACAAATCACAAAAAGTATTCAAAGAAATAGAAAACTAAAAAAAGGGGGAAGTCAGTGGCTATCATAGGCAAACAGAACTGGAGACGGGCGGTGGAATAGCTTGGATGTGGTGATGCGCGGTAGTAATGGCTAGGCCAGGTGGCGTCGGAAAAGGAGGAACCACGTGACCGCGCAACGACAATGAGTGGTGCTGGTTACTGACTGAACTACAATGGTGTGGCGAGCGAAGCTAGATCTGAAGCAAAAAAAAAAAAAGCGGGGAAGAATAGAAGAAAAGTCAAGAGCCTAATATCGTGAGGTTCTTTTTTTTCTGTGCGTTTATGTTTTTAATTGCTGTACAATTCTTATTTCTTTACTATTTATTTAACTTTTATTCATCTTTAGTTGATGTTGACGGGTCATGTGCTGAAGTAGTGTTTTACTCCATGTTCTTTTTAGGTTTGATTTGCACGATGAAAGTGCCTTAAATGAGCTTTCTCATGCATTATTATATAATAGATTTTAGTTTTTTTTATTCATATGTGCATGTGTGTTTATAATTGCTTGAGCTTGTTGAAGGTTAAAAGTAAATAAAATATTCATAAAAAACAAATAAAAAAATAATAATAATATATTTTCTTAAAGACTTTAATATATTTTCTATTGCTAAGAAAATAATAATAAATAAATAAGCAAATATTATAATAATAATAATATTATTATTATTATTATTATTTTAAAAAAAGCAAATATTCATGGTTAAAATGTTTTAATCATTCCTTAAATAAGAAATATTGGAAAGTATTACAATAAATTTATTCCAAGACTTTAATATATTTTATATTGCTCAGAAAATAATAATAAATAAATAATAACAACAATAATAATGGTTTAGAAAGAAAATGATAATAATCTTGAAATATATAATTAAATAAATAAAAGGAAGAAATTAAAAGCTTAATCCAAATTTGACCAAAGTGTTGGAAAATTTGGAACAAAAATTAATAAGTTTAATTCTCTACATTCAATCAAGGTGTTGAAAGATGTAGAAAAATTTACACGAAAACGAAAATAATAATAATCTTGAAATGTATAATTAAATAGATAAAAGGAGGAAATGAAAAGTCTAATTTGACCAAAGTGTTGAAAATTTTGGAAGAAAAATTAATAACCTTAACCCTCTACATTCGATCAAAGTGTTGAAGGATGTAGGAAAATTTTCACGAAAACTTATAAAAGGTTAAATAAAATATCGGTGAATTAGTTTAATTCAAAATTAAAAAAATTCTGAGAAAGAAATAATAATGAATAATCTTTAAATAAAAAAATGTAAATTTTCTTAGATAATGGGAGTAATGAAAACTTAACCAATCATGGAATTTTAGAATTTCGCAAGTGTGTGATATTCAAAAAATTCTTGGCATGAAGATGTTCCTTCTAAATTTGACCAGAGCGTTGGAAAATTCGGAGGAATAATTTTATTATCAAAGTTTTATTTATCAAAAATAATAATAAAAAAATAAAATTTAATAGTAAATTTTAATTAAATTCTTTAATAAAATATTTAAGAAATCCGACGACGGAACCTCTTTAGGGAAACAAATATGTTTCCTTAAATACTCTTGAGATGAGGAAATTTCCTTAGGAATTCAATCAAAGTGTTGTAGGGTACCTTATGAAATTTTCAATATTTAAATAATTAAAAAAATACAAATTAAATTAGCTAGAAATTATGAAGATAAATTTTAATAAAATAAAGAAATCCAACAACAGAGCCTCTTCTCAAGGACAAGTGTGTCCCATGAATACTCTTAAGGCGAAAAGATTTCCTTATGTATTCGATCAAAGTGTTGGAGAAACATTAAGGAAATCTTCAATATTTAAATAAATTAATAATCCAATAGCAAATAATGCAAAATTAATAAATTAAAATTAAAGGATAAATTTTAACTAATTTTTTCATAAAACATTCGATTAATCTAACAACGGAGCCTCTTCACGAGGACAATTGTGTCCGGTGAATATTCTTGAGGTGCAAAATTTACTTAGAAATTCGATCAAAGTGTTGGAGAATGTCCTAAGAAAAATATCAATATTTAAATAATTGAATATTAAATAATAAAAAGAAAATTTTAATTAAGCTTAAAAGACCATTTAAATTAAGATTGCTTAAGATAAAACATGATTAATTGGTACTATCCATCGGACGGGTGTTGTGAGGGTACTAATACCTTCCTCACACGTAACCGTACTCTCAAACCCAAATTTCGGAACGTAGATCAATGTACTTACCCTTAGTTTTGAATAGGTGCCCAATCACACCTAAGTTAAAATTGATTGGTGGCGACTCTATAACTTTATGTCTAACAATTAGGTCCCCGGATAAAAAATCGTTACAATAGAGTTCGAAATACTTAAATGGTAAGAAGACTACACCTCGAAATTCCTTTTTGTTTGTATACTTTAGTTATAGCCCCACAAATTTAAAAATGACAATCATGTCAATACCCTGAAAAAAATTTTCTGAATAACAGTCAAACCTAATTAAATTTGGACCCACAGACTGAAAAAGAAGAATCCTTGCGTAAAAAAATGTTTCACGTGGATCCAACTCGTGAACTAAATTACGCAAATAAAGCAAAAGCTGTCGATAAGGGGTAATTTGGTAATTTCACAACCTATGGTCTGTCCAACCATTTCAATAATTAATCCTTAATTATATTTAATCCAAATATATGAAAAATAATGAAAATAGAATATAAAATTTGAAAAATAAAAATATTAGAATAATGTTGGAATAGAAATTTAGATTTATGGAAAAGTGAAGGGTATTTAAGTCATTTTACATGGGATATGGGTCAAACTTTATATTGAGTCAATAATTGACTTAAATAAAAATAATTTATTAAAAATAATAAATAAAATCTGAATTTGGAAAGGGAAGATCTAAACACACCTTACCCTGAACTAGACACACCCTATTTATTACCTACACCCTAACCCCCCAAATTTTTTGCTACTCGCACCTAGGGGTGTAAATGATACACTGGTACTCGCAAGCTACTCGGGCTCGACTCGAAAAAAAATTGAATTCGACTCGATTCTTGTCGAGCCGAGTTCGAGTAATGTGATACCCGGCTCGAGTAGCTCGCGAGCTTAATCGAGTATTCAATATTTTAATATATATTATAATATTATAAATTATGTATATAACTTAAAAAAACTTTAACCTAATGCTTTTATTACCCTTTTTCCTTTTCCCTTTCAACTTTCCCTTCAGACTTCCTGTCGCACCCTCACCCTCACCCTCACCCTCACCCTTCACCCTTCACCTCATCCCATTCTCCCTTTCACACCGATCACCGACGACACCTCCTCCCTCAGCTCCGGCAACCTCTCCACCTTCAGATCCAGCCTCTCCTCACCGAACAAGTTCCATCCACTCCAGATCCGATGCCCAAGAATAGGTGTCAAGGAGCATCTTCCTCAGATCCGGCGCCGACGAGATCCGCAGCCTTCAGATCTGACGTCGACGAAACCCCAGCACTCAAATCTGATGCCGACGAGACCCCAGCCCTCAGATCTGACGTCGACGAGACTCGCAGCCCTCAGATCTGACGACGAAGAAACCCTAGCCCTCAGATCTGACGCTAACAAGACTCGCAGCCCTTAGCCTAGCCTTCAGATCTGACACCGACGAGACCCCAGCTCGTAGATTTGACTCCGACGAGACCCCAGCCTGCAGATCTGACGCCGACGAGACCCCAGCCCTCAGATCTGACGTCGACGAGACCCCAGCCCTCAGATCTGACGCCGACGAGACCCAGCCCTCAGATCCGGCTTCTCCTCGGAGCTGGTAAGATCTACTGGTGTGTTATAAAGTTATTATTTTGATGTATTATCATCTGCTGATCTGTTGATTTGCTGATTTGGTCAAAATTATCGATTTTATATTGGGATTTATGGAGAATAATAGAACTCGAGCTTACTGAGTTGTTTGGTTGTTGATTGTATTGAGTCCGTTGATTGTATTGAGTCCATTGATTGTCATGGGTATTAGAACAAGGATATTCTTTGTGTTCTGTCAAGATGTTATGGACTTGTATGAATTGATGATATGATCCTACTCGGATTGATGAATTATTCTGTTTTCATATAATGTTTTCAATTGCTTTATTTTAGACTTGTTGGCATGTTTTGATTTGTGTAATACACATCATGAATAATGAATAATGAATCATCATAGCAAGTTATATTTATGTTATGCACGTCATGTTAAAAAATACAAGTATTCAAGATATATTTGATGAGATTATCTTGTGGCTAAGACAAGCGGCTAGATATCTTCAACTAAAAATGAAATGAAATCTTAACTAAAATATTTAAAACAAACATATAATATATTCACGCATTGAGATTTGATATTAAATACTGCTGTCAAACATGATCTTAGAGGGGGAAGAATCCTGATCTTAGAGGAGGAAGAATCGTGCTCAAGCATGGTGGTGGTAATTAACATACATAAATATTTGTTTGCTGTTGTATATAGGAATATGGGACAGGACTTTGTGCTAGTTTGCTGCAGTATGACAAAAGACAGTTATGGTTACTTAGATTTTTACTTATGTTTATGTTGATAATTCCTCTTTAAACAAGAGTGTGTTGCGTGCTGCTGTAGTTTGGCATCCTTTTTTATTTTGTTTTGTTATGTAGGCTTATTTGAATGATCAAATATGATGAAGAAGTGTATTCTCTATTAGAATGAATATTGTCTTTTTTTTTCTTTTGCATTTGCAGGTAAAAGATGTAATAAAAAAGCAAGATATTTGCTGTTGGAGGCTTGGAGTTGGTAATGGATTTTGTAATGAATCAGCTTTTGGAGCTCGTAAAGAATGTGATGTTATTACTTTTTTTTATTGCTTATTTCATAATTTCAAAATTATGTAAGACTTTTTAATTTTCCTTAATGCTATGCGTGAATTGTGTGGTCTTAAGTCATTTTTTTTTATTTAAGGTTCTCATTATTGTTGATGTTGTATTGTTATTATTATTAAAAATTATTAAATTTTATTATTTTTAAGTGATTATATTTTCATGTATATAAAAAAAAATTTCGACCTCGAGTTCGAGCTCAAACAGTCGAGCATAAAAATTGAGTTCGAACAATCGAGCTTAATCGAGCGAGCTCGAGTAGCTCGTTTTTTGGTCTCGAGTCGAGCTCGAGCTTAAAAAATAAGGCTCGACCGAGTTCGAGTCGAGTACCGAGTATCGAATTTTGAGTCGAGCTCGAGCTCGAGCTCGAGCACCTCACTGTATCGGCTCGGCTCGGCTCGATTACACCCCTACTCGCACCCCACATCTCAACATTCTCATCCCATTATACCCCTAACCCACGACACACCCAAAGTTCCCCTCCAAAAATATTTTTCTTAACTCTCATTTCCTCAAATCCTTCTCAAATCGTTGAGTTTTTGAAGTAAATAAGGTCAGTATAGCTTCTATTTTCAATTACATATGTTAAATGTTCATTATCTTTTCATTTAAATGAATATAAATGCGGAAATTTTGGAAAAAAAGAATTGCGGGCCGATCTGCAGCTCGGGCCGATGGTGGCAGCAATTGATTGCCGCAACCTGTTATGCATGCGCGACACCTTGGTGCTGCTTAAGACAGAGTATTCGAAGCAGAATAGCAGAACACTGGTGTCGCGACACAACACGTGCTCTGAGAATGGCAAACATGAAACAGGTGAGATCTTTTAGGCTCCTTAACCTTTAATCAAATACATTATCACCAGAATAGTTTCTACTGGAATGCTTTTGTATGTTTCACAATTTTGATTCAAATGCAGCTAGGTGGTTACAGGCTTACAGCTTTTGCAGTTGGCCTGCCATGAATTTCTGCCATGCTCCGATACATTGAGCACTAACTGAAATATCGTCAATAACGATAGTTAAAGTTTTATGGATTTAGCCACTGATTAATTCTAAGATTCATAAGAAGAAATTTTCAATTCAATTAGCAGATCATTTTTCATTGTGCGCCTTTGCCTATTTTAATCTTCTCACTCGCTCAATTTGTTTTCTTGTCCAGCTCCTTGGTTCAAAGAAGGTGAATTATGCCAGTGGACACCTGCACAAGCACCATGGTTAAGGGAGTGATCTTTCAGCCTATGCTTAATCATTGTTGAGGCAAGCAATTTAAAGTTCTCTTCTTAGCACCTGAATTTTCAATGTCAAATCATTCATCTGTAATCTAAACAATTCGTTGAAGATTGTTGTAATTGCCATGTTAGACCTGTTTTTTTGTAAGAGTAATGGAAGAAATTTATGTCTTCCTTTCTGGTCCCTGTTTCTGACTTAATTTATTACTCAAAGAATGGCTGAACTAATTGGTCTACAACCCTTAGGCTATATTTTGAATGGTGTAATTAAGGAGACATTGATCTTTTCTTGCGTTTTCTTGTTAGTAAGAATTACTGACCCTGCTAGTTAAAAATAGAATAAGCAGCAAACTTTGTTCTTTGAAGTCCATGAACATATGTTACATGGTTACAACTTACAAACACAAGCCAGGGCTTATGAAGCCCCTTGTGATTGTCTACTGAATGCTTCAAGTCGGCTTGACAATTTTAAACACAATATAAAAACGATACAAATAAAAACTATAAAAATTTAAATAACAAAACCTATCAATTTAATGTATTAACGAATTTTTCTACATTTCTTTGAACAAGAATAAGGCACAATGATGTGTTAGACATGAAGAATGAACTATTTATTGTAGCTCAAGGCCATTTAAATTGGTTTAATTTTTTGTCCCAAATTAAAAATAAAAAAAAAAAAAAAAAACAGTTACTACAACATAGTAGAACAGAGAATCAAACATGCATAGGATTCAGCACACTTTTGAAAGATAGAAAGGACCTTCCTACAGCAAACAAGCAATCCCAGAAGCAGCCCTTGAGATATAACCGATATGCAAGAACGTCTGCCGTTGGATATCTTAATGGTAGTTTTACATCCTTCAAAATGAATGCCTGGCTTTTCTAGAGTACAGTGTTGAACGGCAAAGCTCTTTAGTTTTCATTCCGAGTTCCTAGCCTAGGTGTAGAATTCAAAATAAACCAAACTTCATTGAAGCATTCAATCAAGTAACTTGTGACTACTATTGTTTGTATCCTTCCATCAACACAATAGCGGAAAAGAACCGCTAGCGCTAGAAACCTGGTTTCCTTGCTCCTTTGTGCCGCTTAAGGATTGGCACTCATTGGAGCTCGAAAAACTTGTAGAACCATTATTCTCTATCATCATTGCTTCATAATCGTGGCTAATTTGTGGAGAATGTTGATGACCTTTAAATTTGGAAAACAGGTAAAGAATCGACATACCGTTGCTCTGTTGTGAATTGAAATTGCTCATCGATTAGCAATCATTGGAACCGTTTGAAACACTTACAAAACAACAACCCATATCAATCATCATTGCCTCCTCATCGGATGATGTGTCTTAACAACTCTCGGAGAGAGCTCTAGAGCTACAAGTTGCTTCTAAGTTCATTGCCTCTGAGCTCAAATCACTCATGGTTTTCGGAACAATTTTAAAAGCATAGTCGGTTTCTTTTGTTTTCGATGGCGGTGAAATTGGGTGGCATTGGGAACCCAGTTTAAGCTTCATTAGTGTAGCCTTTGTATGAAAAGGAAATTACCGAGACCATTTATGTGGTCTCGGCAAGATGCTGCTCCTGGCAATGAATTGCTGAGAGACGAGATGCGCTCCCAGCAATTCACTACTAGGAGCACATTGCAGCTCCCTGTAATTCATTACCGAGAGTGTCAAATTTTTTTTTTAACTTAAACCGAAAAAATGAAAAAAAATTACCAAATTTTACTAATATAAGAACATACCTCTTCAGCATTCTAATACATTTCTTCTACATCTTCATCCATAAATGAATTATTGCTTGTATTATCATCAAAGTACTCCATGACTTCAATTTTTGAATGAGTTTGAATTGTTTTGAATATGTGAAAGGGAGTGAGGATGAGAGAATTTAGGGTGTGCTGAGATTGGGTTTAGGGTCTAATAATCATATTGTCAATGGTTAATTTTTGAAAAAAAGAAAAAATTTTACTTAAGGTGCACCTAGCACAAGATAAGGTGGTTTAGCAATTCCCATTTGGAAAATAAGTGCTAAGATATCATGGTGGCAAATTTGAAATTTAGTAGAAATTGAAGGGGAAATTGATACTTTATTAAAATGGGCAGATGAGAATTTCTAAACATACTCTACTTTGAACTAGACACACCCTAAGTAAATCCTTTTTTTTTTCCAAAATTAACCATTAACAATATTACTATTATACCCTAAACCCACTCTCAGCACACCCTAAATTCTCTCATCCTCTCTCCCGTTCACATACTCAAAACAAATCAAACCCATTTAAAAATTGAAGTCATGGAGTATTTTGATGATAATACAAGCAAGAAATCATTTATGGATGAAGATTTAGAAGAAATGTATCATAATGCTAAAGAGGAATGTTCTTATACCTGGAAAACGTTGTAATTTTTTTCATTTTTCGGTTCAAGTTTGGAAAAAAAACTAGAAATTCGACACTCCTAGCAATGAATTACCGGGAGGCACAATGCGCTCCCAGTAGTAAATTGCTGGGAGCCTAGAGAAGGTCTCGGCAACATCCTACTGAGACCATATAAGTGATCTCGGCAGGATGCTACAGAGACCACTAATGTGGTCTGGGCTGGATGCTACTGATACCATGTTCTCGACTGCCGAGACCATGTATATTGTCTCGAGAAGATTAATAGTTATTTATTTAATTATTTAGTTAACTGATACAAAAAAAAAACTAATAATTTGTTGAATATTTGTAGGATGACAAAAGATTAATAGTTTATTAGCATGCAGTGGAGTCTTCTCAATTTGATTACACTGAGTCATTTACTAAAGACAAGGTTTTTTCTACTCGAGAAGAGTTAATAACATGGGTAAGGGAGATTGGTAGAAATGTAGGATTCGTAGTTGTGATTAGAGGATCTGAACCAGCAATTTTTTCAAAAAAACCTAGATTACGATTCTGTTGTGAACGAAGTGGAAGATTTAAAAAGTCGAAAAAGAAAAAAGCTCAATGCACTGATAAACCAACTCGTAATGGTGTTGGAACAAAGAAATGTGTTTGTCCATTCGAGCTACTAGGTGTGAAATAAGAAAAGGATGATGAGTGGCAAGTTCAAGAGTAAAAGGGATGCATAATCATGCGCCTGCGAGACATTTTGAAGGTCATCCATTTGCTGCAAGATTGTTAGTTGAGGAAAAGGAAGTTGTAGTTGATATGACCAAGAACAGGGTCAAACCACGAAATATTCTCATGATGTTGAAAAACAAGAATAAAAAGAATATAAGTATTATGAAGACCATTTACAAATCACAACAAGCTTACAAATTAATTGAGAAAGCTCGTAGGTCACAAATGCAACAACGAATGAAAAAGTTGAACGAGTGTAGATACATTGAGTGACATCGGAGTGATGAGTCAATAGATGTTATGAAAGACTTGTTGTGGCACATCCTACCTTGGTAGATTTGTTGCATGCTTTCCCACATGTGTTGATTATGGATTGCACATATAAAACGAATAGATATCGGATGCCACTCCTCGAGATTGTTGGTGTCACATCAATGAATTTGACTTTTTTGGTTGCATTTGTGTATATAGAAGCCGAGCATCAAGAGAACTACACGTGGACTTTGCAAAACTTAAAAAGTTTAATGACAAGTGTTGCGTCACCATCCGTTATTGTCATGGATCGAGAATTAGCATTGATGAATGCAATTTAAGCAGTATTTCCATCCACAACCAATCTGTTATGCAAATGGCACATATCGAAGAATGTGTTTGCAAACTGTAAAAAGTTTTTTGAGCGCAAGGAGAGGTGGGATGCATTCATGGCATCAAGGAGTGTTCTTATGTTCTCAGTGACGGAGGAGGAGTATGATAGGCATTTAAGCTCAATGCACTTGGATTACCATAGTTATCCAAAAGTACTGCAGTATGTAAAGGACACTTGGTTGGATAAATATAAGGAGCAATTTGTTGCAGCTTGGACAGATAAAGTAATGCATTTCGACAATGTGACAACTAATAGGTACGTTTATTGTCATCTTTTAAGTTTACATTCATTTTCAATAATTTTTTAATTGATAAGTAATATATGTCCTAATTTCTATTGTAGAGTGGAGAGTGCGCATGCAAAGTTGAAACGACATCTCGGATTGTCGCAAGGTGATTTTGAATCATCTTGGAACGTGATCAACTCCTTGATTGAGCTGCAACATACGGACATAAAGGCTTCATTTGAGGCAAGCCTTACTATTGTTGAACACAACTTCAGGCTGTGAAGACCTTGGGAGTGCCCTTTTCCTTTGTTCCCCATGGCCTCACTCATCCGTATTGTCCTCTCTGGGGCCTAATGGTTAGTAGTGACTTGACATTTGAGGAAGTCAAGTGTTCGAGTCACTACGGACGCGAAAGAAAACCTTGAGGGCCCACTGGTTAGTAGTGACTTGACATTTAAGGAAGTCAAGTGTTCGAGTCACTACGGACGAGAAAGAAAACCTTGAAGGCCAGTGGGCCCAAAGAGGACAATGCAGATGAGTGAGGCCATGGGGAACAGAGGAAAAGGGCACTCCCAGTGTCTGCACAAAGGCCTGATGGTTAGTAGTGACTTGACATTTGAGGAAGTCAAGTGTTCGAGTCACTACGGACATGAAAGAAAACCTTGAGAGCCAGTAAGCCCAGCGAGGACAATACAAATGAGTGAGGCCATGGGGAATAGAGGAAAAGGGCACTCCCAGGGTCGTCACATAGGCCATCTTTATTCAAGGAGTTACGAGGGTTGGTGTCGAGGTTGGCTTTGCATATGATATTAATGGAGGCTGAGAGAGTAAAGAATGGAGATATTGATATTCACTCTTGTGGCTGTGTAATGAGAATGACACATGGGTTGCCATGTGCTCATGAAATTGCTAAGTATATACGGTTTGGATGACCAGTCCCTTTATCTGTCGTGCATCCAAATTGGTCGAAATTAGATTTGACGAAGTCCATAAATGATGACGTGCAACAATTGACATTGGATGCTGAGTGGGAGATAATTGTGAAACGGTTCAATGCATTTGATATTTCAGGAAAACTAGCCTTGAAAAAAAAGTTGAGAAAACTAGGTGATTCGATAAGAACATTCCTTGTTCCTCCAGTTGAAAAGGCTAAGACAAAGTGTCGTACTCGAGCATTGAAGATGACATCAACTTGACGGGAACCTTCTTATTTTGAGATTGTCAAGTCTGGTCATAATAGTACCATTTCACCCACAATAGCAAGTTCAGTGAAATTGGCAAAGAAGAGGAAGAAATTACCCATGCATCGTAAAGGTTCCAAGATTCGATATATGGATTCTTTTCCAGTCGAGATATGTCCATTCATTCATGATGTTGTTGATCTTGAGTCTGATGAACATTGCGGATTTAGAGCTATAGCAAGGTTGCTTGGTATGACTACAGATGCATGGCCACAAGTGCGACGAGATTTGATGGATGAGTTAAGTAGACACAAAGTTGAATATATACGTCTCTATGGATCTTAGGAGCGTGTTGATGAATTGATGCAATCGTTGGTGTGTTTCAGCACGATAGCGTATAAGGATAATTGGATGACCTTACCAGACATGGGTCATTTGATATCCTCACAGTATGACATCGTGCTTATCCATTTATCTTCAAGATAGTGCTTGACATATCTTCCACTCAGATCTATTGCACCTCCCCTACTACAACATAGGCTAATTGCTATTGGATTTGTGAACAACTGTCATTTTGTTCAAATACAGATCACGATGAAAATTTACTATTGTTTATTGTTTTCATTCGGATTTAATTAAATTAATGCATTATTGCAAGTCTTGTTAGATCCGAAAGCACCGATACCTCTGATTGCATGCAACTGGAGTAGGTATCGATATGAATGCGCTCGAGAGTGGGAGCTTCCATATGTCCCTCGGATTGAGGATTTCAAATTTTTATTTTCTTCAAACACAAACGTTGTGACTCAAGAGATGATCAATTTAGATGAACCATGATATATTAAGTAACTAAATATAATATATTGTTGTAAGCGTTGTAATTATATTTTATTAGATTAAGTCTTATGATATTCATTTTATGATTGTGTTAATTATAGACCATTTATTTATGATTATGTGTTAGTTATATGTAAATATTATTAATATTTTTTTCTTTCATAATTTATGGCAATATAATTAAAAATATATATTTTATTTTCTTAATTTATTAATATAAACATTTTTTTCTTTTATAATTTATGGCAATATAATTAAAAATATATTTATTATTTTCTTAATTTATTAATATAAATATTTCTTCTTTTATAATTTATGGCAATATAATTATTATTTTAAATTACTTGATAAATATAATATGATGGATGAGGTAATGAGATAAAAATAATCTAAATATATACATAAATATATCATCATTTCTTACAAAAGTATAACTTAAATTATAAAAATAATATCTACTATCTCTTCCTCTTTTGTCTAACATATACGGAAAGAGATGTAGGAGGTGGTAAGGAAGATGCTGGTGGTGCAGTTGGTGCTGAAGGTGGTGGTGGTGAAGCCGCTGGTGCTGGTACTAGTGCTGGTGAAGATGTGATGCTAGTGGTGCAGCTAGTGTCGAAGGTGGTGCAGCTGGTGCTGTTGGTGGTGCTGATGCTACTAGCGAACTCGATGGAGTAGCTAAGGAAGAAGGTGGAGCAACTAAGGATGGAGGAGGACGTGGAGGTCGTGATGAAGATGCTATCTATGGAGGATGTGGGGGCATTACAGTACACCTGAGCAATCTCACTACAATGGCATAAATATCATGCACAACCTACCACCAAACATCCAAATCTTGATCGTCTCCACCCACCTCCACTATGTGAAGTCTGTCATATATGTGTCCCATGATGTGCTACAAAATCATGAAAATATAAATATATCAATTTCAAGATATGTAAGTATTAATAACATTAAATCAAAAATGACTAACCTTTCAGTCAATCACTGTGAGATCCCTAATTTTCATGTAATTCCTCCATGTTTGTAAAGAATTCTAAGTAAATATGATAAAATGAAAATGAAGTTGATGTGTAAATGATGTATGAATAATGTATGCATGATGAATGGAATATAGAAGAAATAATAAAGTTGATAGTCAATAAGTCAAATGAAGTATGTTGATATCAGGAAAATAAATTGAGTAGGAGAAAAGAAATAAAATCAGATGTTGATTTATCATTAAATGGATGAGTCATAGAAGAGAAGGAAGAGAGGAATTAAATGGTCAAAGGGTCAAAGGGAGAAGTGCATGGCTGAGATTGATGATGGATAGGGAAGCATTTAATGCAAACATGCATAGTCATCACCCTCATCATCACCCCACGCCAGCTTCCTTCCCAGCTCTCCCTCTCGTTCCATCCCAACTTCCATAGTTTTCCAACTCAAGCTACCTTGACAAACCCCTTCGTTCCTCCATCGATTCGTTAAGTTCATTTAATGAAAAACGATCCTTGTCACTAGACCAAGAGATATCCAAAGTTTGGAAGATTGATTCCAAGTATTGGAGGAGATCTCAAGATTTGAAGTTTTGGTCTCTAGTGAAGGTAAGAGAAAAAGATGATTTAGTCAATTTGGTTTATGGTTTAGAGTTGTATTGAGTTGATATAACATGTGTATGTAGTTTAATTTAAGGTTTGATGTGGTATGATGATTTTAGGTTAAAGAAGTGAAGAGCTAAGGTGACGCGCCAAGTGATTTCGCGTTTCCGAAGGAATCGAGGTAAGGAATTTATGTAACGGACGTAAGGCGGCTATGTCCGCATGTTTTATGATGATTTTACATGCTTTGGAGAGATGTACTAGTTGTTTTGAATAGGAAAAGATGCAATTTCGGACTTGTCTCCTAGTACCAATTAGGTTAGGAGCAGCCGACTGCCTTAAGTAGCAGCCGACTGCCTAGAGACAACAAAAACGTCGTTTTTCGAAAACCGATGCAAACCAGTCGACTGCTATGTAAGCCAGTCGACTGCTATTTTCCCAGAAGTATTCTGTTTCAAACCAGTCGACTGTTATATGAGACAGTCGACTGCTATTTTTCAAGATGCATTCTGTTTCAAACCAGTCGACTGCTAATTTTCGAGATGTATTCTGTTTCAAAAACAGTCGAGTGCTATATGGGCCAGTCGACTGCTATTTCTTAAGAAACATTCTGTCTGAAAACCAGTCGACTGCTATATTGACCAGTCGACTGCCCTCTTGTATTTTCAGATATGAACATACCGAAATTTAAATGAAAATAATTTCGAGAAAGGAAGTTATGAAGTAGCAGCCGACTGCCCTATAAGACCAGTCGACTGCCATGCATGAAAAGAGCTTTCAAGCTTAAGTTATTTAAACACAAAGGTGTTTTCTGAAAAGTATATTGTAAATGTTTTGAGGCTATGGACTGCGTAATGATTATGCATTTCTGATGGCTGAGAGACTCTGATCAAGTCCTCAGTAATATGTATGTTAAGTGAGGAACCCTAGTCCGGTCCTCAAGACCATAAGTGACACCTGACTAGTGCTCACTATGGTATTATTAAGGCAGGAGAGAATCCCTGACTTCTACATGGTATACCAATGTACTAATGCATGATTAGAGTCATATGAGTCATATGAATGGGAATGAACGGTTCATATGACGACTCAATCGCTTAAACATTGTACATAGTCTCCATCTATTTCAAAGTACAAGATGTATGTATGAAGAAGTATATGATGTATGTTTTAAAGTATGTATGAAGTATGATGTTTTAAAGAAGAAGTATGATGTATGTTTTATATGTATGCTATGTTTTAAAGAAAGCATACAAAGTATGTTTGCCACGGCATTTGAAATAAATATGCATGGTTGCAAACAATGCATGAAAAATGTTTATGATGCATGCTTTATAATGCTTTACAGGACATTATAGAGCCAAGTAGGAAAAAAATGCATATAGAGGCATAGCACGCTCTTTTACATACTTTTCTTACTGAGCGTAAACTCACCCTTTTACGACCATTTTTCCTACAGATTTCCTGAAGTGAAATCCGCTCCGACTAGAGGAGCTTGTTTTTGAAGAATCGAAGTGTACCTTCTCGATACGCTTCCCAGTTAGTATAGAAGGTATACTCATGTGTTTATGTATAGTAAAGTTTAATTTAGTTACAGTACAGTACAAGTAGAAATAATGTATATAAGATGTCGGGGATATAAGTTAAGATGATGTATGAGATCCTGTGGAAAATGGAATGATATGTATATATATCATTTTTTTTATGTTTATGGTAATTGAGTAAGAATGTTACATAAGCTATTAAATAATTAGCTTAAGGATAAGAAGAGAAGGACACTGCACGAACTAAATCTAAATAAAGAAGGAAAAAGATAAGTGATAAGATGAAGTGACGGGGATGTCACAGAGTGGTATCAGAGCAGTTTAGATTGAAGTTTGTCAGTGTCAAGAAGTTAGAAATAGAGTAGATCCCCAATTGTACTGTACTTGTCTGAATGTAAATGGATAGTATAGCTGTCTATGGTTATACTAAAGAGCTCAATGATGACTATGTTTACAGTATGAGCTCACAAAGGAGAGGTACAAGAAGAGGAAGAGGACGGGGTCGTGAAGAACAGCCCCCAGTTCCGTCTCCTCATCCATCTCCACCGCATAGCCCAAACACAAGGCTAGCGAAAATGGAAAAGCATATGGAGAACATGGCCACGATGTTCACCCAGTTCATGTCGAACTTTCCAAATGTGGCAACAAGTACCCAAGCAACTACACCTGCTGTTGCTCCTGTAGAAGTAACACCACCAGCCCCAACTATGGAAAGGCGGGATCCTAGAGCCTATTGCAGTGTGGCATTGATTAAGGAATTCAAGAAGTTGGATCCGCCTAAGTTCAAAGGGGAGAGAGATTTGTTGACAGCTGAGAACTGGATGAAAGCTGTCCTAAAATCTTTCGAGTACATGCCCTGCTCCGAAAGGGAAAAAGTAGGATTGGCTGCCTACCTGTTAGTGGATGATGCTGAGTATTGGTGGCAAGCCACTCGGACCGTGCTAGAGGCCCGATATGATGAAGTCACGTGGGATCGATTCGTAGAGGCTTTTAATGAGCAGTATATTCCACGCACGGATCAGAATAGACTGAAGATCGAATTCCTAAGCTTGACTCAAGGTACGATGACGGTGAATCAGTATGAATCTAAGTTCACCACCTTGAGTAGATTCGATCCAGAAGTCAAAAGAGATGAAGGGCATAAGATTTTCAGGTTTATCGAGGGATTGAGGTCCCCGATTAGATCTAAACTGTATCCGATGGATATCACCACCTATGGAGAAGCTGTCCGTAAGGCTCAGTTGTGTGAGCAAGACTATGATTTGCATCATGCTGAATTCCGAACCAAGGGTAAAGGCAAAGAACCGATGAAACGGAAGTCGGATGAGAAAACTCAGAGTGATAGGTATCCACATCGGAGAAGTAGAAGATCGGAAGGAGTTTCTATAGGTAAGTAAAGTACAGAAAGATGATCTTTAAATTAATTTAATGGTTATATGGAATAATATCGAAATTGGAGTTATGATAATAATGATAATGGTATAGGTACTCCTAAGGCTACCGGGATCAAGATAAGTGATGAGCGGTCCCGATATCCAGCTGGAAGTACCGCTAGCTCACCAAAGAGTACCACACAAAGATGTGAGCAGTGTGGGAAATTTCACGGATCACAGCCATGTCGCTTGGCGAGTGGCGCTTGCTTTAGATGTGGGGAGAAAGGGCACATGATTAGAGATTGCCCTCAAAGAGATCCGAAGATGCCTGAGGAATCAGATAAGACCCCTAAACCGCAACCTAAGGCCACTGCTGCCGAGAAGGGGAAGAAAGCTGTGACCCAAGGACGAGTGTTTGCCATCGACGAAGAGTCTGCCGATGCCTCGTCCAAAGTGATTAAAGGTACAATTTACCTATTTGATGTGAATGTCATGGCATTGTTTGATCCAGGCTCTACGCATTCTTTTGTGTCTCCTAAATTTGCCATGAAAATACCTGTTGAGCCTGAGACTTTAGGACACTTATTAAGGATAAGCACACCTTTTAAGGAATCACAAATGACAGAGTTAGTGTATAGAGATTGTAAGCTACGGGTAGGAGAAAGAGAATCTAAGGCTAACCTAATCCTACTGAATATGTATGGGTTTGATGTTATTTTGGGTATGGATTGGTTAGCTAATAATCATGTCATAGTGGACTGTTATGCTAAGAGCGTAACATTTTCTTCACCTGTTAGCTATGTTGTAAATTTTGCAAGTAATTAATATGAAAGAACGTTTGATTTTGAATTGTTTGCAAATGAAAATAATGAATAATATGTATGATGATGTGAAGGATTCATTGCTTATGTGGAGGACGTAGATCAGAAACGTCCCGGACTCAAGGATATTCCTGTAGTCCAAGATTTTCCAGAAGTATTTCCGAATGATCTTCCAGGACTTCCTCCGGATAGAGAAGTGGAGTTCACTATTGATTTGGTGCCGGGGACTGAGCCTATATCAAGAGCTCCTTACCGGATGGCTTTGGTAGAATTGGAAGAACTTAAGAAACAGCTTCAGGAGTTGCTAGACAAGGGATTCATACGACCCAGCGTATCCCCTTGGGGTGCTCCTGTGCTTTTTGTCCGGAAGAAGGACGGTAGTATGAGGTTATGTATTGACTACCGGTGGCTGAATAAAGTGACGATCAAGAACAAGTACCCTCTTCCTAGAATTGACGACCTCTTTGATCAGCTTAAGGGTGCACAAGTCTTTTCCAAGATAGACTTGAGATCGGGATATCACCAGTTGAAGATTCGAGATGAAGATATCCCTAAGACTGCATTTCGGACACGGTATGGTCACTATGAATTCCTAGTGATGCCGTTTGGTCTGACCAATGCACCTGCAGCTTTCATGAATCTGATGAATGATGTATTCAAGCAGTACCTGGACCAGTTTGTCATTGTCTTCATCGATGACATTTTGGTCTACTCGAGGTCTCGGGAAGAGCATGAGCAGCATTTAAAGATAGTTTTGCAAACCCTCAAGGATAGAGGATTGTATGCCAAGCTAAGTAAGTGCGATTTCTGGTTGAACCAGATCTCCTTTTTAGGTCATGTGATCAGTAAAGAGGGTGTCTCAGTTGATCCATCAAAGATTGAAGCAGTGGTTCAATGGGAAAGACCGAAGACTGTGACGGAGATTAGGAGTTTCTTGGGTTTAGCTGGCTACTATAGAAGGTTTGTAGAGAATTTCTCGAAGCTAGCTGCTCCACTGACACGCTTGACGCGCAAGGAAGTGAAGTATGAGTGGAATGAAGCCTGTGAAAGTAGCTTTCAAGAGTTGAAGCGCAGGCTAACGACTGCACCGATCCTTACCATCCCTAGTGATTCAGGTGGACTGGCGGTGTATAGTGATGCCTCAGGGCAAGGTTTGGGATGTGTGTTGATGCAGCACGGTAAGGTAGTGGCCTATGGTTCCAGACAATTGAAGGACCATGAAAAGAACTACCCGACTCATGATTTGGAGTTAGCTGCAGTAGTGTTTGCCCTGAAAATATGGAGGCATTATTTATATGGTGAGAGATTTCAGATTTTTACGGATCATAAAAGTCTGAAATACTTGTTCTCTCAAAGAGAATTGAATATGAGACAAAGAAGATGGCTCGAGCTTCTAAAGGATTACGACTGTGAGATCTTGTACCACCCGGGGAAAGCTAATGTGGTGGCGGATGCTCTGAGCCGGAAGCATGTAAGTATGGTGTCTTATATGATGATAAAAGAGCATGAATTAATTGAGCAATTTGCAAGCCTCAACCTTAATGTCATGAATTATGAGCAAATTGGAATGATGGCTAGTTTGAGGATTGAGCCAGAATTGATGAATAGAATCCGAAGTGCTCAAAAGAAAGATGATAGATGCATTGAGGCTATAAATCAGATGCAGCCAGGTATGATCTCAGAGTTCAATCTTGGTAGTGATGGAATTTTGAGGTTTAAAAGTCGTATATGTGTTCCTAATGATGATGAATTGAAGAAGCTGATTTTAACTGAAGCACATGCCACTAAGTACACGTTGCACCCAGGAAGTACGAAGATGTATCATAATCTTCGCAAGGTGTATTGGTGGAATGGCATGAAGAGAGACATAGCGGATTTTGTAGCAAAATGTCTCACATGTCAACAGGTCAAGGTAGAGCACCAAAAGCCAGCAGGACTACTGCACCCTCTGCCTATACCTATATGGAAGTGGGAACACATTACGATGGATTTTATTATGGGGTTGCCCAGAACCAAGAAGAATCATGATGGTATATGGGTGATTGTCGATAGATTGACAAAATCAGCTCACTTCCTGCCTATGAAGTCAACTGATACACTCAATACTTTGGCAGATATGTATGTAAAAGATGTTGTAAGACTACACGGTGTTCCAGTGAGCATCACTTCTGATAGAGATTCCAGGTTTACTTCCCATTTCTGGGAGCATTTTCAAGAAGCCATGGGATCTAAGTTAAGTTTTAGCACGGCTTTTCATCCGCAGACTGATGGACAGTCCGAGCGCACGATTCAGACGCTCGAGGATATGTTGAGGGCTTGTGCTATGGACTTTAAAGGCTCCTGGGATGACCAGCTGCCATTGGCTGAGTTTGCATACAATAATAGTTATCATGCAAGCATCGGGATGGCACCATATGAAGCTCTGTATGGAAGAAGGTGTCGATCTCCGATTGGGTGGGAAGAAGTGGGCGAACGTAAGTTATTGACTCCAGATCTAGTCGAGCAAGCATCAGAAGATGTTAAGTTGATTTGTCAGAGGCTTAAGACAGCTCAAAGTAGACAAAAGAGCTACGCAGATGCTCGACGGAGGCCACTTGAGTTCATGGTTGGAGATTTTGTGTTCTTGAAAATTTCTCCATCCAAAGGAATTATGAGATTTGGCCGACGAGGTAAGCTGAGCCCTCGCTACATCGGTCCATTTGAGGTCTTAGATCGAATAGGTGATGTTGCCTATAGATTGGCATTGCCTCCGGAGCTATCGGGAGTGCATAATGTGTTTCATGTATCGATGCTTCGGAAGTATAATCCGGATCCGTCTCATGTCATAGAATATGAACCCTTGGAGATAAGAGAAGATATGAGCTATGTAGAGAAGCCAATTCAGATTTTGGACAGAAAAGAAAAAGTTTTGAGGTCTAAGACGATCCCATTAGTGAAAGTGCTCTGGCAATACCATACGATGGAAGAAGCTACATGGGAGCTAGAGAGCTTAATGAAGGAAAGGTATCCAGAATTATTCACATGATAAGCTAAGGAAAATTTGGAGGACCAAATTTTTTAAGGTGGGGAGGATGTGAGATCCCTAATTTTCATGTAATTCCTCCATGTTTGTAAAGAATTCTAAGTAAATATGATAAAATGAAAATGAAGTTGATGTGTAAATGATGTATGAATAATGTATGCATGATGAATGGAATATAGAAGAAATAATAAAGTTGATAGTCAATAAGTCAAATGAAGTATGTTGATATCAGGAAAATAAATTGAGTAGGAGAAAAGAAATAAAATCAGATGTTGATTTATCATTAAATGGATGAGTCATAGAAGAGAAGGAAGAGAGGAATTAAATGGTCAAAGGGTCAAAGGGAGAAGTGCATGGCTGAGATTGATGATGGATAGGGAAGCATTTAATGCAAACATGCATAGTCATCACCCTCATCATCACCCCACGCCAGCTTCCTTCCCAGCTCTCCCTCTCGTTCCATCCCAACTTCCATAGTTTTCCAACTCAAGCTACCTTGACAAACCCCTTCGTTCCTCCATCGATTCGTTAAGTTCATTTAATGAAAAACGATCCTTGTCACTAGACCAAGAGATATCCAAAGTTTGGAAGATTGATTCCAAGTATTGGAGGAGATCTCAAGATTTGAAGTTTTGGTCTCTAGTGAAGGTAAGAGAAAAAGATGATTTAGTCAATTTGGTTTATGGTTTAGAGTTGTATTGAGTTGATATAACATGTGTATGTAGTTTAATTTAAGGTTTGATGTGGTATGATGATTTTAGGTTAAAGAAGTGAAGAGCTAAGGTGACGCGCCAAGTGATTTCGCGTTTCCGAAGGAATCGAGGTAAGGAATTTATGTAACGGACGTAAGGCGGCTATGTCCGCATGTTTTATGATGATTTTACATGCTTTGGAGAGATGTACTAGTTGTTTTGAATAGGAAAAGATGCAATTTCGGACTTGTCTCCTAGTACCAATTAGGTTAGGAGCAGCCGACTGCCTTAAGTAGCAGCCGACTGCCTAGAGACAACAAAAACGTCGTTTTTCGAAAACCGATGCAAACCAGTCGACTGCTATGTAAGCCAGTCGACTGCTATTTTCCCAGAAGTATTCTGTTTCAAACCAGTCGACTGTTATATGAGACAGTCGACTGCTATTTTTCAAGATGCATTCTGTTTCAAACCAGTCGACTGCCTATAGAACCAGTCGACTGCTAATTTTCGAGATGTATTCTGTTTCAAAAACAGTCGAGTGCTATATGGGCCAGTCGACTGCTATTTCTTAAGAAACATTCTGTCTGAAAACCAGTCGACTGCTATATTGACCAGTCGACTGCCCTCTTGTATTTTCAGATATGAACATACCGAAATTTAAATGAAAATAATTTCGAGAAAGGAAGTTATGAAGTAGCAGCCGACTGCCCTATAAGACCAGTCGACTGCCATGCATGAAAAGAGCTTTCAAGCTTAAGTTATTTAAACACAAAGGTGTTTTCTGAAAAGTATATTGTAAATGTTTTGAGGCTATGGACTGCGTAATGATTATGCATTTCTGATGGCTGAGAGACTCTGATCAAGTCCTCAGTAATATGTATGTTAAGTGAGGAACCCTAGTCCGGTCCTCAAGACCATAAGTGACACCTGACTAGTGCTCACTATGGTATTATTAAGGCAGGAGAGAATCCCTGACTTCTACATGGTATACCAATGTACTAATGCATGATTAGAGTCATATGAGTCATATGAATGGGAATGAACGGTTCATATGACGACTCAATCGCTTAAACATTGTACATAGTCTCCATCTATTTCAAAGTACAAGATGTATGTATGAAGAAGTATATGATGTATGTTTTAAAGTATGTATGAAGTATGATGTTTTAAAGAAGAAGTATGATGTATGTTTTATATGTATGCTATGTTTTAAAGAAAGCATACAAAGTATGTTTGCCACGGCATTTGAAATAAATATGCATGGTTGCAAACAATGCATGAAAAATGTTTATGATGCATGCTTTATAATGCTTTACAGGACATTATAGAGCCAAGTAGGAAAAAAATGCATATAGAGGCATAGCACGCTCTTTTACATACTTTTCTTACTGAGCGTAAACTCACCCTTTTACGACCATTTTTCCTACAGATTTCCTGAAGTGAAATCCGCTCCGACTAGAGGAGCTTGTTTTTGAAGAATCGAAGTGTACCTTCTCGATACGCTTCCCAGTTAGTATAGAAGGTATACTCATGTGTTTATGTATAGTAAAGTTTAATTTAGTTACAGTACAGTACAAGTAGAAATAATGTATATAAGATGTCGGGGATATAAGTTAAGATGATGTATGAGATCCTGTGGAAAATGGAATGATATGTATATATATCATTTTTTTTATGTTTATGGTAATTGAGTAAGAATGTTACATAAGCTATTAAATAATTAGCTTAAGGATAAGAAGAGAAGGACACTGCACGAACTAAATCTAAATAAAGAAGGAAAAAGATAAGTGATAAGATGAAGTGACGGGGATGTCACAATCACTCTGTGCTGCTTCGTCGATCTGTATGCGAGATTCTGGATATAACGATGTGAAATGGTCATATATCAAATCATGTAATCCGCTATGAACTCTCCAGTCCAGGAGTCTTGCCTCGCGCACCTCTCCTATCCTCTTTAATCATATGATAATCCCAACTATCCTAGTACCCAGGCTAAAAGCTATACTTCACGACATAATTAGCTAGCTTCGGTCCTCTTCTCGTGTGAGATGGAGTGAGAGGTGGACGTGGAATGCTTTGCAAATAGCCCCACTGCCGAAGAACTCTATTCGGATGGTATGGCTCCACGATATCATTAACTTGATGTATCTGCAAAAGAATGAAATCTCTGGCAATGGATGTCTCTCTCTACTGTCTGTATATGGATCCCAACAAACCTGATGATACTGAAGCTCATCAAGTCACTCCCTCAGTATCTGTAGAGAAATAATGCAGCTAAGTGGCTTCCATCATCGACACGCGACTGCCTCTCTCTGTATGACATGTCTCATACTGGATTTAGCGATGAAAAATGCTCGTAAATATACTCCTACATAAAACAAAACAATTTTTCATAATCAAATTATAAGCTAATCAATATTATAGAAATCAATATTATTCTTATTAAATACTTGAAGCAATGTCATATAACCAGCTATCGAATGGCACTCTGCTCTACCGGCCTCGCCCAACTGTATGACATGTCTCGTACTGGATTTAGCGATGGAAAATGCTCGTAAATATATTCCTACATAAAACAAAACAAATTTTCATAATCAAATTATAAGCTAATCAATATTATAGAAATCAATATTATTCTTATTAAATAAATATTAAATACTTAAAGCAATGTCATATAACCAGCTATCGAATGGAACTCTGCTCTACTGGCCTCGCCCAACTATCTAAGCAAGGCAAGCTGCACCCCATGCAATCTCACCAAGGGTAGTAAAATCCTCCAAAAAAGATAAGTACGTGACTGGTACTCGTGTTGCACTCTTATCAGCAAATAGAGTGCAACCAAGTAGAAATAATAACAATGCGCGAGTCACATACTCTATCTGCTCCTTGTTATCAGAGTCAGTAACCATGCAAAACGTATCTTTCAGCCACTGCATCCTAACTTGTGGTCCTCTAGTGGCGGTCATCTCTTCCTTTGCCACCACACTAACATTCTATTTACCTCGTCAATGGAGATAGTATCGAAAGATATAGTCCTCCCGACCACGGGGGCTAAGCAATGAAGACACGTCATCTAGAGTGATGGTCATCTTTATCGAGAGAAATGTGTTCGTCTCTGGATGCCACCTCTCGGTAAATGCGATAATAATGGTCTTGTTGCACGTGAGATAACTACACCGCAACAATAGAACCAACCCTGACCGTGGGATCCTGGAGAGGATGCATGATCGACTCTAATCCAACTGCCATGTACCAACTTTAGGACCGTGATTAATAACTTTTAACTCCCCTCACTCCTGTAACAAGACCAAATAAATAATGGTCATATTATTAATTCTAATCTACATTACAATAAATATCTAAAAAAGTTCACTTATACCTTTTGCTGCCAAATCACTGTTGCAACATGTGATCTATAATTAACTAGCAGAGATGTATCAACTAGACCACCAGGAAAAGATCCAGTAGAAGTGGCTACCTGACTAGATGGACTGGCTTACTCAACAGTTGGTGCCATGCCAGATGTACTCAACTGCTCCCTCTGCGCCACAGCTGGTGCTTCGCCAGATGTACTCTGCTGTTGCCTTTGTGCCACAGCTGGTGCATCGCCAAATATACTCGGCTCCTGTCTTTCCTTAGCAGCTGCTGCTTTAAAAGCTTGTCTCCTCCTTTCAGATGCAGTGGGTACCCATCTCAGATCCACTGACGCTTCAACACGTCTCTTCCTCTCACCTCTAGATGACCCTACTCCTCGTGTACGTGGTGGCATTTGTATAAACACAAAAGAAAACTATTTTAATTCCGATTAACCAATTCACATATAATCTAAACTAATAATACAAAATAAGTTAAATTTAATCTAAACTAAAAAAATAAAAAAAAAAGTTAAATTTAATCTAATTCACGTGTAATCTAAACTAAAAATAAAAAAATAAGTTAAATATAATCTAATTCACATGTAATCTAAACTAAAAATAAAAAAATAAGTTAAATATAATCTAAACTAAAAGTAGGAAATAAGTTAAATTTAATATAAACTAAAAATAAAAAATCACTTAAATTTAATCTAAACTAAAAATAGCAAATAAGTTAAATTTAATCTAAACTAAAAATAAAAAAATAAAAAATAAGTTAAATTTAATCTAAACTAAAAATAAAACAATAAAAAAAAGTTAAATTCAATCTATTTCACATATATTCTAAACTAAAAATAAAAAATAACTTAAATTTAATTTAAACTAAAAATAAATTTTATTTTAATTATTAAGTTTTTAGTCTTGCGGCACCACGTATCATGTCGCGGCTCCAGGGTGCAGTGCTGCAAACACTTTCTAAGCGCAGCACTTGCAGGTCGCGACAATTGATTGCCGCAAGCTGTAGAATCGGGCCCCTATTTATTTTTATCAAAATTTTCACATTTATTTCGTTTAAATGAAAAATTATAAAACATTTAACATCTGTAATTGAAAATAGAAGCCATATTTACCTTATTTACTTCAAAAACTCAACGATTTGAAAACGATTTGAGGAAATGAGACAGTTAGGAAAATGTTTTTGGAGGGAAACTTTGGGTGTGCCATGGGTTAGGGGTAGAATGGGATGAGAATGTTGAGATGTGGGGTGTGGGTAGCAGAATATTTGGGTAGAATGGGATGAGAATGTTGAGATGTGGGGTGTGGGTAGCAGAATATTTGGGGGGTTAAGGTAGGGGTAGTAAATAGGGTGTGTCTAGTTGGAAATAAGGTGTGGTTAGAAAAACTCTTATGATTAAAATAACATAAATTAGATAAATTTTTGTTGACCAAATTTCATCTTCTCCAGCCGGCTGTAGCTCCCACGATTTCTTCCATTTTTCCTTAAGTTTCCATACTCACACCTTGCTAAACCACATTATATCTTTACTAAATCAAAAACTTCATTTAATAAAACTTGTTCCTCTCTTCATGGGCTGTTGATAGATGGTGATTTTGAAGGTTGTAACCGAAAATTTGAGGGGGAATTTACTGCTGCAGTTTCGGTTTTCTTGAGGTAAGGGAGGAAGATGTTGTTTTCCTTAAGTTTGATTATTGTCTTGGTATTGCTCCAAGTGTGAATCACATGCTTATGGCCTTAAATTTACATGACACTAAAAGTAAGAAAGATGGAGGGTTTTGGCCAAAGAGGGATCTTGAGGGAGTCAACGTGATTTGGTGGAATAAACAATAGGAAAATAAATGTTGTGAAATGATAAGACTAGCTATAGCTTGAAGTCAAACAAAACAAAGACTTTAGCACTAAGAATAGATTTGACCATGCTCGAGGGTTGGTGAATAAGATGGAATTTTGATGTAGGGAAATGGTAGAATTATTAAATGATATGAATAAAGTGAAATTATGAAATTAAAATTGGAAGAATGGATAGTGAAGGCATGATGAAGCTTACGGTTTGGGTGAAGGAGAATTGAAATTCTATTGATTTTGTATAATTAAGGGTTATAAGAATTATGGAAATAATGCATGGAGCCTATAAATGAAGTTAGAATGGAAAAATAAATAATGGAGGGGGGAAAGGAAGCATTCGGTCAAGCTTCCGTTGGTGGGCTTCGTGTTGATTTTCCTAAAGTTTTATGGTTTAATATAAAGTATAATGGCTAAGGAGTTTAAAGAGAAAACCGATTGGGATAATGGATACTAAATTGGCCATAATTAATTTCTTACCAATTAGTGAAATTTAAATAAAAATTTTATTTACGGAAGAAGGTATGACTATAGTTGATTTAGATACTAAATTTAAATAAATTGATATTATTTTTGCAGTGTTAAGTTCAAAGGAATAAAGTTACAGGAGTGGTGCAATTGAATTTTCATACGGCACAGTAAATAAGGTAAGGAATATATATATATATATATATATATATATATATATGTGAATTTTTATGCAGGGGGTTAGGATTACCCTAGCCATCATACCGATAAATTTTTGTGAAATTTTCCTAATTTCGATTCCACCGTTATGTTAGAAAATTCCTATCTTAATTTACCACTTCAATATGTTTATTAAATTAAAAAAAATTAAAATTTTTATGGCAAGTGATATGTTTCCTAAATATTATTTTTGATTATCTTAGAATATATAATTTGTTTTATGAACCCCTATTTCTAACGAATATTTATTAAATGATAATAAATTGATTGGGAATAATTTAATTAAATGATTGTATTATTTATTGATTTTACCGATTATTGAATTTAAATTGATTTTGAGATTGTTGCTCCGTGATGACCATACATTTATTGATACCAAATTATATGTTATTGATTGTGAGACATTGGGGCAAGTCCATAGTCCCATTGTTGTCATATGCCTAATGTATACTGTGAACCATTAAGTAATGGCCATTGTTACCAATAGGAATAGCTTAGGGATGGATTCCTAGTCTAATTTGGGTACGCTTGATTCCTATACCGACTACCGAAACTGTTTATGCATGAGGCTCCTAATTGTTGACCATCTCTACTGATTGATATGATTTACCGACTTACCAATTTACCGTTACCGATTTATTGCTTAAATTCATTATTTCCGTTGAATTACCAAATTACTATTACTCCGATTTATTTGAATGATTGATGAAATTACTTAGTGGTTTAATTGAGCATTACTTTTATATTATAAATTGTGAATCGTCAACGTTCCCTATAGTCAAATGTGGGACCCAAAACATAACAGGTACTCCAAAGTATCTCTCGTACTCCACCCAGCAATCCTAATCGATTATAGAATTCCTTCCTACCGAATTAGATATATTATATGATTTTAAATTGCATATAGTAGCATAATATCACATTTTTATATATATCTCCTTACTGAGCGTAAACTCACCCTTTAATTTTCATCTCAGACTACTTGCATTGATACTTTTCACTCATTGTAGAGGAGCACTATTTTGGGTACTACAGTATCTTTCGACGCACACTACTAGCCTAAAGAAGCTATATTGTACTTTTATATATATATTTTAAACTTATTGTATAATACTTATTTTGTTGTTAATATCGGGGATGAAATTTAAAATAGAAAGTGAATTACCTTGTAAATCGAATATTTTAATATAGATATTTATGTATATGATAAATAGTCTGTAAGTATGTTGTATAATTAATATATATGTTTACAAATGAAATTTTGTAAATGGTAATTTATTTACCGATTTTTAGAAATGCTATCAAAATGAATGACCTGATAAACAGTCTAACCAACTGAAAATAAGAAAAATTAATTAGATATTTTTACCGAAAACCGGACGTTACGCTAGTAATCATATCTACTACTCTATATACTTTAAACATAAGAAAATGATGACTGCAATTTACCTACCTTGAGTATTCAGCATTGGTATATCAGAATAATAAGACTCAAAGTGAAGAGTCTTAAGCGATGGGAATAAACACAATGACTGTTGTAGTAGAACGTTGTTGTTAGCTCCAACACCTTTCAAATTCTTTAATTCTCTTGCATCTGTTGAAAAGACAATACATACGTACGTACATACATACATACATACAAACATACATATATATCAAGGGAAAATTCGGATTCTTTTTTTTAACAACTGATTATTGTGTTTTCACTTAGAAAAAAACGCTTTGAAATTTATGTTAATTATCAAAATAATTAAAATTTGGGTTCAATATCATGCAAGGATTTAAGAAAGACATATATACACACACAAATGATTATTGTTCAATACAATGTCAATGAAGTTATTCAATATCAGAAATTAATGTTTTACTTTTCATCTTGTTTATGTATGTATTTTACCTTCATTTTATTATTTTCAAGTGCACCAACCAAAAAATATAAACCGGAAGTAAAATTAAGTTTCATATCTATACTATATACTATTTTTGTCTCCTTCTCTCCCTAAGCATGACACATATCCTTTTATTTTTTTTTCCCTCAACAACTTTTGTTTTTTTCTTTTTACTTAAGTCCTTTTGTTTTTTTTCTCAAGAATTTTTTTTTAGTTAAGTCCTTTTATTTTTTTTTCAACAACTTTTTTTTAGTTAAGTCCTCAACATGTTTTTTACATTGCTCTTTAACTCTTTTTAATCAGTATTCTATTATTGTTTTATAGTATTGCTTTATATTTTTATCTATTTGCTTTTTCTACTTGCATATATTTTGCTTTCGAATAAAAATTATTATATGAGATGGTTTTTTTTACTTATAACTTTTCCAAAAAAATACTTTTACTTTACATATTGTACTTTGGAGTAAATATAAATAGTTCAATTAGTTATTCTTAAAATAAAAATACTTTCAAATGAGTTTAAAACCTTACACTTGATTAATAATATGAACAAATTATTCTTAGCTAATTTTTCTTACCTTTTTGTTAAATTGCCTGAACCATTGTGCTGTATATGTGTATATATATATATATATTGGTGCTTATACTTTTTATTTTTGTTACATCATTATCTTAATTTGTTTATTTTTATCACAAAATATCTATTTGTCATATTATTTAACTTAAGTAGTGTGTATTTTTATTTAATCCAAGTTTATCCAAATATTTCAAAAAATTATTTTGGACATTTTGTTTGATATATAAACTCTTTTTTTAGTAAACATGTTTCTCTTTTGTACTAAACAATATGAAGGAATTAAATATTTTTTATGATCGACAACTCTTATTTAATAATCAATTTTACTAATTTTAAAAATTACAAAATAAAAATAGACTCATTGCGGGAGTATATATCTAATACAAATTACATATTACCTGGGGAATTTTAATTACCGAAGGAAAAGAAGTAAAAGCTAACTTATCTTTGGTCAAAACAATAAAAAGAAAATTGTCTGATGACTATCTACCACCGGGGTTAAAAAGATTATATTATATTATATTCTTATATGATTAAATGAAAATATTTAATATATGTATTAAATAGTGTAAAATAATATTATTTAATATTATGTACATATTATTATTTAATAAATATATTATTTTTATTTAATTTTTAAAATTTTATTTTGTGAATTAAATTATTATATTTGAATCAAATTAAATATTTGCTTTCAGAATATAACAATATTAATCAAATATGTTTTTTGTTTTCAGAAATTGAAAACAAAATAAAAACAAAATTTTTAAAAATAGAAAACATAAAACATAAAACAGGAAACAATCCCGAACAATTCCTAAATTAATGGATACACTTTATCATTTTAATCTCAACTATCCTTACGTAGTAGAACCCCTATATATTAGTCCTCTCTAAATTAATAACATTTTTAAATTAATACAAAATCAAGATTTCAACTCTACCAATGGAAAAATTTAAGAAACTCCTCTATAGTAAGAAGTAACAATTTTATTTTAAAATTTAGTGTAAAATTTTAGTCTTAATTAACGCATAAATTAATATTTTGATAAAAATGCAAAATATATTGCATAATATTCAAGAATTATAAAGCATTTCAAGATATTAATTTGTAAAAGACTATCATATTTGAGAATTTTTTTTTAAGAATTAACAAAGTATTAAATATATTAAAAATATAGATTTGCAAGGAGATTTTTATGAAATTAAAGATTATAAAGTTTCTAGAGGAATTTAAAGAATATAAAAATTAAAAAGACATATTTTTTAAGACAATATCAATTCACAATGAATCTCAAAAAATATTAATTAAAAAAAAGTTTTATTTTAGTAAAGTCATTAATTCTTTTCAACTCTATTTAATGCTAACGTACAGAAAGTTGACTTCATTAAGCATATGTTTCATCGAAAAAATATAATAAAATTTAATAAAATATAAAAGCTGTTTATAATATAAATTTTAGATTTTTTTTTCTTAACCAACGGGGGCTAGTTTGAGCCCGCGCTGGGCCTGGGCCTCATCGTGACTGATACTGAAATCTGTGCTTGTCACTATAAAAACCAGCTCCTTTATTTAATTATTTATTTTTTTATTTTTACCTTACATGAACTGCCAGATCGAGATTCCATGTGATATTAGGCACGCAGAGAAATACATACTGTAAATTTTGTGAAAAGGTAAGGTCCTCGTGCTTCCATGTCGTTTGTGTCCTTTTCTTAAGTTTTTATCCATGGCTTCCATGTCATTTCCACCTTTTATCATTATTTTTTTAATTTTTATCCTTTTTTTTTTTGCTTTCTTTTGGTTTGTTCAAAAAATTTATATATTTGATGTATTGATAGTGTATAAATATTATATAATATCAGACAACAAAAAATCACCTTGTTAATTATAAAAATTTAAAAATACACATGCCTTTAAAAATAAAAATTTATATGTAATATTCTGACTATGTACAAAAATTATACATTATCAATCAACTATAAACTTTCTACCTTTTAATGAACAAAATTCAAAGTTATGCAAATCTTTAAAAGTAAATGTCAATAAAAATTTTTATTTCATTTTTAAGAGTTTATGTATTTTTAAACTTTATTCATTAATGAAATAGCATCTTGTAATTAATTGGTCATATATAAAAGTTATACATTGCTAGTGGATCAAATATAATTACTAAAAATACCAATATTGGTTGGGATTGAGTAGTAAGGAACTCATTCTCCTTTAAGCATGACCAGAGTTCGAGTCATGCATATGGAGCAAACTGTGCTGGGAGGGGCGCCTCACTTCCATATGGCCTGACAATTCCCTGACTCCGAAGTAGTTACATAAAGCGGATACCGATGAGTCAAAGACAAAAAAATATATAATTCCTAAAAATAAGTTAAAAAACTTTGTTGATATTTATTTTTAAAAAAATGCATATTTTTTAACTTTATTGATAAATAACATAATGTTTTGTAATTGAATAATCATATATATATATATATATATGCTACCAGGAAATCAAATATAAATTTTTTGAATTCTCATCCCCTTTGTAAATAAAAAATATATAAAAAAAATTTTACACTTTCATTAAAGATACGGTGAGATATGTTGGTAATTGGATAATGGGCTACGTGTCGAAGCCTCAGAAATGGGCTTTCAAGTGTATTTGTCCGAACAACTTTTATTAGTGAATCAAATTTCACAAATTACCCATTGGACCCTTCAAGCCCAATTCCAACATCTGATGCTGAGGCTGTCCCACACATATGTCTATTCTTAATTATCTAATTATGGACATTTTTGAAAAATATAAGGTTGTACTTGCATAACATTTTTGTATGCACATATATCTTTCATGTCATGTGCTTGCTTTTTTGGGAAGCCAAACCAATTTTTTTTTCAAACTTGAATTCTTGATTTTATTGTGAGTAGGGTAATGCTTCAATTTCATACTTATTTTTTTTATATAAATCTACATTTAAAAGTATAAATTATAATTATTATCAAATATTATATTTTACCTAAAATAATAACGAAACACGTTAATCCATCAATAAATTAAATTTAATATAAAATTTGGTCAAACATACACCTAATAAGACCTAAAAGTGAGATCCTAATATTTCGAAACCCCTTATATTATAAATTAAGAAAATGAAAAACCTTTAGTCAAAAAAAAAAGAAAATGAAAAACCTTTGAACAACGTTGCCATTCAAAATCTAAACTTCATCAAAGGCAAAAACCTCCTCCATAATAATAATAATAATAATAATAATAATAATTTTTTCTTATCTTAAATTATCAACAAAGCCAAAATCATAACAATCAAATTTGCATAATGAAACAATTAGTTTTGAAGGTGACAATTAAGGCAATTTATCTTAATTCAAATCAGATTATTTTATATTTGGATGTTTTATAATCAGGCAAATCTCATGTGTGCATTTTGTTGATTCATTTAAACTCAATTTCATCTTTATCTTACATTTCATTTTATTAAATTAAATTTTAGAGAAATTTAATTAATTAAATCAACTAAAAGATGTGGGCAAAATTTATTACCAAAATCAAAAACTATCTAACCTAATTATTACGTATATGCTTGCAAATTGCAATGGCCCCTTGACATGCTTAAGCAACTGACTTTCGGGTATTCTCTGGACAAGCTCATTGGCCATGAATAATGCCCATCAGTATGTCTCCATCATGCTGAACAGAGTTCATGCAATAAAGGATGAAAAATTCTATTTTAATTTCTTCTCTCAATCTGTCAAATGTCAATTACAATACATGCACATGATTGCTTCAGTCCTTACATTCAATGAGTTAAATTTTGAACTTGTTCATCCTTGTTTCACTCTCATACTCTCTGAAACTTGCTTGAGTTTGTGAAGAAAGAGAAAAGTACTAAGAATGTTCCTGGAAACCTGTCTGAAAATACTATAAGATCACTAATTTCAGGAAACATGGTTTCAGAGAAACCTTTGTTGAGGCCACCTAGTTTCCATGCAAGGATCAATGCATGGTCAAAAGACAGGGGCGTGTCTGAATTAGATTGAAGTTGCAAGACAGACAGGAAGACATAAGCAAAGATTGGCAAGGAAAATGAAGATAATGGACGATTAAGGAAACCAATGATTTCTCAAGGATGGCGTGAATTTGAACAGTGGGATGCCGGCGAATGTTTTCTTTCTTCGACCACACCTGCTACCTATTTTGCATGGAAACGCCACAGAGAAGGCTTTGCATTTTATTCCTGGCAGACTTAATTGGAGGCCCCATTAGAATGAAAGCACCGGCCTCAATTATTTGCAAAACGTTCGAAAAGAAATACTTTGTTTTCCATTGTTCCTGAACAAGAAAATTGTTGGTGAAAACTCTACTAAAATCCCCCACCAAATCTCACTTTATTGGCTAACTAAGCTGTCCAGCATTTAAACCTTCCTGGCAGTTTTCTTGCAGTAGAACTGTAGAAGGGTGCCATTTAAATGACAGCTCGAGATTATCTGTTTCGACTAAATTAAATTTCAATATTTTGTAATTGGATTAAAGTAAAAATTTTATTATTTATTTCGAATTTGAGTAGTAGTTTAAGGGTATCTTAAACTCAAATTCAATTAGCGTTTTATTAAATATATTTATGTTTTTTTATTAAATTATGTTTGTTTGTAATTTCATAAATATATTTCTATGAATTTTAAGTGTTGAACTATTAAAACTTGTTTAATTATAATGAAAATTATATGTTATTGTTTAATTTTATATTTTTAGTTAATAAAATATTAAATATTAAATATAATTAATTTTTTTGTAAGAGTTCGTGTTCGTGTTAACTAACATCAAATTTTTGGTTGAATAATTAAGTAATTAAATTGGTTAGATAACAAACAAGTAATATAAAATTTATTCGAGTCAAATTCAAATATTAAATTTAAAAAAATGACAGAATAATTATAAAATTTAAATTTTTTTTTTGATGGGAAATTTAAATTTTTTAATCAATAATCAAATTGAAATCGAATAAATTAAAATTAGTGGATGCCCATCAGTTTACATTCCTACTCAATTCTGGAAAGTTATCTTGCATGGGTAAAAAAGAAAGTTTTCTTCTTTCTTTTTACCCATGCATTTGTTTAAGCTGCATTATTAGCAGAGGGCTGAAAGATAATCATTACTTAGATTTGTTAATCATTACTTGGGCATGGATGGAACTCGCTCCACTTCAATAAAACTATTAGACTCCCCTTCGGCCCCTCTTTCAGGGCTAAACTGTAGTAGCCATGGATTCGCCTTTTTCTCAAATTCCATTGATTTGCTTTTGCATTGCGAGTCTGTGACCCACAAGCATGTAGGCCCACGGAAATTCCATAAACTACTATGAAAATGCACAAAGACCAATGCACACTCAGGCTCCCAGCAGCACTTACCTCTTTCCATCACTGATTCAATTCCTCAGACTAATGATCCTTTAGCTTCCAGTAGATCATTCAAAACGTGTTGGGCAGTGATGGAAGGAGCAACAGATGAATAATGGACCTGCCCTGGAAAGCTATATCAGGACAAGACTTGTTGCCAATCCAGCGTCCTGCGCAGAAAACCTTCCTTTCTTTGTCAAAGAATGCAAAGTTAAGAGTAAAAAGTATTCGGACAAATTCCAAAGGTGAGCGTGCAGAGAGAACTAATAAATCGTAGAGTAATTAAAGCAAACTCAATGTAACTCAAAATGTAGATAAGTAAAGTTTTTGTCTAAATTCAGGTGTGTCTTCTCCCTAATAGCTTTACCGTCTGATTGTTTTCATTTTGTCATGATGCAATCTTGATTAACATTGTGATGTTGTAAAATTCAAGTAGGAGAGGTATCATGGCGACAACAAGTTTGAATTTCTATATAGCTTTTGAATCATGACCGTACAGTTACTAGACTAAGAGGTTACTCATAGTCAACACTCTGCCAGCTTTCCCATAAAGAAAACTCTCCTTCGTTGAAAACTTCAGAAAACACGTTAAACTTTGCACCTTCTTTTCTTTCTTTGTGGTACTTTCATGGAGGTGTTCAAACTTTACCCCCTCTGTATTGTCTTCTTCTTTGTCTTGACCGAAGGCTTATCTGCAACATTCACTGAGTCATTGTCTTCTTCCTCTTCTTCTTCACCAGATGTTGAGCTTCTCTTGGGAAAGATTAAAGCTTTATTGCAAGGTAACACTGAGAACTTACTGTTATCTTCATGGAACTCTTCTGTTCCTCTTTGCCAATGGAGAGGACTTAAATGGGTCTTCTCCAATGGGACTCCTCTTACTTGCAATGACCTTTCTTCGCCACAATGGGCTAACCTCTCTCTTTCCAAGGACCCATCTTTACGCCTTGTTTCACTTCAGCTCCCTTCTGCAAACCTTACTGGTTCGCTCCCTAGAGAGCTTGGTGATTTTTCTATGCTTCAAAGTCTTTACCTTAACATTAACTCACTGAGTGGAACTATCCCTCTTGAACTTGGTTATAGCTCTTCATTATCTGATATCGATTTGAGTGGGAACTTGCTCACTGGGGTTTTGGCTCCCTCCATCTGGAACTTGTGTGATAGAGTCGTTTCTCTTAGGCTTCATGGGAATTCACTATCTGGATCTCTTCTTGAACCTGCATTACCAAATTCTACTTGCAAGAATTTGCAGTCCCTTGATTTGGGTAACAACAAGTTTTCAGGGAATTTACCGGAGTTTATAACTCGGTTTCAAGCTCTTAAAGAGCTTGATCTTTCAGGTAACATGCTTTCAGGTACAATCCCGCAGAGTTTAGCCTTTTTAAACCTCGAAAAATTAAATCTTTCCCACAATAACTTCACTGGAGTGTTGCCTGTTTTCGGTGAAAGAAAGTTCGGCGCGGAGGCTTTTGAAGGGAACAATCCAGGGCTTTGCGGATTGCCTCTAAATAGTTGCAGTGGAAGGTCTCAATTGAGTCCAGGTGCAATTGCTGGCATTGTGATTGGTCTGATGACTGGAGTGGTAGTTTTGGCTTCATTGTTCATTGGCTATGTGCAGAATAAGAAGAGAAGAAGGGGAGACAGCGAAGAGGAGCTGGAGGAAGGAGAGGAAGACGAAAATGGTGTTGGCGTTGTGGGAGGTGGCGGTGAGAGCAAGCTTATTTTGTTCCAAGGTGGCGAGCATTTGACATTGGAGGATGTACTGAATGCGACTGGACAAGTCCTGGAAAAGACAAACTATGGGACTGTCTACAAGGCAAAGCTTGCTGATGGTGGAAATATAGCATTGAGGTTACTGAGGGAAGGTAGCTGCAAGGATAGGAGCTCATGTCTGCCAGTCATAAAGCAGCTGGGGAAGGTCAGACACGAGAATTTGGTTCCATTGAGAGCTTTCTATCAGGGGAAGAGAGGGGAGAAGCTTCTCATTTATGACTATCTTCCAAATAGAAGCCTACATGACTTCTTACATGGTATGCATATTTTAACTTTTCTTTCTGACCATTTCTCCTGAATTTTTTTTATCTTCATCATATAAAACTGGGATAATTGAAGCCAATCTTATTCTGATTGATACTAAAATTTCTTTCCCTGTTCTAGAAGTAATGCCTTATGACTCCATCAATTGTTTGATTTGATCAATACTGTCATTCAAAGCTTACTCTCATTGGCGTCGAATAATCGTGTGAAAGAGACTCTAAAAGAACAAAATTTTGCAATTTTTAGTACTTGGACGTGTTATGGATGCAACTTTAAAAGTTCTTTCTAAAAAGATCTATGCTTGGTTTGCAAAACGAATTTGGAAAGAGAACTTGGAATTTTTGATATGCTACTTGTGAGGATGAAGGTACACAATACCTATATGTGTCTAAGAGAGCATGATGGTAAATTTATAATTCAGTTTCCTATCCAAGTTTGAAGTTGACTACTTGATAGAGATGTGACAAATACATGGTTTTAAGAGTTCTAGTGCACAAATTTGTAGTAATTTGATATCTTCATTTGAAATTCAAGTTCCCAAATGCAACCCCAATGAAAAAGGATAGGATAATTTAAATTTCCCAATTTGAGTTGCGGCAAGCTTAGTAGAAGAAATATCTTTATGGAGTATAAGCAGCAGCTGAAGTTGGAGTTTTTTCTATTTGGCTCTCAAACCAAACTAAGCTGAGCATTTTTCTTTGATATTACAAAATCTGTGGCAATAGGAATACGCTTTGCAAAAGATATTTATGTTGTCTGTTGTTAATTTAACTTTTATCACTAAAATGCTGAAGTAAATATGTTGTCACCAGATTAACTCATTGGTAAGTTATTTGAGTGTTTTGGATCTTTGCTACATGTGAATTCAAGGCCACTGACTGCAAATTGATTTTATTGTATGGTTCTGATTAAAAACAGAATCAAGAACAGGAAAGCCAGTTCTGAACTGGGCTCGACGGCACAAGATTGCATTGGGCATAGCAAGAGGACTAGCACATCTTCATACAGGTCTCGAGATACCAATTACCCACGGGAATGTTAGATCAAAAAAAGTTCTGGTGGATGACTTTTTCGTGGCCAGGCTCACTGAGTTTGGACTTGACAAATTAATGATCCCATCTGTAGCTGATGAAATGGTGGCCCTCGCAAAGATTGATGGTTACAAGGCACCAGAACTTCAAAGAATGAAGAAATGCAACTCAAGGACAGATGTTTACGCATTCGGGATATTGTTACTGGAGATCCTGATAGGCAAGAAGCCTGGGAAAAATGGGAGGGGCAACGATGCAGTGGATTTGCCTTCAATGGTGAAAGTAGCAGTCTTGGAAGAGACAACAATGGAGGTTTTTGATGTCGAAGTTCTGAAGGGCATAAGGAGTCCCATGGAGGATGGATTAGTTCAGGCATTAAAGCTTGCAATGGGGTGCTGTGCTCCAGTAGCTTCAGTGAGACCCACCATGGATGAAGTTGTGAAGCAGCTGGAAGAGAATAGACCAAGGAACAGATCTGCTCTGTATAGCCCTACGGAAACAAGGAGTGAAGTTGATACCCCTTTCTGAGCCTTCTTCCTGTTCTAGTTTTTCATACAATTATGATCTTCATTTGCCTTACTGGTGTTGGATGATTAATGTTTCTTCAGACAGGTTATATTTTTCTTGGGTGGAGATTTAAGTCTTAGGGCTATGTAATTCATGACAACATTCCTTGGAGACTTAGTGTGGATTCTTAATTAGAAATTTGAAACGTGCTTTCGCATTGTGTATTCTTAAGGAGAGTAGCAACATTGAAAACGACAGTTCAGCAAGGAAAAAGGTAAAAGAAAAGTCACTTAACAATGTTGTTGGTTTCTTGCAGCATGATTGAAGAATGTAATATCCAGGAGAAGAGTGATTCTTGTACTAAATTTGTTATTGAAATCAAATTGTGTTTCCTGTCAAGTTGCATATTTTGATTAAGGATAACTGACTAATTGAACTAAATTGAGATGATCAACGTTAGGTTGACATTTTAGTGAGTTTTTATTTCAATAAATTAATAGTAAGATATAAAAAATATATGTTAAAAAAATTGATTAGATTCACAAGCTATTTAAGTCGGATATTAAGATACTCAAATTCAATTTACCCTAGTTATTCAAGCTACTTATTAATTTAAAAATAAATAAGTCAAATTCTTACAAATCAGTTAACTCATTATACTAATTAAATACCTGTGAATGGATCTTGATATGTTACACAAGGGAGCTCAGGTTGCTAAGAAGGTGGGGCGTTTTATATGCTTTCTTTGAACAACATTGCTTGATTGATAGACCACACAGCTAAGCAAATGGACTTCTGAACCTCTCACCTTTGATCTTGACTTGTCCCTACTCTAATTATTCAACTTTCATGTTATTAGTTTACAATCCTTAAATGAACGTGTAAGATATGATTAAAGAATTCGAAGATTTTACTTTTCAGTGTACTAAAAGAGATTGAAGTATGCTATATTTGGTTTGAATAGATAGAGTTGAAGGAAAGGGAAGGGGAGGACAGTTTTTTAAAGAAAAAAAAATAATGCATGTATTTTTGTTTTGATAGTTAAAATTAATAAAAAAAAAAGAAAATTTTGATAGTATTATTATTAAATACACTTTTTTAATTCTACAAGTGTTCCATTTCCTTTTTAATTAGTTTTTATATTTTTAATATTTCCGAAAAAAATGAGTCATCTTTTGTGGACTCTAAAAACTCCATTATTAATGTCTTTGATAATAATTCATTTTAACAACTAATTTAATGAAAGAAGGGACAATAAATGATTCATTATAGTTTTTTTTCTAATTATAATTTTTTTATTAAATAACATATAATAATTTATACTAGTTATTTATTTGATAAGTAATAAAACTTTGTAATATACACTAGACTGACATCCCTCTATTTTATTATTTTTTTAGTGTAAACCACAGGTATCATTATCTGTTTTAACGGTTTGATATTAATCTTGTTTAGGGTTTAGTTACAGTTAAGGCTCTTCACCCCTCTCCAAAAATGTGTTTAGTGGGAGTTGAACCCGAAAGCTCTTCTCACAAACTCAATCTGTATTCCTAACTGAGCTACAACCCATTAGTTTATTTTATTATTTTTTAAACCTTATTCAAACGAATGAAAAAAAAGTTACATGTTTTCTTCTTTTTATTTTCTTTTCCATCCCGCCCTTTACGGGAAGTAAATTATGAGCATTTCAATGGGCTGAAGTGGGTAAAATGGGTCTCATGTTAGTCTGTTTTTTGGCAATGGTCTTAATGCTTGGGTGTACTAAACCTTGTTCGGCTTAGCTCAAAACTCCAAGTGGCAAGAATAAAGCAAGGACGGACATATTAAATTGGATCGAAAACTTTCATTCAACCTCATTGAATGCAGTGGCAATGTTAGAAATTGCCAGCCGTGGAGATCACTTCAAACAATTTTTTTTCATAAATCTCCTTCGATCAAAGGAATTTTAAAGTTAGACATGGAAAGTTAGAGTGAGTTGTTTGTAATTAAAGTTCATGGCCATGGAAAATCCGCATGGGTCGAAGTCGAAGGTAACACTTCTCCAAGTTTCCTACATGCCAACACAGGTTAACAGGTTGGCAAGAAAGTGCCACTGCCCACTGCTTCATAGCTGAGAATGCAGCAGATGCCTCGAGCCGTCTTCCCTCGCAAGCAATGTGAACCATAAATTACATGTAATCCAATGTCTTTAAGAACCATACTCGCAACATAATTTGCCTTCATTTGCAATTTATATGCTAACTAATTAATCAAAGAGGATGAGTAAACAAAGCCAGGGGAAACTGCTTAAATATTAACCAAGGAAAATACATAGTTACAAAGAGAAGCAATGTAGAAGCGAACAACACTTCGGCACTGTAAGGAGGCCGAGGTTGATCAATGGCCTTTATTACAAGTGAAATGTTGCTATATCTGACGGAGAGAAATAGGACAATTTCTAAAGATTTTTGTACACTCGAGGTAAAATACATAAAACACTTTATGTTTATACCAAAAGGATACTAATTTCCCTCTAGTTTCAAAATATCAATTTTCTCTCTTTCAGTATCCTTAAATCCAAAAAATAGTAAATACTAAACATAGATTTTAAACCAAAAAACTGTAAACCATAAACTATAACTCTTAAATTCTAAATCCCAAATCAAAATCTCTTAAATTTTAAATCTTAAACCTTGTTAAAGGGAAAAAAATTAATATTTTGAAACTAGAGAGAAGTTACTATCCTTTTAATATAAATATAGGGGAGTTTATGTATTTCACTTCTTGTCAAAAGGTTGAAAACTCAGGCAATACTACTATATAAATTTTTATATATGGGAAGAAAACTGAGTTATTTTTCTTCTTTTTGTCTTTTTCTTCTTTTCCTTGGATTTTTGGTTGAGGAGACTAATTGAGAATTAACACATGCTGCCACGGTGGCAGGAAAGGGGACCGGCATTTGACGTAATGATGCCAACCAAGGAAGAGGACTTGGCCGCTAAGCTAGAGGTCATGGCGTAGCTGGCTGCTTCTGTAGCTCCTGATGGAGTGAAATACGCTCCATTCAAAAACAGGTCTCCTTCTGACCTCCAATTCCAATTACTCCATTCTTTATTCGATGTCAATACTCTCTTTGTCACCTGACCACATCAAATTCAACAAATCTATCATCGTAATTTTTACCATTACTACTTCCAGAAGGGGAAATTTTGTAGGCTTGGGTTATGAATATACCTCCTTAGCAAAGGGGTCAGCAGGGGCAAGGTAACGGTTGCCCTGGCTGTTAATGGTGGGATTAGCACTTCCACCGATGGCATACATTTCCCAGTGCGTGTAGTCATTGTTCACCACATGGAAATATCCATGTCTACACCTGCAAGATTTGGCAAAGAGGGCTCAGTCAATTTAATGTGAAGGAGAATTGCAGTAGCGACCATATTTAAGGATGTTATGTTACCTTGGCATTCTCTGGATGAGACCCTCACCAAAATGGTTATAAGCAATGGTCACTTGCATCTGCTTGTCTCTTACGCAAGAGTCGCTATGTCCCAACAGCATGACCGCATTGTGATGGGTGAAGTAGTTGTTTGAGACGGTAATTGCAGTGGAACCCATTATAGCATCAATTAGTCCATCAGCGCAATTAGACAGTGAGTTATGGTCAATCCAGATGTGGCTTGATCCGAAAATCGAAATGCCATCTCCATCAGCCATGGTTCTCCATCCGTAATGAGATGGGGAGCTCCGAACCATGGCGTAGCCGGTGGGCTTGCAGTCATGAATGTGGATTCCATGGATGATAATATTGGTAACATACTGGATGGTGATGCAGGCCCCATTAGCAATGTGCACGTTGGCACCACGACCATCAATTGTCTTAAAGCTGTTCATTATAAGCTCCTGCTTCAATGTGATCACCATGTTACGCTTGAACACGATCCAAAAAGGCTGGGCCTGGATAACTGCATGGCGGAGGGTGCCTGGTTTGGGGTTCACAGGGTCATCATCGCCAGGGTCATTTACCACATAGTACCTTCCATCACGACCACCAATGGCATTGCCTCCAAAGCCAATGCCACAGTTTGCGAGGTGCTTTCGCCTATAATACCAACGCTGGTCACAGCGCCAGCAGTCATCAATCGGATTCCCTGTTCCACATGAGAAATATCCCAGATTTCTCCTTTCTGTGCTATTTCTTATGCTCCTGAAAAACCCAAGATCATAACATCATTAACATTATATTCATATATATTATAATAATCAATGAACTGAGTTAATTAAGCAATTGGAATACGATTAATGATGGACAATTATTGTGGGAGATGTTCATACGGTCCATACGGAAAATTCTGAGTGATTTTTCCTTAACCACATTTTCTTGCTAAAAGGAAGAAATAGTTTCTTGCCTGGTCCTTATACGCGTCGGTGCGTGCGACAAAACAAAATTAAAACATTAAATACGATCGTGGCGGTGTCATTGAACACAACTAGTTTTGTCAGGTATGCAGCTAGCTAGCTACCAGATCAGTGAAGACTTTAGCCAAGATTTTCTTCTGCAATCATGAAAAAAAGGCAGATCTATGATTTGTGGGTCTTTTCTTTTTTCTTTTCCAAGTTCGTTGACTCCGTTCACAGCCTGGAGCATGGGAGGATGTTTTAACAAAATTTTATGTAATCTTCCCCACCTTCCAGGATAGTTTAACCGCTGAGTTAAATCTAGCTGATGGAATCGGCATGATCGTTTTCATTAAAAATATGGATGGGAATGAATGATTCTAAGTACAAAAACAAAATCTTGTAGCACTGAAAATTTCAGGGGATCAAAGACAAAAAGCATTGGCTAAAGTAAAGGCACAAGAACAACGGTAAATTAATTGGTGGATTGGCAAATAAAGCTTAATTACTGTGCTTGGAATTACACTCGGACAAGGAAGGAATAGTAAGACAACATAAGCTAAAGAGCAAGATGCGCGGATCTCAGGACATGGGCAGGTGCTTACGCAGGCTACGAGTTAAAAAAGGGGCTCAGACTGAGATAGTAAATCTCGTAACAGCAAAGAACATGGCACTGGATTCTTTAAGGATCCTGGAAAACGGAAATGGAATTATTCTTCACGAATAATCAGAGATTTTATACCTTTTACCGCATCGAATTAATAATACCGGTTAGTAATTACTACCAGTTTATCAGTTAAAAATTGAATGAATAAAGTAAATGCTGTGGAGCAAAGACAAACTGGCAACTAAATATCAGCTTGGTTGCCCCTCCAGCAGTAAATAAAAAATGGATGGTGACTACGAGTCAAGAGTTGACCCCTGGTTTTGACTGAATTCTATTGGGTGAAAGGATATTTTGACATGTAAATATGGATTGTGAAAGGGATTGAATATGTTTTTTAAAATATAGGCAAAGTTTCATATTTTTATCTAACTTTTAAAGTTGAAAATAATCAATAATACCCACTTCTGATATCAAAATTTTAAATGTCAACGATTTTCACAAAATGATGTGCGAAAGAAATTATTAAAATTTTCATGTCAATTATAGAAATAATTGAGTATATATTTATAAGTGTAAGCAAAAATTTCAACCCCGGCTAGTTTTTGAGGTTGAGAATTCCTAATAACACCAAACGTCAACAACTAAATAAGAATGAGAACGGAAGGAGAGTGGTGAAAAAGAGCTGTCAGGAGCTACACACTGTGGCAAGTGGGGGTGCAACTCACTTATCAACCAAAGAAGCAATTTCCTCAGGATTGTCAACTGCGTGCACATTTATCCATTTATCATCGTCAAATCTGACAAACAAAACCAAAAAATTAATAAAACAAAGAAGCAAAATCCACATAATGCATGCCCGTTCAAAGCAGTGTTTTAGTCTCTTTTTCATTTCCAGATGAGGCTAGGAGGAGTAAGTTAATTGATCAACTTTCTTTACCAGGAGAGTTAAACTAAACGTATAACAGAACTAACGATCCCGATATGGTATTTGATCAGGTCCAATCTCAAACGCTTATTCTCACTCTTCCCCAAGTTGCTAGATTTTGTACGTGACAAGATTAGCTGAAATAGTTTGCTCACCCTTCTGCCATTGATGAGTTCTTCAAGCTCTGCGACTTGTTTTCGTCGGCAAGCCTGTCAATGACAAACACGAGGAAAATCAAAAGCAGTTGCAACATGTATATTAATATTAAGCTGGCTACCTAAATTTGCATTCACGGTGCTTTCCAGGAATGTTTTTCCTGGACTGAAAGCTAAATGAAACAGAGAGAACCCAAACTGAGCTGATTGGTTCCCTGGAAAATGTACCTTGAATTCAGCTCTGATTTCTCTGCTGAGCCCTTGACACAAACGAAGAACACCACAAGTAACAATGTAAACAAAGAGAAGAATCTCCGAGAAATCCCCATTGCTGATTCTCTCTTTCTCTCTACGTTTCAGTGCTGAATGTGTTTAATCTTCCCTGTTTGGAAGAAATGGAAAGGAGAAGGAAAATGCAAGTAAGAAACAAAGAAAATGAATTGTGGAGTCGATGAGAAAACTCAAATGGCGCAGTCTTTTATAGTGAAAGAAAGGCTGAATGCTCAAATAAGAATCTAATGTTTTTGAAAATGTTCAATTCAGGATCTAAATTTTTATTTTGCTCAATTCAGGATAAAACGTTTTCAATTTTGCTCAAATAAAGATTTTTTAACGCGTGTGAGTTACACGCACCGTTAAAGAGAGTGGGCGACGATGAAAAGACAATTATTGTCACGTGTCACAATCACACGCCGTCACGTGTCCACGTATTTTTTATCTATTAAAAGAAAATAATTATAAAATCACTGCCACGTGTCTCACTCACATGCTGTCACATGTCCACTTTTGCCACGTGATTCACTCACACACTGCCACATGTCTCACTCACACGCTACCACGTGTCCACGTATTTTTTTATTTTTTTCTTTCTTTTTTTTATTCAAGAAAAACTACATATTTTGATAAAATAATATTTTTTGAATAAATTTTTTAAAATTATTTTTTGAAATAAATAAAAATTTTAAATTTTGTTTTAGAAAATAAATTCTCAAACATAAAAATTATTATAAAATTTTTTTTAACTAGTATAATTATTATTTTTTCTTTCTTAATTTTTTTTTCGTTTTTACCATAAAAAAGAAAAAAAAACTATTAGCCATAAAATTATTAGAAATTATATATTTTTTAAAGAATAAATTTTAAATTACTAAATTTCATTTGTATTTTTCTTCTGCCACGTGTCTCATTCACACGCTACCACGTGTCTACTTCTGCCATGTGTTACACTAATACGCTGCCACGTGTCCACATATTTTTTTTACTTTTTTCCTTCTTTTTTTTATTCAAGAAAAACTATATATTTTGATAAAATAATATTTTCTTGAATAAATTTTTTAAAATTATTTTTTGAAATAATTAAAATTTTAAAATTTTTTTTTTAGAAAATAAATTCTCAAACATAAAAATTATTATAAATTTTTTTTAACTAGTATAATTATTATTTTTTCTTTCTTAATTTTTTTTCGTTTTTACCATAAAAAAGGAAAAAAAAACTATTAACCATAAAATTATTAGAAATTATATATTTTTTAAAGAATAAATTTTAAATTACTAAATTTAATTTGTATTTTTCTTCTTTTTTTGTTTTCTATATTTTCTTCTAATTGACAAAAAAAGAAAGAAGATAAAGAAACTATAAAAATAAAGAAAAATATATAAGAATTGTCTTTTTAGAAAAATTAATGTAATTAAAAAAATAAACTTATTTCCTAAATAAACTCAATTTTCTAAAAATAAATATATTTAATTTACAATAAAAAATTATTTTAAATTTAAATCATATAAAAGAAATAAAAACAAAAAGGAATGAAAAGAAAAACAAAATGAAAAAAGTAAATAAATAATTTTTATAAAAATTTATTTTTTAACAAAATATTTTTTTTTGAAAATGTAATATAAATTTTTAAAAGTTATTTTTTATTAAAAAATCAACTAACAAAATTAACTATTAATTATAATATTATAAATAATATTTAAATTTTTAATTTTTTATTAATATTTATAACAAAAAAAATTTTAGCTATTAAAAGAAAAATAATTATAAGTCACTGCCACGTGTCCCACTTACACACTGCCACGTGTTTATGCATTTTTACCTATTAAAAGAAAAATAATTATATCAATTCCACCACGTGTCCCACTCACGTACTGCCACGTGTCACAGTCACACGTTGCCACGTGTCTTCTCTGCCACGTGTCACACTAATACGCTGTCACGTGTCCATGTATTTTTTGCCTATTAAAAGAAAATTAATTATGTGTCACTGCCACGTGTCTCACTCTTATGCTGTCACGTGTCTACTTCTGCCACGTGGTCCAATCACACGTTGTTACATGTCTTTTATAAACGTCGTTATTATTTTAACTGCGCATGTAATTCACGCACGTAAAAAAATTTTTATTTGAGCAAAATTGAAAACGTTTTATTCTGAATTGAGTAAAATAAAAGTTTAGATCCTAAATTGAATATTTTCGAAAACATTAGATCTTTATTTGAGCATTCAGTCGGGAAAGAAACGAAAAATTACGAACTTTGCCTAACTCTGTTAAACCATGATTAAGTTCTTTTCATTTTTTAACCAAACCTCACATCCTCCAAATCATAACCGCCACTAACTGAAAAGAGATTTAACGCTACCACGCGTCGCGGTGTCGGTCGCTCACATGACAGGCCATGTACCTCTGACACTTCAGATGTTCCGGTGGGGTCTATTTCTTCCACGTCATCTTGTTAAATTTTCATTGGATGAAAAAGGTTTTCTTACGCACTGGCAGGTGACGTTGGAGGATTATACTCTAGGTGCAAGCCACGCGAAAGGATAACTAAATAGTAGATATTAGGTAGACCTAGTAATCTTAGACACGATATGAATATATGACACAAACATAATACGAATAAATGATACGAGATGACACGGGATTAAAATTAAGTAAAATGAATATATGAATGTGGTAAAAGCTAAAAATAATATTTGTAATTTTTTGTATTGATACGAATTTTTAACACAAATATACGATACGAACACAATTTTACATGACACGAAAACGAATTTACGACACGAATTATCAGATCTAATATCAGGTAACTGTCCGAATTGTAGGATTATAAAAATCCCCCGTCAATAAACAGGTGTCCTTAAAAAAGCATGGGAACGTTTACTATTCTTCTTTATTCTTTTCCCCGGTTTGGGTAAAAGACAGTATTACCGCGCAAATCATTTTTTTTTCTTTTCTTTATTCCTTTCCCCGATTCGAAGTTTTGGATACCATTAAGAATATATGATTATTCGTGCATATTTCTAATATAAAATATGAAAATTATTGTGTTACCAGTGATGTCCACGTACCATTAATGTAATGCTTACACTAAGATATAGCCTTTCGTTGTTTTATTTTTTATTTTTACTTTTCGTTCACTGTAAGGAAAATACAAAGGAAAAGGGACACGGATATTGACTTTTTTTTTAGTAGATTTTTATTAGAAGTTCAGTATATTACATTCTATGAACAGATAACTATAAAAATCACATTACTTAAACTAAGTAAACTAGTAAATAAATATAACAAACTAAACAAATTAGTAAATAACTAGACTAACTCAAACTCACATTTGATGAGACTCAAACCTGCGACCTCAAAGTCTTAAGACCTCTTCCTTGCCACTAAGCCAAGGCCTCATTGGCGACACGGATATTGACTTAATTTATCTAAAATAGAATAACATCCGTAAGGTTAAACTTTTTTTTTATTACAAATGAAATATTTAATAATTGGAAATCAACTCATTTTTAATCACTAGATTAAGAGGTTGATGGCACTGTTAAATCAAATTTTGATTGTTACTTTTTAATTTATTTTATTTTAGATAAAAAGAATACTTCAATTTTAGTAATATTTTGTATTTGATGCACAAATATTGTATAATAGCTATATACTATCAATTAATTATGAAGTATTATCTCCATAATGATTAAAGTTAAAAAATACTCAAATCCTTCAAAATAAATATTAGTAAAATTTTTTTTTTCAAAAGCTTACATTTTTTTTATTTTATTTATTAATGAGATAACATTTTGTGATTAACCGACAATATATAATTCTTATATGGATTTATACATGATGCACTGACAGTGTATAGTTTTTATACACTGTCAATGCATAAGAGGTTGACACCTCATCAATAAGCTTTTATGAGCAAATTAAACAAAATTTTATATTTATTTTTAAGGGCTTGGCATATTTTTTTAATTACCAAATGATAAAGTGTCAACCTCTGATGCATTGACAGTGTATAGAAACTATACACTGTTAGTGCATCATATACAAACCTTTCTTATATACCTTATATACATCAAATATATTAATATTGGGTATAACTTTTAGAATCAATGTGAGTGGCGTGTTGTTTCAAATTCTCAATGATAAGATCAAAAATTTGAAAGTTTTATGCTTTTTTGAAAAAAAAAAATTCGATTCCATAATTATCTTATTCAGATACTTATATTCTAAATCAAGTAATTTCTCTTTTACAATACAAGAGCCACAAAAATGTCAATATCCCATATGCTAATTTTTTTTCCTTAATATGGGATTTTTAACATATGCATAGTTCTTAGAAATGCAAGAAGAAGAAAAAAGCACATGATACAAAGAAATGTACATGTGATCTTATTTGTAGAACTGAAAACAGAACATGCTGATCAACCCACAACATGCCTTGTAAAATTGAACCAAGTCAAACAAAATTAATATAATCAATTAGAATTGTTTTTTAGTTTGGCTGCATTATATATAAATATATAATTGAATTTGTTTTTTTAAAGAGAAATTAATTGACATTAATTTTAAAAAGGTTGCAGAAGATAACATGTAAAAGAGAGAATTACTTACAACTATTTTTTTTTAATTATAACAAAAGTTGGATCCCCAAATCATCATATATAACAATAATCTTTTCACTTAATGACATGGAAATGATTTATAATTTAATCATATGTATTATACAACAATACAATTCTACATTTCTATCTCGTTATATGAAAAATATATGACAAAATTCAACAAAGCATTAGCTCCAATCACATATCTACCAGACAGATTTTTAAAAATTATGGGGTTCGAGAGGATTTAGACATGTAATATTCTTTTCAAATGAGTTAAATATAGAAATTAAGGGATTTCAATATAAAATAAAAATTCAAAAAATATATGACAAAAAATCTTAACTCTTAAAATAAAAATTCAAATTAAGCACTTAAGACGAAAGTAAACAGAGAAACTCTTAAAGATTCTGTTCTTCTGCCCAGTTTTTGTTAATTGTTACCAGAAATCTTGCTGCTTGTTTCACGGGTAATTATATGGGTTGAACATTAATTAATTATTGATTAATCAAATCAACTTCATTCAAGGATTCATGTGTTTGAGAGATTATGTTTCCTTCTCCTAGCAGCCCCAATATTTCATTAACCGGCTTCAAAGAAATTCACCTGTCATATTCAAATCTTGTTCAGGAGTCAGAGAACATATACTACATTTGATCATTACATTTGATTGAATTCAGTAGAAATGTATAATATATAAGATAAAAGTTTGAAAGAACAAATCTCACTCAATCATTCCCGCTCTCTTTTTTTTTTTTTGTTATTCTCTATTATTCACCATTTTTCTTCTTAGATTTATTAATTTGAGTGTCAAAACATATCTTGAATCTTAACTTCGACATTTCATAAATCTCCTGTTTTTTTCAATAAAGTCTGACGAATCCAATGTATCATTTTCTACTAAACACCTTCAACTCTTACGCAGTTAAAAAAATTAGTAATTACTAAATTTCTTGTTAATTAACCTCTCTTCTTAATAAATTAGATTAGTATAGCTTCTAAAGTTTCTTCAGAATCAATTTCAAGTTCGGGTATGTTGCATTGTTTGTCTGAATTAACCTCAGTTTCTTATTAACCAAAAAAGATTAGGATAATGGAAAGACTGAGTGGAAGACACATTTATTTGTCCATAACTTGCATGCAGACAGCCTTTCAAGCAAGTATTATTATTAATGTTTCTATTAAAATAAATCACAGAAAAAAAACGATGCAAATAAAAAAAATCTTTATTTTTATTTTATTTCTTTGTTTATAGACAATTTTTAATTGAGTCAGATTTCTTGTATTAGTGTCTTGTATTGTACCCGAAAGAAGAATGTTGTAATATCCCCATTTGTGTGGACTAATTAAGTGTAATTATTATCATATAATATTTTGTTAGTAGTATTATTTTGTATAAAGTGTGATTCATAATTAATTAATTATATTAAATATATAATATATGTGTATAAACCTATAATGGGATGGGTTTGTACATGTATCCCATGGAGGGAGGTCCCTACTCTCAACCTCTATATATATGAGGCTGGCCCATTAAGTTTCATAACTTTCGTTGAAGAGGGATGAGAGTAGTTTCTCCCTCTCTCTACCTCTCTCTCTCACTCTTCCGTTTTATCTTCGTTTCAGGTCCGAAGACAGTCAATAGAACGCTATCGGAAAGGGCTTCAATAATGCGATAATATGAGATAGCGGGATTGAGCTCTCGCCCGCATCCAGGTTAGTTTTACTGCGATTCAATTTCGTGTTAGTGACTTGGTGAGATTTAACTAATTCCAACAATTGGTATCAGAGCCAGACTCACCCTAAGGTCACTAACCATTTTTGTTTGAAGCTGAGAAGCCATAAAAGCTTCCATTTAAGCTTTTGTATTTTCGGATTTTATGGAAACCCATCCGATTTTCATGTGTTTTTGGCTTAAAAATTATAGATTTATTGTTGTAGAGGGTTTTAGGATGAAAAACCCCTTTTTTCCGGACCGAAAATGGTTGAAATGGGGAGAGAAATGGTCGGGTCGGGTAAAAATACCCATTTTTCTGCAACTTTCGCCCGTTTGGGCGAGGAAGATCGGGCGCGTGCAACGCACGCGCCCGACAGCAGTAAAATGGCGCGATGCGCGCCAATTAGTATTGAAGCGGGCGCGTGGCTTTCACGCGCCCGCAACAGAAATAAAAAAAAAAAAAGGGATATTTTTTTACGGGCTGGGCCCCTTTTGATGCTTGGGCCACCGATTTTTTGGGCCCATATTTTGGGCATATATATATATATATTTTTTTTTGGGCCTTTTAGTTTGTTTTGGTTATGATTTTGAGCCATATTGTATGGGATGGTGTATTTTTTTGGACCATCATTGTCAATATTTTTGGGCTTTTAATTTTGGAAATTAAAATACCATTTGTTTATTTTAATTATGCCATAATATTTAATTTATTTAGGTCAAATTAATTTTGTTGTATTATGGGCATTATTTATTTAATTTTATTAATTGGCCATTTAGTATTGATTTAATTTTGGGCAATTAAAATTAATTGATTTTGAGGCCATTTTGCCTAATTAACTTAGGGGCCATTTTGATTAATTAATTTTATTTGGCTATTAAATTTGGATTAATTTGTGGTTATTTTGCATAATTAATTAATAGGTCATTTTTTGGATTATGATTTTAAGGGCCAATGTGATTAATTAATTATGGGCCATTTGGTTAATTATTTTGGACAATTTTGGCCATAAGCCATATTTTATTTAATAGCCATAATTAGTTGTTAAGCCCAAAATTAATGTAATATAAGTGAATTTTGGAGGAATTAATTTTGGAGTAATTTCTAGAAATTTAATTACTCATTTAATTCTTAATTCACTTAAATTTTGAAATATATATTTATGCCCATAAATTACTAATATTTGGCCTAATTAAACAAGTTTAGATAAATTATTTGGGTATTTTGTTGAGCCATTTTGGATTATGGTTTACTCATTCGTTAATAATTTATTTAAACAAATAAACTCTCTAGAAATGAAAATTGCCTTATTATTTGAATATTCACATTTATGTTGAATTAATTTAATTAATTAATGTTGGACTTGAAATTACTACATATGCTTCAGGAATTGCATATTTTGGATGTAGTTAATTTTGGTTAATAAATTTTGTGAATATTCTTAAAATCATAAATCATTAATTGGATTGGCTAGTACTTGCCTGTCGCAGGAATAGTCATGAAGATTTTTTGACGATTTATTCTGATAATTTTAAGGATATAATAATAAGGCAATGTATAGTGATAGTTGCAGTTGCATAAATTTACTGAGGTCTCTAGAAGTGGCTAGTCTCTCCCTGTCGGATTGTTAGTTACTTTTAGAGATGCTTGGGATTGAGAGGATTCTGGATGGGATATGACACGGTCTTCCTACCCTGTCGGTGGGCGATCATTCAGGTTGTATTCAACCAGTTTTGTTTTATCCTCGGTAGTATATTGTGGAATTTATCAAGTCATTCCACTAGCCTCCATATTGTGCAACTATCACATATCGAATTTCTAGCAGGATCAAATTAGATAGATAGTACGAATTATTCTCTACGGTTAGGGATATATATTGAACTAGGAAATAGTCCTGAGAGTCAATCTATCTTCTATACCCAATAGTATGAGCTCTTTGAGGACAAAATTTTGAAATTTCAGGAACACTCAAGTGAGAATTCTCTGACTATATAGGGTATACCATGAAAGAGTACATCAGAGGAAGTGTTCCGATTAGGAATAACCAAGAAGCATTTATGGATGCCATTAGAAAATAGTTCGCATAAGATGGATAAAGGTTGCTATAGAATTTTGCTTCCAAATATGGCAGATTCAGTACTACTTCCTTCTGGGATGGAGAATTGGAGATCTTCCAGTTTTACAGATCTCATTTAATGCAGAAGGAAGTATGACATTTTAATATCAAAATTGATATTGTCATTTAAGAGTGGGAGATCTTTCAGGTTAACAGATCTCATTTAGCCATAATGATGACATATGCCAGTATTACTGCCAAAAGGAAATATTATTGAGAGGTCTCAATAAAAGGTCATTTTAGAAGAAGATATTTGCCAAATTCAATTCCCATTCTGGTTTCACCAACACTTGTGAATATCAAAGTGTGCCACTTCTATAATAATCCTGGGCACAAGAGGTAGATTGCAAGAGTCCTCTAGATTGGGATGTGCAAAAGGCATTTTGTTAGCTTTTATTTTGATCCAATCTAGGAGATATGCCTTCTAACTATTGGTGTTTGAATACCGGTGCTATTATTGATAAAGCCATAAGCAACCGGAGATAGAATAAGGGAAAATTGTTGTAAATTGGGGTTATAGAGTTAGAATCCTTATTGAAAATATAGCCAGATTGTTGTTACATTTTGAAGACAATTTTGGAACTACTGTCAGTTTATACTTTTCATTTCGATACAGAAAAGTATCTCTAATTAGTAACATGTGTACTGATTCTGGCATTCTGCGTGATGGATTGTACACAGTGGATTTGCAGCCCAATATCGAACAAATTTTCTTCAATAGTGAATGATGTGACTGTAGATTTTGATTATGATAGGATAGATAAGAAATCTATTAAGTTGTGGCATGGGTTAGGGATATTTCGAGGCACATGAAGAGATTGTATTAAGGGATATCTTGCTGCTAATATTAAGGACATGATTAGTAGATATTGAAATAATTAGGAACTTATGTATACCGACATTTGTAGATCATTTTCACATATTGTATTTAGTGGATATAAGTGTTTCATCATTTTACTAACGACCATTTCGATGTAGGTCATATGGAGTAATAGATCTGATCTTATAGAGGCCTTAGGCATTCTGATTAATTCCGCTGCGCTGCTTAAGGCAATGATCAGACAGTAGTGATGAATATCATGTTCGGTATAATGAAGCTAGGCGAAATCATATACCGGTTTTCGGTTAAGTGCACTATAGGATTATATATTGACGCCTAGTGTATGGTGCTTGGAATATTGAAACAGAATGAGATTACAGTTGCAGTCAATCGTACATTCTGATCTAGTACGATTTATGTTAATCACTCCAAATCTTTAAAATTCGGGTGGAGTAAAAATTAAAACTGCAATTCACATTCAAAGTTGATCTCCAAGCAAGACCAGTTCCTAAATGCATCCCAAGTTATAGTCAGACATTAAGCCGATTTTATGCCGTTTTTGTGTTTAGGGTTATAAGGTAAGGCAAAAGAGCTATAACTCATAGTCAAGAAAACTTGATAAGAAACCTATCAGCGGCAATTTTGTTGGCTATTATATCGACTAGAAAGATTCTAGATTTCATTTATCGTTATGTGATAGTAGAATCATTGAGTCTGACAATGCAATCCATTTAGATGATGACTTAAAGAGTGGGAGTTGCGAACTCCACAAAGTCATTATTGAAATAAATTTTGTTGTGCCAGTCCCATATATGCGTTATCTTTTGATTATGAAAAGCCACAAACCAAAGGAATCAACAGTTGATCCCAATACCATATTTTGAACCTGCACCTGACCTTACAGAAGAATATGAATATGAAATGTCTTCTGTTTCTGATGTTTGTCAGGAGACTATTTTGATCTGAACTCTAAGAGTTAGATATTAGTCACGTAGGATAAGTGAGCATCTATGTTGCATGAGGATGCATGGGATCTATTTTAGTTGTCACATCATTATAGACAAAAGGGAGACTATAAATATTAGGTAGATGATTTAAAGCCAAATTTGGTCAAGGCTTTAAATAAAGCAACCTAAAAGTTTGTAGTTCCTAAGATGGAACATACAGTTTGCGAACTTAAGGAGTTCATTTGCGAACATTGAAAGGTATCAAGATTGTAATATATAAAGAATGAGATTGTCACTTTGAGGAGAACATTATTGTTTGATAATTGGATTCATTGCGAGGTCAGTGGGAGTTATGTGCTTATTGTGCTCTAAATTGATGATATCAAATAGCAGCCTATAGCACTGACCTATTGTATGAGACATTCCATGTCGTCATGTCACCTCAGGATGAAGAATCCAAGTGAGGCTCTATTTTTTAAGGATTGAGATTCTTCGTGACATATCAATAGGCATACATTATTGGTCTCATGTAACCTATATTAAGTGTCGAGTAGGTTTATTGTATGTTGTTCTCCTAATAAGACGTCATTTAGTGAAAAGTGACATATTGTGAAAATCTCAAAGTCCTCAAGATGATAATGAAAGAACTCATATCGAGTACTGTGTATGCCTTGTTGTGGGTAATTAGTATATGCTGAAGTTTATACACATTTGGATATTGTGTATATTATAAATGTATTTCGGAGATACTTGAGCGATCTTGCAATAGAGAACTGGAAGCTATAAAGAGAGTATTTTGATATTGATAAGTCTGACATTTTAGGTTCGGTCAGATATTCTGATGTTAATTTTGCGAGCTCTCCAGATATTGAAAATTATTTTGGTTACATATTTGTGGATATAAAAGAGATGTATTTTGGAAAGTGTAAAGCAAACACTTACAGCATCCTTGATTGTGGAGGCTAAATATGTAGCATGTTGTAAAGCTACATGATGGGCCATTTAGGCTGCAGAATTTCATCTCAGGGTTGGTTTTCTGTGATTGCCATTTCGAAGTCCTGGAGATGTACTGTGGTAATGTTGCAGCAAGTATTTTCTCCCTCAAAATACTAGGAGTTCCTCACACTCTAAATATTTAGATATCATCATTCGATTTTGTTAGAGAGAAAATAATGGAATCCATTACTTAATTGGATTATAGAGCACATGTTTTAAAGAGCTCATTCTGTCTAACTGAAAGTTTGGCTGCTAAAGTGCTTTGACGACATAGCACTTACATGAGGCATATTGAGCCATTGCTGTATTAAGTGAGTGGGAGCTCTGTATAATGAAATCAGTTATAACTGTATTAATGGATTCCCCACTTGCCATATATGCATATTTTGTTTGCGCGCATTTTGATGAATATGGCATTCTGTTGGATGAGACATTCGATATTGGTCTCATATGCTTCTGTTGAAGCAAGGCATCATTCAGTTTGGATGCATGGACCTAATGGAGATGGATATTGATTCTGTTTTCATATCATTTCCATTTCACACTAATACTACTATTTTTTGTTGTAGTCTTTATAAGTTTACGCATTTGTACCCTGTCGGTATGATGCATTTTGAAGCTTATAAAAGGCTTCTTGTTGTTAAAGTATGTATGAGTCTACACATTTGTACCCTTTCGGTATAATGTATTTAGAGGGCTTATGAATACATGATGATATTATATGATGATTTCATTAATTAACTTAATTGTCCAAGTGGGAGAATGTTGTAATATCCCCATTTGTGTGGACTAATTAAGTGTAATTATTATCATATAATATTTTGTTAGTAGTATTATTTTGTATAAAGTGTGATTCATAATTAATTAATTATATTAAATATATAATATATGTGTATAAACCTATAATGGGATGGGTTTGTACATGTATCCCATGGAGGGAGGTCCCTACTCTCAACCTCTATATATATGAGGCTGGCCCATTAAGTTTCATAACTTTCGTTGAAGAGGGATGAGAGTAGTTTCTCCCTCTCTCTACCTCTCTCTCTCACTCTTCCGTTTTATCTTCGTTTCAGGTCCGAAGACAGTCAATAGAACGCTATCGGAAAGGGCTTCAATAATGCGATAATATGAGATAGCGGGATTGAGCTCTCGCCCGCATCCAGGTTAGTTTTACTGCGATTCAATTTCGTGTTAGTGACTTGGTGAGATTTAACTAATTCCAACAAAGAAAACATAGAAAAAGCAATGAATCTAAATGTCAAACCTCATTAGTACATATGTTTCTCTTTATATAGAGAATTTAGTTCGGAGTCATCTTTTCAGTCATTGAAAAAGGCTTGCATGATTAAAATTTCTACATAATAATTATTTATTAAGATATAATATATTGGAAATTAACTTTTTCCAGATTAGTTAATTAATTAACAAACTAAATCACATCAATTCTTTTTTTTGTGAGATTAATTTTTTTGTATAATTAGAGATAAAGATTGAGATTGGTTGTGAAGACACCTTATTTTGTCTGAAGTTTTAACTTGTAAAAATAATTAATTAGGTTAGGTGACATTGTATTTTAATTTAATTTAATAAGTTAGAATTAGGCTAAAATTAAATTAGGATTTGTAGATTTAGAATTAACATTAACTAGGAAATTAGAATTAAAATAGGATTTAGGAATAATAAAAAAAGATAAAAATAAAATAAAATTAATTTTAAGATCAGATAATTAGATTATTAGATTTTTTAGGATAATTATTAGAATTTATTGATAGAAGAGTTATTATTAGGTTAATATTAAATTTGATAGAGTTAGATTAGAATTAACATAGAAATTAAATAGATAAAATATGAAAAATAGGAGATAATTAATAGAAGAGGTTAGGTTGGGGAATTTCTATAGTAAGGTCACAAATTTTGACCTTATTATAAGGTCAACGTAAAAAATATACGATTAAGCATAAATTTAAAGTCATTAGACATAAAAAATGTTAGACGTATCGTAAAAATATGATTATTAATATAAATATTAATGTTAATAGATTTAAACACATGATAATTTTGCTATAATATATGTTTATATTAATTATCATGTGTTTACATACTTCTAACATATTTTACACCTAATAATTTTAGACTTATGCTAAATCATGTGTTATTTACATTAATTTTAAGTTAATTATCAAGTATTTACTATACGTCTAATATTTTTTATGTCTAATAACTTTAAATTTACGCTTAATCATATATTTTTTACGTTGACCTTATAATAAGGTCAAAATTTATGACCTTACTATAGAATTTCTCGGTTAGGTTGTATTAGGACTCTAACAAGTCTGTGATTATAAAAAAAGTTAACCCATAATTTGGGGACACACAATTAAGATCTCAGCCTTTGATTTCTACTCTTGGTGCCGGGGCCTACTATACTCCATCACCATCTTGCGCCATCCTCGCTACACCATCCTCGCCCCCAACCGTCATCCCTGTTCAGTTGCTTCCTCACGTCGCTGCATCTATCACGTTCTTGCTGCTGCCACGGTCACAACATAGAATTGATAATTTATTAGATTTGCATATAGTTTGTATATTTGTGCGGTACGACTTGTTTGCATCTGGACTTAGCTTGCATGTGTGATTAGAACTAAAATAATTAGTTTGTATGAATTATAAAATAGAAGTTTGGAAATTAAATTTTAAGAAAATAGTAGAAGAGCCTTTAGGTTATAGAAAGTCAATAATAAAAATGAATAAAGATAAATAAAAAATGGAATAAAGATAGATAGAATAGAAATTAGAAGAAATAAATAAATCATAAAATATGGAGATAAGTTGAGATTATTCCGAGGATGGAATTCCGAGTGTCACGAATGGTTGCCATTTTGAAAATTCTTAGGTGAAAATATTTGCCAGCATGATGGAAGATTTAAGGTAAATGTTCAATATTAATAATCATATTTATTTTCGAAAATATAAATATATATTAATAATCAATATATTTAAAAATAATAATATAGAATAAATATTAATAACAAGAAATTAGGATATAATGATTTGTAATGAAATTAAAAGTAAAAAATAATAAATAATAAATAATAAATAATAATAAGTAGAGAATAAGTAGAGATTATACCAATGATGGAATTATAAGATGTCACGAATGGTTGACATTTTTAAATTCTTAGGTGAGATGTTTTCTTTAAATTTCGCCAGTATGATAAAAGATTTAAAGAAAATTTTCAAAAAGAATAATCGACATTTTATTTTCAAAAATAAATAATAATAAAATAAAAAATAAAAATTAGGAAATAAAAAATAAATAAAGGAAATTAAATAGAAAATAAAGATAAGATAAAACAAAGATAAAAAATATAAGTTAGGAATAAAAGATAGGGAATAAAATTAGGATATGTCATAAGAAATTAACGAATTTGACGACGAAGCCTCTCCGAGAAAGATGAATGGGATTTCTTGGATACTCTTGAGGTGATAATAAAATTTAAGAAATTTCACTAGCATGATGGAGAGTTTCTTAGAAATTGTCCAATATTTAAATATTTGAATTTAACAAGATTAAAGACCATTTAATTAAGAATTATTTAGGATATCACAAAATTAGTTGGTACCATTTTAGGATGGGCGTTGTAGGGGTGTTAATCCTTCCCCACACGTAACCGCACTCCCGAACTTAAGATTCTTTGAACGTAGATCATGTCTTATCTTTAGACAAGAATAGGTGACCAATGTCGCGACCCGCGACTTCATCTTATAATCAATTAGCAATTAACTTTTTCTTCACATAAGGGTGGTTAGGCTGTTTGTCGAGTCATCCTTCTCTATTCGTATACTTTATCATAACATCAATTTTAACTAACAATTAAGTCTCATCCATATACTTGAGTCATTATACAATTGGTTTCAAACTTTCGTTTATAAACATATCAAATTCTTACACAACTTACATCTCCAACTATGATTTAATGTACGTCACTATAGCACTGTACTGTACAATAGCTGAAGTATATAACAAAATGAGTATACCTTCAAGGAATATTGGGAAGCGTGTCTCGAAGGAATACTATAATATCCCAATAAGCTCTTCTATCGAGAGCGGGAATCACTTCAAATAATCTAGATGAAAAATATTGTAAAGGAGTGAGTTTACAGTCAGTAAGGAACACATGTAAAAGAGCATACTATGCCATTATATGCAGGTTTCCTGTTTGGCTCTATAATGTTATGTAAAACCCTTATAAAGCATATACCATATACTTTCGTCAAATACCATATAAGTTCTTCAAATAACATATACACATATAATCACTTGCATATATTCAATTAATTCAAATACTTTCAAATGAAATCAAATCACTTGAAATCACATACACAAATAATTCTCATATAAATTGGGAGACAATTAACTTCCAGTAGAATCATGCACCAAATAAATCCCGTGAGGGATGCCAGATAAATCCTGTGAGGGAAGTCAAATAAATGGCGTACCCACGTATGGGCCAAGGATCCTCCCCTAAGCCGAGTACAAAGAAGAGACAAATGGCCATAGTCAATAAACCACAGTGAACACTAGTCAAGTGACAGCTGTGGTACTGAAGACCGAACTAGGGTTTCTCAGCCAAATACAAATACAAATAATTTGCATGATCACCAAAGGAGTCCACAGTCTCCAAAACATTTGTCATATACCCTTTTGAAAATACAAATATACTCATATAAAATAGGCTTTAAAAACCTTATTTTCAAATAGGGCAGTCGACTGTTATGGCATATATCGATTTATTAAATTCTTTTCTTTTTTAAATTCAAATATTTCATATTTCGAAAAACCAATAGGGCAGTCGACTAGTTTGCAAACATAATGTTTTTTGAGAAAATGCAGTCGACTGGCTCCTTAGCAGTCGACTGGTTTCACAAACAGAATGCTTCTGAAAACAAGGCAGTTGACTGGTTATGCAAACAGAATGCTTTTTGGGAAAATGCAGTCAACTGTCTCCTTAGCAGTCGATCGGTACTAAAACAGAGTGCTTTTTGGAAATTGACAGTTGACTGCTATATAGGGTAGTCGACTGGTTTGAGTCGATTTCGGAAAAACTACTTCACGACTGTCTCTAGGTAGTCGGCCACTATTTAAGGCAATCGGCTGCCCCTAGCCAAATCGTAACTAGGAGTAAAACCAAGATTTAAAACTTCCTGCACTTAAAACAGCTTCATAAATTTTCCAACCAATAAACCACATGCGGACATAGTCACCCTACGTCCGTTACATATATTCCTTACCTCAAATAGCTTCGAAAACGCAATCTCTTACTTTCTCCAACACTAATACTTTTTATTCTTCAAAGCTGTAAGCATCATAACAATTCCAACTTTTGAGAAACATACACAATTGACCTTATTTCATTTCAAGGCCATATATGTTTTATAACAACTCAACACAACTCCAAACCATGGATAGAATTAAAAGAATCAACTTCATCTCTTACCTTTGTTAGTCACCAAAAATGACAGCAACAAGATCTCCTCAAGGCCTTTGATTCCGCCCTTTAAATTACAAATATAGCTTGAGCTAGTGATGAGGAGTAATTTTTGTTAAACAAGTTTAACGATTCGATAGAAGGAGATGGATGTTCTACAATGTGAGTATGAAGGAAAACTTAGGAAAATTTGAGAGGAAAATAGAAATGGCTGCCGACTTTCTTGATGGAGAAGATGACAAATGCCATTAATTAACCTTTATCCATTAACACCTCTCATCCTTTGACTATTTGACCATTTGAATATTCAATTGCTCTTATTCCATCCATGTCCCATATATCATTCATATATCAAAATTTCATATTTATTTAATCCTTCTAAGTTGGAATACTATACAAATATGGGAAAATTACAGAAAATGGGGGATTTCACAACTAATCACACCTTAGATTAGAATGGCTGGTGGTGGCTCTTGAGTTTAAGTCTAGCGGATTAGGTTCTAGGATCTACGACAGTTTGAATTTGATTCAAAGACATAATTTTTCTTTAATTGACCCATTGTTGGTGATTTTCTTGCAAACTTTGTTGTAGAATTTCTAAGTTCAGGCAAAGCAACTTATTCATCAGAAATTCAATTGAATCAAATAGTCTTAAGTAAAAAAAAATCACAAAACCATCTACTCCAAAAGGGTTATTAAATGTATTTATTCTCCCCTTTTTTTGACACTCTGGAAAACTTTATTCAGTGATCCAATCTTGACTAATCCAAAATGGTTGCTGGTGAAAAATCCTCTACCTTCTCCTATTTAAGACCAGCCTAATAAGTGAACATAAAGTTAAATATTATATGTTAAATTAACAAGTTCATTAGTATCTAGGTTTAGGCTTTCCGTCAAATTCCTATGAAAAAATGTATTAAACTTTTTTTTCTTTTGTTTTGTCTGTAGAGATTGAAACCACCACCTCATGACACGTATATGGTTGCTCATCGTCAATCAAGGCCTGGCTAGCTGGTTCTAACTTCTAATCCAAGTCTAATTTTTCCTTTCCTTTCTTTGTGCTTGATTGCCAGCATGAATTCACATCAATGTTTCTGACAATTGACAAAGAGGGTGAAATACATAAACCCTCCTATGTTTATATCAAAAGGATATTAACCCCCTCTAGTTTCAAAGAATGAAGAAATTCAACTCCAGAACAAATGTCTACGTATTCGGGATATTGTTATTGGAGATCGTGATAGGCAAGAAGCCTGGGAAAAATGGGAGGGGCAATGATGCGGTGGATTTGCCCGTTGGAATTTATTAAAATCTCACCAAGTCACTAACACGAAATTAAATGCAGTAAAACTAACCTGGATGCAGGCAAGAGCTCAATCCCGTTATACCGTATTACCGTGTTCTTGAAGTCCATTTTGATAGCTTCCTATTGATTGCCTTTGGACCTAAAACGAAGAGAAAACGAAAAGTGTGAGCATGGGTAGTGAGAGAGAGGGAGAAACTACTCTCATCCCTCTTCATCGAAAGTTATGAAACTCAATGGGCCAGTCTCATATATATAGAGGTTGAGAGTAGGGACCTCCCTCTATGAGATTCATGTATAAACCCATCCCATTGTAGGTTTAATATATGTATACTATATATTTAATATAATTTAATATGGGTTACACTTTATACAAAATTATACTCCTAATTAAATAATTATATGATGTTAATTACACTTAATTAGTCCGCATTAATAGGAATATTTCAACATTGCCTTCAATGGTGAAGGTAGCAATCTTGGAAGAGACAACAATGGAGCTTTTCGATGTCGAAGTCCTGAAGGGCATAAGGAGTCTGGTGGAAAATGGATTAGTTCACGCATTAAAGCTTACAATGGGGTGCTATGCTCCAGTAGCTTCAGTGGGACCCATCGTGGATGAAGTTGTGACTCAGCTGGAAGAGAATAGACCAAGAAACAAATCTGCTCTAAACGGAGACAAGGAGTGAAGTTGATACCCTTTTCTGAGCTTTCTTCCATTTCTAGTTTTTCATACAATTATGATCTTCATTTGCCTTATCGGTGTTGGATGATTAGTGTTTCTTCATAGAGGTTATATTTTTCTTGGGTGGAGAATTAAGTCTAAGGGCTATGTAATTCATGACAACCGATCCCTTAAAGACTTAGGCTATGCTTGGTATGGTGTAAAGAAAAATGGAAGGATAGAAAATTAGAGAGAGAGAAAAATGGAGAGATGGAAAGCATTAATATTTTTCCTTAAGTATGCTTGGTATGAATGATGGAAAAATGGATGGAAAACAAATTTTTTTCTTTCTATTGCTTGGTAGAGTGAAAAAGTGAGAGGAAAGAAAATTAAAAATAGATTAATTTTACCATCCTACCCCTTATACAAATATTTATCAAGTTTAATCATTTTTTCACTTTTTTGGTATTTATTTAGTTTTTATTTTTCAAAGAGATTTTTAAACAAAAATTTGTCAATTTTTTTTGAATGAATAAATTATCTTAATTCCTTTAGATTTACAAATAAGATATTAAAATGTATAAAAAAACCACCATATTCATATAATCTTTTTTTAACTCCAATAAAAATTAAAAAAATATATATTATAACAAGTGAAATAATACTGTAACGAAAATTTATAATAAAAAAAAAGGTAACATTATAACATCATAACTAATTATAAAGAGCTCCATACCAACATAAGTATTTTAACAGAAAACAAACTAAAAAAAATTAAAAAGCTATCATCTTTGTGAAACATAATCTTGCCACATTATAGCAGCTATAATGTGGTGTTCATTTAAATAAATTTATTTAAATTAAGTAAATTAATAAATAATTAGAAACTAAGTAAATTAATACATAATTTGACATCTAGACTAGATTCAAATTCACACACGGTAAATTTTGAAACTAAAATTAATAAATAAACTTAAACCAATTAAATTTCCCTAAAAAACTTAAACTAATTAAACCAATAAATACAACTTTTTTTAATCTAAAATACCAATTTTTTTTAATAGACAGAATGGAGAAGAGTTACAACTTACAACCGACAAAAGTTTAATCATTCACCAACAACCCCACTGGAGCGTGCGTTCAATGATGTTAAAGACCGCATGAGCAAGTCATCTCGATCCTCGACAATCCCGCGATTCAAGAGTAAATAAAAACATGCTCCCATTTTCTTTCCTTTTTTTCGTCCAACTTGGACGGACTGGTTTTGTTTGAAGAACAGAAAACAGTTTTCTCTCCCATTTTCTTTCCTTCTTCTTTTCTATTCTACCAAGCAGTCTCAAAATTTGTTTTCCTTCCACTTCTCCTTCTCTAATTTTCTTTCCTTTCAGTTTTCAGCTGTACCAAGAACAGCCTTAGGCTTTGCTTGGTAAGGTGGAAAGAAAAATGGAAAGAAGGAAAATTGAAGGGAGGGAAAATTGGAAAGATGAAAAACTTTAATTTTTTTCCTTAGGTATGCTTGGTATGAAAGATGAAAAAATGGATAGAAAATATATTTCTTTCCTCCTATTGCTTGGTAAAGTGAAAAAGTGAGAAGAAAGAAAATTAAAAATAAAATGATTTTACCATCCTACCCTTATACAAATATTTATCAAGTGTAATTATTTTTGGATAAATTTTTTGGCATTTATTGAGTTTTCATTTATAATGAAATTAAAAAAAAAACAAAATCTAGTCAAAATAATTCATTAATAATTAATTATTATAATTAATTAATTAATTAATATTTTATGATAATTAATTTATTTATTGATTATTAATTAATTATGTAATGACTAATAATTGTTAAATACTCAACTTAACCATGAATAATGTCAAAAAAATGTCTAATACTAATAAAATTATTTTTATACAAGAAACTTGATATGCCATATGTCAACCCCCAAGAAAATAAAAGAAAACATAGATGTTGATATATATATTAATGCATCAAGTACTATAAAAAAGTCCATATTCAAAGTATTTCCATCCAAGAGTATTTCCTATTTTTTCATTAGTAACGAAAATCAAACTTGAATTGCTTTACTTCTTATGCAAGTATAAGAACCCAACCACCACAGAAATGCTAACGATTGCCACAGGAATAGCCCAATATTGCTTAGTCAAGTTCATGAGCTTCTAAGAGTAATCAGTTGCTTCCTTCTTGGAGGAAATTTCAAGTTCCGGGATGATTGGGGAGGATGTGTCAAGCTTGCCAATGCAAAAGTTTTGCATGAGCTCTTTTGCGCTTTTGCTGTGTCCAGCATCTTCAAAATCATCCGTTGCATCTTTCGCTCCAAGAAATTATCGGAAGCATGTCATTAATGGGATTCAATGTTTCATAATCTGCAGAATGCTCCAAAGTTTAATAAGAAAATTATCAGTTAGGAAGCACAAGTGTATTACCTGTAACTGCAAGAACTACATCATCACCTATCGGATGCTCATCCAAATAAGAAGTTGTTGGCTCTATAGGCTATACCGAGAGGGGGGTGAATCGATTTTTACTAACCTTAGGTTTGTTTTTCAGTTCTTCTAAATTCTCTAGCTTAAATTGATATTTTCTAAGTTCTCTAGACTACTCAAGCATGCAATATAAATTCAATTCAATAAGCACAATATAATTGCAAGTAAAGAGAGTAGGGAAAGAGAGATTTACACAAGCGATTTCTTCTTAGGTTTCCTATCCTTTTCCTTCCTAAGTAAGGGGCAATCTAACTTAGTATGACCCGGTTCATTGCACTCATAACACACTTAAGGGTCTTTTTCTCTCCTACTTGACTCTCCTCTCATTACCCCTCTTCTTTGATGTCTCCTATCATTCTCACTTTCTTTCATTCTTATGAACCTATTAAATCTTTTGGCAAACATTGCCATTTCCTTTTCTTCCTCATTTCCACTTTCGTCACTATTATCTTCAATGAGCTCATGAGTGGAAGATTTAAGTGCTACCCATACTTTTCTTGAAGGCTCTTCTTTTCTTTTTAATTTCATTTCATATGTAAGTAGGGAGCCCATAAGTTCATCTAGAGACAAGGTATTTGGATCCTTAGACTCTTCTATTGCGGTTACCTTTGCCTTCCAAGACTTAGGCAAGCTATTCAAAATTTTCTTTACCATTTCAACATTGGAATAAGTCTTGCCTAGAGCCTTAAGTCCATTAATTATATCATTAAACCTAGTGAACATTTCACTAATGGACTCATTTTCTTTCATCCTAAATAGCTCATAATCATGTGTGAGCATTCCTACTTTGGTCTCTCTAATTTGATTTGTCCCTTCATGTGTAATGGCTAGTTTATCCCATATTTGTTTAGCATTCTCACATAAAGAGACTTTATTATACTCATTGGGACTTAAAGCACAAAAGAGGGTGTGCATAGCCTTGGCATTCATTTGTGCCAATCTCATGTCATTTGTGTCCCACTCATTCTCACTCTTAGGGACATCTTTTTCATCTACTTTCTTCATAGGAATTCTAGGACCATTCACTATAATTCTCCACACTTCATAATCATTTGATTGTACAAATAACATCATTCTAGTTTTCCAATATGAATAATTCTCACCATTGAAGAGTGGAGGTCTAACTAATGATTGTCCCTCTTCTCCTAGGGGTGTGCCTATATTCAAGTGAGCCATTTAAGATCGTTTTGCTCGATAGAGGTTAGTCTAAATCAATCTCGAGCCCAAGCTCTGATACCAATTGTTGGCTCTTATAGGCAATACCGAGAGGGGGGTGAATCGGTTTTTCACTAACCTTAGGTTCGTTTTTCGGTTCCTCTAAATTCTCTAGCCTATATTGATATTTTCTTTGTTCTCTAGGCTACTCAATTATGCAATATAAATTCAACACAATAAACACCAATATAATTGCAAATAAGTAAAAAGAGTAAGGATAGAGAAATGTACGCAAGTGATTTATAGAGGTTCGGCAACCTTGCCTACGTCCTCTACCTTGAGACGCTCCCAAGAATTTTTCCCAAATTCACTATCTTTGAATTTGTATTACACTCCCTCTTTTTCTAGGCTAAAGAGAAATCTCTCTCTTTTTCTAGGCTCAAGAGAAACCTCCCTTTTTTTGTTAGGCTAAAGAGAAACCTCTCCTTTTACAAGGAATGAATTGATTTACAATGGGTGTAATCAAAGAAGGCCTCTAAGCAGGCAAATGATTACAAAGATTAAGCACAAGGAAAAAGCCTATACAATATTTGTGCTATTCTATACAATAAATATGAGAGTGATAGAAGATATTGATTTCTAGCTCTTGAACTCTTTGATTTGCTTGAAGAGATGAAGAAATTGAAGAATGATATGTCTTGGGTGCTCTCTCTCTTTTCTTCAACTTCCAAGCCTCTATTTATAGTCCATTGGATGTGTTTTAGACGTTGGTTGGAGCCAAAACTTGAATATGACCGTTGTGTCTCACAAAACTAGCCATTACAGCACTTTTTCGTCGCGACGGATCGATCCCATGCCTAAAGGGATCGATCCCTTTAGTCCAGAATCTTAATTCTTGGTTTGAGGGACCTTGGAAGCCATTCTGCCATAAAGGGATCGATCCCTTTGATCAGGGGATCCATCCCTTACAATATTCATTTGCCTTTTCTAGGTCTTTAGGCATTAAAAACATTCTAAAACCAATTTTGAGTATTTTTAAATATGACATGACTTTAAAAACATGAATTTAAGTCCAAAAAATTTATCAAGTAATTTTCTTAAAATATATTCAATAATTTCATAAGAAAATTACTTAAACCAATAATTAAAAAATGTTTTCTAAATTGATTAAAGCTAATAAAGATAATCAATTAAATCATGGTTTTATATTTGGTAAAAGCACTTAGTATGGTTTCTGAAAATCATAATTGATAAAGCAAATTTACAATATGAATCAAACATTTAAGATTACTTAATTTTTTGTCATTTCAAAATATATATGTCAATTTAAAGCTAATAACAATCCTTAAATGAACGTGTAAGATATAATTAAAGAATTCGCTAATTTTACTTTTCATTGTACTGAAAGAGATTGAAGTTTGCTATATTTGATTTGAATAAATATAGTTAGCACTGTCAAAATGGGGGCAAGGCCTATTGGGCCGGCCCGGCCTGGCCCATTTATTCAGGGCTTGAACTTTATTTTTGTAGGCCATTTAAGAAAGAGGGCTTTTTTGAATGGATTTAGCTTGGGCTTAAATGGGCCAGCCAGTTTAATTTTTTAATATTTTTAATTATATTAAAATTTTATTTTTATTTTTATTTTAATTATTTATATGTTTAACATTTTAATCAACGTAAAATATATAAAATTAATACTATTTAGTATTACTAATTTACTTCAAACCAACCTAATGACTCACAACCTCTTATACATGCTAGTTGGAAGGGGAAGAGTACATTTGCTTTAAGTGATGTAAGTTCATTTTTGTTTTTTAAGTATATACTTTATTCTAAATTCTCTTTTGTAATGACAAATAATTTATTTTGAAATGTCCAAGGATATAGGCTTTTAAAAGATTTGAAACTATTCAAGTGGAAGAACCAAAATCTCAATTAAATCTTTATTTGGAAGAGTTAAAGATTATGGGTCGCATGATTGAAAATTTAAATGTGCTACAATGGTAGAAAGATCATAAGCCAAGATTTCCAAAGCTTGCAAGTATAGCTTGTGATATCTTGAGCATTCCAATAACAACAATAGCATCGGAGAGCTTTTTTAGTATTAGTTCTTGTGTTTTAATTAAGTATTGAAGTTCTCTAAATCATGAGAACGTGAAAACTTTCATTTGCATCCGAAATTGGATTCTTGGTTTTGAAAGTAATGTTATTAATTAGTTGATAATTTTTAATCCATTCATAAATTTAATTCTTGTGAGTTCTTATATTGTTCTTTATTTATATTTGTAAATGACAAAGTTGAAAAAGAATTGATTGAATGTGATTGACATTATGGAGGAGATGGATGGACATGGATCTATTTATCATGTTTTTTATTTTTAATATTGTTGAGACATGTTTTTCAGTATCTAGGTTTGTTAAAACAATTTATATTATGCTTGTTAAGCTATTAATATGTAATGTTCAAATTATGTTGAAGACTTAATGGATTTGATGTTAATTTATTTGATGTTTGTTTAATATTAATTTCAAATTTTACTTTGTTTATTTACTAAAAATGGAATTTTAATATAAAATTTAATTTTTTTAATATCTTATACGGGCCGGCCCATTTAAGCCCATTAGCCCTTAGGGCCGGATATGGGCTTGCATTTTTAGGCCTATTTAACCAAAATGGCTTTTTGGCTTGGCCCATTTATGGCCTGGCCCGTTATGGCCAACCCGAGCCGGCCCATTTTGACAGTACTAGATATAGTTGAAGGAAAGGAGAGGATGGTTTTTTAAAGAAAAGAAAATAATGCATATATTTTTGTTTGAATAGTTAAAATTAATAAAAAATAAAAGAATTTTAATAGGATTGTTATTAAATACACTTTTTTAATTCTACAAGTGTTCCATTTCCTTTTTTATTTAGTTTTTATATTTTTAATATTTCCTAAAAAATATGTGTCATCTTTTGTTGACTCTAAAAACTCCATTATTAATGTATTTGATAATAATTCATTTTAACAACTAATTTAATGAAAGAATGGACAATAAATGATTCATTATAATATTTTTTCTAATTATAATTTTTTTATTAAATAACATATAATAATTTATACTAGTTATTTATTTGATTAGTAATAAAACTTTGTAATATACAGTATACTGACATCCCTCTATTTTATTATTTTTTAAACCTTATTCAAACGAATAAAAATAAAAGGTTTCATGTTTTCTTCTTTTTATTTTCTCTTCCTTCCCTCCTTTTACGGAAAGTAAATTACGGGCATTTAAATGGGCTGAAGTGGGTCTAGTGTGAGGCAGTTTTTCCGCAATGGGCCTAATGCTCAGGTGTGCTAAACCTCGTTCGGCTTAGCTCCAAACTCAAAGTGGTAAGAATAAAGTAGGGATAGACATATTAAATTGGATCGAATATTTTCATTTAACCTCATTGAATGCAGTGGCAATGTTAGAAATTGCCAGCCTTGGAGATCACTTCAAACAATTTTTTTCCATAAACCTCCTTCGATCAAAGGAATTTTAAAGTTAGGGTGAGTTGTTTGTAATTGAAGTTCATGGCCATGGAAAATCCACATGGCTCGAAGTCGAAGTTAACACTTCTCCAAGTTTCCTACATGCCAACACAGGTTGGCAAGAAAGTGCCGCTGCCCACTGCTTCATAGCTGAGAATTGCAGCAGATGCCTCGAGCCGTCTTCCCTCACATGCAAGCAATGTGAACCATAAATTACATATAACCCAATGTCTTTAAGAACCATACTCGCAACATAATTTGCCTTCTTTTGCAATTTATGTGCTAATTAATTACTTAAAGAGGATGAATACAAAAGGCCCAAACAAAGCCAGGGGAAACTGCGTAAATATTAACAAAGGAAAATACATAGATACAAAGAGAAGCAATGTAAAAGCGAACAACACTTCGGCACCTTAATGAGGCCGAGGTCGATCAATGGCCTTTATGACGAGTGAAATATTGCTATATCTGAGGGAGAGAAATAGGACAATTTCTAATGAGTTTTGTACACTTGTCAAAGGGTTGAAAACTCAGGCGGTACTACTATAAGTTGATATATATGGGAAGAAAAATGAGCTATTTTTCATCTTCTTCTTTGTCTTTTTCTTCTTTTCCTTGGATTTTTGGTTAGGGAGACTAATTGAGAATTAACACATGCGGCCACGGCGACAGCAAAGGGCACCGGCATTTGAAGTAATGATGCCAACTAAGGAAGAGGACTTGGCCCCTAAGCTAGAGGCCCTGGCGTAGCTGGCTGCTGTTGCAACTCCTGATGGAGTGAAATACGCTCCATTCAAAAGCATGTCTCCTTCTGACCTCCAATTCCAATTTCTCCATTCATTATTCGATGTCAACACTCTCTTTGTCACCTGGCCACATCAAATTCAACAAATCTGTCATCGTAATTTTTACCATTGCCACTTCCGGAAGGGGAAATTTTGTGGGCTTGGGTTATGAATATACCTCTTTAGCAAAGGGGTTAGCAGGGGCAAGGTAACGGTTGCCCTGGCTGTTAATGGTGGGATTAGCACTTCCACCGATGGCATACATTTCCCAGTGCGTGTAGTCATTGTTCACCACATGGAAATATCCATGTCTACACCTGCAAGATTTGGCAAAGAGGGCTCAGTCAATTTGATGTGAAGGAGAATTACAGTGGCGACCGTTTTTAAGGATGTTCTGTTACCTTGGCATTCTCTGGACGAGACCCTCGCCAAAATGGTTATAAGCAACGGTCACTTGCATCTGCTTGTCTCTTACGTAAGAGTCGCTATGTCCCAACAGCATAACCTCATTGTGATGGGTGAAGTAGTTGTTTGAGACGGTAATTGCAGTGGAACCCATTATAGCATCAATTAGTCCATCAGCGCAATTAGACAGTGAGTTATGATCAATCCAGATGTGGCTTGATCCGAAAATCGAAATGCCATCTCCATCAGCCATGGTTCTCCATCCGTAATGAGATGGGGAGCTTCGAACCATGGCGTTGCCGGTGGGCTTACAGTCATGAATGTGGACTCCATGGATGATAATATTGGTGACAAACTGGATTGTGATGCAGGCCCCATTAGCGATGTGCACATTGGCACCACGGCCATCAATTGTCTTAAAGCTATTCATTATAAGCTCCTGCTTCAATCTGATCGCCATGTCACGCTTGAACACGATCCAAAGAGGCTTGTCCTGGATAACAGCATGGCGGAGGGTGCCTGGTTTGGGGTTCACAGTGTCATCATCGCCAGGGTCACTCACCACATAGTACCTTCCATCACGACCACCAATGGCATTGCGTCCAAAGCCAATGCCACAGTTCGCAAGGTGCTTTCGCCTAAGATACCAACGCCGGTCACAGCGCCAGCAGTCATCAATCGGATTCCCTGTTCCACATGAGAAATATCCCAGATTTCTCCTTTCCGTGCTATTTCTTATGCTCCTGAGAAAACCCATGATTATAACATCATTAACATCATATTCATATATATTATATTAATCAATTGAACTGAGTTAATTAAGCAATTGGAATAGGATTAATGATGGACGATTATTCTGGGAGATGTTCAAACGGTCCATACAGAAAATTTTGGGAGATTTTTCCTCACCCCCATTTTCTTGCTTGGTCCTTATTTGCGTCGGTGCGTGCGACAAAAGAAAATTAAAACATTAAATACGATCGTGGCGGTGTCATTGAAGCACAACTAGTCTGTCAGGTATGCAGCTAGCTAGCTACCAGATCAGTGAAGACTTCAGCCAAGATTTTCTTCTGCAATCATAAAAGAAGGCAGATCTATGATTTGTGGGTCTTTTCTTTTTTCTTTTCCAAGTTCATTGCCTCCGTTCACAGCCTGGAGCATGGGAAGATATTTCAACAAAATTTTATGTATTCTACCCCACCTTCCAGTGTAGTTTAACCGCTGAGTAATCTAGCTGATGGAATCGGCATGATCGTTTTCATTAAAAATATGGATGGGAATGAATGATATTTCTCAGTACAAAAACAAAATCTTGCAGCACTGAAAATTTCAGGGGATCAAAGACAAAAGGCATTGGCTAAAGTAAAGGCACAAGAAGAATGGCAAATTAATTGGTGGATTGGCAAATAAAGCTTAATGTACTTGGAATTATACTCGGACAAGGAAGGAATGGTAAGACAAAATAAGCTAAAGAGCAAGATGCGCGGATCTCAGGACATGGGCTTGTGCTTGAGCAGGCTTCGAGTTAAAAAAGGGGTCCAGACTGAGATAGTAAATCTCGTAACAGCAAAGAACATGGCACTGGATTCTTTAAGAATCCTGGAAAACGAAATAGAATTATTCTACTCGAATAATCAGAGATTTTATACCTTTTACCGCATCGAATTAATAATACCGGTTAGTAATTACTACCAGTTTATCAGTTAAAAATTGAATGAATAAAGTAAATGCTGTGGAGCAAAGACAAACTGGCAATTAAATATCAGCTTGGTTGCCCCTCCAACAGTAAACAAAAAATGGATGATGGCCATGAGTCAAAAGTTGACCCCTGGTTTTGACTGAATTCTATTGGGTGAAAGGATATTTTGATCTGTAAATTTTTTATATCCACCATGAAAAAGGTTGAGTATGCATTTTAAATGCAGGAAAAGTTTCATCCTTTTAACTATTTTTAAAGTTGAGAACAATCAATAACACTCACTTCTGATATCAGAGTTTAAAATATCAAAATATTTTTCAATATATGATATGTGAAGGAAATTATTAGAATTTTCACCTCTATTATAAAAATAATTGAGTATATATTTTTAAGTGTAAGAAAAAATTTCGGTTAAGAATTCCTAATAACACCTAACATCAACAACTAAACAAGTATAAGAACGGAGGGAGAGCGGTGAAAAAGAACTGTCAGGAACTACACACTGTGGCAAGTGGGGGTCCAACTGCGGATTCATGGGCATCAATCCTCTTCTAATTTCTCAAAGATTTAACTATTAGGCTATAAATATTCCAAATATTATTTTATTAGAAATTAATCACGTAAAATAGAAAAATATTATGAATTATACAAAAGTAAATGAAAGATCAGGTGAATCTGTTGTAGGAAATTAGATAGAGAAACTCACTTATCAACCAAAGAAGCAATTTCCTCAGGATTGTCAACTGCGTGCTCATTTATCCATTTATCATCGTCCAATCTGACAAACAATACAAAATTTATAAAACAAAGAAGAAAAATCCATATAATGCATGCACGTTCAAAGCAGTGTTTTAGTCTCTTTTTCTTTCCAGATGAGGTTAGGAGGAGTAAGTTAATTGATCAACTTTCTTTACCAGGAGAGTTAAACTAAGCGTATAACAGAATTAACGATCCCGATATGGTATTTGATCAGATCCAATCTCAAACGCTTATTCTCACTCTTCCCCAAGTTGCTAGATTTGTACGTGACAAGATTAGCTGAAATAGTTTACTCACCCTTCTGCCATTGATGAGTTCTTCAAGCTCTGCGACTTGTTTTCTTCGGCAAGCCTGTCATGACAAACACGAGGAAAATCAAACACCAGTTGCAACATGTATATTAATATTAAGCTGGCTACCTAAATTTGCATTCACGGTGCTTTCCAGGAATGTTTTTCCTGGACTGGAAAGCTAAATGAAACAGAGAGAACCCAAGCTGAGCTGATTGGTTCCCTGGAAAATGTACCTTGAATTCAGCTCTGATTTCTCTGCTGAGGCCTTGACACAAACGAAGAACACAAGAAGTAACAATGTAAACAAAGAGAAGAATCTCTGAGAAATCCCCATTGCTGATTCTCTCTTTCTCTCTACGTTTCAGTGCTGAACGTGTTTAATTTTCCCTGTTTGGAAGAAATGGAAAGGAGAAGGAAAATGCAAGTGAGAAAGAAAGAAAATGAATTTTGGAGTCAATGAGAAAACTCAAATGGCAAGGTCCTTTTATAGGGAAAGAAAGGAAAACTACGAACTTTGCCTAACTCCGTTAAACCATGGTTAAGTCAAATTAACATCTTTTCTTTTCATTTTTTAACCAAACCTCACCACCTCCACACCATAACCGCCACTAACTGAAAAGGGGTTTAACACTACCACGCTTCGCTGTGTCGGTCGCTCACGTGACAGGCCATGTACCCTCTGACACTTCAGATGTTCCGGTAGGGTCTATTTCTTCCACGTCATCTTGTCAAATTTTCATTGGATGAAAAGGTTTCTTACGTACTCGCAGGTGACGGTGGAGGATTATACTCGCTTCAAGGCACAAGCCACGTGGGCGCCGCCGAAGGGTAAGGTAAGTGTACGAATCGTAGGATTATAAAAATCCCCCGTCAATAGACAGGTGTCCTTAAAAAAGTACGGGTACGTTTTCAATTAAAAAAGACTATGTTACCGTACAAATCATTTTTTTCTTTTCTTTACTCTGTTCTCCGATTTGAAGTTTTGGATACCACTAAAAATATATGATAAATTCATATATATCTCTGTCGTACAAAACACGATACTGTCAACGTACTATTAATGTAGTGCTAAGACTGAAACATTGCGTCTCGTTGTTCTTTTTTTTTTTTAACTTATTGTTAACAGTAAGAAAAATATAAAGAGAAAGGGATTCGAATTTTGACTTAATCTATCTAAAAATTAATTTTTTTTTGTTACAAATGAAATATTTAATAATGAGAGATCAATTCATTTTTAATCACTAAATCAAAAAGTTGTTGGCACTGTTAGATCAAATTTTAATTGTTATTTTTCTATTTAATTTATTTTATATAAAAAGAATACTTCAATTTTTATAAAAATTTATATTTGATGTAGGAATATTACCGTACAAATCATTTTTTTTCCTTTCTTTATTCTTTTCCCTGATTTGAAGTTTTGGATACTATTGAAAATATATGATAATTCGTATATATTTCTCTTGTAAAACACTAAAATTATTGTGTTACAGTTTATGTCGACGTACTATTAATGTAGTGCTTACATTGAAATATTGTTTTTCGTTGTTTTATTTTTATTATTATTATTATTATTATTATTATTATTATTATTATACTTTTCATTCACAGTCAAGAAAATACAAAAGGAAAGGGATTCGAATATTGATTTAATCCATCTAAAAAGGAATAACATCTGTAAGGTTAAACTTTCTTTTTGTTACAAATGAAATATTTAATAATTGGAGATCAACTTATTTTTAATCATTAAATCAAGAGGTTGTTGGCACTGTTAGGTTAAATTTTGATTGTTACTTTTCTATTTAATTTATTTTATATAAAAAGAATACTTCAATTTTAATAAAATTTTATATTTGATGCACGAATATTGTATAACAACTATATACTATTAGTTACTTATGAAGTACTATCTCAATAATGAGTAAAGTTAAAAAAATAAACATCAATAAATTTTTTTAATTTATTTTAAAAGCTTACATTTTTTTATTTTATTTATTAATGAGATAACATTTTGTGATTAACTGAAAATATATAATTCCTGTATACCTTATCTACATTAAATATATTAATAATGGGTATAACTTTTAGAATCAATGTCAATGGCGTATTGTTTCAAATTCTCAATGATAAGATCAAAACTTTGAAAGTTTTATGCTTTTTTGAAAAAAAAAATTCGATTCCATTATTATCTTATTCAAATACTTATATTCTAAATCAAGTAATTTCTCTTTTACAACACAAGAGCCACAAAAATGTCAATATCCCATATGCTATTTTTTTTCCTTTAATATGGGATTTTTCACATATGCATAGTTCTTAGAAATGCAAGAAGAAGAAAAAAGCACATGATACAAAGAAATGTACATGTGATCTTATTTGTAGAACTGAAAACAGAACATGCTGATCAACCCACAACATGCCTTGTAAAATGAACCAAGTCAAACAAAATTAATATAATCAATTACAATTGTTTTTTGGTTTGGCTGCATTATATATAAATATATAATTGAATTTGTTTTTTTAAAGAGAAATTAATTGACGTTAATTTTAAAAAGGTAACAGAAGATAACATGTAAAAGAGAGAATTACTTACAATTTTTTTTAATTATAACAAAAGTTGGATCCCCAAATCATCATATATAACAATAATCTTTTCACTTAATGACATGGAAATGATTTATAATTTAATCATATGTATTATACAACAATACAATTCAACATTTCTATCTCCTTATATGAAAAATATATGACAAAATTCAACCGATCATTGGCTCCAATCACATATCTATGGGACAGATTTTTAAAAATTATGAGATTCGAGAGGATGTAGACATGTAATATTTTTTTCAAATGAATTAAATATAAAAATTAAGGGATTTTAAGATAAAATAAAAATTCAAAAAATATATATGACAAAAAAATCTTAACTCTTAAAATAAAAATTCAAATTAAGCCCTTAAGACAAAAGTAAACAGAGAAACTTTTAAAGATTCTGTTCTTCTGCCCAGTTTTTGTTAATTGTTACCAGAAATCTTGCTGCTTGTTTCACTGGCAATTATATGGGTTAAACATTAATTAATTATTGATTAATCAAATCAACTTCATTCAAGGGTTCATGTGTTTGAGAGATTATGGTTCCTTCTCTTAGCAGCCCCAATATTTCATTAACCAGCTTCAAGGAAATTCACCTGTCATATTCAAATCTTGTTCAGGAGTCAGAGAACATATACTACATTTGATCATTACATTTTGTTGAATTCAGTCGAAATGTATAATATATAAGATAAAAGTTCGAAAGAACAAATCTCCCTCAATCATTCTCAATTTTTTTTTTTTGTTATTCTCTATTATTCACCATTTTGTTCTTACATTTATTAATTTGAGTGTCAAAACATATTTTGAATCTTAACTTCGACATTTCATAAATCTCTCTTTTTTCGATTAAGTCAGACGAATAAAATGTATCATTTTCCACTAAACGCCTTCAACCCTCAAACAGTTGAAAAAAAAGTAATAATTACTAAATTTCGTGTTAATTAAGCTCTCTTATTAATAAATTAGATTAGTATAGCTTCTAAAGTTTCTTCAGAATCAATTTCAAGGTCGGCTATGTTGCTTTCTTTGTCTGAAATAACCTCAGTTTCTTATTAACCAAAAAAGATTAGGATAATGGAAAGACTGAGTGGAAGACACATCTGTCTGTCCATAACTTGCATGCAGACAGCCTTTCATGCAAGTATTGTTATTAATGTTTCTATTAAATTAAATCACTGAAAAAAAAACTGGTGCAAATAAAAAAAATCTTTATTTTTATTTTATTTTTTTGTTTATAGACAATTTTTAATTGAGTCAGATTTATTGTATTGATGTTTTGTACCCGAAAGAAGAAAACATACAAAAAGCAATGAATCTAAATGTCAAACTTCAATAGTGCATATGTTTCTCTTCATATAGAGAATTAGTTCGGAGTCATCTTTTCAGTCATTGAAAGAGGCTTGCATGATTAAAATTTCTACATAATTATTATTTATTAAGATATAATAATTGGAAATTAATTTTTTCTAGATTAGTTAATTAATTAACAAATTAAATCACATTAATTCCTTTTTTTTGTAAGATTAAATTTTTTAGTCTTTTTTTTTTGTATAATTAGAGATAAAGATTAAAATTGTTTGAATTTGATTCAAAGTCTTAATTTTTCTTTAACTGACCCATTCTTGGTGATTTTCTTGCAAACTTTGTTGTAGAATTTCTAAGTTCAGGCAAAGCAACTTATTCATCAGAAAATCAATTGAATCAAATAGTCCTAAGTCAAAAAAAATCACAAAACCATCTACTCCAAAAGGGTTATTAATCTTATTTATTCTCCCCTTTTCTTGACGCTCTGGAAAACTTTATTCAGTGATCCAATCTTGACTAATCCAAAATGGTTGCTGGTGAAAAATCCTCTACCCTTCTCCTGTTTAAGACCTGCCTAATAAGTGAACATAAAGTTAAATATTATATGTTAAATTAACAAGTTCATTAGTATTCAGGTTTAGGCTTTCCGCCAAATTCCTGTGAAAAAATTTATTAAACTTTTTTTTTCTTTTGTTCGGTCTGTAGAGATTGAAACCGCCACCTCATCACACGCATATGGCTGCTCACCGTCAATCAAGGCCTGGCTGGCTGGTTCCAACTTCTAAACCAAGTCTAATTTTTCCTTTCTTTGCGCTTGATTGCCGGCATGAATTCACATCAATTTTTCTGACAATTGAACTTAGAAGAGGGTGAAATACATAAATCCTCCTATTATGTTTATACATAAATCCTCCTATTATGTTTATATTAAAATTCTAAATCCGAAAAATCATAAACTATAACTCAAACCAAAAACTCCTAAATTTTAAATCTTAAACTTTATTAGAAGAGGAAATTTGGTATTTTGAAACTAGAGAAAAATTAGTTTTTTTTTAATACAAGTATAGGGAAGTTTATGTATTTCATCCATTTAAAAGAGTTATAGTAACAGTTTGGCAAAGCCCTTCTTAATCAATGTTACGTGTTTTATATTCCAAAATTCAAAGGCCTCAATGTACTTTGATTAGAAGTTTGACTGATTGGAGCCTAACCCTGTTTTTGACTTGTGCTTCCTTTTACACATAGCACTGCGAGTGGAAGCTTGCCATCATGTTGGTTTGTTTGCTGCAATTTGTAAAGGAAGTTCACACTTCATATCAAAGGATTTAAAACCCACTTATTGAAATGTTTGTTCTCAGGCTTTCCACTATCAAAATGATCGATAAAGTTGCATTAAGGGGAAGATCTGATTTGTGTTCAGATGGTGGTTTTGACATTAGATTTACACTAACTCTTTAGTTGAAAGTGTTTGGTAAGAGAGGCAGAGAATTGAAGAGGAAGGAACCCTTGGTAATTGAGCCAATGTTGTTTTCATGCAGCATTTAGACAGAGTTTACAAAGTGGTTCAATTTTCCTTACCACATGGTTCCACTTTGTCATCATTTTCAAAGCATTCAAGCAGGATAGAAGAGGATCACTCAAACTCAAAACCTCTGTTTGAAAAAACAATCACTCAGGTCAAGATGAATACCACTATGTTAGATAATTGGATTATTCATAATCAACAATCATAATCTTCTTGGAATTAACAATGGAACTAAGGTGAATGGGTGTATACTAAGATTTTTAAAATTAGTCAAAGCTCTATAACAAGTATCTTGGTTTGGTGATAGCCAAAAAAAGAAGAGGGTTAGCTCCATAATCTCCAAGCTAGTCTCCAACCTAACACAGCTGCTTCTCTTTTCAAAACCTTGCTGTTTTGCCAACTCCAATGGTGGGTTGATGATAAAACGTTGGTGCAATGCAACCTCCAAGGTTGATGTTAGCCTCACTAGCTCTAAGTTCTTTGATTTTAGCTTTTTTGTTACGGCCACAGAAAACAACTACCCCAATTTTTCCCAATTGCTCACTGTTTTACCTTTTTCCCACAGATCATATGGAGAAATGGTGCTAGATTCTCAGGAAAGGACAAGTGTTAGAGTACTATATCAATGGTTGTCGTAACGGCTTCGCGCTCGACGATTTTCGAAAAAGCGTTTAAAAACAAAATTGAAAGTCGCCACCAATCTTTTTTGACTAGGTGTGATTGGCCACCTGAAAACGTTTATCTTTTCAACAAAATCTCAAAATTAATTAAGTTTTATTAAAAAGATAATCTTTTGGTCTGCGAAACAAAAATTGGGTTCGGGGGTACGGTTACGCGTGGGGAAGGATTAGCACCCCCACGACGCCCGTTAAAAAACGGTACCATAATAACCATGTGTTATCCTTTTTGTTTTAATAAAATGATCTTACTTTAATATTTAAAATCAATTCCTTTTTTATTCCAACCTTTTTGTTCAAAATCATTTTTATTTACAAATTTATTTTGTTTTATTTTAAGAGGTTAAACTTTATTTTTCGAAAATAAATGTGAACCTTTTTGTATTGAATAATTAAATCAAATACTCCAATACTTTTGGCAGCATTTGAAATAATTTTTCTCACCTAGAGATTTCTTAAGAATCACTACTTGTGACTTCTATAGAATCTCATCCTCGGAAGATTCACACTTATTTAGATATTAAATGGATGCATATGATGCAAACAAATAATATATGATGCAAATGAATTTTTAATTTTTAATTTCATTATTTATTTATTTATTTTTCTTTGTTTTTTTAAAAAAAACTTATTTTTTTTATTTTGTTATTATTTATTTATTTAATTTTCTTTGTGTTTTTTTTTTAAAAAAAACTTATTCATTTTTTTTTTATAAAAATTTAAATTATTGAAAAATCATACTAAATATTCCAATACTTTTGGCAACAATTAGTATGACTCTTCTCACCTAGGGATCGGCTAGGAATCACTACTTGTGACTTCCGTAGCATCCCATCATCGGGCCCATTTACTTAATTTTAATTTTATTATTAATTTTGAAAATTCAATTTTATTTTCAAAAATTTAAATTATTGAAAAATCTTACTAAATACCTCAATACTTTTGACAATATTTAGTAGACTCTTCTCACCTATGGATCAGTTAAAGAATCACTACTTGTGACTTCCATAACATCCCATCATCGGGAAGTATTTAATTAAATTTAAATTTTCCTTGATTTCCTTTTTCTTGATTTTTTATTTATTTTGATACATTTTTTTATCAACAATAATTAGTGAAAATACAAGTAAAAGAAATATTTTCAAAACTTTTATTTTATAACATGCCTTAATAATAATAATAATAATAATAATAATAATAATAATAATAATAATAATAATAACACAAATAATAATAATAAAACAAAAAAGATAGGGCTAAAAAAAATACCAAAATTAATTGAGTTTTAAACCCAAAGGAAGGCCCCCTTGAATGGCCCAAAAAGCTAGCCCAAACACCAAAGCCCAAATTTGCCAGCGGAAACGGGTCGCGGAACGGGTCGAGTCGGCCAGCACGCGGGTCAGGCGAGGAGGCTGGAGTCGGGTCGGGCGCACGAGTTCCGGATCCGGGTCGGGTCCTCACGCGGGTCAGCCTTTGTTTTTTCTATATAAACTATTTCTTTTTTTTTTAAACTCATTTTCTCTCTTACCAGAAAAAAAAATTTTTGAGAGCTTTTGAAGGCTCTCGGCCGGGGCGATTCCCGGCCGCCGCTGGGGTCGCCTTCGGCCGCCATCGGCCGCCGTCGCCGGTGACCAAACCCCGAAAAGCCTCCGACTTTCTGAAAGCTCTCCGCCTCCTCTTTCAAAATCCGACCTCCGTTTCACCAAAAAATCACCCTAGCCCTGTGGATCTGGCTTTACCGAAAAGCCTCCTTCCTCTTTTTTTTGTTTTTTCTCTTTTTTTGTTTTTTCTTTTCGGATCTGGTTGATATTTTGGTTGTGGCTAGGGTGCTCTGGTTGTTGGTGTGTGTGTGTGTGTGTGTGTGTGCGTGTGTTTGTGTGTTGGCTTGTGTTTCAGATCTGGGGCTTCGATTTTTTGTCGTAGGTTTGGGGTTGTGGTTATCGGTGGCTGTTGTGGTGGTGTCTATGGTGAGGCAGTGGTGGTGAAGATGACTTGGATGGCTAGTTGGGTTTTCCGGTCTTGGGTGGTCGGGTGGCTTTGGGATTTTGGGTGAGGTTGAGAGGGTTGATAGTGGTTTGGTGAGGGTTGCCGTGAGCTTGAAGTGGGGTTTTCTGGGTGTTTTCGAGTGGTGGCGATGGTGGCTCGGGGTGAGTGGGGTAAATGGTTTTGGTTTCTCGGTGGTGATTCGACGATGGCGGGAATGGGCAGTGAGGATCTGGGTCTGGATTCTGTTTGACAGTGAGGCTGGTTCCTGGTAGCTATGGGTTGAGATGTGGGGGCTTGAAGCCTTTGGTCCCCCCTTCCTCTCGGGTCTGATGGGGTTTTTGGAGGGAAAAGCTTGCCTGGGGGCTGGTGGAGATGGGACGGTTAGGCAGAGGCTGACCGGCGTGGCAGGGGCTGGTGGTGATTGATGGACTAGACAAAAACAAAACAAAAATAAAAATAATAATAAAAACAATAATAATAATAATAATAATAAATGTAATAAAAATAATAATAATAATAACAGATAATAATAAAAATAATATAAATAAGAAAAATAAAAATAAATACATATATATGTAATAATAATAACAATGAAAATGGGACAAAATTAGGTGTCAACAGCTGCCCCTCTTTGCTCATTGCTGAGGATCAGGAATAGAGCAAAGACAATTGACAGTAATTTTGTCCGGCTTATGACTCATTTCTCTCTTTTTCTTCTCTTTCTTCTTTTTTGCTTTTTTCTTTTTTCTTTTTTTCTTTTTTTTTCCTTCTTTTTCATTCTTTTTCCTTTCTTTTCTTCATTCTTTTTTTTTGTATGAACTCCTCTTGCAGCAGAGACAACGAAACTTTAAAGTTTTTCTCTCTTTTTTTTTTTGAAATGTGCTCCTCTTGCAACAGAGGCGATGAAACTTTAAATTTCTTTTTGTTTTGTTTTGTTTTTTTTTATTTGTTTTTTTTCGAGAAAGCTCCTCTTGCAGCAGACTGAAAATGTGCTCCTCTTGCAGCAGAGGCAATGAAACTTTAAATTTTTTCTTGCTGGAAATGTGCTCCTCTTGCAGCAGAGGCAATGAAACTTTAAATTCCCTCTTTTTTCTTTTCTTCTTTTTTTTTTAAATTCCTTTTTGAAAATGTGCTCCTCTTGCAGCAGAGGCAATGAAACTTTAAATTCTTTTTGGAATGTGCTCCTCTTGCAGCAGAAGCATTGAAACTTTAAATTTTTTCCTGAAAATGTGCTCCTCTTGCAGTAGAGGCAATGAAACTTTAAATTTTTTCCTGAAATGCTCCTCTTGCAGCAGAGGCGATGAAACTTTAAAATTCTTCCTGAAATGTGCTCCTCTTGCAGCAGAGGCAATGAAACTTTAAATTTCTTTTTGTTTTGTTTTGTTTTTTTTTATTTGTTTTTTTTTTCGAGAAAGCTCCTCTTGCAGCAGACTGAAAATGTGCTCCTCTTGCAGCAGAGGCAATGAAACTTTAAATTTTTTCTTGCTGGAAATGTGCTCCTCTTGCAGCAGAGGCAATGAAACTTTAAATTCCCTCTTTTTTCTTTTCTTCTTTTTTTTTTAAATTCCTTTTTGAAAATGTGCTCCTCTTGCAGCAGAGGCAATGAAACTTTAAATTCTTTTTGGAATGTGCTCCTCTTGCAGCAGAGGCATTGAAACTTTAAATTTTTTCCTGAAAATGTGCTCCTCTTGCAGCAGAGGCAATGAAACTTTAAATTTTTTCCTGAAATGCTCCTCTTGCAGCAGAGGCGATGAAACTTTAAAATTCTTCCTGAAATGTGCTCCTCTTGCAGCAGAGGCAATGAAACTTTAAATATTTTCCTGAAATGCTCCTCTTGCAGCAGAGGCAATGAAACTTTAAAATTTTTTCCTGAAATGCTCCTCTTGCAGCAGAGGCGATGAAACTTAAAATTTTTTCCTGAAACTTTAAAAAATTTTTTTTTGAAATTGCTCTTCTTGAGTGCCAACTTTATTGGGCTTAAACTTTTAACTGTGCCAACTACAATGGGCTTAAACTTTCATCCAATAATGTGCCGATTTCGCTGGGCTTAATACCACACAATGGTGCCAACTACATCGGGCTTAACCTCATCTAGGCGCCAGCTACGTTGGGTTTAAATTTTCATTTTGGGTGCCAACTTTACTGGGCTTAACAATCTCCTCTAATTATGTGCCGATTTCATTGGGCTTAATACCACACAACGGTGCCAACTACATCGGGCTTAACCTCATCTAGGTGCCAGCTACGTTGGGCTTAAATTCATCTTAGGTGCCAACTTTACTGGGCTTAACAATCTCCTCTAATTATGTGCTGATTTCATTGGGCTTAATACCACACAACGGTGCCAACTACATCGGGCTTAGACATCATCTAGGTGCCAACTACGTTGGGCTTAAATTCTCTTCTAATTATGTGCCGATTTCATTGGGCTTAATACCACACAACGGTGCCAACTACATCGGGCTTAGACATCATCTAGGTGCCAGCTACGTTGGGCTTAAATTCATCTTGGGTGCCAACTTTACTGGGCTTAAACATCTAATTATATGCCGATTTCATTGGGCTTAATACCACACAACGGTGCCAACTACATCGGGCTTAGACATCATCTAGGTGCCAGCTACGTTGGGCTTAAATTCATCTTGGGTGCCAACTTTACTGGGCTTAAACATCTAATTATATGCCGATTTCATTGGGCTTAATACCACACAACGGTGCCAACTACATCGGGCTTAGACATCATCTAGGTGCCAGTTACGTTGGGCTTAAATTCATCTTGGGTGCCAACTTTGCTGGGCTTAACAATCTCGTCTCATAATGTGCCAATTTCATTGGGCTTAATACCACACAACGGCGCCAACTACATCGGGCTTAGACATCATCTAGGTGCCAGCTACGTTGGGCTTAAATTCATCTTGGGTGCCAACTTTACTGGGCTTAAACATCTAATTATATGCCGATTTCATTGGGCTTAATACCACACAACGGTGCCAACTACATCGGGCTTAAACTTCATCTAGGTGCCAACCTCGTTGGGCTTAAATTTTCATCCAACATCAAAATTGCAATTATTTTTCGAAGATTCTGGATTCTGCAAATTCCTTTAACAATTCTTTACTATCTCATCTCAAATTCTCAAAATTTTGAAACTTTCCATTTTATCTCTCGTATTCTCAAAACCCCATTAAACTCATCTCATTTTCTCTTTTTTTGTTTGACTTTTATTCTCCTTGTTAGTTCTTTCCTTTGTTCTCTTAAAATAAAAGAATTAAAATAAAAGAAGTATCTCTCTTTTTTCTTTTTTTCTCTCTTTTTTTTTCAAGGATTTTGATATTCTTGTCATTTTTAAAAAGAAACTCCTCTCTTTCACACAAACTTTTCTTTTCCTTTTTTCAATTTTCATTTTCTTTTCTCATACAAAACTCCTATCTTCTCTTTCTCTCTGTTTTTTTTTCAACATTGACAAATGCAATGATTGATGATGCGAATGCAATTTTATTTCAGCAAATGATCAGCTATTGTGATGCCAATGCAAGCAACTTTTGTCCCAATGCAAATTCAAATGTCTTATGAAAATGCCAATTTGCACTATAAAGATGCAAACACAATGATCCAAGAATTTTCTATTTGATCCCTTTGTCAACAAAATTTTTTTTTTCTCATGAACTTCTATTCTTCTTCAGGAGTTGCCCTGATCATCACATTCCTTTTTACTATTATTTTGAAAACCATCAAAATTTTCCTTAATGAGAATTGCCCCAAAAAGGCAAAAGAAGTTTACTGCCCCACCATAATTATCAAATTTGTCCCTCATTTTTCACTGAAAATACTAAAAAATCGAACAAAATTGCCCCAAAGAAATCACAAGGAGCTTATTATTTCCTGTAAAACAACCTTTCCATTTTTCATTTGAGGGATATAAATGATTTCACTATCCAAAAATGTTTATCCAGTCAAAACTTTTCAATTTTACAGATTACCTCATACTCTAGTCAAAGGAAGTTGAACCTAAGACCCACAGTTATACAATATATTTAACATTCAACTCTCTTAAAAATTGGTGATCACTATTTGGATGCATGTGGAGGACAATGGTAAGTTATTCTCATCAACTCAATTGAGTGAGTTCACACACCAAGGTTTTGGTTTGGGAAGGATAGCTGCCATTTGATGAGAAAAGGGATGGGTGTCCTTTCATCTAGGCTCACAAAAAGAGTTTAAATTATTTTTTAAAAACACTAGATTCCTTGAAATGATTTTTTTTTGTGAAAAGATCCATTTTAAAGTGCAATAAAAAAATGACACTCTTTTAGTTTTCAAATGAGGTATTTTGATATTTGTCAGGACTAGCTATAATGGGCTCAAATTTTTGGCATGTTATTTTGGGAGGAGACAAAAGCTTCAATCTTGGTACCAATCCTTTTAATGGCTCTCAAAAGGGCATTCTTGAATATCTTCATAGTTTGGGATGCTCATTGGTTGGTTCAAAATGACTTTCTAAATGCCGTTTCTGTTGTGGCATTAACAACACCATGAATGATCTCGAAGAGTTCTCACTTTTGCTCTAGACTGCCCCTTTTGGGGTTTTCACCCTAGAGTCTCATTCTTTCTCTTTTTTTTGTTTTTTTTTTGTTTCATCATGCACTTAAAAATTCAAAATTCATTTGAAAGGAGTGTAAGGGTTATCAAAGGATAATATTGGCAAAAAAATGAGATAAGTGCCTCATAGATTTTATGACTCTTCAAGGAACAATCTCTTCAATTTAAGTATCCAAGCTTGATCGAAATGGACTTTCTAAGGTATGTAATGTAGGCCAAGGTTCGGGGTTTTGAAAGAATGGATAAAAAGGCCCAAAAGTGTGTTTGAAGGTGATCAAACCAAGGATCATTTAATATGATTGAAGGATTCACTTTAAGACTTTTCTTTCACTATCAAGTCTCACTTTTTCTGTCATTTTATTTCTCCATTTTTCTTTTTTCTCTTCTTTTTTTTTTTGCCTTTTAAGTCCAAAATTATTGAAAGTCAATTCAATTCGGACTTGCCCCTCATCATAATGATCTTCTTTTTTTTCAATTAGAAACTGAGGCTGGATCATTCATATTCTTTGAAAAGATCTTTCTTCTTTTTCTATTCTCTATTTTTTTGCACTTGCCCCTCAATGTAGCGGGTGATCCTTGATTAGGGTTTAAAAAAAATATTCATCAAGCTCAAAAGGGGTAGCAAATGGATAAATTTTCAAATTTTTTTGAATGGATGACGAAAGATGGTCATTTGTCATTTCAAACATGGCCACTTAAATTGAAGAGTTATTCCTTGAATCAAAAGGGTAAAAAAGCTTTATTTTTATGTTTTCTTTTTTTCATTTTTTTTGGATTGGGCTTCCTGGACTTTTTGTTTTTTTTTTCTTTTCTTTTTTTTTCTCTCTTTTTTTTTTGAAAGGATTTTTCTTTATTGTTTGGAATCATCCGAATATCTTAAGTGCATGATGTCACAATCAATTTTCTTTTTATTTTATTTTTTTGCTTTTTCTTTTTTTTCTTTTTTTCTTTTTTTAAGAATGTCTTGCACCCCATGCATCAATCTTTCCATGGCAATGATGCAAATCCATAGATGATGCCTCATTGAACAATGAATATCATGTTGGAAGATTTCATTTTGATCATATGTTGCTCGTAGTATCTCCACTGAGAGAAAAGGGAAGAAATACTATGGTATTTGGGATGTTTTAAAGGCTTAAGGTACTTTGTTTACTATATCTCTTGTTTGTGTGCTTCAAGCAACAAGTTGAAAAGACTGGCCAAGGAATTTAGGACCCATGGTTTTTCAAAGAAGTTTGGATGATTTTAGCATAATCTTGACAATTATTAAACTACCAAAGTCCAAATCTAAAAGAGTGTCATTTATTTGATCATTAAGGAATCCTGACAAAAAGGTTTTAACAAACAATCATTTTATTAGCCTAGATAAAGGTCATCTTTCCTCAAAATCTCACTATGACTAAGTGAAAAATGAAGGTCCATGAAGTTTCAACTTGTGATTTTGAGAGAAAAAAAAAATTGTTCAAAGAGAATGTATTTGCTGGAATAACGATCACCAATTCTCTAGAGACTTTGTTATGTCCTCTTCTTTTATTTTTTTTCTTTTGTTGGCAATTATAAAGGCTCTTATTTTCAAAAGAAATGCCCAATTACCATTTTTCATTTTTTTGTTTTTTTTTAAACCTTAAAAGCACAATTTAACAGAAATATAAATATTTACAAATTCATGAAATACTTGGTTAAATCCAATTCACATCCTTAGAAGTGATGTTGAAATGAAAAATATGTACAAAGCATAAACAAAAGTTTCCCATTGCAACACATGTTATCCCTTGAACCATTGATCCTTAAGTCTTTCTCCCTTGATGATGATAGCCACAGACAAGTTCCCTGAATTTCATTGGATCTGCATCGATCAAAGCTTGCACCTTATCCTTAAACGCAGTACAATTTTCAATGGAATGTCCTTCAATCCCATCATGGTAGTCACATTTGGTGTTGGGGTCATACCATTTTGGGTAAGGAGGCTTTCTAGGTTTGGCATGAACAGTGGAAATCTTATAACTTTGGACAAGGAGTGGGAACAAGTCTGTATAGGACATTGGGATTGAATGGTACAATTTAGCCCTTTTTCTCATCTTGGTCTCAGGATGGTCAAGATCAATATCATGGTCATTTGGTAAAATGCGCTTCTTAGGCAAAGGGGCTTGTGCACAGGGGACTGAGGTGTTAGGATAACGTGGCTGTGACAACTTGTGGGAATAGGATACCGGAGTGTAAGGATAAAAGGATTGTGGCAAAGGGTGAGAATGACTGTTGAAGGGTCCTTGCATCACATTGAATTTCCTCTTGTCGGATCGTTCAACAGTTGCTTCTTGAACTTGCTCACTAAAGGTGTCCCATCCCTTCTCACCATAATTCCTTGTACTAGTATCTGCAATCTTCCCTTTTCTTATCCCATCTTCAATTCTACCCACAGAAAACAACAAATCTGCAAAATCTGAAAAAATATTGCCAATCAACTTGTCATAATATGGAGAAGGGAGAGTATCTACAAACAGAGAGTTCATTTCTCTATTTGTAAGTGATCGTCGAACTTGTGATGCCATTTCTTTCCATCTAAGAGCATATTCTTTGTAGCTTTCAGTCAAGTTCTTTCTCATGCTTTGGAGGGTTAAACGATCTGGAGCTATCTCCATCAAATGCTTATATCGCTCTAAAAATGCTCGAGACAGATCCCTCCATGTATGAATTTGGCCTTTTTTCAACTTAAAATACCAATTAGCTGCTGTCCCTATCAAACTATCTTGAAACACATGAATAAGCAGCTTTTCATCATGGAAATATGTGGCTAAATGTGTTTTAGGGCATTTGGTCCCATCATACTTTTCAAACTCTGGGACTTTGAATTTTGGTGGGATAACCACATCAGGCACCAAGCAATACTCCTTTGGATCACAAAATTCGTTCCTTCCTTCGATTGCTTGAATTCTTTCTTCCAAGAAGTTGTACTTTCTTTCTTCAATTGGACCCCAAGCCACTTTTGATGGATTTTCATTTGAAGCTCTTAACTCAAGGACACCAATAGGATTGGAAAAATTTGCCTCTCGACCAAGAATTGACTGAAAATTCACATTACCAGAGGTTTGTCCTTGGAAGTTCCCCTTTGGGTTGTCAGGCACTTGAACTTGGTTGTTTCCTTGCACAAGACTCCCTTTCATAGTCTCCTTCACTTTTAGGATACCCTTAATTTCTTGCATCATTCGAGAAAGCTGTTCCTTTATCTCATTTTGGTCTTGTTCCACTTTGTCCATTCGGGTTACTTGATCATCTTCCATGTTGAACCACTTTATAAAGACAAGAATCAACCTTCCAAGGGAATTTAACAAAATGTTAAGGTTGTTGGACTCTTTTGAACATAGGCCTAATCAAACATAATGCATACATGTCAATGGATGCATGGATGCAATGATGGATGATGTGAGATGACATAAAATGCAAAACAAGTTTACTAAATTTATTTTCATATGCACATTGCCCAAATGACTATCAAAAAATGACACCTCTCTTTTGATTGCAATTTGCACTATTATTGTCACCAGGCAACTCTCTTAACCCTTTTTTTTCTTTTTTCTTTTCTTCTTTTTTTTCTTTCTTTTTTTTTATTTATATTCTGTAAAATACTACATCTTTTCTACTCTTTTTTTTTCTTTCCTTTTCTTTTTCCTTCCTTCGAACCTAATAAATTTTTTCCTAAAATCAAGCTTTTTGATTCTTTCATTTTTATGACATTCTCCCTTCTTTCTTCTTTTTTTTTATCTCTCTCTCTCTCTTTTTCAAAAAAACAAAAAAGAACACATTCTCCTTTTTAATCCCTCTCATTTTACTCTTTTTTTTCTTTTTTTTTTTTTTGCCTTTATCCCAAGAGTTTTTTCCAAGAATAATAAAGAATAAAGAAATTTTTTAATTAAAAAACCTAATTGAATTTCTTCTTATTATCTCTAATGAAAGAGGCAAAAAACTTATTTTTCACAACCATTTTTCTAACAAATTATTTCATGTTTTTCATTTTTTATTATAAAAAGAAAACTTTATGTGTCTTTTATCATTTCATATTTTTCTTTTAAAGAAAAAAAGGTGAAAGAAACTAACTTTTTCTTTTGCTTTTGTAAATATAAAAACATCTTTTATATTACCAAATATACATAAATCTCTTTTTCTTCCTCTTGTTTTGGAGAATGTATTTTTATTAGTTCCTATTTTTATGAACCTATATTTCCAAAAAAATTCCCTCTTTTTTAAAAAAAATGAAGAATTATTTGCATTTCTTAAAGAAAGCCACATTTATTCTATTGTTTTTATCACACATCTTTATTTTTTCAAAAATAAGTGGTTTTTTTTCTACAAGATCTTTTATAAAGAAAATATATTTTTTTTATTTTTATTTTACAAAATTCCCTTTTTTTAGAAAAAAAAATCAAAGACTTAAATTATATACAATTCAAATCAAAATCGATTGTTCCTTTATTATTGACATGAGAAAAGGGTCGAATATTATGTTCCTTCGTGTCCTAATTTTGGATAATTTCTACTAAAATTGGGCATGGCTCTATCTAAGGCTGGCCTCTTAGGTTCCTTTACATGCTGAGTTAGGATATGAAGATCTAAAGGTTCCCAAATTATATCTCACTATCGTCCACACTGGACTAGTAAGACTTAATTTGAGTGAGAGTATTTCGCTTGCCATTGCGGAGGTGATTACCTCACGAGAGCAAAGGTACTCTACTCCCTCCTAAGAAGGACGGAACTCGGGTATAGAGCTCATGTGATGCAAATACAAGTGCAAGTGTGTGAATGAGGGAACATGTTAGACTCAAATTAAATTTTTATCTCTATCCTAAATGTCTCAACAATTTATTAACAACAAGTATATACAACTATAAAACATAAAATAAATAACATAAAATGCGAATGCAAACAAAATCATTTTCAAAATCCAAGTGAATTAAGTTTAAATATCATTCAAGACTGTTAAATTAAAACTTTGGATAACACATGATTAATGAATGGCTTGACCCTCAAAAAGCGTCCCCAGTGGAGTCGCCAAGCTGTCGTAACGGCTTCGCGCTCGACGATTTTCGAAAAAGCGTTTAAAAACAAAAATGGGAGTCGCCACCAATCTTTTTTGACTAGGTGTGATTGGCCACCTGAAAACGTTTATCTTTTCAACAAAATCTCAAAATTAATTAAGTTTTATTAAAAAGATAATCTTTTGGTCTGCGAAACAAAAATTGGGTTCGGGGGTACGGTTACGCGTGGGGAAGGATTAGCACCCCCATGACGCCCGTTAAAAAACGGTACCATAATAATCATGTGTTATCCTTTTTGTTTTAATAAAATGATCTTACTTTAATATTTAAAATCAATTCCTTTTTTATTCCAACCTTTTTGTTCAAAATCATTTTTATTTACAAATTTATTTTGTTTTATTTTAAGAGGTTAAACTTTATTTTTCGAAAATAAATGTGAACCTTTTTGTATTGAATAATTAAATCAAATACTCCAATACTTTTGGCAGCATTTGAAATAATTTTTCTCACCTAGAGATTTCTTAAGAATCACTACTTGTGACTTCTATAGAATCTCATCCTCGGAAGATTCACACTTATTTAGAAATTAAATGGATGCATATGATGCAAACAAATAATATATGATGCAAATGAATTTTTAATTTTTAATTTCATTATTTATTTATTTAATTTTCTTTGTTTTTTTAAAAAAAAAACTTATTTGTTTTTATTTTGTTATTATTTATTTATTTAATTTTCTTTGTGTTTTTTTTTAAAAAAAACTTATTCATTTTCTTTTTTTTTTTATAAAAATTTAAATTATTGAAAAATCATACTAAATATTCCAATACTTTTGGCAACAATTAGTATGACTCTTCTCACCTAGGGATCGGCTAGGAATCACTACTTGTGACTTTCGTAGCATCCCATCATCGGGCCCATTTACTTAATTTTAATTTTATTATTAATTTTGAAAATTCAATTTTATTTTCAAAAATTTAAATTATTGAAAAATCATACTAAATACCTTAATACTTTTGACAATATTTAGTAGACTCTTCTCACCTAGGGATTAGTTAAGGAATCACTACTTGTGACTTCCATAACATCCCATCATCGGGAAGTATTTAATTAAATTTAAATTTTCCTTGATTTCCTTTTTCTTGATTTTTTATTTATTTCGATACATTTTTTTTATCAACAATAATTAGTGAAAATACAAGTAAAAGAAATATTTTCAAAACTTTTATTTTATAACATGCCTTAATAATAATAATAATAATAATAATAATAATAATAATAATAATAATAATAATAATAATAATAATAATAATAATAATAATAATAAAACACAAATGATAATAATAATAATAATAATAATAATAAAAAAAAAAAAACACAAATAATAATAATAATAATAATAATAATAAAAACACAAATAATAATAATAAAACAAAAAAGATAGGGCTAAAAAAAATACCAAAATTAATTGGGTTTTAAACCCAAAGGAAGGCCCCCTTGAATGGCCCAAAAAGCTAGCCCAAACACCAAAGCCCAAATTTGCCAGCGGAAACGGGTCGCGGAACGGGTCGAGTCGGCCAGCACGCGGGTCAGGCGAGGAGGCTAGAGTCGGGTCGGGCGCGCGAGTTCCGGATCCGGGTCGGGTCTTCACGCGGGTCAGCCTTTGTTTTTTCTATATAAACTATTTCTTTTTTTTTAACTCATTTTCTCTCTTACCAGAAAAAAAAATTTTGAGAGCTTTTGAAGGCTCTCGGCCGGGGCGATTCCCGGCCGCCGCTGGGGTCGCCTCCGGCCGCCGTCGGCCGCCGTCGCCAGTGACCAAACCCCGAAAAGCCTCCGACTTTCTGAAAGCTCTCCGCCTCCTCTTTCAAAATCCGACCTCCGTTTCACCAAAAAATCACCCTAGCCCTGTGGATCTGGCTTTACCGAAGAGCCTCCTTCCTCTTTTTTTTGTTTTTTTCTCTTTTTTTGTTTTTTCTTTTCGGATCTGGTTGATATTTTGGTTGTGGCTAGGGTGCTCTGGTTGTTGGTGTGTGTTTGTGTGTTGGCTTGTGTTTCAGATCTGGGGCTTCGGTTTTTTGTCGTAGGTTTGGGGTTGTGGTTATTGGTGGCTGTTGTGGTGGTGTCTATGGTGAGGCAGTGGTGGTGAAGATGACTTGGATGGCTAGTTGGGTTTTCCGGTCTTGGGTGGTCGGGTGGCTTTGGGATTTTGGGTGAGGTTGAGAGGGTTGATAGTGGTTTGGTGAGGGTTGCCGTGAGCTTGAAGTGGGGTTTTCTGGGTGTTTTCGAGTGGTGGCGATGGTGGCTCGGGGTGAGTGGGGTAAATGGTTTTGGTTTCTCGGTGGTGATTCGACGATGGCGGGAATGGGCAGTAAGGATCTGGGTCTGGATTCTGTTTGACAGTGAGGCCGGTTCCTGGTAGCTATGGGTTGAGCTGTGGGGGCTTGAAGCCTTTGGTCCCCCCTTCCTCTCGGGTCTGATGGGGGTTTTTGGAGGGAAAAGCTTGCTTGGGGGCTGGTGGAGATGGGACGGTTAGGCAGAGGCTGACCGGCGTGGCAGGGGCTGGTGGTGATTGATGGACTAGACAAAAACAAAACAAAAATAAAAATAATAATAAAAACAAAAAAAATAATAATAATAAATGTAATAAAAATAATAATAATAGTAATGATATAATAATAATAATAATAGATAATAATATAAATAATATAAATAAGAAAAATAAAAATAAATACATATATATGTAATAATAATAACAATGAAAATGGGACAAAATTAGGTGTCAACAATGGTGATTAAACATTCATGTCCAAAAGAAACCGTTTCTTGTAAAATATTATAGGCATTACAAAGAGATGAAATATATACACACACCAATCATTTTCTTCAATAACAAGATGACGATGCTGTGTTTAAAGTACAGAACATTGGGCCGGAAAAACCATAGAAAAATGTTAGATGTCATGGACCGTCCATGTGATGGTGTGCTTTAGGCTCTCAAGCCATGCAAAATTGACTAAGCCGATGCTTGGTTTAATAAGGTTGAGGTGCACATGGGTTTCCATTCAATAAATTAATAAGCTCAAATTACAAATATTATATATATAGAGAGAGAGAGAAAGAGAGAGATTGCCTTCACCATTTCCATTTAAAGATCAGCCATCAAAATCATCATATCAAGCTTGAATAATCCACAAATTAGCTAACCGAGATTTTTTTGCCACTTCAAGAGGTGTAGAAATAATTGATGCTAAAAAAAAAATTCCCAAATGAACCTGCTAATCGTATTGTTTTTATTTTTTTGTTTTATGATCAGAATATTTTCGGACCAGCTTGCATTATTGTTTTTTGTTTCTAGAACCAGAAAGTGGCCATTACAACTCATTATTTTGGCATGATGATTAAGAAACCAAGTGCTAGTGCTACATCAATGCCGAGAAATTAAAAATAATAACAAGAAGAAAACAATCAGCTGAAAATATGGAGTGATGATTCATATCGTTGATTAATATTTGATGAAGAATATCAATTTTCCTTAATATATGGTATTCTTTCGTACAAATTAAATATACATATTACTTGTCTGCAGGTAACAAGACCTTGAATCTTGATTGTGAACCTGCAGAAAAGATTTGTTTTTGTTGGTTGAAAAGATTTGTTTTTGTTGGTTAAAAAAAAAAAAAAGGAAGAGCAGTAACGTGATTTATTGTAAAAACAGAAGCAAAACAACACAAGAAAAATAGGTTGAAAAGTCTACTATTTCTTTTTTTTTTTTTACAAGTCAAATCTGATTTAAATACATCAACTAATAACTGAAAATTCCTAAAAATACACTACACAACTAGCATGTTCTCTTACTTTCTTGCCACTAAAATCCACTTCACAACTAGCATATTCACCTAGTCTCTTGCCACTGCACTACTAGCATGTTCTCCTATTTTCTTGCCACTAAAATCCACTACTTCCATGATAGCAACTACTTGATGCACAACTTCAACACTCCTCCTTGCTTCAACAGTTGCAAACTCCAAGCTTTTTTCTCAGAAATTCAAATATGTTTTCAAGGAGTGCTTTGGTGAATATGTTAGCAATCTTATCATTAGTCTTGCAATACAACAAGCATACTTCACCATTCTTTTGTACTAAATACAACTTAATATTAAAATGCTTTGTCTTCCCTTGGAAGACAGGATTGTTGGAGATTGCAATTGCTGCCTGATTATCAACAAACACCTTTGTGCTCTCTTTTTGCTCCATATGCAAATCAATCAAGACTTTCCTAAGCCATAAGGCCTGATTCACAGCTGCAATGGCAGCAATGAACTCAGCTTCAGCCGTTAATCGTGCCACAATCTCCTACTTCTTAGAACTTCATGAGGACACTCCTGAGCCAAAAGTGAAACAGTACCTTGAGGTACTCTTAATATCATCTAAGGACCCTGTCCAATCACTGTCAGAATATCCATGAAACAGAAAATTCTGATTAGAACAAAACAAAAATCCATAATCAAGAGTCCCTTTGACATATTTAAGAACACGTTTGGCTACTCTAAAATGCACTTCACTTAGCACAGTACATAAACCTTGACAAAACACTGACGGCATGCAGAATGTCAGGTCTAGTTGCTATGAGATACATCAGGCATCCAATGAGACTTCTATAAACAACCCCTTCCACTTTCTCTACACCATCTTCTTTGCTTAGATTCTCCTTTTGATTCATAGGAGTACTCACTGGTTTGCAATTCTCCATATGAAATTTCTTCAAAATTTCCTTAGCGTATTTCCTTTGACAAATAAACACACTTTGCTCGTTTTGTCTAATCTCCATGCCAAGGAAATATGTCATTTCACCTAAATCTATCATGTCAAAGGCCTTCATCATTTCCTTTTTAAATTGCTCAATCAACATCGCATCACTTCCTGTTACCAAGATATCATCAACATATAATGATACAATCACAATGTTAGTTTTATAATTTCTAACATAGAGTGTAAATTCACTTTGGCTTTTTACAAAGCTTAAACCCATCAAGTGCTCATCAATTTTACTATAATAGGCCCTAAGTGCCTGATTCAAGCCATATAGAGCCTTCTTTAGCAGATAGACCTTGTCTTCCTCGCTTTCACAACAAAACCTTCAGGCTGTTCAACATAAATCTCCTCCTGCAGATGACTATTGAGAAAGGTTGATTTAACGTTAAGCTGAAATACCTTCCATCCATTTTGAGCAGCTAATGCTAGCAACATTCTGATGGTGTCTAGTTGTGCAACGGGAGCAAATGTCTCTAAGAAATCAAACACCAAACGCTTGAACAAAGCCTTTCACCACAAGCCTAGCTTTATGCTTGTTGATGGAGCCATCGACATTCAGTTTTGTTCTAAACATCCACTTGACACTAATAATCTTCTGATTCGCAGGTCTCTCAACCAGCTCCCAAGTTTGATTTTTCTCAATCATATTCAAGTCCTCTTGCATAGCAGCTATCTATTTTGGATCCTTCTCAACTTCCTCATATCCTGCAAGCTCAAAAATAGCAACATTGCACCTCTGATAAATATTAGTAAGTAGTTTAGTACCTCTGATAGGTGGTTCATCAACCTCCTCTCCATGATTTAATGGGATACCAATGTTTTGATTTCCCTTTTCAATTTCCCAACACCACTGTTGATCCTCCACAAATTGAACATCCCTGCTTATCAGAATCTTTCCTGTGTGAGGTTAAAAAATTTTGTAAGCCTTTGAGACAATGGTGTAACCAATAAGTTCTTCTCTCCTATCAAGCTTGTCCCTTTTTACCTGATGAACATGTGAAAAACAAACACAACCAAAGGTTATTAGGTTTAATATAGATGGTTTATATCCATACCAAGCCTCAAATGGAGTCTTTCCCTTTATTGCCTTTGTAGGAAGCCTGTTTAGTAAAAATACAACTGTGTTTGTTGCTTCTGCCCAAAATTGTTTAGGTAGCCCTTTCTCGTACAACATGCATTTGGCCATCTCCATTATGATTCTGTTCTTCCTTTCGCTCACTCCATTCTGCTGTGGAGTGTAAGGGGCAGTTAACTGGTACTTAATGCCAACATCGTCATAGAATAAATTGAACTGGTCTGAATTATACTCCTTGCCATTGTCTGATCTCAAGACTTGAATTCTGTAGCTACTCTGATTCTCAATCCATGCTTTGAACTTCCAAAATACTTCTGGAACCTCTATCTTAAACCTAAGGAAGTAAATCCAACACATTCTAGTTAAATCGTCAATGAAAGCAATGTAGTATTTATTTCCCTTTAAGGATGGAGTTCTCTAAAGTCCACAGAGCTCAGTATGAATCAACTGCAACTTCTACGATGCTCTCCAAGTTGTCTGTGAAAATGGCAGCCTTCTTTGCTTGCCAAATTGACATGCACTGCAATTTGATGAATACTCTTCTAGTGAAGGTAAGCCTTGCACCAGCTCCATTTTCTTCATGTATAGAAGTGCTACATGCTTGAAGTGCCCCAGCCTCTTATACCAAAGTTTAGTAGTATTAACTGAGCTTGGGTATGCAGCTTGCTCTTCCTTCATTAAATCCAAGGAGAAACTCTTACTTTTCATTTTGACTCTAAACATATCATGACCATCTGCATCCTTGATCAGACACATATTGCCTTCAAATATCACTTTGAAGCCTTTCTCCAACAGCTGACCCACACTTAACAAATTTTAATTAATATCATGTACATAAAACACATTAGTTATGATTTTAGTACCTAAACAGCTTTCAATGGCAACAATCCCTTTCCTTTAATAGCAATATAGTCACCGTTACCAATTTTGACTTGTGATGTTACAGATCTACCAAACCCTTTGAAAAGCTCTTCATCATAAGTCATGTGATTGGTGCAGCTAGTATCAATTAGCCAGCTTCCAGTTAAGTTGTTGGATGCAAAACAGGTTGCCACAAATAGCTACTCCTCCTCCTGTTGATCTACAACTTAAGCCTCATTCTTCTGTTGTTGATTTTTGTTCCTGCAGATTTTCTCAATATGGCTCAGTTGATTACATTTTCTACATCTCACATCAGGTTTTCTCCAACACTTGACTTGAGGATGATTCTTTCTTCCACAATACAGACAAGGAGGGTATACCCTTTTGTTGTTGCCTCTACTACTGCTATCGTTGTTTGTAGCAGCATCATTGGAGTTAGTAGAACTTTTCTTCCATTTCTTTTTCTTTCCTTTCTTGCCTTCATTGATCTGCAACTGTGCTTGCAAAGCTCCTTCCATTGAGCCTTCCTATCTCATCATTCTCCTTTGTTCTTGTGCCTATAAAGCATTCAACAACTCTGCCAATGTGATATTTGATAGGTCCCTAGAATTCTGCAATGAGGAAATTGTTACCTCAAATCTTTCAGGTATAGTAACAAGGATTTTTTTACACAATCCTACTATCAGGAAAATCAGTACCAAGCAATCTTGCCTTGTTGACAATGCTAAGAAGTCTATCAGAATACTCTTTGATTGTTTCTTACTCCTTCATCCTTTATATTTCAAATTCCCTTACCAAGTTCAGCACCTCCATTCCTCTAATTCTCTCATTGCCTGCATACTCTTCTTTGAGAAAATCTCATATCTCTTTGGCTGATTTCAAGGTCATAATTTTGGTGAAGATTGTTGGTGAGATAGTTGAAAACAGACAGGCTCTTGCCTTTGACTTCCTTTGCCTCTTTTCCTTGTGATTCTTCAACTGTGCAAGTGTTGGATTGTTTAGTAGAGGAGGAATCTCATAGTCCTCTTCAACTCCATCCCAGAGGTCACTTGCTTCCAAATATGCTTCCATTTTAATTGCCCAAACCTGATAATTCTCTCTATCAAAAATAGGTAGAGCAACAACTGCAAATGGTGTTTCTGTATCCATTGTTTTGATGGTTTTTCAAGAAAAAATTTGGCTTACGGTCCCTTAAGAAAATAGGCTCGGATACCATTTTGTTGGTTTTAAAAGAAAAAAAAGAGCAATAACGTGATTTACTACAGAAACAAAAGCAAAACAACACAAGAAAAATAGGCTGAAAAGTCTACTACATTTTTTTTGACAAGCCAAATCTGATTTAAATACATCAACTAATAACTGAAAATTCCTAAAAATGTACTACACAACTAGCATGTTCTCCTACTTTCTTGCCACTAAAATCCACTTCACAACTAGCATATTCTCCTAGTCTCTTGCCACTACACAACTGGTATGTCCTCCTATTTTCTTGCCACTAAAATCCACTACTTCCATGATAGCAACTACTTGATGCACAACTTCAACAGTTTTTCAGCTTAAAGGAATTGAAGTACAATTCCTTAAGCTTTTGGATTTAATTTCTTAATTATTTTTTTTGGATAAACCTAGCTAAGCCTTTGGCATTTTGCGTATGAAGGATTTCAACCAACAAAAACTTCCTGTGCACTCATGGGTTGTGACTCAATTGACAACGCAGGCTGAGTTTGTGGAAAGAGCTTTCGGGTTCGACTGCACTAAACACACTTTTGGAGAGGGGTGAGAAGCTTTAACTGTGACGAAACCTCAAATAAGATTAGTCTTAAACCATTAAAATAGATAAGGATACATGTTATTTAAAAAAAAAATTCTTGCACAACTTACAATATTATTACTCGATTAAGTCAATCAATGATCCTGCACCCTAGGGAGGGTAGCAATTGGGCATTGGCTATCTCTCTTATTCTCTCTATTCTCTTTATATTTTCCTCTCATATGGCATAATTTTCAATTTAATAATAATAAAGGAATTTATACACATCTCTCCCTGTTATTTAAATCATAATTTGATTTCATCAATTTTATCAAAAGAAAAATATAGTGAATAATTAAGAGTTTCATATTTTCTCCAACTAAGATTTGATTAATTTCGTAATTAATTATCATAAAGGTTAAGAAACTAATTTTTTTATTTGCAAACACTTGATAATTCTTTTTAAAAAAAAAGTGAAAAATACTTAATTCTATAGTTCTATTATATAGTTTTATATAACAATATAAACTGTGTTACATATAGAAATGAATAATTATTTGATTATGAAAAATGATCAGTGCAAGTGCAATGTGCAAAATTATCCAAATACAAGGAAATGGCATGTTACAAACATAGGCATGCATTTTCATCCCACCACGCAACTAGCTTTGCAATGGGCTGTGGATCCTACCAACTGATTATTTTCACGTGATTTTGATTTATAATAAGAATATTAATATGCACCCACCTATATATCCACAACTTAAAACTTGTTACTTACGATGATCATGATCATGATGTACCCAAAAACCTATATAAATAAATTTCTTAGTAATTAATTAAGGTGTCTTGATCCACTTTTAACAGCTTTTTATGATCTCATGTAAGAATTAATATTCCGATAACATTCATGCTGCCACAAAAGCTAAAATTTAGGGATTCTTTTTCCAATCCAAATGTCCAATGCATGAGAACTGATGAAAAGCCAAAATGTTTTAGGGTTTCGAGGGACTCTTATCCCTCATAATTACTGGAATATGATACATATATATGTACAGAATATTCATGAACAAAGCTAGCTTTGCAATATTGCATACTTTTTCTGCTTAAAAATTTTGGCTCGGCGAAAGCAATCGATTGCATGATGGCCTTTGCGTTAGAAGAAGTTATTATACTTTAATCTTTAATTCTTCTAATTTAATGTATAATACATTATCTTAGACAATTTTCTTTTTAACATAGCATGCACATAGTAGCCAGAGAGGCTGGGGTTTTCTCTTTTCATCTTTTCGATTAGTTAGCTCTCACAAAATCTACAATCCAAGGGCACGTCACCAATCATTTGCAAACGTTGATCATCTTCAGTTGGATCAGATTCGAATTATTCTAGCTATTTAAACATATATATACATACATATATATATATATAGGACTTCTTCTTTCACCAAGATCATCCACTTTCTCCTTGTCTCTTTATTTTTATTGCACAAGCTGCTGCTTTAATTGAAGCTTAGGCCAACAATAGTTTGGTAGGGATTAAAATAGACACAGTAATTTTAGAAGCAAAATATAATAATACGATATGAAAATTAAAAAAAAAAAAGACATGCAAATGACATAAGTTAAAATTTGATAAATCTGTATATGAATTATGCAAAAATTTAAAAAATATCTGATGTTTAATATGTCAACATAAATTTTAACATATTAATTTTTATGTTTTACTCAACATTAATGCAAAATATATAGGAAGTATTAGACAGATTAAAGTGCCACCCAATTGATCCAGGCCAGGCCACACTCCCTCTTTAGGCTAGTCAGACCAGAGCCCATTTAGCCATCACCATCCACCGAAGTTGGAAAAAAGTGGGCCTTGTTTGTGCTGCTGGGCCATTCGCACTTCTCTGCCCGAGATGGATTCTCAACACACACTTGCCTCTTCGTGCTCCTTAGTAAGTTCTCAGGATTCATATTCCACCTTGTCTTGTACTGTACAAGTCCTCAGAAACAGGAAGAAAAGGGAACGGCAACAAATGGATTTTCTCATCTAAACCACACCATGACCAGACCAGATCAATTGCTCATCTCTTTTTCATTGATCGGGTCGTACGAAAGAATTTTCATGTTCTAATTTTAATTCGTCTATATCTTCTGGATTTATGAAATTATCACGTCATAATCATAACATATGATAAAAACTTTAGTTTTGAAAGTTTTTTCTTTTTCTAAGAACACTGAAAAACAATGGAATGAAGTCAAGATATTTTTTATTGTAAAACCATGTAGTAGAATTAAAAGGAAAAACAAACATAATTACTCTTAACAAAAATTTGCCCATCATTCTCTTTTCATAAATGAAGAGATAGGTCAAGCTTCTGATGATCTTTGTCTTTACAATCAACACTTACCATGCTTTGATTGTTATCCTCCAACATCGCTAGCTGTTGAGTCAAGCCCCCGTTGCATCTCATGCTTCTTTGCCAATTCAAGTAACTGTGCTCGTCCCCTTCAGATTGATGATGCTGATAACCATCGCTACTCCCGCCATAAAACACCACATTATTATCAAACCTGGCAGCACCATTCGATCTGAATCTGTCCGACGAATGGTGATTCGGGAAATAACGGAAGTTGGCAGCATGAGCTGTTATATACATCGAAGGGTGTAAAAAGCCCAAGTGGTGGCTTGCTGGTGCATAAACCATAGGTAATATCGGAGAAGATGAGAAGCTGGTGCTTGTTGGTCCATAGCCGCATGCCCGTTTAGCCTTCCTTGCAGCAGTTCTTTCTTTCTTGTGAGCATTTTGATGGCCACCCAAGGCTTGAGAACTGTAAAACTTTCTTGAACAGAATAAGCAAGAGAAAACCCTTGTTCCATCGGCCACATTGGTTTGGGAAACTTTCTCCTGATGACCATCTTCCATGCCTGTGGACAAATTAAGATTAATGATAAAAGTCAGTTTTTTCACGCAGAATAAAATAACAAGACAAAGTAATAGTAAAGACAAGAAAATTAAACCTTTGAAAAACCAAACCAAGAAATGGGAGGTATGGGAGAAGAGCTGTTGGAGGAACTGAGTTAAGAAGTAGACCAAATAAAGAATGCAACTGACTACAGGCTTTGGTGAGTGAACTGATAAAAAAAGAGTAGAGAAAAGAGTTCAGAAGCCGAGTTCTCCAGAGTTGGGAAACGTGGAGAGTCTGAGCATAATTTTAAATGGAGTGCATGACACGAGGGAACTGTATGGGTTTGGGAACAGAGAAGATCAGATAAGAGAGAAAGAGACAAGTGGAGGAAATATTCTCCAACACGTTTCTGCATGCTGAGGCGAAGTGTGTCACTGGTGAGAGAACTGTTTTAGGGTTGGAAAATGGAATCTTTCCCTCTCAACTCCACCATTTCTCTTTTCTTTGGCATTGAAATGAAGGGTAGCTTTGACTTAATCAAGGGGTTTCGTGAACATTGTGGAGACTAGAGCGAGTTGTTGTTAAGGTTAGAGAGAGAAAGGAGGGAGGATATGAATCAATTGAAGTCAGAGTGTCAGAGGGGGAAAGATCAGGTTTGTGATCTTCAATGGCCAGTGGAGGGATTGGGTGCCTTAAAAGGCTAAAGTCAGGTCCCCACTTGATCTGAAAATGAGAGGTGTGTTGGGTGCCTTAATATTCAGCGCTCCTTTCTCTCTCACTCGCTGCCACTGCATTCAAATTGGCTCTTGTGCTGCATTCCTCTGCACCGCACTTTTTTAAATTTGGTTATGGGGCTAACACTAACAGCCACTACTGCTGCGTTCTCCACCGCCAATCCCATGCAATTTGTCGCTTTTCCTCCATTCCTCGCCTTGCACTTTCTCAACCTAATCTGGAGAACCCAATGCTCTTCATCTCGTCTTGGTCCCTGTGTTTCCCTCACATGCCGCATCCATTCCATCAGTTTTTCTCTTGGCAATATGCTGAAACTCAACGAAGAAAACATATAGAAAATGCCTGGTCTAAAAGTGAAAAAACCAAATAACTAATCAGACATCCTCACGGACAAGGTACAAAAGCAATCTATTTTGACTAATTTTCTTTTTACATGTATAAAATCTGAGGATAGAGTTTAAATTATTTGAATCCGAGTTCAGCCTTTACAATATGATATAATTTTTTTTAAACTATCAATTATGGCTAGTTACAGACAGCAACCATGATTTAATTTCACTTACTTATCACACTATCCTTTAATTATAAACGCAAGATGACAGGAGTACAATCAATGCACCGTTTTGCCGAATGAAAAACTCAGATCTAGCATAAATTGGTAACTCAATGATTAAAACCAAAACATTTGGTGATGGAAAATAGACTGAATGGCTCTGATAATGGCTCTGGCTCTGGCACAAGCTGCTTGCGAGGAAGATGCTTAAAAAATGCTTTTACTGCTCCAGTCACCCCATCCTCCTCCTTAATTGCCTCTGCAAGTTCATCGGCTCTCTCTTTCACCTGACATATTTCATGAGTGAGTTCGAGGCAAATTTTCCAACATCCTCATGCAATCATCATATTACAAGTTCTGCCATATTTCTGCTTTCAACAATTTTTTTTTTTTTTTTGCTTTTTCTTTATTTGAATTAAGATCATAACGGAAACTAGATGATAAATCAGCATTCCAGCTGCTAGGTTTTGGTAAACCTGGAGGTCTCAATCAAACTTGGAAAGGAGAGATTGGTACTCAAGCCCAAACAAGTTTCCACAAGCATCAAACCAGGAGAAAGAGGACCAACAAGTAGCTGCTAGAGAAGACACCCCAAGATCAAGCTCTCTTGGAATATCCGGAAGAAAATAAATGAAGCAAGTATAAATGGCTAGATCTAAAATGCCTACCTGAATAGGAGTTGAAAAACTAAATCTGGCATCTCAGATTCATAATTACCTTTGGGTCTAGCATGAAGTTTATTGCATCAACCAACTTGGGAAGTGAGAATTCATCAACTGGGATGGGTGGGGGACCAACTCCTCTGGCATGCACTCGCTCTCCCCAGAAAGGTTGATCACCAAAGAATGGTACAATGGTTGTTGGGCACTAAAATTGAGGATAAAAATTGTGGATCGAAAGGCAGGTGGACATCAAATGAAACCAAAAGCACCAAATTATTATGCAGGCAAAACAATGTAAGCACCTAGTCATGCAACTAGAAGTACGTAAAATAGCAGAAAGAATCCAAATATCAGTTCTTACCGCAGCTTTAAGACCAGCAGCTGTTGTTCCAGCACCTCCATGATGAACCTGAAAGCAAGGCAAAAAAATAAGATCTTGCCATTAAGAAACAAATAGGAGAGGAAGGGTCGAGAGAAAACAGAAAGGCAATATCAGGGGCAAAATTAAGAGATCTAAATGATGATAATTCAAAGTTAACTGGCATGATCAAATATTTGCACATCCTTGTATCTCATGAGTACACTACATTGCTGGATGTATGCCTACCACTTTCTGCAACTTAATTTATTTATGCTTGAGTAATATAGTTTTTTTTTTTTTAATTATGTGTTAAGAGGAAACTTGTCTTCTGCTTGAATCCTGACTACCCCTAGCCAGTATGCCAAACTTCTTTGGCATACCATTGTGGTATTATCGATAATCCACCACACCTTGAATATGCATCAATATGTTTGGTTTCCAAGACCATCAATGTTTCGCTTTTTTTTTTTCATTTCAAACAAAAGCCATATATAAGATCAAAATATCTAATGATGTCAAGTATCAACAACATATTGGTACAAAGTACATAAAAAATTATTGAACAAAGAAAACTCCACTAATATGACCTCACTGAGAATCCCTAATCTTTGCACCCATTTCTTCTAAGATTAAAAAGGTTGCATCATCTGGCGTCCATACTTAAGATAAAACACTAGGATCCCCTTGCAAATAGAGTAATAAACTCATCAAAGAATGCCATACAAAAAATGGTTTTTCCAAAAAGTAATGACAGTCATGTTATAGAGCCAAAGTGATAATGGCGTGTTTTCTCTTTTTTTCAAGACCAGAAGGAAGAGAAAGGAGGGGGGGGGGGGAGGGAGGAGAGTGGGGTTTGCAAATCTGAAAACTTTAATATGGAATTTGTAAGACCATGATACAAGTATGATTCACAACAATAAGCTAGGACAGGAGTACAGGACCAAGGAAACATTATTCCCCAATGATAGCTCTCGGAGAAACTTTGCACTATAAGCTGTGGTCAAGTAATTGACCCAGCATTCCAATTGAAAATAGGTCAGGCCAGGAGTTATAACCACTGCATAAACATGCAAATTATGTAAAAAAGGCTAAAAAGATAAAATGAGAAAGAATCCTTAGAAGCACGCTGCTCCTGTAATTTTATGAACTCACCACAGCCTTGCATTGCAAGAATAGCCAATCATGAGGGACATTGTCCAATAAGTATACATAATCCTTGGGTTCTGCCACTAAAGAATAAATGAAAACACAGCTAAGCAAATATGCACACAAGTGCTAGGTTAATAAAGAAACATTTAAAGATCCAAAAGTAAGAAGAAAAAGAACTTACAGTTACCAAGGCCGCCCCAGCCTTTATTAATGATACCCCTCTGTTCAGTTTGTTCCAACGCATCCACAATTATTTGGGTCATTTTTTCTGGTTCTTGGACCGGCTGACATGAGAGAAGCAACCGTTCAAAAGATAATATAATTTGAAGAAAATGAAAAACAGCCATTATCAAAAAAAAAAGCATATATCATGGCAAGTGATAACAATATCCCATTGGCAGCCTACTTAACTGTGATATCCATACACTATATTAAGGATAAAATATTTTATTTTCATGGTTACCATGATAGATCTCTATCCAATGAGAAAGAGTAAAAAGTTGCAGTTATTTATTGCATTCATCAGGCTTGGCTTTATATTAGCAACACATAAGTCATATAAAATCTGCAAGAAAACAAATCCTTATTAAATCTTACAATCAACAGAAATGGAGAAAATTCAAATTCCCCTGGAACACCAACAAAGAGTTCTCTTAAATTCTGTTGCACTTTTCTATGTCAAACCTAGTATTCTTGAGCCAAGAATTGTACCATGCTCCGTTATAGTAGCATAAAGCGCTAAGACAAAGTAGCAACCAAATAATAGTAGAACTATAATAGACAATAAACAAATAACTTAAAAGAAACTGCACCTCAGCCAGTGACAAACAAAAAAAAATGTGCTGTGCCATGAAATTTTACCATACCCATTGTAGAACAGCTCCTTGAAAGGATAATACAATGTAGTCATTAAATGTTTAGGGCTCACAACATTGTAGCCCATAATAGCTGTCAATATATAAACAAGCAGCGAATTTCTGGTTACAATATTATAGCCATTGATACTTTTCAGTATGTAGGAAAGTCAACTGTATTAAATTTTGGAAATATGTAAATATCTGTAACCCTAGAATTAAGGTCAGATAATCCCAAAATCATAGGGATTAGATTTAGGCATATTTTAGTTTCCTATTAACTGCTTAACAGCATTTGTATATGATCCGAAGGGGTTTTGTATCATTAAAAAAGTTCTTCTCAATACAATAATCTGATTTTTCACATGGTATCAAGAGCTTTAGGTTTTTTCTTGGAAATCAGTCACTTTTTCAGCCTTCATTGCTGATTTTTCTGCAGTTTTTTTTTTCATTGTTGATATTTTCTGCAGTTTCTTCTTCTGCCTTCATTGCTGATCTTTTTGCCTTGGGCCGTCATAGCCGTTTTTGTTAAGACCTTCATAGCCATTTTCTCATCCCACCTTCATCACCAAAATTTGTTTCTGTTCATCTCTCAAGTCTTTTATTCATTCTTAACATTTGTTTTTAGTCCCATAACTATGTCAGAGATAACAGAGGCTGCCACTACAATGAGATTCAATCCAAATGAGATTGAGAAGTTAAGTGCTCTTTTGGGATCCTGGGATAAACCCTCGAGTACATGCTAATTGGCGCATTTAGGTGAGTTTTCTAATTCCATTGGATTTAATGTCTCAAATGGAACCTTTGCCAATTCCTGGGTTGTGGATTCAAGAACAACTAATCACATGACCCATACGTCACAAAAGTTTAAAACTTACACACCCTGTCCAAGCAATAAGAAAATAGCCATAGCTGATGGTTCACTAACCACTATTGCTGGCATAGGAGATGTCCAAATTAGTTCTGAAGGATGTTCTTCAAGTCCCCAAATTGTCTACCAATCTTGTTTCTATACAAAAACTTACTTGAGATTCTTGTTGCAATGTAATATTTTACCCCACTTATTGTGTATTTCAAGACTAGGATTCGGGGAAAACGATTGGGCATGCTAAGGAACGGGATAGACTGTGCTACCTTGAGACACTCGATGGTTCAAATATTGTCAAGAGTAAATCACCTTTTTCCTTCCTTTCTGAACACTATCAATCCAATAAAGAAAAGGTTTGGCTTCATTATCGTAGACTTGGATATCCATTCAAATTCTCAAAACATAGTTTCCATCCTTGTTTAAAGATCTAGATATTGGAAGTTTTCATTGTGATGTGTCAGAGTTAGCAAAACACAAACGTGTATCTTTTCCTATTAGCAACAAAAGAAGCTTAATTTCTTTTTATTCAGTTCACAGTGATATTTGCGGTCCTTCAAATATTCCTAATGTTTTTGGAGCAAGGTGATTTGTGTCATTTATTAATGATTGCACTAGAGTTTCTTGCACTGGAGCAAGGTGGTTTGTGTCATTCATTGTGATGTGTGTGAGTTAGCAAAACACAAACATGTATCTTTTCCCATTAGCAACAAAAGAAGCTTAATTCCTTTTTATTTAGTTCATAGTGATATTTGGGGTCCTTCAAATATTCCTAATGTTTCTGGAGCAAGGTGGTTTGAGTCATTTATTGATGACTGCACTAGAGTTTTTTGGATCTTTTCGCTCAAACACAAATACAATGTCAGTACAGTTCTCCCAAATTTTCATACCATGGTACAAAATCAATTTGGCGTTAAATCAAAAGGTTTAGAATAGATAATTCTAAGGACTATTTCAATCATGTTTTAACCCCCCATTTTCATAAGGGAGGGATAATTCATGAGTCATCTTGCGTTCAAACCCCACAACAAAATGGAGTTGTTGAAAGAAAGAATGATCACCTACTAGATACAACCTGAGCTTTTCTGTTTCAAAACAATGTACCTAAATCTTATTGGAGGTATCTAGTCAAAAAAAAAATCTTACTGAGGGGAAGCTATTCTCACAACCACACATCTCATAAACCGATTACCATCCAAAGTCTTAGGTTTTAAGAGTCCCATGGACATGCTGTCAAAATTTTATCCTAACCTAAGCACTACAAATCTCCTTACTCCAAGACTATTTGGTTGTGTCCTTTGTCCATGTTCACAGTCAAAACAAGGGAAAACTAGATCCAAGACCTGTCAAATGTATGTTTATGGGATATTCATGAACACAAAAGGGGTATAAGTGTTATCATCCACCAACAAAGAAATTCTTTATCTCAGTCTCAGCAAATGTCACCTTCAATGAGAATGATCCTTACTTCACCACTCCTTATCTTCAGGGGGCGAGTTCAGTTAGGAAAGATAAGGATTTCTTTTTCATAGATCTTTCTTTGAAACAGTTAGTGTCACCTAAGTCACAAAACAGTGAACCCGTGTCAATTTCACTAGAGGTGATTGTGGGTCAGACCAGTCCAATCTCAGATCAGGCTCGACTGGTTCTGGCCCACAAATTATTAGAACCAATCTTAACTGGTTTGTTGAATTGGGTCAAGCTAGGCCGGTTCAACATTTCAAATCCCTTGAACCGATCCGACTTGACAAACCAGTTCGATACAAACCGGGCCAAACCGACTAGCCTCTTTTTTATTTTTTTTATTTTTTTAAATTTATGTTAATTCATTTTAATCAAAATAAATATATATTAATATATTTTTATGATTTAATCTAATAAATTTATTTTTATAACAAATAATGTTAATAGTAATTATAAATTTATAATACTTAAAGTTATTATAATTTATTTAATTAAAGTAACTGTAATTTAAAGTTATTATAAAATTATCTAACAAAATTATTGTTATAATAAAATAATAAATAATGATATTATAATATTATGATAAAGTTATTATGATATTTGATATTTGATTCAGAATATAAATATGATATTATGATAAACTGGTGAAGTTATTATAACTTATTTAATAAAGTTGTTAGTTTAAAAAAATTATAGTACTTATAAAATTTTTTAATCTTGTTAAACTTATTTATTCCATTTGAAATATAATTATTCTTATCATTTAAAATATAAGTAAACATATCATTTTACATTTAAAATATTTATTCATTTATTTAGTATGTTTTTAAAATATTCATTCATTTTGTATTTTAAATATTTACTTATTTTTTAAACATAGATAAGTATAACATTAATTAATTTGGTATTTAATAATAATAAATGAAAATAATAAAAGAGAAAAAAGAGAGAGTAAGAGACCAAAGATTTTTTACGTGAAAAATCCCTTCAAAAGTTAGAAGGGTAAAAACCATAGGACCTTAATCCATAAAAATATTTACTATGACTAAACTTATTTACAATTTTACATACAATTTATGGAAAAAAAAAAAGAAAAATTAGATTATTACGTATTCTTCATAATTTATACGGATTGCCCTAGAAATTTCTTCCTCTTCCGAAATATTATTAACGAATTCATTGGTCATTCCAAGTTCAATTTTGTGAGATTCCACTTCAAACCAATCTTTAAGGCATGTGAACATGCAAAATGAATCCGAATTAAAAGTGGTTCAATGGTCTCCAATAATTCTTCCACATGTCGAGAATGCAAACTCTGAAGTAACGGAAAAACTTGCACCGCAAAAACATCTCAGGCCATGAAAGCTAAAATTGAAAATTGTCTTTGATTTTCTTTCCACCATTGGAGAAGAACAAAGTTTCGCCAATAGAAAAGTCTTGACTTAAGAAAAATCCTATCTCATTGAAGTTAGAACTTCGTCGAGTTGTTGATAATACATGTGGAAAAGTCAACTATATTAAATGTGTAAATATCTATATCCCTAGAATTAAGGTTAGACAATTCCTCAATTATGGGGATTAGATTTAGACTGATTTAGTTTCCTATTTTACTGCTTAACAGTAGCTGTATATAATCCTTAGAAGTTGTATTATTCAAGTAAGATTCAGAAATAAAAGTATTCTGAAATTCCACATGGTATCAAGAGCTTTAGGTTTTTTCTTGGAAATCAGTCACTTTTTCAGCCTTCATTGCTGATTTTTCTACAGTTTCTTCTTCAGCCTTCATTGCTGATTTTTTTTTACCTTAGGCCTTCATAGCCACTTTCTCATCAAGAACTTTTCTTTCTTGCCAAACCCTAAATCACCATATTTTTCCAAGAGCCGCTGCTGTTTTTTACCACCATGTCAGGTTCTACTTCAGTTGTAAATTCTACTCCTCATACCAGTAGTTTGATCAAGAACTCTGCATTGGTCACTGCAGAAGCTAATGTTGGTGGACCAAATGTCCTTGATTTGCGTAAGATTGATGACAAGCCTCGAGTGTGGTGTGACCATTGCAACAAACCACGCCATACTCGAGAAACTTGTTGGCACATCCATGGAAAACCAACAAATTGGAAGCCGAAGCAGAAGCAGTCACAACCCTCTGCCAATGAAGCAAATATGGGTTCCTTCAGCAAAGAGCAGTTCGATCAACTCCTGAAACTACTAAAGTCCAATCCGACATCTGGTACATCTAATAGTTCATTGGCTCATTCAGGTAGAAATCCATTAGCCCTATCCAGTGTCTTTAATTCTGCTCCATGGATCATTGATTCAGGAGCATCTGATCATATGACTAACCTGTCGAATCTATTTAGTTCATACACTCCCTGTTCTGGTAATGAAAAAATAAGAATAGCAGATGGTAGCTTTTCACCTATTGCAGGCAAGGGTTCTATTAAACTTTCTGAAAGTATTGATCTTAAATCTGTACTTCATGTTCCTAAACTTGCTTGTAATCTTTTATCTGTCAGTAAACTTTCAAAGGATTCCAACTGTCGTGTTATCTTTTTTGACTCTCTTTGTCAATTTCAGGATCAAAACTCAGGGAAGATGATTGGCAGTGCTAGAGAAATAAATGGGCTCTACTATTTCAGTGAGGATTTCCTAGGTAATAAAAAAGCTCAAGGGCTTAGTAGTACCAGTTCAAATTCTGTTTCTGATAAAATAATGCAATGGCATCTTAGGTTAGGACATCCTAGTTTCCCTTATTTAAAACATTTATTTCCTAATTTGTTTAAAGGAGTGGATTGCTCTATTTTTCAATGTGAAAGTTGTCTTTTATCTAAAGATCATCGAGTTAAATATATTTCAAAACCTTATAGTCCATCAAAACCATTTTACTTGTTTCATACTGATGTTTGGGGACCTTCAAAGGTTACCACCTTGTCTGGAAAAAGGTGGTTCGTAACTTTTATCGATGATCACACTAGATTGTGTTGGGTTTACTTACTAAGCAAAAAATCTGATGTAGAAAAACTTTTTAAAGATTTTTATTGCATGATTGAAACCCAATTCAAAACAAAAATTTGCATCCTTCGAACAGATAATGGAACTGAGTACTTTAATGAATGTTTGGGAAATTTTTTAAAAGAAAAAGGTATTTTACACCAATCTACATGTCGAGACACACCCCAGCAAAATGAAATAGCTGAAAGGAAAAATAGGCATTTACTCGAGGTAGCTAGAGCTATCATGTTTTCTATGAACATTCCAAAATACCTCTGGGGAGATGCTGTGTTGACTGCATCTTACTTAATCAATAGGATGCCAACTCGTGTCTTACATTTTGAAACACCTTTGAATACTCTCAAAAAATACTTCCCAACATTTCTTTAAAAATTTTTGGATGCACTTGCTTTGTTTATATTCCCCAAATTTTTCGATCCAAATTTGATCCTAAAGCTGAAAAATGTGTTTTCATTGGCTATGCTCCAAATAAAAAAGGGTATAAGTGTTTTAATCCTTTGACAAAGAAAATTCACATTACTATGGATGTCACTTTTCTAGATAATCAACCCTATTTCAGCAAAAATCTTCTTCAGGGGGAGAATAAAGAAGAAGAAGATAATTTTTGGAAATTCTCTACACCACTACCAAGCCTCATTGAGTCACCAATTCAGTCTATTAAACAATTTAAGGAAATGGACGTTAAAAATAATGAAAACAAGGACTCTCTTAGTCAACAGGTGCCAAGTATTGAAGAATCTGAAACAGGGGGAGAATTACTTCAAACGGATTCACATAATCCAAATATTGAGCTTCAGGTTTATACCAAGAGAAAATCTCATAAAAATATTACTGATCCAATTATTTCTCTAGCACCTGTTCAGCCGGAATCTCTGAGGGATGGTCCTCCTCCTCAAACTCAGGTTAATCCTAAAATTGCTCCTTTAGTTTCTTCCCTTGAGTCTCCAAATATTGATTTTTCTGATCTAGATGTCCCAATTGCTAACAGAAAAGGAGTAAGATCATGTACCAATCACCCTATTGCAAAATATTTGTCGTATCAAAAGTTGTCCAATAACCACAAAGCATTCCTTTCAAATATTTCTAACTTGCATGTACCAAGATCTATTCAGGATGCCCTAGGTGATCCGGATTGGAAGTTAGCGATGAAGGAAGAGATGGACGCTCTTGAAAAGAATGGGACTTGGGAGATTGTGGAGCTACCAAGAGGCAAGACAACTGTAGGATGTAAATGGGTCTTCACTGTGAAGTGTAAGGCAGATGGGAGCATAGAGAGGTACAAGGCAAGACTTGTTGCCAAGGGGTTCACTCAAACTTATGGCATTGACTACCAAGAGACCTTCGCTCCAGTTGCGAAAATAAACTCAATCCGGGTACTTCTCTCTTTAGCAGTTAATTTCAATTGGTCTCTACAGCAACTTGATGTAAAAAATGCCTTTCTTAATGGAGATTTAGAGGAAGAAGTGTTTATGGACCTCCCACCTGGATTTGAGAAAAACCTCGGAACCAACAAGGTGTGCAAATTGAAAAAATCCTTGTATGGTCTTAAACAATCACCAAGAGCATGGTTTGAAAGGTTTGGAAATGTAATGAAGAGCTATGGTTATATTCAGAGTCAAGCTGACCACACAATGTTCTTCAAGCACTCTAGAAATGGTAAACTAGCTATTTTAATTGTGCATGTGGATGATATAATAATAACTGGTGATGATAGTGCAGAAATTGGAGAACTTAAGAGAAGGCTTGCACATGACTTTGAGATAAAGGATTTGGGAGCCTTAAAGTACTTCCTTGGCATGGAATTTGCAAGATCAAAGGAGGGTATCTTTGTTAGCCAACGTAAGTATGTCCTAGACTTGCTTAGTGAGACAGGAATGCTTGGTTGCAAGATAGCTGAAACCCCAATAGAGCCCAACTTGAAACTTCAGCCTGCTGAAACCAAAGACGTGGTGGATAGAGAGAAATACCAAAGACTTGTGGGTAGACTCATCTATTTAGCACATACACGACCTGTAGAAACTGATATTGTAGAGAATGTAGAAATTGATAGGAACATGTTTTTCTGATTTTCTACATAAAAAACTACAGCTTACAGAGAATATAAATAGTTGTAGGCTCAACTAGGAAATCTACGTAAATCCCTATATATCCTAGATACCATTTTCAGAAAAGGAAAAGGAATCCTAAATAAAGGAAAGTTTTAAATGAAACCAATCAGGGAAATATTTGGTCAAGATACCAAATCCCTTTATCTTAGGAAATAAATAAAAAATCAATCATATCCAATCCCATAGAATCTGGACTGGATTTCCACACTCCCCCTCAAGTTGGGTTGTAGATGTCAATCATACCCAACTTGGACTTCAAGCTTTCAAAATTGTTTCTAGGAAGGGCCTTGGTGAGAATACCTGCGGTTTGAAGACTAGTTGGCGTGTAGACAAGTCTGACTTGGTCTTCTTCGATTTTCTCTTTGATGAAATGGCGATCAATCTCGATATGCTTGGTCCGATCATGGTGAACTGGGTTTTTGGCAATACTTATGGTTGCTTGGTTGTCACAAAACACCTTCATAGAACATCCTTTTGAAATCCTCAATTCCTTCAACACCCTTTCAAGCCAAATTCCTTCACAAATCCCATGAGACATAGCTCTGAATTCTGCTTCAGCACTACTCCGAGCTACTACTGTCTGCTTCTTGCTTCGCCACGTTACCAAATTACCCCATACGAATGTGCAATATCCGGTGGTTGACCTCCGATCCGTTATAGATCCTGCCCAATCTGCATCTGAGAAAACTTCAACATCTCTATTTGAGGTTTTCTTGAAATGTAGTCCTCTGCCTGGGCTTTTCTTTAAGTATCGAAGAATCCGGTAAACTGCTTCCATGTGTGCTTCGGTAGGGTTATTCATAAATCTGCTTACTAGGCTAACAGCAAAACAAATGTCGGGTCTAGTATGTGTCAAATAAATTAGTTTCCCCACAAGCCTTTGGTATCTACCTTTGTCAACTAGAGGACTTTCTTCTTCAACTCCTAACTTGCCATTTGAATCCATAGGAGTATCTGCAGGTTTGCATCCAAGCATCCCTGTTTCCTTAAGAAGATCTAGAACATATTTTCGTTGTGAAATAGAAATCCCATTTCTTGATCGAGCTACTTCCATGCCAAGGAAATACTTGAGCTTTCCTAAGTCTTTTATCTCAAATTCTCTTGCCAAAAAGGTCTTTACCCCAACAATCTCCTCCATGTAGTCCCCTGTAAGAATGATGTCATCCACATAAACGATAAGGATAGCAATCTTGTGATCAGATGAGTGCTTAACAAACATAGTGTGATCGGTTTGGCACTGTGAAAACCCATACTTCTTAACAACCTTTATTAAGCGATCAAACCAAGCCCGTGGTGATTGTTTGAGGCCATATAGCGACTTACGAAGCTTGCACACTTTACCATTGTTCTCCTGAGAATAAAATCCTGGTGGAATCTCCATGAAGACTTCTTCCTCTAAGTCACCGTTCAAAAATGCATTTTTAACATCTAGTTGATGAAGAGGCCAATCTAGGTTAGCTGCCAAAGATAGCAGCACACGGACTGAGTTTAGCTTGGCCACAGGAGCAAATGTCTCCTCATAGTCAACACCATAAGATTGAGTGAAGCCCTTGGCAACAAGACGAGCTTTGAATCGATTCACGCTTCCATCCGCATTGTGTTTAACTGAAAATATCCACTTGCAACCAACCGGACTCTTTCCTTCGGGAAGTTCTGTAATCACCCACGTGCCATTCTTTTCTAGTGCTTTCATTTCTTCCAAAACAGCAGCCTTCCATTTTGATTGTTGGAGAGCTTCTTGAATATTGCTTGGAATTTGAACATCTGTTAAAGTGGACATAAACACACGAAAAGCTGGAGATAGGCTCTCATAGGATACAAAGTTGCTGATAGGATGCTGAGTGCATGTCCTTACTCCTTTTCTTATTGCAATAGGTTGGTCAAGATCACTAGGAAAATCACTAGAGATAGGTTCAGTAATTATGTTACCTGTAGCATCTCAAAAACTTCTGGATTTGGTTCTGAATCTTGGTTTTGCTTTGAAGATGTGCGACTCTCTACCTCCTTTCGGGATTTCGGTCTCCTTGAGTAAACACTCATGTCTTTTGTTGCTGTTTCTTTCACAGACTCAGGGTTTTGAGGGCTAAGTTGAGTGTTAGTTATCTCAGGATCAAGAGGTTGGTGGTGGATTTCTGTGAGGATTATAGGTGGACTAGATATTTGGGCTGGTGGACAAGAGATTTGGGCTGGTGGTAAAGGTACTGGTTTAGCAGCAGGTATGGTTTCCCAAAGTTGATATTCTCTCGCACTCTCCCCCTGAATGTCAGCTTTGGTGTAATATGGCTGATTCTCAAAAAAGGTTACATCCATAGAATTATAAAATCTTTTGGTTACCGGTGAATAACATTTGTACCCCTTTTGGTTTGGAGAGTAGCCAAGAAATATGCACTTGACTGATTTGGGATCCAATTTACTTCGATGTTGCTGATGTATATGGACAAATGCGGTGCACCCGAACACTTTAGTAGGGATGAATGAGATAATTCGAAGATGAGGGTAGGTTGTAAGGAGCTTTTGGCACGGTGTTTGGAATTGAAGGACACGAGAAGGCATTCTATTTATGAGATAAGTAGCTGTTAAAACTGCTTCTCCCCAAAAATGTTTTGGAACATGAGTGGCAAGCATGAGTGATCGGGCAACCTCCATTAGGTGTCGGTTTTTCCTCTCTGCTATTCCGTTTTGTTGGGGAGTATCCACACATGAGCTTTGATGGACAATTCCCTGATCAAGTAGATAAGCTCCGAGGATAGAGTGGTAATATTCCCTTCCATTGTCAGTTCTAAGCACCTGAATTTTGGTTTGAAATTGAGTCTGGACCATTTTGTTGAAATTCTGAAATATTTGCCCAACCTCAGATTTGTCTTTCATGAGGAACAACCAAGTCACTCGAGTGTGGTCATCTATGAAGCTAACGAACCATCTAGAACCAGTAATATTTGCTATCCTAGATGGTCCCCAAACATCACTGTGAATTATGGAGAATGGATGGGATGGTTTATATGAATGATGTGGGTAAGTATTACGAGGATGCTTGGACAATTGACAAATTTCACATTGGTAATATGAGGGATTTTTTTGGAATAATGTAGGAAATAGTTTTTTGAGGTACAAGAAGTTGGGATGACCTAATCGGTAGTGCCACAACATGACTGCACTATCTTTATGACTGCTAGAGGTTGACACTGTGCAAGCATTATTCTGAATTTTCCTCTCAGATTCTTCATCTCTAAGAAGATAGAGTCCCGCACATATCCTAGCGTTGCCAATCTTCTTCCCCGAATCCAAGTCCTGAAATTCACACATATGTGGGAGAAATTTAGTAACACAATTAAGATCTCTCGTAATCTTACTAATAGATAAGAGATTACAATCCAAATTAGGAACATGGAGAACAGAATTAAGCATTATGTCCTTGGAGATAGCAACTGAACCGATACCAGCCACTTCGGATAATGAGCCATCTGCAATACGAACTGTAAAATTTCCATAACATGGGCTGTATTCATGAAAGAACGATGCATCACCAGTCATATGGTCTGATGCGCCTGAGTCAACAATCCATGCCTTTGAGCTATGACGTTTGACACTTAAAGCGCTTAGAAAATTACCTTTTTGTGCCAAAGTGGCAGTACTCACAATTTCAGGTCTGTTTTGCTGAAGGGACTGATGTGGCATCTCATCAGTAGGTGTCTTCCCATAACTCTCCCTAGCGTGTACAACCTTCCAAGCAATGTTGCTGATCATGCTCCCTGAGTTTGAAGTCACCTCTGATGTTGTGCTACTGCTCAGCATGGTGGGAGAAGAATCAAACTAAGAGTTTTAATGGGTCGTATGCTCTGATACCATGTAGAAACTGATATTGTAGAGAATGTAGAAATTGATAGGAACATGTTTTTCTGATTTTCTACATAAAAAACTACAGCTTACAGAGAATATAAATAGTTGTAGGCTCAACTAGGAAATCTACGTAAATCCCTATATATCCTAGATACCATTTTCAGAAAAGGAAAAGGAATCCTAAATAAAGGAAAGTTTTAAATGAAACCAATCAGGGAAATATTTGGTCAAGATACCAAATCCCTTTATCTTAGGAAATAAATAAAAAATCAATCATATCCAATCCCATAGAATCTGGACTGGATTTCCACAGACCTGATATAGCTTTTGCAGTAAGTGTGGTAAGTCAGTTTATGCATTCACCCAGCTCAGAACACTTTGAAGCTGCCTACAGAATCCTAAGGTACCTAAAGGGAACGCCTGGAAAGGGATTGCTTTTCAAAAACCATGGACACCTACAAGTAGAAGCCTATACCGACGCAGACTGGGCAGGAAGTATTACAGATACGAGGTCAACTTCAGGCTATTGCACATTTGTGGGAGGAAACCTTGTCACTTGGAGAAGCAAGAAACAGAATGTAGTAGCCAGAAGTAGTGCCGAGGCTGAGTTTCATTCAATAGCCCATGGGATTTGTGAGGTAATGTGGATTAAAAGACTACTTGAAGACTTGAAGGTTTCTAATCCCTCACCGATAAAGCTCTATTGTGATAATAAAGCAGCAATCTCTATTTCTCACAATCCAGTGCTCCATGATAGAACGAAACATGTAGAAGTAGATAAGCATTTTATCAAAGAGAAGCTTGGAAATGGAATAATTTGCATGCCATATATACCAACAAGTGACCAAGTTGCTGATGTTCTTACAAAGGGATTGCACAGGAAGCAGTTTGAAAATCTAGTAAGCAAGCTTGCCATGGAAGATATCTTCAAGCCAGCTTGAGGGGGAGTGTGGAAAAGTCAACTATATTAAATGTGTAAATATCTATATTCCTAGAATTAAGGTTAGACAATTCCTCAATTATGGGGATTAGATTTAGACTGATTTAGTTTCCTATTTTACTGCTTAACAGTAGCTGTATATAATCCTTAGAAGTTGTATTATTCAAGTAAGATTCAGAAATAAAAGTATTCTGAAATTCCACAATACAGATCCGTCGGCTTTTCCTTTTAGCTTCATTCTCTTCTTTGCTACTTCTTTAATTGTGCTCAAAATGCCTTTTCCTTTGTTGGTGCCACCACTCTCGGTTTCTTCGTCCGATTCTTGTTGTTCTTGGTTGAAGTTGAACTGCTCTCTTTCTACTTCATAAATGTTAAACAATTCTTGAAATAAAGTGTTAATTGAGGACTTTTGGTCCTCAATAGAATCAAGATCAAGGAATTCTTTATAGCAATAAAAAAACTATATTTACCTCATCTTGACTAGAATCTAGTAAAGTTGCAATACAATAAATAGAAGAAATTGTTTCCCAATATTTTTAAAATTTTTCCTTCATATCATATACAAAAGAAGATAATGTTTCATGATCCCTAAATTTTAAAAATTTATCAAACATTGTATAAATAATAGAAACAAAATAAGGTGAAGTTGAATAAAGTTGAGTTGAAAATCTTTCGGTTGTATCTTTAAAAGTAGATAATAAATCAACACAACATTCAATAAAAATCCAATTTTCACCATAAAGTGCTAAATACGAGCTACTTGTATAATTGTGATAAAAAGGAGTAATAAGTTCTTTATAAGGTAAAACAGAAGAAAGCAAACGAATGAGTGAGTTCCACATCTCATGGAAACGCTTTAATAGGTATATTATGTGTTTGACAAATTTGCTTCCATTCACGTTTATCATTTGGGGTGCAGATCCATTTTGCTAGCATTTTAATTTTATCAATTGGACCTATACAGCTAGTACTACCACTAGTATTAAAACCACTTTGAACCCACAAATTTATAATGGCATGCACATCTAGCATGAAAAAATACACCTTGCATAACTAGGTTTAAACTTTTAATTAACATATGAATAGCTGCAGTATTACTCGAAGCATTATTTAAAGTAATGGTAAAAACTTTATTATTTTCAAGTCAACATAATTTACAAACTTTAGTAATATATTTATTAATAGTATATGCATTATGTACTTCTTCTATTACATCTAAAGATAAAATTCGTTTTTACATGCACCAATCTTCATCTACCCAATGACAAGTTATAACAAGATAACTTGTACCGTTAGTATTAGTTCATATATCACTAATTAAACTAACTCTAGATGAAATATTACTAAGTTTATCAATTAAAACTTGCCTATATTCTTTAAACATATCCACGCAATCTTTTTTTAATGTATGTCTAGAAACATATTTATATACAAGTTGTAAATATTTACAAACAAATTCTAAATATCCCACTTTTTCACAAATTGTGAAAGGTTGTTCAGTCCTACTTACAAATCTAACTAAATCACATCTAGCTTGAACATTATCAAAATTAAATTTTTTTCCATCATCATATATATTAATTTGAGATTGTTTACCGGCAGTAATTTCGTCTTCTTCAGCATCTGGATTAATTTTATGTGAACTAATTAAATGTCTTTTATATGTACCTGTACCGCCACCACTTCCATCTGAGCTATAAGCGTAAACTCCTTTACACAATTTACAAATAACAGAATATTCATCCATCATACCTTCTATTACTACCATGTCAAAAAACTCCCATACCTTGTTTTTTTCAAGTAATCATCATTTTTGTCAGTCTTGATGATGTAGCAACAGTGGTGGCAGCTGATGATTGTGTTTGAGTATGACCTCCATGACCACGACCACGACGATTAGTACTATGATCTATCGATGGTACTGAAAGAAGCTACTCCTCCAGATGAATATCGGGTTCGGTTCGAATTTATTGAATGATTCGTCACCCAAATTAAAATTAGAGATTTTAGTAAAACCAAAAGAGCGAGAAATGGAACATGAACAACAAAACAAATCTGACATTTTTATATTTTTTGAAAATAAATATATTTTAAAATTTGAAAGAAATAGATGTAAAAATATATATTGGAAGTTGGAAGTTGAAACTAAAATTTGTAAAATTGTAAAATAAAAAGGAAAATGAATTTTAGAGAGAAAAATGATAATGTTATAAATTTAGAATAAGAGAATTTGAATGAATTTAAGAGAGTTTTAGTGAGTATTGAAAGAGTATAAGTGTTGAGATTTGAGAAAATGAAAGAAAATGTAAAGAAAAAATGGAAGAAATGAATAGATATTTATAGAAAAAATACTGAATTAAAAAAATTTAAAAAAATGGAGGGAGGGAGTGTTCCTCCCTCCCTTGAAATTGGGGTTTTCCAGCAGCAAGCGTTTGCAGGCTGCTACAAAAGGCCTGCCACTATGTAGGCCTGCGCAATGGCAGGCCTTGATTTAAAAAGAAATTTTGAACGGACCGGGACAACCAGTCCCGGTTTGTTGACGAGCCGAGCCCTTACCCAGCCCTTTTTTTTTTTTGAACCAGCTCAGCTCGGTAAACTACCGAGCTGGGCCGATTCTAGAATCGGTTTAGCTAATTCTGGTTATTGGGCCGGTTTCACCCGGTCTGGTTTCGAATTGGGCAGGGTTGATAATCACCTCTAAGTGTCACCTAAGTCATAAAATAGTGACCCCTTCCCCATGGTTGCTCTTGATGATAGGATGACAGGTCAAGTGTACTCAAGAAGGAAAGTCTTGCCTCCTGAACCTATGCAAGCCTAAGAATCTGATCCAAGTCCTGAGAATGAGGTAACAATTTCAAACTCTTCTTCAGAATCTGATCCAAATCCTAAGAATGAGGTAACAATTTCTAACTCTTCTTCACAAAATGAGTCAAAACTTAGTATTTCTATTGCCATTAGGAAAGGAATTAGAGAATGCACCGAAAGACCATTATATCCACTCTCTCATGTTGTTTCACTTGAAAAGTTCTCACCATCTCGTAGGAGTTTCCTTGTAAGCTTGAATAGCATCCCTATTCCTAGTACCTTATCCGAGGCATTATCTAATGAAAATTGGAAACAAGCTATGAATGTAGAAATGGAGGCTCTAGAAAAGAATAAGACTTGGGAATTGGTAAACTTGCCAGCAATAAAGAAGCCTGTGGGATGTAAGTGGGTTTATACTGTGAAGCATAGAGTGGATGGATCATTGGAAAGGTACAAGGCAAGATTGGTAGCTAAAGGATATACTCAGACATATGGAATGGATTACCAAGAGACATTCACACTAGTTGCAAAAATGAACACTACTAGAATTTTGTTATCATTAGCAGCAAACTACGATTAGGATCTACAACAGTTTGATGTAAAAAATGTCTTTCTACATGGAGATCTCAAAGAAGAAATCTATATAGAGATCCCACCTGGATTTGGAAGCAACATAGCCAACAACAAGGTGTGTAAGCTTAAGAAAGCCTTGTATGGGTTTAAGCAATCTCCATGAGCATGGTTTGGAAGGTTTGCCAAAGTGATGATAGGTATGGGATATAGACAAAATCAAGGATACATTGTTTATCAAGCATTTGGATTCAGGGGGAATCACAACTCTTTCAGTGTATGTTGATGACATCATCATGACAAGAAATGATGAAAAGGAGAAACAGTGCCTACAACAATGCTTGGCCAAGGAGTTTGAGATTCAAGAACAAAAAAAGTTGAAGTACTTTCTAGGAATTGAAGTTGCACGCTTCAAGAAAGGTATCTTTATCTCTCTTCAGAAGTATGTCATAGATCTTCTCAAATAGACAGGGAAGCTGGCATGTAGACCGACAAGCACACCAATATATCCCAACCATAAGCTCAAGGCAAAGGAGGATATTGATGTAGATAGAGAAATGTATCGACACCTAGTGGGAAAACTCATCTTCTTGTCTCATGCTAGGCTTGATATCGCTTATGTTGTTGGAGTGATTAGTCAATTCATGCATAGACCAAAAGAAGTTCACTTCCAAGCAGCCAACCGACTATTGTAGTATCTTAAAAGAACTCCAAGAAAAGGGATCCTGTTCAAAAGAAGCAAAGGGCTAGTACTTGAGACCTATGCAGATGCAAACTATGCAGGGTCGGTGATTGACAAAAGATCCACTTCTGGATATTCTACCTTTGTTGGAAGAAATCTTGTGACATGGAGAAGCAAAAAACAAAATGTAGTGGCAAGATCTAGCGCAGAAGCACAATTTCAAGCAGTGGCTCAAGGAATATGTGAACCATTGTGGGTAAAGATCATTCTAGAAGACCTAAGGATCCAATGGCATGGACCAATGAGACTATACTGTGACAATAAATCTACAATCAGCATAGCACATAATCCCGTGCAGCGTGATCAAACGAAACACATAGTGGATTAATCTGCTCACCTTAAGTGACTACTAGTGGTCAACTTGTAGATGTACTTACCAAAGGACTAAGTAGTGTATCATTTCAAACCATTGTATCCAAGCTGGAAATGAAGAATATCTATTCACCAGCTTGAGGGGGAGTGTAGGAAAGTCAACTTTATTAAATTTAGAAAATATGTAAATATAATTATCCCTAGAATTAAGGTCGGACAATTCCAAAATCATAGGGATTAGATTTAGGCAGATTTTAGTTTCCTATTTGCTGCTTACAGCAGTTGCATATAATCCTAAGGGGTTTTGTATCATTAAAAAAGTTCTTCTCAATACAATAATCTGATTTGTCACACAGTATATAGGTCATTAAAAAAAAATTTTACTATTATTTATGAATTTCAGCAGCTTCCTTACCTAACATACTTGCAAATTGTTGGAACAATATAGTTTAGAAAATCTCAACATAAGAAATTAAAGTAGAATCTTTCCTTATTGGGAAGAAATAAAAAGAAAAGCTTGAAATCTGAAAAGAACATGTGGGAAATGCCAAGCACAGCTAGATTTAAGGTTCAAGAGGTTTTTTTTAACAAAAAATTTGCTTAAATGATCCATCAACATTGAAACCCAAGTCCTTAGCTTAATTAAAATGGTTTGACAAAACTTAGAAGTTAGAATCAAGGCCTTGTTAAAATCCTTAATCTATCTAGCATGCTGTTTGATAGCCTGATAGATCTCTTGGCCTGTTAAAGAAAAGGAATCCTCATCTCTAGAGACCTAAAATGAGATGTAATCTTTAACCAAAGCAAGCAAGCATTGTACTCCGAACTCTAACATGAAACCCCTTGGTACATCTTGGATTTCATATCTTACATGGTCCCCAATATTATATAGAGTGTGCAATCATTCTCTGCTTTACATATTAACTTTACTGAGCACATCATACAGTAAATAATATTTGAGCCTAGTGATTTTCTCCAACGAGATTTCTCACAGGAAGGTTACCTCACAGCACCACCAAACTTTTATTATTTGTGGAAATAAATTCAGGCATTTTTCATTAAGGTTTCATAGAAGTTTTAGATGGTAGCACTAGAGGGGTACTAATGTTGAAGAATAAAACTATATAAGATTAGCAGCATGTTTTCAAGGAATACTATTAGGGTTTGAGGGTCAACCTATTGTAAAGTAGAATAAAAGATGAGAAACAAAAATATCCACAAAAGGAAAACCACCATTTGACTGACAACCATTTTGCTATATACTCAAATAATTTGATAATTATATTAATAACAGGTAAACTTTACATTGAATTTCACAATGCGAAGAAAAAATTAAAATTTTCACGTAAGCAGCGCTAGAAATAGCTGATACTTAATAGGCGGATTAATAAGCAATAATGGGTTAATGACATAAGAAAACAAACTCACAAACTGCAGAAAAATATAGTAAATGATAATGAGAAAAGAAAACAAACTCACAAGGCTACCAAATCCAATATAAATAGGCTTTGGACCAGCTTCAAGCCACTCTACGAGTGATTTGGGAGGTTCATAATTTGTTGCGAGATCAAGAAAGCAAAATCCTACCACATCAATCTTAGGTCCCCAATCTGAAGAAAAATAAAAGCATCATCTTTCCATTTGAGAAATTCTTGCCACCATGTTAAGTCATTATAAAATTTATTGCTTGTTTTAAGGAAATATCCTCGTGCTTTATTACATAAGCAGTTAGAATGTGAACTACTATATAGATATATATGTGTGTGTATATATGAATATATTCATAGTCCAAGCTTAAATAAAATCCCACGGTTATATCTGTTTAAGTTTTACACTCTGCAATTAGATCCTTAGCCAACCACCTTTTGGTTTAGGAACAAGGTGAGGACTCCATATATATCCATGCGGCACATCTGAATCAGAGCCTTGGGAACCACTCAAATATGTGACTGGTCGTAGCTTCAGCTTTTTCTTTCTAACATCATTTATAATGTCCCGTATCCCAAGCCAAACCATTGAGTCAACAATTTGATAAGAAAGCTGCAGCATACACAAACAAACAAAATGAGAAAAGTAGAAAAGAAATATAAAAAGATAAATATGAATATCAGCACTCACTCGATATCCAGCTCGTTGCTTCACACGGGACAAAGGATGTGGAAACTCACTTGTTGACCTAGAGGAAACAATAATGGATTGTGCAAAGCAGTCTAAGAGTGCCCATTAAACCATGTAATAGAACAACAGACTGATACAAAACAAGAAGAAATGACAAGCTTGTAAACTGCTAGCTTTGGAGACGTTAAAGCAACATCTGACTCAGCTATAGCATGACCAAAAAAAAATACTCAGTTATAGATAATATTCCCTAGACAAGACTTACGTCCATGGCATCGTGAAAAATATATGAAGTGGTATTTTTAGTGCCTCTGCCACATGGGTATGCCCTAAAAAGCATTGCCAATGTTTCTATCAGAATATTGAATCAGTAAATACAAACATGAATAAAATACTTCTATTCCAGAAACAACAAATCATAGTGGACAACAGAAATCACATGACATTTCCCCACCAAACTCATCTCTTAAATAGAGACAAATAAAACAAGGATTAAAATCCAATTCACCGTCAATGAAGTTTTTTGACTCCACAAGCTGTGTTATGATAATGACACATGTCCTTTAAAAATATTAAAAAAATAATAAATAAATAAAATAAGACATGTGTCATCATTTTAATCCAGCTTGTGGAGTCAAAAAACTCTACTGACGGTGTATTGGATAATTATCCATAAAACAAATTCAGCACCGAAAGATTTACCCATCCTTTATATTGTTAAAGCAACAAATATAACAGGAGAAGCCCACCCTTGAGACCGCAGAAAACTGCCATGACATTCATTAACACAATAAGGCCCATCCTTTATCTACTGCATTTGGATGCAAATCATCAGCCCTTCATGTCTAAATCTATAGAGACAAGTTTAAGCCAGAACTCATTGATATGAAAACTAGCAAATGCTTCAATATTTCTCTTAACAGTTAGGAGAAATAAAGTGATATCTTTTATTTCTCATGTGTGTCTAATAGAGTACACACATATCCTTTTTATAGGGTAATTACATGGAAACAAATAATAGAAAGAATCTACAAATTAGGAAACTATAAATCAGGAATAAATCAGACCTATAATTACAGCAGATTTTTCTCTTTTAAATCAACCAGATTTTTCTCCTTTCAACACTCCCCCTCAAGCTGGCTTGAAGATATCTTCCATGGACAGCTTGCCTACTAACTTGTCAAATTGTTTCTTTTGTAAGCCCTTGGTGAGTATGTCTGCAACCTGATCAGTAGTTGGAATATATGACATGCAGATTATTCCACTATCAAGTTTTTCTTTGATGAAATGTTTATCCACTTCTACATGTTTAGTTCTATCATGTAGAACTGGATTATGAGCAATTAAAATTGCTGCCTTATTATCACAGTAAGTCTTCATAGGTAAAGCAGTGGAAATTTTTAAGTCTTCTAATAGTCTCTTAATCCACATTAACTCACAAACTCCATGAGCAACAGATCTGAATTCTGCTTCCGCACAGCTCCTAGCAACCACATTTTGCTTCTTGCTTCTCCATGTTACCAAATTACCTCCAACAAAAGTACAATAGCCTGATGTTGACCTGCGATCAGTAACACTTCCAGCCCAATCTGCATCTGTATAAACTTCTATCTGCAGATGTTCACACTTCTTGAACAATAGACCCTTTCCTGGTGTACCCTTTAAATACCTCATGATTCTGTATACTGCTTCAAAGTGCTCCGGTCCTGGTGAGTGCATAAATTGACTCACCACACTAACAGCAAATGCTATGTCTGGTCGTGTATGGGACAAGTAAATTAATTTCCCAACCAGCCTTTGGTACTGCTCCCTCTTCACAACACTTTCAGCCGTGGCAGGTTGGAGTTTCAGATTTGGCTCAATAGGTGTTTCAGCAGCCTTACAACCTAGCAAACCCGTCTCTCCCAATAGGTCAAGAACATATTTTCGCTGATTAATGAATATGCCCTCCTTGGATCTTGCAACCTCCATACCAAGGAAGTACTTCAGCGAACCTAAGTCTTTGATCTCAAAGTCTTTAGCCAATTTTTTTTTCAGAAGTTGCAGCTCTATGTAGTCACTACCTGTCAAAATTATATCATCAACATACACAATTAGTATGGCAACTTTCCCATCTTTTGAATGTTTATAAAACATTGTATGGTCAGCTTGACTTTGATAGTAACCATGGCCTTTTACAACTTTCCCAAAACGTTCAAACCAAGCCCTTGGAGACTGCTTAAGGCCATATAAGGATTTCTTCAACCTACATACCTTCCCTTCACCAAGTCTCTCTTCAAATCCCAGGGGAAGACTCATAAAGACCTCTTCTTCCAAGTCTCCATTCAGAAAAGCATTTTTAACATCTAACTGGTATAAGGGCCAGTTTAGGTTCACGGCAAGTGACAATAAGACCCGTATGGAATTGATTTTTGCCACTGGAGCGAAGGTTTCTTGATAATCAATTCCATAAGTTTGAGTAAAACCTTTTGCCACCAGCCGTGCCTTGTATCGTTCTATACTTCCATCAGACTTGCATTTGACAGTAAACACCCACTTACAACCTACTATCTTCTTGTCCCTTGGCAAATCAACAACCTCCCAAGTGTTGTTTTTGTTAAGAGCATTCATCTCTTCCATAACTGCTAATTTCCAATTCGGATCATCAATAGCTTCCTGAATGTTTCTTGGAATAAACAGGTTAGATATCCTAGTGATAAAAGCTCTATGTTTATCAGACAACCTTTGATATGAAACATATTTAGTAATAGGATGCATAGTACAGGTTCGAACACCTTTCCTAATAGCAATGGGAAGATTTAGTTTTGAATCTATCGGTAGTTCTAAATCTGTGGGTAATTCTGAATCTATCGGTAGTTCTGAATCTGTGGGTAATGTAGAGGAAGGAATAGAAATGGAATTACCTGGATTGTTGATAGGACCATCTCTCGGTGATGATTGGACTGGTGCTAGAGGAATTGATGAATTGTTACCATTTTTACGATTTCTCTTCCTGGTATAAACCTGAAACTCAGAATCAGGATTGTTTCTATCCTTAAGAAGTATTTCTCCCTCTATTTCTGAGACATCTATCCTTGGCATCAATTGAGTAGGGTTCTCTGTATTTTCAATATTTTGAACAATTTGTTGATTTTCAGAGGAATTAGATGAAAAAACAGGAGCTGGTAAAACAGAAATATTCCAAAAATTATCTTCTTCTTCTTGCTTAATCTCCCCCTCGAGAATTTTTGCTAAAAAAAGGTTGATTTTCCAAAAAGGTAACATCCATGCTAACATGTACCTTTTTGGTCTGAGGATTGAAACATTTATAACCCTTTTTGTTGGGGGCATAGCCAAGGAATATACATTTTTCAGCCCTAGGATCCAATTTTGAACGAAACATGCTGGGTATATGAACAAAGCAAGTGAAGCCAAAGACTTTTAGAGGTATATCAGCATATATTCTAGTCATTGGGAAAACATTTTTAAGACATTGCAAAGGTGTTTTGTATTTTAAAACTCTACTAGGCATCCGGTTGATTAGATAAGCAGCTGTTAAAATTGCATCACCACACAAATATTTCGGAACATTCATTGAGAACATAATGGCACGAGCTACTTCTAGTAAATGTCTATTTTTTCGCTCAGCAATGCCATTTTGTTGAGGTGTATCACGACAAGTGGATTGATGCAAGATGCCTTTTCCCTTTAAAAAATTGCCTATGCATTCATTAAAAAATTCTGTTCCATTATCAGACCGAAATATGCTGATTTTTGTTTGAAATTGATTTTCAATCATGTGATAGAAGTCTTGAAACAATTGTGCAAGATCAGATTTTTTACTTAGTAAATATACCCAACATAAACGCGTATGATCATCTATAAAGGTGACAAACCATTTTTTTCCCAATAAAGTAGGGATCTTGGAGGGTCCCCAAATATCACTATGAATTACATAAAATGGTTTTGATGCACGATAAAATTGGGAATTGTAAATAGCATGATGGCTTTTTGATAAAAGACAACTTTCACATTGAAATTTTGAACAATCCACATCCTTAAATAATGTAGGAAACAAATGTTTAAGATATTGAAAACTTGGATGGCCTAATCTAAGATGCCATAGTCTTATTTGTTCAGAAACAGAAATAGAACTAATACTACCCAAGCCTTGAGCTTTTTTATTACCAAAGGAGTCATCATCAAAATAGTAAAGTCCATCGATCACCCTAGCACTACCAATCATCTTCCCCGAACTTTGGTCCTGGAAAAGACAATGTGTATCAAAGAAGGTGACACAACAATTAGAATCCTTAGATAATTTACTAACAGATAAAAGATTACATTTCAATTTTGGGACATGGAGAACAGATTTGAGATCTATATTCTCAGAGATTTTGACTATTCCTTTACCTGCAATAGGTGAAAAACTACCATCTGCAATACGAATTTTTTCATGACCAGAACATGGTGAATAGGTAGAAAATAAATGAGAAACACTGGTCATATGATCAGAGGCTCCTGAATCAATGATCCAAGGAGCAGAATTTACTAGACAGGATAAGGCTCTATAATTATTACCTGTTTGAGCAACAGAAGCATTAGGAATACCAGATGCTGAATTGGATTTTAGCAATTGAAGGAGTTGATCCATTTGCTCTTTACTAAACACACCTGTGTCAGCCTGTTGATCTCTGATTAAGGTAGAAGACTGACCAGAGAGGGTCGGCTGATCAGAGAAGACCGGTGACTGTCTTGCAGCGGCTGTGTTGTGGTGGAAACCCTAAAAGCTGTTCACCAGCTCTGATGCCATCTTAACAGTTAGGAGAAATAAAGTGATATCTTTTATTTCTCATGTGTGTCTAATAGAGTACACACATATCCTTTTTATAGGGTAATTACATGGAAACAAATAATAGAAAGAATCTACAAATTAGGAAACTATAAATCAGGAATAAATCAGACCTATAATTACAGCAGATTTTTCTCTTTTAAATCAACCAGATTTTTCTCCTTTCAACAATTTCAAATCATTTGGCAAGCCAAGAAAATGGCTTCCTATCCCATTAATTGCCCATTCCAAAAAGATGGTGTGAGGGGAACAAAAAATTGAAAGTATAAATGCAAAGTTAAGACTCCCGCAAGATGGCAAAACAAAGTTTCTAGAAGGAACTTACGTAAACCATTCTACCCTTTCACAGTTTATTATTTTTGAATGGAGATAAATGCTCTGAAAGGACTATCAATTATTCATGAAACACCACAACTATGCTTAAGCCCTTTACAAACATTCTTTACCTGAAATTTTGAGATGCAGTTGTTTGACAACAGGGTGAACTCATTAGAAATCTACTTGTTCCACTATAGTTATGATTTCATCATAAACTTACTCTACATCAAACTCTGAAATCCAAAAAGCTAAAAGCAGAGTGCTAAAAATAGTAAATCTAATATATTTTTCTTAAATACTGCAGAAATTTCCGTTAGCTAGGCATAAGGAATAAATGCAAAGACCAAAGATCCATAATAAGTTGAAAACGAAACACCAAAACAACCACAATATATAGAACCATAAAGGCATACTCAAACATGTGCTCAAACATGTGTATACACCCATACACATGTATAAATAACACTAGAACAGCTTGAAAAGTAATGAAATCTAACCGTATGCTGGAGGATTTGCAATGATTGCATCTGCCTTAAAAGAGATACCAGAATCAAGATCAGGTTCATTGCAAGCAGGAAGCAGAGAGTGAATAATGTCCTTTATTTGATTTCGTTGAATAGAGATCTCAGAAGGGCCTGATGGCAAGAAGCCTTTATTTTTAACCATATCTGCTCGGCAAAAAATTCAAGGGAAAGGAAATAATTAAGAAGCCCTGCTGGAACTAATCACATTCAATTTAATTCACATATTACTTTGGGCATACTGAACAATCTTCAACTTAACACATATATAATCTAAATAAAGCTGTGTTATAGACAAACTTAAAAATAACAAGAAGGGTTCGGTGCTGCACATATGCATCAAAAACATCCTGCAATTACATATATGTTAAATGCTCTGCAAGATTCCGTTTTAAATTACAAATGGGAACTAACCCAAAATAATCTTGTCAGAAAAGAAAATATTATGTGCTAGGTACGTACAACCCGCAAGAACTTTTGGATCTCCGCCTAACGGATAGAACTCAAGCCCAGAAGTCAGCACAAACTCTTTGAAATTTGAATGAGTTGCCAATCTTACACGATGGCCATAGTCCTGCATGCAAAACATCCTCTGCCATGGTAACATTTCAAACGACCAATAAAAGGATTAACTTAATAGTTTCACATTTTTTTCTTTTCATTTTGATGCAGTAAGCACAAACTTGTGAACAAATAGCAGTACTTTCCAATATGCAGGATTTCAAAGAGAACATGTACCTATAGAACAAAACTAATAAACTGGTACTGCTTAAAAACCATCTTTTGCACCAATACACCCAAAAGAAGTTTAAAAACTTAAAAATTTTATTTTCAAAATGTTAAAAACAAAATTAATTCAAGGCAATGAATTAAGACAGTGGCAAATAAAGAAATTCAGCATAACCTAGCACTCTAAATTTTATAAGCAACAATATTGATCAGGAACGGCAAGCAATGCTTTGATCCTGATCAACAGCAAACTACCTATTGATCATCACCCAAGTTTAACACTTGCACAGTCTACAAGCAAACTGCTCATAACAGAGCTTCCTTCTATGGTATTTTTTTTTATCTTGTTTACCCTAGTCGATGTGAGGAGCAAGACGTATTCCCTGGCTCAATCTTCAACACAAAGAATTCTAGTTTTATATCATATTTATATCAATGTATACATACATACATACATACATACATACATACATACACACATACACACATACACACATACACACATACACACATACACACATACACACACACACACACACATATATATATAGAAAGAGAGAGAGAGAGAGAGAGAGAGAGAGAGAGAGAGAGAGAGAGAAACATGAGGAATAATTCAGGCTTTAACTTTCAATGGGATTTGCTCCATTTTTCTAAGCACATGCATGTTACTAGGAAACCCAAATGAGGATACAACAAGTTAAAGGTTTTTAACATTCTGCAAGAGTCATTCACACGAAATAGCAAAAATGAAAAGGGGCTCATAAAAATAAAATACTCTTTCCCAACCTGGAGGCGTTTGCCAATCGCAATAAATGGCTGCACATCTCCACGTGTGCCAACAATAAGCATCACTATTTGCAGCGGTGGAATATACTGGCTGTATGTTTCAAGTGACTCTTCTTCAGCTTCCTCAGAATATTCATCACTCGGTCTACCACCAAGAGCATGGGGCTCAACATCTCCTGGTACTTCAAACTCCACAGTCCCATCATCTTTCACAGTAGCTATTCTGTTCAACAATCTAATCTGCACAGATATATAATATTTAATAACATTGCGAGGTACATAAGTCTCGACAGATCAAGCTGTCACACCATCCAAGAAAAGTACCCATCAAAGCAATCCGGAACAATAATCACTTAAACACAAATGACGAAAATCAACAACAACAATATTAAGAAGACAGGGCAAATCCCCAAAAAGAATTCAGCCTTTCCATTGGAAATGAAAAGATTACTAAGCTATAGCATTTAGATAGATGTTACCATGTGTTCATATCGATGCTAAATGCCAATACTCCTAGCCTTAAGAAGAGCCGGGAAAAAGAAAAGAGGACTCATAAAAAACCTTAAACAAACATCTTAAAAATGCATAATAGTAGTATATTGAAACCGCTCAAGCATATCTATCTATGTAAAACAAAAAGGAAGAAAAAATACTTAGCTATAGGAGATAATAACTACTCTACCATCTCCTATGAATTTTGTCTTCTTGCTATCCACTATCTCATCAGTTTCCCTATATGTCTTCCTTATGTCCTACCACATGGCGACACTTCTTTCTCAAATTGTTAAGGGTAAATAAATGCTATTATTAAATTTATTGCAAATTTGGTACATTTATCAACAGGTCCATAATTTCAAACAATCAATGACAACAACATTTTGTTCTTATTAAGCAAGAATTCAGCTAACATAAAATGCATAGACTCGTAAAGAAATCAATTTAAATTACCGCTAAATTCATAAATACCCCTCGAAGTCTGAAGCACAGACGTGGGCATGACAGGTTCACACGATGATATGGAAACCATAACACAAATTCTCAAAAACCCCAGGATAAAAGCAAGATAGGATGTCTGTTTGTGTTAAGAAAAAAAATTCAACACCATTGTTCTTGTCAATAGACATGAATGATGAAATCCTTCAAACTAACAGGCACCTTGCTTGACATTGCCCAATTTTAAAACCTACTATATGAACTCAAAGTTTTCTTCTTCTCCTTCAAAGATGTAGCCCAATTTTTGTGGATGATAGAATGCGAGGAGCACATCATTTTCAATCTGTCTCTGTTTTCTCCTTTTTCATCTCTAATCCAATCCTCACGCACATAGATTGGAGACAAAAAGGCCAAACCAAGTCACAATTTAGTTGCTGTTGACGAGAATAGCAATTTTCTCTCTTCTTGTATAACAGGGTATCTGATTCTTTTTGGTAAATGATGAAACTATTTCCATCATCCCATCAGCATATCCATTCCACGACTATCTGGTGTTTGAAATAATTTTTTAAATTTTTTTCCAGCATAATTAGCAGTACAAGTACAACAATATATACAGGAGAGAAACCATGTCAGTGCTTCAAAACCCTTAATCAATCATCAATCTAGAAGAAGTACAAGTACAACAATATATACAGGAGGGAAACCATGTCAGTGCTTCAAAACCCCTAATCAATCATCATCAATTTAGAAGAAAAGGATTTAACCATTCCTCTTTAGCCATAAGTTATTTAGCTCTTACACCAAGAACTTATATGCATTGTGGTATTTAAAAATTTTTAACATAGTATTATCTAACTGAGACAAATCAAATGAAGCACTGTCAAGCAATCATTCTCTGAAAACATCTACAACTAAAATAACAGTCATGGGAAAGAGAGTAAACTGTTGTTTGATAAAATATAAGTTGAGACAAAGGGGAGTGGTAGAGGTGATTCATCCCGAAAACTTAAATACCTTCTTCTTGAAAGGTATCTTATCATCTAAAAACTGAGCTGCAACTTCAGCAACTATTTTTTGACGTCCTGATGCCTCAGTTTTTGATTTTTCCAGTTTAATTTGGCTTGAATCCAATTTTTTACTGTTTGAAGTGCCCACAGACGATGTTCCAACCTCAGGAGAACCACGAAAGTTGCCTGAATGTAGTAAGAAATATAAGAAATTTAAGCCTGTATATAACAACAAGAATACATATCATAAAATTTACACATAGTTATCGTTTATTCCTCTGAAAGCTTAAAAGTAGGTCTATGGTCCCATGATATCTTTTTCTAGGCAAAAGTTTATTCCTACATGCAAATCCATATTTTTTTCCAGACAAAATTTATTATCATTTGCCTTACAAAAGCAGTATCCAACAGAAAGGCTCCAATGCCTAAAACTGTAGTATTACCCACAAAAGACGCCTAAAATGAACTCCCAACTTTAAATCCTTTAAATGTGTAAGCCAATGCTGAACTGTTATTGTAGCTAATAAAGAAATACTACCACTCAATAAAAGCAAATTACACTATCAAATTTTGAACGACAACAAATGAATAACCGTAGACAGGTAAACGCAATAAGAATTGCCAAACATATAAAGTTCAAAGGTAAAAGAAAAATAACAAAAGGAGGAAGTCAAAATAAGGTCTAAATTTCAGTCAAACTTGACCAAGCTAATCAAAGACAAAGTCCACAAAGAAAGTTTGCAATATAACGTTAGGATTTTGAATTCTATTACAAAAACGGAGCGAGGGACATGAGGGAATTCAACGCACCTGAAGATTCCGCGCCACCCTTATTCGTTGCACTTTGATCTACTTCAGCGCAAGAATCATCGCCACTGGCAGCTTCCAGGGAGTCCCTGCTACTATCCATCTCTATCTCATCGATGCATATTTCTCGCTCGTCTTTCACCGAATTTTCTACGGAAGAAAAAGATGAGAACGAGGAGTTCCGGCGATGCTCCGGCAATGCCGCCATCATCGACTCCGGTGAGTTCCCTAGGTCGACGCAGCGAACTCCCCGCTCGTTCTCCAGATCTGCTGATGCCGGGAATCCTTTTCTCGGGGAAAAAAATGGAAGCCTCCGGAGAGAGAAACGAATAGAAAAAGAGAGAACACGTTCGAAGGCGTTGGTGACGGGTCTGCGAAACGCTAATATCCTGTTGCGAGGGGCAGACGACACGTTAGCAAACAGTCAGTCCGAAAGGATATTTTGGTCAATTCCAGTATTCAAAAACTTGGATTTTAATGAGGTGAATGAGTTTCCTACGTCCGCCTTTGTAAACTTTGCTACGTTAAAGCAAATTTTCTTGTCACAAAAGAAAAAATTTTAATTAAAAGAGATAAAAGGAGAAAATTATTCTTTTCTTGGGCTTTCAGGCATGCGCCACTTTAAAGAGTGCGCCACTAAGAAAAAAAAAAGAATGATGGATCAATGATAAAATAATTTAGATTACATTAATACTAAGTGTAAATGCAATGATAAACTACCAAAACTTAACATGTATTTTCACGAAATTCTCTCTTCAATTACTACTTTTAATACATGTGATGTTTATATTTTAGATGTGAAATATCTAATTATTTATTTTAAATTATATATGAGCGAATATATTAAAAAGTAATTCATAAAAAATGACGTAATAAAATTAACTTCATATTTTTACAACATTTTATTATTTATGTAAAAAAAAAAAATTCATGTTACTAAGAATCCTATCATTTGTTAGTAATTGTCGAAGATTAGTATTTTTTTAACTGAATTCAAAAAAATAATAAATTGAGCTTTTCAAATTAAATGATTTAAATATTACATCAAGTTGAGTTCGAGTTTTAAAATTTAAATTGAGTTGAGCTTCAAACTTTTGAGTTTTTAAAAAAATCGAACTTAAATTTGATACTGAATTATTTTGAGTTGAGTCAACTATACATTAGGCAAAACAAGCTTAGACTCGAGTTTAAGCATTGGATCTAAGTTTGATAGAGATTTGAGGATTGAAAGAGGAAAAACAGAGAGATTAAAGGTTGCTAGTAGAATTAGGAGGGAGATGAAAAAGAAGAATAGAGTCTTGGTGAAGGAAGTCTTTGCTGAGATTGATGCTATACATACATGTTTTTATCTATAGTTTTTTTCTTTCAATCACGAAAATACCTATATTATATTGAGTAAGAGATAAATTTTCGTTTGTGTTTCGTGACTAACATTAACTCGATAAAATTTAACCTGATAAGGATTTAAACATGAGACTTTTTATTATATATCGTCTTCACTTAAGAACTCAACAGATTCTTCCATTACTAGTCCAATCCTTTGAGTTATTCTAAGACAATTGGTACTGTTTTGCCATTATCTCTAAAATGCACAATGTATCTTTTCTCAAAAATAATTTATATTTTAGAGAAGTCTAATAAAATGATCCACGTTGTCCATAGCATATTTGTCAGAACAGATGATTTTGCATTAAAAATCAAAACGTTACACATTTTGATAATTAAAAGTCATCAAATTAACCAAAATAATTTTCTATAAAAGTTTAATACTATTCAAGCTATTTACCTTTTTTTGTAGCCGCAGCGCAATACTGCAATGCACAAGCGAGACATCTCAATTTCTCAATACCAATCTGCGCTGGGTCGAGCCCTACTACTGTCTACTACTGTACTGTAGGCTATAGAGTTTTTTTTTTAATCAAAAAAGGTATTTTAACATTAAATATACATTTTTTTTGTTACAATTAAATATACATATTTGGTGAGATTTGAATTTAAAATTTTTTTATTCATTAAAGGTCTCAAGATTTCTTACTTACTACTAAACAGATATCAAAGTGAAAATTTTACAAAGTTGGCTTTTTTTTAATTCAAATATTAGTGACAGCTTCTATTGGTATCATGAACATTCATTTGATCTTAATCCAAATTTGCCTCAAATCATAGACATTCTAACTAAAATAAGAGGAGATCTTAAAATTTTAAGATTTTATCTTTAAATTTTATGTTAAATTAATTAAAATTATATGTTAAATATGATTATAATTTATCTTGTAAGGTTAAATTCAATAAAAAAATCAGTGGGATTTTGAGGGTTGGTTGCAAAAGTTTTTTAAATAATATACTCTTTAATTAAAAGTAAAACTTTTGGGAAAACTGTAAGCATATAGTGATTTTAATACTATTTGCAAAATTTAAATTTCACAAATATATATGACTAATTAACTAACTTTTTTAGAACCCTTGGGATGCTACGCTGTAATCCTTGTAATGACAGGTGGTATGTTTTTTTTTCAAGTTAAAAATGAAAATATAAAGGAAGACAAATTTCTTCAAAATAAAGAAATGTATTAACATTTAATAAAGTAAACAAAGATTAACTATTTAATAATAAAATATATTTATTGCTGGGACTCACACTTAAAAAATTCATGTTTGTGTTTTAAGATCCACTTAGGACTATAATTATTAAATTGAGATATATATCGTAAATTGAAATTTTATTTTTGAAAACGAATATTGTATTGTAAGATATAAATAAAAAATTTTATTTATAAATAATATATATACATGTAATATATATAATATATGAGTATTTGATATTTTCAAATTTTTCATATGTACTTGTCATAACGTATTAAGTTTTAGAAAAAAAACCTAATAGCTAGACACAAAGACATGGAGTCGCCACCAACCATTCTACCTAGGTGTGATTGGTCACCTATTCAAACTAAGGATAAGGCCTGGTCTGCGTTCAAAGATACTAGGGTTCGGGAGTACGGTTACGTGTGAGGAAGGATTAGCACCCTCACAACGCCCATCCTAAAATGGTACCACTTAGTTTTAGGTCATCTTCTAAATTTGCTTATGTTGATCTTTAATCTCGATATAATTATTATTGAAAAATATTTCTAAGTGTCCTCCATTAAGCTGGTGGGACAACTCAAAAATCTTTCTCACCTCGAGAGTATTCAAGTAGTACTATGCGACTTGCTTGAAGAGGCTCCGTCGTCGGATTCATTTTAATATCTTATGAAAAATTCTACCTTTCACTCCTACCCAATTTGTTCTTACTATTCTATTATTTTCTATTATTAATTATTAATTTTATTTATTTATTCATTTATTTTTATGCAAAAATGAATATGAATTATTTTTATCAAAAATCCCTTTTAGATCTTCCATTAAGCTGATGAGACCCAAAAGAAATTTTCTTACCTAAAGATTTCCAAAGCGTTACTTAAGCATAACTTTACTTGGAATCTCATCATAGGAACAATCAATATTTATTCTCAATAACTCCTATTTATTATTATCATTTTATTATTTCATCAAATTACTATTTATTATTGTTATTTTATTATTATAGTTAACATGAATTATTGAAATTTTTTATCTTCTTAATTTACCACTTTGATTTTAATTTAATAATATTTTTTTAGATATAAATAACTTATTTTATACTTTTAAAAAATAAATAAAAATCACTTATTATTGAAAACTATCTCTAGGCCATCCATTAAGCTGGTGAAGCCTCGAAAATAATCTTCTCACCTAGAAAATTTCAAGAAAATAACTTATGCGTAATCCTCTCGATATTTCATCATTGGAGTAATTCATGGTCACTTTCATTATAATTTTCATAACTAATCTTTATTCATTCCATTCCTTATTTTATTACTCATTATTATTTCTATTATCATGGATTATTAATTATCGTTTCTAATTTTTATAAATTATTCTTTTTCTAATTCAATAACAAATCTACTAATCATTCATATTTTAATTTTTAAAAAAAATGAATATAAATTACTTTTTATTGAAGACCCTATTTGGACCTTCCATTGAGCTGGTGAGGCCTTGAATAGAACTTTCTCATCTAGAAATCTTTAAGAAAATTACTTAAGCGTAATCCTCTTAATATTTCATCATCGAAGCAAATTATATTCATCTCCATTATCATTTTAATATCTAGCTCTAGTTATTTTACTCATTTTCTTCCTTATTTTATTCTTTACTACTATAGTTTTTATCATATCATTAATAATCATTAATATCTTTCCTAATTTCATAACTAATTGTTTTTATTGTAATTTTATAATAAATTTATTTTATTTATTTATTTTTTTAAAAAAATGAATATGAATTATTTGTTATCAAAAATCCTATTTAGACCTTCCATTAAGCTGGTGAGGCCTTGGATAGAATTTTTTTACCTCAAGATCTCTAAAAGTACCACTTGAGTGTAGTCCCTTTAAGAGTTCCATCGGCGGAAGATTAAATTCGTAATTAAATTTTTCTGAATTTTATTCTATTCTTAATTTTATTTTTAAATTTTATTTAATTCTAAACAAATAATATGTGAAATCAAACAATATATCAACAAATACTCTACATGCCTAATCAAATCGTTTCATTCATATTAATTATTTATTATCAAGTTTTCAGATCATCTTAATATTATATTATATTTCCAATTGGATTACCTAAACTATTGTCTTACTCAAATACCTACTTAAATAAATTATATAAATCAAACTGAACTATTAATAAACTTGAACCTATTAACTAAATAAAATAATAGCAATTAAAAAACAAAATGCTAGTGATGATCACGTAGCATTACTACCTTTACACAAGTGCATTCATCATTTATGACAAAAACCTTACCTTGTTTCCTTCAGCACGTTTTTATCCTTATTTCTTTCTCTTCCAACTTGCCTTGATTTGGTGTCCAAACCGTGTTGAAGCTCCTTTGCATGAATCACTTCACAGCATCTTTTCTGTATTGCTACACAGTTGGAGGCGCGGCACCCAGGATTGGGCAGTAGAAACTATTTAACTATAGTCTATGGTGCAGTGTCCAGGAACCCTGCACTGGTAAACGGACCCACTTGTTTCCCCTCTTTTCTTGTCATTTTGGCCTTGTCTCGATCAAACAACAGATGCCGCAGCGATGACCACAAGTAACAGATGCAACGACGATGACCAAGGCAAGGCAGGGTGCGGACAAGCAACAGGGAAGGACAGGAGCGTGTGGCGTTATGCTATAGAAGGCGCACGAACTCAGGGAGCAGTAGCTTGCTTCGGTTTTGTGGTGCAGAACGTGGGCAGCTGGAGCAATTGGCCACAATGCAGGAGCTGGGATGCAGTGGTTATGGGGCAGCAGACTGGAGAAGAGAGCAAGGTCACCACAGTAGGGCAAGGGGTTGGTACGCTGGCCAAGACTGAAGGCACACAGCAGCAACGAGACTGGGTTGAAGCGATCCAACGGCAGCCACCAAGCATGAAGGAAGATCCTCCATAGGAAAGGTGGCAGCTAGGTTTTCTCTTTTTTTTTTAGCACCGAGAAAATCTCCTTATTTTTTTATTCTTTTCCTTTTGCTCCTCTTTCCCCCTCCTCTCGGGTTTTCTCTTCTAGGGTTTTCTTTTTTTCTTTGTGTTTTCCTCCTCTCCCTAAACCCTAGTTTCCTTCTCCTTTTATAGACCTAGGTTTTTTCCTTTTTTTTATATTTTTTTTTAATTTTATTTTTGGTAATAATTGGAAACCTAGAATCAATTTTTTTTTTAGGAAATTTTATATTTCAAGAATCTAATCTTAAATTTAATATCAATTCCAAATTCAAATTAATTTTCAATCTTTTAATGGTTTCATTTAATTTTACTTTCCTATCAAAATTAATTTAGATTTCCTTCTTCTTTTTTTATTTTATTCTATAAAAATCAAAATCAAAATCCGAAAATTATATCTAAATACAAAAAAAAATAAAGAAATAAAATTTAAAAATTAATAATAAAATATATACAAACTAATTAATTAAGAATGTTTTGAAAAAGAACCGGACAAAAATGGTGTCTACAGTTGCCCCTCTTTGTACATTTGCTATGAAATAGTAATTGTGCAAAGACATAGACATCCATTTTGTCCGCGTCCATTTTATTATTTTTTTCCTTTTTCAAAGTTTTTCCTCTCTTTTTTTTTTGTTTTCTTTTTTTTTGATATTTACTTATTTTAAAAGAAATTGGTTTTCATCATGAAAATGTTCCTCCGACCAGGGAGGCCCTGAAACTTTAAATTTTCTCATCTTTAAAAAGGCTCCTTCGACTAGGAAGGCCCTGAAACTTTTAAAAATTTCTCATCTCAAAAGTGCTCCTTCGACTAAGAAGGCCCTGAAACTTTTAAATTTTCTCATCTCCAAAATGCTCCTTCGACTAGGAAGGCCCTGAAACTTTTAAAAATTTCTCATCTCTAAAATGCTCCTTCGACTAAGAAGGCCCTGAAACTTTAAAAATTTTCTCATCTTAAAATGCTCCTTCGACTAGGAAGGCCCTGAAACTTTAAAATTTTCTCATCTCTAAAATGCTCCTTCGACTAGGAAGGCCCTGAAACTTTAAACTTTCTCATCTCTAAAATGCTCCTTCGAATAGGAAGGCCCTGAAACTTTAAAAATTTTCTCATCTCTAAAATGCTCCTTCGACTAGGAAGGCCCTGAAACTTTAAACTTTCTCATCTCTAAAATGCTCCTTCGACTAGGAAGGCCCTGAAACTTTAAATTTTCTCATCTCGTAAATGCTCCTTCAACTAGGAAGGCCCTGAAACTTTAAAATTTCTCATCTCTTAAATGCTCCTTCGACTAGGAAGGCCCTGAAACTTTAAAAATTTCTCATCTCAAAAATGCTCCTTCGACTAGGAAGGCCCTGAAACTTTAAAAATTTCTCATCTCAAAAATGCTCCTTCGACTAGGAAGGCCCTGAAACTTTAAAATTTTCCCATCTCCAAAAATTTTCTCATCTCCAAAATGCTCCTTCGACTAGGAAGGCCCTGAAACTTTAAAAATTTCTCATCTCTTAAATGCTCCTTCGACTAGGAAGGCCCTGAAACTTTAAATTTCTTATCTCCAAAATGCTCCTTCGACTAGGAAGGCCCTGAAACTTTAAATTTTCTCATCTCGTAAATGCTCCTTCAACTAGGAAGGCCCTGAAACTTTAAAATTTCTCATCTCTTAAATGCTCCTTCGACTAGGAAGGCCCTGAAACTTTAAATTTCTCATCTCAAAAATGCTCCTTCGACTAGGAAGGCCCTGAAACTTTAAATTTTCTCATCTCCAAAATGCTCCTTCGACTAGGAAGGCCCTGAAACTTTAAAAATTTTCTCATCTCTAAAATGCTCCTTCGACTAGGAAGGCCCTGAAACTTTAAACTTTCTCATCTCTAAAATGCTCCTTCGACTAGGAAGGCCCTGAAACTTTAAAAATTTTCTCATCTCTAAAATGCTCCTTCGACCAGGAAGGCCCTGAAACTTTAAAAAATTTCTCATCTTCAAAAAAATGCTCAATTATGCCCGGAGGTCTTACAGATGGTACCAGGAGGTTCTAATGAATCATGTCCGGAGGTCTTACAGATTGTACTCGGAGGTTATAATGAATCATGCCCGGAGGTCTTATAGATTGTACCCGGAGGTTCTAATGAATCATGCCCGCAGGTCTTATAGATTGTACCCAGATGTTCTAATGAATCATGCCCGGAGGTCTCACAGATTGTACCCGGAGGTTTTAATGAATCATGCCCGGAGGTCTTATAGATTGTACCCGGAGGTTATAATGAATCATGCCCAGAGGTCTTACAGATTGTACCCGAAGGTTATAATGAATCATGCCCGGAGGTCTTATAGATTGTACCCGGAGTTTCTAATAAATCATGCCCAGAGGTCTTATAGATTGTACCTGGAGGTTTTAAATAAATCATGCCCAGAGGTCTTATAGATTGTACCCGGAGGTTCTAATGAATCATGCCCGGAGGTCTTACAGATTGTGCCCGGAGGTCTTATAGATTACACTCAGAGATTCTAATGAATCATGCCCGGAGGTCTTATAGATTGTACCCGGAGGTTATGATCTTATCTCATCATTTCAATTCTAACTTCAAGATCATCTTATCATTCCAGTTTCTTCTTTTTGTTATTTTCTATCTAAATATCACCTTTTTTCATCTCATCACATCTTTCAATCTCTTTTTCAATGTCCCATCATATCCATACCTTTTTAATTTCCTCTTTCTTTCCAAAATTTTAACATTTTTGTTTCAAAAATTCATACCTTTTTTTTTGCGTCTTATTCCTAATCCTTCTCACATTTTCTGATTTTTTTCTTTTTCTCTCTTTTTTCTTCATCTTTTTTTTTTTAATTTTCCAAAATTTTGGTCAACTAGTCTTTTAGAATCGTTTTTTATCACATCTTATTCCTAATCCTTATCACATTTTCTGGTTTTTTTTTTCTCTTTTTTTTAAATTTTCTAAAATTTTGGTCAACTAGTCTTTCAGAACCTTTTTTTATCACATCTTATTCCTAATCCTTCTCACATTTTCTGATTTTTTTCTTTTTCTCTCCTTTTTTTTTTTTTACAAAAATTTTTTCAAAATTTTAGTCATCTAGTCTTTCAGAACCCTTTTTTATCCTATTGTCTTAGCAAACAAACCCCTTTTTTTTTGTGTCAAAATGCATGTAATGGAATGCAATGCCATGCATGTCATGAATGCAATGCAAATGATAAACAATGCCTTACCAAGTCACATCATCAGTCTACCTCATTCCTTTCTTCAAAAATTTATCATCCTTCAATCTTCTTTTTGCCTTATCATTCAATCTTTCGCTGCCTCATCATTCTTCTTTCTTCAAATTTAGCAATCCTAAAATCACTTGCCCTATCATCGTCGTTTGTTCAGTCTTCTTATTACCACACAATTCTTCTTTCTTTTAGCAATCATCACTCATTCAGTCTTCCTATTGCCCCATCATCATCATTCATTTAGTGTTCTTCTTGCCCCACAATTCTTATCAAATTAAAATTCATCTATACAAATCATAACAACAAAATCATCTCAAACTATTCACAAGAACACTTCACCACTTCCATATCTTCATTAAAAGTCATGATGTCGTAACAACCAAAGATTGCCGCAGGAATAGTCTTAAAAACACCTTTACCACACTTGATTTCTTTAAAACAAGAACTTGCCCCCATAAAATCTCAAAACTCTCATTTTTCACTTCCTCAAGTTTCTTTTTGAAAATAGAAAATTGCCCCACATAGTAACTTTCCAAGATAAAAACATTTGACATTTAAATCTCTTAAAAATTGGTGATTACTATTGAGAACAAATAAAATGAGTCACAACCTGGTCTAGCTGAATAAATGTACTGATTTGGTGCATCAAGGATTTTTGGTTATCAAGAAAGGTTCTATTGATCAATGTCTCTTCATCTAGGCTCACAAATGAAACAAATTCTTTGAAAATCAAAATTCCTTTTGTAAAAGCAACTTTCACAGAACACAATCCATTTTAGCATTCTCTTAATTTGTTGATATGTGGACTTTAACAAATGTCAAGACTAGCTGTGATGGCTCAAATTTCTAGGCAAGGATTCAAGTCTCAAATCAAATTTTCAAGGTGATGGCTTTTGAATTTCTCAAAAGGTCTTGATTGAAAGCATCACTCCTTTGGTTTTTCTTCTTTCTGGTTATTGCCTTAGCATAGTCACAAACAATGGCCTTGAGTTGTTTCAAATTTGCTCTAGACTGCCCTTTCATGGGTTTTCACCCTAGAGCTTCATTCTCTTTTTTCTTCTTTTTTTTTTATTTTAATTGACTATTCTACCATGCATTTGAGGATTCAAATTTCACTACAAACTAAATAATGATGATGGTTTCTCAAAGAAAAGCTTTTCAATACAAGCATCTTTATTTGATCAAAATGGACTTTTAAGCACGTACCGTAGGCCAAGGTTTAGGGTTTTCAAAGAATGGATAAATAGGCCCAAAATAAGTGTTTTCAAGGTTTATCGAACCAAGGATCATTTCTTCGATTGTGAACATCTGTCCTTCCCACTCTTCGAAGCATTTTTCTTTTCTTTTCTAACCTTTTATTCTCATTCATTTCTTTCTTTTTTCTTTTTTTTTTTTCACATCTACCTTTTTCATTTTTTCAATTTCTTGTTTTTTTTTTCATATTGATTTCCATCTTCACATATCCTTCTTCTCACATTTGCCCCTTAACAAGGGCATCATTTTCTTGCATTTGACATAAGACCAATCACTAATGCTTCTTAAACTCCTCTGATGTATTTGTCTCTCCAATGTGAAGGGTGATCCTTGGTCAAGGTTCATTTAAAAAGAAATCAATAAGCTCAAAAGGGGTAACAAAGGGATGATTTCATTTCAGTGATAGGAATATGAAAGATGGCCATTTGTCATATCAAATATTGACACTTCTATTGAAAACCAATCCTCAAGATGAAAATTTTATTTTGCTTTTGAAATTGTTTGAATATCCCTCATGCATGGTTTCACAATCAATTTTTTCTTTTCTTTTCTTCTTTTGTTTTTTTTTTTCATTTTTTCTTCATTTCTTTTTTTTTTTTTTCACAACTCATGCACAGAATGTATCAACTCAACTTTATGAAGTCCATATGCAGCAATTTTCATCATCATGGTTTAAGATCGGAAAAAGGATATCAATCAAATTAAGAATGGCCATTAAAAGATATTGAGGTTATCAAAAGCTTAGCTCTTTCAATCATTTTGCCTCAAGGTGTAGCGAAGGATGATTTGAGTTTAGAAAGTTCAAGTTATAAGAAAGAATTTTGGGTTGATGTGTTTGGGACTCTTAGCTTGGCCTTAACATCTATCAAATTTCCAAATACAAAGTCCTTAAGAGAATGCTTCATGAATTGGTCCTTCAAAACAGTTCAAAAGTTTTGTAAATTCATTATTGCCTTAACGAAGATCATTGACTTCAAAAGTTTACCATGGTAAGCAAAAATGAATGGATTTCAAGCTTGTGTCTTTATGGATTCCAAGTTTTCACTGAATTGGAAAGTATACTGGAAATGTAATGGCTAGGTCTATTCATTCTCAATAACAATCACCAATGTTTTCAAAATTATTTTATTTCATCTACTTGGAAAGAAAAATATGAAAAGCTTTTCAAAACAACTTGATGCAAATTTCAAGAATCTTGAGAACATCTCACATCCACAAATTACACATAGGAAATTTGGCTTATGGAGAAGCAAACTTCCATTGTTCAATAAGCTCTTGAGTCGAGGCACCACTACTGATGAGTTCTTAAACCTTTTCCTTCAATTGCCTGCACTTTTCTGTTGAATGCCCAATTGCCCCCATGTGATATTCGCATCTACCATTTGGTTCATAACTTTTTACTGTTGGGTTTGGAGCTGTTTTCAAAGGCGTAGGCACCAGATACTGGTTCTTTATTAGCAAAGGCAATAGTTTAGAAATTGGAATTGGCAATCTCTCTACACCGTTTCTTGGCCTTCTTGGATTGTTTGGTAGGACAGAGAGTGATTGAGGACAAAAGTTAGGCTGAAAACCATTTTGAGGAATTGACTGGTAAGGATGTGGACAAAAGTGGTGGGTTTCTTGCATGGGGTATGGGTGATATGGGGTATAACTTTCATACTGCTTTTCATTAGTCACAGCTTGAACATCTTGACTTTCGTTATTGAATGTTGCACCTCTCATTGTATTTGCCCATTCGATCTTCCCGCTTTTTATAGCATATTCAATCATCTCTCCCGAGAGTACCATATCTGCAAAGTTTTTGGTGACATTTCCAATTATTCTCTCGTAGTATGGAGCCTTAAGTGTATTGACAAACAGAATTGTCGTCTCTTTCTCCGTAAGGGGAGGTTGAACCTGAGCAGCAATGTCTCGCCATCTCTGAGCGTATTCTCTAAAGCTTTCGGTAGCCCTCTTTTCCATATTCTGTAAGAACAATCGATCTGGCGCCATATCCTTTGCATGTTGATATTGAACTATGAAGGCCCTCGCAAGATCCTTCCATGAATGGATGCGTTCTCTATCTAATTGGACATACCACCTTGCTGCGGACCCAGTAAGGCTATCTTGAAAACAGTGAATGAGCAACTTTTCATTATGAGTATGCCCTGCCATTTTTCGACAAAACATTGTAATATGGGCTAATGGGCATTTAGTTCCATCATATTTTTCAAAGTTGGGGACTTTAAATTTCACGGGTAACACCAAGTCAGGAACCAAACTCAATTTCTCCACATCAATGCTTCCATAAATAGTGCTCCTTTCAATGGCCCTTAGTCTCTCCTCTAACGTATCACACATACGATGAGAACCTAGTTCAATCGCTTCCCTCCTAAACTTCTCTTGCTTGATGGGGTCCCTCATTTGTGGCTCCACTCTAACGTTAGTGTCTTTATCAACTCCCTTCTCTTTTGCCAAGCTCATCATCATCTCCATCATCTTGGCCATTTGTTCCTTAGACTCTTCTTGGGCTCTGACAATCTCTTGTTGCACCTTTTCAATTCCATCAATTCGTGCCAATTGTTCATTCTCCATTACTCTTGTCCGCAAGCAAGTATCGTATGGGTGACTGGCAATTTTGACGGCCGAGCTATCTTCTCACCTTTATTACCATAGTCTAAATCAAGATGCCATGATATGCACATACAAACCTATGTATGACCAAAAATGTCTAGATGTATAGGTGCAATGTTCAAATTGACATGTTATGCATCGCAAAATCAAAGGAAAGCCTCATGTGATGAATAGACACATTTCATCTCTTTATTTTTTTTGATTTTTTATTATTATATTTCTTGAAAAGAACAAATTTTCCTTCATGTGTCCGGATCCTTGGTTATCTCTACATGATGAGCTGGCATGGCTCTAACTTAAGTTGGCCTCTCAAGTTTCTTTATATGCTTGGTTTGGATAAGTCAGAATTCTAAAGGTTCTCAAATTGTTCCTTACTATCGTCCACATAGGACTAGTAAGGCACCCAATCCTCACCCATCACAGGTTACAAACGGAAAGGTTCAATTTGAGTAGGAGTATTTCGCTAGCCATTGCGGAGGTATTACCTCACGAGAGCGTAGATACTTTACTCCCTCCTAAAAGGACTGAGCCCGGGTCGAGGGCTTATGCATGCTAATGCAAAGTGAAGTATGTGTATGAAGGAATAATGTTTTATTTAATGTTTATTTTCTACTAAGATCTCTTAAGCAAATTCTAAGATAACCTAAAACTAAGTATTGGCCTGACTCTCTTAAGTCCCCAGTGGAGTCGCCAAACTGTCATAACGTATTAAGTTTTAGAAAAAAAACCTAATAGCTAGACACAAAGACATGGAGTCGCCACCAACCATTCTACCTAGGTGTGATTGGTCACCTATTCAAACTAAGGATAAGGCCTGGTCTGCGTTCAAAGATACTAGGGTTCGGGAGTACGGTTACGTGTGAGGAAGGATTAGCACCCTCACAACGCCCATCCTAAAATGGTACCACTTAGTTTTAGGTCATCTTCTAAATTTGCTTATGTTGATCTTTAATCTCGATATAATTATTATTGAAAAATATTTCTAAGTGTCCTCCATTAAGCTGGTGGGACAACTCAAAAATCTTTCTCACCTCGAGAGTATTCAAGTAGTACTATGCGACTTGCTTGAAGAGGCTCCGTCGTCGGATTCATTTTAATATCTTATGAAAAATTCTACCTTTCACTCCTACCCAATTTGTTCTTACTATTCTATTATTTTCTATTATTAATTATTAATTTTATTTATTTATTCATTTATTTTTATGCAAAAATGAATATGAATTATTTTTATCAAAAATCCCTTTTAGATCTTCCATTAAGCTGATGAGACCCAAAAGAAATTTTCTTACCTAAAGATTTCCAAAGCGTTACTTAAGCATAACTTTACTTGGAATCTCATCATAGGAACAATCAATATTTATTCTCAATAACTCCTATTTATTATTATCATTTTATTATTTCATCAAATTACTATTTATTATTGTTATTTTATTATTATAGTTAACATGAATTATTGAAATTTTTTTATCTTCTTAATTTACCACTTTGATTTTAATTTAATAATATTTTTTTAGATAAAATAACTTATTTTATACTTTTAAAAAATAAATAAAAATCACTTATTATTGAAAACTATCTCTAGGCCATCCATTAAGCTGGTGAAGCCTCGAAAATAATCTTCTCACCTAGAAAATTTCAAGAAAATAACTTATGCGTAATCCTCTCGATATTTCATCATTGGAGTAATTCATGGTCACTTTCATTATAATTTTCATAACTAATCTTTATTCATTCCATTCCTTATTTTATTACTCATTATTATTTCTATTATCATGGATTATTAATTATCGTTTCTAATTTTTATAAATTATTCTTTTTCTAATTCAATAACAAATCTACTAATCATTCATATTTTAATTTTTAAAAAAAATGAATATAAATTACTTTTTATTGAAGACCCTATTTGGACCTTCCATTGAGCTGGTGAGGCCTTGAATAGAACTTTCTCATCTAGAAATCTTTAAGAAAATTACTTAAGCGTAATCCTCTTAATATTTCATCATCGAAGCAAATTATATTCATCTCCATTATCATTTTAATATCTAGCTCTAGTTATTTTACTCATTTTCTTCCTTATTTTATTCTTTACTACTATAGTTTTTATCATATCATTAATAATCATTAATATCTTTCCTAATTTCATAACTAATTGTTTTTATTGTAATTTTATAATAAATTTATTTTATTTATTTATTTTTTTAAAAAAATGAATATGAATTATTTGTTATCAAAAATCCTATTTAGACCTTCCATTAAGCTGGTGAGGCCTTGGATAGAATTTTTTTTACCTCAAGATCTCTAAAAGTACCACTTGAGTGTAGTCCCTTTAAGAGTTCCATCGGCGGAAGATTAAATTCGTAATTAAATTTTTCTGAATTTTATTCTATTCTTAATTTTATTTTTAAATTTTATTTAATTCTAAACAAATAATATGTGAAATCAAACAATATATCAACAAATACTCTACATGCCTAATCAAATCGTTTCATTCATATTAATTATTTATTATCAAGTTTTCAGATCATCTTAATATTATATTATATTTCCAATTGGATTACCTAAACTATTGTCTTACTCAAATACCTACTTAAATAAATTATATAAATCAAACTGAACTATTAATAAACTTGAACCTATTAACTAAATAAAATAATAGCAATTAAAAAACAAAATGCTAGTGATGATCACGTAGCATTACTACCTTTACACAAGTGCATTCATCATTTATGACAAAAACCTTACCTTGTTTCCTTCAGCACGTTTTTATCCTTATTTCTTTCTCTTCCAACTTGCCTTGATTTGGTGTCCAAACCGTGTTGAAGCTCCTTTGCATGAATCACTTCACAGCATCTTTTCTGTATTGCTACACAGTTGGAGGCGCGGCACCCAGGATTGGGCAGTAGAAACTATTTAACTATAGTCTATGGTGCAGTGTCCAGGAACCCTGCACTGGTAAACGGACCCACTTGTTTCCCCTCTTTTCTTGTCATTTTGGCCTTGTCTCGATCAAACAACAGATGCCGCAGCGATGACCACAAGTAACAGATGCAACGACGATGACCAAGGCAAGGCAGGGTGCGGACAAGCAACAGGGAAGGACAGGAGCGTGTGGCGTTATGCTATAGAAGGCGCACGAACTCAGGGAGCAGTAGCTTGCTTCGGTTTTGTGGTGCAGAACGTGGGCAGCTGGAGCAATTGGCCACAATGCAGGAGCTGGGATGCAGTGGTTATGGGGCAGCAGACTGGAGAAGAGAGCAAGGTCACCACAGTAGGGCAAGGGGTTGGTACGCTGGCCAAGACTGAAGGCACACAGCAGCAACGAGACTGGGTTGAAGCGATCCAACGGCAGCCACCAAGCATGAAGGAAGATCCTCCATAGGAAAGGTGGCAGCTAGGTTTTCTCTTTTTTTTTTAGCACCGAGAAAATCTCCTTATTTTTTTATTCTTTTCCTTTTGCTCCTCTTTCCCCCTCCTCTCGGGTTTTCTCTTCTAGGGTTTTCTTTTTTTCTTTGTGTTTTCCTCCTCTCCCTAAACCCTAGTTTCCTTCTCCTTTTATAGACCTAGGTTTTTTCCTTTTTTTTATATTTTTTTTTAATTTTATTTTTGGTAATAATTGGAAACCTAGAATCAATTTTTTTTTTAGGAAATTTTATATTTCAAGAATCTAATCTTAAATTTAATATCAATTCCAAATTCAAATTAATTTTCAATCTTTTAATGGTTTCATTTAATTTTACTTTCCTATCAAAATTAATTTAGATTTCCTTCTTCTTTTTTTATTTTATTCTATAAAAATCAAAATCAAAATCCGAAAATTATATCTAAATACAAAAAAAAATAAAGAAATAAAATTTAAAAATTAATAATAAAATATATACAAACTAATTAATTAAGAATGTTTTGAAAAAGAACCGGACAAAAATGGTGTCTACAGTACTAATATACAAAATTAAATGGCTTATTACTTTTTTAATATAATTTTTCACATTTCTTATACAATAATAAAATATTAAAATAAGTTGATGATTTATTCAAAAAAGTTTACATGCTCATATTTTAAATTTTTAATAAATTTAAAAGGGACAAAACTATTATTTTCATTAAAATTGTTAATTTTTGGGAGGTAAAATTAATATTTTTATTAAAATTTTAAATATATATTTATAATTTTTTAAAAATTCAATTGGACAATTGTTTTTACAAGATCTAATATAGATCGATTCTTGTCAATATACAAAACATGATTTAGAATATGAAAAAATAGATATTTTTAATATTTTATTATCTTTACGTTTAAAAATTAAGATTTAAGATTATAAAAGATTTTTTTTCATTTGAATCTAAAAAATAAAATAAAATTGAGCAGCTAGCAATTGGGTAGAAAAAAGACTTAATTAAACTTAAATAAAATAAAATAAATTACATCGTTCCGTATAGAAAGAATCTCATATCGTATAATATGTATCACGCATCATACGATTCACTTATAATTCTTAAACAAATACAATATAGTATATAGATTCATATCGTTTTATATGTATATTGAAACGTATCGTACAATATTAATAACTATACTTTAGACAGATAAAAAACCAGCCAATTAAAAAAGGGAATGTGATTTTTGTTGGTAAATAAACGTTAAAATTGTCTATTTATAAAAACTTAAAAAGGTGGATATAGCGAAGTAAGATTCTGTTGAATTTTTTAGTGAAAATAATTCATAATAAAAAATTTTGGGTTCAAATTTTGACTAAATCAAATATTTTTAAACTAGCATAAGACGCAAAACGCTGAGTTAAAATTAATTTTATACTTTATATGATATGAATAAACGTTGTAATTTAAAAAAAATAAAAAGAAAAGCTGAAAATTTATATAAGTGAACAACAACGAAGTGATGTCACGAGGACGTGGACAAACAGATCCTACAGCCAAAAAAAAAAAAGCCCTTTACAAGATTGGAGGAATAGGTTGGTGCTAACTGCTGAGTCGACTGACACAACAAAATTCTGCGCTGCAAGTCTGCAACAACAATCAATGCCGCCCACTTGATGGCGACACCCTTTATGGTTTTTTGGCCTAGGGTTCGGTCTCCACTACGAATTAACGACGCCCGACTCTACTACTAGGGACACTTTTCCGTCGGTAATGCAAGCTGTGCCGCCGTAGGTCAATTTTTCGGGTTAATAATTAAGTTTATTCTTAACTTCTTTTTTTTTTTCAAATGGATATAAATTTCAAATTTTTATTGTACGTAAATAAGTTTATAAATTTTTATTTTTTATAAATAAATATTTATTTTTTTAATAATATAATTAAATTTAAATATGTTAAATGATATTAATTTTTATTTAAACATTTTACATGATAGTTAATGTGAATAATTTTGTGAGTTTTACGTAACATGTCAAATGAAAGTTAGTGTTATAAATTTAATTGTATAATTTTAAAATTTTAAAAAAATTATTTATAGAGGATAAAAATTATGAATAAATTTACATGTAATAAAAAAGATTTATTTTGTGCAACAAGTTAAAACGCATGTTTGGCTATTAAGCTTCATCTGCCTAGTCTATTATAGGATCCATACCATACTTTCCCATTAGTATCATAGAGAAAGAGCCATAAACTATAAATGCAAAATCATCAAAACATCTTTGAAATTTTTTACATTATACTATGCACATGTATTTTGCATAATATAATTTGAAGGATTTATATTTAATATATTGTTAATGTATAAATTTTTTACATTATCATTGAAATATACCAACATATATCATTAATTAGTAAAATTAAAAATATTTATTTTCTAATAATTTTTTATTTTAATTTTATGAATTAATAAAGAGATATGTTACGACTTATTGCCAGAATATAGAATTTATATATTGACAATACATCAAATATAAATTCAATTTTTAAATTATGAAACTTTCTATATGTTAACTTGAGTGAGTTAAAAAAATTTTACTAGAATATTTTAAATGCATGACAATTTACTTATGTTTTGATACTTAAGATTTCTTTTAACTTATATTAGTAAAGTTATGCACTTAACAACTTGGAACTATTATTATTTATGTAATTAAAGGTCGAGATAATGTGTTTCCCTTGTTTTATAATTTGATTTTTTTTCCGATTAGAAAAAAAATTGATACCGTATAAATATCAGCTTCAATAGGAAGTTTTTAATCGATTTATTTTTAATCAGACTTCTTAAAAATTTTGGTTGCTTTTTTAATATAAAATTACTTGTCACGTTGTTATATAAATATAAAAAATTACCGGGAAAAACAAACAATTTTATGTACCATAATTTGGCCACAAGAATTTGGATGTTTAAAAATGATGAAGAAATTAAGTGAATAAAAATGGGTATTTTTTTTAAAGAAATTGTAAGAATTGAATGCTTTTTGTTAAAATGTGTTTTATAAAACGTAATAGACATTAATACACCAAATGTTTATTTTTGTTATAATTTTATTTTATTTTTTAAGTAAATTTTTTGATTGAGTTGTGTCATTAGAAATAGGCTTTATTTCTTAATAGCCAAATATATATCTTCAATTTTTTGCATAAAATGGATAAGACTTTAATGTTTTATTGTGTGAAAATCAATCCATACACTTTGATTTTACTGTAAATAAACCTTCAACCTTTCAAAATTATCCAATTAAGTCTCAATTTGTTACATAACACTAACTTTTGTTGATATTGCATATGTGACATGTCACGTGGCAATCATTTAAGCTATCTATGTCAACTTTCATGCAAGATGTCTAAGTGGTAGTTAGTGTTATTTAACAGATTTAGATTCAATTGTATGATTTTGAAAGACTGAGGATTTATTTACAATAAAATAAAAGTTTATGAACTTATTTTTACTCAATAAAAACGTTTAGGACTTTAATTTCTTTTTTCTACAAAAAGTTAATAACATATTTAGCTATTAAACCTTAGAAATATGTGCACTTACTCCCCGTGAGCTGTGGGTGAAAAGGATATGTGACCAAAGAGTTATGGGAGTAAAGAAATTGGAAACTTTTTTCTTTCGAGAAAAGTGAGCAGTCTTTAAGAAAATTTTTTAATATGTCATATAAAAAAATTGAAATATATAAATATTCATGTTTTATTATTTAATATTGCGATTTTACTTTTTTAATTGAGTTGGTGTCCACTCTCACATGATTCTGACACCAAACTGAACCATAATTAGTATTAAATATTAAATCATGACTAAACCTGTTCAAGAGTCGCATTATTTGTCTAAGTTCGAAGGTCCATTCAATATTTGATAGGGCTTGAATAAAATATCTGATGTAATTACTGAGTTTGGATAAAATTTTTAGGCCCGTTTAAAAATCAGGCTGAGCCTTAGCTTAACCTTTCAAAACCTGGGCTCGACTCAACCTGACCTGAATATTAATATTAATTATTCTTTTTATATATTTATTAAGTATAATATAATTATATATAAAACATTATTGTTTAATAAATATGATTATAAATATTTAATATGAAAATTGACATATAAATTTTGACAAATTAAATTAAATTTTAAAGAGAATAAAATAATAATAAAATAAATAAATAATTAAAAATATAAAAATATATACATTTATATTTGGGCGGCCTGGCGGGGCTTGGGCTTATAGTTATAAAAATGAAAACGGGTCTAGACTAAAAGTCAAACCCGAATTTTCGGAGCAGGTCGGACTTGAGCATACACAAAAATTTTTATTACCTGTCATAGGGGCAACCCGAGCCTAGCCCATGATCAGGTTTAATCATGACACATGCTGAAAGGAAAAAATAAATTTTTTTTAATGAGAAATTTTGTAAAGGGATAAGAAGCTGTGTAATTATTGGATAATTTTTTTATTTGGCTGAAAGAAAAAAATAAAATGAAAAAAATATGTGAAATTAAAAAGAAATTGCATAATTATTTGATAGTATTTCTAGTGATATTTTCAAGTTGATTGACTGAAAATAACTTGTATAAACAATCAAAATTTGACCTAACGATTGTTGCCTTTTTTTAGAAAAATTTAGATCCAATTCCCTTTTTGTACTTCTTATGAATTAAAAAAAAAAAGAAAATGACTTGCATATTTCAGTTATATACGTGGTATGGACACATCCCAAATTAAAAAAAAAAGTTAATAAACATTTCAAAAATCTCTCTTACGTTCTCTGTTACAAATTAATTAAAAAATCATCTCCAGTTTCTCAAATGATCAAAATTTAACATAATAGTTATAGTTATTTCTATTAAAAAAACATAATAGTTTTTTGAATTAACTCAATAAATAGGAAATGAAATTTAGGCAAAAAATTTAGATTTTGATAGCATCCCTCTATTAAAAAAGTCTACCAACATTATAATGTATTTGTAATTGAAGCACTAACAACATATTTTAATCCAAATAAATTATGCCAAACCTTCAAAAACATTTTCTAAAAAAAATTATATTTGATGCACCGATAATGTATAGCGGTTATATGTTATCTAGCAACCTACCACAAACGGTTACCTGAGTAAAATTAAAAAATGCAACTTCTTAAAAATAAATTAAAATTTTTTATTTTATTTATTTTAAAGGTCTAGATATTTTTTATTTTTAATATTTTGTAATTAACTAACAATGTATAAGATTATAATACATTGAGTTTTTTAATTTCACAGGTCTAATTAAAACTGACATATATCCTACTTTTTTAATTATTTTTTTATTTTTTAAATATTTTTTAAAAAATATGTATCACCATATAATTCTACAAATAAACTTTAAAACTTTCACTAATAATAATAATCCGTATATATATAATTACTACACACCGTTGTCAATATCAAAAGTGCATAAAAAAAGAAAACTACGAGATGAAAAGGTGCAAGAATATTGCCAATTTCCTTTCCTTCACCTTTTTTTTTTCGGGAATTTTGAAAAGAAAAGAAAGGCGATAATAAAAATAATAATAAAAAGAAGCAGTAAAAATTTTCAAAAAATTGGAGAGGGCGAAAGAAAAGAAACTTTCCGAGCTCCAAATACCGGAACCCCACGTGGGATATATAGTATATATAAATCGTTACAGTTAAAACTGAAAAAGGTTAGGAAAATGGTATTTATTTATTTTATAGAAAATATATATTTTTTATAATTTTAACGAGGAGCTTAATTCTCGGCAATGTTAGCTCTCGTATGCCTGAGATCGTCACTTGCTGCAGGCGTGAGCGATGCTCTCATCTCCGCCATTTCCAAGTTCTCATCTTTGTCCATTTTTTTCTCCTCTTTTTTCTCGTTTCTTCTTCGGCTTTTTTTTTTTGCCTCTCTCGATCCAATCCAAAAAAAGAGAATTCATTTCATCATCAATGAATTGTCAGCTCAGGAGTTCAAAACTTGGATTTTACAATGTAGATTTTGCAATGTTGTTTTAATTTAGCCTAATTTCTTTTATATTTTAAATGTTTGATCAATTTGCTGCTGAATTTCGTTTGAAACTTTACTGACTATGTATTTATTTAATTTTGTTTTAAATTTATTTTTTTTAGGTTTCCTTGTACGTAATCCTGAGCGACGATCATGAAATATAATTTTCGAGTATTTTTTCTTTTTTCGAGTTGGGGGATTGGTTTGCATATATTCTCCCTCTGGCTCTACGGTGGTCTGATTGGTTCTGGAATTTATAGAAGTGAGAGTCATTTGTATGCAAAGAATTCTGGTTAAATTTTGGCCTTGGGTTGAGGGATGCTGATATCCTGAGAAGAAATTGTACCAAAGTTTTGTAAAAATGGATTTGTAGATGGACAGTGTTATTTTTGTTACATAAAATGTGTTGCATTTGGTTGGGGCAACTGAGTTGCAAATAGAAGATAGGATGTTAGTGATGTGTGAAAATCTGTTGGTTTTGATTTGAAGTTTATGCTTTTAGGCCTTGGAGGTAGTGTTTGTATGCATGAGGGAATACTAGATTTTGACTGTGAGGTTGTGAAAGTTATCTGATATGAAAATAGCTTGATTATGCATTATTGTTTGGTGGGTTTAGGGTTGAAAAGAGTGGCTGAAGGAGCTAAGACATTGTCTTTTTGCAAGTACATAGACCCAGGACCTTGCTGGAGAACATGATCAGGGAGGCTTCTAGCTCATCTGATCAATTGATTCAACAAGAATCTACATCTGTTTTTCCTAATGTGGGAAAGAAGGTAAATAAGAGTAATATTTCTGTACAAACAGGCGAGGGATTCTCCATGGAGTTTCTTCAGGAATGTGTTGCTGCAAGAGGGATTCCTGCTATAACAGATGCAGCTCAGATACATGAGAAGAGAGTTGGGTTCAACCAGAAGCAGAACCACCAGTTGGGGTATCAAGATCTTGCTCGAATTCTTGGGTTGAAAAGAATGGATTCCGAGTGTGCTTCTGACATTTCTGATTTTGCATCTGCAAAAGGGTCTTTCAAAGGGAGTGAAAATGGGTCTTGTGTTGAAAAATTAAGTAGATACCAAAAGAAAGATGGTGACACTGGACAAGTGGCAAGGAAGGCTGGCGAATTGAATTATGATAAGGGCCATACAAATGGTTTCGAACCAACTACTACAGCCATTTACGTATCCGACTCTCCTAGTTCCAGCAACTTTAGTGGGCAGGGAACTTCTGATGGATCTCAATCTGGGAAAATGAAATTTCATTGTGGCTTTGGTGGAAAAATTTTGCCCAGGCCTAGTGACGGTAAACTCAGATATGTTGGGGGAGAGACGCGCATTATTTCCATTCAGAAATGTCTTTCTTGGGACGAGCTTGTGAGGAAAACTCTAAACATTTGCAACCAACCTCATTCAATCAAGTACCAACTTCCAGGTGAGGATCTTGATGCCCTAATATCTGTGTCTTCCAATGAAGACCTTCAGAATATGATAGAGGAATATAATGGGCTTGAAAAGCTTGAAGGTTCTCAAAGGCTGAGGATATTTTTTATTCCTTTTGGCGAGTCCGAAAGTTCATCTTCCCTTGAGGTTAGCACCATTCAGCAGAGCAATCCTGATTATCAATATGTGGTTGCTGTCAATGGGATAGCAGACCATGGTTCTAAGAAAAACTGTGGTGGACAGTGTTTACCCAGTGAAGGAAGTCAACTAGGACCCACTTTAGATCATAATCCTGAAGGAAACCGAAATATACATGCAGCGGAATTTAAATCATTCGGCCTCCACCAGGATCGATTCGGAGAGTTGCCTGATTAGGGTTTCGAGATTTTACCTAAAGTTTTCTTTGATTTCAGTCGTTGGTCGAGTCACAAGCAACAACCTTTCGTTCCTGCCTCTATGGTATCCACACGAACGGATCTCATGACTCTTGAACGTCTCACGATCAGATGCCTTAAGGAGCGTTTTTGATTCTTTTAACCGAACTGCTAGCTTCAATTAAAAGAATACTTTTCTGTTTTCTAATTGTTGTGCGACTATGTTTCAGAAAACATCCTTTTATAGGCAGTAAATTTTACCCTAAAATTTACTGCCAAACAGAACTCTAATCCTACTTAGAATAGGATTAACTATATCCTTAATCCAAGTCAGAATAGGATTAGATATATCCTTAATCCAATTCAGAATAGGATTAATTAAGCTCCTCATTGATTCGTTCTAAGTGTGCGACCCAATAGGTTCTCAAAACAATGGCAATGACAAAATTGTCACAGGCAATGAGCGGTATCTAGCAACACATCATTGCTACCCATGTAACGAGAATGTCAATGACTCGACATAACCTTACTCGTGATAGATGTTACCGTGTAGTCTAATCCCTTTATCCTTTGATGTCTTGATTAGACAAAGTCATGGAATGTGTCACACTTGTATAGTCTAATCAGCGTTTCTTGATTCCTGAGTAAACTAATTAAACAAATAAAATCAATATCTCATATTGACTTATTCGAGCACGGCCATGCATTTCTTAGTCTCACTCTATCAAAGGACCCAAGACATCACTCTTGTTATATAAGAGGGATAAATTCTATCTTGATCACTCAACATCCCTCTACATAGATCAAGGCATACCCAATTACTACCTTTATAGTCTATCTTGTTACGAATGACATCTAGCAGCATTAAAGTATGCAATTCTCTATGTTGGGATCTCTGATGATCTCAAGTCAAAGGATCACATACACCATCATCACTATGAGAATCGCTTATGACACTCATATAACAATCCATGTAGCGTTCTCATGGAGGGTCGATCCAGTACATAGTTCTCTAACATGTACCTATGTGATAACTTGATATCCTATATCCATGACAATGGTCATCAGTCAACCACATACTAGTCTTATCATATCATTGTTATCCTTGTTCACAATAATACTTGACTAGGGATATTTTAAGAATAGTGTGTTATTACTATTCTAAGGACATTATCATATAAGATTATATTACGCAGTTATAAGACAAATATAATAATGAACTATAAATAAAAATGTCATGATACATAAAATTGCCAAAGTCAATCATCTAATGAATGGTTCTAAGGGCATAATCCAACAAATCCTAGTTTTCGAAAATGTTGTCCAGCTTCAATGATCCCTTTGGAGACTACGGGTGGTTTTAATGCCTTACATCCATCTCAGGTTTTCCATGATTCTCAAAATACAGCCAGATCCGCGCTGCCATCTCCTATTTTTTCTCTACCTTTCCAGCATGGAGAGCCCAACAGTGTTTGTGCACAAGCACTTGATGATGACTCTAGCATTGAAAGCAACAGTTCCTTCGTTACAGCACACTTGAATCTTGAGAACTGCGGCACAGAAACTCCTAACTATAAACTTGTTCAACAGGTTCCACTTGCTTTGATGAAGTATAGTCACCCATATGTAAAAGTTGATGCCATCTCTTGAAAAAATATGTCGATTCTGTGTATGTTTTTTATTATTAGGGTTGTTACATATATATATATATATACAACTGCAGAGAAGAAAATCAGGAAATCCCCTAATTTTAGGCTACAGATTTTTTCTTAAAAATCAGGAAATACAATAACTACTAAATCTCCTATATTACAGCACACAGTTTCCTAAAATAAGAAAAAAAAACTGTTTTCCCACACTCCCCCTCAAGCTGATGAATGGATGTTATCCATTCCAAGCTTGTCAAGTAGACTCTGAAAAACTGTGCTGGACAGCCCCTTTGTGAATATATCTGCTAGCTGATTCTTTGTGTGGACAAACGGAGTGCAAATCAGGCCACTATCAAGTTTCACCTTTATAAAATGCCTGTCAACTTCTATCTGCTTTGTGCGATCATGTTGTACCGGATTATGTGCAATGTTGATAGCTGACTTATTATCACAATACAATCTCATTGGACCTTCCCACTTGATCTTCAGATCTTCCAAAATTATTTTCAGCCATAGGAGCTCACAGGTCCCAAGTGCCATTGACCTGAATTCTGCTTCTGCACTTGATCTTGCAACCACATTCTGTTTTTTACTCCTCCATGTAACAAGGTTTCCACCCAAGAATGTACAATAACCTGAGGTTGATCTTCTATCATCCACTGACCCTGCATAATCTGCATCAGTATAGGCTTCAAGACTCAATCCTCCTCCTCGTTTGAACAAAATTCCCTTACCAGCTGAACCCTTTAATTATTGTAGGATTCTATTCACAGCCCTGAGATGAGTTTCTTTGGGATTATGCATAAACTTGCTCACCACACTAACGGCGTATGCTATGTCCGGTCTAGTGTGTGATAAATAAATCAATTTCCCAACAAGCCTTTGATAATTACCTTTGTCAACTGTAGTATCTTCTGGAACATCACCTAGTTTATGATTGGGCTCAATGGGTGTGTCAACCGGCTTACATCCTAGTTTACCTGTATCCTTCAGAAGATCAATCACATACTTTTGTTGAGATATGAAGATTCCTTGCCAAGAGTGGGCTACTTCTATGCCAAGAAAATATTTCAGTTTCCCAAGCTCTTCGATCTCAAACTCTTTTACCAAACAACTCTTTAACTTTTCAATTCCTTCTATATCATCTCCAGTCACTATTATGTCATCCACATAAACCAACAAAGTTGTGACTTTCCCTGAAGCTGAATGTCTCACGAACAAAGTATGATCACCTTGGCTCTGTTTGAACCCAAGGTTCAACATAACTTTGGCAAACATTCCAAACCAAGCTCTCGGAGATTGTTTGAGTCCGTATAACGCCTTCTTCAATCTACATACTATTTGTTCTTCATTTGTAGAGTCAAATCCAGGGGAAAGTTCCATATAAATTTCTTCTTCAAGATCGCCATGTAAAAAAGCATTCTTGACATCAAATTGTTGCAATTTCCATCCAAAGTTGGCAGCCAATGACAATAATACTCTCACCGTATTCATTTTTGCAACTGGAGCAAATGTCTCAAGATAGTCTATGCCATAGGTTTGAGTATAACCTTTGGCAACTAGTCTTGCCTTATACCTTTCCAATGAGCCATCGGACTTATATTTCACTGTAAAGACCCATTTACACCCAACTGGTTTTTTTCCTCTTGGCAATTTCACCAGATCCTAGGTTCTGTTTTTCTCTAAAGCCTCCATCTCCACCTTCATGGCATTTCTCCAATTCTCATCTCCTAGGGCCTCGGATAATGTTTTGGGAATGGTAATGCTATTAAGGTTAGTAAGAAAGGCCCTATGACTATGAGATAGGTTTTTGTAAGACATGAAAAGGTAAAAAGGATGTTGGGTATAGGTCCTAGTTCCTTTCCTCAAAGCTATAGGGATGTCAAGATCATTTTCTTTTTGGGTATTTGGGACATTAGGATTGGAAGAAGTGATTTGATTACTTACTTTAACAGTCACCGGGTTTGGATCAAATGATTGTGCTTGCACCGGTTGAGAGAATGGTCCTTTCTTTCTTGAATAAACTTGGAGTGGACAAGCATGGTTTATTTGCTGTGTTATGGGTGTAGAAGGAGGATCACTTTCTACTGAAACAGGAGTAGTAGGGTCAGCAGGATCAGAATTGGATTGAACAGTTTGGATAGGTGTGGACTCAGACTGGACAGACTCGGACTGGACTGGAACGGAAGAGGACGACTTAGACACAGGCAGCTCAAGAAGGAAAGAGTCTTTATCCTTATCTTCTATGAATGTCGTCTCCCCCTGAAGATAAGGATTGTGAAAGTATTGATCGTCTTCAATAAAGGTGACATCAGCGGACACATAAAATTTCCTTGTGGGAGGATGATAGCACTTATAGCCCTTTTGAGTGGATGAGTAACCAACAAAGACACACTTGAGAGCCCTTAGATCAAGTTTGCCCCTATGTTGAGAATGTACATGGACAAAGGCAACACAGCCAAATATTTTGGGAACAAGATTGTTGGTGACATTGAAGTTGGGATAGAATTTTGCAAACACTTGTGCGGGACTTTGAAAATCAAGCACCCTTGTGGGGAGTCTATTAATGATGTGGGCTGCAGTTAACACAGCTTCTCCCCAATAATTTTTTGGAACTTGTTTTTGGAAAAGAAAGGCTCGGGTAACTGCTAAAAGATGGCCATTTTTCCTTTCAGCCACTCCATTTTGTTGGGGAGTGCTAACACAAGATGACTCATGAATGATGCCATGTTGTTGAAAGAATGGAGAGAGGATTTGATTAAAATAATCTTTTGCATTATCAGATCGAAATCGTTTAATCCCCACTCCAAATTGTGTTTGAATCATATTGAAAAATTTTTGAAACACAAGACTCACATCTGATTTGTTTTTTAAAAGAAAAATCCATGTCATACGAGTACAATCCTCAATAAATAAGACAAACCAACGAGCCCCAGGGATGTTGGGTACAGTAGAAGGCCCCCAAATGTCACTATGAATAAGAGTGAATGGAATAGATGTTTTTTTATTGCTTATTGGAAAAACAGCACGTTTATGCTTTGCAAGTTCACACACATCACAATGAAAGCTTTCAACTGAAATTTTATTGAACAATGAAGGAAACAAAATTTTAAGGACATGAAATGATGGATGACCAAGACGAAGATGATGAAGCCATACTTTGTCTTTATTGGATTTGGATGACTCGGAAAGGAATGACAAAGGCAAATGATTTTTAACACTACATTGTTCACTTGGCTCTTCAAGATAGTAGAGGCCATCTCTTCCCTAGCATGTCCAATCGTCTTCCTCGTACCCTGTTCCTGGAATACACAATGAGATGGATAAAAAATCACATTGCAATTAGCATCTTTGGTTAATTTTTGGATAGACAAAAGGTTGGTGAACAATTTGGGGACATGAAGAACACTTTTCAGTGTAAGTCAATCACTAATAAAGATATCTCCTTGACCAGCAACAGTAGTGACTAAACCATCAGCTATGGTGATTTTCCTATTACTAGGGCAAGGTGTATATGAGATAAATTTTGTTGAGGAAAAGATCATATGGTCTGTGGCTCCTGAGTCAATGACCCATGTGTTAGGGATATTATCCGAAGCATTAGAGGGACGAGGAGGAGTAGATATACCTGAAAAGGCTAAATTACTAGTACCTGCTGAAGTAGATGACTTTTCTAGCGAACTCAAAAGGTTCTTCAATTTCTCAATCTCATTTTTATTGAGTCCAAGAGGTGTTTCTTGGTTGCTGCTATATTCGGTTAATTGTACTCCAGCCATATGAGCTTGAATCTGTCCTCTTCCTTGTCCTCTCTTTCCTGTTTCATTCTTGTTTGGGACCTGTGGCCTGCCATGAAGCTTCCAACACTTTTCTTTGGTGTGACGAGGCTTTTTACAGTAGGTGCACCACAAATCGTCTTGTTTAAAGGATTTTGACTGGCCTGGCTGTTTGCTTTCTTCTGTGGATGGCTGCTCTAATGTAGTACTCTTTCTGCTCATTGTTTTTGACACCAATGCAGAGCTCTCAACAGATACATTCTCTACCATAACTCCTCTTCTACCTTCTTCAACACGAATTATTGAAATTGTCTCATTAAGAGACGGCGAATCCTCCTTGCCAAGTACTTAGACCCGTACTGCATCAAATTCCATGTTAAGTCCAGTCAAAAATTCATAAATTCTCTCCTTTTCAACGAACCTCTTAAGCACAGCTGCGTCTTCACTACACTTCATCTGGATGCATTGATAATGATCCATCTCTTGCCAAAGACTTTGCAAGAGATTGGAATATTCAGTAACTGTTCGACTTCCTTGTTTAGTGGCAGCAATCTTAGTCTTGATCTCATAGATTTGCGCAGCATCGTGAACCTTTGAATATGTCTGTTTGATAGCCTCCCAAATTTCCTTGGCAGTATTAAGAAACATGCAGGTATCACTGATTTCTGGAGACATGGAATTCCAAAGCCAGGACATCACCATTGAGTCTTCCTCATCCCACGCATCAAATCTTGGATCTCCCTTCTTAGGGCCAGTACCAAGTAAATTATTCAATTTGCCTCTGCCCTTTAAATGTGTCCGCACCAGTTGCGACCACTTCAAATAATTTCTCCCATTTAATTTGTATGCGGCCTGAATATTGGGTAGTTCCCCAGCAGCAAAGTAGCTATTCTCGATGGCCTGGGTCTCAGTCACGAGAGGTTTAGATGTGGGGCTACCATCAGTGATGTTCGACATCGCTTAAGAAGAACCGAGTAAGAGCAGAAAAAAAAGGGGAAAAAAATTCTGGAATGGGAACCAGAAAAAAATAGAATCGACTTTAGGAGGAATACAAATTCCCAGAGGAAGAACCTAAAGCTCTGATGCCATCTTGAAAAAATATGTCGATTCTGTGTATGTTTTTTATTATTAGGGTTGTTACATATATATATACAACTGCAGAGAAGAAAATCAGGAAATCCCCTAATCTTAAGCTACAGATTTTTTCCTAAAAATCAGAAAATACAATAATTATCCTAAAAATCTAATTATCCTATTCTAAAATTAATTTTATTTTCTTTTCTTATCTCTTCCCTTTTTTATTATCATTCCTAAATCCTATTTTAATTTTAATTTCCTAATTAATGTTAATTCTAAAATCTAAAAAATTCTCATTTAATTCTAGCCTAATTCTAAATTGTTAAATTAAAATACAATGTCACCCAATCCAATTAATTATTTTTACAAATTAAGACTCCGGACAAAATAAGGTATCTACACTAGGTTTCAACCAAAAAAACAAATAAAGCAAAAGTTTGTAAAAAAAATATTACAAGTCATATTATTATTATTATTGCAAGTCAGGGAAGTAAAATTCATTAAGGGTAACCTTGCTCTTCTTCTTATTGGTCTCTTTTTGGCCTTCTTGAATTCTGTTAAAGTGATATATCCACTACTGTTATTCTACTCCTCTTCTACAATTTGAGATTCATAATATGTTTTTGTTATTTTCATAAGGTAGTCAGTTGTTGAGTTAAAGTCGGTTGCGACAGCGTTGATATTTATCACAAATCATCTGCTTTTTCAAGAAAGATTAGCCTGTGGTTTGTCATAATTACTTCAAATTTTGAATAGAGGGTCTTGGAAAAATGTAGAAAATGGCATTTTTATTCTCTGAGATGGGATTTGGTGTTTGATTGAGTAAAAGATAGAAACAGGTTAATTAACCAATGGACTTGAGTCCACTGGGCATTTTTGAATTGGGTCATTTTTTTCCTCCCCTGCTTCTTTTTTTGCTATTGTAAAAACAAGACAAAAGGGTGAATTTCCATTTTATAGAAGTATTAAGAACCTTTAAACAATTTTGAAGTCATATTCTTCATAGCAATTTGAGTTACCTGCATGCCTGAGGCTGATAAATTTTTTGCTGTACCAGATCAAAGACTTCTGGAGAGAAGCACAGATCCTCTCAAATTTGCATCATCCAAATGTGGTTGCTTTTTATGGAGTAGTACCGGATGGAACTGGGGGAACCTTGGCAACCGTAACTGAATATACGGTAAATGGATCGCTTAGGAATGTCCTAATCAAAAAGGATAGGTAATATAGGTTCGATCTCCCAATTTCATATTCATTCACTCATTAGTGATTCTCCCACTGATTTTTTGGAATTCTTATGCAGATCAATTGATCGTCGCAAAAAGCTCATGATTGCCATGGATGCGGCTTTTGGCATGGAATACTTGCACTCCAAAAACATTGTCCATTTTGATCTGAAATGTGACAATTTGCTTGTCAATCTAAGGGACCCACAGCGACCCATATGCAAGGTAATTAATATGTTACAGACTAGTAGACATTTTGATTTCAAGGTGCCTTGCATGATACTGAAAATCATAAATGGCATTCACCCAAAAAAAAAACCATAAATGGCCAGAGAGAAGAATTCTTAATTCTGGTTAAAGCCAAAATGATTGTTTTTGGTCCAAGATGAATGCTGATCATATGCTTGGGTACAATAGAATACCCTTAAACCTTTATGTTCCCCTCATAATTAGTCTATATACTGTAACCTATCATGTTAGGAACTCGGAAGGCTTATGGTGCAGGAAGGTTTTCATTGACTTTTCAATTAAAGCATGGCTATTGTTTATTGTTTCTCTAGGTTGGAGATTTTGGATTATCAAGAATCAAGCGCAATACACTTGTTTCTGGAGGTGTGCGAGGAACCCTCCCATGGATGGCACCAGAACTGTTAAATGATAGCAGCTGCAGGGTTTCTGAAAAGGTCAGTAAAGTCATTCTAATATATGTCTTGCTATTGTGAAGGAAAGAATGAACATACATTAAAGCCAAAAATTATGATATTTAATTGACAGGTTGATGTGTTCTCATTTGGAATTTCATTGTGGGAAATCTTGACTGGAGAGGAGCCATATACCGATATGCATCGTGGTGCCATTATTGGTAAGTTTTTTATTTACCTAATGTGGTATTATCTTTGATTGTGGATTGAAAATTCACATGCATTGAAAAGTGATTGGGATGTTACAACATGATATTAGTTCCCCGTGGAGGCCATACATGTGCTAAAAAGGTTTATCGATATTTTCTTTGGTATATGCGATTTGAATTAAACAATATCAAATCTACCTGGAGTACGAGGATTTCCATGTGACTTTTTCCTCATCTATTTTGACTTTTTTTTTCTTTCCTTTAAGGTATGACAACAATTTAGAAAGCTGCAAAAACCAAGCCTAAAATACGCTAGAAGAAACTAGAATACTTGTCTTTTAGCTTGGCTTCACCGGGAATTTACTCAGTGAGTTAATGGAGATGATTTTGATGATCATTACGACAGTAAATCAAATGTTAGGTCTGGTTGAAGTTGAAGATCTCAAAAATTTATGGAGAGTTGTAAGAGTTGCTACGTTTTTCACCTTGGCTTAATTACTCTGGTTTTGCAATAGAATAAAACAACAATTTTAAGCAACTCATGTAAATAAATTGAAGCACTTAACCATCTTCCTTGTTCTTTTGGTTTTATATTAATTACCTTTTCAGTTTTTCAGCTATCTTTGCCTGAAAAATAAACAAAAACCTTCTGCTTTTCACCTAAATTTGGCTATGTTTGATTGGTGAATTGAGATTGCAGGGGGGATTGTGAAGAACACTCTTCGGCCTCCTATTCCAAAACGCTGTGATCCTGATTGGAGGAAGCTGATGGAACAGTGCTGGTCTCCTGATCCTGAATCCAGACCATCATTTACCGAGATAACTACCAGGCTGAGATCCATGTCTATGTTGCTTCAGCCCAAGGGACCTAAAAAGCAGGCAAGACAAACAAGGCCTGATGTTACAACATGAGTCATCATTATACGCAAGCACCTGTTTTGTTTGTAGGTACACCTGTAAACTGTGCTATCTCTGACAGAAACGTAGAGGATCAGATCTTTGAGGATGTGCATGAGTAGACTTTGATCATTGATGGCCAAACTTTTTCCCTTTCTCACTTTTGTAAAGTAACGTGGGTTTATATATGATGTACTAACCGTATATAATTTTTATATACTGTTAATACATCAGAAATTGATATCTCATCAATAAATTTTTATGGGTAATTTTAAAAAATTATTTATATTTGCAAATAAGAGCTTATTGATGAGGTGTTAACCTCTGATGAATTGACAGTGTATAAAAAACTATACATTATCAATGCATCATATATAAATCCAATAAACATATCTTTATTCTTTTGTAACAGTGTAATCCAAGTTATAGTGGTAAGCAGGAGGGAGAGCATTTTTAGAGTTCTCTGACTAGTTTGCTGTTGATGATTTTGTTGAAAATAGTATGTTTACAGTTTATATGTATATATACACACATTCTGAAGAAGTAAAAAAAGGAGGCATCTAAACAGAGTTGCTTTGATCTATCTCCCTTCTGTCTTGGTTTTCACATCTTCATTCGTTTTCTTGATAGTGCTTGTTTGCATAAATTTTCAGCAAGCTTAATTCTCTGATAAATAAATTTTAATGATAAAGTCAATATGAAAGAACTAATTAAAGAAAGATTTTATATTTGACTCAATATTTTACATTAGAGTTTTTTCTCAAAATATGATAGATTAAAATCTTTTTTCTCAAATAAGGGTACTTTTAATTTTTTTTACATAAACAGGGTATTTCAAAATTAATCAACGCCAACTCATTGCCTACATCACTGAAGTATCCCACGTGGACACGAAGATAATGCCAAAGCATCTTACCCTTATCATCAATTTCACAGTACCTTTTTTTTTTCTCATGTTTGATCAGGTTCTATAAATCCACCATTTGAACAATTATTACCAAAAAAAAAAACAAATAGCCAATCAAATAGCTGAAAATCTTTCAAAGCACTTAAGTAATTGTAACTAAGAGATAACGAAAACAAAAGATTTAAATCTAATGAAAACCCAATAATATACAAGCCCTAATAACGTAGAGTTTCTTAAAAAACTCAATAACGAACTAACAGATGCTCATGGAAGAGTTTCTTTGGGTTGGTGGTAGGCTCTTGATTGGTTCCATGGTGCCGTTTTGGTTTTCCCCTACATTTTCCTTTGTGGTTGCCAAGTGATTGGTTTAATGGCATTGCTATATATTTTCCCTGCATTTTCCCCAACTTTAGAGTACCGTATTTATACTTCTTCTGTTTATGGCTTATGGAAGCTTTTACTCCTAAAGCCAATTATCTTATCAGTAAATTTCTTGTCTATAAAAAAAAAGATCTAACCCAATGCCAAGCTTCTTAATGTCGAAAGAAAAATGGGCTTTCAATGACTACAAATCCCAAGACCACATAAAACATCATAATTTGCTTGTAAATTTGCAAATCAAATAAACATGATTTCAAGATAATAATCAATAGATTGATCCATATTTTCAATTCATTTTATTTTCACTTAAAAATTGTCTTTTATATTTACTCTTCCAAAATTATAATCACTTGAAATGTTTTTGTACAAGTATATATATTAAACGGATTTTATGAATATCAAGATTCAAAAGCTATTATTTAATCTGTGAAATGGTTTTATATTGGGATTTTTTTTACTGTTGAGAACATTTCATATTTGGATTAAAAAAATTATAAATAGTAATTTTATTTTTGTGAAGTGGATTGAGTTTGGAGGTTCTTTTAAATTGTCATTTTGCTCGCCATGTTTTACATCAAATGTAGTTTGTCAGCATGAGTTTTTGATAGATATTAAGCCACCCAATGTTGTTGATGCTGATTTTGAATTGTAAAGATTGTTTCATTAAGCATATTATTGTTTGTAAGGGAAGGAAATAAAAGTAACTGCCATATAAGATGCTTTTTGGTCATGAAAACAGTGAGGTCCCGTTTGGTATCGAGAAAGTGAAAACTTTACACTGCAAAGTGATTGCAGCCAATTACTTTGCAGTGTTTGGTGTCTCACTTTGTAGTGCAAAGTGAGGACCCCACTGCAAAGTGATTGCAGCCAACGCTGCAAAGAACTTTGCAGCTTTTAGCCTAGAATACCCCTTTCCCAAATTTTTTCACAGCCTCAGCAGCCTTTGTCTTTTCCCTCGACATTTTTCCCTCTTCATTTTTCCCTCTCCATCAGCAGCCTCTGTTTCCCGCTCATTCCCTCTCATTGCCGTCGCTCTTTCCCTCTCGCTACTGTCACTCTTTCCCTTCGCAGGTCTCACATTCCTCTGTATCGTCTTCGGTCCTACAGGTAAGATGAATCTTCTCAAAATATTTTTTTTGTTTTGTATGAGATTGTTTGAATGCTTGTCTAAAATTGCATGGGTTTAGGTTTGAAAACAATGGCTTCTTTCGACCTAGTTCTCCTTCTGTTGGCACTCAATTGCCTCCTTTCAACATGGATGTTAATGCCACTCGTACAAATGTAATCAAGAAAAGAAGAGCTATAGATGCTAATGTTGAAGAATTTATGGGAGCAGTAATTACTACAATGGGTAATTTTCATAACTTATATGAGAAAGCAACTCAACAAATTGGTAAGTTGGCTGATTGCCTTCAATATTTGTCTGATGATGTTACTAGAAGCGCTAAGGTAATGGACTTAATAGATGAGCTGAAGGGTGATATAGAAGACATGACAGATGAAGAAATAGTTGAGGTTACAGAAATCATTTTGAGTTGTCAGACCAAAGTTGATGTTTTCTTCTCATGCTCCTTTCAAAGGAGAAAGGTCTATGTCAAGAAGTACCTCCGGCAAGTCCGTCAATTATGAGTTATCTTGATATTAGATATGGATGGTTTGATTACAATGATTATGAATTATGTTTATAATTTGTTGGACGTCTAGGTAAATTATTAAGGTGGTTTGTTTATGACTTTCATGAATGTTTTAGCTACATATCATGTATGACTTATTTTGGATTTATAATATGCTTTTATTATCACCTATGATTTATCTTCATTTTCTATTATAATAATGAATATAAATTTATACAAATAATTATACAATTAAATATAAAAAATTAATTATACAAATTAATAATAATGTATATAAATTTATTATTACAAATGATGATCAATGTCAACAATTATAATTTTATATTCTTTACATTTCAATAAGATAATTACATTTGTTATTAATTACAATGTATAAATTTTTTTTATACAGAAGGGTATTTTTGGAATTTGTATTTACATCACCAGCAAAGTAATTGCATACCAAACGCTGCAATGTTACTTTTCCTGCAATTTAAACAAAACTTTACACTGCATACCAAACGCTGCAAAGTTACTTTCCCAGCAATCACTTTGCACTGCAATCACTTTACTTGCAGGTTACCAAACGCAACCTGAGTTGGCATTGACTAACTTAAAATACTTTATTTATGTAAAAAAGATTAAAAGTACCCTCTTTTGGGAATAAAGTTTCTAGTTTACCCTATTTTCGGAAAAAGCTCTTTTACATTAATATCAAAATTTTTATTTTATTATAAGGTCAATGTAAACATACATAATTAAACATAATTTATTGTTAAAATACATTAAAAGTATAATAAATATAAGAGTTTGTATATGATGTACTGACAGTGTATAGTTTCTATACACTGTCAATGCATTAGAGGTTGACACCTCATCAATAAGCCCTTATGGGCAAATTAAAAAAAATTATTTATATTTGCATATAAGGACCTATTGATGAGGTGTCAACCTCTGGTGTATTGACAGTATATAGAAACTATACACTGTCAGTGCATCATATATAAATCCTAAATATAAATACATATTGTAATAAAATTTTTATATTTATTCTCATATATTTATCATTTTTTAACATACTTTATATTTAATAATATTAAATTTACATTTAATTACCATTTTTGACTTTTTTGTGATGATTGAGTTTTTAATGTTTGCATTTGTATTTGTGTCATTTTCATATTGACATACGGAAAAACATACTGTCCATCACAATCCTGATGTTGTTATAATACATATGTTGTGCATTTGTGTGCGGTATGTATTATGTGTGAATAAAGCATTTGCTTTTTTGCATGTGATGGGTGTTGTATGTGGGTAAAACATTTGCTTTCTTATATGTGTGTGTTGCATATGTGTGGATTTTTCATTATATCACATCGCTTGCATTGTATGTGATGTATGTGTTTATAAGAGATTCTACACTTAATAAAATCGTTATGATAACGATTTTGTTAAGTGATATGGTCTTTTACTGGAAAAAAAATGGTTGAGGGAAAAGATCTTTGTCGGCTGGTTTGACTGTCAAAGGTTTTTTGTCGTAATATTCAATATTCACTCGGAAAGATTTGGAGCAAACACTCCGAGTCTCCTTAGGACCAAAACAAGCCAGCATTTTGTTTGTCATTAGTATTTTTTTTTTCATTTTACAAAATCGATTTATTATTGCTTAGCACGTGATGTGATATTTTTTTATTAATTTTATGATATTATTTTTTTAAAATCAATTTATTAGAGTTTTGCATGACGTGAAAATTTTGTTTTCATTTAGTTTTGCGATGTTTTTGTCATGTTACTACTCATTTTGCTCAGCTCCGTTTGGGGCACTTCAAGTGGAATTACTATGAATCATTTTGCTTAGGTCAATTGGATCATTTGGTATGAAATTAGACAATCAATGATTAAATTTAATATCACTTTGTTATGTGATTATTATTTTTTTATAATTAATTTTAATATTGTTTGTTATGTGATTATTATCTCTTTTTTCATAAATTATTTGCGATTTTTTATTTTAAGAATTAAATATTATATACAATATATTTGTAAACATATTTTTAAAGAGTTTATCCACTGAATAATATTTTAAAAAAATTAAATGCAATCGTGTTATTAGATGAGTTCAAAAAATTCAAAATTTTTTAAAAAATTATTTATAAAATAAAATATTTAAATTAATAATCTTTTTAAATTAATACCGGTGATGCATTTCAAGAGTATTAATTCAGATGATAAGTTCTATTGTATTTGTCAAGACTGCAAGCTGACCGGTCCCTCCCTAAAAGGTTGACCAAACTTCCCAATTCTCTGAAATAGTTAATCTACGAAGCAGTAAATGTTATTACGTTAACCCATTTCGGCATTTCCATTATAGAGGAAACAGGTGAAAGATTAGAGAGAAAGACTGTCAGAGAGAGTGAGATTGATAGATATGGATAAGGCACTCAACAGACAGAGAATTTTGCTTGATCATTTACGACCCTCTTCTTCTTCTCCTCCTCAATCCCATAAACCTGCTGCTGCTATCTCTGTAAGCTTGATCCATTTATATTATTCTTTTTTTTTTCCTTCTTTTCTCTTAAAAGTGGCTTGTTTTTCATTTGATCAGCCTTCAATTTGCGCGGCTTCGGATAGCGCTGCTTACCACCGGACGTCTGCTTTTGGCGATGATGTTGTGATCGTGGCGTAAGTTATTTTGTTATCTCCTTTGGTATAAATACATATACTTTTATTTTTGGGTTTTTATACTAGTGGGCTAAAGATAAGTGAAAAAAATACATGGATTGTGACTCAGTTAGTAACATAGATTGAGTACGTGAAAAGAGCTTTCGGATTCGATTTTCACTAAATACAAGGAGGGGTGAAGAGCCTTCAGTGTGATTAAACTTTAAACAAAATTAGTTTCAAACAGTTAAAATAAATGAATATATACGTGGTTTAAACAAAAAAAATAAATGAAATTTTCATAGCATGATCACTGATAAGGAAACCAATTTAAGGGTAAAAGGGTTTTTAAGTGTATAAAATCATATATATATATATATATATATATATATATATATATTATGTTATTAATGGAAAACTTTGATATGTTAACTTAATTCTTCAAAAATTTGTATCTATATATGTTTTTTAATCCAAAGGCATTAATAGCGAAAAAAAAAAGGAAATGGAACTGTGGAGAAGGATTTGTTTTCATGTTTTATATGTTTATTTGATCTGTTAACTTTGTAACCAAGAGGGGAAAACGTTTTCACTCAGGGCATGCCGCACTGAAATTTGCAAGGCAAAGCGTGGAGGCTTCAAAGACACGCTTGCAGATGATTTACTTGCCTCTGTGTTGAAGGTTAGATGCTTTTGGTTTTTTGTATTCAGTTGTCTTTAAAATCAGATTTGTTGTGCCTCCTGTTCTAAGTTAATTCTCTCAATGCAGGCCTTGATAGATAGAACAAAGCTGAACCCTAGTGAAGTGGCTGATATAGTTGTCGGTACAGTTTTGGCTCCTGGCTCACAAAGAGGAATAGAGTGTAGGATGGCAGCATTCTATGCTGGTTTCCCTGGTATACTTTTTCTTTCAGATTTTCTACTTTTGGACCCTTTATAGTTTCTTTTCTTTTTGGAGATTTGAACTGTTTGTTGTATTGAAAATTATTGGATTTTCATGTCATTTGTCAATTTTTTTTGACAGGCTACATTGGAGTCATTACTGAGGTTTTTACTCCATTGATAATAGAATTAAATAGATTGGAAGACTCGCATTGAATTCTCAATTGTTGGTTTCATTTGTTTACAGGGCCTTCTCTGTGGTGTGTGTGTGTGTATATATATATATATATATATATTTATATATTGCTAATATAGTTACCCATTTCCACCAGATACGGTTCCTATTAGAACTGTCAACAGGCAATGTTCATCTGGCCTACAAGCAGTTGCTGATGTTGCTGCTTGCATAAAAGCAGGATTTTACGATATCGGTAAAGGATATTTGGTCTCATCTATATATTTCAATGCTGAGAAAAATTTATTCCGATAAGCCAGTGACCTTCACCTTGGTGTTAACCTTCTTGGTTTCAATGTAGGCATTGGTGCTGGACTTGAGAGCATGACAATTGATTATGTTGTTCCTGGCTTTCGCAAAGTTAACCCAAAGGTATGTCAAACATATAGTTTTGTATTAACTATTTAGGATATGTTTTATGTTGACATGTTAATATGCAAATGGATTTATGTTAACAGGTAGAGAGCTTTGCCCAAGCCCGGGATTGTCTTCTTCCTATGGGCATCATGTCTGACAATGTTGCACAGTGCTATGGTGTGACACGTCAAGAGCAAGACCAGGCTGCTGTGAGTTTGTGATTGTTAAATGTACTTTTATCTGCTGTTGCAAACATAATTTTTATTTGTCTGACGTGCCTTGATTTTGTAAACTTAGGTTGAATCTCATAGACGTGCTGCAGCAGCAACAGCTTCTGGTAAATTCAAAGATGAAATTATCCCTGTATCTACTAAGGTAATTTTGTAGGGTAAATTATTGTGTTTAGAACTTTTATGATATTTCATTAACTTATGTTACTCTGCAAAGATTGTGGATCTGAAAACTGGAGAAGAGAAGCCAGTGACAGTTCTGGTGGATGACGGAATCCGCCCAAACACAAACATGCAAGATCTAGCAAAGTTGAAGCCTGCATTTAGGAAGGATGGGTCCACAACAGCTGGTAATATACTAGTATATAGCAATGAAATTTGTGAAACTTTTTTCTCCGACAAGAACAATCAAGCAATTTGAATAAAAGTTGTGTTCCAATTTGTTTCCTAGGAAATGCTAGCCAGGTAAGTGATGGTGCAGGAGCGGTCCTTCTTATGAAGAGAAGTTTAGCTATGCAGAAAGGACTTCCTATCCTTGGTGTGTTCAGGTAATGAAAACTGCTTACGCCAAATCTCCAACACATAAAAGTAGTACTTGCTTAGCAAACATAGGAGAGTTTTTGGCAGGAGTGGATATATAAATTCACATTTTTGAGCCCCTCACACTGCTTTCTGATTCTCCTTTTGCAGAAGTTTTGCTGTTGTTGGTGTGGATCCTGCTGTGTTGGGCATTGGTCCTGCTGTTGCCATACCAGCTGCTGTTAAGTCTGCAGGCCTTGAGCTTGGTGATATAGACTTGTTTGAGATAAATGAGGTAGTGGCTTTCTTTGATGGATTTTGATTTGAAGGTGAATTTGATCTGAGTTTTTCATCTTTCCTAATTATTGAATATGTATTTTTCCCTCAGGCATTTGCATCTCAGTTCGTATACTGTTGTAAGAAATTGGAGCTTGATCTCGAAAAGGTCAATGTTAATGGAGGTGCAATAGCCCTCGGGCATCCTTTGGGTGCTACAGGTACTTGTCTAAAAAAAATTTGACAGTTTGTAACAAAAAAACTCGCCCCTTTTATGCACCATTGCTGCTGCTTGGGACTGAGTTCATGATTGAACCTTGAAAATTGCACACGGGCCACGAAAGACAGAGACAACCATGCATGTCTGTGTGTATGGTCTTCTACAAACCTATATCTGTGTCTAAACAAATACTACACTACCTAGTCTAAATTTTTCACAGGGTAAGCTTGGTCTTGGCTCTTGAGGGTGTATTATTTTATGTATCAGGTGCCCGCTGTGTTGGAACTCTTTTGTATGAAATGAAGCGTCGTGGGAAGGACTGTCGCTTTGGTGTGATCTCAATGTGCATAGGTATCTCTCTCTCTCTCTCTCTCTCTCTCTCTCTCTCTCTCTCCCCATAACATGAAAATTCAATTCAGATTTAACAGAAACAATGAATTGGTAAAGTTAGTGTCAGCAATGGACCAAGGATTACAATTACCTTTTTCTTTTGGGGATGCAATGAGTTATCGGGTTTTGCTTTACGCTGCAATACGCCAAACCAGTTTGTGAATCAGCTATTATAACCCAGTCTCAGGCCTTAACACTTGAACTGATAAACGTTTAGCATGGTGTTTATTATCTTTCTTGTTCTGGTTAAGAAACCTAATTGTCCAAGTCTGTTGTCACTGTAGCCGGCGGAATGGGTGCTGCAGCTGTTTTTGAAAGGGGAGACTGTGCTGATGAATTCTGCAATGCTCGAGCTGTCAAAAATAATGAGCTTCTATCAAAGGATGCTCGATAGATATGCTTGTTGGAATCTTGATACTTGAATTCAATTTGACTTGGCATATTCCCAGAATCAGGTAACTTTGAGTTGTCAAAGTTGCATGCTGTATATCAAAATAAAGTTGTCTGTGCTAACCTTCCTAGTCACTTGAACTAGCATCAGTTTCTGTGATGCAAAAGCATTCAGTTCCCTCATATATGTTCAAAGCAATGATGCATATAACACTGGCACTAAAAGTATTTCAAAGTTATGATAAGCATAATCCATCATTAACCATTACAGTAACTGCGGGCTAACTGTCCTATAGCCAAACTTGGAGAATCTTACAGTGGTTGAGGTAAATAATAAGAGCTTTCCTTCAGCACCAGAATTCTCATAAAAACTGAGAAAGTGGCATGGAACCAATATCATTAAAGGTAGAGAACAAATAAAGAGGGAGGAGTGTCATCAACCAATATCATTCTGGATCAGGTGAGCCTCCCGGTACCAGCTGCAATGCACAAAAAAAGAATTAGTAAGAGAAATTTGATACTGGAATCCATTACAATATTTTGTATTGAGTGGCTACTGGCCTCTGGTTTCTCTTTTTCATATTGATACCTTTTGGCCCTACTTGGCAATCTATAGTCAGGGGGGATGTTAGGAGCAGTCACTTTGAGTCACATTTCAGCACTTTCATTCTTATTGGGCCACATCACTTCTTAGTTTTACGTAAAAACCGGTTACTTATGCGAGAAGTTGAAAAGTCGAAGTATGTGAATGCTAAAAAAATGCTTTCCAAATAACATGTAATAGTAGGTAACAGGTCTTTACGTAAAACTAAAAAGTGACGTGACTCAATAAAATGAAGAGTGTTGAAATGTGACTGTCAAAGTAATTGCCCTTAGCATTTCTCTCTACAATTAACATGCCTATATCCATCGGAAATTCGCTTCAACCTTAATCATATACTATAATCCTCAATAAATATACCATACCTAAGTGAATTATGGTTTTAATATAAGTACATTTACAATAACTAAGGCTTGAACTAGTAGTTGTTACCCCTCTTTAGGAGGGATAAGGTATAAGGTTCGATTCCCTACTCTCCCCTTGTACCTCATATGAACCAAAAAAAAAAAAGTACATTTACTAAATCTGGAACCATTTAATCTTACAATGGCAATATTGTTTCCATTAAGCAGAATTTGATCAAGCTTTGTGATCCGTCTTCCTTCAGCAGTTATCTCACTGTGATATGCAAACAGAAACAGAGAAGCAAACAAGATCAACACAAGCTATGAAGGCTGTCCTGTTTAAAGGGACAAACATTCTGCAATTACTTAGGCATGCAGCCAAGCAATGAGCAGACATGTTTCTAAGCCAATAAAAGTCAATGATCAATAAATGTTCTTGTATAGCACCATTCTTTTCAAGTCAATGTGAGAAAAACAAATGTGAAATATTGTACAATTCAATTGGGACACAAAGCATAAGAAGAAGAAGAAGAAGAAGAAGAAGAAGAAGCAGTGTAGTAATATTTTCTCCACACAGTCGGCCGGTTCTCAACATGTTCTCCAGTAATGAGGATTCTAACCAAATACAAAGTTACCAGTAAATAAAATGGTTTGCCAAAAAACCAGAACTCCACCCCCAAGGCGTTAAATTTGTTAAGAAAAATTACTAAACCACACTCATTCCCTATAAAATTATAAGCTATCTCTGTTTCTCTCCTTACGACCATGCGTTTTAGAGAGAATTCAACATTGAACAAAAAGATGAAGAGCAAAGTTTCAACTCATAGGAATTCTGCTTCAAAATTGAACTTAAAGACTCTGAAGTAATTTAAGGAGAGAAAAAGGCAACCCAAAATTAGACATTTGTTAAATACAAACAATAACATAACTAATACCCAGAAATAAGAACTCCAACTTACTCTCTTTCCCATCATTTTCGTAACCCCGTTTTCTAGTAAGAAACATAAAACCCTAAAAGCCCTAACAAAATAAAAACAAAACCTTGCAGGAGCAGCCTAAGCCGATATATCCATATCTAAACATTCGAAGATAAAAAAAGAGGAAGAACTTTACTATTCAGTGACATCTTCAAGGACCATGTTGACGTAGACATCGAAGCCTCTCAGAGTACCCACCAGCTCCTTGTCCCCTTTCATTATCACCCATATTTTGGACCCTATGCACCTGTCTATCAACTCTGCAAGAACAAAGAAAAGAAACCCGAATTAGCGCATTGCCTGAATTTCACGAGAAAAATAGAGGGAAAAAAAATAAAAATTGTTACCTGACGGAAGAAGCTGCGAGGGATTGTTTGCCATTGCTACGATCCAGTCGAAACTCCAAAATTCAAAACCGAACTGCTACTTCTGCGAAGGGCTACAGTCTTTTTAATGACCAAAATAGGCTGACGAAACGACGTCGTTAGTGTTGAGGTGAATAAGTCAAACAGGCCCTTTCGGCCTAATGGGCTACAAGCCCGGCCCAGATCACACCTATGTCCGTTGTGCCTAGTATGGCCCGTTATCAACGGGTAATTACAGGCGCGGGCCAAGTCATTCGGGGCCGGGGCGGCGTCAGTCACAATCTACGGAGGCGAATTTGCGTGCGGTGTAGCAGTCTTAGTCGAGGAGGACGAAGTAACAGGCAGATGACACGTCATGCATGTGGGACCCGGAGTTGACATAGACGTTCAGGTGGACACGTGTAAAAGAAGCAAACCATCAATAACAAAGGAGGCGGTTGTATCCGATGAATGCCCCCCTACGCTCTTCTTGTCTCTCATTTCTCAACCTCCATTCTCTCTCCTTTTATTTCATCTATATAAATAAATCTAAATAAGTAAAATAAAATAGTTAAATTTCTACGGTGCTTCTACCCTTCCAACGCAATCTCAGCTTCCTTTTACGAGATCGGATAATTTTCAATTCCCGAATTCCGTATCGCCCCTTCGTAAATCCTCACCTTTTTTTTCATATATTTAATTGTTAATGTTTGAAATTTCATGATTTTTGCCCCTTTTTTTAAAATTTTTTGATTGATGGATTGATCTGTGTTACGGGCCTTATGGCCAATGGGGTGCTTTTGATTTTCTGTGTGTAACTTATAAATTGATGATGATTGGTTTGTCTACCATGATAAAGCAGGAATTTTTTGGGGGTTAGGGTTAGGGTTAGGGTTTGGGTGAATTGCAAGGGATGGATTGGTATTTTTGATAAGATGATTTGTGGGGTTTTTATGATTTTGATTTTAAGATATTTGACTGAATCTTTGGGAAAGAAAAAAAATTGGAATCTGAAATGCTTTTAGACTGATTATGTTCCACAATATGTTGTTTTTCCTTTTTTAGAAAGGAACTTGTATATTTTTGCTATTCCTGTATGGGGCTCAGGTGATTGCAAATGGGTAGCTGAGCACAATTAGGTACAAAAATGTATGTATTCTATTATTGAATGAAAATTAAATAACTGTTTGGTACAACCTTAGTAGATCCACACCCCAAACCCAGGTCCATATAAACTGGAATTCAATTTTCATACCCTGCAATTAGGATATTAACACTGTTCTTTAGGATAACCTCAGCAACTCTATGGATATTTAATTCGAAATTCGGCTTCTTTAGTTTACAATTATTTTCTGACATGTTTATCACCAAGTAAGTGGGAATTAAACCTCATTGAGCATAAAAATTTTGTGAGAAAGTGTTATTGTATTGATGGCTCAAACAACCATTACAATCTTTACCATAGTGCGAAATGACCTAGATGGTTTCCGTGTTTTTTTTATTTCTATCTATTGATGGTTGATAGAAATTTTAGATTGAGATACATCAATTTGACAATCTCTTCTGGTTTTTGTGGTATGACTGCAGGTATGGTGGCCATATGGTTCAAGAATAAATTCTTAGTTACTTATTCAAGGGTTCTGTTGCATCAAGTTTTCTAGGACTATTACATTGCTTTATATTGTTCAGTATTTTGGAGCTTTGCATCAGGCTTTGCCTTGTGATTTTCTTTGTAAAAGTTAACAAGTAAGGATTCTATAGTTTTCAGTTGGTAACACATAGAGACACAGAAGGCTGCGGTAGGAAATATATTTAAAGTTCAGCTTCGTGGTAAGTTTATGTTCAGTTAAAAGATGTACCACTTTCTTTATGTTTTAAAAATATTAGTAGTGCTTGGCATGTCTCTCGTTTACTAGACGGTCATATTTTTCCTCTCACCCACATTGCTGTCCTTTTATCATTCATATGCAAACATGTATTGATTTTTCTATCTAGCATTTACTTTATCTTTTTCTATTCATACCTGATGAAGTTGGAGAAGTACAGTAGAACCCTTATAAATTAATCCTCTCTAAATTAATAACCTCTTTAAATCAATAAAAAATCATGGTCCTGACTCAGGCCAATGGAAAAACTTAATAAATTTCTTTATCGTAATAATTAATAATTTTATTTTAAAACTTAGTGTAAAATTTCAGTCCCAAAATTAATAATTTGATAAAAAAAACTACAAAATATATTACATGATATTCAACAAGTAAAAAGTACTTCAAGATGTTAATTTGTAAAAGACTACCATTTTTAAGAATTTTTTAATTTTAAGAATTAAAAAATATAAAATATATTAAAAGATATATTTGCAAGGAATTAGAGAGATTTAAAGAATGTGAAAATTAAATGGACACGTTTTTTAAGATAATAACAATTCACAAGATAAAACCTCTTAAATTAATAACCTTTCTAAATTAATACTCAATGATGAGTCCCAAAAATATTAATTTAAAGGGGTTTTACTGTAGTACTTTCAAGTTTGATCATCAGAAGATTATTGCTAAGGGACTATAGTGAAATTGTGCAGTGAATGTGCTTAAGTTCTCCTTGGTTTTGACTTGAAAATTATAGAATAATTTGTTTAATTTTTTTGGTAGTGGGTTTTCTTCGGTACTAGATTGACTAGTGTTTTTGAAGAAAACAGACAGTGAGTTCTGATCAGTTGATTTAGCTCATCATTTCTTAAATGATTGTTGATAACTTGTTGAAGAGGACCTTTTTAATAAGGAAGATGGGTTGATTTCCCACTTCATTCACTGTAAACATGATTCGGCATTGCCATCATCATTTCTTGATCTAGCCATAGGTTTCATGATGGATGAGGCTGAGCAATGCATTTTCACCTAATTTTTAGTCTAATATTCAGAAAATTGTGAATGGAGCATTTTTCTAGATTATTGCTATTTGGAATAGAGGGGAACTTTGGTGCAACGGTAAATGTTGCTCATTTGTGACCTGGAAGTCACAGGTCCAAGTGGAAACAGCTTCCCTGTTAATGCAAAGAGATGACCACGTACACATGACCTCCCCAAACCCTACAATGTGGAAGTCTTGTGCATTGGGTTGTTTTTTTTTATTGCTGCCTGGAGTAGGTTATTTCAAGGACATTTCTTACAACAACTTACGATTTTTTTTTTTATACTTTTCCCCTTCATATAGGTATTAGGTGTTTAGCAAATTGTGAAGAGAAAACAACTTACCAAATTTATCTTGTGTGTTATTTTTCCCTTTTCTATAGGTATATTGGTTTTTATCGAATTGTGACGTGAAAAATTTATTTTAATAAATCACATAAATTAAAATGAAATGATCTTGAAGGATGCAATTGTATGTGAGCTCATTGGTACAAGAGGTTGTTGTGATACCATCTTACGGTTATCTTTCCTCGTATCAATTTGTAAAATTAGCATTTGATACAATTACTGGCATTAGGAGAGTAAATCTGGCAATGTTAACAAACTAGCTAAATAGTTTGTAGTTGATTCTTGCATTATACTGTTTGTTTATCCTTATGGAATGTGCTTAACTGCCTTTTCTGGGGCCTAGTTATTCCTTTCCGGAGGACTTCTTTTTAGTTCTAACTGGTATTGGTGCTTGATCCCTATAAGGCTGTCCAGTGCAGGATTTTGAAATGAACCATTAGTTGTGCCACTGATTTTTTGCAGTCATTATTAGTGTGAATGTCAGAAAGTGAGGATCAGAAAAGAACAGTCAAAGAAGTTAGTATATTTTCATTTTACCCCCCTGCACCATGTCTTTCCAAGAAAGAAAAAAAGAAAGAAGGATTTATGGGACAAGAAGATGATAGGCTTTCCTTATTATATGGTTGTTTTTACTTTTTGGAATCTTGAGTGTATTTTGTTCGTTGCTTCTTTTCCTTTCTCTAACATGCTGCCATTTTTCTGCCTCATTTTATTAGCAAATAATTACGTAGGTATGGAGACTTCTGAATATCCTCCTTGCATGGTGCTGGTTTTGTGTTTTATTATGTTCATTGTGTTCTTTAACCTTTGATTAATGGTCTATTTTTCCCATTACCTGATGAGTTCAATATGCTGAGTAACTTTACACAGCATGTACAAGATGGCTGGTGTTAAACGAAGAATAATTACTGATTCGGATGTCTGTGCTCTCCATAAGGAACTGGATGAAGTCTCATGTCCAATCTGCATGGACCATCCACATAATGCTGTTCTCCTCCGGTGCAGCTCACTCGAGAAGGGTTGCAGATCTTACATTTGTGATACAAGTTACAGGCACTCAAATTGCCTAGACCGATTTAAAAAATTAAGGGCTAATTCTAGTAAGAGTCCAATATTACCTCATACCATAAACCTTCATAATTCTAGTACTTCTGATATGAATTTGGCCCCAAGCTCTGATTTTATTGAAGGTAATGGAAGTCAAAATCTAAATGAAACCAATAGCGTGGCAGGCAGATCAGAAGGCAATATCCAAGAGCCAAGTAGGCGTCTTGATTCACAAGGAGAAGGCATTATAGAAATAGGGGACTTTGATTCCTTTCAGGGAAGAGCTGAATCTGAAGAGGTAGATGCAGAGAACACATCAGAGTCCAAATCTAGTTTGAAATGTCCTCTCTGTCGTGGAAACATACTTGGCTGGGAGGTTGTGGAAGAGGCCAGAAAGTATCTAAATTTGAAGAAGAGAACTTGTTCTAGGGAATCTTGCTCCTACTCAGGCAATTACCAGGAATTGCGTCGGCATGCCAGGAGAGTTCACCCATTAACAAGACCTTCAGAACTTGATCCATCTAGAGAACAAGCGTGGCGCCGCCTTGAGCACCAAAGAGAATATGGTGATATTGTAAGTGCTATTCGATCTGCCATGCCAGGCGCTCTTGTTGTTGGAGACTATGTTATCGAGAATGGAGAGAGGTTGGCTGCTGAAAGGGAGAATGGCACAGGTGAATTGAGTGCATCATTGTGGAGTACTTTCTTTTTGTTTCAGATGATTGGTTCGGTTGATAGTGTTCCTGAACCAAGAGCAAGGTCCAGGGTTTGGTCAAGGCATCGGCGACCTGCAGGTGCTATCTCTGAGCGTAGGTTCCTGTGGGGTGAGAATCTTTTGGGTTTGCAAGATGATGATGATGATGCTGAAGATTACCTGCGCATATTAAGCGATGTAGGTGAAGAAGCTTCTCCAAACCCAAGAAGACGAAGACGTCTGATGCGATCTAGGTCTGACGAGGATCAGTCATGAATGGAGTCAGATATTTGTCCTGGTAAATTCCAGTCACATGGAATCCATTTCAGATTGCTTTTAGCTGATGCTACTGGGTATTCTTACCATTAATGTTCCAGTAATGTGTATAAACCTTCCTATTTTTTGGATGATAATAGACTTTTGCTGGTTTCAGAAGCCATCAGCTTGTGGGTTTTCAGGATGTTTCAAGTTAAGTGAAACTTTGTATTAATCTTTTATGTGTTCTTCTGGTTTTAGTCTATTATGCTTATAATGTACTGAAACTCAAACCAGTGTTACTCTTCAATGTTTATGTTTTACACAGTATTGTACTGGCAATATATTTGTCCTTTATATTATGTGTGTTTGCATACTATATTTTTGGTTGTGGTTTCACGCAATTTCTCAGTTCCTGTCTTAGCTAGCAGCAAAGACCTAATAAGCACCAGAGTCACTACACTCATTGATAGACAAATATGTTAAGAGTGTTAGGAAATATGGCTTTTGTTAACATTATTTCTACCTTTTATTCCTTAAGATATTCTATTTTTGTTGAGCTTCTCTCATTAAAAAAAATGTCTCAATCTGTTGTCAGTCCCCCAACTTACAGTCTCATGTTTTAGATGTGTTCTTCTAGATTGGACGAACATTCTCTGCAATCTTTTTTTTACCTTCCAACCTGTTGGATGTAAAAATGCACGGATAGGAGTTGATAGCTGCCACCAATGGTATCCATATTTTGTAGACAACATTGATCCACAAAGTTAACCTACATCATTTCTGTGCCTCTCTCATAATGCCCAAAGCTCAAGGGTTTTTTTTTTTTGGCAAAATGTTGAAAACATCAGAAATCAAGTAAAGGAAAATGTCAAAAATAAAATTATTGTTAAGAGTGGTTTTCGGATCTATTCTCTTTCCAAACTTTCTTGTATGATAGCCCAGCATTCAAGATTTAAACCAACCTTTGTCCTCTAAGCCGACCTGTCTGACATTATGCTAAGAACTGTGCTATCAAATGTGAATGTCTTGTATTCTACTGGTGTTCTATCCCTCTCTTCCGACAACATCTTCTATTTGACATTATCCGTATTATGCTTCTAATCATTTCAATTTAGAAATTACTTTTGATCGTTATATCCTAGCATGTAATTTGAGACATAATTTTTTTTACATATTATATATATATATATATATATATATTTTAGAGGTGATTCATCGTATAATACTTAACTCTGACAAGATTTTAGAGGTAGATTTTATTATTTATCATTTAGTTTTCGTATTCAGACCAGTAATTATTTTTATGCTATTCGTGGAAAGTTGCATTAATCTGTAAAACATTATCCATTTTGGTAGATTTCACAAGTATAAATTTAAATATTTAAATATATGATATAAAAAATTCACACGAGTCACAACTCAAGAAAATATGTCGATATCAAATTGTAATGTAATACTCTGTTCTCCTAATTTCTCAACCCGAGGTTGAAAATCTACCCAAAGTGAACGGGTAGGTGGTGCCACTGTACAGCAACCCAGGATGTTCTTGCCACTTAGCGCTTGAATAGTTTAGAGGTTATTTGGTATTGATTTCGTTTTCTTTTTTTGTTTTTGGTTTTTTTGGAAATAGCAGCATAAAACATGTTTAGCAACATGTTTCTATTTTTAAAAAATAAAAACGAAAATAAGAATTTTTAAAATTGTTAAAAACAAGAATTTATTGTTTCCATTGTTTTCGAAAACATATTTTCATACTGTTCATAAGTAAGTGAACAGTATTTATATATTAATATTTTTCATAATAAAAAATATAACATAAAATTAAAATTTTTAAATGAAATAATATTAAAATTTAATATAAAATATTATTTAATTAAAATATAAATATTTTAAAATTAATATATTATTTAATATGGAAAAGTTAAAAATGTCAAAAGCAATTAAATATAAATTATATTAAACTATAATATTAAAATATTATTTAATTTAAATTTGTATAATATTTTATTGAATATATTACATATTTTAAATAATATCATTTATTATAGTTTTGATATGTTTGTAATTAATATTATTGCTAAGTATCTAATATAATTAATTATTATTTTACTAAAGAATATTATTATTTAATATTATATTCTTCAAATTAAATTTAAATTATATCATTACTACTATTAAATAATTTAATATTATTAAATAAGTGAATAGTTAACATTAAATAATATTGTTTATATTAAATTAAATATATTTTAATTACTATATAATTTATTATAAATTAATTGGTTAAATTTATTATTTAATATTATTACAATTAATTAAAATAATATTATTAATAAAATATATAATTATTAATTCATTTTATTATTTAATATATAAGTTTAGAATTTTAATAATCTAAATTATTATCTAATAAAAATTAATATATTAAAAAATTATTTAATATTATTTAAATTATATTAAATTTTAATAAGATTAAATGAAAATATTTAATATTAGTTTTAAATAGTATAAAAGAATATCATATAATATTATGTAAATAATATTATTTAATAAATATATTATTTTTATTTTTTAAAAATTTTATTTTATGAATTGAATTATTATATTTAAATTAATTTAAATATTTGTTTTCAATAGGTAATAATACAAACCAAATATGTTTTTTATTTTCAAAATTTAAAAACAAAATAAAATAAAACAAAAAACAGAAAATTATCCAAAACAACCTCTTAGTTTGTCATTGCTGCAACACGAACGTGGACTGCCATTCCACCGCAGAATCCATGCAATGGAGAGTTGAAAAAGACCGACATTCTACATTTCTCCAGTGGATTCCTTTGTTCTGGTTTGTTCTGAGACAGCAGAAGGCAGCTTTCTTGATTCACTCTCTTCTTCTCCCAACGTAGGACCACTTCAGTCCCGCCACCTTGACATAAAAACCCAATTCAGGCAATGGACAGCACAATGACACGTCATTTCTTCTGAGCTTCCATCAAATTCTGTGATAAGGAAAGGTGAGAGGGCTTGAGATACATGCTTAAACTCTGCAAAGATTGGCCTCTTGTTACCTCATTATTGTACTTAAACAACTAACCACTGGGCTTGTGGCATATCTCTTCACTTTACCATGTGAGACAAAAGTGGTCATTGTCATTCAATGTCCTAAAATATCTCTTTGCTCGCATGCTAACATTGTTCATTATTCTCACATTCATGTTTCTTTGGTCAATGATACAACTTCATCAAATACAAAATTGTTACTATAAGAGTTCAACATGTGTTTTCAAATCACAAAACAGTCTGCCATTTCATGATGAAAGCAATGGAGAAGAGGCTTGTTGTTCTGGTTAATAAAAGTTACTTTGCACTTTCCATGGGCTCATAATTTGGCTGTTAAGTGCACTATAGGCATGATCTGATCCCTCTCAACTAAATTTGAGATTTTGTGTCGTGTCTAAAATTACAATATTTACTCCGACAAGATCTATTTCAGACTTAGAGCATATCTTTCAAAAAGAGATCAGCCTGGATTTACTACTGAGTACTGACCCTACGGAAAGCGTAAGCGCTTACTCTAGAATTGGGCAATGAAATGCACCTGTGATAGCTGATAACCCACTTAAAGGCCAAGCAGTTTGGACCACCCAGGATTGAGCAACTGCAGTCGTACAAGTGTATGGCAAAGAGAAATGCCACCATGGCAGAGCACATTCCGGTTCTTAATTAATACTAATCTCCCTCTGAAACCACCACATGAACATTTTCTTATATAATAATCTGCATGTTACTGTGAATCTCAAGCCAACCCTTCCCTACACACTGCTCGGTTGTCTCACCATCTTCCTCACACTCACACCCAAGTCTCCTTGTCTTCATCTCCGCAAGTGATTCATTTTTTTAGCACAGGAATCTTAACCATCCAGACAGCACATGCAGATCTCTCAGAGCTGTCCATTTTGACCAAGATTTGCTCACTCACCCGAGCTATTTCACACTCTAAAGTTGGAGTCATTCACTCATGCACATGCTTTATTACTAGCAGTTTTCCCAAAATATCAAGCAACAAAAATGCAGGTGAGATCTGTAACTCAAAATCAGACAACAAGATGAGTAGCATTGTCCTCACAGCTTATATATAGCCCTCATTGTGAATTATAGCAGATCCTTCAATGGCTCTTCAAGGTAGCACATGAACGAGGAGGACAAAATACTACTAGTAGTAAGGGAACTACTAATGGTAAGAAAAACTCTACCCAAGCACATCCAATTATCTAAACGAGTCAAACTTGCTAGATTTCTTGCTGACAGTTGTTACTTCGATTGTTTTCAGATCAAGAAGATAAATCCCAAGATATAGTTTTGTCTAAGAAAGATAGAAGATCAAAGAGTAAGAAGTTTAAGCCATTCGTATTTCTATGCAATAGAGATGTTGCACAGGCTTGCTTCTATAGTACAATCCATTTGAGAAGAGTCGGGAGATCTAATAGAAGACAGCATTGGTCACAATCCATGAGGATGAAGAAAGAAGACATTGCTGGAGGATTAGTTGTTAGTCACAAGTCGGATTTGGGTACTCATGCAGCGAACAAAGTTCAACCGCTGAGTGATCAGGTGGCATTATCGTCCTCCACCAGCAAAAATGATCAATGTAGCACTGATGCGAAGAAAGACAAGCTTAAAGGGGACAAAACCAAAACCATGTCTAAAATAAAGGAGCTGTTGAGATGGGCTGCTGCCGCAAAATCAGAGAAAGGAGGAAAGTTTATTGGCAGAAAGGTACAAAAACTTGTGTTCATTATCTCTATTTGGTCTTGTGTGATTACTACTTATTCAGTAGCTAAGAATTGTACTTAAAGAACTTGATATTCTTTCCAGGTTTTGCACTTCAGGAACCGTGGAACTCAGAAAGCAGTGCCGGATGATGATCGACTCAGCATTGAGTCTCCTAAGATAAGTTTCCGGTGGGATGCGGAGAGCTGCTCCACTACTTCTTCTGCCATATCAGGCATTTCAGTGACTTCTTCGTTGAGAAATGATCAAACCTGCAACATAGTATCATTGAACTCAACTCCTATACACGGCTTAAATCGTTGCTCTAGCAGGAGAGGAAATTGGATAACTACAGATTCTGAATGTAAGAACTCTCTTTCTCTCTCTCTCTTCTTCTATTTCTCTGATCTACAATTTACTAAAACCATAAATATATCTGTTTCTTCTTACTTCTGGACAGTTGTGGTACTGGAGCTATGATGAGGCTGACCGAAGACTGAAGCTGATGTTTTCAGGGTTAATGAATGAATCAGCTGCTTAACACTCCATTGCCATAGCTTAGATGGATAAATCAATGTATTAATTCTTGTTTCTTGAGATATTTTGGACATAATTTCTTTAAATGTGAGATCAGTGCTAAGGATGTAACACCAGAGAGAGACTAATGAAGATTGGCCTACATAGTGACTTTAACCCGTTTTCCATTAATTTTATTTACATGATATTAAAGAATGTCTGGTGTATTATGTCCATAACTATCAGTATGTCTTATTATTGAAGGGACTGATGCAACCTAACGCATGATTTTAGATTTATAGATCTTTGACAATTCAATGACAACATGAAAATAATTTTAGATTTATTTATTGCATTATTTATATATATGGTAATCACCTAGCTAAAAAAAATAATCAATGTGGGGAAAAGTTGGGAGCTTTATGTTTTACAAAATAAAATGGATTTATTAGAAAAATAATTTGTATATAAGCCATTGCCAAGAATTAAAAGAAAACAAAATATCCTCATGATGAGAATAGATTTTGAAAATTGTGGCCACCAATTCTTACATAATGATGATGACGACGACAAGTTCTCGACTATTATTTAATTAATTTCTTTCTTCTTTTTTTTATTGGAATTCTTTGGCCCAATTTTAGAGCTTGAGCTTTATTTTTTTTGGCCAAAAGAGCTTGAGAGTAGATTATAATAAACAAGTTGTTTAACAGATGAAAAAATAAGGTGGACGGTACGGATGTTTGAAATTTCAAAATAATGAAAAAAATTAAATATGATATTTAATGAAATAAGAAATTAATAAAAAATATATACACAAATGGTTTCTTCTTCAAATAGTTACATATTCTTTGAAGTAATGCTTTTTTACTTGTGAATAGTTAAAAATCATAACCATAGATTTTCAAGTTGTAATTATACTAAATAATTGTATTTATTAGATTAAACAACATAATTAAAAAATAACAACATTTAGTTGTAAGGTTACAATTCTTGTACAGGATCTTTTTAATTAGAAATGTTAGTATCTATTTTGAACATACTTGAGAAACACTTGAGCAACAAGGCTCATCCTCAAAGTAGAAGCAAGTTTTTTAAATATTTTTTTTTGTAAAAATTAATGGCTAAACAAAATACTTTTGTGTTTGTAGCGAGTGTTTAATAATTTGATTTCACAAATGTAATATGATTTTAAATGATAGTTTTATTGTATCTAAAGTTATTCGACAAATGCCTCTTGCATATCATAGTCGTTAGAAACAAAATAAATCTAAAAGAAATGACATTAGCAACCGTACTTGAAAGTTATTTCTATATTTTATTCGATTTTCATCAAATATCGACTAAGAATTCAAAAACCAAATGTTGAAGCACTTAAAAGAAGAACCAATTCACCTCCATCCACCCTCAAGGTAACTAAACCAAAGCCAACAATAAAAACAAATGGAAAATAGTATCTAGTATAAAATATAATCTTAAAAAATTATAAAAGAAATCGTAATCTTAAATAAAAAATTTACGTAAGTGCCGAAATTCAAATTTTATTAAAGATCATTTCTTAAAAAATTTACGTAGATTAATTGAATTAAATCTTGAATTCTAAATTAAAATCGTATTTGACACATCTCATTAATAAGCAAATAAAAAAATATCAAGTTCTTAAAAATAAATACAAATGATTTTTTTAATTTGTTTATAATAGCTTATTGATGAGTGTCGTAACGTATCAAGTTTTGGGGAAAACCTAATAGCTAGACACAAAACTATGGAGTCGCCACCAACCATTCTAACCTAGGTGTGATTGGTCACCTATTCAAACTAAGGACAAGGCTTGGTCTAAGTTAAAAGTTCTAAGTTCGGGAGTACGGTTACGTGTGAGGAAGGATTAGCACCCTCACAACGCCCATCCTAAAATGGTACCAAATAATCTAAGGTTATCCTAATTTTGCCTTTTACTTTAATTTCGATACGATTAAATATTGAAAAATCTTTTAAGTCTCCTCCATCAAGCTGGTTAGACAACTTAAAAGTTTTTCTCACCTCAAGAGTATTCAAGTAGGACCAATCGCCTTTTTTGAAGAGGCTCCGTTGTCGGATTGTTTAAATATTTTATGTAATCCCTATTTAGACTCCTACCCAAATTTCTATTTATTATTTTATCTTATTTTATTCTATTATTATTGTTTTCTTATACAAATTATTATTTCATATATTTTTATATTTTTAAATAAACATAAATTATTTTATATTGAAAATTCTCTAAAAGACCTTCCATCAAGCTGGTAAGACCTTAAAGAAAATCTTCTCACCTTAAGAATTTTTAAAGAAACTACTCAAGCGTAATCTCCTTTAAATCACATCCTCGGAATAATCCACATTTATTAAAATATTTAATTTAATTTCTGATTCTTTTCAAATTCTAATTAATTTGATTTTATTCTTCCTTATAAGGGATTTAATTTTAAATTACTATTTTTGACCTAACTTTAATTTTTATTTTTATTTTTATAATTAAATTGATTTAAATCTTGGAAATGTCCTTTAAATCTTCCATCAAGCTGGCAAGACTTAAAAGAACTCTCCTCACCTCAAGACATCTAAAAGTACTACTCAAGCGCAGTACCTTTAAAAAATCCATCGTCGGAATATTTGTCGTTGTATTATTTTATTCTATTTTATTTCTAAATATATTAATTCTCGTGACTCTTAATTTCTAATTTGATTATTAATTCTTTTAATTATAATTAATTTTAATTAATTCTTATTTCAATTTTTTTATAAATTTGCGTTTTAAATATCGGAAATGACTTTCTAAATCTTCCATCGAGCTGGTAAGACTTAAAAAGGACCTCCTCACCTCAAGATTTCCGAGAACATTACTCGATCGCAATCCTCTCGGAGTTTCATCGTTGGAATATTTGTATTTTTATTATCTTATTCTATCTTTATTCTATTTTGTTCTTATTTGCATTTTTCCTCTAATTCAATTTATTTATTTTTATATTATTTTATTTATCTAATAGTTATCATATAAAATATAAAATATATCATACAAATTAAACTAAACAAATCATGTCAACATAAAAATTATTTATTCAATACATATATATTAATCAAATATTACCAAAGTAATTAAATCATGCAAAGTAAATCAAATCATATTATACAAGTCATGCAAATAAATACACAATTAACTAATTCATATTAAACCATTAAGTTGTTATTAAATTAATCAACTAACATAAATTATTTTTTAACCACAAATTAAAATATCATGCTAATTATTAAAACCCATATTATACATTATCCTATACAAATAAATTAATTACATTAAGTTAAATATTAGTATCAAGTGGTTAATATATTAAACTATTTAAAATATCCTGCCAACGTTTACCAATTAAATATGTTATTTTATTCCAGCTTTATATATACAAACACACATGTACGTACCTGCATGTCTGCCTTTTCTTGTCTTTCTTTTCTTTCTTTTCCTTATTTTCTTGTCTTCAGGTTCTGTTTTAATGCTGCAGCAAACGGCTGGAAGTGGAAGGCATGGTGGCTGTGAAGAACAGAACGGCAACTGCATGCAGCGGTGATGACCAAGGCAGCACAAGGTGCACTCGAACAATGAGGACTTTCAAGCAGTAGCTATACAATGAAGGAGCGGTGCAACAGTGTCGAAGCTGGTGATGATGATGGAACGATACACAGCCACGCTTTCAGCCATGCTTCAGCACCACGTTCTGTCACACCTGCTTTATTGGTTGTCTCCACCGCCTGAAGCTTCCTCTTTTGTTTCGTTCACGGTTTTCTTCTTTCTTGATTTTGGTTTACCTCGTTTCACTGCTCTCTGTTATGCTTGGCTTTCAGCAACAAACTTAAGCACGATCTATCTTCCTTATCCGAACTTCGCTATAGTAGTTGTCTTCAGTCTATAAGAGCAGCTCATGTGTTGCTCGGGTGGTGGCAGGGAGGAGCAATGAAGGTTATGACACGGGCTGGCATAGTGGTTCGAGCCGAGGCAATTGGGTTGCAAAGACAACAAGGACGAAGGCGTTCGTTGAATGCAACAGGGCAGTAAGCTTGGTGGTGAAGGAAGTGTGGGAACGATGGTGATGCGAGAACAGGGAAAACTGCAGGTCAAAGCAAGCGATGATGTTGGCAGATAGAGGTTGCATCAAGACTGGTGAAGACGATGGGCAGCAGCTGAAGTAAGGGACTGGGTTGAAGCCATGTTGGGTGGTTTCGGCTAGGGCAGTATTTGAGGGAGGTTTTCGGGTGAGGGAGTGTGGCGTTCGGTGCAGTTCAAGGCAGCAGTGATGGAGGATGGTAGAGGTGGCTTGAATAACGAAAGATGCAGTTCGGTGAGGGTGATGACCGTGATGATGGTGGCCTGAGGTAGGGTCCCCGGGTGAAAGGAAAAAAGCAGTAGAAAAATATTTTTTAGGGTTTTCTTTTTCCTCTAGGGTTCCTCCTCCCCCATTTTTTCTTGTGTTGTTCTTTTTATACACCTAAGTTTTCTTTTTTTGTTTTTGGTAATAAAAATCAAGAATCAATCCTTTAGGAAAATTTTAGATTTCAAGAATCGGATCTTAAATCCGATATTAATTCTGATTTTCCTTCCTATTTGAATTCCAATATTTAATAATCTCATTTAAGTCTGCTTTCCTATCAAAATTAATTCCGATTTCTTTCCCTTTTTATTATATTTTATAAAAATAAAAAAAATAAAAAAAATAAAAATCCGAAATTTATTTCTAAATCTAAATTAAGAATAAAAAAAATAAAAAAAAATCAATAATAAAAAAAATATATATAAAAACTAATTAATTAAAAATATCTGAATAAAACCCGGACAAAAATGGTGTCTACAGTTGCCCCTCTTTGTACATTTGCTATGAAATAGTAATTGTGCAAAGACATAGACATCCATTTTCTCCGCATCCATTTTATTATTTTTTCTTTCTTTTCAAAATTTTTATTTTTATTATTATTTTGTTTTGTTTTGTTCCCCCTTTTTTTTTTAATCTTTCACCTAAAGTGCTCCTTCAACTAGGAAGGCCATGAGACTTTTTTAGAATTTTTCATCTCTAAAATGCTCCTTCGATTAGGAAGGCCCTGAAACTTTAAAATTTCTCATCTAAAATGCTCCTTCGACTAGGAAGGCCCTGAAACTTTAATTTTCTCCTCTCTAAAATGCTCCTTCGACTAGGAAGGCCCTGAAACTTTAAAATTTCTCATCTAAAATGCTCCTTCGACTAGGAAGGCCCTGAAACTTTAATTTTCTCCTCTCTAAAATGCTCCTTCGACTAGGAAGGCCCTGAAACTTTAAAATTTCTCATCTAAAATGCTCCTTCGACTAGGAAGGCCTGAAACTTTAAAATTTCTCATCTAAAATGTGTTCAATTATGCCCGGAGGTTTTACGGATTGTACCCAGAGGATTTGACGAATCATGCCCGGAGGTCTTACAGATTGTACCTGGAGGTTCTAATGAATCATGCCCGGAGGTCTTATAGATTGTACCCGGAGGTTTTAGTGAATCATGCCCGGAGGTCTTACAGAATGTACTCGAAGGTTTTAATGAATCAAGCCCGGAGGTCTTACAGATTGTACCCGGAGGTTTTAATGAATCAAGCCCGGAGGTCTTACAGATTGTACCCGGAGGTTTTAACCTTATCTCATCATTTCAATTCTATCTTCTAGATCATCTTATCATCACAGTTTCTTCTTTTTGTTATTTCCTATCACACTTTTTCATCTCATCACATCTTTCAATCCATTTTTCATTATCCCATCATATCCATAACTTTTTAATTTCCTCTTTCTTTCCAAATTTTAACATTTTTGTTTCGAAACTTCATACCTTTTTTGTCACATCTTATTCCTAATCTTTCTCACATTTTCTGATTTTTTTTTCGTCTCTCTCTTTTTTTTTAATTTTCCAAATTTTTAGTCATCTAGTCTTTCAGAACTCTTTTTTTTTTATCCTATTGTCTTAACAAACAAACTCTCTCTTTTTTTTTGTGTCAGAATGCATGTAATGGAATGTAATGCCATGCATGTCAAGAACGCAATGCAAATGATAAACAATGCCTTACCAAGTCACATCATCAGCCTACCTTATTCCTTTCTTCAAAAATTTGTCATCCTTCAATCTTCTCTTTACCTTATCATTCAATCTTTCAATGCCTCATCATTCTTCTTTCTTCAAATTTAGCAATCCTAAAATCATTTACCCCATCACCATCGTTCATTCAATCTTCTTCTTGCCCCACAATTCTTCTTTCTTTAAATTTAGCAATCATTACTCGTTCAGTCTTCCCATTGCCCCATCATCATCATTCATTTAGTGTTCTTCTTGCCCCACAATTCTTATCAAATTAAAACTCATCTATCCAAATCATAACAACAAAATCGTCCCAAACTATTCACAAGAACATTTCACCACTTCTCATATTTTCACAAAAATTCATGCTCTCGTAACAACCAAAGGCTGCCCCAAGAATAGTCTTAAAAACACCATTACCACACTTGGTTTCTTTAAAACAAGAACTTGCCCCCATAAAAATCACAAAACTCTCATTTTCCACTTCTTCAAGTTCCTTTTTGAAAATAGGAAATTGCCTCACATAATAATTTTCCAAGATAAAAACATTTGACTTTTAAATCTCTTAAAAATTGGTGATTACTATTGAGAACAAATAGAACGAGTTACGACTTGGTCTATTTGAATAAATGTGCTGATTTGGTGCATCAAGGATGTTTGGTTATCAAGAAAGGTTTTATTGATCAATGTCTCTTCATCTTGGCTCACAAATGAAACAAATTCCTTGAAAATCATTATTCCTTTTGTAAAAGTAACTTTCACAGAGCACAATCCATTTTAGCATTCTCTTAATTTGTTGATATGTGGACTTTAACAAATGTCAAGACTAGCTGTGATGGCTCAAATTTCTGGGCAAGGATTCAAATCTCAAATCAGATTTTCAAGGTGATGGTTTTTCAATTTCTCAAAAGGTCTTGATTGAAAGCATCACTCTTCTGGTTTTTCTTCTTTCTCATTATTGCCTTAGCATAGTCACAAACAATGGCCTTAAGTTGTTTCAAATTTGCTCTAGACTGCCCTTTCATGGGTTTTCACCCTAGAGCTTCATTCTCTTTTTTTCTTCTTCTTCTTTTTTTTTCTTCTTCTTTTTTTTATTGATTATTCTACCATGCATTTGAGAATTCAAATTTCATTACGAACTAAATAATGATGATGGTTTCTCAAAGAAAAGCTTTTCAATACAAGCATCTTTATTTGATCAAAATGGACTTTTAAGCACGTACCGTAGGCCAAGGTTTGGGGTTTTCAAAGAATGGATAAATAGGCCCAAAATAAGTGTTTTCAAGGTTTATCGAACCAAGGATCATTTCTTCGATTGTGAACATCTGTTCTTCCCACTCTTCGAAGCATTTTTCTTTTTTTTTCCAACACTTTATTCTCATTCATTTCTTTTTTCTTCTTTTTTTTTCACATCTACGTTTTTCATTTTTTTCCAACTTCTTGCTTTTTCATATTGATTTCCATCTTTACATATCCTTTTTCTGACATTTGCCCCTTAACATAGGGCATCATTTTCTTGTATTTGACATAAGATCAAACACCAGTGCTTCTAAAACTCCTCTAATGTATTTGCCTCTCCAATGTGGAGGGTGATCCTTGGTCAAGGTTCATTTAGAAAGAAATCAATAGGCTCAAAAGGGGTAACAAATGGATGATTTTATTTCAGTAATAGGAATATGAAAGATGGCCATTTGTCATATCAAATATTGACACTTCTATTGAAAACCAATCCTCAAGATGTAAAATTTTATTTTGCTTTTGAAATCATTTGAATATCCCTCATGCATGGTTTCACAATCAATTTTTTTCTTTTCTTCTTTTGTTTTTTTTTCTTTTTTTTTTCTTCACTTTTTTTCACAACTCATGCCCATAATGTATCAACTCAACTTTATGAAGGCCTTATGCAACAATTTTCATTATCATGGTTTAAAAAAGGATACCAATCAAATTAAGGATGGCCATTAAAAGATGTTGAGGTTATCAAAAGCTTGACTCTTTTAATCATCTTGCCTCAAGATATAGCAACAGATGGTTTGAGTCAGAAAGTTCAAGTCATGAGAAAGAAATTTGGGTTGACGTGTTTGGGACTCTTAGCTTGGCCTTAACATCTATCAAATTTTCAAAAACAAAGTCCTTAAGAGAATGCTTCATGAATTGGTCTTTCAAAACAATTCAAAAGTTTTGTAAATTCATCAATCATTTCATTGCTCATTGCCTTAACGAAGATCATTGACTTCAAAAGTTCACCATGGAAAGCAAAAATGATTGAATTTCAAGCTTGTGTGTCTCTATGGATTCCAAGTTTTCACTCAATTGGAAAGTATACTGGAAATGTAATTTCTCAATAACAATCACCAATGTTTTCAAAATTATTTTATTTCATCTACTTGGAAAGGAAAAATATGGAAAGCTTTCAAAACAACTTGATGCAAATTTCAAGAATCTTGAGAACATCTCACATCCATAAATCACACATAGGAAACTTGGCTTATGGAGAAGCAAACTTCCATTGTTCAATAAGCTCTTGAGTCAAGGCACCATTACTGATGAGTTCTTCAACCTTTTCCTTCAATTGCCTGCACTTTTCTGTTGAATGCCCAATTGCCCCCATGTGATATTCACATTTGCTATTTGGTTCATAACTCCTTGCTGCTGGGTTTGGAGCTGTTTTCAAAGGCATAGGCACCAGATACTGGTTCTTTATTAGTAAAGGCAATAGTTTAGAAATTGGAATTGGCAACCTCTCCACACCGTTTCTTGGCCTTCTTGGATTGTTTGGTGGGGCGGAGAGTGATTGAGGACAAAAATTAGGCTGAAAACCAGTTTGAGGAATTGACTGGTAAGGATGTGGACAAAAGTGGTGGGTTTCTTGCATGGGGTATGGGTGATATGGGGTATAACTTTCATACTGCTTTTCATTAGTCACAGCTTGAACATCTTGACTTTCGTTATTGAATGTTGCACCTCTCATTGTATTTGCCCATTCGATCTTCCTGCTTTTTATAGCATATTCAATCATCTCACCCGAGAGTACCATATCTGCAAAGTTTTTGGTGACATTTCCAATCATTCTCTCGTAATATGGAGCCTTAAGTGTATTGACAAACAGGATTGTCGTCTCTTTCTCCGTAAGGGGAGGCTGAACCTGAGCAGCAATGTCTCGCCATCTCTGAGCGTATTCTCTAAAGCTTTCGGTAGCCCTCTTTTCCATATTCTGTAAGAACAATCGATCTGGCGCCATATCCTTTGCATGTTGATATTGAACTATGAAGGCCCTCGCAAGATCCTTCCATGAATGGATGCGTTCTCTATTTAATTGGACATACCACCTTGCTGCGGACCCAGTAAGGCTATCTTGAAAACAGTGAATGAGCAACTTTTCATTATGAGTATGCCCTGTCATTTTTCGACAAAACATTGTAATATGGGCTAATGGGCATTTAGTTCCATCATATTTTTCAAAGTTGGGGACTTTAAATTTCACGGGTAACACCAAGTCAGGAACCAAACTCAATTTCTCCACATCAATGCTTCCATAAATAGTGCTCCTTTCAATGGCCCTTAGTCTCTCCTCTAACGTATCACACATACGATGCATCCCCTCATGAGAACCTAGTTCAAACGCTTCCCTCCTAAACTTCTCTTGCTTGATGGGGTCCCTCATTTGTGGCTCCACTCTAACGTTAGTGTCTTCATCAACTCCCTTCTCTTTTGCCAAGCTCATCATCATCTCCATCATCTTGGCCATTTGTTCCTTAGACTCTTCTTGGGCTCTGACATCCTCTTGTTGCATCTTTTCAATTCCATCAATTCGTGCCAATAGCTCATTCTCCATTGTTCTTGTTGGCAAACAAGTATCGTATGGGTGGTTGACAATTTTGACGACCAAGCTATCTTCTCACCTTTATTACCATAGTCTAAGTCAAGATGCCATGATACGTACATACAAACCTATGCATGAGATGCATGCTCAATTTATGTATGGCAAAAAATGTCTAAATGTATAGCTGCAATGTTCAAATGGACATGTCATGCATTGTAAAATCAAATAGATGCATGTCGTAATGAACCATTTTGTCTCCTAATTTATTTCTTTTTATTTTTTGAAAAGGAATATTCCTTTGTGTGTCCTAGCTATAGGTTATTTCTACACATTAAGTTGGCAAGGCTTTGTCTAAAGTTGGGCCTCTTAAGTCTTATTACATGCTGGGCTCTGGGTAATTCAAACTTCTAAAAGTTCCCAGATTGCTCCTCACTGTCGTCCACATAGACTAGTAAAGCACCCCAATCCTCACCCATTACAGGCTTCAAACGGAAAGGGTTCAACCTGAGTGGGAGTATTTCACTGGCCTATGTGGAGGTTACCACCTCACGAAGGCAAAGCTACTTTACTTCCTCTTAAAAAGGTAAGCCCGGGTCGAGGGCTAATGCATGCACATGTAAGTGGAGTGTGTGTATTTAAATGTCTTATGAAACTTAAAATTTTTAGGCAAGATTTTGATAACCTTAAACTTCCTAATGGCCTGACTCTCTAAAGTCCCCAGTGGAGTCGCCAAACTGTCGTAACGTATCAAGTTTTGGGGAAAACCTAATAGCTAGACACAAAACTATGGAGTCGCCACCAACCATTCTAACCTAGGTGTGATTGGTCACCTATTCAAACTAAGGACAAGGCTTGGTCTAAGTTAAAAGTTCTAAGTTCGGGAGTACGGTTACGTGTGAGGAAGGACTAGCACCCTCACAACGCCCATCCTAAAATGGTACCAAATAATCTAAGGTTATCCTAATTTTGCCTTTTACTTTAATTTCGATACGATTAAATATTGAAAAATCTTTTAAGTCTCCTCCATCAAGCTGGTTAGACAACTTAAAAGTTTTTCTCACCTCAAGAGTATTCAAGTAGGACCAATCGCCTTTTTTGAAGAGGCTCCGTTGTCGGATTGTTTAAATATTTTATGTAATCCCTATTTAGACTCCTACCCAAATTTCTATTTATTATTTTATCTTATTTTATTCTATTATTATTGTTTTCTTATACAAATTATTATTTCATATATTTTTATATTTTTAAATAAACATAAATTATTTTATATTGAAAATTCTCTAAAAGACTCCATCAAGCTGGTAAGACCTTAGAAAAATCTTCTCACCTTAAGAATTTTTAAAGAAACTACTCAAGCGTAATCTCCTTTAAATCACATCCTCGGAATAATCCACATTTATTAAAATATTTAATTTAATTTCTGATTCTTTTCAAATTCTAATTAATTTGATTTTATTCTTCCTTATAAGGGATTTAATTTTAAATTACTATTTTTGACCTAACTTTAATTTTTATTTTTATTTTTATTAATTAAATTGATTTAAATCTTGAAATGTCCTTTAAATCTTCCATCAAGCTAGCAAGAACTTAAAAAGAACTCTCCTCACTCAAGACATCTAAAAGTACTACTCAAGCGCAGTACCTTTAAAAAATCCATCGTCGGATATTTGTCGTTGTATTATTTTATTCTATTTTATTTCTAAATATATTAATTCTCGTGACTCTTAATTTCTAATTTGATTATTAATTCTTTTAATTATAATTAATTTTAATTAATTTATTTCGATTTTTTTATAAATTTGCGTTTTAAATATCGGAAATGACTTTCTAAATCTTCCATCGAGCTGGTAAGACTTAAAAAGGACCTCCTCACCTCAAGATTTCCGAGAACATTACTCGATCGCAATCCTCTCGAGTTTCATCGTTGGAATATTTGTATTTTTATTATCTTATTCTATCTTTATTCTATTTTGTTCTTATTTGCATTTTTCCTCTAATTCAATTTATTTATTTTATATTATTTTATTTATCTAATAGTTATCATATAAAATATAAAATATATCATACAAATTAAACTAAACAAATCATGTCAACATAAAATTATTTATTCAATACATATATATTAATCAAATATTACCAAAGTAATTAAATCATGCAAAGTAAATCAAATCATATTATACAAGTCATGCAAATAAATACACAATTAACTAATTCATATTAAACCATTAAGTTGTTATTAAATTAATCAACTAACATAAATTATTTTTTAACCACAAATTAAAATATCATGCTAATTATTAAAACCCATATTATACATTATCCTATACAAATAAATTAATTACATTAAGTTAAATATTAGTATCAAGTGGTTAATATATTAAACTATTTAAAATATCCTGCCAACGTTTACCAATTAAATATGTTATTTTATTCCAGCTTTATATATACAAACACACATGTACGTACCTGCATGTCTGCCTTTTCTTGTCTTTCTTTTCTTTCTTTTCCTTATTTTCTTGTCTTCAGGTTCTGTTTTAATGCTGCAGCAAACGGCTGGAAGTGGAAGGCATGGTGGCTGTGAAGAACAGAACGGCAACTGCATGCAGCGGTGATGACCAAGGCAGCACAAGGTGCACTCGAACAATGAGGACTTTCAAGCAGTAGCTATACAATGAAGGAGCGGTGCAACAGTGTTGAAGCTGGTGATGATGATGGAACGATACACAGCCACGCTTTCAGCCATGCTTCAGCACCACGTTCTGTCACACCTGCTTTATTGGTTGTCTCCACCGCCTGAAGCTTCCTCTTTTGTTTCATTCACGGTTTTCTTCTTTCTTGATTTTAGTTTACCTCGTTTCACTGCTCTCTGTTATGCTTGGCTTTCAGCAACAAACTTAAGCACGATCTATCTTCCTTATCCGAACTTCGCTATAGTAGTTGTCTTCAGTCTATAAGAGCAGCTCATGTGTTGCTCGGGTGGTGGCAGGGAGGAGCAATGAAGGTTATGACACGGGCTGGCATAGCGGTTCGAGCCGAGGCAATTGGGCTGCAAAGACAACAAGGACGAAGGCGTTCGTTGAATGCAACAGGGCAGTAAGCTCGGTGGTGAAGGAAGTTTGGGAACGATGGTGATGCGAGAACAGGGAAAACTGTAGGTCAAAGCAAGCGATGATGTTGGCAGATAGAGGTTGCATCAAGACTGGTGAAGACGATGGGCAGCAGCTGAAGTAAGGGACTGGGTTGAAGCCATGTTGGGTGGTTTCGGCTAGGGCAGTATTTGAGGGAGGTTTTCGGGTGAGGGAGTGTGGCGTTCGGTGCAGTTCAAGGCAGCAGTGATGGAGGATGGCAGAAGTGGCTTGAATAACGAAAGATGCAGTTCGGTGAGGGTGATGACCGTGATGATGGTGGCCTGAGGTAGGGTCCCCGGGTGAAAGGAAAAAAGCGGTAGAAAAATATTTTTTAGGGTTTTCTTTTTCCTCTAGGGTTCCTCCTCCCCCATTTTTTCTTGTGTTGTTCTTTTTATACACCTAGGTTTTCTTTTTTTGTTTTTGGTAATAAAAATCAAGAATCAATCCTTTAGGAAAATTTTAGATTTCAAGAATCGGATCTTAAATCCGATATTAATTCTGATTTTCCTTCCTATTTGAATTCCAATATTTAATAATCTCATTTAAGTCTACTTTCCTATCAAAATTAATTCCGATTTCTTTCCCTTTTTATTATATTTTATAAAAATAAAAAATAATAAAATAAAATAAAAATAAAAAAAAATAAAAATCTGAAATTTATTTCTAAATCTAAATTAAGAATAAAAAATAAAAAAAATCAATAATAAAAAAAATATATATAAAAACTAATTAATTAAAAATATCTGAATAAAACCCGGAAAAAAATGGTGTCTACAATGAGGTATCAACTTTTAGTGTATTGACATTGTATAAAAATTATACATTGTTTATACACTATCAATGTATCATATATAAATCCATACATACATAGATACATATATATATATACACACACACATATATACATATACATATACATATACATATACATATACATATACTATATATATACATATACATATATATAACTTGTGACCTTATTATTATGAGTAAATAAGATATATTGACTTGTTATTTGGATAAATATATTGCTTTATTTATTAAAAGAGAAATGTTAAAAAAAAAGCCGAAAATATATCAATTTCCTTCAAGTGGTTTTAATGTGAAATATTAATCTTTATCTTTATTATCTATAATTTTCTTATTATACCACTATTTTTAACTCTCTATTTATTTTTTTAATCCAACCAGATTATGTTTTAAAAAATTAATATTCACAAAAATTTAGCTAAATGTCAACCTTGAATAAATTTAGGTTATTGTCTACGTCTACATTCAAGATCATAGTCAGCAAGGGCTGACAGCTTTAGAATTTGTTAAAGATGTTTGGTGGCTCAATAAAAATTAATTAATATCACCATCTACTTTAACTGAAAAGAGAGTTTAGATTTTTTTTTAATCAAAAAAGTAACATTTGAGATTTTAAATTATATAACAATAATAATTATTATTATAAAAAAATATGACATGCTATTAAATTTATATAAAAATCAATTAATAAATTAAATAAATTAAAAAATTAACATACAATCAAATTAAATCCACCAATTCAAATTTGATATTTAATAGTAGTTCCAATAATTTTATCATTAATAAAAAATAAGATAATTACACACAGTTATTAGCATAGGAGGATCTCTAATTATGTAGCTAATCAGCTAACCATCTCCTTTTCCATAAATTAGACCTATAAATTAATCCAATAGGAGAATAATTTACCTATTCAAGTACATTCCAACTTGTAATTTCATAGAGTAAGAATATTAAATTAAAATTGTGGAAATACATGGCATTCACAAGCGTTGAAAGAATGGAAAAAGATGAAAAGAAAGTGATTTTTTTTTAGGTGTTTTGCATTTTAGTGATTAATTTTTAAGATGGATAAATAAAAGAAGATTTATTATTTAATATATTTTCAGTAAAATTTTTAATTTTATAAATTAGATTAAAATAATTACAGTATATAAGATAATAATTTATAAAAAATATTATAAAAAAATAAAGGAAAAAAATAAATATTTCATTGGACCACTTGAAGAGAGGCCGCAGGGCGTAGAAGTCCATCAGCCCAATGGCGTTGGAGATTCGTGCAGGCTGCAAGACAAGGCTTCACAAGTCGGTAAAAATAATATTTTCACGAAGCGGAATTTCTTAAGCAGTTTTTTTTTTATAATGAAATTGATTTTTCTTTAATAAAAGTTAATTATCGCTGTACAACTAAGCAACTTTGCATAGTATTTATGTACAAAAAATACATAAAAATTATATTTTACTATAATATTTTATTGTAAATCATTTTTTTCAAATATTTAATTAATGTATTTTTATTAATATTAATTTTAAAAAATTAATATTTCAAAATAATTATCTTTTTTATATTATGATTGCTATTAATTTCTTTTCAATAAGTATTATTATAATAATAAAAGATATTTTAAAATTCATCAAATTTTTGATCGAATGATTGGGAAAGAACTATAAAATGTAAAAAAATTTAAGTTTGAACCCCAACAATTTCATTTATCTCTAAATATGCATTGAACTTTTTTTTACAATGGAATAAAAGATTTATAACATTTTTCGATGGAAGATGAATCGTAAGGTTTTCAATTGACTTACCCGAGGATTGAGGCTCAGTTGGCAACGCAGACTGAGTTTATTGGAAGAGCTCTCGGATTCAACTCTCACTAAACACATCTTTGGAGAGGAGTGAAGAACTTTAACTGTGACTAAATCCCGAACATGATTAATCTCAGATCGTTAAAACGGATGAGGATACTTATAATTTAAAAAAAAAGGTTTTCAATTGACTTTTCATTTATTAAAAATAATAATCAATATTAAGAGTTCAATGCAAGTAGGACTAGGAGCGTTACTTTAGCATGCCTCCGTCCATCTAAATATAACTTATCTTCTAATTGAAGGGTGTGAATTGTAATTGTCAAAGATCAAATTCAAATCTTGCAATATAATATTATTTTTGTTTAATCACTGAGTTGTTTCACCATTTATGAGAAGATCATAAAGCATTTTTGGATGTATTAAATATGACACGTGTATATAACCTATAAAGAAATACATGAAAAAAATCATTTACTTCCTTTTATAGTAAAAAAGTTGTAGTTGGTGCGTCTAACCATTGAAAACCATTTCACTCTCACGTGGTGCAATGGCGCTGTCTGGGTGGTAGACTTTTGCCAAGTATAATATTTTCTGGCACTAAAGTCTAAAACAATTGGATGCAGCCCACCCTATCCCATCTGCCGCTTCTTTAGTCCTTTTCACTGTTGTTGGTGGTGGTAGGCCGGTGGAAGGTGGGGTGATAGTAAGAGTAAGCAATAAGCATTCAATTTTTTCGATCGGTTCGATTCTTTAAAATAAAAAATAAATTAAATCAAATTTTTAACAATATAAATAAAAAATTAAACCGAATTTTTTGTGAATCAAACAAACCGAATCGAATTTTTTGGTTTGATTCGACTCGATTCGATTCGGTTTTCAGATTTTTTTATTTTAATGTATTCATTTAATATAAATATATATATTTATTACTCTAAGATAAAATATATTTAATTAATATCCATATATATTTATAAATATATAAATATATTTAGTTAAAAAAGGATTTTTTTTTTTACCAGTTGGTTCAAAATATTAGATTATAGATATCGTGAATCGATTGACTTAACCAACTTAATCTATTTTAAAAACTGAAAATTAATAAAATCGAATAAACCAAACCAATTAAATTGAAAATCTATTGATTCGATATTTTTTGCTCACCTTTAAGTGCTAAGCTGGCCATTTGCCTTGTACATGGTCGAGTTGTAAAATTTTAACTTCTTCCACCATTTTGTAAATTCCATAAGAAATTAGATTTTTATAAAAAAAAAAATTAAAGTTTTACTTGGTAAAATGGAAAACAAAATTGAAGAGATAAAAAAAATAAAAGGAGGAGAAAAGTGAAAAGATAATATATATTATTTTTTCGTGTGTTTGGTAAAAATTATGAAAAATAAATAGAAAACATTTTTTTCTTTTATTGCTCAATAGAGTCAAAAAGTGAAAGGAAATAAAATAAAAACAAAATAATTAGAGATAATTTAGTATTTTTATTTGATTTACTCACATGAACTATATTTTCTTTTTCTTTTTTCTCGCAAATTTGAAGAGATTAAATTTTGCGAATAAGGAAGAAAACAAATATCTCTCCTACGAGTGTCAATGGGATGAGTACCTCATAATTTTGTAGTACCTGACCCCCTATCTTGACTGTTGACCTTAATCCTATAATTATCTAATTATTTTTTTTAAATGAATCATCCGAGGTAACCTTATAAATTTAATATTTTTTGTGAAATGGAAATTTAAATCATTACATCTAGAAATTACGTGGGAAACAGACTATCCCTGCATCAGCATCTAAGAGACTAATCAAATATTGGCCTGAAAAAAGAGACTAATCAAATAAGACAGAGGACAAACTAACTCTTGAAAATCAACCTCTGCATCACATGCCTTCTTAGCTAACATGTCAGCACAAAAATTTCTTTCCCGGTGTGTGTGGCTTAAATGGACTTCCCAAGGCCTTTGAAGCATAACTCTAATATCCTCAATAATGCAACCGAAAGGATGAATATGAGTGCTCACAGACAAAATCAAATAATAAATTTAATATTACTCGTTTATTACTCAAATCCGTTTAATTACTTGATTATTCAACCAAAATGCTGACAAACCCGTTAATTAACCCGAATCCGAACTTGTACTCCGGTAAGAAAATCAATTATTCTATTATCTAATCTGTGCAATTTTCTATTTATTAAATAAAATTAAACAAGAACCAAAATTGAAATACAAGTACCATCATAATTCAACAAACAACTTGAAACCTATAGAAATATGTTTATGAAACTACAAACAAACCTAAGTTAATAAAAAACACAAACATATTTGAAATTTATTCTAGTCATGACAAATCTTCATTTTTCATGATCATTAAACATGTAACCTGAGTCCATAGTTGTAGATGGTCCTACACATAAAATAAATAAATATTATTAGTCTTAAGACAAAATATAATAATAGACTCTACTTAAAAAAAAAAAGAAAACAAATGAAATAAAAAGAAATATAACAAGTGAATTATCTTAGGGTACCTGTTGCCTGAACTCAATTATAAATAATAATTTTTTTAATATGATATTTATATAATTGGATTTATATATGATGTACTGATAGTGTACATTGTCTATATACTGTCAATGCACTAAAGATTAACACATCATTAATAAGTCCTTATGAGCAAATTGAAAAAAATTTATTTGTATTTATTTTTAAGGGCTTAGCATTTTTTTAGTTTGCTTATTGATGAAGTGTCAACTTTTGGTGCATTGACAGTGTATAGAGATTATATACTGTTAGTGCATCATATATAAACATTTTTTTTATTTATATGTTATTTATTATCAATGTAATATTTAATTAAATTAATTCATTAAATATTATGATAATAATTTTTAACTTTAATTTATTTTTATAAGTTAAACTAAATTTATTAATTTAATTTTTTTAATAATTTGTTCTAAAATTGATTTTAAATTTAAATTTGAAAGTTAAACTTTAATTTAATAAATGAGAATTTAGTAAATTCGAGAGTATTTTCTATATTATATGAGTATGTTTTAGGTAACGTAACCAAAATAATCAAGTTCGAATATTATAAAAAATAGTCAGGTTCAAATTCAGGTATCTCAAAACTAGCAAGTATCCGATCTATTTACATTCTTAGTTATGATATCTGTCCTAACTATATAAAATGTTGTAGCAAATTGGATGCTCAAATATTGTGTAAGTGACTTGAGCATGTGTTTTTTTCTTTTATTATAAAGTATAAAACAAGTGAAGTTAACAATCTACTAACGAATGATGTCGTGATAATTATCTTCCTTAAGATTGTAAATATTTTATTTATTTATTTAATAATTAATATTTTTATTTTAAACTATAATTTTTCTAATATTTTTTAATCAAAAAATGATACATTACAAGAGAGCAACCCAAACTAGTATATAACCAGACATACAAGTACAATGCATCCATTTAGTAAAACTTGAACTTGAAATCTCTTTATCTCATTAATGTCTTGGAAATATCTCATTGCCACTAAATTCGAGTCTCATAAATTTTTTAAATCGTATTTGGTTTCAAATGAATTTTTTAGTGCGTTTTCTATATGTGTTTCAATATTTTTAATACATTATTTACTATGTATTCCTTCAATAATAAAATTCTTGATAATTTTATTTTATTTTTAAAAAATTACTACAAACTGAAATTATATTCGCGTACAACACGGATTTAAATTTGGTCAGACCGCTTCTGTTTTATATGCAGGTTTCAATTTTGTTTCTATATGACATTTATTGTTGGAAGACTAACAATGTTAATAGTCAAGACGCAAATTGAATAAACAATCAAAGATTGGGCTGCGGTCTAAGCCGACAGCTCTTTGACCAAAATGAGAAATATACTTGAGAGCCTTTCAATGGGGTCAGCATTCAACGTTCAACAACCGTTCTTAACAACAATTCCTATGCTCTGTTTGCCGCCCGAAAAAATTGCTTAAACTCTCACTTTCACCATGAAATTGGAGTAGAAAATGAGAATTTTTCCATTTTTCCTTCTGTTAGAAGAATTGGAAAAAAATAGGGCACACTCAAATTAGATAGTTAATTCATAAAAACTACATATTAGATTGCAATTAAAATATTAATAGAATTATTTTTTTAACTCCAATTGATTTCTTAAGTCACAAATTTTCATGATTCAAAAAAAAAAAGGTCAGAAATTTTCAAATTACTTTTCCAATAATCATAGTGTCAAATCAAATCTTAATAGTATAGTATTAATTTTGAATATATGTTGTAAGAATAAACATATTCTTGATTTTTTTAAAAATTTTTTGTCATCCAATAACGGATTCTCCTTTGGTTTCTATCATGACTAATAAAACTGATTTTCTGTTTTGAGATCATTCATTAAATTTTTTCCAATTATTTACTCATTTTATAATGGATAATGCTAAATATAAATGTGTTATTTTTTCTCTCAAATTTTATTATTTTTCAAATTATTATTTGTTGCTTTTTTAAATCGCAAGGTGTTTACATATTACATTGGATGTAAGATTAATCTTCGCTCGCGTTTCGTGGCTGGCACTTTGGGATATAAATTGATACCCTATAAATAAGTACCCTATACTATCCAATCGGATTGAGTAGAGTTAGGGTAGTTAATAATAGGACTTCGATAGTAAATTTACTACCCATTAGTGTTTGAATAGGGTTCGAGTAATAATCTTATGGTACCTTACTATTCGAAATCGATTATAAATAATAATTTTTAACTATTATTTTATGCATTTTGATTTATAAAATATTTATTATTAATATGATATTTAATTAAATTAATTTATTAAGTATTTTAATTATGATTTCTAACATTAATTTATTGTTATGAGTTAATTTAGATTTATTAATTTAATTTTTCTTAAAAAATGAATAAAAATTAATTTTAAGTTTAAATTTGAAAGTCAAACTTTGATTTAATAAAAAGATATTTAGCCGTTTGAGTAGTTAACAGGTATTTCTTATACTATATGGGCAAGGTTCGGGTAGTGAAAATAAAAATATTCAAGCATTTAATCGAGTTCGGGTATTTCAAAATATAATCAGGTTCGGATACTTCAAAATTAGCATGCACTAACCCTGTTGACATCCCTATTGGTGCTAACTTAAGAGAATTTAACATGACAAAGATTCGAATATATGACTTCGTATTATGAATCGTCTTCACTCAAAACTCAACGAGGCCTTTCACATTGTTAATTTTTTTAATATATGTATATGAAATATTATTACTAATGAAAATTTTTAACTCTACGTGAATTTAAAAAAAATGTCACATGCTTAGCTTTGGTAATGGGTACCCCATAAATGGGTACCGGGCATTACCTGACCTGTTTAAGTAGGATTAGGATAGTATATAATCGAGTTCAGGTAGTGAAATTACTACTAGTCACGGGTTCGAGTAGTTATCTTAGGGTACCTGCTACTCGAACCCGATTATAAATAATAATTAATTAATACAATATTTATATTTTTATATAAAACTATTTATTATTAATATTGTATTTAATTAAATTAAGTCATTAAAAATTATAATTATAATTTTTAACTTTAATTTATTTTTATGAGTTAAATTAAATTTATTAATTTAATTTTTTTAATTAAGTTTATTCCAAAATTGATTTTAAATTTAAATTTAAAAGTCAAACTTTAACTTAATAAATGGGTAGTTAACGGGTTCGAGTAGTTAAACGAGTATTTTCTATTTTATAGGGTTAGGATTTGAGAAACAAAAATCAAAATAACTAGGTAGTTAATCAAGTTCGGGTATTATAAAAATTAATAAGATTTGGGTTCGGGTATCTCGAATTTAGCGAGCAATCGACTCGTTTATATTCCTGCACATGCCTAGTTGAAAATGTATAAAATAATTTCTCTTATTTTCATAAATTATTATCCTATATACAAACGATGAAGTTTTTAATTAAATAACTATCATATCTAAATAATCTCATTATATGCCAACAACATCAAGTCATTAATCACATAATTATTAAAAAATTAAGTAGAATTAGTGCTATATGTCAACATTCAACATTCAACAACCGTTCTTAATGACAATTCTTATGCCCCGATTGCGTCCCGAGAAAATTGCTTAGAGTCTCTTTCACTGTGAAATCGGAGAAGAAAATGGGAATTTTTCCATTTTCCTTCTGTTAGAAGAATTGGAAAAAGATTAGGGCATACTCAAATTAGATAGTTAATTCATAAAAATTATAGTTTGGATTGCAATTAAATTATTAATAGATTTTTTTTTACTCCAATTGATTTCTTAAGTCACAAATTTTCAAATTAATTTTCCAATAATCATAGTGTAAAATCAAATCTTAGTAGTATAGTATTAATTTAGTTGAATATATGTTGTAAGAATAAACATATTATTGATTTTGTTTTGGTCATCCAAAAAGGGGTTCTCCTTTAGTTTTCATCATGGCTAATAAAAGTGATTTTCTGTTTTAGGATCATTCACTGATTAATTAAGCAGTTTTTTTTTTCAATTATTTACTCGTTTCATAATGGATAATGCTAAACATAAATGTATTATTTCTTCTTTCAAGTTATATTATTTTTCAAATTAGTTTTTGTTGTTAATTTTTTTATGTATGTGTATCAAATATTATTAAAATTAAAATTTTTAACTCTTCACGAATTTAAAAAATGAATGTATGAAACAATTTTTCTTATTATCATAAATTAATATTTTATATACCAATGTTGAAGTATTTAATTAAATAATTATCATATCTAAATAATCTCATTATGTGCCAATAACCTCAATCACTAATCACATCATTATTAAAAAATTAAGTAGAATTAGTGCTATATACCAAGCAGATTATATATATATATATATATTTCATTTGAGTTCTGCTATTATGTTTTAACTTTTTTAATTTAAGTGGCCATTTAAATTGAGTTTAAATTATATTAGCATCATCCTAAAAAGTGAGATTTTATATATGTACCAATAAAAAATGACATAATTACTTTTAAAAGACATATGAATAGTACCATACACTTTCAAATGCCAAATAATTCATTTTTTTTTTCATAAATTTAGTTAAAATCAGTTTTTTGGATTATTTTTTTGTAAAATTTTTTCTCTCTTCTTATATATATTTTTACAATTTCTTTATTTTTTATGTAAACTACATGTATCCTCATTTATTTTAACGGTCTGAGACCAATCTTGTTCGGGACTTCGTTACAGTTAAAGCTTCTCACCCTTTCCCAAAAATGTGCTTAGTGGAGATCGGATCCAAAAGCTCTTCTCACAAACTTAATCTACGTTACCAAGAACTACAACTTATGAGTAATTTCTTTATTGTTTTATTTTAATTGAAAAGTAGCTTTAAAGGTTAGTTTTAAACTCTTTAGAATGAAAATAGAATTATTTTTTTTTTGGTAATAAAATAGAATTGTTTTTATCTAGATTGTTGATTTGTCTTTCATTTTTTTTAGTTTTTCAAAATAAACTTTACTATATATATTTTTTTATAAATCAATCGTTCATTTTAATTCTAATAATTAATGTAAGTTAATTGAGTTAATGATAATTAATTTGAAAAGAACGAACTTATTTTAATGGTCTTTAAAAACTCATATTTTAAAATAATCTTAATTTAAATCACTCATTTAAATTTTTTTAATATAAATATAGATTTACACGAATGTTGGGGTGGTCCCCCGACCTTCGCTTGCCCACCGCCCCTGATATCAAGAGCACCTTATTAATTGCTACTTGTTTAATATACTTCTTTTCGGTTTTCTACTCTTCTACTTGCAGTGCACCGAACATTTATATAAAAGACTTTAACTAATATTAAGATAACCTTAAAATATTAATTTTGTAAGCACCAATAAAATAATGTTATGTCATATTTTTATAAACATATACAATAATTATTTTATACACATGCGCACTAAATCAACTCTCATTAAGTCATAAATCTAACTCTAGTTAATCTAATTAAAAATTAATTATTAATTTTATCAAACTTAAAAATCAAAATCTAAGATGATTTACAATGAAAAGCAACGCTTAAACTTGACTAAGGTAGGAGAGAAAAAAAATCATAAATTTGATTTTTAAATTCTTCAATTTAATTGCATAAAACCCATTAAATTGCTACAGATCATTGTCAAAATTGCAAGGACCTAGTGGTTTAATTCGATGAAATTGCCCAACTAATGAGTTTAGGTTTTTCTTCAAAACCCTTCTTCATTTTCCCGTCGTTCTTGTTTTGTTTATGAAAAATTATCCTATACACTGTCAGTGGAGTTTTTTAACTCCACAAGCGGGGTTAGGATGATGACATGTGTCTCATTTTATTTATTTATTATTTTCTTAATATTTTTAAAGGACACATGTCAATATCCTAACCCCGCTTGTGGAGTTAAAAAACTCCACTGACAGTGGATAGGATAATAATCCTTTGTTTATTACTCTTGAACTTTCTTCATTTGTTAAATCTACTTCTAATTACACAATCACGATTTTTTTCTCTAAAAAATCCTAAGTCATGTATAAGAGTTGTTTTTCACTATAAATCATTTTCAGATCTTCAGATTTTTATTTTTAAGTTTGATAATACTAATTATTAACTTTTATTAGATTAATTAGAGTTAAATTCATCACTTAATAAAAGTTGATTTGGTAAGGATATGTATTAAATAATTATTTAATGTATTTAAAAATATAGGACATGGCATTATTTTATTGGTACATAAAAGTAGATGTTTTAGAATCATTTTAATTTAAGTTAAACTCTATACCAAACATGAAAATTATTCAATATATTGTTAGTAGAGTTAAGATAATTACATATGTCTTATTTTATTTATTTTTTAATTTTCAAATATTTTTAAAATACATATTTAATCGTTTTAAATTGCTTGTAGAGTCAAAAAATTAAACCAACGATATATTAAATATTAATTCGTAAAGCATAATGACATGATACAAATAATAGATATGAAATTAACAATATGATATAATTAAAATTTAATAAAAATTATATATAAATATAATAAATAATAAAAAATAAAATTTTATATTTAATATATTAATACAAAATTTTTTGATAGCATATTAATACAAATTTTAATACTAAATTTTTATGTTTTATACATAGCAAAGTAATTTCCCCTGATACGAATGCGAATTATGCACTCGTCTCCGGCAAGTACTACTTTCTTCCTATATTTCTTCCCATTTCTCTCCGAATGCACGTTCCTGACCTACCTCTCTCTCCCTCCACCTTTCCAGCTACCTCTCCATTCTCCCTCGCCACCCTCCACTCTCACCCTCTCTCTTTTCTCTCCGAGGCCATTCAATGTCAGACCATAACCCTACAGAGCCCAACATCAACAACCTCAGCGTCGACCTCACCGAGCTCATCCTCTCTTCCCTTCCTGTGCCTTCTCTCCTACGTGCGTCATCTGTTTGCAAACTTTGGTATTCTCTCATTTCCTCCCCTACTTTCTCCTCCCCTTCGCTTTCCCACCCTTGGTTCTTTCTCTTCGGTATCCACAACACTTCTTCCAGAAACAACCAATCTTTTGCGTTTGATCCTTTGTCCAACGCCTGGTTTCGTCTCCCGCATGTTGATGACTCCTCTTCCTCGTCTTTTCTCGGTTCCAATGGCTTCTTTTTCACCACCACTCCCAAATTCAGCTACACCCCGGTTCTCAAATACACCTGGCGTTTAACCACTCCCTTGAAGTACTCCAGGATCAACCCTCTTTTGGGTGTCTTCCACGATGGTTCCTCTGGTGGGTACGGCTTCAAATTCATCGTTGTCGGTGGGGTCAGGTTCATTGGTGGCTTGGTCGATATCGAAGACAGGTTGGCTGTTGAAATATACGATCCAGATCACGATTCTTGGGAGGTTTACCCTGCTTTGCCGGCTGATTTCAGGTCTGGAAACTCCAGCCAATCTCTTTCATCGGCTTTATTCAAAGGCAAATTCTACGTCTTTGGAATCTACTCCTGCTTCGTCTCTTCTTTCGATTTAGAAAACCACGTGTGGAGCGAGGTTCAAACTCTCAGGCCACCTGGGGTAATCTTCTCTTTCTTGATTTCATGCAATGACATGCTTGTTTTGGCTGGGATGTGCAATGCGCCGCGTGGACCGTCGTTTAATCTCTGGAAAATCGACGAAAGGACAATGGAATTCAGTGAGATTGCGATTATGCCTCAGAGCTTGTTAAATAGTTTAGTGGATAGCGAGGAAGATGACAAATTTGCAAGCTTGAAATGCGTAGGAATGGGTAATCTTATTTATATTTTCAATGAAGAGTACCACCAAAAGTACCCAGCTTGTCTGTGTGAAATCACCGCAGATAATGGAAATTGCAGTTGGAGGAGAGTGCCTCAGTTGCCATCACCTGTTAACAAATTCCATAAAGTCATTAGCTTTTGTTCAACCGTCTCTCTAACTCATATTTTTGGCCGACAAGAGGATGTTGGGGCGGCACAAGCTATGCCTATGATGACTGACTGATTTGCTGAATTACTTGGACTTTGGTAAGTTTGAACCTTGAATTTCCTTTCCTTTTTCTTCATTTATGCTTGATGATGGATTATATATTTGTATTAAACTATTAATATTGTCATTTGGGTGAGGATCAGAATCGTCCTGAACTCATGATAAATATTATGATTTTTTTTAATGTTTTTCCTTTGGAAAATTGTATAGAATTGAATTGATTAGTTAGTGTTGGTGAATTTTTTCTACTTTTGGTGTTGAATGGATCTATCAGCTTTGGTAGTTGTTCATTGCTGGATGAATGGAATCTAGCTCTACCAATTAGGAGGTTGAACCTCTTACCAATTTTTTAAATGAAAATGATATAAATGGAAGTTGATTAACTTGATATGTAAAATGGGAATATAAAATCTAGCAACTAAATGCTCCTTTGGCTTGTTAACATCAAAATCAAACATGAATATTTTTTGCTTCTTTTTTTTTTGCCCATATTTGTTGTTTTTGGATTCTTTTGTAGCCTATTATCTCTGTATTCTGTGCAAAACAGGATATCTTTCCTTTCTGAGTCATCTCAGTTTGTCCACTTTTTTTGGAAAATTTATATTCTTAAACATTATTCAGAAGGTTTTGTTGCATCCTTATGGAAATTTATCACATAAGTACAAGCTGTTGGCAAACTCTGGTTGAGTGGATCAAAATGCAAATAAAGTCTAAAGAGTTCTTTTGGTGGGTTGAACATGACTAACCTTCATAATTGTTATTTTTCAGCAGTTCTTTGTTCATCATTTTTACTTTTCAGTTCATTCCTAAGAGCACCAACGTAATTGAACCTCTGTTTACTAGCAACTCGTGTATGATTACTTGCTTTTTGCATCGTCAGAATTGTTAGTGAAGGTTTTTGAACACTGCAATATATTTCATCTTTTTTCTTTAATTTCATTTTTGCTTGTCATAAGTATACATAATGTTACATCATCATCCTCCATAGTTGTTTATATACCACTTTCTAAGTCCTGTAGTTTGAAAACAGGAAAGCAGTGCCATTGATGCACCGCTAGTCATTTTAGTTAAGAAGCAGTTTTTTTTAAATTCTGGTCAATTAATTGACGTGTTTGGTGATCTCAGGGTGACCAGCTGAATTCGAGGGCATTAATATTAATCATCGAAAAAAAGTTATTAAAGTTTCTTTTGTTGTCTCATTGAGCCTTCCATCTCATTCATGGGCAGTTGGCTTAATGATTGTTTCATTTTCTTTTCTTTATTACCAATCTAGTCAAGATGGCATAAAAATATCCCAACAGAAATTTCAGTGTTTTCATTTGAGGTGTGGTGTTGGTCCTTTCCTTTTCGTCAATTCTCATCTTTCGTGGCCCATAAACCATGGTAGTTGCAAATTTAAGGTACCTATTGAACTTACGTAACCTTGCATATATGATTACTAGAGCAACAGGCAGGGATGCCTTAGGCCAATAGTTTATCCAAATATGCTTGCTGATTAATTGACTGCTTTACTTCTAGAAGTGACCCTCAGTTAAGCAAAAGAGTAAAGATCATGCACAAATGAAGTGAGGCATTTGAATTACTCTCGGTCAATCACTGATTTGTAACCTTGAGAAATGTTGTTTTACTGAATGCAATTTGTGCTGCTTTATGCTGGTGTAATGATTCTTGTCACTGTCATTTCATCTTTGCACAGCTTGCTTGAGCTTGACAGCAGCCGTGATAACAGATTTCCAAGAATCCAATAAATGGTAGCTGCAAAACTTCATGGTTGTATCAAGAGATGAGCTTGCTGATCCTGCTACTGTATGATTCGTCATCTGCCAGCCCTTGTATTTAGAAACAGGCTGCTTTATTTTCCTTCTTATGATTGATCATCCCTTGAGATCAGTGCCCTTATATCAGTTAAGTGTGTTGGTGTCTGTATACTAAAGTTGTTCTGAAAAGAAGTTTCTTTCTCTTTTTTCTTCAGAATTCTGAATGTGGATTATATGATGAAATGAATTTTATGAAGTAAAACTCTTGGACTCAGGTAAGTTATAGCATAATCAGTGGTTTTAAAACAGATTTTACTGACTTTAATGAGCAATAATCCAACAAGCACCTTCTATTGATAAGTCAATCTTTCTCATCCAGGACATGGCTGAATAACTTTGCAAGTCACATTGTTGCTATCATTCCAAGTAGCTTCTTGCTGGGTAATCTATTATCCATGTTACTTTCTTGATCAGCCATGCATTACGGTACAAGTAATTCAGAAAAAATGTGTTGAAATATGGAGTGGGGACTGATTCAAACTATGATTTTGACTTTTAAATCATCGTATATAAAAAAATTCAAAACAAATATAAATCTTTATACTTATTAAATCCAACACCAATTTACTATAAAATCAACATAAAAATTACACTTATAAAAACCAAAATCCATAACTGAAACTAAAAAACCTACCAATACAGTAATGTTTTAATTCAACAACTATTATCAAATTTTAAGAAATATACCAGGTATAAAAAGTTAAAAAAGAAAATCAAATTCCAGTATAAAAATAAAAAAGTAATATCCTCAAATTCTAATTTAATATAAAAATAATATAAAATGACACTGATAAAAATCAGCACCCAATTCCACTAAAAAAAATCAACACCTAACAAGCTTATAACAGTTAAAAATCAACAAACTTCACTCGTATAATCATCAAATAAAATCAAACAAAAAACCCTAAAATTAAACCCAAAATATAATAATTCATCAAATCAACAGAATGTCAAACATACTTCGACGTGAAAAATTTTGCTAAATATTTACTTAGAAAATTCCAATTGTCATTTAAAAATATCACTTAAATTAGTTGTAATATATAAATTATAAATAGAAATACTATTATAATAAAATCAAAAATAAAAAATTGTCTCCTTTTAATTGATGTGTCACGTGTAAACTAATGACCCTTTTGCATAGATAATTTTTATATAGAAGATTCATAGTGAAGATACAACATTGCATTATTAGTTGAATTGGTCATGCATGATGTATACGAAAGGCTAAGTTATTCAAACAAGCTTTAATATTTTATACATGAAATTTGGGTGATTTTTTGGGTTGAGATTGAGATCAATTGCTCTAACAGTAACATTAACATGCAACTCTTCATGTGTTGCAGGAAAAGTCAACTGATTTGAGATTTATTTATAAGTTTGTTTAAAAGCGTTGATAGTAATTTTTTTAATTTTATAAAGAAAATTATAGTATATTTTATTTTTTAATTTTTTTAAAATTTTAATATATTTTAAGAAAGATATGTTGCCTTATTAATTATTTGGTAAAATCTAAAAATGAGGTTTAGAATAATTTTATTATTTAATACTAGAAGAACACCATATTTTCCAATAATGAATGAAAAAAAAGAAAATCTTGGGTGCTTAATGCATGTTTCTTTATGTATAAAAGTATTTAACACTACAAAAAAAAAAGGGAATATTCAGCAACGGAATTAGTGACAAAAAGTTTCTATTGAAAATTTGGAAGTCGTTGATACTCACTCTGTTGCTAAAAACTTAAATTTCGTCGGTAATTCTGTCTTAATTAGTTACGGATTTTCATCAACTATGGATTTTATGACATTAGTGACGGAAAATTCCATCGCTAAAAACATAATTTCATCATTCACCTTATATGAAAATCAGTCGTTAAAAGGTATCAGCGACGAAAGTTTCCATCTCTGATAGTTTATTATTTTTTTATTTTATAAAAAAATCCATCGCTAAAGGGCATCAGTTATGAAAATTTTCGTTGCCGACAAATTTTATTGTTAATTCCTATGAATTTCGTCAAAAAATGTATTTTGAAATTTTGGAAACAAATTAGATATATATATATAGAGAGAGAGAGAGAGAGAGAGAGAGAGAGAGAGAGAGAGAGAACACTTAAAATATTCAAATTCATTAATATAAAACATCTAAAATAAACACAATATTTATACATAAATCCATAAAACACACATAATGAAATAAAATCTACCAAAATCTATGAAAGTAATTAAGCTATTAAAGATACATAAATATTATCTTAAAAATTAATTAATTAAAAGACCTCCTTAGCATTATCTCCACCACCACCACCACTAGTACCTCATCATCATCATCTGTAAGTAAAAAAAAAAAACATAAGTATTAAAGTTCATCAGATAAAAAAATAATTAACAACATAAACATAAAAGAAAAATAGACACAGTAAATTTACAAAAAAATAGGAAAAAAAAATAGAAAGAGAGAGGATAAACAAGAAAAACTGAGAAAAAAATGAAAATATAGATAAGCAAAGAAGATACAGAGGAGTGAAGAGGAGAGAAAATGGAGAATAAATAAAGGTTTTGGTGTGAATAACGGAAAAATTTTCGACGGAAATTCTGTTGCTAATATTATTTAGAAATATTTCTTGCTACTGCGGAGGCGAGAAAAAATTAAAAAATTGAAATTAGTGACATAATTAACAACGGAAATTTCCATCGCTAATTTTATTTTTTTTGTATTAAACAATTAGCGACGAAATTTTTTGTTGTTAATTTTGTCGATAAAAAGCATCATGACGAAATTAGTAACAGAAAATTTCGTCATTGATATATTAAATTATGAAAAAAAATAAAAAAATAAAAAAATAAATAAATAAATTTTCTTCATTGAATATCGGCAAATAGTATTTTTTGTTGCTAATTCCATCATTGAAAAGCATCAACGATAGAATTAGCGACGGAAAATTCTGTCGTTAATGCATTAAATTATGGAAAAACTAAAAATACATAAATAAATTTTCTTCATTAAGAATAAACGATGGAAAATTCCATCCCTGATGCCTTAAATTACGAAAAAAATAAAAATACATAATAAATAAATTTTTTTCATTAAATAACAACGACGAAATTTTCTGTCACTAATTCCATCGTTGATGTGTTTTTAGCGATAGAAAATTTCGTCACTGATGCTTCAAATTTTAAAAAATAAAAATAAAAAATAAATAAATTTGGATCAATTGAAATCGGCATTGCTAATTTTAAACCATAAATTTCTTACTTATAGGTTTTAGCGACAAAAAATTACATTCCTAATTCTAATGCCAATTTAAGCGTCAAATGAACAATAGCTTCTCGTCACATTTAGTGATGAAATTAACGATCGAAAATATTTCATCACAAATTATTGATCGAATTTCGTCGCTAAATATAAAATTATTTTCATCGCTAATCTATCGCTGATGTTATTTGTTAAAAGTCATTTTTTCGTGAAGTGTAATTATGATCAAATTTAAAGCGGAGAAAAATACTATCGACACAAAAAGAAAATAGGCATCAACTGTCTTCCTTTTTCGAGTCAACAGACCAACAAGAAAGAATTTTCTGTAACTTTTCTTTTGGTTTTTGGTTACTTTTTGCTTCTTTCCTTGGTTTCCAAGAAAAATAACCAAGACTAGAAAAATGAAAAAACAATGAAAATCCAAGTGGGGGCCCGGAGACCAGGGGGCCACAAGCATCATCAGATCTAAACCGTTCGTGAAACGCACTCGCTTTTCTCTGGCGTGTGAGGGCAGAAATATTCTGTTCGGAAGACCAGAGGAAACCCAAACCCAAACCCAGCAACAACAATTGCTTTACGAGTGAGAAAATATTGGCAAAAGCGTAAGGCTAGGAAAGAAAGGGGATCGCCAACAGCCTACGTTTTGTTTAAGCCTTTTACCTTTACCCAACTCTCCTCCGTCTCTTTCCCTTTCCTGTTTCGCTTGCTAGGGTTTAATCAGGGTTTTCTTCTCACTGCTTCACTGCTGCACAATCAAGAACCAATGGATAGGTACCAGAAAGTAGAGAAGCCAAAGCCAGAATCACCCATTAACGAGAATGAGATCCGAATCACTTCTCAAGGCGCTATTCGTAACTACATCAACTATGCTATTGCTCTTCTTCAGGTTCCCTCGCTCGTCCCCCCCTTCACCACGCCAACTCGTCCTCTTTTTTTTTTTCCTCTCATTTCTTTTGGAAATATTTCTGTTGCCAGTTTTGTTCTTTGCGCATTTCGGGCTTGCGGGATTCTCTTTTTGTTTTGGGTGTTCAACATTGGGTTTATTTGCCTAGGTCTTTTTTGGGGTTTGCTTTTTTCTTTAATGAGTTTTTTATTTTAAGATTTCGGCCTTTTTTTGTGCAGGGTTTAGGGGGTTTCTAGTGTTAGTTACTTGGTGGCTTTCTGGGTTTTTTTTTTTTTTCATTTGGTTTGATTTTGAGAAAAATGATGTCATTGGGTCTCTTTGATGTTTGTTTGCATTTTTCCTAGTATTCAAGAGTGGTTCTCTGGGGCTATCATGAATCAGGTTATTTGATGCATTTTTTATCTAATAGCTGCTCTATCCTTGTATATGTTCCAGTTATGTGACGTTTGGGATTTTCATAAATGTTTAAAGTAATTTACTTGTGTTAATGTCGAGATTATGTACATGTTTTCTATTGGTTCATTACTATTGATAAGTTGATATTAGTTGTCATATATTTTGCATAAGTTATACCTTGTATAACTTATACCTTGTATAAGTTGATAAGCTGGAAGAAATGAAATCCGAACATCGAATTTGCTTTTTATGTGATTTTGCTGCCCTTCCCTTCTTTTCCTTGGCTTCTCTTACTTTTGCATATTCTTTTTTGTGTTGGTTCGCTATGAATTACAGTTTCCTCCTCCTGTGAATGGTGTAATGCTGCATCCTATTTGGTTTTACTTTTTCTAATAGCTTCTGAAAACGTTAGCCTTTTGTATTGAATCATTTTGTTAATGTTTTATTAGGACAAACGTGTGAAGGAGATTGTCTTGAAAGCAATGGGACAGGCAATCAGTAAGACAGTAGCCATCGCAGAGATCATCAAGGTTTGTCTCTTTTTTTATCGTCCCTGCATGGTGTTTACCCACTTTTCCTGATTAGTGATTTGTACTGTAAAACAGAAAAGGATTCCTCGCTTGCATCAAGATACTGCCATTAGCTCGGTGAGCATAACTGATGTTTGGGAACCTATTGAAGAGGGGCTTGTCCCGTAAGTATTCAAACTTCTTTATCCCTATTTATGATGTGTTGATTTTGTTCTTGTGCATCTGAGCATTTAATTTCTTCTCTTATGCAGTGTGGAGATGACTCGCCATGTCTCAATGATATCTATCACCTTGTCAACCAGGGAGCTAAATAAAGACTCTCCCGGGTAAGCTAATTTATCTTGTATGTTGTTGGGTTTTTCTGTTTTGGACGATGAGATAAATTTATGAGATGTTGGTTGGTTAGCCAATTATTACTTTTCAGGGAAATGAAACTATGGAAACCCTTTTTTAATATAATGATTAGCTGGGATTTGTTATAAACTAGATGCTAGTGCTTAGATGTTTTAATAGCCCATGATTCGGAAAATATTATTATGTTTCTTGTTTTATTGAGATTACTCTTTACTGGTATGACTGGAAATGTGCGACTCCAGGTATCAAGCTCCACATCATGCCGAACAACTGAAGCCACAATATCATTACCAGCAGCAGCAACCACCCAAACAGGCCCGCATCCCATATAATGCTGTTAATGAAGGTAACGTCAGGAACAAGTAATTCTGCAACTGTTATTTAAATCTCATCTCATTTCCTGCATTTTTTTTTTAGATTCATATGGCCGAGGAAGAGGTTATGGTAGAGGGAGAGGGCGGAGTTGGGGCAGGGGTGGATATGGAAATTATCAAGGTAAAGTATATAGATTTTGGATAGTGTTATTATTATTTCTCTTTGAACTTTTACATTTATGAAGTGTTTTTGCCTTCTAGTTGGACCATATCTCATACTTCACTTATTTCTTATATAGATAATGGTGGATACTCAAACTGGGGCAGAGGTGGTGGGCGAGGAAGGGGTTGGGGTTATCGTGGTGAGTATGCTTTATTCACAGCTTATGTAAGAAGAGAGTATTTTATCACTTTGAGAAGTTTTATGTTGGTGTATCTATGCAAGTAAACATTGGTAGAATCTGACATCATAAATGCTGGAATGTTTCAGTTTCTCTGATTGACTACAATATAAGGAATGTAGAACAAGCAAAATTTTGAAATAGATCAAATATAAGAATTTCTAGTTTAATTGCTAGTTTTAATGAAGTAGAACTCCAAGGAAACATATGTAACTTATCATACCAAAAACCTTTTAATTTGGATTGACAGCGTTTGCTAGTTATTATTTAGTTACGACTAATGACTCATGGCAGTTTCACCTATCAAGGTAGTTAAAAAATTACTGAAATATGTTCAAATTGAAGACAAAGAATCTGTTGACAAATGAATCTCAATTTGCTAACTATTACTTACCAAGATTTATCTGGCTCTTTTATTCTAACAGGTAGAGGCGGAGGGGGCAGAGGCTATAGCCGTGGCCGTGGAAGGATGGGTGGTGGTCGCACAAGGGGTGGTGGCTACTAAAGCCTAACCAAGGACTGAAGCTCCAGTTTTTTTTCCCTTTAGCTAAATGCTTGCCTCGGCCAGTGGGGAAATTATCGCAGTACTGTTTCTAATAGCGTGAGATGTGGCTTAATATCTCCAGCATTACTAAGCAGTGGTTTTGTGTTTTTTTCTGCATTATATGGATGTGGGCAAGGTTGTTTTGTTGGTCCTTTTAGCATTTAGCCGAGGGCAAGTTGATGGGTTATGATTGTGCTGTTCTTCAAGCTACCCTTATGGTTGTCAATACGCTATCTTGTTTATACATATTTCTTTATTCATTGGAATTCGTTCTTGTCTCCCTGATTTTCTCTTAGCCCGGCCACTCAGCCAGATCAATTCAAAGACACGCCAAGTAGTAAGGCAATGGAATGAAAAGGAAACTTACTGAAAATCCAACAAGGTCACAATGAAACTTATTCTTAATCTGCATGGACTCTAAGTGTTAAAGCAATAAAGCTCCATAGTTTCTTCTGCATCCTATTTCAAGCCCGGTCCGTTTAGGTAGAAAAGAAAGGAAAAAGTTATAATCCAATACTGAAGATTCATATCATGTGTTGTCTTTGCTTGGCTATGCCCAGGGAAACAAGCCTACCTTGACAGGCCCAACGTAAATGAAGGGAGTTTTTTGTAGCATTCTACAGCATACTGAAGTGAAGTCATTATAAGTCAACATCTTGCCTTTCAAATTCGTTAAAGTTCAAGAAAAAAAGTTGAATGTCTTATTATTGTCCCAAGAGTTGGACAAAAAACTCATCAGCAAGCAGCCCAGGACCGCTAATACGAGTAAGGTATATTTAATAGCGCTGTAATCAAAAGTAGTGTGCTTGCCGTGTTAGTTTTGTAATTTTAAAGTTTGAATTTCAACACCTATTATTTTATAAACTCAAATTTCTGTTAATTGTAAGAAGCAAAACCTAAATGCGTAATTATCGTTAATATATGTATAAAAAGGTTCAAAGATGTGAATCTTAGGGATAATGATGAGTATCATAGATAGCTAACAATGTCCGATGATTTCTATGGTTTTGATTTTGTGTGTGTACATATGCATGTATACATAGTTGCTGCCAACAAAGTTCTCGTGCTAGCATGCAACTGTCTCCATCATTGATCACTTCTCCGAATATATCATGTTGATTCGTTGAACAAGAAAAAGAGTGTTAGGCCCTTTACCAAGATAGCCAACGTATCCAAGTCTCATTTCGTATTTGATTATTTATACATGTTAAAATTTTAATTTATTATTATGCATTTTTTTAGATAAATCATGCATATTTCATTGCTAAATAGCAACCTGGTTACAAAATCGTAGTTGGTAAAGTCCCTATCCAAATCTGTTGCACTCCTGATGTACAAGTCAGCTTTGCTAAGTCGTGTGCAACCTGATTTGCATCTCTACTGATAAACTTAAAAACACAAAAGTGTCAAAAGAACAAACTAAATCCCTAATATTACTAACTGAATTACCTCCCTCCCAGAAGGACATGTTCTTGTCAGTGATTTCCCGCACTGTCACCTGAGAATCACTCTCAATAATCACCTGCAAGAAAAATAATCTCCTGGTTATGGTTCCTGACCACTACATTATTATGCATTTTTTTAGATTCGTATACTTTGTTTAGCATATGCTTCATTAAGTATGTTTTAATGAAAAAAAATGTATGTGTGAGAAAGCGAGAGATCCTTAAGAATTTTCGTTTTTTGTGAGAAAAGATCACTAATATATAATTTTTATTTGCATAATTAATGAAAGGATTTTATTGATTAATGTTCTAAATGGAGTAGTGACACTTCCTTACCTATTAGGAATCCTGATGTTCCGAGTTACATATAATAATATCCAAGTTTGATGATGAAAAAAAAAACTAATATAACTTTTCAAAGATTAGTTAATATATTATATCTAAAATTAATTTTACATTAAGTATAATAATTCATAATTTTATTCATGAATTTTAAATTTTAACGCATTGAATGAAGATATTTTTTAATATAACATTTTAAAGAATGCTTTTAAGACTATGATAACAAAAACCTTAATGGAATTTAAAATTGTCTTCCCTGATCAAGAAAGTATATTATCACAATTAACTATTTTTTCGTTTTATTTGTTTTTGGACTTTCTCTTTGTAATAATTTACCATTAATATATTATTCATAAGAAAATACAAAAGGGAATAGAAGAAATAAACTTGGATCTAATCTCTTTTAAAAAAAATATTCTTTATGTTCAATTTTGATTGTTAATTTTATCATAATTTATTTTATTTTCTTATCGGTTTTTCACATAAAAAGAGATCTTCTTACAATGGTGCATGTTAAATGAAATCCATACGTCTACAAAAATTAAAAAGAATGAAAAATAGCGAGATATATTATTCTTACTATTCCAAGAGATGGTGACAGTGTTATACTAAACAAAAAATGGTGCACCAGTAGAAAACAAAAAAAAAAAATAATGAACAAAGCCAGAAAAAATTCCTCATACATAATTTATACTTAGTCCTATAACTTTGTCCAAGATCAAGTCCAGATTCATCTTTTTTCTCACCATTGATCATTCCACATTAATGTAACTAAGCAAAGGGAGGGTTTAGACAAAAAAAACTTTGAAAATTATTTGAGCTTATAAATTCCAGATTAGCCTAAGAAAATTTTAAGATTATTTGGCTGCCACGTGTTTGTAATACTATTTGTTAATGGGAGTTAGGTATTGAAATGAATATTTGAGTTGAATGTATATTAAATTATTTGAGATAAAATCAAATTTTACTAAATTCATGAACAATACCATATTTTTATAAAACTGGCAAACTAAACCTTATTGATTGGAATGTTATATATAGTTGGTGAACAATGATATTGTAAGACCCGATTCTACACTACTGTAGACCTTAATTTCATAAAATGGATAATGAAAATTAAGTAAATAATAAATATTGAATTCCACATGGGTAAAAAGCTCTTTAATTTAAGAAGTAAATGGAGAAATTTCGGTGAAATAATATATGAGCGAGTAGATAGAGCAGCTCGCCAATGGGCGAGCAAAGGTGATCGCCCAATGTGACGTGCCATCTGATCGCCCAAGGAATGAGCGTGGCGAGTTGATTGTTTGCCTCTTTGGCGAATAGGTGAGTTCGTCAAGTTGATTTGTGTGGTGATCACCCGAGTTTGGCGAGGACTCATGATCGCTCATATAGATTGTGTGGGTTAAAAGATAGCAAGTGGGCGAGTATGATTAATGGTCTTATTCGCCAATGAGTTCGCCAAGTGAGTTGCTGGGATGATCGCCCAAATGGGTGAGGACATGTAATCGCCTATATATATTGAATAAACTGGAACTGGAATCAGCATGTGACCATTGCAGCCAAAATTGACTTTGTAAGTGATACGGTTGGAGACAATTAATAGAGAAGATGTAAAGTCAATAAAGGAATTATCCTTATTGGTTGAGGAGTGAAACAAAGTCAATAGCAGGAGAAAAAGGCGTGTGGAAGGAGGGCTTTCATGCCACTTGTGCTGCAGTTTTTCTTCATACATTAAATGAATGAAAGACGTGAAATAAATGAAAGAAGATGGGATAAGGCCAAGTGATGGGTTCTGATTGGATAGCATGGCTATATAAGAAGAAATGCTTGAGGAAAACTCATTTGGCAAACTTCACCTTCTTCACGAGAGCTGTGTAACTGCAAGTTGATATTCTGATTTCCTTCCATTTCTACCATGCTTGATTTACTAAACTTCTTCCTTAAGTTGGCTAAACACATAAACCTGCTTGTAAAACCTTTCCTCCATGTTTGATGAGCTGAAGGAACAAGCAAAAGGAGGCCAACGTGAGACAGAAAGCAATCTGTTCTGGAAGTGCAGTTGGTTAAGGTAAGTTTTCACATTCTACGGTTATTTTAGTATTTGAGGATACAGTTTGATGTTTACAAAGTAATGAACATTGTTTTAGTTAAATCTTGCTAAAATATACCAGAAACTAGAACAAGGTATAGTCTGGAAAACAATCGAGAATAAATAAGGAAAGTAGTGGAAATGGTGTAAAAGTAATGAGAGTGGCGAATATGGTGATCGCCCATGTGAAAAGTTAGTAATCGCCAATAAGGCGAGTAGGAAAAAAATGAACTCGCCAAAGTTATTGTTCAAGTGGGCGAGGTCGCCCAACGCTAGTATAATTCATGGGCGAGCTCACTTCTGAATAGAAAACAGTGTTGGGCGAGCTCAAATGGATCTTCATTGGACGAGTTGAATAGTGGGCGAACTCCCACATTTAAGCCAATAATGGCGGGCAGATTGATTGTTGGGCGAACTCCCACTAATTAGCCAACATCTGAATGGCGAAATATTGCGCGAGCTCCCACGTGTAAGCCATTTGGTGAATGGCGAGCTCGGATGGGCGAGCTACTAAATGCTCTGTTGGGCGAGCTGGTTTATTTATCTCAAGTCTCGCCCAAGTAAATGAAAGTTATTTAAAGAAAATATTAATAGAATTTATAAATTATTTTGCAGCCGGGACTTATGGACTCGGTAAATGTGATCAGGAAGGCGAAGGAAGCAGGGTTTCGTTGGACCAGGTAAGGGAGATGTGTTTGAAGTGAATGCATGTCCTGTGGAGTAAATATTATGAAAATATTGATAAATATTTTGTTTTATGACATGCATTATTAGATAAAGTGTTTTGGATATTGGGCGAGCTACAAAGCCGCCATATGATATTTTTGGGCGAACTGGTTAGGGCGGGCGAGCCAAGTGGGCGAGCTCTCTTTTATAATACTTGATATTTTGGGTGAGTGGCTTTGTTTTAGATAAAAAAATCGGAGCGAGCTAAATGGGCAAACCCTTTTATGTGGTTTTGGGGCGGGCGACCCCTGTTTTCATGTAATGGGCGAGTTGACCATGGAGTGCTGCTGTTGGGCAAGTTGACCATGACAACTCTATGATGGGCGAGCCGCTTTGGCGAGTCAGTTTTAATTGTTGTTAAAATTAATGGTTGGCGGGCAACTACTTGTCACCCTACTTTCTAATTCACCATGGGCGAACTGACCATGGCGAACAGAGTCCTATTTTCATTTTGCAACGAAAAATGAGTTATTTTTAATAACTTTAAAATTAGAAAATATGAAACACTTTTTGGGCGAATTGACTAATGGGCGAGCCATTAAGGGCGAGCCAGTTTTGCTTGTTGTTTTAAAAGCAAAGGTTGGCGGGCTGCCATGGGCGAGCTGCCATGGGCGAGCCATATTGGGCGAACTGCCATAGGCGAGCTGACCATGGGCGAGCAGACCATTGGCGAGCAGGTTTTAAAAATTGAGATTTTGAAAGGTTGTCAAGGTGTTTTGTAAACAGAAAGCCTAAACCTTTTTGGAAATCAAATCATTTTGAGAAAATGATACTATGGTGAGATAATTCCATAAAGATTTTCATGAGAGATAAAGTGATTTTTGAGACTTTAGGCCATGAGTTCATGCTTTATTATTCATGTAGTTGCGTGACCCGCCTGGGGCGGTGGCTCGGGTCGATAGACCTACGGGTGCACCTCAGGGCGTCACAGGGTTGACGGACCCGCCAAGTCATCAACGGTCTCGAGGTCACTTGGCAAGTGGACCCGAGGACCACCTATAGAATATGGCCATAGATCTAGTTGAGATAGCCGTGAGGGGCGGTGGCTTACGGGTGCACCCCAAAAGCGGACTTGTGTTCCTGGGGGGAACAATGATAGCATGATTTGTTTGTTGCCTAGTCTCAACTTGTAGATTTTTTATTATCGAGAGGATTTATGGAATTATATTTACTGTTTACTACATTTCAAAGTAAACTGTTTAACCAGTGGTTTGAATGGTGTGTTGAGAATGTTGCTTACTATATCCACTGTTTTCCTATTTGATATGATTTTAGGAAAAAAAATATTTGGTGGTATATAGTTTTTATTTTTATAAGCAGCATATTTCTCCTTTACTGAGCGTATGAATCGCTCACCCCTTTGTTTTGACTCCACAGATAAAAGACACGAAATTGAAAGAATTAGCTCCCATATAGATAGCTACATATCAAGCGCAGGGGCAACTTATGTCAAATATGACAGGTATAGTCACTTCTCTTCTACACTCCAGACATATGTATACAGTACTACCTTATTGAAATAAAGACAATAGGGGATTCAGATGTAAGGAATTATGAAAAGAATTTCATATTCCGTATTTGATAAATAAATGTTATTATTTATTACTATCATTGTAGAATGTTATTGGCATCGCAGACAGCCCAACCGGTAAAGTTGTATGGAAATACGTGAAAAATGTGGTAACGGGCTGTTACAGACATGGAATTGAAACATAAAAAAAAATAAAAGAAAAGCCGTGACAAGCTTATAAGATAAGTATGTTAAATCATTATCTTAATTTTAATAAAAAAAATTATTATATTAATTTTTAATATAATTTGTTTTCTATCAATTAACATAATTTTTTTTGTAAACTACAAGTTGTTCTCCTATCACAATTGATATAAGATTAATATTTGCTTACCCTATGTGATTGGCACTGATTTAAGAAAATGTGACTTAATAAATATTCAAACATTAAACTTTCGGTTATGGATCGTCTTCACTCTTTATATAATAAATTATATTAAATTTTTTAAATGAAAAAATAAAAAGAGTCCAACCACCCAAGAGCACGTAAATCAATTGATAGGAGGCTGTTCTAGCTTAACCAGAAGTCTCGAGTTCGAGCCTTGAGTATGCAGCTATGCTAAAATTCTTGAAATAGAGCTTTGCCGCATTTTGAGTCTTGCCCGGCTCAAATCCGAATTAGTCTTATACCAGAATGCTATGGAGATACCGGTTTCGACTAAAAGAAGAGTCCAACCAATATTAATTCGACTGTACAGAGTATATGGTTTTTATAATTTGGTTTACAACAAAATTCATGGTCTCCTTATGTTGCCGCTCAAGTCCATAGTTAAATGATAAGTTCGGAACATAGACGCAATCTCGTCTGGGTACATGGCATTTGAACGCTATTATTGCAACTGCCTCTCTCCAATCTTCCAATTCGTCAGTACTGTGTAAAAGAAGGGAAATTCAGGAAGAAAAGAGTCGTGGAGTAAGAAAAAAGAAAGAAAGAGAGAATGGAAGCCGCGACGAATTTCAGCTCCAAGAACAAGATGACGATGACGACGACGACGACGATGGCGGGCAGCTCAAGAAAGGAAAAAGAAGATCTTTTTCATGTTATTCACAAAGTTCCTCAAGGTGATACTCCTTATGTTAAGGCCAAGCATGCTCAGGTCTGCGACTCTCTCTCTCTCTTCATTTTCTACCTCCAATTTCTCTCTGAAATGCTAAGAGATTGAAAGCTAGCTTCTGATACAAGCTTTAACTTGCACCCAAAGCATAAGCATTTTAATTAGTTTTTTGTTGACTTTAATTAATACTGGTATTTGACGTTGTTGCTTAATAATTTGATGATGATTTGCTTGTAATTAACATATAATTACCGTATATATTTAGTCTAGAAATCCAAAATATCGTCAAACCTAGCTAGAAAAAAAAAAATTTTCCAAAAGAGAAATATCCCTACCTTGGAAGCGAACAAGAAGATTGATGGAAAACCTAGCTAACCAAGTAGAAATTAAGGGAGATCAAACTAATAGTAACATATATAGTCTACAGCATATTTCCAGAAATCTTCCATTCTACTATTCATCCTTTGCTTCTCTCCATTTAAAATCCCTTTTTAAAACTTCATTAACATCTTACCTTGTTTTTGTTAATAATGATTTATCTAAATTTAGTAATTAGTTATCTTTTATATATATATATATATATATATATATATATATATATATATATAGTTAAAGGGCGAATCTTCTCTTTTCTTATGGTATTAAATTAAAAAGAAATGCACAGTTGATTGTCGAATACAATTTGTAAATCTTTATTCTCTCTTCAAATATTTCATGATAGTATTTTATACCTGTGGTTAAATTATAATTAGAACTTAATTTAACCTTAAATCACAACTTAATGGAAGCAAGTTTTCTTCTTCTTATTTATATACTAACTATTAGATTATTAAATTTTCCTTCCTCACTTCTTTCCATCTTTTCTGTTAAACAAAGCCTAAAAAACTAAGAAAGTTTTAATTAAAATCTATATTCACATCTCACTCTTCTTCTTTCATGAAACTGATATATGAACACATTATCATAATAAATTTATTTATGACTTTTGATGTGTATGTGTGTGTGTGTGTGTATATATATATATATGTATATCCCTTTTGTTTTTCTGGATAGGTCCGAGATAGAAATAATTAGCAGTCACCAATTACTCCTTGTTTGTCACTTTTTATCTCTTCAACTAACTCATCAAAGCCTCACAAGAAATTGAACTGTGCCTTCATAGGGTTTGGACAAATTAATACATTAGAACCACTCTAAATTAATATTTTTGAACCCATTAATATTAATTTAAAGAGTTTATCTTATAAATTATTATTTTGTTTTAAAAAATATGTTTGTTTAATTTTCATATTCATTAATCTTATCCAATAACTCTATAGCATTTAATTTTCTTAAAATCCCATTTTTATTGATAAACTCCATCAAAATCCGCTTGCAAATATTCTTAGGTAATATATTTAGTACTTTTCTAGTTTTGAAATAAAAAATTTCAAACATGGTATCATATTGCAAATTAATATCTTGAAATACTTTTCTAATTCTTGAATTTTATGAGATGTATTCTATATTTTTATCAAATTATTAATTTATACAAGAGTTAGGATCAAAATTTTACACTAAATTTTAAAATGAAATTATTGATTATTACGATAGAGAAGTTTATTAATTTTCTATATTGTTTCAACTCAGAATCATAATTTTTTTATTAATTTAGAAAGATTATTAATTTAAAGGAGATATATTTAAAGGGGTTCTATTTTATATAGCCTATACAATCAATGAACCTTTCCATAGGGGCCTATGCTATAATGATCTCAGGCTTAACGCCGCTAGCAGAATTTGTGTTGAGTGGTGTTGTGTTATCTCATATCGATCAGTTTAGTCTTAGATTTTTTATGGTTTTATATTCAAGTTAAACACATGTTCATCAATAGTTAATTAATTAATTTTACGTAGAGTGTTAAGTGAGTTGTTGTGATTGACGAAGAGTCGATTTCTTTGGAACATGGAGATAAGTTGAATGAAGTGTTATTATTTTAATAGTTGTAACTTCTTTTTAAAAGAAATTAGGTCCAAATTTTAAATTCTTTTCCTCTCTTTATCTCTCTATGAATAAAAAAAAGTATTATTGTTTCGTGTCATGCATCTATGAAGCTCTATTTAAACACATAAATGCAATGCGAGCAAGCTAGGGTATGAGAAGTAGTTGTATGTAGCTTAATTAACCCACTACTTAATTCCTTTCCCCTCTTTATCTCCCTATGAATAAGGAAAAAGTATTATTGTTTCGTATCATGCATCTATGAAGCTCTATTTAAACACATAAATGCAATGCAAGCACGCTAGGGTATGAGGAGTAGTTGTAGGTAGGTTAGTTAACCCACTTCTTAATTACTAAATGGAAGGAAGTATTTATGGAGTTAACAAACTAGCATCCACTTTGATTTGGCCTTGAATCCAGCTGGTTCAAAAGGATCCAGAAATATTTGGCATTGATTTGTTTTTGTTAATAATGATTTATCTAAATTTAGTAATTAGTTACTCTATTATATATTTAGTTAAAGGGCGAATCTTCCTTTTCTTTTTTTTTTCTTATGGTATTAAATTAAAAAGAAACGCACAATTACTATTTGTAAATCTTTACTCTCTCTTCAAATATTTCATGAAAGTTTTTTATACCTGTGGTTAATTTATAATTAGAGCTTAATTTAATCTTAAATCACAAGTTAATGGAAGCAAGTTTTCTTCTTTTTGATATAATAAGAAATTAAGAAAGTTAAAATTAAAATCTATATTCACATCTCACTCTTCTTTCATAAAACTGATTTATGAACACATTATCATAATAAATTTATTTATGACTTTTGATATATATATATATATATGTATGTATGTGTGTATATATCTCCCCTTTTTATTTTTTTGGATAGGTCTCAGATAGAAACAATTGGCAGTCACCAATTACTCCCCGTTTTTTCACTTTATATCTCTTCAACTAACTCATCAAAGCCTCACAAGAAATTGAACTATGCATTCATAATTTAGGTAACCTATGTAACAAAGGGGCTGGACAAAATAGTGCAGTAAAATCTCTTTAAATTAATATTCTTGTGATCCATTATTGAATGTTAATTTAAAAGGTTTATCTTATAAATTGTTATATATATTTTTTTAAAAAAGTTTATGTTTAACTTTTACATTCACAAATCTCATCCATTAACCATATAGCGTTTAATTTTCTTAAAATCTCATTTTGGCCGGCAAACTCCATAAAAATCTGCTTGCAAATATACTTATGTAATATATTTAGTACTTTTTTATTCTTGAAATAAAAAATTTCAGATATGGTAACATTTTGCAAATTAATATCTTGAAATGCTTTTCTAGTTTTTGAATATTATGTTATATACTTTATATTTTTATCAAATTATTAATTTATACAAGAGTTGGGACCAAAATTTACATTAGGTTTTAAAGTGATCTCTAGCTCGAGGCCTGTAGCAGTTAGTGTTGAGTGATGTTATCTCATATTGATCAGTTAGGTCTTAAATTTTTTATGATTCTATATTCAATTTAAACAAATATTCATCAATGGTTAATTAATTAAATTTACGTTAAGTGTTAAGCGTTCATTGTGATTGATCGAAAGCTGATTTTTTTGAATCATGTAGATATATTAAACTCAAGTTGAATGAATTGTTTTTTTTAACAGTTGTTATCCATTTTTTTTAGTAGGAATTAAGTCTAAGTTCAAATTCTCTTTTTTTCCTTTACCTCCTTATGAAAAAAAAAATGTTATTGTTTTGTGTGATGCATCTATGTAGCTACTATTTAAACACATAAAAGCAATATAAGCAAGCTATGGTATGAGGAGTAGTTGTAGCTAGCTGAGTTAACCTATTTCTTAATTACTAAATGTAAGGAAGTATTTATGGAGTTAACAAACTAACATTCACTTTACCCTCGAATCCAGCTAGTGCAAAAGGATCCAGAAGCGGCTATAGTATTATTTTGGAAGGCAATAAATGCCGGGGATAGGGTAGACAGTGCACTCAAGGACATGGCCGTGGTGATGAAGCAACTAAACAGAACCGAAGAAGCCATTGAGGCTATCAAGTCTTTCAGAGGCCGTTGCTCCAAACAAGCACAGGAGTCACTTGACAATGTTCTCCTTGACTTGTACAAGGTGATCCCCGAGAACTATATATATAGATTTTGGTTTGTCATTCGTGGTACGATTATGACACTAATCATAGATGAATTTGGCAGAAATGTGGGAAAGTAGACGAGCAGATTGAGTTATTAAAACGAAAGCTAAGATTAATATACCAGGGAGAGATCTTCAATGGAAAACCGACCAAGACTGCACGCTCTCGTGGGAAGAAGTTTCAAGTTTCCGTTCAGCAAGAAACTTCAAGATTACTGGTAGGATTTTGATTTTAATTTCTAGGTATTAATTCTACTACTAGTTTCTTCACTCTGCTACAAGAAGCTCCACAGCTTGAGATAGAGAAGTACAACTACTACTACTAGTTTTTTCAGTTAAGATAAAAGACGAAGTCCTGAACTGAACTGAAGGTTCCATCTTGCACCGCAACTAATAGAATTTCCCGATTGATATATGTCGCAGGGAAACTTGGGTTGGGCTTACATGCAGAAATCAAACTACCTGACAGCAGAGGTGGTGTATCAGAAAGCCCAAATCATAGACCCGGATGCCAACAAGGCCTGCAACTTGGGTCTGTGCCTGATCAAACAAGGCAGATATGACGATGCACGTTCAGTCCTTGGAGAGATATTGCAAGGTAAAATTCCAGGTTCGGAAGACATTAGAGCCAGGAACAGAGCTGAGGAATTGCTGATGGAACTTGAAGCCGTGCGGCCACCATTGGAATTATCAGATATTCTGGGCCTTGATGATGATTTTGTCAATGGCCTTGAGGTGTTGATGAATGAATGGGCCCCAGTTAGATCAAAGAGACTACCCATTTTTGAAGAGATCTCCTCATTCAGAGATCAGTTGGCTTGCTAAAAATATTAGTTTGTTCTTTTGTTTGTTCGAAGGAATGTATTGCGCTGATACAATTTGGGTGGGATAAGTTTGTTTTAGATAGGAATAAGGTATGTTGTAAATAGTGTACAATTGCATAACTCAATTTGTTTCCAAGAGCCAATTTGCCTAATCAAAAAGGATGTGGGTTAGTCTACTTTGAAATAATTCAATTATGTTATTTTTAGTTTCTGCTCTACTAAATTTAATATCAGTTAATACTAGTAATTTTATTTTTCCTACCTAAATTTCAATCAAAATCTAAGAATTTTTAATAATAAATTATGTAAAATTTTAATGGTATCAAATTTTGTTAATAAAATTAAAATGGATAGATATTCTTTATTAAAAATTATTTGATACACAAATTTTTAGATCTTCCAAACGATTTAATAAGATAATACATACTCTTTAAATATATCAAAAACAAAAAAAAATATCACACCTTTTACTTTCAAGTTAAAAATTTTGAAATATATTAAAAAATTAACCATGTAACAATTTTTAATTGTACTAGTTCTGACAAATTACAAATTACAGTTTTTTTTAGACCACAGGTATCTTCATCCGTTTTAACGGTCTGAGATTAATCCTGTTCGGGGTTTAGTCACAGTTAAGGCTATTCACCCCTCCTCAAAGATGTGTTTAGTGGGAGTCGAACTCAAGAACTTTTCTCACAAACTCAACCTATGTTGCCAACTGAGCCACAAACTTTGGGTAATTACAGCTTTCTTTAATTGGGTAAAACGCGGCTCTTTACTCTAAACTCTAAAGCCCCAACCAATCCATTACGTTCTGGTATCTTCGTTTCAGCATTTCCACCTCAATCCTTCCACTCTCGAAACATGATCTGTTTCACTGACAAATCTTCAAAGAACAAAATTTCAAACTTTTTGCAGCTTCTAAAGCTAAAGACCCAGTGACAATAACAGACAAAGATGTGATGAGAAAGTGGTCGAGAAAGTTTAGACACCAAGGCAAAACAATTGGGTTGGTTCCCACCATGGGTTACCTTCACCAAGTCACCTGTCACTCATCCAAGAAGCACACGAACATAGCCAGCTCATAGTTGTCACTATATATGTAAACCCAGGTCAGTTTTCTCCTTCTGAGGACCTTTCAACATATCCTGCATCTTGTTTCCATGGTGATATTCTTAAGCTGAAGTCTGTTCCTGGTGAAGTCGATGCTGCTTCTTGTCCCAAGAATCTGTATGACTACAATAATAACAATGAGAAGCAAAAGAATAAGAATGAAAATGAGACTTGTGCTGGTGGTGATGGGGCTGGGGTGGTTTCCTGTGTGGAGGAAAACGAGAGTGAGCATGAAACATGGGTGAGAGTTGAGAGATTGGAGAAAGGTTTGGGTGGGAAAAGTAGGCCTGTTTTCTTTAGAGGGATTGCTACTATAGTGACCAAGTTGTTGAACATTGTGGAACCTGATACTGCTGTCTTTGGTAAAAAGGATAGTCAGCAGGGGGGGGGGGGGGGGGGGGGGGGGTGGCGTTGTTATTCAGCGGATGTTGAGATTTTCTATCTCTATTCTTGCTCTTGTTTGTGAATTGGTGTATTAAGAAGGAAGTTTTAATGTTTTCATTTTAAACTGTTTCGACTTGTTTGCTACAGGTTCAAGATCTTGGTTTTAACCTTGTAATTGTGGCGTCTGATCAGATAATGCGTGATAGTGATAGCCTTGCATTGAATTAAGGTCATCCATAAACGCCTACCTTGTATGGTTCTGTTCATCCATTGCTTTCTTTTCCTAAGCATTCGTTTCTTGCATTTGGCCCTTTTATCATCCTTATTTCTCTTAGCAGTATTGAATTAACGTCAAGTTGCCACCAATAGGCTCATTCTAATGTTATCAAACACATTACTTGGAGGGTGTAACCAAAGCTATTGTAATATGAATGAAAGACGTTTGATTGGAAGTGTCCTAATTGTTACAATGTATTTGGTCTGCAGATTGCAGACCAGGAGAGTTTGGAGACAGTGGAAGAGATCAAGAGTCGTATTGTGTTCTGCATTGTCGCCTGGTTTGGCAAGGTTAGGCTGATAGATAACATGGAAATCAACATATGAAGTACATGTTTAAGAACAATCAGCTGTTTCTTTCTCACCCGGAGGAAGTCGCCTCTTAACTGATCAACTGAATAATCATGCCTGGTCAGTAACTCCAGCGGTTTTTTTTTTCCAGAGGGTTCTTCACATGTCATGTTGTCACAATGGTTTGATTCTTTGTTCAAATACCTATAATCCCAACAAGGTGCACGATTAAAGAGTACAAGTTTAATCTTAGATTTTCTAAAAACAAAAAATCCAGGGATCTAGATTAAGTCACAAGAGAGCAAAAGTAAAAAAGGTTGATATTGTAGTCGTGTTTTAGGTTCGATTATTATTTGTCAATGCTATCAAATTGAAACAAACAAATCGTAAGAAATCCAAGTTGGACATTGTATGATTGTGAATGTACAAAATATCCCACATTGGCTACAAAGATGGAACCCAGTGGTACGTGGGAGAAATATCCCACATCGGCAGGGGAAATAGAATCAAGTGGTTGGTAGCAACGCTGAACAAGATCCCACGTCATGAGGGAAGACAAAAGCGAGTGTTGCGTAAGATCGTTGAACAAGATCTCGCATCATGTAGAGAAGAAAAAAATAAATGCAAAGTATGAACATAGAACAAAATTCCACATTGGATAGATAACACAAAAGCAAGTGCTATTTAAGACAGAATCAAGAGGTATATGATCACGACCTTACTTGAACAGGATCTGTTCTATAGGCCGTACCTCTGTATCCTTGAGTTCTAAGGAGACAGGATTCTAAGTCTGGTTGATGAATTGAGACTGTATGATCAGGACGTGATTAATGGTTGGGTGATTCATTGTTGGATCATATTGACCATGGAGGATCGTTCTTAGTCGGTCTTTGCCTGGCTGAGATGGTCATACAGTTATCTGACGGACTCAATATTTTTTGAATTATTTTACTTTTGTTTTGTAAGCCAAATCAAAGTTTCTGATTTTGAAATTAACAAAATCAAATTAATAAAATACATTTAAGTTGAATTATTAATTTCTCATATTTGAAACAAATTAAATAATATCATTTGACAAGATATTCAAATACTAAAATATTAAGTTAAAAACTCTAACAATATTAAAACTAAAAATCCTTTAAATTTCAAATATTAAAAATATCTTTAGGTTTTATATTTTTTTTATTTTTTAATTTATTTATATTATGTAGAACTAGAAACCTAAGATGAAATCTCACATCGGTTAAGGAAAACAAAGCAAGTGCTGTGTAGGATCATTGAAACAAGATCCCACATCTCGTAGAGAAGACAAAAGCAAATGCAAAGTATAAACATAGAACAAAATCCCACGTCGGATGGAGATTGGAGAACACAAAAGCAACTGCTATTTAAGACAGAACCAAGAGATTTTAGGTGTTGAACTTGCTTGAATAGGATCTGCTCTATAAGCTCATACCTTTGTATCCTTGAGTTCTGAGGGGACACTATTCTAAGTCCGGTTGATGAAATGAGACTTTGTGATTAAGGGTCGGGTGATTCGTTGTTGGATCATATCGACCATGGAGAATCTTAAATTGAGACTATAGTCACACAGTTATCTGACAACTCTCAATATTTTTTGAATTACTTTACTTTTGTTTCGTAAACCAAATCGAAATTTTTGATTTTGAAATTAACCAAATCAAATTAATAAAATACATTTAAGTTGAATTATTAATTTATCAGATTTGAAATAAATTAAATAATATCATTCAACAAAAGATTCAAATACCAAAATACGAAGTTTTGGCAGCTTACAAGTGAAAAGAGGAGAGTTCTATGGGGCATATAGAAGTCTCTATTTATCCAGGTCAGAACTTTGAGGATAGTTGTTGGGAGCCTCCTCATGGACGACAGATTAAGTTCAACATGGATGCTTTCTTCTCGGAACAGAGTAAGACGACAGGAATGGGATTAGTGGCATGAGACTCTGATCGAAATATTGTGGTGTCAGGAGTGAGTAAGACTGCAAATGTGGAGAACTCGCTAGATGCAAAGATGTATGCCATTTTGTGGGGAGTTGAGGTGGCCCACGGTAAAGGCTTTAGGCAGACTCTGATTGATAGTGACTCCCAATTGGCTATTCAGGAGATTGAATTTAAGGAGTTATCCTACGGGGAAAGAGCTAACAATTGCCAGTAGCATTAAGGAGTTATGTAAGTTGTTTGATGTCTCTGTTTTCAATTATGTTAGTAGGTCTGTTAATCACCTAGCTCATAACATGGCTAGAGTTTAGGATGTGCTTGGTAGGATGGAAAAGTGGAAAAATGTATGGAGGAATGTGGAAAAATGGAAAGAAAATGATTTTTGTTAGTGCTTAGTAGGAAGGAAAAGTGTGAGAAAAGAAAAAAGGAAATATTGCATTTTTCTCCTCTTATTAACAAAATCAAATCATTTCAAATTGAAAAGATTAGTAGAGAAAAAATGAGAGTGATGTGAGTCAAAAATGTATAGTTACAAAATTATCATTTATTCTTTTAATTTTATTTTGTTATCATAACTCATTAATAATATAATTGTAAATTAATATAATTTTATTTTCTTTCCTTCTATTTTTTAACTTTACCAAGTAATAGAAGGAAAGAAAATTATATTTTATTTCACATTTTTCATCTTTCCTATTAAGTACACCTAATGAAAAAAATTAATGTTTTCTATCTCTTAGTTTTTCCGTCTCTCCAATTTTTCATCTTTTTAATTTTCCTTTCCTCCAATTTTTCATCCCATCCTTACATTTTATGGATTTATGATGTTTAGTTTCAGTGTTCCTTTCAAAAAAGTTCGACAAAAATCCAACCGCCCAATTTTAATTCGATTAATTTTCATGTTGATTGAATAATAAAAGACATTTAAATTAAATTGTATTCTAAACTCCTAATTTCTCATAATTGAAACAAACAAAAAAAAATCATCTAACAAAATGTTTAAATACCAAAGTATTATTAAGTTAAAAATTGCACGAACATTAAACTTAAAATATCATTCAATCTCCAATCATTAAACATATCTTTGAGTTTCATGTATTTTTAAAAATTTTTATAGTGCAATTAAAATTTCGATTAATTCAGTTTTTGAATTAAATAAATCAAAAACTTAATTTCTTCAAAATCATTTTCAAATCAACCGAATTTACTTCAATAACGGACAAATTAGCCAAATTAATTCAATTAAAATCAAAATATAAACATCTTTATCCATTAAATAAAATAATAAGAAATCAGGAAGTACTCCAATGAGCTCCCTTTTTTTTTTTTTCAAAATTTACTCTGAAGATTACATTGTTGTTATCCTTCTAGTTTATGTGCAGAAAAACGTTTAAGGTAGCATTTTCAACTAGCTGCGTTCTGAATTTCAGCCAACTTGTCCAATGCATAGGAATTTGGAGTTCAAAAGCACACAACATATCCCAGATGGCAAGCCAGCAGTGAACCCATGAGGATTCGGATTCGTGAGTTGTAGCCAGGCTTATTTATTAAAACCTCTTGAAAATGCATCATTCTTGTCATTAAACATACATGACCATCTGAACCTGATAATAATCCTAAACACATACAACAAAAATAAAAAATATGAAAATAACACAAACTAAGAGTTAGTAAAATTTATATATGAATATAACAAAAAAAATTATGTTTGATATATCGACACAAATTTTAACACAAAATTTTCATATTTTATATAATACAAACGTAATTTTATACACAAATTCCAAATCATATGAAGGTACCCTCTTTAACCTTTTTTTTTTAATCAAACTTCAATTTCCCATAGATGCTTGTCCAATTTCCGTGCACCAACAAACTTACTTAGTGCTATCAAAAGAATCCAAAAATATACATATGCACAGGGTCTTCTGATATAAGCTACAGCAGGAAAGCACGTGTAATAAAAAAAAAATCTATTACTAGGAAGAGCATCAATATTACTTGTGACTGCAAGAGCACCAATCCATGTCTGGCAATAGGATTATAGAAGACGAGCAATTCATCAACATTTGAAGCCACCACAAACAGACAGCACGATGATGAGAATCAAGGCAATCAGGATTCCGAGAACTATCAGCTTTATCTTCATGTTCTGCAACCACATCTTTCTCCTCATCCTGGTTCCCTGCTGCCTGAAATCTTGTGCCTACAATGCCCAAACAACCAATACCCACATCATAAGATCAGTAAACTAAGAAAAATATTCAAAATCCATAACCTATAATTTTGAATCATTGGTAGGAGAATCATGCAAAGAAATTTTCATGTTTCGAATTTAACTATTCAACTAGTCCTTGAATATATTGAAAGCTAGTACCAATAAATGCTTTTAAAATGAAAGAAATGCACAACTGAATGAAAGAAGCAATTCGGTGTGTGTCACATACGTTCAAGGATCCCACATTTAACTTAACATTCTTGCCTTTGTTACTTTCTTTTCATATATTACCAGTTAGATAACAAGTCCAAATATTTAACCTATTTATGATCTATCCTAAGGCAGTTTTAGAAACATTGAAGTTAACTTATGATGCCAACTATTCTAAATAAATTTTATATGCTGGTAATCTATTTTCCTTTCAGATGTTTGCATGGGTTTACTAGTCAGTCACCTTAGCAAGCCCAACTAATGCCCCATTTATGATTTGTGCAGTTTTAGAGAGCAATGGCAATCTTTTAAACTAGAACAATATGATATGCATTTTCTGACCTGTGAGTGAAGATTTTCTGTTTTATCCACCAGAATCTCAATTTTCTCGCCACGATCCAAAACCTGCAAAATAAATTTGTTAATGGAAAACACAAAAAAGGATCTCAATACTTTATTATTCATCATCCAGAAAATTGTAAAGCTGGACTCTTTCAGCACTTTAAACCCTCACTTGCACTCTATGTTATCATTATGTAAGGCAACCATCAAAGAGAACAACAATTACCTTCTCAATGTTTTCCATCATAACTCCTTTGACTTCTGAAACTTGAGCTTTCACTTTGGCAATCTTACTAATCTCCTCTGGATGATCAATGCAATACTGCATATGCTCCTTCAATTTTGGCCTAGATCAATGATAATAAAACATAGCATCAATATATTTGACAACAATGAAGACATTCTATTTAACGGTCAAGGAAAAGAAAATACCCAAACGCCTTGCTCAGACTGTTTGCAGGAGCAGTTGCAGCTTTTCCTCCACTATATCTATTTGTAAAATCCTCCTTAATTCTCTCAAGAAAAGCAATTGGAACCTGTCGGCCAGCGGATTCAACTGCAACCACACAGTAAGCTGCAAAGGGGAAGGACTGAGGTTAATTCAAGCAAGGAATGACGTAGCCTTATTTCATAATAGAGGATGCAGAACAAGTTTTTAAGTAACAGGAAAACATCATGCAAGGACCAAAAGTACCTTTGAAATGAACACCTAAGCTTTCAGTGTTTCAGTGTATGAGCAAACATTAAAGGGCCAAACATGCCTATTCTTTTACAAGTACAACTATAAGGGATGTGAACAGAGGATATTAATCATTGCTAAAGTAATCAAATTACATAACAAGCTAACAACCCTCCAAAAGATCTGTGTGTGTGTGTGGAGAGGGGGGGGGGGGGGGGGGGGGGGGGGGGGGGGGTGTGGAGGAGGGGAAGTATAAGCAAGCAATGCCACCAAATTAAAATTTTGAAAGCACACAATCATACACTTGATTGAAATGAAAAATTCCAAACATTTGAACTATACTCTGTTCTGACAACCAGACTTTCCAGTGTATATGAATTGAGTTTAAGGAAGAATATGGACGTTCTAGAATAAACGGTTTTTAAAGTAAATAGCTATACAACTGCTGGCTTTTTAACATAAGTTGAGCAACAGCAAATTCAGGAAAAAGTATGGGCCTAAAAGGAGGAAATGAAACCAGTGAGGTTTTGGTCGGTATACCCTCACCTCATTCAGGTACTTTAGAGCTTATGAGTCATAGTAGTTCACAAGCATACAGAAGGGAATAAACACGATAGAATGATAAGATAAATTAAAAAATAATAGCAGAAAACTTATATAGTCTTGATTTGATTTGGTTGTTGTTTTTGCTGAAGTACTCAAAGAAAAAGTAAACAATAAAAAACGAAATCATATTTTGCTAAGAATAAGGAAATGATTAAATTATAACACACATTGATACATTTTTTTTAATAATTTAAAGTACAATCATGCATTTCGGTTTCTTATAAAAGTTTAAGTTCGTTATTAATTTTCAATCATTCAACAATATTAACATTACCGATGTATCCAAATGCGATCCATGCTTCTTGCTTCAAGATGTGGGTAAGAAAGCCTTTTTCACAAGACTCCTATGAAGATTTAATTCATTCGAATATGCCCAACATTCAATCTTTTAGTTTTTACTGCTACCCAGTTTTGGAAAGCTTAAATCACAAGTCAAACCATCTACATTGCACCGATTTCCCCAAGTTAAAGAATTGGCGTATGTAGTAATAGATGCATACTTCATTCATTGCACATCTTAACCAACTCTTTTCTTAAAATAGAAAGAATCCAACTGATTCTATCTCTTTTCCCTTTCCCATGCATTAAGTTATGCTGAGCACAACTAATTCTAATAACATCATAAAACTCTTAACTTAATCATACTCTCAGAGACAGATGAAAACTAATAAACAAAAAACGGATAAGCAGATAAACAAAAATCGATAAACAACAACGACGAGAACAGAAAAAACTTCGTCGTCGAATCAAAGAAGCAGAAAAAGGAAGATCGGAGAGAGGTAAATGAAAGAAACGATCAAAAAGAGAAAAACGAGAAGAGAGGAGATTACTGAAGCCGTTATCGACGAGATAGTTAAAGGTGTGGCCATCGCAGTTGTAAGTGAACTTGTTGTTGGAAGCGGGAAGTTTCTGGAGACACTGAGAAGCTATGCTGGTGAAGTTGCCCGTGAATTCGGTGTAGTCGGCCAACACCAACGTGCCTCGCGCCACGAAGGCGTAGATCAGCGATTGTTGCCCCATCACAATATGAAAAGAAAACCTCCAACTCTGAACTCCCTAAAAGGAAAGAGAGAGAGGATTGAGTTTTTGATTGGAGAGGAATGAAAGAAATGAAAGGATTTTAATGGCGAGGAGGGAAAGAGAGAGAAAGGAGAGTTTTCTTTTTTTTTTTTTTTTTTTTGCTTACATGGGAAGCTAGGTAGCGTGACTTGTTTTTTTCCTTTTCTTTATTTATTTTATTTTTTCAAAACTTTCGAGTGCCCCGGGCTTTCAACTGTTTGAAAAATACCGGGGAAGGGACGGAGTCTGACCTTTGAAATTGGACCTCTGTGGAGATTTGAACGAATCTTTGCAATTTAGCTTGGGTTGTTTGCTTCTAGAAAAAAATAATTTTCTTACCCCTTTTTTTCCCCTAATGCGGGCTATTTTTTTTTTTTTTTTGCGATTATCCCTTTGCTTCTCTTTCACATTGTTTGTCAACTTTGCCACATTAATCTATCATGTAAAATAACCAAATCTTGTTCAAACGCTTTCTATTTATAAGTCGGATAATTTTAAATAGACATCGGAGATATAGTACAAAAACAACACATATAGAATAATTTTTATTTATTTTACATAAAATAAATATGACACAAATACACCAATTATTTTCCTTTAAATATACTATGACTTTTTCATTCCTTTTCTTTTTTTACAAAAATGAAAGGCCTCTTTGCTATCCTATGAAAATTGTACTTTTTTTTCCTAATAGTACATTTTTTTTTTGTTTATAACAATACTATAAATTAGTGCATTATAGATACTAGGATGATATTCCTGTTTCACATAGGACTTTCTTTTAAATATAAGTAGTAATAATAATAAATCAAGATAATTATTTTAAAAATATTGATTTATTAAATAAAAATGATAATATTTAATTTGTCAATTAATCGTTTTATTTATTTTTATTTTTTTAAATAAAATGCTAACACAATGTTAAAAAATTAAATAGACAAAAAAACTTATAGAATATTTAAATTTTTATTTAATTTGACCATAATTTGTTTGTCTCAATATAAATTAAGATTAGACTAATCTCAATTACCATTTTTTCTTTTTATTTATCGTAGTCTCTAAGTATTTACTATAAAAATTATTTATTTATTATTTTATTTCTTCTTTTCTAGCCTTTGATTTTTATATTTAAAAAAATTCTTTAAAAGTTTTTATTTGTAGATTTAATTTTTTTATAACTTTTTTGTGTTTATTTGTGTTTAAATTTAAAAAAAAATTATTTTTGGCAATTTTTTGCTTTATACTATAATTTAACCTTTTTTAAATTTTTATATTATTTGTAATATTTGTAGTATTTTTTTTCAAATTTTTTCAAACCAAAATTTTTTAGCTATTTTATTTGAATTTTTAAAAAATTTTAATAAGTATTTTTGAATTTTTTTTTACATGAAGATTCGGTTTAATTTCTTGTTCTCTCTCTTTTTCATATCTTTCGTTTTTTTTATTATTTTAACTTTGAAAAAATAATAAGTATTTATAAAAATTTTTTTGAATATCTGATTTAATTCTTTTCAAAATTTTTAATTAAACTTTTCACAATATCTCTTTTTCTACATAGTAAGTTTTTTTTTTTTTGGTTAAACTTTTCACAGTATCTCTTTTTCTACATAGTAAGTTTTTTGTCATATATTTAGTATTTTAAAAATTAATATTTTTATTTGAATTAAAAAATTCATATATGAAACGAAAAACTATCATATGGATAAATTTATTTTTAATATTTTAAATTTTAAAAATTTAAAAAAATTTGCCTCTAAGAGGGTAATGAAGTGTTATGTGGCAACTATTCACTCATTAAGGGATAACTTTTATATCTGTCAGTATTTTAACTCATGCTGTAACATGGTTTTTATCAAACCAAAATAATATAAAAATTGTAAAAAAAAAAAACAATAAGATAAAAATAGAAAAAAAAATGAGACATCAATCAAGAAAATAAGACACATGTCAAGTTTATAGAAAATGTGATTCTTTTTATATTAGTTATAGATAGATGTTACAATGATGGAACAAGGAAGACACTTTTTTTGAAAAAAAAAAAAGGAAGACACTTTTTACACCTAAACAAGTACACTACTAATCAAGTTGGGTTTTTTTTTTGTTGGAAGAAACTAATCAAGTTTTTTTACTGAAAACTAAACAAGTTGTTACAGCAAATGAAAATAGGGACTCTAAAAATCATAGGTTGTGGCTCAGTTGATAATGTAGATTGAGTTAGTGGAAAGAGTTTTCAGGTTCGATTTCTATTAAACATACATTTGGGGAAGGGTGAGAATCCTTAACTGTGACTAAGCTCCGAGTAAGATTAATTTCAGATCGTTAAAATATATGAAAATGCCTGTGATTTACACAAAAAAAAGAAAATAGTGATTCCAAACTAAAATGTTATTATATTTCTCTTATGGCTCCCTTTTAAAAGAAATAAGAATTCTAATTAATTACGTATTTTTTTCATTTCTATTCAAAATTAGTAGTAACAAGTATACTCTCACTCAATTCTGCAAAATTTAAAGCATAAATCTTTATGATTTTGATTATTAATTCAAACTCTAAATGATTATATTCCCAATTTAAAAATATTGGAATTCTGCAAACCTGAGTTTAAGTTTTAACATATGTATTTCCCTTTCTTCAAGCCAAAGATCTTTGTTGTATAATAAAACAAATATAATTGTTTATATTGCACAGCATTAGTTTATATGACTTTAGTGATCTGAAAGAACCATTTAAATAAATACTATAAAATTTATTTTCTTCTATAATACAACTAGAATGTTTTCAAATTTCATTTGAATTTAGTTTTTTCTTTGAATAATTTTAAAAGTTTTCTTCATATAAATTTGTTATTTTAAAAATTTTATTTTTTAAATATTTTTCTAAGAAAATTGAATATTAATATGAAGTTTAATTAATTTTTTTTACAATGAAAACTTTTAATTTAAAAAATATATCGATATTAAATTTCAAACTATAAATTTACAAAATTCTCATGTGTTTAAAGATGAGTTAAATTTGCAAAATATATAGTAAAATATAACAATTTGAGTTAATACTCTGAATCTTTTTTTTTGGTCAAATAATACTCTAAATCTTTAAATCTATCACTTTTATTTAAGCACATTACTAGATATAGCATCTTATCGACGAAGGTCGAAGGAGCCAATCATGACACGCTATTTTTGTTTTAGTTAAACTTTTTTTTTTCACTCAATTTCCAACATTTTTTGCGGCAAATTTGCTTAAAGATAACAAATAACTCCACACAATGATTAAAAAAAAAAAAAACTAAATGGTCGTTTTCACCAACTTGACCCTTGTCAACATATGAATATGTTGTGAAATCTCACATCATTAATCCGTAATTAATGGGTTTAACTTTAAGATTAAATAATTAATGCTACCTTTGTAGTTTTCTTCTTTTTTTACGAAGAAAATTTAAAATAAACTAATTCAAAATATTTTTTGGGGACATTCCACTTCCCGTTCATCTACCAGTAATAATGAAAGAAGTGGGACATGAAATTGCCATAATCCTCATCTAAATCACATCTTGATCTAGCTACTGCATCAGCGCAATATATATTAATATATATATATATATATATATATATATTTTAACATGTTGAAGCGTGCAGTTTCATGCTTTGCCAATAATACATCCAATAAGCGGATGAATACTAATATTTGTTCCTTGTATAAAGATCAAATACCACTTTGGCATCTAATTCGTAAATTACTTCTCTAAAACTTAACTTTCTTGCAGGGTTATCTCATCGTTTGGATAGACGATGTAATTAATTTAGATGAAGTTAAAAAAAATGAAATTATCACTGTAGGCTTAAATTTTTTAATAAAATAATAAAAAAATTAAAATCAAAAGATACAAAAATAATTTTATTTATTTTTTTTGTTTTTTATGATTTTTTTATTATTTAGTAAAAGATTTCACTACACCAAAAATACGGTAAAATTCAAATTTATCCTAATATGCAAGGCTTGTAATTCAACTATTACATTGGAGCAAATCCCCAAGCCAGGCTCCCGTTTCAATCCACCAGCCCCAATCAGGCCCACGTGGAGCCCTATCGGTGTTTACTGTCATTATACCAATCCGGATTGGATCATGCACTGGCTTCCTACTACCCATGATTTCTTGCTGAAAATTTTGCTCAAACCGGTTGCACCGTTTGAAAGTTTTGAAGTTAATCTTACTTATCTTAAGCTCAAAATTAAGGATTAAAACTCCATCATGAATTTTTTAAAATTTACAACTGAACTTAAAATATTATTATATATTTTTTATTACATTAATATATTCATAATCTTTACATTGTATTTAGCCTTTTTTTTTCAATGTTTGGGCAAGTTTAGAGGTATTTATTTGATTAGTTTAGTTAATTTCAAACTGAATTGACCAAAACTGAATCAAAATTTTAATTTTTTGAACTGAATTAATCAAAATATAAACTCAATTATATTTTTAATTTCTCATATTTGAAATAAAATTGAATAACATCACCCAACAAACTATTCAAATATCAAAGTATAAAGTTAAAAACTCTAACAACATTACACTTAAAATATCCTCTAAATTTTAAATATTAAATATATATTAAGGTTTCATATTAATATACTTAGTTTTATTTTTAAAATTTTTATATTTCAGTTAAAATTTTGATTAAGATGACTAATTAATAAAATTAATTGAAATTTTTTTCAAAATTCATATTCAATAACTGATTAAAATTAATTTGATTAAACAAAAACATGAATACCTCTCGACAAGTGTAGAAGAATATAAAAGGGGAAAGAACAAAAGGCTAGGCCCAGTTAGATGGAAGCCGAGATAGTAAGTTAAGACCCAAACCCATTATTCTCCATCGGAAGAAATCTGGAATATTCTTTCCTTTTCTGCCAGATTTCGATGTCAAAGGCAAAAAAAGTACAGAAATATCAAATATGGAAACTCAGAACTGAGAAAGAAAGAAAGAACAGACAAGAGATAGTCGGAGAGAAAAACCATGAGCGCAGGAGTGGCTTCAGCTTCAACACTCACTTCTACTTTCTCCTCTATTCAACATTCTAAGATTCAAAGCAGGCGATATATCAATCCATGTAACTCAGTTGTGATTCCTACTGCTCAGTTGTGTTCCAGCTCAGATATCAGCCTTAAAAATTGCAGCTTTGATGGGGCCAGAGTGACTCAGAGAAACAGTATTATCTGCAGAAGTAGCACTGGACCTGGTGCTCCTGGTTCAGGTGTAGTTCCCTTTTTGTTTCTTTCTTGCACTAAATTCCCTTTGCTTCATTTCTTTGGTGTTGATTTTATGACTGTAAATTTGTTTGTGGGTTTCTAAAATTATAGGTTTTGCGTTCATTTTGTTTTTGGTTCGTTTCTGAATTTCATGCTTCATGAACTTTGATTTAATTGAAAAAAAAAACTATGTATTAAAGTAAGGGTGGGTGTCTGTGTTTCTTTGAATTATCATTAATCTCGTTTTAATTGGAGTAAGAAAGTAGAAATTTTATCTTGTGGATAAATAGCTGTTGGAAAAGAAGTATAAACATGAAATACTAGTATTACGTGATTACAATTGTGTTCAAGACTTAAGTTCTGCTACCTATGGGGGTAAGGTGTAAATAAAAAGAGTTAATAATCCAATCGGCAACATACTGTAGCGGCAATTTTTTTTTTTCTTTTTCTTTATGTGCAAATTGGTGAGATACTTAGTGTTGCAGGTGATAATGAAAGCAGGAATGTTTTAGATGCATTTTTCTTGGGGAAGGCTCTAGCTGAAGCACTGAATGAGCGAATTGAGTCTACAATTGGGGAGTTTTTGAGTGCAGTCGGTAGGTTGCAGGCTGAGCAACAAAAACAAGTATTGGACTTCCAGGTAATTAGAGTTTGTACTTTGTTGAATTCATTATTTATGTCAGGGCTTTTGGCCCTCTGTATTATTTCAAGCCTTGTGGAATAGCTTGTTTTCTAATGCAACAATGGCGCATGGGAAGGTTATACATTCTGTTTCTGTTTTTTTTTTGGTTACATGTGCATTCTGTTTCTGCCGGACCATTATATGTGCATTGTAGTCTATAAATATGTTATGCAGAAGTGATTGATTCTATCTCTCACAAATGAAACCTTAATCGAAAAGTTAATGATTATTTGGAGGCATTAGAACAATCAGAGTTAATTGCTTTCTTTTCTTTCTCTAGTTTTTGACAACTGTACCTGTAAGCTTTGCAATTTTGCATGCCTTGTTTTCCGAAATACCTAAATTGCTTGAGTAATGATGGCTTCATTCTTTTCCCAGTCGTGCACTTTCTTGTAACGGCCTTCTTATGCTAGCCTATTTTTTAAATGTAAGCAGCCTTCTTTCTTATAGGAAATTTGTCATGTTCAGTTTTACAAGTCAAATGTATCTGATGGCGCTATTGATAACACACGCCTCTTCTCTCCCTTGGCCTTAAAAATAAAAACTGGTGGTGAAGTGCATGGCTACAGTTTCATACCATCCCAAGTTCTAGTATATCCATGGCCTGATTCCACTTCTAGTTAAGCTAAAGCTAGAATTCAACTCCTTAGCATTTAGTGCATGTTTCATCACAATGATTTTGTGATAGGTTGTTAATCACGAAAGACATGTCCACATTCTGCATGGTCTACCAATTTAATCAACTTAACAGACTTTTGAACCTTTTCTTGATGAGAATGACGGAGTGTTGCTTAGAGATCGGTTAGTTCATGAAGAAATCCCATAACAAAGTGGCTATGAGGAAGTACTTATTTTCTGGATTTTGATTTGGTCCATTTACAACATCGCTTCATTTTACCATCTGAGATACATATTGATAATTTGTAGATTGGATATAACATCTCCTCTATTTATGCGCACAGGAAGAGGTGTTGGAAAGGGCCAAAAGAGCCAAAGAGAAAGCAGCACGCGAGGCAATGGAGGCACAAGGGCTCATCCCAAAGTCTACTGCTGTAAATGCAACATCAGTCACCAATGGCGCTGTAACTAAAGTTTCACCCTCAACTGCGGATGATAGAATTTCAGCAAATTCATCCCCCTATAATCCGGCCACCCCTGGCCCTGCTGCTAATACAGATTCTGCTCCTGCTACAAATGAATGATGGCGATTATCTTCATTTGTGTGTAGCTCAGACTTTGCATCCGAGGTAAAAGATCTATCGTAGCAAATAAATATGCAGGATGTTTTCTGATCGGTAGACATTTTTGATTGGTCGAAACAAAGCACAAAATCGTCATGATCATTTTCTTATTGAAGCCGGTTTCTTATCCGTTTATATTCAACAAAAAACCGTTGAACTCTCAGTAATATACGCTGTGAATCGTAATCAAAGCCATACTTTCATTCTGCTTCATGTAAATGGGTTTATCATAAACGGATATGCGGGACTACTTATTCCGTTTAGATCGGGTTCAGATACCCGTTAATCGGGTTTTAATCGGGTTAGGGTAGTTCTTTTACTACTCGTGATTAGGGTTGTAAACGAATCGAACACGAACGAACGAATTGATGTTTCTGTTCGTTCGTTTGTTTTTCAGTGCCGTTCGTGTTTGTTCGTGTTGTTAAGAAGTGCGTTCGTGTTCGTTCGTTTGTTTAGTAAGGCTTGTTCGTTAATGTTCGCGAACATGAAAACGAACGCGTTCGCGAACACGTAAACAGACGCGTTCGCTAACACTTAAACGAACGCGTTCGCGAACACTTAAACGAATGCGTTCGCGAACACATGTTCATGAACAAGTTGCATAAGAACAAACTAAATATTAAATATTAAAAATCTTAAATAAAGATTAAATTTCACATGTAAATTGAAATCATCTAATACAAAATCTTTAATACAACTTAAGTCAACAATGTTTTATTAAAATTGATCATTACTATTTTAAGTATAATTTATATTATACACATATACATATATTAATGTATCATATATATATATGTGTGTGTATACACAAATATGTGTAACATATATATATATATATATATATATGTAAATGATCAATGGATAAGCTCATATGAATGAAATCTTAACTTATTATGAAACTTTTATTAATTTTATTTCAGTATATTATGTTTAAACTTTTTAAAAAATAATTATTTTAAGTATAATTAACTAATTTAATTTTATAATTATATTATAATTATATTTTATTAATTTTTAAACCAACAAAGTTATATTGTATAAATATATTTAAAAATTAGGTACTAATTTTTTAAGTTAATGTCTTAAAAATAGGGTATATATTATATAACTTATATAATATAAGTAATTTTAGTATTTTAATAAATAAAAAACGAATAATAAACGAAAGAATAACAAACGAACAACAAATGACATTTTAAACAAACGAACAACAAATGAACATAAACGAATGAACAACGAACGAACAATAAACGAACAATAAATGACACTTTAAACGAACGAACAATAAACGAACATAAACGAGCCTGTTCACGAACAAAAACGAACGAACTATACCTCTGTTCATGTTCGGTTCATTTAACAAACGAACACTAAAATGTTGTTCGCGTTCGTTTGTTAAGCTTAATAAACGAACATAAACGAACAGAAACCGAACGAGTTCACGAATGGTTCATCGAACGTTCTGTTCGTTTACACCCCTACCCGTGACGGGTTCGGGTAGTATTCTTAGGGTATTCTAAACCCGAATCCGATTAGCATAATCGGGTTAAGGTACCCAAACCCAATTATCGAACCCGATATCCGTTTATTCATTTTAGCAAAATATGTTGTTGTGGGGATTTGAACCCTAGGATTTACCAAGTGAGCTATATGTTGTATTTGACGTGATATGTTAAAAAAATTTATATAATAAAATTTTGTTGAGCCTAAAAAATAATAATAAAGCATAATAAAAATAATTATGAAATTAAATTAATTAATTATACTTAAGATAATAAGTTTTTTTAATTTTAAGCATAAGATATTGAAATTAAACTAATAAAAGTTTCATTAGTTAAAGTGCAATTCTTACACATTCACCATTTGCATATATGATATTATAATATACTTATATATCATAAATGAAATTGTACTTAAAATTGTAATTTTCAATTTTAATAAAATATTGTTGGCTAAAAAATTTAATAATAATAATAATAATAATAATAATAATAATAATAATAATAAAGGAAGTGTGAAATTAAATTAGTTAATTATGCTAAAGATAACATGGTAATCTAATTAAAATAATAAAAGTTTTATAATTAATTAAGATGCAATTCTTACCCACTCACCATTGACATATATATGATACTGTAATATATGTATTTGATACAAATTATATTTTAATTTTAATTTTAATTTTCAATTTTAATAAAATATTGCTGACTAAAAAAAATTTAATGAAAGATAATAATATATTAATTGTGAAATTAAATTAGTTAAGTACACTTAAGATAATAAGTAATTAAAGTAAACATAACACATTGACCATTTATATATATATATATATATTATATATATATATATGTATGTATATGATATTATAGTATATCATACATACATATATATATATATATTATGCATATACATCAATCTAATACATAATAATAAATTAATTAATTAAGCTTGATATAACATGGCACTCAAATTAAAATAATAATAATCAATTAAGATACAATTCTTACACATTGACTATTGACATATATATGATACTATAATATATGTATAATGTATATGTAATATGATACAAATTGTATTTATATTGTAATTATAAATTTTAATAAAACATTATTGACTCAAAAAAATTAATGAAACGTAGTAATAAAATAATTATGAAATTAAATTAGTTAATTATGCTTAAGATAACAAGGATTTAAAGTAAACATGAAGCACTAAAATTTAAATTAATAATATTTTTATAATTATCTAATGTGCAATTCTTACACATAACACATTGACCATTTATATATATATATATATATATATATATGATATTATAGTATATGTATTATATATATAGTATAGTATAGCATAGTATAGTATAGAATATATATATATATAGTGTATATATAGTATAGTATATGTATTTTATATATATGACCATTTATATATATATATATATATATATGATATTATAGTATATGTATATCATACATATACTATATATAAAATACATACATGTTAATTTAATACATATACTATCTACAATATATATATATATATGTATATATACTATAGTATATATAAACACATGCATGCTTTAATCAAATGGTTCATGTGAAATAAAAGATGGATTATGGTGTTATTACAAATTTATTAATTACATTTATACTTGAGAATTAGAACTTTTTTAGAAAAAAATACTGAAGCATATGAAATTAAATTTGTTAATTATCTTTTATAAATATAAAGTACTTAGATTAAATTTATATAAAATTTATAATAAATTAATATAATAATTTTACACATTTATATAAATCATAATTAGTTAACTGATCTCAAATTAAAAAGTATATGAATATAATTTAATTAAAGTATATGAATATAATTTAATTAAAACAATAAACTCATAACACAATTTTAAATTTATACACCCTAAAGTCTAAACTCACTGTTTTTATAAAATAATTAAAAATTTACAACACACTAATGACAAAACTCACCGTTTTTAACAAAACATTCTTATTCCCTCGAGCTTTTTCAAAATTTGAAGAACCCTAAGTCCCTTAAGGAAATCAGACTCAGCCCTCTCTTTCAAACACTCTCCTTAAGCAGTAAACCCTTCGTCTCTCAGCGGCGATTCTTTTTGGTGCTTCGATCGAGTCGCGACGGCTCTCTCCGGTGCAGCAGCAGCATTCTCGTGGTTGCGGGGCTCTCTCTGGTGCTGCAGCAGTTTTGTCGCGATTGACGTAGCTTTCTCTAACGCTATTTCTCGCGGTTGCGGCGGCCATCCGACGGTGCTTTCTCCGGCACTGTTTCTCATGGCAGTGGCCATTCAAAGTCATCCTCTCTTTCTGTCTTTCCCTCTCCAGATCCAATAGTAGCAGATCTCTCCTCTCTCCAGATCCGACAGCAATCCAGATCTGCCGACAACAACACTTGTTCTGTAAGTGAGAATGCTTATTTGAGTTTGTTGACACTTTTGCTTTTGCTCTTTATTTTTGTTATCTAAGTAAGTGAAAATGTTATAATTTACCAGCAAAAATGCATCATAAATTCATAATATATACATAGAGAAAGAGAAATCATCATGAACTAAGTAATCATTATTAGTTAATTTTGAAGGAAATTGATTAGAAAATTTCCAGTAAATTGATTAGAAAATTTCCAGTAAATCGTTGATTCATATGGTGTTTGACAATATAATGATTCATTTACAAGTTTATTAGATTGAAATTTTATGAAGTTAAAATATACATCATTTTGTTAAGAAATATACATGTTTGTAATGCATTACTTTGGAGTTAATTATTAGATTGAAATATATATGTATATTTATTATGTTATGTAGTGCATTACTTTGAAGTTAATTATTAGATTGAAATATACATGTATATTTATGAGTGTTCTGTAATGCATTACTTTGGAGTTGCTCTCGTCAAGAAATCAATTTGTAAGCGTCTGTAATGCATTACTTTGGAGTTGCTCTCGTCAAGAAATCAATTTGTAAGCGTCAAACATTACTAACATCATTTTGTCCTTGTAATGAAATATATTTATATATATTTATATATGCACCTGCTTGGGTTGGCTTGGCGAGTGGGTCTTGTTAGATATATTTGTTTTTGTAATCTTAGTTCATGATGATTGCTTTTGCCTTTGCTTTTGTTTTCAGTTCATTTCTCATTTGCATACCTAGAAAAAAATGTTCAAAGTTCTGATTTATTCTTATTGTTCTAAACTTTCTTAATCTTAGTGTGGTGGCATGAGTTTAGGATTTATACAATGTGGATATTCTTTAAACACTTAGTAAGTTTGCTTTCTTTTTTATTTATTTATATATTACCTCAAGATTAATAATATTTTATTTATTTTATGTGTAGGACTATCTACAACTATGGATTCAAGTTGTATGTTTAATGATGGTGAAGAATAAAGATGTCATGACTTGAATGATTTCAAAAATGTTTGTGTTTTTATTATACAATGTTTGTTTGTAGTTGCATAAACGTATTTTTATGTGTTTAAATTGTTTGTTGAACTATTAAGGTTTGTTAATTATAATAGTACTTGTATGTTTTTAATTAACAAATAAATAGATTGTTAGAAATGTTTTTGGGTTCGGGTTCAAAATCAGGTTCGGGTTAATATTCAGGTTTGTCAAAAGTTTGAAAGTATAAACGGGTATTTAAACGGATTCAGATAATAAACGGATAATGTGTAAATTAATAGGATAAGACTCGGGTAGTACAATTAAAAATTAATCAAATTTTTATAGGGTTCGGGTTCCTTCACTTTTAAACGGGGTCGGAATCGAGTATCTAAAAAATCACGGTAGATGACCCGTTTACATTCCTAGCTTCATATCACGCATATGCCACATACAACCTGTCCCAGACAGATGGGAATTAACACTTGGCCGTCACCAGGACAAAAGAACTGCCAGTTTACACTTACTGACTTGTTTAGTTGTTTGGGTAAAAGCAATTTAAGAGAGGAATGGGAATGAGGGTTGAAATTTCATTGCGTACTTTTAAATCTTTTTGTTTCCCTTCGGCTTTTTCGAGGAAATAGAGTAAGTATAAAGAAAATTTTCTGAATTTTAAATCAAATATCATTTTAATTTTTAAATTTCAAAAATTTTGATATTAGTCTGCAATTGTAAAACCGGATATCATTATGGTCTTTTCGAGTGTGGAATCATCCCTTTTAATGTTAAATGTAAGCTAAATGTTATATGAATAATGTGATACATTGTGACTGTTGGTACATCAATAAACACTTTTTTAAAATTTTGTTTTGTTTTGGTTTATTTTTTCTCATGTCAAATTGATAGCGAGAGGACTGTTACTTATGACCCCAGCTGATCATGGGCTGGGCCAATCTATTGCACAGAAAGGACGGGGTGTAAGAAAAATAAAAAAATAAAAAAAATTTACTAATAAGGAAAGTATCATCTTGAATCTCGATAATAAACAAAGCTTAAAATATTTGGGTTCTTAAAGAATTTTAATAACGTAATTGATATTTAATTTAAATTTCTGTATATATTTTAAATTTACTTATTAATGAGATTATACTTTTTATTTGACTGATAGTGTGTACTAAATATAAACTAAAAAAACCCTTTAATTTTTTTTTCAATAAATCAACAACAAATTTGGATAATGTATAATGACATTTAATATGAAAAATGATTTTTTAGTAACTTGTCATTTTCATTCAAGAGAATATATATATATATATATATATATATATATATATATTGGTTTGTTGGTCGATTAATCATGATTTTTAATGTAAAAATTATTTTACGATAAGCATATATAGTAAGCTGTAAAATTGGTGGACAAGATCAGCTTAAATTATAGCTGTTTTACTTAAAAGATAAAAACCATTTTATTTCATACAAAACATACATAAATTAATAGACTTTTGCTCACAGCTAGTAACAATTATTCTACAACAACCAAGATGGAGAGAATACACACATACACACGTGCACACATATATATATATATATATATATATATATATTAGAGGTGTCAAATAAGTGCTTGAGTGGTTCGGCTTTAATTTACTTTAACTAGGGCTTATTTTTAGGTTGGATTCAGATTGATTAGAATTCGATATTTTTAGATTCATATTGTACGGTTTCAAATTGTTTTGGATTTTTTTTTTATCATTTTGGATCTTTGAACAGATCCAGATTGAGTTTTGGGTCATTTTGCCACCTCTAGCAGATTGATTATTATCATATCTCAGCAAATTCAATAGTCTTCTTCCCATCATGCGCCTTGCGGAAGAAATGTTTGACATAATCCGAGTACAAAACTTGCTTGTAAATCGGCTTCTCACCACCCTGCAGCACTTCAGGTAACGGGGCGATGATATCAGTGGGTCTTGGATTAACGAAAATGGGAACTGAAATTCTATTATTACTTCCGTTGGCAATCACACAGTGCTCCACACTCTTGTACCGACCGTTGCTAAGTATTTGCAATGCATCTCCAACGTTGATCACAAGAGACCCTTTAATGGGAGGAACATGAATCCAGTCACCTAGGTTTCCTTTCACGTAAAGCCCTCCGATTTCGTCTTGGAGAAGGATTGTAAGGGTCGACACATCCGAGTGACGCCCTACTCCCACAGTCTGCTCAGGGTTAGGACAAATAGGATAGTAATTCAAGTTTGTTCTTACCGAACCCATCAAGAGAGATGTTTTTGTTTCATCAATTTCTTTCACATTTAGTCCATTCATTAGCATTTGTAATAATTGTTTGATCACAGCTTCAGACCTCCTCATGTATTCCAGCACTTGCTTCCTGCAACGTGATAACAACATAAAAGATCATGTGATTTTAAGCATGCATGGAATGCAAATATTTGTTAACTACCTGCAAACAGGTGGCCAAAGCGCAGAAGCCTCCTCCTCAGATACGAAAAAGAGGCTAAGGTAATCTTTCCACTCGAGAGCCTTTTCTGCCTTGGGGCTGAAACTTGTGCCAAACCGGACGTTGTTGGAAGCTGAATTTTCCTTTGAATACTTATTTTTTTGGTCGGCCGGTAGCTTAAAGAAGCGATGAGTTGCATCTTTGACATTCTCCAGCACTTCAATGGGAATAGCATGGTTGACGATCTGGAAGAACCCCCATTTCTCTGCTGCATCGCAAACTGCTTTTGCCACCATGCGGTGTTCCCAGTTGGAGATATCGATGATGGGAATGGATTCTTGGGGTAGGGTTTTGGGCATACACATTCTCTCCTCCAAAGGTTGGATGTAAGGCTTAGGAAGGGCTTTGAGTCCCATTTCTGACAAACCCTTCACTCCATTCCCTTGATTGATGACAAAATCAGTAAGAGCTGAGGAATCGGTGAATTGTTCAGCAATGGTTGGAGCCATGGGTTATAGTATGAAGTTTCTGCTACTGTTAAGAGATTGTTGGCTTTTAAAGATGAATGGAATTTATGAACTAATCTGAAGCTATTTATAGAGAGTGCATCATGCGCTTTCAAATGTGATGCCCGATGTAATGTGTGTATCTCATTTCTCACCAACCAACTTAGCAAATGCCATGCCTTTCAGGCTGCGCTACCTCGGCCGATCTAGCTAGCTACGTTTGAAATACTAAATAGAAACAATTGTTAACAAGGCTAACAGGAAAGGAAATTTCGTACTACATCATGTATTCTATTCAACCAAACTGTGCTTTTTTTATTTAATAATTATAACAATTCTTTACTAACATTATTCTTTAAGTGTAACATTACATTTGTAAACAATTAAGGTTTAACTTAAGATTTGAGAGATATTAAATTCAAAATTAATTTCAGATCGTAAAAAAAGATGAAAATACATGTGCTTTCACCAAAAAAAGAAAATTTAGTGGTCAATGGCATGGAAACTTGAATGTTTTCCTTTTGATTTTCAATGCTTTATCATATTTGAACAAAAAAAAAAAAGGCTTTATCATCACAGCACCTTCCCTTTCCCTTTCATTTCCTCCCAATTTGGAACTGGCATGATCCGTTCCGCTTGTTCACGCCATCGCCAAACACACATTCCAAACAAACAAAGTTAAAACCATTGCAACCACAAATTAGAAAAGCAATAGATCGGTTTGACTCTCTCTCAAATAATGCTCTGTACATGTAAACAAAAAAAAAATGCTATGTACATATAAAAAAAGAATATACATACATATATATAAGATTGTCATAACGTCTAGGTCCGTAAACCTAACCCGCTAGACTTTAAAACTCTAGGAGTCGCCACCAACCATTCAAACCTAAGGTGTGATTGGTCACCTGTTCTTGTCTAAAGATAAGGCGTGGTCTACATTCAAAGAATCTTAGGTTCGGGAGTACGGTTACGCGTGGGGAAGGATTAGCACCCTCACGACGCCCATCCTAAAATGGTACCAACTACTTTAGGTCATTCTAAATTTACCTTATTTTGAGTTAATTTCAATATGCTTAATATATTGGAAATTTACTTAAAATCCTTCCATCAATCTGGTTCAGACAATAAGTAAATCCCCTCACCTCAGGAGTATTCAAGTAGTACCAATTGACTTGCTCGAAGGGGCTCCGTCGTCGGATCATTTAAATACATTATGACAACCCTAATATTGACTCTATACCTAATAAATCGTTTTAAATTTAGTTTAATTTGAATTAATTTCAATATGCTTAAAATATTGGAAATTTACTTAAAATCCTTCCATCGATCTGGTTCAGACAATAAGTAGATCTCCTCACCTCAGGAGTATTCAAGTAGTACCGATTGACTTGCTTGAAGAGGCTCCATCGTCGAAATATATTATGAAAATCTTAATTTTGGCTCTATACCCAATATGTCGTTCTAAGTTTAATTTAAATTAATTTCGATATGCTTAAAATATTGAAAATTTACTTAAAATCCTTCCATCAATCTGGTTCAGACAATAAGTAAATCTCCTCACCTCAGGAGTATTCAAGTAGTGCCAATTGACTTGCTTGAAGAGGCTCCATCGTCGGAATATATTATGAAAATCCTAATCTTGGCTCTATACCCAATTCTTACTAATTTTCTATTTTTTTATTGTTTTAATTATATTTTTTACTTTAATTCAAATTATTTCATATCCTAATTGTTTTTATTATTATATTTCATTTATTTCTATTTTAGAAAATAAACACATATTATTATATTGAAAATTTACTCTAAACCTTCCATCAATCTGGTTCAGTCTACAGCAAACTCCTAACCTAGAAATTTCCAAGGAGTACCATTCGACTTTCTTGGAATTTCATCATCGGATAATTTGCATTAATTTCCTTAATATAACTTTATTATTTCCTTATTCAATTTTTATTCTATTTTATTCTTATTTGCATTTTTTCTTTAATTTAATTTATTTTTTCTATTATTTTATTTATCTAATTTATCTAATTTCATACTAAACATATAAATCATAAAATATATCATTCAAACATCATACAAATTAAACTAAACAAATCATATCAGTGTACAAATTATTTATTCAATATATATATTAATCAAATATTATCAAAGTAATTAAATCATACAAAATTAATCCCATCATACAAGTCATGCAAATAAATCTACAATTAACGAACTCATATTGAACAATTAAATTATCATTATATTAGTTAACTAATGTACAAGTTATTAAATTAAATATTAGTATAGAATTTATTAAATCATTCAATTATTAACCAAATTTAGGTACAAGCATTTAATACCAAATCATAATTTTACTAAGATGCAACGTTATTCATTCATGCAGTATTGTAATTTCAGACAAGACCCCCTTTTTTTTTTATTGTTTATTCATGCAATATGATGCAATGCCATTTATTCAAACATAATTGTTTAACAAATTATATTGTTTAACCACTAACCTGACAGGAGCTCCCTTTATTTCTTTTTGTCTTAACCGGCTAGCCTGTCCTTTGCTTTGTCAAAATTTGCTCCCTTTCCACGATAGCAGTAGTGTATTTTACAAACAGCGAAGGCTTCAGTTTCGGTTCAAGATGGCGTGAAGGATGGATCCCGATCAGGCAGCAGCGCGAAACAGGGACAATGGAGGCTGTCTCGGAGCGGTTTCGGTTTGTAGCAGACGCAGGATATAATCGGTGAAGCGTGAAGGTGTTGATCAGTTTGGTAAGAGGAATAGGCTAGCAGAAGATGGTTTTCTGGTGATATTGCTTGGAAAAGTATTGGAGTCACAATCGAAAATTCCCCCTTTTTTCAGTCGAGCAAAGGCCTCCCTTTTATAATAAAAAATTTATTTGAGTCCTAATACAACTCTACATATTTTATTAATTATCTCCTATTTTTAACATTTTATCTATTTCTTATATTAATCCTAATATAACTCTACCAAATTTAATATTAATCCATATAATTATCCTAAAAAAATCTAATTATCCTAATTATCTAATCCTAAAATTAATTTTATTTTTATTTCTTTTTATCTTTTCTCTCTCTTTTCTTTTTTTTATTCCTAAATCCTATTTTAATTTTAATTTCCTAATTAATGTTAATTCTAAATCTAAAAATTCTAATTTAATTCTAGCCAAATTCCCAATTGTTAAATTAAAATACAAATGTAACCCAACCCAATTAATTATTTATACAAATTAAGACCCCGGACAAAATAGGGTGTCTACAAAGATAATTATTATATATACCGTCGGTAGATTTTTTTTACTTCACACGCAATATTAGGATCGTGACACATGTATATTCTTTTTTATTTGTGCTTTTTTTTAATTAATAATTATAACAACTCTTTACATATGTATATATAGTTTTTCTTTTTCACATATGTACATTCTTTTTTTATTTGTGCTTTTTTTATTTAATAATTATAACAATTCTTTACGAATATTATTCTTTAAGTGTAACATTACATTTGTAAACAATTAAGGTTTCGCCTAAAGCTATAGAGATATTAAGTTCAAAATTTAATTCTCTCTTTTTTTTTTGTATTTTTTATAAATAAAAAAATGTTTTAAAAAATACACTTTTCTTTTTGAAATGTTTCACAAGGAAGACTTTATTTTCATTTTTAACATTTAATATATACTATATCTTTTAATTTATTACACTACAAAAAAAGGGACTTTCAACGATGGAATTAGCGACAGGATTTTCCATCACTAAAAGCCGGATTCCGTCGCTGAAGTGTTTCAGCGATGAAAAATTTCTGTTGGAAAATTGATGTTGCTGATGCTTATTCCGTCGCCAATTCCGTCGCTTATTAGGCACGAAATTTTTTCTTATCAGTGACAGAAAATTCCATCGTTGAAATCAAAATCCTGTTATTAATAATTTGTCAGTAAAAAGTATTAGCGACGGAATATTCCGTCTCTAAATCTGTCACTAATTTTATTTTTATTTTTTAATTTTATTAAAAAAAATCCATCGCTAAAAGCTTTTATCGACTGAATTTTCTGTTGCTAATAATAAATTTACTTTTTATGTTATTAAATTATTCCGTCGCTGAAAGTTATCAGCGATGGAAAATTCTGTCGCTAATAATATTTAATATTTTTCACCTAATAGTAAATCTGTCGGTAAAAGTACTTAGCGATAGAATATTCTATTGCTAATAATAGAATATTTTCGTCGCTAATGCTATTATTTCCGTCGCTAATACAATAAATTCCGTCGCTAATGATGTCTTTTTTTGGTCCTTTTATTTGTGCATTTCGCTACCAAAATGTTAAATTCCAAAATTCTTTCCAAAAGTTTTCCTAAATATATCTAAATTTATGCTTAAAACACTAAATTCATGACTATAACAACATTTAAAAGACCTTGATCCATAAACATAAGATATCGATAAGATTCATACATAATCATAAAACATAGTTAAAATTCATAAAATCCATAACATCTCTCAACAACCATGAAATTCTTAAAACATAAAAAGAACTAAGTATTGAATATTTCTTACAAAACAAAGATTCATACAGAAGGCTCATCTCCGAGGTTCAGTGAGGGTCTATCATCGAGATTTGAAGGGCCTCCTTTGCTACTCTTCCATGCATGAGTCATCTCAGCCATCCATTGGTGCATTCCAATCAACATTAATATGAAAAACATCCCTCACCATTCTATTATATGGGTTTTGTTCTAAATACATTTCATACATCAGATCACCAATCTCATCTCTATTTCTTGAAGATTGTCCTTCAACAACTTCACCATGTTTATCCCAAATAGTATAACCACCCATAAAACCTTTGTAAAATAAATGTTCCCATATCTTATCACATTCTAAAAAGATTCTATTTTTACATTTGATGCAAGGACATTTTATTCTATCTCCACTGACAAATTGCCTATTTGAACATGCAAAATCGATAAACTCTTCAACTCCATTTAAATACTCATTTCTAATATAACTATTACTATCTAACAGACAGTACATCCAACTCATATCTTTGTCCATTATACAATTTGACTAAAAAATCTGTAATTTAATAAAAAAACCCACACAAAATAAATAAAATATAGCAATCAAAGCAAATATATCAACCAATTCAAAAACAAAATAAAAATTTTAAATCATAATTTAACAATTTTATTATACAATGCGTTATGAAATAGTTAAAATATTACCTCACGATCACAATCCACGAAAGCATTCCTTGTTAATATCAAATAACCTACAAAAACATAAAAACTACATATTAAAAATTAAATAATATTTTTTTAATAGAAAATAAAAAAATAACGATTACAATACATACAACTTTCATTATAGTACATGTTAAAACTATTAATACAACAATATATAGATTTATGCAATGAAAAAAATAATATATATAACAATGTATATCTAACATTAAACAAATTAATAATACTAATTCATCAATCTATTAATATCATGTAATTAGATACACCAAAACAATAATAAAATTTCATAATTAATAATATTATAACGAAATTAAATCTACATAAATAAATTTATATATTTAAAAGCTAACAAAAATAAATATAAACATTTAAATAAAAATTTCCTAATAATATTCCTATATATACAAATAAATATATACTATTAAATGTGTGTGTGTGTGTGTGTGTATATATATATTTATATATATAACAACAACATTAAAAGCATTAGTAACTAATTAAACAAATAAATAACAACAAAGTATATATATATATATATACACACACACACACACACACACACACACAAGTAAATAAATACAAATATATGCAAAAAAATAAATATATATAGACAAATAGCTATATATTAAAACTATTAATACAACAATATATACATTTATGCAAAGAAAAAAATAATATATATAACAATGTGTATATCTCACATTAAACAAATTAATAATACTAATTCCATCAATATATTAATATCATGTAATTAGATACACTAAAACAACAACAAATTTTCATAATTAATAATATTATAACCAAATTAAATCTACATAAATAAATTTATATATTTAAAAGCTAACAAAAATAAATTGATGACATTTAAATAAAAATTTCCTAATAATATTCCTATATATACAAATAAATATATACTATTAAATGTATATATAACAACAATATTAAAAGCATTAGTAACTAATTAAACAAATAAACAACAACAAAGTATATATATACATAAATAAATAAATACAAATATATGCAAAAAAAATAAATATATATAGACAACTAAAGCTGACATACACAAATAAATATATACACACAACTAATTAAAAATATATACAAATAACTAAATATATATACAAAGAAATAATAAAAGAGTTTATATAAAAATAAAACAAACTAACAATATAAACAAATAAATATATATTTTAAAATGTAAAAATGATAAATAAATATATATACCACTGTGGAGATGGACGCCGGTGGAGGGGCGATTGGCGGTTGGGGCGGCAGCGGTGGAGATGGATGCCGGTGGGGGAGGGGCGATTGGTGGTAGCGAGCGATAGGCAAGCACTTTTTGTTTTTTTTTTTTAAGACAAGAGGAGGGGGTGACTGGCGGCGGCACACAACCAGCAACCAACTGGCCGACAATTGGGAAAAGGGGGAGCGAAGAGTGAACGGCGACGTGGAGAGGGGAGTTATCGGTAGACCTGCTCAAGGGTTGGGATACCCGCTCAAGCCCGAAGACCCGCCTGATATTTGATCAGGTTTGGACAAAAATATCTGATATAATAACCGGGCTTGGACAAAATTTTAAGCCCGTTTTAAAAATGGGCTCGGGCCCGACTCGATATTAATATAATATATTATTTTATATTATTTTAATATATTTATTTAGCAAAATATAATTTTTTATATATAAAAAAACATTATTGATTAATAAACATGATTATAAATATTTAATATGAAAATTGACATATAAATTTTGACAAATTAAATTAAAAATTAAAGGAAATAAAAAATTAAAAATTTAAATAAATAAACAAAATTATATTTGGGTGGGCCGGGCTCGGGGCTTATAGCACAAAAATAAAAACGGGCTTGGACAAAAAAATCAGGCCCAAATTACGGGTCGGGCCGGGCTTGGGCATCAATTAAACGTCTTATTACTTGTCATGGGCCCGGCCCTAGCCCGGCTCGACTCGGCCCATGATCAAGTCTAGTTATCGACGAGCAAGGGAAAAAATGGAGAGGGGGTTAAAAAGCAAAACACGAGCGGGAAAGGGAAAAAAGGGGGGAAATTGTGATTTTTGAGGAATTAGCAACGGATTTTCCGTCGGATTACTGACGAAAATTCCGTCGCTAATTGGTTCTAACACACCTCGGCTGTCGTGAAAACGGTTACCGAGGTGTTTTAGCGACGGAATATTCCGTCGCTAAAATAAACACTATAAAATAAAATTATGTTAATTTTAATTTTAGCGACGAAATATTTCCGTCGCTAAATATCTTTAGCGACGAAAATATTCCGTTGCTAATCGGTAAAAAATATAAAAAAATAAAATTTAAATAATTTTCATTATATTGGAATTACCGACGGAATATTCTGTCGCTAATTTCCGAAAATTTTCATAATTAAAGTAAAAAATATAACTACGCTGGTTTTGAGACGGAATTTTTCCGTCGCTAATTCCATCGCTAATTTTAATTTTTTTTTTCAACTGTTTTCAGATTTAGCGACATATTTTTCTGTTGCTAATTCTGTCGCTAATTTTTTGCGGTTTTGAAAAGTACCTCTCGTCATAATTAGCGACGGATTTAATGAAGGAAATTTTTCCATCACAATTTACCGACAGAATTCCGTTGCTAATTCTGTCGCAAATCTAAACTTTATTTTCGTAGCTAATCCGTCGCTGAAAGCCTTTTTTCTTGTAGTGCTGGTTTTTATTTTTTTAGATAAATTGCAAAAATATATTATAGATATGTTTGGATGAGGTATTTTCAAGAGAAAAGTTCATTTTAGTCTGGAGATTTAAAAATTTAGAGTCCAATTATCTTATTTAGCAAAAAAAATTTAGAATTTCAAAATAAAAAAATATTAAACTGCTTTTTAGTAAAAAAAAAAATCAATGGAAATGACGCAATTAATAAGAGTGGCATGCAAGTGAATGTGAAAATTTAGTGGTCAATGAGTGGTTAAAATAAGTAAAAGAGGACTTATTCTTCAAGTATTTGAACAGGGTTTAAATTCTGGAATTCCCACTATTGAAAGGGATTTACAGTTTACCCCTCTAGACTTGAACATGATTAATCTAAACTGTAAAACAGATGAGAATACATGTGCTTATACCAAAAAAAGAAAATTTAGTGGTCAATGGCATGGAAACTTGAATGTTTTCCTTTTGATTTTCAATGCTTTATCATATTTGAACAAAAAAAAAGCTTTATCATCACAGCACCTTCCCTTTCTCTTTCATTTCCCCCCAATTTGGAACTGGCATGATCCATTCCGCTTGTTCACGCCATTGCCAAACACACATTCCAAACGAAGTTAAAACCATTGCAACCGCAAATTAGAACAGCAATAGATCGGTTTAATTCTCTCTCAAACAACGCAATGTACAAATAAAAAAAAGAATATACATATATATAAATATATATATATATACATATAATTTTTTTAATATTTTAAAAATTAAAAGAATAAAATGATTTTTTTAATTAAATTAAATATATTGATGTAAAAATAATTGATTGTGTTTATATATTTCTGTGTATATAATTTTTTTCTCAATATCTACACCATTTTGATAAAAATTAACTTATTGTTTGACATTTTAACGAAAAAAGTTTTAAGATAATTTATTTAAACACGTTTGACTAACTAGACAGAAAATGTAGCCCATTTAACATTATTTATTTATTGTATTTATTTATTAAAATAATTATTTAATGCACTGTCAATAAATGTCGACACTTGAGCTGAATTATGTTAAATTTTATCCTTCGTGTATTTAATTTAACTCGCTTAGCTCACTTGATACCATTCATTTGTCAAATATGTTTCTGCTTCAAAAATCCCACTACAAAGCTAGGGGTCAGGTTTTATGTTCTCCACGTTCATTTCTGGAACATCAGCCTCTTTCTGCACACTTTTTCATTTTGCTATTAGTTTTCTCATCAAACTTTTCAACGTTTTTCTTATAGACGATTACATATATCACATGATGTTAAATTTCTTGGAAGATTGCCTTTGGTAGGCTCTGAAGAAAGGTTGGCAGCAGTGCTAGTAACATAACGATAGCATCCATTTTTCTGTTTCTCTTCTTTTCTTTCCACACAGACAAGCAGAGCAAAAACAACTGAATTACAGAGTCACATGCTGATAACAGGGAAGCAGACCCAATAATTAATGAGAAAAGCTGCAGATCAACTTGACAGGTAGCTAGAACAAGGACTGATTTTCAGAATGAAACAACATAGAAACTAGAGAAAAAAAAATACGAAAGATTGAGATAATTAAACAAAGTTATAAGAGAGAAGAAAAGAGCAGCAAATGGTGAAGTAATTTGAAAGACTTTATGAATGAATCAATGAGCAACTAGCATTTAAAATCAGCTCCAGCTGTCTGTCTGGGTTTTGTAACACTTTTTTTCTTTTAATTATTACAACTTGAAAACTAGCATGTACTAATTAAGTTATAGTTTTGATCAACTGAGAAGAAGTCAACATAAGGTTAGATGAATAGCTTAATTTTCTTTCACATGTAAAAAATTACTTCTTTAATTATTAAGTCACCAAATAAAAGAATTGGCAATCCTTGTATTTTACCAAAAATAAAATAAAATTCCGGAAATACTAAAACTGGGGAGTCTTAGCCGATCGACCTTGCAAATAAAAAAAGGGTTTGTATATGATGCACTGACAGTATATTGTTTCTATACACTGTCAATGCATCAAAGGTTGACACCTCATTAATTTGTAAATTAAAAAATATGTCAAGCCTTTAAAAGCAAATATAAATAAATTTTTTTAATTTGCTCATAAAGACCTATTGATGAGGTGTCAACTTCTAGTGCATCGATAGTGTATAGAAACTACATTGCACATTGCTATGCGCCTGAGACTTCAACATTGACAATTTAAGTTACAAATGAAAATGCAACCGTCCAAAAAGCACATTAGCAATAAGTGAAATAACAATTTTAGTGCCAACGTCAATTACGAAGCACGAGCAGATATCAGTCTCATACTCAATGTGGTACGAGAACATTTCGTGAATTATGAAAAAAATAATTTTGGGTTCAAAGGAATGTGACATCCAGTGGAGTAGAGCAACTTAACCTGCAATGAAAAGGGCAGTTGAACTTTTACTCCACAAAGCAACTGGGCCATGATAAAGGGAATAAAGTGGAAAAATCAGGATTTTGGAAGTAGAAAATCTTCTTACCATCTCACTTCAAGCCAAGGAGCATGAGCCTTAGCTGTCTCACAACTACAAAAACAGTATCGCCTTCTTCCAACTTGGACAATTAAAGGGTAAAATTATTCTTCTTCGGAATTTCAGACGGTCTCTAGTTTAAATGTTACTATGATTTAGATGTCACATCATTTGATAAAAAATGAAAAACCAAAGCAACATAAATAAAAATACTTTTACGGTAGTTGTAAGGTAATCCGGCCACCATCCTCTCTCTTCATCCTCATTTTCTGCCGATGTCACTTTTTGCAATTGTGGTGCGCTTAAATCTCCTTTCATCTTTGGGCATTCTCTTACAATAAGTTCCGTCGAGGCAGGGAATTCAAAGACGTGATTCCTTGAGCAGAAGCTAGACAAACTAGGTAGACAGCTTAGTTGCAAATACACCAGTTGGGTAAAAACAATGCCGTCTTTCACTTCATCACACTCACATGCTATGATTTCCTCTATCATCTCACAATCAGTTATGCTCATTCTTGTGAGCTGCACCAGGCTCTTAGCTGTGGAGCATGCTATTAAATTCACAAACCCATGACATCTTGAAACTTCCAGAGTTGTTAAATTTTCAAAAGACACTGATGATGGCACTAAATTCTTTAATTTTCCACAATCCCACACTTTAAGAGATCTTAGTTCACAGAAAGCTCCACTAAGGTTGTATTCTTCTTTCCAGAGACGTGTTAGCTGGGGGAGTTCAGCCAACCTTAGTTCATTTAAGGATATGAGCGCCAAAGCTTCTATTTCATTACGACCAAATCCTTCAAGATTGAATATTTGCCTGAAGCCAGCATCACTAACATCAAGCTTTTCGAGATTAGGTAATGATTGAATGAAACAATGTGGGAAAATAGCTGATGTGTCAGGAAAACGCTTGAGCTCAACAACACTTAGTTGGCTGAAAACATCCGCTCGAAGTTGTCCATGCCATATCTTTCTCAAATTGTTATTCCACTCCAACCGCAATTCTTCTAGATTGGGGAATGTAACCTAGTAAAGATTTAAACTCGTCAATGATGTAAAAATAACCTTGGTTGGATTTACAGCCAGTATAATATAATATTATTAATAGGAGATTACAAACATCTTAAAGACATTACTATATAATGTCCAAATCTTGAAGGAGAGAAGAAACACTTGATCACAATGTAAAAAAAGAACAAAAAACACAAAGCATTAGAAAATCTAAATGTACACATTGATGAATGTGAACTACTCTTAATAAAAGCTTCGGTCTTCCTTTTAAGAGTGAGACGCAACATTGGATTGTTTAAGTTTTGAGAATGTTTTGGGAACAAAAATGTCCATGTATTAACATGGGTTTTGTGCTCATACCTCATTGACCCAAAAGAAGGGTTGTTGATTTGTTAATTCTCCAAAGCTCAACCTTTCTGATGCAAGTATCTCCACCATGTCACATCCATATAGCCACATACTCTTTAAAGATGGCCACTCGGTAGTATGCATACCAGAGTAGAAACGCTTCAATCTAGGCAGCTGAGAAAACCTCAGGTATTTTAGTTTAGGGAAAACAAAATTAGTGGTGGTTTCTTCCATAATGGATTGAGTGGCTGTTATTGTATGTAATTCGTCAGTATTGAGAACTTGAGATTCAAATATTTCTTCTAACCAATTACATTTTCCCACTTGAAATTCCTCCAGATTTTGAAGTCTATCTTTCATATTAAATGGAAAAACATTCAGAAGTCTATCACAACCACGCACCCAAAGTTGATTTAATTTAGAAAATGAATCATCCATGAGTTGATCATGCCATATCTTCTTGCAATTTTTCAGCCCTGCGATACTCAACTCCTTTAATTGAGGGAATGCTACCTGCGAAGTTTATTTCATTATGTCAATAATTGCCTCTTATAGATGATAATATAACAAATTTTAGATCTTCACGATGAGCAATTAATTAATATGAAAAATAAAATGCATCAAACACTTATAATTTTTTTTTGGATTTTTTTTCAAATAACATTGAGATAACTATTAAAGTATTAAAAAGTATTTATTAAAAATATATTAAAAATTAAAAGCAAAAAATATATTAAAAATGATTGATTATTAAAATTATAAAAATTTTAAAATAATTATTTTAATAAGAATATCTAATATTATTTACATTAATATGATAAAAATATTTAAAAAAATATTAGTATTATTAAAATATTATTTATATTAATAATAAAATTATTAAATATTTATTACTAAAATATTTAAATCTTATAAATGCTTGCGAAATAAAACGTTATTTTCCAATGAAATTAGACTGTCAAGATAGAAAAATCTTTGAATAATCTTGTATAAAAAATGTAATTTACTTTTAAAGAAAAACAATACTAATAAAGAAAAAAAAAAGCAATAATTTACCTTTTCATCGAAGACAACTTGCATAGAGGGTGGCCGATTCTTCTCTGTTGTAGATTTATGGATGAATCCCTTTAGTTTAGGACACTCTTCTATCCCTAGCTTCTTCAAGGATGGGAGTGCAATTGTATAATTTTCTGAACAATATCCAATAAGATGCTGAAGTTTCTCCATCCTTAGAGTGCTTAACCGAGGAAATAAAATATTAACTTTGCCTTCTTCTTCTACATCCTCAGTGAATATTATCTCTCTTAAGCTCTTGCATTTAAAAATTTCAAGGCTTTTGAGATTTATCAGACTTCTAGCCATAGAAGATGATAATATGTACTTCAAGTTGCCACAATCCTTAATGATCAAACTTGTCAGATTCTCAAGAGTGTAGTCATACATAGTCTAAAACTGATTGTGCCATATCCTTCCAACGTTGATTGACGACAAACACAGGTTCTCCAAGCAAGGCAACTCCATCTATATACAAATGCCAAATATATATTCTTATATTAAAGAAACAGAAGAAGGCCTTGTTTTAGTATAATAATTGCATAACATACATATTATAACTAAAAATTCTGCTTAAATTTCTATTACACGAATGCTAGTGGATGAATATATTTGGCGATTGTGGATGAAAATGTCACATAAAAATATACAGTTATTAAAATTATAATTAAAATGGAACATTATGTTAGGAGTTGGGCAGTGGGTGGAGAAAGAATGAGAGAGGAGTAAATATACCAGTTCACTAAAAAGTGGCAACTCATGTTGAGATACGGAAGTTGAGCCCTCTGATATGTTTTTAGAGCAAAAGCTGATAAGCTGTGGTAAATTCTCAAGTGTCAAGGATCGTAATTGATGAAATACAATTTTATCATTTGCATCATTAGCATTCATGACATATTGTACTTCGAGAGCATTTTGGATATGAAGGTGGCCCAGATGCAGAAAGTAGTCCCTATAACCCACTCGTATTGTACTTCGAGAGCATTTTGGATATGAAGGTGGCCCAGATGCAGAAACTAGTCCCTATAACCCACTCGGTTCAAAACAATCTTGACACCTTCCATATTCGCAAGGTATAAAGCTTCCGTATTCTTCAATAAACCTTTAAACCCATGATCCAAATGCTCGATGCTTGTGTTTACCTCGAGTATTCGAACTTCTTGGGCCAGTCCCATTTAACTCCTATCAGAATTTTGTGTCTCTGCAATCTTTCAGAGAACAAGTCTTTTGGAACAAGCTTGACATTAGGAATCCAAATATCTAGAGTTGTCAAACAAGACAACTCCTTCAATTCATCCAGATAAGCTTTACTCCAAAAAATAAAAACACGACTCATATACAATTCTTCTAATCTGGACAAACTCGATAAAACAGCAGGTGGAATTGTTCCAAGTGCGGAACAAAAACTCAAATCTAATAATCTTAGCCTTTTCAGTTGTCCTATTTCCTTAGGTAGAATTCGAATGTCAGACCCAGAAAGGCTAAGAATTTCTAGATTCTTGAGTTTTCCAAAATTCGTCATATCTCGCAGCTTACAACTTTTTAGGCATAGTGTTCGAAGGCTTGTTAAGAGACTAATTGATGAAGGTGAAGATGAAAAGTCCATTTGAATCATATCCAAGACTTTGATGTTTTTCATTTTCTTAAAAAAGCTAGTTGGTATTTTCAAATAAGACCCCCTGCCACTGGTAGTCATAGAAAATAAATTAAGTCGGAGACATTCCAACTGCTGAGGAAGCTTTATAATGCTAGCAAAACTCAAACTAATCATTTCGAACCTTTTCTTTCTCTCTTCATTTGGCCAATCTTCAAAAACATCGCCATGTCTCAATGCAAAGGCTTGATTGTCCCTGAAGGAAATTGCTAAAGCAGCATCGCAGACAAAATCATGCATAACCAAGCAATCATCATCGTAACCATCAAGCAACAGACAAGAGGCTTTGAGGTCACTGACCATTGTCAGCACTGTGTTTCGAGTCTCTTCTATTGTGTTTACACCATCAAATAAACGTAAGCCAAATGCATATCTCAACAAGTCTTGAATATGAGCATTGCGGCCGAGTAGACAGCTAAGCAGAAAAGTCTGTTTGAGTTCCTCGCTTTCTAAATTCTTGTAACTCAACTCTATGGCTGAATATACAGTTGCTGGTATCCCTGTGAAGTTGCCGCAGAGCATCCTTCCATGCATATAAACCTTTGTTTCTCAAAGCTCTTGCAACTGTGACAATGGCCAGAGGCAATCCTGCGCACCTTTTGGCTACCTCAATTGCTACAAATAGCAAGTCTTGTTTTTCAAAATCAATCCCTGCCATCTTCTTAAACAGATCCCAAACTTCATGATCTTTCAAAACACTGATTTTAAAAGCTTTCTCAGCATCCATCTCGTTGATTAGCACATTTCGTTTTCTTGAAGTCATCAGTATCTTGCATCCGCTGTGTTGATCTCCAAAAGATATGCCGACTTCCTCTAGATCTAATCTTGCCCAAATATCATCTAAAACAATGAGAACCTTCTTCTCTTTCTTCAACCTTTTCGACAACTGACGTGCTCTGCCCGCTATACTCCTTTCTTTGAACTTTAAACTCAATGAATCTGCGATTTGGTCTTGGATTTTCTCAATGTTGGGAGTTAGAGTCACAGTTACATGAATCACAGGACAAAATAAGTTAGCCTCTTCGACTTGTCTGGCAACTTCTTTGACGAGTGTGGTTTTGCCCAAGCCACCCGTACCATACAACCCGATTATGTTGATATTGGAACCTTTCAATGCTCGCACAATCTCGTCAAAAACCTCCTTTCTTGAATCAAAAGCCTTAAAATTCTTTGGAGCTGCAGTGATCGGAACTTCTGGAGCATCCCGGGTTGCTACTCTGTCAAATTGACCCTGTGTAGGAGTTCATCGACAACCGCGACATCTTCCTCTACTTTCCTGCTAAGCCGGTAGCGAGACTTGATATTGGGGCATATCCCAATGAAGCACTTGGCTTTTGCTTTGCCTTCAAGATCCTTCACTTTCTTCACCTCTTCATCAATTGTCTTGTCCACTCGTTCTCACCAAAGCTGAACGTCGGCTTTTATCTTCTCCAGCTTTCTTTCTGCAGCATCAATCTCTTGTTGCACACTCTCTCTTTTTGCTATCAACAGCTTCATTTTATAATCGAATTTCTCAACAATTTTGTTATGGACGATTACATATCTGACATGACGTTTAACTTCTTGAAAGGTGCCGTTGGTAGCCTCGGAAGAAAGGTTGGCAGCGGCGCCAAGAGCAACAGCTTCCATTTTTTTTTCTTGTTTGGTTTCAACAGAAAGCAAATGACAAAACAACGAAAACAGAGAATCAAAGTAAAAGGTTCTGGTTCTTTTGAGTTTGAGGTGTAGAACACGAGATGAGAAGTAAACAACAGACCAAACAAAAGGAAAAAACCTGGTGAAGTATTTGAAAGGTTTCTGAGAAAATGAATTGAGCAAAGGACCCAAATTTAACTATTTAACTTTTGATAAGCATCTAAATATCCTCTTAGATTAAATTATTTTTTTTCAAAATAAAAGTTTATTTGAGTACAAATAAAAAATACATATTTATTTAGATACAGTTTTTTTTTTATTTTGTGCAATTAATAGGAGTAATATGGTACAAATTTAATTTTTTTGTTACAGTACAAAATTTTTTTTAAAGCTTTAGTTTTAATAATAACAATAACAATCAAACCCAAATTTTACACTGTATTAAATGTAAATTAAAAAGGAAAAAATTAACTTAAAATATAAATTTATCATAAATTTTAATTTTTTACTGTGCTTAAATAAAAAGAAAAGAAAAGAAAAGATTAGAGCATCTGCCGAAATGGAAGGAAATGAAATGAAAGTAGAAAAGAAAGAAAACGACAGCGTTAGATAGCTTATTGGAGCCTAGAAAACGCTTGGGCGTTCCATTGGACGAGAAGGTTTAGAGAATCAGAGCCTAATTCTAATTTCTACTACAGTTAAATAGTTATTTGAACACAAATTCTCGCAACAACACCTGCCATTTCTGCACGATTTTGGGCTACCTCAATGGCTACAAGCCACAACTCATTGCTATCCACAAATACCTCCAGCGATCTTTTTCAGCAGTTCTCAAGCTTCATGTTCTTTGAAAACACCAATTTCAAAAGCTTCATGTTCTTTGAGAACACCAATTTCAAAACTTCTTTTGGCATCCATGGCATTGGTTAAAACACTTTGATTGCTTGACCTCGTTAATATCTACCTTCAAATCATATATTTGTTATTAGTTTGAAAAAAAATAACAGCATAATTTTTAAATTGATTCTTTAACTTAATTTTCTTTTGCCTACGTTTACAATACCATACCAGTCTTAAAATGGCAAAAAGAGAAATGAAACCCATTACGTCTAATCTAAAAAAAAAAAATACAATACAATAAATTTTGGATCCAAGCTTGAATCTTAATTGAGCCACGTTATTTGCCTCTCCAATAAACGCGTTCACCTTCTCCGTTATTACCACGTGTGTTTCTTTTACATGTTATTGTAAATATATTTTTTTTTTGATCCTTATCTTCCCTCTTTTCATTTAACATGCAAATGCTATTTGTTATATGATGAAAAAACAAAATTATCTCTCTCATAGTAATTTCATTGCTCAATAAGGTTGAAGTTCCTCAAGCCACGTTTTTTGGGTCCCACCCACCTTACATGCCATTAATTACCATCTTTTCACATTTTTAATCTCTCATCTATCTCACAATTTTCTTTACCCAACGACTCTTCTACCACACAACACGAAAAAATAGGGATTAAGGATAAGAAAAAAAAATTTCTTCACCGCCTCCATTTTCCTCTCAAATATTGTAGTGAAATTTTCTCTTAGATCCTTTGTGCGCTGTGCATACCTCTTTCGTGTGTGTTTATTGTGACGGTAACCGAACATACAATAAGGACCTGATCGAGCTTTATTTAAGAGGCAATGGAGAGGTAATGGAAAGGCTTCTGTTTGTGTTCTTGGTATGGGATTAAGGATTTATAATGCAACAACAAACTTCTAAGAGAATCAGGTATTTTATTTGTTTTTTTAAGTTTATTTTTGGGTTGTTTTGCTATCATCTGTCATTTTTTTTTCTCTAAAACTTTTTTTAATTGAGGTGAAGAAACATGAGTGGAGCTCTGATGAGAAAAAAGTTTCAGAAGAGGAAGCAAAAGCCAGAAAGATAGTATTGGAAAGAGGCGTAGCTTCTCTTTAGCCTATCAGGTTTTTCACTTTTAACCTTTTTTTTATAATTTATTTTCGCAATTCTCTTCCTCTGCTTTGTTCTTTGAGATTTAATTTTAATTTTGATAGATGATTTATCTTTAAAGAAAGAGTTGTTTTTATCTTTTTGGGTTGATTGTTTAAGAGACAATGGGGAGTGAACTGAAAAGCTTCTATTTATGTTCTTCGTTTAGGGATTAAGGATTTAGAAGCTGGCAACAAATATTTTATTTATTTTTGGTTTAAATATTTTTTAGGAATTTTTTTAGCTTTCATTTGTCTATTATTATTTTTTCTCTTAAAACTTTTTTGTATGGAGATGGAGAAACATGAATGGAGCTCGGATGAGAAAAAAGTTCCAGAACATAGGGAGAGCAACAATCTTGGAAAGAGGCCGTTTTTCACTTTTGATTTTTTTTATAATTTATTTTTGCAATTCTCTTCATCCTTTGCTTTGTTCTCTGAGATTTTGTTTAAGAGACAATGGAGAGTGAATCGAAAGGCTTCTGTTTGTGTTCTTGGTAAGGGGATAAACTTCTATGTGACTGGAAGAGAGGCAAAGAATTAGGTATTTTATTTATTTTTGGACTAAGTTTTTTTGGGGGGGGGGGGGGGTTTGCTTTCATATTTCTATTTTTTTTTTCTCTTAAAACTTTTTTGTATGGAGATAGAAAAACATGAGTAGAACTCTGATGAGAAAAAAGTTCTAGAACATAGATGAAACAAAGGCCAAAAAGACAATCTTGAAAAGAGGTATAGCTTCTCTTTGGGAGTTATCAGGTATTTCACTTTTAATATATACTTTTTATAATTTATTTTCGCAATTCTCTTCATCCTTTGCTTTGTTTTCTGAATTTTAATTTTAATTGATGATTGAAGATTGTTGTATCTTCAAAAAAATGAGGTTTTTTTTTTGGGGTTAGTTGTTTAAGAGACATTGGGAGTGAATTGAAAGGCTTCTGTATGTGTTCTTGGTATGGCAATTAAGGATTTAGAAGGCAACAACAAGCTTCTTTTCCTACGCTACTGGAAGAGAGGGAAAGAATCAGGTATTTTATTTATTTTTGGTTTGAGTTTTTTTTATTTGGATTTTTTTCCTTTCATATGTCTGTTATTATTTTTTTCTCTTAAAACTTTTTGGTATGGGGATAAAGAAACATGAGTGGAGCTTTGATGAGAAAAAAGTTTTAGAACATAGAGAGGAAGCAAAAGCCAAAAAGACAGTCTTGGAACGAGGTGTAACTTCTCTTTGGGACTATCAGGTTTTTCACTTTGAACATTCTTTTCTTTTATAATTTATCTTTGCAATTCTCTTCATTGTTTGCTTTGTTCTCTGAAATTTACTTTTAATTTCAATTGATGATTGAAGACTGTTGTGCCTTTAAAATAAGAGCTTTTTTATTATTTTGGGTTGATTCTTGAGTACAAGATGATACTAAAAATAAGACAATTTAAAGTTTATACTCTTAGGGTTTTTATGCCCTTTTCTTGCCTCCTTTAAGATGGAAGCTGAAAGATGGAGTGACCATTTTTTTTCCTTTTATGTCCATTTCTTAACAGCCTTAGCTCTCTGAGTTCCTTTCTTTACTCTCAGCCTCCTACTTAAGGTTTGTTTCTTCTGTTTCTATTTTTGCCCTTTTTATGTACATTGTTTGAAATTGAATCGTATTTATTTTTTTTAATGAAAAGAAAGTTAATGTATTTTCCCCTTTTTCTAATTTTACTAGAAACAAGTTCCGTTGAAATTAAATTAAACTAAGAAAATAGGTGGAATCTTTATAATGTAAATGGTTCTTAAAATATTTGAGTATAGATTTGTTTTTGTTAATTCATTAGTAAAGTGATCTGTCTGGCTTTGAAATTTTTTTCCCTTTTTTGTTATATAGATGTTATGAATTCTTAAATATTTTATATTTCTTATAGGCAAAATTAATGAAAATTTAGATGAGCTAAGTACAGATCTAATAGCAATTATGGGCTTGCAAAGAATGACCTTTCTTTTGATTTGTGCTTTGTTTGATTTTTTTTTTTTAGCTTTTCAAATTGATCTCATCCCTAATTGTTCTAATACTCTTTCTAGGACATGCATAAAGGTCCTATTAATTAATATTGCTATTTTATGAGGTTAAAATTTGATTTTTTTTCTTAACAAATTTATTTGGGTTTTCCACTTTTATAAGCAACCATGTGTAACTTTGGATGATTTTTTTTAACATTACTTTTGTTCTTTTTTTCTCTTACCTTCGTTTTTTTTCTTGTTTTAATTATAAATTTAAAATGTGGATGTTTGTCGTTTCTTATGACTTTTTATGTTTTATAGATTTGGTTATTGATGCATTTTTTGAGATGTGGTTATTAATTTTTTTTTGGGAGAAAAGAAGAGGATTGAATTTTATGTGGATTAAATATCTGACTGTTATGATTTGGAAGATAATTCTATGGTATAAAAGTATTTATACACTTTATGATTTTTTAACATTAATCATGTCTATTAATATCATTCAACTAATGTTGCAATCAAAGTTTAGAGTCAATGTTAAGGATAAAGTGGAAGTAGATGAGTCAATGTTTCATGATTGATATTGGAGTCGTTTTGGTTTTTTTTTTTGGTTTAGTATTTAAAATAGTTAGGTTTTGTTGAATTATTACTTTAAGATTGTGTTGTGTTTGATAAGTTGGGATTTTAGAGTAGACTTTGTATGATTTTCTACTTAATTTATTAAATTTTAGTTTTTCCTTTTTGCTACTATATCTTTTATCGTTACTTTGATTATTAATATTCTATTAGAATTTTTTATTTTTTACTTATATAAATGATTACAAGAGTGTGAGATTAGATATGCACAAGTGGCTACCATTCGGGTATGATCTATTTTTTTTCAAATTTAATATTTTGTTTTTTTGTTTGACTTGATTAAGTAGATATGTTAATACTAGGAATTACTGGCTTGAGAAAAATGGCTTTAGTCCCAGAATTGTATAAAAATCAACATGATTCCATGATAGGTCAATGTATATGCATCCTTTTATATAAACCTCGAACCCAAATTTACGACAATATTTTTTGCAATTATTCTGTATGACATGTAGGGATTTTAATATAGACTTTATATAATTTTCTACTTAACTTACTGCACTTTACTTTTGTCTTTTCACTACTTTGTCTTTTCTCATTTATTTGATTTCCTAATGTTTTGTTAGGATTTTTGAGTGTGTATGAATGGCTATTGATACAAATGATTCTGAAGAAGAGAGTGCCAGATTAGATATGCACAAATGGTGGCCATCGAGGTATGAACTAATATTTATTTTTTCCCTAAATTTAATAATTTTTCCTTTGCTTGATTATGTTTGTTACATGATCAACTGGGAATTTTAATAATAGGAATTGTTGACTTATGAAAAATTGCTTTAGTCTCAAAATTGTAAAAAAAATAACATGGTTCCTTGATAGGTAAATGTACATGTATTCCTTTAATTAAAACTCGAATTCAAATATATAATACAATATCATTTTCGATTTTATCTAAATTAATTTTGTTTTTATATGTGTATATAATTTTCAATTTAATATTATGTTCTTTTTTTATATCTTTTCTGTTTCATGTTAGTCTTATTAATTTTTTTTTTGCTTTGACTATAAGTGTAGACACTTAATTTTGTCCAGGTTTTACAAATTATTTTGACAAATTTTATTATTATTTTTTATTTTCTTTTATTTTCATTTTTCTTATTTATTTTGTTATTATTCATATCACTATTATTATTAATTTTATTATTATTATCTTTTCTAATATTAATATTATTTTTATTATTATTATTATTATTATTATTATTATTATCATTACTGTTGTTGTTGTTGTTGTTATTATTATGATTGTTACTCTTGTGTTACTATTATTAATATACTTATATACTATTTATTTTCTTTTTTACCTTTTATTATTATTATATATTTCATATTTCTATTTTGTTGTTGTTATTATTATTATTATTATTATTTTTATTATTATTATCAGTCCCTTTTCCATTGCATTAAATGCTCGATATCTACCCAAGATCTGCCGGTTCCTGCCCTAGCCTCCGGCGCCTCATCCTCCAACCCAGATCCAGAAACACCGTGCTGTGAATCCCGTTCCAACAGGAGCCTACCGATTTTGTGATTCTGAAAGGCTAGAGGGGAGCTTCAACATCGTTTAAGAAGACCCCAAGCAAGGATCTTGGGTTTCTTCTTCAGAGAGAAAAAGGGAACCGAAAGCCACTCACCACCATCATCACTGTCTACCCACCAGCATCACCACAGCCACTCATCACCGTCACCCATTCGAGACCCTTGTCCCCTTCATCACTCTCAAAACATCTTCCATTCACCACCATGAACCACCATTTCACCGCCCCTATCCTAGTATCAACCTCGAAACCCTAACCACCACTACCGAAGCCTTAGATCCCGACAACCCAAAACCCCATATCTCAAAGCCGAGACCTCCGGAACCCTAGACCTCAAACCTGCAAAAGACAAACAAAAAACAACAAAAACGAAACATCTGAGCCATCAACCACAAAAAAAGAAAAAAGAAGAAAATCAAAAAATAAAAAAGGGAGAGAGGAGGCTTCGGAGAAGGTCAGATCTATGGGGTTGGGAGTGTTTTCGGGATAAACGGAGGTTAGATCTAAGTAGAGGGGGAAGAGTAGAGCATTTTTTTGGCCCTCGGGGAGACCACCGGTGACCGGCGTACGGCGGCGCACGGCGGCCGGCACGGCTGAAGTCACCCGGCAAGGCTAAGGGGGTGAGAGGATTGTTTGGAGGGTTTAGGGATTTTTTTTGGAAAGGCCGGTGGAAATGAGGGGATAAAAAAAATTTGGGGTCTTTTATAGGAAGCAAAACGGTGTGTTTCGGAGAGCTGGGATCCGCGTGCTGCCCCGACCCGACCCGGAATCCGCGCGACCCGTCCGGCAACCCGACTCCACTACCGCTTGCGACCCGGAATCCGCGATCCGACCCGCTCCGACCCGTTCACCTTGGCAGGCTTGGGCCCTGCTGTTTGGGCTCGATTTCAGGCCCATTTTGGGACTGTTAGGTATATTTCTTTTTCATTTTATTTATTTGTTTTATAAATTAATTTGTTTTAGGTGTTTTTAAATGTATTATCATGACAAAATAATAAATAAATAATAAATAAATAAGTGATATAATATATAAAAATAAAATATACATATAGTTTCAAAAGAAAATATGTAAATTTTATGTACATAAAAGGCATATATTGATAAACATAAAGAGATGTGTGTGTGCGTGTGTGTGTGTGTGTGTATATATATATATATATATATAGTTCAAAATGTAAAACAAATATATATAAAGTGTGTAAAATAGATATAGAAATATAATACATATATAGAAATATAAATAAAAATACATAAAATAGGTATATAAATTACATATAACCATATAGTCATTTGTGTATAACAAATGTTTTTTAACAATTTAATATAAAAATCTTTTTAGGAAGTTAGGAAATTTACATAATTTTAAAATGTACATAGGATATATAAAACGTGTAAATAAATAAAATATTTAATTTTTTTTCCTTTTATTATTAAACAATTTACCATAAAAAAAATTTTAAGAAGCTAAAAAATAAAATTAAAATACAAAATTAAAATAAATAAATAAAGTAAGCATGAATTCCGACGATGAGATATCGTAGAAGTCACAAGTAGTGATTCTTCGAATATCTCTAGGTGAGAGGAATTTATCGAATGTCGCCAAAAGTATTGGGATATTCGATTTAAATTTTCAATATACAAATTCATGCTTATTTTAAAAATATATAATAATATGTTTTGTAATAAAGATTATTTAGAAAAAAATACTAATTAAATGAAAATTAATAAATACAAAAGAGGTAATGGAGATAGATGGGAAAAATAAATAAAAGATAAAAAGGATTTTAGAGATATATGAATACAAAATAATTAAACCAATAAAAATAATAATAATAAAGTTTCAAAAGTGATTAAATTAATCAAATCAATGGTAATAGGATTTTAATAAAAAAAATGATGACAAAAGGGATTAAGTTAATAAATCTAAATAAATGAAGACAAGAAGTAATGGAGATAAAAAAATTCATAAGAGGTAAAAGCTAATGCCCGATGATGGGATGTTACGAAAGTCACAAGTAGTGATTCCTAACTGATCCCTAGGTAAGAGAAATTTCACTAAATGTTGCCAAAAGTATTGGAATATTTAGAGAGGTTTTTCAATACATAAGCTTTTATCTTAAAAGTATTTAATAATGAATATAAAAAATAATAATAATATTGACAAAAATAACAAAATAAATAATGTAAAATAACAAAATGAAGATAAACGATGAATACGTTAAATAAGAAAGTAAAAATCTATATGCATTATATATTTGCATCATATGCTTCAATGTTAATATTAAAGAATGGAATTCGTCCGATGATAGGATGCTACGGAAGTCACAAGTAGTAATTCCTAGCTGATCCCTAGGTAAGAAGAGTCTGCTAAATGTTGCCAAAAGTATTGGAATATTTAGTGTGATTTTTCAATATACGATTTTCATTTTTTTAAAAGTAAAAAAAACAAATAATATAAAGAATAAAGAAATAATAAATGAATTAAATGGACATGCATGCACATCATTATATGTTTGCATCACATGCATTCACGCGAATTTAATAATGTGGGTCCCACCGATGATGAGATTCTATAGAAGTCACAAGTAGTGATTCTTTAGAAATTTCTAGGTGATGAGAATTATTTCAAATGTTGCCAAAAGTATTTGAATATTTGTTTTAATTCTTCAATAAAAGGGGTTCATGTTTATTTCCAAAATAAAACTTATTTTAAAATATATGATAACTTTTTATCCAATTACACAAAAAATGTGAACCCATCGAGGATGAGATTCTATAGAAGTCACAAGTAGTGATTCTTTAGAAATCTCTAGGTGAGGAGAATTATTTCAAATGTTGCCAAAAGTATTGAAATATTTGAGTTAATTCTTCAATAAAAGGGGTCCATGTTAATTTTCAAAAGGTAGTTTTTAAACATACATGTAATAGTAATTCTTAAGCTAATACAAGAGTTTTCTAAATAAGCAAATTAGTGTTAAACCAAGACTCTTTTATTAAAATCAAAAGATACCACATAGTTAGGATGGTACCGTTCTCTAACAGGCATTATGAGGGTGCTAATCCTTCCTCGTACGTAACCGAACTCCCGAACCCAAATCTTGTTTTCGTAGACCAAATTTGTCTTTTTAAACTTAAATAATCTTGAGATTTTGTTAAAAAGATAAATATTTTTAGGTGACCAATCACACCTAGTCAAAAAAGATTGGTGGCGACTCTTTTTTTTTGTTTTTAAATGTGTTTCAAATCGTTGAGCGCGAAGCCGTTACAACAATAAGTGTTGCTTTTGGTATATATTCTTTAGAGGGATATCGCTTATGTGTTAGGCAAGTGTATGAACCTTTTGTCCTTACTCTAAAGATCAAATCCTTTCAATGTTTTAGTAGAAAGCTCTTGGTATTATTACATTCCACTTTTACTCTTTGTATAGAGCTACTTCTAAATTTAATTTGTGTGGTAAATTCATCTTATCAAGTTTCAATGCTATTGCACTCTAAGAATATATACGCGTTATCATATTTATTTATTTTTAGTTTGAAATATATATGTTATTGCTTCGAAGAGATAATTTTCACTTTGAAACAATTATGTCTTATTGCTCACAGTCAACATTATCTTTTCTTCTTCTTCTTTTTTTTTTAAAAAAATTTTGATGATGTACCCATCATTGTGAATCATTGTAGTCAAATTAGTTTTTATTTGCTCTCTTTAACGTTGTTAGAATTATTTTGTAACTTCTATATTATTCAAATATTATATTATCTTGAATGCTTCATCTATATATATATATATATATATATATATTAGACACACACACACACATAAATATTCATGTTGTGTGTTTCTCCCAAAGCAAGCTTAAACATGCAAAAAAAAGTGTCATGTTAATTCAAATTGCTGATAATTTAGGATCTTTTTTCATATTTTAATTGAGAGATAAAATGAAGATATCTCGAAGGAGATTTACTTTTGAAGCATGCAGTTACAGATGACATAAATTCAAGGCTCAAGCATGACACTAAACAAGACAAAAGAAGGTAGCAAGCGTCTTTTTTTTTTTAAATCTTTTTTAAAGTGAGTTGAATAGTATCAACTTAAGAAAACATTCACAATTTTTTTAATTGAATTGAATTTGGATAGTTTCATATTGGAGAGTGTAAAGAAATGAAGCTACTACAAAATCTATAACATCCTAACGTACTTATAAGTATGGTTTTTGTGCCTTTATTTTGAATTTGGATCCATGTGTATTAGAATTTTTTTTGAAGTTTTTATGTTATTTTTATTTCTATATTCGTATGTCTTCTTTTCAAGTGTGATATGTGTGTGTGTGTATATGTATTCAAGGGGTCATCAACGACTCTATTTTTAGGATGAAAATAGTTAACTCTTCTCTTTCCAAGTTTCTTGACATTGTTTTGCTTTTCCCAATTTGCAAAAATTGTGCATGTGTTGATGCTTTATAAGAGTCATTGTGTGATTTATGACTTTGTGAAATTTTGAAGTGTATGAAAGCATATATTGTTGTGTTTTCTATGCAAGTTGATTATTTGCTTCTACTTCATTTTCTTTCAAAGATTTGAAATGCTGCTATTTTTTCATTTTAGGTTTGGTCTTTTTCTTATAAGCACCAAGTTATATAAGGGATAGAATAGTGAAGATCCAAAAATTGATCAGAGATAAAAACATAAAAATGAATATGCATGCATTCCGTATATTAATGTATATCTCATGTAAATTGTTTGAAATGAACATGCATACAAACTTTCTTTTTCGATGAACATGTATATGCGCATGGGTTTTCCCTAGTATTTATAATCTTTGAATGCTTTTGAATCTTAACAAAAAAATTTTATAAAATACTAAAACAGGGGAGTCTCATCAATGGACCTTATAAATTACAAATAAAAGAATATGTCTTATTGTTAATTAGCGGTATACAGCACCATTCCTTTATTCAAGTATTCAACAATCAAATGTCCATCACCTAAAAATTATAACTCACCTATCTCAAGGGTTTCTGCATCTTTTATAAACTAGCGTTTGATTCGACTAGCACTAGCAATGTGAGATGTGAATATAACAATTCTTTCATTACCTTTCATTCTTGGTCTCTGCTTGCAGCCAAGTAGGGTGAACTAAGAGAAGCATTCATCAGATAAACACATTAAAAAGTGACTGAAATTTCATAAAATTAAACAAAACTTCTCATATCCTGCATCCATTGTGTTCAATGTATACATTGTCACCAAACTATAAAAAGAAGAGAATTACCAACATAACATTTTCCAAGTATGGTTAATTCTCATCACTCATCAACTTCAATACCTGACATTGGCACCCCTCCGGTATTTTGATCCTTCCCCTTGACATAATCCACACCAAAGTCATAGTCGTCGTCATCATCAGCATCCATTGCATCGTCTCCTGAGGTTAATTTATTTTTGGCCTTCTTCCTTCTCTTATTCTCTGCCCTTTTCATCTTTGTGTTAAGCATACCATCTACTGCATATAGCTTCTCATTTTGCCTGCTTGTAGCAGATTTTGACTTCGCTTTTTCAGCATCGACTTCTTCAGAAGCCATGGGCTCATCATTACCACCATCTGATATAGCTTCTCGGCTTTCATCACCTTCGGTTGATGGCAGGGGTTTGGCATTCTCCTGTGGTGCACAAAAATGCAACAGTTTTATATAAGCATAACACCATAAGTTCAAGCTATTCCATCTATTAACATGCAAAACTAAACATTAAAAAATAACTGGGTCACCAGCCACCTCACATATGCTCAACATAAGTATAGCAGTGGGCTGGGAAAGCAATTGCAACAGCCAGCTTCTGGAGCCGCATAGATTTAAAAAGAGCAATCACAAACCTCTAGCATTGTCTCATCAAAGTTGAGGGGCTGGCTAGGAGGAACTTCAATGGAATGGAAATCATCAGCTGATTTGAGACTTCCAATGAATGAAGATTCTGTGTTGTAAACCTCATCAACATTAAACTCTTTTCCAAGTTCTGTAACAATCCTCGCCTCTGAAGGTTCTTCTTGATTTCTGGCTGGTGGCATGGTGTAATATGGAATTTTACCTGAAGCATGCCAAATGGATAGCAATGTATTAACTTGGTACTGAAATCATTTCTTCCTAAGCAATTAATTTTTCTTTCAGATTTTCTAGCAAAGTTAGAGAGGAAAAATAGCCAATAAATGCACTGACATGCATACCTTCATTCCAGTCGTGCAGAATGATCCTTGCAGCAGCTTCAACATCCACAATACCACCCTTTTTGAGTTTACCTCTTACAGTAGCCACATTCTGAAGGAATTCGTCAACTGATTGGAAGCCTGGGATCTTGTATATTGTCACCAACAGCCTTTCTGGACAAAGCTTGAGAATTTCCTTCACTGTGTTGTCAACAAAGGAGAATTTCAATTAGTATTGGTAACTCAAATTTGGCAAGAGAAGTTAGAATATTGCCAATAGTTGAGGCCAAATGATTTCCTGTGTAAGGAGTTCCTGCCTGGACAAACAATACACTTGAATTTTCATTAACATGACAGTACATATCTCACAGATCAATCTTAATCTTGTAGGAGAATTTGATGTCAGAGTAATTCCACAACTCACTCAGACTCTCGAAAAACTTGGGAACCTAAATCTCCTATAAAATTTTCCTATGCTCTCTCTCCTCAAGAAAAGTTTGCACTTCAAGAAAACTGAAGATTACCTTGTTATTTCTTTTCATAATCCCAACTTATAATCATATTCATTTATCTTCTTTGCAGAATGCATTTGAACAGATATTTCAAAATATTCCTATTTAGATATATATATATATATATATATATATATATATATATATTATAGGAAGTCTAGTTTGTATTTCTTCTAATAAAAGTATAATAATCATACTCTCCACCAAGACTACACCTAAATTCCAAACTAGTCAGAGTCATTGCAATAAAGCAAGTTAAATCTCCAACTAAGCTCATCTCAACTTAACTATGCCTCAATCTCAAGTTAGTTGCATACAGCTACATGAAACACAAAAATTCACTGGTTGAATTACCTGGACCAACTGGATCATCCAACTTCTCAATTCTTTTGCAGTTTCGAAGAGCTATTGATGCATCATTCCCTCCAGATCGAAGCATAACAACACCAGGACAGTCCAATAATTTCACATTTTTGTCCAATTGAACCTCTTGCATTGATCTCGTCAACCCTGGAGTAGCACCAACATTGACAACATGGCATCTTTTCAAGCTGTTAATTAGGCTACTCTTGCCAACATTAGGCAGGCCAATAACACCCACAGTTATGGACTTCTTTATCTGCAAAAACAATTTAGGCAAAGAGATGAATGCTTGCATTAGAACAACAAGGGATTCAAATCCAACATGAAATTGCCTAGGCAGATAAACCATACAAGCATTGAATACAGCAGACAGAAGAAACAGAGAAAATTTTATTGCAGAACAAAAATAACAATTAAGTGTACCTCGTGGCTTCTTGAGTAATTTTTCAGCAATTTAATGAGAGTTTCAGCTCCAAGACAGTCACTTGTTTGCAGAAGATTACTAGGCTTTGCAGCCTTTGAAGAGGATTTCCACCCTAAGTTTGATCTCTGCTCTTGAGTGCTGCACTTAAAGGCAACAGCTGGTAACTCTTCCCTGAGGTATGTGAGCCACTTTTCAACAGCTTCTCGAGGAACAAGATCTGAAATACAAGTTTTCATTAAAAACAGTTCAGGCAGAAAAAAAAAAGGAAAAAAAAAAAGAAAAGAAAGAGTAAATGGAAGCAGTGCCTTGATATTTACTGTGGGATATATGAATAAACTGAAATTGCAAAATCCAACATTCCAACTATACGTTCAGAGGTTAAAAAATAAAATAATCCCTGTGTGAAAATTCACCCTTCTTTCGTTGTGACTGTGTTAGGATGCCTAGAAATTTTGTAAACGTGGCATATTCCTTGTACAAGGGAAAATATCGAGTAGAATAGGCACATGAAATAAAGAACTTTACCAATTTTATTCAAAAGCAACACAAGGTGCTTATCAGGGCCAGATTTCAACACCATCTTTTCCATATCAACACAACGGGTACCAAGAGGATCTCTAGCGTCAAGGACTTCCAGAATGACATCTGATTCCTCAATGACTTTAACCAACTCCTTGTAGAAAGCTCTATCTGAGTTATCTGCAGATAAGAAGACATGTCAAAAATATGAACCAAACAACTAGAACGAATCAATCTCACTTTAATGTCAACTTACCACGGACTTTCACAATTCCAGTAGATTCATGAATGCTCTTTCCCTCTTCAATACTTTGCTCTTTTTCATCATCCTCTAGTAAACCCAATTTCCTCTTTTTTGCCTGAAAATTCATAAAGGCCCAATAGATATAAATTAAACATACGCAGCTTCATGGCAAAATTTAGAAGGGGGCAGAATATGATAGTAAACAATTCACCACAAAAACCAACATTTGCATTAAAAAGCATAGTAAGTTACTAAAAAAACTAGGCAAAGTTAAAGGGCATCCTATAGACATGTGCTTAATGGATTAACCATATGATAACAACTAAAAAGTAAACTTCCTAACAATTAGCCTCGGCATCAAAAACATTCCTTCAATCTACTACCATCCATGAAAATTTTCTAACTTGAGAGAAAACCCAAAACCCAAAATAATAATTAACCATATGATAACAACTAAAAAGTAAACTTCCTAACAATTAGCCTCGGCATCAAAAACATTCCTTCAATCTACTACCATCCATGAAAATTTTCTAACTTGAGAGAAAACCCAAAACCCAAAATAATAGTAAAACCAATTAAGATTTTTTTCAACAAAAAAGGCACTGAAGCAATACCCTTTCCTTGCGGGCAGCTTTCTTTTGCTCCAATTCCTCGAGTGCCCGAGCTCGACGAGCTTCGAGAGCCTTGAGCTCTTGCTCCTTGAAAGGCCAATCATTGGGGATACCAGGGTCTTTTTCAACCTTTCGCTTACGCTTCAATCCCAACTTCTTGGCCTCCTTAGCTTTCTTCTTCTGATGCTCCTTTACTTTTCTAATAACTTTGTACTTTTGCTTCAGTGAAACTCTCTTGCTCTTGCTTTCTGCAAAACCATATAACCAAAAATTAAAAACCCACATTCTAGAAAAGAAAAAAAGGAATTGAAACACTGAGAATTAGGTTGTTTTGCTTACTTTTGCTCTTCTTCACCATTTTGATTCCTTTATACGGTGAAGCTACGAATTTTGTTCCAAAAAGGGAGCAGCGGCCTTATGCAGGTTTAGGGTTTTGGGAGAGGAAGATGGAAAGAAAAAAGGTTTTTTTTTTTTTTATTTTGTTTAGGGTTTTGAAAGTGGGTGGGTGTGACCCGTTTTTATCAAAAATGGGACTGGGAGTGAATTAAATAAATGCAATTGGCAGACCCGTGGTGTTTGTATTCTAAAGCGCCAACAACTAAAAAAGGAAAAATTTTATGGGGTGAGAGAGGCTCGAACTCTCGACCTCAGGATAACTCAGAAGCTATGAGACCTACGCGCTAGCCAACTGCGCCACCACCCCTTTGATGTTCCTCTCATAACATATTTATAATATTTTGGGTCTACACTTTTACATGTAGCCTCCAAAATGAAAGGATTAATTTTTTTCTTTAATTTAAATGAACTTCGATGACTTTAATGGATACCTCGTCCAACTTGGATTCAAACTTAAATTTTTTTTTTAAGTGTCGTTTGGACTAGCTCGACCCATAAATATTTTTAGTTATTTTTTTTAGTTAATCATGATATTGGTACGAAGTATCCACTATCGGCAATAGTGACTAATCTCCGTCTGGGATCCTGAGCGCACACAAAGTGGGTAGTCCCCTCCCAGTATAGTTTGCTCCATACCCAAGACCAGAAATCGAATCCTGGACACTTGGTTAAGGGGCGAGAGCCGCTACCACTCACGCCAACCAATGTTAGTTATATTTTTAGTTATTTACCAAACACATTTTTTAGATTTGTTTTTATTTTTTATGAATGATTTTCATTCTTATATCTTTTATATGAAGGTAGCCCAAGTTTAGGGATAGAGAAGCAGATTACAAGTAGAGGAATGTTAAGAACAGTTACTTTTAACATTCATTTTTATTGGGTCACGTCACTTTTAGTTTTATATGAAAATCAATTATCTACAATTACAAGTTACTTAAAAAGTAATTTTTAATATCCACATACTTTAACTTTTTACTTCTTGCATAAATAATCAATTTTTATATAAAATTAAGAAGTGACATGGCTCAATAAAATGAAAATGTTGAAATGTGATAATAAAAATGACTATCACTAACATTCTCCTTGTAAGTATTGCGATATGAACCCTAAATTTGTTGGGTGTTTGTTTTTAGAAATTATTGTATGAATATATTTTGAGCTAAACCTCAAGTTAAATCTAGACTTTAGTTTTTTTTTTTTTTTATAAACAAATGATTTAAATTTTCCCATTTCTTTAAGTCAGCGAAGTGGCTAACAGCTAACTAGTAACTACACAAGCAAACGTATCCTTATTCTATACGTGGTGAAATTTAAAATTTTCAACAAGTGAGTATACATTTCAACAAGTAAATAAATAAATGTAATTTTGAAGAGTGTGACTTTTTTTGTAAAAATATATATTATAGTTAAATGTAATTAATATTATTACTTTATTATAGTTTTAAAAAATTAATGGAGTCCTCATTGGCTTTTCCGTTAAAGATAAAGCAATAGTAAATCAGTTAAAAATACTGAAAATTAGAAAACTTAAGATAAAATTACCAACAAACATGAAACACCAATTCATATAATAGTCCATGCCGTTCAAGTAAAAAGTTGATAATAAATAAATTTTTGCAATTTTAAAATGGATAATTATTACTCGAGCATTTGACTTGATAATTTGTACATATTTCTCCAATCAAAGAACAATTTTCGAAATTCAGTTTTTTTTTTCTAATCATATAAAATGATAAGACTGTGATCTAGAGTACTTTAATTTGAAAAAAAAATGCATAAACGTTTCTTTATTCATCACCAAGCTAAGAAAAAAAAAACCCATATTATCTTAGGAAACGGAATTTAGTTTGGCTCAAGGCTCGATGAGTTTTTGAGCCTGTGACATGTCTGGAAGCGATGAAATGGCGCCTTTCTGAGTGGTAGAAATTGCCCCACAAGCATTCGCAGAGAGTAGAGCCTCGTTCGGTTTCTTTTCATCCTGCAGTTCGCAAAAATCGCATAAACATCAGACACCAAAATAAACGGAAGGAAACCCAGCCAAAACTTGAAAGCGGAGGAATGATCATCAACAAGTAGTCATACATTGAAGATATTTGTATTGTTGGCTACACAATGTAGAAGTGCACCAACAAAGGCGTCGCCAGCCCCAGTCGTGTCGATTGTTTTCACCTGGAAACCACTCACCCTCCCTTTGAAACCCTGCATTTTGTGCCCAAAGATTGGAATGTCTTTTCGAAATTAAAAAATTGATTCATGCACTATTTTTTTTTTGTCAATACAATGGAGGCCTTTGTATTTGAGAAAAGAAGAATACAGATGTGGTGTTTCAAATTTTAAATTTGTAGAATTGTCATTTTTTAAAGGTGAAAACATAATTATTTAAGTCAATGTTCAAGATTAGATCTATTCATGGGTCGAATGCTAGCTAGATTTATATAAGGTATTAAAATATTAAAAGTGAGCTCAAACTGACCCAATTTTAGGTTCTAATTTTTTGTTCAAGCTTATTTTCACATATAATGAAAAAACTCAAACTTGTCTAAACTCTAAACCCACTAAAATATTATTATTTTCTAAAAAATAATAAAATATAAAAAATTAAAAGCACATAATAGTTTTTTTAGTAGTACATTTTCATTAGAAATTATAATCACAATCAGCATATTACATTCTATGAACAGATAACTATGAAAATCACATTACTCAAACTATGAAAAGCACATAATAGTTAGTATAACACAATAAATTCGAATAAATTCTTATAAAAATATTATAAGAAACATAAAAATTTTAAATTAATGTCTAAAACAATACAAACTCAAATTAGATTACACAAAAATTAAAAGTATTTAAAAAATGAATTAGCATAAAAATTAAATATAGTAAAAAATTATAATTATCGGGTTAGATTGGGTTTAAACTTAAAATAATATACTCAAGCTCAGTCTGACTTTTTGATGAACCTCGATTTTTAAGTTCAAACTCATTTAACGAACTTAATATTTTTATCCAAATCCGATAAAAATTAAACAAACTTTCAAATTTAAACTCAATTGAACAGGTCTACTCAAGATCATGTTGGCATATTCCTTAATCACAAGTTGACAAAATTTGGCTATTGCCATATATAACCTGTGATAATCAACGCCAAATAAATGGTCCATTATTTCACTGATTCTTTGACCATAAAAGGATGTTCTGTGATGGTTTGAACGATCGTGTTTTGAGTTGGTTAGAATTTGAGAGGCTCCGAGTTCACAAACAGAGAGCAAGAATCCGGTCCCCAAGCATCACTTGCTCTGTTATACACCATCTAGTGAGCATTTGAGTGCTTGGAAGGCCTGTGATCGACACAGAGAAGATTGTCAGATTCAGGAATCGCTTCAACAGCAAAGTTACAGAGTGCAATGGCTAGAGGTTAGATCCTGTCGCTTCCGCATTTGATTGTTTTAACATGTTTCATATTGTTTAGAAGCATGTATAATCTGTATGATGTACTAACATTTGGCATCAGAGCATGCAAATAATCTCTACCCTGCATGAAGAAAATATTCTGTAATCTTGTTATTATGCTAAAATTGGCTACTTGTGTTTCTGTATATTCCTGGCCATAATGAGATTTGCAAGAGTTTTTCGAGCCATCTAGCAATTAAAAACAAAATAAAAAGTCATGGAAGAAGCCATAAAAACCCATATTTTGAAATTTAAGTCTCGGGTTACTTGAAACCCATTCCGTTTTCATGCGATTTTGGCTCAAATATTTTAGATCTATTGTTGTAAAGCTCTAGGGATGAAAAATAAATAAAAAACGAGACTTTTTGAAGGAGATTATGCTGGGTCTGGTCATAACACCTAAAATTTCTGCAAAATGCCCGTTCGAGCGAAGAAGGAGATGCAGGCGCGTGAGATCCACGAGCCCGATGTTGGAAGTCTGGCGCGTGAGTGCACGTGCCCGATTGTGAAGGCCCCTGTTGTACAGTGCAGCCGCACTGTTCAAATAAAAAAAAAAGTTTTTAGGCCACTGTTTTGGGCTTTCAGTTTAGTTGACTTGGGCTGTTTTTAGTTTGTTTTGGGCCATTTATTTTGGGCTATTTTGGTTAATTATTTGGACCATATGGATTAAATAAAATGGCCATTTGGTTTATTTTAGGCCTTAAGAATTTCTTTAATTTAAGTAATTAAAATTATTTAATTTAGGCCAAATAATTATATTTTTAATAGTTTTATATCAAATTTTCAATTCTGTAATTTTCGTAATTTTATGACTAATTAGATCATTTTCACAAAATTAATATAATTATGAAAACTTCTCATTATTTGGATTTTATGAGGATTTTTCATAAATTTGGAATTTTTATAAATTGTGTGAAAATTATCATAAAATTATGATTAAATTATGAAAATTTGATTTTGAAAGTGCATATGTGCTTATTTTGAATATGTATAATTTTGTTATTTTTTATACTAAAAGCACATGTAGCTAAGTTATTCATATTATTTGGAATTAAAATTGCCTTGTGTTAATTGCAATTTTAAAAATATGAATAAACTTAGAATTTTGTCAATATGTCTAAGCGATTAATAATTTATTTAATTAGGACTTAGCCACAACAACCTTAATTAAGTACAATTATATTTGTAAAATCACATAATGGTATTAGACATAAATTGTGATTAGTTATAAGGTTATGATAAATTTTATCCCACAGACTTTTTATTATAATTTTATAACTAATTAGGGTAAAATATCAAATTAGTTTCTTAATTTACCCACAGGGATTAGGAAATGATATAATTTGGTAGTTTTATCATGATGATATGAATCTATTAGAATTAGAACTTTAGCCCATAGGCAAGTTTTATGTCTGAGATTCATAATTGATTAATAAAATATGTTTACATTGGAAGACATAATTAAGTTTACCTCAAAAATTCTAGATACATAAGCATGTTTATTTTCTATATGCAGTGTTTTCTCAGGCTAGTATTAACTTAGAAGTTCCCGAGCTAAATGGAGAGAACTACAAGGTTTGGAAGGAGAGAGTTCTCCTCCAATTAGGGTGCATGGTTATAGACTATGTTATAAGGAAAGACGAGCCCGTATTGACTGAGACTAGCACTCCTGCTCAAGTAGCTTTACATGAACACTGGGAGCGATCCAATCGCCTTAATGTCATGTATATTAAGACAAAGATATCTGTTGGGATATGTGGTTCAGTCGAACAGCATACCAACGTTAGGACCTTACTGAAGGCCATAGATGATCAGTCTGTCACTTCAAACGAAGCGTTGGCCAACACCCTGATAATGAAGTTCTCATCAATGAGGCTCACCAATGTCAAAGCAGTGCGCAAGCACATAATGACCATGAGAGATATAGCGGTCCAACTCAAGAAGCTAGAGGTGGAAATGTTTGAATCTTTCCTTGTGCACTATATACTGAACACTTTACTAAAGCAGTACGAACCATTCAAGATATCCTATAACACACATAAGGATAAGTGGACCATCAATGAATTGATGACCATGTGTGTTTAAGAGAAGGGAAGACTGCTAATGGAGTAAGGTGAAAGTGCATTTTTTGCAAGCTAAGGAAAGAACAAGGATCGAGCCAAGAACAAGGGAAAAGGGAAAATCCCTGCCCAAGCTGACATTAAGAAAGAGTCTGAGCGTTTCTTTTGTAAAAAGAAGGGAGACATGGAAAAGGACTGTGCCAAACTTCAGCAGTGGCTCGTTAAGAAAGATAATCCACTCTTATATGTTTGTTTTGAATCAAATATGGTTGAGGTTAATCATAACACATGGTGGATTGCTTCTGGATTTTCAATTCACATTTCGACTTCCTTACAGGGTATGACAAACCTAAGGAATCCAATGGGAAATGAGGAGAGCATCTATTCAGGAAATAAGATGCACTCGCGTGTTGAAGGCATTGGGACATGCACTTTAGTTCTTAGGAGTGGTTTTGTTTTGCAATTGGAAAAGACCTTTTATATTCCTAGTTTCTCGAGGAATTTAATCTCTGTTCGAGGCTGGTACCTTATGGATATTCCTTTCAATTTTCAAATAAATCAGTATTGATATATTTTAAGTTTGATATTGTTGGGAATGGTACCTTATGTGATAGTCTTTTCTCTATTGATTTGCAAAATGACACTGCTCATAACGCCTTGCATGTTCAAACTGGCACTAAAAGATGTGTTATGAATGAGGACTCCTCCACGTTATGGCACCGGAGATTAGGTTATATCTCTATAAATAGAATTAAGAGATTAATAAATGATGGAATACTTAGTACTCTAAACTTTACTGATTTCGACACTTATGTGGATTGCATTAAGGGTAAGCAAACCAACAAGTCTAAGAATGGTGCCAATAGGAGTTCAACCGTATTAGAAATCATACACTCTGACATATGCTGTCCAGACATTGACACATATGGTCAGAAGTACTTCATCACCTTTATTGATGATTACTCGAGGTTTATGTATCTCTACATGTTTCATAACAAGAACGAAGCATTAGACGCCTTTAAAATCTTCAAGGCTGAAGTAGAGAAACAATGTGGAAAACCCATAAAGATAGTAAAAACTGATAGAGGTAGGGAGTATTACGGTAGATACACTGAAGATGGACAAGCACCTGGACCATTTGGGAAGTTCCTTCAAGAAAATGAGATTATTGCCCAATATACCATGCCGGTTCATCGGATCAGAATGGTGTTGCAGAAAGAATGAACCGAACTTTGATTGAAATGGTGCGTAGTATGCTTAGCAACTCGAAGTTGCCTAAGTCCTTGTGGATTGAAGCTCTTAAAACGGCAGCGTATGTATTGAACCGGGTTCCAACCAAGGCTGTTCCAAAGACACCTTTCGAATTATTCAAAGGTTGCAAACTGAGTTTGCGTCATAGGGATGCCCTTCTGAGATAAGAGTTTACAACCCACAGGAAAAGAAACTGGATCCTAGGACCATAAGTGGGTATTTCATTGGATATGCCGAACGGTCTAAAGGCTACAGATCCTATTGTCCATCTCATAGCACTAGAATTGTGGAATCAAGGAACTCCAAGTTTCTTGAAAATGACTTAGTTTGTGGGAGCGATCAATCTCAAGAACTAGTTTCTGTGAGAGATCAACCCTCTAACTCGAGTCAAGGATTGGTTATCATGAACAATGTCATTTCAGTACGGCTGGACGTTGAACAACCAATCATTGAAGATCCACAAATGGTTGATAACTTACCAGTAGACGAGACTCCTCTAGATACACCAGAATTGAGTGAGCAACCAGTTGAACAATATGATCCTTCGGAGAATGTTGAACCAACATTAAGAAGGTCTACTAGGGAAAGGAAATTAGCTATTCATAGTGATTACATTGTGTATCTACAAGAGTATGATTTCAATATTGGGCCCGTTAATGATCCAGATACGTTTTCACAAGCCATGAACAGCAAAGAATCAAAACTTTGGTTCGATGTTATGAAGGATGAGATGGATTCGATGACATCTAATGGAGTATGGGATCTTATTGAGTTGCCTAATGGGGCTAGGGCTATAAGCTGTAAATAGGTAAATCAGTTATTCATAGTGATTACATTGTGTATCTACAAGAGTATGATTTCAATATTGGGCCCGTTAATGATCCAGAGACGTTTTCACAAGCCATGAACATCAAAGAATCAAAACTTTGGTTCGATGCTATGAAGGATGAGATGGATTCGATGGCATCTAATGGAGTATGGGATCTTGTTGAGTTGCCTAATGGGGTCAGGGCTATAGGTTGTAAATGGGTCTTTAAGACCAAGATTGACTCATTAGGCAACATTGAGCGTTATAAGGCAAGACTCGTAGCCAAAAGATTCACTCAAAAGGAAGGAATCAATTACAAGGAGACTTTCTCTCTTGTATCTAAGAAAGATTCTCTTCGCATCATAATGGCGCTTATTGCACATTTTGACTTAGAGTTGCAACAAATGGATGTGAAAACGACATTTCTCAATGGTGATCTAGAGGAAGAGGTTTACATGAAACAACTTGAAGATTTTTCCTCTAGTAATGGTGAGCATTTGGTCTGTAAGCTGAAGAAATCCATATATGGGTTGAAACAAGGTTCCCGCCAATGGTATCTAAAATTCCATGAAGTCATCTCTTCATTTGGTTTTGTTGAGAACATCATGGATCAGTGTATATACCAGAAGGACAGTGGGAGCAAGATTTGTTTCCTTGTGCTATATGTGGATGATATTCTGCTTGCAACCAATGATAAGGGGATGCTACGTGAGGTGAAATAATTTCTTTGATATGAAGGATATGGGCGATGCATCTTATGTCATTGGCATTAAGATCCATAGAGACAGACATAGAGGTATATTAGGTCTGTCACAAGAAGCCTATATCAATAAAGTCTTGGAAAGATTTAGAATGAAAGATTGTTCACCAAGCCCAGCTCCCATTGTGAAGGGTGACAGGTTCAATTTGAATCAGTGCCCGAAAAATGATTTTGAGTAGGAACAAATGAAGAACATTCCATATGCCTCAGTTGTTGGAAGCATTATGTATGCACAGGTTTGTACCAGGCCTGATATTGCTTTTGCTGTGGGAATGTTAGATAGATACCAAAGTGACCTGAGGATGGACCATTGGAGAGCTACGAAGAAGGTGCTTAGATATATTCAAGGCACTAAGGATTACATGCTTATGTATAGACGGACCGATGAGTTGGAGGTGATTGGCTACTCAGACTCAGACTCAGACTTTGCTGGCTGTGTTGATACTCGAAAATCAACATCCGGTTACATCTTCATGCTTGCCGATGAAGCTGTTTCATGGAAGAGTGCTAAGCAGACACTGACTACCACTTCCACTATGGAGGCCGAGTTCGTTTCCGGTTTTGAGGCTACCTCACATGGTGTATGGCTTAAGAGTTTCATTGGTGGGCTTAGAGTTGTTGACTCCATATCTAAGCCATTGAGGATAAATTGTGACAACTCAGCTGCGGTATTCATGGCTAAGAACAATAAGAGTGGAAGTCGAAGAAGCGCATCGACATTAAGTACTTAGTCATTAGAGAACATGTTAGAGATAAAAGAGTGGTCATTAAACACGTTAGCACTGAATTGATGTTAGCTGATCCTTTGACTAAGGGCATGCCACCGTTTAAATTTAAGGATCATGTAGAGAGGATGGGACTTGGTTCCACATTATGATTGTAATTGAAACTTTTATTAATAATATGATGTTTCTCATTTTGATTTGTATACACTAAAGTTTTATTTGAGAAATATATTTATTGTTTGGACCGAAAATAAACATAGGGTTTATTCATTAAGTAAGAATGGGTTGATTCGAGACATTTTACATAGTAATACATGGAAGATAATACTCGCCATTAGAGGAACTATCGCCATGATTCATGTGATTTGTTTCTTCTGTGAGTAAAATTTATGGACCAAGTGAGAGAATGTTGGCATATTCATTGATCACAGGTTGACAAAATCTGGCTATTGTCATATATAACCTGTGATAATCAATGCCAAATAAATGGTCCATTATTTCATTGATTCTCTGACCATAAAAGGATGTTTTGTGATAGTTTGAACGACCGTGTTCTGAGTTGGTCAGAATTTGAGAGGCTTCGAGTTCACAAACAGAGAGCAAGAATCTGGTTCCCAAGCATCACTTGCTCTGTTATACACAATCTAGTGAGCATTCGAGTGCTTGAAAGGCCTGTGATCGACACAGAGAAGATTGTCAGATTCAAGAATCACTTCAACAGCAAAGTTACAGAGTGCAATGGCTAGAGGTTAGATCCTGTCGCTTCCGCATTTGATTGTTTTAACATGTTTCATATTGTGTAGAAGCATGTATAATTTGTATGATGTACTAACAGATCATTCATAGACTAATTTGTTATTTCCTTCTGATTGAGTGAAGACATAAGTTATACCTTAGTGGAGTATTTGCAACCCTTTGGTCCATCGGTAACAACAAGCAATTTGAAATTGTCGTTCCATAAAGACATACCAACATCTTCCTTTTCAGGATCTCCTTGAGTGAGGAAGGCGACTTCATCATCATTAACCTGCATGCGACCTCACCATTTTATACAGATTAGTACCATACGACTGCATTGACAGGATAAAATTAAAACAACCTTGACGAAATCTGCCTGATTCCAGATGCTCTTGATCCCATTTCTAGCAGCCTCGGGAGAAGGCCACAAGGGCAACCGCACGTTGGGGTCATAGGAAAGCAAAACGCCAGCCTCCTTGGCCGCTTTCCTGGCTGCCATGTGAGCAGATTTGCATGGCTCTGCTATCAGACTTATGGATCCATAGTGGAATATCTTGGCTTGCTTGATGAGTCCCATGTTTATCTCCGAGTCCTTCAGCAACATATCCTCGCTGGGGTTTCTGTAAAACATGAATTCTCTTTGTCCATCATTCTAGAGCGTGACGAATGCCAAGGCGGTCCTGGCTTGTTTATCGAAACAGATTCCGTCGCTGTTCACCCCATTTTTCTTCAACATATCCACCAGCATGTGTCCAAACTCATCTTCTCCAACCTAACAAGACATGGCCATCAATGGAATTGCATATGGCTTATAAAACTTGTTATACAATTAAACAACTGTGGTACTTCAAAACCTTGTCAATGAAGGCAGAGATGCACCCGAGCTTAGCGATGGCGCATGCAACATTAGCAGGTGCACCGCCAGGAGCTTTGATGAAAGCGGAGGATTCAGCCAAGGAAACGCCAGCAACATCTGGCACAAAGTCGATAAGCATCTCCCCGAAAGAGACGATCAAAGGACCCGGAGTTTTAGCTGAGTTGCTCATCTTTCTTCCTTTCAAGTTTCAACCACACTCAATTATTATTTCTAACACTATAATGGTGCTTGCATTCATCGAGAAAATAAAAGGAGTTGCTAAAATATTGTGATCTTGTTAACTGCTTCAGATTATTTTATTTGATTTTTTGCCATATTTTTAGGCAGATTTTATCAAACCTTTCTTCCCTAGTAATAATGTAAAATACCCTGTTTGCACGTTGCCATTATTAATATTAAAATGATTTATATATACATATATATATATTTTTATATGATGTATTAATAAGGTGTATAATTTTTATATTGTCAATACATAAGAGAATAACACTTCATCATCAATATAATGTTATATAAGCAAACTAAAAAAAATTGTTTGTATTTATTTTTAAAGACTTTACTTTTTTTTAATTTACTTATTGATAAGGTAACAACAGTTTATAAATATTATACATGATTAATACATCATATATAAACTCATATTATATTATAAATTTATTAAGAGTTTATATATATTAGTTAATCTAGTATGGAAGAGTATATAGTATGCAACATTATAAATATATCTACTATAGATGAAAGAAATTCCTCGCAGTGTTGTTGGATTTTGGCTTCCAATCTTGCGCCTAATGTCCGAAGCTGATTGTTTTTTTCATATAACCCTTTAGTTTTTTTTGCCCTTCAATTTTCATTTTAGAATTAAGTCTTATTTTTTTTTTAAAATCTTTTAATTTTCATCTCAAATTTACTTTTAATCTTTCAATTTCTTTCTTTTTAATTAAACCCTCTAATATGTTCTTCTAGTCATGCTTTCTAATTTATTTTTAGCTTTTAATTTTTTTAGTTATATTCTTTAATTTGTTTTCATTTTTAACTTATTTTCTCGATTATGCCTTTTAATTCATTTTTAACATTTCAATTTTTCGTTGGATCCTTTCATATAAATATATAAATATATATATATATATATATATATTTAGTTATATCATCTGATTTATTTTTAACTCTTCAACCTTTTTCAAGTTAAACACTCTAAACAATTTATTTTCTTTTTTACTTACCTAGCATTGTACTTTCTTTTAACATTTAAGTTTTTATTACAATTTTTTTTATTAAAAGTAATTAAATGTATTCTAATTTTTTCTTTTCACACCTCACAAAATAAAAATATGTAGTGAAGTGTATTTTAGTACACAAGGATAGAGGTAAAGGGAGAAAATGTGAACAATCAAAGTTTAGTTTAATAATTGTTATTCTTTTTTAAGAAGGATTAAATCTAAAGATCTATCTCTCAGTCTCTTATTGTATCTCCTATAAACTAAGAATTTAATTTAGTGCTTATTACTTTTTTAAAAAGGGATTAGATATAATTTTTGAATCCCCACTTCTTTTACTTTTTTATGAAAAATAAAAAAAAGAGGCAAAATATAATTATTTACTATTAACCTATCACACCTTGAGACCTGTCCCGCTTAAGGATTGGGAATTCTTTTGGATTAATTATTGGATTTGGTTTAGGTTTGTTCCGCGTTTAGACTTTGCTCGATAAGAATAATAGAAAAGAATGAGAATAAAAATTTTGTTAATATAATTATTAAATTTTATAATTATTTTACTATTTTATAACTTAACCATTAAATTAATAAATTTTTTATCTTTACTCTTTTTCACCTTTTTTATCAAGTGAAGCCTCAGTACCTCGTGCACTAACGCCATTTTTGGGCTTATATCACTAGGATAAACAAGCAAAAGACTGAGCCCAAAGTCGGCTTCAAGAAAAGAAAAAAAAACAAGAAAGACATTGGCGGTGGTTCAGGGTTGGACCGTTGACCGGATTGTCCGCAGTGTTGATTTTGTTAGTAGAAAAGGAGAGGCGAGAAGAACTACGTTCGCACATTTTCAATCGTCCTATCAATATCTCCATTTTTCCCTCCTCCTTCTTTCCCACCTCCCATTTACTTCCCTTTCATTTCTCCGTTAAACAAGACAAAAACCCTAATCCTGACCTCCACATTCCCCCTTGAATGCTGTTATATGCTTTTTCTACTTTGTGTGTGTTGTGGGATTTGATTTGGTAAAATGCAAGAGGAAATATTGTGATAACTTTGCTCGACTCTTTTTTCTTTTAAGATCAAATGGCGGAATATGCAGTTTCATCGTCATGTATCAGGCTACATTTGCACCGAAGTTTTCTTAAACAGAGACGACTTGCGCATCGGAATTCCAATTTCACGACAACTCAAAGGTCTGCCGATTTCTCTTCTCTTATTTTTTTCGTTTAGCCCCTTTCTCTCTGATATATAGTTATTCATGATTTCACTTGAAGAACAATTTGGGTTTCATACTGTAGTGAACTTTTGTCATGTTTTATTATGCGGTTTCCTAATTCTCAGTCTGCTGTTAGACATTGCAATAACCATTGGAATTTTGCTATTAGATATGATTTAGCCTCACATTTGTATTTGTTGCTCTGTTTCTAGCAAGTGTTCCTATGGAAGCCGTAAAGTTTTCTGGCTTTCAACTTGGAGAAATTGGAAGGTTGATAATATTTTTTCTTAAATCTGAAAATAAGTCGCAGCTTCACGGGAACTTCTTTGAGGTCTACTTGCATGTGGTCTTTAGTGGACTCTGATGGTATAACAGCCACTGCATTGATTACTGCAGGCGATCAATTACTTTTGATTGCTAGTATATTTCTTACGTATGTGGCTGGAGTAATTCCTGTTCAAGAGTCCAGTTCCAACTCTCAAAAGAACATAGCTGATGACGATGATGCTTTTCCCCAAAGCTCAACCCCTTCTGGTAGGTAAGGGTAAGCAAATCAAATATTTGAAATCTAATGAATGTTTCTTTATTCATGGATCACAGAACAGTACAACTTTTTTTTTTGTACTTAAGTGCTGTGCTTTGACATTTGTATGCCTTGTTTCTCTCATTTACTGGGGATACATTTACTCTATGAATGCAGTGCCAGGACAAACAGTGACCAAGATAATTTGAAGCATGCCTGGGATGTAGTAAGAGGAAAACTTTTGGATTCTCTAGACGCTATTGAACATGGGAGTGATATCAGAAATGGAATCTTTGATGAGCAACAACGTGGAAAATGGCCATTAAGTTTGTATGCTGTATCTGAAGGTCCAAAGATAAGATTACTTTGGGCTTCTTTTCAGCACCTTGAGGAAGAGGCAGGCACTTTCTCTATTTGTTCCTTATGCTTTGGTTACTTTGAGTGTTTCCTTGTACTGGTTAAATTCATATAAATTCATTATGTTCAAAGAAACTGCTTGTTTTGGATGGCTGCTTTATACCATCCTCGCTTTGCATCTTTCAAAAATACAAAATTGAAAGGTCTTTGGGTAGCATTTAGTAAATAACGTATGGGACAAAAATCTAGATTTTATGAAAAAAATTAGGGCACTTCTGTTTTGTGAATTTAACTTTAGGATTAAAAAAATGTATGATCTTAAAAAAGAGGTTTCATGTTTAACTCCTTTGATACTGAACAAGTTACTTAATCGTTTATTGAATCTAGGGAGTGAAGTGGATTTGAGTTTGCTTGAGAAAAGGAGTTAGTGTATTCTGAAAATTTTAGTTTCTGAATTCATAGACGCCACTCTGTGTTAAGAAGTAAAGGGGTCATCTCTTATGATTATTTTGGGTTTGCAATAAGGAATCCCTTCAGCATGCAACTTTAATAAATAAATATATAATTTGATCTTATTAGAAGGAAATTTCTCATGCTTTTTTCAGTAAAATTCCTCATTGCATGCTTACTTGGTAGAATAATAATTTTTATTTATTATGTTTGTGATTTACTTGATGGTTTTAAAATTGTTTTTCAGGTGAAAAACAATGTTGGTGCTCCTGATACTGTTAATATGGATGACTGGTTGATTGCCTTTTCAAGAAATATTGAAAAATCTTGTAAGCCTGTATGCTTTTGCTTGGCTGGAGAAGGAACTTGGACTTGAAACCAATAATATGGTACTTGAAGAATCTTATGATGACTGTGTGATTTTTATGTTGTTAGCTTGTTTGTATGAAATATCCTTTCTTTCCCCCTTTTGACAGGAAGTTGTTACTCTGATAACTGAGAAGTTGAATGGAGACAACACAGTTCTACAAAATATTAGAAAGTCGGGGAAGGAAAATCTGTATGCAGAATTGTTGTATTTTCTTAGATTTCGTTCTCTAAGGTAAAATAAACTGTGACTGTTTCTATTTTGTGGTTGTGTTTATCATCTTTTGTTCAAAGATTATCGTTTCTATATGTTTTAATCTTCGTAGATTACTCAAGAGTTTTGTAGAATATGATTTTCTGGGTAAGGATAGTTGCTTTTAGACTAGTACACTGAATAAACTCATTCTATCGTTGCATGCATTATTTGTTTCATGTTTCTTTCTCTTCAGTAACAATTTCTAGTTAATATTTTATGCATCTGTGCATGCTAATGAATATATGGAGATTGATGACAATATATATATATATATATATATATGGTAAATTCCTCTTAAGTCCTCAAGGTTTTATCATAATTCAACTCTAGTACACTAGTTTTGAAAATGGACACTTTGGTCCAAAATCACAAATGATTTTAGCATACATGAGTCAATTACTTAACTTGAATTAATAATATCACGTTTTCAAGTATCAACATTGAATTTTATTACTATTTATTATTTTAAAGTAATTTTTGAAAAAAATTATTTTATATAAAATTTTTACAAAAAGGAGTATTATGGATTTTTCATGAGTAATAAATGTTTAGGTTAATAAATTTTTTAATAGTAACTTAATAGAATAATTTTTTTGTACCATCAAATTTATAAATTTGGACCAAAATGTCAATTTCTCAAGCTAGTGGACTAGAGTTGAGTTACGGTAAAACCTTGAGTACTACTGTGTGTGTATGTGTGTGTGTGTGTGTGTGTGTAGTCTATGTATGTAAACTGCTCTTAAATCATTCTTGAAGATGTATAATGAGTCTCTTATTTCTCAGCAGTTGGCTTCATAACTTCCTGCTTCTAAACCCCCTAACCACTGCTAGAAATCTCTTTCGTTGTTGGGTTTTCAAAGTGCATCAAATGAGTGAATTTTGAGTTGGTTCAGAGGAAATGAGCCTTGATTTTTCTAAGTTGTGGGATTTAAAGTCCTTGGTGGCCCTCTATGCTAGCCAATATATTAGAGAACATTTGGAAGGCAAAAGACATTTTCCCTTTCCAAAGTTTTTTGTCCCCTAAGCTCTTAGACTTTGTGAAGTAAAAGAAGATGTTCCATCATAATTTAAAACTATGTATGACAGAGCTCATAGGTTTTTGGGAATTGACTGCTTAGCATTTTTTCCCCTCTGAAGTCCATTTTCCCCTAACTTACCTTTTCAGAAATATAAATCTTAATCAATAACAAGCACATCATATTCCATTGACCAATCTATTGGTTACAGTAATACTAGATTGATTGCTAGAATAATCATATGCAGTGGACTAGGATGCTTTGAACCCGGTTAATGAAATCTTACTTTGGCTTCCATACTATTAGTTGTTTCCAGATAAAGAGCAGATTATGGGTTACTTGCACTGATGGTTGTTCAAATTAGGATTATTGAAGAACATGTGATTGTGTGTCAGGTATCGTCATCACTTGGCAGAATAATTGTGCCCCAGCGACGAAAAGATTTCTATCTTAGATGGTTGCTGTATTTATAAACATTTTTATATGTTGTCTGAGGATATCTTGCTTTTGGGTACAATCTATGTAGGCTTTGACATCTGCCTTTCGCTTTTAATTTGTCAAAATATATTTAATCTTTTTGAGTAACTTATTTGATCCATTTATCTATTATTGCAGGAAGGGCTGTTGTTATGACCAAAGCTTGTTTACTTTATATGGGGATTCCATATTGGAAGATCTGGTGATAACTTTAGCAGATGGGATAGCAAGAACTTACTTGGAGCTTATATCTGTTGATGGTAATTTGTCAGATGAAGTGAATAGTCTGGGTTTAGCTGTCTGCAATTTGTCTACCTGTGTAGTCCAAAGGTTGCGTAATGAGGTATGGCTCTGTTTCTTAGTGAGTTTATGGCATCTGTTTGTCTTCAATTTCTTATTATATTGCTCCTGTTTGTGAGCATATTTTCTGAGTTCTGTTCTTCTAGATGCAAAAGAATGAGGTTCTAGTTGTGTGCTTTGATGGATGGACTCATTGAGCATATATTGTTATAGTGCAGGGACTAAGCTGGTCAATAACTATTCTTGTGGCAGACATCATCAAGGCTTTTTTTCTTTTTTCTTGCCCTTACCTCCTTTGCATGTCAAGCTCCTTACAGATGCATGTATGTTGATCTGTTTCATTTTATGCTTGAGCCAATATGTATCCAGATGCTATGAATAAAGCCCACATGAAGATGTATTTCTTAATTGTATTTGGAGCGCTTCAATAGTGTTCATTTACTGCCCTCATTTAACATGAGCTTTATGGTCAGGAGGGAATCTTTTCTCATATTGGAAAGGCTAAGAATTTCTTAAAACTTTTGAGTGATACAGTGCTTGTAAAATCTGTATGGCTATTGAGTGAGATAATATGGATACATGCAATATGAGAAGATTTAAAATTGTTCATGTTAATGCACTAGATATCAGGACTTCTGGTTACGGTTTCATCAAGATTTTAGAACATTTGCTTGTTAACAGATGGCTTTAAACCAGTGGTTGTATCAGAATCTGGACGCAATCGTATCGATGTATGAGGATCGCTTTGACCTTTACACACTTAAAAGCCAACGCACTGGGGAAAAGAGCAGTGGTTGTGCTGAAACTTATAGTTGGTGGAAGAAGCTTACACTAAGAAAGTATGAAAGTGTGTCATCTTCATTCAATTACGTTGTGATAAGCAATTTCTCTATGTCTGTAAAACGCACGAAGGAATTGAGAGCCTTGAGAGCGTGGTATGTTTTCTATACTCTTTCCCCTGTTAATAATTTTCTTTGCTTTCATGCCTTATTAATCACTGTCCTTTGGTGGATGCAGATTAGTCTTAGAGAAATAGAAACTCTATGGCACTTATCTCGTGTATTTTTATTACCTGTTAATCTTGGTGGCTGGGATATTCCCTTCCTCTATGATTGTCTTGGGAACTATTTAGGTTTCCTCTTCTGCACTGGATATGTGCATGAAGGAGTTCTATTATCTCACATCATAGTGTGGTTATGAAAACTGTGCAACTAAACATGATTTGGTGGAGTGAATTAAAATAAAAATTGTCGGAAGTGGTGATTCCATCAGGATATATGTCTGTATCAATAGTTGGCAATTTAGGGCTGCAGATTGAGAAAGTTTCATGATGTTGAATTTTGACAAGGATGCAGAAAGATGACATAAAATATGAGTGTAGCTGGTGGCAAAGGCTATTGCCTTGATGAAAGCACTCTCATGGATACATGAATACTAGAATACATTTACCAACCCATGTGCCAGCATGCCTGTGTGGGTTTTTAATTTTTTAATGCTTCAGCCCAATGATTATGTCTGAACTGCCTGAGGAGTAGAGGTAGGCTTTGTACTTGCATGTAAAGTTTCTTCCTCAGTTTGGTATGTATGATAATTGAAGTTCGAAAACCTTGTGCCCTCTCAGTAATCTGGCAAATCAGTGATGAGCCATGCCTAACGTGTGCTTCACCCATAGCAGATCTTCACAAAACAGTAATCATTTCTAAAGTTAAGGTGTGGATTTTAGGGATAGTAGAGGCACATAGTAAATGAGTAAAAGGTTCTTACAATCTTTTTACATGAATAAATATGTGAATATAATAGTATGTATTACCATATTATGTACACATAAGGATTAATCAAACCATTATGCATTCATTTAGAGCTAATGAAAACCATCACTTTGTACTTCAATCTTATGATCTCGTAACATGTTTCAGATTTTATCTGATTCTTAATTGTTATAAACTTGGATATAGTTTTAAATCTAATATTTGCTTCGGTCATTGCAGGAGGTACTATGTCAGCCTGTTCCTTGAATTCTATGACATTAGCATGCCCATGGTTAGAGCTATCATCGACAAAGTGAGCAATGCCATCTCATTCTTTCTAGTTTGCTTGATTGGGAGGTCATTAGGACTCATCTATACTGGAATTAGGCAGTCCCTCAGATGGAAGTGAGATGTAAATGGTATCTGTCTTTTTTTTTTTTTATCACAAATTTCTATTATATTCATTTTTGCTTGATGTAGCAAGTCCATAGGAATGTGACCTGCATTCTTACACTGAAACCTTAATTTTTTTTGCCTTGGTGCATCATGATGCTTCTCTAAATCTTTTTGTCAATAAATTGTGAGGAATTGACTCAGTTCTATGTTAAGAACACTGTTTACTTTTGATGTGTGATTTTTACCAGATGGTTGCAATTTCATTTATGCCAATTTAATGTGGAAATTTTTTGCCTTGATGCAACATGATACTTCTCTAAATCTTTTGGTTAATAAATTGTGGCTTGTGGATAGAAACCACCCCGGACTTTAGAGCTATTTGTGGTCATCAAATTGCTTTTAGCATGTGCATGTATGTGGAGTGATTTGTGTTTGTATTTGAATTTGAATTTGGGAGAGAAGAAGATTTGAGTAATTTTTTCACTGTGATATGGGGGACATTTGTAGCACCCATGTATCTTGGGCAGTCTGACTGATAGAAATTTCTGAATGGATGGTATGCCTGAATAAGGTGAGGGTAATTTTCAAGATTTGGCTGAGACTTTCCTTAGAAACTGAGGCTATTGAGCCAGTTGTGCCCATAGGTTCTAACCATAGGGTTTTTTTTTAGCTAGTTAAGGTGCTTCAACAGCTTTGTAGTAAATGTTAATTTTTGATACATCCTGAAGATGCCTTAAGTCTTGGATGTCTAGTTCTGCAAACTACTGGTTGAATGATCTCCTTGTTTCCCATTTAAACATAAGGATGTGTTTACCACTTGCTAAGTGATTGTATTAAAGATACAGGTTCCTAAATATAGTTACTAATTATATTAGTATTTGTCATCACATCATCGTTTCTTGATTGGTTGCCGCTGGTTTTGCATGTGTGTTGAATTTCTTAATGTTCATGAAGAAAATGGTGGGAACTAAGAGATAGGAAAATGACAGGCACAGAGACTAGTACTTTTGAAAAGATTGCAAAAGCAAATGTACATTTCAGGAAATAATCTCTGTGCCCTACCATCTTTACATGATAAATCTCTTTTGCCAAGATACTTCTTATTATACATTAATCAATTCGTGGTGTCCACAACTTTATTTAAAGCAAAGCTTTCCCATTCTGAAACTGTGAATTAAGTTTCCCTGGCTAAGGAGATCTGTTACTGAGAAAAACTGGGGTTGCTGAACTTAGGGCTAGAGTTCTACTAGTTCTAGACATACAGACTTTTTCGCCTTAGGTTTTTGCTAGAGTTGTTATTTGCATTGAGAGGCTTGAAAAGAACAAGACTTTTTTTGTAGTGTGAAAAAATCCTACTTAAACGGTGTCACCCATTTGTTACTAAGGACTTGAAGTTGACAAAATGGTCAGGAAAAGGAAAATCAGAAAACGAAGAGAGAAGAAATAGGTATTGCATGAAAGGGTTGATGAAACATCACTATCCAAACTGAAGAAACAAGGTCTCAAAATATAAGACTGGGTGTTTTTCTCACAAAAAATTGTGGTGAAAACTTTTTATGTGCTAAAATTGTAGAATCATCAAATATTTTAACTATTATTGTGTTTGTGTTTGTGGTGTGTTTTTTTTTTTCCTGTGGGCCACCCTGGTATTTGACACTTTCTGATTTTTATTTTATTTTTTGCTTGGTGAATGAAAGCAACTTTTCATGAAATTAGTTATGCAGCTGGATTTGTTGTCTTCTCTCTTCAGTTCTGAACATCGTGGGTTGTAATTTGGAGTACTGGTGAGTTGTTCTCATATTGATATTGTCAGTAATGCCAATTATGTGTTTATTTTAGATTTCTTTAACTTTGATTAAATATGATTAATTAGTTTCTTATGAACTAAACAGGTTTCTGCAGTATTCACTCAGGATTTCTCAGTGTTTCATCTGATTCAAAGTCATATTATCTTTACTGATCTTCTTTCTATAATATATATATATATATATATTTCAAATTTGCTTTCAAAAAATCCAAACACAAAAAACAAAACTTCCACTAAACATAGTAGCATCACTTTTATTCTGTAGCAAAATCTTTAGAAAACAACAAAAGCTTTTTTAAAAGGTGAAAAGTAGAAGTCATTGTTATGGAACGGGCAAACTGTACCTTATTTTCTTACAAATTTCTCAATTTTCTTTTAGAGAGACAAATTGTTTGAATTATTGTGAATGGTTTTACAACTAAAGTAGTAATATTTCTTGGTACTTGGTTTCAGCAATAATGTTTGTCTTGTTACTGGTCATCTTGCGGATTTGCATATAAGCAGTACTTTTCAAGCTAGCATGTCTTCCTTGTCTATATCAACGGTCTTGCCATAAATATCAATGCTTTTGGTGAATAAAGTTTCTATCAATACAATCATATATTTACAGTGATTTTTTGTCTTGGTTGCAAAAGATACTGAAACTTGAGAAGAGAGAAAAAGGAATTGCCTATGTAAGGATTTAAACTCGAAATTTGTTAGATGTTATTTTTTAAAAGTAATTGCATGAATTATTTAAATTATGTGTTGGGTTCATATTTACAGTGAAACTTTGCTTTTAAAGCATATTAACTTATGAATTGTTGGCATTTTATGCCTTTGTGCTTGCACATATTTGGTATTATTCCCATTGGAATGATATTAAGTTTATAGATTACTGGCATGGCATGACATTGTTGCAGATTACAGATTCCAAGAAGATTGTTGAAAGCCTAGCCTTCAGTGTAAAACGATTATATCGTTTTTCAACATTTCACAGCACAATCAATCTTAAGAAACACAGAAAGTAAAAAATGCTATAAGCGATCACGTCTAATCTGCTGAGGCATAGTTTTCTTGTTAAACAAAATCTTCCTAACTCTTTTATCTGATAGGCTTGTAGTTTGAAAGTAAGGAATTGCTGTCTGAGATTGCTTTCTAAGACAAGAATGGAATTTCATTAAAGGCTCTCTCTAGCTCGTACAAGATCGATTTTATTGCCATCAATCAGAGAAATCAAAGGACATTATTTGCCATCAATCATATATCAATGATAAATAAAGCATTTGCGGCTTGGTACGAGTGGTTTATTTTAGAAATCAAACCCTTAACTTTATTTCTCATCTCTTCTCAACTTTACACGCCTTTAGACGACTAGAAAAAAAAAAAACATTTAGTCCGTTGCTTTTTCTGCATTTTCTTCTTCCCTACACTCTTATACAAAGTTGGATTGTGTTGCATGCGTACGATTATCTTATAATCCAACTTTTGTCTCTCTAATCTTCTTTACTTTACATGCCTATGCCTTTCAAGTAGACTTATTCTTCATGCATACGTCTCTCAGAAGAAAATTAAAGTATAATCTAATTCTATCTAGCTAGGCTCACTTATCTGCTGCATTTGAATTTGTTCTCAATCAGAGCCCTTGTTTTTATATAAAAGAATTGGATGCTTGACCTTGGGTCAATTGAATTCCACAACTTGAAATACATGCATTGGCCTTCCCTCCTCCCTTTTGTTTCTTTCTTGACATGAGTCACATGTGTAACAGCCCGTTACCACATTTTTTTTCACGTATTTTTATACAACTTTATCGGTTGGGCTGTCTACGATGCCAATAACATTCTACAATAATAATATTTATTTATCTAATATGGAATTATGAAATTTCTTTTCATTATTACTTACATCTGACATCCCCTATTATCTTTGTCTCAATAAAGTAGTACTGTATACATATGTATGAAATGTAAAAGAGAAGTGACTATACCTGTCATATTTGACATAAGTTGCCCCCGCGCTTGATATGTAGCTAACAATATGGGAGCTAATTCTCTCAACTTCATGTCTTTTATCTGTGGAGTCAAAACAAAGGGGTGAGCGATTCATACGCTCAGTAAAGGAGACATGCTATTTTATGAAACCAAAACCATATTTCACAATTTATATGTTTTCCAAAAATCACATCAAATAGGAAAACAGTGAATATAGTCACCAACACTTTCGATACACCAAATCAAATCACTGGCTAAACAGTTTACTTTAAAATGTAGTAAACAATAAACAAGATTAAATAAATCCTTTCAGTAAACAGAAATCAACAAGTTGAGACTAGGCAACAAATACATCATGCTCTCATTGTTCCCTCAAGAACACAAGTCATCCGCTTTTGGGGTGCACCCGTAGGCCATCGCCCCTCACGGCTATCTCAACTAGATCTATGGCCATAATCTATAGGTGGTCCTCGGGTCCACTTGCCAAGTGACCTCGAGACCGCTGATGACTTGGCGGGTCCATCAGCCCTGTGACGCCCTGAGGTGCACTCGTTGGTCCATTGACCCGAGCCACCGCCCCAGGTGGGTCAAGTAACTACCTGAATCATAATGCATAATCTCAGGGCCTAAGGTCTCAAAATCACTTTTATATCTCAAGAAAACCTTTAAGGGATTATCTTACCCACATTATCATCTACTCAAATGATTTAATTCTCAAAAAGGTTTAGGCTTTCTGTTTACAAAACACCTTGAAAACAATTCAAAATCTCAACGTTTAAAACCTGCTCGTCCATGGCAACTCGCCCAATATGGCTCGCCCATGGCAACTCGCCCAGTGCGGAGAACTTGTGTTCACCCGCCTAACTTTGCTTTTAAAATCAGAAAGCAAAACTGGCTCGCCCTTAGTGGCTCACCCATTAGTCAATTCGCCCAAAAGGGTTTATATTTTCTATTTTCAAAGATATTAAAATGGCTCATTTTTCCTTAAGAAAATACCATCGAAATCTGTTCACCATGGTCAACTCGCCCAGCATGGCTCGCCCATGGTCACTCGAAAGTGGGGTGGACAAGTGTTCGCCCGCCACTCTCTATATTTAAAACAAAAACACTGGCTCGCCCATTTCGGCTCGCCCATAGCTTTCTTAACAAAAGGGGTCACCCGCCCCAACCCAAACTTTCTTAACAAAGGGGTCGCCCGCCCCTAAACATTATAAAAGGGTTTGGCTCGCCCGCCAATAACAGTTCACCAAATACTATAAACGTTTGGCTCGCCGCCAACACCAATTCGCCTAATCATAATATAAAGGTCGGCCTTTAGCTCGCCCAAATCAAAACAATTATCAAAACAATGCATGTCATAAAACAAAACAATTTCTCAATAATTTCTATGAAATTTACTCCATAGGACATGCATTCACTTCACACACATCTCCCTTACCTGGTTTAACGAAGCCTTGCTTCGCCTTACTTCCTACTCGCCAATAGTCATTCCCAATTCCCGGCTGCAAAATAATTTATAAATTCTATTAATATTTCATTTTATATCACTTGGCGAGATTGAGATAAATCAAATGACTACTCGCCCAACAGAGCTCTTACTAGCTCGCTCAACCGAGCTCGCCATTCATCAAATGGCTTACAAGTGGGAGCTCACCAATCATTCACGCCATTCACACATTTGCCAATTAGTGGGAGCTCGCCCAAAATCAACAACACGCATGGTTACATTTCCTTAAATGTGGGAGTTCGCCCACTATCAACTCGCCATTGCCTTGGCTTAAACTAACATGTGGCGACCTCGCCACTACCACATTCCATGCTTAGCTCGCCCATGATTACTGAGCTCGCCCATGAATTAAACTAGCGTTGGGCGACCTCGCCCACTTGAACAACAACTATTAACATGGCGAGTTCAGTTATTTCCTACCCGCCCTATTGGCAATCTCTATTGTTCAACATGGGCGATCACCATAGTCGCCATTCTCATCATTTTTTCACCATTTCCCTACTTTTCTTATTTATTCTCGATTATTTTCCCATCATCCTACTACAATTGCAGCCCAGTTTTCATTTTATTCTTCATCTACTTCAAGCTATGAATTTATCCTATTTCTATGATCTAACAAGAATTAATCAAAAGCAACACTAAAATCATGCTTCTCATACTTGAAATCATAGAAATACATCATTCAATCTCAAGAAATCATTAAATCTCACCTTAATCAACTGCACTTCCAGCACAAATCACTTCCTGTCTCATGTTGGCTTTACTTTGCTTATTCCTTTAGTTCATCAATTATGGAGGAAGGTTTTGCAAGCTGGTTTACTTGTTTGGCCAACTTAGGGGTGAAGTTTTGTAAATCAAGCATGGTGGAAATGGGAGGAAATCAGAGCATAAACTTGCAGTTGCATAGCTCTCGTGAAGAAGATGAATTTGGTTAAATCGGTTTTCCTCAATTTTTTCTTCTTATATAGCCATGCTATCCAATCAGAACTCCTCACTTGGCCTTATCCCACCTTCTTTCATTTATTTCACGTCTTTCATTCATTTAAAACAGAAGAAAAACTGCAGCAAAAGGAACGGCTATAAGAAGCTGTTCTCTGCACATTTTGACTTACTTCACTTGCCATTAATTGCCTAAACCGAGAAGCCAATGGCGTGAAGTCCACAGCCTCTTTTCTAGACTTATTACACCTTTTGTCTTATTCCTCAACCAATGAGGTTACTTCTTTTATTGACTTTATTCTTTCTCAATTTATTGTCTTCAACCGTATGACTTACAAAGTCAATTTTGGCTGAAACGGTCACATGCTGATCCCAGTTCCAGTTCGCCTATTCAACCAGAAACCTCAGCTCGCCCATTCTATTTCAATTTCAGTTCGCCAGCACTAAGCAAATTCTCAGCTCGCCCTCTCCTTACTCCAGGTCGCCATTTTGTTTTTGATGCCCACTTAATATTTGGCCATTTCGAAATAATATCCTTTCCTTGGCGATTATATAGAGGTTTGGCGATTATAGCACTTTTTCATTGTTGGCGATCACCATATTTTGCTCTACTCGGCAATTGCTATGATTCCCCACAAATTGGCAATTTTATTTATCATTTCAATTTATTTAATCCATATGGGCGATCAGAAGCCCTCGCCCGAATCAACATAACTTGGCGAACTAAATCTTCGCCCTCGCCATCATCTAATGGCGATCTGCTCGCTCATTGGCGAACGTCCTACCTTGCTCGCCCATTTGCAAGCTGTCCCATTGCAGTACTCGCCCGTAGAGTATTTCACATAAATTGTTCCGTTCATTTCTCAAGTTAAAGAGCTTTTCACCCTTTTGGAAATTGATATTTATTATTTATTTAATTTCCATTATCCATTTTATAAATTAGAGTCTACAGTAGGGTAGAATCAGATCTTACAACATGAGTTTCAAATTTTATTTTCTTTCAATAAAGTGCATGGTAGAGAATTGCTTTCAAACTTGCTGCAAAATTCATTGTGCAGAAGGCTGCATAAATACATGCTTCAGAAGAAAAGGCTGCCAAAGATAATGTTGAATTGTTGTTGAGGAAGGGTATTTAAACACTACAAGAAAATTGCTTTTCAGCGACGGAAATTTAGCTACGGAATTTTTCCGTCGCTGATAATTAGTATTAGCGACGGATTAGCGACGGATTAGCGACGGAATTTATAATGAATTTAGCGACGGAATTAGCGACGGATTAGCGACAGAAATTGGTCGGTAATTAGCGACGGAATATTTTCCGTCGCTAATTCTGTCGCTAATTATGGCGGGATATACTGTTTAATTGCGCCAAAGTATTAGCGACGGAATTAGCGACGGAATTATCCGTCGCTAAAGCCAAAACATAGAAAAAATTTAGCGACGGAATTTTTCCGTCGCTAATTCCGTAGCTAATGGGATTTAGCTACGGAATTAGCGACGGAAAAATTCCGTCGCTAAGTTCCCATGAATTTTCTTTCTAAAATGTTCATGGGAACTTAGCGACGGAATTTTTCCGTCGCTAATTCTGTAGCTAAAGCCCATTAGCTACGGAATTAGCGACGGAAAAATTCCGTCGCTAAATTCCCATGAATTCTTTTACCGAAAAATCAATTGGGAACTTAGCGACGGAATTTTTCCGTCGCTAATTCCGTAGCTAAAGCCCATTAGCTACGGAATTAGCGACGGAAAAATTCCGTCGCTAAGTTCCCAATTGATTTTTCGGTAAAAGAATTCATGGGAATTTAGCGACGGAATTTTTCCGTCGCTAATTCCGTAGCTAATGGGCTTTAGCTACAGAATTAGCGACGGAAAAATTCCGTCGCTAAGTTCCCAATTGATTTTTCGGTGGAAGAATTCATGGGACTTAGCGACGGAATTTTTCCGTCGCTAATTCCGTAGCTAATGGGATTTAGCTACGGAATTAGCGACGGAAAAATTCCGTCGCTAAATTCCCATGAATTCTTTTACCGAAAAATCAATTGGGAACTTAGCGACGGAATTTTTCCGTCGCTAATTCCGTAGCTAAAGCCCATTAGCTACGGAATTAGCGACGGAAAAATTCCGTCGCTAAGTTCCCAATTGATTTTTCGGTAAAAGAATTCATGGGAATTTAGCGACGGAATTTTTCCGTCGCTAATTCCGTAGCTAAAGCCCATTAGCTACGGAATTAGCGACGGAAAAATTCCGTCGCTAAGTTCCCAATTGATTTTTCGGTGGAAGAATTCATGGACTTAGCGACGGAATTTTTCCGTCGCTAATTCCGTAGCTAATGGGCTTTAGCTACGGAATTAGCGACGGAAAAATTCCGTCGCTAAATTCCCATGAATTTTCTTTCTAAAATGTTCATGGGAACTTAGCGACGGAATTTTTCCGTCGCTAATTCCGTAGCTAAATCCCATTAGCTACGGAATTAGCGACGGAAAAATTCCGTCGCTAAGTTCCCATGAATTCTTCACCGAAAAATCATGTGGGAACTTAGCGACGGAATTTTTCCGTCGCTAATTCCGTAGCTAATGGGCTTTAGCTACGGAATTAGCGACGGAAAAATTCCGTCGCTAAATTCCCAAGAATTTTCTTTCTAAAATGTTCATGGGAACTTAGCGACGGAATTTTTCCGTCGCTAATTCCGTAGCTAAAGCCCATTAGCTACGGAATTAGCGACGGAAAAATTCCGTCGCTAAGTTCACACATGATTTTTCGGTGAAGAATTCATGGAAACTTAGCGACGGAATTTTTCCGTCGCTAATTCCGTAGCTAATGGGCTTTAGCTACGGAATTAGCGACGGAAAAATTCCGTCGCTAAGTTTCCATGAACATTTTAGAAAGAAAATTCATGGGAATTTAGCGACGGAATTTTTCCGTCGCTAATTCCGTAGCTAAAGCCCATTAGCTACGGAATTAGCGACGGAAAAATTCCGTCGCTAAATTCCAACATGATTTTTCGGTTGAGAAATTCATGGGAACTTAGCGACGGAATTTTTCCGTCGCTAATTCCGTAGCTAAAAGCCATTAGCTACGGAATTAGCGACGGAAAAATTCCGTCGCTAAGTCCCATGAATTCTTCCACCGAAAAATTATGTTGGAATTTAGCGACGGAATTTTTCCGTCGCTAATTCCGTAGCTAAAGCCCATTAGCTACGGAATTAGCGACGGAAAAATTCCGTCGCTAAATTCCCTCCAAAATTCCCTCCAAAATATTTTAGAAAAGGTCAAAAAATTAGCGACGGAATATTTCCGTCGCTAATTCCGTAGCTAAAGATCATTAGCTACGGAATTACCGACGGAAAAATTCCGTCGCTAATTCCTCGTATAGCGTGTTAGATCTAGTTAGCGACGGAATTTTTCCGTCGCTAATCCGACGGAAATTCCGTCGCTAATACCTCGAAATTCGTGATTCACTTTCTTTTTCTTCTTCTTCCGCCCGTGATGGTCAAATTTTCTGCTTGTGTTTCTCTTCCTCTCCCCTTTGCGCCGCCGTCCCTTGCCCCACCGAAGGTCCGAAGCTGCGCCGCCGGTCTGTTACACCTCCACCTGCCGCCGGTCACCTCTCTCCTCTCATCACCGCCGGCGCCGTCTGGTTTTTAAAGAAGAAAACCAACACAGCCCACTCCTCTGAAGCTTGCCACTGCTGCCGCCCGCCCCTGCCATCGCCGCTGCTGCCCCACTGCCCGCCGCCGCTGACCTGCCGCCGGTCGTCCTTACCGCCGGTCATACTATTGGTATATAGTAGTTGTATTATTTTTAAATTTAAAAGATATAATTATTTGTTTGGTAGTTTGTTTATGTAAAATATATATTTATTTGTATTATAATAATAAGAAATTTTGTATTTATTGGGAAAAATTATTTTTGTTAGATTTGAAATATATAAATTTATTTATGTCAATTTAATTTGGTCATAATATTATTAATTATAAAAATTTATTGTTGTTTTATTGTATCTAATTATATGATAGTAATAGATTGATTGAACTACTATTATTAATTTTTATTTATTTGTTTAATTTGTTTATTTAAAATATATATTTAAAATGTTAATTTGTTTTTAGTTGTTTATTTTTGTTTGTCTGTATTTATAATAATATTACTAGAAATTTTGAATTTAAATGTTTAAAGTTATTTTTGTTACATTTTAAATATATAAATTTATTTATGTAAATTTAATTTGGTCATAATATTATTAATTCTGAATATTTATTATTGTTTTAGTGTATCTAATTATATGATATTAATAAATTAATTGAATTAGTATTATTAATTTTGGGATTAATGTGAGATATATACATTGTTTATATATTATTTTTTTTTCATTGCATAAATGTATATATTGTTGTATTAATAGTTTTAATATGTATTATAACGAAAGTTGTATGTATTGTAATCGTTATTTTTTTATTTTAAAATAGAAAGAAAATAATATTTAATTTTTAATATGTAGTTTTTATGCTATTGTAGGTTATTTAATCACCAGCAAATAAGGAGTGCTTTGGTGGATTGTGATCGTGAGGTAATATTTTAACTATTTTATTATGCATTTTATAATAAATAATTGTTAATTTTGATTTAAAATTTTTATTTTGTTTTTAAATTGGTTGAGATATTTGCTTTGATTGCTATATTTTATTTATTTTGTGTGGTTTTGTTTATTAAATTACAGATCTTTTATTCAGATCGTATCATGAATAAGGATAGGAGTTGGATGTACAACCGGTTAGATAGTAATAGTTATATTACAAATGAGTTTTTAAATGGAGTTGAAGAGTTTATCGATTTTGCATGTTCAAATAGGCAGTTTGTCAGTGGAGATAGAATAAAATGTCCTTGCATCAAATGTCAAAATAGAATCTTTTTAGAATGTGATAAGGTACGGGAACATTTGTTTTACAAAGGTTTTATGGGTGGTTATACTATTTGGGAAAAACATGGTGAAGTTGTTGAAGGAGAATCCTCAAGAAATAGAGACGAGATTGGTGATCTGATGTATGAAATGTATTCAGAACAAAACCCGTATAATAGAATGGTGAGGGATGCTTGTCATATTAATTTTGACGGGAATGCTAATCAGTCAAGATTTGATGAGCATGAACAAAATTCATCAAGACAAAACTTTGCTTCTCTGTTAAATGATGCAAATGAACCATTGTGGACAGAATGTTCTAAGCACACGACATTATCTGCTATGTCACAATTGTGTAATTGGAAGTCGGAGCACAATGTTAGTGAAGCATGTTTTAATCGAATGTTGCAGATTGTGAGAGGTATGCTTCCGGAGAATAATCATTTACCGGAAAACTTTTATGAAATGAATAAAAAAATGGAGAAATTCGGTCTTGGTTATGTTAAGATAGATGCTTGCAAGAATAATTGTATTTTATTTTGGAAAGAATATGCCGAGTTAATGCATTGTGTGATATGTGGGCATCCTAGATATAGACAATGTGGGGTAAGAGGAAAGAAGACACCGTACAAGATTTTGCGCTACTTGCCATTAATCCCTAGGCTTCAAAGGCTTTATATGTCAGCTGCAACTGCTAAGTTTATGACATGGCATGCGCACAATCGAAGTTCTTCAGGAGTGCTTAGACATCCAGTTGATGGTGAAGCTTGGCAACATTTCAATTGTACTCATCCATCATTTGCTATGGAACCTCGTAATGTTAGAATTGGTTTATGTGCAGATGGGTTTTGTCCGTTTGGGCCAGCTACGAGGTCATATTCTTGTTGGCCAGTTATGCTTGCTGTTTACAATTTACCTCCCTGGATGTGTATGAAACAACCATATTTGTTATTGAATATGGTAATTCCGGGAAGGAGCAATCCATCACAAAACATAGATGTTTTTTTAAGGCCTTTGATAGATGAGTTGAAAATCTTATGGGATGAGGGTGTTCAAACTTATGATGCTTATAGAAATCAACTTTTTTTGTTAAGGGCTGCATTAATGTGGACAATTAATGACTTTCCTGCATATGGAATGTTGTCTGGGTGGAGTACACATGGAAGATTATCTTGTCCTTATTGTATGGAACATACAAAAGCTTTTAGATTGCAACATGGACGAAAGCCTTGTTTTTTTGATTGTCATCGTCAATTTTTACCTCCTAATCATTCTTTTAGGAAGCAAAGGGATAAATTTAGTAAAAGGGTTGATTATGATCCTCCGGTTATGAGATTGTCAGGTGAAGAAGTGTTGTCTCGGATAGATAGTTTGGAAGACTTAACATTTGGGACAAAATGTCCTCAACAAAAACCTCAAGGTTTTGGGGTAACTCATAATTGGGTGAAGAAAAGCATTTTTTGGGAGCTGTCTTATTGGCATACCAACCTTATTCGTCACAACTTAGATGTCATGCATATTGAAAAAAATGTGTTTGACAATTTATTCAATACATTAATGGATGTTAAAAGCAAAACAAAGGACAACACAAATGCAAGGTTAGATTTGGCGCTGATTTGTAAACGAAAGGAATTGGAATTGGTGACAAGTAATGGAAAAACTTTCGCACCTAAAGCATCGTTTACCTTAAGCAAAGAGGATCAGAGAAGAGTGTGTAAATGGGTGAAAGAGCTAAGGCTTCCTGATGGGTTTGCATCAAACATATCTCGGTGTGTAAATATTGAGGAAGGCAAGTTTTATGGAATGAAAAGTCATGACTGTCATGTTTTTATGCAAAGATTAATTTCGATTGCCTTTCGTGATTTCATACCTAATTCAATATGGGATGCTATTACTGAGCTATCTCATTTTTTTCGAGATATATGTTCAACTGAATTACATGTGAATTACATGGAACAGTTGCAGAGCAACATTGTAGAAACAATTTGCAAATTAGAGAAAATTTTTCCACCAAGTTTTTTTGACTGCATGGAACATCTCCCCATTCACTTACCTTACGAGGCCAAGGTTGGCGGACCCGTTCAATACCGATGGATGTATCCATTTGAGAGGTAATAATTTGTTTGCTATGAGCATTTTTCAATGTGCTATAAGAAATAGAGCGCTTATTATATGCCACTAAATGTGTATTGTATACTTTAATTAGGTTTTTGCATCGCCTAAAAAAGAAGGTGAAAAATCGTGCACATGTGGAGGGATCTATATGTGAGGCATATATGAGGGAGGAAATTGCAACATTTTGTGCATTATACTTTGATCCCAATATTCAAACAAGGCTAACTCGTCCACCACGGAATGATGATGGAGGAGACGTAGATCCCATGGGACGTTTGTCAATTTTCAAATATCCTGGACGACCACTTGGGCGGGCAAAGAACAATCGTCGATATCTGGAAGAAGATGAGTTTGATGCAGCGGTGATATACGTGCTAATGAATTGTGAAGAAGTTCTCCCGTACATTGAGTAAGTATATAGCATTACATATCATACAATAAATACAACGAAGGCTTTTTGATCTTAAGCATTTTCATATATACTTGCTATATATTGATTTTATAGGATATTTGATGAAATGGTCAAAAGAAATGAACCAGAGATGAACGATGGACAATTGGAGAAAACACGTCAAGCGCATTTTACGAAATGGTTTAGACAATATGTAAGTAATTTAAATATAATTCGTTTTGTTTTAATAGATGATACTGCATTTCACTCATCACAAGAATCACTATTATGTAGGTTCGTGAACAAGGAAATGCAATTGATAAACGTATCATTGACCTCTCTCATGGTCCAGCACGTTTGGCAAGTTGTTATCAAGGGTATTTTGTAAATGGATTTAAGTTTCATACCTTTGAATATGGAAAAACTCGAAAAACAATGAACAGCGGTGTTTGTGTGAAAGGTGATTGTTACAATGATTTTGATCGTGACTTTTATGGTATATTGATAGATATAGTGGAGTTGGAATATTTTGGGATTGGAAATAAAGTTATACTCTTTAAGTGCCATTGGTTTGACATTGAGAGAGGTTATCGTGTTCATCCTAGACATGCTCTTGTTGAAATCAAACATAAGTCTATACTTGCTAGCAATGAACCTTTTATATTAGCTCAACAGAGTCAGCAAGTGTATTTTAGTCCTTATCCATCTAGAAAAAGAGATCGTCGTGATTGGTGGGTTGTTTTCAAGACAAAAGCAAGAGCTAGATTTAATATTCAAAATTGTGATGTGGACATAGTGGATTTAAATGATGGGGTTTATCAAGAAATTGAAAATCCACATCCTATAAATATCACATATTCAGAAGACCTTGACAATCCCACTATTCTCGTTCGCGGAGATTATGAAGAGGTAAATATTGCAGAAGAAGAAGAAGAAGAAGAAGAAGAAGAAGAAGAAGATGATGATGATGATGATGATGATGATGATGATGATGATGATGATGATGACGACGACGACGACGACGACGACACCAACAACGACGACGACAATGATGATGATGATGAGGACGAGGTCTTTTTTAGCTAATTGCTCTTATTTCTTTTTTTAAATGTTTATGTGAAGTTAATAACTTAATTACTTTTTTGTTTGCTTTTATTTACGATATTTTGTAAGATGTTTTGTAAAATGTTAATTTATTTTGTATATTAAGTTCATTATCTAATACATATATTATTTTTTTCATGTATTGTAGGTATAATGAAATCATCAAAAAAATCATCTGGTAAGAAGGCTCGCTCCGGTGGATCTTCTACATCGAGTTGGAAGTCTTTTTTCATGCCTACTCCACGATCTCAGACCCCAGCAATTAACCTTGAAGCACAATTATTTCCATCAATAGAAGTGGATACTGATGAGATGGACCCACTCACTGACCAACCGATTGACCAGAGAGATAGTCCAATTGACCAAGGCCCATCCACACATGGTCTATCTGGCCAAGCCTCATCATCTGCCGAGGGTATATCCCCTGACGGAATACCGATTGAGCAGCTTAACATCGATCATACTTGGACAAATACAGGCAGTGGTGCGAGTTCCGATGGTAGTGGCAGTGGAGGTAGAAAACGAACAAGAGGGCCCAATCAAGGATATTCGACTCCAAGTAATCCGGATCAAAGGGCACGACTTACTTGTCTGAATAACGGGTAATAAAAATAAAAATACTATTTTGCTATATGAAGTTACTTAATTAATATTCATAAAAAATTTGAATTTATTTATGTCGCAGCGCTTTTCTGGAGCCTCAAGCTGTTCGGACAATTACAACATTAATTAAAGAGTATTTTACTGATCCTTGGCCAACATGGAAAAGTGTTCCAATTGCTGTGAAAACCCAAATATGGGAAAAATTTTCGGTATGTCAATCGTAAATAATTAATACATTACTTTATTTTATTATTTTACTTAACATGATTTTTTACTAATGATTACAATTGATTTAGGAAATTTTTGCGTGGCCTCCTGAAGAAACGATTATTGTGAAAAATATTTGGGAGAACATTTGCAAAACACGATTCCGTGACTTGTTGCAAGCTGAAAGAAAAAAAGCAATGCAACATTTTGGCACAGATCGAATTGCTGACTGTAAAGGGTATATGTCCAGCTGGATCAGAGTTGAGATATGGGACTCCTTGATTGATGACTTATGGGGCAAATCGGAATGGGAGGCGAAGTCACAGAAAGGAAAGCAAAATCGATTGACCATAAAAGAAGGAACTGTTACCAAGCATACAGGTGGATCGATTTCTTTTCCTGTGCATGCACATAGACTGGTATGTAACTTTTTAAATCATATGTATGATATTATAGTTAAAATATATATTGTTTACAGCTAACGGAATATTTTTTTTGTTTTACTTGTGAAGAGGAATCAATATAATCGAACACCTACATATAAGGAGGTATTTGATCGCACTCACAAAAAAAATGCTGGCCAAGGTGAATATGTGGACAATAAGTCGAAAGTTGTCAGTGTACGTATATTTAAAATAATTTTGTTTTATGTATGTTAATTATTATTTAATTACTTTTTAAGTATAGATATATTTATAATAATAAATTTTTTTTATAGGAAAAATATAATGCTTCATTGGTTGAAAAGTATGGTACGGATATTAGCAGTCAACCACACTTTGATCCTGTTGCTTGGTGTGACTGTATTGGAGGAATGGAAACAACCCGCACACATGTGTACGGCCTTGGAAGCAGTTCACAAAACAGAGATATACTTGAGTCATCCGCCTCCTCAGCAAGTCCAATATTCTCGGTTTCTCAATCAACAGTAAGCCAGGATGAGCGCATCGATGTTATAGAAGAGAAACTTGATGAAGTTCTCAAATATTTACCGCAAATGCACCAATGGATGGCTGAGATGAGTAATGCATGGAAGAGTAGCAAAGGAGGCCCTTCAAATCCCGATGATAGCCAGACACCGAACCTCGGAGATGGGCCTTCTTCATAGATCTCTGTTATAATGTAAGAAATTTAAGTACTTTGTTCTTTTTATGTTTTAAGAATTTGATGGTTGTTGAGAGATGTTATGAATTTGTTTAATTTTAATCATGTTTTATGATTATGTATGAATTTTATGGAAAAATTTATGTTTATGTATTAAGGTCTTTTAAATGTTGCTATAGTCATGAATTTAGGGTTTTAACATGAATTTAAGCTTAACCTTAAATTTAAATATATTTCGGAAAACTTTTGGAAACAATTTTGGAATTTAACATTTTGGTAGCGAAATGCATAAATAATATATGATGATAAAAAAATATATTATTAGCGACGGAATTCAAAAAAATTAGTGACGGAAATAATAGCATTAGTGACGGAAATAATAGCATTAGCGACGGAATATTCCGTTGCTGATAACATTCAGCGACGGAAAATTTTTATTATTAGCGACGGAATATTCCGTTGCTGATAACATTTAGCGACGGAAAAAATTTATTATTAGCGACGGAAAATTCCGTAGGTAAAATTATTTAGCGACGGAAAATTTTATTATTAGCGACGGAATATTCCGTCGGTAAAACTTTTAGCGACGGAATATTTTCATAAAATTTAAAAAATAAAAAAAAATTACCGACGGAATTAGCGACGGAAAATTCCGTCGCTGAAATTTTTAGCTACGGATAATAGGTGACCGATTTCCATTTTAGCGACAGAAAAATTCCGTCGCTGATAACAAAAAATCCGTCGCTGATAAGGACAAATTCCGTCGCTAATTAGCGACGGAATTAGCGACGGAATTTTCTTTCAGCGACGGAATGAGCATCAGCGACATTGATTTTTCCAACGGAATTATTCCGTCGCTAATCCGTCGCTAATCCGTCGCTAAAACCCTTTAGCGACGGAATAAGACTTTTAGCGACGGAAAATTCCGTCGCTAATTCCGTCGCTGAAAGTCTCTTTTTTTGTAGTGAAATTTCATACTATTTCTCAGTTGGGGTGTGGTTATTTACTCATTACTAGCTAGACGGTTGCACTCAACCACAAAATATTGGAGGTGTTTTTTTTATATATATATATATATATATATATATATATATAATCTTGTAAAGATATATAAGAATTGGAAAAATAAATTGCCTTGTATAGAAATGAATTGAGGAAGAGAATTTATATTGACAACTTAACATATGATTATATATATATACACACAGAGACACATTATTTGTGGGATTCTAACCTTTTCCTAGTCTTTACTCTTTACTTTTGGTATTATATTGAAATTGCAAGAGAAATCAGTGGAAAGAAAAATTATCCAAAGTAAAAGTTGTCATGTCATGTAATGCTTTTTCCTTTCTACTGCAATTTTGACCAGCTAAAATATATGATCCTGGAGATCACATGACCCAGCTAGAGAACTAATGGAAAGAAAAGAACACAAACACCTTTGGAAGTTAGAAAAATGATTCTTTGACCGCTATCATAAAGTTTGAAGGCATTATTATATAACAATATTGCGAGCTTAACTAATTAAATGGTTGAGGTAATGGCACATTATTAAGTTAAAGTCTTAAAGAGGAGGAATCCAATCATGCATGCCTACCAAAGCTACCATGTCCCTTTAGTTATACCCTATATTTGTTTTACCAAGAACTGTTGCGGTGGCTGAAAATAATTGTTAAGCATAGGGCATCTGCCTTGAAAAATGCATTGACCAAATTATATAGTTGTTTGATAATTGCTAAAGGCCCCAGATTCTTCATCAGCTAAAAGATTTTCTTAAAAATTATGCTTACAATTCATTAAGCCATGATTCCAATCTTTATAATGGCTTTAGAAATACTTTGCTAGTTCCTGAATAGTTTATGCTTTGCTTTGATTCCAATCTTTAATTATACTTAATGAATTAGTTTTGATCTGATCTCTCTTCTTTGATATCATTGTCAGTAGACTGTCAGTATGTAGGCTTAGCTAAGTGGCCTTTTTGCACCTCTGCAAGCAAAAACCTAAGTGATCAAATGATCTTTGAATCAACTTTGTTCAGTTCCACCAGTTCAAGTTCATCAAAGGCTGAGCTGAGAACCTGCAGTTGGTGCATAACCCGCAGCCCCAGCTGGCTAAAATCAAATGGGAAGAGAAAACAAAACCCTGAGAAATCTTGTTTGGTAGGGTTACTTATCTGACAAACCTTGGTGCACCCATTACCAATTGGCAGCAGGGTGACCCCTACAGCTGATCTTGCTGTTGGGTCCAGGGTAAGGTAGATCAAAGCAAATGCTTATTATGCGTTCAAAAACATGATTTTTGCTGTTGCAATAAGGCTTATATTAATTGGAAAAAGCAAAAGCATGACACCTGAAAAAGGAAAAAGGGAAAAAAAATAAATGTGATGAGACAATAAATAAACTTAAAAGGAGTGGAGTGGAGAAGTCATTTCACCAACTAGAATTGTGCATGCATCAAAGCCATGGAGAGGATGACAGAATTTTCATGAATTTAATTGCAGGTTAAAATAATTAAACAGGATAGATATTGATGTTGAAGCCTGATTCATTGCGACCCAGCTGAAGACCGTACAGATAGTGGGAAAAGAATATTAGAACATATATAATATATAAATTGAGGGACATTTTGATTATATGCTTTTAAAAGTGATTCCTTATACCAAAATTCTCCTTAGATTAGAAAAAGAATTCCCTTTCCATCTTAAAATGGGAATTGATGTATTTTTTATTGACTGGTCGGAAAGAAAAGGAGATTGATAGGTGGTGAAGTTAGAAAAGACTTGCTGGGCTGCCTGCTGACTCTCTATTTTTGCTGCCATCAACCATGTGATTTCTTGAGTCACATCCATATCTACCACCCTAAATGCCATGCTCTCCTCCATGCCTAAAACTTGTGCAGTTAACCTATCTATCCCTCAACAATGCACAGTAAAACTGCTAAAATGGCTAAAATTGCCATGATATCTGCATTATGTATTGATCTCTATATCTGCAGCTTTATAATTAGTTGTTGAAGTTTACCTTTTTTATAATTTGCCTTAAATATCAATAATGCTCAATCACATCTTGACCCCATTTTGAGGTTTCTCTCTCTCTTTGATTGGCTAATATGTTCAATAATGGACACTAAAAGTTGCTATAATGCATATTATTTAGTATTTATTTACTTGGAAATGTTGCTGAAGGCCCACTTTTAATACACTCAGAATTAATAATGACATCCAGATAGCTAGACCACAAACAGAAGAACTAAAAAGAAGAAAGAAAAGAAAAACCCCAAGACAATAAAACGCCAGCTTACCTCAATTTGTTGACATTTTTGGTCAGAATAGTACGATCTTAGATTTGCTGCTAACTAGCATTACTGCTTACCTAACAGAAGAAAAAGATGCATTATGAAATAGAGGCTGTCTTATCTGTAAGATGTTAAAATCTTTCCTGATTAACAATCAGCAACTAAACTAAAGTTTTTCCAATGTCCATTCCATTGACTTTTGGCACCCAAGCTTGCATCCCATGCATATGGAATCTTAGCTTTAACAAAGAGGCTGTGAGTGTGACTGTGAGAATTATAAGTAAGATTTTGGTCTCATCAAGGTTTAATTTCTTTAATATTAATTATCCTACATTCACTTTGCTCTTGATTTAATCAAGTGCTCTTTAATTTTTTTTCTTTTAGAAACTTATGATCAACATGACATCTGAATTGATTCATGGCGATGTGATTGCCTAGCTTTCCATACTCTAACTAAAGCAAATATGGTATAGCGTCTTCCTTGATGTGTAAAGCATGCAGAAACTTTAGTTTGAGTTTAATTTTGAGAAGGCAGCTGGTAGCTAGCAAGTTTACTTCAATAAGGTCTTATCAATAATCAACATTGCAATGTTGCAGCTTCTTCATTATGGCTATGCAGCCTGCTTTAGCCATTTTTTTCATGGAGCTAGGCCCCACCTTGTTTACATTTATGCATATAAATATGGGCATACAAATAATTATACATACATATTATGGAAAACGTCAAAAAAAATTAATTAAAACCTACCCTTTTCTCTTCCATTATGTAATGCACATGTGTGATTGTCCACAAAGGTGTCTAATTACAGTGTCAGCAGTGGCGGAGCCAAAAAAAGCTTATCTAGTAAGGCTTAGTTCAAATATATAATTATAAAAAATATTAATAATAACAATGATAATAATAGTAATAAAAAAACCTAAATCTTTTGTATCTAATCATGGTTGTTAAAAAAATTTCAATTGCTATTGATATGATTTTATATAATGAAAATGTTATCAATTTTTTGAAACACATCTTTTTTCAATGCACACAACTAACCTATCATTCTCCATTAATTTCTTATTCGAATAAGCAAACGAGTTTTCGACGTATTTATTATTAAAAATATATTATCTACTATAGCAATGACTACCGATAGAATAAATGCTAGAGTTAACAATAAATAAACTAATGAAACTATTTTCATAGTGTTACCTGAATTCTTTTCAACCTTAAAACCTCAATATTATCCTATGTAACAAAAAAAATTCAATAATAGAGTACATATATTTTCTATAATTCAAAAGTTGAAATTCATTTGCCAATTATCTCACAAAAAAATTAAAATAAAACTTAATAAAATACAACTCCCACTGGGCCCTACGGGGCTCCGTCCCTGAGTTTCAGTAATAACTTTATCATCAATATTTGATAATATAACAGTTGCTAATGAAGTCTTAATTTATTGGATCTCCTTTCATAAGGTCCTAGATTAAAGTTTTATCGCGTGTGAACTTAAATTTAGTTATTGAATCTAATTATTTATTAGTCTAATTAGTTGAGCTAAGCAATTTTCATGATTATGATTGTAACTTCCCATGTAATATACAATTTAAAAAAAGTAATATAATAGCTAGAACAAATTATTTCTCTAATATTTCTCTTCAATAATCTTGTATATAACCCTAAACCATGTGTTTATAATCAATTTTTATCACGTTAAGGTTGACCTGTTTTTAATGTCAACATAGCCGTGTACGGACATGAACGAAAACACAAACGCAGCAACTAGCTAGCTATAATGTTAAAAACATCAAACATTATGATTAGCCATTGATTGCAAGAAAGATAGATATATAGTAGGAGCGGAGGCAAAAAAGACATAGTCATCAATGGCTAACAAGTTTAACCCTAACGTTCAATTTGTATTAAGTTAAATGAATACAAGTTTTTTCTCTTGTGGAACATGTTACGGAGGCAGTGAGGGCCCATGCATCACCCATCATGGGAGACATAATACAAGCCTCTGCAATGCCGAGAGAATAGCACCTACAGTCTCTCAATTCCACAGGGAAGACCGAAAATTAAAGGAAGAAAGAGAATAGGATGCTAGCTTTGCTTTCCTTCTGCCTTTTTTCTCTTTGTTTTTTTGGTTTCCCAAAACTACAAATTACTATGGGTTTTTTTTTAGACCAAACTCATTCGTAGGCGTTTGGCGTTTGCCATTGCTTCTCGTTATGCTACTATTCTATAATTATTATTATTATCATCATCATCATATCATTCATCACTTTTCCTTTTGAGTGCATCACTTTCCCTTTTGGCTCATTCGTTTTGCTTTAAGACTACAAGGATGATACATTTATCATCATGAAATTAATTTTCCGTGTTTGCTTTTGATGTTGGTATATTGCATAAGAAACTACAAAATAATAATTATATCATATCCAATGCTTGAGAAGAATCTTCACATTGTAATTTTCTCGATTCGAATCTCAGTTTTAGGTTGATTATTAGATGATCTCCTCATTGATATTGTTTTGGTTGTTTGGGTTTGATGTTTTTTTTTTTTTAAAAAGGTGCATTCTTCTGTAGTCATGTTTTCTTCTATTTAATTAATTTGAAATCACTAATTCGTAGACGACATTAACATCTTTAAGAGTAATAATCTCATGGGATTGGTTCTTAATTATCCATATTATTTAATAATAAATAAACGTTTTTAAAAAATGAATTTAAAAACATATTTATAGAGTAAATATCTCGTTTACACTAAACGAATTTTTAACTTTGCAATACTCATAAGATTAGTTTGTAAAACTCTAAATAAATTTGTTGGTGGATAATTTAGTTTTATAATCTCAAATTCATTAAAATGCATCAAATTAATTTATATGTTTGTAAGATAAGTGAGACTATTATAACTATAAAGAAAATTCAATAACCATGAAAAAGAACTTAAGAAGGACATCAACTTTTAAATTGGACCCTTTTTTTATTAGTATTTTCTTGAAGAACCAAAACATACATTTATAGAATATAGATCATGGATACATGAGTGCATTCATTCGTTGAAAAGAGGAGGTAAACTCCACTTGTTTGCTGAAAAAAGCAAGCAAGGAACAAGAACATTGGTACATTTTTCCCTACTTATGGTTCACCAAGTCAAAGAAAGCTTTCTTTGGGGGAACCGGCCAAGCAAGGAAAGCCACGTACCATCCCCTACTTTCACCACCTTTCTATTTGTTGCCATAGCCCTTTATCTTTCTAGATTCTTTAATTTATTTGATTTGCAATATGCCCCAAATTAATAACTAAATGTTGCATTAGTGTTTGACATGAAGACAATAGCACCCTTATTCTTCAATTTAACTTATGTTTTCGACCCAATTTAGCTTCATATTTTTGAAATTAAAGCAATCAAAACCAATTTGATTTCTAAAACATACATATGCTTGAAAACCCTAGCTAGGTTTGTATTTTTCTAGAGGAATTGGAATCAAATTGCTTAGACAGTTTTGAATTAACCTTTAATATCATTACTCTTTAAAATTTTTTTCGCAATAAAAAATTAATTGATCTTCACATGAAATTTTGTGTTGTAAAAACTTTAATTACTAGGTACAAAAGAAAAGAAAAATATGTACAATTCAACCGACATATATATTGACCTAAACATTTTGAATTTTGAGTTGATAGAATAATAATATATAATTTAATTTTGTTCTTCAATGCAGAACGTGATCCATGATTTGGTTCTCCCCCAATAATTTAGCAATTATAGGTGCTTCCGTTTTCACCTATGTCGAAAGTATACACCATTGAAAAGCAATAATTTACTAAAAGGTTGCTATTTGATTGTATGCAATAATTAATTAGTCAATGCAAGATTCCTGAAAAACAAATTAAACTTTCTTATCCAAGCTCTAGTAAAGGCATCATGGTCTTGATAAAATAACCATCCAAAATCAGTCTTATATAATATTCTGATTTCCAGTTAAACCTTATATGATCCTTACTAGCTTCATAATCTTAACAAAGGGCTATTTGGTGAATTCATTAACCAAATTCCAACAGCCTTCGATATAAACTTCTATGTTATTAATTTGGTTTTCCCTTCTTTAATTCAGTTCCTCAACAAATGTGTATCGAATTTCAAAATTTACATTGCATTCACTTTTTTTGAAACTTCTTCTCTTTCTTTCTCTCCTTTTTTTATTTGATTTCATATCTGGTTCTCTTTTTCTTTTCTAATTATCTTCCTCCTTTCTCTAGCCTTGGTGCTGGTTCATGGATATTGAACCCTTGTGGGCTCTTGGGGGGTGGTTTTTTCTTTTCCTTGATTGTATGGCAGCACCAAAAACACCTTCAACAGTCTCAGAGACCTATGCCAAATCCCACTCTTTCCTTCTCTTTCTCACCCTTTTCTTCATTTTCCTTCTACTCGTTAACCCTCCTACGAACCCCATAAACTCATCCAATCTCACCTCCTCAATCCCTTTCAAAAGGCTCCTCTTGGATACTTCCTCAAAATCAACCTCTTCTACCATGAACTTGCATCCCAAGCAAACACAAAGCGCGCATGCTTCTTATTCTTCGTCATCATCAAGGTCAAAATCTTCACGTAGAGATTTTGGAGCTGAAGCTCACAACGTTCCTAGCGGTCCGAACCCTATTTCCAACAGGTAAGTTTGAGTTGTGGAGACGTGAACAACAGGTTGAAGATGGTAGAGTCGTGACGGAAAAAAGTTGTTTTTAATTTGTTTGTCAATTGTCAAATCTTTATGAGTACTGTTTAGTTCCGCCACTAATGCTTCTCCTCTCTGTGAGCTGGAGTCCGTTACCTTTGTTGTCATCGTCATCATCACTAGCATTACTTGCTTTCTTTTTTTTTGTCCCTTTCTTTTTTGAACTAGAAATGTATAGGAAGAGATCAGATACTCTATATTTTTCTACATGTATGTATGCTACTTGTTTCATATATAGATGGTGATGGTTGTGGTTTATATATTTACTTTTGATTTCTTGTATGATTTTATTCAATGCTATGCCATTAATTTCTTGATTAAGTTGAAATTGGTACTCTTCGTCTGGGATGGTGGTGGTTTGAAATTCCTATCTTTCATATGATTAATTTCTTGGGTGGGTTCAGGGTTGCTTGCTTCATTCCAGTGGAAACTCTAAGTCTCTCCCGGCTCTGAAACCCTATTTCAGTGGAGTAATCTAGAGTTCTAGACCTAGTACAAATTAACAAGCCATGGCAGATTGATTTTGACAAAAATAGAAAAAAAGGGATGAAAGTTAAGGAGATAAGAAAATCAGGGTCTTGAGTAGCATGGTTGAGAGTGCATTGATTTCCTTCCATTGATCTTCTGTGGTCTAGAAAGCATACACAGAGAAGCTGGTCCAAATTAATGGCAGCAGTGTCAGATCTGTATGTCACAGTGAAATAGAGATCAGAAGAACTTTTGTTTTGTCTGAAAAATTATTTGGTCAGTCATTTGGACTTGCTTTTATCTTCTCGAACACAAAATCCGAGAAAGTCGAGATGCCAAAGTCATGATTTGATAATTATAACCGTATCATTTTCATGCTGTTGAATAAAATGTTAGCCCAATCATATGCTTTCTGATTCAAGTCATTATTATGTTTTTTCTTTTGGGTCCAAAACATCTTACTTTTATATATCTCGACAATTCTGGAGGTGGGTATATATTAGTTTTAAATGTTTTGCCCTTTTTTAGTGCATTTTAAAGGGAGTGATCAAATTATAGTGAAAACTGAATTCTTTTCACCCTGTTAACTAGACCTAAGATTGTTAAACATAACAAGATAAAAAAAATTAAAAAAAATACGCAAATGATGTAAATTAAAATTTTGATAATTATTTTATATGGATTGAAAAAAAAATTAAAAATTAATTTGATGTATGGTCTCTAGGTATGAATTGCATCATGATGATTTTGATGTTTTATATGATTTTATATAAAATAAACACATATAAATACATGAATTACCAAATTTAATACTAATTAGTAGTCATTTGAAAGAAATTGTTAAAACTTGCATTCTCATTCATTAATCTTACTTCTTGTAATCCTTCCGCCTTATTCTTAAGTCTTAGAATAATTATTTTATGGGTAACACATTGAAATTTCTTTAAAAAAGACACTAGCTTAGTCCTATATCAAATATCACTACCACCACCACTATCTGGCCACCAACTTCAGTCGTCAATTGACTTGGAATAACCATCCGCCACCAACACTGCCATCACGACCGCCTTCTGCTAATAATTCCTCATCAACCCTGCAACCAGAGTCATCACCTTCAAGTATCAACCTTTATTTATTTATTTATTTATTTATTTATGCATCAAATTAAATGGTATTTGAATTTAATTAATGCAAAAGGAAATGCCTTGCAATGGGGGCCCAAGTAAAGGGTACAAGTTGCATGGTTTCATATGATTTATTTCCAAAAATGCACGATTGTGATAATTAGAGCCGATAATTTTTAACACAATATAATAATAAAATATCATGATAATTAGAGTCAAAAATTTTAAATACAATATAATAACACAACACGAAATTCATAAAAAAAAATGACTGTCCATCGCACCCTCGTGAAATGATCACTAATGATAAGAATATTTTACAGCAGATAGGGTTCCAGCTGCAATATTTGATATTTCCCAACTTTTGCCCAATAACTTGTCCTACAAATATTTGACTTTGATTCCAACCGCTCTTTTCCAATATATGCTTATTACGGGGATGGCTTAGAAGAGTACCGGATTCATGTTGAGAAATTCCATTTTTTTTAGTGAAAAACAATGCATAGCAAAAGTTGGGATAAATTCAAGGATAGACATATTTACCAAAAGGGTTTAAAAATCCCATCAACAAAACCACTCGGCCATAAAAATTCTTTGAACTTGAACCTTTAGGTTAAAAGAAAAGAAAAGCCTTGATTTTTCAAAGTTCTAGATCTTTTCCGTATCCACTATTATATTGTTCCCTGTATATGCCTTATTTGAGACAAATTAAAAGAATCCTAGCTAGAACCAATGAGGTTTCGACTTAATGATAAGAATGAGATTTTGTTCTCTGAAATTATAGGTTCAAGTCTTTTTTTTTTTGTTTACAGAGATTCAAGTCTTATTGGATGTGAGTTTGAGTTTAGTTATTAATTCTAGTTATTTACTAATCTAGTTAATTAAGTGATTTACATTTAGTTACAAGCTCCATAAATGTAATATTTGATTATAATTATAAAGTTTATTTCTATTCTTTCAAACAAAAAACCTTTGTTGTACCAAAAATTAGTACATAATAATAAGAAAATTATATATGTGACTACTAGATGGATAGAGGCATGAAGCCTTATGAATTTCAAGTTCAATAGATTTGGAAACAATACTTTATATATTTATCATAGGGTCAGTCTACCTTATAAAATACCATATTGTTAATTATAATTTATAAATTACCATATGATAAAGATCGAATTCAGAAATGACTAATTAAATTCTTTTTGAACATTTCAAAATTGTTAAAATAATAATAATTTAAAAAGGAAAATGCAACACACAACCGGGAAATTTGATGCCTCTTAGAAGCCCAAAATAAAAAGGAAGGCCTAAAAGCTATGATTTAATGGGTTTATTACACCCGGCCCAAGAAATTGAAATGACCCGACCCTAATACTTTTTCCAGTGAACCCGGGTGGCTAACGGATAGCTTAAACCCTACCCGGAGACTGAAAAACCCCATCGATGTTCATGCTTAACTCCAAATTCCAAGTTCGGAATTGCAGCAAAAAAGAAAAAAATTTCAACTCATTATACAACAAAGGAAAATCCCATTTTATTTTCCTTCAAATAAAAAAAAATCTTAGAAATGTCTTTGAGATACCGGCATCTCAGAAAAATTTCAAGCTTTTTGCCCCGTTTTTCCTCAGGTCTTTTTTTTTGTTGCCTTGCCTTGATTCGTATTTTTAATTAATTATGTGTTGATTAATTTTTACTTCAAATTCAGGCTATCATTATCAACCGCGTAGACGAGTACTCAACTCAGTAGCTTCCTCTTCGAGTCCTTTGCCTCAGCAATGCAATGGAATGAACACTAGATTTTCCGAGAGATTTTCAGGTAATATTGTTTTTCTTTGAATTCATTGAGCCACGTCTTTTTTTATTTTCAAATATATGTCAGCATATAACTTAGGTTCTTACTGTAACATTAATTTTCAAATTTCTATGTTTTTGGCCCTCCTAATTTACCAAAGACAGTTTCTTTCAGGCACTCAACAATTTCACAACTCTCTCAGGACCCTGCTTCCGAAACTCGTTTGTTGTCTTTCATTAAATCTACTTTGGATCAACTTCAAGGTATTCTAACCTACTATTTATTTATTTTTCTTTAAAATGATGTTAATTAAACTGATATAATGGGATTCTGAAAATTTCAATTTAGGTCCTCATCATTGCTGGTTGAATAGAGTTGATGAAAACAAAGATTCTTTGAAGAAGGATGGGACATTTTTAGTTGTTGCTGGAAGGTTCTTTGAGAAAGTAGGATGTGATCCAGTTGTTATATTTGAAAAAGTGAAGTTGCTTCAGCAGGGGTAACGAGATAGTGGATATTTGTTTCTCTAAGCTTCTCAAATATTGGGTTTCTTTTTCTCTTAGAAAAAAGCTATGTTTTTCTGTTGTAGGTTCCCTTTGCTGCGTGTTATTGGTTTTCAGGATTGCAGTTCAATTTCCTCTGCTGATGATCGAAGTCAACTTACTCAGTTGATAACGAAAGAATACATTACTTTTCCTATTTTGTTGTCTAACAAGAACTTTTCTCAGGTAGAGCTTTGAAATGGAGTTGTAAAATATTATATGGATGCAAAGCCATACTTTTCATGAATGAAATTCTTTCCCATAAAATTGTGAGTTGTGACACTTGAAGGTTACTTCAAAATTATACTCTCCCAATTAAGTAATTGCATGAAATAAGGTTCATGTGGCTGCTTAGAAGGAATCAGTGAGCTTTTATTTGTCTGTTTTCTCTAAGTGTTCAACAGAGCATCAATCTTAGCTTATGAGATAGCATTTCTGCTAACCTCTTTTTTTATGCACTTACACATTACACATAACAATTGGTAGTTTATTGGAAAGCAATTGAAATAGGATTAAAAATAAAAAATAAAAAAGAAGGAATGTCAAAAGCACTTTTCATATCTTCCATTGAAAACTCAGTGCAGACTGTAGCTAGGAAATAAATCTAAGCATGGTTCTTTTTCCATGATTTATTCTAAACTATGTCATGATTTTTAAAACTGTAGTATATGGCTGTGTATCAGCTTACCTATTTTTTCTTGCTTTATGATTTTGGACATGGTTTATGATACTTTTACCATGGTTGACTATTTTTTTTTGTAAGTATCTGTTCTGTTGTTTTTTCATCATGCATTTAGTATATATTTATCAAGTTGATTGATTAAGATATCTTTTTGCCTTTATGTATTTAGTTGACAGATAAGGCATGCTTCATTTTGTCTAAAGATTTTAAGAATCTTCTAGCTTTCCATGAGAAGGACCTGGATCTAGCAATGCTTAACAAAGGTATGATTCTTTCTCATGTAACAACTAATTCTATTAGCTTTGATGTAGTGGTTTTTACAGTGCAAATGATTCATCAGAAATGAAACTGTTGCTGCTTTCAGTTTCAGTTACAATATTAGAACATCTGAGATATTACTTCTCATGCAAAATTTTCTGCCTTTAGACTCCAAAATTCTTAGTATGATTCTGTTGTCTTCACCTTCAAGGTCATATCCTAAGCACTTAGCGACTGTTTGTCAGTTGTATTTTGTTGTGTATCAGTTGTATTTACTTGTTCATGTCTTTTATTTGAAAAAACCTGTTGAAGTTTTTCTTTCAAGTATTTTAATTTGGATTAGTTCTTTCAACAATCATGACCAACAGAATATGTATCATTTTGCCATAGATGACTTCTAAGCCTGAAAATGAGATGGTGGACCTATAAATGCATTGTCCTAAAGTCTTCTCTATCTTTGTCTTCCCCCTTGCGCCCCCCGCGCACCCCCCCCCCCCCCCCCCCCTTCTTTTTTATTTTCTCCTTCTCTTCTCCTGTGTAGCCATTCCTACTCCCTAAGCTCCTACTTTTTGACATGCTCTTCCTTTCAACATTGTTTTTACCATTTTGAACCACCTTTTTGTTATGGCTTTTCTAACCTCACCATTCTCTTTGAGTTTCATTTCCCTCTCATTGTAATTATCATCTAGATATTAGTATGTTTTTCTGAACTTTGTTTTTACATGTATTTATGCACTTGCACATGTGGGTAATTGTCCTTGCATGTATGTACCCTTACTTTTACCTTTCTTGTCTTCTGATTTTGCTGTCTTTTTGTAGCCGTCGAGGAGTTAAATGTGCAATACCAAGTCAATAATATTGCACTTCATGGTTTGAAAAGCTCCTGGTCAAAAGAAGCCGAGATCATTAAGGAACCCCAATTTTGCACTGCTCTGCGGAATTTACTTCTTTACTTTCCTGGTACAGGTCTTTTTTGACACTATTTCTTGTGATTTTCCATGTAGAACATCAGCTTTTCAGCAATGTTATAAGGGGATCAAATAAATTTGAGCAAATAATGAGATCAAACTCTGCTCGATACAGGAATGTTGGTTGATCTAAAACTGAGTGATTATCAAACTAGTTAATATTATTTTAAAGTATAATACTAGCTTGTCCTGTTAGCGTAAAGTGATGGATGAAATGGAAAGTACAAGTGTCTCAAAACTCTCTTTTTTACAGCATGTATCTCTGCGGATGAAAGTGGCAAGCGCCTGTTCCTTTCTGACAGCAATCATCATCGGATAATCATATTTGATGGCAATGGGAAGATTTTGGACTTTGTAAGTATGGGACTTAAACTAATAAGTTGCAGTGGCTGTTTTAAGAGCCTGTCTTTGCACTGGTGGTTATGCTAAACTACGTAATTTTTAACTGATAATTTTTTGTATATACTGCAACAAGTAGAAATAGAATGAAGAAAAATCGGGTACCTGCACAACCTTCCTTTTGTTTTATCACTTTGACTGTTTAGCAAAATGTAAAAAATATAAATGTTTCCTTTAGGAAAAAAAAAAGGAAAGCAAAAAGTTAAAAAAAATGTCAAACTGCTTCCTTTTACCCTTTTTGGCCAATTAACAACAATGAACTGAAATGGGTCAGGTCAGCATCATTTCAGCAGTTGATTCCTGGTCACCCAATATAAAGAACTGTTGAATAATCTCCTATGGGTGTCACCTATATTTGTGCTTTATGCACTAGTAATCATTTATGGCTAGTGATGTGGCTTAAAGCTTTCTTATATCCTTGTTGCCCTTTATTCAGTTTTCCCCCCTTATCTATAAGCTGAAAAAAGGAACAAGACAGTTTAGATTGGAACTTAAATTTTTTATATTTCAGGTTGGTTCCTGCCCAGGTTTTGAGGATGGTGAATTTGAATCTGCAAAGCTGCTTCGCCCAGCTGCTACCTTTTATCATGCCTCTGAAGATTGCCTGTATATTGTAGATTCTGAGGTATGCTCTTATGGTCTTAAAATGCTTTCATATGCATCTAAAATTTGAGAAACCAAGGTCTTGATGTTTAAAAATCTCCACTAAGAGAGTGGTTATGATTTTGTAAGAAGGGAAATTTCAATTTATAACTTATGATAGTTCTCTTGATGTATTTAGTGTGCATTTTAGGCTCTTAACATTAGTGTCACTGTTCTCCTAGTTATTCCTTTGTTACATCTTTTAGATAAATATAGATTGAAAAGAAGTGATAAATTCTTTGAAATTCTAGCCTATAGTCACTGGGGATCTATTTACTTGCCTTTTGCTGGTCAAATTTCTTTTTATATAATCTTTCTGGCAATATGATATATTAGAATAAGTTTTTTTTCCTTTGTTGGCATTTTGTCTGGTAGAATGTCATTGAGATAAGCTATTGGTATTTTAAGTTTAATTATTATTTTAAGTTTAATTATTATTTTTTTGGTTTGTCCCTATCTGTTAAGAATCATGCCATCAGGAAAGCGGATTTGGAACGGAGGGTTTTGGAAACAGTTTATCCAACATCTAGCATCAACAAGAAAAGTACCAGTTTGTGGACCTGGATCAGGACTAAGTTGGGTTTTGCCAGTTATGCTGATGTGAAATATGAAGAGCATGGCTCCCAGACACTAATGTGTCCTTGGCATCTAATAAAGTCTGGGGATAATAGTTTTTTAATTATCAGTCGAAGGTAAATTTTCTAATAATACTTTTATTATCAATATGTTAGGTACTTTTTTTCACAGAGTTCTTACCCTACTCCTTAAAGTTTTATGGTCGTTAAAGATATTGTCTTGCTCAAGTTTTTGCCAAGGGTCTCTTAGTAACATAACCTGATTACTTGTTGGCAGAATGGTGGAATCTCTTACTTCTTTGTTTTACTAGAAAAAGAATATGAAAGGGCTTAACATGTTGGTCATGGGTCAGGCCCATTCTCTTTATATTCTTCATCGTTTTTTTTTATATAATTTTTGTTATTTGCTTTGTTTGCTGCTTTAAATTTAAGGTAACCGAAAAAAAAAACTTATCTTCTGATTCCAAGCTAACAATGTTGACTTTTTAAAGTGCTCCTGCACCGATCCATGTTTTTGATGTTATTGCAAATGCCTTCAGTCAGTAGGCTACATAACTGATGCTCATTCTACTTAATGGTGGCATACATTTGCAGCTTTGAAACTTTATGGGTTATGGATTTTGCATCAGGAGAGATAAAAGAAGTTGTCAAAGGTTTAAAGTTACTTTTCTATATATTTCTTATTTGTTTTATATTATGTTGGCTGAGTCCATCTAACATTTCTTATCTGATTTCTATGAAGGATTTCTGAATGCTTTGGAGCTCTGCAGACACTTGATCGTGGAAAAAGTATCCCTCTTGAAAACGATGCCAGATTATCTGTTGCAGCAGCAAACTGATACCGACTTATCACTAGAGGGACTTCCATATGCTGGTCTCATATCCTGTGTTACAACCTTTCAAAATCACATAATCATGTGTGACACTGGTACTAATTTTGTAGTTGTTTTATGTTTTGCCTCTTTAATCAGATGTATAGTGAGGTTTTCAAGGATTACTCATTTTGTAATGTGTATTTCAAGTGGGTCAGGGAGTTCTGAAACTAAGTAGAGAGTCTGGAATCCATTCAAGTTTCCAGTTTTCAAATCTCAGGATACTTGGGCTACCTTATTGGCTGTCCTTCCCTCTGGAAAGATTTTATGCTGGGTGAGTATTTTTGGTCTTCCTAAAATTGGAAGTGTTCTCATTTCTACCCTGAATTCCCATTGGTCTTTGTCCCCATTCCATCTTTCAATTCTTTCATACTGCTTTTTTTTGCTTTCACATAGATGATTTGAGGCCAAGTTATTAATGTCTTGCAAGCCCTGCATAATGACAGTATTGTTCTAATTTGTGACAGTTTAAGTGAGAACTTTGTTTCATTCTAACTTCACTGGTTATTTCTCGTTCTTTCTTGGTTGATTGACAGTGCTGCAGGACTTTCTGCTGGACAAACTGATCATATCCAGCAGTTCAGTTTGTTTCCAGGTAGTTTACTGGCTACAGTTAATATATTGTTCTTTGCATTCCCTGCACAAATAATGTTTAGTTGCTATTTCTTTTCCACTGACCTGAGCATTTAGCTCAATGGCTGGTGTATTATCCCCATGCTATTTGAACAGGGTTCGAATCCCCCTTCCCCAAATAATAATAATAATAATAATCGTCATTATCATCATCATCAACCTACCTCCATAAGTCGGTGTTCGGTTATGATGTCAATATATAGGCTGACAATATAATTTGGTTTTTGTTTGCTGTATATTTTGTACTATTGCATCTCATATGGACATTGAATTAAGAAATGCTTTTACCTGGTCTTAGCTAGCATTGCTTTTTTTGCATTTCCATGTTTGTCTTGGTTCGTTTCTAATGTGCTTAGATGTATACGTGCATTTCTTTCTTGTGTCAAATGTTAAGGATTAAGTCAGGCATTGCCATTATATATCCAGCACTAACTGACATAACCTATGATCACCTGCTATGCACTTTAAGGGCTTTGGAGTGGCAGATCTCTAAAATATGGACGTAGGACATGTTTATTCTTTAACCTTTTTTTTTTGTTAGGATTTGCATGCCAGTGTTTGATTCTTTTTTCTATGCCCAACATTTGGTGTCTCTAACAGGTAGGGTTGACATTCGGTTGAGCATCAAAATCCCCGAAGACACTGAACTTGTAGAACCTTTGCATGAAAGTTGCATATGGTGCCAAGTGAGGGGGGCTGCTACTGAGGAATCAATGGTGGACGGTGTGGCAGGATCTTCAGAGAAGGTTTCTATCTTGCATTCATGTGATTTCCTATAGCTAGTTGTGTGATAACTGACTAGGAGCTGAATTTAATTATTGGGTTTATACAGGTTGGCGTTGCTCAACAATGGTATGATGAACTAGACAATCTTGCCTTTTCAACACCTGAATCAGAACTGGTAATCGAGGATGACAATGCGACTACAGATACAAATTCTGAAGATGAAAGAATTCACATTGATTGTGTTGTTAATACAAGCCCTGGAACAAGTGAGGTATACTTGCACTCTCTATCTCTCTTCACTAGTGATAGGTGGTGCAGTTTGTACCTTTGTTTAGGTTTAGTTTTAAAAGCTAGGTCAACGAGTCTTAGCTTTTAAGTTGCCCTGCAAAGATATGATGAGATTGATTTCTTTCTTTTTCCTACATCACACAGGTTATAATTTATGCAGCAATGTATGTAAAACTTAGAAGAAATCATGTTTCACAAGATGACAGTCAGGAGAAATTCGCTGCAAGGATAGCAGATATTTTAAACCCTGAGATTGAAGGGTTTGGCCGCAATTCTTGCATTCAGTTCTTGTTAAAATCTAGCAGAGATTTAAGAGACCTCATTTTCATAAAACCTTTGCATGTGAGAATAAAACTTAATTGTCAAAATCACCCAAAAGCTGATAATTCAAAAGACATCATCTTGACAGACTCCTCCTATAATATTGATGTATCCCTGTAGGCATGATTGCTGCTGCTATGTCATAGTCCAAATCTGTCATATTCTTGTAATTTGATAGTGTTGTATTGATATTCCATAATTTGTTTTGGAAAATTAAGCAATAATAATCTTCTGATATTCATTATCATCTTTCTTTCTGGAAAATTAAAAGGTGAAAGGTCATGCAAGGAGATGAAGAATGTCTAAAATCAATAAGCTCGCTGATGAATGATGTAATATGGAACAAAACACAGGTGGTCAAGAAATTCTAAAATTGAGTTCCTGAGAACATTGTTTTAATTTGTTACAGACATCCTAAATGCTTGTTATGACAAAGATCAGGTTACTACAACCCATGAATGGTATGATAAAAAAATGACTATGTCTAGTATTGTAATTAGAGGTGAAAATTATTGACCAAGCCAGGGCCTCCATGGCACTTCATGCAAACAGTGAATGTCACATGTTCTTGATGCAAAGAACACAAATGATTCTGGATTCTCCATTTCATCTACATGTCTTGTTCTTCATCCGATTCACACGTGAAGAAGAAAGCAACAGTAAAATTGGAATCTTGAAACCAACTGCTTAGCAAGAAAACAAAAAGCACCAACCAAATGTCGTCACTTGCACGATTTGGATTTTGTTTTAAAAAGAAAGGAGAGTTTCATTGGCCAGCCAAGAAGTCACGAGAAAGGAGAATTCTAAAGCACTGTAGGTCAGAAAGTTTGTCAATGTAGTAACCAAAGTAGCCCTTTTCATTCCATTTTATTACTTGAGAAAAAGAAAAGGTTTCCCCTGATTAAGCTCACGAGATTTATAGTTATCTGCAGCAACTATTGCAGAACAGGTGTTAGCATGGAACTGGCCCAGAATAAAAGTTAACAGATGTTAACAAACAATCACGAATAAAAACGTGTTTCGTTCGTTTGTATTTACAATCAAATTCGTTTATAGTTTATGTGAAACTTATTTATTTAACAATTCATTTAATGTTCATTTACTGTTCGAATTAAATTTTTAATATTATATATTTATTCATTTCATGTTTATTTAAGTTTTTTGTTTTGTGTTCATGAGCATGTTCTTTTAATATTTATAAATTTGTGTTTGTGAATATGTCTTAATATTCACGAACATGCTCGTATAATGTTCAAAAACGAATTTATCAAACACGAACAAAAAACAAAAAATATTAAAAAAGTAAATAAATGGACACAAATATAATAATGTTCTTTCATGATGGATATCTCTATCAATCTAAGTTGGCTTTTGCTTTTGATATAGTTACTCCAACCATTGATGGACATCTCTATCAAATAAAATTTTGTTACCATTAGCAACTCAATTATGTCCATTAGTGAGCAAACATCCCCTATAAAAAACCAACTAGCCATGCACTTCCCTTGTCAAAACCCAACAGCAGCCTCTTACAAGAACTTAGTATTCAGCACCCTTTTGTGCTTTAAGTCAGAAAAATGTCTGACCAGGGAAGATGCGGTGCAAGCACAGTCCTAGTTCTTGCCTGCACTCTCATTTTGCTCTTGGTTCACTTCGAGATCACTCAAGCAAAAACTTTTACGGTTGGTGAAACTTCAGGCTGGAGTTTCAACGTTCAAAGCTGGGCCAAGGGGAAAAAGTTCAAGGCTGGGGATTCCCTTGGTATCAAAGATTGAATCCACCTCTGCATATATATTTTCTTACCTAAGCCAAGCAGCCATTGTTTCAGTTTCAGTTAAACACACACACACACACACACATATATATATATATATATATATATTAATTAATTAACTCGTTTAATGCTTGATGCAGTGTTCAACTATGATCCATCATTGCACAACGTTGCAGTTGTTGATCTCGATGGCTACAACAGCTGTTCTGCTTCTCCAAGCTCCAAGGTTTACAGCAGTGGAAATGATGCAATCAAACTATCAAAAGGTCGAAACTATTTCATCTGCAGCATCCCTGGCCATTGTAATGGGGGCTTGAAGATTGCTGTTAATGCTTCTTAAGTGCAATAAAGCTAATGTGGCTTCCATGAATCATTACCGAAACCTTACTCTGCTTCAAAGGGAATGGTGTGACCTTAAATAAATTGTTGGTGTTCATTAATGTTGTCTTTGCTTTTCTCTGTTGCTTTGGCTGCCCTGTATAATACTAGGACTGTAGAAGCAAATCTATAAATAGTATAATCAACCTAGACTTAATCTGACGGTTGTTATCTCTCATAAAAAAGACTAAGTCTAAAGTTTGAATTCCTCTATTTCCCTTGTACTTCCTTGTGAACAAAAAAATTCTATATGTAGTATAACTCCCTTCTGGTTCTCATAATATTGTTGAATTTATCATTTTTTATGTAAAATTGATCTAATTTTATATTAGACTAGTTTGTGTCTAATGTGATACACGAATTTTTTAAAATTTTTAATGAGTTTTGAAACCTCTTATTAAAACCCGAAACAAAAAAAAAATTAAATGAAAAAATGACAAACTTAAAGATAAAGTGCAAAATTTGTTAAAGAAATTATTAGATTATTGAAATTTTATTTAAAAATATCTATTTAAAATGAGAGAGATAGTGAGTAATTAGTTTTAAAAAATGAAAAGATAATCCGCAATCGGTTTTAAATATGTCCTACATGTCATTAATAGGGAACGCTTACACAGTTGTCCACATGACTTATTTTATTGGATAGACTTGTATCCTGTAATATAATATGTATATATGATTTATCCAATTATATATTGATTTATTGATTGACTGATTTATTTATTTGATTAAAAACTTTTTTATATAAATATATTATTTGATTATGGTTGTAATTAATTTTATTAAAAATATTACTCATAAGTCGAAAGGAAAAGAAATTAAGAGTTATTACGCAACGTTTCCATCAGCCAAAACAATAATTAACAAATATTTATACAACCATATGCAAGAAAATATTCACTCTATATAGATTGTAATTCAAAATAATGGTTCGTCACTGAACCAAAAAAATTCAAAATAATGGCAGGTATCAACAATATTGCAGCACCTTTAATTTTAATAAAATAAGAATTTACAAAGTTAAACATCAACGGATTTCTGCAGGAGAAATAAGAATAACTGGGGCGATGGGTTCTGCAACATTTTCCCAGATTTTGGGACAGCGAGATGAGCTGCCACAATCACAGCTTGCAGAATTTTTTGATTTATTATTATTATTAATGGATTCAAAAGGCAGATATCCCGAATCCAACAAATTATTTTGGTAATCAAAATTACAAAAACGGCAATAATTTAGGAGGAAAAATGTTTGAATAGACATCATGCATGCATGTCCTCTCAAAAGCATTGTTTGTTATCTTTCTCCTCGAAGAACATAAATATTTTAATTACAATAATGGCTGTGCGCAATGCAAGATATAATAAGATGAAACCAGCCATTAACATAAAAAGCTTTCAAAATGGCAATGGAATTCCATATAACAGAATCAAAGATGATGATCCAAAGACTGTTGTTTAATCGACTTGCTATGGTTAGTCCAAGGCACGTTAAGCTTACAACCTCCATAACTAGAGTTGGCCAAAATAATGAAATCCTAGGATGCATGCATGCCAGCCACTCTGTCTGCGAGCCTGACAACTATTTTCATCTTTGTTTTTTTGCCTATGAATTTTGATGTTATCTCTATTCATTCAACGGTATGAAGATTTGATGTTCTAGTCACGGTATTCTTTTCTTGTATCTCCACATCCCACATTTCTCTCCATTTTCCATGGATTTTTCCTCCTAAAAAAAGAACCCTTTTCTTCGCTTCATTTCTAACCAACAATAACAGTATACTAAACACGTTTGCTTGGTTTTGTTTCCATTATAAGGTGAATATTTCTTCTGATCACCTCGGAGTTCCATGGAGTTTATATGATCTGGGATTTGGGATTTCTCCCTGGAACCTCATGCAGTTTGTTGCTGCTTGGTAGTCCATCTGGCATACGGTGATGTTTTAGCATTGTCAAATCCCAGCCGATTTGGAGTTGGCTTTTGGAGGCATTTGTGATTCAATACAAGCAGTTCTTTGGATTGCCTTCTTTTGCTTGTTTGGATCATTATTGGATTTGGAATCCGAAGAAATGGGTTGTTTTTCATGTTTTCCTTTCAATGAGAAGAAGACAGCTAAAAGGCTAAATAGCCCCAGCAGAAAGGCTGAGAAGACTCTCTATAACTCTGCTCCAAAAGAAGCTCTTCTTCCCCAGCAACGGCCTAGTAATGTCACAATCCTCTCTGAATTAACTCCATAGATGGCAATGCCATGTCATAAGTGTTTTTTTTTTTGCTTCAACATTCTTCCAATATTTTGAATGTATTCTTTCATTCAACAGAGAATATTCCAAAACCAAAGCCCTCAGCACCTAAATCAACAAAGAATGCCGATGGCCCTAAAGACAGCGGTGCCGGTAACAACAACATTGCAGCACAAACTTTCACCTTCCTTGAATTGGCCACAGCAACCAAGAATTTCAGACAAGAATGTTTGATCGGGGAAGGTGGATTTGGACGGGTTTACAAGGGAAAACTTGAAAAAACCGGCCAGGTAAAAGATTATATATAGTACTTCATGGCTTGTGCATATAGACTGAGGTTGTCTGAAAAGAATCTGTGTAATTATTTTAGGTTGTAGCCGTGAAGCAGCTTGATAGAAATGGATTGCAAGGGAACAGAGAATTTCTTGTTGAGGTGTTGATGCTAAGCCTCTTGCACCATCCAAACCTAGTCAATCTTACCGGATATTGTGCCGATGGAGATCAGAGACTTCTGGTTTATGAATACATGCCATTGGGATCCTTAGAAGACCATCTACTTGGTACTTTCTTTTTTGCTTTTCATGTCTTTGTGTCAGATTATGAAGTATGAACCCATAGGAACTAGAAGATTAACTGCTTTTTATTATGAATTATGTTTCAAAATCCAGATCTTACACCGGAAAAAAAGCCATTGGATTGGTATGCCAGAATGAAAATAGCATTAGGTGCTGCTAAAGGCTTAGAATATTTGCATGACAAGGCCAATCCTCCCGTCATCTATCGCGACTTGAAATCCTCCAACATATTACTAGATAAAGAGTTCAATGCAAAACTCTCGGATTTCGGGTTAGCCAAGCTCGGACCTATTGGAGACAAGACACATGTATCTTCCAGGGTTATGGGAACTTACGGATATTGTGCCCCGGAGTATCAAAGAACAGGGCATTTAACGGTGAAATCAGATGTTTATAGTTTCGGAGTCGTTTTGTTGGAGTTAATCACCGGAAGGAGAGCCATTGACACGACGAAACCAAACAAAGAACAAAATCTAGTTGCATGGGTATGTCAGTTTTTCCAAGCTCTTCTCTCCTGTTTCTTTTGTTGTCTGCTATGAATTCAATGGAGTTGTTAACAGTTAAAGTTTTACCATTACCAGGCTCAACCAGTTTTGAAGGAAACAAGTAGGTTTCCGCAACTCGCTGATCCACTTCTTAAAGGGAATTTCCCCAAAAGAGGCTTGCAACAAGCAGTTGCAATTGCGGCCATGTGCTTGCAGGAGGAAGCAGCCGTGCGTCCATTGATAAGCGATGTGGTCACTGCTCTCAGTTTCCTCGCAAATGGTCCAGACGCGAGCACTGATGCTTCTTCTTTCCCTTCTCCGGAATCTAACAAGGAACCAGAATTTACAGACGGAGAAAATCATGATGATAGCAAGACAGAACGCCAACGAGCTGTAGCAGAAGCCATAGAATGGGGTTCAACTTCAAGGCAAACTCAAGCACAAACTCACAGCGCTATGCTGTAGAAATCTGACAACATAAATCTCTCCCCTACTGTTCATGTTTCTTTAGGCTTTATCCTGTAAAACTTCTTTTTCTCATACATGTACCATGTAAGGATGGTGTTGAATTGCGGACATTTGAGTTAATGCAAATGAGGACTGACAAACGGATGAAAAGAAGAATGTGAATGAGATTTTCATCAATTTTTTATGTGCTGGTTGTTGGAATGATCATGTTCTGCCATCGTTTTCATCAAGTTCTGATTCTCAGTCGATGTGATCTGTTGTATCAGAAAATATTTTTCCTTTTAAGAGCTGCTTTCAGCCAATTAAAAGCTGCAGTCAATACTATTATCTGATCTGCAAGAAGCACTTGCTGGTAAAGGTGAAAATACCTTCGCAAAACCCACCATATTGTTGTTTGGTTCTTGAAATGGGTTGGGTCTGTTTATAAGCACGATGGAAATTTTCATTTAGCTTTTAGGATTGAAAAGTTTTAGCATTCAAAACATTGGTATCAAAATCAAAGATGTTAACATCTTTTTGCATTCTAAGAGAGAAGTGTTTCCCTCAAAATTTAATGTGTGAAGAGAGATATTATTAGAATTTTCATATCAGCGGTGAAAAGAGTTTGAGTATGTTTATAAATGCGAGAGAAAACCTCACTTTCGAACTAGCTTTTGGTTTTGAGAAAGCTTAATAGCACCAAACACATATTCACGTGGATAAATAGGCGGATTAAGTTTTTAAAGAATTTGATTTCACCCAAGAGCACGTAGATCAGCTGGCAGGGGGCTGTTTTAGCTTAACCAGAGGTCTCGAGTTCAAGTCCCTGGGTATGCAGCTGTGTTAAAACTCTTGAGGGAGTGCTTTGCCGCCCTTTGGGTCCTGCCCGGCTCGAATCCGGATTAGTCCTATACCAAAAGTATGGGGATACCGGATGATCTAGATCAAAAAAAAAAAAAAGAATTTGATTTCGCAATTAGTTTCTTAACTATCTAAGGTTAGTATGGATAGTTAGTGCCATTGGCTTCAACGAGAGTGAAACAACAGTGGCGGAGACTAATTATTGTAGGTGAGATTAAACTGTAGTAATATGTGTATTTGGATTCAATAGTAACGCCGGTGAGATGAAGTATGATAAAAATAAAAAATGATTAATGAAGACATTAAATTAAATTTATATAAAATAAAAGTTATAATATGTTTAGTATTTATAAAATTGATAAATAATTGAAAATTAAAAAAATTATTTTTATCAAATCATAATTTTATTAATAATTAATAATATATTTAAAATTTTTAAAATATAAAATAATGTTTGTTCATTAAGTTTTCAATATAGTTTTTATTATAGATATAATTAATTCTATTCAAAAAATAATATTTATAAAAATATAATTATTATTAAATAAAATAATATTAAAATATAAAGATAAAATATATAACAAAAATAATTATATACATACAAAACAAAACAAAACAAAAAAAAAAGGATAAGGGATATTTTAGAAAATAAAAACAAATAATAGGAATACTGTAGTCCAAGGCCAAGGGTCCAGTCGGTGACTCATTGGACCCTTGAACTTCCGTGGACAAATGCAACACAAAGTCTCCTGGACTCTATGCACTACACCGATACCGGTGCAGTCAGACACCAATTATACTGCTATAGGTGCCCACTGGTGTTACAAACCAGCACTAAATATGATTAAAAAAAATATACAAATCTATATACCATATATTAAACATGAATCCTGACAAAATAAGGACAAAGAAATAATGTCATGTGATCAATATCTGTTTTCGTAGCAAATGCAATTGAATGGCGTTTGGCCGTTAAGAAATTTTTTTTTATCAAAAATGATATTTTAATATTTAATTTTTTTATGAGCTTTGTGTTTGAGATCTCTTTGTTCATTAAAAAAATAATGGTTATAACATCTTTTGTATTTCTTTTTCTTTTTTCTGTATTTCTTGATGAAGACTACGAGGAGTTGCAGGATCCACCGGTTCTTGTAGTATCAAAATTGTTGACTACCCAAGAGCACGTAGATCAACAGGCAGGGGCTGTTTTAGCTTAATCAGAGGTCTCGAGTTCGAGTCCTTAGGTATGCAGCTGTGTTAAAACTCTTGAGGGAGAGCTTTGCCGCCCTTTGGGTCCTGCCCGGCTCGAATTCAGATTAGTCTTATACCAAAGGTATAGGGATACCGGATGGTCTAGACCAAAAAAAAATCAAAACTGTTGACTGATGAGAGGGGAGCTGTTTGGCTTTAAGTTAGTGTAGTTTTATTTTAGTTCTTTTTGGTAGAAAAAAAAGGGGGAAAAGGAAAAAAAAAGCCAGATTGGGCCAGAAAGAGCTATTAAACTGGGCCACAAACAACCGGTTTGGTCCTTGACAACCATTTTTCTCTCAACTGTTAATGAAACGAATTCAGAACCAGAACGAAACGCAGAAGAAAGAAAATCCTGTCAGATAAGTCACAAATAATATAAACATATAAGCATTCAATATGAAGTCGAGTCTCCGGGGCAGGTAAATTATTGATGCGAAGTATTGTTTGTTATCTTAAGTTTTGCACTTCTGAAGTTTTTGTTTTTTTAATGGAATATATTTGATGTACTTCTAATCTGTATTTCTAATTTTCTGGAATGAAAGGATAGTAACTAACCCTGATTTGATGAACTTGCAAATGGGTTCTCTGCAAAGTCTCTATTAGTTTGGTTTTTATGATCTGGGATTGACCTTAAAATTCATTCTGTTGCAGTCTTTCTATTGTTTGCTTATTTTCTCTTCTTTTTTTTTAGGCAAGCTCTTGATGTGAATTGTGATATTGTATTTGGATATTCCATTTACAAGAGTTTCTCCGTTATGGAATTCTAAACTTTGAATTTTGGTAATTGGTATGCAATGATTTGATCTTTCTGGAAAGATTGCGACTTTGGAAGCTGTTTGATCCGGTAATGGCTTCAAAAGAAATGACAAGTAAACTTTGGAGATGGGGTTTAGGTTTGCTATACATATTCGCTGTTGCAGCTATCTGGATAGCTGCTAGTTTTGTGGTACAGACTGTTGTTGATGGAGGTGTTTCACCATTTCTTATAACATACATTTGCAATTCATTATTCCTTATTTATATTCCCTTGGTTGAAATTGGGCGGTATCTAGAAGATAATTACGGACGTTTAATGTTCTGGAGAACTAAAAAGAGTAGTCCTTTACAAGAGTTGGGAGAATCAGAGAAAGCTATCCTTCTTGGAGAGGCTGTTTTAGGTGCAAAGGCAGATGGATCAAATCAATTCTCACTCGCAGAAGAGGGAGAACTTAGTCATGAGAAAGGGGATAGTTCACAGTTGGATTCCAATGAACTTACTAGGACTTTGCCCGGTCAAAGTGAAGTTGCTAACATGGACTTAGATGCAAAAGGGCGATGGACACGCACTAGAGTAGCTAAAGTTAGCCTGTTAATATGCCCTTTTTGGTTTCTGGCTCAGCTGACATTTAATCTCTCATTGAAGTATACTACTGTTACGGTAAGTATAATTCATTTTTGCAATGATTGCTTTAGTTCAGGTTTTACACATGTTTCATTGTTTTGGTCTGATTAGTTACTTCCATTTCATGTCTACAGTCTAACACCATCTTAAGCAGTGCCTCCAGCCTTTTCACATTTTTGGTCTCTTTAGCATTCTTGGGTGAGAGGTTCACTTGGGTAAAGCTTGTCAGTGTTATTCTTTGCATGGCGGGGACTATTATTGTCAGCTTGGGCGACTCAAGCAACTCCAAGAATTTAAGTTTAGTTGCTTCAAACCCTGTTCTTGGAGACATTCTGGCTCTTCTCTCAGCTGCTCTGTATTCTGTATATGTAACACTAATTCGTAAAAAGTTGCCTGATGATGATGAAAACAGTGGTCGTGCCAGCATGGCACAATTCCTGGGATTTCTAGGGCTTTTCAACCTATTAATATTCCTTCCTTTTGCTCTTATACTCAATGTCACCAACCTAGAGTCTTTCAACACACTATCCTGGAAGCAGTTTGGCCTGATAATCGGAAAAGGTTTGTATTGAATTCATACGATTTTGTTTTTTACTTTCAGTTGCTCTCTTGTCTTGAAATGATGAGATTATTGAATTTATCTACCTAAGATGTTAAGCTTTAAGAATAGAAAGGTACATGACTTCATGTATCAGCATATATCAGCCTTACCTTGAGCTTGATGGTAAGATACACCTGTGTTATCTGCCTTAAGAACTTGGGTTCAAGGGCTACCAGAGAAAAACTAGAATGTAGTTCACTTTTATGATGTTGGTGCCTTGTCAATTTCGTGTATCACTAGTGTCGCCCAATTCCAATGTAATAGGAATCATCAGTGGTGCGGAAACCATGGTGATACTAATCTGCATTTATTTGTCATCATTGGTCATTTTTAGAACCTTTTTATGGATTTTGCCCTTCCATACTGCTCCTTTAAAATTGTGTGGGAGCTGATGGTAACTGGGGAATTTATTACGCAAAATTATTTGGGTAGCCCGCAGAACTGTTTGAAATTTTGGTTGGATATGAAACTGTTTGTGCAATCAAATGTATAACCAGCAGCATGATTGTTTTGAATCTGTGCATAATAATCTTTCTTCTAGTATGGTGATGATAGCTTCAGTCGTTCAAGCTGTTATTTGTACCAGATGAGTCTTCATTGTCTGTGGCAGTATGATGCTAATGGCCCCAAATCATGTAAAAAGTATGTTCACCCCCTAATTTCTGCATCAATAATATGTGAGATAGAAATTTTGTCTAAGTCCATTTTGAAATGAGCTGCATAATCTCTAAACAAAGGAAATTGACTCTGCCTATAATTGTTGCTTTATGTTTTTAATCATTTAAAATAAGAATAATTGGGAAGAAAATGTAAAGGCAGTTGTATGCTATAGCAAAACTTTCTCATAATGTTGTGAATTGTACAGTAGCATTCATGACTGGACAACATCATAGGAAACTGCAGATGTTGCGCTGGACAGCATTTATGCAGGTAGATATAAGAAGCAGTGTGTTGGTTTGGAGTTGCACCATTTCATTTCCTTGACGGGGAAAGAAGTCAATATTAAGTGCTTATGATTTCATATATATAGATTATTCATCCTCAAGTATTACATTTTGTTAAATGAAGAAGAAAAAGAAAGTGATAGAACTTACTTTTTATGAGCATTGTCATTTATAAGGAGATATTGTGGTATCACTGATAGCGGATGGAGGAACTATAATAGCTTCCTACCTTTTGAAGGTTGTTTTTATTCTTTTACAGATTAAACAAAAGAGTGAATATCATTTTTTTTTCATAATGAAGAATCAGATAATTAACAATGTCATCAACTAGATGTCGCCATCTTCTTGTATAGTGCACACTATGTCGTATAATGCTTTCTCCTGGCAGATGAACTCTGTCTTTGCAGTACGAGCTTTGATTTATTGTTTCTCTTTACTTTGATGCCACTTCTATGCCTGATTTTTTGTTCATTCATCTTACACAGGTTTGTTGGACAATGTACTGAGTGATTATCTCTGGGCAAAAGCTGTACTTCTCACCACAACAACAGTGGCAACAGCTGGTCTCACTATTCAAGTGCCATTGGCAGCCATAGTCGATACGGTAATAGGCAATGCTCCTCATCTCATGGATTACCTCGGAGCTGCTGCTGTGATGATTGGTTTTGCAGGCATCAACATCCCTTCCAACGTTTTTGGCAGATCTAAAGATGCTACTCTTGAATTAGAAAATGAAACTGTTAGTCCAACTAATCAAGAGCATACCTCATTGACTAACCAAGAAACAACTGCCAGTAACTAACATGTTGCTGTTGCTGGTGCCGAGTTACCACTTACCATGCCATTTCAAGTTAAGGTAATTCTTTTTAGCATATATTGTTTTTAATGTAAAATGGCCTAATTCAAGGAAATATATACAAAAAGATCTGGACTCAGAATGACTCAAGCTTCAGTATTCCTGTGCTTTGGTGGGCTTTGTTGGTGCTTTTTCATTTGACTGCATACTCTGGTAAAGAGGAACAGAGCTTGGAGAAGCTTGAAGGCTCCCACCATCATGGTGTCAGGAATTGTGTCCTTTTTTTTTTTTTGGCGAAAAGGAATTGTGTAATTCAAGTACTTACTTTGAGCAAGGAAAGTAGGACAACACATTGAAATGGAAAACATAAATATATATGAATATGAATTAAGGGCGTTCAGGATTTGGGATACCTCTTGAACCCTACATATTTTTACTGCTTTTTGTTTGTTATATCAAACTAGAAGGTTAAATTCTCAAGATATATGCATTGGCACCTTTTTCTATATTTCAATATGCTGATATTGGCAGCCAACAGATTGATTTTATTGTAAAATAGTCGCATTGTTCAACTTCTCAGGAGTTGCATTAAGATGGAGGGAAACAAATGCATGGATATTTATTTGTTATGAAAATTCAACCATCCGACAGTCGATCACAATATGTAACATATACATCTTCAAAGTATATTGTTTTTTTTTTCTCTCCATCTTACGAAGATTTTGAAGAACGAGGACTTGGAATTTGTTCCAATCTCTTCATCTAATGATTACCGAAAAGTTAACTTGTGGTACGCTGTTTAGTTTGAGTTTGAACTAAAAAAATTTTAACTTCTATCTCCCAATTATTAAAAAAAAAAAAGGATTCTTGTACGGTTACTTTGCAATGTCAAAAGTATAAAATCAAAACCAATTACCTTTTACTCAGAGAATACTACATTCATTTCCAATACTACAGATGCGTGAAATGCATTTAGAGGTGCTTAAATTTCAGTTTTAATCAAATTGATTTACTTCGATTAATCAGTTGATAATCTATTTAATTTCTATTTTCATGGAAAATGATTTTGAAGAAATTTAGATTTTAGATTAATTTATTTTGAAAATCAAAATTGAAATATAAAAATTTAAATTTAAAATATATGAAACTCAAAATATATTTGTAATATTTGAAGTTTGAATGATATTTTAATTTTATTGTTAAATTTTTTAATTTAATGCTTTATTATTTTTATATTTTGTTGAATAATTTTATTAGTTTATTTCAAATATAAAATATTTTAAAATATAATTAATTATATTTTCTTTATTTAATTAATTTAAAAATTAATTAAATCCGTTGAATTAAAATTAAATGAATTAATTTTTAAAAATTTATAAATTTCATTTAATTGATGAAAATAAACTATATAAATTCACGCTAAATTGTCAGTATTATAAAATGTCTCAAATGATTTATCTCATAAAAACTAGAAAAACGATAAGAGACTCCTTAACAAAATTCATATTTATGTTTCATTTCATAAATTTTGAACAAGTTTTGAATGATTAGTTATCCACACTTACACCGAAATGCCTCTTTTATGCGAATGTAGACCAAACGGAATTAAAATATCATGTGTCATCTAATGACAATAAAATAAGATAAATAAAAATTAATTTTTAAATAATTTAAAGTTAACCATTCTAATCAAATAAACATCGTATTTATTCAACTTTGTGTCCAGCTAAGTCGATTGGTTAATATCTTAACATCAAGACCGTGGAAGTCTGACAATGATGCTGCTATGCTTTTGGGACCTTCCAACAATTTGAATGAGCTATTCAAATCATCTTGTAAAACGATGACAAATTGGGATAATAAATTATTTCACTTCTTCAATGGGTGTCCAGATCCAAATTGTCCAGCGTACAAGAGGATCTGTATTTTTTTTTTTCTTTTCCTGTTTCTAACTCTGTGACATTGCAACATTCAAGTGTCCATATTTCTGCATCACTTTCCTAGTCGCCAGTGCTGCTGCCTCACTAGCACGCCATGTTCCAGTAGCCATGATTGCTGCAAATTCACGGCTTATCTCTTCTTGGACCTTGGCTCGAGCATCCCCAAGAGCGTCCGCTGTGCCTCCGCTGGTTGATGATTGTTCCTGTGCTTCTGCTGGTTTGGCAGTTGGCATTGTCTTTTCTGATGTCTTTACCTCCGCAGAGTTTGGTTGCTCCCCAGCTTTCACCTTATTGTCAACCACTTTTACCTGAGCACATCCGGAGGACCTGTTCACACTGGCACTTGAGGGCTCAGACGGCTGAGCAGACACAGAAGGCCTGAATTGGGGAACTTGAGGAACAGCACCAGCCTTCAAGGTTGTCTCCAAATTCTGTATCATGGGCACTGTATAAAGTATAAACAAACTTCTCATACTAACACAACAAAAAATAGAGTTCACACTACAATAGGTATAAAAAAGAACAGAGATACAATGAATGTATAAATTTTGAGGGCAAACAATAACTCACTTAAAAGAGCACCCATTGGACTGCTCATAACTTCATTGGGAAGCTGCAAAATATAGTCTGGAATGTTAGAACCAACTAGAAACTGGGCAACCTCATTGCTGAAGTTGTTGCAATTGTGGGTGAGCAAACTGTAGGTCTCAGCTGTGTATCGGGGATTAATCTCCTGCAAATACATCTCAAACACATCTTTAGGCACATGAGTGACACCTAAATCGATCACTCTAATCGGTTTCCCATATGGCGTTGTCCCAACAGGTGCATGTTGGATTCCTCCACCAAAATAGTATTCGTTACCATAAACCACAACTCCAGTGTGCCTATCAAGCAAACATGAATCAATAGACAAAGTCAGAAAATGAATTAGCTGTATAGAAAGCAAGCGACTGCGAACCACATCTATTTGAATTGTATGCAATGGAAGTGTGGGGGTTGGAAGATTTCATGCGAGTAAGAGATAAACAACAACTTCAATTAAAGAAAAAAACTTTCACTATCAAAGCCCAATATATCCCAGCAATGAAATGAAAGATGCAACAGGTACAAGTCAAAATCAGATGAAGCTGACCTCGTGCCTGACAAAAAAAGATAAATCAACTTGAATAATACAAAACTATCTACCAACTCCAAACATTAATGAAAAAAAATTGACGTTCCGTCCTGTGCTAGCAACTAGTTTATAAAATATGCTTCTAATTTACCTACTAATCGAGTCCCAAATAGTTTATTTTACTCCTTTAAGGTGAACTTGGTAAAGTAAAAAAGTTAAAAGATGAATAATGTGAAAAAGTGAAAAAAAAATTAATTTTAGCAACGTTTGCTAAAAAGAAGTTAGAAAAAAAAAAAGAAAAATTGCTAATTTCTATTTTTATTAACCAAAACAAATCATTCTAAATTGAAAAGATTAGTAGAAAAAAATTAAAAAAAATTGTGAATTAAATATGTATATTTACAAAATTATTTTTTATTTTTTAAAATTTTATTTTATCTTAGCTAACCAATGATATAATGGTAAAACAATCTAATTTCATTTCTCCTTTCATTTTTCAACTTTATCAAATAATGGGTGAAAAAAAACTAATTTTCTTTCATCCTTTCCATCTATTTTTACCAAGCACATCAATAAAAAGAAAAAATATATGTTTTCCATCTTTTAATTTTTCCTCCCTTTCAATTTTTTATCTTTCTATTTTTATTTACGCTTTAAGAAGCAAAACCTTTAGTTTTATATTTATTCACTCATATAACCATATTAAAGTGGATAAATGTGCTGATAATATGTTTGCAGTGTACAGTTAGTTCATTGCTATAATTCAAAACTTATGCTGATAAAGACACAATAAATTTACCATGTGCCAGTCTTTGTAAATTTACCATGGAACACAAAACTTCTTGTAGAAGCAAAATATAATCCAACAATTCATGAGCTAAGATATAAGATGCGTGACAAACATGCTTAATTGTTATGGTTTAATGAAAATCTCTCACATTCAGATACAACTATCTTTCCCCATCAAACAAAATGCGTACCATATCCCCTCAATAACCTTGCCTAAGAAGGTCATTGAAAGCTGTCGAGCTAGTCCTTGGCTCAAATCGTACACATTCAATGTGACCTTGTGACCCTCCTGTCACCAATCCAAAGTTATTATTAGTTCATAGATAGTCTTTGACAAAACCTTTATGGAACCAAATAAAATCCTTGGAAGTTGGAAAGCATACTATAAAAACAAGTGCAGATAGGAAAGAAAACATAACAGAGCAAAGGAAAGAATCAAACAGAAGTTGAGATATAAGAGAAGAATTTGATACCTCAGCCATCCCTGCAGTTCAATACAAAAGCTCTTTCTAGTAAAAAAAAAAATTTATTGCAACCTCTAATGGAACCAACGAAGATGACCTGCCCAAACAGAAATCCAAATAGATCAATGAGATCAATTTTCCAGAAGCATTTCCCCGACAATTCTTTTTACTACAATCTTGCACTAGTGCAGTCACAGCAACAAAGAATTATGAAAAAGTCCCTACTTATAAATGTGGATTTCATACTGAATCCTACAAAATTTTGAATTGTGATTGGTTAATTGTAATGCAGTAATTACAAGTGATATGCTTTACAATATTAAAAGCAATTTTCCGCATTAAACACTACTTATTGAATCATATGAAAGAAAAAAGAATCTTTCTCAAGGCCTTCCATGGATAAATAACTTAAATGCCTATTTAACTAGATTTCAGGCTTTCAGCACATTCATTCGTATTAAGCAATGGCGAATATCCAATAATTATTTTTGAAAAATTCAAAATTTAAAATCTAAAATAGATAATTGCCCAGATAATCACACATCTTAAATTAAAAAATCTAGCTTTTCACCCAAGATAATTCAAGAACTTAACAATTCTTAATTCCTCCTGACTTCCCTCATTGCGGATCACGAAATTAACATTTTACCGCTTCATTGAGAAACAAGCAATCTAAAGCACAACAAAATCGAATCCAACAATCAAAATGAACCAAATTTCAACCAAACACACAAATGTTAAAGTCAATAAGGAATTGAAATTTCAAAATTTTGTTTAGGAATGAAACTGTGCAGAGAGGAAAATACGCACCTGAGAGGAAAGAGAAGAACCGCGAAAGTTTTATTTCTCCTTTTTTGGACGTTGCGTGCAATCAGAAGCTACGCATGATATAGGAGAGAGCTGCATTTATAGTTTCGTTGGGCGGTAGGGTTGTTCGGTTTTGGGGGGCCGGAGATTCTGTACGATGGCCTTCGAGTTTGGAAATTGGAGGTCTTCTATGACCTTCTAGAATCTACCATCCATTCATTTTCTGACACGTGTTAATTGACTGTTTTAGACACGGTACGGTCATACGTGGCAAAGAAAACGCGGCTCTAGCATGAAGTGTCTACGCTGTGTACACCGCGCCAGCACGTTTGCATTCAGTTATCAAAGTTTGTTTTTTTTTTTTCCTTGTTGCCTACTTTCATTGAAGACGCAAATTCAACGATTATGTTCCCAACAATTAAGCGAAATATCAAATATGGAAAAAGGGTTGTTTTGTCTTGAAAAATATAATGACAAATAATAATAATAATAATAATAAATAAAAACAACATAATAACTATTAAAATTAAATATAACAAAAATCTATTAAGACTAAAAAAAAAGTTTAACTTAAACAACATTATACTTTCTTTAAAAATTTCAAATCTATTCGATATCATTTCTTCATTTCTTAAAAATGAAAATATGAATCATTTAAATTAAATTGTAGAGAATTAAAATAATAATTTATTAACTGTTACAAGTCAAAACTTATAATTTTCTTATTTTATCTTTTTTTTGTTTATTAAAAATTTATACATAATATAATTTATCAAATTTTATTTATTAAAAATATATTTTATACATTGTTAACAAAGAAACTAAAAATTATCAAAATAACATAAATACTTTAAAATATATTAAAAAATAAAATAATTAATAAGAAAAATGATAATCATAAAAATAAGTTAAAAATATGAAAGTATAATTTGTTTTTAAATTATAATAGGCAAAAAACGATATGTTACCCAGTTTATTTAAATCACGTTAATAAGCTGTATATTACAATCATAATTCATTCGTATGGTCTTAGTAGTTAATACTAATAAGAAGTTATCAAAATATTAATTAAGATGTCTTTTATATTAATAAATTATTATTAAAATGAAATTTTTTTTAAATTCAGTCGATTTGAAATTTGTTTAATGCCGGGGCAGTCTTTATATAATTAAAAATAAAGATGAGGTTATTTAATTTATAACTCAAATCTTTTAATATGTTAAAATTATTTATCAATTATTTTTTTACGTAAGCATATATATTTTCGTCCGTTTTACAATATGATATTAAGCTTATTCGGATTGGGAGTGATAAACGGTAAAGCTTTTTTTACTAATAAAGACTTCAATATTCAAATCTTATTTAAATACTTGAAAAAAATTTACTTTTATTTTTTTTAATCACTTATTAATTATTATTTATCAATCATTCGACTTAAAGATTATTGGCACATAAATCAAGTTGTTAAAACTTTAGGTTAAGGAATTTATTTTATTATTATTAGTTTTTGGATTAATAACCAAATGTATCATCCACGTTTGTCACAAAATGAAATTAAGTTCTTAACGTTTAAATGCATAAAAATGAGTCCTAAACGTTACAAAATAATTGAATTAAGGACATTTTCGTTAAATCTTTTAATTTCCGTTAAGTTTTATTACCGGTAAGGTAACGAAAATTAAAAGATTTAACGGAAATGTTCTTAATTCAATTATTTTGTAACGTTTAGGATTGATTTTCATGCATTTAAACATTGAATACTTAATTTCATTTTCTGATAAACGTAGAGGATACATTTAACTATTAAGTTTTAGTTTTTTTGAACAATTTGAAAATTGGAAAGAAAAACAGTTGTTACACTTGGCAAATGTGTGACGTGGTCTGGTAACTTAAAATCCTAGAGCAACTAAACACACCTTTTTTTTTTTCTTCTCACACCCATTTACCCCTTTATATGAACAGTAACATGCAGTGTAAAATAGGATGTGGAAAGAAAAAATATGTTTGTGTTTAGTTGATCTCTAAAATCCCGACAGCTCTCATCCCATGACATAAGAACCCTGCAAACCATACAAAATTTACATCCTATTGCCACTCGTTAAACCTCCAACACACCCTCTTTTTCTTGTGAGTTTTGACAACCAAACTTGCTCGACACATAACCACGCGTCAGTCCCCGGGGACCTACGCGGCCCACCCGAACCAACTAAAGATCGGCTACTTTCCATACCGAACCAAATTCCAAACTGAAAACTAGATATAAAAAGCAAGAGAATCTAAATACGAACCGCAGCTTTGGTTTCTTCCGAATAAGCCTTTCTTTCTTTTCTTTTTCTTTTCCACTAAATAAATATCCATTAGCTCCCTGATTCTGCAAAAACACTTTTTTTCCTTTCACTTCTACTGTTAAAGGTCGAGCTTCAGTTACACTCAAGAGATTCGTTCACAGTTTTTTTGAAGAAATAAATTAGTTTGTTTTTCAGCTGAAAATATTGTGAGAATTATTATACAACTCACAGTATATGTATCTGTGGTTATAGGTACAGATCTCTTTGAGCTCGACATAATTCAGTCAGTGTCATAAGATAACGATCTTAATTTTTTTTAATTCGTTTTTATTTTTTTCTGAATTTGAGTTTTTTTTTTCAATTGTTTTAGATTGAATTAGTGTTTGTGAAGTGGAGATCTTGTTCAGAGTTTGTTTAAGCATTGATCCGGTTCACTGGTAATGTTTTCTTAGCTTAATTGTGAATTTTGTTATTGAATTTCGAGTCTTGGTTTGTTTGGTTGCTGAGAAAGCAGAGGAAAAACACAGGAAAAAGTGTTTTGAAGTTCTTTGCCGTTATTGAGAAGAGAATGTAAAATTCAGTTCTTAGTAAACGCACGCTGAACATAGTTGAATTCTTTTTTTTTAATTCGTTTTTAATATTTTACTTGCTTTTTTTTCTAAAAGAAGTTGTGTTCTCCTTTTTATTACTACTTATTAAGGAAAGATCTAAGGCAATGGACTTGAGTTTTTCTGTTCTTTTTTCTTTTTTCAGGAAAAGGAAATGGCGCAGAGTAATTGGGAAGCTGATAAGATGTAAGACTGGTTGTTAAATTTGTTGATTATTTGCTTAACTAATTTTGAACTTGTTTACTGTCTTTTCAGCAGCTTCAAGTACTAATCATACTGATGTTTTTGCATTTTTTGGTTCCTGCCACAGGCTTGATGTTTATATTCATGATTATTTGTTGAAAAGAAAGTTGCATGCTTCTGCAAAAGCTTTTATGACTGAAGGAAAGGTTGCCACAGATCCAGTAGGTAATGTTTGCTGGCAAATTTATTTATTATGTGGTGAACTGTAAGTCGAATTGCCTGAATCGTTAGATGATTCTAAGTCTTTAATAATACTTTGATGATGCATGCCTTATTAGGCCATTTAGACTGATTATTGACTCATAGTATTTTTGCTGCTTGTCTGTCTTGTTGAATGTCTAAATCAGTGGAGTATTACTTTTTTTCCTTGTAACTTAAGCTTTATCTTAAGATGGAATTGTTTCTGCAGCAATTGATGCACCGGGAGGATTTCTGTTTGAGTGGTGGTCTGTCTTCTGGGACATATTTATTGCTAGGACAAATGAGAAACATTCTGAGGCAGCTGCAGCTTATATAGAGGTGCCTCTACTGCAATTACTTTCTACGTGGGCTCCTTTATCTCATCATGTTGTCTTTCTTCTCTTTTTTTTTTTTTTTGAAAAACAGTCGCAACAAATTAAAGCAAGGGAACAACAGCAACTACAAATGCAGCACCTGCAACTAATGCAGCAGCACAATGTGCAGCTGCAACGAAGAGATTCCAATCATCCCCTTGGTGGTTCTGTAAATACTATTAACTCTGAAGGAATGACGGGACAGCCATCAGCCAGTGTCTTGGCCATGAAAATGTATGAAGAACGTGTGAAACACCCTAATTCTGTGGATTCAGAGACATCATCAGCGTTGATTGATGCCAATAGGATGGTCCTTCTGAAAACACAGGCCAATCATCAAAGGTATGATTAATTTAATCCTTACATGCACTTTATTTTACAGTTTGCTACATCTCTATGATTTAATTGGACTGAATCTCATTTTTCCTGGCTCATTTTGCATATACAGCCAGTTGGTGCAAGGTAGCCCTGGAAATATGTCAGCAGCTTTGCAACAAATCCAGTCACAAACACTGCTGACCACCGTAACTGCCCAGATTATCTGCTTTGCATTCCTTTCAGTTTAAGTTATTATTATTTTTTTCTTTTTTTATTTCTAATTTTCTTCCTCCATGTTTGAAAATTGTAAAATATATGGATTTGTAGGATATCAAAACCGAAGTTAATTTGGGTGGAAATCAGAAAAGCTTATCTATGGATCCCTCATCCATCTACGGGCAGGGAATTTTACAACCAAAATCAGGACTAGGTGGTGCCGGTAATGATACCTGACTCTCTTGCTGGGAAAATAATTTTGACCATATAGTTTCATCTTTCTACATTAATGACATGCATTCTGATAGTATTTTTTTCTTTTTTCTTAAGTTGTATTAGACATATAGATAGATGTTAAATTTTAAATTGCCTGTTCTGGTCCTATTGTAAGGTTGCATATTGTCAGAAGAAGACACCCTAGCTTTTATATTTGTTGCTGGATTTTACAGGGGAAAAACTTTATGTAGTTTTAGTTTTATTCTCTGAAAAGTTTAACTAGTATTCCCTCAATGATTTAATCTGGAAAAGGTGCATTAGTTGCAATCAAGAATGTTAGACCAGCAATGCTGGCATTGAATGTCGGGAAGCTAAGTATCTACATAACATGAAGACTAGTATAGCTGAGAAGAAGATGCTACAATAGATGTCAGGTATTCAAGAAAGATACAAATCATAAGATTGAGGTAGGGATGAAAATTGCTGCAAATTTGAGGCAAAAAATGTGTCCAGTAGTTATTTGAAGCTGAGATACTCTGTTGGAAATTGAATCCGTAACTTTTAGTTACAGTTCTAGGATTTTTATTTTCTCCATGGGAGTTTCTTTATAGTAGTACTTAAAGGTTTTGGATTTGCCAGAGCAACTTTGACAATTTTTTGCTGCTTTTTACCTGTTTATCTCAACTGTGTAACCTCAGGACTAAATCAGGGTGTCTCTGGTCTTCCATTGAGGGGTTGGCCTCTAACTGTAAGTTTCTCTCATCTTTTCCTGTCCATTTTGTTCTGTTTGTTTTATGCAGATCTAGATACCTTAGACTTGAGTGAATTTCTCTAAATTGAACAGGGCATCGAGCAGTTACGACCAAGTTTGGGTGTACAAATGCAAAAGCCTAATCTGCAGACTCAAAATCAGTTCCTTTTGGCATCACAACAACAACACGTCTTGGCACAGGTTCAAGTACAAGGCAACCATGGAAGTTCAACAAACTATGGAGAAGCAGACCCCCGGAGGTTTGGTCAATTATCTAGGGGTAACTTGAATGCAAAAGATGGTCAATCCACTAGAAACGATGGATCCATATGTTCCCCTGTGCAATCAAGTTCTCCAAAGGTTTGACATATTCCTGATATCAGGAGGCCTCTCATGAAAATTTTTGATTTGCAATTTCCTGAAATAGAGAATCTATATCATATGATTGGAAGTAATTTTTTTCTATTTTTTTAAAAATGGAATAGGGATGATATGCCTGCTCCATATCTTCAAGTTTTGTGTGAGAGGGCAGACACTGGAACCAGAGGAAGAACATGGGATGTGATATATAAATTAAATGTGTATTATTAATGTATGAATGTCCCCAATTTGGTCTATTGATAGAATGCACTGCCTCCATGTTTGTAAATGCACAGTAACTTGTGGTGCATTGGCATGCTTTTATTAAATCCTGCTCTTTACTATTGGGTTACAATGAAATTTGTAACTCTCTTTGCTGGCATTGCTCTTTATTCTGCTGTTTTATGGTTGTCAGTACCTATTAATATGGTGTATTTGCAAATGCCATGTCTGAGTAGTTATGCTGGGTGCTTAACAGATGAAGATGGGTCAAATGTCGCATTCTTCCTCTCAACAACAGGACCAATTGCAACAGCAGCAGCAGCAACAGTCGCAGCAACTGCAACAGGTTGTGCTTCAATGAGAATTAATTGAAGTATATCTCATTCATGAGCTGAGCTGTGAGCTACTTTACAGGAAAAATTCTTTTAGAAACTACAATACGTGTCCCAATTAGAATACGCTTTTGTAAATGAATTTTTCTTTAAAAATTTTAACTTCGGGATAAATTAATTCACATTCTGTGACCACTCATTGCATTGCAGAATAACAGAAAAAGGAAACAACACACTTCTTCTGGTGCTGCTAACAGCACTGGTACAGGAAACACGGTAGGCCCTTCACCAAATTCACCACCGTCAACTCACACGCCTGGTGATGCAATAACTACTGCAACCAGTTTGCAGCATGTTAATAGTGTTTCTAAAAGCATGATGTATGGTGCAGATACAACAGCGGGTCTTGCATCATCTTCCAATCTGTTGGTAGGCTATCTACAGACTTGAAAATGACTTTTGAAGCCTGCAAGAGAAGCATACGCTAGTTTTATGTACACACAAAAGCATAAGCATCATTCACCTAGGATATTATCTGTATTTGTTCTAGCAGTATATGAGGTGTATTATTTAACCAAACTCCAATTGATAGTTTGACCTTACAGCTCAGACATCAAAATCTTATTGGCTAGTGAAAGGATGCAACTGATAGGCTTATTTGTTTGGTTGAGCTAATAGTTGTGTCAATATGTATTTTTTTGACGCTTACTTTAGTGTACATTTTCAAAAATGCTGAAATTGCTTCTAATAGCATCATCTCTATGTGCAGGAAGACATAGAAAGGTTTGATCCTTTGGATGAAAATATGGAAACGCTACTTTCACAAGATGGAAGTGATGGAAGGGACTTCTATGGAAACATTAAACAAAGTCCTACCGAGCAACAAAAGGAATCTGCTAAAGGTAATCTTTATATATGCGCTGTCTTTACAAATGGTTTTTCTATGCTGACCTCAAATTCTCCATTTCAGGCTTCACTTTTGCTGAGTTTGGTTGTATACAGACCAGAAATAGCAAAGTTACTTGCTGTCATTTTTCTTCTGATGGGAAGTTGCTAGCTAGTGCTGGGCATGACAAGAAGGTATTTTCTCACCTCTTCTTTCCATTTTCAACTTTTCCCCCTTGGTATTAAGTTTTAATCTGTAACATACTTCAAGTGAATAACGAATGAGAATTAGAATCTTTCACCTCAAAAAATTGTTTGGAAACTCACTCAATGCAAAAACAATGGAACAAACTTGATCATGTTTGGCTGAGTGCTCAAAATGACATATTTGAGGTTGCTAGGGAAAAAGATATTGATAAATCTGATTAGTCACTGTGGCTAAAAATTTTTCTGAATGGTTGTAACTTAACAAAAAGTCACTCAAAAGAGGAGTTGAATGATGGAACCTTAATTGTTCTTGTAGAGAATTTGTAAGCTGGCTTGGCAATCATCTCTATCTGGTTAATTATTCTACTCAGGGAGTATTTATAGGAAACACAGGTTTAAGAATAATAAGTACTTACCGGAAAGATGACACGGTGACATGCATTTTTTTCATTAGGTGGTGCTTTGGAATATGGATACCCTGCAAACAGAGAGTACTCCAGAGGAACACAAATTGGTTATTACTGATGTTCGCTTTAGGCCAAATTCGTCTCAGTTGGCAACTGCTTCTGTTGATAAATCTGTGCGGTTATGGGATGCAGCCAATGTAATCATCTTTCCACTCTACTGCTTTATAGATATTTGGGATAAGGACTTCTGCTATTCTATATTCTCTTCCTTCTCTGTCAATTTTCTGGCGTTTTATACCTTCTTTATGAAGCATGTGCAAATTCTTTTTATGCTACTGTGGTTAACAAGTTAAGTTTATTGTCGCAGCCAAGCTATTGTGTGCAAGCATACAATGGCCACAATTCACCTGTAATGTCCCTTGATTTCCACCCCAAGAAGACAGACTTGTTTTGTTTTTGTGATAATGACAATGAAATTCGCTATTGGAATATTACCACATTCTCATGCACGCGAATGTCCAAGGTTAGTAACTTTTTTTTTCCTTACCTCCTCCAAATTTCAGACAGTTATGGTGCATTACATTTTTTTTTGTTTAGTTAGATTTCTTTATTTGATTGTTTATCTCTAATTCCTGATTCAGGGAGGCATGGCCCAAGTAAGATTCCAGCCGAGAACTGGACATTTTCTGGCAGCAGCTTCAGATAAAGTTGTCTCCATCTTTGATGTAGAAACTGATAGGCAAACATTAACATTTCAGGTTGTATTTTTAGTGCTCTGGTAATGGCTTTTTGGCCCGAGATAAAATTTTCTTCCATTCTCGAAATCTTCACATTTTGTATTGAAATCTAAAGTCAAGGTTTCATCATAATTAATCACTTCAGTAGTACATTAGTAATTCATCTCTCCTTTTCCTTTTTTTTTTCCTTGTTAAACAGGGGCACTCAGAAATAGTAAACTATATATGCTGGGATGCAAATGGAGATTATTTGGCATCTGTGAGTCACAACTTGGTTAAAGTATGGTCAGTGGCTTCGGGGGAGTGCATTCAAGAACTCAGTTCTGGTGGGAACCAGTTCCACTCTTGTGTCTTTCATCCAAGTTATTCCACTCTTTTGGTGATTGGAGGAATTTCGGTAATTCCATGTGCTCTATTTATGGCTTCTGTTCCTTTTTATTGACGTTTAATTGAGGTTTGGCTAATGACCTTAACACGAAGTAGTTGTGTTCTCTTAGTGAGTAGTCTTTAACGGGAAAGTTATTTCGCTTAACTTTGAAGCATTAATTTATGGATGCGTTGATCTAAATTCAAATCAACATAGCTACCTCAAGATATTTTAGGATGTAAAACCACTATTTAAGTTTTATGTATTAAATTCACGAATTGATGAAGTTTCAATTTTCATGATATACTTTTTCTGTACATGACATTCTCATTTGCAAATTTCTACGTTTATGGATGTTATGTTCATGTGTAAAATCATATTTGTATAGTATAAAATATAAAAATTTTGTGCAGATACATTAAATACATTTTTTTTTGTTATATTCATATAAAATTTTATCAAATTTTAATTCGTGTTATTTTCGTATCTTGTTTTCGTATCGTGTCACTTTATCATATGATTGTCAGTTAATAACTTTTATCGGCACATTTTTAAAGCATTCGAAAAGTTGAAATTGTATTCACGTCCATTGTTGCATAGAGAATTTCTTACAAGTTCACCTTTAGCTTAGTTAACATTTCCCTGTTTTCACAACGTGAGTTGCAGTCCCTGGAGCTGTGGAACATATCTGAGAATAAGAGCATGACAATTCCAGCTCATGAGAATATAATTTCAGCATTGGCACAGTCACCCGTCGCAGGAATGGTTGCTTCGGCTAGTCATGACAGCTCCGTAAAGCTATGGAAATAAATTGTAGATGTATAAACACGGAAATGTGTGTAATTTAATTTACATTCACTTCATATTTCTGCTATAACGAGTAGCTTCTCTGCTCTGGCTTTGGCTTTGGCTTTGGCTAAGAACAGGTTTTTCTTTTTTTTGGCAATATTCAATATCCTTTGCATTTAGGCTAAGGTTTTTCTGACAAAAGAGTCTTTTCCTAAAGATTTTAAAAAGTGAAATTTTAGGAACTAATAAAAAGAATGTCATATATTTATATTTTATATTTTATATATTTAGTATTATACATTTTCAGATATTTAATAAATTGTTTTTAATTTAAAATAAAATAAAAAATTATTTTATCGTTATGTTCTAATAACTTATCCTATCTGTAATTCAAAAAAATAAATTATCCTACCAATTTTTTTAGATAATTATTTAATATATTGTCAGTGAAGTTTTTTTACTTTACAAATATGATTCGAAGGTTTATGCATATTTTATTTTATTTATTTATTATTATTTTAATATTTTTAAATGATATGTGTAATTATTTTAATTTTACTTATAGGGTCGTTTGGTTCGTAGAAACTAGAATTTTCTTTGGGAATTGTTTTATCCCAAATCATTTTGCTTGACGAATTTCGAAGAATTTTAAAATTTTCAGTTTAGTTGCATTGGGGGGGGGGGGGGGTGTGTTTATTTTTATGTTTGGTTTAAGAAATTTAAGAATGGTAAATGACGTATTTTACTATATTACTTTTTTGTATTAAAGTGAACAAATGGTTTATTTAAAGTGAATAACATTTTGATAGAAGTTATGTTATCTTTCACTCTCTCTTGAAATGAGTGTCTTCTCCCTCGAAATGAGAATTTTCTCTCTTTCTTCTTGAAGAGTCTTTTTTTTTATTCTCTTTTCTTTGTTTTTTCAGTCTTTTCTACTCAAAGGTCCATGGTATCTTTAGATCTGAGTCTAGAATATTTCGTTTCTTTAGGTTTTCACATGGGATATTCTTTTAGGAGGATTAAATCATTGGATAATTATTACATACACTGACAGTGAAATTTTTTTACTTCACAAGCAACGTTAAGATCGTGACACATGTCCTATTTTATTTATTTTAATATTTTTATAGAACACATATCATGATCTTAACGCTGCTTGTGGAATAAAAAAACTCCACTGTCAGTGTATGTAATAATTATCCTAAATCATTTGCTGTGTTTTAGGTTTTGTGTCAGTGCATTCTTTGTTGAGTCTTTTATTTTGTTAGGTCTTGCTTGATAAGAGCAGTTCTAAATGCACTACAATTTTTACTCTTTCTACTACAAATAGTGAATAGACAATAATACTCATATGTAAAATTACACTAATATCCAACTCTTTATCCCACTTGTTTTCTTTTCTTTTTTTCCCTCTCTTCTCGCCGTTCTCTCCTGTTTCGCCAGTTTTATGCCAAAACCAAATGCTAGTGCAATGCGTGAAGGGCCTTATCAAGCTTCAGATTAGAAAGCACAAGGAAGGGCAATGAAAGAGATGGAGATGGAAGTATAAAGTTGTTAGGATCTTCCTGAAAGAATTGGGAAGTTGGGAGCATTTCTATTATGACATTTTCCATTGTTACACTTTAAAAATCAAGTTCGGTAAACGGCAACGTCGTTCAGAAGAGACAATCTTCATTTCTCTCTGTATTTCCTCCAACTGTAAGGCAAATTACGCTGCAATATGCGGACATGTGCGTAAGTGTCATTTTCGCGCAAGCTTGCTTGAGCGGATGGGCCAGCTCTGCGCAAGCAAGCTTGCGCGCAAGTCACATTTTCGCGCAAGCTTGCTTGCGCGGAAGTGCCACCTCCGCCCAAGTTCCACTTCCGACCCATTTTTTCCTTTGGCTCATTTTTTCTTTGGTTCAAAGAGAAGAATTGTGTACTCCAGAAAATCTGTTTGGTTGTACATTCATCGTGCTATAACGCTTAATCTAAAATGGTAAGAAATTGAGGAACATTTCCATGAGTTTGAGAAGTCCTTGAAGAGACGCTTCCATGAGTTGGAAGACCAAGAAAAGGAGTTTGAGACAAAAACAAGGAAAGCTCGAGAAATGTTGCAGAGGCATGAAGCAGCTGTTGTAACCAGACGATGAAGATGGGAAAATGAAGATGAATGTGCTTTTGGCGGGAGGAAATGAAAAACTGATGAAGTAAAAAACGAGAGAATAATAATTTATTTGGGGTTAAAATAGTAAATTTATGGAGTAAATTTGATTTTTATTTTTGAGTGTAGTGAAAAGAGAAGAAAGTGTTTTTAGAAGACCCCGCTTGATAATAGCTTTTTTGTAGGAATAAGAATGAGATTAGTTTCGCCATTGGCAGGGTAACAGAAGATCTTCATTGCAATCTAATATTCTTCTCATATTCAGAATCTTTTCTGGAAGTTAGGAGCAAAGATGGATGAATTGGAGATCTGTTTGGATCTGGAGACGGAAGTGATTAAAGAGGCAACCTAGAATATGTTGATTGGAAAATTAATTTCAGATCGGGTGGTTAACAGAAGAGGTGTCATGGATGTTTTGCAGAGCATGTGGTCAAAGAAAGAAGTGGAGATGATACGGGAGGTTAGTATGAATCTCTATGCTATTTCTTTTAGAGAAAATGAGTTTCTTGAAAAAGCTCTTGAAGAAGGGCCTTGGATGATTATGGGGAATTGTCTAAATCTGAAAAGATGGGAGGTAGAAAAGGCTTTACAAGACATATGTTTTGATAAAGTGTTGTTTTGGATTCAAGTCCATAAACTTCCTCTGGAAATGCTTACAGTTCAGAATGGGAAGAAGATTGGGGATGCGTTAGGGGATTTAATTCGAGTGGAGGATCCAAATTGGGATGGAGGGGTGGGAAGGAGTTTCCTGAGAATGAGGGTGGCGATAGATATAAGGAGACCATTAGTGGTGGGGTTTTAGGTGCCAAGAGGAGGCAGAAGAAAAGAATGGGTAGAAATTAAATATGAGAAAATTTCAGATTTTTGTTTTAAGTGTGGAATGTTAGGGCATGTTCTTAAAAACTGTAAAATTTCAGATTACAAGTTTACAGGAACAAAGGGTATCGGAAGAAAACTGCCTTAAAGTAGAGAAGCTTATAGATGAACTTAAAAGAATTTGGAGAAGAGAGGAGCAATTTTGGTTTCAAAGATCGAGAATTCAATGGTTACAGTTTGGGGATCAGAATACCAGGTTTTTTCACTAAAAAACTATGCAAAGAAGAAGGATGAATAAGATTTTATGTTTAAAAGATGAGGAGGGACAGTGGGTTGAGGATGAAGAATGTATTCAGAATATGTTCTACAAATTCTATAAGGATTTGTTCAAGACAAGGGGAAGAAGAAACTGGGATGAAGTTCTTAGGGTGGTGCCAAAGCTGGTGAAAGAAGATATGAACAAGGAGTTGATAAAAGAAGTGTCAAAGGAGGAAATTATGAAAGCAGTATATGAATTAGGAGCTTTGAAGGCCCCAGGACCAGATGGTTTTAATGGTGTATTTTATCAAAAGTATTGGGAAATTGTGAGGGTTAATATTGTAGATGTTGTAAAAAAAATTTTTAGGAGTGGTAGATTACTAAAGGAGTTGATGTTATTGATTTGGTATTAATCCCAAAGGTGAAGAGACCTGAGAGTGTTACTCAATTCAAACCCATAAGCTGCTGCAACTTTGGGTACAAAATTATATCAAAAGTTAACTAATAGACTGAAACCTTTGATAGATGGATTAATTACTCAAAACCAGAGTGTGTTTGTTGAGAAGAGGCAAATTCAAGATAATGTGATTATAGCAAATGCGTTCCACCATATGAAGCTGAAGAAGAAGGGGAGGAATTATGTTATGGCTTTGAAAGTAGACATGAATAAAGCCTATGATAGGGTGGAGTGGGATTTTATTGCTGCTATAATGCAAAGATTGGGTTTTGATGTGAGATGGATTGGTTGGATTGTTGAATGCATTTCTTCTGTCTCCTACAACTTAATTGTCAATGGTAAGAAAACTACTCAAATTATTCCATCAAGAGGTATAAGGCAGGGGGATCCTTTATCCCCTTACCTATTTCTTTTTGTAATAGATGTTTTGTCTGGGTTAGTTAACATAGCAGTCCATAACAAGTCTCTTATAGGCATTAAATTAGGTAAGGAATGTCCCATGCTATCTCACCTTCTGTTTGCTGATGATTCCCTATTTTTTATTAAAGCCAAGGAGGAAAACTGTAGGAGTCTAAGTAATTTGTTGAAAAAATATTGTCAATGCTCAGGGCAAATGATTAACCTGGATGAATCTAGCATTGTTTTTAGTATGAATGTTCCAGAACAGGTTAGACAGGTGATGGCGGAGATCTTACATATTAAAGCTGTGGAAAATCCTGGAAGCTACTTGGGCATACCTTCACTTTGGGGAAAGACAGAGAGTTGCAATGGGTTATATTAAGGAAAGGATTCTTAAGAAGGTGCAAGGTTGGAAGAGGGATTTGCTGTCCCAAGGAGGAAGAGAGATATTAATCAAAGTTGTAGCCTGTTCAATTCCAATATATGCTATGCAATGCATAAAAGTGCCAAAAAAGATATGTGAGGAAGTAAATGCTATCCTAGAAAAATTTTGGTGGGGGAAAAAAGATGAAGAAAGGAAGATACACTGGATAAGCTGGTTTAAGCTTACTAAAAGCAAAGGTGAAGGAGCTATTGGTTTTAAGGATTTTACAGTGTTCAACGTGGCTCTATTGGGCAAGAAATGCTGGAGAATACTTAGTAACCCTGAAGCTTTATAGGTTAGAATGTTAAAGGGAATATATTTTCCTCGATGTTCTTTATTGGAAGCAAGAAAGGGAGCAAAAGCATCATGGATGTGGGCTAGCATTCTTGATGAAAGAGATTTTCTTAAGGAGAAATTAGCTTGGCAAATAATGAATGGGGAAGATGTGAATATATGGAATGATAATTGGATTCCTGGTGTTCGACTAGAACAAATTCTTCCAAACTCTGAACATTTGCCTAAATATGTTGCTGAGCTGATTGATAAGGATAAGGGTGAGTGGAACTTAGATAAGATAAAGGAAAAGATTGCTGAAGAACATATTGAAGCTGTTAAGACTATTCCTATATGTCTTAATGGGGAGAAGGATAGAATAATTTGGCCTGATTCAAATGATGGATGCTACTCAATAAAGCCAGGATACCATGTGCTTAAGAGAGAACAAAGTAAGGTGGAAAGTAGAGGAGCTTCTTCATCTACAGTTATAAAGGAAAAGTTTTGGAGGTTAATTTGGAGCTTGCCTGTCACAAGGAAAATAAAAAATTTTGTTTGGAGAGCTTGTAGTAATTGTATTGCTATATTTATGGAAAAAAAAATTAAAGATTCTCCTTTATGTCCTATTTGTCATATAGAGGAGGAAAGTATTGAACATGCACTTCTCTTATGCGAATGGACTTCTCTGGTATGGTTTGGATTTGAAACAGGTTTCAGGATTGATAAGCAGAAAATAACAACGTTGGATTCATGGCTAAGGGATATTCTGTTATGTAAAGAGATACCAAAGGTGGATAGGGATAGACTCTTAATAAATGTGACCGTAACTTGTTGGTGCATTTGGAAACAAAGATGTGTACATGTTTTTCAAGGGAAGTCAGTTGATCCTATTATGTGTATCAATGTTATTAAGAAAATGGGGGCTGAAATAATGATGGTAAATAAACCTGAGGATAGGAATAGGAGAGAAGGAGAAGAGACTATAGGTGATAGGTGGCAGAAACCAGAAAAGCGATGTTATAAGGTAAATTGTGATGGTGCATTTAATAGTTTGAATGAGGCTGGAATTGGAGTTGTTATTAGGGATGAGCAAGGTAGATTGGTGGAAGGATCTGCAAAAAGAGTGAAAGTTGGTTCTGAACTGGAAACTGAAGCCTTGGCTTTAATTCTTTAAAGGAGGGAGTTAAGATAGCTATAGAGAAAAGATTTAACTGGATAGTTTTAGAAACAGATTCAGAGATTATGTTTCGTGCAATAGTACAGAGGAAAACAAAGATTAATTGGAGGATCTATCCTATGGTGAGGTGGATTCAAAATAAGAGATCACATTTTCAGGAGTTCAAATGCCCGAAGATCAGAAGGTAAGCAAATGATGCGGCTGACTGGGTGGCTCACCAAGTCAAAAAGGGGATGATGTTATCGAATTGGATAGATGTTATTCCATCTTCCTTAGTTCACATTTTGGATAAAGATGGTTGTCCTGCTCCTCCTTAATAGTTGCTGATTTGTTGTTATCTAGAGCTTTTGAGATAAAATCTCTAATAATTTTATCTCTGTAGAGTTTTAGATTTTTTTTCTGAAGTTTCAGTGATTTATATACATTTTTTCAGTGATGAAATAATATTCAGTTTTGTTTTTGGCCAAAAAAAATAGAAGTTATGTTTAACATATTTATTTATATGTTTATTTATTTATTTATTTATTTATTTATTATTTAAGCTTATTCATTTAACAAATGTTAATTATTTTATTTAACACAAGTTTTATTAATTAGTCCATTTGTTTATAAAAATATTTAATATGTAAATTATTTTGATTTATTTAATTAGTTAAGCTATTCATTTGTAAGATGTTAATTTATTTATTTACTAAATTAACATTTTTTACGTTAATTAGTCAATTTGTTTATAGGATATTTAATATATAAATTATTTTGATTTATTTAATTAGTTAAGCTAATCATTTGTAAGATGTCAAATAATCTATTTACTAAATTAACATATTTATTTAATTGGTCCATTTGCAGAGCATAAGAACATAGGTATGTGAAACATGTCAAAATCCTAAAATGGCCACAAGATGCAATAATTAAAGGTAAAAGCTTGTAATATTAGTTATATTTAGGGGTAAAATGATCACAAAATGCAATAATAGAGTGTAAAATAGGAACAAAAAAATATTTTATCCCGAAATCTTAAAAAACATCAAGAGGAGGAAGGAATCATTTTCCACCTATTTGCCACCATTCAGGTATTGTTGAGAATATTGGATTATTGATGTGAGGGAAAAAATGGTAACCAAACAAGGTAATCACATTACAAAAAAAAATTATTGGCCGGAATCTAAAATTCCTTAAACCAAATCCTCCTATAGAGTAAAAAAACTTCACTCACAGTTTATTGGATGTTAATTTTTTTTATAGTTTTTTTAAAATTTTGGTTTTAATAAAGAATAACTTGAAAAGTTAATTTTTAATCTTTTTAATTGAAAATAAAATTGCTTTTAATTAAGATTGTTTATTATATTTTTATATTTTTTTAATATAATATTTAATTTTACTATTTATTTTTTATAAGTTAATTATTTATTTTGATTATAGTTAACATGAGTTAATTGAAATAATGACAATTGATTTGATAAAGACGAATTTATAATATTATTTTTTATTTTATACATAAAATATTAATTACATATTTTTTAAATGATTATTATCTTATCTACCGCCGATAGAGTTTTTTAACTCTAAAAGAAGAGTAGGATTAAGACATGTGCTCCATTTTATTTATTTTTTATTTTTTAATATTTTTAAAAGACACATGTCATTATCCTAACACTGCTTATGAAGTTAAAAAACTCCATCGGCGATGGATAGGATAATAATTCCTTTTTAAATAATATAAAATAATATTATTTTAATCAGAGTTAAAAGTTTACATTTTAATAATATTAATTTAAGTTAATCTCTTTCCTTAAAATTGCAAGAGACCAATCTTGTTTGACATAAGAATAAGATCATTATTGAAGGAATTGGACGTGAATTATTATTATTATTGTTGTTGTTGTTGTAAGTGTTCATATTCGATTCATATTCATTAAACTCGTTTATGAATAGTAATGAACATGATTACAAATGCATGTTTTTAAATATTAAACAAATATGTTCATAAATCTAAAAAAAAATTAGATGCACTAGGCTGATGTAAGAGGTGTGACTCTAAGATTGTTCAGTGAGGGACAAGTCTCAAGATATGAGCAAACTAAGATAGTAAGTTCCAAAAAAAAAATTTACATAAATATACAATTTTTAATAATTATGTATTAAAATAAGAGTAAATTACATCCATAATCCTTATAGTTTGAGTTTTATATCATTTTGATCCCTAAACTTTAAAACGTACTAAATTGATTCTTAAAGTCATGCTATTGTAACAAATAAATCCTTTTGTTACTTGAACTGTAGGTCTAACCGTTAAATGCAAACTAAACTACAATTAGAGGACACATGTAGTCCATTTACTATTTTTTTTCTCTTTTCCTCTCTCCCTTTCTCTCTTTTTCATTTTCATTTTCTTTCACTTTCTCCTCATTTCTTCTTCTCTCTTTTTTTCTCTCTCCTCATGGTTTGCTGGCCTGAAAATTTTCAAATATCGACTGTCCCAACAGCACCAATCATCAGTAACATCACCAACCGCTCCTACTAACGACGGTTTGACTATCAAGATATAACATTTTTTTTCTCTTTTCTCCTATCTAATAAGTTTTTTTCTATAAATGTTTAAAATCTTTTAGAATTTAGTTTAAAAATTATAGTTTCGAATCCAAAAATCTCTTTCACCCCTCTCATTTTGCTTCTTCCTCTTATTATATCATTCTCTTCCTATTACTCTAGCTTATACTCAAATTTCAAGCATAGAAAAAAAAAACCTAGAGCCAAAACACCAAAAAGAAAATGTTTTTGGGTTTGTTCTCAGATGACAAAGTCATGAGCACAAACAGTGTATGGTGCGCTACCGTTTGGATTTTGGAGAGTCAAAAAATTTTGCCATTTGATTTTGTAAGCTTTTTTCATCGTCGTTGTTTTAGACAATACTAAATGGAGCATTGAAAACCCTTTGTGGTCAAGGATTTGGTGCAAAAATGTACAAAATGTTGGGCGATTTATCTAGAAGCATCCAACATAATGTGTAGTCCAACTCACATTTAATAGTTGAATTGACAATTTAAGTAACGAAATGATTTATTTGTTATAATAACTTGACGTAAAAGATCAAATTGGTATGTTTTGAAGTATGGAGACTAATTTATTATAAGATCCAAACTATAAGATTCATGAGTACGATTAACTCCTAAAATAACATATAAGTAACTATATAACTAGACCTGCTCAAGGGCCGGGTTACCCGCCCAAACCCGAAGGCCCGTTCGATATTTGGGAGGGTTTGGACAAAAATATTTGATGCAATTACCGGGCTTGGACAAAATTTTTAGGCCCGTTTAAAAATGAGCCCGGGCCTGGGCTCAGCCTTTCAAAGCCCGAACCTGGCCCGATGTTAATATTAAATATATATTTTTAATATATTTCTAATATTAAGTATATTTTTAATATATTTATTAAGTATAATATAATTTTTTATGTATATAAAACATTATTAATTAAAAAACATGATTATAAATATTTAATATGAAAATTGATATACAAATTTTGACAAATTAAATTAAATTTTAAAGGAAATAAAATAATAAAAAACAAATAAATAAATAATTAAAATATAAAAAAATTATATTCGGAAGGGCCGGGCTCGGGCTCGGGCTTATTGTATAAAAAATGGGACGGGCTTAGACTAAATATCAGGCCCGATTTATCGAGCCGGGCCGGGCTTGGATATTGGCTAATATCTTTATTACCTGTCATGGGCCCGGCCCGACCCATAAGCAGGTTTATATATAACTTAAATTTCTTAAATGGATAAATTTTAAACAAGTTTGAAATAAATTTATCCGTTAATATGAATAGACGAATCATATGTCTGTCTGTTCATAGTCATTTGATAAAATTAATAAATATTCCCGAATTATTAGACCCCTAATCAGGGTGAAAATGAATTGCCAAACCCAGCAATCGGAGTAACGTACTAGAACCAAAAATGTAATGTACTAGAACCTTCGGATAAAATATGTTCCACCTGTCAACAACTTTACCGCTAAAAACTTGCCTATTAATAAAATAATAATTATGATTACCTATAACCAAAACAATAATAATTATGACCTGTACAGATAAAATTTTATTGCTAAAATTTAGATAATAATAATTTTTGTATTCTCTAAGACATTTAATAAAAAATCATTTTGTGTTTTAAAATAAAAATGTTATTAATAATATATTAAAAGATTAAATCTAATAATTTTACACGTAATATGAAAAATAAAAATGATAAAAATTGAAAAATCTGCTTCAAATGTATGTTAATTAAATACGAATCATAATATAATAAATTTTATATTTTTATATAAAATAAACACGATAAAATTAGATAAATTATCATATTTAAAAAATTATTATACCCGAACTTAATCTTATATATATTAAAATAAGCAAAACCTTAAATTATAGAGTCTGAAGAAATATCCAACCAGGGTAAAAATATGTATGGCTCAAAGAATAATAATAAAAAAAATCCATTAATCCTTTAAAAAAAAAAACCCTAAAGAAGGAAGTCATAGAAAAATAATTTGGAAATAAAATAAAAACAATGTGAAAAAAAAAAAAAACCTAAAATATCTTGCGTGTAGTATACATATGAGATGATATGAGACTTGATTAACTAATTGCCATCCGACAGATTTCAGAGTGAAGGAAATTCAATGGATTCCTTAAAAACTTCTCTTATGGAACATCAAACCCCAGAAGCTGCTGTTAACTCTGAAGAAATCTCCGACCATTTCGTTTGTTGCGTTTGTTTGTAAGTAATAATAATAACAGTATTAGCTTTTTCAGTGTTTCTTCCGATCTTGTCGTTTCCATTTGTTTTTTGAAATTACTCTCAACCGTTTGCTTATTTACTTCTTTTTGTTTTGTTCTTTTGCAGGGATCTTCTTTACAAACCAATCGTTCTGCGTAAGAGTTTTTGCTAGTTTGATAGAAAGAGTTTAGAATTTTGATGGTTCTTTTTAATTGTTATTATTGTTTTGATTGATTAATAATTCCTTTTTTCAAAAAAATTTTTTTTTACAGATTGTGGTCACATGTCATGTTTTTGGTGCGTTCATTATTCAATGAATTCTCGATCCAAGTCTCTTTGTCCAATTTGTAGAAATCCATATTCTCACTTTCCAGCGGTTTGTCAAATGCTTCACTTCTTGCTGTTAAAGTTATATCCCATTACATATAAGAAAAGGGAAGACCTAATTCTAGGTAAGCTTGGTTTCTTCTTCTGTTCTGATTCATGTTCTGTCAGTTATGTTGCTATGGTTGTTGTTAATTACCACGAAAATCAAGAGAAAGTAACAAATAGAATATTGCTTCTTAGTATAATTTTCAATAGAAAATTTTTATTTATCCTAGTTCAATAGGGGTAATTTGTGATCCGAAATGTTCTGCTTATAGTTGCCACTCGTAGTTTTAAGTAGTTGATTGTGTGGGATAGTTGTAGGTAGTTCACCATAGCTAGTGCTGTATTTTACCTATGCTATCCAATGTTCTGAAGCTTGGGATCTTGTTGCCTTTGTATCCTCCAGAGGAAGAAAAGATGGTTGGCTATTTCTCGCCAGAATTCAATGGTCATGCATTTGAATCACAGGCTGGTGGAGAATTTAATTACCTTGGAAGCCCTGCACATTCAGACTCTCCCTCTACGAGCAAAGAGACACTTAGCAAACCAGCTGGACAACTAGAGTCTCATTATAATGGCTCAACTTGCACCAAAGAAAACTCTGATGCAGATCTTAATCAGATAAAACCTGTATCTGGGGAAGAGAATGATCAAGTTTCAGTTGCGGATTTGCTTTGTACTGCATGCAAGCAATTGCTTTTTCATCCTGTTGTTCTTAACTGTGGCCATGGTATGGGTGTGCAATTTTTTGTTCCTTTAATTAGCATCACTAGGCCTCAGTTTTCTGTTATCTGTGCACTTATTCCTATCTTTACCTGCTGTCAGTTTATTGTCAAACTTGCATTATTGTCCCTGCTGATGCAATGCTTAGATGTCAAGTTTGCCAATGCTTGCATCCAAGGGGTATTCCAAAAGTCTGCTTGACACTTGATCAGTTTGTGGCGGCCAATTTTCCCAAAGAATATGCACTGAGAAAAGATGCTGTTCAGCTCAAGCAAGTTTCTTCCAAGTCTGAGATAGCAACCCCCTGTATGTCTCGATGCTTTGTTGATTCATCTTGTTTTAGTGTCCATCAAGTTAAAATTCGGTTGATTTAGTGGTTAGCTGGATTATATCATTTTAAAGTGTAAAAATGACGCATATAATTACTGATTCATCCATGTTGGTAAAATTGTTGTTAAAAAGAGCTTGATTGTGCTACAATTGTACCGCATTAACTCTCAGTCCTGCACAATTTTAGACTACTTGTTATGCTCAAATTTTCAGGTTCCATTGAAGCTGGTAATCAAGACCTCTCACCTTTCAAATTGCCTCCAAGAGATCATCTACCTTTCTCAGTGGAGCCTAGCGCATATGTACACATAGCAGTTGGTTGTGATGCTTGTGGGGTAAGCACTTTGCCCTCATCTCTTATATGAGTGCATGTGTGTGTGTGTGTGTGTATTGGTGTCATGCCATATCAGCATCTCTAAAAGTACAATTAAGTTGGTTGTTTACTGCTTTTACTTTTTTTTTTTCTATTTTTTCTCACTTTCATCTCCTTAAATAACGTAGCCCATTCTACAAATTGTAAGTATTTACTTTTACCCAGATGTGATTATTTGTAATTAATCTAATGGAAATGCAGAGTGCTAGTACATATGTACATGCTTGTTTTGGGTTGTGTCTTCTCTTATCATTCTAACAGTAATTGCAAAATGTCTCTTGATAGTTGCTGGACGTTGAAAATTTGTAATGATGGCATTTTTTTACTTTAGGATGGGATCATAAGGTAAAATAAGTTGCTCTCTATGTGCTTTAGGATTCAGCGGTTGTTTGATTTTGTTCAGTGCTTTTCAAGTAACATTTATGCTTGATATAATGCACAAAGATGAAGGGTTCCATTTCTTTGAATTTGCTAAAGTAATTGAGTTACTTGTCTCTGCCATATAATAATCATTGCTTGAACCTATTTAAGTTCATAAGTTCACGAGTCTGGCAAGATGAAGGTGTAGTTAAGTTTGCAGTGAGACTTGAATTTGTAGTTAAATTCCTAAGCGGAGTGTCAAGATCCAGCTTTTGGCTGATAGAATGAGTTAAAAAAGTAGGAGATTGGTAGTCTTTATTGTTTTATTGGTTTGAAATAAAATCAGCAGTAAGCCAATAACGTTGAGTTCGTATCAGCAGAGGTCTCCGATAGTTGGGGATAGATACAAATGCAAGGATTGTACAGAGAAAATAGGCTTTGACCTTTGTGGAGATTGTTATAAGACCCGACCTAAGGTTCCAGGCAGGTTCAATCAGAGACACACCCCAGACCACAAGTTTGAACTTATAAAGTACAACATATTCCGAAGGTTTAGGCTGAGGACTGAACAACTAGAGAATGGTTCTACTTCTTTTCTCATCTTGGATGATGCTTCAGAAATTTTGGAAAATGCACCAGTACCTCGTGTTGTATCTGGCAATTCTCAGGACAATATTATTACTAGCAATGATCCAGCTGCTTCATTTCTTGACAATGATAGCACGGAGGACCAAGATGATATTCTATTGACCGATTGAATACAGAAGCCGAAAGAAAACCATACAGTGATTTTCTGGTGATACAGACTGGTGGATTACTTATGGATCATGCTTAATTAGTTCAGTAAACTGGGGCTACAAAAGGCAAGGTACTATTCTAATCCCCCTGGCACTGCAATCAAAATTTCAAACATATCATACAAACCCTGCCGAGTCTTTTCTTTTTTATTATTGCATGTTTATACATATCTTAGGCATTCATTCATTTCAAATTGAATCTGCTCTTGGTATATGATTGCTCAACCACCTCAGTCTCTTATCCGAAGCTGCAGTTTGTGATTGACCCGAACAATTTTTTCCACAGCTCTTTGCATTAATTTGGGGTGCTACGAGAATGTCAACCAACATGTTTTCCTCTGCTGGGTCTCGTATGTCAATATTAGAGCTGTCATGGTGGGCTGCTAGTATAGATTTCGGGCATTGACTACAACTGTTTGTTTATTTATGGTGAACATTGTCTACATTACCATTCGCATATAATCCTTGACATTTGTGAAGAAAATCTATAGTACAGTATTAAACAACAATTTTGTGAGTTTGAAACTGTGTTTCTTTATGGATTGAGCCTTCTTATCTTTGTCTCAGGATTCATTGCTTGTGCTTTTTGTTCTTTCTTTTGTAAATCATAAATGAAAGTATTATTGCATTGGGCTTGGGCTTTTGATGATTTCAGAAAATCCTTAATGGAGGGCTCTCTCACGCGTTCTCTGATTGGTTCAAGAAAACCTGAAATTTGCTCTCTTAGTGAGTGAATGCAAATGTAAAATTTGCCCGTAGTGTCAGCCACGCAAAACCATTTTCAATGGTTGTACGGGATATCATTGGTCAGTGTAAGCCACGCCCTATTTGACGCGTGGGCTAAGTTTCTCAGGTAAAAATAAAAAGATAGAAAAAGCGGGAGGACGTGAAAAAATGATTATTTGTAGTTAAATAGTAGTGTGGTGTGGTGTAGAAGAGTATGGTACTGGCAGCAAGTAAATAAAAGAAAATTTTGGAGATCCGAGCAAGGTCATAATTGGGCTGTTTAATCACACGTTTGCCAATTGTACGGCTCTTTATAACTCTTGGCCTCGGGAAGCAGGAAACCAGTCAGGTTAAAAAGAAAAACAGACTCTGAAATTTGTGTTCAATAAGTATCAGAAAATTACTGATTCAATTAATAAATTTGTGAGTTGGGGGTTGGGGTTCTAGAGGGGGCTAAATCTGGTGTGGGTTTGTAGCGGCTCTAGCGTTGTTAGGGTTTTCAGGAGATTCCTTTCCTCCCTTGCAAAGGATAGGAAAAGGTGGGGAATTTGCAAAGGGAGACGAGGCTTTAAATTATTTGGTAACTTGGGTATGCTTATATTAGGTTAAATCATGCAAAATATTAAAAAAAAAATTGTTGTATTATATTTTGTGTTGGTGTGAAAAATTTAATTTGTTTACAATTTTTTGAAATTTATATTTTTTTTGTTAAATTTTAATTTGTGTTTGTATTATCATATATTCATGTCGAGTTTAAATTATCTGATTTTAAATATATAAAAAAAAGTATTTATGTCATTATTATTTCATGCATGTTAGTTAGATAAGCAATAAGATTGATTATAGTGAGATTGGAATAGAAAAAATGATAATTAAGAATATAAAATAATAAAAACTTTTGAAATCAATGATGAAAAGTTAATTTTACCTTCCATCTTTTTTTTTTGTTTTATATAAAAGATTTTACTGTACCTTATTGCATAGTGAAATATATAAATTTTCTTATGCTTATATCAAAAAGATACTAACCGCTTTTAGTTTTAAAGTATCAATTTTTCTCCTCTTTATTATTCTTAAATTTAAAAATTGAAAATAATAGACCCTAAATTCTAAATCCGGAAAATTATAAACAATAAATTATAATTCTTAAATTCTAAACTCAACCAAAAAACTCTTAAATTTTAAATCTTAAATCTTGTTAAATTAGAAAAAATTAGTAATTTGAAACTAAAGGGATTAATGTTTTTTTAGTACAAGTATAAAAAAATTATGTATTTCACTACTTTATCGCACCAAAAGTGTATTGGAATCCAAGTACTTATCATGTTGTTAGGATGAGTGCCATAAGATTATGAAAGGAGGTATATAATTCTTACAAATAGCTTTTGGTTTAATTGAGATGAATCCCCGTCATTGGCATGTCCACTTAAAAAATAGGAGGAATAATGAAGCCCAAAGCAACAGAGGTGAAAATGGTTTTGGCGGGAAACTTCGGGAAAGGAAAGATTCCCCGTGGAATTGTTCAGTTTACAGAATGAATCGAGGATGATGTAATGGCCATCGATAATCGTGCATTAACATTACTTTTCGCACTTTAAAAAAAGCCCTAAATTTGGTAAAAGTTGGAATTATTTACGTTAATGTTTGTATTTATACTACGTGCCTTGTCCTCTTTTGTCTCACAATCATCATTGATGTGCCACTCTTTCTGCCGTTTCCATAAACTAATGCGGTTTCAAAATACGAATCTCTTTATTTTTTGTATAGATCACATATATTTTATTCATATTTTAACGATTTGAGATTAATTATGTTTGAAATTTAGTCATAGTTAAGATTTTTCACTCCTTCTCAAAGATATATTTAGTGAGAGTCGAATCCGAAAGTTTTTCTCACAAACTCAGCCTGTATTGTCAATTGAGTCACAATCTTTAGGTAAATACGAACTTCTATATTTATATTTTATCTTAAATTTACTTTAATATTTATTAATTTATCATATTTAAGTTAGATAAAATAATTTTTATAATTATTTATCATAAAATATAACATATGGATTATAATTATATTTTTTAATAAAAATATACTAGTAAAAGAATTAATTAATTTGTTCAGTTTGGGTGGGTGAGGTAATCATTGAATTTCACAACAACTAATCATGTAAAATCGCTTTTTTACCCATTTACTGATGACATTTTACTTGGAGTTATCGCGTGAAGTAAAAGTTATTTTCAAAAAAAATCATAAAGCTATGTAATCACATTATAGTTCAAATTTTTATATCGAAAGTCAGAGTTGTTAATTTTGTTGAAAAATTATAACAAAATTATTATGACAATTCAAATGTAGTTTTTTTTTTTTTAAGAATAACAAAAGTGAAAGTTATGACAACCATATCGATTTAGAAGCATGCATGATCGTATCAAAGATTATGTTAAGCAGCTTATAAAAAAAATTTATATTCAGCATGCGTATATATCAGTATTGAAGCAATGATTGTTGATCTTATGACCAGAGGGTTGTGCGGACTAATCCGTTTGAGGGTCATTCGGATCGTATTATGGGTCTTGTTAATTCATTTGATTGTTATTTGTGTTTCAAAATTAAGTTATTCTGATAAATAAATTACGTGTTTTGTTGTAAATATAGAAGATATATAAGTTATGTTTGGTACATAGGATGAGAATAGGATAAAATAATATAAGATTATGGATAGGATAAGATTAGATTATATCATCCTATATTATGTTTGGTGTATATAAGGATTAAAAATAGGATATGATGATTTTTTATGTCTTTCATAATATTTGTTTTGTGTAAAATTAAAAATAGTATAAAATGATTTTTTAAGTACCCTTTTTTAAAGTAACATAATTTAAATTTATAATTTTTTTGTTATAAATATAAATGAAAATTTTAAATATTAATACTATAATTAATAGTCCAATTTATTAGCTGATTTTTTAATAAAAAATTACTTCTAAAAAATTTATATTACTCTTTCAACAAATTTATTTTGTTCAGAAATGAATTTTTATAAAAATCATTTTCTGTATTTTTTCATTTTTTTCCTTTTTGTTTTTATTTCTTTTATATGATTTAAATTTAAAATATTTTTATTGTAAATTAAATATTTTTTTAGAAAATTGAGTTTTTCTTGGAAATAAGTTTATTTTTTAATTACATTAAATTTTCCAAAAGACTGTTCTTAAATATTTTTCTTTATTTTTATGGTTTTTTTATCTTCTTTCTTTTTTTTTTTGTCAATTATAAGGAAATATAGAAAACAAAAAAAAAAAAAAAATACAAGTTAAATTTAATAATTCAATTTTGATGAATTAAAAAATATATAATTTCTAATAATTTATGGTTAATAGTCATTTTTCTTTCATTTTTTTCAGGCAAAAAGAAAAAAATTAAGAAAGAAAAAATAAAAATTTAAATGTAAGAAAAAACTAGATAAAAATATATTTTATAATAATTTTTATGTTTGAAAATTTATTTTCTAAAAAATAATTTTAAAAATGTGTACATGAAAATATTATTTTATCAAAATTATAGTTTTTCTTTAATCAAAAACAAGAAAAAAAAAGAAAAGAAAAAGAAGGAAAAGATGAAAAAGAAGGAAAAAATTTATATTAATTAATTAATTAAAGATCTTTATTATTTTATTAAATATTTAAGTTAATTTTTAAATATAAATGTTAAGCATAAAATAAATAAAATATGAGTATTTATTTTTAATCCTATGAGATTAAAAATAATCCTCACCTTTTGGAGATGTTTGAATTATCTTATACTAAGAGGATGACTAATCCTTCTTGCAATCTAATCCTTCCCTTAATATGTGCACCAAACATAAGATTTTGGACTTGATCATATATATATATATATATATATATATAAAGATTTTGGACTTGTAACAAGTTTATTTGTTACATATAAGCTCATAAAATACCCTTTTAAAAAGTATTACACATTGCGACGCATGAAAAGGAGTTTTTTTTTTTAATGTGCAGTTTTTTTTTTGAAAAAATAAAATAAATGTATAAGTTGAAATTGGAATGTTAACTTTTTTAAATTTTCATATTCAAAATTGAGAACATAATTGGTTAAGTCAAAGTTTAAGATATGAAAAGGAATATTTTCAACCAAAGGGTTGACTCATACCTTTGTTAAGTTTTTGAGTGATAATGATTCATAGCAGATGATTCTGTGTTCGAATTCTCATCAACTTAAATTCTTTTGGGCTAGTGTTGGTCATGTAATGTGAGTAGAGATTAATCTCATATCTAATGTGATATAAACACACTTCATGGGTAAAAAAATATATATTTTCATTTTTTTTTGTAAAAATACAACAGTCATCGTTAGTGTTTATTAATGTCTTTATTTTGAATGAGAGTTTTAAGACTAGCTAAAATTAATTTTTAATGATCCTACGCAGTTTTCACCTCTCTCTCTCTCTCTCTCTCTCTCTCTCTATATATATATATATATATATATATATATATATATTGTTACAGTTTTCACCTGTATTTATGTCATATGGACCAAATGGAAGAATTTTGATACATGTATTTCAATATACAAGTACTTTAACGGATACATGTATATTTAACTACATAAATAAAGGAATCTTACTCTATTTTGCTTGCAGTAGCATTATAAATTAGTGTCAATGATGTATTGGTTTAATGGCCAAAAAAAAAGAGTCTTGAAATCTTTATATTTTAAGTTTCAAACTCAAGAGTTATCGTATGTAAGTTTGTAAATCCAACTATATATTAGTTTAATTTGTTTAATTTAAGTGATTTTTTTTATTATAAATACAATCTTTGTTGTCATTTACCGTTTCTAACAAAAGAAAAACATTATCAATCTAGCAAATTTCACAAAAGAAAAAACATTATATCAATCCATATATCAAATTTCATATTCCTTATGGTAGGGTCGTGGGATATATAAAGTATACCCCATTTAATTTCCAAAATTTATAGTAGTTCCCTTACTTTCTGCCTAAGATATCTCCATTGAAAAATCTTACTATAATTGTAAAGTTATCCTAAACATATATGATTAACCTTAAATTTAGTATCATTAAGTATAAAAATATCATAAACACATGAAAATAAACAAAAATACATTTTGTAGCAAAATTATTATGTGTTAACATCTATTAACACTAATTTTATGTTTATTTGTAACAAAAAAAACTAATTTTATGTTTATTCTCATGTATTTATGATATTTTTAACATATTTTAAGTTTAATTATATATTTACGTTTAATTATCTATGTCTACGTTTTTTTTTGTGTATAGATCACAAGTATCATCATCTGTTTTAACAGTCTGAGATTAATCCTATTTGGGATTTAGTTACAGTTAAGGCTCTTCATCCCTCCTCAAAGATGTGTTTAGAAGGTGTTGAATATAATAAAATAAAAAATTTTGATATTACCATAAAAGTTTCCATGTCCCTATTTTTATAATTTTATGTAATAATTTTTTTATAACCACATGTATCTTTATTCGTTTTATAATTTGAAATTAATATTATTCGAGCCGAAAGTGATAAATGGTAAAATCTTTTCAACGGTAAATCTTTTATGTCTGGGCACAGATTACTTGTTATAGTGTCCCTCGACAGAGAACCCTAATTAAAGACAGAATATAGAAAGGCCAAGTTTATAAGTAACATGGTAGGACCAGGCGATCAAGGAAGCAGAAGGAACATCACGAAGCTTTTTATTCATGTCTCACTCCAACTTAACATGAAAGAAGCAGAACCAACATGGCTTAATTAACAGCCCCGAGAGTGGCCCTATCGAGCTAATAATGCATTCAATTTCAGCCTGCCCTGGATGCGGTGGACCAACGCCATGATTATATCCAGGTTTAATAAAAAGCAAGTGTAGCAGCATACACAAGGAAAGTGAGAATCTCTCAATAGTGGGTATGATTTTAATTATTGATTCGATATTAAATTATACACTGCATAAATGTTGAAAAACTACTTTAGTATATAATAGTTATAAACTTGAGAAGGAGCTTGCATTCCACTACTCATAAAAAATAAGTAGTCATGATGCTATTTTGTATTTGATAATGAGTACTAATATGTTAGTGTTTAATTTCTCTTCGAAAATTAACTATGGAATTTTTAACATGTTAGAATAGTTGCTTACCCATACCATGTGGGTGTTTTTGAAAAAAAAAAGTTTTGAAAAGAAAGAGAAAGTTATATCATTAAAATGTGATTTTTTTAAAGAAGTGGGTATACTTTAAAAAAAAATCTTTTTCAAAATGATATATATAATTATATTTTATTATTGTTAAAATATATTATTTTATGGCAAAATTTCAATTGAATTGGTGACATTAGTTCAGTCAAGAATTTGGAGTTTTTTAAATTAGTCTAATGAGTAAAAAAAACAGCGAAAATTTTGATATATTTTAAAAGCCAAACATCTTCAACGAATGATGGTCAACAACAGACGACAGTAATCGACAATCAACGCAGAAGCCGACCATTGGATTTTGAAAATTTTGATGATTAATTGTTTATGTGGTACTTTTTTGAATTCTAAAAAAAAAGTTAAAATATTAAGAAATAAGATAAAATAAAAAAATAACCAGGATTTGAGCAAAACAAAAAAGATAGTAATGGTCAAAATTTAAATATCAAAGGATAAATTTACACTTCCTTTAACTAAGGACAAATTTATGTAAATTATCCTAAATTTATTAGTCAAAGAGATAATATGATATGATTTCATCTGTGCAATAAATATAAACGGCTTTTTTTTAAATTTTTATAAATATAAATAAAAACTTCGTCTCTAAAAATATCCATAATGAGTAGTTTTGTATTCAAATTCTTGTCGTGTTAAATTTTTTTTGAGCTAATATCAACCATGAATCGTGAGTGAAAACTCAATTCATATTCAATATGATATAAGCATATCTTATGATTTAAAACTTAAAAAAATAAACCTTTACATATACATGGAGAGTGACTTCAAAAAAGCTCGCTTCAATTTCTTAATAAATCCTTGTGACCTGTAGTCAAATAGAAACAAAAACTATCCTCTTTTATTACCCTCGACTCTTCGTTCATTTAGTCATCAGAAGAACCAAGTCGATAGGTGGAAATGAACCGAACAAAAACAAATTTTACTATGTTCTAATTCATTTTTTTTATATATTATTCATGTTCGTTAATTTTGTTCATGAATATTAATGAACATGTGTGATGTGGGACGTTTTGGATCAGGCCTATTTTAGTCTTTCATCTCGGAACATCTACCTGGTCAAAATGGGGCCCATTATACGAAACAAGAATACCCATGATCAAGACAAGCATCCATCGATTCAGATCAGACTCGTCAGGAATGACCCATCAACTCAAGTCAGCGCATTAAGCGCTGGCCCTCGCTTAACACCATTGTTTACCTCGGGACCAAGGTTCAGCCTTGGGACTAAGCAGGCATGAACATTTTGGCGGGAGGATGGCTCAGCTGACCTGTGGTACAGATCAGCTCTTCCTCGTATTACTATTCGACCACGTATCCGGCCACCTAGGCGGTCCTCACCTATAAAAACCATTCGTCCCACTGAGAAAAGAGGAGGCTGAAACTACTCCTTCACCTCAGATCCCTTCATTTCTCCTTCAGGGCCATCTTGTGCTTCGACATTTGGCGCGCCAGGTAGGGGCTTCCAGCATTTCCCTCAATCGCGGTCGAGAATGGCCCCCAAAAGGAGAGTGATAGAGAAGGAAGAACCCATGGCACCTTAGCCTCACCAATAAGCCCAAATTACCTTGCTAGAACCAGGAGCTTGGGTACTAATGGAGGATACAGTGAGGTAGATAAAAGGAAAAAGAGATGGTGCACATGAAGGAGCTAAAGTTGTTGGAAAGCTCACTCCTCACGGAAGATATCGACTGAGCTCAACCTCAAATCAGCTTGGGAATGCCCACTGTTGACACTTACGATGGTACTTCTAACCTTCTTCATCTTTTGAAACTTTTTGTACTAACACTCTTATACCAGGAGTAGATCGTCAAGATGGATAAAAATGAAGAGAACAACCAACTTAAAGCTCAAAAAAGAGCTCACCAAGTTAAAGCTCAAAAAAGAGCTCGTCTAAAGCTCAAAAAAAGAGCTCGTCCAGCTCAAGAAAATGAGCTCGCCAAGTTAAAGCTCAAAAAAGAGCTCGTCTAAAGCTCAAAAAAGAGCTCACTAAGTTAAAGCTCAAAAAAGAGCTCGTCTAAAGCTCAAAAAAAGAGCTCATCCAGCTTAAGAAAATAAGCTTGCCAAGCCAAAGCTCAAAAAAAAAAAGAGCTCCTTCATCTCAAAAAAATGAGCTCGCCAAGTGAAAGCTAAAACAGAGCTCGTCTAGGAATGAGCTCGCCACTTTGAAAGATCAAGCAAGAGTTTATCAAGCAGTAGAAAAGCGCTCGTCGAACAAAACTCAAGAAAAAGAGTTTATCAAGTTGAAGGTCAATGAAAAGCTCGCTTATTGAAAAACCAAGGATGAGCTCGTCAAATATTAAAAAACAAAGCTCGCCAAGTTAGAGCTCGAAAAAAAAAAAAAAAGAAAAAAAAGCCCTCGCCAAAATAAAAAGGCTAAAAAAGAGCTCACCAATTTAGGCTGGAGAAAAGACCTCACCAGGATAAAGCTCAAGGAGGTAGGGGCTTCTAGCATTACCTCGGGTCGAATCAGGTCGGCCCGCCTAAGCTCACGCGTAGAGCTCATCTTGGTGCACGTCAGGTTAGCCCGCCTAAGCTCACGTGTAGAGCTCATCTCGGTGCACCTCAGGTCGGCCTGTCTAAGCTCACTCGTAGAGCTCATCTTAGTGCACCTCAGGTTAGCCCGCCTAAGCTCACACGTAGAGCTCATCTCGGTGCACCTCGGGTAGAATCAGGTCGGCCCACCTAAGCTCACGCACAGAGCTCATCTTAGTGCACCTCAGGTTGGCCCGACAGAGCTCATCTCGATGCACCTCGGGGTCGGATTAGGTTGGCTCGCCTAAGCTCACGCGTAGAGCTCATCTTGGTGCACCTCAGGTCGGCCCACCTAAGCTTACGTGCAGAGCTCAATCAGTGCTCATCAGGTTAGCCCGTCTAAGCTCACACGTAGAGCTCATCTTGGTGCACCTCAGATCGGCCCGTCTAAGCTCACTCGTAGAGCTCATCTCGGTGCACCTCGGGTAGAATCAGGTCGGCCCACCTAAGCTCACGCACAGAGCTCATCTTTGTGCACCTCAGGTTGGCCCGACAGAGCTCATCTCGATGCACCTCGGGGTCGGATTAGGTCGGCCCGACTAAGCTCACGTGTAGAGCTCATCTTGGTGCACCTCAGGTCGGCCCACCTAAGCTTACGCGCAGAGCTCAATCAGTGCTCATCAGGTTAGCCCGTCTAAGCTCACGCGTAGAGCTCATCTTGGTGCACCTCAGGTCGGCCCGTCTAAGCTCACTCGTAGAGCTCATCTCGGTGCACCTCTGGTCGAATCAGGTCGGCCCGCCATGAGGTCGGCCCATCTAAGCTCACACGTAAAGCTCATCTTGGTGCACCTCAGGTCGGCCCGTCTAAGCTCACTCGTAGAGCTCATCTCGGTGCACCTCTGGTCGAATCAGGTCGGCCCACCATCAGGTCGGCCCATCTAAGCTCACACATAGAGCTCATCTTGGTGCACCTCAGGTCGGCCCATCTAAGCTCACTCGTAGAGCTCATCTTGGTGCACCTCAGGTCGGCCCATCTAAGCTCACTCGTAGAGCTCATCTCGGTGCACCTCGGGTCAAATCAGGTCGGCCCGTCTAAGTTCACTCATAGAGCTCATCTCGGTGCACCTCTGGTCGAATCAGGTCGGCCCGCCATCAGGTCGGCCCATCTAAGCTCACACGTAGAGCTCATCTTGGTGCACCTCAGGTCGGCCCGTCTAAGCTCAATTGTAGAGCTCATCTCGGTGCACCTCGGGTCAAATCAGGTCGGCTCGCCTAAGCTCACGCGTAGAGCTCATCTTGGTGCACCTCAGGTCGGCCCGTCTAAGCTCACTCGTAGAGCTCATCTCGGTGCACTTCTGGTCGAATCAGGCCGGCCCATCTAAGCTCACACGTAGAGCTCATCTTGGTGCACCTCAGGTCGGCCCGTCTAAGCTCACTTGTAGAGCTCATCTCGGTGCAGCTCGGGTCAAATCAGGTCGGCCCGCCTAAGCTCACGTGTAGAACCCAACTCGGTGCACCTTAAGTCAAGCACACGCCCGACTCAAGTCAGGCATGCATGCGAGGTCAGGCGCATTTTGTTCAAATGAAGAGTTAAGAATCGGTTTTCGTCCCAAATATAAAGTACACTTTAACTTTCTAATAAATCCAATTCGGCCAATACAATTCTAGTTGGGCCAACATAAATCTAGACAAGGTAGAAAAACTTAAATAGCCCAAAACATGGCACCATCCAAATAAACGAAAGTACGTGTTCATTGATCTTAATACAAAAAACTTAAGGAAACTAATATGAAAGTGATAAAAGTCAAACAGCAGCATCATCCATGACCTTGGGACTGCCCTCATCAGCTTCCCCTGGGTAGCCGCAACGTTGAGCTCGGCACCAACAGCTTCCTTCGCCTCAGGCTCATATTGTGCTGTCCTCAGATTCTCCAACGATACTATGGACAAGTCCAGGTTGGGGTACGCGTGACTGACCTCCTAAAGGGCGAGGTCAAAAACACCTCGACACCTCCTCTTACTGCTGACCCGACCTGATAACAGGTTGACACCATATCTTACAGACCGATCTCGTCTCCTGGACCGAGCTTTCAAGACTAACTTCAGGGGGGACAGAATGATGTGGGACGTTTTGGATCAGGCCTATTTTAGTCTTTCATCTCGGAACATCTACCTGGTCAAAATGGGGCCCATTATACGAAACAAGAATACCCATGATCAAGACAAGCATCCATCGATTCAGATCAGACTCGTCAGGAATGACCCATCAACTCAAGTCAGCGCATTAAGCGCTGGCCCTCGCTTAACACCATTGTTTACCTCGGGACCAAGGTTCAGCCTTGGGACTAAGCAGGCATGAACATTTTGGCGGGAGGATGGCTCAGCTGACCTGTGGTACAGGTCAGCTCTTCCTCGTATTACTATTCGACCACGTATCCGGCCACCTAGGCGGTCCTCACCTATAAAAACCATTCGTCCCACTGAGAAAAGAGGAGGCTGAAACTACTCCTTCACCTCAGATCCCTTCATTTCTCCTTCAGGGCCATCTTGTGCTTCGACAATGTGCATAAACACATATTTATGAATATTAGACAAAAATGTTCATAAATGCGTGTTCCTAGACATAAACAAAAAAATTATACAAATAAATTATATTCACCCAAAAATACATATAATGACAAATTTAAAGAATCTTATATAAATGTGTAATTTTAATAATTTATGAGTAAATATATAATTTAAAATTTTATAATTATTGAACAATAAATGAATACTGAATGATTCGTAAACGAACAAATTTTAAACAAATTTGTTTACAAACATAAATGAACACTTCTATTCGTGATTATTTGTTTAGATTAATAAACGAACAAAAATTGAATTTATTAATGAATTATTTGTTGAACATTTTGTTCGTTTTCACCAATAAATTTAAGCAGGATCAAGCTTAAAAAATAAGAAATCATAATATTTAATATTTGATGTAATGACATGAATTATGATACAATAATATTTGTACTTTAAAAAATTTAATACAAAATAAATACGATACAAATATTTAGATATAATGTAGTAATTTTAGCCAAAAAAAGATATAATGTAGTAATATAATATAAAAGGATATAAAAAAGACTCGAAAATATAACAGATTGAAATTTTGACAATTATTATATATGAATCTAAAAAAAATAAAAAATTTTACATGAACTATGATATAATAATTCTTATATTTTAGAAAATTAAACACAAATAAAAACGATACAAATAAACAAAGAACCCTATGTATTTGTACGACAAAAAAGACTCAAAACAAAAGTTACAGGTTTGAACTTTCTCGTTAAAAACATGTATTATTCTAGTGATGTAAATAAACATAACATTAGATAAACAATTCGAAAATATAGAATATCCATTTTTCATATAATATTTATTTTTTTAAAGCAATTGTTAAATACATTTGTCTTCGTTGATATTGAGAAATATATATAAAAAATTAAGAATAATTATCTAATATATCATTAATAAAATTTTTTATTTTATAAGCGAGATTAGTATAATGATACTTGTAACAAATGTCCTTTAAAAAAATTAAAAAAATAAAAATAAACATGTATCATCATCTTAACTTTGTTTGTAGAGTAAAAAAACTTAACTAACGATGTATTAAATAATTATCTTAAAATTAAAATGAGAGAATATTTAAATAAACTATAAATTTTCCTCTGCATCCCATTCTCTTCATAGTTTGCTATTTAAATACAAAAAAAAAGTGTAAAAAAATTTGAGTGTGTTTAGAATTGTTCTTTGGTATAAATGATAAATTTCATATTTTTGTAAAAAACGAAAAAAAAAAATTGAGGCATTTTATGAACTATGAAAAAGAAAGCTAAACAAAGGTTACATAATTCAAAACTACCTTAATTCTAAAAACAAATTTGTATTTTCGAAGTTAATCATCTACCTTATGAATTTGCGAAGTCATGGATTAAACAGAGAGTCGGAAGACAGATTTTACACGTGGAAATGCATTATAGCTTTTTTTTTTTGGTTACAAAATGCATTATAGCTCTACTTTTTATTGATTGAAACAAGTCAAGAAGTAGAATTAATAAATTTAAAAAAGAATTTATATACTAATTTTTATATACTATCAATATATCAAAAGTTGATATCTCATTAATAGGTTTTTATATGTAAATATAAAAAAATTTATTTAATTTGTTCATAAGAACTTATTGATGAGATATCAACTTCTGATGCATTGACAATATATAAAAATTATACATTAGTATACAAACTTTTAAAAAAAATATATAAAATCTGTGAATGGGCCAGTAGGGCCCAACCAGCCAATCAAAATATCATGACAAAATAAAAAGGACAGTGTTCCCTCAACCCCAACCCTAACTTTTTTTCTCTCTCTTTTCTTTTCTTTCGGATACAAAAATTGGCCCCTCTTTTTCCCTCCCACTCGCTATTCTTCTCCCTCCTCTGTTTGCTCTGTTTTTCCCCCGAGGAGGGAAAGCTTATATTTGAGATACCCACGTTTAGAATACAAATAGCAATGGTGAGAATCATAAACTCTCTTTCTCATTGAACAGAGGGCAAAGAAAATGGGAAAGTACATGAAGAAATCTAAGATGACAGGGGACGTAGCAGTGATGGAAGTTTCTCATCAGTCAACCTTGGGTTCCCGTACCAGAGCTGCTAAAACCCTGGCTTTGCAAAAACTTCAAAGAACAGCCCCTTCTCATGCACCGGCCAAAGTTTTAGCTTCAACCCCAGATGTCTCTTCCTTTTCTTATCTTCAGCTGAGGAGCCGTAGGCTGGAGAAGTTGCCTTCCCCTCTTTCTGGGGAAACCAAACAGAAACAACAGAGGAAAGAGAGTAGTTTCAGAGAAGAGAAGAAGAATGCTGAGAAGAGAAGTGAAGGGTGTTTTGGGGAAAACAGGGAAAGTGTTCTGGGAGTGGGGCTTTGTTGTGAAGCAGAGGAGGCTTCTTTTGGAGAGAACAATTTGGATTTTGAACTCAGAGACAGGTACTTTTCATTCTCCTTCGCTTTTCTTCTTTAGTTATTATCTTCTAAAAAAATTTTCTTTTCTTTTTTTTGGCTTTCGGCCTTTGAAGCTTTTCAGTATCGCTTTACTGCTTTGGCTAATAAATTTTTCTAATTTCTCATGTAACCAAAAAAAATAAATAAATAAATTTTTCAAAAAATTATTTTGGATATTTTTCCAGTCGGCTTTCTCTTCTTTTTCCATCATTCATTTCCTTTTCTCGAATTCTTTTGTTAACGTCTCGTCCTTTTACTTGTGCTCTTTTGGGGGCTTTCATTTATCTTTCATTGCCAGTCTTTGCTGTGCTTTGGTTAAAAGCAGGATAGAAAAAAAAACTCGTTTTTCTAGCTTTCAGAAGCTGTCTTCCCTTTTTCCTTCTATTGACGCTTTAAATGAGATTTTTTTTACAGTTTTTAAAGATGGATTTTTTGTTTGTTTGTTTTTAACATATTAGCTGTTACATTGGACAAGCTTCTTTCATTTTGAAAGAGTTGTGAAGTGTTTTTACTCTGCTGTCTGTTCTTCTAGTTTACTGAGGCTGCTTCCTGGACACAAACATTATGAAAAAAAACCATAAAAGAGATGTCACTGAAACAATATCTCTATGTTTCTGGATCTTACCTGATAATGAAAGAACTTCCCAACAAGCCTTAAACTTTTTTTTTTTGTGTTTTTCATTTCACTTTCTTGTGATGCATACAAGTCATTACAATGAGAAATAAACAGTGTTTCTGATACAATGTGTTCCTCCTCAGCAGACTCATTATTGCTACAACTTGCATTTTCTCTCACGGTAGAAACTGCACTCTATACTAGTAAAATGAAGTGTTCATTCTCTGGTGTCTCTGGTGTTGCTTTTGATTTATAAAAAATGAGATATTCATAAGTTTTTTACCATCAAATAATTGAAAAAATTTTGCTGCATGGGCTTTTTAATTAACTGAAAGATTAGGTTCCATATGGGAAATTGAAATTACATTGTACCGGGAGAAAAAAACTGTTTGGTTGATCTTCCCTGTAGCAATCATTTGTAAGTTTTGGCTTTGCTTGTCCTTTTTCTGCCAATAATAAGGTGAAAAAAAAGAGAAGATAAAAAAGAATAAAGATAATCTTTGGGCAATACTGGGCAGCAATAACTGTTCTGTCTCATTTGTGTTAGCAATGATGTATCATCTTCATGGGCCCTAGTTACAGACTTAAACACCAATGTGGAATTCTGTGTGTTGGGTCTAGCACTAGCGGTAAGTGAAAAAAGGTCTCAATTATCTTGCTTCTTATCCCATTGTTGCTCTGATCCCTGCAAATCTAGTCTCTTTTAAATGCATGTCTCTTCATTATGAGTTTTTCTGCAACTCATATGGGAAAACTAAGTTTGTTTTTGTTATAATTAAGAGATTTTATCAGTGTCTAACTAGGTTTTACTTTGATTAGATGAAAATGAAAAAAAAAACGGAGGGTGCTGTTTTTACTTGAGGGCAAGTTCTATGAATGAACCAAAGTGAATATTGTATGGTTTTTAGTGCTGGTATTTTGTTATGATATTAGTTCATTCTTGTTGATAATTTGTGCATTTTATGCAGAAGCACTAGAGAAACCACGCCATGCAGCTTGATAAAGGGCTCTGAAACCATTGCAACTCCTGGTTCAACTACACGTCTGAGAAGCTCCCCTTCGAGTCACCGAAGAGGGTGGACTGATGTGCGGAGATCCATCCCAACAACACAAGAAATGGAGGAATTTTTTGCCTGTGCAGAACAGCAGCAGCAGCGACAATTCATTGAGAAGTAGGCTTCTTTCAAAACTTTTTAATCATTTAGTGTTTTCTGGCGTATATCTGCCTGGGTGATTTCAATTTACAATGCTGGTTGTTTCCATTCTGAATGACTTTAGTTTAATAGTGCGGTTACTGAGCATCCAAGTCTTATGAACAAGCTGGATCCTGCAGGTATAACTTTGATATTGTGAACGATTTGCCTCTTCCAGGACGTTATGAATGGGTGCAAGTGATCCCATAAGTTGAGCCCCCTTGGTTCTACTCCCGTTACTAATTTCATGCTCAAGATTTAAAGCAAGCAGTGTGGTATAATATTCCCATTGCTTTTCTGAGTTCATGTAAAGATTGATTGAGCCTTGACTAAGATGTGTAATTTAAAGATCTGTAACATAACAGAGCTGATGAATTACACTAACCACTTGTATACCCTAAATCCTTTGTTCAAAGGAAAAATAAATAATCTGTTTAGGAATTTGCTACATTTTTATCATTGTTACTGATTAGGAGTAATCAACATGTGTAGGTTTTCTTTTCCTTCCTCTCCATGTAGTTTTACTTTGTCTATAGTAGGATGATGAGCCTGGATGATCTCTGGAAATAAATGCAAGTCATTTGTTATTGTATTACTTTGTCTTTTCCAATGTCTTTGTAATCCTCTAAACAGCTACAGAGCTGCAATCCGTATCTAAGTTTGGCTGCTGATATCTCAGTAAATCATTACATTAATCTGCTTCAATTCAATGTTTCAAGGACAATTGGATAGGCAAGTTAGATTTCTAGCCACAAACTAGATTTTAGTAGTAACTGGTTCAATATCAGACATGTTTCAATGTCATTCCAACACTCTGCCCCAGAAAGAGATCTAAATTTCCCTTGCAATTGCAACCCAATCTGCTAATTTCTGTTGTGCTTGTTGAACAAGAAACTCACCCCATTTTGTTTGGACGTTTGGGGAACACTAACACTAGTGGGCCATTGAAGCCAGTCTCTGTGGATTGTTACGTATTGGAAGTGTATCTTACTTGAGAGCTTCAGGTTTTCTGCCATTTGTGACAGTATTGCTTTTTATTTTTATTTTTAAAATTTTTCCCCACTCTGAAATACGTGATGAAGCAATAAAGCTGCTGAGTTAGACAAGTGAGCATTAAATGGAAATGAATGCAGAGACCTTTGTGTGAGTGAGTGTGCTCTATTCACATGGGATACTGTACGATTCTACGTAGCTTTTTAGTGTAACAGGTTTCACAACATGTTCAAGTTCATCCTTAGATTTGATGATGTCTCTCTTTTATATTTCTATGCCTGTGTTTGCACTGCATCCATTCATTACCCTGTGGAACACTGGAAGTAGCAAATTTTGTTAGGCTGGCAGGTGAACAAAATTTCATGCTTGTCTGTCCTGATTTTTCTTTTTTCTTTTCTGTTGCAAACTTGCAATGCAAATAAATGGACAATAAGGGTTGTTTTTTAAAAATGTGCAGATATGTTTCTTCAAGCGTTCTCTTTAAAAAATTTCTGGACTTGTTGTAAGTTATGTCATTACAAAAATTAGTTGGGAAGGTTTTGTTTTTCACTTCCATGCTTTCTTATTACAAGATTTTTGTATCAGAAACACAAGTACCTTGAATCCACAAAGACAAAGTTGAAAGCTGAATTATTGCTTTCAGAATACTGTACAAAAGCCTCGAAGCCGAAAACTGTTACTGTTTGATATTTACGTAGGCCTGAAGCAAGTGTCATCACTGTCCACTGATGCAGCTCGGATTTGGCATTTACTGTTTGAGGTCCTACGGATGATTTAAAAAAAAGGAAAGTTTGGAGCATCTGATTCAGGGCTCCTTTTTCATGACCGACAGGGCATGCACATATGACTGGTGAGAGGACGATCACCGGTAAATTAATGTTAGAGCGGTGACAAGAACGTGATTAACCAAGAAAGCATGCAATCCAAGCCGTGCTTGGTGGTTGTGGAACAGATGCCTAACACCGTGCTCCATAATTCAGCCAACCAGGTGCAAGTCAGTTGGGTCCCTAACTGGGCCGACACGAACCCCATAAGCCGGTTGCTTCGCTGTCTCGTCTCTCTCTCTCAAAATATAAAAAACCAAATATGCCCAAAAAAAATTAGCTGCAAACAGGGTTGACAGTTGCTGGTTTACTGTCTCATTTTTCGTCGAACAAAATCAAGTACTGTAGATAGGTAACGAATTCTTGGAGGACTGGAAGTTAAGCATTCAGATAAGTGATGTTTAAGAAATCAGAAAACCCCACCATACAGTTGCATTGTAGGGGAATAGTAATGTTCCTATTCCAATGAATTAGAGATCCTTCTGGTTGTCTACTTTTTTTTTTTTTACAATTCCCAAACCAGAGTTGTTATAGAAAAAGAGTTAAGCTTGTGGATTATTTCATGGTCTACCGGTAAAATCTCAACATGGGCAATGATCTAAATGGTTTTTTTTTTCCTGCTTACAAGCAAAGAGGTTTTCCTTTTTCTTTTCTCAGCTAACGAAAAAGGTGCTTGGCAGAAATACTTCCATCTCCTGCAAAACAAAGTAAGTCACCGCTGTTGATTAGAATATAGAAAATGCAAACCAATAAGAGAAAACTGATAAATTACTTCATGTAAATATATCTGTTGATGCCAAAAAGGCATTGGGCTCTTCAACAAGGAACAAAGGCTGCACCGTTTTGCTTTACAATTCAAATGTACCAGACAAGTAACATACCCCTCGTTATAGAATTAATTATCAGATTCCTTAAACATGCAAATCTAATTGTTCTATATTTCATGATCTCCATTAAATTTACTTCAATTGCAGTCAACTGTAGGCTCACACCTCAAATGACAGCAAAGATGATCATTTTACCACTTGACAATGCTGTTATTCTGGCTAAAATGGTCTGATACCTGCTCTTCCTCAACAGAAACGCAAATTTGAATCACAGAGTTGACGGTGTGACAATAGCTGCTTGATTTCTTTTTACCATTTCAACTTCATATTCACTGGTATCTGGTGTTTTCTTACTCATAACAATCCTCTTAAGTTTAGCAAGTTGTATAGCATGCAGCTCATACCTGACAAAGAAGAGGACAAGCATTTGAGTTTGGATATATTGGGTTTGTTTGAGCATGCATCAGTGATTAACTGCGATTAATGAGAAGGATATCGATAATCTTACACTATAATGAAGCAGTAGGTAACAAAAACAGAGGTAAAAAACATAATTAACAAGACTGAAATTGTTTATAATCTAATGCAATTGAAAAACTAAGCAATAATCATGGTTGGTATCCAAAGCAATCTGCTTATCTTTCTAAATCTTGATTGTGTTTCAGAAAATATAAAAAGAAGAAAATAAATAAGTATAGGAAAAAAATTCAGCAAGATTGTGAGTCAGCTAGAGCTGGTCTATACATGTGGGCCAATATGAAAGACCCAAAATCCTCATCTGGAAAAAGAATACTGGTAATTACTGAAAAGATTCTTACGCCTGCTGTGGTCAAGGCATGTGCAACCCAAGAGATTCACCGTGACACTTGATGTTGAAGAAACTTTTCCAACACTAAAGCATTTTGGGAACCTTTACAATGCATTCTCTTGGTAAATAGAGGTAAGCTGTTATTCCAGAAAAGGAGTTCAAACATTGTGCAGATGTAGCTGCTGCGGTAATCATAAGGCAGTAGAGATTTTGATATGTCACCAAACTAGAAAAAAGAACATGGTGTTGGTCATTCGGCAGCAGTGGCAATGCAGCAATTTCCTATTGGTGGGGTGATGGCCCAGTGCCAGTGATAATTTGGAAGGGAACTAGAGGATTTCTTTAGGTGGTGACACAAAGAATAGTGATGAAAAGGTAGATGGTCAAATGTTTAATACTATATGTAAACAAACTGCCAATTTCCTATTGTAATTTATCACTTTTATTCATAAAGAAAGCTCAGAAACAGCAATGATATCACAGTAATCAAGTATGAACCATTGCTAAAACTATTACAAAATTACATTTCCCTTATTTGAGGCACAAGTTATTTGTCAAGTATAAGAATGCTCCTAAATATTGTACCAAAATGAGAAAAACTACAAAAACTCTTTGTGCAAGCCTCGCAAATGAAATCATATGTCCCCTTAGTCCTTCAAGCCATAACAAAAGTCATATCTTGGTGTTACATTCTACAGATCTACTCTATCATCCTTCTGGTAAACAGAGGCTTTAGATCTCCAAACAGCTATTATTGCATCACATTCACACTGAAGAAGAACCAGAGAAAAATCTATGTTGCATGAATAGCAACTCAAAAACTAGCTTGTTTGAAATTCAGTTTTCAGCAAGTAAGGATTGCCATGAAAAAAGGAAGCAGTGATATGTAATAATCAAGTACCACCAAACAGAGGGCGGTAGAAAGCAATTCAATACTTTCTTTAAGATGTAATTTTTGACTTTATGAAAGGTCCATGTATAACAAATATGTAGGCAAATCCGCAAATGTTTGAACCAAGGGGTAGTTTTCTTTATGAATATGCAAACAAATTTGATGAAAGGATGGCAATGTAAGCATCAGAAACGCATTCTTTTGTCATGGGATCAAACCTCGTCAACTCGTTACTCTAAAGAAATGGTTGAAGCACAGATTCAACTCCACAAACTAACAATACATACATATTTTCATTGTTATAAATTCCTAATTATCATGAAATGAAAGAAATTAAAAAAAAAAGTTGTAAAATTTACGCAGTCACATGGCTCTTTACCCGCATGAAATATATCCTTCAAACTTTTTCCTCGCTGGCGAGGACATAGCTTAAATCTAAGCTCTGAAGGCTCCAGAGAAAAAAGAAAAACTATAAATACAAATAACTAGAAAGAGAAAAAAATGAAAAACCCGAACCTTCACTTTTGAAAGTGCTAAGACAGCATGTCCGTACATTACAAGACTTTTTGTGTTCCGCTCTTAGAATTAGCTGCACCATTATCCGAACCCCAAAGTTTCAATCAACAAATTTTCTTTTAGAATTTCTAAAAGCGAAAGAGAGAGGGGAGGGTGGGGTTACTGTGGGGAGTGAAAATTTTGAAGGTTTCCAAGGTGGAAGACTTTGCACATAATCGATTAACTGTTTGAGTAACTCCGAGCAATTCTTAGTTTTGTTGATTTTGGTCGGAATAGATGGCGAGTTTGGTCTGAGGTTTTGATATTTTTACTGTTCCTTGAAACACATCGGTGAAGCTACCATCAGAATCAGAGGTTCATTGTTGCCTGGTCGGGGGGCGCTTTTTGGTTGGGATGGGAAGCTTTTCCACAGATTAGAGTCCAAGATTATCTCTAGGTTCTTAATATTGTCATTTTCATTTATTTAATTAGATTCAACGTTCATTTTTTTATTTATTGTAACAAAAAATATTTGTCATGCAAACTTAGAAAAAAAATTCTCATAAATAACATCTTTAAAACCTCGTTAGGCTTAATTTTTCTCACTATATCAATTGCATAATAAAAATAAAAAATAGAGAAAACAAAATAGAATAAAGGCCATCTATTAACCAAGCCAAAACCCATATGCTCTGGGGCTTTAACTTTCTAAATATTTCAGTTCTTCCACTTTAACATTTTAATGATTCAACTCAGCATATGTAGCAAAAAAAAAAAAGGGAAGAAAATAAAGAAACATCGTTTCGTTGCCTCAGTTTGCTTAGGGGATATAGTTCATGATTAATGCTAATTACATTGAAAAATTTATAAGACTATTAACAAATCATTGATCCGTAAAAAAATTATTATACTAAAAAATACTAAAATAGGTTAGCATAATAATGTAGTAAATATTGCTACTTTTTCATCATTGTTACCGACTAGGAGTACATCAATATGGGCAGGATTTATTTTCCTGTCCTTTCTCCATGTAGTTTCACTTTTGTCTACAGTAGGGATGATCTCTGGAACTAAATGCAAGTCATTTGTTATTGTATTTCTTGTCTTTTCCCATGTTTTTGTAACCCTCTAAACAGCATTACTGAGTATTGATCTGCAAATTGGGTTTAAGTTTGGCTGCTGATATCTCTCAGTAAATCAGTCAATGTCTCCGATGCAACATTTTCTTCAAAAAAAAAGCAACATGTCATTCTGCTGAATCTGCTCCAATTCAATGTTTCAAGGACACTTGGACAGGCAAGTTAGATTTCTTACGACTGACCAGTTTTTACTATTAACTGGTTCAATATCAGACATGTTTCAATATCATTCCACACACTATGACCCAGAGAGAGATTTAAATTCCCTTGCAACCCAATCTGCTGATTTCCGTTGTGCTTGTTGAACAAGAAACTCGCCCCAATTTGTTTGGACGCTTGGGGTTCAAGAACACCAACAGTAGTGGGCCATTGAAGCAGTTCATGGATTGTTCCGTAGTGGAAGTGTACCTTACTTGTTCCATTTGTGACAGATGGCCGTATATCCCCCTCTTTGAAATATGCGATGAAGCACTAGAGCTGCTGAGTTTGACAAGTGAGCATTAAATGTTCATGAATGCAGAGACTGTTGTGTGAGTGAGTGCGGGAGTGTGCTCTATTCACATGACATGGAGATACTGTACGGTTCTATAGAGCCTTTTAGTGTAAAAGGTTTCACAACATGTTCAAGTTCAACCTTAGATTTGATGATGTCTCTCTCGTTTCTATTTCCATGCCTGTGTTTGCAGTGCATCCATCCATTACCCTGTGGAACACTGGAAGTTGCAAGATTTGTTAGGGTGGCAGGTGAACCAAATTTCATGCTTGTCTGTCCTGATTTTTCTTTTTTCTTTTCTGTTGCAATGCAAATAAATTAAAAAAAAAAAGAAAAAAAATAAAGAGAAGCAAACACCTGTTCTAATTTGCAGAAATATAAGCTAACCAGGCTGATCATGATGAGCCCAGGGAATGCTCGATTTGTTTGGGAATCAGAATCATCACGGAGGAGTGCAGGGTCAGGCTTTTACCAAATTGTAAGCACATATTTCATGTGGAATGTATAGATACGGGGCTTGGGTCACATACAACTTGCCCCATATGTCGCACGCTGGCTGAGCCGATGGTCCAGGCACCAGGGGACAAGGAGTTGGGCAGCAGGGTTCAACCCTCGGCTCCTCCCGTAGGGAAAACTTTTTATTTTAATTGTTATACAAACTATTAAGCTTTCAAAAAAATACAATTAAATCAAATCAATTATAAACTTTTTCAATAAAATAAAAGGTTGAATACATATGAAATCTCAACCTCTTACTTATTTTATTTAATTGGGTTAATTTGAAAAATTAGACTTATTATTTAAAGTAAAATAAAAGTGTATGAACTTCTATAATAAATTGAAAACTTGAAGGTTTTTATTTATTTTGTGCAAAAAGTTCACAGTATATAATCTTATAATATGTTACTATTCTCAATCACTAAATCAAGAAATTGTTAGCTTAATTCTATATAGATAGCATAGAGTTTGAATTCATTTGTATAATATGGCGGATTAATTTCTTATTTAGTACTTTTTGTAAATTAGGGTTTAGAAGGAACTAATAATATATTTATATATTTTTTTGGCCTAGCAGGAATATATATATATATATATATATATATATATATATATATATTTGATAATACAGGAATACCTCTTTATTTCATCGGAAACAATTACAAAGCATACATTCAGTTCTCATGTTACATTCTCTGTGTCATCAAATAACACCAAGTATTATTAATGAGAAATCATAACATCATAATACTTAGTTTTCTAAGGGTTTCAGGTTCACACGTGGAGCTGGCAGCCCATTTTTTTCTTTTGATTTTATATGTACATATTAGTTTACATGTTTAGTGTATCATCTTTTATGGAGCAGCAAAGTCAAAACTTCAGCAACTCATTTTTAATTTAATAATTGTTTGAGAGAGGTTAATTTAAAGCTAATGTTGTCTTTTTTTCTCTCTAGAAAATAAATTGTTTAACAGGCTCTAAGTATAATCAAAATAATCCAACTGAGGCAAATGAAAGTGTCGAACCATTGTAAATCTTCATTCAAACATTGTAATTTATGTTTATATTTTGCATTTGAGTGTAAAACACAAAAATTATCATGTTAAAATTTTGTATTGATACGTCAAACATAAATTATGTTTTTAATTTTTGCCAAAATCATGTACCATTTTTAACAATTTTAGTTCATGTTAAATTTATTTTTTTTCATACGTTATTTTTGTATTGTGCCTAAAATTATTAAGTTAATTCTCAATATAAAATATCTTTTAAACATTAAATCTATAGAATGCGTAGGATATTTATAATTAAATATAGTTGGGCCCACAATAATAGAAAGATGTCCACAAATATTTTTTCTTTTGGGTTTTTTTATGTGAGTTTTTTTTTGCCGAATGGGCTTATTAAGTGGATCCAAGCTCATATTATCTCATTCAGAGTTCAACTTGGTTTCAAAAATTCAATTCCTATTAGAATTAGGCTATTACTGTATATATAAATGTTCTTTCGTTATTCCGCCAACAAAACGCAAAAAAGTTCTTAAGTTTGCTTCCTGAAAGAGAGAGAAATAGCGAAGCTTTGGATTCAACCTCTTCCCGTCGTTGGCGGCGGTGCTTATGCCGGTTTTATTTCATTGCATGTTGCCAAAAAAGGCTGTGAAGCGCATGCACCATAAAAATTCTGGTTTTATTTCATTGCAAGTTGCCAAAGGAAATTAACGGTGGATTTAACTGACCAGCTAGGCAGTTTGTTTATGTTTTGTAGTGTTTAATAAAAGTAATCTTCTGCTGAAGATTGTCTATCTTTGGTTCTTATACATCTCTTGAATAAGGAAAGGGCTACCTTTTGTTCCGCAAGACAATGGAGAGGTACGAGTTAATTAAGGAAGTTGGTGAAGGAACGTTTGGTGCTGTGTGGCGAGCTATTAATAAGCTGTCTGGTGAAGTTGTTGCAATTAAGAAAATGAAGCAGAAATATTACTCCTGGGAAGAGTGTGTGAATCTGAGAGAGGTTAAGTCACTGCGGAGAATGAATCATCCCAAAATTGTGAAGCTTAAGGAAGTCATCAGGGAAAATGACATTCTATACTTTGTGTTTGAATACATGGAATGCAGTGTTTACCAACTTATGAAAGACAGAGAAAAGCCTTTTTCAGAAGTTGAAATCAGAAATTGGTGTTTCCAAGTCTTTCAAGGTCTAGCATACATGCACCAGAGTGGATATTTTCATCGTGACCTAAAGCCAGAGAATTTGATGGTTACTAAAGATATAATCAAAATTGCTGATTTTGGTCTTGCACGTGAAATAAATTCAGATCCACCATACACGGACTATATCTCAACACGCTGGTATCGTGCCCCTGAAGTGCTTCTTCAATCATGCCTGTATACTTCACAAGTTGACATGTGGGCGATGGGTGCTATCATGGCTGAGTTGTTCACCTTACGTCCTCTTTTTCCTGGCAGCAGTGAAGCAGATGAAGTCCACAAAATTTGCAGTGTAATAGGTACTCCAAGTAAGGATTCGTGGCCTGACGGGCTTAATCTTGCAAGGGCTATAAACTATCAGTTCCCGCAGTTGGCTGGTGTGCATCTGTCTAGGGTGATACCATCAGCCAGTGATGATGCAATAAAGCTTATTAGATCTCTCTGTTCGTGGGATCCTTGCAAAAGGCCAACTGCTGCCGAGGCCCTTCAACATCCTTTCTTTCGGAGTTGTTTTTATGTTCCACCCTCTCTTCGTCCCAGAGCTGCTGTTTCTACAACTCCTCCATCTGTTAGGGTGACAGGAACATTGGAACAGCAATCAGCTGCTCTGCCCAATACAAAGCTCACTGGCAATCTTTCTTCTATGAAGTCAAATGCATCTTTGGGCTCGGGTGTGCAACGCAAGCTGGAGATGGTTAATCAGGATCTTAATAAGAATGATAAAAAACCAAGGTATCAGCCACCAGGAAGGAGGAGTCCAACATCCATCAACAATGATAGAAATGCTCGTGGCAATCTTTCTTCTATGAAGTCAAATGCATCTTTGGGCTCGGGTGTGCAACGCAAGCTGGAGATGGTTAATCAGGATCTTAATAAGAATGATAAAAAACCAAGGTATCAGCCACCAGGAAGGAGGAGTCCAACATCCATCAACAATGATAGAAATGCTCGTGGGCCTTCAGATTCAGAGGAGAAGTTGGCGAATGTGACAATCGAAAATCGCAGGCGGTATGCTCGGCAATTAAGGCCGCCAGCAATGAAGGCTGGGGTACAGCGGGCTGCGGAATCTAATCGTCTGTTTCATAGACCAACCCAACAGATACAGTCCGGCAGAACTTTTACCAGAAAAGTAGTGGGGATTTCGCTAGATCTTTAATCTTGGGCTTGAAAGGAGAAATAATCAACTAATTAAAAGCAAGGCAGGATGTTATTTTTTTAAGGAAAAAGAGACCATTGATAAACAAACAACATATGTTATCTTATTAATGGATATATATATATTTTGTTGCATAAATGCGTGTTTATTTATATAAAATTATGACATCATCCAATTTTTTAGTTCTAAAAATAAAATTAAAAAATTGTCAAACATCCCATTTTTAAATTATTGTTTTTTTATTTTTTTAATATTTAATAAATTGAATATATGTTGAGATGTTATAGTGTTATACCATAGATTAGATTCTACAATGTTAAATATATAGATTTCATTAATCAAATCATACAATATTTTTACATTTTAAGCATATATATATTATATAAATCTATAATAAGAGAGTGTTTAAGTTGTGTCGCATTTTGAAGATAATTATTTTGTGATAGTGTATATATTTACGTAAAAAACAAAAATTAGAACTCGTGTCTGGTCTATATTATGTATTTATATGTACAAACATCACAATATTTGCTGTTTTTCTTAATAACTAGATCGAATGACAATTATTTACTGCTTTAAACAAACAGGATGCAATTCCTCCATTGTTTGACAAGGTTGTGGAGTAAGCGTAAGAGGAGTGATAATTAAACTTGCTGTTCTCTCAAATGACATCATTGTCGAAATTCTAAGTAGACTGCCTTTTTTTCTTTTTTAAATAAGCCATATCTTTATTAATTGAGATAGAGCATCCTGTAGATAAAACTCCAGAAGCATTTGAACACGTTTACACTGCAAAAAATCCAGCAAAGAAAAATCAGCATAAGCCTAAATGCTCTGTGACATGCAACATTACAAGAAAAACAAAGCAGGAAAATAAAAATCATTCCCATACACAACCACCAGGCCATGAAAAAACCTTCCCCTCGCCACACCAGCTAAGCAAGCTTAAAATTTAGTCTCCCTATCAAAGATGTTTCGCCTCATTGATATGTGCCAACTCCATTATGAATCCAACCCAAAAAACCATTAACTTATATAAACCCATTTTTAATTCCACTGAAGCATAAAAACCCCTAAAACAGCTTAAATTGCTTTTAATTATCCATGAGATTAACTGCAATGCAGAGGTCCTTAACCACTGAGTTCAACTTGTTTGAAGTTTGAATGCATCACTTTCAAGTACATCTGAGTTGAATCCCATTACATTCACAATCACCAGAGCCTTCACTGCAGCAAATAGTTCTGCTACTAATGGGACACCTATTTTTAACAAGAGAAGAAACCTCCGTCACAATTCTCAAACAGTCCTCAATTACTACTCCAATGTGACTCAAAACCTCCTCCTTTTCCAAATCTCTATCAAAATAAACCTAACACACTCAATTTAGATGTGCTCCATCTTACTTGCCCTTCTGTCTTAGACCTGCCATGCTTGAATTCATCCTTGAACATCTCCAAACTCCTCAATAAGTTGCTGACCATAAAATCTGATGATGTTTCAAAAGCCCTTGGCCGCCTTACAATCCCTCGAGGCAAACATGACTATTTCTTCATGCTAACTGCAGCTCAAACACAATCATTCAACAAAAAAAATTCTATGCATCGTAGCTTCTTAAGAAAAGGAAGGATGCCATAATTAAACCTCCAACAGAGCAATTATATCTGGGAGCTTTACATTCCAGATTCGCTACTAGCATTTTTCCCATAAAACCATCCTTAAATCTCTTACCAGGTTAAAGTTGTCCTGGCAATGTTGCTTCACGCTTCCATTCCACACCAGATAAGCTAAATCTTCACGTGCAATTCAGCCAAAGAGCAATACCACAAATCTTGTATGCCTACTTTTACGTTGAAATAATTGTTTTGCTGCTTGAATTCTTTATTAATATGCCGAGCTTCCAAGGCCTTAAATGATCCAGCTTAAATTCTCAACGCAATCAAATTTCAGCCGCTCAGAGTCCTTCAGAGATGCTTCAAAAAGGAAACATAAATATAGGTAATTCCTAGCACCGGTCCTCTGCTTCCAGGCCAGATATATATTTTTTTTATAATAAGCTCATCATCCATATTTGATTAGAATCCCATCATTTTGCCGACCTCCCAAGTTTCCCTTGCCACCTTGTCCAAAACTTTCCTCATGTTTCTAAAATCACCATCAGAGAGTGATTCATTGGCTGCCTTGATATGTTTTGCACCTTTTATCCGCCGCAGCTTTTTCTTCAACTTCTTATTTTTCATCTTGCCTGTTTTAGATAGTGAGTAAGATAGCTCATCTTCCACCTCGTCAAGGAACTTGAATTTTCTAATGACTGGCTTTGAAGATTTATTTTTTTATTTTTTGAGATAAAGCTCCTTATTCAATATTCTGATATCATCGTTAGACACCATGAATCTCCTTATTCAATATTCTAATTGGACTACCTGCGGACGAGCTTCTGAAATGCCGGATCCGGAGGGTATGCAAGACAGGGCGTAGTTGAACCTCCACACCTTGTTAGCATATCTCCACAATTATGGAAATAAATATTTGGTTGATCAATTCCGGATATAGTCCATAATTTCACGCTGAATCTCAACTCAATATTTGGCTATTAAAAACACGATTTTGTGATGGTTAAAACGTGATTTTATTGCCATAATTAGCATGCTCTCGTTAGTAATTAAAGAAGACTCCTTTCGGTCCTCAAGTACGTTAATCTCAAACACACAAACACCATCTAGTGAGGTTCTGAGTGCTTGGAAAACTTGGAAGGCCTGTTATCGACACAGAGTAGATCGTCGGATTCAGAAATCGCTTCAACAGCAAAGTTACAGAATACAATGGCTGGAGGTTAGATCCTGTCGCTTCCGCTTTTGTTTGTTTAACATGTTTCATATTGTGTAGAAGCATGCATAATATGTATGATGTACTTATATTTGGCATCAGAGCTTGAATTAATCTCTGTCTTGCACGGGGAAAATATGCTCTGCGATTGTTGATTTTGTCATTTCTACCAAAATATCTACTTGTGTTTTAAGAAGGTTTTTGGTTACAATGAGGTTAGGAAATAATTTGGAATTGTTTTTCTAGCCATTTAGCAATCAAAAATAGTACAAATAACTTGTGAATGCTCCTTGTACATTTGACTGACGATAAGGATTTTTGAGAAATTTAGACTTGCATTTTAAATCATTTTTAGCCAAAACAAATTTCATAAAACTTGTTTTCATTTTATTCTGATCGATTTGAGATAAAGAACCTCTCAAATCGATGAATGGAAGGCCAAGTTTCAACCGGGTCAGGCATGAAGCCCGTTTTCTGCGTTTCACCCTAATGGGTGAAGAAGACAATTCTCGACAGGGGATGTGAGCAACGTAATGCTCAGTATAAAAAAAATGAAACAGGCCATTTTCGGCCATTTCTGCTGGGCACACGTTTGGCCCCTCTTATTTTATTTTATTTTTGGGCAGTTTTTGTAGTTATGGGCCATTTTCCTTAATTCTTATATGGGCCCATTTTTTGGATCATTATTGTTTTGCCTTTGGTCCGTACGGTTGGATTTTCTTTACATAGTTTGGGCTAATTTTGGGCCACTAGCATTAAAATAAAAAAAGGGGAAAAACCGGTTTTGGGCCACCGTTTTGGGCTTTCATTTTAATTAACTTGGGTTGTTTTTAGTTTGTTTTGGGGCATTAATTTTGGACTATTTTGGTTAATTATTTTGGTCATATGGATTAAATAAAATGGTCATTCGGTTTATTTTAGACTTTAAGGATTTATTTTATTTAGGTAATTAAAATTATTTAATTTAGGCCAAATAATTATATTGTTGGGATTTTTGCATCAAATTTTCAATTCTGTAATTTTTCATAATTTTATGAATAATTAGATTATTTTCACAAAATTAACATAATTATGAAAACTTCTCATTATTTGGATTTCATGAGGATTTTTCATAAATTTGAAATTTTTTTTATAAATGCTGTAATTTTAAATTGAATAATTTTGTGAAAATTATCATAAAATTATGATTAAATTATGAAAATTTGATTTGAATGTGTAAATGTGCTCATTTTGAATATGTATAATTTTGTTATTTTTATACTAAAAGCACATGTAGCTAAGTTATTCATAGTATTAGGAATTAAAATTGCCTTGTGTTAATTGCAATTTTAAAATATGAATAAAACTTAGAATTTTACCAATATGTTTAAGTGATTTATAATTTATTTAATTAGGGCTTAGCCACAGCAACCTTAATTAAGTAAAATTATATTTGTAAAAATCACATAATGGTATTAGACATAAATTGTGATTGGTTATGAAGTTATAATAAATTTTATCCCATATGAATTTTTATTATAATTTTATAACTAACTAGGATAAAATATCAAATTAGTTTCTTAATTTACCCACAGGAATTAGGAAATGATATAATTTGATAGTTTTATCATTACGACATGAATCTATTAGAATTAGAACCTTAGCCCACAGACAAGTTTTATGTCTGAGATTCATTAATAAAATATGTTTATATTAGTAGACATAATTAAGTTTGCCTCAAAAATTCTAGATGCATAAGCATGTGTTTTTCTTTAAGCACTGTTTCCTCAAGCTAGTATTTACCTAGAAGTTCCCAAACTAGATGGAGAGAACTACAAGGTTTGGATGGAGAGAGTTCTCCTCCAATTAGGGTGCATGGATATAGACTATGCTATAAGGAAAGACGAGCCCGTATTGACTGAGACCAGCACTTCTGCTCAAGTAGCTTTACATGAACGTTGGGAGCGATCCAATCGCCTTATTGTCATGTATATAGAGACAAAGATATCTGCTGGGATATGTGGTTCTGTCGAACAACATAACAACGTTAGGACCTTACTGAAGGCCATAGATGATCAGTTAGTCACTTTAGACAAAACGTTTGCCAGCACCCTAATGATGAAGTTCTCATCGATGAGGCTCACCAGTGTCAAAGGAGTGCGCGAGCACATAATGGCCATGAGAGATATAGCGGCCCAACTCAAGAAGCTAGAGGTGGAGATGTCTAAATCTTTCCTGGTGCACTATATATTGAACACTCTACCAAAGCAGTACGAACCATTCAAGATATCCTATATCACACATAAGGATAAGTGGACCATCAATGAATTGATGACCATGTGTGTTCAAGAGGAGGGAAGACTGCTTATGGAATCGGGTGAAAGTGCATTTTTTGCAAGCCAAGGAAAGAGCAAGGATCGAGCCAAGAACAAGAGAAAACGGAAGATCCCTGCCCAAGCTGACACTAAGAAAGAGTCCAAGTGTTTCTTCTATAAAAAGGAGGGACACATGAAGAAGGACTGCACCAAGCTTCAGCAGTGGCTCATTAAGAAAGGTAATCTACTTTCATATGCTTGTTTTGAATCAAATATGGATGAGGACTCCTCCACGTTATGGCACCGAGGATTAGGTCATATCTCCATAAATAGAATTAAGAGATTGGTAAATGATGGAATACTTAGTACTCTCGGCTTTACTGATTTCGACACTTGTGTGGATTGCAAACCAACAAGTCTAAGAAAGGTGCCAATAGGAGTTCAACCGTATTAGAAATTATACATTCTGACATATGTTGTCCAGACATTGATGCATATGGTCAGAAGTACTTCATCACCTCTATTGATGATTACTCAAGGTTTATGTATCTCTACATGCTTCATAATAAGAACAAAGCATTAGATGCCTTTAAAATCTTTAAGGCTGAAGTAGAGAAACAATGTGGAAAACCTATAAAGATAGTAAGAACTGATAGATGTGGGGAGTATTACGGTAGATACACTAAAGATGGACAAACACCTGGACCATTTGCGAAGTTCCTTCAAGAAAATGGGATTGTTGCCCAATATACCATGCCTGGTTCACCGGATCAGAATGGTGTTGCAAAAGGAAGGAATAGAACTTTGATGGAAATGGTGCGTAGTATGCTTAGCAACTCAAAGTTGCCTAAGTCTTTGTGCATTGAAGCTCTTAAAAACGGTAGCGTATATATTAAACCGGGTTCCAACCAAGGCTGTTCCAAAGACACCTTTTGAATTATTCAAAGGTTGGAAACCGAGTTTGCGTCATATACACGTTTAGGGATGCCCTTCTGAGATAAGAGTTTACAACCCACAGGAAAAGAAACTGGATCATAGGACCATAAGTGGGTATTTCATTGGATATGCCGAACGGTCCAAAGGCTATAGATTCTATTGTCCATCTCATAGCACTAGAATTGTGGAATCAAGGAATGCCAAGTTTCTTGAAAATGACTTAGTTAGTGGGAGCGATCAATCTCAAGAATTAGTTTCTGTGAGAGATCAACCTTCTAACTCGAGTCAAGGATTGGTTATCATGAACAATGTCCCTTCAGTACAGCTGGACATTGAACAACCAATAATTGAAGATCCACAAGTAGTTGATAACTTACCAGTAGACGAGGCTCCTCTGGATACACCAGAATTGAGTGAGCAACCAGTTGAACAACATGATCCTTCAGAGAATGTTGAACCAACATTAAGAAGGTCTACTAGGGAAAGGAAATCAGCTATTCCTGGTGATTACATTGTGTATTTACAAGAGTATGATTTCAATATTGGGCCCGTTAATGATCAAGAGACGTTTTCACAAGCCCTGAATAGCAAAGAATCAAAACTTTGGTTCGATGGTATGAAGGATGAGATGAATTCAATGACATCTAATGGAGTATGGGATCTTGTCGAGTTGTCTAATGGGGCTAGGGCTATAGGCTGTAAATGGGTCTTTAAGACCAAGACTGACTCATTAGGCAAATTGAGTGTTATAAGGCAAGACTCGTAGCCAAAGGATTCACTCAAAAGGAGGGAATCGATTACAAGGAGACCTTCTCTCCTGTATCTAATAAAGATTCTCTCCACATCATAATGGCGCTTGTTGCATATTTTGACTTAGAGTTGCAACAAATGGATGTGAAAGCGGCATTTCTCAATGGTGATCTAGAGGAAGAGGTTTACATGAAACAACCTGAAGGTTTTTCCTCTATTAATGGTGAGCATTTGGTCTGTAAGCTCAAGAAATCCATATATGGGTTGAAACAAGCTTCCCGCCAATGGTATTTAAAAATCCATGAAGTCATCTCTTCATTTGGTTTTGTTGAGAACATCATGGATCAGTGTATATACCAGAAGGTCAGTGGGAGCAAGATTTGTTTCCTTATGCTACATGTGGATTATATTCTGCTTGCAACCAATGATAAGGGGATGCTACGTGAGGTGAAACAATTTCTCTTTGAGAACTTTGATATGAAGGATATGGGCGATGCATCTTATGTCATTGGCATTAAGATCTATAGAGACAGACATAGAGGTATATTAGGTCTGTCACAAGAAGCCTATATCAATAAAGTCTTGGAAAGATTCAGAATGAAAGATTGTTCACCAAGCCCAGCTCCCATTGTGAAGGGTGACATGTTCAATTTGAACTAGTGCCCGAAAAATGATCTTGAGTGGGAACAGATGAAGAACATTCCATATGTCTCAGCTGTTGGAAGCATTATGTATGCACAGGTCTGTATCAGGCCTGATATTGCTTTTGCTGTGGGAATGTTGGGTAGATACCAAAGTGACACGGGGATGGACCACTGGAGAGCTGCGAAGATGGTGCTTAGATATCTTCAAAGCACTAAGGATTACATGCTTATGTATAGACGGACCGATAAGTTGGAAGTGATTGGCTACTCAGACTCAGACTTTACTGGCTGTGTTGATACCCGGAAATCAACATCCGGTTACATCTTCATGCTTGCCGGTGGAGCTGTTTCATGGAAGAGTGTTAAGCAAACACTGACTGCCACTTCTACTATGGAGGCCGAGTTCGTTTCCTATTTTGAGGCTACCTTACATGGTGTATGGCTTAAGAGTTTCATTGGTAAGCTTAGAGTTGTTGTCTCCATAACTAAGCCATTGAGGATATATTGTGACAATTCAGCTGTAGTATTAATGGCTAAGAACAATAAGAGTGGAAGTCGAAGTAAGCACATCGACATTAAGTACGTAGCCATTAGAGAACGTGTTAGAGATAAAAGAGTGGTCATTGAACACGTTAGCACTGAATTGATGTTAGCTGATCCTTTGACTAAGGGCATGCCTCCGTTTAAATTTAAGGATCATGTAGAGAGAATGGGACTTGGTCCCACATTATGATTGTAATTGAAACTCTTATTAATAATATGATGTTTCTCATTTTGATTTGTATACACTAAAGTTTTATTTGAGAAATATCCTTGTTAATCATTAAGTAAAAATGGGTTGATTTAGAAACATTTTACATAGTAATACATGGAAGATAATACTCACCATTTGAGGAACTGTCGCCATGATTCATGTGATTTGTTTCTTCTATAAGTGAAATATATGGACCAAGTGGGAGAATGTTAGCATATCTCGACAATTATGGAAATAAATATTTGGTTGACCAATTTCGGATATGGTCCATAATTTCACGTTGAATCTCAACTCAATATTTGGCCATTAAAAGCACGATTTTGTGATGGTTAAAACGTGATTTTATTGCCATAATTAGCATGCTCTCGCTAGTAATTAAAGAGGGCTCTTTCCGGTCCTCAAGTACGTTAATCTCAAACACACAAACACCATCTAGTGAGGTTTTGAGTGCTTGGAAGACTTGGAAGGCCTGTGATCGACACGGAGTAGATTGTCAGATTCGGAAATCGCTTCAACAGCAAAGTTACAGAGTGCAATGGCTGGAGGTTAGATCCTGTCGCTTTCGCTTTTGTTTGTTTAACATGTTTCATATTGTGTATTAGCATGTATAATATGTATGATGTACTTACACACCTCACTTTATTGAATTACATCTTCAACATTCTCTTCCAATGGTTTTTGTACACTATGATCCATTTCCGGTTTACGGTGATAACAATGAGTCATTTTTTTCTTGATGAGAACGCCAAGATGAACAGAGTTTGTGCTAGGTCTTCTTGAATGCACAAAATGCAGCGAATTGCTAGCTCGAACGCTCGCCGGTTCTTGCAATGGGTTGCTTCTATTTAAACCTTTGGACAAACTCTATCAACCAACATCAATATTCTTTTTTTGCAACCCTAGCACAGACGAAGTAGTAATGTTGGACAAACCATTTAGTGAGGGATGAAGAAGCCTAGGCACTTTTGCTTACTTACCTCACCAAGTTTCCCTGTTACACTCAATAAAACCCTTCATTGGCTGGTTGAATATGATGGCTATGAAAATGAAATTGAAATGCCATATTGCGAGAACTCGGTCATGCTATTCAACATGGACATTGAAGAATTCAGCAGATTCCTCATCCAGGCAACCAATGTTTCTCAAGATCTCGGCACAAGGAGATGCATCTGCTAGAGATGAATGGGAAGCTATCTTTCTGGTGTGTGCACTTTGAATCCATTCATTTTTGGGTTTTGACTGACTGTGGTTGCTGGGATTGGACTGAAACCTTTAAGATCAGCCTTGACCCATTTGTGAAGTTTGTCCATATTATGGAGATGTTTTCGATGAGTGATATAGGTCTTGTAACTATTCAAGGTAAGGAGCTATTACTGGTTAATTTGGTCCGCGTGGAGGAGTTATCAGCATAATTTGGAAATGAAAATGATAAAAGAAATCAAATCGGCAAGAATGAGAAAGGTCGACTTTAGATATGAGTTTTCTTTTACCACTTGTACCAAGAGTTTGGTCTCCTTGACGTGCTTGTATGAAGAAAACTGTGACCAGAACTTAAAAGAATGGAGAAGACTACTGTTAGCCAGAACCTGAAAAAATGGAGAAGACTATGGTGTGTGCTGTGCTTGTATGAAGAAGACTATAATCAGAAGTTAGACAAAGGAGGAAGATTATGGCTTGTGCTGAGCATTACTAATCATTTGAAAGAATGCTTATTATTATTATTTTAAATTTAAGAAAAGTTCAAAGTATTGTCATGTTTCAAAATAACTTCATGTTGTATTCAATATATCGATTTGACTCATAAGAATACTTCGATTAGTTAATTAATATTATATTATATTGTATAAATTGTTTATAATTATACACATAAAAAATTGATAGTAGTTAATGAAGGACTTTATTTTTATTGCAGCAAACTTAATGTAGTTATATATATGTATATATGATTTATATTTACTTAATTATAAAAAATGAGTTTGACAATGACAACGTGTGCAATTAATAATTATTAACCACATCCCTACCAAAAAGAAACACTAAGCTAACTCAATACTCAAAATTGAATTGATCAATGATCAAATGCTGGTTAATATTTAAATGTTATATGGAGTAGGGAACCCATTTACACAAGCCGGTTATGCCAATTTTTTCACTAAATCGTCCCATAACAAAAATAAGAAATTGAGAAAACAAAATTGAATAAAGGCCATTCGACCATCAACCAAGCCAAAATCGAGATGCTCTCGGCCTTTAATTTTCAAAATATTTTAATTTTTGACCTGAACATTCTGATGATCTAACCTAGCATATTATATGTTCTAGAAGAAAGGGACGAAAATAAAGAAAGATTGTTTCGTTGCCTTAATTATGCTTATGGGACATAGTTTATGATTAATGCTAATTACATTGGAAAATTTGTAAAACTATTAACAAATCATCGATCCGAGAAAAGGAATTATTATACTAAAATAGGCTACCGTAACGTAGTAAAGTTTCCGTCCAATATATATCTTTGGGCCAACACCAGGTTAGTTTGATATTGGATAGGCTTTAAGAGGAAAATGGCTGATGAGACTTCTCTAGCCAAGTACGGCTAACAACTAGGAGCTTTACGGGTGAGTGGGCTCATCTACCACTAATCAATTAAGTAGAGAACTGAGTTTGATTTAGTTGATAATTTTCCATGCGTTAAAAAAAAATCAATTTTTAGTTTTTACTTTTTATCAAATATATGTATTTTATCATAACTTTAACTCATCATATCATTTTTATTTGTTATATTATTTTTGTATTGTATCACCTTGTTGTATTTTTAATTATTAAATTTAATTGATGCACAAGCACAACCCTTAAATTCCACAACAAGTCGATGCAATGTAGGCCTTTATTGCAACGTATACCCCACAGAAAAGTCGCCTGTAATGAAATTCAACATAAAAAAAAATGAATTTCCTTTGATTACTATTTTTTTTCATACCACAAATGACAAATCCCTATAACATTTGTTGGAACAGAGGATGCCATACTAGTATTGTCTTAGAAACAATTACTTGAAACACAAAAGCCGAAACGCGTGCCCAATAGTGATGATGGGACTGGGGTTCATTCATCACTATGTTTCTTTTTATTTTTCAACACCAAACTTCCATATTTTCATGTCTTTCTTTGTTATTTGCTTCATTAAAGCTTGAATTAAATCATTTGACGTAAGGGTTTTGTCAGTTTTGATAAAGATTTCAGTTTCAACTTTCAACCTTTCCTCTTTTAATACTACAATATAATTCATTATCCAAAAACAAAAACAAAAAACAAAAAACAAAAATATAATTCATTATCCAAAAACAAAAACAAAAACAAAAAACAAAATATATTAGAAGAATAAAATAAAAAAGGATAAAAATAATTTTGAGGCATAAATGATAATTATTTTCACTCTTTAAACATAGGTATGAAACTTCAAAATTTATTGAACACAAAAGTCTAAAAATTTATAATAGTCAACAAGCACTTTGAAAAGATATGTATTTTCAAAAAATATTACTTTGAACAAATTATGTCGGTTAGACATAATTTTTGATAATTTAAAATTAATTTTTAAAATAAAAACATTAAATTTTCAAAATAAATAGTTTTTTAGTCGATTTTTAAATCACAAGTTCCCAGATGCTCTTTAAAATTAATTATATCAAGATTGATAGTCCAAAATTCAAAATCCAAAGTCTGATGCTTTAGGACTAGTTTGAATAGATGTTGCGATTGAAAACAACGTTAGCGATGAAATTAGTATGAAATGATAATATGTTTAGATGCAATTGCTGCGATGACAGTGATGTGAGTGTAGTAAAAAAAATTATTATTAAGGATAGAGGCAGAGTGTCCATTATTTATATTGATTAACTAAAATTAAATTAGGTGCAAGCCTCAAGAACTTAGATGAAATTTATTGTTAAAAATATTATATCAAAATAAAAAAATAAAGAGAGAAAGGGGTAAATTCTGAAAATACGATACGGTGAGAATTCTCATTTTATCTAATCGTGCTCAATCGGTGAGCCAAACCGTCTCTTAGAAATGCACTTTAATTCTGTCCAACTTATTAAATATTACTGGACATAGATTTATTTTATTTTATTTTTTTGTGTGAGATTTTTAAATTTTAAACTTCACATTTTGAACATGTAGTTCCAATGCATGGGCACAAAAGCAATGGCCATGTCGTTCAAAGACAGGATCATTTTCATGCTAGACATGGCTTGAAGATATCTGACTTGAAATGAAAAAAATTTGTTCCCATCAACATGAAAACTAGTGAAGGAAAATGAAGATGAAAGGAATGGTGGTGGCAGTGGGAGATATCATCTCCAATGATATCAAAACAGGGTAATTATATGGCAGTGGATCCCACTTTGGCCCCCACTAATAATAAGCCTCTCCGGGACCCACCGAGAAAGGGGCGGTGGGCGGTGGGCGGTGGGTAATCATAAACGATTATCAAAAGTAGTGGCAGCACCAGCTCCAGCCCCTCCCTTCCTCTCCAAGTTTTGGGCTATCATTTGCTTTTCTTTTTGACCTTTTTCGTCGCCTTTGCTGTTTGCTTCACCTTTTAATTTTACACGAGGAAAGTGATCCAATTGCAAAGGCAAAACTCTTTAGATTTATCTTCTTTTTTTTTTTGAAATGTGACATTTTCCCACTTCTTCTTGCTGTTGGTGTTACAACCAAAGGAAGCTGAAGTCATTTTCATCTTTAGATTAATTATACCTTGGAACTGGGTTAATGCGCTTATGAGTTGTGGGTTATACATATTACATAACCTTATTTGATGAGTATAACAATAAAAACATGAATTTTGGAATTGACAAAGCAAAAGGCTTCGAGAGCTTATTTATTTTAGACATTAACTATAGTAACTTTTAAAAGATATATGATTTTTTTTTTGTTTACATAAAAGATATATGATTACTATATACTCTCAAATACCAAATAAAATATTTTTTCTTAAATTTAATCCAAAAAAGATCTAGTTTATCACTTTTTTGGATAATTTTTTATTAAATTTTTTTTATCTCTTCTTCTTTTATAGTTTTTTTTTTGCTAGATTTTTTTAAAAAAATTTCGATTTTATTGAAAAGTGACTTTAGAAGTTAGTTTTGCACCTTTAAAATTGAAAATAAAATTATTTTTTATAGAGATTAATTTTTTGTTTTTTTTTTATATTTATTAGAGATAATTTAAATTTTACTTTGTATTTTTTATAAGTCAGTTGTTCATTTTTATTATAATAATTAATGTGGGTTAATTTGAGTTAATGATAATTGATTTATGAGAACAAGTTTATGATACTAATTACATGTCTTTTAAATAATGAGGTGTCATTATTTTAATGGTGTCTAAAAAGTAGACTTGGTGATAGTATGACTATGCACGAATTAAAAGACAAGAAGATGATACATGTTAAAAGTTTGTAAAAATTGTACATGAATATAAAAAAAGTTAATAAATAGGTTTTATGTTTGGTGTATTGACACAAAATTTATGTTTTACATGACATGAACATAATTTTTCATAACATAAGCATGAATTTTATACATGAATTGTAAAATCTACTTAAAACTTACTTTTTAAAATGATTCTAATATAAGTTACTCTCTAAAAAAAAGTGTTCAACACTTTTTTTTTTTGATAAATGGAGTAGAGATTAAAAATTATGTAGATTCAAATCCAAATCTTATTACATGTTATAGTTCTTCCTTAATTATTTGATCAAGAAATTGTTGACATAATTCAATACTTTCACTTCTTAATATTAATTCCTTGTTTGATTAATACTAATTACTAAACAAGTATAAATATTTTTAGCTATGAAATAATGTTACTTTCAAGAAGAAAACTAGGTTCATATGATCTTGATGTAAACAATTAATGGGGTTCAGAAACGGGGCCTCTGCTTATAATTATATGCAAAGATAATGTCGGTTCTTAACTTTTTTAACCCTACAATTTTTTTTTCAGTTTAAAATAAATTTGTAATTTGGTAGCTTTATTATTCATTTTTTGTCAATGAAATATCCGAAATTAACATAGTCTAACAAGCATGTTAACGTGGTTATCTTTCAATGAGATAATAACATATGAAATTTGTGTCATCTTTTCTTGTCATGTTAAGTCATTAAAATGCACAAGTGATATTCACGTGTAATACACGTCATGATTATGGGAATTATGTGTTATTGTCTAAAACAAATGAAAAAATTAAAATAAATTTAACTTTTAAAAAATTTAAAAAAATAAAAGGAAAGAAATTAAAAACAAAATTTATATTTTCAAATAGAGATACCACATTAAATTTTTTTTTGTATAATATAAAGACAAGATATGATATTATCCCTTGCATATATATATATATATATATATGTTTTTGTGTGTACATATATATATATATATATATATATATATCATCAGAGGTTGACACCTCATCAATAGGTCTTTATTGGCAAATTAAAAAAATTTATTTATATTTGCATATAATGGCCTATTGATGAGGTGTCAACCTCTGGTATATTGACAGTGTATAGAAATTATACACTGTCAGTGCACCATATATAAATCCTATATATATATTTATATGTATATGTATGAATGTATTTGTATTTGTAGGAAAGCAACATTGCTGAAATAATATCTTGAATGTTTTGATTGTTGCTAGTCAATAAGGGGTCGTTAAACAGATGTTGATCTTCATCAGCAGCAACATCCTGATCTTCATCAGCAGCAACATCCTACAATAGAACATCAGCCAACAGGAGATCTACAACACGGCAATGACAGAGTACACAGCAGCAGTCCAGGATCAGTTTCACATTGATGTAATTAATAAAGTTAGTTAAATTAGTTAGGAGAAGTTAGTTAAGGTTAGTTAACTCAGGTTTAGTCAAGTAGGGTACAAAATGACTATATAAACAATGTAAAACATATTATTCAGTTTTTATGAAAAATATACAAAAGTTTATTCATGAAATCTTTCTCTCTTATTCAAGAATTCAATATGGTATCAGATGAGTAATCCGATTGTTCAAGATTTGCCAAGAATTGTTGAAGTTTCTACAACATCACAATGGCAACAGCAGCCACAACCGAAAATGGAGATAGTCAGTCAAGTCCTTACTATTTGCATCCCAATGAAAACCCAACACTCATTCTGGTTTCTCCTGTTTTGAATGGAACTAATTACCATTCATGGCATAGATCTATGAGAATGGCTTTATTGTCCAAGAACAAGATAGGTTTTGTTGATGGTAGTATCTCGGCACCAGCAAGAACAGATTCTTTATTTCTTGCTTGGGAAAGATGCAATACCATGGTTCTGTCTTGGTTAATTCATTCTGTTTCATCTTCTATAGCACAGAGTGTAATATGGTTAGATTCAGCAAAGGATGTGTGGAATGATCTTAAAGATCGTTTTTTTCAAGGAGATTACTTTAGAATCTCAGACTTACAAGAAGAGATTTCATTTTTTCAACAGAAGTCTATGAATGTTACTGAGTATTATACACATCTCAAGATTCTTTGGGATGAGTTGATAAATTTGAGGCCTCTTCCTTCATGCAGTTGCAATCCACAATGTTCTTGTGGAGCCCTGAGTCTTGCGAGAAAGTATCAACAGCAAGATCAAGTAATAAAGTTCTTAAAGGGGTTGAATGATAGTTTTGCAACAGTAAGGTCTCAAATTATGCTTATGGAGCCACTTCCTCAAATCAACAAAGTTTTTGCTTTAGTAGTTCAACAAGAAAGACAGAACAATTTTGTTCTTTCTTCTTCTGATCAACCTGCTAGTGCCTTCAACACAAAAGTAGTTACAGCCAACTACAATCAACAAAGTTCTGTTAACCAGCAGCAGTCCAGTTTCAGAAGACAAATGTATTCAAATCCAAAAAGGCCAACATGTACATTTTGTGGATTTCAAGGACATACAATAGACAAATGTTACAGGAAACATGGATTTCCTCCTAGTTATAAACAGAAGATCAAGAACACCAGAAGAATTAATCATGTTGAAAGTTCATTTGAAGATGACGAGGTTCAAGAAAATGCAGCACCAGCAGGGGTTTCTTTTACTCAAGAACAGTATAATAAAATACTGGAGATGATCAAATTCAATGAATCTTCATCAGCAGTAGCAGAAACTTATGATAATTCAATCAATGCTACATTCAAAACTCTGCCAAACAATGAAGGTAATCATATTCGATCTCTGCCAAATAGACAACATATTCAAATTGCTACTTGCACAATTAATAAACCTTGTTGTGATTCAGTATGGATTTTTGACAGTGGGGCAACTGATCATATCATTTGCTCACTTGATTATTTTCAAACATATAAATCTGTTACTAATACTATAGTTAAACTCCCAAACGGAAATCATGTGCCAGTAACACATATTAGTAATGTGAAACTTTCTTCTTCATTGATACTCATAAATGCTTTATATGTACCAGCATTTTCCTTTAATCTAATATTAGTAAGTCAGCTGTTGAAAACACTTAATTGCCTAGTGATTTTTCAATCTAACTTTTGCATTGTGCAGGACATAACCTATTGGAAGATGATTGGTTTGGGTAAACAAATACATGGCCTCTATCAACTAGTCAATCATGCTTCAAAAAGACAAAGTCATTCACATATTTCTTCTCAGTGTTCTGTTAACACACCTAGTTCAATAGATATATGGCATTACCGCCTAGGACATGCTTCACATTCTAGAATAAAAATACTACAAACTTTGGATTCATCAATTGTTAGCAAAGAACATGAAGTGTGTGATGTATGTCATTATGCGAAACAGAAAAGAAATCCATTTCCTATTAGTACATCTGTTAGTCTTAATTGCTTTGATATTGTACATATAGATATTTGGGGTCCATATCATATAACATCTATAAGTGGCCATAGTTATTTTTTAACTATTGTGGATGATTATAGTAGATCTACTTGGGTATATCTCATGAAAACAAAATCTGAAGTAAAGTCAATCATTGAACAATTCTATAATTTTGTTAAAACTCGGTTTAATACAAAGATTAAATGCATAAGAACAGATAATGGTAAGGAATTTAATCTGTTTGCATTCTTTGCTTCAAAAGGAATTGTACACCAGACAACATGTGTAGAGACTCCACAGCAGAATAGTGTAGTAGAAAGGAAGCATCAACACATTTTAAATGTTGCAAGAGCTTTAAGGTTTCAAGCTGGATTACCAAAAATTTTTTGGTCTGAATGTGTTTTACATGCTGCACATCTTATAAATCGTGTACCATCTCCTATCATTAATAATAAAACTCCATATGAAGTGCTTTATAAAGTAGCAACAACTTATAACCATCTAAAAGTATTTGACTGTTTATGTTTTGCAGCAACATTAGCTAGTAGTAGGACAAAATTTGATTCAAAAGCAAGAAAATGTATCTTCATTGGTTACGAAACTGGAAAGAAAGGCTATAAAGTATATGATTTAGAAACTAAAAATATTTTTGTTTCTAGGGATGTAAAATTTTATGAGAACATATTTCCTTTCAAAACAGAGAATTCTTATCAAAAGTGTCTTAATAACCTTAATAATATAGATTTTGTGCTTCCTCTTCCTATTGATATTTCACATTCCATTTCATTTCCATGTCCTGATAATAACATTAATGACTCTCATATAGATAATGCATTAACCCATAACATTGATAATACATCATTTCATTTAAATGAATCATCTTCCAATACTTCTAATACAAGAAAGTCGCAAAGAACAAAACATACTCCAAGATATTTACAGGATTATCATTGCAATCTAATAGCACAACCTAATCATAGGAAACACATGCACAGCACACCTCATCTACTTTCAAAGTTTCTGTCCTATGATAAGTGCTCTGTCAAGCATAAAGCATTTTCTATTCAGATTACATCATTGCATGAACCAAAGACATACAATCAAGCTATTAAGCATGATTGCTGGAAAGAAGCTATGAAGGCTGAAATAGATGCACTGATCAGAAATGACACTTGGGATATTGTAGACTTACCATATTCAAAACAAGCAATAAGGTGTAAATGGGTTTATAAGATTAAGTATAAATCAAATGGTTCCATTGAAAGGTTTAAAGCAAGATTAGTGGCCAAAGGATATACACAGCAGCCAGGCATTGACTATATAGATACTTTCTCACCTGTAGCAAGAATGACAACTATTAGAACTTTGTTAGCTATTGCAGCAGCCAAAGGTTGGCACTTACATCAACTAGATATTAATAATGCATTTCTTCATGGAGACTTAACTGAGGAAGTTTATATGGAATTACCACCTAGTTTTTCATCATCTACACCAAATAAAGTCTGCAGGTTAAAAAAGTCTCTCTATGGATTGAAGCAAGCAAGCAGGCAATGGTATGCCAAACTCACCAGTGCATTGATTCAACAAGGATTCAACCAGGCAAACTCTGATCCTTCATTATTTTTAAAGCATGATAATGATTCTTTTATTGCTTTATTAATATATGTTGATGATGTTATATTAGCAAGTGATAGTCTAAAACATATTTCTGATATGAAAGAGTATTTAGATAAAACCTTCAAAATCAAAGATTTAGGAACTCTAAAGTTTTTTTTAGGACTTGAAGTAGCTAGATCACAAAAAGGAATTAACTTGTGTCAAAGAAAGTATGCACTTGATCTTCTTCAGCATACAGGTTTTTTAGGATGCAAGCCAGCAGCAACTCCAATGATTGTAACACAGAAGCAGATTTTATATAATCAAGATGAACAATTACAAGACTCTTCAAGCTATAGAAGACTTATTGGAAAGCTACTCTACCTAACAACCACTAGACCAGATATATCTTATGCTGTACAACAACTATCTCAGTTTCTTGACAAGCCAACGGCTCAGCACATAGCAGCAGTACACAGGGTTCTAAGGTATATCAGGTCTTCTCCAGGACAAGGTATTTTCTTTCCAGCAAACTCCAACTTGCAGCTCAAAGCCTTCACAGACTCAGATTGGGCAGCATGTCCAATTTCTAGAAAATCAGTAACTAGCTTCTGCATTTTTCTTGGACCTGCATTAATTTCATGGAAGTCTAAGAAGCAACCAACAGTATCTAGGTCCTCCTCAGAAGCTGAATACAGGGCTATTGCTTCTGCTACTTGTGAAATACAATGGCTGAAGTACCTGTTGCATGATCTAAATGTCAAGCATCCACAAGCAGCAGCATTATTTTGTGACAACAAATCAGCAATTCAAATTGCTGAAAATCCTGTCTTTCATGAACGGACAAAACATATAGAAATCGACTGTCATATTGTTAGACAGCAAGTACAATCCGGATTGATCCATCTTCTTCATGTCTCTTCTCAAAATCAGCTAGCAGATGTATTTACTAAACCACATGCACTAGCATCTTTTACAACTTATATATCCAAGCTGGGTCTACAGAATCTGTATACTCCAGCTTGCGGGGGGGTAACAGATGTTGATCTTCATCAGCAGCAACATCCTGATCTTCATCAGCAGCAACATCCTACAATAGAACATCAGCCAACAGGAGATCTACAACACGGCAATGACAGAGTACACAGCAGCAGTCCAGGATCAGTTTCACATTGATGTAATTAATAAAGTTAGTTAAATTAGTTAGGAGAAGTTAGTTAAGGTTATTTAACTCAGATTTAGTCAAGTAGGGTACAAAATGACTATATAAACAATGTAAAACATATTATTCAGTTTTTATGAAAAATATACAGAAGTTTATTCATGAAATCTTTCTCTCTTATTCAAGAATTCAATAAGAATATCATAATTCTTATCTTGACAATAGTGTGCATGCTTTATACCATACGAAAAATATATGATTTTTGGGTCCCATTCAACCAATCAAATATTTGCAGGTTCCATCACCGTCATTAGATGTAATATATCAACTTCTTAAATAATTGACATTTTCTTCTTCGGAAAATACCAAAATATAAAAATGTATAAAATATATATGAATAATATGATATCGTAACCAATTTATATATATATATATATATATATATATATATATATGGTATTCCTATATAATATAGCATAGGATATGGCCGAAAATTTTCTAAAAATGCAAAGATAAATTTGCTAAAAAAAAAAAAGAAACAGAGGGACTAATTAACTTGTGTTGTAAGGATAGTACTTAAAAAATTTTTTTAAATTTACTAAAAAAAATTAGATTAGTAAATTCATGTATAATATATTTATTTAAAATTTTATAATATAAATTCTCAAGATTACCATAAATCATTATTCTTTTAATTTTCATACAACATTGGGTATTTGTATCATCTTATTTGGATTTTGGATATTCTTTCATTTATATATAACTTAATCTAATCATTAGTTTTATCTAAGACAACAAACTGAGCATCTTGGTGCAAGGAAAGAATATTTTGACGTAAGAAGAAGCTGTGTCAGCATGCGAACTTTCCTGCCTGATTTTAGGCTTTCTTTGGACTTTGAGGATTATGCGGTGGAAGTTAGTCACTAATTAGCCTGCTTAAATATGAAATCATTTTTTTTAAGCAGTTCCAAAATTTTATAATTCACTAAGAATAATTAACAGATTATAACATATTTTTTTAATTATTTTTAATAAATTTTAAAAATATGTGTTACTTTATTTGTTACTTTATTAATTTCAAATTTTCAAAAAAATTGCAGTATATGAAATAATTTTTATTTTTGAAATTGAAGTAGTCTACAGTCTAATGCAAAAGGGTTCCCTATAGTGACCACTAAAGATTAGATTTGTTGTAGATGAATATAGTCTTTCTCATTTATAAATACTTATTTAATTAAACTACAGTCTAATGCAAAGGGGTTCCCTATAGTGACCCTTAAAGATTAGATTTATTGTAGATGAATAGAGTCTTTCTCATTTATAAATACCTATTTAACTCTTTATGTTTAATTAATGCTAGCGTCTTTTACTCAAAGCGATTTTTTTCATAAGATTTATATATGATGCATTGATAGTACATAAATTATACATTGTTAGTGCATTAGAAGTTGATACCTCATCAATAGGCCTTTACAAGCAAATTAAAAAAAATTATTTATATTTACATTTAAGGCTTGGCATATTTTTTAAATTACCAATTGATGAGCTGTCAACCTCTGATGTATTGATAGTGTATAGAAACTATATATTGTCAGTGCATCATATACAAACCCTTTTTCATATTTGTCAACGAAAAAAGAATTGGATAGAGCCGATGAGGCCTTGGCTCAATGGCAAAGAGGAGATCCTGAGATTTTTAAGGTCTTAGGTTCGAGTCCTACAAAGTGTGGGTTCGATGTTTAATTTTATTATTGTTATTTGTAGTTTGTTATTGTTTTTTATATTTACTAGTTCATCAAATTACCTGTTCATTGAATGTACTATGCTGATATGATTGTAAGCTTCATTGAAATTGTACTATTAAAAAAAAAAGAATTGGATAGAGAGAATATGAAAATAAATTAGCCTATAATTAGATGCTTTCATTCAGTTCACTCTTTCCCAGACATCCAGGAAAATCAGAGAAACAGCTTCTTATTAAAAAAAAAAAGATTCAATGACTCTTATGATCAGAAGGCTTTAGCAGAAACAAAGGAGCTGCTTGAATCCTACTCTAAACACACCAAAAAAAAAAACAGACCAAAATAAAATGAAACTACTTTTAATTTAAGTTTTAATTAACTGAAAACTAGGAGAAAAGGTATGCAGAGTTGGTAAATAGGGAAAAATATATAATATATATGTAATATTACTAATTTTGTATTGAAGTAGTGATGAAGAGAACCACTGGTGCTTAAAGAAAACCCTAAAAAATCTCAACTTTGTGCAATCAAATTCATGTCAAGCTCCATCAATTTTGTCTTTCATGCAAGGCTGTTTTTTCTTCAATGAACAGTCAATTGCCAAAGCAATTGATAATGCTTTCTCTTTGCAAAAGGCAATGATATCCTTTGGATTTGTGGTGTGGATAGCTCTTAATCAATCTTCAAGATAGGACATCTTTTTGGACCCCAATTTGATTATAAACAATTAGACATTGTTTTCAATAATTTAGTATAATGCTTTCATGGTGAGGTGCTTGTAAAAGTAGGTGACTGGACTTGTTGCAATTTGGGATATGCTTATTTGTATCAAATATCAAAGTCCCTTTTAATAATCGAACATGAAATTGAAATTATTTGAATTCAAATTCATATTCAAATTTTACACCATATCATAAATTTTTTTAATCACTTGATTAAAAAATTATAGGCATATTTTTTTTTATTAGGAACAACACATATGTACAACCCTATTTAAAATGACGTTTGATTTCAACTCATTCAAAGTTAAATAATATCTATGTACATCTACTAATAAATTTGGATTTACTGGACAAATTCATATCCGAATAAGAGTGCTAATTGCTTATGAAATAATAGTTTTCGACTCTTATTAGATGTTTTAATTACTCCCAACTCTTCAAGTAGGCCATCTCTTAAAAAGAGCCTTTTTGGTGGTTGGAACAAGAGATTTGAAAGAGCCCTTAAACCAATCATATTAACACTAATCCTTTTCTTAATTAATGATCCTAAGACAAAAGATAAAAGAAAGAGGTGGGTTACATCAAAAAAAAAAAAAGAAAGAGGTGGGGCATAACGAAATTCTCAGAACTTGATGGGGGGAGAATGTAAATATCCAAAACATTACTTACAACCAAAATTTGCCGTGGACAAAAGGCAAACAAGACAGAAAAAGAATAAAGAAAGGGTTTTTAACTGTTTTTGATGCTTTTGATGAGAAAGAGGGAAGGAAAGCAGAAGCATGCAAAAAATGTCCAAAAATTACAACTCCTTTTGTTGCCGCTTTGTCCGGTTCTTTCTTTCTGTTCTCTAAAGAGAGAGGTTTTGACTTTTAAGCCAATAAAAACAAAGGTTCGTATACAAAAAAAGCCTTTATTTGTGCTTCTTTACCCACTTGACAGAAACCATAAAAAAAAATTCAAGGAAAAGCATCAAGAAAATATTAACATTTGGTAAATTTGAAGTTCGAACAATCCAGAAAAGATTAAGGTCATGGAGGAAGAAGAAAGAGAGAGGCAGGTGTAAAAGGGTGACCCACCAAGGAGGCCAGGGGTTTGGACAATTGCAATCTATGGCTTGGAGATCAGCAGTTTGACAAAAATGGCCAAAGAAGTTAAGCAATGAGATACATCTCCAAGTGGGACTCTGTTTAAGGTGCAAAAAATTCAAGTTATTCGTAAATTATTTGAGTTCGATTCAATAATTATTCAAATTGATTTGTTTATTTTCGAATCTAACTCGAGTTTGAGCTACTCGAATAACAAGTCGAGTCGAGTTGGAGTTTTTTAATATTTGATTTAAATGACTCTCACATTTTATCGAATTTTTTTAATATATATTTTTAATATTTTATTATTAATTTACAATTTTATCTTCAAAATATATAATTAAAAATCAACATATCGAGCTTATAGAATCGAGATCGAATGATTCGAATATTTTATTAAATCAAGTTCAAACTTTAAAGATCAAATTCAATTAAACTTTAATCGAGTTTCGAATATCAAATTTTCCAACTGAATTTGAATCTAATACCGAATTATTTCGATTTGATTCTATTACTTTACACCTCCAATTCCACCTTTGTCTTTTTCCCTTAACCCCGCACTTTTCTCTTCCTCTTTCTCTCTCTTTTATACTTCTCATCGTCTTTTTTCTCTCCTGGGAGTTTACTACTTTCTCTGTCAATGGACAAGCAGCATCGTCACCATCAGCACCACCAGCAACAGCTGTCCTTGGCAAAGAGTTCCAGGCAACGTTGCAATGAATGGTAGAAGTTTGATTCTAGCATTGTTAATGTAACTGTTATTGGGTAGTTAATGGTTTGTTTAATGTGTTTTTCCAAGCTTTGATAAAAATTTTACATATAGATAGCTACCTTGTAAACTGGACAACTCTTATTTTTCCTCACTTCCCCTGTTACTCCTGCAGTAGTGATGCGAAATTTTCTTTTTTCTGTTGTTTTTCTTTTTCATATGCTATAAATTCTTTGATGTTGTAGTTTGCTTCAGTTTTAGCTTTTTCTTTGCTGAAAGAATTGGCTTTTTTGTTGCTTTCATGTAAATGATTTTTTCTCTTTCACTTATTTTCTGGTTGATGCATTGAATTATTGAGTTGTTATGCGTTGTTGTTTTTGATTTACAAGTGATAATTACTCACAAATCGTATCCCAGATCACCCATTTGGTTGAAGTGATTATTCAGTCATTCAAAATCTTTGCTCTGCTCACTTTTACTATATTCTTTAAACTTCCAGCTATTTAAGTTCATTCTTTTCTTTGGGGACTATGATGATGGCCTTCTTTATATATTTCAGTCCCCAAGTCACCATGGCTTGGCTGTTCAGATTTTTTTAAGATGCGCAAAGCTACACGTGCATATTCCAAGAGAGAGTTTCTTCTTTTTGTCTTTGTTTTTTTCTCTAGTTTTTTTTTCCCGCATATTTAACAGTGGTCCTTCTGTTATTAATAAGTACTAGTACTTTTATTGTAGGATTTTTCGAGATGTTCCAAGTGATACCACAATAGAAGTAAATGGAGGGACATTTGCTCTACACAAGGTAGTTTGCTGTGTTAATTTCTTCACTTTTGAAATTTGTTCATATATTTTGGTTCGATTCGATGAATTTTATAATTAGCTAAGCATTTTACTTATTCCCACAGTATAACTAAAGTATTAGGAAAACTATAAATGTCTTCATATGTACTTAGGCATGTGCATATATGAAACTTCTTTTTTCTTGGTTGTTACTATGAGAGTAGGCATGAACTTGTTAATTTGTTGCAGACAAACTAAATTTAACGGGGTAAGGATCATGGCTTGGTTGGAAAGATTTGTGAAACTATTATGGACTATGGAGAAAGAATGGGAGTTGTAGCAAATGTTTGAAAAGAATCATAATTCTACCTTTCAATATACAGTTATCCATTCTGTGTCTCATTCTTCTTCTTTTTCCCCAGTTTTGGACTATTCAGTTGTGTAAGGAATAAACATCTCTTTACTTTTTCCGTTTCTGGGTGATGCTTTTTTGTCCACTTATTGTCATATGAATTGCTTACTAATTAAAAAAAAAAGGCATAACCAAGGAGATCCTTTCATCCTGCATCATTTTGTCTCATATGCTGTCCCTTTTGCTTTGAATTTCTGGAGTTCCATGGGCCGCCTTGGAAAAAGATTGAGTCAAGGCTAGATAAAAGTTGTATGACATGCACATCCCCAATTTAACCCGGGGCTTCATGAAAAAAAGATGCTAGGAAGATCAAAGCAATGTCACAGCTTACATATAAATGTTTATTATGATATGTTTAAGATAGGAAAATGAAAGAATATCTGCAGTTTTAAGGCGTTGATTGCAACCTGATACAGTTTTGTTAGTAACCAAATTGTGCTTCAGCAAGCTTCAAGTTGGTAAAGAAATGTGGCACCGGGAATCGTTTTTTATTTTTGTGTTCATTCTAGTTAGCTGCTTTTATGCAAGCTATGCAAGATGAGTGACTGGCTTCCAAATTGACCGTACTCACAAGTACTACCAGAATCAGAAATTTTCAATGTACTATTATTGTAAGGATGATCCCTTTGCCTGACATGTCGTTCAATATGACAACAATAGGTTATAGTTGTCTTGATTTAAAAAGGCATGATTTTCCCAATAGCAGATTAATATTAGGGTATTCTCACACTGATAATGATAGTTGTTATATGCAGTTTCCTCTTGTTTCTCGAAGTGGGCGAATCCGGAAGCTAGTTGCGGAACATAGGGATTCTGATACCTCAAGGGTGGAGCTTCTTAATCTACCAGGAGGTGCTGAGGCATTTGAGTTGGCAGCAAAATTCTGTTATGGCATTAACTTCGAAATTACGTCTTCCAATGTAGCTCAGCTCTGTTGTGTTTCTGATTACCTGGAAATGACTGAGGAGTTTTCGAAAGATAATCTTGGCTCACGTGCTGAAGAGTATCTTGAAAGCATAGTTTGCAAGAACCTAGAGATGTGTGTTGAAGTTTTACAACAATGTGAAAACCTACTTCCTCTTGTAGATGAGTTAAAAATAGTTAGCCGTTGCATAGATGCAATAGCCTCAAAGGCTTGTGCAGAGCAAATTGCCTCAAGCTTCTCCCGCTTAGAATACAGCAGTTCAGGTAGACTTCATATGAATAGGCAAGCCAAATGTGAGGGAGACTGGTGGATAGAAGATCTTTCTGTTCTTCGAATTGACTTGTATCAAAGAGTCATGACAGCCATGAAATGCCGTGGTGTTCGTCCTGAGAGTATTGGCGCATCCCTTGTAAATTATGCACAGAAAGAGCTGACAAAAAAATCCAGTTTGTGGAATCCATCTGGCCAGACAAAAGTAGATTTGGTTTCAACTGGCCATGAACGACTTGTGGTTGAGACAGTTGTTAGCCTTTTACCTGTTGAGAAACTTGCTGTTCCTATTAGTTTCCTTTTTGGACTTCTTAGAAGTGCAGTGATGCTTGATTGCACAATCGCTTGCAGGCTTGATCTAGAGCGGAGGATTGGGTCCCAGTTGGATATTGCAACTCTTGATGACCTTTTGATCCCATCTTTTCGGCATGCAGGTGACACCTTGTTTGATGTCGATACGGTTCAAAGGATATTGGTAAATTTTTCACAGCAAGATGATAGTGAAGATGATTTAGATGATGCATCTGTTTTCGAATCCGATAGTCCTCATTCACCATCCCAAAGTGCATTATTTAAAGTTTCAAAATTAGTGGATAATTATCTTGCCGAAATTGCTCCTGATGCAAACCTCAAGCTTGCAAAGTTTATGGCAATTGCAGAGACTTTACCTACACATGCTCGAACCATCCATGATGGACTGTATCGAGCCATTGATATTTACCTGAAAGTATGTATGCTGATATCTTCATTTATAGTATCTGATCTGTTTGCTATTTGCATCAAACTAACATGTATAAGGAGGTGCTCAAGATTATTTTATCTCATCTTCAGAAAAGAAAAACTTGCTTCATAGCACATATTTCTTTTTGGTTTAATCTTGATTAAGAACCAAATTCATTCATCTATTATAAAAATTTAACTTCTACAACTCTCTTAACTTTCTAATGAATGCACGTTCAGGCTCATCAGGGTTTACTAGATGCAGACAGGAAGAAGCTCTGCAAATTGATTGATTTCCAAAAGCTCTCCCAAGAAGCTGGTGCACATGCTGCACAAAATGAGCGACTTCCGCTCCAATCAATGGTCCAAGTTCTTTATTTTGAGCAATTAAGGCTACGAAATGCTTTGTGCTGCTCTTATGCTGACGATGACCCCAAGCCAGTGCATCACCAGTCTTGGCGGATCAGCAGTGGTGCACTCAGTGCAGCAATGTCTCCAAGAGACAACTATGCATCCTTGAGGCGAGAAAATCGAGAGCTAAAGCTTGAGCTTGCTCGGCTGAGGATGAGATTAAATGATCTAGAGAAAGAACATGTTTGTATGAAGAGGGATATGGTAAAGTCTCATTCTCGTAAATTTATGAGTTCTTTCTCAAAGAAAATTGGTAAACTAAGCTTCTTTGGACATAGTTCTTCAAGAGGATCAAGTTCTCCTTCAAGGCAGTCCTACAGAACAGATTCTAAGGTAATTGAGAGGACATGTGCAAGCACTGATTAGATAATTAAAATTACATGGGTTCTTTTCCCTGTATTCGTTGAGTAAGGCCATGATTTTGGTAAGCTTTTGTGTTAAATGTTTTTAGCCTTTTCTTTCGGCCGCATTGTATATGAGTTGTGATGCTTTGAGTTAGCAAGAGTCAAGAGTGGGGGCTCTTCTCTGATTGCAAGTGATGGTTTCTGAAGAGAATAACTCTGATATAGTTTAAAATTTACATGAAGAATTTATTGTACACAGAAATGTTCATTTACAGTCATTGGCAGATCTAGTAGCTTGCGCAAGCTTTGTTATTTTTGCGCAACGAGTCTGTTCTTATGTTCCTTTCTGCATTCTTAATCACAATCAATGGCAGAAATTGCCAAGTCCAAAAGTAGTTAAGACTCTTTAATTCTCCTCATCAAAAAACAGCAAATTTAATTTAATATATATAATATATATAATATATGCTTTAATTCTGAAAATTCTAACTGCGGAATCACTGCATGTTAAAGGTAACAGTTTTCTCAAGTCTAAAGATTTGCTAGCATCCATCAGCGAGCTTCATTTCATATTTGATCATGTTCCTCTATGCTGTTACGAATGCAGACATTATAGTGTCTGCAATGATCTTGAGTACAACCAAGAACACATGGTAAAACATAGGAGATTTTCAAAGCCAATGTTCAGAAGCTTATAATAGGAACATCCATGGAAGAACACAAGGCATCAGTGACTGCACACTCATGTTAAATATTGAGCATAGAGCGGCAATAGAGAAAGGGACACATTAAAGATTGAATAAACACGCGGGAGAAAGAAAATTCTCGAATTATCAGTCCGGCAAATCAAGCTACATTGAACAAATGTTTGAAGATTTTGGGGCGTGGGGGGAGAGAGAGAGAGAACCATTGATTTCCAGAATTCAACAAGCAAAAAAGACTGGAGATTCTGCTGTGGGTTCTGTCACTTTTCTATTCCTCTCCTCGCAGTTGGTTGGCAAGACAAAAGAAACTTTCAGATTAAGCAACTTGCGGGTGCTGTCATGTTTTCTTAAGCAAGGTTTCAGAACCAGTTTTTTACATTCAGTCCCTAGAGCATCATCCTGTTCTATACCTGCTGCTTTACTGCTGCTAACCTCACGAAAATTATACTCTTTATTGTCCACAGATTCTATGTCGGATGTAGGATCTGTCCTTGACATCTTTTTAAACTCATTGTAAGCGATCTGGTACTTTGTTATCATATCGCCAAGGGATTCAAACTCTGATGCTCTGTCGAATCTTTCACATCCAGCTTGCTCCTGGGGACTTTCCTCTTTCCAGCCAGTGGCTTGAAAATGTTGCCAGTCTGAGTGGCAGTGGTCTTCGTGCTTGGGTGTCCCCCCAGCAGATCTCTTGCTCGGTGACGCATGTTCATGAAGTTGTCTGTGCACATGACTTTTGGGAGATTGATTTGGCTGTGAGGAAGGTTGGACGCTGTATCCTTTGGCTTTTATCAGTTGATAGATTTTACGATTAGGAACAATGTAAAAAACTCTCCCTAGTTTCAGTACAGACTCGGGTCTGACCACAATCCATGGATAATCAAACACGTCCGGCCGAGTAACACTGTGTCTGGGGTTGTTCTTCAAGACTTCTGCAGCAGTAATGGGCTCCTTGCGGATCTCCACATACCTGCCTGGATGCACCAATTTCAGCAAGCCTTCCTCTCCTTTTATGGCACCCATCTTTCGTTCTTCATTAGCAAAAACTTGTAAAAAATGGCAAAGAAGAAGAAATGCACTGCATCACCTTTCTTCTTCTTATGCACTCAACTCTATTGGCATGGTGACAGATGGGACGATGAAATCATGGAGGATCTTTGGAGAAATCGAGTATTCTAATTCTAAGAATTTGCTTGTTTGCATAGTCTGGTTTAGATAGATATGGATGCGTGGTGGCCAAGGAGAATCCCTTGTCTCAATCCTGGCAGTCGCTCGTTCAAGGAAAGCTGTTGAAAGATAACTTCTACCATCTATTTTTTATGATTTCACACCTAGAAAGACTGTCGTTGGTAAATAGATTTTGCGTGCAAGAACTTGCTAGAGATCATAGAGGAGAAACCATTGGCAATGACACCCACAAGAATATTTACTTGGGTTCTTCAAGACCTGAATACTGTCTTTGGATCTCATCGGTTTTCACTCCCACCAGTCTGCCGTCTTGCTCTTTTAATTTCCGTCGTTCTTAAGCAATCATTTTCATGAAAGAATTCATATTTCTTATTCTAGATCGATGCAGAGACATGTTGTTAAGAAAAAACTTTAGCTATTTCAACAACTATCAAAAACTTTCAAAGAAAGAATGCCCAGATTCAAGCTTTGTGATAAAGCATCAAGAACAGTCAAAGAAACCCAGATTTAAGATATCAAGTTAAATTAAACCAAAAAGAAAGGATTTTAACATCATCATATGTGTTACAGTATAAAGAGAGACAGAAAGAAAACTAGCAGGCACTGGAATAATAAAGTAGAAGCCTGTAGTACCCAAGTACTCGGCACGATCCCCAAAACCAATGGCACAGAGAGCATAGATTATCCCGGGAACACAGCAGACAGAAATAGAACTCTACTCTGCAAGAAATTTCGCAGCGAGAAGGCATATTGGAGAAGAGGAAAGAGAAGCAGGAGCGATGAAACAAGATGAGAGAAGCAACTGTGAAAACGGATACATCAAAACATGATCCAAAATCTCAAACCTTTTCCAAGTAAAAATTACAATAACGTCAAGATCTAAGTTAACTAATTATGCTCACGTGCATTAAGTTTTTATGGCATGCAATTCCATGCAGCATGTGGAAATAGCCTGAATCTGGATCTGATTCTATCCTGTGGTTAGCACATGAGGGCTAAAAGTGAAACAACAGAAGAAGGAATTTGATCTTTTTAAGAGATTTATATGCTACCGTTAAATTTGGATACTTTTGTCAGGAACTAGTATTGTTTTAGACGTCCATGATGAGCACATGGGAATTATGCCCACAACTAGCATTTAGCCTGAATTTAGCTCACAAATCAATGGACTGAAGTGCTGAACATGGCTGCTTTTGCAGAAACCAGTTTTTAAGATTACCAAATGAGCAAGAAAAGGTAGTTTTACCAACTGCAGGTAGAGGGAAAAAAAAACAATCTTAGCGGTTACAGAGAAAGGCACTGGGAACCCGTCGATGGACAAAACAAGCACAATTTCATCAGAAGCAAATATCCAACCACCCAACAGTAAGAGTTCCAAACAGTTTAAACTAACATAATCTTATTGTGAAGATTTTGCCAACTTTCTGTTGTGATCTTGATGCTTATGCTGGTGATTTGGTATAGAAGCGGATGCCGAAGGCCAATCCCAAGATTAGCAGAGGAACAAGGAACTGGAGAAGTTTTATAACAAATTCTGAGGTCTTGTCCTGGTCATAGTGAGGCTGCTTGGGAGGAGTGTATTTTGTCTTGCTGGGGATGGTTGATGTATCAATGTCACCCACATAAAACTCATCCATCATTGCTCTAGCACTGCTACTATGACCAACATCCTCAAAATCATCAGTTGCATCCTTCCCTAGCAGCCATACACCAAACCAAGGTTATATGCATTTTTCCACCATCTACAATAATTCCCACATTAGATTGTACAAAACAAGTAGTCAAATTATGCTATTTGTCATACCTGTTGCAGACAACAAGACCTCATCACCACCGGGATGGTCTTCCAAGAATTTAGTCACATTGAATACCTGTTCAAACATAAGATATGGAATTTAAGGAGATCAAAATGGACCATAAAGCATCATGCAAAATCAAAATAAATAGCTAGCTCAATGATATCAAAAGCTGCTCATGCTACCACAAGTTTGATACTACAGCTACTTAACTATTGCTGCTAACAGCCCCTTGAAATTGATGAAAAGAAATCCTAACCAAAACATTCATGACAGTTGCTACCGACTTTTATTGAATAATGATAAATTCACTGATTTCTGAGCCTCCAAAGAGATAAAAGAGAGTTATAGATAAAATTTGTACTAGAAGGAGAGAAATAAATACAAAAAATTCAAGTTGTTATCATCCAAAAACCATCCACTAATGCAGTGAATGCGATACTAAAACTAGCAAATATCATTATTATGCTGCTCCCTTTCTCCAAGTAACTTAATCATAAATAGAAGAAATACAGACACCTAAAACACCATTGCCGATTTAGAATTCTGCCGGAAATGGAATACAAAGTATATCAAAACAATGAAAACATTGTTACGTGCCAAGGACCAACAAGTACTATGCAAATTGAGGAAAAATACACACAAAATGGCTGATCTCTCAGTGAAAATTACTACCAACTACCAAGAGAATACATTTTACAAAATCCGTCATGCGGAATTCATCAAAGATACCGAACATAAGGGCGAAACTAAATCTAATGACAGCAACACAGCATATCAATAGTCAAAACCACCAATCCGAGTTACGCTAAAAATTAAGCAAATCCAAGGAACTCAATAGCAGAGAGGCTATTCTTGGATGCAGCTCTAGCAAACATCAGGATCAAACAAAATTGTGAGATCTAAGCAAAAGATTGATTATGATACTGAAGATGGTTATTTTTAATCTGACTTATCAATCCACCAATAAGAAGAAAACTGAAAAATTCTTTTCAGTTTCATTAATCTTTCATACAGGAAAGATAGACTATGACGTATCCCAGAGATAAGTCAAACTCAAAAGATACAGTGAATATAAGCTGTCAGCCTCTAAGAGAGATCCATCCACTTGGATTCGAAATTTTCTCATGACCAGAACCAATAAACAAAAATCAAACAAACAAGAACACCTACTAATCAAATAAAAAGCAAGCGGCTTCCCCAGATCCAACAACACTCAATCCTTGCAACTTCAGAATAAAATTAAAATACCCAACTTTTGCAAAATATAGACAAAAGAAACCATTTTAAACCAAAAAAACAAAACCCCAGATTGGGTCAAGGCCAAACTGGATCATCCAAGAAATTCAACCAAAAATAAAAGGTGTTACCTTGCCCTCAATGACAAGCCAACAGTCCTTAGCATGGTTGTGTTGAGACACCTCTGCCAAAGTATAGACCTTTCTTCCTTCACCCATTTTTTCCCTTTGCTAGTTTGAGGAAGAAGAGCACGGTTTTGCTGATCGAACTAAACTCAAAGTTTACTGTTGTCTTGTGGTTGCCACTCGCCACAGACTGCGTGTTTTGGGTTTGAAAAAAATAACTACACGAGAGAGAGAGAGAGGGGGTTTGGTTGGTAAGGTCAACGAAAATCTTTGATTGGTTGTGGGGTTGGTGAGGACCGAGGGTGAGATGGCTGAATCACCAACTACCTCACTTGCTTCGACTTCTTGGGGAGTTTGCTGTTTAATCCCTTTACTTTTGTATTATTTCATAATTCGCCTTTCCTTTTTCCTTATGGCGTTGTGATTTCTTTTTTAAAGATGATTCACTGTAGATTTTTTTTTCTTTTAATGGAAGTGTTGATTATGGCTTGTATTTATAGACATTTTTGCCATTTTATGTTTCTTCAAAGTTGAAAAAAAATGTTTTTAACTGCATAACAAATTCATGAATAAAATATAATAAAAAATTATGGCATTTCTAATTTTTTTTTGCTCTAATTTTTTACATTATTATTATTATTATTATTATTATTATTATTATTATTATTATTATTATTATTATTATTATGTGTGTGCTTTGTATATTATCCAAATTATACATACAAAATTTAAATTAAAAGTAAAAAAATCATATTAAAGTAAAACATATTAATAACTAGAGTTTAATTCCTTAAGGCATCGAGTATTAGAAAAAATATGCAAGCTAACAAATAAATGAAGGTTGGGCCATCCAATTCAACAACCATAGGCCATGAAAGGCACATTTTCATTTTTTAAGAGAAACTCTAAATGCAACTCTTAAATTACTCAATGTAATTTTATTTTTTGAATATTATAACAAAATTTGAAATGACATTTTTAATCCGAAAGTTTAATACTCTCCTTCCATGGATGTGTAATAACAGCAGAAGTTTACTTTCGCGAGAGACAGGTGAATAAGACTAAAAATGTCATTTCATTTTTTTATAAAATAAAAAAAAACGTTGAGAAGAATAATTTGTGAGTTGGTTATAGAATTTTATTAAAAAAAACTTTCTTTCCTTTAAGATATTAATTCCAATATTAAAAGATTGAGTTAGGTGAGGAAAATAAAAGCCAAAATTCTAATTTGAGTAAACATTTTATCCATCTTCAACTTTGTACCTATTTATCTCTTCAAAAAAAAATTTCTAACTATTTATATTTTTTGTTCCCCTTGAAGTCTTTTGTTTCCCTGCAGAAATTCTTGACCGAATGAAGAGTGCCTACCAACATTTCAAGCTCTGAATGTATGCTTTCTAGTTTGTTCAACTTTCTTTGATTTTTTTTTCTATATATATATGATAGTTTTTATTGATTAAAAAAAAACTTTTCCCAATATATTATCCAAACAGTATGAAAAAATTAAAAAAAAAAAACCCCCAAAGGTTCTGATTGTAAATTTATTATGTCATTTGCGAGGAAGATTTAAATTTTACAGATACGTGATCCAAAACTTTTTTAATAGTTGGGATGCTACTATGCTAAATTATTTGATATAACCTTGATGGAATTTTTAGATTTGATAAATGAAAACAGCAAGATAACACATTTTGTTAAAATTATATTAAAAATAAAAATTATTTTAAAAAAAGATAATGATTTAATTTGGTTTGTGAAATTAAAATTTTTTATTATCAATGAGTGGTTAAAAGAAGTAGAAATAAATTTTTTTTTTCAAGTATTTAGATATTATTTGAATTTTGAAATTATAATTGTTGGGAGAGTTTTACCATTTATCACTCTTAACTCGAATATGATTAATCTTAAACCGTAAAATAGATAAAAATACTTATGGTTACAAAAAAATTAAAAATTTTTATTGTTAGTATATCGAACATAAATTTCAAAAATAATGAAATCAAACTTAAGGTCAAATGTTTCATGTCTTGTCAAAAAAAATTGCATCTTAGATTAATTTAGTACCATAATTAAACTTCTTTTTTTTGTTGAGACCATAATTAAACTTCTAAACCTTTATTGGATTCCAACCTTAATGTTACGGGTCGGCAACACTATTGTATTTGGTTACTTGGAACACGACAAAGAAAATAAAAGAAAAGGTGAAAATGAAAAAAAACAGATTGTTTTTTATTCTGTACAAATAATATAATATTATTGTACATGCATCATTAATTTGAATTGACAATAAGTATATTTAATTAGGTGTTATTTTTAAAAATTAAAACTTAAATTAATGAAACATCGTCATCATTATTTGCTAAAAATATCATTAATTAAATTATATTTTAGATTTTTTAAATTAAAAAAGCTATTTTGGGCCCAAACATTTCCCAAATTTGAGATCATGGGTATGCCCTCTGGATTGAAGGCCCAAAGTCATCCATATTCCATTTTACTAAGAGGTCCAACTGGTGACATGTCGTAATTTTACTGGCTATGCCCCCTTTTTCTGGTCCACATCATACATCTGCGGCCTGCCCGCACTAAATCACATTATTAAAAGAAACAACCCTACAAAGTACAAACCAAAACCCTAACAGACTCATCTGCATAAAATCATTTTTCTTCTTCACTCGGCGGCTATAAGCAATGGTGAGCGGATCAGGAGTATGCGCGAAGAGAGTGGTGGTGGATGCCCGCCACCACATGTTGGGGCGGTTGGCTTCAATCGTGGCCAAGGAGCTGCTCAATGGCCAGAAAGTAGTCGTAGTCAGATGCGAGGAAATTTGCTTGTCGGGCGGACTCGTTCGCCAGAAGATGAAGTACATGAGATTCCTCCGCAAACGCATGAACACGAAACCTTCTCATGGTCCCATCCACTTCCGTGCCCCCGCCAAGATCTTCTGGCGCACCGTTCGTGGGTCAGTCTTGACTCTCTCTGTCTCCTCAATTTAGCGTTTTTACTTTGTCTTTTTTTATAAAATCAGAAGCCAAAGTGAAATGATTTTGTCGAGATTTATGTCTTGTTTTATTCTGTGAAAAAATGAGGCTAAACCCAAATAGTTAAATGCTTGCATTGTGAACCTAAATAGAATTTTTTCTATTTTTACTGAGATTTAATGGTTAATGGCATTTGCAGAATGATACCACATAAGACTAAGCGTGGAGCGGCTGCCCTTGCTCGTTTGAAGGCTTATGAGGGTATTCCATCCCCATATGACAAGATTAAGAGGATGGTCATCCCTGATGCTCTTAAGTAAGTTTCTTTACTATCCTCCATTGTTATTGTAATGGAATCCTTTGAATTTTTGTTCTAATATTTTCTGCCATCTTTTAAAAATGTAACTAGGGTCTTGAGGCTTCAGAAGGGGCACAAATATTGCTTGTTGGGCCGCTTGTCATCAGAGGTTGGATGGAACCATTACGACACCATCAGGGTGAGTTTGTGTTTCATTCTCAGCTCTTTGATATGACTGGGCTTCAATCAATTTACGCGCATATTTTTGAGATAAGCATTATGTAACTTAGGTTTTAAAGTATGACAAGTTTTTGATGCTTAACTTTGTTTTGCTTGTTTATTTGTTGAGGAAAACATTTAATCGATTTCTTTCATCTTCCTCTCTCTACTGCTTTAGGACTTGGGCATGTTTGTTCTTTTTTCTTAGTGCTTTTAGCAAGGGTATGTTTGTGAAACTCTGTAGAGAGGAATGTATTAGCATGTGTTCTGTTATAAGCTGTCTGAATTCTTTACTCATCTCTGATTAAAAATTTACTTGCATCAAGGAAAAAGATCAGGAGGTCTACCCTGGATGCATATTGTTAGGTTGCTACTTCACCATTTTAAGGATATGATTTAGTTTTGATTTAATCATCCATTCATTGTTAATGATGAGAAGAGCAATATCTTGCGGATTGAATTGTAAAAATTATTCGTGTGAAGTGCCCTTAGTTATGTACTATGGGTTATGTCTTGAAATTTACTTCGGACTCATTCTTCATTCTTTTAAACCTTGAAGATGTGAAGTTGATAGATGATAAATTTATTAAAATTTGGTTTCTAATTATACTGTGGACTCCAGGAGCTGGAGAAGAAGAGGAAGGAGAGGGCTCAGGTTGCATATGAGAGGAAGAAGCAGTTGAACAAGCTTCGGGTAAAGGCTGAGGAGGTTGCAGAGGAGAAACTTGGCTCTCAAATAGACGTCCTTGCCCCTGTTAAGTACTGAATTTCTAGTGGCTATCTAGTTTCTCACAATTATGTTGGGGTTGTCTTTATGGATTTGGTTTCAATGTTTAATTCTGTCTGAGTTCTGTAGGCTGAAAATTTGTTGAATCTGAGTTGTCCTGTTTTCTTATTTTGGCTGTAGGATTCTTTTAATATATTTCAGATATTCCCGATTAATACTTATACCTTTTGATCAATAAGATGTGCCTGGATTCATTGCAATACCAATGTCGGGTTAGAAGATCGCAGGCAGTTTATATAAATCATTGTTTTGTTATCAATTTCCAATTTTCTAAGGGTTTTGTTTGGTATGAAAGAAACAATAAGTGAAAAAAGAAAATTTGTTAATTCAATGATTAAGTTACAGAGTAAGAAAGTGATTATGAAAACTTAATCATTGGATTAACAAAATTTTTATTTTCATCTCATTTCATCTTCCTTATCAAACAAAGCTTTTAGAAGATTTGTCACTTCTCCAGGAATTTCTTATAGATCAATGACCGTCAATAGGATTCCCATGTTCTTGCTCCACCCATTCACTCTTTAGAAGCAACTGATGCATAATCAAATACAAGTTGCAGCAGAATGCAAAATGGTACGACCATTACCATCCCAGTTGAGGTGTCAGAATAGAAATAGGTTCCATCTGCAGTGGTACAACTAGGACATACATAGAAAATGCCAAGTGTCAAATTTTTAAACTTTTTATGCTACTTTTTTTTTTCTGTTTTTGGTTGAGTTAGACTTTGGTAGAGGATTCTTCGAAATTGTAACCAACAAAAAAAAAGAGGATTCTTCGCAATCCTGCCCTGTCAGACGACAACTAATGCCTATGATTCGAAAGGAAAGAGATGCCCTTACATTGATATAAAATTAAATGAGATTTGCACATTAATTTAATAGTTGATTTTTATGCTTTATTCACAAAAATCATATATATCAAACACTTGAAAAATTATATATGTTAAATTTTAAATTAATTAAACATATTTAGTTATCTATTTCATAACAATAAAATTTTAACCCGTTAAACATATATTAAAAAAAATAATATTCTTGGTCAATTTGATATTAATTAAGAATGAACAAAAAATTTTACGTGCATAATTAACACTATCAATAAGGTCGATCTTAACGGGTTAGGCCAAATAAGGATTAGGCCAAAAAGCTTATTCTTAAAATGGGCTAAAAATGTAAGATTATATTTGATCCTCAAGGCTAACGTACTTAAAAGGGGTAACTTATATTTTAAAAAATAAGAATAAAAATTTATATTAACTCATTTTTTAGTAAATAAGCAAAATAAAATTTTGAAATAAATATTAAACAAATATCAAATAAACTCATCAAATCCATAACTTCAAGTCTTCAACATCGTTTTAGCATATTAATTGTTCAACAACCATAATATATATTGTTTGAACAAACTTAAAGACTAAAAACCATAATAAGTCTCAACGATATTAGAAAACAAAAACATAATAAATAGACCATGTCCTCCAATTTTATCAAGTGTTAATGATATTCAACTCATTTCCAACTTTGCCATCTACAAACATAAATAAAAAACAATATAAGAACACACAACAATTAAACTTACAAATCGATTAAAAATTATCAACAAATTAACAAATAATACCCTAATATGGTATAATGGCTTCAAAGTCGGTAGTGTAGCCTAATATGCTATATAGCATATAATTATATTGATTAATTATATATAATTAATTACACATAATTAATCAATATAAGTACAAATTAATAATACTTTGTATCTTATATACTATATTAATAATCTTATGCTTATTCCTTTGTTTGATTAATTATTTAATTGGCTTGTCTTGTTTTTTAATTTTATTTTTAAAATTTATTTAATTAAATGAAATGAATTATATGTAAATAAATAAAAGTATAAATAAATTTTAAATAGAATTATAAATTAAAATATATTAAGAAATTAAATTGGCTGGCTCATTTAGGTCCAGGCCAAACCAATTTAGGCCAAAACCTAAATTGACCAGGCTAAAAAACTTTTTTCTCTATATGAGCTACAAAAGTAAGGTTCAAATCTTAATAAAATGGGTTGAGCTGAGTTGACTTAATGAGCTTTGGCCTATATCGACAGTGCTATGCATAATGGATACAAATAAATTGTAAAATTAATTATTATTATTATTATTATGTAATGCAATAAAGGACATCCACTTTACCAAAGCCTAACCTTCTTCTTGAACGATTTTAAAGACACATTCTCACACAATTAACTAATGTATTGAATTTTACTTTCCAAACATATTTCACAAAAATTATTTTATTAAAATTTAACAATTCATGAAATTATAAAAAAATGTAAACCTATATATGTCTCTCATCATGATCTAAAATATTAATTAATTGTTGCATACATATTACTAACATCAAATATCACGATCAATTTTTTAAATAGATACTATTCATGTCAAATAGAAACCGGTATGCCTAATTTTGAATTAGTATTTCAAAAATTTGTTCTAATTTTGATTAAAATTAAACTGTGTGGTATATTCAACGGAATAACAGAAAAAAAAAACAAAAAGAGAGTAGAAATATTTTAATTTCTTCGACAAAATTAAGCATGCATTTAAGCTTACACAACCATGGTAAATTAGATATAAGGCTAGAAAAATATTTATTTGAAATTATGTAAGCTAACACAATATATTACTACTAGCATATAACTTATCATTAATCACACAAAGGCAAACTCAAGCAAGTAGGAAGTATTTTGATGAGAAAAAGGCAGAGCGTTTTATACCTTAGCCTTTCAATGAAGTCTCCATTGCAACCTTGCCAAGTTCAATGCTATTGTTAATCTGATCCAATCTCCCAACTTGCTCAACAATTGAAAATATCTAAGTCTCGAGGACCTCTTAATCAACAATGTACCAAAAACCCCCCAAAATCCAACAAGGAATCCAGCCGTCATGCCAGTAAAAAACCACAAAGATTCGAACCATCCTTCATCTCTTTCAGAGCTACTTTCACTATCACTAGTGTTACGCGGCCTTGCTTTTTCATCTCCGGGACACTTGCTCAACGGGGCTCCACACAGTCCCGGATTCCCTAGATATGAAGTAGCATTGAAACTCTGCAGTTGAGTGCTTAAGGGAATTTTTCCTGACAAACTGTTGTTTGACAAATCCAAAACACTGAGAAAAGATAAATCAACCATGCTCTTCGGGATTTCACCAGAAAGGCTATTTGCTGACAAATCGAGTGTCTCCAACTGTTTCAATTGACCAATCTCTCTAACAATGCTTCCCCTCAACATGTTTCTTGATAGATTCAGAGAAATCAACCCTTGGAGACTTGCTATTTCTCTAGGGATTTCCCCACTTAATTTATTACTTGACAAGTCAATGATCTTTAGTAATCCAAGGGATTTACCGTATTCTTGCTCCAAACCTTTCCATGTAACTAATAAATGATCATTGTAGGTACCATCCATGTTCATATTGGAAGTACTGTCCCCTGTATAATCGGCGTCATAATAAGGATATGACGAGTCAATTGTTGCTTGCGAACTCCGAAGGTAACCCATGGCGGTCAAATTGTTGAGGCACGATGGAATGGTCCCTGATATATTGTTCAAAGAAAGATCCAATATTTGAAGAAACTGCTGACGGCATAGAGTTGAAGGTATGGTGCCACGAAACTCATTTGATGGTAGACGAAGAACAATCAAACTCACGAGTCTTTCCCCTAACCATGGTGGAATGGTTCCAGTTAATTTATTCTCCCCAAGATCCAAAAGTTCCAATTGTGTACAATTTTGCAGGGATTGAGGTAGTTCACCATATAAACTAGTGTTCCTTAAGCGCAAGGATTCAAGTAGCTCTAGTGAGCCCATTGAATTGGGGATTATCCCAGACAAATTATTATTCTCCAAATTGATAACACTCAACCGCCAGCGCTTCATCCAACAATCTGGAATGCTACCCGATAACAAATTGTTAGAGAGGTCAAGATATGTCAAAAAATTATCCTTCTTTGTGCATAAGAAAGACAATGGTCCCCAGAACATGTTGTTGGATAGATCCAATAATGTCGAATTAGACAAAAATTGAGGTATGGGACCATAAAATTGGTTCGAACTTAAATCTATTAAAGGGATATAATCAAATTTTAATGGTAGATTTGGGACACTCCCACTGATGTTGTTGAAGGAAAGGTTTAAAAACATTAGTCGTGAAGGCAGATTCCAAAACCAGTTGGGGATGGCGCCTGAAATGTTGGAGTGGGAGATATCCAGGTGTGAGAAATTAGTTTGCTGCCTAAGCCAGCCAGGAAACTGCGGACCTAGCTCACAGGATCTCATATCAATATAATCAAGTTGAAAGGGAGGGATCCAATCAGAACTGAGATTGAAAGACAAAGAATTAAAGGATATGAACAGTAGTCGCAAGTTGTAAAGATTAAACAGGTGGGCTTCGGAAATGACTCCATTTAAAGAGTTTGAGGAAACATCCAAGAGCACAAGTTGAGACATTTTCCTGAAGCTGAGTGGAAGAGGCCCCTCAAGTCGGTTACGTCCAAGCAATAATTTTCTCAAGGATGATAATCTTGAAAGATCGGGCAATGGTCCGGTGAATCGGTTTCCTTCCAAATTTAGAACAGTGAGCTTAGAAGAATTTCCAAAGGTATCCTCTAAATATCCGCTCAATCGGTTATATTCAAGAACTAATTCTCTTAAGGATGAAAATGATACGAAACTGGGCAATGACCCATTGAGATGGTTAATACGCAACTCCAAAATCTCCAGAGAATCCTTAGCACACCCACCTAAGTTTTCCAGAGCAACGGTGAGAGGTTCACAAAGTTTGTTATCCCCCAGGTCTAATTCTCTTAAATTGCAAAGATTCCCCAGGGATTTTGGTATTCCTCCTTCGAGACGATTTTGCCAGAAAGTAATATGTTCTAGAGCTGGCATGTTCTCAAAAAAATCTGGAATCGAACTTGATAAATTGTTAAAAGAGAGGTCGAGGTCAACCAAGTTACTACTTATATTCAGCAACAGAGGAAAAGTTGAAGGATGCAAACTAAAACTCTCAGTTAAGTGAAGTTCTGTCAGAGAATTTGAAGAGTTAAAACGGGAAAGAGATGAGGGATCAACCTCTGCAAAGTCACAGAATTGTAAGTGTAAAACTGAGAGGGAAGGATGAGATTGAATAACTTGGAGCCAGTTTGTTGCTTTTGTAAAATCGGTTTTACCAATTTCAAGTAATTTTAGAGAAGAAAGACCAGCAAGCCAATCAAGGTTGTCGGTTATCATTGATCCATCAGATCCACCTAGATCAAGATATAGCAGCCTGGAAAGGTTCCCAAGCTGGTAAGGAATAATTCCGCTGAGAGAATTGGACGAAAGATTGAGGTATGTGAGCTCAGTAAGTGAACCAATGAACTTAGGGATCCTCTTGAAACCATTAAAAGAGAGGTCAAGGTGACTTAAGTGCTTTAGTTCAAGCAAGGAAGAGCCGATCTCACCTCCCATTCGCGTGTAAGCCATACTCTTGTCGAAGTCATCGTAAATGAATTTGGGACGGAGGTCCAGCGTGACAACATGGCCGGTGTTATTGTCGCAGTCAACCCCTCTCCACTTGCAGCAGTCTTCTTCTTTGCTTGTCCATGAGGATAGGAGGTTGTCCCGATCATCAAGACCTTTCTTGAAATCAAGGAGAGCTCGTCTTTCTGCCGCAATACAACTCACGCTCTGATTTGTGATGCCAATACTAAAGCTAGCAGCAGTTAGCGCCAATAGAAGCACAACCCATAGATGAAATTGAACTCCTCCAAGGCCTTTCATGGAGACAGCAGTAATAGGGCAACAATTCACTCTGAATTGGTAATTCGGAAGAGTGTCTAAATGATGGGAAATTCTATGGTAAGGTCGTAAAATATCGACCTTACTATAAGATCATGGTATCTCATGAGATATTCAATATCTCATGAGAAATTGAATAAAATTTTAAAGTTAAATAAATATGTTAATAATGGCTTAACAAGTTAACAGGTAAACTTAAATTTAATTAAAAAGATTTAAATTACATTTCTATGCTTTTAAAAGATAAGAAAATATTTTAATTACATCTTTAACCATTGAAAAAAATTAATTACATTATTATCCATTAATATTTTTAAGAAAACTATTTAACGACATAATATAATTGCTCAGAAAAGTTTGGGAAGTCGACTGCTCGTGTATAGAAGTTGACTTCTCCAGTTGTTGTTGCACAAAACAACAATAAAGATATGCTGACGTCGATGTTCGTACTAAGTCTCCACGTGTGTCCAAGAATCTTCTGAAAAACAAGAAAAGTCAGAGGGGCGCAGGGGTGGTTCCCTGCGTAGACACTCCGATGCTTAAGTCAGCAAAAAGTTCTTCAGTATTGGGAAGCGTAAAAGCCAGTAGTCAAAAATTAGCCAGTAAAATTGTACCTGGGGGTCTATTTATAAGCCAACAATTTAGGTTAAATTGTTTAAGGATAAATCCATTATCTTGCTGAGAGTTTGTGTCCCAATATAACACAATTTCCTTGAAAATCAGGAGTTTCTGGAGCCTCTCGCCGACGAGAGATACGTACCACGTGGAACGTGTGGCGTCAGGGATCTGTCGCTAGCGGGAGCCGATAACGTGTGCCACGTGTCACGTTATGATTGCAGGCGATAGACTTTGAGTCTGTCGCGGGGGAGCGACAGGTGTGATTGACACCCTACCTCTGCCGCAGAACGCCGCGTGGAGGAGACCGCACCTGTCGCCAAGCGACAGGTGTGAAGCGTTTACCGTCTGTCGCCGAACGCCACGTGGAGACGATTGAATCTGTCGCCAAGCGACAGGTGAAGCTTTTACCGTCTGTCGCCAAACGCCACGTGGACCAGCGAGTTCTTGCCGCGTGGTAGTTTCTGGACGCCATTGGGCCTAGCCCAACATGGGTAGACTTTGTCATATCAATTGCTCCCCACTCTCTTGTTGGATTTCTCCAATCAAGAGAGTATAAATATTTGTTTTTGGGCCTTAACCCATTGTGAATAGTCCTCTTTGTTTTTCTTTTGTTTTTGCAATTTCTGTGGTATTTTTTGCAGGTGAAAAGTTCTATTCTACGACAGGTGTGATCAGGCGTGACATTTGGCCTTCCCTGTCGCGGCTATATAAACGGCTGGAACCCGACGAGAGACCCCACGAATACCTCTGAACAGCCGTCTGTCGCCCAATTCCAGCTCTTCTCACCAAAAGAGTCTGTCGCTCTCCCATCAGAAGTCTCTCGCCTTCATTATTGACAGTAAGTTTACATCTGTCGCTTATTTATTATCTTTTCGCAGATAAGTTTAGGTCTCCCGCAGGTGTCGTGTGTCTTCCGCTTAGAGTTTTAGGTCTCCCGCAAGCGTTTTGCTTAGTAGGTCTGTCGCCTTGAGGGTCTGTTGCCCATTTAGTCTGTCGTCTCTGGAGTCTGTCGCCTAGAGGGTCTGTCGCCCCATTGGGTCTGTCGTCTCTAGAGTCTGTCGCCTAGAGGGTCTGTCGCCCCATTGGGTCTGTCGTCTCTAGAGTCTGTCGCCGGGTGGTTTTTGTCATGTCTTTGCTACGCCCAGGAAAAACACTTAAGACAGGTGGTCTCGTGTGTTCTTTGTCAAATACAGACTTAGAGGATTTTAGAACCCGTTTCCCTCTTCCATCGGGCTATGGCTATAGACTTCCTGTGCAAGGGGAGGTTACGCCCGACTTGGTTAGAAGTGGTGTAGCCGTCCATAAGGCTTCTTTGTCTTTCGGTTTTCGCTTCCCTCTTCCGGAGTTTGGCGAAGCGTTTCTTAGGTACAAAGACATCGTCCCGTGTCAACTCCACCCCCATGCGTGGGCTCAGCTGGTAGCATTTTCCATAGTGTGTCATCACTTGGGTATTATTCCAACGGTCCCTCTCTTAAGCGCTTTTTTCAGAGTCCGTAAGTTGAAAGGGTTGATAACGTTTTCTCTTCAACGGTTAACAGTCGAGGAGTTTCCCAATAATAAAATCTTTTCGGATCTTCCCAATAAACTGCGCGGTTTTGAGAGCGAGTGGGTCGTTGTTGAGATTCCAAGTAACTTGCGAATTCGCTCTAGATGGAATCGTGATACCTCTGACCACTCCCAGCGCTCGCAAAGGTTCAGAACAGAAATTTTAAGAGATCAATTTGGCGAGTCTATTCGGCGAATCTGTTCTACTGGGGAGCGTAATCTATTTTCTCTTCTAACCCCAGAGAACATTGCCGCTGCCGGCTGGGGTGTAAGCAGGACTGTTCTCGAAGCTTCTGCTGCTCCATCTAACCTGCCAACTACTACTCGTGTATCTGATGCTGGCCCTAGTCAGCCATCCCCGGTCCTAGTAGCCGAAGCATCTACTCCCGTGGGCCGCCTGGTAGATGAGTCCTCTTCGGATTCGGAGGACGAGACCCCTGAGGCTGTGGGCACTGGTGATTATTCAGGGGAGGGCCCCGTGTGGGCTCAGGCTGACGCCTTTGGGAGTCCTTTCGTTGATTTTCCGTTGGATTCAAGTCTGGATAGTTTAGAGGACTTTGGTGGTTTTCTAGGTTTTCCATCCTTTTTTACTTCTTGTGATCGTGTGTGTGATATTTCACTCGGTCGGCTAATCCTTTCTTTATATATCGTGCAGGCATGAATTTCCGGGATTTGATGCGCAGGAGGGATGCCAGTGCTGCTGCTGCTCGAGCGGCTCCTCCTCCTCAGTCGCACGTTAGGGCCCCATCTGGACCAGCTCGTGCTCCTACTCCTCCCCCTCCCTCTACTGGTGAATCCAGCCGTCCTACACAGGATGCCGGGAGAAACAAGAGGAAGAGGCCTCTTGTCCCTGATCGAAGTTCAGGCGATCGCGAGAGCTCCGAGTCCCAAAGGAGCGATCCAGTTCCTCAAGAAGGTGGCCCCCGTGTTGCTGAGGGTAGGTCGGCTCCTCGCCAGCCGAGGCGCAAATACAGGAAGAGGCTGAATATTGAAGCCTCGATGCCTACAAGACCAGTCTTACCCAAGGTGGTAGACCCTACTGTGAGGCGTTATACGATTGACAGTGGGGTCGTCGTCAGTGGGGAAGATTTTCAGACCTATCCTGGAGTGAACGACAACGACAGCATCGAGGATGCCGGGATAGCGTCTCGTCTGGCTTGGAGCACTATCCTCCCCCGTGACGAGGCGGGGCTTTTTACCAACATCACGGAGGCGGAGGATAATTCTGATTATCTTGCTATGAAGGTAAGGGCTTTGTGTTCGTTTGGTAGCTAATTTCTCTGTCTAAACTTTTTTCGTTAAAAGATTTTTTGAGTTACTTTTGTTTTTCGTCTTATCAGTCAGCTCAACAAATTGCGGCCGTCAATGCTCGGCACAGGGCTCTCAGGGAACAAGCTGACAGAGAGATTCGCGAGCTTCGGGATCAAAGGATGGAGCTTTCGAACGAGGTTAACCAGCTTCGCCCTTATGTCAACAGGGTAGAGGAGGTCAACAAAAGGAACGCTGATCTCGAGCGAAAGAATGCTGATCTCGAGCGAAGGCTCCAAGAAGAGCAGGCGAAGGTGTCTTCCCTTCAAGGGTTTGAAGAAGCTTACGGGAAGGCTGTCGAAGATCGAAGAGCTATGGAGAGGCAGCGAGATGAGGCCATTGAGGAGCTGCATAACGTACTGGACCGTCAAAGAGAAGCTCGAATCGATGCCGTTCGTGAATACCGCTTGTCCCAGCATTGTTTTGACCAGAAGGCGGAGTTCTCGACGGGATTTATTAAGTACGGTTTTTACTTGGCTCGTTCTTGGTTGGAGAAGCATCGACCTAGCGAGGCTTTTCCTGAATTGCTATTCACCGAAGAGGCCCAGTATTACGATGCTCCTTCTTGGACCAAGTATGAGCCAGACTCGCAAAGTCCGGAAGCCTATTTGGCTGAGGGAGCCGTAGATAAGCTGGACAATCTTGAAGGTCCGTGGCCTCCTCGGCAGCCACCTCATCAGCCTGAGTCTTCTGAGGCACTTGGTCGATCTGAGCCTCCCGCAGCCCGTGACCTTCCTGAGTCTGTTGAGGCGGGCGATCAACCTGAGTCTATCGAGGCGCTGCTGGATTTGGACAGCGAAGAACTGCAGATTTCGGACTCTGCAGCCATTGATCCCGTGCCAGACTCGGCCGCAGTGGTAGGGCCATCAGGTGATTTGACTTCTCCAGTTCCCGAGCCTCAAGCTTCTGAAGATGCTGGTGCTGACGTAGTGCCTTCTCCGCCGGCTGACTTAGTTGTTGCCGTAGATTAGTGTTTTTGTTTTGTCTGTTAACTTCAATGTATTTTTTGTTTGTTTTGTTAATCTCCAATGTATAGATTCATTCTTAATGGAAAATGCCGTTTTCATTTTTGTAGCTCTTTCTCTTGCTTTAGTAGAGTACCTTGTATGACTTTACTCTTACACTATGTTGCTCCCCAAGTTCTTTTTTGGAACCATGTTGTCGGTTCGTTCAAAAAATGAACTTTTCTCGAGTGTTGTTCCTATCTCGCGTTATTTTCGCTCAAGGATAATCAAGACTAAAATAGCCAAAGTGTTAGCCATAACTTGTCGACTTATTACAACATATGAATTTAGAGATTTTGTAACGTACCTCATAATTGGTTACATAGTTTGTACTTTTACCTATCGCACGCACTTTTCGTGTTCACGGACTGGTATATTCACGCTTAAGGTCTTATTTGTGCCCATCTCGCGCATTTTTCGCTTAGGGACTTATTTGTGCCCGTTTAGCGTCTTCGTCATGCTTAGGGTCTTATTCATGCCCGTTTAGGGTCTTACTTTGCCCTTCTAGCGTCTTCGTCGTGCTTAGGGTCTTATTTATGCCCGTTTAGGGTCTTACTTTGCCCTTCTAGCGTCTTCGTCATGCTTAGGGTCTTATTTATGCCCGTTTAGGGTCTTACTTTGCCCTTCTAGCGTCTTCGTCTTGCTTAGGGTCTTATTTTGCCCGCTTGGGGTCTTATTTTGCCCTTCTAGCGTCTTCTTCACGCTTAAGGTCTTATTTGTGCCCATCTCGCGCATTTTTCGCTTAGGGACTTATTTGGTAGCCAGCTATTGTCTCATTTCAATTCCTGTAGCACATAATCTGTCTCACATTTTGCGTTAGAGAATATAGGAAATGATTGGCTGGCCTTTATTTATGAATCAGAAAAAATAATATAATCTATGAAGTAATGTAGCAATGGATGGAAAAATAAAGACAAGAATGACAATCTGAAAGCAGAAATTACAATTTTTACTGCCAATATAGCTTAAGATGGTTGGCGTTCCAAGTCTTCGAGATCTTTTTTCCTGGTAAGGTCTCTAAGGTGCAAGTGCTAGGTCCGATCATTTTTCTGATTCTGTATGGTCCTTCCCAATTAGCCCGGAGCTTTCCATCTTCTCTGTGAGCGTTCGTAATGGCCGATTTTCTCAATACGAGGTCCCCTTCTTGCAACTCTTTGTTCTTGACCCGTGCATTGTAATAAGCAGCAATTCTCTGTTGGTAAGCAGCCAGTCTTACTTTTGCTTGGTCTCTCAGTTCATGTATCAGGTCAAGATTTTCCCTTAGTCCTTGAGAATTACGTTCCTCAATGTAAGGAACTAGTCTGGGTGACTCAGCTCCAACTTCTACCGGGATGAGGGCTTCAGTGCCATATACCAAGTTGAACGGTGTTTCGCCTGTTGACACTTTGCTTGTCGTTCTGTAGGCCCATAGGACACTTGGGAGCTCATCCACCCATGCTCCCTTTGCCTTGTCCAGTCTAGTCTTCAACCCGTGTAGTATGGTTCGGTTGCTTACCTCTGCCTGCCCATTGGCCTGTGGGTAAGACACAGAAGATATTCTTAGGATAATCTTCAGGCCATTACAAAAACTTCGGAAAGCATCACAGTCGAATTGCTTCCCATGATCTGCATTTATCACACGGGGGATCCCAAATCGGCAAATTATGTCCTTCCACACCATTGCTTCTACCTTCTTCTCGGAGATTGTAGCCAAAGGCTCGGCCTATATCCACTTTGTGAAGTAGTCTGTGGCCACAAGCAAATACTTCCTTTGTCCTGAGCCTAGGGGAAAAGGCCCCAGGATATCTAGTCCCCATTGTGCAAATGGAGTTGGTTGGAGAGTGTTCTGAAGAGCCGAAACAGGCGCTGTAGCTATAGGAGCGAATTTCTGACACTTTTCGCATCTTTTTACTTTGTCCGTGGCGTCCTTCCTCAGTGTGGGCCAATAGAACCCTGTGTGCAATATTTTCGAGGCCAAGGCTCGAGCCCCCAGATGTTCGCCGCATATTCCCTCATGAACTTCAGCTAAGGCGTACTCGGCCTGCTGAGGCCCTAGACACTTCAACAGAGGCATTGTGAACCCCCGTTTATAGAGTTCCCCATTCACCATGGTAAACCTGGCACTTTTTAACTTCATCCTTCGAGCTTCGTCTCTGTTAGTGGGGAGTGTGCCCCCCAGTATGTAGTCTTTGATTGGGCTTCTCCAATCGCCTCCGATTTCGACATCACAGACATCTTCTTCTTCAATACTTGGCCTAGTAAGGGATTCCACTTTGACCATACCCCCTTTGACCCCTTTAGAAGAAGCCAATTTTGAAAGAGCATCTGCATGGTTGTTCTCTGTTCGATTTATCTGAGTCAGCTGAAAGTGCTTGAATGATTGTGCCAACAATCGTACCTTCTGCAGATAAGGGACTAGAGCGGGTTCTCGTGTTTCATACTCACCCGAGAACTGGTTTACCACTAACTGCGAATCGCTGTGTGCCATTAAGTTGCTGACCCCCATTTTCTCAGCAAGTCTCATTCCAGCTATCAAGGCTTCGTACTCGGCTGTATTGTTTGAACTTGGGAAATCGAAACGTAGGGAATACTCATAGGTTTCCCCTTCAGGCGATACTAGCACAATTCCAGCTCCACTACCGTCCATGTTACGAGCTCCGTCAACAAATAATTTCCACCAGACCAACTCTGTTTCCTTTTGCACCTCTCGGCCAGTGCATTCTACAATGAAATCTGCCAACGCCTGTCCTTTTATTGCTTGGCGAGGCTGAAAGTGAATGTCATATTCACTCAATTCGATGGCCCACTTAATCAGACGCCCGGAGTGTTCTGGTTTCTGCAATATTTGCCTGAGGGGCTGATCTGTTAAGATCGTTACTGAATGAGCTTGGAAGTACGGCCGTAACTTCCGAGTTGCCATCACCAGGGATAAAGCTATTCTTTCAACTAAGGGGTATCTTGAATTAGCATCTAGCAGGACTTTGCTTACATAGTAAATCGGGCAATCTCTATCCCCTTCTTTTCTTAGTAGGACTGCACTTACAGCTTTCTCTCCTACACCGAGGTACATAAGGAGGTGGTCTCCAGGACGTGGCCGGGATAACAGAGGCAACTCTTTCAGGTAGTCTTTCAACCTTTCAAAGGCGTCGTTGCATTCTTCCGTCCATTTGAAGTTCTTTCCTGCCTTTATTGCCTTGAAAAATGGTAGACTTCTTTCAGCTGATTTGGACAAGAAACGACTCAAGGCTGCTATTCTTCCTGTTAGCCTTTGAACTTCTTTGACTGTATTCGGCGGCTTCATGTCCAGAATAGCTTGGACTTTCTCGGGATTAGCCTCTATCCCTCGATTAGTAATCATGAATCCCAGAAACTTTCCAGATCTCACCCCGAATGAGCATTTGTTGGGATTCAACTTCATTTTGTACTGCCGCAACACATTGAACACATTTGTCATTTTTCTAGCATGTGATTCTCCCTGTCGGCTTTTGATTATCATATCATCAACATAGGCTTCCATGGTGTTGCCCAACAGGTCTTGGAACACCCTATTCACCATGCGCTGGTAGGTTGCCCCCGCATTCTTTAGACCGAATGGCATTACTCGGTAACAATATGTCCCGATATCGGTCACGAATGAAGTCTTCTCCTCATCATCCGGATGCATCATGATTTGGTGGTATCCCGAGAAGGCATCTAAGAAGCTAAGTAATTCATACCCACAAGTTTCGTCTACCAACTTGTCGATTCGAGGTAGTGGATACGAATCCTTAGGACAAGCTTTATTCAGATCTGTGAAGTCCACACACATTCTCCATTTCCCGTTGGCTTTCTTCACCATCACGACATTGGCCAACCACTCCGGATAATTAACTTCTCTAATGAATCCTGCTTGCAACAACTTTGAGATTTCTTCGTTAATTGCCTGTTGCCTCTCTCGAGCAAAATTCCTCTTTTTTTGTTTTATCGGCTTTGCCCCTGAGATTACGTTCAACCGATGTCAAATAACTTCAGGGTCTATCCCTGGCATGTCGGCAGGAGTCCACGCAAACAGATCACAATTCTCTTTCAAGCATCGGACCATCTCCTTTTTTACTTGTTCAGGCAGCTGGCTCCCCACATATACTATTTTCCCTTCATCTTTGTCATCTAACTGGATCGTTTCCATTTCCTCATCAGGTTTTGGTTTAGGCGGTTCTTCAATTGTAAGGGTTTCCTTCCTCAGCGTCCCTTTACATGTGGTAGACGCGATATTACACGTCCTGGCCTTCTTTTGATCTCCCCTTACTTGTCCAACACCGCGGGGAGTCGGAAACTTCATCAACAAATAGCAGGGATGCACCACAGCCCTCATGTCATTTAACAATGGCCGCCCGAGGATCATATTGTACGCCACTGACGTCGACTTCACAATCATAAACAAAACTTGTCGAGTGACGTGCTTCGGGCTTTCACCCAATGTCACAGGTAGCTGAACTGCACCCTCCACTTTCACTTTTTCTCCTGAGAATCCATACAGAGGTGTGGTGACTGGCTCCAGTCGATCCTTCGAGATGCTCATTTTCTCAAAGCAACTCCAGTAAATCAAACTTACCGAACTTCCATTATCAACTAGGATGCGACTCACTGGGTGTTTTGCTATTACTGCCGAAATCACCATTGGGTCATCATGAGGAATCACTACATCACCTCTGTCAGCTGGCTTGAAAGTAATAGGCTCTTCATCATGTTTTTCTTCCATTACTGAATTAATTTGATAAGCATGCCGGGCGTAGGTCTTTCGAGACGAGGAAGAAGTGCCAGCTAACGACTCACCTCCGGATATCACGTTAATAGCTGGCCCTGTGGGTTCATTATCTTCCTCTCGATTCCTTCTTTCTACCCTTCTGTCATTATCTCTTCTTTCATCTTCATTTCGTCTGACAGGTCCTCTGTTTTCACCTCTTCTATCTCTGAAATTGTTTCTTCTGTTCTGCGCGGGATAGTTAGTTCTATCACCACCTCTCCATACAAAACGGTTTATTTTTCCCTCCCGTGCCAACTTTTCTAGCTGATTCATCAACTCTCTACATTTTTCAGTTGTGTGCCCATGCGCTGAGTGATAATCGCAGTACGCCCTTGGATCACGGCCCAGATTCCCTGACGCCTTCTTCGGAGTCTGTATAAGACCTGACCCCTCAATAGCTGCTAACACCGAAGCTCGAGACTCAGTGAGTGGGGTATAAGCTGAGTATTTCAGTGTAGGAGGTTTTTCAAACTTCCTTGGTTGGCTAGAAGATGCTTCAGCGACTTCCCTTCCTCACTTCCTTCCATCCTTGGATTCTCCTATCGTCACCATTTTCATTACTTCCTCCTGAGTTACATACTTATTGGCACGGGAGAGTAGGTCTGAGATGGTAGTTGGCTGGTCTAGCGACAGGGATTCTTGCAATTTTTCAGACCTTGTCCCCTGTAATATAGCCGCCACAGCTATACCGACTTGCAGGTCTCGTACCTCTAAGGTAGCATCCCTGAACCGATCCACATAACTCTTCAAAGACTCCTTAGCTCCTTGTTTGATAGTGAGTAAATAGGTCGGTTCCTTCCTCCTTTGACTGTTCACCGCAAACGCCTTAAGAAACTCACTTCGCAATTGGTCAAAAGAGGCAATAGACCCTTCCAGCAAGTTGTTGAACCATTTCATCGCATGTCCGGACAGAGTTAAGGAGAAGGCCCTACACATTATCTCGTTCTCCCATCCATGTAGCAACATTAGGGCTTCATAATTCTGCATATGATCATAGGGATCCGTTTTCCCGGTGTACGAGGCCATCTGCGGCATTTTGAACTTCGAGGGTAGAGGTTTTTGCATGATGGTTGTGCAGAACGGTACTCTTCTTCTCTGGCTCTCCTCTGCAGACACTAATTTTTTCTCCTCTAACACCTGTTCTATCATTTTCTTCATGTCTACGGGGGGAGCAAGCTGATTTCTAGCTTGAGACGAATCAGGTAGGTCTACGACTACTTCCTTACCTTTCGCCTGGGGTGCGTCTGTCCGTATCATCTGTGTGCACCAAGTGGGGTCAAACTCCGACCCGGCTCCCCAAGTGCTTTGATCTTCGGCACCATTCCTTCCAGCACCTCTAACACCATGTTCTAAGTCTGTACCAGCAAAATTTGATAGGTCATGGTGATGGGCGGTAGACCCTGTCGCCCTGTCGGTACCCTATCGCCCAGGTACCTGTCGCCCAGCGTATGGGGCCTGTCGCCTGACCCCTGTCGCCCAGTCTAGGTCTGCCGCTTCATCAGTCTCTCGCTGGGTACCGGCGACAGGCCTCATGTTTGCAAGCCCCGTCGCACCCTGTTGAATGTCATTCTCGGTGACAGGGGGAGCCTCTCGCTGACGAGAGGGGTCTGCCGCTGCCGCGTCGTCCTGGTGCCCAGGCACCTGCGGCGGGACTCCTTGACTCGTTCCTCCTACCAAGTTCTGCACGGCAGGCGGCAGATTCAACTGCGGGAGGACTCCGTGGAACAGATCCACCATGGCTCGTAGCGCCTGGGTGGTTTCTTCGCTTTGTCGCCTCAGAGCTTCGAATTCTGCCGCTGACACAGTGATTCTTTCCTCCTCCCTGTTTACCTGGTTCCTCTGGCGAATATGCTGTTCTGGGGAACTTACAGAATTTTCCTCACTGCCAGTCCTTGCGTTGGTCGATCTTGTTCTCACCATCTTAGTAAATCTTGATTGGCTTTTTATACGTTTCCCACAGACGGCGCCAATTGTTGTTGCACAAAACAACAATAAAGATATGCTGACGTCGATGTTCGTACTAAGTCTCCACGTGTGTCCAAGAATCTTCTGAAAAACAAGAAAAGTCAGAGGGGCGCAGGGGTGGTTCCCTGCGTAGACACTCCGATGCTTAAGTCAGCAAAAAGTTCTTCAGTATTGGGAAGCGTAAAAGCCAGTAGTCAAAAATTAGCCAGTAAAATTGTACCTGGGGGTCTATTTATAAGCCAACAATTTAGGTTAAATTGTTTAAGGATAAATCCATTATCTTGCTGAGAGTTTGTGTCCCAATATAACACAATTTCCTTGAAAATCAGGAGTTTCTGGAGCCTCTCGCCGACGAGAGATACGTACCACGTGGAACGTGTGGCGTCAGGGATCTGTCGCTAGCGGGAGCCGATAACGTGTGCCACGTGTCACGTTATGATTGCAGGCGATAGACTTTGAGTCTGTCGCGGGGGAGCGACAGGTGTGATTGACACCCTACCTCTGCCGCAGAACGCCGCGTGGAGGAGACCGCACCTGTCGCCAAGCGACAGGTGTGAAGCGTTTACCGTCTGTCGCCGAACGCCACGTGGAGACGATTGAATCTGTCGCCAAGCGACAGGTGAAGCTTTTACCGTCTGTCGCCAAACGCCACGTGGACCAGCGAGTTCTTGCCGCGTGGTAGTTTCTGGACGCCATTGGGCCTAGCCCAACATGGGTAGACTTTGTCATATCACCAGTTATTTTACTCGACAAATTGATTCTGTCATATAGGCAGTCGACTTCTTAAATATAGCAATCGACTGCAATATTCGATATGAAATTTATTTTACCGTTAATTATCATTTATTTAAACTCTTCATAGTGTTTTTATAATTATTTACATGAAATTTATGCCGAATTACATTAATTTTACCATTAATTGTTATAGATTTTATTAATATAATAAAATTTAAGATGTCTCAAATATTTTATGATAAATGTCATAAATTTTACGATCAATCAAATAAATTTTACGATCAATGTATTACGATGAATCTCGTAGATTTTACGATGAATGAATAAAATTTTGCAATAAATCTAATAAATTTTACGTGAATCACTTGAATGTTATGATGATGAATAAGCAAAATGCCTTAGGCCACAAAAAATCACACAAGCACACCAATTGACTCATTGCATCATCCATATTGATTAAGTGGAACTACCAAGAGAACCAATTCAATAAAGCTATCTTGTCATGCATCAGATTTAAAACTGTACAAGAAACCATGAAAGGAAGTTGGGTTGTATTGGTAGAAAGTAAGGTGAGCAGAAGTGGGCTTTTTTCTTCGCATTATGGGAGCATATATTAATCAAGTAATATACCAAAGAGTCAATGTGGTGATTTTTGAAGAACAAGAAGTTATTGCCAATACGTGAAAAGGAAAACATGCTTTCAAGAAAGTTTTACAAACATGGGTTGACGTGTTCTCTTACTTTCAATTACTCGTCCCTTCCACTACCTTGAAGCACATGTCTCTGTCTTCTCGGGATAATTCAAGTCATCAATTGTTGCGATGGTAGTCAATGGCGGCATTAGCAAACAGCATATAAGACAGACCAGTTTTAGAAAGAGGAGGGTTGGCACAGTAATAAGCAAACAATTCTTAGTCTTATATATTTAAATTCTAGTACTTTTATACTTATTCTCATAAATTTTACAATTAATGTCATAAATTTTGCAATCAGTCTGTTAGAAAATTTTCAAAATAAAGTGGAAATGATTAATTAAAATGATGATTACTCAATGGGTAAGTAAAACTAGTGTTTGGTTTGATTCCGAGTTGAGTAAAATCGTTATAAAACGATTTTTGCTAAAAGTATAGGGCAGTCAACTACCTATATAGGGCAGTCAATTGCCCTTGTGCAGTATATATTCTGTCCAAAAATTGCACTTGGGCAATCGGATTTCCTAGGAGGGCAGTCAACTGCCCATACGAAGTGCATTTTAGATTTTAAATTACTTTAGGGCAGTCGATTGCCCTAATAAGGCAGTCGACTGCCATGCTTGGATGTTGTATTCTGTTTCAAAATTACACTAGGGCATTTGACTGCCATTTTCGGGGCATTCGACTGCTCTAGTATAAAAGTGAATAAAAAAACTAATTTTTGTCTAAAGATTTACATCCAAATAAAAATCATATTGCTTGTCACGACCCGAAGGTCGCGACGGTACCTCTTATTTGTACGGATGCGTAGGATTTAGGGCTAAATTTTTCACTTTTCTATACTTGTTTTGTTTAAGTGCAATACAGTGATTTTGTTTCGGGACGTTAACTCCCTCGCCTATTTTTATCACTTTACCCAAGTTAATTACCTACATAAAATTCACAAGTAATATCCAGCTCATGCTTCCCACAATAGCAGTTAATTATATTCTTGCATTACTATGACCAAGTTCACCATTATTCTTTCTTCTAATGAGTCTAAACTTTCTTCATAACCTAAGTCCATTCCCAATTCATAACATTTCATCTTATGGTTTACATTTTCTTACTTGGTCACTTGTTCATACTATTCAATCATATCCATACTCATGCAAGAATCAACAATTCTATAATTCATCTTTACCATAGTCTAGATGTTATTCTCTATATTAGGTTACATCCCATCTAAGTACTGAATCAAAAACAGCCTGAATTGATAATAGAGACAAAAGAAGAGTATGTATACCCAATGTTCACAAAAAATCTCCTTCGAGAGTTGAGACTATATTTCAGGCTTGGGACTATTCGGAAAGCTCCGAAATACTCCCCCAACTCCGTGCTCAATCTAAAAAATTTAAATAGCGTTTAATGAGCAAGGCTCAGTAAGTCATTTCTATAAGTGCAGAGTTAGAATTATACTGTTCTAATGCCATGCATGATGTCATGTGAGGAGAATTCATTATTGATCATTTTCTTATTCATCATGCGACATTTACATGTTATATTTCCAACTCAATCCAACTATGCTTCCACATGTCATGAGATGTCTAAGTCTTGAAATCATAATTCAATATTGAACATGTAATCATGAATGAAGTGGTTACAGTCATAAAATATGTAATAAATGTTCTTTTAAACTAATTCAAGACAGATGAAATATCAATACATTTCAGTTGTTCTTTTAAGACATGCTTGAAGTATACAAACTTTTTCATTTCATGTCTCATATGCTTTTGAAACATATTTCGTGTCATGTATACTTTTGAAACATTTCTCATGTCATATATACTGTTGAAGCATTTTTCATGTCATATGTATCGTCAAAATACATTTCATATGCTATAAAGCTGTATCGAGTTTAGAGTTCATTTTCGTTTTAAATCAATACACTAAACTTCATTTCATATCATTGAGACTAGGCTAAATCCCTATTTCTCTATCAATAAAGACTTAGTTCATTGTAGCTAGCAGTGAAGAATCATATCATCGTCCCCTGGAAACCACTAGAGCGCTGTCTATGGCCATAGACCTCATGTCTCTCAACCCCATTGATCAGGCGAGATTGAGACCTGTCCACAACTATTGTCGGACAAGCATCTATGCCTAATGAGTAATCTCCAATTAGGCGGCTTCCACTATGCTTTATTGAATTTAATTCTCTTAGGGTGCCTATAGTCTCATAAAGCATTCAATCTTTCTTATGAAAATAGTTCAATATACGTAATACTTTTCTTAAGATCATTTACATTATATATATATATACGTACATATGTGAAAACTATAGTTTCATTCTTTTCAAAGCCATTCAACCATCCAAAGTATTCTTATAAACGTGATGAGAATAAATCATTTCGAATTTCATGTACTATAGATAAGGCATGCTTAATGGCAATAAAATTCAAGGAAATGAAATAAAAACCGTAAAATGGCATGCTCGTGAATTGCATGAATGCTTTTGTGATAATCGAACATTTTTCATTTTTGGCATTAATTATCTGGAAATTTAGCTTTAACATAAAGAAATAAGCTAAAGTAGATTAATAAATTTATTTACGAGGATTGGAATATGTTGAATTTCAGTAATTGATAAAGTGATGGATTTGAGAGAGTGTATTAAAGAAATTAATTTGGATATTAGGAAATCCAAAATTTAAAGAAATAAAAAGGTATATATTTATATAATTATAAAATTATATTATATAAATATATTTTAAATGTTAAAGAAATAAAAATGTGAATAAAAATATAATTATATAAATAGATTATATAATATATTTTTACACATTTTTAAATAAGTACATATATATATGAAATATATTATTTTAGATCAAAGTGCATATATATATATATATACATATATTTTAAGATAAAGTATGTATATATGTATATATATATATATTAAATTTTAATAGTATATGATATATATAAAATCTAATTATATATATAATAGAAAAAAAAAAGAAACAGAAGGAGTTGGGAACCCCGACCCTTTTTCGACTCAGAGGTCGACGGCAGCAACAACTGCCGCCGTCGACGAGATAAAAGGGAGAAGAGGAGAGGGGGCATCGCCGATTGACGAGGAAGGGTGAAGGCTACCGGTGATGGCCCGAAATAGAAAAGGAAAAGAAGCGAATCGAAGGAAACCGAAAGAGAAAAGGAGAAGAGGAAATCGGCGGTGCCGACCGGTCCAGGCACTGCCACTGCAACCTTGACCTCGGCGGAGGTGAGGGGAAGAAGAGGGAAGCCACAGGTGAGGATGACAGCGGCTGAGGAAGGAGAAAAGAGGAGGAGAAAGGAGCCGAAACCGTCGCTCTAGATCCACCGCCATCCGCACCGCTGCTCGGGAAAAGGAAGCCAAATTCGGCTTCGTGACGATCCCAGGGTGCGTGGAGTAGCCGAACCGCCGGAGATGGTGGCCATCGGAGGCTAAACCGGCCAACAAGGGCTGAACCGGTCCGAACCGGTTCAGGCCAGAAAAAAAAAAAGAAAGAAAGAAAGAAAGAAAGGAGAAAGAAAAAGAAAAGAGAAAGAAGAAAAGAAAAGAAAAAGAGAAAGAAGGAGAAGGAAGAAGAAAGAGAAGAAGAAAAAGGAAAGAAAAAGAAATGGTAAGGAAAATTAAGGAAAATAAATTGATGATATTTATTGAATAATTTTATTGTTATATGGATGTAAGTGCATTGATATTGAAATTGTAGCAAAACGGAAATGAGACGAATGGTGGAGTTCGGCAAGGCTCAAAAGTCGAAAAACGCGCTAAGCTTGGGTGGATAGGTAAGATACTTTTATAAAGCATTAGTAGCTTTATGTTGTATGATTTGGAATTTTGATTTTTGATATGATGCATTGATAGAATGATGTTAAAAAAATACTAAGAGGACCCACAACTGATGGTGGGGGTCTTAGTAAGAAATAAAAGAATTGTGAGAATCAACGGCTGTGGTATAAATTGTGTTTTCCTTGCAGGAGGTTTAATGAAAATTAAGCCGTTATACCACTGAAATTTTTATGAAAATGTTTGAGGAAAAAGATTAAGTTTCTCACATAAATGGAATCTTAGAAATAATTATTGAAAAAAAAACATTGAAAGGACTTTATTGTATTACCGGAAAAGTTGATATTGAAATCGAGGAGAAGATAGATCGTTGCGCACGATAACGTGATGAATTATATGATTTACGCTTTATAGAATCGATAAATCAAGTCATCTTAATATCACAAATGGTTATCAAGTTGAGATTGAGGTGGAACATTTATTAGGCGGATCAATGATAAAAGTACAATGATTATATGATATAACTTAAGAGAGAAAATTGAAGTTGTAATTTAGATGGTCGAATAACTGAATTGCTGGATTATCAATCGAGTAATGATTTCAGAATTGATAGATTCAAATAAATGGGCGTTACACATGTGATTATATGGATTTGATTACAACCTTGGAATAGGTCTCAAAAAATATTCTCTTGCATTTGAGTGACTTGGAGAAATTTGGAGTACATGATGAATGGTCCGTCTTAGTGGTATGATTGAGACAATGATAATAAGAAAGTAGATCATGACGTCGTATGGACATTTGATAGAACACACATCTACAAAAAAAAATATACTTGTACATATTGATATTAAATAGACGTGAACTGGGATTTTTGCAATAATATGGATAGTCGCAAGACGACTTAAATGATTGAAACACTGTTGATAGTGGAAATTGACAAATTCTTTTAAGTGGGTAAATTGCCAACCAAAAATTGAATTGATGATGCTTTGTAGATAATGCTAGCATGATATTACATTCTACAAGCCATATGAAAAGTGAATTGAGGATTGTGACCTGATTTTATGATAGTGAATGAAATTGAATAGCAAGTCGAAAATTTTGAATGTGTGCCAATAGGTCAAACCATAAATGGATTTGATAAGCGACTATTGATCTTGTGGTTCTGTGATCCTCGATGTTGACTCTGGAATAGATATCGAATGAGGATATTGGTATTGCATAATTTCAGTATCTTGATGGCTATATAGAAATATGGTATTTAAATGCTCATAGATACTAAAAGGATTCATACTAATGATGTGGTCCTAGTATCGATAATGAAATGTACAAATGAACTGTTATAGTCAATAACTATTGAGAAAGGTTATTGGATACCGAATGGTTTGAATACCAAGTGATTTGATCACTGAATAATTGAATACTGAGCAAATTGAATACCGAATGAAATGAATATGGAATGATTTGAATATTGATTTATTGATTAGACAGAAAGAAAGTTTTGAAACCGAATAATTGATGGTGATAAATTTAGATGAATTGCTTCACTGTATAAGACGAAAATATTGTTTATATCGATATTTGAAAATAGTACCAAAGTTGCATACTGAAAAGGTTTTATAGCATCACCTTTAAACATGACTTGCTACCACTTGAGATGTTATAACAGCATTTATATGAATGCTATAAAGTATAGTTTAATTTTAAAAGAAAGTATATGGTATATATATATATATATATATTGATATATGAAGCCTTTTACAGAATTTTACCATATGCTTTATATGATTCTGACAAAAAAAAGATAAAGATTTAAATGTTTTATGAGACTGTAAACACCCTAAAAGAATTAAATTCAATAAAGCATAGTGGAAACTGCCTAATTGGAGCTTTGCTCATTAGGCAGAGATGCTTGTCCGACAATAGTCGTGGACAGGTCTCAGTCACGCCTAATCAGTGGGGCTGAGAGAGATGAGGTTTATGGCTATAGATAGCGCCCTAGTTGGTTTCCAGGGGACGATGAGATGATTTTCACTGCTAGCTACAATGATTTAGGTCTTTATTGATAGAGTGATAGGGATCTAGCATAGTCTCTAACTGATATGATATAAAGTTTAGAGTATGATTTTATTGATATGAACTTTAGACTTGACATGATTTATACAGTACATGAGACATGTTTGAAATGAAATATATTTTGAAACAGTACATGTTTTAAACATGTTTTAAAAGTACATGTGATATGATTTCGACACTTATATGATTTATATATGATTTTGTGTCGAACTTGAAATGATATGCGGTCTAGAGTATAGATTGATTTGATATGAACTCTAGACCTGATATGACTTATAGTATATGAAAAATGTTTTAAAACCGCATATGTTTTAGACATGCTCTAAAAACGAATACATGAATTGAAATTGAACATATTCCTATCATGCCTTAAAGGTAAATATGAAATGAATTGAAAATTCATATGTTGAGCATGTTCTAAAGTATACATGATATGATTTGAAATGATAGCGGTTCATATAGTGAAATTACATAAGTTGCCTACTAAATCATGACATAATAGTATGCTTTTTACATAAGATATGTCATGACCTTATATGGTATAAAAACATGAAGAATATATGAGGAGTATCATGACTCGGTGGTAACGATATTTCATCTACATGATGTGATGATATGATATGATACATGAACATAGAATATGCACGAAGAGAATTATGATTTCGTACCACCGTGATCATGATCCTCCATATGGAAAGTGATATGAGATGATAAAATACAAAAGTATGATTATGAAACGAAAAGTGATTGATACGATATCTCAATTGGACATGATGTACTATAAGATTGATGAGAATATGGACTAATAGTATATGATATTCAAATTGGACACGACATATTGTTGTGCGATGACTTGATAGGATATCTCAATTAAACATGATACACGATGCACTGTTGTAATTTAAGTCCTTCGGGCACAATCATAAGAACTCCGGGCACCAAATCATAAGTCCTTCAGGCACAGATCATAAGTCCTCCGGGCAAAATCTCAAGTCCTCCGAGCAAAAATTTTAAAGTTTTAATGCCTCTGCTGTAAGAGGAGCACATTTTCAAAAAGGAATTTAAAGTTTCAAGGCCTCTGCTGCAAGAGGAGCACATTTCAAAAAGAAAATTTTAAGTTTCATCGCCTCTGCTGCAAAAGGAGCTTTCTCAAAAAAAAAAAAAGAAGAAGAAGAAGGGAAATTTAAAGTTTCATTACCTTTGCTGCAAGAGGAGCACATTTTCAAGAAAAAATTTTAAAGTTTCATTGCCTCTGCCGCAAGATGAGCAAATTACAGAAAGGAATTTAAAGTTTCATCGCCTTTGCTGCAAGAGGAGCATTTTTCAAGAGAGGAATTTAAAGTTTCACTGCCTCTGTGATAAGAGGAGCACATTTAAAAAAAAAAACAAAACAAAAAACAAAAAATGAAAAAATAAAAAAAATGAAAATGAAAATGAAAAGTTCCATTGTCTCTGTTGTAGGAGGAGCACTTTTACAAGAAGAATTAAAAAAAACTCCAAAAAAAAAACAAAAAAAACACAAATATAAAAAAAAAAGAGAAAGAAGAAGGGAGAAAAAGCAAAAAAGAAAGAGATTAGGTCATAAGCCGGACAAAATTGCTGTTTTTTATCTTTGCTCTATTCCTGATTTTCAGCAATGAGCAAAGAGGGGCAGCTGTTGACACCTAATTTTGTCCCATTTTTGTTATTATTATTATTTATATATATATTTGTATTTGTGTTTATTTTTATTATTTGTTCTATTATTATTATTATTAATATTATTATTATATTTATTACTATTGTTATAATTATTTTTATTATTATAGAATAAAAAAAATTTTGCTTTTTTGAAAAAGCTGGCGCCGTGCAGGTGGCTGGCAGCCAAAATCACGCTGCCAGCCCACTCGATTCCTCCTCCCTATGCACCAAATCTGGCTGCCACTGATCATAATCCCTGAATATCAGGGATTTGGTCATTGTCAACCCAAGAATGAAAAGAAAATTTGGTTTAAATGCCAAGGATCGAACTGAAACAGAGGGGGGCTCGGACACTTGTTCTCAAACAAATTTACAGAAACCTTACAAAGTAATCAAAAAATCATCCCAACCAGCCACTGCCTATCATCGATCCTACCACACCATTCTCACCCAACCACCACAAATCGGTAACTCTAGTCCCCACTAGAACCGAGACCCTTGACCCCATTGTCACTCTCAAAATACCTCCCGTCCCAAACCAAAAACCACCATCCACAATCGAGGCCACATTACCTAAGAACTCAAAGCCGTGACCTATTACTACTATTCCCAGCCTCACCATCGAACCCCACTATCTGGCTAATATCCCCAGCAACCTTTAACCCATAACCATCACATTCGGTCACACCCCTCCACTACCGTGACCAACACACCCAACTTAAGCAACCCAAATCTCCTCAACCACACTCGAATGCAAATCAAATATCCAGAACTTCAACCAAAATACTAGAACCCAAGCCAAAATCACCCCCAAAACAATCCAAAAAAGGCCACAGCAAAAAATACGAAGAACAAAAAAAAGGGAAATCTGACGGTGCAAAAGGAGGTGCCGGCTTTGGGGTCTTTTTTTTTGGGTAGTGAGCTTAGGAAATAGAAAAGGCTGTATAATAAAAAAAAAGAAGTGGATGTTGGCCGACGGTTAAGGAAGTTTTTGGGTCTTTGGAATCTAAGTGTAAATCCTAGATCTAGAAAAAAGAAAGGGATTTGAAGGAAACCGAGGGAAGAAACAGGAAGAGCAAGTGAAGGGCTTTCGAAAAAGGGTAGCTTTTTGAGCCGACGATGGTGGCCGGCGGTGGAGACAGTGGTGGTCGGTCACGTCGGTGAGGGAGAGGTTGAGAGAGTTTTCTTTTGAATTTTTTTTTCTTTGAAAAGTCTGAAAATGAAATAAAAAAAAAAACTAGGTGTTTTATAGTGTAAAAAAAAAAAAGAAATTTGGGTAGATCTGCGCCTGGACCTGACCCGGGTCCAGGATCCGCGCTTGACCCGCGAACCGACCCGACTCGCTCGCCCCCAGCTGACCCGGTTCCAGACCCGCGAATCGACCCGACTCGCTCGCCCCCAGTTGACCCGGCGACCCGCGCGTAACCATGTCCGCGACCCGTCCGTGGCTTGTGTCCAGCCCAGTAGACTTAGCCCACTCCAATTTGCATTTGGGCTTGACTTTTGGGCTGTCTTGGAGGAAGGCCTTTTGGGTTTTAAAACCCAACCATTTGGGTATAATTTGTTATTCCTCCTTTTAGCTTTTTGTTTGATTTTAAATTTTATTATTATTATTATTATTATTATTATTATTATTATTAATGCATGTTGTAAAATAAAAGTTTTTTTTGAAAAATTTTCTTTTATTTGTATTTTCATTAATTATTATTATTGATTAGAAAATGTATTTAAAAATAATGAAATTTAAATTTAAATAGATAATAAAATCTAAATTTAATTAATAAAAGTCTGATGATGGGATGCTACGGAAGTCACAAGTAGTGATTCCTAGTTGATCCCTAGGTGAGAAGAATCTACTAAATATTGTCAAAAGTATTAAGGTATTTAGTATGATTTTTCAATAATTTAATTTTTATTAAAAATAAAAATAAATAAGTTTTTTTTTTTTTAAAAAGAGAGAAAATAGAAAAAAGAAATTAACAATAAAGTTTAAATTTAATTAAACTCACCCAATGATGGGATGTTACGGAAGTCACAAGTAGTGATTCCTAGCTGATCCCTAGGTGAGAAGAATCTTGCTAAATATTGTCAAAAGTATTGAGGTATTTAGTATGATTTTTCAATAATTTAAATTTTTGAAAATAAAATTGAATATTTAAAATTAATAATAAAATTAATATTAATTGAATAAAAATCCCGATGATGGGATGCTACGGAAGTCACAAGTAGTGATTCCTAGCTGATCCCTAGGTGAGAAGAGTCATACTAATTGTTGCCAAAAGTATTGGAATATTTAGTATGATTTTTCAATAATTTAAATTTTTATTACAAATGAAAACAAATAAGTTTTTTTTAAAACAAAGAAAATGAAATAAATAAATGATTAAATTTAAATTCAATTAAATGAATGTCCGATGATGGGATGTTATGGAAGTCACAAGTAGTGATTCCTAGCTGATCCCTAGGTGAGAAGAGTTGTACTAAATGTTGCCAAAAGTATTGGAATATTTAGTATGATTTTTCAATAATTTAAGTTTTTAATAAAAAGGAAAATGAATAAGTTTTTAGCAAAAACAAAGAAATATAAATAAATAAATAAACAAAAATTAAAAATTCATTTGTATCTTATATTATCTGTTTGCATCATATGCATTCATTTAATTTTTGAAATGGGTGTGAACCCTACCGAGAATGAAATTCTATAGAAGTCACAAGTAGTGATTCTTAAGAAATCTCTAGGTGAGGAAAATTATTTCAAATGCTGCCAAAAGTATTGGAGTATTCGATTTAATTATTCGATATAAAAGGGTTCATACTCACTTTCGATAAACAAAACCTAATCCTTTTTTTTATAGAAAAATTGGAAAAATAATTTTGATAAATAATAAAATGCTTCAAAAATGGAATAAAATAGGAATTAATTTTAAATATTAATTCAAGACCATTTTATTAAAATTAAAGGATAACACATGATTATTATGGAACCGTTTTTTAACGGGCGTCGTGGGGGTGCTAATCCTTCCCCACGCGTAACCGTACTCCCGGATCCGATTTTGTTTTCGTAGACCAAAAATTATCTTTTTAATAAAACTTAATTAGTTTTGAGATTTTGTTAAAAAGATAAATATTTTAGGTGACCAATCACACCTAGTCAAAAAAGATTAGTGGCGACTCCTTGTTTTTAAATGTTTTCAAAATCGTCGAGCGCGAAGCCGTTACAACAATAATTCCCTTGAGCATGTTTTCAATAGTATAATGAGTGTAAGAGACAAGTACCTAAGGGTCTTGGGATCGAACCTCAGTGAAAACATGCTTAAGGGAATTATCCTGAGTTCTTCAAGACCCTTGGGACAAAGCCGTGAGGTGGGCGACTGCCAAAGCGGACAATATATTAAGTGAAGTGAGTGTAGTGATGGGCCATCACCTACCTCATGAAACATAAGGTCGCCGAAGCAGCCACCTCTTGAATCCTACGGGACCAAAGTGCTACTCGGTGGGTCCTTACACACTCACTTTTGGCTTAAGCAGCATTCTTCAGGGAATTTTATGTCCATGATCTTGGATTCTCATCGCCTTAAGCGATAGAATTTAAAAGCTCATATGCAGTCACAACCTTGATGCTAACCCTTTGATAAAGTATACAAAATTCAAGAATATGAAAGGAGTAAAAGGTCTATAGTGAATACCGATCACTTTGTAATCGCCATTCGCCAGGAGGGCATAATGTTAGTATCACTATCAGAAAGTCCAATAGACCCATACCGAGCTTGGCAGCGAATGACCCACAAGACACACTCATGTAGTTACACCTTGTAACATAAGAGCATTTATGAGTGTAACTGCCCATAATTACGTAACCGTCGTAACTGCCACTCTCATAATTATGTAACCGCCGCAACTGCCACTCTCTTAATTATATATTTAATTACGTAACTGCCTATTTAATGAGCATAACCACCCACTTAAACACCTATATAAAGGTGTAGAGACATATGAAGCAGGTACGAGCACACTTACACTCTCTTCCAACATTGATATTCTTTTTTGAATACTCTACTGACTTAACCATCGGAGAAAGTCACATCGGGAACAACTCCGATGGTCCTTCTGTTTTGTAGGATGATCCAAAGAGGAACAAGTTGATCCAACATCAACAAGCCTAGCAACCTTTTTAGCATCAACAAAGATAATATTATGGTGTTTGGTATGCATGACAAAGTGTTATATAATGTAACATTATTACAACATTCCGTAGACTAACACTTTACTAAAAAATGTAATATGAATTATCAAAAATACCCTTAGATTATACAATTATCATATTAAAATTTTAATAATATAATTATTATATTAAAATGTTAATAATGTAATTATTAAAATCATTGTTCTTTTATTTTTTTTCTTAAATTTATTAATTGTCTTAAAAGAATGTTCAGTTTGAAAAAAATTATTATTATTTTTGGTTTGTACGCTTATTTTTTTTTAAATAAGAATAATTTAAGTAAAAAAAGATTAAACTTAATATATTTTAAATTTTATGCAAAATTCAACTTAAAAAATGATTGGGTCAAACCTTGTCTTTGTCTTATTTATCCATATTCTTTAATTAATTATCTAATTTTTTAATATATTTCTCATTAATATATTTATTATAATATTATCTTATATATATACATTTCATTCTCACAATTCCCATGTTTACATGTCAAATATAACTTATAATTTTAATTCTAATTTTTATTACATTTAAAAAATATAAATGAACCAATATTAATGATATATTAAACAAAAATATTCTTAAAATAAAATTTTATTAAATTTGATAAAACATAATCATAAACTATAGTGTAGGGTTTCTGTTGAAAAGAATATGAGAAGAAAATAGGATGTGTTAAGCTCTTAGTTGAAAGAGTATTTTGGGAAAAAAGTGTTTTACTCTATAAATTCACTACAAAATTATTATGCACAGAAGGGGTGTAATTACATTGCATAATTTAATGGTGATGTGATTATAGCTATAAAGTAACATTACGTCTAGCTAACAATCTCATGACTGAGTAGTTAAGGATGAATTGTGACATCTTGTAAGATTTAGATTCGAATCTAAACAACCCTACCTCTGTCCTCAATTATTTAATATTTCCTTGTAACAAAAAAAAAACATTACATCTAAATAATCTAATCAAATACTATAATCACTTTACAAATAATTAAAATACTTGCAATATCATATGGGGACACCTGGTGATTTAAAAAAAAAAATACTTGCAGTGTGTTCAACATTGCCAATACTAAACGCCTCATATATCTAATTTTTGGAAAGATATTAGCAATCTCATTGAAATTAATAGATTAATTGAACTCTTCATGTAATGTAAGGAGCTGGAATTATATACAAAAATATTTATCCATTTTTTTTCTTTCATGTCACTTTATCGGTTGACAGTACGATGATGTGGAATAAATAAAATAAATTTTCTAAAATTGTGAATGATTAGTAGATAATTAATTGATATAATAATGGTTAAATTTTGCAACTGATTTTTGTGTTAGCATGAAATTTGAAATTTAATCTTTTTATTATAATTCATAAAAATTAAGTCTTCATAATATTATGATTTGAAATTCTAATCAAATCGATAACATCAGTAACATTTTTTGTTAAAAATTTTGATGTGACATTAATTTTTATTGACATAACATTTTGATTGAACTCATAATATCAAATTAAAATAATAATAAGACTCCTTTAAATTATATATATGTTGCATGGATTAAATTTTAAATTTAACATAGTATAGAGATTGTACATATACTTTGACCTATAAAATTTTTTTAAAAAATCTTCATTTTCATCTTTCCCTTCTCTTTCTTACTCAACTACTTCTCTCTCTAAATCCATCTTAGCAATCGGCTACCGCTTACTTTTATCGAATTTTTTTTCTGTCACTTGATCGGTTGGCAGTAGATGATCTCGAATAAATAAAATAAAAATTTCAAAATCATGAGTGATCAATTGATAATTAGATATTGTAATCAATTGATATAATAATTAATGGTGGTACGTACGTGATATTGGGAAACTTGACCTCAAAAGCTCCCATTACGCATATTTTGGGTTCATTTGACCTTAAGCAAGTTAACCAACCATCGAACTACCGTAAGTCTAAAGGCAGCGCTTGTGGCGGACACTAGAAGTGTAACTAAATCCAACAAAAACAAATATTATTATATTCATATATATATATATATATATATATATATATATATATATATTTTTAATATTGTTTATGTTCAGTTCGTATTCATTCATGAATATTAACAAAAATATTTACGAACATGTATTTTTGAATATTAAAGGAATATATGTTCACTAATACATGTTTGAGAATATTTGATGAATATGTATTTAAATATTAAATAAAAAAATTATACAAATAAATTGTTTTTCACTCCAATATATATGATGCCAAATTAAAAAATCTCACATAAACATGTGATTTTGATAATTACATATTAAAATAATTTTGAGTAATTATGTAATTTAAAATTTTATTATTATTGAATAATAAATTAATACTAAATGATTTATTAAGTGAACGAGTTTTAAGCAAACCTTAAACGAGTTTATTTGCGAATATAAATAAACGGACAACACATTTGTTCGCGACCATTTGTTAAGTTTAACAAATGAATAGAAACCAAACATATTTCTGAATTATTCGTCAAATGTTTTATTCGTTTACATTCCTAAGAAACCATATGCATGGTAAGGCGTCATGCCTCTCAAAACTTCTAAAAATCATTTATATATATTAAATAAAGTTAAATTAGATTCCTCAAATTAAAAGATATTAAAATTACATTAATACCTATCTATTTATTTTATTTAGCAATCATTATTCACAAAGACTTAAAAATCAATTGATTTACAGCAAATAATAAATCAAAATCACATAAATTAAAAAAAAAGAAAGTTAACTTTCCAAACACTTAAATCAATGATTTATTGCAAATAAAAAGATTTTGTGTTTTTTAAAGAACATCTCTCATAATTCTGAATAGAATTTTTATTTCATATAATTTTATTTCTTTAAACTTTTATTTATCAATCAATAATATTTGTGTAATAAGTTTCTTATTTTGTATTATAATATTGCTTGCAAGTATGTTTTATGATAGTAAAACATAAGCTTTTGGACTTTACTCAAAAATAAAAAGTTTATTATATTTTATTGCATTTAATTCACGTTATGAACTTCTGTTTATTGTAATTAAAATTTGATGATATAAAATATTCAAATATTTATTAAATTTTTTAGTTGGATGATTTAATTTATAGAAAATACTTATTTAAATTTATCTGATAATTTGAATGCCAAATATTTGAAGAAATATTATTTTAAAAATTTTATCAATTGGACATTATTCATTCATTTTTAAGATTTAATAGATATAATTACATTAAAATACGTAATGTTAATTTAATATTACAAAATATCGTAAACTTATTTTTATTTGAGTACAATTTAAAGAGTTATTTAGATATTAAATTTCAAATATAGTAACATAACTCAAATAAAAAATTATAAATTTAATCTATTAATTAATACTTTCAAAATCAAATGTTAAAAAAAAGTAGCCAATTTTCTAGACTTTTGTAATGGAATTGTCGATGTCATGTTCCGTTGTTGAAAATTGGAACTTCTACTCACCCTACCGGCACCGGCCTACCCATCCACGAGCAAAATACTATGCCCAAAATGCTTGGCCCATATTTTTTTTTTCAGTGTGCTCTTCTTGTGGACGTGGTAATGTTTAGTGTCAACGAGATAATGAAACAAAATCAGCATTAATGGAGCAAATTGAGATCACTATGATTAAGTAAAATAAAAGCTTTTATCCATAAGATTTTTTTATTGATACATGTGATATTAAATTATATAACGTAAAGGTAGATTTATTTTTAAAATGGATTACTCATCAAATTTGTGGGTTGTGAGTTTGATTCAAACAGGATCCTAAACAAAAAATTTTAAATGCAAGTCTGTTTATTAAAAAAAAAATTTTTAATATTTTAAAATATTGATATAAAAATATATTTTTAATTTTTTGAATAATATTTTAGACAATATTGAGCCATTTAAAATTAAATGATTAGATTGAATCTTGGGCAAAATTTTAAGAGTAACAATCGAAGACGCAGATCAATAAATACTTTACAGGAGTGGAATGTCTGAGTCCACCGAAGACCCTGCAACATTTGTTGCTTCTCTTTTGCAGTCAAACTTGCCTGCTTGAGTCTCTTGTTGTGGGGTAGCAGACTTGAGTCAGCTTGATTGTTGTGGCTTCCTTGTTCTTTCGTGGAGGGACCAACGTTATTGTGGCTTCCTTGTTCTTTCGTGGAGGGACCAACATTATTGTGGCTTCGTTGTTGTCTCGAGGTTAAATGAGTGGGCTCAATTTTAGATAAGATTTTAGAAAAAATTAATCGTGTTTGATATGATTTAATTCGATCAATAAACAATTTTAACATTAAATAATTATTTTTATTTTATTTTATTTTATTTTATTTTATTTTTTTTCAAAGAATCATTTTTATTTTACAAATTTGATTGCGGTTATCTCGAAATTGGAGTTTAAAGCTCTTGAAGTTAATTTTTTTCCCTATTAATTAGCTCGTTAAGCTGAGAACACCGGAGTGGAATGGTTGACTATTCCTACCAACATTTATTGTTTCCTCATTGCAGTCAAACTTGCCTACTTGTTTCGTGGAGGGGATCCATCGACATTTATTGTTACATTTCTGCAATCAAAGTCGAAATACTTGAGTCACTTTATTTTTCCAATGACAGACTTCAGTGTCCAATCACTTCATTGCCGTGTCTTGCCCGTTGTTGATCTTTACGGGAACCTCTCATTCTGTTCTATTATTCTCTCCTTGTAGGGCCGGTTGTCCTTGGTACTTCCTATGTAAATTGCAAGAAATATGAAAGTTTTCGCAACCCTTATCCACTTGCAGCAGTCTTCTTCTTTGCTTGTCCTTGAGAATGGGAGGTTGTCCTCATCATCAAGACCTTTCTTGAAATCACGGAGGGCTCGTCTCGCTGCTTCAGTACACCTCACGCGCTGATTTCGGATACCAATACTAAAACTAGTAGCAATTAGGGCAAATAGAAGCGCAAACCATAGGTGAAATTGAACTCCTCTAAGCCCTTCCATGAAGACAAGCAAGCAATTATGACAACAATTCACTCTAAAATTATTTTTTGAAGTAAAATAATTAAAATAAAATGTCTAAGATCGTGGATGATCAATTGAACAATTTACTGAAAGAAAAAAAAAGCAGATATAATTGTAAACATTTAATTTTATCCAGACTATCAAATGTACTATTTTGAAATAAATTAAAGTAATCTAGTCAAAACTTTCCATTCAAAATGTCAAAGTTGTTGAAATCAATTCATGGGTTAAAGTTCATTCTACATTGGTATAGGTCAAGTAGCATAATCCAATTGTTAGAATTTGATTTTTGAGATTATTTTTGTTTGATTTTTCACTTGGATTTAAAAGCCCATTTCATTTTTTTGAAACCCACTTCAAATTTCATTTTTTTGAATCCTAATTCATATAATCTTAGAAAGCCCAATTCATGTCTTTAGGCCTAAGTTTCAAATTATTAATCATTCATTTTTAAGATTTAATAGATATAATTATCTTAAAATAAAATTTTCTAATGTTAATTTCATATTATAAAATATCGAAAACTTTGTTTTTATTTGAGTATAACTTAAAGAGTTATTTAGATATTAAATTTCAAATATAGTACGTAACTCAAATAAAAAAGAATTATAATTTTAATCTATTAATTAACGCATTCCAATGCAAATGTTAAAATCCGTAGTACGAACTTTTCTAGACTTTTATAGTGGGATTGTCGATATCATTTTCCTTTGCTGAGAATTGGAACTTCTAGTCACCCTAGCCATACAACGAGTAAATACTTCCAAACATGCTTGGCCCATAGTTTTTTTTTTGGACATGGTAAAGTTTAGTATTAACGGGATAATGAAATAAAATCAACGCTAATGGAATAATTTTTTAAAAAATATTAATGGAATAATGAAAAGTAAATTGAGATCACTATGTTTAGGTAAAATAAACCCTTTCATTCATAAGAATTTTTATTGATACATGGGATATTAAATTACATAATGTAAAAGCAGATTTGTTTTAAAAATGGATTACTCATCAAATTCGTGAGTCGCGAGTTTGATTCAATCTTGGGCAAAATTTTAAAAGTAACAATCGAAGACCCAGATCAATAAATACTTTATGGTGGAATGTCTGAGTCCACCGAAGACCCTGCAACATTTATTGCTTCTCTTTTGCAGTTAAACTTGCCAGCTTGAGTCCCCTGTTGTGGGGTAGCAGAATTGAGTCACCTTGATTATTGTAGCTTCCTTCTTGTCTGGAGATTAAATGGGTGGGCTCCATTTTAGATAAGATTTAAAAAAAATTAATCAATTACGTTCATTTTGGTTTTATCTGACCTTAAGCAAATCTAACAACAATAAAAGTGCCTTGAGTCCAAGGGCGGGTGGGCCATAAACAAGGCAATACCCCATAACTTTTAAAAGTTATACACTCATTTTTTATGTATATATTGTTAATAATAAAAAAATTAATTTTCAAAGTTAATAAATTAAAATAAAATTTTTTACAATTGTGAATGATCGATTGAAAAAAAAAAGAGAAAAGTATATATAATAATTAATGATGGTACATACAAAATATTTCAAAAACCTGACCTTAAAACTCCATTACGTTCATTTTGTTTTTATTTGACCTTAAGCAAGTATAGAAACAATAGAAGTGCAATAAGTCCAAGGGTGGGTGGACAGTAGGCAATGCAATATCCCAAAATTTTTAAAAGCTATATATATTTATATATATTGTTAAAGAAATTATTTTTTAAAGTAAAATAATTAAAATAAAATTTCTAAAATCGTGGATGATCAATGAAATAAAGAAAAGCATATAAAATAATATATAACAACTAATGATAGTATGTACAAAATATTTAAAAAGCTTGAGCTTAAAACTCCATTAAGTTCATTTTGGTTTTATTTGATCTTAAGCAAGTCTAGCAACGATAGAAGTGCCATAAGTCCAAGGGTCGGCTGCCCTTGCTCGTTTGAAGGCTTACGAGGGTACACCATCTCCATATGACAAGATTAAGAGGATGGTCATCCCTGATGCTCTTAAGTAAGTTTCTCTACTGTCTTCCATTTTTATTTAGTGTAATCCCTTAAATTTTGTTCTAATATTTTCTGCCATCTTTCAACAATGTAACTTGGGTCTTGAGGGTTCAGAAGGGGCACGAGTACAGCTTGTTGGGCCGCTTGCCATCAGAGGTTGGATGGAACCATTACGGTACCATCAGGGTGAGTTTGTGTTTCATTCTCAGTGATTTGATATGACTGTCCTTCAGTCAATTTGCGCCCTTATTTTTGAGATAAGCATTTTGTAACTTAGGTTTTAAAGTATGACTACAAGTTTTTTGATGCTTAACTTTGTATTTGCTTGTTTAGTTATTGAGGAAAACATTTAATCGATTTCTTTCGTCCTTCTCTCTCTGCTGCTTTAGGACTTGGGCATGTGTGTTCTTTTTTCTTAGTGCTTTTAATAAGGGTGTGTATGTGAAACTCTGTAGAGAGGAGTGTATTAGCATGTGTTTCGTAATTATAAGCTGTCTGAATTCTTTACTCATCTCTGATTAAAAATTTACTTGCATCAAGGAAAAAGATCAGGAAGTCTACCCTGGATGCATATTGTTAGGTTGCTACTTCACCATTTTAAGAATCTGATTGGGTTTTGATTTAATCATCCATTCTTTGATAAAAAAAATATTCAGACCTTGTGAAAGTTGAGATCAATGAGGAAACATGGCAATGTCATGCAGATTGAATTGTCAATATATATGTGTGAAATTCCCTTAGTTATGTGCTATGGATGATGTCTTGAAAATTACTTTGGATTCATTCTTTTAAACCTTGAAGATGTGATGTTAATAGATGATGATTTTATTGAAAACTTGTTTCCAATTATACTGTGGACTCCAGGAGCTGGAGAAGAAGAGGAAGGAGAGGGCTCAGGTTGCACACGAGAGGAAGAAGCCGCTGAACAAGCTTAGGGTAAAGGCTGAGAAGGCTGCAAAGGAGAAACTAGGCTCTCAACTAGACGTCCTTGATCCTGTTAGGTTGTTAAATTCTCGTGGCTAGCCAGTTTCTTGTTGGTTTCGAAGAATAAGGATGTATTTGACAAGAACAAATGAATATTGAGCAAAGTATGAGTAAGCAAAGAAAAAGGACAGAAGAAAGAATATTGGCTAAGAATTCAAAGGATCTTCTTCATTACTAAAAACTCAATTTGCAACACTATAAATAGATGAACTGAAATGAAAGCCATACCCCCATGTTCTTACTTCATGGGATGATATTCACCCACTAAGTACACAAACATAAAGTGGGTTAGTGGGAACTTAACTCCTAGAATCTAGAAACCACTCTTCCATGTTATACACATAGTGGAAGACTTATTCAACTTAAACTAATAATTGTTTGCATCAATTTCTAACATCCCCCCTTGATGCAAAATCTGCAACTCCAAGTGATAATCGAAACTTTGCAAACTTTGAATAAGCAAGTCCCTTTGTAAAACCATCAGCAACTTGATCATTTGTTGAGCAGTACTTCATCACGATCAGTCCTTCAGCAACAGCATCTCGAATAAAGTGGCGGCGAAGCTCAATGTGCTTTGTCCTTCCATGGAACACTGGATTTTTTGTCATTAAAATGGTTGCTTTATTATCACAGAAAATTTTAGTCGCCTTTCCTTGAACTTGATGCAAATCCTCCATGATTCTTCTCATCCAAATTGCTTGACAAGCAGCAGATGTAGCTGCAATATACTCAGCTTCCGAAGATGACAATGCCGTGCTTGCTTGTTTCTTTGAGCTCCATGACACAGCACCCAAACCAAAGTTAAAAATGAAACCACTTGTGCTTTTTCTATCATCTACACAACCTGCCAAATCACTATCAGTAAAACCAAACAATTTAAAGTTAGGAACTGGGTTGTACCAAATCCCAAAGTTACTTGTAGCGAAGAATTCGTTTTGCTGCCCCAAGATGATGCAAGGAGGGATTATGCATGAACCTTGAGACCAAACTGACAGGAAACATGATATCTGGACGAGTATGAGTCAAATACATCAACCCACCAACCAAGCTTCTGAAATACTTCTCATTTGCCCTTGGTGTTCCATCATTCATTGTCAACTTCTCATTTGTATTCATGGGAGTAGAAAATGTCTTACAATTCTGCATGTTAAACCTCTTCAACAAATCCAGAGCATATTTTTCTTGTGAAACAAAGACACCATCATCAGTTTGAGAAATTTGTAAGCCAAGAAAATAATGCAACAACCCCAAATTTGACATATCAAATTCATCAGTCATGCTCTTCTTGAATTCTGTAATAAGAACTTCAGAAGAACTAGTATAGATAATGTCATCCACATAAACACAAACAATAAGAACATCATCACCTTTTTCCTTCACGTACAAAGTGGGCTCACTACTACTACGATGGAAACCATTTTCAAACAAGTAAGAATCAAGCCTACCATACCAAGCTCGTGGTGCTTGTTTGAGTCCATAAAGGGCCTTCTTGAGCTTGTACACCTTATCCTCTTTGCCTTCAACAACAAATCCTTGTGGCTGCTCGACATATACCTCTTCATCCAAATAACCATTCAAAAAGGCATATTTGACATCAAACTGATAAACCTTCCACCTCATTTGAGCTGCCAAGGCTAACAAAAATCTAACAGTTTCAAATCTAGCAACAGGAGAGAAGGTTTCAAAGAAATCTTTACCATACTCTTGCACATATCCTTTAGCAACCAACCTTGCCTTGAATTTTTGGACACTCCCATCTGCAGTAAACTTCACCTTGTAAACCCACTTTAAACCAATTGTATCTCTTCCTTACGGCTTGTCTACTAGCTCCCAAGTATCATGCTTCTCAATGGAAGCAATCTCCTCCTCCATGGCATGTTCCCATTCATCTTTTCCACATGCTTCATCAAAACTCATGGGTTCTGTTACTAAAAGAGCAAACATGTTAGAGTTATAAACTTCTTCCCAAGGTTTTACCTTTCTGGGAAGAGCCCCAGACATACTTCTAGTAATCATCCTTAAAGGTTGAGGAGTTGGTGAAGCTTGTGGTGACAACCTTGAAGGACTAGGTGTAGGGGAAACCTGTTGAGCCACTTTGTTCTCGTCATCTTGTGACTCAATTAATTCATTTTCTTCATAAGACAAGGGCTGATTTTTGTCTGCATTCCACTCCCAAAAACTGTTCTCATCAAAAATAACATCTCTACGAATGATTAGCTTCTTAGTAATTGGATTATACAATCTATACCCCTTTGTCTCATCACTATACCCAACGAAAATACATTTCTCACTCTTCTTGTCCATCTTTGTCCGATCATTAGAAGCTAACATGGCATAAGCAATACAACCAAAAATCTTCAAGGCACTTACATTAGGCTTGCGGTTCCACCAAGCTTCATAAGGATTCATACCACGCACCGCCTTCGTTGGAGAAATGTTGAGAAGGTGAACTGCTATAGCTACTACTTCAGCCCAAAAATCATTTGCAAGCCTTTTCTCATTCAACATACTCCTGGCCATCTCCACTACTATTCGATTCTTCCTTTCAGCGACTCCATTCTGCTCTGGTGTTCTTCTCACTGTTAGCTGCCTTTTGATTCCATTTTGCTTGAAAAATAAGGTAAAATCATCGGATAAAAATTCTCCTCCCCTATCAGTTTGAAGAATTTTTAATTGATGACCAGATTCCTTTTCTGCAAAGGCCTTGAACTCCCAAAACTTATCAAGTGCTTCTGATTTCTGAACAAGAAAAAACACCCAACTCATACGAGTAAAATCATTAGTAAACAACAAAAAATATCTACTCTTGTTCAAAGACAGAGTATTCATTGGCCCACAAATGTCTGCATGCACCAACTCCAAAGGCTTCTTTGCTCTCCATGCTTTCCCAACCGGAAATGACTGTCTATGTTGTTTCCCATAAATACAACTTTCACACAAATCATTAGCAAAAGGAATTGTAGGCAAACCATGAACCATATTTTTCTGACACAACAACTTCAACCCATTAAAATGCAAGTGCCCATATCTCAAATGCCATAACCACGAATCACTTTCAACATTAGCAACAAGTGCACAATCATCCAAACAAGAAATCTCAAGAGGAAATATCTTATTTTCAGCCATGGGAATTTTTACAAACAGCATATCAGAATTTTTACCTTTAATTTCACACACACCATCATGAAATAAAACTGAATATCCCTTTTTAACCAATTGATCCACACTGAGTAAATTATGTGCCAAGCTAGGAATGTAATAAACATCATGAATCAACCTCTCATTACCTGACTTGGTCCTTACTGCTATTGTTCCCTTACATTCAATCTGCACTTGTTTGTCATTCCCAAGACGGACTTGCAACTTTACTGATTCATCCATACTCTGAAAAATACTTCTAACACCTGTCATGTGATTGCTACACCCACTATCCAAAAACCAAAGATCACTGTTACTTTCCTTTGAATTCATAAAAGTGAGAAACAAGTTACCATCTTCTTCTTTTTCAAAGAAATTTGCCTGCTACTTAGCCTTTTTCCAACAATTCGCCTCAACGTGCCCCATCTTTTTGCAAAAGTAACACTGCTTGTCCTTATGGTTCTGCTTTTGATTCTCTTTGTCACCACTCTCAGTTTCTTGGCGACTTGAATTTGATCTACCACGACCTCTACCACAACCACGGTAGCTACCTTTACCTCTTCCTCTACCTCTGCCTGCAAAACCATTGTCATTGCTTTTCTCCTTGCTAGAGATCTCCATCTTTGTCTGAAATGCCTGCTCCATACTCTTCTCTGCAGACCTGTTCATCCTTTCTTCATGTGCTAAGAGTGAACCCATTAGCTCATTAAGAGAATACTTAGAAAGATCCTTTGATTCTTCAATAGCAGTAACAACATGATCAAATTTAGGAGGTAAACTCCTCAAAACTTTTTCTACAATTGTTTGATCTTTAATTTTCTTTCCATAAGTTCTCAATTGATTCATGATGAGAGAAACTCTACCAATATAATCTTGAACCGACTCACTACTTTTCATACACAAGTTCTCAAATTCTCTACGAAGAGTTTGGAGTTTCACAACAGTTACCTTGTTATCTCCATGGAACTCTTGATGTAGAATGGTCCAAGCTTCATTCGATTTTGCTGCATTTGCGATTCGAGGAAAAATTGAGTCTGTCATTGCTTGCTGCAATATGAGCAACGCCTTTGCATCCTTCTTTCGAAACTCCTTCATCTCTGCTGCCTTCTCTGCCTTGTCAGATTCTGTATACCCATCTTCTACAAGATCCCACAAATCTTGAGAAATGAAAAAGGTCTTCATTTTAATGCTCCAAAAAGCATAACTTTCTCCATTGAAGATGGGCACCAATGATTGAGAAACATTCAAAGTATTCATACCATTAGACATGATGAATACAAACTAAAGATCACTTGCTTTAGCAAAGATCACCACAACAGAATAACACCCAATTTAATCGAACTTGGCTCGGATACAAAAAATGTTGGTTTCGAAGAATAAGGATGTATTTGACAAGAACAAACGAATATTGAGCAAAGTATGAGTAAGCAAAGAAAAAGGACAGAAAAAAGAATATTGGCTAAGAATTCAAAGGATCTTCTTCATTATTAAAAACTCAATTTGCAACACTATAAATAGATAAACTGAAATGAAAGCCATACCCCCATGTTCTCACTTCATGGGATGATATTCACCCGCTAAGTACACAAACATAAAGTGGGTTAGTGGGAACTTAACTCCTAAAATCTAGAAACCACTCTTCCATGTTATACACATAGTGGAAGACTTATTCAACTTAAACTAATAATTGTTTGCATCAATTTCTAACATTTCTTTCAATTTTATTTAGGTTGTCTGTATGGACTTGGTTTCAATGTTCAATTCTGTTCGAGTTTTGAAGGTCGAAAAATTGTTTAATCTGAGTTGTCCTGTTTTCTTATTTTGGCCGTAGCATTCTTTCAATATATTTCATATATCCCCTATTATTAATTCTATGTTTCGATCGTTGAGGTGCTGTGCGCGGATTCATTGCAATACCGGGTTAGAAGATCGTAGGCAGTTTATAATTCATTGTTTTGTTACAAATTTCCAGTTTCCTAAAGAATGGTATTGTTGTGCAGTCTAGGCCAGTCTAAACTGGATTTCTCACTTCTTATCAATCAAAAATTGGAAATAGGCAGGTTTCTGGGTCAGGCGAGCATCAAAGTCCCACTAACTCCCCAAAATCTTATAGCAAATCCAACCACTTTACTGTTGTAAAAACCTAAGGTTTATTTATTTTTCATGCTCTTGACTGCTAGTTTCACTACCATCATGTTTCGCTGTCTCCTTTCCAGGGCATCTGTTAAGAAGAGGAGGTCAGCAATACCCTAGATTTCCCATCTATGAAGCAGCACGAAAACCTGGTAGTTGAGCGCTTGATGAGAATTTTCCCGATAATTTCGAATTGCTCAAGAAAAGATAAATCAGCCAAGCTCACTGGAATTTCACCAGAAAGCTTACTTGAGACATACCAAAGATTCTAGGGCCTTCGATTGGTCAATTTCTTTAGGGTTGTTATCATTCAACATGTTTCTTGACAGGTTTAAGTTAATTGATTCTAGAGCTTCGCTTGTTAGAAAGGAAACAAAAGTGTAGGAAAGAATTTGTTCAATGATTAAGTTTGGAAATAAGAAGTGACTATAAAATTTAATCATTGATGTAAACACCTAATTTTATAAGAAAACAATAAACGTAGCTGGATTGAGGCTTATTTCGATTTAATTGTATATTTAAATTAATATGTCAAAAACAAACTTTGAGTAAATCAACATCAGAAATTAATTTTGAATTCGAATCAATTCAAATATCGTGAAAATTAAATTTAAGCTTACATGATTGATTCTTAATTTGTCATAAACGAATCAATCTTTTTCTAGATTTATTTAAATCATTTGGGTGAAGGCCGAAGAGCTCAAATTAGTTAAAGTTGGGCTGTTGAAGCTCAAGCTTTGAGCCCATGAATTTTAATTTTGATTTTTTGAATTGGTATTAAAATTAAAATTAAAATTTAAAAAATCAGTATTTCAAATATTTAATTTTTTTAGAAAATTAAAAAAAAGAAGAGAGGCTGGTGCCTGTGCCGACACCAGCCTAGAAGCTTGCCGGTCGCCCTAAAACCTACCTCTGCCATCTACACCAACCTATTGACAAACACCATTTGCAATTGAAAGTCATCTGCAAATATATCATAATCCTTGAATCTCATGGATTTAATCCGTTTTTGTTGGCTGACAATGCATATTAAAAGCCGCTCAAACGAGATGAAGGCATGCGGGATGAACGACAGGCGGGGAATTTGGCAAAAGGAACACACACCCTCTCCACAGAGCCCCTCCCTGGTCTTTACTCATCCTCACTGGCCCAAATCATCATAAACAACCACCAAACACCCACAATCAGCCACTATCACAGCCAGCCTTCACCACCCAAACCCGCACCCGAGCAACCCTATACAAATCAGAATTCAGAACCCTTAGAACCGAAACTCCGAAAACCCAAGAGATAATATAGTACTTGGATTGGATACTTTATTATTTAAATGCTTGTGTGGACTTATTGACCGAGATATTGTGGATAGGGCTTTCTTCTACACCTGAAGGAGACTATGGCTAAGTTTTGGGGTTTCCTTTTGCGTGATGATACTGTAGACATGGATTTTGCAGTGGGCTTGGTATTTTATGCTATGTTGATACTCTTTATATTTATATATACATAATTCGTGGAACAGTTAAAAGTCAATAATAAAATAATGGATAGATAAATAAAGATAATAACGATGAATCCTTAAATATTGCGGCTGTGTACTGATTTGAAGTCTTCAAGCGAACTTTATTTTTTTAATTTATTATATTCTGCAAGAACATTGAAAAAGTTGGAATAAAAATGGTAATTCTAATATATTGGGTTTTTATCCAATCCAAGTGATGAATGAAATAAATATGGTTGATGGGAATAATGGTAAGAGGATAGGTATATTCGGAGTTGGGAACAAGTGAGAGCTTGATCCATGATAATTTTTTTAAAAGAATAAATAAATATATATATATATATATATATATATATATATAAAATTTGTGAGCGTGTGATGATTTTAGAAACTCCAAACAATAACCATCTTTACATTGACCAAAGTGTTGAAAAATATAGAGAAATTTTTTAAATAAATATTTCAAGATCAAATAAAATATCAATAGACTAAGAATTATTCTATCTAGAAATATGGAAATTTCAAAAATTAATAACTTAGAAATATGTCCCTTTTAAATATTCAAGTAAAAAATTTTCGATGGTGAAATTCTCTGACTTCGCAAGTGTGCAATATTCAAGAACTTCTTAGGTGAGAAAATGTTTCCTCTAAATTTGACCAAAGTGTTGGAAAAGTTAGAGGGAATAATTTCAATATCAATGGCTTTTACAACAAAATAATTATAAGTAAAATTTTAATTAAATCTTTTCATAAAACATTTAATCAATTCGAAGACGAACCTCTTTAAGGAAATGAGTGTATTTCCTTAAATACTCTCAGGGTAAAAAAATTTTCTTAAATACTCAATCAAAGTGTTGGAAGGTAACTTATGGAAGTTTTTAATATTTAATTAATTAAATAATGAAAAATATATAAAATAAATTAGCTTGAAATTATAAAGATAAATTTTAATAAAAATTTGCATGAAAATAATAATAAATCTAATGATGGAGCCTCTTCAAAAGGATGAATGTGTCCCGTGAATACTTTTGATGTGAGAAGATTTCCTTGTATATTCGATCAAAGTGTTGGAGAAACATTGAGGAAATCTCCAATATTTAAATAAATTAATAATCAAATAGCAAATAATGCAAAATTAATAAATTAAAATTAAAGGATAAATTTTAACTAATTCTTTCATAAAATACTTAATTAATCCAATGACGAAGTCTCTTCACGAGTACAAGTGTGTCCCGTGAATACTCTTGAGGTAAAAAAATTTCTTTGGGAATTCGATCAAAGTGTTGAAAAATATCAATAATTAAATAATCGAATATTAAATAATAAAAAGAAAATTTTAGTTAAGAATAAGAGATTATTTAAATTAAGATTGTTTAATATAAAACATGGTTAATTGGTACTGTCAAGCGGACGAGCGTTGTAGGGGTGCTAATAACTTCTCCAAACATAACCGTACTTCCGAACCGAAATTTTGATACATAGATCAAGGTATTTATATTTAGTTTCGAATAAATAGTCAATCATGTAAGGTTAAATTAAGCCTAAACATGCTTCTAAACATACATGAAACATGCTTTAATCTGTATGCGGAAAAATACTATAAGGATCGAAACTAACCTCAAACCATTGCTTTGCTATCTGTATGATTTTGATCCAGTCTCAAAAAATCGACGAGCTTGCTTGAATTACTTCCAAGCACTCAAAAACCTCACTAGATGGTGTCTTTGTATGAGATTAACGTACATAGAGACCGGAAGGAGCCCTCTTTTATTACTAACGAGAGCATGCTAATTATGGCAATAAGATCACGTTTTAACCATCATAAAATCGTGCTTTTAATAGCCAAATATTGAGTTGAAATTCAGCGTGAAATTATGGACCATATCCAAAATTGGTCAACCAAATATTTATTTCATTATTGTGGAGATATACTAACATTCTCCCACTTGGTCCATATATTTCACTTATAGAAGAAACAAATCACATGAATCATGGCGACAGTTCCTCAAATTGTGAGTATTATCTTCCATGTATTACTATGTAAAATGTTTCTAAATCAACTCATTTTTACTTAATGAATAAACCTTATGTTTATTCTCGGTCCAAACCACAAGGATATTTCTCAAATAAAACTTTAGTGTATACAAATCAAAATGAGAAACATCATATTATTAATAAGAGTTTCAATTACAATCAAAATGTGGGACCAAGTCCTATTCTCTCTACATGATCCTTAAATTTAAACGGTGGCATGCCCTTAGTCAAAGGATCAATTCAGTGCTAATGTGTTCAATAACCACTGTATTATCTCTAACATGTTCTCTAATGGCTAAGTACTTAATGTCGATATGCTTACTTCAACTTCCACTCTTATTGTTCTTAGTCATGAATACCGCAGCTGAATTGTCACAAAATATCCTCAATGGCTTAGATATGGAGTCAACAACTCTAAGCCCACCAATGAAACTCTTATGCCATACACCATGTGAGGTAGCCTCAAAACAAGAAACAAACTTGGCCTCCATAGTGGAAGTGGCAGTCAGTGTCTGCTTAGCACTCTTCCATGAAACAGCTCCACCGGCAAGCATGAAGATGTAACCGGATGTTGATTTCCGGGTACCAACACAGCCAGCAAAGTCTGAGTCTAAGTAGCCAATCACCTCCAACTCATCAGTCCGTCTATACATAAGCATGTAATCCTTAGTGCCTTGAAAATATCTAAGCACCTTCTTCGCAGCTCTCCAGTGGTCCATCCCCGGGTCACTGTGGTATCTACCCAACACTCCCACAGCAAAAGCAATATCAGGCCTGGTACAGACCTGTGCATACATAATGCTTCCAAACGCTGAGGCATATGGAATGTTCTTCATTTGTTCCCGCTCAAGATCATTTTTCGAGCACTGGTTCAAATTGAACCTGTCACCCTTCACAATGGGAGCTGGGCTTGGTGAACAATCTTTTATTCTGAATCTTTCCAAGACTTTATTAACATAGGCTTCTTGTGACAGACCTAATATACCTTTATGTCTGTCTCTATGGATCTTAATGCCAATGACATAAGATGCATCGCCCATATCCTTCATATCAAAGTTCTCAGAAAGAAATTGTTTCACCTCACGTAGCATCCCCTTATCATTGGTTGCAAGCAGAATATCATCCACATATAGCACAAGAAACAAATCTTGCTCCCACTGACCTTCTGGTATATACATTGATCCATGATGTTCTCAACGAAACCAAATGAAGAGATGACTTCATGAAATTTTAGATACCATTGGCGGGATGCTTGTTTCAACCCATATATGGATTTCTTCAGCTTACAGACCAAATGCTCACCATTACTAGAGGAAAAACCTTTAGGTTGTTTCATGTAAACCTCTTCCTCTAGATCACCATTGAGAAATGCCATTTTCACATCCATTTGTTGCAACTCTAAGTCAAAATGTGCAACAAGCGCCATTATGATGTGGAGAGAATCTTTCTTAGATACAGGAGAGAAGGTCTCCTTGTAATCAATTCTCTCCTTTTGAGTGAATCCTTTGGCTACGAGTTTTGCCTTATAATGCTCAATGTTGCCTAATGAGTCAGTCTTGGTATTAAAGACCCATTTACAGCCTATAACCCTGGCCCCATTAGGCAACTCGACAAGATCCCATATTCCATTAGATGCCATCGAATCCATCTCATCCTTCATAGCATCGAACCAAAGTTTTGATTCTTTGTTGTTCATGGCTTGTGAAAACATCTCTCGATCATTAACGGGCCCAATATTGAAATCATACTCTTGTAGATACACAATGTAATCACTAGGAATAGCTGATTTCCTTTCCCTTAATGTTGGTTCAACATTTTCTGAAAGATCATGTTGTTCAACTGGTTGCTCACTCAATTCTAGTGTATCCAGAGGAGCCTCGTCTACTGGTAAGTTATCAACTACTTGTGGATCTTCAATGATTGGTTGTTCAATGTCCAGCTGCACTAAAGGGACATTATTCATGAAAACCAATCCTTGACTCGAGTTAGAGGTTTGATCTCTCACAGAAACTAATTCTTGAGATGGATCGCTCCCACTAACTAAGTCATTTTCAAGAAACTTGGCATTCCTTGATTCCACAATTCTAGTGCTATGAGATGGACAATAGAATCTGTAGCCTTTGGACCGTTCGGCATATCGATGCAATACCCACTTATGGTCCTAGGATCCAGTTTCTTTTCCTGTGGGTTGTAAACTCTTGTCTCAGAAAGGCATCCCCAAACGTCCATATGACGCAAACTCGGTTTCCAACCTTTGAATAATTCGAAAGGCGTCTTTGGAACAGCCTTGGTTGGAACTCGGTTCAATATATACGCTGTCGTTTTAAGAGCTTTAATCCACAAAGACTTAGGCAACTTCGAGTTGCTAAGCATACTACGCACCATTTCCATCAAAGTTCGGTTCCACCTTTCTGCAACACCATTCTGATCTGGTGAATCAGGCATGGTATATTGGACAACAATCCCTTTTTCTTGAAGGAACTTTGCAAATGGTCTAGGTGCTTGTCCATCTTCAGTGTATCTACCATAATACTCCCCACCTCTATCGGTTCTTACTATCTTTATGGGTTTTCCACATTGTTTGTCTACTTCAGCCTTAAAAATTTTAAAGGCGTCTCATGCTTCGTTCTTGTTATGAAGCATGTAGAGATACATAAACCTCGAGTAATCATCAATAAAGGTGATGAAGTATTTCTGCATATGCATCAATGTCTGGACAACATATGTCAGAATGTATGATCTCTAATATGGTTGAACTCCTATTGGCACTTTTCTTGGACTTGTTGGTTTGCTTACCTTTAATGCAATCCACACAAGTGTAGAAATCAGTAAAATCGAGAGTACTAAGTATTCCATCATTTACCAATCTCTTAATTCTATTTATAGAGATATGACCTAATCTCCGATGCCATAATGTGGAGGAGTCCTCATTCATAACACATCTTTTAGTGCCAGTTTGAACATGTAAGGCGTTATGAGCAGCGTCATTTTGCAAATCAATAAAGAAAAGACCATCACATAAGGTACCATTCCCAACAATATCAGACTTAAAATATATCAATACTGATTTATTTGAAAATTGAAAGGAATATCCATAAGGTACCAGCCTAGAAACAGAGATTAAATTTCTCGAGAAACTAGGAATATAAAAGGTCTTTTCCAATTGCAAAACAAAACCACTCCTAAGAACTAAAGTGCACGTTCCAACGCCTTCAACACGCGAGCGCATCTTGCTTCCTGAATAGATGCTCTCCTCATTTCCCACTGGCTTCCTTAGGTTTGTCATACCCTGTAAGGAAGTCGAAATGTGAATTGTAGATCCAGAATCAATCCATCATGTGTTATGATTAACGTCAACCATATTTGATTCAAAACAAACATATAAGAGTGGATTACCTTTCTTAACGAGCCACTGCTGAAGCTTGGCGCAGTCCTTCTTCATGTGTCCCTTCTTTTTATTGAAGAAACACTTGGACTCTTTCTTAATGTCAGCTTGGGCAGGGATTTTCCCTTTTCCCTTGTTCTTGGCTCGATCCTTGCTCTTTCCTTGGCTTGCAAAAAATGCACTTTCACCCAATTCCATAAGCAATCTTCCCTCCTCTTGAACACATATGGTCATCAATTCATTGATGGTCCACTTATCCTTATGTGTGTTATAGGATATCTTGAATGGTCCGTACTGCTTTGGTAAAGTGTTCAGTATATAGTGCACAAGGAAAGATTCAGACATCTCCACCTCTAGCTTCTTAAGTTGGGCCGCTATATCTCTCATGGCCATTATGTGCTCGCACACTCTTTTGACACTGGTGAGCCTTATTGATGAGAACTTCATTATCAAGGTGCTGGCCAACACTTTGTCTGAAGTGACAAACTGATCATCTATGGCCTTTAATAAGGTCCTAACGTTGGTATGCTGTTCAACAGAACCATGTGTCATAATGGCTTCGCGCTCGACGATTTTGAAAAACATTTAAAAACAAAGGAGTCGCCACCAATCTTTTTTGTTAGATGTGATTGGTCACCTAAATATATTTATCTTTTTAACAAAATCTTAAAAATAATTAAGTTTTATTAAAAAGACAATTTTGGGTCTGCGAAAACCAAAATCGGGTTCGGGAGTACAGTTACGCGTGGGGAAGGATTAGCACCCTCACGACACCCGTTAAAAAACGGTACCATTGTAATCATGTTTTATCCTTTGGTTTTAATAAAATGGTTTTGAATTAATATTTAAAAATAATTTTTATTTTTATCGCAATCAATTTTATTCTTTTTATTCAAAGACATTTTTTTATTTGTAAAAAATCATTTTGTTTTATTTTAAAAAGTTAAATTTTATTTTTCAAAAGTGAATGTGAACCTTTTTGTATTGAAAAATTAAATCAAATATCCCAATACTCTGGTAACAATTGAAATAATTTTCCTCACCTAGAGATTTCTTAAGAACCACTACTTGTGAGTTCTATAAATCTCATCGTCGGAAGATTCACACTCGCTTCAAAAATTATTATGAATGCAAATGATGCAAACAGATAATGAATAATGCAAATGAATTTTTTTAATTATTATTTTTTTATTTCTTTATTTATTTTAAATGAAAAATTTTATTATTGAAAAATTGCACTAAGTATCCCAATACTCTGGTAACACTTAGTGAACTTCTCTCACCTAGGGATCAGTCAAGAAATCACTACTTGTGAGTTTCATGACATCCCATCATCGGAAGAATTTCATTTATTTTATTTTAGTGTTTATGCATATGGAATTATAAAAAGAAATTTATATTATGATTTTTATTAATGAAACTCTTATTATTGAAAAATTTAACTAAATATCTCAATACTCTGGTAACATTTAGCTAATTCCTCGCACCTAAGGATCAGTCAAGAAATCACTACTTGTGAGTTTCATGACATCCCATCATCGGAAGAATTCCATTTATTTTAGAATTTTTATTGATTTGTTATTTTTATATATTTTTTTATTATTATAGATATTTTTTTAAAAAAATAAGCATGAAATTGAATATTGAGAAATAATATCGAATATCCCAATACTCTGGTAACATTCGGTATAATTCCTCTCACCTAAAGTTTTTCGAAGAATCGCTACTTGCGAGTTCTACGAAGACTTATCATTAGGATTTCATACTTATTTTATTTTATTTTATTTTTTATTGATTTATTATTTTATATTTTTTTTTATTATATATTTTTTAAAAATAAGCGTGAAATTGAATATTGAGAAATAATATCGAATATCCCAATACTCTGGTAACATTCGGTATAATTCTTCTCACTTAAAGTTTTTTGAAGAATCGCTACTTGCGAGTTCTACGAAGACTTATCATTGGGATTTCATACTTATTTTATTTTATTTTTTATTGATTTATTATTTTATATATTTTTTATTATTATATATTTTATTATTATATATTTTTTAAATTTCCTAAAATACACCCCTTTTTTATTATCTAATAAGAATTTTATTTCATTTCAAAAACTATATGGTTATATGTGTATCTTACATATTTATTTACATATTTTATACATCTATATACCTTTCAAAAACCATATATATATTTCCTAGCTTCCCAAAAAAGATTTTTTAGTGAATTGTTTAATCAGAAAATATTTATTATATATATATATATATATAAAAACTATATGGTCATATATATTTTATATATTTTATTTGTTGTACTTTATATATACATTTTAAAACTATTTGTATTTCATTTATTTACATATTTTATTTATTTATTTATTTATTTATATATCTCAAAACTATGTATTTATTAATAAGATTAATTATACAATTAAACTTAAAGTTATTAGATCTTAAAAAATTTTATATATAGATAAATATTTATTTTTGTGTTATGCAAATATATTAAAAATACATGAAATAATTTATTTAACAGAATAAATAAATAAATAAATAAATAAATAAATACTAAATAGATAAATAAATAAATAAATAATATATACCAAACGGATTGGGCTTGAAAACCCAAAGAAAGCCTTCTAAACGCAGGCCCAAAATCGAGCCCAAGCAGCAGAGGCCCGAGTCTGCCAAGGGAGAAGGGCTGAAGCAAGTCAGCGCGCGGGTCACGAGTGGGTCAGCACGCGGATCGCGGAAGTGGGTTGAGCGGACTTCGGGTCGGGTCAGGGCGACGCACGGATCTTGGCCTCCCAAAACGCACCATTTCAACCTCTTTAAATAGCCCCCCTTTTTTTTAGCCTTTCATTTTACTCGGTTTTCACAAAAAAAAAAATCCCTAAGACCCTCCAAAAAATCCTCTCAGCCTCTCCTTCTCCGAACGACTACCGGCCGCCGTACGCCGGGCACCGGTGGTCTTCGCGATAGCCCTAAAACACTTCCCTTGTCTCCTTCTCTTCAAATCCGACCTCCGTTCCTCTCAAAAATACCTCTAACCTCACAGATCTGACAAACCAAAGCCATCCTTCCTTTTTTTGTTTTTTTCTTTTTCGTATTTGTTTTTTTTTTTTTAATCTGGTGTTGGCTATTGAGGTTGTTGTGTTTCGTTTTCTTTTTTTTGCAGGTGGGGGATTCAGATCTTAGATCTAGGGTTCTGGGGGTCTCGATCCCGAGATCTGGGCTTTCGAGATTTAGGGTTTCGGTGGTGGTGGTGGTTTAGGTCTTGGCGATGTTGAATGGTTGCTTCGGTGGTGAGTGGGGGATGCGATCTGGGGGTCTCGATTGTGGTGGGTTTGTGGTGGTGATGATAGTAATGATGGTGGTGAGTGGTGGCTAGACGGTGAGTGGTGACTGGACGGTGGTGAGTGGCTGGTTTTTGGTAGTATTTCTGAGTCTGAAGTCTAAAAAAAAGTGTCTGAAAAAATCTAGTTCTTTTAAAAGAATTCAAGATCATCCTTTGATCCGGTGGGTTAGAACCAATCTAGGTTCTTCCTATTGTTTCCCAGTCCTCCAAGGCATTGTCAGGGATGGGATGGATTGCTCGGGAAACTGAATTTTGGGTGGCAGCCGAGACATAGGGGGAAGAGCTGAGGCACCGGCGGCTAGGGCAGTGGGTCTGGCCGGCAAATTTGGAAGATCTGAAGCATTTAATGTGACAATGGGACTGATAATAATAATAATAATAATAATAATAATAATAATAATAATAATAATAATAATAATAATTATAATAATAATAATATAAAAGTAATTGAAATAATAATAGTAATAATAAAATAGATAATAATAAAAGTAATAATAGTAATACTGATAATAATAAAACAGATAATAATAAAAAATGGAAATGAAATAAGATGAATAAAATATAAACATAAGAGAAATAAAAAAAAGAATATATAATAATAATAATAATAATAATAATAATAATAATAATAATAATAATAATAATAATAATAATAATAATAATAATAATAATAATAACAACAACAATAACATAAAGGTAACAACAACAACAACAACAACAACAACAACAACAACAACAACAACAACAACAACAACAACAATAATAATAATAATAATAACAACAACAACAACAACATAACAAAAAAAAAGATACAAATAAAAATAAAATAAAAACAAATGGTATATATAATAATAATAATAATAATAATAATAATAATAATAATAATAATAATAATAAAGATAATAATAATAATAATAATAATAATAAACAAAATAAAAATAACAATAAATAAAACATATACAAAATAATAATAATAATAATAATAATAATAATAATAATAATAATAATAATAATAATAAAACAACAACAAACAATAATAAAAACAAACAATATAAATAAAAAATAAAATAAAATAATAAAACATAAAAATATCAAACTCAGTCCATTTTAATAGGTCTGGAAGCCTAATGTTTCGATTTGGACTTTGAGAGCCCAATTGAACGTAGTCTTGTCAACTTGGACAAAATTTGGTGTCTACACCATGTATCCCAGCAGATATCTTTGCCTTAATATACATGACACTAAGGCGATTGGATCGCTCCCAGCGTTCATGTAAAGCTACTTGAGCAAGAATGCTGGTCTAAGTCAATACGGGCTCATCTTTCCTTGTAGCATAGTCTATATCCATGCACCCTAATTGGAGGAGAACTCTCTCCTTCCAAACCTTGTAGTTCTCTCCATCTAGTTTGGGAACTTCTAGGTAAATACTAGTCCGAGGAAACACTGCTTAAAGAAAAACACATGCTTATGTATCTAGAATTTTTGAGGCAAAATTAATTATGTCTACCAATGTAAACATATTTTATTAATGAATCTCAGACATAAAACTTACCTGTGGGCTAAGGTTCTAATTCTAATAGATTCATATCATAATGATAAAACTATTAAATTATATCATTTCCTAATCCCTGTGGGTAAATTAAGAAACTAATTTGATATTTTATCCTAATTAGTTATGAAATTATAATAAAAATTCCTATGGGATAAAATTTATTATAGCCTTTATAACTAATTACAATTTGTGTCTAATACCATTATGTGATTTTACAAATATAATTTTACTTAATTAAGATTGCTGTGGCTAAGCCCTAATTAAACAAATTATAAATCACTTAGACATATTGGTAAAATTCTAAGTTTTATTCATATTTTAAAATTGCAATTAACATAAGGCAATTTTAATTCCAAATAACATGAACCAACTTGCCTTCATGTGCTTAAAGTTAACCACATTATGTAAAAATAACAAATTATACACATTCATAATAAGCACATATAGCATCCAAATTTAAGTTCTCATAATTTTGGCAAATCAATAAATTTTCATGATTATTTCCATAATTTATTTATGAATTATTTGCAATGTTCAAAATTATACAAAAAATTCATAAATTCCAAATTTATGAAAATTTACATAATTCATGAAATTCTTAAATATTATGAGATTGCAAATTTCTGTCAAAAATTAATTTGATACTAAATAGCAAAAATAAATCCACAGAACAAAAATTATTTTTGCCTATAACAATTAAATCCTTAAAGCCTCAACAAATGGCCCAACTCCAAATTAGAAGCCCATAAAAGCAAAGTGGCTATTTTAAAAATCATGATGACAGCCCAAAAAAATGAGCCCATATTAAATATTGGACAATCAGCCCAAAATAGGCTCGGCCTAGAAAGAGACAAAATAATGTCTGTAATTTTTTTTATTGTTCTGTTGGTGGCCCAAACAAAAAGTATTGGCCCTAAATTGCTAAAGAATGACCAGACCAAATGGCTTCAAAGAGCCCAAAACATACGGTCCAGCAGAATAGAAAGGTGGCTGCTCAAAAAAAAAAAGAAAAAGAAAAGATGGACTAACAATTAAACTTACAAAGGAGGAGCCCATAACAATTAAAAGCCAACCCAACAGAAACAATCCAAAACGTGGGTCAAAGGGCTGAAAATTATATATATAATTTTTATGCTGAGCATTATGTTGCTCACGTCCCTTGTCGGGTGCATGCATGTACGCGCCAGATTGTCTTCTTCCCCTGTTCGAGTGGAACGCAGAAAATGGGTTTTATGGTTGACCTGGTTGAAACTTGGCCTTCCATTCATCGATTTGAGTGGTTCTTTATTCGATATCGATCAGAATCAAATGAAAACAAGTTTTATGAAATTTGTTTTAGCTAAAAACGATTTAAAATGTAAGTCCAAATTTCCCAAAAATCATTGTCGTTGGTCAAATATACAAGGAGCATTCACGAATTATTTGTTCTGTTTTTTATTGCTAAATGGCTAGAAAAACAATTTCAGATTATTTCCTAACCTCGTTATAACCAGAAACCTTCTTAAAACACAAGTAGATATTTTGACAGAATTGACAAAATCGACAAAATAGCAGAGCATATTTTCTTCATGCAAGACAGAGATTAATTCAAGCTCTGATGCCAAATGTAAGGTTAAATTAAGCCTAAACATGCTTTCTAAACATACATGAAATATGCTTTAATCTGTATGCGGAAAAATACTGTAAGGATCGAAACTAACCTCCAGCCATTGCTTTGCTATCTGTATGATTTTGATCCAGTTTCAGAAAATCGACGAGCTTGCTTGAATTACTTCCAAGCCTTCCAAACACTCAAAAACTTCACTAGATGGTGTCTTTGTCTGAGATTAACGTACTTGAGGACTAAAAGGAGCCCTCTTTTATTACTAACGAGAGCATGCTAATTATGACAATAAAATTACATTTTAACCATCATAAAATCGTGCTTTTAATAGCCAAATATTGAGTTAAAATTCAGCGTGAAATTATTGACCATATCCGGAATTGTCAATCAAATATTTATTTCATTATTGTGGAGATATACTAACAAATCACACCTAGGTTAAAAAAAGAATGGTGGTAACTCTATAACTTTACATCTGATGATTAGGTTTTAAGACTAAAATCCTTATGACATGTGATTTTAAATTATACGCCGCGAAAGTAGATTTATTTTTAAAATGGATTACTCATCAAATTTGTGGGCTGTGAGTTTGATTCAAACAGGATCCTAAACAAAGAATTTTAAATTCAAGTCTGTTTATTAAAAAAAAAATTCATTTAATATTTTAAAATATTAATATAAAAATATATTTTTTAAATTTTTTGAATAATATTTTAGACAATATTAAGCCATTTAAAATTAAATGAATAGGTTGAATCTTGGGCAAAATTTCGAAAGTAACAATCGAAGACCCAGATCAATAAATACTTTATGGTAGAATGTCTGAGTCCACCGAAGACGCTGCAACAATTTTTTTTGGCCAAAAAACGCTGCAACCTTTATTGCTTCTCTTTTGCAGTCAAACTTGGATGCTTGCGTCCCTCGTTGTGGGGTAGCAGACTGGACTCACCATTGTGGCTTCCTCCTTGTTTCGTGGAGGGACCAACATTATTGTGGCTTTCTTGTTGTCTCGACATTAAATGGGTGGGCTCAATTTTAGGTAAGATTTTAAAAAAATAATTAATGAATTACGTTCATTTTGATTTTATTTGACCTTAACCAGGTCCAAGGACGGGTGGACCGTAGACAAGGCAATGCCCCGTAACTTTTGAAAACTTTACTTGGCAAGAAAGAAGTAAAGGTACGAAGAAGAATTTGTTAATCCAACTACTAAGTTATAAAATCAGAAGTGATTATTAAAACTTAATTATTGAAGTAATAAATTTTCATCTTTCTTATCAATCAAAGTCTAAAAGATTTGTCACTTCCCCAAGATTTTCTGGACTCAGGTTATTGCTCGATAGAACAAGGACAAGAACAGAAACAACTGATGCATAATCAAATATAAGTTGCAGCGGAATGCAAAATGGTACCACCAATTACCATCCCAATTGAGGTATCAGAATAGAAACAGGTACTCCATGGTTCCATCTGCAGTGGTATAATTAGGAGGTATATTTAGGGATGTAAACGGGACGGGTACCCGTGAAATTCGAGATAACCAAACCCAAATCAAGATTATATTTTAAAATACCCGAACCCAAATAAATATCCGATTATTTTGATTTTTATTACCCGAATCCTACTTATTTAATATAAGAACTACTCGTTTAACTACTCGAACCCACTAAATACTCGTTTATTAAGTCAAAATTTGACTTTTAGTTTTAAATTTAAAATTAATTTTAAGAAAAATTAAATTAATGCATTTAAACTAACCCATAAAAATAAATTAATGTTAAAAATCATAATTAAAATACTTAATGAATTAATTTAATTAAGTATTATATTAATAATAAATATTTTCTAAATAAAAATATATATAATAATATTTAAAAATTATAATCAGGTTCGGATAGTAGGATACCATAAGATCACTACTTGAACTCTGTTCGAACCCGTGACGGATAGTAAAATTACTACCTAAACCCTACCCGAACCCAATTATTAACTACCTTAACCCTACTTAATCGAGTCAAGAAGTATCAAGTATCCGTTTATAGGGTACCCATTTATATCCCTAGGTATAAAGGTAATATAGGGTATATTACCTTTATACCTCGTCTGTTACCTTTATTTGTTTATTTTTGGTTAAGTTAAACTTTGGTGGAGGATTCTTGGAAATCCTACCCTGTCAAACGACGACTAACGCCTATGATCCGAGAAAGGAAAGAGGCGTTGCATAGATATAAAATTAAATGAGATTTACACATTTTTTTAGGATTTATATTTTGTTAATTTAGTACTCCCTCCGTCCCAATAAACTTGTCATTTTTGACTAAATAAATTGTCCCATTAAAAATGTCACATTGAAAAAAATAACAAATTTTAATACTATATTTTCTCTTTTATCATTTATTATACTTTAGTTTTAATCATTAAAGAGTTTAATACCTACTACTTTTAAGGATAATTTGATCAATTTGAGTCATTTATATGATATAACATAAAGAATCTTTAACTTCCTAAAACTACGTGTTTTGTTAACAAATGACAATTTTTATGAGACAAAGGGAGTAGTTGATTTTCATGCTCTATTCAAAAATCATATATGGTCAAACACTTCAAAAAAAATTATATATGTCAAATTTTAAATTAATAAAACATATTTAATTATTTATTATATAATAATAAAATTTTAACCAATTAAATATATATTGAAAAAAATAATATACTTGATTGATTTGACATTGATATAAATTGAATAGAAAATCTTTTTTGCATGATGGAAACAAATAAATTGTAAAACCAGTCATCATCATCATCATCATTATTAGTTTGTAATGCAATCAGAGATGTCCAGTTTACAAAAGTCTAATTTTCTTCTTGAACGATTTTATGGACACACCCTCATACAACGAACAAATGTATTCAATTTTATTCTCCAAACATATTTCACAAAAATTAATTTGTTGAAATTATAAAAAGGTGTAAACCTAATAGATGTCTCTCATCATGATCCGAAATATTAATTAATTGTTGCATACATGTTACCAATGGCAAATATCAGGATCAATTTTTTAAATAGATTCTATTCAAGTCAAATTGAAACCGGTATGCCTCATTTTGAATTAGAACTTCAAAAAATTGTTCTGATTTTGGTTAAAATTAAACTTTTTTGGGTAACTTCAACGGAATAACAGAAAAAGATTAAAAAGAGAGTACAAATATATTTAACTTTTTCTGGAAAATTAAACATGTATTTAAGCTTACACAACGATGGTAAATTAGATATAAGGCTAGGAAAACATTTATTTGAAACTATGTAATTAAGCTAACACAATACATTACTACTAGCATATAACTTATCATTAATCACACAAGGGCAGACCAGAGCGAGGAGGAAGTATTTTGACGAAGTCTCCATGGGAACCTTTCCATGTTCAATGACATTGTCAATCTGATCCAATCTCTGAACTTGCGCAATAACCGAAAATATCTATGTCTCCAAGACCTGTTAATCAATAAAGTACCAAAAACCCCCCAAAATCCAACAAGGAATCCAGCCGTCATGCCAGTAAAAAACCACAAAGGTTCAAACCATCCTTCATCCCTTTCATTGTCACCAGTGTTAGGCGGCCCTGCTGTTTCATCTTCAGGACACTTGCTCAACGGGGCTCCACACAGTCCCGGATTCCCTAAATATGAAGTAGCATTAAAACTCTGCAGTTGAATGCCTGAGGGAATCTTTCCTGACAATTTGTTGTTGGACAAGTTCAAAGAACAGAGAAAAGATAAATTGACCATACTGTTCGGGATTTCACCTGAAAGGCTATTTGCTGACAAATCAAGTGCCTCCAACTCTGTCAATTGGCCAATCTCTCTAACGATGCTTCCCCTCAACATGTTTGTTGATATATTTAGAATAATCAACCCTCGGAGACTTCCTATTTGTCTAGGGATTTCCCCACTTAATTTATTGCTTGACAAGTCAATCATCCTTAGTAATCCGAGGATGTTGCAATAATCTTTTTGCACACCTTTCCATATAACTAATAGATGATCAGCATAGGTACCAAATGTCCGACTACGGGAAATACTGTCCCCTGCCGGCCTAACATAATAATATAAGGATTGAATTGTTGCTTGCGAACTCTTCAGGAGAGTCATGGCGGTCAAATTGTTGAGACACGATGGAATGGTTCCAGATATATTGTTTAAAGCAAGATCCAGTATATGAAGAGACTGCAGGTGGCATAGAGTTGAAGGTATGTTACCATGAAACTCATTTGATCTTAGACGTAGAACAATCAAACTCTTGAGTCTTTCCCCTAACCATGGTGGAATGGTTCCAGTTAATTTATTCTCCCCCAGATCAAGAAGTTTCAATTTTGTACAATTTTGTAGGGATTGAGGCAGTTCACCATACAAACCAGTGTGTCGCAAACGCAATGATTGAAGTTCCCCTAGTGAGCCCACTGAATTGGGGATTATCCCTGACAAATTATTATTCTCCAAATTGATAACAGCCAACCGCCACCACTTCATCCAACAATCTGGAATGCTACCAGATAACCAGTTGCCAGAGAGGTCAAGAAACTCCACAAGATTATCCTCCTTTGCGCATAAAAAAGACAATGATCCGCTTAACATGTTGTTGGATAGATCCAATAGAGTCAAGTTAGAAAAAACTTGAGGTATGGGACCATAAAATAAGTTCCAACTTAAATCTATGAGAGGCATAAGATCAAAGTTTAATGGCATATTTGAAACGCGGCCACTGATGTTGTTGAAGGAAAGGTTTAAATACCTTAGTCCCGAAGGCAGATTCCAAAACCAGTAGGGGATGACATCTGAAATATTGGAGTGGGAGATATCCAGGTGGGAAAAATTAGTTTGCCGTCTAAGCCAGCCAGGAAACTGCGGACCTAGCTCACAGGATCTCATATCAATATAATCAAGTTGAAAGGGAGGGATCCAATCAGAGCTGAGATTGAAGGAGAAAGAATTTAAGGATAAGTCCAGCCGTCGCAAGTTGGAAAGATTAAACAGGTGGGCCTCCGAAATGACACCATTCAAAGAGTTTGAGGAAACATCCAAGAGTACAAGTTGAGACATTTTTCCGAAGCTGACTGGAAAAGGACCCTCAAGCCGATTATCCGCAAGAAATAGTTTTCTCAAGGATGAAAATGGTATGAAACTGGGCAAGGAACCATTGAGATGGTTATTACCCAATGCCAAAATCTCCAGAGAATCCTTAGCACACCCACTTAAGTTTTCCAAAGTAAAGGTGAGAGGTCCACGGAGCTTGTTAAACTCCAGGTGTAATTCTCTTAGATTGCAAAGATTCCCTAGGGATTTTGGCATTCCTCCTTCGAGAAGATTTTGCCTGAAACTAATGTGTTCTAGAGTTGGCATGTTCTCAAAAGAGTCTGGAATCGAACTTGATAAATTGTTATGAGAGAGGTCGAGGTCAACCAAGTTTCTACTTATATTCAGCAACAGAGGAAAAGTTGAAGGATGCAAGCTAGAACTCCAAGTTAAGTGAAGCACAGCCAGAGAATTTGAAGAGTTAAAACGGAAAAGAGAAGAAGGATCAACCTCTGGGATGTCACACTCTTTCAAGTGTAAAACTGACAGGGAAGGATGAGATTGAATAACTTGGAGCCAGTTTGTTGCTTTTGTGAAATCGGTGCTGCCGATTATAAGTAATTTTAGGGAAGAAAGACGAGAAAGCCATTCTAGGTTGTCGATTATCATTAGTCCCTTGACATCACTGAGATCAAGAGAAAGCAGCCTCGAAAGGTTTCCGAGCTGGTATGGAATGATTCCACCGAGAGCATTGGATGAGAGATTGAGGTATGTGAGCTCAGTAAGCGAACCAATGAACTTTGGGATCCTCTTGAAATAATTAGAAGACAGGTCAAGGTGACTCAAGCGCTTCAATTCAAGCAAGGAAGAACCGATCTCACCTCTCATACCACCCTCGAACTCATCGTAAGTGTGTCTGGGGCGGAGGTCCAACTTGACAACATGGCCAGTGGTGTTGTCGCAGCCAACCCCTCTCCACTTGCAACAGTCTTCTTCTTTGCTTGTCCATGTGGATAGGAGGTTGTCCTTATCAACAAGGCCTTTCTTGAAATCAAGGAGAGCTCGTCTCTCTGCTGCAATACACCTCACGCTCTGATTTGTGATACCAATACTAAAGCTAGCAGCAGTTAGCGCCAATAGAAGCGCAACCCACAGGTGAAATTGAACTCCTTTAAGGCCTTTCATGAAGACAGAAGTGATATGGCAACAAGTCACTCTGATTTGTTTTTTGGTTTCACTGAAATGGTTATAACTACTTTGATGATTTAGCTGGTATATTTATAAGGGATAATTTATATCAGGATTATCCTAAATATTTATTTTATGGGCACCAATATATTATGACACTTCATATTTTTTTAATCATTAAGTTGACTCTTAAATTCAATTTATTTTTAAGTAATTTAATTAATTTTTCTTTTAATTATCTTAGACACGCACCCTCAAGCAAGATAAATTTCTTTTTAATGGAAAACTATGATGGAGGAAATTGATTAGTATCCTTCGTGACAGTTACAAATAAAGACTTGAGCAAAAGCTGGAATACACCTAATAATTAACATATGCTGCAAATTCATTTAAGCATTTCAACAAACGGTAGAGAGACAATGTATTCTGTACATAAAAACAAAACTTTGTGAGTTACGAAAAACACTTTCTGCCACATAAACACATGTTAACAAAATATTTTACAGAGCAGACTACACATCATACAATGAATCCGATCCTAATATAATATAATCAGAGGTCTAATAAGTTCTTCAACCTTCTCTCCCGTTATTTGCGACGCTCTTCTTAAAAAAAAATCCTCTCTGGTCACAATTTCGGTGTAGATGGAAAAGACATTGCAGTTACGCTCTTTTTTGAAAAATAAAAATTGCCCATAACGCTGGTGTAGACGGGGAAGATCAGTGGCGGACTGTCGTTGGACTTTGAGGGGTCCTTGGCCCTCCAGAGTATTCACAACCCTTGGTTTTTTTTTTTTATATGAGATACAAGGAAGTAAAAAATCGGACTTCGAATTTAATTTCATATTATCTTAAAATTTTTCAATCAAAAAATTAGATAGGAATCACTTTATAAAAAGTTAAAAAAATGACAACTTTTAGTGTCAAAGTTTCAACTTCATTTTTTAAAAATATATATTTTCTTTTTTTTGTTCGTTAATATATGTATTTTCTTGTTTCAATAAAAAAACTATATTGTTTATTTAAACTTTAAATTACCCAAGCAATCAAGAAAGTTTTCATAGTTCATTAAAAAATTATATAATTGGTAATTCTACTATTAAATTGAAAGTTTTGATATTTTTAAAGGTGTCATGTTATCATAATATATCTTTATTTTATAATTTTATGAGCTGGTTGCTCTTCATTATTAGTATACTATTTTGCATATATATATATATATATATATAAATATATTATTTTTAGATTTTTTATTTTAAATATTAAATTTAATTAAATCAATTAGAGATAAATTGAATCTGTGAGTTGATTTGGTGAAGATGTATATAAGATAATTGTTGTATATTTTTTAATAAAAATAAAATATCATTATTTTATTAATATCTAAAAAACAATTTTTTATGAAGATCCTAATATAACTTTATAAGTTATTCTCGAATATATATTTCTACGAAAGTGAGATGCTAGCTGTCCTTTCTTTTCTCTTTAAATAACTTGACTCATTGTGAAGGTTAATTTAGTAGGTAAGAGAAAGAATATTTCTATTTTATTAAAATTCGATTTTTGTGGAAAGTACTTATAAATTAAATTTCTAAATGCACCAAATGTATATAAAAAAGTATTCCATTAATAAAATCGTCCTCGGATTAAATTAAGTTAAAAACAAAAATTAAAAAAATACTCATTTATTTGATAAGAGTGAAAAATATATATAAAAAAATTAGAAAAAAAAAGAAAAGTAGAAATGTAAAAAATATAATACTTCTATAAGTGTGAAAGGTAAAAAATATATTGTTTTTTAATAAGTGTGTTTGGTAAGAAAGATGTAAAAGTGAATGAAAAAGATATTTTTTTTATTTGATAAATGAAAAGTGACAAGAACAAAATAAAAATAAGATAATTAGAGGTAAGCTAGTAATTTTACCTGATTTATTCATATTGGTCATTTTTTTCCCTTTTCTCTTCGATTTAAACATATTGTACTTGGTGAATACAAAAAAATATTCTTCACTCCAATTTTCTTTTCTTTCAACTTTTTACTACATCAAGCATTCTCAAAACCTATTTTTCTTTCGCTTTTTTAGCAATGACTTTTTCAGCTGTACGTACCAAGCATAGTTTTAGAGTCGAATTAGCACTAGATGGTATATGCGTTCTCATTTGTTTTTTTGTTTGTTATTTCCAAGAAATCCTATTTAGTCTGGTAACTGCAAGATGTATTTTGACATATAATCTCGTTCACGAGTCGGATTTTCTGCTTATTTTCATAAACTTGACTCGACTCGGGTTTTTGTTAAAGTTTGTGAAAGCTTGTAAATGATTTTGTGTTTTAGTCACACTTTGTTGTTGCTTTATTGAAATATAGGTTTATTTGCTTTTGCTACGAGAAAGTTTCAAGTCTATAACCATCATAATTGGATCAAATAATGAATTGTTTAAGATTTTGAATTTCGAGTCAATGCCTGAATTATCAAGTCATTCGTATTAATGTCCATTTATAATTTTTTTAAATATCATAAATAAAATTATACATTATATAAATAATTTGTGTAATTATATAAAATAAAGTTATGATATAAGAATTATAAATATTTATTATTATTCAAAAAATAAAAATAAAATAAAGCGTCAAAGTTTTTAGTTTTTTATAAATATTTGTTATTTTTAACTTATTATAAGAAAATACTTTTTAAGTGAAAATGATTAAAATAGAGGTCTCCTCCAAGCTGAAGACTATCAACTCAATTCTCTAAGCTCTAAAACTTTAAAGTCGTTTGTCGAAGCTCTGTTTTCTTATTTTTGGCTGCAAGATTTTATGTTAAATCCTAATCTTTTGTCCGATGTTTTTAAGCCGTCCGAGGCTCTTAAGTCGTCTCTCTAAGCTCTTGTTTTCCCATACCAAGTTCAGTTTCCAAGTTCAAACTACTAAATCTCTTATTCGAGCTTAAGACTATCACATCAAGTCTCCAAATTCCAAAACTTTCAAATCGTCTCTCCAAGCTCCTCGAAATAGAATGTCGCATATTTGCTCAAGACTATCAAATCTCCAAACTCCAAGCTTTTGAGTCAGGAGATATTTTAGATATTGACGTAGTGACCCATAAAAATTGAAGTCATCTGATGCCATTGAAATTTAGCATATATTACATATATTAATGTAAGATAAATTCTAGATTGATATCACAAAAATTGAAAATTGAAATAAATTGATAACATTTAAATGAAAATTTAGGAATAAATATATAATATAATAAAATAATTTGAGGTCAATATTTAGTTAGTGAAACATAAATATATCCTAAGGAATAGTTACGAGAAGAATATCATTATTCGTATATACATTTTTTTTCATACTAAAATTAATTTTGATTTTATTAATTGCCATTGCAAGTATATAATTTTTTTTATTAAGTTAGAGACTTCAAAGTTCCAAAATTTTCTCTTAAAAGTTTCAAACACACGAACTGAACCAGTTAATGAATTGAATTCGACACATAAATATCAAATCAAGGGTAAATATCTAAAAGTAAAATTCATGTCGTTCAATTTCAGTGGCGTGCAAGTAAAATTCATGTTGTTCAAATTCATTGGTGTGCGTTTTACTAAATAGTAAACATTTCTCTTTTGGTTTCGAAAATCCTCTAATGATCTTGGTTGAGTTTGTATGAGATATGAAGACGTCAAGACATTATTTTGAGTAATTTTTGTGAAATTGGACCAAAATAATGCACTTATATCTAAGCTTTGGAAAGATAATTGCAATCTAATTGAGGAGAATGTTAAGGGCAATTATTTTGACAGTCATATTTTAGCACTCTCAATTTTATTAGGTTATGTCACTTTTTAGTTTTACATGAAAACCAGTTATCTATGTAAAAAATTGAAAAGCTGAAATATGTGGATATTAAAAATATATTTTTCAAGTAACTTGTAATAGTAGGTAACAGATTTTTACATAAAATTAGGAAGTAATGTTGTCCAATAAAATAAAAAGTGTTAAAACGTGATTATTAAAATGACTGCCTCTAACATTCCTCATCTAATTGAACTCTTGAACAAATGTGAGGTGATGTAATACAAAATGCTAAGATGATGTTTGGTATGTGTAGTTAATAATAATAATAATAATTTTTTTCTTAAATAATTAAAATAAAATTTCAAAAATCATGACTAATCAATTGAATAATTTACCAAAAAATAAAACGGAGATATAATAATTAATGATGGTACGCGTAAGATATTTAGAAAACATGATCTTAAATTTCCGTTGCGTTTGCTTTGGTTTTATTTGACCTTAAGCAAGTCAAGCAATGTGGCGCAATTTTTTTTTTTCAAAAGCATAATGAAATGCATCAAACTATGCGTTTTTATATATCCGCTTTCGTTGGTCACTGTCTTTTCAGTTGGTGAAGGATGGGGATAGGGTTCAGTGAAAAATTCGTCTCTGCCACGAGAACTAAATTTCCATTTTTTTTAAATAACTAAATAATTTTATTTTATTAAATTATCTTTTATATAAATTTTAATATTTTTAAATAAATATTGATATTTTTACTTTATTAAAATTTTTTATGTTATTTATTTTATTAATTCTCTTACTTTCTCTTTCCCGTTTAATTTTTATTTTGTTTTTTATTTTAATATTTTAGTTCATATAAATTTTTATTTTACATTTACAATATATAATTATTAATTTTTAATACTTTAAATCCAAAATATAATGTGTCATTATTTAATAATAAAATATTATATGATACAAAATAACTTAGTATTTTTTATTTATTAAAAAATTAATATAAAATAATTTTAACAAATTTAAATTATTTTTTTAATTTTATAAACATAGATTATATGTTATAAACTTCATTATATATAATTTTTAATCTAATGTTTTTAATTATCATTTTTTTCATTACATTCACTTCATCACCATAGTTGTGAATGCATGCAAATATATATTTCGGTCATAATACCCAATCTCACCACCACTGTTTTTTTCAATCTCATCGAAATCAATCTTATTATTCATCTAAATGACCCTTAAGTCTAAGGGCAACGACAGGGCGGACGATAGGCTTGGCAAGGCCTCTCAAAACTTTTGAAACTTAGATATATTGTTTTAAATAAATATAATTTGGACCCTTCAAATTAAGAGAGGTTAAAATTATATTAATATCTATCTATTTATTTTATCCATCAATCATTATTCACAAACACTTAAACTAGATTGATTTATCACAAATATTAAGTCAATATCACATAAATTTAAAGAAAATTCAATTTAACTTTCTAAAACTTAAAATAAATTGAATTGTTACAAAGAAAAAGATTTTGTTTCTTTAAAATAATGTCCTCATAATATTAAATAAGATTATTTATTTTATATATTTTGTTTTTTTGTACTTTTGTTTATGGATTAATAAATTTTATGATTTTATAAGTTTTTTATTTTTTATTAGTATATTACTTGCAAATATGTTTAAAATAGTAAAAAGATAAGAACAATAATCTAATAAACCTTCAAACTTTACTCAAAAATAAAAATAAGTTTTTGATATTTTATTGCATTAAATTAAGATTTTGAACATTTATTTATTGGAATTAAAAACTTGATGGTATAAAGTAGTCATTAATTTGTTAAATTTGTTTAATTGAATGATTTAATTTATAAAAAAAAATACATATGTAGATTTATTTGGATGATCTAAATGACAAATATTTGAGAACAATATTATTTTAAAATTTTGTCAATTAGACATTATTTGCTCTTTTTTTATTAAGATTTATTAGATAAAATTAAGATGAAATAAAAGTTTGTCAGTTGATTTCATATTGTTAAAAATCGAAAACTTGTTTTTATTTCTGGGTATATTTTGAAATTTTATTTAAATATCAAACTTAAAACATAATGATATATTTAAAAAAAAAATTTAAATTTTTAATTGATTCTTTCAAAATCAAATTTCAAAATCCACGGACCACTAACTTTGTCGCTTAATAGGCAAAGTCGTCCAGTACGTAAGGTAGTGACTTTTCTATACTCTCCTAATGCGAATGTTGATTCATTTTCCTTTGTTGAAAATTGGAATTATTATAATATTCCCAAGACGCTTAGGTCCGAATTTTTCTTTTCTCGTTTTGTTTTTTTTTGTCAATGTTGCTATTCTTGTAGCGTTATTGAAGTTTAGTATAAATGGGATAATGAAACAAAATCAACATCAATGGAATAAGTTTATAAAAATATCAATGGAATAATAAAAGATCTCTATCCGTACAAGGAGTAAAAAGTAAATTGGGATCACTATAATTAGGAGAAATAAAATTGTTTTCATCGATAAGATTTTTTATTGATACATGTAATATTAAATTACATAATATAAAATAGATTTATCCGTGAAACAGGTTATTCATCAAGTTCAGGGATTGAATTTGATTCAAAGAAAACCTTGAATGAAGATTTTAGAACTCAAGTTTAACTCCAATTAAATTATTATTTCATTAAAAATAATATTTAAAAATTTTAAAATATTAATATAATAATACATTTTTTGAAAATTTTGAAAATATTTAAAAAAATAATGAGCTTTTCGAAATTAAATAGATGCATTCAGTCTTAGGCAAAAATTTAAAAGTAATAGTCAAGCTTGGGCCGATTTGATCCAATCAATAAACACTTTTAATATGAAATAAGCACTTTTATTTCATAAATCTGATTACATCTACATAAAAAATTGAATTTAAAATCTCCAAAATAAAACAGCAACAAGATGAAACTAAAGAATAAAAATAAAAAGAAGAAAAGAACTTTAGAAGTTAATTTTTTAGTGATAAGAATAAAATAGTTTTTAAAAATTAAATAGTTTAAATAAAACTTCTAAAATTGTGAGTGATCAATTCAATAATTTACTAAAAAGAAAAGAAAGCAGATATAATAATTAAGAGTTTACATATAATGTACTAATAGTATACATAATCTATATACTATTAATACATTAAAAATTAAAAATATATCAAATCTTTAAAAATAAATATAAATATTTTTTTTAATTTCTCATAAGCGTTTGACATGATTTTAGTTTTCCTATTAATTAAATATCAATATTTAATATATTGATAATATATAAACTTTATACATTATGCCTGCATATATGAACTCAACAATTAATGATGGTACGTCAATATATTAAAAACGTGCACTTAAAATTCCATCGCGTTTGTTTTGGTACATTTGCAAAGAAGTCAAGCGCAATAATTAATGATTGTACATCAATATGTTAAAAACATGTGCTTAAAATTCTATCGCGTTTGTTTTTGGCAAATCTGACCTTCAGAGAGTCAAGCAATGACGTAAGTGTCATAACTTCTTTTCCCAAAAGCACGGTATGTTCATTCTACAACCTTTCCAATTGAGTATTGGACGTAGAACTCTAAACAATTCAAATAATTTTTGAAATGATTGTTTATTTTTTTAGTTGATTTATATTTAAACTATTTAAATAATAAACCAAATCGAATTTGAATAATTTAATATTGGATTCATGAGATTTACTAATCTAATCCAATTTTTTTATATATATTTTTAAGATTTTATTATTAATTTATCATTTTTACTCACAAATTATAATGGAAAATTGATAAATTAAATCTATCATATTGACAAATAAAAATAAGATAATTAGAATTAAGTTAGTAATTTTACCTGATTTATTCCTATTGGTCGTTTTTTCCCTTTTCTCTTCGACTTGAACAGGTTGTATTTGGTAGGTGAGTACAAAAAAAATATTCTTCACACCAATTTCTTTTTTTTCGTCTTTTTAATGCATCAAGCATTCTCAAAATCTATTTTTCTTTTGCCTTTTTAGCAATGACTTTCCATCATTTCCCTTTTCAGCTGTACGTACCAAGCATTGTTTTAAAGTCGAATTAGCACTAGATAGTATATGGTAACTGCAAGATTATTGTCTATTTTGACATATAATCTCGTTCAAGAGTCGGATTGTCTGCTTATTTTCATAAACTTGACTCGACTCGGGTTTTTGTGAAAGCTTGTCAATGATTTTGTGAAAGCTTTGTTGTTGCTTATTGAAATATTGGTTTATTTGTTTTTGTTACGAGAAAGTTTCGAATCTATAACCATCATAATTGGATCAAATAATAAATTGTTTAAGATTTTGAATTTCGAGTCAATGCTTGAATTACCAAGTCATTTGTATTAATGTCGATTATAATTTTTTTTAAATATCATAAATAAAATTATACATTATATAAATAATTTGTGTAATTATATAAAATAAAGTTATGCTATAAGAATTATAAAATTTATTATTATTCAAAAAAATATAAAAATAAAGATTCAAAGTTTTTTTTTATAAATATTTTTTTATTTTTAACTTCTTATAAGAAAACACATTTTTAAGTGAAAATGATTAAAGAATCAATAAATAGCTACAAGAATTATTTTTTGGCCACGATGAAAATTTTTTTATGATTTTAAAATTATTTTAAAAAATAATATTCAATTGATCTGTATTAGTAAAAAAACTCAGTGAATCATTAATTTTTTATAAACTCGTAGATAAATACAATTTTTCTTGACTTAATTGTAATTACGCAGATTGTTCAATTAAAAAATTAATTTGACTCAAGGGCTTGGTCATTGAACCGGCAAATCAAAACCAACCGACTGAACTGATCCGATTATGATAATTATAGTAGATCATTGGTTGAATATATTATATGTGATTACATTATGTTTTCAATTAGTAACTTTAATCAGCTTTTGTAATTTTCATTAGACGAGCTGGAACAGTTAAAGTATTGAATTCAATAATTAAATACTTGTAGGCATCAAAATTTGATAATAAAATAATTTGATCAATTAAATTAAATATTTATTTTTTAGAATAATTAAATATTTATTTCATTAAATAAATTTATCAAAGTTACTTATTGATCAAGACAAAAATTATATTTATCAAAAGAAATTAATCATATTTATTATGTCTAAATAAATTAAAATAATTAAAATAAAATCAATCATTTTCATCGTTTCTAATTAAATTAAAATAATTAGAGAAAATAGGAAGTGATTAATTTTTTTGGAATTCTTTATCAATTAAGCCCTATAAATAAAGGTCTCCTCCAACCTCAAGACTGTCAAATCAAGTCTCTAATCTCTAAAATTTTAAAGTCGTCTCTTCAAGTTCTATTTTCTTAGTTTTGGCTGTAGGATTTCACATTAAATCCTAATCTTTTATCCGATATTTTTAAGTCGTACGAGACTCTTCAGTCATCTCTCAAAGCTCTTGTTTTCCCATACCAAGTCAAGTTTCCAAGTTCAAGTTACCAAATCTTTTGTCCGAGCTTGAGACTATCACATCAAGTCTTTAAGTTTCAAAACTTTCAAGTTGTCTCTCCGAGCTGCTAGAGGTTGAATGTCACATATTTGCTCAAGACTATCAAATATCCAAACTCTAAGACTTTCAAGTCGTCTCCCCAAGCTTCTATTTTCTTATTTTTGGCTATAGGATTTCACATTTTTTTTTATTATCAATATATTTAGATATGGACGTAGTCACCTATAAAAATTGAAGTCATGATGCCACTGAAATTTAGAATTTATTAACATTACATATATTAATGTAAGATAAATTATAGATTGATATTGCAAAAATTGAAATTTGAAATAAATTGATACCATTTAAATGAAAATTTAGAAATAAATATATAATATAATAAAATAACTTGCGGTCAATATTTAGTTAGTGAAAAATAAATATATCACCAACAAGTGATTGGAAGAAGCGGAAATAGACTTATTCTTTAAGCATTTGGACAGAGTTAGAATCCTAAAGTCGCCACTATTGAGAGGACTTTACCGTTTATTACTTTCTACCCTAACAAATCTAATCTCAGATTATAAAACAAATGAAGATATCTATAGTTATACAAATATATATTGCCATTTATCACTCTTTGTCCGAATAGAATTAATCTCAGACTATGAAACGGATGAAAATACCTATAGTTATACATACATACATATATATATATATATATATATATATATATATATATATCCATCCTAAGGAGTAGTTACAAGAAGAATATCATTATTCGTATATACATTAGTTTTTTTTTTCATACTAAAATAAATTTTGATTTTTTCAATTGCCATTGCAAGTATATAATTTTTTCATTAAGTTACAGACTTCAAAGTTCCAAAATTTTCTCTTAAAAGTTCAAACATATGAACTGAACCAGTTAATGTATTGAATTCGACACATATCAAATCAAGGGTATATATCATCTAGTAAAATTCATGTCGTTCAAATTCATTGGCGTGCAAGTAAAATTCATGTTGTTCAAATTCATTGGTGTGCGTTTTGCTAAATAGTAAAACATCTCTCTTTTAGGTTCGGAAATCCTCTAGTGATCTTGATCGAGTTTGTATGAGATACGAAGACGTCAAACATTATTTTGAGTAATTTTATGAAATTGGACCAAAACTTCTTTGGTTTTATAAAATAATGCACTTATGTCTAACTTTTTGGAAAGATAATTGCAATCTAATTGAGAGAAATGTTACCGGAAGTTATTATGACAATTACATTTCAGCCCTCTTAATCTTATTGGGTCACATCACTCTCTAGATTTACATAAACACCGGTCATTCATGTGAGAGGTTAAAAAGCTGAAATATGTAAATGCTAAAAAATACTTTCCAAGTAGCTTGTTATAGTAAATAACAAGTTTTTACGTAAAACTAAAAAGTAACATGATGCAATAAAATAAAGAGTGTTGAAATATAACTGTCAAAGTGATTGTCTCTAACATTCATCATCTAATTAAACTCTTCAACAAATGTGAGGTGATGTAATACAAAATTTTAAGACCATGTTTGGTATGTATAGTTAATAAAAATAATAATAATTTTTCTTAGATAATTAAAATAAAATTTCAAAAATCATGAGTGATCAATTGAATAATTTACCAAAAATAAAACGTCGATATAATAATTAATGATGGTACGCATAAGATATTTAGAAAACATGATCTTAAATTTCCATTGTGCTTGTTTTGGTTTTATTTGACCTTAAGCAAGTCAAGCAACGTGCCATAGTTTTTTTTTCAAAAGCACAGTGGAATGCATCCAACTATTCGTTTTTATATATCCCCTTTCGTTGGTCACTGTCTTTCCAGCTGGTGAAGGACGGGGATAGGGTTCAGTGAAAAATTCGTCTCTGCCATGAGAACTAAATTTCCATTTTATTATTATTTCTTGAAAATAACTGAATATTTTTATTTTATTAAATTATCTTTTATATAAATTTTAATATTTTTATTTCATTAAAATTTTTTATTGAAAAATTTTTATATTATTTATTTTATTAATTCTCTTACTTTCTCTTTCCCGTTTAATTTTTTAATTTTTTTTATTTTAATATTTTTAATTCATATAAATTATTATTTTATATTTACAATATATAATTATTAATTATTTAATACTTTAAATCCAAAATATAATGTATCATTATTTAATAATAAAAGTATTATTTGATATAAAAATAACTTAGTATTTTTTATTTATTAAAAAATTTTAATATAAAATAATTTTAACAAATTTAAATTATTTTATTAATTTTATAAACATAGATTATATATTATAGACTTCCTTTATATAATTTTAAATATAATATTTTCAATGATCATTTTTTTCATTACACTCGTTTTATCGCCATCGTTGTGAATGCATACAAATACATATCTCAATTATAATACCCAATCTCACTATCATCACTTTTTTAAATATGACTTATAAAGTTATATTTATTTTCTTGTTTCAATAAAAACTATTTTTTTTATTTATACTTTAAATTACCCACGGAATCAAGGAAGTTTACATAGTTCATTAAAAAATTATATAATTGATAATTCTACTATTAAATTGAAAGTTTTGATATTTTTAAAGGTGTCATGTTGTCATAATATATCTTTATTTTATAATTTTATGAGCAGGTTGTTTTTTATTATTAGTTTACTATTTTGCATGCACATATATTATATATAAAAATTATTTTTAGATTTTTTATTTTAATTATTAAATTTAATTAAATCAATTAGAGATAAATTGAATCTGTGAGTTGATTTGGTGAAGATATATATAAGACAATTGTTGTATATTTTTTAATAAAAATAAAATATCATTATTTTATTAATACCTAAAAAACAAATTTTTAGGAAGATCCTAATATAAGTTATTCATATAAATATATATATATATATATATATATTTATATTTAAACTGAAGTGAGACGTTAGCTGTCCTTTCTTTTCTCTTTAAATAACTTGACTCATTGTGAAGGTTAATTTAGTAGGTAAGAGAAAGAATATTTCTTTTTTATTAAATTCGATTTTTGTGGAAAGTACTTATAAATTAAATTTCTAAATGCACCAAATGTATATAAAAAAGTATTCCTTTAATAAAATCGTCCTCGGATTAAATTAAGTTAAAACAAAACTTAAAAAATACTCATTTATTTGATAGAGTGAAAAAATATATATAAAAAATTAGAAAAAAAGAAAAGTAGAAATGTAAAAAATTAATATTTTTATAAGTGTGAAAGATAAAAAATATATTGTTTTTTCATAAGTGTGTTTGGCAAGAAAAATGTAAAAAATACTTTTTCAAGTAATTTATAGTAGTAGGTAATAGGTCTTCACGTAAAATTAGTAAGCAACGTAATCCAATAAAATAAAAAATGTTGAAATGTGATTGTCAAAATGACTACTCCAAGCATTTTTCATCTAATTGAACTCTTCAACGATTGTGGGGTGATGTAATACAAAATGTTAAGACTATGATTGGTATGTATAGTTAACAGTAATACTTTTTTTGTTAATAATTAAAATAAAATTTCAAAAATTATGAGTGATCAATTGAATAATTTACCAAAAATAAAACGTAGATATAATAATTAATGAGGGTACGCGTAAGATATTTAGAAAACATGATCTTATATTTCCATTGCGTTTGATTTGGTTTTATTTGACCTTAAGCAAGTCAAGCAATGTGCCATAATTTTTTATTTTTTAAAGCACAGTGGAATGCATCCAACTGTACGTTTTTATGTATCCCTTTCGTTGGTCAATGTCTTCCAGCTGGTCAAGCAAGGGGACAGGGTTCAGACGTTCAGTGAAAAACTGGTCCCTCCCATGAGAACTACATTTTCATTTCAATTTTTTTAAATAAATATTTTTATTTTATTAAATTATCTTTTATATAAATTTTAATAATTTTATTTTATTAAAATTTTTATGTAAAATTTTTTATATTTATTTTTTTAAATTCTCTTTTATGTAAAATTTTTTATATTTTTCTTTTTTATTTTAATATTTTTAATTCATATAAATTACTTTTATATTTACAATACATAATAATTAATTTTTTAATACTTAAAATCCAAAATATAATGTATCATTATTTAATAATAAAAGTATTATTTGATATAAAAATAACTTAGTATTTTTATTTATTTAAAAAATTTAATATAAAATAGTTTTAACAAATTTAAATTATTATAGTAATTCTATAAACATAGATTATATATCATAAACTTTCTTATATATATGGAAAATTTTCTTATACGCTATCAGTAGAGTTTTTTAACTCCACAAACGGGTTTAGGATGATGATATGTGTCTCATTTTATTTATTTTTTATTTTTTTAATATTTTTAAAAAACACATATCATTATTCTAATCCCGCTTGTGAAATTAAAAAATTTTACTGACAGTGAATAGGATAATAATTATATATATAATATAATTTTTTTTCACTACACTTACTTCAACATCATCATTGTGAATATATGCAAATACATCTCACGATTACAATATTCAATCTCACCCCACCACCTTTTTTCAATCTTATTGAAATTTATTTTACTGTTCATATAAATGACCCTTAAATCTAAGCACAACGACAGGGCAGACGATAGGCTTCACAAGGCCTCTCAAAGCTTTTAAAACTTAGATATACTATTTTAAATAAATATAATTTGGACCCTTCAAATTAAAAGATTTTTTTTTTTAAAGCCAAATATATTTAATGAACCTGTTACAAACTCTGCTAGAATGACATCAGGCATCAGATAGCCTGCACGTCCACTAGCGAAAACTGCAAACAGAATACGGCAGACAACAAAAGCACTAAACAACAAAAGTCCTATCCATCCGCTAGCAATTGACCCATCAACCAAAGAACTAAAAGGAGACCAAACTGATCAAGACAACCAAGCAGCACGCAACACCCGCGCTTTTAGTGATCATCATCTGTCTGTCGTTCCATACCAATTAAGAGTTTATCCATCAAATTAAGAGAGATTAAAATTATATTAATATCTATCTATTTATTTTGTCCATCAATCATTATTCACAAACACTTAAACTCGATTGATTTATCACAAATATTAAGTCAATATCACATAAATTCAAAGAAAATTCAATATAACTTTCTAAAACTTAAAATAAGTTGAATTGTCACAAAGAACAAGATTTTGTTTCTCTAAAATAATGTTCTCATAATAGTAAAAAGAAAGGGATAGTAATAATCTAATAAACCTTCAAACTTCACTCAAAAATAAAAATAAGTTTTTGATATTTTATTGCTTTAAATTAAGATTTTGAACTTTTATTTGTTGTAATTAAAAACTTGATGGTATAAAGTAGTCATTTATTTGTTAAATTTGTTTAATTGAATGATTCAATTTATAAAAAAAATACTTATTTGGATTTATTATGATCTAAATGACAAATATTTGAGAAAATATTATTTTAAAAATTTTTGTCAATTAGACATCATTTACTTTTTTTTTAAAGATTTATTAGATAAAATTAAGATGAAATAAAAGTTTGTAGGTTGATTTCATATTGTAAAAAATCGAAAAACTTGTTTTAATTTTTGAGTAAAAATTGAAAATGTATTTAAATATCAAACTTAAAAAATAATGATAAAATTGAAAAAATATAAATTAAAATTTTTTATTGATTCTTTCAAAATCAAATATCAAAATCCACGGACGACTAACTTTGTCGATTAATAGGCAAAGTCGTCCAGAACGTAAGGTAGTCTCTTATCTATACTCTCCCAATGCGATGTCGGTATCATTTTCCTTTGTTGAAAATTGGAATTATCATAATATTCCCAAGACGCCTAGGTCCGAAATTTTCTTTTCTCGTTTCTTTTTTTTCATTAATAGGATTAATAGGATAATGAAACAAAATCAACATCAATGGAATAAGTTTATAAAAATATCAATGGAATAATGAAAGATCTCTATATGTACAAGGAGTAAAATGTAAATTGGAGGCACTATAATTAGGAGAAATAAATTTTTTCATCGATAAGATTTTTTATTGATACATGTAATATTAAATTACATAATATAAAATAGATTTATCCGTGAAAGAGATTATTCATCAAGTTCAGGGATTGAATTTGATTCAAAGAAAACCTCGAATGAAAATTTTAAAATTCGAGTTTAACTCGAATTAAATTATTATTTCATTAAAAACAATATATTTAAAAATTTTAAAATATTAATATAATAATATATTTTTTGAAAATTTTGAACATATTAAAAGAATAAGGAGCCTTTCGAAATTAAATGGATGGATTCATTGGGCAAAAATTTAAAATTAATAGTCAAGCTTGGGCCGATTTGATCCAATCAATAAACACTTTTAATATGAAATAATCACTTTTTATTTCATAAATTTGATTACGGTTATATAAAACATTGAATTTAAAATCTCCAAAATAAAACAGCAACAAGATGAAACTAAAGACTAAAAATAAAAAGAAGAAAAGAAATTTAGAAGTTAATTTTTTAGTGATAAGAATAAAATATCTTTTAAAAGTTAAATAGTTTAAGTACAATTTCTAAAATCGTGAGTGATCAATTCAATAATTTACTGAAAAGAAAAGAAAGTAGATATAATAATTAAGAGTTTATATATAATGCACTGACAATATATAATGTTTATATACTATCAATGCATCAGAGGTTAAAAACTTGCTAAACCCTTAAAAATAAATACAAATATTTTTTTCCAATTTCTCATAAGTGTTTGGTATGTTTTCGATATTTTCATTAATAAGATATCAATTTTTTATGCATTAATAATGTATAGACTTTATAAATTATCTGTGCATGTATATAAATTTAATAATTAATGATGGCACATCAATATATTAAAAACAGGTACTTAAAATTCCATCGCGTTTGTTTTGGTATATTTCACCTCAAGGAAGTCAAGCAATGACATAAGTGTCATAACTTCTTTTTTCCCCAAAAGCACAGCATGTTCATTGTACAACCTTTCCAATTGACTATTGGAAGCAGAAATGTAAACAAGCCAAGTAATTCTTCAGTAATTTGATTGAATGATTACTCGATAATCTTTTTATTATATAAATTTTATATACTATCTATACATGTTTATAAACTCAATAATTAACGATGGCACGTCAATATCGTAAAAACTTTTACTTAAAATTCCATCGCGCTTGTTTTGGTATATTTGACCTCAAGGAAGTCAAGCAACGACAAAAGTGTCACGACTTCTTTTTATCCTAAAGCACGGTGTGTTCATTGTACAACCGTTCCAATTGACTATTGGACGTAGAAATGTAAACAAGTCAAGAAATTCTTCGGCAATTAATTAAATGATTACTGGATTTTTATTTTTTATTATTTAATCGAGTTTGAGTTTGAACTATTCAAATAACAAATCAAATTGAATTCGAGTAATTTAATACCCAACTCGAGAGACTCGCGAGCCTAATCAAACTTTTTTGATATATAATTTTAAGGTTTCATTATTAATTTACCATTTGCCCTCATAAAAAATGATTGAAAATTGACAAATCGAGCTTATCAAATCAAGCTTAAACGACTCGAGTATTTTGTTGAATCGAGCTCGAGCCAAGTTTTGAGACTAAAGTTTTTGAGTCGAGTCGAATTCAAATATAATATTAAATCATCTAAACTTGTTTTGATTATACCCCCATAAGGGAGTATGGTACAATGGAAAATTGGACCCTGAATGGGAACCTAACTTTACATTTTGTTATTTTGTTTTTAAATAACTTTAAATATTTTTATTTTATTAAATTATGTTTTTGAATAAATTTGATATTTTAAAATAAATTTGTATATTTTTTATTAAAATATTTATTTACTTAAAATTTATTATATTATTATTTATTTTATTAATTCTCTCACTTTTTCTTTTCCATTAATGTTTTATCTTTTTATTTTGTTTTTTTTATTTTAATATTTTTAATTTATATAATTATGATTGATTTTGGGTGTGAAACCCCCAAATTTTTGGAATTTTCTTATGTTTGTAAAGTCTTCCAGCTGAAAGGAATTAAATAAATATGAGATTTGGGTACAAAAAAAATGATATATGAGACCTATGTGGAATAAATGGAATTGATAGTCAAATAGTCAAAGAAGTAAATCTGATATTGTAAGACTAATTGAAGTAGGAGAAAAGAATTAATGTCAGATTTTTATAGGAATTAAGGACATGTGGCTTATAAAGGGAAGAAGGAAAATAAATGGTCAAAGAGTTAAATAGTCAAGGGCTGAGATGAAATGATTTAATGGGATAAATATGCATTTAATGAAGCTTGATGAGTCATCTTCAGCCATCTCCACGTCGGCAGCAACCTTCCAGCCACCCTTTCGTTCCTTCCATTTTCTTCCCAAGTTTCCATTCTAATTCCCATGACAAACTCCCATGTTCACTCACCAAATCAATAAACCTTAGTAACGAAAATCGATCCTTGTCATTAGTTTGAATTACACTTGAAGTTTGGTGGATTGAATCCAAGCATTTGGAGAGATCGAAATTGCTGTCAAATTTGGCCATTGACAAAGGTAAAGATAGAAGTTGATCCTTTCAATTCTATCTATGAGTTGGAGTTACATGACGATGGTATAGTTTACTTATGGTGTGAAAATGAAAGAAGCTAAAAGGTTTGAAATTTGATGATGTTTACAGCCTTGAAAAGTGCAAGGAAAGGTGTTGAATTTCAACCAAGCTAAGGGATTTTGGTTAATCGAGGTAAGGAATTTATGTAACGGACGTAGGATGGTTATGTCTGCATGTTTTTAATTGTTTTGGAGAGAAGTAAAAGCTGATTTGATGTGTGGAAAGTTAAATTTCAGGTTTTACTCCTAGTTACCAAAATGCTAGGAGCAGCCGACTGCCTTAAGTAACAGTCGACTGCCTAAAGTAACAGTCGATTGCCTAGTGACAACTAAAGCGTAAATTTTTGAAAATCGAGATAAGCTAGTCGACTGTTATTTCCTAGAAGGCATTCTGTTTCAACCCAGTCGACTGCTAAAGATGCTAGTCGACTGCTTTTCCTTAAAAAACATTCTGTTTCAAAACCAGCCGACTACCATGGAGCCAGTCGACTACCCTGCTTTCAGAAGCATTCTGTTTCAAAACCAGTCGACTGCTATATGGGACCAGTCGACTGCCTTATGTGTTTTTCGAAAAATAAAATATTTGAATTTTAAAAAGAAAAGAAATTCAAAAAGGAGATATATGCTATGGTAGCCGCCTACCCTATTTGAAAAAGGAGGCTTTAAAGCCTATTTCAAGAAAGAATATATAGATAGTTACTAAAGCTTATATGACAAAGGTTTGGAGACCATGGATTCCTTTAACGATCATGCAAGTTACTTGTATTTGTACTTGGCTGAGGAACCTTAGTCCGGTTCTCAGTGCCATAGATGTCACCTGACTAGTGTTCACTGTGGTCTATAGACAATGGCCATATGTCTCTTATTTGTATTCGGCTTTGGGCAGGATCCCTGGCCCATGCGTGGGTACGCCTCTTATTTGACATCTCTCGGGATTATCCTTTATGGATATATTTGTGGTATCCCTTATAAGATCTCTCGTGGATTATCCCTTACGGGATATATTTGCTATATCCTTATGAGAGTTACTTGGTGCATGATTCTATTGAAAATTAATTGTCTCCCATCTATTTGAAAGTACGCAAAAGTATTTGAAGCTATTTGTATTTGCATATGTGATTTCACATGATTGGAGATCTGTGAAAGTATTTGAAACATTTGAATTATTTGATTTTACTTGTATTTGATAATTGCGGGAAATATATATGATATATGCTTTATAATGATTTTACATGACATTATAGAGCCAAGCAGGAAAACTGCATATAGAGGCATAATACGCTCTTTTACATATATTTCTTACTGAGCGTAAACTCACCCATTTACAACTATTTTTCATACAGATTACTTGAAGTAAATTCCGCTCCAAATAGAGGAGCTTATCTTTGGGATTTTCTAGTGTACCTTCGAGACACGCTTCCCAATAACTATTGAAGGTATACTTATGTATTATATGCTCCAGACTATTGTACAGTACAATACCACAGTAATGTATATTAGTTGTTTTGGGGATATAGGTTAGGTAAGATACGTGAGATCTTGATGTATTTGGTTTATAGATATATATAAAGGAAAATTTCAATTTATGTGGAAATTTGATATCATGTTATAAGAAAGGATGCTTAAAGTATAAGAAGACGAAGGGATGACATTGACGGACGAGTCTAATCAAACTTATGTGAAGAAAAAGTTAGTTGGTATTTGGATGGCAACCGGAATGTCACAATAGGAGATTAGGGGAGGAATGTGTTAGTCTATACTTGCCACCCATCATTATTTTATTGTTTCATTTTTGCAGTGGAACTTGCCTCCCTGTTTTGTGGCTTTCTTGTTGTTTTGCAATGGACTAAGGTTATGTTGGGTAAATGGGATGAGAATAGAATATGATAGTATAAAATTGTGGATAAAATAAGATTAGAGTATATAATCCTATTTTATATTTAGTATGTACAAAGATTAAGAATAAGATATGATGATTTTTATGTCTTTTACCAAATTTGCTCTGTTTAAAATTAAAACTAGGAGAAAATTATTTTTTTTGTAGCACTATTTATTTAAAGTAACATAATTTAAGTTTATAATTTTTTTTATAAATATAAATAAAAAATTAAAAAGTTAAATATCATTTATAATATTATAATTAATAGTTAAACTTATTAGTGGGATTTTTTTTAATAAAAAATTCTTTTAAAAAATTTACATTACTTTTTTCAAAAAAATGTGTTTAGTTAAAAATTATTTTTTATAAAAAATTTCTCTATATTTTTTCACTTATTTTCTTTGTTTTGTTTTTATTTCTTTATATGATTTAAATTTAAAATAATTTCTTTGACTGTATGTTAAATATATTTATTTTAGAAATGAGTTTTTCTAATAAATAAGTTAATTTTTTAATTATATTAATTTTTCAAAAAGATAAGTCTTAAATATTTTCCTTTATTTTTACGGTTTCTTCCTCTTCCTTTTTTTTTTCAAATTAGAAGGGAAAAATAAAAACAGAAGAAAATTACGAGTTAAATTTAATAATTTAATTTTTATAAACTAAAAAAATATATAAATCTAATAATATTTTGGTTAACAGTTGTGTTTTTCCTTTTCTCCCCCTTCTTTTCTTATAGGCAAAAAGAAAAAAATTAAGAAAGAAAAATAAAAAAGAGAAAAAAATAAAATTTAAACTTAAGAAAAGATTAGTTAAATATATATTTTATAATAATTTTTATGTTCAAGAATTTGTTTATAAAAAATGATTTAAAGTTTTGATTATTTCTAAAAAATAATTTTTGCAAAAAGTGTTCAAGAAAATATTATTTTATCAAAATTGTATTTTTTCTTAATTCAAAAAAAAAACAGAAAAGAAAAAAGAAGTAAGAAAATGAAAAAGAAAAAAAAGAAAAAAATTAATTTGGACTAATTAATTAAACATTGTCTTTATTATTTTATTAAATGTTTAAGTTAATTTTTAAAAATAAATCTCAAGGCTAAAATAAGTAAAATATAAATATTTATTTCAAATCTTATGAAAATAAAAATAATTCTTATTTTTTTGGAGAGGATTAAATTATTTTATACTAAAAGAATGATTAATTTATTTTATAATCTAGTCTTCTTTTTAATGTGTATATCAAACATAAAATAAAATGATCATTATCTTATCTTATCAATCATTCTATGCACTAAACATTATCTAAGAATCTTCGATATTTATTACTACATTTCTGCAGTCGATTTGAATGCTGTGGTGAGTCACTTCATTTTTACATTGACAGACTCCAGCGTTTAGTCACTTGAATGTTGTGGCATGCCTGTTATTAGATCAATGGTCCTCCCTACCTGATACTTTTTTCGTTAATTGCAAGATATATGAAACTTGTGGTAGTGGTGACACAATGGATGAAATACATAAATCTTTCTATACGTATATTAAAAGGATATTAACCTTCTTTTAATTTCAAAATACTAAAATTTTTTCTTTAACAAAGCTTAAGATTTAAAATTTAGGAGTTTTTGGTATGAGATTTAGAATTTAAAAGTTATAGTTTATAGTTTATGATTTTTTGAGTTTAGAATATAAGATTTTGTAATTATGACTTTCAGATTCAAGATTAAAAAAAAAAAAATTGGTATTTTGAAATTAAAGGAGGTTAATGACTTAATGTTCTCTTGATATAAATTTAAGAGGGTTTATATATTTCACTTGATGATATGACAAAAGTCTTGCTGGATGGCTGGACCCAACGATGGGAACTAAAGTTCCCATTTTATCCTTTTTTAATAAATTCAAATATTTTTATTTTATTAAATTATCTTTTAAATAACATTAATATTTTTAAAATAACACTTCTTAATAAATTATTTTTTTACTTAAAAATTTTTACATTATTTATTTTATTAATTTTCTCACTTTCTCTTTTCCATTTAATATTTTATTTTTTCTTTTTGTTATTTTATTTTAATATTTTAATTTATATATAATTTATTATTTTACATTTATCATATATAATTTATTAATTTTTAGAAAAATTTGAGAATTTCTTTGAAAAACCTAAATGACATAGCTCAAATAAAAAAAATTAATTTTAAAGTTTTAATTGGTTCTTTCAAAATCAAATATCAAAGTCCACGCATGACTTTTAGGCCCAAGAAAAAATTCCACGCATGACTAATTTTGCCAGCTAGCAGGCAAAGTCACCCTACTCATCTTGAATATTGGGTATGTCAGTATCACCCTACTAATAGAAAGCAGTCACTTTTCTAGACTTGTAATGCGAATGTCAGTATCATTACCCTTTCTTCAAAATTGGAACTTAACTCACCCTAGCCATCAATGAGCATATACTATATTAAGATATTCCCAAAACGCCTGGGCCCAAAATTTTCTTTTCTTGTTTTTTTCCTCAACGTTGCTGTTCTTGTGGTGTATTATTGAAGTTTAGTATTAATGGGATAATGAAACAAAGTCAACATTGTCGATTCTCAGTGCCTTGAACTTCACCAAAAATAACTTCCTCAACCAGTATATAATAGAAACTGAAAAAATAATTCTTACAAATTTTAACCGACCATAAAAATTTTAACTAGGTAGCATATAATGACAATATTATGTAAACATATATTTAAAAAAATAAAATAACAAGCAAAATTTTATACTTTTGTTATTCTTGCTTGAAAGGATCGCTGGCAAGTCTCAAAATAATCCAAGTCACAAGCAGAAATGCAATTTAAATTGAAAAAAATATATAGAAAAAATTATAATCAGTTGGTATGAAAACTATTTTAAGTTTTTTTAGTTGGGGTAAGAAAACTAAAATTTGTAAAGTTTAATGAAGTTTTTTAAGCTCACATGATTGATTTAATGTTGGTAATAAATCAATTAATTAAAGTAAATGTAAATAGTAATTGGTAGATAAAATAAATAAATATCATTGTAATTTTTTTTAAAATTCTTTTTGGGGGGGTTGGTTGTTTAAGTTTATTTAATATAAGTATACAAGTATCCAAATTCCAAGGAAAGAAAAAAAAAAGAAACTTTGCAGAGGTGTTGGCGCCCCCAACCCAAGCTCACCGTCCGCCCCTGACCGGCAAACTACTTATATTAGTTTATTTAATATAAGTATACACTTGATTTTTGTGGCTTGTCTGTTGTTGGATCGGTTGTCCTCTGTACTCAGTACTTTCTTTGTTAATTGCAAGAAATATTAAAAGTGAAATAATCACCTTTATTTCATGAATTTGATTATATTTATCTTAAAATTTGAATTTAAAATCTCCTAAAGAGAACTGAACCAAGATGAAACTAAAAAAGCAAAAAAAGTAAAAGAACTTTAAGAGATTTTTTTTTTGTTTTTAGTATTTTAGTATTAGCTCATCGGTATGAGAATACTTCATGGCTATTTTACAATATCTGTGTGTGCGAGTCTTCCAAAGACCCAACGACATTTATTAATGTTTCTCTTTTGCAATCAAACTTGCCTGGTTTAGTCCCCTGTTGTTATTTCTCTATAGAGCAACACACTTAGTAGCTTGATTATTGTTGCTTTCTTCTTGTTTCGTGGAGAGACCAAGGATCCATTAATATTACTGTGGCTTCCTTCTTGTTTCGAGATTAAATGGGTAGGCTTAATTCTGAATAGGATTTAACAGTCACCGGTCAACAACTATGTCTACATTTGGGTAGAAGTCATGATCATTATCATAAGTTGCAATCGTATTGAATCGAAAGCCGTGATACCCACTCCCCCACCCCACACAAAAAAATAAATCATGCCTTCATTGAAAATCCTCTATCTAGAGATAATTGAAGCGACAAATATTAGCTATCGAGAAATTAGAGTATTAGTGGTTCTAAAATAAAAGCTTTGGGCTTTTTAAAATTATTTAAAACTTCATCCATCCATTAGGCACAAGTCCATCCCTATTCAAATAAATAACCCAAATTAAGCCATGCAACCCAATAAAATAAGACAGTGTAAACCCAAAAATAAAGAAGGAACGAGAAAAAAGCCTGATGGAAGTGTCATTTTCACTTTGTTTTTTTCATTTTTAGGCATTCCTTTCATATAGTATATATACTACAGACATAGATATAGGTTTTGAAAATTGAAAGTACCGGATTGAGCTTAGTCATCTGATGCTACATGGTTTTTGTTCCTCTACTTTGCTCGATGTTTATTACGTGTATTGCATTTTCTAAAGAAGATAATCTGGAATAGATGAAACAGAGTCCTACTAACAAACATAACGGTATAACCAAAGAGACATTCACTCGAATATAAAATTTGCTTCTCACCCTTAGCTCCTGACTCTCTGCAGTTTAGCGGCATTCATTGCTATTGTCGTGAAGAGCCAGTCCACCAGGGTATTCAAAAATTGGAACCAAGCAGGTCTTCCAGGCCAGGTGAATATAAGAGCTCCGCAGAGGCCCCAAAAGCCTACAGTGAATCCAACCCCAATACTAATGTAAAAACCTGTGGCTTCATACCGTTTTCCATCCTCTGGATTGCCGTTTTCAGTACCATCATGCTCTTTCTCGTCCCCAAGGCATATGATATTCAGTGGAAGTCCACAAAGCCCTAGGTTTTCCATATATGAAGTAGCATCAAAGCTCTGTAGTTGTGTGCTTGATGGAATTTTCCCCCTCAGATTGTTATTTGATAAATTCAAACAACTCAAGAAAGACAAATCAGCCAAGCTCAACGGAATTTCACCAGAAAGTCGATTTGTAGACAAATCAAGGGATTCGAGTGCTTTCAGTAGGCCAATTTCTTTCGGGATGAGACCACTCAACATGTTTCTTGACAGGTTTAAGGTAATCAACTCCACAAGACTTGTTAATTCTCTGGGAATCTCTCCAGTCAGGTTGTTTCTTGATAGATCAATGACCTTTAGCAATCGAAGAGTATTCCCATATTCTTGCTCTACTCCTTTCCAAACTACCGATGCATAATCAATATAAGTTGCAGCAGAATGCAAAAAGGTACCACCATTACCTTCCCATACGGTCTCAGGATATAGATAGGTATACTCTATGTTTGCATCTGAACTTCCTTTCCGAGTCATGGCAGTAAAATTTTCTAAACAAGTTGGAATTGTTCCCGACAGACGGTTGAGAGAAAGATCCAATATCTGAAGAGAATCCAGTTTACAGAGAGTAGGTGGCATTTTACCTGAGAACTCGTTTGATCGTAAGCGCAAAACAGTCAAACTCGATAAGTTTTCCCCTATCCACTCTGGGATATTTCCTGAAAATTTATTTTCACCAAGATCTAAAAGTTTCAAACTCCTGCAATTGCTCAAAGATGGAGGCAGTTCACCAGAAAAACTGTTGTTACTCAACCGCAAGGTTTGAAGTTTGCGCAATGAGTCGACAGAGCTGGGTATTACACCAGTCAAATTATTGGTTTCCAGATTGAGAACGACCAGCTGTCTGAAATTCATCCAACAATCAGGAAGGCCGCCTGATATCAAATTATCTGAAAGGTGGATATGATAGAGATTGCTATTAATCATTGAGCATAAGGCCAACAAAGTTCCTGAAAACATATTCTTTGAAAGATTCAGTATTGTTGTGTTGAAAAGAAATCTTGGAATTGGACCATAAAACTGGTTCGAACTTAAAACTACCAAAGGAAAGGAATTGAATCTTAATTGAAGATCGGGAACCTTCCCGCTTATATTGTTGAAGGAAAGATTTAAGAACACCAAGTTCGAAGGTAGGCTCCAGAACCAGTTGGGAATGTCGTCTGAAATCTCAGAATTGGAGATATCAAGGTGGGAAAAGTTCCTTTGTGTTTGAAGCCAGGTTGGAAATGATGGACCTAACTTACAAGATCTCATTTTAATAGTACCCAGTTGAAATGGAGGAATCCAACCAGAGCTGAACTTCAAAGATAGAGAGTTGAAAGATAAACTCAGGAACTTCAATTTGGATAGTTTTAACAGGTGGATTTCGGAAATGACACCATTCAAAGAATTTGATGAAATATCGAAGACCTTGAGACTAGACATTTGTCCGATGCTTTGAGGCAATGATCCTGTGAGTCTATTTCCTGCCAAATTCAATACAGTAAGCGATGACAAATTCCCAAGACTATCTGGCACAGGTCCCTCCAACTTATTACCATCAAGATATAATTCCTTCAACGATGAAAATCTTGCAATGTCAGTTATGGAGCCGTTGATTTGGTTTACACTCAAATCCAAAATCTGCAATGAATCCTTAACACAACCACTCAATTTCTGCAGAATTACGGGAAGGGGTTCATATATTTTGTTTCCGCTCAACAATAATGTTTTTAATTTGCACAGATTCCCCATTGATTTTGGTATCCCATCAAGAAGTTGATTTGCAGAAACATCAAGGTGTTCTAAGGAGCCCATGTTATCAAATGAATCTGGAATCGGACCTTTCAATTGGTTGTTGGAAAGACGAAGATCAGTCAGCATATTACTCATATTGAGTAACAGAGGTAGTGTTGAAGGATGAAATAGACTGTCAGTGAGCTGAAGTACTTCAAGAGATTTGGAAGAGTTTATAGAAAGAGACGAAGGATTGACCTCAGGAAATTGACAATCCTGCAAATATAAGCTAGATAGGGAAGGATGAGATTTGATTGACTGAAGCCAAGTAAAAGCCTTGGTTAAATTAGTTCGACTCAGTTTGAGGGTTCTTAGTGAAGAAAGACTAGAAAGCCATTCAAGGTTATCAATGGTCATATCATCATTGTTGTTGCTTACATCAAGAGAAAGCAATCTGGAGAGATTTCCCAACTGGTAAGGAATATTCCCGCTTATACTATTTCCTGAGAGGTTAAGATATTCCAATTCATTAAGTGAACCAATAAAATCTGGAATCTTTGTAAAGCGATTCCAGCTGAGATCCAAGTAACTCAAGTACCTTAAGTCAAGCAAGGAAGAGCTTATTTCACCGTCCATCGGAATCCAGCTAATGCCATCATGACCGTAGTATGAGAAAACTGGGCGAAGATCGAGCAGGATGACGTGACCAGTTTGATTATCACACTCAACACCTCTCCATCTGCAGCAATCTTCTCCAGTTGCCCATGAAGCAAGGTTTCCATAGTCGAGAAGTCCTTCCTTGAACTTAAGAAGAGCTTGCTTCTCATGCTCCAAGCATCTGTCACCTGCAGAACCTAGAGCACATCCACAAATAACTAAAATGTACAGTAACCCCAACATGTCAAGAATTTGAAGTGTTTTACTCATGCCCTTCATGAAGATAGTATTGATTTGGGATTTAATACCAAGTTATAGCATCAATTGCAAGGGCTAATAGAGATACATAATGAAAAAATTGTCTGGCTTATTCAATCCAAGTGTGTGTGTGTGTGTATATATATATATATTGATAACTCCAAGTATATATTTTTTATCCTAGTGATTACGTTGCAATCCAGGACTTTTTAACGGATTAGGTGACAAATTTTTGGTCAACTTTACAAGTTACGAAGATCAATTTGTCTTGGTAAACACTCACGATGCATTCAAAAACATTATGTTTTAGTAACTTCAAATAAATTGTAGTTTTCATTATAATTACAACCTAATCCAGACTTAATTATTGCCATATTAAAAGCGACAGCAATAAATAACTCCTCTTGCTAGGAAGGTATGGTACTTCAATTGCATAATGAAAAAAAAAAAAAATTTAGCACTCGGAATCAAGTGGAGGTGTGTTGGAACTTGGAAGCCTTGCTTGTACCAATACCTGGAAAAATTTATTAAATTCAATGACTTCAGACAATTATCATTGGATCAATATTAATCTAAACTTTTTGACCTGCTCATCCTACCACCAGAACGGACTATCATATTTACTTTGTCAATTCACATTTTATTTATTGTAATCTTTTTTTATGCAAATTATAATAAGTTAATACAAAGAAAATTAATTAATTTTTTGTCTTATCAAGAATTACGTTAAGAATGCTTATGATAACGTATATATTGTGTCCCTCACAGTTCACACCGAAGCCAATTTTTTTTTTGGTGCTGCACTCGTCTTTTGCAGCAGGTTAGGAAGCCCATATTTTTTTTTTTTCAGGTTTTGCTAGCTAAACTAGCTAGTGAGAAAAGCACACCCAATGCCTATGTTGTTATCACTTCTTAGATGCAATCAGAGGGACCGATTAAAAGAAAAAGAAGAACCATAGGTTGGTGCAGCCGAGATAAGAATTGTTTTACTATTTAACAATCTATTACTAATTACTTCTAACAAATGCATGCTCCTAAAACCAATTAGTAGGTTGATGGCTACAACAAAGTGCTAGCTGTCAAATGTTTGAGCCCAGCTTGTCACTCTTTTTCTTTTCATTAATTTTTTTGTAATTTCTAGGTTGAATGAAAAATTGGTAGTGAATTCCAGGCAATTAACTGTGGCATGCACTCGTCTTGCAGCTCCATATTCTCTCCAGAAAATTCGTGGACAGCTCTTTCCAACTGGGTTTGGGCCTGCTCAATTAGGCCCATCCGTCTTGGTTTAAGTTGCTTTTGTGATTGTTTATTCAGTGGCATGCTCCTTGTACTTGAGAGCATGCTTTTCCAAAAGAAAAAAAAAGATGCAAGCAAAATATGAGTTTATTGCTTAATTTTAAGAAAGTGGTTTGCTTACCAGCCGGGATATATATATATATATATATATATATATATATATGTATGTATATATATGTATGTATATATATATATATGTATATATATGTATATATATGTATATATACAATTATATTTCTACAAAGATCTATATTTCTAAAGGATAATTATTTAATATACTTTTAGTAAAATTTTTTGATTTCACAAGCGAGATTAAAACGATGATACATATTTTTTAGAAATATTAAAAAATAATTTAAAAAATAAAGTGGAGTGTGTGTCATAATCTGAACCCCACTTGTGAAATTTAGGAGCTCCGTTGAAATGTATTGGATAATTATCCATTTCTCAAACATTAAGATATATAGATACAAGCCATGATAAAAAAAGTGAAATACAACAGTAATTTAATTCCTTAACAGATTTTTTTTTCATAGGTAAGTATAAGAGAGAATGAGAGAATTAAATTTTGGACCTAAATCTTTTTAAGAAAGAGTAACATCGATTAGGCAAATCCTTGATTGTTTCACATAAAGCTTTTTATTAGCATATCTTGAAAATTATGTAATGGGTAACATGCAACATCAATTTACCCGAGAGAATAAACCCTAATCTAATATCATAGAATAATTTAATCAACTCAATCCGAGACTTTAAAAACAAAAAACTAACTAAATTGACCGAATAAACCTACTTCAAAATCGACTTAACCGAACTAATTTAATTGAAATCTGATCAATTCGATAGGTTAAGTTGATTTGAACCGATTTTTGCTCTCTTCATATCTATAAATGATGGACCCATTACTAGAAAAAAGCTCATACATTACGTTTAAAAAGCGTAGTGTAAGACAAAAGATTATATTTTTCTAATTCTAATTATAATCTATTTTGCGGTAGTCTTTTCTCAGGTATCATAGACTATGTTTACGTAGTCTAACATATGATATTAGATTATGATTATGATTGTGGTATAATCTATGATATTAGACTATAGTTATGATTGTGGTATAATATACGATATTAGATTGTAGTTATGATCATGATATAATCTATAATATTAGATTAGGGTTATGAAAAATTGTAGACTTTTCATCTATTATTTAGACCGCAATATCTTATTTAAAGCAATGGCCTTTTTTATTATATATCAATATTTAACAAATAATTATTTTATAAAATATTAATCTATTATTTACATGTTTAATTTTATTACATAAAATTTAACAAGCAAAAACAAAATATATTCAAAACGATAAGCAAGATTCTGAATTTATCAACCATGTCATGCAACAACTCTAATAACAATATTAATTGATCAAAAATCACATTTTCATATCAGTAATAGTTTTTGACACATATAAAATATGCAAATTTAAAGTGATATAGACATTCTCCTTTAAACATCATCACTAGTAGGCAGTAACCAAAAAGCCTAACTTTATTTCAAACATCAACCTAATTGATCAGTAAATAAAAGAACAATAGAATTACTTCAAAAACAATTAAATTTCAAACATAATCAATTAAAGCATAACACTTTTTAGGAAAATAAGTAACAAGAGATCTAATAATATGAGGAATGAATAAAACTAAATCAATTTAATTAACAAACTGTGTACTTGTTGGGGATGACGGTTACGGACGGTTAAAAGATCTTGTTGTCAAATTTAATGAAAGAATATTGTGATTTAATTAATCTATACTAAGCAAATTATTAGTTATATTTGTATTATATATTATGATGTTATTTATGTAATCTACTTTTTTTATTTGGCACACAATTGTTAAAGGTTTATGTCTGCTCTATCATTTTGAGAAATAACATGGATTTAAAGTTATAGTTAAAAATCAACTCAAAGCATACATACACACACACATATGTATATGTATGTATGTGTATAGATATGTATTTTCTTAAGGAGTTTTTGTGTACAAGACATTTCTAATGTCGCCATGAATATATTAAAGTCCACTGTAATCTCGAATTTCTTCGCGAATCTATTGAAAATCTTTAAATTAAAAATTGAAGAGTAAATAAATAATTTAAAATTTTTAAGTAAAAAATTAAACAAAATAATAAAATATTGAAGCTTATTTGAAAAAGAAAAAGAAAAGAGAGGATAAGACTATAAGAAGCAAATCCCACTGGGAGGATGGTTTTATACTAAACCCTCATAGATCCAGTTTACTGTTTACCGTTGAGGGAGCAGCGTAATGGAAATGATCTTTACCGTGCTACTCCTCTATCTAATCCAAATACAAGTGCAACATGATTGAGGCTCCCCACGCTAAACCAAATGTTTATAGCTACTAGCTATTGGATGACAACGGAAGACTGGAAAAGGAGTTTCTTAGTCGATTCTTTTTTTTATTATCTTTTTTTTTCATGCCAAAAGGCAAGGCAATGTAGCCTGATCCATCATATATATATATCATATAACTGAAAAAATGGTGAGAATGCTGGAAGCAGGCGATGCCACGATTCTTGCTTCTGTCTTTGACACATTTTGTTCATCTAGGTTGCCAAGTTGCTTGGTTTGGATGTCAAAACCAAGTTATGCAAGGTATTTACAACTTAAGCCTCTTCCTCTTTCTTCTTCTTAGTTAGTTTTCCTTGGGAATTTCAGCTTCTGTTGTTTTTGTTTTTGGTAATTTCATTTTTTTTTTACATGTTGGCATTTCCTTGGGCTTGCTGCCTCCTGGCCAAATGTCTGTTTTGGTCTTTGCATTTCTGCTCATCTTTGCTGTGGAGAGTTCTGCTGTAATGTCTTTTGGTTTATTGTCCATGGCTTGCATTGTCATTTTATTTTTTTGCTTAGTTAAGGGTTGCATTGTCTAGGTGGAGTGATGGTTTTTGGGTCCCACTTTCCCATGAGTTGATGGGTTCTCTCCTCTCTTTGCCTCCTCCGGTTTGTTGTGCTTTGTGGCTATTATTTGCTGTGCTCACTAGCATGATAGGTGTCATCTAAGGCACTTCTTTTGTTGTTTTGTACAGGATGAGCTACTAAATACACCCATTTTTTTCTTACCACGCCCTATTCTACACTATAAGTTACTGTTCATTTAAGAGGAAAATGGGTGTGAGAAAAAAAACCAGGGTGTATTTAGCAGCTCTCAAATTTATATGGTCATTCTTTTGTTTGTTTGTTTTTTTTTCTGTTTGTGTTCTTGCCTGATCTCTACTTTTGGTTGGCTTTGTTCTCTCTTAGTTCTTGCGAAGTCTTTCACGCCAAGTTTTGGTGTGCTTTCGTTGCTAGGAAGGATTTGCTTTTGTCCAACCGTTGTGCCCGCCTTCTTTCTACGGTGTTTTGTGATTTCCATGCTTTCTTTGTTTTAGGTGTAGTTCGTTACGGGAAAAAGGTTTGTCATGGTGGGAGTGGAGAAGGACCCAAAGGGTTGTTTTTCTTAGAAGTGGCGGTAATAATGAAGGAAAGGTTCCACCACCGTAGCCTCATTGACGGCAACCACTATGCATATCTACTGTAACCTCTTTGAGTCTCATCATTTTTTCTCTAATTTATTTATTCTCTCTGCTTTATGTTCCTGAGAAAAATTCCTAAACTATTTTTCAGTTTTTGTCTTAGACTGACAATTTTTTAGTTTTTTCTTCTTTTTGTCTCTAAACTATGGGATGGGAGAATAGGAGATGAAGGCTGAATCATCTCTGTTTCAAGTCGGCTTATAGAAACCTCAAGTTGTTTTCAAGCTTTCTTTTTGTGTGATAACCGTGAATTTTCCATTTATTGGAAATAAAATTGGAATTATGAAAATTAATGGAAATAGGAGATTTAATTTGGATAAATGGAAATCCAAATTAAATAAGAAAAAGAGAAATATATTTATATAATTATAAATTATATAAATGTATTTTTATACAAATACATATGTATTGATATACTATATAGTATATATTAATATACAGTGATATATATAAGTATATATACTATTTTATATATTTAAATAATACATATGTATTAAATATAACATTGTATGTATATATAAATATATACATATTTGAGAAAGGTAAATATTAAATTATATTAAAGTTTGAAAAATATATATTGTAAATACAATATATATTACCTCATAACATATATATATATATATATATATATATACATATATATATATATATGTAAAGATTATTTATTTTAAGCATATAAATATATACATATATATCTATAATTTTAATGCACAAAATATATATTTTATATATATATATATTATATATATAATACTATATTATATATGTACTAATAATAAGATTTTGTGTATTAGATATATTATTATATTATGTATGTATATATATTATATAAATATATTATATAGTATAGTATATTTGATATACTAAAAATAGAAAATAAAAACAAAAGAGGAAAGGGAGAATCGGGGAAGCAAAACCCGACCCCCTTCCCAGACAGGCCGCCCGACCACCGTTGGCGGCGAGAAAGAAAGAGAGGAGAGGAGAGACGCGGTCGCCGGCGAAGAAAGGAAGGGAAGAGGACGACCGGCGAAGGAAAATCGGAAGGAAAACAGAAGCGGAAACGCGACGGAGGCCGGGAAGAGAAGAAAACCAGATCTGGCGGTGCCGGCCAAACCGGTTGCCGCCACTGCCACCGAAGTATCGTCGGAGGGAGAGGAAGACGATGGAGGCCACCGTTCAGGCGGTGAACGGCGGAGGAAGGCCGACGGAGGAGGAGAAGGAACCGAAGGTAAACCGAGTAGATCTGCCGCCGTGCCGTCGATTTCGTGACGAACGGAGGCCAGATCCGGCTTTGCCGTGCCGTCGACCAGCTGTGGAGGCCCTGAACCGCCGGAGAACCGGCCACCGGAGGAGAACCGGCGGTGAAGGAGGCAGACCGGTCCGGCGGGAAAAAGGAAAGAAAAGGAAAAAGAAAAAGAAAAAGAAAAAGAAAAAAGAAAAGAAAAAGGAAAAAGAAGAAGAAAAAAAAAGAAAAGAAAAGAAAAGAGAAAAAGAAAGAAGAAAGAAAAAGGGAAAAGAAATTCCGGGAATTGAAGAAATTCCGGGAATTGGAGAATTCCCGAGAATTCGGAAATTACGGGAATCCCGAGAATTACGGGAATCGGTAAGAAATCCCGAAAAGTATTAAATTATTTAAATAATTTATTTATTTAAATAATTATAAAAAAAAATTCTAAATTTTAGAATTTAATTTCCAGAAAATATCCTCGATGACCGAGCCGATGGAATCGGGCGAGGTGAACACGGGCGCGACCTTTGAGAGGCAGTCGTCGACTCGAAACAGGTAAGGGAGACATGTGCAGCCTGTAAGGATATCGGCACACATGTTTTAAATTATGCATTTAAATTTTATAAATGCAATTTACAGTGATTGGTTGCAAATTGTGGTGATTTATCGGTTTGGAATTGTGGTGAATTACCAGTTGAGATTTAAACTGTATTTTCTGTGCAGGAGGCTAGCCAATCGGCAGCCGATATACTGTCGAAATTTATTAGAAAAATTACTGAAAATCACAATAAAGGATTTTCCATCACGAGAAACGATTTCTAACACGAAAATCGAGAAATCGATTAGTTTTCATAAAACATGAATATATTGATAATTAATTTTAAAATATTCATGTTTTGAAAATGGTGAAAAAGGAAATCACCTAAATTTATTCCGATAGGTGATATTTCACGTGAAACGAGGTGTAAAATGAAAAAGGACCAAAGTGAATATTTTACTAATTTTTCTTCAAATATTCACTTGATTTTATAAATAACCTTTATGGGTTCAATGGTGAGAACAAGTGTTTATAGTAAATTCCATAAAGGTAATTAAAGGTGAAAAACAGTGTTTTGAGACTAAAAGGTCTCCGCATGTGTTTACATAGAAAACACGGGACGGGAGTGGTGATTTGGAAAATAAATATTTTGATTTTTCATAAATCATAAAAATAATTGATTTGAATCCCGATAACTTTGAAAATCATGTTTTTGATAGAAAGCACGGAAAAGCGTGCGTATATGTTTTACGGTGAAAAAGGACAGTTTTAACCTTTCATATTTTACAGTGATTATTTTATAAATTGTTTTCACCGTATGGAAAATATGATTTATAATATTCTATAATGTTTAGAATATTTTCGGGAATGATGACCCCAGTATAAATATTTTATAAATGTTATTCATAAGATGAAAATATTTTCCTTATGAATATTTGTGGATTGATTAAATTTATATTTAGTGAAAGCGATTTCATAAATGGGGTCTATATCACGTGTTTACTGTTTTGAGACTGTTAGGCCCCATATCATGCTCACGTGTCACGTGTTAGTGCTGATAGATACTGATCCTATTATCAGCGTCCCAGTGGACACCTGATCAGTGCACACTGAGGGCCCTATAGACTATGACCATAGATCTCATGTGTTTCCCCTATTTGGGATGATATTATTATAGCATGATATATTTAGGGTGTTGCCTGGTCTCCATGATACTGATATGAAAGCTACCATATTTATACTGTTTACTATTTACTAAATTGGTAGCTATTGTTTACTGTTTTCTGACTGTACTGTATCAAGATACTGTTTTATTAAATATACTGCTTTACTGAACTGTAAGATACGGTTATTGAATTAAAGAGAAATTAATGTTTATTCAAAAAGAATAACATGAAATTATTTCTAAAATAGAAATAATTGCAGATGTGGTTATCCAATGACTTGGATATTTACAGACCACTGTTCTGTCACGTGTTTTTAATTATAGTGAAGGAAACCACTGTTTTATTATTGAACTGTCACGTGTTTTAAATTATATTGAAGTGAAAAGAAATAAGTGGTTTACTCTGTGAAAACGAAAATTATATCGTTTTGAGAACAAGGAATATAATACTCTCTACAGTTGCTTCTAGGTTCCGGGACAAGACAGGTATTTCAAAATACCTGCCTTACTCTATCCGGATCCCTAGCCGACTGTAGTATCCTTCCTACATGTGAGCCTAGAGCCTCTAGGAAGATTTAAAGAAAGTGAAAAATTATTTTCAGCATATAGGTAACTGAATATCAAGTGTTGCATATAACTCTCTTACTGAGTCGTGGTTTGCTCACCCCTTAATATTAACATTTCAGACTTTTGAGGATCAAGAGATCTGACATCTAAGGATTTCGAGCTGCGCAATTGGAGACACTGCGACAGCTTGATTTATAATATGAGGTATGATCATTTATTTTTTTTTATTTAGACTTACTTTCAGTACTACTTTGTTGAAAATCTAAATAGGGGATGTAATTGATAATACTAATTTTATATTTACTAGTTAAATGAATATGAAAAGTGAAGTATCACAGACAGCCCAACCGGATAAGTTGTGTATTTTAAGAGAACAAATGTGGTCACGGGATGTGACATTTTGTTTCTGGTTTTAGGGTAGCTTTGTTTTACCTACTTATTTGATGATGTTTGATGATGACGGATTTGTTGCATGAGTTACAAGAGCATGTTGAGTCTATTGACTTGGCCAATGGTAAGTCTATCTTCTTACTTTGAACATGACCTTTTTATTATTGTCAACATATGATATTACTACCCAGTTGTTCTTTCCTAAGTGTTCTCTTTCATGGAATGCTTAACTTGATGCATTATATTTCTAACAATTATTGTGTTAGCTATAGTTTTGGCTGTTAAAAACAGAGGGAATCTTTTTTTTTTATCATTTTATGTGATATATTATTAGGATGTTATCTATGATGGAATTGGTACTTTTCGTAAATTTGTTGTATCATACACGTTTTATTTCTATAACCTCTTCGTTTTCATCCTCTTTCAGAAAAGATATACTTTTACACGGTTTTTATGCATTTGTTATAGATCTACATCCGATTAGTGGTTTCGTCCCTCTCCTTGGTTATCTTAAGAATTCACATGCCAACATTAGAGCAAAAGCAGCAAAACTCACATCAACCATTGTACAGAATAATCTTGGGGTCAGCAGTTGGTTATGGAAGCAAATGGTTTAGAATCTCTCTTTCCTAATTTTGGCTTTGACCTTAATGTAACATTATAACTGTTTGAACCTAAGCAGTTGGTGCAATATGTTGTGAGTACAATTTTTGTTTTGGAATATACATTTTATGGTTATTGACACCAATAAATTCAATTGAATATGCTCCGGGAGACTCTTGAAGTATCTTGACATTACATCATTTTTCCATTGATTTTCAGCTTTGATCCCCCACAAAGAACTTGGTATTATAGCAAACATAGCTGACCATAGACTCCCGATTCTTAAGGTTTTTTTTTTTCGAGTATTGAGATTTTGCTTTTCTTTTTTAGAGTTGAAAATGAATTTTTACAAGGTTTCTTTGAAATTTATATTGAATGTTTTATTCATGATTTATCCTTCATTCTTTTTTCCTCTTATTCTACTTTTGTGGAGGAAAATAAAGATTGGAATGAACTCTTTTAATTGTTATTATATAATTTGAATTACTTATTTTATGTGTAGCTTTTGAATACATTTCAGCCTTTAAGGTAATTGAGGAAGCTTCTCATGGCAAGCAGGAAAACAATGAAATCATTAAAGCCCAATAAGAGTGATCAAAATTATTATTATCTTTATGGAACAATTCACTGTTTCGGTTTTTATATGTTTTCTGGTTCTATAGCTTTTGGTGGAATACAAGTACATTTTGAGAACAATTAAAGAATAGACAACGTTGCCTCAAGCATTGCATTATTTAGATTGTTAGATACCTAATGATTTGGAACTTTCACATCTTACAAAGGGACTAATGGAAGGGAAAGGTTAGCCTAATAGTTTGTATTCTTTAGAGAAACTTGAATTATGGGATAGGCTCAAAATATTATGTATGAAGGCATTTTCTTTTGCTTTCTTAGTGTTTTGGTTTTATGGACATTATAAATTGCAAGTTTCTAATGCCATGTTGGAGAATCTGATTTGTCATAATCGATATCTAATATGGTTTTTTTTCCAAGCTTGACAAGAATGGTGTGTCAATATAGGTAGTAACAATGCTTTGCTTATATATTATGGTTCAAGTCAACATTCTAAGAAGACACTTATATTTTCATACTGCACATGGTTTTAAAAGCTCTCATTTAGTTGTAAGAGCACTACCCTTTTAACAATAATGCTTAATAATATGTTCAATTCATCTATTGTTACCTACATATATTTGTTTTGAACTCTTTATTATTTTATGTTTATGTTATATTATAATGTTTGTTGGTCGATAAAATTGCTTTTTGCTTCATTATAATTGAGAAAATATATTTTATTGTAATTTTTCAATTTCATTAATTAAATCAATTATTCATAACTATTATTTTTTTCTCAATCTTAAAATTGATAATTTATGTTGTAATTTTTATATGTTTAGAAAGATAAAAAATTGCCAAAGTATTTAATTAAATAATTTTTTTTATTTTTCTTTCAATTTTGTCTTTTAAGAGTTTCTTGAAGCGAATATGATTTTGTTTTCCTGCATCATGTGAGATGGTCATCTTCCTACCATGAAAAGCCTCTTTGCATCTTTCTCAAAACTAAATTACTTTCTTATTTATTCTTTTGGTTTTTTCCTTTTAATTTGTTGAACAAAAAATTGAAAATTGTTCATTCTTTTATTTCAACAAGATTGTTGTGTGATTTTAATAGCATTACTTTTGGTTCCTTTCAAGCATGAAAAGGACTTTCTTATATCTTCATGATAATTGTCTATTATTTTTTGTTTCCCTTTTCTTTCCCTTTTCGATCCCTTCTTTTTATTGCTTTCATTAGAGGAGAAAAATACGAAATTTACGATTTTGCGACGATATATTTTGCCTAAAAAATAAATGGGTGTCAATTTTACAAGAAAAATTGGCATTTTTACTATAGCTCATCTATTTTGGATATTGCTTGTGATAACCCCAGTTTTCTCATATTTGATATAAACTACAATGTATAAATTTAAAAGAGAAAAATTAATTGTTAAAAATACTTAATAAAGGGTTTGTTCGATAAGGTTCAGAGAAGTACTCGGTGAGGGCCCCACCAGGACTTTCTCTGTCCAGATCGAAGTGAGACCCTAGAATAATGATATTAGACGATGAAATTAGTGTAATTTTAAGTACAAAATAAGTGTATTATAAATATATTATGTGAGTAGAAATAACTCTTAAATTATGGAATAAAGGTGAATAATGAATAAAAGTAGATTATGAAATTAAAATTTGAAAAAGAATACAATTTATAGTAACTATATTTTAATAATATGTAGTAAGAAGCAAAATAAATTAATTATAGGAAATTAAAAAGAAATTACTAAGATTATAATATAGAAATTGGAATATAATTTGAAAAAGAATATAATGTAATGGTAATTATGTTTTAAACACTTAATAAAAAATAAAGCAATTAAATATTGAAATTAACAAAATATATATAATAAAAATATAAAAAAAAAATATAGTAGCGCAGCAAACTTCTCGTGGAAGCTTGCTGCATTATTAAAAAAAAAAAAAAGAAAGAAAGAAAGAAAGAAAAGAAGATAAAAGAGAGGAAAAAGATTAGTGTGCTATGCGGTAATTTGTGATTTGGTATAACATTAATGAAGAAGACCTAAACTCAGCAAAAGTGGGACTTCACCACCGACTTCCCCTGTCTTTGCTGCACTACAGATTCATTTAAGACAGAAAAATCAAGGGGGAAATTCAATTAGCCAGCCATGTGGCACAATGTGACTGGATTATATGTTAATAAAAGAAAACAAAACAAAGTCTTCTTTCATTTTGGAAGGTCGGCAAAAACCCAGAACCTTCTCCTTGGTTACCTGTTGCGTCGTTCCTCTGTGTTTCCTCATGTTTTCCTTCACGTTTTCTTTATGTTTCCCATCAAATTCATTTTGTTTCATCACCAAACTATTAAGTTTTCTCTACACAACCTATCCCTCACTTCAAGAACACCCTAAAGCTGGCAGTAGGAGTGCAAAATTGAAGAGAATCGGGACTGGTATGAGGGCTGGACTGTTCAGCAGTAAAGGAAAGGTGAGGACTGGTGATGTTTTATTTGTTTCCAGTCATGTTTTTTTTGTTTATTTATTTATACATGGAAAACCTGATTGGTTTTGTAGATTAAAGAAAGATGAAGTGTAAAGAAATTTGTGGGTTTCGGTTATGCATGGGAAATGAAGAAAATTGGTGATTTTAATGTATTTTGATAGGAATTAGTAATATGGGGTGAAAGGAACTTGCTATAAATTATGGCTGCAGTGATGAATTTTGTAAAGCTTGAAATGGCGTGAAACAGAGGTGGTAATCGGTTGAGTATGAGTTGAAATAAGTGATGCTATTTGATGACTTTAGATTGTTTAATGAAAGTCCTAGGTGAAATAGAAGGTGTCACAATTTAGGTGGAGAAAAATTAAGTGAAAAACAATGAACAAGAGGAAAACATTAAGCTGCCAGCCGAAGGAGGGAAAAACAGAAAATGAAAAGAAAACAGAAAAGAATCCATGTGGGCTGGCGGCAATGGAAGAACAGTAGGATGTTAGGATAGTTTAAATAGAATTAATATGAAGATAAATTAAACACTAATTATTAAATTAAGAATTAGCAAAGGAATAGTGTTGGGTAAATTGGATGCTTAACCAAAATTAAAGAGTGGCGGTGTTTAATATAAGGATGAGTAAAGAATAATTATGGGATAAATTATTAGAGTTAGAAGGTGGAATTATTGGTGATATGAGGATTAGCAAAAGGAATGGAATTTAAATTAAAATTATATTTTTATTTACAAGCAAATAAAATAAACTAATTATTTAGAATGATAAATAGAAAATAACATATGATGGAATATTTATTAGAATTAGAATTAGAATTTGTCATATGGGATTTTGAATATAATTTAGGTTTATTGTGCAGTATGAGGTACGAGAAATAAAGAGACGCAAATAGAGCTATCGGATTTTTATATCGCGCGGAATAGAGGTAAGAAATAGTATGTGAAAGTAGTGTAGGAAATACTGTGCATGCATGTGGGAAATTTGGGTGATTTAGAAATTATAAATCAAAATTTATGAAAGGGGTTAGGATAGAAATTTACCAAAAGGTTACCGAAAAGTATAGAAAAGTTTCCTTAATTATTTACACGCTCAGTATCTTAAATAAATAGTATTTTTATATAGTTTGAATATTTGAATACTTGAAATGATGATAATATGTTTTATGAATTTTATGAGATTTATTTAGAATATATAAAGTGTTGATTTGTTTACATGAATAGAAATCGATTGAAATAGTTTACATGAAAATTGATTTACTATGATTTTAAGATATATGAAAATGATTTTTATATGAGTGTTAGCTCCTTGTGGATTCATGCATACAGATTGATGATTAGGGCTGGGAGACTGTTGCGCAGGTCCCCAGTACCTTCCCCTTTTTCCGATCACAGTTGTCACTGACGAGTGTACACTGTAGATCTTCGACAATGGCCATTGTTACAGGTAGGAACGGCTTAGGGCTGGATGCCTGGCCCCACGGGGGTACGCCTAATCCTATACAGGTCCCTGTAGGGATATAGTTCGTGTATGGGTTTCTTGGATGCTCACACTCTATTGTTTTACACAGTATATGAAATGATTGATTTACAGACAGATGACAGATTTGATTGAAATGATTTGAAAAGTGAACCGTGAAAGAATATATGAACAGTATATTAACAGTGATTGAATTAAAGATAGATTGATTTTAAATGATTTGAACAGTGAATATTTATATGAACAATATATGTTTTAAAAGAGTTTTCAATAAATATTTACATGCACCCATATGCATTATTTTATTTATAAAATTTAAATTTATGATTTTTACTGCATATAGTGGCATAGTACCACTCTTTTATATGCTTTTTCTTACTGGGCTTTCCCCAAAGCTCACCCCCCTTACTCACCATCCCAGATAGTTCATCCGTGTGCGTGGTTACAGAAGTTACAAGGTAGTGGAAGAGATCACTAAAAGTTGATATGTCAGGAGTACAGGTACATGTGGAACTTTTATATTTATATTCAGACTAATAAATGCACAGTAGACGTATTTGTAAGTGGAATGAAATCAGTGTAGTGTTCAATATATATATATATATATATATATATACACATGATCTAGTGGGATGTAAATTATATCGAATTATTATAAATAGAACTATAAATATTATATCTTAGTTTTGTTATAGAATCGAACTTACATCGACACCGAATGCAAACCAATCGACATCGAATAATTGAATGAGAAGGATAGAAGAAAAAGAAAAATTTGATTCGAAATTTTATAGTTTCGGATGTTACATTGCTGCAGGCTAAAAATGTAGTAGAGTTAGATAAACAACTATTGCTCAAGCTGGAACCTTCTACAAAGGTACCATCTGGATCACTTTCTCCATGTAATCTCTCTTTTTGTATACATGCATATGCTTTTGAAGGTAGTGTGTGGTTATATAAACATTACATTGGAATTATCAAATCCGTGAATCCTTGTTTTTATGAATTTGTAGTTAGTTGTTCTTTTTTTTTTAAGATTTGGAGGTTGTTTGGAATTGGCGAATTTTGATCATAGTTTTAGTTTAGTTGTGTTGTAGAAGAAATACAGAAACTTTGGAATTGTTTTATGAATGTTATGTTAATTAATAGTTAATAAGTTAGAGTTCGGAGTGATTGCTACAATTTAGGGCTATTTTTAAGTTCATTTTGTAATTTAAACTAGAATCATATAAAAAAGTTGCCTTTGTATTGGATTTTTTTTCTTTAAACAAAAATGAAATAGATATCTTACTTGCATTTGATTCATAAAAGCTGTGTACAAGTTATGCCTTCATTCTTTTATCGATATGTCTTCAATCTCAACAACTTATATAAATAAGCCTTTATGAATAGCCCTTAAAATTAAATTATAGTTTTACATCATGTATGCTATAAAGTAATCTTTCCTTTTCGTATATAATTTGATTGCTTTGTTTGATCTTTTTCTTTTGAACATAAGAAGAACATCTTGAAAGTGCCAGAGCCAAAAAGCAATCAGGTGAGATAGAATTAAATTGAGATGATTACAACAAAATGCAATTCACACAATTGGTAAGCTCTTTTAATTAATCTTAACTTTTGCTCATTTAACCATAATACATGATACAATTTCTTTGATTGGTGCTTATGCATATTACTAATCAATAATTGGATCTGTAAATTTGCACTCAATAACCGGCCAGATGAAGGTTTTTTTTCTTATTTTAAGTAAAGTTACTTTATTTTATTTTCCTAATTTTAGGATGTTTATGTTGATTTAGGATTTTATTTTAATCTTCATTATTACAAATTGAATTGTTAAGTACAAGTCATTATATATTTTCTTGTTTTACAAATGTGATCTTAATATTTTTTCTTTTTTAATGGGGCATTTATTGAAATACTAAAAATAGCTTAAATTTGAAACCACTTATGGTTTTTAAGCAATCTTTGTTTCTTCTTTCGAAGGCTAAAGCCTTTGTTTCTTGCTTATTTATAAGCTTTGACATTCATGCCTGGGTTATAATTCTTATTAAGCAAAGGATAAATTTATTTGATACAAGAATGCACTTTACAAAGTTAAAAGGGCTTTGATAGTGAGTGGTTAAAAACTTTGATTTGGAGTTTATATTATACTTATTTAAACTTTGTTACAACATGAACTAGGGTTTTGCACACTGATGATGTTTTGTTGAATGTTTATAAATTGGTAACTCATATTTCTTTTGATTTACCTAGAAATTTCCATCATTATGTATCAATTCCTTTGTTTTATGAATCGATGAAATATTTCATAGAGCAAGTATACAAGTTGTTGAGATTGAAGACATGCATTTTGAAACAAAAAAAAACCTTATAAAGATTCATTTCTAACACTTACAACCTTTGAGATTTTCTCCTTTGTTAGGGTGTATACTCTCTTGAAAGAGATTGATGGCATCTCTTCAAAACTTCACTTTATATGGGCAATCTCAACCTCTTGCATTGTCTTTTGAGAAATGGAAAATGGGTTGTCACTTTTGAGGTACATAAGTATATACACACTGTGTGTGTTTGTGCGTGTGTATATATACACAAGTTTTTAGACTTTTTGTGATTTTTCATCATTATGTGTCTTATCCATTTTAAAAGGCAATGCTCACTTTCTTTGTGTTTCTAACATCGAAGTCATGTCTGAATTTTAAATCTGTTAATTTTGTCGTGTGCTTACAAGAGGCTGTAAAGTGTTTTTGCGAGCTGTGGTTTCTATAAGCTCATTTTTAAGTGAAAGCTAGGTTTTTTTTTTTCTTTCTAGCTGCATAGAAGCTCCAAACTATTCTTTTACCTTAAACTTTAGGGACTTGGATTGCTTAAAATTGGCAAGAAATTAATGTATAAACAAAAAGTAATGGTTCCTTTGACAAAATATTCATCTTGCTTGAAATGTATACTCTAACATTAGTATCTTAATGTATTTTATCAATGAAACATATGCAATCCCAATTACAATTGAGGGAAATCTATTTAGACTCTTTACATAACTTTTTAATCCTCAGATGATTTGCAGAAGGAAAATGTTTTGATGGAGATGATTAAGTTCAAACTATGTTTTCTGAAAGGTTATCTTTTTAAAAGGTTCTACCTATTAATTTCATAGTTGATTTTCTTTTTGTTCCTTTCTGTATTCATAATATTATTAACAATTAATTAGGGGTTGTGATGACTATGAAGATAAATGTCTAGCTATCTTATTCAAGGTACTGAATAGGAAATGTGATGCTTGGGGTCGAGTGTCACTCTACTTGATTGTCGAGTATTGATTGAGAACTAATAAGCTTTTGCGATAGGAAAAGGTAATGGGAAATAAAAAATTAAAATTTAATTTCGGACAAAACAAACTCTATCATTGTTGTTTTCTTCTATCAACTTTGCATTTTTTAGACCTGGAGGTAAAGTTAGGAAATTAAAAATAATAAACTATTAGAGAATCAATCTTAAAGCCCACCAAACAATAATTAATGATGCAAATACAAAGCATTAGTTTCTTTAGTTTTCTTTTCAATTATTTCTTAAAGGGTAATTCAATCAAATCTGATTTTTTGATATGGCTATGTCATGTTTGGAAGTATGGGTTGTACATGCATTATAATTATAGGTTTATTGTAGGCTTCACAGTTTAACATGTACACAATGAAGCAACGAAGAAATCAATGATCGTTGTCTCACGAATTGCTTTCCATCATATTGATATTTGTTTTTACTTTTATAGAAAATTTATGAATATTTTTCTCTAATTCTCATTTATTAGTTAGTAGTTTTTTCAATATTTGGTTTGCATTCTTTTCTGTTTTTGTAAGAATGGAATGTTTGGTAGAATTTTGATGCCCTGTCTCAACTTCATTTTCCTATTTTTTCAAGAATTTTTAAGACCATGAAGATAGATTTTTAAGATATTTTTAGATTCGTGATATCCAATTAATTGTGTTTGTCAATTTATCCCATCTATTCATACTTGAAAATAGCATCAGAATTAAATCTGTTAACATCGAACTCATATCTGATAAACCCTCTTTTTTTAGCTACAGTTTTAAATGAATATGCATATAAACCTTTTTTTCTGCAGTTTTAATGTGCTGATGTACATTAACTCTCACTTAACTACAAATTTGATTTTTATAATGTTGAACAATCTTAGGCTTCTTATGTTCAACGTGCGGGTATTTTCTAGTATATATATATATATATATATATATATATATATAAAAGTTGTCATCTGCAACGCAAGAATTTCTCTAGGGCAAGACAATTTTTAGATTTCTCATCTGCAATTTGCTGATGATTCCATCATCTCCTTGGAAGCAAATGAAAACTGCTTACAAATGGTCAGAAAAATTCTCAAATGCTTTCATCTTTCCTCTGGAATGAAAGTTAACTTCTCAAAAACGGTTTTTTTTTGTGTCAATATTGATCAACAAAAGATTGAGGAATGGGCTTCAAAAATTAATTGTAAGGTGGCTTCCCTTCCATGCAAGTATCTTGGACTTCCTCTTGGTGCCAACCCGCGTCACGACCCGAAGGCCGCGACTTTCACTTGATATTCATACTTTTTCCGTTTAGTAAAATTATGAACTAAATTTTTTCTTTTCATTTTACGGTTTGTGTTCGGTGTCAGTATAGTTACTATACTATCTAGGTGAACTATAATTATTTCACTTAAATATTAAAGTAGCGAGGAAACGGTTCTAAGTTACATCTCGACTTGTTTAACTGAATATGTTGTCACATCTTGTGACCACATTTTTCACATTTTTCTATACATTTTATATGGTTGGGTTGTCTGTGATACTTTACTTTTCATATTCATTTAACTATTAAATATAAAATTAGTAATATCAGTTACATCCCCTATCTTAATTCTTAAGAAAGTAGTACTGAAAGTAAGTCTAAATACAGAAAATAAATTATCATACCTCATATTATAAATCAAGCTGTCGCAATGTCTCCAAATGCGCAGCTCGGAATCCTCAGATGTCAGATCTTACAGTCACCGAAAATCTGAAATGTTAAAATTGGGGAGTGAGCAAACCACGGCTCAGTAAGAGAGTTATATGCAACACTTGATATTCAGCTACCTATATGTTGAAAATAATTTTTCACTTTCTTTAAATCTTCCTAGAGGCTCTAGGCTCACATGTAGGAAGGATACTACAGTCGGCTAGGGATCTGGATGGAGTAAGGCAGATATTTTAGAATACCTGTCTTGTCCCAGAACCTAGAAGCAACTGTAGAGAGTAATTGTTTTCTTTTGATATTCAAATCCCAGTAAAACATTAAATATTCACGTGATAAAACACTTAAGTAAATAAATAATGAATTAATGTTCCTTTCACAAATACTCATTTCCACACTTGTAAAACACTGTATAATATTTAGTTCAACACGTAATATATCAAAAGCTCAGTAGCTGTAAATAATTTAGTACCAGCAAAAGGTTCAGTGAAAAGTACAATCATCAGTAAAGTATCATGGAGACTAGGCAACACCCTAAATATATCATGCTATAATATCATCCCAAATAGGGGAAACACATGAGATTTATGGCCATAGTCTATGGGGTCCACAGTGTGCACTGATCAGGTGTCCACTGGGACGCTGATAATAGGATCAGTATCTATCAGCACTAACACGTGACACGTGAGCATGATATGGGGCCTAACAGTCTCAACACAGTAAACACATGATATAAACCCTATTTATGAAATCAATTTCATTGAATATAAGTTCAATCAATCCATAAATATTCATAAGGAAAATATTTTCATCTTATTAATAACAATTTATAAAATATTCATATTGGGGTAATCACTCCCGAAAATGTTCTAAATATTATAGAACAATATAAATCACATTTTCCATACGGTGAAAACAGTTTATAAAATAATCACTGTAAAATATAAAAGGTCATAACTGTCCTTTTTCATCGTAAAACATATACGCACGCTTTTTCGTGCTTTCTATCGAAAACATGATTTTCAAAGTTATCGGGATTCAAATCAATTATTTTTATGATTTATGAAAAATTAAAATATTTATTTTCCAAATCAACACTCCCATCCCATGTTTTCTCCGTAAACACATGCGGAGACCTTTTAGTCTCAAAATACTGTTTTTCACCTTTAATTACCTTTATGGAATTTTCTATAAACACTTATTTTCACAATTGAACCTATAAAGGTTATTTATAAAATCAAGTGAATATTTGGAGAAATATTATTAAAATATTCACTTTGGTCCTTTTCATTTTTCACCTCGTTTCACGTGAATATCACCTATCGGGATAAATTTCGATGATTTCCTTTTTCACCATTCTCAAAAACATGAATATTTTAAATTTTATTATCAATAGATTCATGTTTTATGAACACTAATCGATTTCTCGATTTTCGTGTTGAAAATCGTTTCTCGTGATGAAAAAATCATTTATTATGATTTTCGGTAATTTTTCCAATAATTTTTTGCAGTATAACGGCTGCCGATTGGCTAGCCTCTTGCATAGAAAATACAATTTAAATCTCAACCGGTAAATCACCACAATTTTCCAACCACTCATTATTAATAGCATTTATAAAAGTTAAATGCACAATTTAAAACATGTGTGCCGAATATCCCTACAGGCTGCACATGTCTCCCTTACCTTTCTTGGGTCGACGACTGCCTCTCAAAAGTCACGCCCATGTTCACCTCTCCCGATCGATCGTCTCGGTCATCGAGGGACATTTTCTGGAATTCAAATTCTACATTTTAAGAATTTTTCATAATTTATTAAAATAAATCACTCGAAACTAATTTTCGAAATTCTTACCGAATTTTCGCAATTTCTGAGATTTCAAGTTTCTCGGGATTTCCTGTAATTTCTGAATTCTAGGGAATTTTCCAAATTCTCGAAATTCTTTTTCTCTTTCTTCTTTTTCCTCCTTTCTTTCTTTTCTTTCCCTTTTCTTTTTCTTTTTCTTTTTCCTTTCCTGGCCGAACGGGTTTAGACGGCTCAGTCTCCTCCACGGTCGGTTCTCCTTCGGCGGCCGGTTCTCCGACGGTTCGGCCTTCCCTTAGCTGGCCGACGTCAAGGCGAAGCTGCTGGTGGCCTCCGTTCGGCCTGGATCGGCGGCACGGCGACTGATATGCTCGGTTTTGCCTCGGTTTCTCTCTTTCTTCGTTCGGCCTTCCTCTGCTGTCGTTGGCCTCATCGGTGGCTCCCTTTTTCTTCCCCTCACCTCTGCCAAGGTTGGGGTGGCTATGGCGATACCAAGACCGGCCGGCACCGCCGTTTCCTCCTCTCTTCTCCTCTTCGGTTTTCCATCGGTTTTCCTTCGTTTCTGTTTCTGTTTCTATCACCGGTTGCCTCCTCTTCCAGCCTTTGGCTCGCCGACGACATCGTTTCTCAGCCCCCTTCTCTTTCTGGCCGCCGACACCGTCGGCTGGCATCATGGGACGAAATTCGGGAAGCTTCCCGATCTCCCCTCTCCTATTTCCTTTTTTTCTTTGTTTTTATTTTCTAATTAAATTATATACATATATATACATATATTATATTTATATAATATATATAATAATATATATATTTTATACTTATACCATATATATTATACATATAATAATATTAATTTATATATATAGTATTGTAATATACGTATATATTATATATATAGATATATATATATATATATTATATTTCAAAATATCTATCTAGTATATAGATATATATGTATATTTATATACTTAAAAATTAAATAACCTTTATATATATTTATATATATAAATGTTATAATACAATATATATTGTATTTACAATATATATTTTCAAACTTTAATGTAAATAAATATTTAAATTTCTCAAATATGTATATACTTATATATACATACAATGTTATATTTAATACATATGTACTATTTAAATTTATACAATAGTATATATATCTATATATACCTCTGTATATTAATATATACTATATAGTATTTCAATACATATGTATTCATATAAAAATACATTTATATAATTTATAATTATGTAAATATATTTCTCTTTCATTTCTCCTTTTCTTATTTAATTTGGATTTCCATTTATCCAAATTAAATTTTCTCTTTTCATTATTTTTCATAATTTCTCATCTTATACTTATTTCCAATTTAGTTTTCTTCACTCGAATTTCTCGATCCGTCACTTCCTTAATTCTCGGGATTTTCACCAATATCCCGTTCTCAAAATTTTATTTATTTATTTCACTAAATTTTCAATATTAATAGATTCCAATAAATGGAATAATTTACGATTATCACATATGTACTGTGTATCGATTAAAGTCTTACATATAAACAAGCGTTTTATAAAGAACATATACCTCAGAAGACTAGCACTAAGCCCAGATATCGTATCCGGAGGCCCACTCAGAAGCCCTCATGGCAGAGTTTAACTCAATTATCTGAAAAGAGATGAAATTAAGTAGGGTGAGCAAAACCACGGCTCAGTAAGATACTAATATAAATGCAGGAGTAGAATTATACTGTCTTAACCGCAATGCTTAAAACCTGCAAGTTTGCAATAACAATTCACCTTTTTCATCGATAACATCTCATTATCTTAATTCTTGTCATCTGACTATCACTCAGACTTCTAAATAAATCAATAATCACTTTCAATCTTCTTATCCTTATACCTCATGCATCGCACAACAATGCATCGTGTATCATGTTTAATTGAGATATCCTATCAAGTCATCGCACAACAGTATGTCGTGTCCAATTTGAATATCATATACTATTAGTCCATATTCTCATCAATCTCATAGTACATCATGTCCAATTGAGATATCATATCAATCACTTTTCGTTTCATAATCATACTTCTATATTCTATCATCTCATATCACTTTCCATATGGAGGATCATGATCACGGTGTTACGAAGTCATAATTCTTTTCGTGTATATTCTATGTTCATGTATCATATCATATCATAACATCAAGTAGATGGAATATCGTTAACACCGAGTCATGTTACTCCTCATATAATTTTCATGTTTTGTACAATATAAGGTCATAACATATCTTATGTAAAAAGCATACTATTATGTCATGATTTAGTAGGCAGCTTATGTAGCTTCACTATATGAACCGCTATCATTTCAAATCATATCATATATACTTTAGAACATGCTCAACATATAAATTTTCAATTCATTTCATATTTACTTTTAAGACATGATAGGAGCATGTACAATTGCAAATCGTATATTCGTTTTTAGAGCATGTCTAAAATATGTGCGGTTTTAAAACATTTTTCGTATACTATAAGTCATATCAGGTCTAGAGTTCATATCAAATCAAACTATACTCTAGATCGCATATCATGTCAAGTTCGACACAAAATCATATATGAATCATATAAGTGTCGAAATCATATCACATGTATTTTTAAAAAATGTTTAAAACATGTACAATTTCAAAATATATTTCATTTCAAACATGTCTCATGTACTGTATAAATCATGTCAAGTCTAGAGTTCATATCAATAAAATCATACTCTAGACTTCATATCATATCGGTTTGAGACTAGGCTAGTGTAACAACCCGTTACCACATTTTCCACGCATTTCCATACAATTTTATCGGTTGGGCTGTCTACGATGCCAATAACATTCTACAATGATAGCACTAAATAATAATATTTATTTATCAAATACGGAATATGAAATTTCTTTTCATTTTTCCTTACATCTGACATCCCCTATTGTCTTTGTCTCAATAAAGTAGTACTGTATGCATATGTCTGAAATGTAAAAGAGAAGTGACTGTACCTGTCATATTTCACATAACATGCCTCAGCGCTTTAAACGTAGCTATACCTATCTGACAGCTACTTCTCTACTGCGTGTCTTTTATCTGTAGATTTAAAACAAAGGGGTGAGCGATTCCTACGCTCAGTAAAGGAGACATATGCTGCTTTATAAAAATAAAGACTATATACCACCAAATATTTGTTTTTCCTCCTCAATTCATATCAAGTAGGAAAACAGTGGATATAGTAAGCAACATTCTCAATACACCCTTCAAACAACTGGTTAAACAATTTACTTTGAAATGTAGTGAACAGTAAATAGGATTTAATAAATCCTCTCAACAAACAGAAATCCACAAGTTGAGACTAGGCAACAAACAAATCATGCTATCATTGTTCCCCCAGGAACACAAGTCCGCTTTTGGGGTGCACCCGTAGGCCACCGCCCCTCACGGCTATCTCAACTAGATCTATGGCCACAATCTCTAGGTGGTCCTCGGGTCCACTTGCCAAGTGACCTCGAGACCGCTGATGACTTGGTGGGTCCATCAGCCCTGTGACGCCCTGAGGTGCACTCCTTGGTCTATCGACCGAGCCACCGCCCCAGACAGGTCACGCAACTACATGAATAATAATGCATGAATTTAGGGCCTAAAGTCTCAAAAATCACTTTATATTTCATGAAAACCTTTATGGAATTATCTCACCATATATCATTTTCTCAAAATGATTTGATTTTCCAAAACAGGTTTAGGCTTCTGTTTACACAACACGTTGAAAACCTTCCAAATTCTCAATATTTAAAATCTGCTCGCCCATGTCAGCTCGCCCAACATGGCTCGCCCATGGAAGCTCGCTCAATGCGGAGAACCTATGTTCGCCCGCCAACCCTTTTCTTTTAAAACTTGTAAAACTGGCTCGCCCTCAGTGGCTCGCCCATGATTAGTTCGCCCAACTACAACATTTCCATGGTCAACTCGCCCAGTGCGGAGAACTTATGTTCGCCCGCCAACTTCGCTTTTAAAATCAAAAGGCAAAACTGGCTCGCCATTAATGGCTTGTCCATTTGTCAATTCGCCCGAAAATGGTTTATATTTTCTATTTTTCAAAGATATTTAAAATAACTCATTTTTCCAACAGAAATTATCATTGAAATCTGTTCGCCATGGTCAGCTCGCCAGCATGGCTCGCCCATGGTCACTCGAACGAGGGTGAACAAGTGTTCGCCCGCCCCACACATTTCCCTTACCTCACACTCTATATTTAAAACATAAAGACTGGCTCGCCACTTCCGGCTCGCCCATAGTTTTCTTCTCAAAACGGTTCGCCCGCCCCTAAAATATAACGGGATACGGGCCAATACCAGTTCGCCCAACATAAAAACACAAGGGCTCGCCCGCCCTGTACCAGTTCACTCAAATTAGAATATAAGGGTCGACCTTTAGCTCGCCCAAATCAAAATAATTATCAAAATAATGCATGTCATAAAACAAAACAATTTCTCAATAATTTCTAAGAAATTTACTCTACAGGACATGCATTCACTTCACACACATCTCCCTTACCTGGTTCAACGAAGCCTTGCTTCCTTCTTGCCTTCCAAATCGCATATACCGAGGTCATAATTCCCGACTGCAAATAATTTATAAATTCAATTAATATTTTCATTTCTTAGCACTTTGGCGAGATTAAGATAAATGGAATGACTACTCGCCCAACAGAGCTCTACTAGCTCGCCCAATCCGACTCTCCATTCACCAAAAGCTTACACGTGGGATCTCGCCCGCCAGTACTCGCCGTATATTTGTGAGCTCGCCCAACATTCAACTCATCAGGTTTACATAAACTTAAATGCGGGAGTTCGCCCACATTTCTACTCGCCCAATGCTTTATGCATGTGAGTTCGCCATACGGCTTTCAACTCAGAGATGGGCTCGCCCGTCCTTTATCATTTCACCCATGAATTATGCTAAATTGGGCGACCTCGCCCATTCAACAACAACTATGGCGAGTTTATATTCCCTACTCGCCCATTGGCGTTCCCTAAATTTCAACATGGGCGATCACAGTAGTCGCCATTCCCGTCACTTATTACATTATTTTCCTTGTTTTCATATTCTCTAAGGATCTAACTAAAAACAAGACTGTATCTATGTTTATTACTTCATAAAACATAGAAATCTATCATTGAGCATCAAGAACTCCTCAGAAAATATGAAACTCACCTCAACCACTGTCCTTCCAGAACAGGTTGCTTTCCATCTCATGTTGGCCTTCCTTTGCTTACTCCTTTAACTCATCAAACTAAGGAGGAAAGGTTTGCAAGCTGGTTTACTTGTTTGGCCAACTTAAGGTGAAGCTTAGTAGATCAAACATGGCAGAGAAATGGAAGAAACAGAGCATAATTTGCAGTGAAATGGTTTTCGTGAAGAAGCTGGAGTTGGCTAACTCTGTTATCCTCATTTGTTTCTCCTTTTATAGCCACACTATCCAATTAGAATTCACTACTTGGTCTTATCTCATTTCCAGCATTTATTTCACGTCTATCATGCATTTAATGCATGAAGAAAACTGAAGCATAAGTGGCGTGAAAGTCCTCCTTACACACTCCTTTTTCTGCTTCAATTGACTTTGCTTTTTGTTCCTCAACCAATGAGACTAATTCCCTTATTGACTTTAGCTTTCCCCTATTTATTGTCTCCAACCGTCCGACTTGCCAAGTCAATTTTGGCTGCACAGTTTGTTGTTTAGACCACGCCAACACTAAGCAAATTAACAGCTCGCCCACTGGTTACACCAGGTCGCCACTTTGTTTTGATGCCAACTTAATATTTGGCCATTACGAAATAATATCTTTCTTGGCGATCAAATAGAGGTTTGGCGATTAGCAATTGCCTTTCTCGCCAACTTCGCCTTTCACTTGCCCCTCTATATGGGCGACCATTTTACTCGCCAAACACATTGGCGATCTCAGTCCTCGCCACACGCGGGCCATCATCTATCCTCAGCCTTGGCGAACTCAACTATTCGCCAAACCAAGGAGGCAACCAATCAATTTGCCATCATCAACTCGCCCTACTCATTCCTTGGGCGATCAGATCCCTCGTCACATTGGGCGATCACCTAATATGGCTCAACTCGCCAATTGCTATGATTCCCCACATTTGGCAATTTTTATTTAGCATTTTAATTTCCTTAATTTGTATGAGCGATCAGGAGCACTCGCAGCATTTGGGCAAACTAGTATACTCGCCCTCGCCATTATCCATTGTCGATCTGCTCGCCCATTGGTGAACGTACTACCTTGCTCGCCTTTTGGCGAGCTGAACAACATTCTCGCCCATACATTATTTCTCCGAAATTGCTCCATTCTCATCTCATGATAACGAGCTTTTCAACCAAGTGGAAATCAATGTTCATTATTTATTTAATTTCCATTATAAATTTTATGAATTTAGGGTCTACAATAGTGTAGAATCAGATCTTACATTTTCTCCCCACCTTAAGAAATTTGGTCCTCCAAATTTCAACCAGACTTATCAGTAAGGAAACTCTGGATACTTCTTATGCATAAGGTTTTCTAATTCTCAAGTAGCCTCATATTGCCAGAGAATCCCACCAAAGAATTAACCTTTGATCACTACACTTTATCACAATACTTTATCTCTCCTATCCAAAATCCGTACCGAGTTCTCAACGTAACTCATGTCCTCTTTAATCTTTAGGACTCATGTCGAATCACGTGAGAAGGATATGGATAGTATTTTCTCATCATTGAGACATAAAATATGTTATGCACTCCTAACAACTCGGAAGGTAGTGCACATCTCTCACACGATCTTAGATCTTTAATAATCCAATACGTCGGGAACTCAATTTCCCTCTCATTATGCTTCTAAATGGTGAGACCTTATATACACAATTTCTTGTATATCTCAAGAAATCTGTTCGACCAAGTCGAAAATAATTCTCGGTCTCCCATTTTCTCATGCTATCGTGGATTATATCGTCTGCTAAATAAACCCTTTCAAGTGCTATGCCTATACTCTGCTTGGGCCATTATCATAAACAAACTCTGCCAGGGTAGAGGATTATCCCAGGGGCCTATAAAATCAACTGCACATGCTTACCCATATCCTCGAGCGTCCATATCATACGCTCGGACTGTCTCTCAGTCAGCGGATAAACTGCGGTGCAAAACTCAATTGGGATCCCCTAGCTTCCTGTAATCTCTATTAACACTGAGATACGAGGCGGGACTCCCTATCAAACGTAATGCTCCCTGGAATACTGTAAACCTCACCACTTCCCTGACATATAACTCGGCCAAGGCATTAATTAACTCAATAAATTCCATAATCAAGGAATAAGCAGACTTAATCAATATATCCACATCTATCCAGATAGCATTATACTCTTTTAAATTTTCACTTAGTATAGGAAGTACCTTTAATATAGGTATTTTTCTTCCTTATCACCTTCTCAACTTTTATTTATTCTCGTCTTTACTATGAGACCACGAATATCTCTTTATACTCTTCATTGTCTCTAAGAGTACTGCCCGTCTCTTTAGGCCATCAATAATCATCCCTTTGGCGCTCTTCCGCGCTCTAGGATTACTCTTTCAAGTTAGTCGGCGACCACCTAGTTCGCCCACATCTCACAACATGTTATCCGGTGTTGAGCGATCACCCCATGTGGGTCGCCCATCTCGGATTTTATTCAAGGATCCTGAAGAATCTCGGGCGTCTTCTCTCAAAACCAATTTACACTCCCTCAAGTCTTTTATCATCCTTGAGAGTTATTAACTCATCTATACTATTTATCACTTATCATCTCATTCGGTGCTAGTCGATAATAATTTGGTGACTATCATGTAGATAATTTTAATCATTTGTATGTAATTGTCCCAGTAGTCTCTGAAATACCACGCACTCACCCTCAATATATCCCGGAGCGTCCACATAATGCGCTCGGATATCTATATTGATTAGAGGCGGTGCTAACAGCAAAATTTAGGAATCCCAAAGCCTCTTGCTATCTTCTTAAAGCATGTGGTAATTCAAGGATCCTCATCACAAGTACTCACTCACTGGAACTCCACATACGTTCTCACTGTTTCACCAATATTTATCGACTATAGCACTTAAGACATCTTAAACATGATGATGAAGTGAATTGACTCAGTTACACAATTTATATTCACTTTTATAACGTCATGGTTACACTATGATTGCCCTTCTTTTGCAGACCTTAATACTAACCATCCATTACGTCTCAAGTAATCATTTTCCCCTTGATAACTTCTCTTATATCAAGTTATCATTTTTATCTCTTCTATTCTCCTAGTACATATAATGTCACTACTTGGAGAATATATTTGAGAGTATACTTTTCCTCACATCAATTTTCTGAAATTTAAATGTATTATCTTTCAGATTTTCATCACCACTTTATTTATACAATTTCACATTCCCAATACGTATATATATATACACATATGTATATCCTTTTTCAGGATTAGCAGTACTTCTTGTATCTGCTCCTCTGATTATGACAATTTCATCTTTTTAATTCTGGCTTGTCATTACTTCCAGCCATAACTACATAATGATCAGAGGGAATCACATTTATTCTTTTACTTGGGAACTACGTCATAACTCGTGTTCCCTAGTCATCATATGACTTGTCTTCTCAAGACAATTTCATTCTTTCACCTTCATCACCACAAATTTCCTCAACAATCATATACAGTTAAATCTCATTAACCCTATACCTTAATAACCACACTTTAATCTCACTTAAGTAGTGAGATCCTTTACTCATACAACTTCAATGTCTACTTAATCATTCGAGACCTCACGTCTCTACTGTATATAGTTCAATTAGAACTCATGTTCACTTACTTAACAGTAAGATTTTCCATTCCTAGATGTTCGTGACGTTATTCAACAATATTGCTTCTATCAATATACATATTTATTCTCTTAAAGCATCCTAGTTGGCTCTAGGCACACAAATAGGAAGGATACTACAGTCGACTAGGGATCCAGATAGAATATGATAGGTATTTTAGAATACCATACTTGTTCCGGAACCTAGAAGCAACTGTAGAGAGTACAAATCCCGTTGTTTTTCAAAATGATATAATTTTCATTTTCACCAGTTAAATCAAAACAGTTTAGTTCCCTACTCATCATTCTCTTGAGTAATCTCTCAAGCTTTTCTGATTCACTGGTAAGAGATTACAAACAGATTCCATGTTGTGAATCGAGTCAACAATCTCTCAAATCCATGTTATTCCAAAGTTAATTTAGAATTTCATCTCATCATATAATTTCAAATTCACAAACTCATATCATCCTGGATGTCTCATTATTTACATCCAACCAAATCACTATGTATCCTCCAAACATATATATAAATTTTCAAGTCACTTTACTAGTATTTCAGTTCTATGGATATCGTAACGGACCAGCCCAACCGGCCATGGCAACCCCTCTTTAGGCCCATTGACAACGGTTGCTGTGACAATGCTACGTATCCATATTATCCTTTTTGACGATTACCTCGACGTCCGGTTCTTCCAACCATGCTCGAGCTCGCCTACCTCAAGGTTTTTCTTTCACATCCACAGTGACTCGAACACTTGACTTCCCCAAATGTCAAGTCACTACTAATATCCATTTTTAGTAATTTCACACTAATATAACCCATATTTTCACTTTAATTCAGACCTTAAAATCCACAACAAGGCTGACTATCTCGCGACCTCTCATAGTTTGTACTCTGGGTCGCCTTACTTATCAATTTATCGATGGGGTCCACAGTAGGGATTATTCTTTACACCATCAATCTATTTTAAATCAATTTAATCATTCATGACTTAAATGTAGCATTTCAATATAGGGTATATTCATAAATTCCCCTTTAATTCTCTCTCTTCAATATATCTCCAAACACGCGATCTTAGGGCTTATACACTAATATTATCCCTTTTTATTTCAATCTCATCATTTCAGGATCTTAATTCGATATGGACAGAGAAATCCTGGTGGGGCCCTCACCGAGTCCCTCACTGTACCTTATCGAATAGACCTGACATTATGATGATAAGATCGCCTATCTCATGCAACATTTCCGGATTACTATCTCTATTTGTAATCCTTAATTCATCAATTTTCACCACTTTTACACACATAACTCAATTCACAGTCACTTGACTCCTCTATACATTCAGACTATACAGTACTACAGGGGATGTTAACCTTTCTCAACACTTCTCATGCTAAAGGCATCATTAGACATCCGACCAACCAAAGCTCTAATACCATTAAATCTGTAACAGCCCGTTACCACATTTTCCACGTATTTCCATACAATTTTATCGGTTGGGCTGTCTGCGATACCAATAACATTCTACAATGATAGTACTAAATAATAATATTTATTTATCAAATACGGAATATGAAATTTCTTTTCATTTTTCCTTACATCTGACATCCCCTATTGTCTTTGTCTCAATAAAGTAGTACTGTATACATATGTCTGAAATGTAAAAGAGAAGTGACTGTACCTGTCATATTTCACATAACATGCCTCAACGCTTTAAACGTAGCTATACCCATCTGAGAGCTACTTCTCTACTCCGTGTCTTTTATCTGTGGAGTTAAAACAAAGGGGTGAGCGATTCCTACGCTCAATAAAGGAGACATATGCTGCTTTATAAAAATAAAGACTATATACCACCAAATATTTGTTTTTCCTCCTCAATTCATATCAAGTAGGAAAACAGTGGATATAGTAAGCAACATTCTCAATACACCCTTCAAACAACTGGTTAAACAGTTTACTTTGAAATGTAGTGAACAGTAAATAGGATTTAATAAATCCTCTCAATAAACAGAAATCCACAAGTTGAGACTAGGCAACAAACAAATCATGCTATCATTGTTCCCCCAGGAACACAAGTCCACTTTTGGGGTGCACCCGTAGGCCACCGCCCCTCACGGCTATCTCAACTAGATCTATGGCCACAATCTCTAGGTGGTCCTCGGGTCCACTTGCCAAGTGACCTCGAGACCGCTGATGACTTGGCGGGTCCATCAGCCCTGTGACGCCCTGAGGTGCACTTCTTGGTCCATCGACCGAGCCACTGCCCCAGGCAGGTCACGCAACTACATGAATAATAATGCATGAATTTAGGGCCTAAAGTCTCAAAAATCACTTTATATTTCATGAAAACCTTTATGGAATTATCTCACCATATATCATTTTCTCAAAATGATTTGATTTTCCAAAAAAGGTTTAGGCTTCTGTTTACACAACACGTTGAAAACCTTCCAAATTCTCAATATTTAAAATCTGCTCGCCCATGTCAGCTCGCCCAACATGGCTCGCCCATGGAAGCTCGCCCAATGCGGAGAACCTATGTTCGCCCGCCAACCCTTTTCTTTTAAAACTTGTAAAACTGGCTCGCCCTCAGTGGCTCGCCCATGATCAGTTCGCCCAATTGCAACATTTCCATGGTCAACTCGCCCAGTGGAATACTACCATGGTCAACTCACCCAGTGCGGAGAACTTATGTTCGCCCGCCAACTTCGCTTTTAAAATCAAAAGGCAAAACTGGCTCGCCATTAATGGCTCGCCCATTTGTCAATTCGCCCGAAAATGGTTTATATTTTCTATTTTTCAAAGATATTTAAAATAACTCATTTTTCCAACAGAAATTATCATTGAAATCTGTTCGCCATGGTCAGCTCGCCAGCAAGGCTCGCCCATGGTCACTCGAACGGGGGTGAACAAGTGTTCGTCCGCCCCACACATTTCCCTTACCTCACACTCTATATTTAAAACATAAAGACTGGCTCGCCACTTCCGGCTCGCCCATAGTTTTCTTCTCAAAACGGTTCGCTCACCCCTAAAATATAACGGGATACGGGCCAATACCAGTTCGCCCAACATAAAAACACAAGGGCTCGCCCGCCCTGTACCAGTTCACTCAAATCAGAATATAAGGGTCGACCTTTAGCTCGCCCAAATCAAAATAATTATCAAAATAAAGCATGTCATAAAACAAAACTATTTCTCAATAATTTATAAGAAATTTACTCCACAGGACATGCATTCACTTCACACACATCTCCCTTACCTGGTTCAACGAAGCCTTGCTTCCTTCTTGCCTTCCAAATCGCATACACCGAAGTCATAATTCCCGGCTGCAAATAATTTATAAATTCAATTAATATTTTCATTTCTTAGCACTTTGGCGAGATTAAGATAAATGGAATGACTACTCGCCCAACAGAGCTCTACTAGCTCGCCCAATCCGGCTCTCCATTCATCAAAAGCTTACACGTGGGATCTCGCCCGCCAGTACTCGCCATATATTTGTGAGCTCGCCCAACATTCAACTTGTCAGGTTTACATAAACTTAAATGCGGGAGTTCGCCCACATTTCTACTCGCCCAATGCTTTATGCATGTGAGTTCGCCATACGGCTTTCAACTCAGAGATGGGCTCGCCCGTCCTTTATCATTTCACCCATGAATTATACTAAATTGGGTGACCTCGCCCATTCAACAACAACTATGGCGAGTTTATATTGCCTACTCGCCCATTGGCGTTCACTAAATTTCAACATGGGCGATCACAGTAGTCGCCATTCCCGTCACTTATTCCATTATTTTCCTTGTTTTCATATTCTCTAAGGATCTAACTAAAAACAAGACTGTATATATGTTTATTACTTCATAAAACATAGAAATCTATCATTGAGCATCAAGAACTCCTTAGAAAATATGAAACTCACCTCAACCACTGCACTTCTAGAACAGGTTGCTTTCCATCTCATGTTGGCCTTCCTTTGCTTACTCCTTTAACTCATCAAACTAAGGAGGAAAGGTTTGCAAGCTGGTTTACTTGTTTGGCCAACTTAAGGTGAAGCTTAGTAGATCAAACATGGCAGAGAAATGGAAGAAACAGAGCATAATTTGCAGTGAAATGGTTTTCGTGAAGAAGCTGGAGTTGGCTAACTCTGTTATCCTCATTTGTTTCTCCTTTTATAGCCACACTATCCAATTAGAATTCACTACTTGGTCTTATCTCATTTCCAGCATTTATTTCACGTCTATCATGCATTTAATGCATGAAGAAAACTGAAGCATAAGTGGCGTGAAAGTCCTCCTTACACACTCCTTTTTCTGCTTCAATTGACTTTGCTTTTTGTTCCTCAACCAATGAGACTAATTCCCTTATTGACTTTAGCTTTCCTCTATTTATTGTCTCCAACCGTCCAACTTGCCAAGTCAATTTTGGCTGCACGGTTTGTTGTTTAGACCACGCCAACACTAAGCAAATTAACAGCTCGCCCACTGGTTACACCAGGTCGCCACTTTGTTTTGATGCCAACTTAATATTTGGCCATTACAAAATAATATCTTTCTTGGCGATCAAATAGAGGTTTGGCGATTAGCAATTGCCTTTCTCGCCAACTTCGCCTTTCACTTGCCCCTCTATATGGGCGACCATTTTACTCGCCAAACACATTGGCGATCTCAGTCCTCGCCACACGCGGGCCATCATCTATCCTCAGCCTTGGCGAACTCAACTATTCGCCAAACCAAGGAGGCAACCAATCAATTTGCCATCATCAACTCGCCCTACTCATTCCTTGGGCGATCAGATCCCTCGTCACATTGGGCGATCACCTAATATGGCTCAACTCGCCAATTGCTATGATTCCCCACATTTGGCAATTTTTATTTAGCATTTTAATTTCCTCAATTTGTATGAGCGATCAGGAGCACTCGCAGCATTTGGGCGAACTAGTATACTCGCCCTCGCCATTATCCATTGTCGATCTGCTCGCCCATTGGCGAACGTACTACCTTGCTCGCCTTTTGGCGAGCTGAACAACATTCTCGCCCATACATTATTTCTCCGAAATTGCTCCATTCTCATCTCATGATAACGAGCTTTTCAACCAAGTGGAAATCAATGTTCATTATTTATTTAATTTCCATTATAAATTTTATGAATTTAGGGTCTACAATAGTGTAGAATCAGATCTTACAGCTAGATCCCTAATGCTCTATCAATAAAGGCTTAAATCACTGTAGCTAGCAGTGAAAATCATATCATCGTCCCCTGGAAATCAATTAGGGCGCTATCTATGGCCATAGACCTCATCTCTCTCAGCCCCACTGATCAGGCGTGACTGAGACCTGTCCACGACTATTGTCGGATAAGCGTTTCTGCCTAATGAGTAATCTCTAATTAGGCGGTTTTCACTATGCTTTATTGAGTTTTAATTCTTTTAGGGTGCCTACAGTCTCATAAAACATTCAAATCTTTAACTTTTCACGTCAAATCATGTACAGCATATGGTAAAATTCTTTAAGAGGCTTCATATATAGAAATATGTATATACCATATACTTTCTTTTGAAAACTATTCTATACTTTTTAGCATTCATATAAATGTTATTATAACATCTCGAGTTGTAACAAGGCATGCTTAAAGGCGATGTTATAAAACCATTTCAGTATGCAACTTTGGTGATATTTTCAAATGTCAATATAAGCAATACTTGCATCTAATACAGTGAAGCAATTCATTTAAATTTATCACCATCAATCATTCGATTTCAAAAGTTTCTTTCTGTCAAATCAATACATCAGTATTCAAATCAATTCGATATTCAATTCATTCGGTATTCAAATTGCTCAGTATTCAAATTATTCGATAATCAATTCAGTTGGTATTCAACCATTCGGTATTCAATATCCTTTCTCAAATGTTTATCGACTATAACAATCATTTATACATTTCATCATCAATACTAGGACCACATCATTAGTATGAATCCTCTTAGTATCTGTGAATATTTGAATATCATGTTTCTATGTAGCCATCAAGATACTGAAATTATGTAATCACCAATATCATCATTCAATATCTAATTCAGAGTCAACATTGAAGATAATAGAACCACAAGGCCAATAGTTACTTATCAAATCCATTTATGGTTTGACCTATTGGTATACATTCATAATTTCCGACTTGAGATTCAATTTCATTCACTATCACAAAACCATATCAAAATCCTCAAATCAAATTTCATATGGCCTGTATAATTTATTATCAAACTTGTGTAATTGTCAATCTTATTATTCAAGGCTTATTCCAAGGGTATAAGCAAAACTATATATTCACATGTTTATCACTCATTTATTTGAATCTAGAAATGATCGGATTGTGTCGTAATTCAACCTCGATTCCAATAAGGTTATGTATGCACGAGTCATATATTCGTTATGACTCAGTATCATAACTATCAATTGTGTACCACAATATTGATACTAAGACCCATACCACTACTGTAGGTCTGCTTATTATCTCACGTATATCCGACAATACGATGTAATACGATAAAATCATCTCAACATCGACCCCTTGAATTGTCCATATTATCACGTTCGGAACTACTTCAAAATCAATAGATCGAATTCAATAAATTCTGGAATCATCACTCCATTATTACATCCACAATCAAATCGTTAGACCATCAAGATTTTGACTACGATCTTCTCTTCCAAGCTATATCATATAATAATCGTTACTTTCATCAATACTCCAACTAATCGACATTCCACCCCATTTTCGACTCGATAATCAACTTATAATGTTAAGATAACTCTAATTATCGACTTTATAAGACCCACAATATAATTCCTCACAACATCGTGCTCATCTATTTACCTTTTTAACTATTTAAAAAAAAATCAATTTTCCTACGACACGATAAAGTCCTTTCAAGCTTATCCTTCGATAATTCTTTTCAAGGTTCCATTTATACGAGAAAATTTAACATTTTCCATCAACATTTTCGTATAAAATTCGACAGCATAACGACTTAATTTTTATTAAAACCTCCTGCAAGGAAACACAATTTATAATCTTGTCGTTGATTCTCACAATTTTTTTATCTTTTACTAAGACCCCTACCATGTTTTTATGTGGTTTGGAGAGAAGCATCAGTTGGTTTTGTGCAGGAAAAGATGCATTTTCGGACTTGTCTCCTAGTACCAATTAGGCTAGGAGCAGCCGACTGCCTTAAAGGGAAGTCGACTGCCTAGAAACAACCAAAACGTTGTTTTTCGAAAATCGAGATAAACCAGTCGACTGCTATGTACGCCAGTTGACTGCTATTTTCCAGAAAAGCATTATGTTTCAAACCAGTCGACTGCTATATAGGACAGTCGACTGCTATTTGCTAAAATGCATTCTGTTTCAAAAACAGTCGACTGCTATTTCTTAAGAAGCATTCTGTTTGAAAACCAGTCGACTGCTATACGGACCAGTCGACTGCCCTTATATGTTTTCAAAGATGAAAATATCGAAATTTTAAATAAAAATAATTTTGATAAATGAAAGTATGAAGCAGCAGCCGGTTGCCCTATAAGGCCAGTCGACTGCCCTGTTTTGAAAAGAGGTTTTCAAACCTATTTTCAGAAAGTATGAAATGTCATGGCAAGAAGCTATATGGCATATGTTTTGAGATTATGCACTTTCATGTTTCTAGTAGGGGCTCTGATCAAGTCCTGAAATGATGTATGCTATGGGCTGAGGAACCATAAGTCAGGCTTCAGTCACTACAGAAGGACACCTGACTAGTGTTAACTGTAGCCACCCACAGTTGGCCAATCTGTCTATATTACATGTTCGGCTAAGGGAGGATTCCTGGCCCTACGGGGTAGGCCACATGATGATGATGATGATGATGCAATGCATAACTCCATAAAAGTACAAATAGTTTTTATGTTATCAAAAGCTATATGTATATGCGATTTCAAAGAATAAAGAAACCGAAAGTACTTGGTTTACTTGTACAAAAAGTTTTAAAAGAAGCATATGATGTACGATTTCAAGAAAGTATAAGATGTTTTAAGAAAAGTAAGTATATATGACAATGATATTTCAAAGAAGTACTTGAAATATGTTTTGAAGAAGTATACGAAACGTGCTATGCTATAAAAGCATGTAAAGTATGTTTTAAAGATAAAAGATGATGCATGTTTTTAAAGAAAGTATGTTTGCTTAAACCATTGAAAGAAATATGCATGGTTGCAAACAATGCATGAAAGGAGTATACAATGTATGCATGCTTTATAATGCTTTACATGACATTATAGAGCCAAGTAGGAAAAACTGCATATAGAGGCATAGCATGCTCTTTTACATATTTTTCTTACTGAGCGTAAACTCACCCTTTTACGAACATTTTTTATACAGACTATCTGAAGTAATCCCTCGCTCTCGATAGAAGAGCCTCCGAGTGGATCTTGAAAGTTTACCTTCGAGAGACGCTTCCCAATTAGTATAGAAGGTATACTTATGTAATTATGCAAAGTAAATTGTAATTCAGCTATGGTACAATACAACTAACATTATTGAATATAAGATGTCGGGGATTTAAGTTAAGATGATGCATGAGATCCTGTGGAAACGGATGATACATATATACATGTATCATTAGTCTGTTTTATTGAAATTGAATTATTCACATTGAGCTGTTAGATATTAAGCTTAAGAAAGAAAAGTATGATTGACATTGACAAGCAAATCTAATCAAGTTAAGTGAAAAAGGGAAAAAGGTGAATTGTAAATGTATGGTGACTGGGACGTCACAGAGTGGTATCAGAGCAATTAGATTGAGGTTTGTCAGTGTCGATGAGTTAGAAGTAGAGTATATCCCCAATTGTACTGTACTTGTCTGAATACATATACGATGTATAACTGTTTGAAGTTATACTAAATAGCTCAACTTTGTGATTTTATCGACAGAATGAGCTCAGGTAGAAGTGGTATTGAGAAAGGAAGAGGAAGGGGTTATGTAGAACAGTCCCCAACACAGTTTCCTTTCCCATCTCCACTGCATAGCCCGAACACTAGGTTAACAAAGATGGAGAAGCATGTGGAGAATATGACCACTATGTTTATGGCGAACTTTCCAAACATGGTCACAAGTGTACCATTTGCTATTCCTATAGTATAGCCACCACCAGTACAGACAGAGTTACCCCCACCATTCCCAGTTATTGAAAGGCGGGATCTCACAGCTTATTGCAGTATGACCTTAATTAAGGAATATAAGAAGCTGGATCCGCCTAAGTTTAAGGGGGATAAGGACACGTTGGCCGCAGTGAATTGGGTGAAGGCGGTCACTAGATCTTTCGAGTATATGCTATGTTCCGAAAAGGAAAAGGTGGGTTTGGCTGCGTATCTGTTAGTGGACAATGCAGAGTATTGGTGGCAGTCCACTCGGGCCATTTTGGAAGCCCAACATGTTGAGGTTACGTGGGATAGATTTTTAGAGGCCTTTACTGAGCAGTACATGCCATGCACCGATCAGACTAGATTAAAGATTGAATTTTTGAAATTGACTCAAGGGACAATGTCAGTTAATCAATATGAGTCGAAGTTTATTTCTCTAAGCGGATTCGATCGAGAAACCATTAGGAGTGAAGGATATAAGATATACAGATTTATAGAAGGACTGAAGTCTCCTATCAAATCCAAGTTGTATACTATGGGTATCACTATTTATAATGAGATAGTCCGTAAGGCTCACTTGTGTGAGCAGGACTATGAGTTTCATCATGACGATTTTCGAGCCCAAAGTAAAGGCAAAGGATCGATGAAGCAGAAGTCAAAAGGGAAAACCTCCCGTGACAGATATCCATCTGGAAGAAGTAGGCCATATGAAAGAGCCTCAATGGGTAAGCAAGTAAAGTATAAGAAAATGATGATTGTTTTAATTAAATGGTTATATGGAAATATATTAAATTGGAGTATTATGATGATTATGGTATAGGGACTCCGAGAGCTACCGGGATCAAGATTAATGATGTGAGATCCCGACATTCAGCTAGTAGTACCGTTAGCTCACCTAAGAGAACAAGACAAAGGTGTGAACATTGCAGAAAGTTCCACAGATCACAGCCATGCCGGTTAGCAAGTGGCGCATGTTTTAGATGTGGTGAACAAGGACATATGATCAGGGATTGTCCCAAGAGGGACTTGAGGACACCCGAGGAATCTGAGGAGACCCCTCAACCACAGCGCAAGGCCACTGCTGAAGAGAAGGGAAAGACACCTATTAATTATGATGTAAATGTTGAAGATGTCTAATGTAAAAGTATGTGGTATTATCTGACTCATTGTGAATGAAGTTAGTAGAAAGTATGTATGATTAGGTAAAGGATTTCTAGCTTACATTGTAGAATAGCAAAGAAAAGTCCTGAACTTAATGAATATAATAATTGACAAGAAACGATATAATAATTGACAAGAAACGATAGTTGGAATTCTGAAGTACTCTTTGGTATAAAGTTTTATGATATATAGTGATATGTGAAAGGAGTTTAAATGAGAATGATGATTGACTTTTATTAGTCGATTTTACTTAAATGTTTTATTCTACGAAAGCATTCATCTGAAAAGAATATGAAGTAATATGAAAAATGAGTTATCTCAACGACGATAATTATTCCCTATAGTCGCTTCTAGGTTTCGGAACAAGACAGGTATTTTAAAGTACCTTCCTTACTCCATCCAAATCCCTAGCCGACTATAGTATCCTTCCTGGTTGATCCCTAGAGTACCATAGGGAAATGAGGACATTCATTCATTTGGCATGTTTGATGCTATGGGAAGAAAATATTTTGGATACGAGTTAAAAGAACTATGCTAATAGTTTAAAATGTGATCAGTATATGGGTATTAAGAGAGAAAAAAAAAGGAAGAAATTATGGATAGCCATTGTGAATAAATTACGGCTATAATTCTGATTGAGATAGAAGAGATGGCTCGAGTTTCCAAAGGATTGTGAAGGTGAGATTATATCACCTAAGGAAAGCCATTACGGTGGCAAATGCTATGAGTCAGAAGCATGAGAGAATAATGGTTTATATTATAATAAGAAAGTATGAATTGCTGGAGCAAATTTACAAGCCTTAAGCTAAATGTTATGCCTTCAAAGTAAATTGGGAATGATGACTAGTATAATGATTAAGCCAGAATTGATGAACGGATCTGCTAAGTCAGCCCACTTCCTACCTAAGAAGTCTATGGACGCACTTAGCGCTTTGGCAGAAATGTAGGTGAAAGAATGTCGTTAGACTAAGTGGAGTTCCAATGAGCAATTTCATGTGATAGAGATTTCAGGTTCAATTCTCACTTTAAGGAGATTAGCAAGGAACCATGGGATCTCAGTTGAAAATTTTGCACAGCTTTTCCTCCGCAGACTGATGAGCAGTCCGAGCACATGATTTAGACTCTCGAGGACATGTAAAAAACTGGTGCTATGTATTTTAAAGGCTCATGGGACGACCATCTGCCATTGACTGAGTTTATTTATGATAATAGCTATTATACAAGTATCTAGATGACACTGTATGAAATGTTATAAGAATAGAAAGTGTCAATCTCCGAAGTGGTGGGAAGAAGTAGGCGAGTGAAAGTTATTAGCTTTTGATTTAGTCGAGCAAGCATCTAAAGAGGTTAAGTGAGTGGTCAAAGACATAAGATAGCTCAGAATAGACAAAAAGGTTATACAAATGCTTGACAAAGACTAATTGATGTTTTGGTTGGAGACTCGGTAAATTGAAAGTTCTCCATCCAAAGGAATTATAAGATTTGGTCGATGAGGTAAGTTGAGCCCTCATTATATCGATCCAATTGAAGTGTTAGATCAAATTGGAGATATCACCAATAAATTGATATTACCTCCAGAGCTATTGAGGATACGTAATGTTTGTATATGTTAATGCTTCGAAGGTATAATCCAGAATTCATCTTATGTTATAAAAGATGAAACCTTAGAAGTTCAGAAAAACATAAGTCATGTGAAAAAGCCATTTGGGATTTTGGACAGAAAAGATAAGGTATAGAAGTCTATGATGATCCCATTAGTTAAAGATTATTGACAATACCACATCATGGAAAAAGATACATGAAGCTAAATAGCTTGATGAAAGAGAAGTATCCGGAATTGTGTAAGACGTAACCTGATTTGAATTTGGAGGACCAAATTCTCTAAGGTGGGAAGAATGTGAAATCCCCCAATTTCATGTGAATTCTCTATGATTGTAAAGTAACTCGGCTTAAATGAAGTAAATAGATATGAGAATTATGAAAGGAAAATGACGTATGGAACATGGAAGAAGTAATGAAATGGAAAGTCAAATAGTCAAGGAATTTAATGGACATCAGGAAAATAATTGAGGTATGAGAAAAGAATTAATATCAAAAAATTAATTGTAAGTAAAGACAAGTGTTATATGGAAGAAAAAAGACCAATTAAGTGAATGGTTAAATAATGATGGTCAAAGGTTAAGATGAAATGATTTAATTGGATGATGATAAAATAGATATCAGATTTTCATAATTAAATGATTATGTGTGGCTGATATGAGAATGGAAGAAGAGAATTGAATGGGTCAAATAAGAGGGTTAAAAGGCTAAGGGTTGAGATAAAAAGGGATTAAGATGCATTTAATGAAAAGTGCAAGAGTCATCTTCATCTCCCATCACCCTCACGGCAGTAACACTCCCTTTCCCTCACTCTCGTTCCTTCTCCAAGTTTCCATAAGTTCCATCCCATATCCACCTTGACAAACACCCTTGTTTAGTAACCAAATCGTTAAGTTTGTTAGACGAAAAACGATCATAGTCACTAGACGAGGCTATATCTGAAGTTTAGTGGATTGAATCCAAGTATTGAAAGAGATCTCAAAAGCTAAAAATTTGGTCACTAGCAAAAGGTAAGAGAAGAAGATGATTCTTTCAATTTTGTTTGTGGTATGGAGTTGTACTGAGTTGGTATAATATGTATATGATGAATTTTTAAAGGTTTGCTTTGATATGATGATTTCAGATTTGAGGAAGTATAAGGCTAGGGTTGGTGAACCAAGCGATTTCATGTTCTCGAAGTAATCGAGGTAAGGAATTTATGTAACGGACGTAAGGCGGCTATGTCCGCATGTTTTACCATGTTTTTATGTGGTTTGAAGAGAAGCATCAGTTGGTTTTGTGCAGGAAAAAATGCATTTTCGGACTTGTCTCCTAGTACCAATTAGGCTAGGAGCAGCCGACTGCCTTAAAGGGAAGTCGACTGCCTAGAGACAACCAAAACGTTGTTTTTCGAAAATCGAGATAAACCAGTCGACTGCTATTTTCCAGAAAAGCATTTTGTTTCAAACCAGTCGACTGCTATATGGGATAGTCGACTGCTATTTGCTAAAATGCATTCTGTTTCAAAAACAGTCGACTGCTATTTCTTAAGAAGCATTCTGTTTGAAAACCAGTCGACTGCTATATAGACCAGTCGACTGCCCTTATATGTTTTCAAAGATGAAAATATCGGAATTTTAAATAAAAATAATTTCGATAAATGAAAGTATGAAGCAGCAGCCGACTGCCCTGTTTTGAAAAGAGGTTTTCAAATCTATTTTCAGAAAGTATGAAATGTCATGGCAAGAAGCTATATGGCATATGCTTTGAGATTATGCACTTTCATGTTTCTAGTAGGGGCTCTGATCAAGTCCTGAAATGATGTATGCTATGGGCTGAGGAACCATAAGTCAGGCCTCAGTCGCTACAAAAGGACACCTGACTAGTGTTAACTGTAGCCACCCACGGTTGGCCAATCTGTCTATATTACATGTTCGGCTAAGGGAGGATTCCTGGCCCTACGGGGTACTCCACATGATGATGATGATGATGATGATGATGATGATGCAATGCATAACTCCATAAAAGTACAAATAGTTTTTATGTTATCAAAAATTATATGTATATGCGATTTCAAGAATAAAGAAACCGAAAGTACTTGGTTTACTTGTACAAAAAGTTTTAAAAGAAGCATATGATGTACGATTTCAAGAAAGTATAAGATGTTTTAAGAAAAGTAAGTATATATGATAATGATATTTCAAAGAAGTACTTAAAATATGTTTTGAAGAAGTATACGAAACATGCTATGCTATAAAAGCATGTAAAGTTTGTTTTAAAGATAGAAGATGATGCATGTTTTTAAAAAAAGTATGTTTGCTTAAACCATTGAAAGAAATATGCATGGTTGCAAACAATGCATGAAAAGAGTATACAATGTATGCATGCTTTATAATGCTTTACATGACATTATAGAGCCAAGTAGGAAAAACTACATATAGAGGCATAGCACGCTCTTTTACATATTTTTCTTACTGAGCATAAACTCACCCTTTTACGAACATTTTTCATACAGACTATCTGAAGTAATCCCTCGCTCTCGATAGAAGAGCCTCCGAGTGGATCTTGAAAGTTTACCTTCGAGAGACGCTTCTCAAGTAGTATAGAAGGTATACTTATGTAATTATGCAAAGTAAATTGTAATTCAGCTATGGTACAGTACAACTAACATTATTGAATATAAGATATCGAGGATTTAAGTTAAGATGATGCATGAGATCCTGTGGAAACGGATGATACATATATACATGTATCATTAGTCTGTTTATTGAAATTGAATTATTCATATTGAGCTGTTAGATATTAAGCTTAAGAAAGAAAAGTATGATTGACATTGACAAACAAATCTAATCAAGTTAAGTGAAAAAGGGAAAAAGGTGAATTGTAAATGTATGGTGATTGGGACGTCACAGTGATTCCAAGGTGGTTATTTCTTGGGTGAACAAGGTACTTAATTGTCTATGGAAATATAACAATTTGATCAATAAACTTTGTAATCTCTTTTCTTGCTTGGGTAAGGTGTCATTTTTTCATAATCTTAGAGAAGCAAATTATTTTGCTGATTCTTTTGCTATATCAGGATTTCATCACACTTCTAACTTTGTTGCTTGGTTGTAATCTTTAATTAATAATAAAAGTTTAAATTTTAAAAAAATATATAAAAGTTGTAGATCTACGCAGCACACCCCTTCGCCACGTTTTTCTACTCCATTTTTATTGTTCATCCTTTCTTTGGTTGCTTTTCTTCATTAGTATTTTAGGTCAAACGGTAATTTCAACAAAAATTTTTTTTCCCAGACTTGATTTGGTGTGTGAGACTCTTTCTATTTTGTTTCGCCACTGAAACTTCCACCTCTCACCGACTTAACTCCATGTCCCGTCTTAAATCCATATCTAGCCCCTAAACACTTCCCTCTCATGTTTGGCTTCTTTTCTCCTTTTTTTGTTCCTCATTTCTCTTCTCAATTGTTTGGAAAAAAATTGGTGTTCAAATTTCTCTTTTGCGAAATTATGTGAAACCCTTTAAAGCTCTCTCTTTTTGTTTAATTACCTGTTGAGTCTTCTCATCTTTCTCAACTTTTCTTTCCAGGTAATTCTCTCTTTGATTACCCTACGATTTTAGGGTTTTTTTGCCTTTTCATTTCTATGATTTTAGGGCTTTTTTCATTTCTTTGATTAGTCGATTGTACTCTAACTTCCTTCCTCAAAAAAATCCTTTTTCTTTCCATGGCGATAAGTCTCGAAGTCCCTAATTATTTTTCAAAAATTAGAAACGGAGGAAGGGAAGGAAAGATAGAGGGAGTAAGATTGGTAGAGAGAATTTCAAATCCCACCATACACTTTTCTTTCGCCCTCACAAATTTCCAACAAATGGAGTAAGAGGACAAAGATAAGAGGCAGTAAGTGGTTATTTGCTCTATCCCCTCTTTTTTTTTTGCTTTGGCAGTAACTATCTTTTGAAAAGTTTTTTTGTATTTGTTGATTTTTTTTGTAAAGCTTTATTTTTTATATAGGTTTTAAAATTGGTATTAAAATGGTTTTTTTTTTCAAACATCCCATAATTTGAAAATTCTGAATTCTCTAAGATAGATTTTCTTTAAAAATAAATCATGTAAAAAGAGACAAATTGTTAGAAAGTGTGTTTAACACAAAAAAATCTTATTGGTTTTCTTTGATTAAGGGTTTTTTAGTGCTTTGATTTTTTTTTAAATTGTCACTTTGTTACGTAAGTATAAAATGTAATAAAAATGACTCATTTCTCTTTACATTTACTGTCATTTGTATATTGTTCATTGATATGAAATTCAAATTAATAAGATTTCTTTCTATTTTTCATCTCTAATATATGATACATTCATAGAGAACTATATTTTTAATTTTAATTTAGTTTTTCACTTTATTTAGCTTGGATGTGCTGGTTGGTGAAGCATTATTTGGTTATTTGGTTATTTGGTGATTGGAGATATGAATTAGTATTGTACTTTTTTTTTTGTTCTAATGCTTTAGAATGCTTTCTTTGACTTTTAGGGCATTTTTTGAACAACTTTAAAATTGCAATATCATTTTGCTTTGCTTCGACAATTAAGTTTTGACAGTTATAATCAGTTTGCTAGATCATTTGGATTGATTCATTTGACAATATATTACTCTGTGTCTTCCTTTTTTTTTAACATTTTCACAAGAAATGTTTTTTCCTGGCTGATGTAGCTTATGTTGGCTTTGTCATTGTGGCGTTTATCTGGTGGTTTGTTTACTCAAAAACTAGTCCTAAACTATAATATGTTGAATTGGTAAATTTCTATTTTTTTATGTTGCTAATACAAAAAATTTGTGCTAAGTTCCTTCGCATGGGAATGAAATTTGATTTCTTTGGTGGAGCAAAAAAAAAAATTACCAAGACTAGGTGATTTTAGAGTTTATTAAATATTTGGTACATATTTATGGCCCCAAAAAGTTTTTCATACTTGCTCTTTTCATCTATTTGTGCCAATTTGTTGGAATTTTTATTCCGATCTTTATAATTGAAGGTCATTTCAATGATTTATATGGTTTTATTTCTCTTTAACTATTGTCATTAATGAAAGCTGGTCTATTTGTTGCTAACATCTAACATTACTTGCAGAGATTTGAAACTTTGAGGCAAAAGGCTGTAGCAATGGTGGTGGATGTTTGCAAATCATGATGCTTAGCCAAGAACCACATCAGACAACATCTAATCTTGGGCATCTTAATAAGCCATCTATCCAAGTGAATTTTAAAAGAATATTGAGAAGTTAAGCGTACAACGCATCAAGAGGTTACTCTTGTGAAAACTTATTTTTTGCATAACTATTTATTATATATTTGTACATTTCTTTTGCATTATATCATGCTTAATGGTTTATTTTAAACTATTATTCACCTCAATATGATAAATTCCATCCCTCCATTCTAATCTCCTCAAAGCTTTATGTACTTTCAACAAATGAAAAAATCCTGGTATGTTCACGGAATATTGTAGTTTGTATTCCTATTTCTTGGTTTTCAGATTTGAAATTAAGCAGTAGAAGTGTCGTTAGATTGGTTTCTGGAGTAGTTCAAAATATACTTGCAAGGGTTTTAGCCTGCAAGAAAAGATAAAAACTAGGATCGAACATCTAAGGTTTTCAATGTTAATTAGGAAATGGTGATCAAGTTTTTGAAACATTTTTTTCTTTTATATTTGAAAATGTAAGATGATCTGTAGAAGATATTAGCTCTTTAGTATAAGTTCATATAGATAAACGAATAGTTTCTATCACGTGCTATATATACCTTTTTATTTTATTTTTGATACTTATTAGTGAATGAATTATAATAAGGTCATGGAGACAAAATTTGATTACATGGTTAAATTATACAGTCTTGTGGTAAAAATGGTTCTACTTCTATGCTTATTTCTATTGCAGATGAATATGATATCAAAGCTTAGAAATCCATATATTGTGGAGTACAAGGATGGATGGGTGGAAAAGGTAGTCTATTCACATTTTTATTGGCTTTTTGAAAGGTTTGATTCCTTATTCAAACAATCAAAACTTTTTTATTCTCTAAATACAAAATGCATATATAATTGGAATAACCTTCTGTTTTGGATTCATTCTTCTGAAACTTTCCTGGAAATATTTCTCAAACAGGGTTTCTTTCTCATTGTGTTTTGCTTTAGGTTGAGGGAGAATCTAGGCGGAAAGAGGAGTATTTCTATTTCGGGTTTAAAATTGATTGTTGATTTTCAAAATGTGAAGGAATTGAAATTGAAGAGAACTGAAATAAAGTATCTTGTCCATTTTTGTTTTGCCAACTTTACCTTAGTTTTGGCTTAGCCTTTGTTGTTTGTTTTGGCTTAGCCTTTTCTGTTGTTTCTTCTGTTTGCATTCATCCATCATTTGTTGAACACATAACTTAAAAAGATTAACTATTGGGAAATTCTTTAGTGAGCCTGCATATATCAATTAATTGTACATTACAGGCTATCTAATGTGTTTAGTCCACTTAAAAGTGATCAAATAAAGTTTAAGTTATTGGACTTTAGGACATCTCAATTAGTATGGGCTTTGCAATATGTAGAGACCAAATATTTTATTTTATTTTCATGATGGGCCAAAATAAAATAAAATATAATTCAAGTATAAATAGGTTATGGTCCCCAGTCTAAACATAACGTAATTTTTATTCTCAGATCCCATCGTTGAGTGAGATACGGATTCTCTCAAAAGGTTTAGACGTGGAAGACTCTAATCCCAAGAAATGAATTCCAATGGATTCAGGTACGCTTCGATATTATTTTTTTTCTTGATGATTGAACATGAGATCCTAGGTGAATTTATCTATATGATTTTTCTACAAGTGGTATCAAGAGCGTGTTCATGTTTGATCATTAAGAATTCAAAATTTTTTCTTTGAAACCTTAGGGCTTTTATTGCTTATAGAATAAGGATTAAAATCATGTGAACAATTTTCTGGAATTTTGTTTCATGTTTCATGAATTTTATCTTTAAATTTTTTAGATCCTGAAATTAAAAATCAACCAAAACATTAATATTTAATATGTTTTAATTCAAAATAATGAATGATAATTGCTTCTTGTGACTACTATGGGTGAAACAAAGTTACAATTTCGGTAAATATTTGGTTTTGGTTGAAAGAAATCAAGAAAAGGGGTAAGGGTTCTTTCATGGATTTTTCTTGATCAAATTCGTCACAATTTTTGTTGTTTTGATCCGTTTCTTGGCATGGGTTTTGTATAAAAAGATGTTAATTCTGTGATTTTGGGTTCAATTTTGACAAAAGGATAAAAAAAAGGGTCAAAAATTGAAGAAAATATGAAAATAGACCCAACAGACCCAAGCGGGTCTGTTTTAGGAGCCACTCGACTTGGCTGGCTGATGAAGAAAATAAATAGTAACGTGTGGAATGTTCCTGACATGCCACCATCCCGTGGCCTTTCGACCATTGATTTCTGCAATTCACAATGAAAGTTTATTTTAAAATTTTTGGTGATTTTTGTGAAATTTTTTTATACTATTAAATATTTATTATTTAATATTCATGGTAATTTTAGTGTTTTGATATATTATGCACTTGTTTCCTAAAATTTTATTTCATGTTAAAATATTTCATGATATTTTGAGACGATTAACAATATTCACTCTCCCAGTAGATGCGAATAAATTTGTGTACTCTCAATGTTTTGTATATGTGCATAATTGTTGAAAATAAAGTTTAAAATAAATTAAATTAATATAAAATGCCACCAAAGTGACATCTTTTATATTAATTTATTTATTTTGAGAATTAAGGCTATCATTTAAGAATTTAAATGATTGTGTTTTTAATCCCTGCGAAAAATAATCGACCCAAAGGAATGTTATTTTTGGCCGGATTACAAACACAATAAGGTAGTAAATATGTGATAAAATTATTTTACCATACATGCAATATGTCAACCCAAAGGAAGGCATGTTGTTGGTAGGATTTGGTTATTAATATTTACTAATAAAGTTTAAGAGTACCGCTTACAAATAAAAATTTTTGTCCAAAGACTAAATTTTAATGTTGTGCTTGGTATCTTATATGGCCCAAAAATTATTATTTGTTAATTGTGAGATTATTATTGTTGTTTTTCTATTTATAGTAAATGTTTCTTCTATATCTACCAATTTGAATAATAGCTCAGTGCTTAACGGCACTAATTTCGAGAAATGGAAGGAACACATTACTATTGTGCTTGGGTGTATGGATCTAGACTATGCAATCAGGTCTGACAAACCTCCCATCCCTGCTGATAATAGTACAGCTACAAAAAGGGCACTTTATGAAAAATAGGAGCATTCAAATCGCATGAGTCTGATGATCATAAAGCACTCAATTCGGATACCATCAGGGGCGCAATGCTTGAGGAAGAAAATGCTAAGAGTTTCCTACAACGGATTGCAGACAGATTCACTGCAAATGAAAAAGTCAAAATAAGCAGCATCCTGTCTAAGCTTGTTTCAATGCGATATAGCGGTAAAGGAAACATAAGGGAATATATTATGGAAATGTCTAATCTTGTTACAAGACTAAATGCACTAAAGTTAGAGTTGTCTAATGACATTCTCGTGCACTTGGTCTTAATATCTCTTCCTGCAAAATTCAGTCCTTTTAAAATAAGTTATAACACTCAAAAGGAGAAATGGACTCTTAATAAGCTCATTGTTCAATGTGTCCAAGAGGAAAAAAGGTTGAAACAAGAGAAGATAGAAAGTGCTCACTTAGCATCTTCTTCCAATGACAATGTTGCTAATAAAAAGAGAAAAAAGAACACAGGAAAAGGCACTGCAAATACTAAAACTTCACAGCCTAAGGGGAAACAAAAACAAGATAAGGTGATCACTTGTTTCTTTTGCCGTAAAGGTATTCATGTGAAGAAAGATTGTTCCAAGTATGCTAAATGGCTTGACAAAAAAGGTAAACTTCTCAACTTTGTTTGGTCTGAAGTTAATTTGGCTTTAATATCCAATCATACGTGGTGGATAGATACAGTTGCAACTACTCACAGAAGTGTGACTATGCAGGGTTGTCTAAGGAGCAAAAAGCCAACTGATGCTGAAAGATTAATTTATGTAGGAAATGACGAAAGAGCTCCTGTTGAGGCTATTTGTCTATTTAGATTAAAGTTAGAATCTGGTTACTATTTAGATTTGAAAGAGATTTTTTATGTATTGTCATTTAGACAAAATTTAATTTCTATTTCTTATTTGGACAAATCAAGATATTCTTGTTCATTTGGAAATGAAAAATTTAGTCTTTTTTAGTATTCAAATCTTATTGCCACAGGTTCTTTAGTTGATAATCTATATAAATTGGATCTTCATGCCTCACACATTAATAAATCCTTGCATACAAATAATTATGGTACAAAGCACAAATTAATTAATGAGAATTCTTCCATGTTATAGCACAAGCATTTAGCACATATTTTTGAACAAAGAATAAAAAGGCTTGGATCAGAAGAAATTCTCGATTCCCTTGATTTTCCAGATTTCAAAATCTGTGTTGATTGTATTAAGGAAAAGCAAACAAATATCAAGAAAACTGGTGCTAATAAGAGTTTAAACGTCTTAGTTTTAATTCATACTGATATTTGTGGTCCATTCCATACAGCCTCTTGGAATGGTAAACAATATTTTATTACTTTCATAAATGATTATTCTCGTTATGGGTACCTGTACTTGATTCATGAGAAGTCTTAGGCATTGGACATTTTCAAAACTTATAAAGTTGAAGTTGAAAATCAACTTGGTAGGAAAATTAAAGCCATTAAATTTGACCGTAGTGATAAATATTAGGTAGATATGACGAATCCGGTGAACAATGTCCAGGCCCTTTTGCAAAGTGTTTAGCAAAATGTGGCATCGTTCCTCAATACACCATGCTAGGGACTCCAAGTCAAAATGGTGTAGTTGAGAGACGAAATCGGACCCTAAAGGATATGGTTAGAAGAATGATTAGTCATTCTTCTTTGCCAGAGTCACTTTGGGGAAAAGCCTTAAAGACTGCAGTGTACATTCTTAATCGAGTTCCAAGCAAAGTAGTAGCAAAAACCCCATATGAATTATGGACAGGAAAGAAGACTAGTATTAGACATTTACATATTTGGGGTTGTCTAGCTAAAGCTAGGCTATACAAGCCTAATGAAAAGAAAATTGGACTCAAGAACAATAATCTGCTACTTTGTTGTATACTCAGAAAGATTGAGGGGTTTCAAGTTTTATGATCACTCAAATAGATCCTTTTTCAAAATGGGCAATGCTAAGTTTGTTGAGGATGTTGAACATGATGAATGTGTTAAACTCAAGAACTTTGTCTTTAAGGAAGAACGTGTCACTGTTCCTACAGTTGCAATGGAGAATGATCAGACAATTATGTTTGACATTGTTCAAGATGCAAATCCAAATTATCAAGATACTCCTGGGTTACCATCTAATCATATTGAAGAGCAACAACAACCTCAATTAGAAGTGCCATTAAGGAGATCCTTGAGAGAAAGGAGATCGATGATTCTAGATGATTACATCGTTTATCTCCAAGAACACTAGTTTGATATAGGACTAGAAGATGATCCAAAATCTTTAGTGAAGCCAAACAAAGTGTTCACCCTTATAAATGGATTAAGGCATGAAAGATGAGTTGAAATCAATTGAGGACAATGACGTTTGGAATTTTGTCAAATTACCCAAATGAGTGAAACCGATTGGTTGTAAATGGATTTTCAAAATCAAGTGGGATTCGAAAGGCAATATTGAAAGATATAAAGCACGTCTAGTTGCCAAAGGTTTCACTAAAAAGAAAGGCATTGATTATAAAGAGACTTTCTCTTCTGTTTCATTGAAAGACTCTTTTAGAATCATTATAGCACTTATAGATCTTTATAATTTGGAGCTACATCATATGGATGTAAAGACAGCATTTCTCAATGGTGACATTGAAGAAATAATTTATATGTTGCAACCAGAAAATTTCATGTCAATGAATCGAAACATTTGGTGTGCAAATTAAATAAATCCATATATGGTTTGAAGCAAGCATCCCGTCAATGGTATTAGAAATTTGATCAAGTGATCACCTCTGTTGGTTTTAAGGAGAGCACTATTGATAAATGTATTTTTCATAAGATCAGTGGGAACAAGTTTATTTTTCTGGTGTTATATGTCGATAACATCTTGTTGGCAAGCAGCGATATAGGCCTATTGCATGAGACCAAGAGATTTCTTTAAAATAAATTTGAGATGAAAGATCTTGGAAATGCATCTTTTGTGTTGGGCAAACAGATCCATCGAGATCTTTCTCAAGGAATACTTGGCTTATCACAAAAGGCTTATATCGATAAGGTGCTTAGCAGATTTGACATGAAAAATTGTGCATCAGGCGACACGCCCATTACTAAGGGTGATAAATTCAGTTTGCTTCAATGCCCAAGAAATAATATTGAAAAGGAAGAGATGCGGAAGATTCCTTATGCTTCAACGGTAGGGAGTCTCATGTATGCTCAAGTTTGTACGTGTCCAGATATTGCGTACATAGTTGGAATGCTTGGCAGATATTTAAGTAACCCTGGAATGGATCATGGGAAAGCAATAAAGAGGGCTATGAGGTATTTACAGAGAACTAAAGATTACATGCTCACATATCGAAGGTCAGATCATTTAGAGATCGTTGGGTATTCAGACTTCGATTTTGCTGGTTGCCTTGATAGAAAAAGATCCACTTCTGGTTATATTTTCATGTTAGCTGGAGGAGTTGTGTCTTGAAAGAGTGTAAAGCAGTCGCTCATAGCTTCTTCTACCATGGAAATAGAGTTTATAGCTTGCTATGAGGCATTAAACCAAGCAATATGGTTGCAAAATTTTATCACTAGGCTATATGTTGTCGATGGTATTGAGAGGCCATTGAAGATTTATTATGACAATAAAGTCACAGAATTATACTCTAAGAACAACAGAAGCTCATCGAAATCAAAGCATATTGACATCAAGTTTCTTATTGTTAAGAAGAGAGTTCAGAGTCTTTAGATATCTATTGAATATATCAGTACAAACTCTATGATTGCGGATCCACTTACTAAGGGTGTACCACCTAAGGTGTTTATGAGCATGTAGCTCGTATGGGTATGGTTCACTTTGATGATATGCTTGTATAGTGGGAGTTTGTTTCATTTATATTCATTTGTTATTGAGACATTTTTCTGATCAAAATAAAGTATTGTTGTTATTACTGAAACTTTGAAATAAAGTATTATTCTTTCAAATTGCAGTTAAGCATAAGGTTTTTGAAAGTATGACTAGTTAGAAATAGGCATGTTTAAGGGATCACGTTGCATGTAATTTCTATGCTACACATCCATAGTTTGTAATTTCCATGCTACACATCCATACTTGATCTATGTCGTTGATTATATTAATATACATGACCATTGATAGATCTAGTTACGGAATATATGTAACAAAGATCACTTTGATCCTATGTTAGTATAATTGATGGATGAGATTGTTTAGAGGTGTTTTCTTATGAACATAGCAAATTTAGAGCTCTTAAAGTTATTTTAAAATGTACAATTATCAGGTGACATATGTAGCCCAAGTGGGAGATTGTTAGGAAATTCTTTAGTGGGCCTATATATATCAATTAATTGTACATTACAGGCTATCTAATGTGTTTAGTCCACTTAAAAGTGATCAAATAAAGTTTAAGTTATTGGACTTTAGGACATCTCAATTAGTACGAACTTTACAATGTGTAGAGACCCAATATTTTATTTTATTTTCATGATTGGCCAAAATAAAATAAAATATACTTCAAGCATAAATAGGTTATGGTCCGAAGTCTAAACGTAATGTAATTCTCATTCTCAGATCCCATCGTTGAGTGAGATACAAATTCTCTTAAAAGGTTTAGACGTGGAAGACTTTAACCCCAAGAAATCAATTCCAATGGATTCAGGTACGCTTTTACATTATTTTTTTTCTTGATGATTAAACAAGAGATCCTGAGTGAATTTATTTGTTTGATTTTTCTACATCAACTGTATTTCATTTGTGATTTTTGCAGGTTAAGATCGTTTTCCTTCCTAAGAAATCCAAAACCTTGGAGACACGTGTGCCATTGATGGCTACACTCCCATTGAAAGTGAGTTTAATTACTATTTTCCAAGTTATTTTTCCTTCTAACTTCAATGTAATCTTTTTGAAGTTTATTCTCATATCTTTCAAATCTATTGTTGCTAATAATTTTTAAAACTGAGAAGAGGATGGGCTTATGAGCTGTTTCATTGAGTCGTTTAATTCATTCACGTTTAATTTGAAATTGCAATGGAATTTTCTAAAGTAGCTTTCAGTTGCATTTTCTCTGATGCATTAGTATTCTAATTAGTGTATGGTCTTCTTTTTCTGGCTATTATTATTGTTGTTGAATTATGCTTTTAACTGAAATATTTGATTTTGAATGTCATGGTCGTTGGTTACTCATTGTTCTCCAACAACTTTGTTTTCACAACCTTTTAGCAGTTTAGTTTCATCTTCTTTTGCTATATTTGTGTTTGGTTCGTTTGTGGCTTGCATGTTTGATTTTTTGCTAATTATGCCTTTTTAGTGCTTTTATTCTCAAATGTAATAGGAGTTATCCAAAACTACTACAATGTGATATCATGCAACGTTAACATGGCATAATTACAACCTTCAATGCCAAGTTTCTATAAAAAATAAACATTCCTATATGTGATAGCTTTCCTTATAGCACTTAACAACCTTCATATATGTATTTTAAAAAGGTAAACTATCATATATATATATATATATATATATATATTAAGAACTATGCTCTTTGTTAAGTTGTTGTTGAGTGTTTTATATACTTAAAATGATAGTAAATATGATCATTTGTTTTCACCTATAATATAATGTGTCATGGCATGAAATATTTCTATAAGCCATCATTTTGGTGTACGTTCATAACTTTCATAGCTCCTTTATAGCTTTGAATAAGCAATTTTTTAATTTAATTCTTTGTCAGCTTTAATATGGAAACTTTATTTTTGCGTTCATCTTTCTTAACGTGCAAACTTTGGATTTTCATTTATTTTAAATATTTTGTTTCGAATTTGATGATTTTATTTTATTACTCTGATTGCATTATTCTTTTTTTGAGATTTTCTTTTTTATATTTAATAAATTTTTTTTACTTCTATTGCTATTTTATTCGATAGTATTTATTGTGTTTCTTCTCTTCTATTGTGAACTCATGTTTGGTTTCTTCACTTCAATGGATTTGGTTCAATTAATGATTGTCTAGAGAGTGCAAATGAGGAAATGAAGGATAGGAATGGAATTAATAACAAAGCATAAAAATGAAGAAAGAAAACAAAAGAAAAGAAGAGTATGTGGATAAGAAGATATCAATAAGGAAATCCCATATTGAAAACAAAATTTCAAGGGCAGAGAGGTAGTTTTATAAATAAAGCCTTCTTGACATATGAATTTTGTTTGGTAAGGTTTTGCTCTATTTTTTGGATTTTGATGTTATATTTCATTTGAGACAGTTAATATTTTAATATATTTCTTTTTTAAGTTATGGGTTCTACTGTAAGTTTTTTTTTCCCTTGATTTTATAGATCAAAGAACTAAATTCCTGTGTGGCATTGAGGAAAATGTAAGCTCGCCTATTTTAGAAGGAATAGTTTTGAATTAGGTTAATGTGTAATTTAATGTATAGGCCTCGTCTGTCTCACCAGGCCGTCAACAAGCATCCCCTAAGCGTCTCGCGCCCCAAGTTTACCCTGACAACGTGAGGTAGGCAGTTGCCCAACACTCACTAACGTGTTGTCTGCTTATGGCGGTCGACCCCCCTCACGGCTTTGCCTCAAGGTGCCTGAAGTACCTTATAAGATATTTATCACCTTGAGTGCGTTTTAGTTCGAACCTAGGACCCCTTTAAGTATCTGGGTTCTACATCACTTATATCATTTGGACGAGTGATGTAGAACCCAGATACTTGAGGAGGTCCTGGATTCAAACGTGAATGACGAGTCCTAGTGGGGAATAAAGCTGTGAGGGTTGCCCAAAGCGGATAATACGTTGAGTGAGTGAGTGTTGGGTGACTGCCTACCTCACATTGTAAGGTGGCCGCCCTCACGGCTTTATTCCCAATTGGGATGCGTCATTCCATGTTCGAACCTAGGACCTCTTCAAGTATCTGGGTTCTGCATCACTTATACCATTTGGACAAGTGATGTAGAATCCAGATACTTGAGGAGGTCCTGGGTTCGAACGTGGAATGACGCATCCCAATGGGGAATAAAGCCGTAAGGGCGGCTGTTGACACCTAATTTTGTCCCATTTTCATATATATATATATATATGTATTTATTTTTATTTTTCTTATTTATATTACTTTTATTATTATCTGTTATTATTATTATATTATTACTATTATTATTATTTTTATTTTTATTACTTTTATTATTACTATTATTATTATTATTATTTATTATCAGTCCATCAATCATCACCAGCTCCTACCACCGGCAGGTCTGTCACCCGTCCATCAACCCCTACCAGCCACCATTCCCAAACCCTATACCACTCCCCCTACAAGAATCCCCTCAATCCTCAGCTCACAAAGGAGAGAACGGGAAACCTTAAGCTCATGCCCATCACCGAAGCCACTCACCACCTCTGCCTCTGTCGAGAGCCCCCTTCACCAGTCGAAAACCCCCAACACCCTTAGCCTCACCTCGGCTTTCACTCACCAAAACCCAAACCACCCGTAACCCTCACCAAAAATCCCAAAAAAACCGAGACCCAACTCCCCCTCACCAAACCAAAACCTCAAACCCTAGAACCCCCACCTGCAAAAAAAACACACAAAACAAAAAAAACCACAAAACAACCAAACCGAAACCACCACCACAACAGCCACCCGATAACCACAACCCCAAACCTACGACAAAAATCGAAGCCCCAGATCTGAAACCCAAACCAACACACAAACACACTGTTAGCTTTAAATTGCCATACATATTTTGAAATGACAAAAACTTAAGTAAGCTTTAATGTTTTAATTCATATTGTAAATTTGCCTTATCACACATGATTTTCTCAATATATTTCAAGTGATCATATCAAACATTAAGATCATGATTTAATGATGCATATCCTTATTGGTCTTAATTCTTTATAAATGTTTTGAATATTTTAGAAAATCACTTGATGAATTTTTGGACATGTCTTTCATCTGAGAAAGTCAAGAAAAACTCCCTTAAAACTTATAAATGGTTTGGGTTGAATTAGGATCAAAGGTCATATCATTTCTAACCCAAAAGTGCAGGAAAAATGTCCTCTGGAAGAAAAGGATCGATCCCCACTGTAGCAGGATCGATCCCTTTTTGGCAGAAAGTCCTCCCAAGGTCCCTGAAGCCCAGAATCAAGTTTCTGGACAAAAGGGATCGATCCCCACTGTAGCAGGATCGATCCCTTTGCCCGAAAATAGCCTATAACGGCTAGTTTCTGTGAGACAACGGTAATATTCGAGATTTGGCTCCTTCCAACGGCTAGAATACATCCAAAGGACTATAAATAGAGGCTTAGAAGCTAAAGAAAGTAAGAGGAACCACTCAGCAACTCCAAAACACATATTCCTCAAATCCTCAAGCCTCAAACAACAAATCAAGAGCTCCAAAGTCTTCATCATCTATCATTCTCTTATTCCTTGTAGTGCTTAGCACAAATCTTGTATAGGCTTTTATTTGTGCTTAATCTTTGTAATCACTTGCCTATCTAGAGGCCCTCTTTGATTACTTCTCTTGTATACACTTTTAATCCTTGTAAAAGAGGGAGGTTACTCTTTAGCCTAAGAAAAAGAGGGAGGTTACTCTTGAGCCTAGAAAAAGAGAGAGGTTTCTCTTGATCCTTGAAAAGAGGGAGTGTAACAAATTCAAGGATAGTGAATTTGGGAAAATCCTTGGGAGCGTCTCAAGGTAGAGGACGTAGGCAAGGTTGCCGAACCTCTATAAATCACTTGTGTACATTTCTCTATCCTTTCTCTCTTTACTTTCTTGCAATTATATTTGTGTTTATTGCATTGAATTTATATTGTATAATTGCCTAGCTAAGAGAACTTAGAAAATATCAATATAGGCTAGAGAATTTAGAGAAACCGAAAAACGAACCTAAGGTTAGTTAAAAACCGATTCACCCCCCCTCTCGGTATAGCATATAGAGCCAACACACACGTACACGCACACACACACCAACAACCAGAGAACCATAGCCACAACCAAAATATCAACCAGATCCGAAAAGAAAAAACAAAAAAGAAAAAAAAACAAAAAAGAGGAAGGAGGCTCTTCAGTAAAGCCAGATCCACAGGGTTAGGGTGATTTTTGGGTGAATCGGAGGTCTGAAACGAAAAGAGGAGGCGAAGGGCTTTCGAAAAGTCGGAGACTTTTTAGGATCCGACCACCGGAGACGACGGCCGGTGGCGGCAGACGGCGGACCCAACGGCGGCCGGGAATCGCCTGGCCGACCCAGCCGAGAGCCTTCCAAGGCTCTGAAAAATTTTTTTTGAGGAAAAAAGAAGAAAATGAAGTAAAAAAAAATATAGGCTTTTATAGTGAAAAAAAAAAGGGAAGAAGGGAAAGATCCGCGCGTGGACCCGGATCCAACCCGAGTCCGCGCGCTGACCCGTGAAGAGGGATCCGCGCACCGATCCGCCAGATCCGACCCGACCCGAGTCTGCCAACCCGGTCCTAGTTGGGCCCAGTATCTAGCAGGCTCCTTTTGGCTTTTGGGCCCTCTTTTGGCAGCCCACAACTCACCCAAGTCCATTAGTTTGGGGCTTTCAATTTGGGTATGATTTTTCTAACCTTTTGTTTGTTTTATTATTATTATTATATATTATTATTATTATTATTATTATTATTATTATTATTATTATTATTATTATTATTATTATTATTATGTTTAGTTGTTGTTGTTATTGTTGTTATTATTATTATTATTATTATTATTATTATTATTATTATTATTATTATTATTATTATTATTATTATTATTAGTAGTAGTTATATGTTAAAATATGTGGATTATAATATATGTTGAATAATAAGGTTAGAAAAACACATGGTTAGTTGATAGGTTACATAAATGTTTTTTTTAAATATGAATAAATGAGATATGAAAAATACATAATTTCTATTTATAATAAAAATTAAATTTAATTAAATGAAATTCTTTCGATGATGGGATGTCATGAAACTCACAAGTAGTGATTTCTTGACTGATCCCTAGGTGAGAAGAGTTGTACTAAATGTTACCAGAGTATTGGGATATTTAGTATGATTTTTCAATAATTTTAATTTTTATTAAAAATAAAACTAAATGAGTTTTTAATAAAATAACAAAGAAAAATAATAATAAAATTTAAATTTAATTAAAAGAAATCTGTCCGATGATGGGATGTCATGAAACTCACAAGTAGTGATTTCTTAACTGATCCCTAGGTGAGAAGAGTCGTACTAAATGTTACCAGAGTATTGAGATATTTAGTATGATTTTTCAATAATTTAAATTTTTATTAAAAATGAAAATAAATAATTTATTTTTTTATAAAAAAACAAAGAAAAATAAATAATGAACTTTAATAATTAAATGAAATTCTTCCGATGACGGGATGTCATGAAACTCACAAGTAGTGATTTCTTGACTGATCCCTAGGTGAGAGGAATTAACTAAATGTTACCAGAGTATTGGGATATTTAGCCAAATTTCTCAATATCAAGAGTTTCATCAATAAAATCAAAATAAATAAAATTTCTTTTAAAGTTTCATTTGCATCATTCATTATCTGTTTGCATCATTTGCATTCGTAATAATTTTTTAAGCGAGTGTGAATCTTCCGATGATGAGATTCTATAGAACTCACAAGTAGTGATTCTTAAGAAATCTCTAGGTGAGGAAAATTATTTCAAATGTTACCAGAGTATTGAGATATTTGATTTAATTTTTTTCAATACAAATAGGTTCACATTCACTTTTGAAAAATAAAATTTAACTTTCTTTTAAAAAAATAATAAAACAAAATGATTTTTACAAATAAAAAATGACTTTGAATAAAAAGAATAAAATTGATTGTAATAAAAATAAAAATTATTTTTAAATATTAATTCAAGACCATCTTATTAAAACCAAAGGATAACATATGATTATTATGGTACCGTTTTTTAACGGGCGTCGTGGGGGTGCTAATCTTTCCCCACGCGTAACCGTACTCCCGGACCCAACGTTGTTTTCGCAGACCCAAATTATCTTTTTAATAGAACTTAATTAATTTTGAGATTTTGTTAAAAAGATAAATATTTTTAGGTGGCCAATCACACCTAGTCAAAAAAGATTGGTGGCGACTCCCTTTTGTTTTTAGATGTTTTTCAAAATCGTCAAGCGCGAAACCGTTACGACAGCTTGGCGACTCCACTGGGGACGCTTTTTGAGGGTCAAGCCATTTATTAATCTTGTGTCATCCAAAGTTTTAATTTAATAGTCTTGAATGATATTTAAACTTAATTCACTTGGATTTTGAAAATGATTTTGTTTGCATTTGCATTTTATGTTATTTATTTTATGTTTTATATTTGTATATACTTATTGTTAATAAATTGTTGAGACATTTAGGATAAAGATAATAATTTAATTTGAGCTTGATATGTTCTCTCATACACACATTTGCACTTGCATCTGCATAACATGAGCTCTATACCCGGGTTCAGTCCTTCTTAGGAGGGAGTAGAGTACCTTTGCTCTCATGAGGTAATCACCTCCGCAATGGCAATCGAAATACTCCCACTCAAATCAAATCTTACTAGTCCAGTGTGGATGATAGTGAGGTATAATTTGAGAACCTTTAGATCTTTACAAGTCTCAACCCAGCATGTAAAAGGCCTTAAGAAGCCGATCCTAGCTAGAGCCATGTCCGATTTTTGTAGAAACTATCCCGAGATTAGGACACGCGAGGGAACATTTTTACTATTTTTTTCATATCATAACTCTATTGATTTTTTTTTAAATTCATGCTCTCAAAAAAATCAAAAGATATTGGTTTTCAAATAAAATTTCACATTTTTATAATTTTATAGAATAAAATAAAGACTTATTCGGTTTCTCTCCTTTGTAAAAAATAACATGAAAACATCCATTCATTCTTTAATAATATTTGAAAAATAACCATGATGTTTTTTTATTTTTATTTAAAAAAAAAACTAATGCATAGACATTAAAAGGAAAGAGGAATTTTGATGAGAAAATAAAAGGTAAGTGCATTGTCATATTCTTTTAAAAATAGATTAAATAAAAAAGGAAATTAAAGAAAATAAATTGTGGTGTGAAAATAAGATTTTTAAAAAAAAAAGAGAGAAAAAGAGAAAAAAAAAGAAAATGGGAGGAGAAATAATCAAATTCTAAAATGAAAAAAGAAAGAAAGGAAGAATTCATTAAATTTAAATGAGAAAAAATTTTGATTCTTTTATTCTTAAGTTTTGGCATAGCATATCTCATTACATTAATGTATTCACATAACATAATAAGGAAGATATTTGTCTTTTTAGAGTAAAAGAGGTCAAAGATATGGGAGATCAATTAGAAAGCTAGACTATTTTAGAGAATAATCTAGAGGAGTTTGGACGTGATATACGGGAGATGAAAGGAAAGCTAGCTAAGATAATGCAGATGCTTGAAAGTTTTGGAGAGGCTAAATTGGTTCATTCTCAAGGATCGTTGTTGTTTCCAAAACGACTACATGTTGAATTATCAGCAAGTGGAGACCAATCGACTTTTCATATAAGGAGAAAGGACTGATTGATAAAAATTCCCTGATATAAGGGAGGTGGTTACAAAATTTTTTATAGGTTTGCATTCACTTCATTCACATGTGCATGATACGATTTTAATAGAAAAATAATAAGGTTAACAATAACTGTTTCCTTAAAAAAAAGAGAAAAAAAAGAAAAAAACAGTTGATCAAAACAAAGGAATGGTCAAATGACAATTTTCAGTTTATGATTTCCCTTTTTTTTCTTTTAGTGTACAACTTGTGATGCTCTGAAATAATAACAAGGTTGAAATTTCTTTTACATGTGGATATACAATTTCAGTACAATAAAAGCATCATACTAGCATGGCAAGCATGACATCTAATTTTAGTTTGTGACAGATTTGGTGGAAAGATAGCTTGATCATTGAAAAATTTCGGAGATAGTTTTGGACCATGGAAGGGACAGAAATGACTCAAATGGAAAGGATGGAAAAAGCTCAACAAGAGATGAGAGAGCAATTATCACAGATGGCAGGTTTGTTGGAGAAGCTGAACAATGGAAAAATGAGAGAAATAGCGACTCAAGAAGGGCATCAGTTACAAAACGCTGAAGACTCTTTTTGTCCAGTTAACATTGGCTCACGAGAAACCCAATCATCTCAAGAGCCACAAGCAATGCCCATTGAAGGCTATGTGCGCCCTAATATGCAATCTGCAGTCGACCCTAGTCAGTTTCAAAGGCATGCAACTCCTACAATGAACCCCTTCAAACCAACTCATATTGTCAATTTGGATAGTCACAAAGTGCAAGGGATGCCACAAGTGGAAGGAGGTTCAAGTTCCCGACAAAAGATAGAGCTTATAGAAGAAAGGCTTCGGATTGTTGAAGGAATGGATTTTCATGGATCTTTAGATGCTGCCAGATTATGCTTAGTACCTGGTGTGGTCATTCCTTTAAAGTTTAAAGCTCCAGAATTTGAGAAATATGATGGGACCACTTGTCCAAAGGCCCACATCACTATGTACTGTAGAAAGATGGCAGCGCATGTGCATGATGACAGGCTGTTGATCCATGTTTTCCAAGACAGCCTTAAAGGATCTGTTGCTAGGTGGTATACACAATTGGGCAGGGGCGATGTTCACTCATGGGAAGATTTGGCAAAGGCATTTGTCGCCCAATATAAGCATATTGTGGATTCGGCCCCAGATCGTTTATCTTTGCAAACTATGGAGAAGAAAGCTACTGAAGGCTTTAGAGAATATGCCCAGAGATGGAAGAATGTTGCCACCCAGGTCCAGCCTCCCCTCACGGAAAAAGAAACTGCAACTCTGTTTCTTAATACCTTCCAGGCACCGTATTATGACAGGATGATTGGGAATGTTACTAAGAATTTTGCCGACATGGTGGCCTCCGGAGAGATGATTGAGAGTGCAATCAAGAGAGGCAAGATCAAGATAGGTGACATAGCCGATAATAGGCCCGAAAGAATGGAAGAAGAAGTGCAACCTGCGACATTTGAGGGGCAATTTCTCAAAAATCCCACTCCACATAATCCTTATTTGTCTCACCCATTATACCGTCCAACCTCAAACAATGTTTCCTGTGATCCTTATCTTTATTCACCAATCCCGCAACCAGGAGTTCCAACAAACTCTTGTTCTCAAACGATTTTTCATGCGCCTATCTTCATGCCTAGGCCAGTAGCTCAACCTCCTCAACAATCAATAAACAGCAGAAAAAGATCGAGAAGTAATCAAGGAAAAATCCCAATTCCAATCTTCGATCTTTTGCCCTTTTTGATAAAAAACCAATATTTGGCCCCTATACCTTTGAGGACAGTACCAAACCCAGTAGCTAACAACTATGACCTGAACAGCAAATGTGACTATCATATGAGGGCAATTGGGCATTCAACAGAAAAATGCAGACAATTGAAGGAAAGGGTTGAAGAGCTCATCAATGGTGGAATCTTAACTCGAGAACTTATGGAACAGTGGAAGTCCACTTCGGTGTAAAATCATGGCATTTTGTCTGATCAATCTGGAGGGGAAGGAAGAAAGAGATTATGAGATTTTGAAGCCTGTATTTTGTTGGGAACTGCTTGTTATTTTCGTTGGCCTATGTGATAATTGTATGAGCACAACTTTTTGCATGAGTTATTTTCCAGTGGCATATGACAAGAATGTCTATTTTCTTCACATTAATGATAAAAATGATTCCAAGAAAATTGGTGATTACTGTCAAAGATGAATGTATTGAATCATTCTTGGATCACATCTCAATAAAATCTAAGTCAGTCAAAAGCCAAAAAGCTAAATTAGGGCATAAATTTTTGAAAGTTCGATTTTGTTTTCATTTTGACCATGATAGGGCTTTATTGTTAATGATTTTCAAGAAATAACCGATTTGCAAAACTTTTTGAGAATTTTTTGGAAATCAATGACAGTCTTAAAGATTCTGGGTAATGGCAGTCAAATATGTGGCAAGATCATTTTGAAACACCTTTCCACCTAGATTCTTGTACAAATCCCAAATTCTTCAACCCTGTATTCACTAAATGCCTTTTGCCCATGTTTTGGGGCAAGACAAAAACAAAAAAAAAAGAAGAGAACCAAAGTCAAGGATTTTTCCATCAATGTCCATCTGCATAATAATTCGAGTTGGGCATCACCTATTTCCTTAAACGAAGATGTGGTGTGTGAGGTCAAGTTCTATCATATTAAAGTGGTACATTGCAAGAAAATAAAAAAAATAAAAAAAAAGATCGAAAAAAAAATGAAAATGAAATTGATTGTGACACCATGCAAACAGGATATTCAGATGATTTCAAAAGAAAAAAAAATTGTCCTAAGAATTGCTTTTCAATAGAAGCATCTTAATTTGAGATGATGAATGACCATCTTTCATATTCCATTCACAAATATAAACGTTATCCTGTTGCTACCCCTTTTGAGCCTGATAGTTTTTTTCATAATAAACCTCCTCCAATGATCACCCTCCACACCGGGGGCATGTTCAGAAAATATCTCTTCAAAGAAAATGAATGATTAAACTTTTGTTTTCGATCAAACAAGATTTACTATGTTTTTGAAATCTTGGACATGAATTAATGAAAAAAGAAAAGAAGAAAAAATGAAAAGAAAAAAAGAAGAAGAGAGAGAAGAAAGGATATGTGTGAAAGTACACAAAGAAAGGTGATTCAAAGAATGAAAAGGATTTTGAAAAAAGAAGAAGAAGAAGAAGAAGAAGAAGAAGAAGAAGAAGAAGAAGAGATACATGGAAAAGTAGAAAAAGAAAGGTGCTTCGAAGAATGAAAATGATAGACATCCATATGAGAAAAAAATGATCCTTGGATTGATCACCCTTAAACAACATTTTGGGCCTGTTTATCCATTCTTTCAAAACCCTAAACCATGGCCTACATTACGTACTTAAAAGTCCATTTTGATCAAATATGGATGCTTGTATTGAAGAGCTCTTCTTTGGAAAATTCTTGCCATCATCTGGTTTGAATGAAATCTGAATTTTTGAATGCATGGTGGAACAACAAAAAAAATGTAGAAAGAAAAAAGAAAAGAAAGAGTGCAGCTCTAGGGTGAAAACCCGAAAAGGGCAGTCTAGAGCAAACAATGAACTTTTGAGCAACAAATCAAGCAGTAACACGAATTGAAAACATAGAAAAAGAACCAATAGTCCTTGAGAAATCCTTAAGATATCCAAAGATTCTGATGTCACTTGATTGCCCGACATTTTTCTAAAAAGTTTGAACCTTTCTTTCTGTACATACTTTTCCTAAACAGAAAGAACCTCAATCATTCATATCTTATCTTGGCATTTGAAGAACGCAATTATTCAGAAATTTAAGAGATTGTCAAATCAAGTTGTGAATATTTTGTTTCTTTTCTCATTCAAAATTTTGTTACCAAAAAAAGAAGGGAAGAAAAGCAATGGTATTTTAAGAAAACTATTTTGAGCCAAGAAAGGAACCATTGTTTTTGGATAATTGTCTAATTGAAAAGATCCGGATAGAATTTATGTTAGTCATCTTGAAAAGTAATCATTAATTTTTTTGAAAGAATTAAATATCACTTGTGAAATTTGGATTCATTCCCTCCTGGAAAATAGTTATGGGAAAATTTTTCGTGCTTTTCGTCAAAAGGCTATGATGTGAGTATAAGAAATCTGCAGAAATAGGAAACAGAAAGGTGCTTTCATGATCATGTTGGGGCAAAGAAAATAAAAAGACAAATAATGTGCCTCTTTTGGCAAGACAAGATAGAGTTTCAAAGTTAGAGAATGTACAGGATTGAGTGTCATGCATACATGCATACATACACAATATCATACAGCATCAACATTGAAAGTTTTTGTGTAAAATTTTGAGATTAAAACATGTTTCTCAAGCTGAAGACTCAACACCATTCAATCAAAGATTTCAAAGGTTATGCAACCTTTTCCAAGAAAAAAAAGAAGAAGAGAAAAGAAAGAAAGAAGAAAGAAGAAAAAGAGAGTAGAGAGAAAAAGAGAAAAAAAAAGAGAAAGAAAAGAGAAGAGACAAACAGAGAGAGGAAAAAAAAGAAAAAAAGAGAAGAAAGAAGAAGAGAAGAGAAGAGAGAAAAAGAAGAGAGAGAAAAAGGGAGAAGAGAGAAAAAGAAAAAAAAAGAGAGAAGAGAGAAAGAAAAGAGAAGAAAAAAAAGAGAGAAAGAACGAAAAAGAGAGAAGAGAAGAGAGAGAAAAAAAAGAAAAGAAAAAAAGAGAGGGGCAAGTTTGCTCGTGATAAAGAAAATTTCAAACCCAGTTTGACCAGTGCCATGTTTAATCAAGATTGAAGATTTATTTTCAGAAGATAAGCAAATTTCAAGTCCTCCGGGCACAAATTCAAAAATCTTAAGTCCTCCGGGCACAAAGTTTAACTCTTCAAGTATAATTTTAAGACCTTCGGGCAAGAATTTCGAACTTTTTAGATAAATTATAAGTCCTCCGGGCAAAATTTCAAATCTTTTCATGTGCAAATTTCAAAATTCTAAGTCTTCCGGGCAAAATTTCAAATCCAATTCCAAGTCTTTCGGGCACAGATTTCAAACACTACAAGCACAAAGTATAAGACCTCCGGGCACCAATTTCAAGTCCTCCGGGCATAATCTTAAGTCCTCCGGGCACCAATGCAAGTCCTCCGGGCATCAATTTTAAAATTTTCAAGTAAAGTCTAAGTCCTCCGGGCACCAATTTTAAACTCTTCAGGAAAGATGCTAAGTCCTCCGGGCACTAATTTTAAATTCCTCAGATAAATTCTAAGACCTCCGGGCACAAATCAAGTCCTCCGGGCATAAATCTCAAGTCCTCCGGGCACAAATTGTAAGTCCTCCAGGCAAAATTTTTAAGTTTCATTGCCTCTGCTGCAAGAGGAACACTTTCCAGAAAAAGAATCTAAGTCCTCCGGGCATAATTCTAAGACCTCCGGGCATAATTCTAAGACCTCCGGGCATAAATCTCAAGTCCTCCTGGCATAAATTCTAAGTCCTCCGGGCAAAATTTTTAAAGTTTCAATGCCTCTGCTGTAAGAGGAGCACTTTCTAGAAAAAGCATAAATCTCAAGTCCTCCGGGCATAAATCTCAAGTCCTCCGGGCACAAATCATAAGTCCTCCGGGCACAAATTTAAGTCCTCCGAGCAAAATTCTAAGTCCTCCGGGCAAAATTTTTAAAGTTTCATCGCCTCTGCTGCAAGAGTAGCACTTTTCAGTAAAAGAATTTAAGTCCTCCGGGCACAAATTTCAAGTCCTCTAGGCACAACTTTAAGTCCTCAGGGCAAAATTCTAAGTCCTCCGGGCAAAATTTTTAAAGTTTCATCGCCTCTGCTGCAAGAGGAGCACTTTTCAGTAAAAGAATTTAAGTCCTCCGGGCACAAATCTCAAGACCTCCGGGCACAAATTCTAAGTCCTCCGGGCAAAATTCTAAGTCCTTCGGGCAAAATATTTAAAGTTTCAATGCCTCTGCAAAATTCTAAGTCCTCCGGGCAAAATATTTAAAGTTTCAATGCCTCTGCTGCAAGAGGAGCACTTTTCAGAAAAGGAATTTAAGTCCTCCGGGCACCAAATCTAAGACCTCCGAGCAAACTATTTAAAGTTTCAATGCCTCTGCTGTAAGAGGAGCACATTTTCAGAAAGGGATTTAAAGTTTCATTGCCTCTGCTGCAAGAGGAGCACATTTCAAAAGAAAGAAAAAATTTTAAAGTTTCATCGCCTCTGCTGCAAGAGGAGCACATTTCAAGAAGAATTTTAAAGTTTCATTGCCTCTGCTGCAAGAGGAGCACATTTCTAGGAAAAGAATTTAAAGTTTCATTGCCTCTGCTGTAAGAGGAGCTTTGTCGAAAAAAGAAGAAGAAAAAACAAAAAAAACAAAAAAAACAAAACAAAAGAAATTTAAAGTTTCATCGCCTCTGTTGCAAGAGGAGCTTTCTCGAAAAAGGAAAAAACAAACAAAACAAAAAGAAATTTAAAGTTTCATCGCCTCTGCTGCAAGAGGAGCACATTTCAGAAAAAGAATTTAAAGTTTCATCGCCTCTGTTGCAAGAGGAGCTTTTCAGGAAGAATTTTAAAATTTCGCTACCTCTGTTGTGAGAGGAGCACGTTAAAAAAAAAAGCAAAAAACAAAAACAAAAAAATGGATAATTTAAATTTAAAGTTCCATCGCCTCTGCTGCAAGAGGAGCGCATACAAAAAAAGAAGAAGAAAGAAAAAAAAAAGAAAGAATAGATTAGGTCATAAGCCGGACAAAATTAGTGTCTATTGTCTTTGCTCTATTCCTGATCCTCAGCAATGAGCAAAGAGGGGCAGCTGTTGACACCTAATTTTGTCCCATTTTCATATATATATATATATGTATTTATTTTTATTTTTCTTATTTATATTATTTTTATTATTATCTGTTATTATTATTATATTATTACTATTATTATTATTTTTATTTTTATTACTATTATTATTATTATTTATTATCAGTCCATCAATCACCACCAGCTCCTGCCATCGGCAGGTCTGTCACCCGTCCATCAACCCCTACCAGCCACCATTCCCAAACCCTATACCACTCCCCTACAAGAATCCCCTCAATCCTCAGCTCACAAAGGAGAGAACGGGAAACCCTAAGCTCATGACCATCACCGAAGCCACTCACCACCTCTGCCTCTGTCGAGAGCCCTCTTCACCAGTCGAAAACCCCCAACACCCTTAGCCTCACCTCGGCCTTCACTCACCAAAACCCAAACCACCCGTAACCCTCACCAAAAATCCCAAAAAAACCGAGACCCAACTCCCCCTCACCAAACCGAAACCTCAAACCCTAAAACCCCCACCTGCAAAAAAAAACACACAAAACAAAAAAAAAACCACAAAACAACCAAACCGAAACCACCACCACAACAGCCACCCGATAACCACAACCCCAAACCTACGACAAAAACCGAAGCCCCAGATCTGAAACACAAACCAACACACAAACACACGCACACGCACACACACACCAACAACCAGAGAACCATAGCCACAACCAAAATATCAACCAGATCCGAAAAGAAAAAACAAAAAAGAAAAAAAAACAAAAAAGAGGAAGGAGGCTCTTCGGTAAAGCCAGATCCACAGGGTTAGGGTGAGTTTTGGGTGAATCGGAGGTTTGAAACGAAAAGAGGAGGCGGAGGGCTTTCGAAAAGTCGAAGACTTTTTAGGATCCGACCACCGGAGACGGCGGCCGGCGACGGACCCAGCGGCGGCCGGGAATCGCCTGGCCGACCCAGCCGAGAGCCTTCTAAGGCTCTGAAAAATTTTTTTTGAGGAAAAAAGAAGAAAATGAAGTAAAAAAAAATATAGGCTTTTATAGTGAAAAAAAAAGGGAAGAAGGGAAAGATCCGCGCGTGGACTCGGATCCGACCCGGGTCCGCGCGCTGACCCGTGAAGAGGGATCCGCGCACCGATCCGCCAGATCCGACTCGACCCGAGTCTACCAACCCGGTCCTAGTTGGGCCCAGTATCCAGCATGCTCCTTTTGGCTTTTGGGCCCTCTTTTGGCAGCCCACAACTCACCCAAGTCCATTAGTTTAGGGCTTTCAATTTGGGTATGATTTTTCTAACCTTTTGTTTGTTTTTTTATTATTATTATTATTATATTATTAGTATTATTATTATTATTATTATTATTATTATTATTATTATTATTATTATTATTATTATTATTATTATTATGTTTAGTTGTTGTTGTTGTTGTTATTATTATTATTATTATTATTATTATTATTATTATTATTATTATTATTATTATTATGTTTAGTTGTATGTTAAAATATGTGGATTATAATATATGTTGAATAATAAGGTTAGAAAAACACATGGTTAGTTGATAGGTTACATAAATGTTTTTTTTTTAAATATGAATAAATGAGATATGAAAAATACATAATTTCTATTTATAATAAAAATTAAATTTAATTAAATGAAATTCTTCCGATGATGGGATGTCATGAAACTCACAAGTAGTGATTTCTTGACTGATCCCTAGGTGAGAAGAGTTGTACTAAATGTTACCAGAGTATTGGGATATTTAGTATGATTTTTCAATAATTTTAATTTTTATTAAAAATAAAACTAAATGAGTTTTTAATAAAATAACAAAGAAAAATAATAATAAAATTTAAATTTAATTAAAAGAAATCTGTCCGATGATGGGATGTCATGAAACTCACAAGTAGTGATTTCTTAACTGATCCCTAGGTGAGAAGAGTCGTACTAAATGTTACCAGAGTATTGAGATATTTAGTATGATTTTTCAATAATTTAAATTTTTATTAAAAATGAAAATAAATAATTTATTTTTTTATAAAAAAAAAAGAAAAATAAATAATGAACTTTAATAATTAAATGAAATTCTTCCGATGACGGGATGTCATGAAACTCACAAGTAGTGATTTCTTGACTGATCCCTAGGTGAGAGGAATTAACTAAATGTTACCAGAGTATTGGGATATTTAGCCAAATTTCTCAATATCAAGAGTTTCATCAATAAAATCAAAATAAATAAAATTTCTTTTAAAGTTTCATTTGCATCATTCATTATCTGTTTGCATCATTTGCATTCGTAATAATTTTTGAAGCGAGTGTGAATCTTCCGACGATGAGATTCTATAGAACTCACAAGTAGTGATTCTTAAGAAATCTCTAGGTGAGGAAAATTATTTCAAATGTTACCAGAGTATTAGGATATTTGATTTAATTTTTTCAATACAAATAGGTTCACATTCACTTTTGAAAAATAAAATTTAACTTTCTTTTAAAAAATAATAAAACAAAATGATTTTTACAAATAAAAAATGACTTTGAATAAAAAGAATAAAATTGATTGTAATAAAATAAAAATTATTTTTAAATATTAATTCAAGACCATCTTATTAAAACCAAAGGATAACACATGATTATTATGGTACTGTTTTTTAACGGGCGTCGTGAGGGTGCTAATCCTTCCCCACGCGTAACCGTACTCCCGGACCCACTTTGTTTTCGCAGACCCAAATTATCTTTTTAATAGAACTTAATTAATTTTGAGATTTTGTTAAAAAGATAAATATTTTTAAGTGGCCAATCACACCTAGTCAAAAAAGATTGGTGGCGACTCCCTTTTGTTTTTAAATGTTTTTCAAAATCGTCGAGCGCGAAACCGTTACGACAGGCGATCACCCAAAGCAGAAAATACGTTGAGTGAGTGTTGGGTGACCGCCTACCTCACATTGTAAGGTCGCCTCAGGGGCCAACTCTTGAATCTTATGGGAACAAAGTGCCATAAGGGTCCTTACAATAAAAACGCACTCAAGGTGATAAATGTCCTGTAAGGTACTTCAGGCACCTTGAGGCAAAGCCGTGAGGGGGGTGACCGCCCGAAGCGGATAATACGTTAGTGAGTGTTGGGCGATCGCCTACCTCACGTTGTCAGGGTAAACTTGGGGCATGAGACGCCTAGGGGATGCTCACCAACGGCCTGGTGAGATGGGCGAGGCATTGACATTTAACCCCTAAACTATACCACTTTTCTCACTTTGGTACCTAAAGAAAATTTTGTCACTTTAATACATGAACTTCAATTCCATCAGCCACTTTACCCCACTTGTTAACTTCGTTTACAAAAATGCTGACTTGGTCGTAGTAGCCAATAAGGTTATGCCATTTGTTTTGTGTTTTCCATGTCATTCCTTTCTAATGTCCAGCTCATATATACTAAAAAATTGTTTTTTATTTTCATTTCTTTTAATTTTAGTTATTATTTATTTATTCTAGGGCTTTTTAATTTTTGTTTGGTTATCAGATGAAAAACTAAAGGGTTAAGAAAATTAGGGATTTTTGGGAGCTTGAGATTCTGTTTCTGTAATTTAGGGTTTCAAACCAAATTGGGGAGGCTTGTCATTTTTTTATTAGACGAAAACCCAAGAAAGATGTTTATTGGTTAAGTATATTATGGATTTTTGAGAGCTTGAGTTTCGATTTCTGTAATTTAGGGTTTCATATGAAATTGGGGAAAGTGTTTCTGGGATGAAAGTGATATTCGATTACGGTTTGGAGGGTAGGTTTCGAGGTTTGATTTATATTTTTGGGAGAATCTGTTAGATTTTGTTCAAAAGATTGCGATTGGAGAACAAGATATTTCGAAAAAAGGTTTGTCCTTTCAGATCTATTTCTTATGTTTAAATATTCGATTATATATAATTATGTTGCTTTCACTTAGGAATGTTTTTGGGGTTATATGTTTTTGGGTCCCAGTTTCATTTTCTATCTCTTTTATTACAAACAAGGACAGCTGGAAAAATTTTAATATTGGTTTTTTTTTCTAATTTTTTATTGCACCAAAAGAATGGCTTTGGAAAAGTATGATTTAATTATGCATTTAGGTGGGAATTTTTTAAAACATGATAAGTTAGAATATGTGGGTGGGGATGTACATAAATGGTATGTTGATCCTGATTTTTTGTCTCATGGAATGTTGACTGATATGGTTCAAGATGTTGGTTATGCCACAGTAAAAACCTTTTGTTTTCTAGAACCAGGAAATGACTTAGATAATGGTCTTAGAGTAGTAATGATAATGCTTCCTTTGTTTCTATGATAAATCATATGACAAGTGCTGGAGGGTTACATGTTTATGTTGAACATGATGTGTCTATAGCTGAGGTTATAGAAATGGTCCCATTATTGCCAAATGTCCCATATAATTCCCCTGACTCCAACCAAAATTTTATGCCAAATGAGACATATGACCTAAATGAGCCAAGTGAGCCAAATAAGTCAAATGTCCCAAATATGCCAAATGTACCAAACATGACAAGGGGTAGTAATGTAGAAATAAATAGGGTAGGTGGTGCATTAACTGTTGGTAGTCCTTTAAATGGAGGCGGTCCATCTAGTCCAACAACCTCTACTTTAAATGAAATGTGAATGGGTCCAGTGCTATTGAGTTAGATAGTAGTGATGAGGATGAGGATGAAGAGGATGTTTTAAAAGATAAGTGGGTGTCTGATGAGAAAGATGAAGAAATCAGATAAATAAGGCATTTGTACAGGGAGTTTAGGCAAAAATAAAGAAAAAAATCTTTTAGCCTTGGTGATGTACCAGTAGAGGTAGATTTTGCAGCTCTAGTTGATGAAATTAGGAAAAAGAAGGGTCTTGGAGAGGCAGAGAAAAACAAGGGAGATAAAAATTCTAGTGGGAGTGACACTAAGTATGTGGGTTCCTCTGACTTTGGTAGTTATGAGAGTGGTGAGGATGGTCAGCTGGTATATAAGAAAAGCAAGAAGAAGCTCTTTAATCCCTTCAATCCAGTGCCTAGATTTGAGCTTGGTATGATTTTTGCAGGTACCAAGCAATTCAAAGATGCTTTAGACATGTTTGTTGTTGCAAAGAGATTTGATTTTACTTTTGTCAGGAATGAGAAAGATAGGACTAGGGCTAGATGTTAGGCAAATGGTTGTCCATTTCTAATATATGCTAGTAAAGATAATAGTGATGGGCTTTTTAAGGTTAAGACATTGTAAATAGACATCCATGTTCAATTACATTTTCAAACTCTAAGGCAAATCATAAGCTTGTTGGAAAACATTTTCTTGGTAAGTTGAGAGTACTTCCTAAGTTGAAGTTAGTTGAAATGAAAAGGCTAGCTAAGGAGGAGTTAAAGGTTGATATTAATCTGACTATTTGTAGTAAAGCAAGAAAATGGGCCTTGGAAAAAATCAATGGCAGAGTAGTGTATGAGTTCAGTAGGTTGTTTGACTATGCACATGCTTTGAGGATGACATATGAAGGCTCTCATGTGGAACTTATGGTTGAAAGGCCTACTCCAATAGAAACTCCTAAATTTAGAAGGTTTTATGTCTACTTTAGTGCTCTTAAGGCTGGGTTTAAGGAGTTCTGTAGACCTATTATTCATCTGGATGGGTGTTTTCTAAAGGGACCTTTTAAAGGTGAGCTTTTAGCTGCTGTAGGTAGAGATGGTAATGACCAGATATATCCCATTGCATGGGCAGTGGTTGAGGTAGAGAATAAGTATACTTGGAGATGGTTTCTTGAAAATCTTCAAGCTGATCTTGGTTACCAGATGGTGATGGATTCACTCTCATGAGTGACATGCAAAAGGTATGCATAAAAAGATATTGAGAATTCTTTATTGTTATATGCTAACCTGATATTTTTATTTGTTTGACTTGGTTTCTGTTTTAATGCAGGGTTTGGGGGATGAGATTACTTTGTTGTTGCCAAAGATTGAGCATATATATTGTGCTAAACACTACTTTGCAAACTGGAAAAAGGAAAATAGAGGTAATGATTTGCACATTCTGTTATGGGCATGTTGTAAGTCAACAAATGAAGCTTACTTCAAAAGCAATGTAAAAGAAATTGGTGCATTGAAGAAATCAGCTCTGGTAAGCATTTTGAGTAAAAACCCAAAACACTGGTGTAGGGCTTTCTTTTCTCCTAAATGTCATTCAGATGTGGTAGATAATAATTTTGCTGAAGCATTTAATGCTGCTATTATAGGAGCTAGGCATATGTCTATTATCTCTATGTTTGAAGAAATTAGGCATTATATCATGAGTAGTCGTCAATAACAAGAAAAAATGTGCTTCTTGGAATAGTATTTTTTGTCCAAAGATTTGTGAGAAGATACAGGAACATAAGGAACTGAGTGCTTACTGCCATGTTAGATGGAATGGTTCAGAGGGGTATGAAGTTTTCTGTAATAGGGATACTTATGTTGTTGATATCAAAGGGTATAATTGCACCTGTAGGTTATGGGATCTTACTGGTATCCCATGCCTACATGGAATATGTGTCATGTTATTTAGGAAGGAACAGATTGAAGACTATGTTTTGGATGTTTATAGGAAAGAAACTTACAAAAAGTTGTATAACCATGTCTTGCCACCACTAGCAGGTGAAAGATTTTGGCCAGAGACAAACATGGTTGCTATTGGTCCACCAATTCCCAGGAACATGCCTGGTAGACCAAGAAAAAATAGATACAAGGAAGAGGATGAGGGTAGCAGCTATAAGTTATCAAGGAGAGGAAGAAGATGAGGTGTCAAAAATGCTTCCACCTAGGGCACAATTCCAAAAAGTGTCCAAACAAAGACAATAGAAATGTAAGTCTTATGCAATAATGATGCAAATTTTCTGATTGGGCATTAATGGTGTATTTTGATTGTGGATTCTGTATTTTCTTTTTTCATGAATTTAGATGGGTTCCAGTGAAGGTGCTACAGATGTTCACTCATCTCAACCAGCAGCCAATGTTGAATCTGCAGAAGAAGATGAGGAAGAAGAACAAGATCCCATAGATCTTGGATCTATATTTGAGGTAAGATTATCTTTCAAACTACTAATTTTTTTTACAATCATGTATTAATTTGGTTGTTGCACACTTGTAACAAGACATAGGAGTTTGTACTCAATATGTGCAACCAGAAGACTATCCCACTCTTGCCACAACACTGGGTGGAGATTCAATTAGTCCCCAAGCAAGGGGCAGAGGTTCAAGGGGAACTGGTTCAAGGGCTAAAGGTTCAAAGGGTAGAGGCTCAAGGGGAACTGTATAAGGGGTAGATGCTTAACACAACTAGTATCCTCCCAAACTTCCCAAGTAGCCCCTGCTGTAATGCTTCCCAAACACCTTAAGTGGCCCCTCCTGTCCAAACTTCCCAAGTGGCCCCTATTGTATCACCAACCCCATTACATGCACCTACAACAAGACAACAGCCACCAACAATAATAGCATCCCAAAATCTCGCAGCCCCAATAAGGGCAACTACACTAACACAACAGTCAGGCACAAGATTACCATCAGGAGAAGCACCAATTAAAAAAGCCAGTTAGAAATGATGGTCTAGGCAGAGGTAAGGAAAAAGTGACTGTACTTGGAACAAGAGGGAAGAAGATAATGCAAGGGATGGAGATTTATACAAATGAAAAAACAGGGTTGCAAATACAGAATGTAAGTCATGGTTTTTAATTTGTACTTCATTTTAAATAGTTATATTCTATAAATGAAAATGTCCAACAACTTTACAATTAATATATTATTTTCATTTATTTTGTAGCTTGGTTTTAGCAGCCAACGGTTGATTTCAATCCCTAAGAAAACTAACAAGTCAGCACAGTTAACCTTTACCACTGCCAGCCATCAAACAGAAATTTCAACCTTACATGAGGAAGCAGATGAGTATGAAGCTACTGGATTTTATAAGGTATTAGACATTATGTGTTTAACTTACATTTTATAACCACTAATATTAGCTAACACAAAGACACTAATTCGTTTTTCTTGTAATATAGGATCTAAGGGATGAGTTGTTGGGAAAGAAAAGGAAAAGGCAAGATTATGATGACATGTGCAGATCAAAACAAACAGCTAATCAAGAAAGGGATGAGTTGTTGTAGGAAAAATGTTGTAATTCAGATCTATTTGTGGATGGTATTGTGGATTTACTTAACACTGTTGTTGTGGTTAAAACCATTTTTGGATGTCCTATTATGCTTGTATGGTTGGAGGCTGTTACATTTAGCCTTCTATAGTCTTTGCCACCATTCCTTTGTAGGCTTTCATCTTCTCTTTTTGAGTTTTAACCTTGTTTGGTAAAATGTTCACTTCATCAACCTTGACATATTTCTTCAGTTCTGAGTTCTCAATCATCAACTCCCTATTTTCTGTTAGCAAAATATTATTCTGACTTATCAATTCATCAGTCAATCCTTTATAATAAACGTTTAAATTTTGTTTATCTTCATTTATGTCCAGCCAATGGAAATACCTATAACCTCTGGTCTGTAACACTTGTAAATGCCCTAAATTAGTATCTAATTTTTCAACAACCTTCTTACTGACCTTAGCAAAATCAAATATGAAACTGCAAAATATATTACCTCTTTGTATTTCGGGCACCCATAAAATTTCTTCCCTTTGTTCCATGGTGCTGTTGAGGTACAAATTGAAGCCTTCAATCCATAATGACAAAAATATTTCTTCCCCACCGATGCTTTTACTCTGTGTTTGTAACTTTGGCTTTGGCTGCTTCTACTCTCAACCATTTTCGATGTTTGTCACTCAATTTCAAGCTAAAGGGAAGTGGGTTTCCTCAACCGACAATGATGGATCGATTTGCGACTGCCTTTATCGATGGTTCTATGAGAATAGACAGAAGCAAGCTAAAGAAAGAAAAGAAATATAAAAAAGGAAGAACGAGGATAAAATAAATATATGATGATTTAAAGAAATGAAAATAAAAAACAATTTTTCTAGTATATATGAGATGGACATTAGAAATGAATGATGTGGAAAACAGAAAACAAATGGCATAACCTTATTGGCTACTACGGCTGTAAGGCCCCAGACCACAAAACAGGGTCACCCTACTCACCCGTACTGTCCGTTTTAGGTCCAGACCACTAAGCAAGACCCTCACAGATTTGTCCCAAGGGACTTGAAGAACTCAGGATAAATTCCCTTGAGCGCGTCCGTAGTGACTCGAACACTTGACTTCGTCAAATGTCAAGTCACTACTAACCAGGCCTAATGGTTAGTAGTGACTTGACATTTGAGGAAGTCAAGTGTTCGAGTCACTACGGACGCGCTCAAGGGAATTTATCCTGAGTTCTTCAAGACCCTTGGGACAAATCCGTGAGGGTCTTGCTTAGTGGTCTGGACCCAAAGCGGACAGTACGAGTGAGTAGGGTGACCCTGCCTTGTGGTCTGGGGCCTTACAGCGGCTAGGTCAGCATTTTTTTAAACGGAGTTAAGGGGTGGGGTAAAGTGGCTAACGGAATTGAAGTTTATGTATTAAAGTGACAAAAAATTTTCTTTAGGTACCAAAGTGAGAAAAGTAGTGTAGTTCAGGGGCTAAATTACACATTACCCTTTTAAATTTAAGTTTTTGTTTTTAGCTTTCAGTTTTTTATTTTTTTTAAAAAATGCCATATTCAACTACAATTCTTCTTAACATATTTTGGATGCAAAATTGTCTTTTGACCTTTTTTTTTTTTGCTTCCACAAAGCTTTATTCAATTATTATTTTTTTAAAGTAAACTCCAATCTATCAAAGATAGTAAATTTTTTATTGTTCTACAATGTTTATATTCTTGACTGAACTCGATAAGATAGTAAATAGTTTAATGTATTTCTCACATTTCTGCAAGGATATGATTTTTTAAATGATTATGATAGGCCATGAGATGAGAGTAGTTAATGATAAATGACTAAAGATATGTTGCTTTGAGAACAGTTGGAGAGATTAAACAAGCTTTTAATGAGGTAAATCCTTGCATTATTTTCTCTTTTATTATAACCCTTATTCAGTGTACATGCAGCTTGGTTTGTTTCAAATTGTGTGACAATTCTATATTGTTAATTATCACTAAAGGGAGACCTTATCCTGTCTATCCTTTAAAAGATGACTTAAATCCTAATTTTGTTAAGAGACATCATTGTAAGGTATGTCTGTCACTATGTTGTTTTGAATTATTACATTAGCGGCTTTCAAGAAAGATTTAATAGTTTGCTACTTATGTTGCATGATTTTATTTTCTAATACTAATTCTCTTATGCTTTATATGTTTGAATGTGATATACATATGTATTTATAATTAATTAATTAACAACTTGAATACTTATATTATTGGAGAGTTTACTGTTGAGTTGCTGGTAGGTACACGTGTGTGTTTCAGCATAGGTGGATGTTTGGATTACTTCCTGTTGTGATAGCATTCATTAATAAAATAATTTGTCTAAGATTTCATCATTATTGAACTATATATTTTATCCTTAATTTTTGTCTTACTACTTAAGATAAGATTCAAAGCATCTTTTTAAACTTTTCGAGTATGCAATTGTCTGCAAATTGTACTTAAGTTGAAACTAAAGTCTAACGGCAAATATATCACTATAGATTTTAAGGACTTGGAGAATTATAGCTAAAAGTAGAAAATTCTATTGCATGCATGGCTTACAAAAAAAAAAATTGATTCCATACAGTGCATACTGGCTAGGTGATTTTACTATTGGTTTTTTCCTTGCAAATACTGATTTTCATTGCTTCTTTATGAGCCGATTTCTTTGTTTTTGGTGTTCTTGCAGGTTGTAAAGCTCAGATGTTTTAACAGCAGCTAGCATTTGTGGGAAGCTTAGAATGTTTCAGAATGTATGTTTTCTTGATAGAAATATCAATACTTTTTATCAGAAATTTAATTTGCAATTTGGTTAAAAATATATTATTTTGCTTTCTTATGTTAAGCTCATTTATGTGTCTTGCATTTGAAAACTACTTATTATTTTTTTTTCTTTTTTTTTTTGAAAAAGACAACATTATATTTCAACTATTTCAAGAATTTCACAATTTTTTGTTGCTCTTTCTATAGTATTAATGTGATATGCCTTGCAGTCTTCAATTACAAATTTATTCGTTTGATGGTTTATGCACTTGCTTTTTCTGTTTTTTTTTTGTTGTCATAAGAATATTAATTTAAGTTTAGATTTACTGACTTGAAAAAATTAATATTAAAATCTCATAATGCTTATCTTAGACATGTCGATATCCTCTTCTTGAATAGGTCATTTTTTGCAGGTTCGAGACCTTAAATGACTGTTTGGATTGGTCATTGTCAATATACAGAAGTTGATAGGAAAGGCTTAACTGTTAGATCTATCATATTGACTCTGCTTCTGCTAAATGCAAGATAATGCATTGAGTTAGACTTAAAATAAATCTCTTTGACGAGATATAATTATTCTGATTTTTGTTGTTGAACTTAGGATTGTACTGGATTTATTACTGAACTTAGGATTGTATTGATTCTTGAAAGTGCTATGGTATTTGCTAATGAATTATCCTTTCTTAGTTGAATGTGTTTTGGGGATTATATATTTTTAATAATTGAATTTGTCATTTGCATGTTTATTAAGTAATGCAATCATAATCATTTTTATATGTTTATACATCTAAGCATATAAAATGATAACGAAAAAAATGTCATCTCGTAGTATCGCGTAGGTGGCATTCTTATTTTTCTATAAAAGGGTTGAGAACGCGGAAGTCTGGGTGGAAGACTCGACTTTTCAACTTTTGTAACTTTTGCTCTTCCTTTTTCTTTTGTTAGACCATGACTAATATGATTCCTATTGTGGTCAATAAACTTTTCATTTACCTTTGTATTTAGCTAAATGTGTATATAGTTTTATTATATATATAAGAGGAATATTAAACAATGTTAATTTATTAGTATTAATTAAGATGGTATTTAAGAAAAGAATAAAAAGAATACCAGCTACATATTAACTCAATTAAATATTGTACATTAACAGCAGTTATCTTCTAAACTATTGTGAATAAAGTAAGTGATTTAGCAAAAAGAAAAAAAAAGCTACATCTTAATTTTTTTTAATGATTTGACTAATATATAAAAGTTAAATCTACAAAAGGGAAGAGCATACCCTTGATTTTACAAATTCGAAAATGCTAGTAAGACCCATGTGGAGCATGCCCAAACCAAACCTATAAGAAAACCTTTTATTTAGGTGACATAATACCATAAGCAATTTGATGGTTATGTTTGATTTTAAATATTTTTACTCGTACAAGCTGATTTCAAAATATTTTCGGCAATGAATTTTCTACGAAGCAGCAAGGTTAGCTCATAATAATTTCGTCTGATACTGGCTGCAGACTCCTGGTTTTAACTTTATGCTTCTTTCACCTTTTGAAGAAGTGTTGTCTATATTATATTTCACAACAAGTAGCCTTCTTTTTGGGAGTTAATAAAACCCAGAATTTAGACCATTATCATTGTAACAATAATTCAATAATAATCTATATTTTTGACTAGTTCACCGTAACATTGCATGGACTTATCCTATTTACCTTGTCAATTCACATCTATGAATTTATAAACTATATTTAAAGTAAACTTGAAATTATACTGTTTAAATCTTCAATTTTGCACCATTTGTTGAATGGTGATTGGCTCCTATTTATTTTTTTTCTTATTTAGGCTTTTCAATATGTTTTGTTTTCAATTTTTTTTATTTATATCATACGAATACTAATGTTGGAGATGAAATTTTAGAGGACATTAAGACATTTTGTGATATTAATTTTTATTTTTATTTTTTTAAAATTTAACAAATAAAAAATAATAATAAAATTAATTCAAAAACTCAAAAATCACAAAATTGATAAAATGAACTAAAAAAATAAAAATAATATAAAATTATAAAAATGCAAAATATTATAAAAAGCAACAAAATAAAATCTCACTAAAAAATCACCAAAATCAATAATTAAACCATATGAAAAAAATTCAGTAAAAAAATGATCAAAATCAATAATAAATACCACATTATAAAAATAAAAAATTAAGAACAAAATAAAATAAAAATTATTTATCTGTGAACTAACCTTTAATAAATAAAGAAATGAATTGTTTGATTGACAGATAAAAAGTTCTTAATAATTAAATAATATTTACAAATGCACATAAATTACACAAATTTACAAAAAAATAAGATATAAATTACATTCGCAAATGGTTTGTATTATGTAATTTGTAAATGATAATTTTTATATATTTAATTTTGATAATTAAGAAAGTATAATTATTTAATATTAATATATTAAAATATAAAATAAAAAATTGCAAGTAAATTATTATTTAACTTATAAAAAAAGTAGCGGACAAAGCGGAGGCAGCATTCTTGTTTTATTTATATTAATCTTTTTTATGCAGATTATAATAAGTTAATACAGAGAAAAAGAAGAGCCATAGCTGGCGCAGCCGAGATAAGAATGGTTTTATTATATAACACTACCATAGCTGTTAGCAAAGACCTTGTGTAACATAATCTATTATTAATTCTATGCCAAATGCTTCTAACAAATGCGTACTCCTACTGCCACCAATGAAGAGGTTGATGGCTACAACAAAGTGCTAGGTGCTAAATTTATGAGCCCAGTTTGTCACTCTTTTTTCTGTTCATTTATTTTTTAGTTTCTCCGTTGAATTAAAATTCAGTAGTGGATTCCAGGCAATTAGCCGTGGCGGGCGCTCACCTTTCTGCTGCTCCTCTTTTGCTCCTTTTACTTAGGGGTATTTATTCAATCGATTCAATTAATTTTAAATTAGATTGATCAAAATCTGAATTTAATTAAATTAATATATTATTATTTCGTTAATAGAATGAAAATTTTTAATTTTAAAATTAACCGAATTGAATTAAAATTGATTTAACTAAATGAATTAACCAAAATAATAAAATATATTTAAGTTAAATTATATTTTAACTATTTGAAACAAATTAAATAATATCATTCAATAAAATATTTAAATATCAAAGTATTAAGTTAAAAACTCTAACAACATTAAACTTAAAATATCATCTAAATTTCAAATACTAAATATATTTTTAAATTTTAAATATTTTTTATTTTTATATTGATTAAAATTTTGTTAATTCTGTTAATTAATCGAAAACTAAAATTCTTTTAAAATTATTTTTGTTAATCAATTGCAATAGTTTAGCAGTCGAATCGATTAACTGAATTAAAATTGATTTGATTTATTAATTTGATCGAAATCAAAATATGAACGCTTTACTTCTACCGAAAAACGTAAAACGTATAATGCTCTTTCCAATTGGAGTTTGCGCCTGTTCAAAGAAGCCCATCCGTTATGGTGCAAGTAAGCTTTGGGACTGTTTATTCATGACATGCTCCTTATGCTGAGAGTAATAACATACTTTTCCAAAAAAAGCAAGCAATAAATGACTGAGTGCTTAAATATAAGGAAAATAGTTTGCTTACAAACCAGAATATAAATAGCATGCAGGGCCTTAAGCCCATATCCAATTATATTTCTCAAATGATTTTAAACTTCTAAATATATTTAGATACAAGCCAAAAAAAGGAGTAAAACACACCAATAATTTGATTCCTTCACAGAAAGCATTTTATTAGCATACTCTGTAAATTATGTAACAGAAAACATGCAGCATTAGTTTACCTGAGAGAACAGACCTCCGCAGCCTTGAAAAGATTAGAAGGGACAAACTTTATACCTCACTTCCTAGGCCTTGCTTGAAGTTTGCTCATGTTCAGTGCTATTGTCAAGCAGATCCAGTCTCCTATGTTGCTCAAATAACGAAAGTATCTGCACCTCAGAGAGCTATTCAAAAGTATTGTACCAAACACTCCCCAAAATCATCATATAATAAAAGTTGTAGATTTACGCGCCCTCACCATCTTCCACGTTTTTCTACCCGGTTTGGACACTGTTCATCCTTTTCTTTGCTACCTGTTCTGTGTCAATTCTGGATATAACCGTAATTTCATTTGAGTTTTTTACTGACTTAGTTTTAGGCGCGTGTGCCTGTGAAGCTGAACCTATTCTCTCTTTTTCTCCCGTAAACCAATCTCTAACTCGATGCCAAGGCAATACTATGAAGCTGAAAATCAACCGGTTCTTGAATAGTTTGGGTCATACGGGTCGGTTGTGGTGAACTGGATCGTTGTGGTGGATTGATTTATGCTGGGATGGAAAATGGTTCGTGGCGATAACTGATCGGTTTGATGTAAAAAGGGTGAGTCCTGAGAAAACCAAAAGATTTTTTTTGTCATTTTCATATTAAAAACCCATTCTTAAAAATATCCCATCTCTCTTTCCCTTGATTTATTGTTGTTGTTTTGCTTTTTTTATATGTTTTAGTTTTTTTTTTTATGCTTTGATTTGGTTCTTTTAAAAAAAGATTAGGCAGATTATTTGATTTTTGAACTTTTGGGTTTCTCAAAACCCTTATTCTTTTGATGTTCTTTTTACTTTCTGGAATACCAAAGACTCCCAAAGAATTCTTCCCGACAATCTTGACGAGAAACTATTGATCTTTCTTTCTTTTTCTCTTTAAAATGAGTGGAAAAATGTGAGTTAGGTATAAACACAAATAAAACATAGGCATTGCCTCTCTATGATACAAATTCATGGTTTGGTTTCAAGCGGAGAGCTTTTTCACAATCACAAACAGCTGAGTTGGAATCATCCATCGAATCATGGGATACGGCTCAAATATGAAGCATTTGCAAGTTAGGCTTTTGAAAGCTCTTCAATTGCTTCATTTTCTTTTTGGGTCAGTAATGCAGCATGTCAATACTGATTTAAAATTTCTTAAATGATAATATGTAGTAATACATATTTTAATATATTACAGGAAGGAATGGAGTGATTTGGTCAAACAGGTTTGTTTGTTTATGGGATGAATGACTCTAGACCATTTAGTTTTGGGAAATTTTCTTTTTAAAAAGTAGCATTTGGATAGGAAAGAAACAATAATTTTTTTTAAATCTTACAAGTGAAATTAAAAAAAAATGCTTTGGATAACAAATTGCTTTATCTTACTTTTATTACATTTTAGCCATTGATTTAGAATTCATGAATTAGAATTTTGCCCCTTTTTTTCACTGTTCCTTTTGGTTTTACAGCCATTTCCAAAAAAAAAAATTGGAATGTAAATAAAAATTAGTGTTGTACTAGAATGCCAATGCTGATAATGGTGTTTCAATGGTATCATTGGATGATGTTTTCTTGGTGAAAGATCAATGGGAGTCCTCCTTTGAAAGATCAACATGAAAGAACATATAATTGAGCTACATATACACAAACACACACACATTTGGAAGAAATTTGAAAGATTGGTACCCATTGCTTATAGTAAAGTAAAACTGAAATGTAAGTAATCTAATCGTGGTTCTGTTTTAAATTGAAAAGGTTTGTTGTTATATTCATGGTGAGGAGGGGGATAAGTTAAGGATATGGTCAGTATGCATGCTGAATTATTATGGCATCAGATTGATAAAAAAGGATTTATATTCTCAGGTATGCAAAGTTTGATGTTTAATTATCATAGTCATGATCTATCATATGTGTTGTACCGCTTTTGTTAAAATTAGTGCTAAGTTCCTTGGCATGGGAATGAAATTTGATTTCTTTGGTGGAGCAAAAAAAAAAATAGTAAGACTAGGTGGTTTTAGTCTATTAAATATTTGGTTCATATACATAGCTCCAAAAAGTTTTGATACTTGCTCTTTTCTTCCATTATTGAATGGGGATCCATATATATTTGATGAATTATTTTAGGATAAAGGTTCAATGTAATGGAAAGTTGACAATGCAACTAACTTGATGTAAATGTTGATGTTATTGAAAGTCGACTTAGAAAGCATTTGAAGTGCTAATTATGTGCTTAAATCTATGAAAGAATCCTCTTAACTCAAGCGACAATTTATTTGTACTAATTTGGTTAGCTTATCTGAATATTTTAATATCTTCTTCAAGAAAATGATGGATATTTATTACATTAGTTCCAGTTAAGGTTGGATACTTGAAATCCTATATCTACTACTAATAGTTCTTACTTTTTTCCATTATTTACAATCTTAGACATGTTAAATTTGATGTAAAATCTAGATTTTAAGATTTAAAAGTATAATAAATTTTTTAGAAATATTTGGACCTAAGCAGAGAAGATGTTAGCGAATGTTTAACAAATGTTATTGAATCCTAATTAGGAAAGGCAAACAAGAAAGAAAGATTAATAGTGTTTATTATCGTTTGGATGAGAGATGCATATTACATATGTTCCATCAACATTGTATCTTCTTTTTTTCTTTTGTGTGTGGTTTGATATCTCTTTTCCTTTTTTTTATTATTTGTCTAAATATTTAATAGATTTTATTGAATCCAAATCTTATAAGTGACCAACACTTTATTTAGCTATAAAATAGAACCACTAGGCAAAGGTCATTTTTTAATGTCATTTTGTTATAATTAAATATAAAGCTAAAAAAGTTCTTTTTTTTTTCAAACCTGCTGTGGATTCTTTAAAAGGTTAGATATGACCAAAACATCAATGTAAGGCAAGATGATGATTAAGATCAAGCTTAATGTTAAATCTTCTTATCTTTTGGATTTGAAATGTTTTTGGTTTGATAAATTTTGGAACTCAAAATTTCAAGGGAAAGCTAATAATAATTACTGCAAAACCAACAACGATTGAACTCTTTTCTCCTTGAATGAAGTTAAGAACATGTACTAAATATTTAGTTTCAAGGGTTAAAGAGTTACGAAAAGCATGTTGAGGCTATGTTCTATTAGCTTTTATTGGTCTGGTCTGCATCAAATTGAAATATGTTTTTGTATTGTTTATTTTACCTTTGCATGATATTATAATTTTTTGATGTTTCTTTTCTATGCTATTTGGGTAATTGATACAAAGTTACACTTTTAGGCAGGATGACTCTGTGCTTGAAAGTGAAGAGACATCAATAAAATCAATACAATTGATTTTGGTAAAAAGGGAGCATTCTAGGGTTGTCCGCATAGGATTACCCAGTTTGCTCCTTTTTTCTCTTATTTTCTTTCAAGTTTGCTCCTTTTTTTATATTTTTTTCTAATGTTTATGGAAAGTAATATGTGAAAGAGTATGTGGCTCAAGTAAATGTGTTGTTTTATTTGGATTTATGTAAGTTTGCTTTTATCAAATCTTAAATGTTTGAACTGTATTATGTGGTTTGTAATGGTCAGGAAAAAAAGAGTTGATTCAATTGAAGTGGGAGGTGAAGTTGAAAGGAGGATTCCATGTCGACCCAGAAACTAAGTTTTTTTATCATTCAATCTGTGAGCATGTTTTTATTATGATTTTTTTTATTCGTTTGTGAATCTAAATTCTGAATAGTGATATGTTGTGAATGTTTGTTTTCAATATCACTGCCATGCACTCCAGGACAAGAAAGATCTTGCTTGAGGTGAATTTTCCCCACTTCTACCTGTGTGTATGTTCTGTGTGCTTGAGGTGAATTTTCCTTTTAAGGTTAATCTGTGTGTTAAGAAATCTGGTTGGGATAACCTTACTTTTTTGATATTTTAATGTAGGCATTCATGTGCTGGTGTTTAAGATATTTTGTCTATAATTCAATTGTAGTGTGTTGTTTGAATAGCTTAAAGTTTGAAAGTTTTGCAATTTGTCATTTTGATGGTGTAACTCAAAATTGAAAATTTATGTGGTAGGTTCTTAGTAATTGCAAACTTGCTGTCAAACTAGCGTTTTTGATAAGATGCCACATCTTTATTGTAGCTCTGGGTCTTTCTTTTTGACATTGTAGGCAGATGGTGGTTGTTAATGTATTGATCACAATTTAATATTTTCTTCTAATAAATAATTGAAATTTGAATCTAGATAGTTGTGCTTGGTCTTAGCAAATGTAAATTTTCAATGGTGTTTTTGTTAAAGTGGATTGAATATACTAAAGCTAGATAAATCTTGTGTGACTTATAGTTATCCTTTGCTTTCTTGCTTTCTTTTTTAGTAGTTTAATATGCTTTTCATGTCTTATTTCTTGATGATGTGTACTTCTAGATGCCTTAAGGAACTTATTTACAAAAGAGGTCGAGAAGTTGAACAAGCATAAATTTGCTTTGACAAACAATTCAATCGCAGAGCAGATTTATATCTTTTCTCTTTTATAGAGTTTCATGTTGGTAATTTTATTGTTAAAATTTGTTTTCAATGTATTATTTTTATTGTTACACAGTTTTTTTAATGTATGTTATTGATGTTTATTTGTTTTGAATATCTTGCAATAATTGTGTTACTGAATAAACAGGCTTATTAAATGGAATTTGTAAATGTTGTGAAAAAAGCTTAAATCACCAAAAAAGTTACATTTGTTAAAAATTCATACCAATCTTCAACATCAATTAAATTTTGATGTAAGAAATTCATGGATTTAATAATTGGGGTACTGTATCCAATGTATTGCTTCTTGATTAAAAGAAATTGTTTTGAATCCAAATAATAAAGTAAATAGAACCAATATAAGTATTGGAAAGAGCATGGTATTATTTTACCGTAATAGATGGAAGCTATGCATATGCGACACAGTTCTAATTTCCAATATATTGGTTTTGAGGTCAAATTGGTTGTTACTCTTATTGCGAAAATTTCCTTTTCTTGGGTTTTTTTAATATAATTTGTTTTATTATTTTAAATATATAAATTTCATACATCAAATTATCAATGGACCCGCAGCGAAGCGCGGGTTCCATTCTAGTCCAGTTAAAAATCGAACCCCCATTCCAATGCGAAACCCCAATGATTCAAATCAATCTTCATCCGCTTCCTTTTCATTTTCATGCAAGGGTGGCTTTCTTGGTTCATATCTGAGGCACTTCTTTGTCTTGGATCTCCACAAAGTTTTGGATTCCCCAAATATGAAGTAACGTTGAAACTCTGTAGCTGAGTGCTGGTTGGAATTTTTCCTGAAAAAATTGTTCTTTAACAAGTCCAAGACACTGAGGTAAGATAGATCAGCTAAACCCTTGGGGATTCCACTAGAAAGGTGATTTTTAGACAAATCTAAGTGATTCTAAAACTTTCAACTTGCTAATCTCTCTAGGGATGCTTCTAGTCAAATTGTTTCTGTGACAATAGAGAATTTCTCACTTTTGGAAATATGAATTATGGAAATTAATTTTAGATGTTAAGAGATAAGTTAGAGTAAATAAATAAATTTATTTATAGGATTGGAATATTTTGAATCATGATATTTGACTGATTGATGAATTGGAGATTTAATATTTGGAAATTAATTTTGAGTATTAAGGAATTTAAAATTTAAAGAAATATATATACAATATATATTAAGTAAATATATATCATTTAAAAAGGAATTTGTAAATATACTATAGATGAGAAATTGAAAATAAGTAAATAAATAAGAATAAAAATATATATTTAAATTATAAAGGAATCATTACTAATGGAAATAGAATAAGTATGTATGACATTAAATTGAATATATTATTTATTATATATTATATATATAAAAACTAATAATAATAATAATAAAATAATAAATTTGAATTGGAATTTGGAAACGTGTTTGGTGGGAGAAACTCCCACCAAACACACAGTGTTCTGCCTTGGCAGAGCACTTCCCACTTCCTTTCACCGACTCCCTTATCCGAACTCCCTCAGACTCTCACCCTTCCGATCACTCATGCCTCGCACCTCAGTTCTCTCTTTCTCGTCTCTCGTCTGCCGCACTAACTCACTTATTCTCCAAAACCACAAGAATGAAAAGAGTTGAAAGATAGCAAAAACAGAAGCGGTGAAAAAGGGTGTAAATCGTGGTCTTGAGGGGGCTGTTGTCGGGGTGAGCCAGGGCGGCATTTGAATGTCTGTCGGACGTGAGGTAGATTCAAGTTTTCAGCAGCAACTCACGGTGAAACACAAGCAATTGCAACGTCCAAGTCAGCTCCACGTTCTGGCAAGGTTTGTTTCTTCCTTCGGTCTGACGCGGAACTCACCACGTTTTTTTTCGTTCTTTATTGAAGTTACTGCCGCCCCTCCCTTTTCTATCTGTGGCCGCCGAACTCCTCTCTATCTCTCTATATTTGTTTTGTAAGTTCTCCACGTAAGTTAACTATTTATTCAGTAATATTTTATAGAAAATAAAAGACTTGAGGTTAGTTTCATAACCTCTTAAAACTTTCTATTGTAGTCTTATATTTTATTATCTTTATCTAATAAATTTTAAATTATTTATCCATATCTACAAATGATAGCTACCCACTAATTGAATTACGTTTTTAATGAGAAGACGTATATAAAGAAAAATATAAGGTATTGGGTCCTTAATCTGAGCATTCTAAAAAACACATCATTAGTGAGTTTGTTTAAGATTAGAAGATCAAATACGAAAGGCAAGCAATTTTATCGCAGCTCAATATTTTCAGTATCAATGGCGGGAGGTTAGTATCTTGTTCCGCATTTATAATCTATGATGTGTTGTTTTTTGTGTTGACACATTAGATAAATCGATTAAGATTTCTTACAGTTGGTATCCGAGCCTATTAACCTCTGTCTTGATTTTTGATTAAGCAAATTGCCACTGCCTTATATTGAATAAGCTTAAATTTAGTAATAAATAATGGAGTGCTAGCGATCGAGCTTCCCATGTTTGCATCGGTAAACAATTTTGGTCAAATTTATTGTATCTGCTAGGATAAGTTTCAGTGGGCTATTCCGTTAATTAGCTTGGTATTGTTTCTTGGATAATAAAATCCTAGGCTCCAACGATACATTTATTACTACTATAAAAAAATATTATTTTCATGATTGCTTTGAAGTTCAGTTGAATATGATGATTGATGGGAACTGAGCTTTTAGAGTTTCATGGCTAGTTAAGGCACTATTTTGGTATTTGCAATTTACTGGAAACACAACTTTCTTTATGTCCTTTTCTTCTGTTTCGATGATGCATTGAGTTTAGCTTGCTGTTGTTGTTTATAAACAACTAAATTAATTTTGCACCATGCCGTGGGCAAGAATTTAAGGAGCTTGATTCTTAATTAATCATAAAAGAATTAAGTTTATATCATTATTTGGTTCATGATATATTTTTGTATGCTTGAATTTTATGTGTAAGTAATGAATGTATGTATACAATATTATCTGTTTATAATATGCTGACTGTATACATGATCAGAAAATCATAATTTATGCATAAAATTTGATGTCATGTGATCTATATAATTTTTCTTGATCAAGGAATAGCCACAGCATCCTTGATTAAGTTAAATTATATATCAAGTATATTCTGTCACATATAAAAAAATGACATTAATTGTAATTAATCATATTTAATATAATAAATTTTATCCCACATGAATTTTTATTATATTTGTGTGATCAATTAGGATGAAGTAACAAATTATTTTTCTTAGTTTACCCACAGGAATTAAGAAAAGGAATATAATTTGTTAGTTTCATCATAAAGTTATATATGAATCTGTTTAAATTAGAACTTCGCCCACAAGCAGTTTTATATGATATTTGATTCATATTTTGATGCATGATTTACATTGGTAAAGCATGATATACGTTTATTTGCCTCAAATTTTGTAACATAAGCATGAATGTTTGATTTATTTGCAGTTATACAACCTTTGAATTTTTCTAATGATAAATGTGATATTCCTTATTTAAGTGGTGATAACTATAAGGTATGGAAGGAGAGAGTCCTTCTTCAATTAGGGTGCATGGACATTGATTATGCCATTAGGAAGGATGAACCACCTGTACCTAATGAAACTAGCTCTCAAGGTGCGATTGCCCTATATGAACGATGGGAGCGATCTAATTGCTTAAGTATGATGTTCATAAGGACACTTATATCGGCTAGTATTCGTGGTTCAATCCCTGAGTGTAAAAATGTCAAGGAATTACTGAAGGCTATTGATGAACAGTTTGAGTCTTCGGATAAGGCATTAGCTAGCACCCTAATGACAAAATTATCATCTATGAAGCTCACTAGTGTTAAAGGTGTGCGTGAGCACATCATGCAGATGAGGGACATAGCGGCTCAGTTGAAGTCTCTTGAGGTTGAAATGTCTGAATCTTTCCTTGTGCACTTTATTCTGAATTCCCTTCCACAACAATATGGACCTTTCAAAATTTCTTACAACACACATAAGCAAAAATGGTCAATAAATGAACTCCTGACCATGTGTGTTCAAGAGAAAGGGAGGTTGCTAATGGAAATGGGTGAAAGTGCACATATGGCAACACAAGGAAAGAACAAAGCGCAAGCCAAACAAAAGGAAAAGGGTAAAATACCTCTCTAGACTGAGAAGAAAGAGTCCAAGTGTTTTTTCTGTAAAAAGAAGGGACACATGAAGAAGGACTGCAACAAATATAAGGCTTGGCTTGAAAAGAAAGGTAATCCAATCTCACTTGTTTGTTATGAATCTAATATGGTTGATGTTTGTCATAACACTTGGTGGATTGATTCTGGTTCTACAATCCATGTTTCAAATACCTTGCAGGGTTTTCTAAACCAAAGGAAACCAATGGCCAGTGAGCAATGCATCTATTCAGGAAACAAGATGCATTCTCAAGTGGAAGCAGTAGGGACGTGTAGATTAGTTTTAGATATTGGTTTTGTTTTGAATTTTGAAAGAACTTTTTATATTTCATGTTACTCTAGAAATTTAATTTCAGTTTCAAGACTTGTACCACTTGGATTTTCTTTTGAATTTTATGAAAATGCTTTCCGCTTGCTTTTATAAATCTAGTGTTGTTGGAAATGGGATGTTGATTGATGGTTTATTTCGAATTCATTTACAAAATAATATTTCAAATAGTATAATGCACGTCCAAGACAATGTAGGTATTAAACGATGTGTTATGAATGAAAAGTCCTCTATATTGTGGCATCGGAGATTAGGACATATCTCTATAGAGAGAATTAAAAGGTTAGTGAATGATGGAGTACTTAATACTTTGGATTTTACTGACTTTGATACTTGTGTGGACTGCATAAAGGGAAAGCAGACCAACAAGACAAAGAAAGGTGCCAAGAGGAGTTTAGACATATTAAAGATCATATATACGGACATTTGTAGTCCGGATATGGACTCATATGGTCAGAAATACTTCATCTCATTCATAGATGATTATTCACGATACATGTATCTCTACTTGCTTCATAATAAGAACGAAGCATTAGATGCTTTTAAAGTTTTCAAAGCAGAAGTAGAGAAACAATGTGGAAAGCAAATTAAGATCGTGAGATCAGATAGAGGTGGAGAATACTATGGTAGATACACTGAGGATGGACAAACGCCTGGTCCATTTGCAAGGTTTCTTGAAGAGCATGGGATTTAAGCCCAATACACTATGCCTGGATCTCCAAACCAAAATGGTGTAGTAGAAAGAAGAAACCGAACCTTGATGGACATGGTGCGGAGTATGCTTAGCAACTCCAAGCTTCCTAAATCCTTGTGGACTGAAGCTCTTAAAACGGCAATGTATATATTAAACCGGGTTCCAACTAAAGCTGTTCCAAAAACACCTTTTGAATTATGGAAAGGTTGGAAACCGAGTTTGCGACATATACGTGTTTGGGGATGCCCGTTTGAAGTAAGAGTTTATAATCCATAAGAAAAGAAATTGGACCCAAGGACTATAAGTGGGTATTTCATTGGATATGCTGAAAAGTCTAAGGGTAACAGATTTTATTGTCCATCACATGTCACTAGAATTGTGGAATCAAGAAATGCAAAGTTTCTTGAAAATGACTTGATTAATGGGAGTGATCAATCTCGGAATGTAGTTTCTAAGAAGGATCATTCAGATATTCAAGCTCTCATTTCAAGTGACAAATTGGTTGTTGTTCATAACTTCCCTCAAGTTCAAATGGATATTGAACAACCAATCATTGAAGCTCCACAAGTTGCTGATGACAATCCAGTAGATCCAGTTGTTCAACAATTACCAGAGACTGTTGAGCAACCAGTTGTGCAACATACTCCACAGGAGGATGCTGACATAACATTAAGAAGATCAACTAGAATGAAGAAATCATCAATACCTAGTGATTACGTTGTGTATCTACAAGAGTCTGACTATAATTTTGGAGCCGAAGATGACCCTGAAACATTTTCACAAGCCGTGAGTTGTAGTAAATCTGAATTGTGGCACAATGCCATGAAAGATGAGTTGAATTCTATGGCATCTCATGGAGTCTGGGATCTTGTTGAGTTGCCTAATGGTGTAAAGGCCATTGGATGTAAATGGGTCTTTAAAACAAAGAAGGACTCTTTAGGCAACATTGATAGATATAAGGCAAGACTCGTAGCTAAAGGATTCACTCAAAAGGAAGGAATCGATTACACAGAGACTTTTTCCCCTGTATCAAAGAAAGATTCTCTTCGTGTTGTTATGGCATTGGTTGCTCATTTTGACTTGGAACTGCATCAAATGGATGTGAAAAACAGCATTCTTGAATGGAGACCTAAAGGAGGAGGTTTATATGAAACAACCGGAAGGATTCTCCTCTAGTAATGGTGAGCATTTGGTATGCAAGCTCAAGAAATCCATATATGGATTGAAATAAGCCTCCCGTCAATGGTATTTAAAATTCCATGATGTCATCTCTTCATTCGGTTTTGTAGAGAACATCATAGATCAATGCATATATCACAAGGTTAGTGGGAGTAAAATTTGTCTCCTTGTCCTATATGTGGATGATATCTTACTTGCAATCAATGACAAAGGGTTGCTGCATGAGGTGAAGCAATTTCTCTCTAAGAAATTTGATATGAAGGATATGGGTGAGGCATCTTATGTCATTGGCATTAAGATCCATAGAGACAGACCTCAAGGTATCTTAGGACTGTCTCAAGAGACCTATATCAATAAGTTTCTTGAGAGATTTCGGATGAAAGATTGCTCACCAAGTGTAGCACCAATAGTAAAGGGTGACAAGTTCAATTTGAACCAGTGCCCGAAAAATGAACTTGAAAGGGAACAAATGCAAAACATTCCATATGCTTCAGCTGTTGGAAGCCTAATGTATGCTCAGGTTTGCACAAGACCTGCCATTGCATTTGCAGTCGGAATGTTAGGAAGATATCAGAGTAATCCGGGTATGGACCACTGGAGAGCTGCAAAGAAAGTAATGACGTAGCTTCAAGGGACCAAAGATTACATGCTTATGTATAGACGAACTGACAACTTGGAGGTAGTTGGTTATTCAGATTCAGACTTCGCTGGATGTGTTGATTCACGGAAATCAACATCTGGATATGTTTTCATGCTTGCTGGCGGAGCCATATCTTGGAGGAGTGCAAAGCAGTCTTTAGTTGCTACTTCTACCATGGAGGCTGAGTTCGTTTCTTGTTTTGAGGCTACCTCACATGGTGTATGGTTGAAGAGTTTCATATTTGGGCTTAGAATTGTGGATTCCATTTCAAAGCCATTAAGAATATACTGTAACAATTCAGCTGCGGTTTTCTTGGCTAAAACAACAAAAGTGGTAGTCGAAATAAACATATCGACATTAAGTATTTAGCCATAAGAGAACGTGTTAAAGAGAATATAGTGGTCATTGAGCACGTTAGCACTGAATTGATGATAGCAGATCCTTTAACAAAAGGCATGCCACCAAAAGGTTTTAAGGATCATGTAGTGCGAATGGGACTTGGTTCCATCTTGTGAATTAGTTGTATGGACAACTTTTATTTGTAATGAAAATCTTATTCATTTGTTTTGTTTTCTCAATATTTGGTGCATATATTGGTTATTGAGAATAACAATAAATTTTGGACCTAGAATAAACATAAGGTTTATTCATTAAGATATGTTATCACATATAGGCTGATATTGAAGAGATGAAATATATTGTAATACATGGAAGATATTACTCATTCTTAGAGGACTTGTCGCCATGATTCATGTATTTTGTTTCTTTAATTTAAGCATAAGGATTCATAGATTATGGATGAAACAACAAGTATAATAAAATATACGGACCAAGTGGGAGAATGTAAGTTCCCCACATAAGTTAACTACTTAGTCAGTAGTGTTTTATAGGAAATAAAAGACTTGAGGTTAGTTTCATAACCTCTTAAAACTTTCTATTATGGTCCTATATTTTATTATCTTTATCTAATAAATTTTAAATTATTTATCCATATCTACAAGTGATAGCTACCCACTAATTGAATTACGTTTTTAATAGAAAGACGTATATAAAGAAAAATATAAGGTATTGGGTCCCTAATCTGAGCATTCTGAAAAACACACCATTAGTGAGTTTGCTTAAGATTAAAAAATCAAATACGAAAGGCACGCAATTTTATCGCAGCTCAATATTTTCAGTATCAATGGCGGGAGGTTAGTATCCTGTTCCGCATTTATAATCTATGATGTGTTGTTTTCGATGTTGACACATTAGATAAATCGATTAAGATTTCTTACATGTCTCTCTCTTATTTTTTAACTTACTTGCACTTGTATAAAAATACAAAATTTACAAAGCAAGTAAAAAACTTAATAAAACTTTCCTTCCAAATTAATTAATTTTATATTTTCCTTTTTTTATTTTACAAACAATATTTACTTCCCTTTCTAAATTCCAATTATTGTTTGAATTCATACCATAATTTTCAAAATTAATCCTAAAGGTAAATTTCTCTAAATTAATTCACACAACACACCAAACAACTAATTTCACACAAAAATCTAGCAATAAATGCAATAATTAAAATATAAATAATATTATAAATATATTATTATTATCAATTTCATACCAATATAGTATGGGCATACCTTATGGTTTACACAAAAAAAATTTAATCCAATTTGATTTATACAATTCCTTAAAGAGATCATTTTCTAATAAACTTGATGTTTAAATTTCAATACTTGCATCTTTTTTTTTTAACTCAATTAGATTTATTGACAATTTATAATTCTTTCCTTTTTGCTTCTTTGACTTATTGAGTATATATTTAGATGAATAGTGAGAATGACATTTGTGAAATTGAAAACAATGTTGACTGTGAGAATAATTATTGTAGTATCAAAATTAGGTAATGTAAGGGTGAGATTAAAATCAATGTTGCGATTTGTGTGTTTTAATGTAAATGTAATGGTAGTAGTGAGGTGTAATGTAGTGAGAAGAGAAATCAATATTACGAAAATTAGATTAAATTTTTATAAAATAGAATTCATAGTAAAATATTTTATATTTCTAAACTAATAAATAATTAAAAATCAATAAAATTCTTTTATACAAAATAATTATTTTTGTTAATAAATTAAAATTTACTAAAATTATATATTTCATATCCAATAATGCTTTTCTTATTAAGTATTTAAAAATTATTTATATATTTTTAATATTATTGAAAATTTAGAATCTTTAAAATTTTATTTAATAATTAGTAACATACTATTTATATATTTATTTAAATATTTTAAGTAAGTAACATATAATTATATAAATTTATTTATAATATTAAATTGGATAAATAATTTGAAAATGTTTAAACAAATAATTGAAAAGTAAGTACAAAATTAACAAAATAAAAAATTGAAGCTTATTTAAAAAAAAGAGCAAGCAACAAATGAATGAGTGTTTAAATATAAGAAAAGTAGTTTGCTTACAAGCCAGAATATACATAGCATGCATGGCTTTAAGTCCATATCCAGTTATATTTCTCAAATGATTTTAAACTTTTAAATATATTTAGATACAGACCAAAAAAAAAAGAGTGAAACACACCAGTAATTTGATTCCTTCACAAAAAGCTTTTTATTAGCATACTCCTAAATTATGTAGCAAAAAACATGCAGCATTAGTTTACTTGAGAGAACAAACCCCCGCAGCCTTGAAAAGATAAAAAGGGACAAATTTTATAGCTCACTTCCCAAGCCTTCTTTGGAGTATGCTTATCTTCAGTGCTATTGTCAAGCAGATCCAGTCTCCTATGTTGCTCAAGCATCGAAAATATCTGTGCCTCCAAGACCTGTTCAAAAGTAGTATACCAAACACTCCCCAAAATCCAGTGATGAATCCAACCCCCATGCCAATTTGAAACCCCAATGATTCTAGCCAATCTTCATTAGCTTCCTTTTCATCCTCATCTCGGAGGCAGTTCTTTGTCAATGGATCTCCACAAAGTTTTGGATTCCCCAAATATGAAGTAGCACTGAAACTCTGCAGCTGAGTGCTGATTGGAATTTTTCCTGAAAAATTGTTGTTTGACAAGTCCAAGACACCGAGGAAAGTTAAAGCAGCCAAACCCATAGGGATTCCACTAGAAAGGTGATTGTTAGACAGATCAAGTGATTCTAAATCTTTCAACCGGCCAATCTCGCCAGGGATACTTGCAGTCAAATTGTTCCTGGATAAATTTAGAGCTTTCAACCCTATAAGACTTGTCATCTCTTCAGGAATTTGACCACTTAATTTATTGCTTGACAAGTCAATGACCTTTAGAAATCCAAGGATACTCCCATATTCTTGCTCCATTCCTTTCCATACGATTGATGCAAAATCATTGTGAGGAACACTAGTATTCGGAAAATAAAAGTTGTCCAATGTCGGTAATTTACCACAACCAAGAACACCGCCACTTGCCCGAGAATAAACGCCTCTACGACCATAAGGTCCATCACAAATAGGAAAAAAATTATAATAATAAAAATTAATATAAACATCGAACTTGATGGTAGCATTTGGACTCCCCTTTTGACTCATGGCAGTTAAATTGTTAAGGCAAGTTGGAATTGTTAGTATATCTCCTCATTTATGGAAATAAATATTTGGTTGACCAATTCCGGATATGGTCCATAATTTCACGGTGAATCTCAACTCAATATTTGGCTATTAAAACACGATTTTATGATGGTTAAAACGTGATTTTATTGCCATAATTAGCACGCTCTCATTACTATTTAAGGAGGGCTCCTTCCGGTCCCCAAGTACGTTAACCTAAAAAACACACAAACACCATCTAGTGAGGTTTTGAGTGCTTGGAAGATTTGGAAGGTCTGTGATCGACACAGAATAGACTGTCAGATTCGGCAATTGCTTCAACAGCAGAGTTACAGAGTGCAATGGCTGGAGGTTAGATCCTGTCGCTTCCGCATTTAATTGTTTAACATGTTTCATATTGTGTAGAAGCATGTATAGGCTTGTTATGATGCACTTACATTTGGCATCAGAGCCGTAGTTTAACCTCTGTCTTGCTAGAGATCTGTAGAAAAAAGCCATAAAAACCCATATTTTGAAACTTTAAGTCTCGGATTTCATAAAACTCATTCTGTTTTCCTGTGATTTTGGTTCAAATACTTTAGATCTATTGTTGTAAAGCTCTAGGGATGAAAAATACATGAAAAACGAGACTGTTTGAAGGGTTTTGTGCCGGGTCGGGTCAAAAGACCCAAAATTCTGCAAAACACCCATTCGGGTGAAGAAGAAGCCTCGGGCGCGTGAGTCACACGCGCCCGACAAGGGAAGAAAATGCGGGCGCGTGAGTCTCACGCGCCCGACAGGAGAGGAAATGCGGGCGCGTGAGTCTCACGCGCCCGATAGAGATAATGCGGGCGCGTGAGTCTCACGCGCCCGCCTGTTGTACAGTGCAGTGACACTGTGCAAAAAAAAAAAAAACCTTTGGGCTTCGGGTTTTGGGCCACTGTTTGGGTCCTTATTTGGTTAGTTTTGGGCCATTTATTTTGGGCTCTTTTGGTTGATTATTTGGGCCATATGGATTAAATAAAAGGGTCATTTGGTTTATTTTAGACATTAAGGATTTATTTAATTTAAGTAAATTTAAATTATTTAATTTAGGCCAAATAATTATATTTTTTGATAGTTTTATATCAGATTTTCAATTCTGTAATTTTCATAATTTTATGAATAATTAGATTATTTTCACAAAATTAATATAATTATGAAAACTTCTCATTATTTGGATTTTATGAGGATTTTTCATAAATTTGGAATTTTTATTAATGCTATAATTTTAAATTGAATAATTTTGTGAAAATTATCATAAAATTATGATTAAATTATGAAAATTTGATTTTGAATGTGCATATGTGCTTATTTTGAATATGTATAATTTTGTTATTTTTTATACTAAAAGCACATGTAGCTAAGTTATTCATATTATTTGGAATTAAAATTGCCTTGTGTTAATTGCAATTTTTAAAATATGAATAAACTTAGAATTTTACCAATATGTCTAAGTGATTTATAGTTTATTTAATTAGGGCTTAGCCACAGCAACCTTAATTAAGTAAAATTATTTTGTAAAATCACATAATGATATTAGACATAAATTGTGATTAGTTATAAGGTTATAGTAAATTTTATCCCACAGGAATTTTTATTATAATTTTATAACTAATTAGGATAAAATATCAAATTAGTTTCTTAATTTACCCACAGGAATTAGGAAATGATATAATTTGATAGTTTTATCATTATGAAATAAATCTATTAGAATTAGAACTTTAGCCCACAGGCAAGTTTTATGTCTGAGATTCATTAATAAAATATGTTTACATTGGTAGACATAATTAAGTTTGCCTCAAAAATTCTAGATACATAAGCATGTTTATTTTCTATATGCAGTGTTTCCTCAGGCTAGTATTAACCTAGAAGTTCCCGAGCTGGATGGAGAGAACTACAAGGTTTGGAAGGAGAGAGTTCTCCTCCAATTAGGGTGCATGGATATAGACTATGCTATAAGGAAAGACGAGCCCGTATTGACAGAGACCAGCACTCCTGCTCAAGTAGCTTTACATAAACGTTGGGAGCGATCCAATCGCCTTAGTGTCATGTATATAAAGACAAAGATATCTGCTGGGATACGTGGTTCAGTCGAACAGCATACCAACGTTAGGAGCTTACTGAAGGCCATAGATGATCAATTTGTCACTTCAGACAAAGCGTTGGCCAGCACCCTGATAATGAAGTTCTCATCGATGAGGCTCACCAATGTCAAAGGAGTGCGCGAGCACATAATGGCCATGAGAGATATAGCGGCCCAACTCAAGAAGCTAGAGGTGGAGATGTCTGAGTCTTTTCTTGTGCATTATATATTGAACACTCTACCAAAGCAGTACAGACCATTCAAGATATCCTACAACACACATAAGAATAAGTGGACCATCAATGAATTGATGACCATGTGTGTTCAAGAGGAGGGAAGACTGCTTATGGAATCGGGTGAGAGTGCATTTTTTGCAAGCCAAGGAAAGACCAAGGATCGAGCCAAGAACAAGGGAAAAGGTAAAATCCCTGCCCAAGCTGATATTAAGAAAGAGTCCAAGTGTTTCTTCTGTAAAAAGAAGGGACACATGAAGAAGGACTGTGCCAAGCTTCAGCAGTGGCTCGTTAAGAAAGGTAATCCACTCTCATATGTTTGTTTTGAATCAAATATGGTTGAGGTTAATCATAACACATGGTGGATTGATTCTGGATCTACAATTCACATTTCGACTTCCTTACAGGGTATGACAAACCTAAGGAAGCCAGTGGGAAATGAGGAGAGCATCTATTCAGGAAACAAGATGCGCTCGTATGTTGAAGGCGTTGGAACATGCTTTTTAGTTCTTAGGAGTGGTTTTGTTTTGCAATTGGAAAAGACCTTTTATATTCCTAGTTTCTCGAGAAATTTAATCTCTGTTTCTAGGCTGGTACCTTATGGATATTCCTTTCAATTTTCAAATAAATCAGTATTGATATATTTTAAGTCTGATATTGTTGGGAATGGTACCTTATGTGATGGTCTTTTCTCTATTGATTTGCAAAATGACACTGCTCATAACGCCTTGCATGTTCAAACTGGCACTAAAAGATGTGTTATGAATGAGGACTCCTCTACGTTATGGCACCGGAGATTAGGTCATATCTCCATAAATAGAATTAAGAGATTGGTAAATGACGGAATACTTAGTACTCTCGATTTTACTGATTTCGACACTTGTGTGGATTGCATTAAGGGTAAGCAAACCAACAAGTCTAAGAAAGGTGCCAATAGGAGTTCAACCATATTAGAGATCATACATTCTGACATATGTTGTCCAGACATTGATGCATATGGTCAGAAATACTTCATCACCTTTATTGATGATTACTCGAGGTTTATGTATCTCTACATGCTTTATAACAAGAGCGAAGCATTAGATGCCTTTAAAGTCTTTAAGGCTGAAGTAGAGAAACAATGTGAAAAACCCATAAAGATAGTAAGAACTGATAGAGGTGGGGAGTATTACGGTAGATACACTGAAGATGGACTAGCACCTGGACCATTTGCGAAGTTCCTTCAAGAAAATGGGATTGTTGCCCAATATACCATGCCTGGTTCACCGGATCAGAATGGTGTTGCAGAAAGAAGGAACCGAACTTTGATGGAAATGGTGCGTAGTATGCTTAGCAACTCGAAGTTGCCTAAGTCTTTGTGGATTGAAGCTCTTAAAACGGCAGCGTATATATTGAACCGGGTTCCAACCAAGGCTGTTCAAAAGACGCCTTTTGAATTATTCAAAGGTTGGAAACCGAGTTTGCGTCATATGCGCGTTTGGGGATGCCCTTCTGAGATAAGAGTTTACAACCCACAGGAAAAGAAACTGGATCCTAGGACCATAAGTGGGTATTTCATCGGATATGCCGAACGGTCCAAAGGCTACAGATTCTATTGTCCATCTCATAGCACTAGATTTGTGGAATCAAGGAACGCCAAGTTTCTTGAAAATGACTTAGTTAGTGGGAGCGATCAATCTCAAGACCTAGTTTCTGTGAGAGATCAACCCTCTATCTCGAGTCAAGGATTGGTTATCATGAACAATGTCCCTTCAGTACAACTGGACATTGAACAACCAATCGTTGAAGATCCACAAGTAGTTGATAACTTACCAGTAGACGAGGCTCCTCTGGATACACCAGAATTGAGTGAGCAACCAGTTGAACAACATGATCCTTCGGAGAATGTTGAACCAACATTAAGAAGGTCTACTAGGGAAAGGAAATCAGCTATTCCTAGCGATTATATTGTGTATCTACAAGAGTATGATTTCAATATTGGGCCCGTTAATGATCCAGAGACGTTTTCACAAGCCATGAACAGCAAAGAATCAAAACTTTGGTTCGATGCTATGAAGGATGAGATGGATTCGATGGCATCTAATGGAGTATGGGATCTTGTCGAGTTGCCTAATGGGGCCAGGGCTATAGGCTGTAAATGGGTCTTTAAGACCAAAACTGACTCATTAGGCAACATTGAACGTTATAAGGCAAGACTCGTAGCCAAAGGATTCACTCAAAAGGAGGGAATCGATTACAAGGAGACCTTCTCTCCTGTATCTAAGAAAGATTCTCTTCGCATCATAATGGCGCTTGTTGCACATTTTGACTTAGAGTTGCAACAAATGGATGTGAAAACGGCATTTCTCAATGGTGATCTAGAGGAAGAGGTTTACATGAAACAACCTGAAGGTTTTTCCTCTAGTAATGGTGAGCATTTGGTCTGTAAGCTCAAGAAATCCATATATGGGTTGAAACAAGCTTCCCGCCAATGGTATCTAAAATTCCATGAAGTCATCTCTTCATTTGGTTTCGTTGAGAACATCATGGATCAATGCATATACCAGAAGGTCAGTGGGAGCAAGATTTGTTTCCTTGTGCTATATGTGAATGATATTCTGCTTGCAACCAATGATAAGGGGATGCTACGTGAGGTGAAACAATTTCTTTCTGAGAACTTTGATATGAAGGATATGGGCGATGCATCTTATGTCATTGGCATTAAGATCCATAGAGACAGACATAGAGGTATATTAGGTCTGTCACAAGAAGCCTATATCAATAAAGTCTTGGAAAGATTCAGAATGAAAGATTGTTCACCAAGCCCAGCTCCCATTGTGAAGGGTGACAGGTTCAATTTGAGCCAGTGCCCGAAAAATGATCTTGAGCGGGAACAGATGAAGAACATTCCATATGCCTCAGCTGTTGGAAGCATTATGTATGCACAGGTCTGTACCAGGCCTGATATTGCTTTTGCTGTGGGAGTGTTGGGTAGATACCAAAGTGACCCGGGGATGGACCACTGGAGAGCTGCGAAGAAGGTGCTTAGATATTTTCAAGGCACTAATGATTACATGCTTATGTATAGACGGACTGATGAGTTGGAGGTGATTGGCTACTCAGACTCAGACTTTGCTGGCTGTGTTGATACCCGGAAATCAACATCCGGTTACATCTTCATGCTTGCCGGTGGAGCTGTTTCATGGAAGAGTGCTAAGCAGACACTGACTGCCACTTCCACTATGGAGGCCGAGTTCGTTTCCTGTTTTGAGGCTACCTCACATGGTGTATGGCTTAAGAGTTTCATTGGTGGGCTTAGAGTTGTTGACTCCATATCTAAGCCATTGAGGATATATTGTGACAATTCAGCTGCGGTATTCATGGCTAAGAACAATAAGAGTGGAAGTCGAAGTAAGCATATCGACATTAAGTACTTAGCCATTAGAGAACGTGTTAGAGATAAAAGAGTGGTCATTGAACACGTTAGCACTGAATTGATGTTAGCTGATCCTTTGACTAAGGGCATGCCACCGTTTAAATTTAAGGATCATGTAGAGAGAATGGGACTTGGTCCCACATTTTGATTGTAATTGAAACTCTTATTAATAATATGATGTTTCTCATTTTGATTTGTATACACTAAAGTTTTATTTGAGAAATATCCTTGTTGTTTGGACCGAGAATAAACATAAGGTTTATTCATTAAGTAAAAATGGGTTGATTTAGAAACATTTTACATAGTAATACATGGAAGATAATACTCGCCACTTGAGGAACTGTCGCCATGATTCATGTGATTTGTTTCTTCTATAAGTGAAATATATGGACCAAGTGGGAGAATGTTAGTATATCTCCTCATTTATGGAAATAAATATTTGGTTGACCAATTCCGGATATGGTCCATAATTTCACGGTGAATCTCAACTCAATATTTGGCTATTAAAACACGATTTTATGATGGTTAAAACGTGATTTTATTGCCATAATTAGCACGCTCTCATTACTATTTAAGGAGGGCTCCTTCCGGTCCCCAAGTACGTTAACCTAAAAAACACACAAACACCATCTAGTGAGGTTTTGAGTGCTTGGAAGATTTGGAAGGTCTGTGATCGACACAGAATAGACTGTCAGATTCGGCAATTGCTTCAACAGCAGAGTTACAGAGTGCAATGGCTGGAGGTTAGATCCTGTCGCTTCCGCATTTAATTGTTTAACATGTTTCATATTGTGTAGAAGCATGTATAGGCTTGTTATGATGCACTTACAGGAATGGTTCCCGATATATTGTTCAAGGAAAGATCTAATATTTGAAGAGATCCCAAGTTACATATAGTGGAAGATATGTTCCCAGAAAACCCATTTGATCGTAGACGGAGAACAACCAAGTTTGTTAGGTATTCTCCTATCCAAGAGGAAATGGAACCGGATAATTTATTTTCACCAAGATCCAGAAGTTTCAAATTGGTGCAAGTCCTTAGGGCTTTAGGAAATGTACCAAAAAGATTATTGTTCCTCAAATGTAAAGATCGAAGTTCACTCAGATAGCTCATGGAGGTTGGGATGGTCCCTGAGAAATTATTATTCTCCAAATTGAGAATAACTAACTCATCAAACCTCTGCCAACAATCAGGAAGATTACCTGATAACAAATTATCTGAGAGATCAAGATAGCTCAAACTTACGTGATCCCAGGGTGGGCATAATGAAGACAGAGATTCAGAAAACTTGTTTCTGCAGAGATTTAATATTGTTGTATAATTAGAAATGTGTGGTATTGAACCAGAAAACCAGTTGGAACTCAGATCTATTTGATGAAAATCAAAAAGATGGTCTAACGATAGATTTGACACCTGCCCGCTGATACTATTAAAGGAGAGATTTAAATATTTCAAATTAGAAGGCAGGGGCCCAAACCAACCTGGGATGGCTTCTGAAATATTAGAATTGGAGAAGTCAAGGTAGGAAAAATTCTTCTGCGTTTGAAGCCAACGTGGAAAATTTGGGCCTAATTTACAGGACGCCATTTGAATAGAATCAAGTTGAAAACGGGGGGTCCATGCAGAGCTGAGATTCAGAGAGAAAGAATTAAAGGATATGATTAGTTGCTTCAATTTGGAAAGATTTGACAGGTGAACTTCAGAGATGACACCATTAAAAGAATTTGAGGAAATGTCCAAGATCTCAAGATCCGACATTTGTCCTATACCATTTGGGAAAGGCCCTTCTAATCGATTGTTCGCAAGATACAATTCTCTCAAGGACAATAACTTTGAAAGATCAGGCAATGAACCAATGAGTTGATTTTCTTCCAAACGTAGGATGGTCAACTTAGAAAATTGTTCAAAGCTATCCGAAAATTTCTTATCCAATTTGTTCCTCTGAAGAAACAATTCCCTTAGCTCTGAAAATATTGTGACATCGGATAATGATCCACTGATTTGATTTTCACTGAGCACCAAAATCTCCAGTGAATTCTTGGCGCACCCACTCAAGTTTTTTAACATTATGCTAAGTGATTCACTCAGATTGTTTCGGGACAAATCTAGGACCTTTAAGTTGCAAAGATTACCCAAGGATTTAGGTATTCCACCTCTGATATGATTATCATATAAATGAACATATTCAAGAGCTGGCATGTTCCCAAAAGAATCTACAATGAAACCAGTTAAATTGTTTCCGAAGAGTTGGAGCTCAACCATGTTATTACTTATACTTAACAACAGAGGAAAAGTTGTAGAATGCAAAGAAAAACTGCCAGTTAGGTGCAGTACTCTGAGAGAATTGGAGGAGTTAATATGGGAAATGGATGAAGGATCAACCTCAGGAAAGTAACAGCTGAATAAGTGTAAGCTGGAAAGAGAAGGATGAGATTGAATTACTTGAAGCCAGTTTTTGGCTTTGGTGAAATTAGTGCGACTCATTTTGAGCGATTCCAAAGAAGAAAGATGAGAAAGCCACTCAAGGTCGTCCGTGGAGATGATTGGATCTCCATCTGTGAGGCGGAGATCAAGAGAAATCAGCTTGGAGAGTTTTCCAAGCCAGCAAGGAATAGTTCCGTTGAGAGGATTGTACGAGAGATTGAGGTATGTCAATTCAGTAAGTGAACCAATGAACTCTGGTATCCTCGTGAACCTATTATTACTGAGGTCCAAGTGACTCAAGTGCCTTAATTCAAGCAAGGAAGAAGAGCTTATCTCATCTCCCAAAAATGCATTGAAGTGTTCACCAAGATTAAGCATGACAACATGGCCAGTTGTGTTGTCGCAGCCGACTCCTCTCCACTTGCAACAGTCATCCTCGCCACTTGTCCAAAAGGTTAGAAATCCTCGTGCGTCTTCAATTTGTTTCTTGAAATCAAGCAGTGCTTGTCTCTCGGCTGCAGTGCACCTTGCGCCTTGGTTTTCAAGGTCCATACTTAAAACAGTGCCCTTCAGTAGGCACATAAGCGAAATCAACAAGTGAAGTTGAAAAAATCTAAGCCAATTCATGGAAACAGAGATTAATTATTAAAGGCTAAGAGCAACTGGAAAGTGGAAACTGAGTGATCATGTGATGATTACTTGGTTAATTAGTGCGGGGTGAAACCTTTATATGGTTAATTGATTGAGTGAGTCTTCGTACTCGTCTTCGTCAATTTTCCCATTTATACTTTAGCTAATTATAACAAAACGAAGTCATTTTTCTTTTCTTTTTCTTTTTTTGTTACTTTTCAATTAAGAAACTCAGCAGAATCAAGCTTTGTTTATGGCTTCTAATTTATTTTCTTATTCCTAATTAATTTCTAACTATTTTATTTTGTAAAATACTACTGTTGTGGTTAAAGCTTTTTTTTTTGTAAAGTAAAGAAATTTTATTGATAAAAGAAGGAATTACAACCAAGCTACAAAATTTACGGATCTATGCACACCCGATTTAGCAAAAGAATCCGCAAAAAAACAAATTCCCTTCCAACCTCCAATTTTTATACTATATTCGTCGATTATTTTCTTATGCATCAATCTTATTTTTAACAGATGAAATTAATTTGGAAGCTTGGTTCGAAGGATTCCATGGGAGAATATCTAATTAGGATAATAATTTATAAAATGTTAATATTTTATGAATAATTAGGTTTTTAGTCTTAAACTTTTACTTGTTTTTAATTCAATCCTAAATGTCTGAAAATTATTATTGTTTTTAACTTTTAACCCTAAATTACTTGTGACTTTAATAAATAACTAAAAATTACTAAAACTATCATACTATAAAATAATAATTTTTTGATAAATTAAAAATATCAAATTACTTTTATATCAAATAATTCTTTTTCATTAAATATTTAAAAATTACTTTTACGTAAGAATGATCTTCACAATGCTATTCCTGTAATCCAAAAACATTTGGGGCAAGCTTGCAGACTCCAATCATGCCACACTAAGGCTTGTTTGAATCCAAAGGAGCCTTGCCAAGAGTCTAGCTATTGGATGACAATGAAAGACTGAAAAAAGAGTTACTCCGCGGATTCACCCTTTTTTTTCTTTGTCTTTTTCACATCTGAAGATAAGGCATTCCAGCGTCATCCATGTCTCTATAAAAGAAATGGGAACTCGGCAGTCTGGGACCTCTCTGGGTGGACTCACTGGTGGAGGACCGGAGGGCTCTCCAACTTTCGGTCTTCCTTTTTTTTCTTTAGTTAGTCCTTGACTAGACTAATATGAATATATAATTCCTTTTGTGGTCAATATACTTTTCATTCACAATTGTGTTTAACTCAGTATATATAATTTTATTATTTATTTAAGAGGAATATTAATCAATGTTAATTTATTAGTATTGATTAAGATGATATTTATATTCAATCCTTGATTGACTTATTATCTGATTCTTTTAAAAATCTATTAAAAATATATAGATATAAATTAAAATTTTATTAAAAATACTAATTATTTTATCCCCAAAAATTAAAAAATTTAGTGAAAATTATAGTTTTGCCCTATTTAAATTTATTAAAAATTAAAATTTTGACCATATAAACTTTTTTTTGTTGAATCATCAACTTAGTTAATATTTATTTTACTATTATATAAAAATGAGAAAAAAATTATATTACGAAGAGTAACAAAACACTTAGATAATTTTGTATTCTTTGATATGAATTGCTTTATTTGTACTTGTATATCAGTACAAATGAAAGACTTAAAAAAGTCAAATACTCAATTATATTTTTTGTTTTACTGTAAATATATATTACTTATAATTTAATTTTAAAACTTTTTGGTTTTTGTCGTATCCTATTATACAATATTATACTTAATATTTTTTTTTAAAATATAATTTTGATTCATAATATGTATCTCTTTTTTTTTAATATAATTATATATATTCTCACTTGCTGTATGATATAAAATAAATATTGCTCAAATTAAAAATAATAAATAATAAAATTATTTCAATAATAATAATTTTAAAATTCAAATAATTTTTCAAATACTTATAAAAAAATCGACTACGACTTTTTTCTAACCACTTATAACGCGCATCGCTTTTTAATAACTATGATGATTATAACTGCAATAACAGTTGTTTGAATCCAAACGAGCCTCGGAAAGAGTCCAGCCATCGGATGACCATGCAAAGACTGAAAAATGATTTGTTTTTTGTCTTTTTCACATTGAAAAACAGGGCAAATACAGCCCAGCGTGATCAATATTATTTGTTTTATTTAAAAATTAGGGCCGTGGAAGTGTGGGCGGACTGAACTCTCCAACTTTTGTTCTTCCTTTTATCATTTTGTTAGACCTTGACTAATATTTGTTGAGGTTTACCTTAAATCTCATATCAAAAGTATAAAAAAAGTTATAAGGGCTCTTTCCTTATAAATGATATGTCAGACTTAGTTTGTAAAGTGTCCCAAAGAGTTGTAGACATTGATAGAATAGCTAGAGTTTAGGTTATTAAAGGGTGTAGTTGGGCTTTGAGATCTTTGTTAAGAGTTTGTAGTTTTTCTCTCTAAAAATTGCATGGTTGAGCTTGTAAAGAGTTTGCAATTTTTCTTTTCTAAAAATTGCAAAGTTGTAATTATTTGATTGGTTATTAGTTTGATTGGGTGGTTATAGGACAATTTGGTAGGGCCAAACCATATTAAATATTGTGTTTATTTTTTGCTTTCTTCCGTTTTGTGGGTATTTGGTTTGAGAGATATTTTTTTCAACAAGTTGTATCAGAGCTGAAGGTTCATAATCCTGCAAGAGGAGGAAAACTATGAAGATAAAGATGAAAGCTATGAAGATGGAGGTGATGATGACCATGATGATTTGGAAGAAGATGACCATTATGAGTTTGATGATGATTGGAGGAAGATGATGAGGATGATGGTGATGATGATGGTGGAGTTATTCTTTGGTTTGGGAATGGTTTGTATGTTGTCAAACAGTTTGTAGAGTTTGGGAATTCAAGTCAATGGAGGATTTGTTGGGGTTTGCCTTAAATCTCACATCGAAAGTATAGAAGAAGTTATAAGGGCTCTTCCCTTATAAATAATGTGTCAGGCTTAGTTTGTAAAGTGTCCTAAAAAGTTGTAGACATCGATAGAATAGCTAGGGTTTGGGCTATTAAAGGGTGTTGTTGACACCTAATTTTGTCCCCTTTTGTTATTATTACTATTATTATTATTATTTGTTTATATTTATTTTTATTATTTGGTTTTCATTATTATTATTTTTTTTTATTTTTATTTTTATTTTTATTTTTTATTTTTATTTTTATTTTCTTTGTTTCTTTTGGTCTAATCTGCCATCAGTCCATCAATCACCACCAACTCCTGCCACCGGCAGGTCTGCCACAGCCACTAGCCCCTGCCTAACCGTCCCATCTCCACCAGCCCCCAGGCAAACCAACAACCCAAAACCCCATCATCACCCGAGACCCAGGGCCTCACCATTTCAACCAATCCTCACCCTCAACCCCAAGAGAGGAACCCGAACAAAAAACCCTCTAGCCCTAGCCACCGTGACCCTCACCACCTCTGCCTCTGTCCAATACCCCGAAATCAGAAACATCATCCTCACACCCGAGACCTCCAAAAACCAAAACCCCAGTTCAATCCCTCTGCCTCAAAAGACATAAGCCAACCCCAAACACCATCATCACTATCACCACCAAAATCCCCAAACACCATCTCCACCATCGCCTAACCTTCATCCCAAAACCGAAATACCCTCACCAACAACCACTACCGAAAACCGAGACAACCACTACCGAAAACCACCGTCGAAACCCCCAACCACCAACACCAAAAAACCAAAACCGAAACCCCAAACCTGCAAAACAAATCCAAACACAAAATCAAAACCATCCGAAACCATCAACCAAAAAAAAAACAACAAAAAGGGGAGGAAACCGAGGGCTTCGACCTCAGATTCGCCGGGTTAGGAAGCTCGTTTTGTGAATCGGAGGCCGGAATCGAACTCAGGGGGTGGAGAGCCTCCGAAAAGTGGGAAGCTTTTTGTGATCCGACCACCGGAGGCGGCGGCCGGCGGTGGTGCACGGCGGTCCGGCAACCGCCGAAAATTGCCCTGGGCAAGAGCTTGGAGAAGCTCTGAATTTTTTTTGAGAAAAAGGTGGAAAATGAAATAAAAAAAAAGAGTTGGAATTTATAGTTGAAAAAAAAAAGGAAAAGAGGGGAAGGATCCGCGCGTGGACCCGGATCCGACCCGGGTCCGCGCGCTTGACCCGTGGGAAGGGGATCCGCGTGCCACACCGGAGCCAACCCGACCCGGAAGCATCCCACCTATCCGCTGCGACCCGCGCGCCCAGACTCGACCCTACCCGGATTCCACCCGCGTGCGACCCGATCCGGCCCACCTGCTTTGGGCACTTGGGCTGTTAATTGGGCCTCTTGCTATTGGGTTTAAACCCAACAAATTTGGGTATATATCTTTAGCCTTTTGTATTATTATTATTATTATTATTGTGTTTATTATTATTATTATTATTATTATTATTATTATTATTATTATTATTATTATTATTATTATTATTATTATTATTAATATTGTGTTTTATTTATTAATATTATTATTATTAATATTGTGTTTTATTTATTTATTTATTTATTATTATTATTATTATTATTATTATTATTATTATTATTATTATTATTATGTTATTTTTTTTTATCATTATTATTATTGTGTTTTATTGTTATTATTATTATTATCTTAGGAAAATATGTGGATTATATATATGTTGAATAATAAATTTTGAAAGACACATGGTTAGTAGATATGTTATCTAAATATATATATTTTTAACAAATATAATTAAAGGAAATGTGAAAACTATATATTTTTCATTTATTATATTATTTAACAAATTTAATAATTAAATAAAAGTCCGATGATGGGACGTTATGGAAGTCACAAGTAGTGATTCCTTAACTGATCCCTAGGTGAGAAGAGTCGAACTAAATGTTGCCAAAAGTATTGGAATATTTAGTATGATTTTTCAATAATTTATTTTTTGTTAAAAATAAAAACAAGTTTTTTAAAAATAAAATCAATAATAAATTTTAAATTTAATTAAATAAAAGTCCGATGATTGGACGTTATGGATGTCACAAGTAGTGATTCCTTAACTGATCCCTAGGTGAGAAGAGTCGTACTAAATGTTGCCAAAAGTATTGGAATATTTAGTATGATTTTTCAATAATTTATTTTTGTTAAAAATAAAAATAAGTTTTTTAAAAAAGAAAATCAATAATAAATTTTAAATTTAATTAAATGAATGTCCGATGATGGGACGTTATGGAAGTCACAAGTAGTGATTCCTTAACTGATCCCTAGGTGAGAAGAATCTACTAAATATTGTCAAAAGTATTGAGGTATTTAGTATGATTTTTCAATAATTTAAATTTTTGAAAATAAAATTGAATTTTCAAAATTAATAATAAAATTAAAATTAAGTAAATGGGTCCGATGATGGGATGCTACGGAAGTCACAAGTAGTGATTCCTAGCTGATCCCTTGGTGAGAAGAGTTGTACTAAACGTTGCCAAAAGTATTGGAATATTTAGTACAATTTTTCAATAATTTATTTTTTTGATAAACATAAAAATAAATATTTTTTTAAAAAAAATGGAAAAGGGAAATTACTAATAAAATTTAAATTCGATTAAATGAATTTCCGATGATGGGATGCTACGGAAGTCACAAGTAGTGATTCCTAGCTGATCCCTAGGTGAGAAGAGTCGTACTAATTATTGCCAAAAGTATTGGAATATTTAGTATGATTTTTCAATAATTTGAAATTTTAATAAAAAATGAAAATGAATAAGTTTTTTTAAAACAAAGATATATAAATAAATCAATAAATAAATAATGAAATTAAAATTAAAAATTCATTTGCATAATATATTATCTGTTTGCATCATGTGCATTTATAATCATTTTCGAAGCAAGTGTGAATTTTCCGAGGATGAGATTCTATAGAAGTCACAAGTAGTGATTCTTAAGAAATCTCTAGGTGAGGAAAATTATTTCAAATGCTGCCAAAAGTATTGGAGTATTTGATTTAATTATTCAATACAAAAAGGTTCACATTTACTTTCGAAAAATAAAATTTAAGTTTTTAAAATAAAACAAAATAAATTTACAAATAGAAAATGACTTTGAATAAAAAGAATAACATTGATTGTAATAAAATAAGAATTATTTTTAAATATTAAATTAAGATCATTTTTATTAAAACTAAAGGATAACACGTGATTATTATGGTACCGTTTTTCAACGGGCGTCGTGGGGGTGCTAATCCTTCCCCACGCGTAACCGTACTCCCGAACCCGATTTTTGTTGTCGCAGACCAAGATTGTCTTTTTAATAAAACTTAATTAATTTTGAGATTTTGTTAAAAAGATAAATATTTTAGGTGGCCAATCACACCTAGTCAAAAAGATTGGTGGCGACTCCTTTTTGTTTTTAAATGTTTTTTTCAAAATCGTCGAGCGCGAAGCCGTTACGACAGGTGTAATTGGGCTTTGGGATCTTTGTTAGGAGTTTGTAATTTTTCTCTCTAAAAATTGTATGAGTGGGCTTTGTTAAGAGTTTGCAATTTTTCTCTTCTAAAAATTGCACAGTTGTAATTATTTGATTGGTTATTAGTTTGATTGAGTGGTTATAGGCCAATTTGGTGGAGTCAAACCACATTAAATATTGTGTTTATTTCTTGCTTTCTTCCGTTTTGTAGGTGTTTGGTTTGAGGGATATTTTTCCTAACAATATCATTCCTTTTATGATCAATAAAACTTTTCATTCAGCTTTGAATTTAACTCAATTAAATGCGTATGTAATATTATGAATTATTATCTAATATATTATCAGTAAATTTTTTAAAATTCTATAAATAAAGTTAAAATGATAATATATGTTAGGAAAAATATCTCTTAAATCAAACATTCACAAAAACGGAAGAAAGCAAAAACTAAACATAATAATTTTTTTGTGTGGTTGGGCCCAACCAAATTAGCCTATAACCACCCAACCAATCTAATAATCAATCAAACAATTACAACTATGCAATTTTTAGAAGAGAAAAATTGCAAATTCCTTAAAAACTCAAAGCCCAACTACCCAAAGAGCCTAACTACACCCTTTTATAATAGCCCAAACTCTATAACTCTCTGGGATATTGTACAAACCAAGCTTGACACATTATTTATAAGGGAAGAGTTCTTATAACTTCTCATATACTTTTGATGTAGGATTCAAGGCAAACCCCAACAAATCCTCCCTTAACTTGAATATTCGAACTCCCAAATTGCCCAACAACATCTAAAAAACTAATATTCCTCTGAATCTTCTTACTCTTGGAAACAACTCTATCATTCGCATCATCAAGCAAATATAGTTTTTTCTCATTCCTTTTTCCTTGCAAAACTAAATCTCCATCCTTGTACAATTTGCAACAATCATCATTACTAATATATGTGTACTCAAGTGAAGCTAACTCACCCAAAGAAATCAAATTGTAGCTAAAACTGGGTACATACCTCATATTATGAAGAGTCCTAACACCACCATCATGAAGCTTGAGTTGAACATTCTCAATCCCTTCAATGTTCACTCTATTACCATTCCCAACTACAAATTGCCTACACTTTCAACTTCTTTCAATCCATCAAACTGATCTTTATCATTGCAAATATGCATCGATGTAGCTGAATCCAAAACCCAACCGTTCTCATAAGTATGAGACCTATCTAAACAAGTTGCCAATACATCGTTATCTAAATCAACCAGAGTAACACATGTCTCATTCTTCTTTCCATCATCACCCTTTTGTTGAGCCTTCTTGAATGCAGTCATATCCTCTCTTAATGTCTTGTAGCGTGTTTGAATATGACACTTCTCGTCATAATAATAACATTTCACCTCACTATAATCTCTGAATCTTAATCTTGATCTCCCTTTTGATCCACCATGTCTCTCATTAGTCTTCCATCGAGTAGTACCTTCAACAGTAGTTAGTACACCTCCCCCAGATGAAGAATTTTCTTTGCCCATAAATCTTTCATTCTCACGCAACACAGTAATCACATCATCCAACGTTAAAGTAGTTTTACCTACCAATAAAGGTTGAACTAAAGGTTTATAGGATTTAGGCAAAGATGACAACAACAACAATGCATTCTCTTCTTCTTTCAACTCTTTAGAATCAATAGCTAATAATTGTGAAACTAATCTATTAAATTCATTTAAGTGATTATGGAGACTCGTACATTCATCCATCTTCAGATAATACAAATCCATCTTTAAACACAATCTATTCGTCAACAGTTTTGATGCATAGATGTCTTTTAGCTTCCTCCACAATCCGGTTGGTGTTATCTCAGTCATTACATTATACTTAATCTCTGGAGTAAGTGCCAAACTAATTGTGCTCATGGCCCTCTTTTGAATTCCAACCCAATCCTTATCAGACATTCCATCTGGCTTATTTTCTTCTAAAGCTAAATCTAGACCTTGTTGCATTAGAAGATTCTAAATCGTACTTTGCCATAACATAAAATTATTTTTACCATCAAATAAAGGAATCTCAAACTTAGGCATACCTCTAGACATAGTTTCAGTCATAGCTTTCCTCCTTTTGCAGGATCATGAACCTTCTGCTCTGATATCACTAGTTGGGAAAAATATCCCTCAAACCAAACACTCACAAAAACAGAAGAAAGCAAAAAAATAAACACAATAATTTTTTAGTGTGGTTTGGCCCAACCAAATTAGCCTATAACTACCCAACAAATCTAATAATCAATCAAACAATTACACCTGTGCAATTTTTTTAAAAAAGAATTGCAAACTCCTTACAAACCCAAAGCCCAACTACCTAAAGAGCCCAACTATATCCTTTTATAATAGCCCAAACTCTATAACTCTCTGAGATACTTTACAAACCAAGCCTAACACATTATTTATAAGGGAAGAGTCCTTATAACTTCTTCTATACTTTCGATGTGGGATTCATGGCAAACCCCAACAATATATAACTTTAAAAAATATTAACAATAAAAAATAATTAAAGTGGGATATATGTCATCATTTTAATTTCGCTTGTAAAATCTAAAAACTTTACTGATAGCATATTTGATAATAATCGTAATATTATTTATTTAATTATTTAAGAGGTACATAATAACAGTCTTAATTTAAATATTAGTATTAATCAAGATGATCGTTAACTGATTTTTAAAAATTTTAGTTATATGTTAATTTACTTTTTTTGGATTATTATTTTATACATTGATACTGTAGTTTTTTAATTTTAGAAGCTAGATTAAAAATTTATCACATAATTTATCTCTTATTTAATTTTTTTATTTTCAATATTTTTTAAAATGTATGTACATATTATTAAGTTTGCTTAAAAGTTAATACAGCGCCCTTCTGCTGGCACATCAACGAAACCAACAAGCAGGAAGTTGAACAAGTCTAAACCAATCAATGAAGACAGAGAATAATTAATTAAAAGCTAATAACAGGTAACAGCAACTGGAAACTGAGTGAGAATGTGAAGATTACTTTGTTAATTAAAGTGATGTGGGGCTAAACTTCAATTATATATAGTTAATTGAGCAAGTCTTCGTCTTCGTCTTTTTATTTTTTTATTTCTTCTTCCCTCTCCTTTGATTACTTAATTAATTCTTATAGCTTTTTGTCTTGAAAGCATGCGTTAATTGCGTGATTAACGTCGTCCCATTTTTGTTCATGATCAACTTTTCTGTTTAAAAATTTAGCTAATTATGTCTAAACGAAACCATCTTTCTTAATTTTTTTTTATTTTTCACTGTATTATTATTTAATATACGAACAAAATTTTTAGATTTTACAAATAAAATTAATAAGATAACAAATAACTTTTAAAAATAGTAAAAAATTAAAGTGAAGCATGTTTTGTTCTCTTAATCACATTTACAGACAAAGGCAGATGGAAGGCTTAGATTGGGAGGGCCTTGGCGCCCCAAACTTTTAAAATTTTTTTAAGGTAAATTACAACCAATTCCTTAAGGTTTAGTCATAATTCAACTTCAGTCCATTAGTTTCAAAAATGGACACTCCGCCCCAAAAATCTTAACACCGTTAAGAATAATTAACAAAAAATGTAAAATGACAAAATTATCCCTCAGAATTTTCGACCCAAACTCTGATCATCGCCCTATCCTTCTTTCCCTTTGCTATTGTGTTTTACTGTTCTTACACTTTTCCTAAAATCTTCCCTGAATAAACAGAAAATAAATTAAAAGTAAAAAAATAAATAATAAACAAATAAATATATAAATTTAGTGCAAAACATGAAACACAAATTTAATAAATAATAAATTATAAATTATAAATTATAAATAACAAACAATAAACAAATAAATAAAGAAAAAATAAATTAAAAGTAAAAAAAAATCAATACCTTTCTAGTATAACCAGCAAAAGTAATCTGACTGCATTTGAGGATTGTGGAGTATATAAAGCTTTACAATAGTAAAATAGTCATTAAGTTGGGTTTTTAACTGTTGACCTAACGGTTAACTCACGGATAGACTAAGTTGTCTTGCGACATACAAAAGTTTGGGACGGAGTGTCCATTTTTGAAACTAATGAACTGAAGTTGAATTATGACCAAACCTTAAGGAGTTGGGTGTAATTTACCCTTTTTTTAATATATAATAACTATTTGTATATTAATAAATGAATTTATTTATAATAAATAAGTTTGGCTCCTCCAAATTTTTGAAAATTGTCTTATATACAAAGTTTATTTGTCATTTTATCCTTTAATATATGTTTACATAAGCTTGTAATTATATGCATGGTAATGTTAAATTATTTTTGTTTATTACAAAAAACTAGAATAATCAATTTTTTGTTAATTTTTTTATATTATGATATTATATTCACTTGTCTAGACTACTTACGAAAAACTATTCTTTCAAAAATCATACTGTTGGGAAAAATATCACTCAAACCAAACACTCACAAAAACGAAAGAAAGCAAGAATAAACACAATAAATTTTAATGTGGTTTGACCCAACCAAATTGGCTTACAACCACCCAATCAAACTAATAACCAATCAAATAATTACAACTATGCAATTTTTAGAAGAGAAAAATTGCAAACTCCTTACAAGCCCAACCCAACCATGCAATTTTTAGAGAGAAAAATTGCAAACTGCTAACAAAGATCCCAAAGCCCAACTACGCCCTTTAATAGCCCAAACTCTAGCCATTCTATCAGTGTCTACAACTCTTTGAGACACTCTACAAACCAAGCCTGACACATTATTTATAAAGGAGAAGCCCTCATAACTTCTCCTATACTTTCGATATGGGATTCAAGGCAAACCCCAACAAATCTTTCCTTGACTTGAATCCCCAAACTCCCCAAACTGCTCAACAACATGCAAACCATCCTCAAACTGAAGACTAACTCCACCATCATCATCACCATCATCCTCATCATCTTCCTCCAATCATCATCATCAAACTCATAATGGTCATCTTCTTCCAAATCATCATGGTCATCATCTTCATCTTCATCTTCATCTTCATCATCATCATCTTCATCTTCATCTTCATTTTCATCTTCTTCAAACATAGCTTTCATCTTCATATTCATCTTCATAACTTTCATCTTCATCTTTATCTTCATCTTCATAGCTTTACTCCTCTCGCAGGATCATGAACCTTTAGCTTTTGATACCACTTGTTGGGAAAAATATCTCTCAAACCAAACACCCACAAAAACGGAAGAAAGCAAGAATAAACATAATAAATTTTAATGTGGTTTGACCCAATCAAATTAGCCTACAACCACCCAATCAAAACTAATAACCAATCAAATAATTACAACTGTGCAATTTTTAAAAGAGAAAAATTGCAAACTTTTTACAAGCCCAACCCAACCATGCAATTTTTAGAGAGAAAAATTGCAAACTTCTAACAAAGCCCACCCATGCAATTTTTAGAGATAAAAATTGCAAACTCCTAACAAAGATCCCAAAGCCCAACTACACCCTTTAATAGCCCAAACCCTAACTATTCTATTGGTGTCTACAACTCTTTGAGATACTTTACAAAGCAAGCTTGACACATTATTTATAAGGGAGAAGCCCTCATAACTTCTCCTATACTTTCGATGTGGGATTCAAGGCAAACCCCAACACATATAATTTATTAAAACCAAAGTTAGATTGTGATAAGTTTATAAAATGTTAAAAAAACATTCAATTTTATTATTTTAAAGATATATTATATTTTTTTGTTTGATTAAAAATATAATTTATATACTTTATTTATATATTTTTTTAATTTTAAATTTTCAAACAAAATAATCAAGAAATTTTATTCATATATAATTCACCCAAGTTCAGATTCAATTTTTGATCCTTTTTTTAAGAATATTGCTCACAAATTTAGATGAAATTATAATTTATTCAACTCTTTTAACTTTTGTTTATAGATTGATACAATTTACTTGCTCCCTCAAAATCAAGGGTTAAGATTCGTCACTGTATGTATAGTTTAAAAACTCTATTGGTAGCATATTAGATAATAATTCATTTTTTATTAAAAAAATCAGCAGAACCAAGCTTCGCTTATGCCTTCTAATTTATTTTCTTATTCCACATTTTCAACTATTTTATTTTCTAAAATACTACTTTAGTATTTGATTTCTCAGATTATTCGTGAAAGCAAATGACTTTATCAACACCAGTGAATTTCAAGACTTGCCATTCAATCAGAAGAGGTTTACTTGGATTGGAAACAACAAAAGGAGTCGAAACGTTGATTATGAAATAAATTGTTTTTATTTATTAAGTAAGAATATTGCCAAAATGTTGTATTATTCTTTTAAATTATTTTATTATCAATATTTTATTACATTATATGTATTTTATTTTATTAATTTTATAACTATAATTATGAAATTTAAAATTTTAAATAAAATTATATCATTATCATTTTTAAAAAATCCATAATTTTTTTCGTAACAAAGCGCGAATATATTTTTGGTTTAGTTAACAATTAATTGTTGTGGGAGACTATAGGTTACCATGGTAATGAAAATTAAATATAAATTTGTGTAAATAAACTAAGATAATCATATTACATTTGTTAATATTTAATAATTTTCATATCGTATAATTAGGATAATATTAATATTTTATGAATAATTACATTTTTAATCCTAAACTCTTTATGTGTGTTTAATCTAATTTCAATCCTAAATTCTTGAAAATTATTTTTTTCAATTGTCAACGTATGTAGATGGTTGTACCATTAGTCCAAACATTAATTATTAAATAAATTTGCTATGCGTGAAAATAATATTAATTTGTTGCTATTACGTGGCATGTTCTATAGATGAGAACAATTAGAGTTTTAGTCATAGTTATGATATTGTTGTTATATCATTTCAAAAAAATGATATTGGTTTTATATGATTAATGATAAGCATTCAATCTGAAATCAATTGAATAGATATAGAGGTCCAACTTAAATATAAGATCATAATGAATAGAATATTTAACAGATTTAGTATAACAACATTTTAAGAGGAGCATGTTAAGGATAACACCACTTTCTCATAAGCATGTTAAGCATACAACCTAAAACCAATTGGCTATAGTTGGGGGATCCGACTTGAATATAAGTTCATAGAGAGCATAATATTTAACAAAAATCAACTTGGTATAAGTAGAGGGGTCTAACTTGAATATAAGCCCATAAAGAACATAATATTTAACAAAAATCAATGGCCTATAGATGGAGGGGTTCAACTTAAATATATAGTATCACAAGAAACAGAGTATTTACCAGATGTAGTATAACGTCACTTTAACATGTCTCCAACACATGTAAGCAAAGATATAAAATGTAGAGATGTGGAAGCTGCCACATGACAATGATGGGAGGGATAGCTGATAAGAAGGCAGGAATCATATGGCAGACATAGAATAGAACTTATGCTCTAACATCAATAGGTGGAGGGGCCCAAAGGAATAAACTATTTATCAAATGTAAGATGATACTAATTTAACAATTATAATCTTATTTCTAATGTTTTTTTTTGTTAGAAGGAAAATATTAAATACCTGAAGATAAAAATGGGGTTGCTTGAACTAAAGTTTTATAAAATGCCATAACTCATCCTTAACCACTCAACTAAGAAGTTGTTGGCGTTATTTCTAATGTTAATAAACAAACAAATGTGCCAACGGAATGCACATGCAAAAATTACGGTAAGTAGGTAGCATTATTTAGCTGGTAAAAGAAAAAACAAAAGTGGCATTATGTGGTATGACAATTGAGCTGAAATTTTACTTTAAAATCTAAAATAATAAACCAAAAGAGAAAATGTATTTTTGTGTGTGTGTGTTTCTAAAGTTAAAGAAATATAAGAAAAGAAAGAGAATGAAAAAGGTGACCCATCGAAAATCATTTCATTTTTGAATTGTTGCTAAAATTATTCGTGAAATCATGAACAAAGTTTCATACACATTCAATGAAGATGGTTACTAATTGGTTTTTCCATTGCTAATTGAAATCACTCATGAAGATAATATTCACCAATGAAAATGGCGGAGCAGATTTTGAGGAATTAAGAGTTAAAAAGGAAGAAGAAAAATGCAAGTTCTTCAAATGGGTTGATACTTTACAATGTAAAGCCTGAGTATGCAAGGAAGATTAAGACTAAGCCTACAAACACTTGTAAGGAAACGTAGTAGGAATAGAAGATATGAAAGCAACTGCAGCAGACCTTACAATTAATGATGATAGTAGTTGAATATAGTAGAACCTCTATACATTAATCTCTTCTAAATTAATATAAAATGATGATCCAGATTCAAGTCAATGAAAAAGCTTAATAAATTCTTTTATTATAATAATTAATAATTTTATTTTGAAACTTAGTTTAAAATTTCAGTCTCAAATAACTTGATAAAAATACAAAATATATTACATAATATTCATGTACTATAAAACACTTCAAGATGTTAATTTGTAAAAAACTATCATATTTAATATAGGATATAGAATTATTAGAAAAATTTAAAGAATGTAAAAATTAAACAGACACATTTTCTAAGACAATAATAATTCATGAAGTAAAACCTTTTAAATTAATAATCCCTTTAAATTAATATTTAATTATGAGTCCTAAAAATATTAATTTAAAAAATTTTACTGTATAAGAGTTGCCATGCAAAAAGCCAAGCTCCGTCATCAGGTAAGAAAAGAAAGAACAAAGTTAAAGAAGAGAGAACAAAGTTAAAGCAAGAGGATAAAGTAAAGCTACCTTATCACCGAACAAAGTTAAAGCAAGAGGATAAAGTAGAGTTATCTTGTCACCGAACAAAGTTAAAGCAAGAGGATAAAGTAATGCTATATCGTCACTGTTATTTTAGCATGTGGTAAATGTGCACCTTGATTAACATTAATACATGATTTTAAAAATTAATTTAAATGATTATTTTTTATATTTAATGTGTAAATTTTTTTGGTATAAGCACAACCATCTTCATCCGTTTTACGCTATGAAATAAATTATGTTCTGACCGAAAATAATAAACGATGAAATCCTCTTAACAATAATTATAATCTTTTCTCATATTAAAAGCTTATATGTTTTTTTAATCTTTTCGCAGATTAAAAAAATATTAGCACTTATCCTTGTATTGTATGTTATGTAACATGTCATCTGATCACAATTATTTCTACATGTGCTTGTTAACTTCTGTTTGATAGTTAACGCTAGGATCAACTGTAAAATCGTTTGATAACGTTTATCATTGAAATGACAATTTTTAAAGGATTTATATATGATACATTGATAGTGTATAGAATGCACCAGAGGTTGACACCTCATCAATAGGCTTTTATATGCAAATATAAATAAATTTTTTTAATTTGCCCATAAGTGCCTATTGATGAGGTGTCAACCTCTGATGCATTGACTGTGTATAGAAGTGCATCATATACAAACTCATTTTTAAATGTTTAAGATTAATTGCAATTTCCCTTTCTTTGATAAGTAAAATTAAACTTCTTTAACAAATATGAAAAATGTATTAACTAATAAATGGATAAATCAACTTTTAACAAATGAATTACATAAAAACTAAACTTTTGAATTGATGAGAAAATGACTCTAAAAATTAAAATGCTAATGAATTTTCTAAGAAAACGAAAGTCATAATTGCATCCCAATTCTAAGTACAAAATCTTTACTGTATTTCTTTATTTTCACAGTTCTCAAAATCAGAATTAATATGAAATGTTAGGCGACCTTCTCGATATTTTATATGGAGTTCACATAAACCTCATGATTTTTGGACCGATTTTAAAAATTTTGAAAACTAAATAAATTAATTTAGATTAAAATTGAACCGAACCAATTTAATTACAAAAATTTTTAAAAATGCAGTTAAAATAAATCATTTTAATTTGGTTGAAAATCGAACTTGTGATTTTTTGTTTTTGTTTTTAATGTGATCTTTCAATTTGCTTAAATAGAACATATTTTAATTTTATATATTATATATATACTTATTCATGAACCTGATTGGGCCGAATTTAGGTAATAAATTAATGGATTGAAAGTGAGTACAAGTTCGATCATCGATTTTCGGGTTTAGTTTTTTCCAAACTTGTTTTTACATATAATGAATAAGCCTAAATTTGTCCAAACTAGTCCAAATGCCATTAATTTTAATATATATATATATAGTAAAATATAAAAAATTAAAATACATAATAGTTAGGATAATTATTTTATATACTGTCAGTGAAATTTTTTGATTTCACAAATGGAGTGAGAATGATGACACATGTTTTTTAAAATATTAAAAAAATAAATAAAATAAGACATGTGTCATCATTCTGACTCTACTTGTGGAGTCAAAAACTCTACTGACAGTGAATAAAACAATAATCCTAATAGTTGATTAATATAACATAATATGTTCAAATAAATTCTCACAAAATGACTACAAAAAATATAATGATTTAAATTAAAATTTTAAAAAATATAAACTTAAATTAATTTGCACATAAAAATTACAAGAAATTAAAAAATGCATTAGTATAAAAAATAGTAAAAATTTATAATTATTGGACCAAATCAGGCATGGCTAGGATTAGACTTTAAATGATGAATCCAAGCCTAGCTTGATTTTTAGCATGCCTCGATTTTCAAATCCAAGCCTATTTAATAGATTTAATATTTTTCTCCAAACTTGCCCAAAAATTGAATGGGTCTTTGGATTTGGATGAGTATTTCGGTTCTTGAACAGGACTAATTATATATAATATAACATATTTTAAAAAAATCAATTAATTTACACAATTCGATTCGAGATTTTAAAAACAAAAAATTGATCAATTTAACTAAATAAACTGATTTCAAAATTGACTTAACTGAAACGGTTTAATAATAAAACGATCAATTTATTTGGTTAAATCGATCCAAATTGACTTTTCTTTTCTTCGTACCCATAAATAGACCCTACAATTCACAATTGTAATTCGATAATTGAAATAAATTTTATAAAACAATTATAATTAATATGATTCTTTAATGTAGTGATGTATATAGTTACGAAAATATAATTAAATAATCATCTAAATATGGTGATTTAATTACCTAGTTTAGTTAAATTAGCTAGAATATTTTTTGAAAGAAAATTTGAGAGCGCCCCCTTAAAAGTCTTCCTTGGCATAAGACAATACTATTATTTAGTTGTCTAAGAATAAAGCAAGTATCAAATTAAATGTATAATTTAAGTTGCAATGGAAAGTAAAAATTGCATTCATATCATTTTGAATTTAAATTTTAATCTAATTTGATTCATACAATTCCTTAAAGAGATCATTTCTAATAAACTTGATCTTCAAATCTCAATACCTGCATCTTTTTTTAACTCAAGATTTATTGACAATTTATAGTTCTTTCCTTTTTGCTTCTTTAACCTATTGAGTATATATATGTAGATGAACAGTGAAATTAGCTCTTGAGAAATTGAAAACAATGTTGATTGTGAGAATAATTATTGTAGTAGTGAAATTAGGTAATGTAAGGGTGAGATTAAAATCAATGTCAGGATGTGTGTTTCAAAGTAAACGTAATGGTAGCAGTAATGTGAAATATAGTGAGAAAAGAAAATGATATTAAGAAAATTAGATTAATTTTTTATAAAATAAAATTCAAAGTAAAATATTTGATTTTGTAAACTAATATATTAAATTGGATAAATAATTTGAAAATTTTTAAAAAATTGAAAAGTAAGTAAAAAAATTAACAAAATAAAAAAATTGAAGCTTATTTTGAAAAAAAAAAGAGAGGATAACACTCCAAAGAAAAAATCTCACTGGAAGGATGGTTTTTGACTGAACCCTCATAGATCCAATTTACTGTTTACCATTGGAGGAGCAGCACAATGAAAAAGATATTCACCGTGCTACTCCAATCCAAATACACGCGCAACGTGATCGAGGGCGAGGCTCCACACGATGCACCAAAGCCAAAGGTTTATTGAGAAGAGTCTAGCGATGAGCTATTGGCTGATAATGGAAAACTGGAAAAAGGAGTTTGTTAGTCAATTCACCTTTTTTTTTTTCACACAGAAAGACAAGGGAATATAACGTGATCCTTGTTTCTATAAAAGGAGTTGGGAACGCGGAAGTCTGGGTGGAGGGGGGACTTCTGCTGCAGTAATTTTAAATATTTAAATCTTATTAAAAAATTAGTGAACAATAGCAGCTGAATGGATAATAATTAATTTAAATTATATGATCGAATATTTTTGTTTAATATTTAAGAATACTTGTTTGTAAACATATTCTGTTAATATTTATGAATATGTGTTTGTGAACATATTCAATAATGTTTAAGAACAAGTTTAATAAATATGAACACAAACAAAACTAAAAAAATAAACTAAAGAACACAAACATAATAGTAATGCTTGTTAATGTTTGATTCGTTAATCCTCTAATTATTAGCTATTGGCTGACGATGGGAGACTGGAAAAGGAGTTTGTTGGTCGATTCACAATTTTTTTTTACACCGAAAGACAAGGCAATGTCGCGTGATCCATGTTTCTATAAAACGAGTTGGGAACGCGGAAGTCTGGGTGGAGGACTCGACTCTCCAACTTTTGTTCTTCCTTTTTCTTTTGTTAGACCTTACTAATATGATTCCTTTTGTGGTCAATGATCTTTTCATTCACCTTTGTATAACTCAATTAAATGTGTATATAATTTATTATTTATTTAAGAGGAATATAATAACCAATGATGATTTATTATATTAATTAAGATGATATTTAAAAAAATAAAAAGAATATTAGCTACACATTAATGTATTTTTTATAATTTGACTAATATATAAAGTTAAATCTATGGAAGAGCCTACTCTTGATTTTTCGAGTTCGAAGAAGCTAGTAAGACCCTTGTGGAGCATGCCCAAGCCAAACCTATATGAAAACTTTTTATTTAAGTTTTATTTAGGTGACATCACTACCATAAGTAATTGGATTTTTATGTTTGATTTTAAATATTTCTACTTGTACAAGATTTCTAGACATTCAGCAATGAATTTTCCACAAAGCGACTAGGTTTTGCGTATAATAATTTTGTCTGCTACTGGTTGCAGACTCCTAATTTTTTACTTTACGCTTCTTTAACCTTTTGAAAAACTGTTGTCTATAGTATATTTCACAACAAATTGCTTCTTAATGTTCCGGGGAAAGTTTAATAAAACCAAGCATTTAGACAATTATCGTTGTATCAATAATTCAATAATTTTAACCAAAAAAATAATTCAATAATACTCTATATTTTTTACCACTTCATCGTATCATTTAATGGGCTTATCCTATTTACCTTGTCAATTCAATTTTATTTATATTAATCTTTTTTATGATTATAATAAGTTAATACAGAGAAAATTATTAATTTTTTTTCTTATCAAGAATTACATTGAGAATGCTTATGATAACGTATTTATTTTGTCCTTTACAGTTCCCACATAATCACGAAGCTGCCAAAGCCATTTTTTTGCTGGTGCTGCACGCGTCCTTTGCAGCAGGTTAGGAAGCCCACATTTTCTTTTTCAGGCTTTGCCAGCTAAACTAGGTGAGAAATACACCCACTGCCTATGTTGTTGTCCTTTGTCAGAGGCAACTAGAGGGACCAATTAAAAGAAAAAGAACTTTAGGCTGACGCAGTTGAGATAAGAATTGTATTACCATATAACAATCTATCAAAGTTGTTAGCAAAAACACCTTGCAACAAAGTCTATTACAAATTCTATGCCAATTACCTCTAACATATGCATATTTGTATCACCAATCAGGAAGTTGATGGCTACAACAAAGTGCCAGGTGTCAAAATTCTGAGGCCAGTTTGTCACTCTTTTTTCTTTTCATTTATTTTTTAATTTCTTTGTTGAATTAAAATTTGGTAGTGAATTTCAAAAAAGGAAAATTTGGGCAGTGATATTAATTCAATCGATTTGATAAATTTCAAATCAAATTGATCAAAATTGAATTTAACTGAAATAATATATTTTTCTTTCATTAAGCAATCAAAATTTTTAATTTTGAAATTAACCGAACCAAATTAAATTTGATTAACTAACTAAATTAAGCAAAATAATAAAATATATTTAAGTTAAATTATATTTTAACATATTTGAAACTAGATAATATCATCCAACAAGACATTTAAATATCAAAATATTAAGTTAACAACCATAACAACATTAAACTTATAAAATCCTCTAAATTTCAAATATAAAATGTATTTTTAGATTTCATATAATTTTAGTTTTATTATTTGATTTTTTTTATATTTTGGTTAAAATTTTATTAAATCAATTATTTAAATAAAAATTAAATTTTTTATAATTATTTTTATTAATCAACCTAAATAATTCAATAGCCAACTGATTAATTGACTTAAATTCGATTCAATTGATTAATTCGATCAAAATTAATATGAATACTAGAGGTGGCAAATGGGCGGGTCGGATCGGATTTGGGTTGGATCATTTTGGATCGGATCATTTTGGGTTAAGGAAAAATCGGATCATTTCGGATTCGAATCATTTCGGGTTTGGATAAGATCGGATTTGGGTCAAGGAAAAATCGGTCTATTTCGGGTTTGGATCATTTCGGGTTTGGATAAGGTCGGGTTTGGGTCAAGAAAAAATCGGTCTATTTCGGGTTTGAATCATTTCGGGTTCGGATAAGGTCGGGTTTGGGTCGTTGACTTTTTTAGTCAATTCGGGTTTGTCGGATTTGGATTCGGGTTGGTCGGATTTGAATTCGAGTTGGTTGGATTTGAATTCGGGTCGATTGGACAGATTTATTGGATTAATCTTTGGTCATCTGATGTGATTTATCTGGTATGAAAATCAATGAAACCATATTTCTAAGAATTACAAAACTCATGAAAATAAAATTTTCTTCTTATATGAACTAGAGTACAATTGTGATTGAAATAATCAAAATCTTTAATAATCTGTATGATAGTTTTCTTTATAATATATTTAACAATAGTCATAAATTAATTACATTTTTTTCATTTTATTTTTATTATCTACAATAATTAATAACTTTTGAATCAAAGTGATTTAATAATCCCCACTAAATATCATAAAAGAGAACTATATATCTCTTTAATTTATTTTGATTTTTTATAGAATAATTGGAGACATTAGTGTAAATAATATAGCTTCTGTACTCTATTATGGATTAACCATTAAGTAATTATACATTAGGTTTAAATGAATGCAATATAAAAGTGAATATTTAAATTTAACTAGATTAAAAAAATATATAACACTCATATTATTGAAAAAAAAATTATATTTTTACTATATTAAAATACTTTGATATTTAATTTTAACATTTAAATATTTATTGATAATATTAAATTTAAGTTTGAATTTTTTTAGGTTTGGGTAAATTTGGATTCGGGTAAATTTGGATTCGGATCAATTTGGGTTCGGATCAATTCGGGTTCGGGTTAATCTAAATTCGGATGAATTTGGATTCGGATCAATTCGGGTTCGGATTCGGTCGGGTTTGGATCAATGTAAATTCGGATAAATTTGGTTTCGGATCAATTCGGATTCGGATTGGGTTGAATTTGGGTTGTTGACTTTTTTAGTCAAATCGAATCGGTCGGGTTTGGATTCGGGTTAATTGGGCGGATTTTTCGGATCGGGTCAACTTTTGCCACCTCTAATGAATACATTTACTTCCACCAGAAAACATAATATGTGGAGTTGTGGACTGCACTTTTCACTTGGAGTTTGGGCTAGTTCAAAGAAGCCCATCTGTCTTGGTTTAACCGTTTACGTAAGCTTCTGGAATTGTTTATTTTGTTTATTCAATGGCATTCTCTTTGTCCTTGGGACGCGAGGGGAGTAAACGTACTTTTCCAAAAAGTGCAAGCAGCAAGTAAATGAGTGCTTAAATACAGGTAATTCGCACGCAAGCCGGAATATATATAGCGTGCATGGCCTTATGCCCATGTCCAATTATATTTGTCAAATGATTTTAAACTTTTAAATAATTTTAGATACAAGCCAAAAGAAAAAGAGTGAAACACACCAGTAATTTGTTTCCTTTACAGAAAACTTTTGATTAGCATACTCTCTAAATTATGAAACAGAAAACATGCAGCATTAGTTTACCTAAGAACATACCCTCGCAGCCTAGAGAAGATCAAAAGGGACACATTTTGTAGCTTACTTCCCAATCCTTCTTTGGAGTTTGCTCATCTTCATTGCTATTGTCAAGCAGATCCAGTCTCCTATGTTGTTCAAGCATCGAAAATATCTGTGCTCCAAGACCTGTTCAAAAGTATTATACCAAACACTCCCCAAAATCCAGTGATGAACACGACCCCCATGCCAATGCGAAACCGCAATGATTCGAACGAATCTTCATCCGCTTCCTCCTCGATTTCATGCAAGGGTGGCTTTCTTGGTTAATCGCTCAAGCACTTCTCTGTCAATGGATCTCCACAAAGTTCTGGATTCCCCAAATATGAAGTAGCATTGAAACTCTGCAGTTGAGTGCTGGTTGGAATTTTTCTCGAGAAATTGTTGTTTGACAAAGTCCGAGACACTGAGGTAAGTTAAAGCAGCTAAACCCTTGGGGATTCCATGGGGAAGGTGATTTTTAGACAGGTCAAGTGAATCTAAAACTTTCAATTGGCCAATCTCACCAGGGATGCTTCCAGTCAAATTGTTTCTCGATAAATTTAAAGTGATCAATCCTACAAGAGTTGTCATCTCTTCAGGAATTTCACCGTTTAATTTATTGCTTAACAAGTCAATGACCTTCAGTAATCCAAGAGTATTTCCCTATTCTTGCTCCACTCCTTTCCATACAATTGATGCAAAATCATTGTGAGGAAGAGTGGTTCCCCATAAAGGAATGGAGTGTATCCCATTACTATAATAAAAAAAAATAATCGATATAAAAATCGAACTTGATGGTTTTATTGGAACTCTCATCATGGCATCTATTCTGTTAAGGCAAGGTGGAATGGTTCCTGATATATTGTTCTGGGAAAGATCTAATATTTGGAGAGATCCCAGGTTACATATTGTGAAAGGTATCTTCCCAAAAAACCCATTTGATCGGAGGACAATCAACTTTGTTAGGGATTCTTCTATCCAAGAGTCAATGAAGCCGGAAAATTTATTTTCACCAAGATCCAAAAGTCACAATTCGGTGCAATACCCTGGGGCCGCAGGAAATGTACCAAAAAATTTGTTGTTTCTCAAGTGTAAAGATTGAAGTTCAGATAGAACGCCCATAGAGGCTGGGATGGTCCCTGAGAAATTATTATTCTCCAAATTTATAATAAGCAACCTTTTCAATTTCACCCAACCATCAGGAAGATTGCCGAATAACATATTATCTGAGAGATCAAGATAGTTTGAAAAAGTACAAGTTTGAAAACCAGTCAATCACAAAATGAAGACAAAGATCCAGAAAACTTATTTCCGCAGAGATTCAACACTGTTGTATGGCATCCAATTTGTGGTATTGAACCATAAAACAAGTTGGAACTCAGATCTATTTGATGAAAATGAAAAAGATCCACAAATGATGGATTTGGCACCTACCCGCTGATACTATTAAAAGAAAGATTTAAATATTTCAAATTTGAAGGCAAGGGCCAAAACCAACTTGGGATGACTTCTGATATTTTAGAATTGGATATGTCAATGTAGGAAAATTTCTTCTGCCTCTGAAGCCAGCTTGGAAATTTTGGGCTTAACTTACAGGGCGCCATTTGAATAGAATCAAGTTGAAAACGGGGGATCCAGGCAGAGCTGAGATTGAAAGACAAAGAATTAAAAGGATAAGATCAATTCCTTCAATTTGAAGAGATTTGACAGGTGAATTTCAGAGATGACATCATTCAAAGAATTCATTCAAGATCTCAAGATCAGACATTTGAAAAAAGGCCTTTCTACTCGATTGTCCGCAAGATATAATTCTCTCAGGGACGATAATTTTGAAAGATCAGGTAAAGGACCAATGAGTTTATTTTCATCCAAATGCAGGATGGTCAGCTCAGAAAATTGCTCAAAGCTAACCGGAAATTTCCTGTCCAATTGGTTCCTCTGAAGAAACAACTCCCTGAGCTCTGAAATATTGTGATATCGGGTAATGACCCACTGATTTGATTTTCACTGAGCGCCAAAATCTCCAACGAATTCTTGGCACACCCACTCAAGTTTTTCAAAATTATGCTAAGTGATTCATTTAGGTTGTTTCGGGACAAATCTAGGATCTTTAAGTTCAAAAGATTACCCAAGGATTTTGGTATTCCACCTCTGAAATGATTATCATATAAATGAACATATTGAAAATATTCAGCAATGAACTTTCTACGAAGCAGCAAGGTTTAGCTTATAATAATTTCGTCTGTAACTGATTGCATACTTTTAGTTTTTACTTGATGCTTCTTTCACCTTTTGAGAAAATTAGACCAACGAATCTTAACAATTGATTTTGAAGGATCAATTAATATTATATCTTACTTTTTTTTTCATAAAATATATTTTATCCCAAATACACACATATATATATATGCGCAAAATGATACACTAATTGAAATAATTGGGTAATCGATCGATATTTAATAAGTTACTTTGATCAAAATCCAAAATGTGCACGTCTTTACGTTTAGTGCTCTTTTCAATTGGATTTTGGGCTTGTTCAAAGAAGCCCACCCGTTTTGGTTTAAGTAAGCTTCTCTGATTTTATATCAATGATACGCCTCTTACGTTGAGAGTATAACATACTTTTCCAAAAAGTACGAGCAACAAATGAACGAGTGCTTAAATATAAGCAAAACTAGTTTGCTTACAAACCAGAATATAAAGATAGCATGCATGGCCTCAAGCCCATATCCAGTTGTATTTTAATTTTACATATTATACATAGACCTATTCATGAATATGTTGGGCCGGATCTAGGTAAGATGTTAATAAATTGAAAGTGAGTCGAGGTTTGATCTGATCTGATTTCAGATTTAGTTTTTACCGAGCTCCTTTTTACATGCAATAAATAAGTCTAAACTTATCAAAACCCATTCAAATACTATTAATTTTAATATCTATATTAAAATATAAAAAAATTAAAATACATAATAGTTAATAAATATAACATTATATGTTCAAATCAATTCTAACAAAAAGACTGCAAAAATTATAATGACTTAAATTAAAGTTTAAAAAATACAAACTCAAATTAATTTGCACAAAAAATCAAAGGAAATTAAAAATGCATTAAAATAAAAAATAGTAAATAATTATTGGACGAGATTAGGCAGGGCTAGGGTTAGAATTGAAATGGTTGAATTTGTAGGAAGAGCTCTTCAATTCGAATATCTGTGGTTTACACCAAAACAAACAATAAATGATTCCCCACATTTCCACTTTCCTAAAATTTATAATCCATAGGTTGTATCTCAGTTAGCAATACGGGCTGAGTTTGTGAGAAGAACTATTAAGTTGGACTCCTACAAACACACCTTTGGAGAGAGACAATGAGCTTTAATTGTGACGAAATCCTGAGCAAGAGTAGTCTTAGACTGTTAAAATGGATGAGAATACCTATGGTTTACAAAAAAAAATTGAAATGATGAACCCAATTAAATGTGTATATAATTTTAATATTTATTATTTATTTAAGAGGAATATAAAATGCTAATTTATTATATTAATTAAGATGATATTAAAAAAAATAAAAAGAATATTAGCTACATATTAATGTATTTTTTTATAATTTGACTAACAAATAAAGTTAAGTCCATGGAAGGACTACTCTGGAGGTTTTGGAGGGCCCATACTTAAAACAGTTCCCTTCAGCAAGCGCATAAGCGAAGGCAGCAGGTGAAGTTGAACAAGTCCAGGCCAATCCATGACGACAGAGATTAATTATTAAAGGCTAACAGCAACTGGAAACTGAGTGTGAATCTGAAGATTATTTGGTTAACTAGTGTGGGAGTGAATCTTTGTCTTCGTCCTTGTTCTGTTATTTTTTATTTCTCTTTTCACTCATCTTTAATTAAATAATTAATTATTATAGCTTTTTGTCTTGAAAAAATGCGGTAATTGCGAGATTATCCACCGTCCCATTTTTGTTTACGAATCAATTTTCCGATTTATAACTTCATATAATTATACTAAACGAAGCCGTGAACCAAAACAAAACGAAGCCATTTTTCTTTCCTTTTTTTATTTTTAATTTTCAATTAAGAACCTCAGCAAAAATGAAACTGTTTTTTTTCACACCTAAAGACAAGGCAATTTAGCATGATTCATGCTTCTATAGAGTTGGGAACGCGGAAGTATGGGTGGACTGGACTCCCAACTTCAGTTCTTCCTTTTTCTTTTGTTAGACCTTGACTGATATGATTCCTGTCGTCGGTAATAAACTTTTCATTCACTTTTGTATTTTAATCAATTAAATGTGTGCATAATATTATTTATTTAAAAGATAATATAATAACCATTGTTAATTTAATTATTAGTATTAATTAAGATGACATTTATATTTAATCCTTAATTGCCTTGCTCGTTAATTGATTTTTTAAAATATTAGCTTTTACTTGTGCGATGCACGAATTAGTTTTAATTATTTAAATTTGTAAATATTTAAAATAATATCATTTAATTTATATGTTTAAAAAATATATAAAAGGATTATTATCCAATATGCTTTTAGTGAGGTTTTTAAAATTCATAAATGGTGTTAAAATAATGACACATACTTTCCCTTTATTTATTTTTTATTTTTTTAATATTCGTATATTTTGTTGCAGTCAGAATGAGCAAACAACAAGTAAAACAACCTGAGATGTGCTGCAATAGCACTATCTTAAGCATTATTTTACCAATAGGTGTAATCTCCTAGGATTTAATAGGCTCTTCTAGATTGCTCAGGGAATAAGAACAACAAAAAAGAAAGAATAATATTTTAGCCCAACAGGAAAAGAAGAAAGAGTGAACAAGCAAAGAAAGTTGCTTGGAGTAAAGAAGCTATGTTCCGCGGTCCTCAATTATAGAAAAAATGGGTGCAAAAAAACTAAAGGAAATCGTAATAAAATCAGTATATAATCGGGAGAAAATCAAGATAGGATTTTAACTAAATATGATAGAATATTATAAAATCTATCAATGTTTAAGATAAAGCAAAACACTGATTTTCAGATAAGGATTAAATACCAAAAAAAATTTATATAAAAGTAAAAATGATAAAAGTCTTTTTGGAAATATCAAAATATCCAACAATCCACCACATATTTCAAAAAGACTTTTGAAAGAAAAAATCTTTTACTAGGTTAATTTTAAGTATAATGCTTCGTATCTGGTATCTTTTGGACTTGAACCAGACCTAGAATAATAAAACTTATTTTACTGAGTAATTAGTGAAGGTTTTAGCTTCTTGAACCAATAACTTATTACTGTAAAATAGAGGTCTTATAATCACATTATACATTCACAATTCTTTACTATTCGATGCCATTTTGCGCTAATGGATCATGCACGTGCTGGTTATTTCATGAGTGCTCTACAAATTATATCACAATTTCATAGAAGCGGCCCCACTGTATACTCACATAGGTGTTTTCATCAAGTGTATATTGCAATGATATACACCACCCATAAGGGATATGAAAAACATTAAGAGCTTTAACTCATCCTCTCAAATTCATGCAATCTAGCACTTATCCACATCATAGGAATAGACAAATTTATTAGTACTAGCAAGAATAACAGTGACTTATTATTACCTATTGAACCTTATTCATGAGATCTCCAATCACAAAGATTGGGTTACCATCACCATTATTCTCAAATTAACTCAAGTCTCTTTCCTTTCGATGTTTCAGAACTTTCTCCCCAAAAGTTTAGTCAGAGGATTGGCCAAATTCACTTCTAACTTCACATAATCAATTGATATAATTTCATTATTCAGCAACTACTTAATCACATCATGTCATAAGTAAACGTGTTTAGTTTTATCATTGAAAGTTTTGTTCTTTATAATGGCTATTGCTGCCTGGCAATCACAATGCGTAGACACAGAAGATGTTACTTTAAACCCAATAGAATATTAGCTAAAAGGTTTCTCAACCACTTAGCCTCATTACCAACCAATTCTATAGCTACAAAGTCTGATTCCAATGTGGATTTAGTTATAATAGTTTGTTTGGTTGATATCCATGCAACAGGACCCCCACCAAGGGTAAAAACATCACTGTATCCTTCTAATACAACTGGAAATCCACTATATAAAATACCATAATTCATGGTATCTCTCAATATCTTGTGATCATTAATCATCCTAGCACCAATGATCATCTAGTAGCTAAGGTATGTGTCTCGACTAGTTGTCGGACAACTTACAGACCTATATATGTATACATCGGTATCCATTGTCACACAAGCGAATTCCATGACGTATATACATATACAAATGCCTAAATGCCACACATGCACATCACAATGCCACATCACAATGCCACATAGGTATAACACAATGCCACAATCACGTGACCGTTTAACCTGCTCCATCATCCAATTCCAACTGTATACAATTATTCCACAAGATTTTAATATCATTTTAATCATAATTACATCTAAGTGTCAATACAAAAACCCCCACCATTACTATGGTCCACTTAGTATCTCCAAATGTTTAAATATTATTTTAGTGAGAATTATAGCATTTTCAATGCACTTAATATCCACAAGACTATTTAATTAGCTTTTATCCGTAACATTCTTGCATATAATTTCTTACTTGTATCACATAGTAAAACTATATGGTAACATTACACCCTACTATTATATATAATCCACCATAACATACTAATATAATTGCCAATATTAATCTTTAAATATAAAAATCACACATGCTACATAACATGGATATCAATTAAAACTTACATGCATCGCTTACACCATACCACCTTCGCATAACCACTGAGTAGCAACATCTAATGAAAGATTAGTGATTACATAACGCGTTTAATATATTAAAGAATGTATGCATTTAAATAACCTTTTGTCCTCTTTGTATATGATCACCTTTTAGTCTTTCTTTTCCAAAAAAAATACAAAATGAAAAAAAAAATGTTCCTTATACAAGTAATTTCCTTAGCATGATCTCTCTCAAGTTCCTACTTCATCATGCCATGATAATATCAGCTAACTTAACATGTAGAAAAATAAATACAAAATTCATGACATATGATGGCTCTAGGTAATGTATATACATGCACAACGATCAATCATAGTTACTCACATCAGTTCTCACAAACCTCATCATTTCAATATTTTGCCATTGTCATTAGTGCTCTGATTTAAAAAACCAACTCAACTATAGCATGAAACTCAATAAACTTATAAGAAAAAAAACCATTTCACTGCCATTACCACGTCATGCTGTGGCAAGCTAATCTCCACTCTAAATGGCTTTGACTTATACAACCATCTTAATCTCTTCCTGTCATGCTCACCGGACGCATTCACGTTGTTTTTTAGAGAAAATCAATCTTGCTTCTTCTTGTTCCTTAGATGGAAAACCCAAGAATTTCTAGATAACTATGAGCCATGGGCAAAACAGGCAATTGCCATGTGTTAAGCTCCTATTTCTATTGAAATCCATTTTTCAGACAAGATTCCAAAATAAGTGAGTAACTTTGAAAATTAAGGTGGTTCAAATTTGAGATTTCGACAATATTTTTGGGAATATCATCTTTAAGATTGTTATAGTTAGAAGGAATAAATAGCAAGTAAAATAACCTGAGGCGTGCTATAACCGCACTGTCCTTAAGGATTATTTCACCAACAAGTGTAATTTTTCAGGATTTAACAAGCTCTTCTGAGATTGCCCAGGGAATAGGAATAGTTACAGCAAGAAAGAAAGAATAATATTTTAACCCAGTAGGAAAAGAAGAAAGAGTGAAGAAGTAGAGAAAGTTGCTTGGAGTAAAGAACCTGCGATGCAGCCCTTTATTTATAGAAAAAAAAAGTGAAAAAAATGTGGAGGAAATCATAATAAAATCAGTATATAATCTAGAGAAAATTAGGACAGGATTTTGACTAAATATGAGAGAATATTATAAAATCTATCAATGTTTAAGATAAAGCAAAACACTAATTTTTCAGATAAAGATTAAATATCAAAAAAATAATTTAAATAGAAAGTAAAAACTGTAAGTCTTTTTAGAAATATCAAAATATCTAATATGTTTTAACAATTTTCAAGCGTTAGAGCAACATTTTTAATGTAGATTTTTATTATTGACCTAAATAATCATTATTGTAAATATGCATATGTCGCAACGATTTCGTCCCATTTGGTGATTTTGAAAGCATGATAAACTAGGAGTCGCCACCAATGTTTTTTAACTAGGTGTAATTGGTCACCTAAAAATATTTATCATTTTAACAAAATCTAAAAATTAATTAAGTTTTATTAAAAAAAATTTTGGTCTGCGAAAACAAAATCGGGCTTGGGAGTGCAATTATGCGTAAAGAAGTATTAGCACCCCCACGACGCTCTTTTAAAATGGTACCATTGTAATCGTGTGTTATAATTTTAGTTTTAATAAAATAGCCTTAATATTTAAAAATAATTCCAATTTTATTTCTCTTTTTTCTCAAAATCTTTTTTTTATAGTTAAAAAAAACAAAGACTAAATTTTATTTTTTTTTCAAAAGTGAATGTGAATCTTTTGATATTAAAAAATTAAATCAAATACTCCAGTACTTTTGGTAATATTTGAAATAACATCCTCACTTAGAGATTTATTAAGAATCACTACTTGTGATTTTTATAGAGTCTCATCCTCAAAAGATTCACGTTTATTTTAAAATTAAATGAATGCATATGATACAAACAAATAATATATAATGCAAATGAATTTTTAATTTTTTAAATAAAAACTTTATTTATTTTAAATAAAAATTCTTATTATTGAAAAATTGCACTAAGTATTCTAATGCTCTAATAATATCTAGTGAAGTATTCCAATGCTCTAATAATATCTAGTGAACTTCTCTCACTTAGAAATCAGTTAGGAATCACTACTTGTGATTTCCGTAACATCCCATCAACGGAATTTCAAAAAAAGAATTTACATAATGCTAACAGAAAATGCATGATGCCTATTCACATATTACCAATTTATTTCATTATACTAATTTCATTATTCAATTTTTACTTATATTATTCATCTTTACGAAAGAGTGAATTATTTATCATTTTGTGTTATAAGTGTAAATCCTTTTGTTGGAAAATTATATCATATATCCCAATACTCTGGTAATATATGGAGAATCCCCCTCACCTAGAAATATTTGAAGAATCGCTACTTGCAATTTCTACAAAGTCTCATCGTCGGAGACTCACATTTGTTTCTTTTTTATTGATAAGTCAAATATAATTCAACTTATGACAAATTATGTCTTTACCTTATTATCTCACTTTTATCTAGTTGTTGTTGTTATGAATCCCTTTTATTGAAGATCTTATACCGCATATCCCAATACTCTGGTAACATTTAGTAAATTTCCTCTCACCTAGATATTTTGGAAGAATTGCTATTTGTGAATTTCATGAAATTTCATCATTGGTGATTTATATTTACCTTATGTACATGCCACAATTATTTCACAATTATTTATTTATTTATTTATTTAATTAACTTTTCTCTAACTATTTTTTTTATTTTTATTACTAAAATATCACTATTATTTATTTTTATTTAATTTTTGTTTAATTAATTTTGCTCTAACTATTCTCTATTTTTATTAGTAAAATTTCACAATTATTTATTTAATTTTTATTCTTATTATTTTTTTAACTATTCTCTATTGTTCTTACTAAAGATATTATTTACCATTAAACATCTTCTTAGAATAAACATGAATTTAAATATTGAGCAATTATACCAAATATCTCAATACTTTGGCAACATTTGATAAATTTCCCACACCTAAAGTTTTTCAAAGAATCGCTACTTGCGATTTCTATGAAAACTTATCATCGGAACTTCATGCTTATTTTAAGCAATGTTTTCTAAAACACATTTTTTCACAATAAATTGTCTAATGAGAATTTTATTTTTATTTTTTAAAGAGATTATATGTTTTTATTATTAAAACTAATTCCATGCAATTAAACTAATTAAACTTAAAATTATAATTAATTATAAATCCTATAGAATTTTTATATGTAGATAAATATATATTTTTTTAGCATTGAAATATATTAAAAATACACAAAAAATCATCTAAAAAATACAAAAATAAATAAATGGGAGGAGTGAAGATATACCCATATTGATTTGGGCTTAGAAACCAAAGAAACCTTTCCAAAACAATCCAAAAATCAAACCCAAACAGCAACCCAGAGTGGGTTGGATTTGCTGGGCTAAGAAATTAGCAACAGTAGCAGATGGCGGATCGAGTGCACGGATCTTGGATCCGGGTTAGGTCAACTCGCGAGCCATAGCAGCTCTCCAAATAGTGTGTTTTACTTCCTTACAAAAGATCCCCTTTTATTTAGTCATTCATTTCTACCGATTTTTCAAAAAAGAAACTTTAAAATTTTCAAAAACTCTCACAGCCTCTCCAAAACACCAGATGACCTCCTCCCCACTGGCCACCGTACGCCACCATACTTCGGCGTCTATCGATCTCTCTAAAACAGTAGAAATGCTCCTCTCTTCCCCCTCTAACTAAATCTCACCTTTGGTTCTCCGTAAAATCCTCCCTAGCTTCCTAAATCTGCTTCAAACAAACCCTTTTTTCTCTCCCATTTTTTCTTTTGCTGTTGATGATCTCGAATGTATTGGATTTGCTATCTTATTGTGGGTTTTTGTTTTGAGTCTTTGCAAGTCTTAGAGAATTGACTTTAGGTTTTAGATTTGGGTTTTTGAAGGGGTCTTGGGTAGTGTCTAGGATGTAGGTAATGAAGGAAAGTAGCTATTTAAGAGGTCTTGGAACTCGGTTGTGATGTCAGACGAGAAATGGTGGGTGTTATAGTGGTTCACTGATATTTCAGGCATATGGCTTAGGGTGTGTGGTGATTTTCTATTTGAGTGTTTTGAAGATGATGGATGTTGGGTTAGCTTTAAGAGGTAGAGGGTTTGAATTAGGATTCTAGAATTAACATGGTATTTCAATGGTGGCTTGGTATGATAATAGTAGTGGTCACTGGTGGTTCTATGAGAGAAGATTTGGCGGTCTCGGGTTGAGCCTTTGGGTTCTGGGGTCTGTGTGGTAGTTTGGCAGTGACCGCGATGGTGAAGGTTGTTAGCTTTAAATTGACATATATATTTTGAAATGACAAAAAGTTAAGTAATCTTAAATGTTTGATTCATATTGTAAATTTGCTTTATCAATTATGATTTTCACAAGCCATATTAAGTGCTTTTATCAAATATAAAACCATGATTTAATTGATTATCTTTATTAACTTTAATCGATTTAGAAAACAATTTTAATTATTCGTTTAAGTAATTTTCTTGTGGAATTATTGAATATATTTTAAGAAAATTACTTGATAAATTTTTGGACTCAAATTCATGTTTTCAAAGTCATATCATATTTAAAAATACTCAAAATTGGTTTTAAAATGCTTTTAACGCCTTAAAAACCTAAAAAATGCAAATGAATAGTGCAAGGGATAGATCCCTTGACCAACAAGATAGATGAATAGTAAAAAGGATCAATCCCCTAATGGCAGAATGCTCCCAAGAAGAAAAATTGAAGCATAGGATCGATCCCCTAAGGGAAGGGATTGATCCCTTCATGGCAAAATGCCCAGGAAGCATGTCAAGAGGCACAGGATCGATCCCTTAGGACATAGGATTGATCCCCTACCTTGAGAAAGCACTCCAACGGCTAGTTTTTGTGAGATATAATGGTAACTTTTGATTTTGGCTCCAGCCAATATCAAAAATGCGTCCAAGGGACTATAAATAGAGGCTTGAAAGCTCAAAAAAGCAAAAGGAACATCTTCCTTGTATAAAATAGCACAAATATTGTATACGTTTTATTTTGAGCTTAACCTTTGTAATCATTTGCCTACATAGAGGTATCTCCTTGATTATACAAACTAGAAAACCCATTCACAATTTGTAAAAGGGTGTAAACCCTTGAGTGCTTCATTGTAAGTAAGGGTTGGGTAAAAGGTTTTCTCCTTGAGCCATAAAAGGGAGAGGTTGTAAGGTTTCCTTCTTGAGCCTGGAAAAAGAAGGGGTAAGGTTTCCTCCTTGAACCTGGAAAAATGAGAGGTGTAAAGGTTACTTTTGAGCCTAGGAAAAAGAGTGTAACAAATTCAAGCTAGTGGATTTGGGAAAATCCTTGGGACTGTCTCAAGGTAGAGAACGTAGGCAAGGTTGCCGAACCTCTATAAATCGATTGTGTACATTTCTCTTTCCCTTCTCTCTTTACTTAATTGCATATATATTATGATTGTTGAATTGAACCTGAATTGCATGCTTGTGTAGCCTAGAGAATTTAGAAAATTTAATAGAGGCTAGAGAATTTAGAAGAATCGAAAAACAAAACCAAGAGTAGCACAAAACCGATTCACCCCCCTCTCGGTTTAGGTTATACAGCCAACAAAGGTAAAGGGGTTTGGGTACTATCTGGTGGTATTGTTTTTGGTGATGAATGGGTAGAACTTTTTTCGCAATTTTTCAGTATCTAAAGAGTCATCCTTTTTCAAGAACAATGTCTGTCTTTTAAGCTAGTTGGGAAACATCTTTATAATCTAGTTTTAAGGTTCGATCCTTGAGCCCTTGTTATTGCATCTTGGTCACCAATAGTGATTGTCATGGATGGGAACAATTGTGTGGAGAAAGTGAGTTTCAATCTACCATGGTGGCTAACAAAGCAGACCTAGGTAGCTTAAGGGAGTCAACGGGTATGGGGATGATTAATGATAGGGTTGTAAACGAACCTAATACGAACAAATGAATTGATGTCTCTGTTCATTCATTTGTTTTTTGGTGCCATTCGTGTTCGTTAAGAGTGCGTTCGTGTTCATTCGTTTATTTGGTAGAAATTATTCGTTAATTTGGTAGAAATTATTCGTTAATGTTCGCAAACAGTTCGTAAATATATAAACGAATGTGTTCGTGAATATGTAAATAAACGCATTCACGAATATGTAAACAAATGTGTTCACGAACACATGTTTATGAACAAGTATTCATGAGAACAAACTAAATACTAAACATTAAAAGTCCTACATAAAGATTAAATTTCACATGGAAATTGAAATCATTTAACACAAAATTTTAAATACAACACAACTTAAGTCAACACTGTTTTATTAAAATTGATAATTACTATTTTAAGTAAAATTTATATCATACACATATACATATATTAGTACACATATATTAAAGTATCATATATGTGTGTGTATATACACACATATGTGTAACATATATATGTGTGTGTGTGTGTGTGTGTGTGTGTAAATGGTCAATGGATAAGATCACAAAAATGGGATCTTAATTTATTATAAGACTTTTATTAATTCTATTTCAATACATTATGTTTAAAATTTAACAAAAATTATTTTCAATATAATTAACTAATTTAATTTTATTATTATTTAATTATTATATTTGTGAGAACCGAAACTTTCCTACCTAAGTATGTATTCTTATGTAATTTAGTGACACAAAGAGATAATGTGCTTATGAGATTTCAAGTATAAGATTATAGTGCGTGTTCATAAAAGTCAAGTATCCGAGATTAAATGCGAATAATAAAATGAAATATATATATATATACACATATACACACGCATATATATACGATCAAAGGAAGTAAAATAGATATATAAACAGATAAGTGTGTACATGTACATGCATCATTGCAAAGTACATGCATGAAATTAAAATATATATATACATATACGTATACATATTTGGGAATATACGAATATAGGTACTAAACATATTTATAAGAACAAGAATATATATATATATGTATATAAAGATATATATATATATGAGACATGTATATATATATACATGTATAGAATATGTGTATAAGATATAAAAGAAAGATACCTTAAAAAAAAATATATAAGAACCGGATTTGATGGGAAAAATCCCACCAAAATCCAAAGTGGCAGAGCACTCAAATATTGTAACAGCCTATACCTAAAAGAATAATAAAATAACTAAAAGAAACAGAAAGAAAACCTAAAGAAACCCAGCCCTTTTTCCCGTTGCTTTCCTTCCCGTTCCTCTGGATATTTTTTTTTAGCTTTCCTTGCCTTTCCATTTTGTCCCTTCTTCATCTCCATCGTGTTGTCACGGTTGGACAAAGTCGAATAGAGCTAAGGAGAACTACTGGAGGACACAAAGTCTTGGAAAAGTAGTGACAACAACGCAGCAAAAAGAATGGGTTCAAGGCATCTGTTGGGATCGAACCAGACTTGAAGGAAAAAGGGGCTTCGTTCGGTGCTGGTTCAGGTAAGAAGGGAGAGCTGAATCGTGCACCTCCAAGTCTGAAAAGAAGAAGGAAAGGAGCTACAATTTAAGAGTTAGGTTAGGGTTAAGGAGGCTGGAACAGAACACTGAAAGAAGAGTTTTATGTGGCTGAAATGTAGACTGGTTCAGACGAGAGGGAGAGGGCTGAACGTGGACAGCTTATGGAGCTGTGTTTGAAGCTGGAAAGAAATGGTTTTAAAGAGGGATTATAAGCTGCCACAAGAAGGAAGAACAAGGCTGAGGAGGAAGCTTAAATCTTGACTGATCTGTGGACATTTTAAGGACTGGAAGCCAGAATTTCTGTGGCTGGTTTGGATACTGAACCAGAACACAAGAAGAGGGCTGTTTCATGTGGGAACAAGGGCTGCCGTGGGTGGTGTTTTACACCAAAAGCTGCCGTGATTCACTAAGGTAAAAGAAATAGAAAAGAAAAGAAATAAAAGAAGGAAAAGAAATTTCAAGAAAAGAAATATATATATATATAAATAAATATTTTTATATATGGAAATGAGAAAAAAAATAGATTTAAGAATTTTACTATGTTAGTATTAAAAATATATATGTATATATATATATATAGATATATACATATATATATGTTAATTGCTTGAAAACAAGGAAATAGATAAATATTTTGTATAGTACATATATAAAGATATATTAGTGTGTTATATATATATTTTTTAGAAAGTATATATTATATTAGTGTGTATATATATACTACTTGATGACAAGATAAGAAACAAGAAGAGAAAGGAAATAGAAGAAAAGAAAGGAATTTTAAAGAAAGGAATAGATATATATATATATATATATATATATATATATATATATATATATATATATATACACACACACACACACACACATTTCTCATTTGAAAAACATGGAATTAGATATATATATATATATATATATATATATATATATGTAGGTATAGTACATATATATAAAGATGTAGGAAAAATGAGAGAATGTGATGTAAGGACTTGAAGTATATGGTGTTAAGAGTGTGTGTGTGTGTGTGTGTGTATATATATATATATGTATATATATATAGATATTATGTTGGAGTGTAAATTTACATAAGCGTATTGAAAACTTGAGCTAGACTTTATTAAGTCGAAATTCCTTGTGAATGTGTAGTGCGTTAAGAGGACGACGGACACGGTCTAGCTGGACGCGGGACACGTTCGAACTGAGCCTCGCCTTAGGTAAGACGTTTATATAAAGTAGAAGTAGGATTATCCTGTATAGGATTGAATCTTACAATAGAATGAATTGAATATCTAGAGATTGAATATAACGAAATGAAATGTAGGTATGATATTCGACTTGATAAAGTACCAAAGTGAGAGACATTGATCAGAAGTGAATCGATATGGTATAGGTTCCTAAACATCATGAGATGAAATGAAATGCATTCATGCAATGCACGAGCATACCATTTTACAGTTTTTACTTCATTTCCTTGAACTTTATTGCCATTAAGCATGCCATACTTACAGTACATGAAATTCGAAATGATTTATTCTTATCATGTTTACAAGAATACTTTGGATGCTTGAATGGCTTTGAAAAGAATGAAATGATAGTTTTCACATATGTACGTATATACATGTAAATGATATTCAGAAAAGCATTACGTACATTAAACTATTTTTATACGAAAGATTGAATTTGCTTTATGAGACTATAGGCACCCTAAGAGAATTAAATTCAATAAAGCATAGTGGAAGCCGCCTAATTGGAGATTACTCATTAGACATAGAAGCTTGTCCGACAATAGTCGTGGACAGGTCTCAGTCTCACCTGATCAGTGGGACTGAGAGACACGAGGTCTATGGCCATAGATAGCGCCCTAGTGGTTTCCAGGGGACGATGATATGATTCTTCACTGCTAGCTACAGTGAACTAAGTCTTTATTGATAGAGAAATAGGGATCTAGCCTAGTCTCAAATGATATGAAATAAAGTTTAGAGTATGCCTTTAAAATGAAAATGAACTCTAAACTCGATATTGATTTACAGTATATGAAACACATTTTGATGCTATATGTGATATGAAATATACTTTCAAAGTATATATGATATGAAACGTGCTTCAAAGAAATATATGCGATATGAAATGTATTTCAATAAGTATATGTGATATGAAATGTGCTTCAAAAAGCATATGTGATATGAAATGTATTTCAAAAAGTATATGTGATATGAAATATGTTTCAAAAAGCATACTTGACATGAAATGAAAGAGCTTGCATATTTCAATTATGTCTTAAAAGAATACATGAAATGTATTGATATTTTACATGTCTTGAACTTGTTTAAAAGAATATGTATTACATGTTTTATGACTGTGACTACTTCGTTCATAATTACATGTCAAAGGTTATATCATGGTTTCATAACTTAGACATTTCATGACATGTTGAAGCATAGATGAATTGAATCTGAGAACATGACAGGTATATGATCGCATGATGAATAAGAGAATGACTGATAGTAAATTTTCCTCACATGACATCATGCATGGCATATAGAACAGTATAATTCTAACTCTGCACTTATATAAATGACTTACTGAGCCTTACTCATTAAACGTTATTTAAATTTTTCAGATTGAGCACGGAGTTGGGGAAGTATTTCGGAGCCTTCCGAATAGTCCCGAGCCTGAAATATAGTCCCAACTCTCCAAACAGATTTTTTTGTGAAAATTTGGTATACACACTCTCCTTTTGTATCTATTACCAATTCAGGCTATTTTTGATTCAGTACTTTAGATGGGATGTAATCTGATATAGAGAATAGCATCTAGATTAGAAATGATGAAGTATGGAATGTTGATTTTGCATGAGTATGGATTGTGGATTGAATAGCATTAACAAGTGACCAAGTAGGAAAAATATGAACCATAAGATGAAATGTCATGATATGGAAATGAATTTGGTCATAGAAATGCTAGAATATAATCAACTGCTAGTCTGGGAAGCATGAGCTGGATATTTCTTGTAATTTTTATGCAGGAAAATAACCTGGGTAAAGTGATAAAAATAGGCGAGGGAGTTAACGTCCCGAAACAAAATTCACTACATTGCACTTAGACAAAACAAATATAGGAAATCAAAAAAATTAGCCCTAATTTCTACGCATCCGTATAAGTAAGAGGCACTGTCGCGGCCTTCGGGTCGTGACAATATTTTATTAATTTTTAAACTAATAAAGTTATATTGTATAAATATGTTTAAAAATTAAATACTACTTTTTTTAGGTTAATATCTTAAGAATAGGGTATATATTATATAACTTATATAATATAAGTAATTTTAGTATTTTAATAAATAACAAATGAACAATAAACGAATAACAAATAACACTTTAAATACTTTAAATGAATGAGTTATAAACGAACATAAACAAATGAACAACAAATAACTCTTTAAACGAATGAATAATAAATGAATATAAGGAAACGAATAACAATGACACTTTAAACGAACGAACAATAAACGAACTTGTTCACGAAGAAAAACGAACAAATCATACCTCTGTTCATGTTCAATTTGTTTAACAAACGAACACTAAAATGTTGTTCGTGTTCATTCATGTAACATCTTCTTTTAATTCAAAAACCAACTAACTTTTTCTTTCACATAAGATTTGGTTAGGCTATTTGTCGGGTCATCCTTTCCTCTTCTTATACTTTATATTTTATCATTTAACATTGTGATATCTATTTCAACTAAGAAGTATTTTATATACGCATACATGAGTCGATGCACCCCTGAGTTTAAACTTCCATTTACACATATACGAATTCCTTTAACAATTACATCCCCAACATAGTCTAATAAACATCACTGTACTGTACCATAGTCTGAATTACATAACAAAATGAATATACCTTCAAGGAATTGGAAGCATGCCTCGAAGGAATACTATACAATCCAAAAAAGTAAGCTCCTCTACCAAGAGTGGAAAATCACTGCAAATAGTCTGGGTGAAAAAATAAGGGAGTAAGTTTACGCTCAGTAAGATATATATATATATATATATATATATATAAACGCGTACTATGCTGCTATATGCAGGTTCCTACTTGGCTCTATCATGTCATGTAAACTCTTTATAAAATAGATACCAAATACATTTGAGTTCGTCAAATACCATGTAAACATGTAATTTAATCTCATAAATCACTTACATATAGTTAAGTAACTCAAATAACATATAGTCAAGTAAATCAAATACTTGTTATTGCGTCAAATCATTTGAAATCAACTATACAAATAATCTTCCAAATAACTTGTGGAGACGGTTAACACCCAATAGAATCATGCACCAAATAAATCTCGTAAGGGATGCACATATAAGTGGTGTACCCACGTATGGGCCAAGGCTCCTCCCTTAAGCCAAACACATATACGAGACAAATGGTCATTGTCGTTAATCCATAGTGAACACTAGTCAGGTGACAACTATGGTACTGAGGACTTGACTAGGGTCCCACAGCCAAATACAAATAATAAGAACATAATTATGCATGATCACCAATGGAGTCAATAATCTCAAAACATTTGGTATTAAAACTACTTTTTGAAAAATCATTGATATTCATAAACCTTCTTATATACCTTAATGGTAATTCAAATACACTTATACAAATAGACTTGAAATCATTATTTTCAAAGGAGGCAGTTGACTGCTCTTTTAGGACAGTCTATTGCTATGACATATATAAATTTAATAAATTTATTTTCTTTTTAAAATTCGAATATTTGAAATTTCGAGTGCAAGTAGGGCAGTCGACTAATCAAATAGGGCAGTCGACTCGTTCGCAAACAAAATATTTTCTGAGAAAATGTAGTCAACTAGCTCGATGGTGGTTGACTGGAGCGCAAACAGAATGCTTCTGGAAAATGGCAGTCGACTGCTATATAAGGTAGTCGACTGCTTTAAGTCAGTTTCGAAAATAGTAACGTCACAGCTATCTCTAAGCAGTCGGCTGCCCTTAGCCAAATTGAAACTAGGAGTCAAACTGAGATTTTAAACCTCCTACACTTTAAAACAATTTCATATAATTTCCAACTTGTTAACCACATGCAGACATAGTCACCCTACATCCGTTACATATATTCCTTACCTCAAATAACTCAAAAATGCAATAGCTTGTTGCACCAACACTTATCCCTTCACTTCTTCAAAGCTGCAAAATCATAACAGTTATCATCAAATCATGTTCCCACTTAGATTAAACCTCTAACATGCTTCTTTTAACATCTAAACTTCATCCTATAACCTTCAAATTTCACAAACCCTCTTTTGACCAAACCCTTGAGAAACCTCTATAGTTGGTCTTGTTTCATTTTAAGGCTATAAACGTTTTATATCAACTCAACACAACTCAAAACCATAGATAGAATTGAAAGAATTAACTTCTTCTCTTACCTTGGTTAATAACCAAAATTGATAGCAACAAAATCCTCCCCAAAGCCTTGGACTTAGCCTTCCAAATTACAAGTATAGCTTGAGCTAGTGATAAGGAACAATTTTCGTTAAAGGAACTTAGTGATTCAATGAAAGAAGAGGGGTGTTCTACAAGGTGAGTATGGAGAAAAAACTTAGAGAATTTGAGAGAAACAACAACAATGGCTGTTGGCCCTTTTTAATGGAGATGATGACAATTAAGCCTCATTACATGTATCTTTATCCACTTAATCTGATCCTTTGACCATTTAAATTGCTCTTATTCCTTCCATGTCCCACATGTCAATTAAATACAATAAGATTTTATATTTATTTTCTCATAATCCTAATCTTCAAATAATATAAAAGTCAATTCCTTGACCTTAAAGATATGAGTGGGGTGACAATGTGTATGAAATGAGTAAAATTCCCCTAACAGTAAAATCACTTAATTTTTTGACATTTTCAAGAAGTTGTCTTCTTACCATAAGTATTTTGCGTCCACGATTCACATTTTGCTACTTCAAGATCTGTCTAGATTGCAGATTATCTCGTGGGGCTCACTTGGTACATTTCCTCCTTTACCTATAATATACAATGTAACTTCTCAATATAATTTATCAAATCATTCTAGCTTGGAATACTATACAAATATGGAAAAGTTATAGGAAATTATGGATTTCACAATTCGTTAAGCTTAATAAACGAATATAAATAAATAGAAACCGAACGGATTCACGAACGGTTCATCAAACATTCTGTTCGTTTACATCCCTATTCAATGATGGGACCAAAACAAAATAAAAGTAAAATAAAATAAAATAATTAGATAAAAAATAAATAGAAATAAAAAAACAAATGAAAATAAAACATAAATAAATAGCCAAATCCAGCCTATTTTGCATTTGGGCTTTAAAAGCCTGTATATTTTAATTTTGACTTGAAAGTTCGATTTAGACTTATTTAATTGGACCGTATATTGTGACCCAATATATTGGGCTTGGACCATATCTGTTTTCTAACATGAATTTTAAATTAATATTTAAACAAAAATAATTTCATTCAAATTAACTTAAAAATCTTTGAATTTACTCAAAGCGAATCCATTATCAAACAAGTCTTAAACAATCTTCGATCTAAAATTTTTGAGCTATAGTATTACAAGTTTGGACAAAATTGAATGTCTACAACATTTTGACATAAATTTTTGTTATTGATCTAAATAATCATTATTATAAATACACATAAAATATATGAAAGCTTAAAAATTTTCTTGACAATGTATGAAATATGCATAAAATATAAATATGAATTCTCTTTTATATAACATAATGGTACTTATATTTATATATGAAAGCTTCATGCATCTATTTAAATATGTAAGTAAACATATATAAATATATACATATATTTGTAAATTTATATGTTTTATGCATAAATTTTATTTATTAAGAAAAATAACAATTTTAAATATTTAAATAATATAATGATATTCATAGTTTATTTTTATACTTTTTAGTTTAGTTAATAAAATATTTTTTAATAAATTAAAATTAAAATTATTTATTTTATTATATAAAGTGATATCAATTAATATTTTATTTAGTTTTCAAAATAATAATATTAAAATTATATTTTGAAAAAATATTTTTGGATTTAATATTTAAAATTTTTTAAGATAATTTTATTAAAAATATTGAGAAATTTTAGGAAACTAGAAAAGATGGAGAGTATTTATTATTTTTTTGATTTACACATAAATTGGTGAATGTTTACCATATTTGCTATGTACCTTGTAATATAATATACACTAGTTTATGACCCGTGCAACGCATGGACTTTTTATTCAAACGTATTTGTAAACACATAAATTTAATTTATATATTCAAAATAAAGCTAAAATAATAATACTTAAAAAATATTTAAAATCTTATAATATTTTTAACATATATTAAACAATAATTGATAAACAATAAATATATATATAATCAAAAACTTCATTCAAATATAAAAAATTCATAAGCCAAAATATTCATGAAATTGTTGACGTAAAATCTAAAAACTTCATCAAAGTAAAAATTTTCTTCAATTGTCAGTATCTTCAACTGGTGCAGAATTTTTTGTAGACCTGTAAATGTAAAATATTTCAAAAAAATTCTTATTTATTGCGCATATCCAATAATTTTAAGTAATGAAATAATGTGCATAAAAACTTACTCGTGTGTACATAGTCTTTTTGCAGAAGTTTAAAGACTATTTTCATCTTCATCAGCTCTATTACTTGTCAAAATATTACGCATTTTGGTTAGTATCCGCTTTACATTAGACGTAGAAGTACGTTCTACTAAAAGCTGAAACAAAATAGTTTTAGATATTGAGTATCTAATAGAATTAAACTATAACAGTTCATTTAAAAAACAACATACATTAAATCATGGAATATATATTACTTACCTTTTGTATTTTGTCAAGTAAATATATTGGATCATTAAAATATATGACATTTTATCATTAAAATATATTGGATCCATTGAGATTTTGATATGTATTTCTTCTACTTATAGGTCCGACCATGAAAAACTTGAAATTGGTGATTATCAAATTTGTTTTGTTGGTGGACTTGATTGTATGCTTTGTGAAGACCATGAATTTTTGAAAAATAAATAGTAAATATCCGGGAAAATTTAATTTGGATAAGTTGCGATCCAAATTAAATAAGAAATGAAAATGGAGAAATAAATTGGATATTTAGAAATCCAAACTTAATAAGAAATAAAAATATGTATTTTGATATATTTATATAATGGTATTATATAAATATACTTTTAATAAATAGATATATATTTTTTTGTACATGAAATATATGTATATATTATAAGTTTTATAAAAGCACATACGTATATGTATTTTATATATAAATATAAATATTATTTTATGTTAAGGTGCAAAAGGTATATATATACATATATATATTTTGATATAAAATATGCATTTAACTACATATTATAAATAGTGTATTTATATATAATTATAATTATATGTATAATTATAATGTATATATATTATTATTAATAATTATATTTATAAATATTAATTTATAAATATAATTATTTAAAAAAATGAAAATGAAAAAAAAAGCGGAAATCGGGAATAACCCAATTCCCCATTATGTTTCTCCTCTGTTACAAACAGAAGAGAAACCTAAGGAAAAATCAAAGAGGAGGTCGATCCCCCTACCGGCCGAGCAAGAGAAGAGGAAGGGAAGGAGAGAGAAGGTTATCGGCGAGCCGAAAAGGGGGAAAAGAGAAGCCGACCAGCGACTGGAAAGAAAAAGAGATAGAAAAGAAAAAAGGAGAATCGAACCAGCAGAGAAAAGAGAAAAAGGAAAAGTGGCGGTGCCACCGATCTGGCCACCGCCACACCACCGCGCCGCCAACGGAGGAGAAGGAAAGAGATGGGGACAGCCGGCGGTGAAGGGGAAAGAGAAAAGGAAGGAGAAAAGAGAGGGAAAAGGGGAGACCGAAGCCACTTTCAGATCCGCCACCACCGGCGCCGCCGCTCGGGAAATTGAGCACAGGTTCGGCTTCGTGGCAACTGCGGGATGCTGTAGGGTGCTTCAACCGCCGGAAATGGTGACCGCCGGATGTCACATCCCGTGACGACATTTTTCACATTTTTCTATACATTTTATACGGTTAGACTGTCTGTGATACTTTACTTTTCATATTCATTTAACTATTACATATAAAATTAGTAATATCAATTACATCCCCTATCTTAATTCTTAAGAAAGTAGTACTGAAAATAAGTCTAAATACAAAAAATAAATGATCATATCTCATATTATAAATCAAGCTGTCGCAATGTCTCTAAATGCACAGCTCGAAATCCTCAGATGCCAGATCTCACCGTCACCGAAAATCTGAAATGTTAAAATTGGGGAGTGAGCAAACCACAGCTCAGTAAGAGAGTTATATGTAACACTTGATATTCAGCTACCTATATGTTGAAAATAATTTTTTCACTTTCTTTAAATCTTCCTAGAGGCTCTAGGCTCACATGTAAGAACGATATTACAGTCGGCTAGGGATCCGGATGAAGTAAGGCAGGTATTCTGAAATACCTATCTTGTCCCGGAACCTAGAAGTAACTGTAGAGAGTACTGTATAAATTGTTCTCAAAACGATTTAATATTCGTTTTTCGTAGAGTAAACCATTTATTTCTCTTCACTTCAATATGTTTAAAACAGGTGACAGTTCAGTAGTAAAACAGTGGTTTACTTCTACTCTCTTCAGTACAGTTAAAAACACGTGACCGTATAGTGGTTTGTAAATATCCAAATCATTGGATAAATCACTCTGTAATTATTTCTATCTTAGAAATAATTTTCAAGGTTATTCTTTTTGAAAAACCATAAATTTCTCTTTAGTTCAGTAACCGTATCTTACAGTTCAGTAAAACAGTATATTCAGTAAAACACTATCTTGATACGGTTCAGTCAGAAAACAGTAAATAGTAGCTACCAATTAGTAAACAGTATACGGTAGCTTTTAGATCAGTATCATGGAGACCAGGCAACACCCTAAATATATCATGCTATAATATCATCCCAAATAGGGGAAACACATGAGATCTATGGCTATAGTCTATAGGGTCCACAGTGTGCACTGATCAGGTGTCCACTGGGACGCTGATAATAGGATCAGTATCTATCAGCACTAACACGTGACACGTGAGCATGATATAGGGCCTAACAATCTCAAAATAGTAAACACGTGATATAAACCCTATTTATGAAATCAATTTCACTGAATATAAGTTCAATCAATCCATAAATATTCATAAGGAAAATATTTTCATCTTATGAATAACAATTTATAAAATATTCATACTGGGGTAATCATTCCCGAAAATGTTCTAAATATTATAGAACAATATAAATCACATTTTGCATACGGTGAAAACAATTTATAAAATAATCACTGTAAAATATAAAATGTCATAACTGTCCTTTTTAACCGTAAAACATATACGCACGCTTTTTCGTGCTTTCTATCGAAAACATGATTTTCAAAGTTATCGGGATTCAAATCAATTATTTTTATTATTTATGAAAAATTAAAATATTTATTTTCCAAATCAACACTCCCGTCCCATATTTTCTCTGTAAACACAAGCGGAGACATTTTAGTCTCAAAATACTGTTTTCCACCTTTAATTACCTTTATGGAATTTTCTATAAACACTTATTTTCATAATTGAACCCATAAAGGTTATTTATAAAATCAAGTGAATATTTGGAGAAATATTATTAAAATATTCACTTTGGTCCTTTTCATTTTTCACCTCGTTTCACGTGAAATATCACCTATCGGGATAAATTTCGGTGATTTCCTTTTTCACTATTCTCAAAACATGAATATTTTAAAATTAATTATCAGTATATTCATGTTTTATGAAAACTGATCAATTTTTCGATTTTCGTGTTAGAAATCGTTTCTCGTGATGAAAAATCATTTATTATGATTTTCGGTAATTTTTTCAATAATTTTTGGTAGTATAACGGCTGCCGATTGGCTAGCCTCCTGTACGAAAAATACAGTTTAAATTTTAACCGGTAATTCACCACAATCTCAAACCGATAAATCACCACAAATTTAAACCGATAATTATCAACCGCATTTATAAAATTAAATGCAATTTAAAAATATGTGGCCAAATATCCTTACAAGCGGCACATGTCTCCCTTACCTGTCTCAGTCGGTAATCGCCTCGTTCGTCCCGCCCATGTTCACCTTGCTCGATTTCATCGGCTCGGTCATCGAGGGAATTTTCTGGAAATTAAATTATAAAATTTAGAATTTTTTCATAATTATTTAAATTAAATACTTGAAATTAATTTTTCGAAATTCTTATCGAATTTCTCATATTTTTCCGAGTTTTTTGAATTCTCGGGATTTTTCGTAATTTCTGAAATTTCCAAATTTTGAAAATTTCTCTTTTTCTCTTTCTTTCTTTTCTTTCTTTTTTTCTTTTCTTTTCTTTTTCTTTTTCCTTTTTCCTTTCTTTTTCTTTTTCTTTTTTTCTTTTTTCCTTTTTTCCTTTCCCAGCCGAATCGGTCACCTCCCCTCACCGCTGATTCTTCTCCGGCGGTCGGTTCTCCGACGGTTCAGTGGCCCTTAGCTGGCCGACGTCACGGTGAACCTGGATCTGGCCTCCGTTCATCCCGAATCGACGGCACGGTGGCGGATCTACAATAAAATATATTGTATATTACAAAATATATATATACCATTTACAAAATATATATATATATAGTATATATATGTATATCAATATATTTCCGATTTAAATAACTTTCATATATATTTTCAAACTCTAATGTAAATTAATATTTACATTTCTCAATTATATGTATATATATTTATATATACATAAGAGATTATTCTAAAATACATATGTATTATTTAATTCCTTCAAATCGTATATATATATATACACATGTATACCAATGTATAATTATATATATATACCATATAGTAATTTAAATACATATGTATTTGTATAAAAATACATTTATATAATATATAATTATATAAACATATTTTTTATTTTCTTTTCCTCATTTTCTTATTTAATTTGGATTTCCATTTATCCAAATTAAATTTCCTCCTTTCATTATTTTCCATAATTTCTCATCTTATTTTTCCGATTTAATTTTCCTTCACTCAGATTTCCACCCTCCGTTTCCCTTCTCAATTCTCGAGATTTTCACTAATATCCCGTTCTCAAAATTTTATTTATTTATTTATTTATATCCAATATTTATTTTCTCCAATATTTATTTCCACTAAATGGAAAATTTACGGTTATCATATTCTCCCCACCTTAAGAAATTCGATCCTCCGAATTTAACTTAAGTCCAAAGGTGGTACTTTCCGTATTCTTATGGTTTCTGATCTCTAGGTCATCCTCCAAGTAGTACTGCCAATACACTTTCTACATCAAGAGTATTTTAGACCACTACAAGCTGTCTTTCATCATATATGTCTATACTCCCGTAAGTTCATTTCTCAATTCGGGAGTTATTCATTTCATTCCTCTTTTCACATAAGAGTCCATGCACCGTATTTTTCATGTCACAGCTACTCTATGCTGTTTATCATCTATTTTTCTCACTTAGTGCCAAGTCGATATAGTTCAAAACTATCAATTACACATGTCAGTCAGTTATATGTAATTGTTCCAGTAGCTTATACATCTCGTGCACACGCTCTCTCAATATCATGGAGCATTTGCATCTCACGCTCATATATGTATACATACATATCAGTATGGAGCGGTGCTATCAATACACTTGGGATCTTAAAGCCTTTTGCTATCTCTCATTAGCATATGGCAACTCAGAGACTCCCATCACATGTAATGCTTACTGGAACTATATACATACTTTCACATTGTTTCACACTCATACTTCAACTATGGCACTAGAGAATCTAAGAGTCGGATAATGGAAAGTGATTCTATTTAGATCATCAGTCTTTAATCACTTCCATATCATTATTTCTCTTTTGGACTCTTTATTGTCCACAATATTCATTTTCTCTTTTATTTCATTAAGGCTGCATCTCACTTGCAGACTTTACTATTGATCATCTCTTACAGTCATAGATCACGAGACAATTATGTTCTGTTCATGTAGTATGGTCTTTAAATCTCTTTTCATAATTTAGATTCCACAATTGAATCCTCAATTTATATATTTAATCACCACATCATCTATATACTTCCACCATTTCTATCATTTCAAGGTGGTTATGTGTACAATCATTTTCTATCTATATACTGGCAATAATTAATACTTGTCATTTATCTTACTCCTTTGAGTATCATTAATTTCGTTTATCAAATTTGGCTTGATTTTACATCTTGCCACTGTCATGTGATAACCAACACAAATCACTTTCAGTGTTACCTTCGGAAACTGTTTCATATTGACGTTCCCCTCTCATCATGCAACTTATTTTCTTATTCCACTTTCATCTTGTCGTCTCGAGATCATATATCTCAGGAGGAGATACTATTTAGCCAAATCTCTTAGTTACCAATCTTCACATAATTCCACAGTCTTTAAGAGTTTAAGGGTTATACCACAATGCTGCTCATTTTTCATTTGTACTTTAGACTCTATTAATATTTCCTCAATTTATTCATGTAAGGATGCCTCATTTCTTAGGCTTATATACCTCACAAGGCAACTCATTAACCTTGTAACCTCAATAGGAACTCGTAAAATTCACTCCGAGTTCTAATCATCATCTTATGGACACCAATATCCAATCTTTTATCTAAGGACGCTTTATACTGAGGCTAGTCTTATTAACTCCTCACATATCTTTAATCAAATCAATAAAGCGTCTATTTTCATGTAGATAAATACTTGTTCTACATAAGAACTTTACTAATGATAGGAAATTAATACATTCCTTTTTTTAATTCATCTATGTCTCAATATCATCAGTGCTTCTCTCATTTACACTTATACAGATAACTTCATTATCCTCAAATTTACGTTATCTGTATTTTTTTATCGTTCACACCTTTACACGTGAATTCCATTATCCACACATTTTCCAGAGTTATTTTCTTAAGCCTTTCAGATTCTTTCTATATTCTCCGATATAAGCTTGTAAGTAGATTTCATATCCACAATCGAGTCAATGTTAGCTCGATTTCTCCAGTCTATATAACTCTGAAAATCTTATTAGGAATCACATCCGATACTTTCTTTAATCACACATCTCTTATCATTTCGAACATCTCATCCTTATGCCCTGTCATTTTCATTGTGTATTCTCAAGGCAGAGACATTTACTATTCAAATCATTTTGACACACACTCTACCTTGATTTCATTATTCACTCATTTACAGTACTCCATACAGTACATCAAGTTGCAATGCATATCTCAATGGTCCGGTTCTATAATTAAATATTCATTTAATACCTCAGAAACAGTAAAAATTTATAGAACCTCAATCAACCGTACTGCCATGGATTTCATCAATTTTGTTTTCTGATCACTTTCTCAGTCCTTTTCTGTAATTATTTCACTTTTCATAATATCCACAATCCCGTAATAATTATCTGAGTTGATACACTCATAATTCAGGCCCTCATAATCAATAACCGGGCCAATCATCTTGCAACATCCCACTACACTCTTATCGGATCGCATCATATAAGGCCTCGGCCCGTCCGCCGTCTGCCTGTACACATCTGTACTATCCCTTTGAGACTGCCCAGCCCTTCCACTGGGTCACCCCTCAAGGATCTATCATGAGGCCCAGCCCGTTTACTAGGTCACTCACAGTCGCATCCGAAATCTAAGTGTCAGTTGAATCAGTAATAGGGATCGTTATATTCATATTGCATCCTCTATGCCATTAATAACTCCATTACTCTCAAAGGATTCAAAATTACTTAATTTCATCACTATTCAGAGCTTTGCCCAACATAGGGGCATTTTCGTCATTTCGACATTAATTTCTTTCTCCTCAATATACATTTGAATCAATGAACTGATCATCTATGTGCTGATAGTATCCTTTCGGATACATATACCAGCAATTTAGATCTCATTCGATTTCAACAGAGAAGTTCACTAAAATCCACAATTGGATTATCTTGCTTGTAATTCAGCTTTATATCATCAATTTCTCTGTCAAATCAATCAAATCCAACCTCTGTTGGTCTATTCTGACTCCCAGTAAAAATTTGGAGGCAGGGGTATTTTGGTCATTTTTGGTCAAAAATTTTCTCTCTCTTCAAATTACCCTCAATCGGTGATCTTAAAGTCTATTTAATGATGATATTTCATTCCCCTCTTTTATATCATCATTTTCAGGTCTCAGTTCGATCAGGACAGAAAAGTACTGGTGGGGCCCTCACCGAGTCCTTTCGGTTCCTTACCGAACAGGCCTTCATTTAGACTATAAGATCACCACTTTCTGCTAATTCTGAGCCTATTTATTTCTTTAACATTCTTAATTCACAAAGTCTCACTCCCTTTATATTATTTTACTCAATTTACAATCATTTATTTTCTCTATGCATTCAGACGACACAGTACTATCGGGGATGTTTAACACTTTTCCTTCCAAAAGTATTCACAGACATCAGACCGACCATGCTCTGATATCATTAAATCTGTAACAACCTGTTACCACATTTTTCACCTTAATTTTACACCATTTATCCGGTTGGGCTGTCTGCGATACTTCACTTGCACTTAATGTTAAACATATTTAATATAACATTGTTAATATAATACACATCCCCAATCTTATTTACAAAAATGTAGTACTGTATACATGTCTAAATACAGAAAATAAATGATCGTACCTCATATAAATCAGTCGGTTTGCCACATTGTCCTTTATGTGCAGCCGTAATCCACACCCATTGGATCTCACAATCATTAAAAACCTAAAATGTTTAAAATTGGGGAGTGAGCAAACCACGGCTCAGTAAGAGAGTTATATGTCACACTTGATATTCAGCTATCTATATGCTGAAAATAATTTTTCTTTTTCATTTTCTTTAAAATCTTCCTAGCTGGCTCTAGGCTCATATGTAGGAAGGATACTACAGTCGGCTAGGGATCCAGATAGAGTAAGGCAGGTATTTTAAAATACCTGACTTGTTCCGGAACCTAGAAGCAACTGTAGAGAGTATTAAATCCATTTTTCTCAAAACGATATGATCTTCGTTTTTTTTTCACAGAGTAAACCACTTATTTCTTTTTACTTCAGTACCCTTTAAAACACGTGACAGTTCAATAGTAAAACAGTGGTTTACTTCTCTTCTCTTCAGTACAGTGATTTGTGAATATCCAATCATTGGATAAACACTTCTTCGATTATTTCTATCTTAGAAATAATTCTTATGTTATTCTTTTAGAATAAACATTTATTTCTCTTTTCAAATCAGTAACCGTATCGTACAGTTCAGTAAAACAGTATATTCGGTACTCAGTAAAACAGTATCTCGATACGGTTCAGTCAGTAACAGTAAACAATAGCTACCAATTCAGTAAATAGTATACGATAGCTTTCAGTTCAGTAAACAGTAAATGGTAGCCTTAAGTTCAGTAAAACAGTAATCAGTGGCTACCATTTCAGTGTACAATACAGTTCTGTAAACACAGTATTTTGGTACGATTTTTCATCAGTAAACAGTAACCAGTAACCAGTGATCAGTACAGTAAACAATACAGTACAGTAAATAGGATTCCGTAAATCCTTTCAATAAACAGTAATCAGTGTGTGAGACTAGGCATCACCCTACACGTAAATCATGCTCTCATCGTTCCCCCAGGAACACAAGTCGTCCGCTTTTGGGGTGCACCCGTAGGCCATCGCCCCTCATGGCTATCTCGGCTAGATCTATGGCCATAATCTATAGGTGGTCCTCGGGTCCACTTGCCAAGTGACCTCGAGACCTCTGATGACTTGGCGGGTCCATCAGCCTTGTGACACCCTGAGGTGCACCCGTTGGTCCATCAACCCGAGCCACCGCCCCAGGTGGGTCACGCAGTTACATGAATAATAATGCATGAACTCAGGGCCTAATGTCTCAAAACAGTATAAACTGTACCATAGCCTTTATGGATTTTTTTAAACACCGTAAATCAAATATCCATAAGGCTCACATGTAAATATAATCACCTTTATGAAATTTATAAAATAAATAACATTTTTCAAATTATTTCATAAAGGTATATATCATGTTTTCCATACGATAAAGACAGTTTGAAAAATCATCACTGAAAGTATAGAAGGGCAAAACTGTCTTTTCTCCACCGTAAAACACTTATGCACGCTTTTCCGTGCTTTCACTTGAAAACATGGTTTTCAATAATTTATGAAAAATAAAATATTTATTTTTCCAAATTCATAAATCCCGTAACCATGTTTCTTTCTAAAAACACGTGTAGAGACCTCTAGTCTCGAAATCATAGTTTTTCATCATTTCTTAACCTTTATGGAATTTATATAATTATTTATCTCACAATTAAAACCATAAAGGTTTATATTAAATCAAGTGAATATTTAAGAATATTTATAAAAATATTCACTTCGGCCTCTTTTTCATTTCATCTTGTTTCACGTGAAATATCACCTACCGGTAAATTTTCGGTGATTTCCTTTTTACCACACTCGAAAACATGAATATTTTAAAATTAAATATCACTATATTCATGTTTTATGAAATTTACTTAATTTCTCGATTTTCGTTCTCAAAATCGATCCACGTGAAATCAAATCTTTTATTTTGATTTTCGGTGATTTTCGGTAAATTTCAGAAATTTTTTGATAATTTTTCGGCAGTATAACGACTGCCGATTTGGCTAGCCTCCTGCACGAAAAATACAGTTTATATTTCTCAACCGGTATTTCACCACAATTTAAGACCGATAAATCACCACAAATTTCCAAACCAATCATTATAAATTGCATTTATAAATTAAATGCATAATTTAAAACATGTGGCCGAATATCCTTACAGGCGGCACATGTCTCCCTTACCTGTTTGGGTCGGCGACTGCCTCTCGAAGGTCGCGCCCGTGTTCACCTCGCCCGATTCCATCGGCTCGATCATCGAGGGAATTTTCTGAAATTTAAATTCTAAAATTTAGAATTTTTCCATAATTATTTAAATAAATAAATTATTTAAATAATTTAATACTTTTCGGGATTTCTTACCGATTCTCGTATTTTTTGGGATTTCCCGTAATTTTCGAATTCTCGGGAATTTTTCCAAATTTCCGGAATTCCTTTCCCCTTTTTTTTTTCTTCTTTTTCTTCCTTCCTTCTTTTTCTCTTTTCTTTTCTTTTCTTTTTCTTTTTTTTTTCTTTTCTTTTTCTTTTTCCTTTTTTCTTTCCTGGCCGGTTCAGACCAGTCAGACCGGCTCCCCTTCCTCACCGCCGGTTCTCCTCCGGTGGCCGGTTCTCCGGCGGTTCGGTGGCTCAGCAGCTGGCCGGCATCGAGGCGAAGCTGCCGGTGGCCTCAGCGTCGGCTCGGGATCGGCGGCACGGCGGCGATCTACTCGATTTTGCCTCAGTCACTTCTCCTCCTCCGTCGGCCTTCCTCCGCCGTTCCCAGCCTCTCCGGTGGCCTCCATCCCTTTCCTCTTCTTCCGGCGATGCTTCAGCTATGGTGGCGGCGGCCGGTTTGGCCGGCAACGCCAGATCTGGTTTTCCTCTTTCTCTTTCGGTTTCGCAGGAATTTCCTTCTGTTTCCTTTCCGATCTCCTTCGCCAGTCGTCCTCTTCCCTTCCTTTCTTCGCCGGCGACATCGTCTCTCCCTTCCTCTCTCTTTTTCCTCGCCGGCGGTGGCAGCCCTGCCACCGTCGATTCTGGCTGGGGAGGATCGGGTCCTTCCCCGATTCCTTTCCTTTCCTCTTTTGTTTTTCCTCTATTTCCATAATTAGTATATGATATACTATATACTATATATTATATACTATAACATATATTTTATACATATAATATATACTATATATTATACATATATTATTTCATATACTAGGTCCAATGGTAGTCGTGTCTCGACATTTGATTGAGATCAAGTGTTCGAGTGCGACGGGACGCGAAAGAAATCCGTGAGGAGTGTTGGCCTATGGGTGCACGCCATGTGGCGCGGTGGCCCCAGGTGCACTCCAGAGCGGACAATACGGTTGAGTGGGACCGGACCAACGAGAACCGGGTCCCCACAATAAAACGCGCGTTTTATTGTGAGGCCCGCTTCCCGGACTACCTCACGCATGTCCAACGGTTAGTCGTTACTCGACACTTACGGGAAGTAAGGGGTTCGAGTAGCGGCGGACGCGAAAGAAATCCGTGAGGACCTAAGTGCCACGTCAGCTGAACTGACGGGGGCCATCTCTAGAATCCAAAGCGGACAATACGGATGCGTGAGGTAGTCCGGGAAGCGGGCCTCACAAAATCAGTGAAAATAAAGTAGTAACTACACTGACACCGAATACAAACCTTAAAAAGAAAAAGAAAAATTTAGTCCATAAATTTGTAGACTAAGAAAAGTACAAGTATTAAGTGAAAGTCGCGGCCTTCGGGTCGTGACATGCTTTGGTCGCTATGATACATTTAAACAATAGCAATATCATATCATATTATAATTTTACTATAGTGAGCCAATTGAATAGAAATATGGAAAAAAAATCATATTAATACATTATATATAAATTAATTGTTCTTTTTATTTTTTTTTGATAGCTCTAGTTTTATCATTCATATTATTGAATTCTTTCAGAGTAACTACTATTGTTTAACTCACATTCAAGCCAAAAAATTCATGATAATCTATGATGAAAAAATTGAATACTTAAATTTTTTAAGTATTAATTTAAAAGTAAAATAAAGAAAAAAAAACTAAAATGAGGATGCCATTTTGCTTCTTTGCTGAATTGAGAAAATGGTTTGCTGCTGCCTCCTTGTTCGACTAAGGAGTGATTAATAAAAAAAAATATTAAATGTAATGCATGATGTAAATAATTTGAACAGTTTTGAATTTTTTAAAATAGAGACCGAAAAGTAACATGAAATATTAAGTTATGAAAGAACAAAAAACCTGAAATCAGAATGAAGAGTTGTATGTATTTGCTTTGATTGTGCTGCTTTGACAGGTAAGAACATTGCTTTGTTTGCTTATTGATATGATTAATTTTTTTCAAAATTAGTCAAGTAACATGGAATGCTAAATAAACTTGAACTGAGAAGTATAAAAAAATACCTGCAAAATGAGATTGAGAATGCTTTGCTACTCAAATAACCGACTGCTTCTACTACAAATTAATAAGAACCAATTTATAAGAATTAGGGTTAACAATTCATATATTTGGAAACTTATTTACAATTCATATAAATTTGATTGGAGTTAATTCAAATTCAAAAATCATTTACCCTCATTAATATATTACAAGCTTCCTTAAGATGGAATGCCATAATTATTTTGATATATATTTCCTTAAGAAGCATCTATGCCATAAAAACGTTGAGTCTCATTGATATATTCAAATGTAAAAAATATCAATGCCATAATTCTGTTTTCCATATTGTTTTAATTTTCCTTAAGAAGTAATTAATATATTACAATTAACGTTGGCTGCCATAATGATTTATTTTGAAATTCTACCAATTAATACTAATTATTGATAATTCATATACTAATTATTTATTTTCATATCTATTAAAATTAATTGGAGTTAATTTTAATTGATAACAATGTTGACCTTATTTATGAATTAATGACTAATTAAATGTAAAAGAGGATTTGATTGAAGTTAATTCAAATGTAAAAAAAAAAACGTTGACCCTCATTAATACATTCAAATGTAAAAAACATCAATGCCATAATTCTGTTTTCCATTTTGCTTCAATTTTCCTTAAAAAGTAATTGATATATTACAATTAACATTGGTTGCCATAATGATTTATTTTGAAGTTCTGCTAATTAATTCTAATTACTGACAATTCACATACTAATTACTTATTTTAAGATATATTAAAATTAATTGGAGTTAATTTTAATTGATAACAATGTTGACCCTATTTATGAATTAATGAGTAATTAAATGTAACAGAAGATTTAATATATATTTGGTAATTACAACAAATCTTATTTGTCAAAAATATAACTTATCCATATAGGCATCCACATTAGCAATATTTGAAACATAAATATGTACCTTGTAATATAATATATAATATATATATTAGATTAGTATATATATATAATATATATTAGATTAGCTATATATTGATCTATTTTTTTATTATTTTATTCACTAATAGTCTAGTGTTTAATTTTTTCAAACAAGATTAAAAAACTATCACATGATTGATTTTCTTTTTTATTTAGTTGTTCTTTTTTTTAATACTTCTTAAATTGCATGTACAATCCTATTCATTTTGTTTGTGAAGTTTAAAAATTTTCTTGACAATGTATGAAATAATAATTTTTTATAATTTTACTAATATATAAAAGTTAAATATATGAAAGAGCCCGTCTACTCTTGACTTTTCAAGTTCGAATTGCTAGCTAGGAAGATCCATTTGGAGCATGCCCAAGCCATACCTAGAGTTGTCCATAGAATAATGACGTATATACAAGTTTGAGCTCAGTCCAACACCTAAATTTAGGTTTTATTTTTTGGCGAGATCCCTTTTGTATTTTATCATGCAATCCCAAGGTCAGCTCAATTCGAATATTAATTTATTTATTTTTATTATTTTATTTTATTTAAAATTTAATTTGATTTATCAAAATTTACATATTAATTTTTATATTAAATATATAATCATATTTATTAATCAATAATGTTATATATATATATATATGATTATATTATATTTTATAAATATATCAAAAAACTTTAAATTTTAATTATATTCAAATTGAGTCAAGCCTGGGTTTTAAAATGTCAGACCCAATCCAATTTTTTATCGGGCCAAAAAAATTTTATTGAAACCCGTTAATTGCATTTAAGCCCGTTAATTGCATCATTCCAAAAATCGAGCCGGATTTTTTTGGTTTCTTCAGATGGCTTGGACTTGGGATTCCTTTTGCTCCTCTTTTCTTTGGTTAGACCTTTACTAGGTAATATGATTTCTTTTGCGGGCAATGCACTTTTCATTTACCTTTGTATTTAACCCAATTAAATGTGTATATAATTTTATTATTTATTTAAAAACAATGTTAATTTATTATTAATTGAGAAGATATTTAAGAAAAGAATAAAAAGAATATTAGGTACTTATTATTATTATTTTTTTATAATTTGACTAATATATAAAAGTTAAATCGACGAATCGAAGAGCCTACTCTTGATTTTACAATTTCGAAAGTGCTAGTAAGATTCATGTGGAGCATGCCCAAGCCAAACTTATAACAAAACCTTTTATTTAGGTGACATCAATACCATAAGAAAACATTCGGCAATGAATTTTCTATGAGGCAGCCAGATTTACTTATAATAATTTCGTCTGAAACTGGCTACAGGCTCCTGACTTTTACTTTATGCTTCTTTACCTTTAGAAAAAGTGTCGTCTATATTATATTTCACAAGAAGCTGCTTCTTCTCCGGGGAAAGTTTAATAAAACCAATTCGGAGGTTGATGGGCACAACAAAGTGCTAGGTCTCTAATTTCTGAGCCTAGTTTGTTACTCTTTTTTCTTTTCATTTATTTTTTAATTTATTTGTTAAATTAAAATTTGGCAGCGGGTTCCTGGCAATTGGCCGTGGTTGGCACTCACCTTTATGCTCCTTCTACTTAGGGGTATTCATTCAATCATTTCAATTAATGCCAAATAGAATTTAACTAAATTATTACATTTTTATTTCGTTAATTGAATCAAAATCTTTAATTTCAAAGTTAATTGAACCGAATTAAAAATGATTAACTAATCAAATTAATCAAAATAATAAAATATATGTAAGTTAATAATATTTTAACATATTTGAAACAAACTAAATAGTATTATCCAACAAAATATCTAAATATATATGTATTAAGTTAAACACTCTAACAATATTAAACTTTTTAAATATCATGTAAATTTCAAATATTAAATATATTTTGAGATTTCATATATTTTTGTTTCATTTTTTATTTTTTATATTTCAATTAAAATTTGTTAAGTGGGTTAATTAATAAAAAATTGAAATTTTTTAAAATTATTTTTGTTAACTGACCCAAATAACTCGATAACCGATTAATCGAATTCAGTTAAAATTAAAATATGAACACTTTCAATCGGTAAACAAAAGACGTAGACTGCTCTTTTCAATCGGAGTTTGGGCCTGTTAAAGGAAGACCATCCGTTTTGGTTTAAGTAGGCTTCTGGGATTGTTTATTCAATGACATGCTCCTTGTCAATGATAGCGATAACATACTTTTCCAAAAAGTGTAAGTAGCGAATGCATGAGTGCATATACATAAGTAGTTTGCTTACAAACTAGAATATATAGCATGCATGGCCATACGCCCATATCCAATTATTATACTTCAAATGATTTTAAACTTTTAAATATATTTAGTTACAAGCCGAAAGAAAACGAGTGAAACACACCAGTAATTTGATTCCCATACAAAAAGCCTTTTTTTAGCGTACTTTTTAAATTATGTAACACAAAACATGCAGCATCAAATTGTCTGACAGAACAGATCCCCGCAGCCTTGAAAAGATAAAAACGGTAGCTTACTTCCCAAGCATTGCTTGGAGTCTGCTCATCTTCAATGCTATTCTCAAGCAAATCCAGTCGCCTATGTTGCTCAAGCATCGAAAATATCTGTGCCTCCAAGACCTGTTCAAAAGTATTGTACCAAACACTCCCCAGAATGCAGTAATGAATCCAACCCCCATGCTAATGTAAAATCCCAATGATTTGAACCAATCTTCATCCGGTTCATTTTCGTTTTCATTGGAGGGTGGCGTTGCTGGTTCACCTCCCGGGCACTTCTTTGCCAATGGATCTCCACAAAGTTCTGGATTCCCCAAATATGAAGTAGCATTGAAACTTTGCAGTTGAGTGCCAGTTGGAATCTCCCCTGAAAAATTGTTATTTGACAAGTCCAAGAAATTGAGGAAAGATATATCAGCTAAACCCTTAGGGATACCACCAGAAAGGTGATTATTAGACAGATTAAGGGATTCTAAATCTTGCAACCGGCTAATCTCTCTAGGGATGCTTCCAGTCAAATAATTCCCCGATAAACTTAGAGTCTTCAACCCAACAAGACTTGTAATCTCTTCAGGAATTTGACCGCTTAATTTATTGCTTGACAAGTCAATGGCCTTTACTAATCCGAGGATATTTCCAATTTCTCGCTCCATTCCTTTCCATACAATTGATGCAAAATCGTTGTGAGAAACATTACTTTCCGGAATATAAGTGCTATAATCATCAACATGTTCATTTTCCCGAGAACTAGCAGAAGCAGGAACACCAACAGTTATGGATGCAGATGATCGCTTATAATAATAATAATTAACATAAAAATTGAAACTGGTTGCATTTAAACTCCCCTTTTGACTCATGGCAGTTAAATTGTCAAGGCAATCTGGAATGGTTCCTGATATACTGTTCAAAGAAAGATCTAATATTTGAAGAGATCCCAGGTTACATATAGTGGATGGTATGTTCCCAAAAAACCCATTTGATCGTAAGCGGAGAACAGCCAAGTTTGTTAGGTTTTCTCCTATCCAAGAGGAAATGGATCCGGATAATTTATTTTCACCAAGATCCAGAAGTTTCAAATTGGTGCAATTGCTTAGGGCTGCAGGAAGTGTACCAGAAAGATTGTTGTTCCTCAAATGTAAAGATCGAAGTTCACTTAGATAGCCCATAGAGGTTGGGATGGTCCCTGAAAAGCTATTATTCTCCAAATTAAGATAAACCAATGTCGAATTCCATTGCCCCCAACAATTAGGAAGTTCAGCGGATAACAAATTATCTGAGAGATCAAGAAAGCTCAAACTTACCTGAGTCAGGAATGCACATAATTTAGACAGAGATCCAGAAAATTGGTTTTCGCGAAGATTCAACAATGCTGTATTGGCAGAAATTTGTGGTATTAAACCATAAAACCGGTTGGAACTCAGATCTATTTGATGAAAGTTAAAAAGATGGTCCAATGATAGATTTGACACTTGCCCGCTGATATTGTTAAAGGAAATATTTAAATATTTCAAATTAGCAGGCAGGGGCCAAAACCAATTTGGAATGACTTCTGAAATACTGGAATTAGAGATGTCAAGGTAGGAAAACTTCTTCTGCGTTCGAAGCCAGCTTGGAAAATTTGGGCCTAACTTACAGGACGCCATTTGAATAGAATCAAGTTGAAAATGGGGGATCCAGGCAGAGCTGATATTCAAACACAAAGAATTAAAGGATAGGATCAGATGCTTTAATTTGGAGAGATTTGACAGGTGAATTTCAGATATGACACCATTTAAAGAATTTGAGGAAACATTCAAGATCTCAAGATCAAACATTTGTCCCATACCATTTGGAAAAGACCCATTTAATTGATTGTCTCCAAGATACAATTCTCTTAAGGACGATAATTTTGAAAAATCAGGCAATGGACCAATGAGTTTATTTTCCTCCAAATGCAGGATGGTCAACTTAGACAACTGTCCAAAGCTAACCGGAAATTTTCCGTCCAACTGGTTCCTTTGAAGAAGCAACTCCCTTAGCTCTGAAAATATTGTGACATCGGGTAATGACCCAATGATTTGATTTTCACTGAGCGCCAAAATCTCCAGCGAATTCTTGGCGCACCCACTCAAGTTTTTCAACATTACGCTAAGTGATTCACTCAGATTGTTTCTTGACAAATCTAGTTTCTTTAAGTTGCAAAGATTACGTAAGGATTTTGGTATTCCACCTCTGAAATGATTATCATATAAATGAACATATTGAAGACCCGGCATGTTCCCAAAAGAATCTACAACGAAACCAGTTAAATTGTTTCCAAAGAGTTGGAGCTCGACCATGTTATTACTTATACTTAGCAACAGAGGAAAAGTTGTAGAATGCAAAGAGAAACTCCTAGTTAGATGAAGTACTCTAAGAGAATTGGAAGAGTTAATATGGGAAAAGGATGAAGGATCAACCTCAGGAAAGTAACACTTGAATAAGCCTAAGCTGGAAAGGGAAGGATGAGATTGAATTACTTGAAGCCAGTTTTTGGCTTTGGTGAAATTAGTGCGACTCAGTTGGAGGGATTCCAAAGAAGAAAGACGAGAAAGCCACTCAAGGTTGTCCGTGGAGATAATTGAATATTCATCTCCATCTTTGAGGCGGAGATCAAGAGAAAGCAGCTTAGAGAGGTTTCCAAGCTGGTAAGGAATGGTTCCATTGAGAGGGTTGTACGAGAGATTGAGGTATGTCAATTCAGTGAGTGAACCAATGAACTCTGGTATCCTCGTGATGTAACTATCACTGAGGTCCAAGTGACTTAAGTGTCTTAATTCAAGCAAGGAAGAGCCGATCTCACCTCTGACCACACTAGAACGGAGATTAAGCATGATAACATGGCCAGTTGTGTTGTCGCAGCCGACTCCGCTCCACTTGCAACAGTCTTTGTCTCCACTTTCCCACGAGGCTTTGTCTTCACCTGTCCACAAGACTAGAAATCCTCCTGCGTCATTAATTTGTTTCTTGAAATCAAGCAGAGCTTGTCTCTCGGATGCAATGCACCTCGCGCCTTGGTTTTCAAGGCCTATACTTGAAACGGTACCCTTCAGCAGGCACATAAGCGAAACCAACAAGCAGTGAAGTTGAACGAGTCTAAGCCAATCCATGAAGAAAAAGAATAATATTTAGTTAAAGGCTAATAACAGCAACTGAAAACTGAGTGAAAATAATGTGAAGATCACTTGATTATATATAATTAATTGAGCGAGGGAATCTTCGTCTTCGTCTTTGTCTCTTTTTTTTTATTATTTATTATTTCTCTTTTTCTCATCTTTTATTCAATTGAAATAGTTTGGTGTTGCATCTTTATTACTTCGTTAACATTGCATCTTAGAAGACACGCCTAAGTTTATTGTGGAATGCCTGAGTCCACCGAAGCCGCAGCAACAGTTATTGCTCCTCTTTTGCGGTCAAACTTGGCTGCTTGAGTCTCTTGTTGTAGGGTAGCGGACTTGAGTCACCTCGATTATTGTGACTTCCTTCTTGTTTCGTGGAGGGACGAACATTATTGTGGCTTCCTTGTTGTCTCGAGATTAAATTGGAGGGCTCAATTTTAGATAAGATACAAAAAAAATTAATCGTGTTTGATCTGATCTAATTCGATCAATAAACAATTTTAACATAAAATAATCATTTTATTTTACAAATTTGATTGCGGTTATCTTAAAATTCGAATTTAAAGCTCTTGAAGTTAGTTTTTTCGTTTTTGTTTTTATTTTTTTTACTATTAATTAGCTCGTTAAGCTGAGAATACAGGAGAGGAGTGGTTGACTATTCTTACCAACATTTATTACTTTCTCATTCCAGTCAAACTTTCCGACTTGCTTCGTGGCTTCCTTCTTGTTTCGTGGAGGGAATCCACCGACATTTATTGCGACATTTCTGCAGTCAAAGTTGAACACTCGAGTCATTTTATTTTTCCAAACGACAGACTTCAATGTCCAATCACTGATTGCCGTGACTCGCCTGCTGTTGATCTTTACGAAATCCCCTCATTCTGTTTTTTTATTTTCTGCTTGTAGGGCCCGTTGTCCTCGGTACTTCCTTCGTAAATTGCAAGAAATATGAAAGTCCTGGCAGTGGTGAACATCCACGTAAATTGCAAGAAATATGAAAGTCTTCGCAGCCAACCCTTCTCCAGTTGCAGCAGTCTTCTTCTTTGCTTGTCCTTGAGGATGGGAGCTTGTCCTCAGCATCAAGACCTTTCTTGAAATCACGCAGAGCTCGTCTTTCTGCTTCAGTACACCTGGCGCTCTGATTTCTGATACCAAAACTAAAATTAGTAGCAATTAGGGCAAATAGAAGCGCAAACCATAGGTGAAATTGAACTCCTCTAAGCCATTCCATGAAGACAAGCAAGCAATTATGACAACAACTCACTCAAATTATTTTTTAAAGGAAAATAATTAAAATAAAATGCCTAAGATCGTGGATGATTAATTGAACAATTCACAGTAAGAAAAAAAAAGAAAAATACTTATGAGTTGTGGCTCAGTTGATAACGCAAGCTGACAGTTGCAGTGCCAAGATTTCATATTAGGGGAGCCAAACCATTTGCATAAAAAAATTTAATTATTCAATAAAATCTGTTACTAGCTTAAAATTTTTTATTTAGCATCTAATATATTATTATTTTACCAAAAACATAAAAAATACATGTGAACACATGACATTCCATATATAAACATATATAGATAAAAAAAATGAAGTATGAAAAGAAAAAAAATGTATAATTATTGAAAATGGAGGAAAGACAAATATTTTTATTTAAACCAGTGCATGATTATTTTTGGTAAGTGATAAGGGTTACACAAATGACAAATGAAAAAATAATAATAATTTTACTATCACTGCAACAAATAAGACTTTTAGTGACAATTTTTTTGTGACCATAAACAATTTGGTCACAAATATGAGGTTTATTGTGACCAAATTTTTGTTTGACACTATTGTCATAGGCATTTGTGATGTATCCTTATTTGGTCACTGTTAAAATATTACTTGTGACAATTTAAGTTTTTCACAATTAAATCGTCACTAAAAGAATATTATTGTGACACAAAAAAATTTGTCACTATATATTCGTCACTAATAAAATACACAAATTGATACGACTTGATTTTTTATAGAAAATAATACATTTGTTACAAAAATAAAGTCATCACTACTTTTGAATATTGTTGTGACGATAAAAATTATTTGTCACTTCGAAATTTACTTTTTGTTGTAAATTTTTTTGTCAAAATTAAACATAAAGAATTAATGACGGTTACATGTCGTCACAATAATAAATTTAGCTTTGTGATAACTAAAATAATCACTATTTTAAAATTTTCGTAAATAGAAACATTTTTGTTACCTTGTATATTAATAAATTTAAACAATTATTTTTTTATTGCAATTTAGTTTGTTTTAACGTTTTATACCACTAACAAAATGGTTGCTAGAAAACCTTTATTATTTTTATAAAAGTAGCCGTTATCTTAGCCTATTGTATTTATAATGACTTTTTTTAATCATTACTAAATTAAAATTTGTTTAATTAGATTTGATTTAATAGTTGTGAAATTAAATTTTTATTTTTAAATTTGTATTTATTTATATTAATAACATACCTAAAACTAATATATATAATGATATATATATTTATATAATTAGAAATCGTAGGTTATAGTTGGAATGAAGATAGGGAAATTTGTGAAAGAATCCGTTATTGCAATGGTAAAAATATATGTTATAACTTTACACAGGAGTTCAATGTGCATACAACATACCATATTACATGAATTTGGCTAAAAAATTCGTTTTTAGTTAGAATCAAATGATTAAAATTTGTGAAAAGTTTTTTTTAAAGAAAAATTTGTTTGAAGTTAAATATGTTTTTATTATTATTATCAATAAATTATGTAGTAGCTTACCTATATATTTATAATTATATATAAAAATAATGCAGTTATTTGTATTAATTCGTATTTTTTGTGTTGGAAAGAAAAACATTAGTCATACTTACCATAAAAAATTTTAAAAAAGGGAGAACCTGCCCTCTAAATTTATATAATTTTAAGAGGCATTTTTCTCCCAGTATCCCACTATTATTTAAACATACAAAATTTAAAACTAGGGCACCACCAACTAAAAAAACAAAATGGCAAATACCTAGCCGCCGCGCCTCCTATAACCCTTTGCCTTTGTTTTGCTGCATTCTTTTTCAACCCTCAAACATTATGGCCATTAATATTTCCTTTTATTTTCCAATTGTCAACCAACACCCATCTCTTAAACTTTTCTCACAGTTAATTAACCTTTTTGTTTATCATTTCAAGCATCTTATTTTGTTGGGCATTTGAGTGGTTGTATTGTGATATTAATCTATATTTGGTAAATGATTTTGGGTGGGTATTCTGCAAATTTGCTTTACAATAAGATTTAAAGTTTTCGGTATTTTTATATTGTTAATCCCAAACATGTTGGTATTGGATTGAAATTTTAGGTTGGAGAAATAATTATAGGAGTAGTATGAAATCAATTTTTTATTTTTTTTGTGTGATTATATCATTGTATGGATACTTAATTTTGATTTGGATTGTGTTCAAGAGATTGAATTAATTTGTATTACTCTAATATTTTCTTATAGTGAATGAGGGGATTTGGTTATTGTGGAAGACAAGCAAAAAGAATTCAGAAAACTAATTACACGATGTAAAAAAAATCAAAAAATTAATGTATGGAAGTGATTGTTTTCGTTTAGTCGATTGCCTTGTTTTATTATATTGTATTGTATTATAGTATATTTATTTTTTTAAATAGTTTTAATTGACTTATTTCTTTTTTTCTTGTATTTGCTCATTTTGTAGGAAACCAAAATTCAAATTACATTTTGTTTAGAACCGTGGATGCTATTGTTTACCTTGTATTTCTTTTATTCATTTATTTTCATGTTAATGAATTTAGAAATTTGTACAATATGTATTTTCCCATGAATGTTGTAATTATTTCAATGGAATGTAAACGATATTTGAAATTGTATTTTGAATATTATTTTTATATCCGAATGGATATACATAGATTATTTAGAAATTAATCTTGTAAATTTTTTCTGTTATTAATTTATTTTTCATATAATAGTAATAAATTTAATAAAATAAAATAATATTATTATTGTTATTATTATAAATACTAGTGACGAGATAATTGTAACTATAAAAAATAACATGAGTGACAATAATTTTGTCGTCACAAAAACACAAGAAATAGTGACAATTTTTATTTATCACTAATTTTATTTTTTTAGTGTCAAAATATTTGTCACAATAAAGCAACTTATTGTGACAACATATTTTTTTCACATATTCTGATATTTTTAGAGACAAAAAATTTGTCACAAAAAAATAGAGTTATTGTGACAATTTAACAAAAATTGTCACGAATAAAATAGTGACGGCGTTATTTGTGACAATAGGTGACGACTTGAAAATTAGTCACTATATATTATAGTGACAAAATTTTATGCTTTTAGTGACTAATTTTTTCTTCACTAAAAATACTTTTTCTTGTAGTGTATTAATATTGATATTATTAAATTCAATAAACGGAGAGCACTTTCTCGTGTTGGAGAGTGCACCATGCACTCTCATTTGAGGGAGAGTGCATCAGGATACACTCTCCCGCATGCGGGAGATCGCCCCAGCACTCTCACACAGGAGGTCTCTCGCAAAGCTGGAGATCGACGAACACTCTCCCTTTTGAGAGAGATCGCCCAATACTCTTCCGAAGGAGGTCTCCCGCAAAGCTGGAGATCGCCCAACACTCTCCCTTAGGAGGTCTCCCGCAAAGCGAGAGATCACCCAAAACTCTTCCACATGCAAAAGGGTCATGTCGCCTGATAACTTGTCGCTACATAAGTATGGTCTCCATTTGTAGTCTCTCGCATGGTGACAGACCGCCGTCGCTCCCGAAACTGGTGGTGTTTGTGTTGTACTAGGGAACAAATTCTTCTCAAAAAGACGAAATTGCCTTTCAGGTAATTATTCTGTGATATTTGCTTATAAATAGGCCACATGTATTATTCTTTAGGCTCTAATTTTGGACTTCTGATTTTTACGTTTTCCAATTTTCAAGAATCTTTGGTTGACTTAAGTATATGAAAAAAAAGAAAAGGAGAAAGTGCTAATTATTACAGCTGACCAGAATAAGATCTCTAGTTTTACTTTCTTTCTCCCTTCTTTTGTCTTCTACATATTAATCTATTGTTTCACATCCCAATTTTCATGATCATCCATTTACTTCTCATCATAGTGATTTAAGATGATCATATTATTAATGATTTAATATCATCATAATTTAGTTAACAATAAACTATTATTGGGGACTATATATAGGTCGCCCTATATATATGATAATGGAAATACATGAAAATTAAATATAATTTTGTGTAAATACTGACATATGATATTACGTTAGTAAAAAATTTAATAATTTTCAGAATATATAATTAGGATAATAATTTATAAAATATTAATATTTTATGAATAATTACATTTTTTAGCTTAAACTTTTACTTGTTTTTAATTCATTCCTAAATGTTTGAAAATTATTATTGTTTTTAACTTTTAATCCTAAATTATTTGTGAAATTAATAAACAATTAAAAATTACTAAAATTATTTTTATATGAAAATAATATTTTTTAATAATTTAATAATTATTAAAATTATTTTTATATCAAATAATATTTTTGTTATTAAAGAATTGGGGAAGTCGGCAATCTGCGACCATTTGATAGACCAGTGAAGGACTGGGGGACTCCCCAACTTTTGTTCTTCCTTCTTCTTTTGTTAGACCTTGACTAATATGATTGCTTTTGCAGGTAATAAATTATATTTCACCTTTGTATATTAATAAATTAAATGTGTATGTAATATTATTTTTTTGAATGATTATCTAATATACTGTCATTACAGTTTTCAAATTTAATAAATAAATTAAAATTGTAGCACATATTTCACTTTAAACATTAAAAAAATCAAAATAAAAAAGTGAAAATATTTGTCATTATCTTATCTCATTTGTTGAGTTTAAACGCTCCATTGATAATGTATCGTGTAAAGTTACATGCTTAATTTAGAATGTAATCTTTGAGTTATTTCCCAATTAAGAATATCATTTTAAATTTAAGTCAATTTAAGACTAAATATTTTCGAAATTAATCAATTAAGAACTTTTTAAAAGAATTGGAGTCACGTGTAATTAAGTTATTAGCTGTATTAATATGCGTATTTATATGGATGGCAGCAATTTATTGGTTGTTAATTTTTTAATTGATTTTCATTTAAAAATTAAACAAATTATTTTTTTGCAATAATTTATCTTTTCATTTTAAAAGAAACTATGTGTCAAATTCTTTCTTTTTTCGACCCTTAAATACTGATAGAACTAACAAAATAAATCTTGGCAACCCAAATCTTTATCTTCTTCTGGAAAGGTAATAACAAGTTCCAAAAATTTTATACGACTCCCAACCCCCCTCCCTCCTACTATGGCGAGAAATTCCTCATATTCCTTAAGGAATTGTTAGCTTGGTTGTGTTACCAATAGATGATTCAAGTTTCGTGGCCTTCAAAGGAAACTCCGGGGACAGTAACGATAAGCATTTTAAATGATTAGGTACAGAAAATTGAACTGCAAAATGAAGCGCACGACAAAATCTGCATGGTCTGTAAACAAGGGAAATTCTAGGATTGAAACCCCGGCTGCCACCTGAAGCACAAGCTACCAAGAAAATCCAATCTAAAATCTTAGCTCAAAACTAAGAAACAGTTTAGCAAGCACCAGTCCTCGAAATCAAACCCAATAAAAAATCAACCTAAGAACAAATATTCAGGTACAATCAAAATTCTTCAAACATTTAACCCGAATATAACCACATTTCTAGAAATGAACTCAAAATTCAGCCCAAATTGCAAAGAAAAGAAAGGAAAATAAACTATTACCGGAAAAAAAAAAGAAGAGGCTGGGGTTTCAAACATTTTTGCTTTGGGTTTTCTGGGTCTATGAGATTTTAGGCCATAGAGTTGGAGCTCAGGGGTGGATATACGTAGTTTCGGGGTTTGAAGGTACCAGCGTCCAAGAAAAACAGGCTCGACTGTGACGAGACGAGAGGTGGCAAACGTCAACAGAGACACAGTAGCAAACGCAGCTTCTGGATTTCTTACCTCTGGTGTGGTTTGAAAGTTTTGGAAAGAGACAAAAGGAATGTCTAGCTTATGCGGAATGGAAGAAAGAAGGGAGACGCTGTTGCAAAAAGAAGAAATAAAGAAGAAAATGAGAAAAAATAAAAAATAAAAATATCTAAGATTTTTTTATTTGATTAAAAATACCTTTTTGTCCTTTTATTAGCTCACTCTCATAAGCTGCGCATGTATTTCAATACCGTTAAAAAAATCTTAGATTAAAAAAATTCAAAAATATTTGGTCTTTAATTGATTAAGATTAAAAATTGTATTTTTAATTATAAAATGTCGCAAAAATTAGATCTTAAATTAAGTATTTAGCTATTGTATAATAATCCTTTATTTATTTAAGAGGAATATGAGAACTAATGTTAATTTAATTATTTGTATTAATTAAGATGATATTTATATTCAATCCTTAATTGCCTTACTCGTTAACTGATGTTTTAATATACTAGTTAAATATTAATTTTTTATTACTGTATATATTAATAGTGTAATTTTTAATTTTACAAATAAAATTAAAAAACTGTCACATACTTTATTTTCTTTTTTATTAAGTTTTTATTTTTAAGATATTTTTTTAAAATGTACGTATCATCTTATTAACTTTATTTGTGAAATTAAAAAATTTCACTTACATTGTTTGAGATAATAATTTTTTAAAAATAATTTTACTAATATATAAAAGTCAAGTATATGGAAGAGCCTACTCATTGTTTACTTTCTAAGTTGGAACCTGCAAGCTAATAGTGGTAAGACCCATTTGGAGCAAGCCCAAGCCGTACCTATATGAAACCTTTTATTTAGGTGACATCAATCCCAATAGTTTTAAACATTTCTACTTGTACTTGCTGATTTCCAAAACATTTAGCAATGAATTTTCTACACTGCAACGAGGTTTAGCTTAAGCTTATAATAATTTCGTTCACAAGTGCAGATTCCTAGTTTTTTTTAGATAAATGGTATTTCATTAATCCAAAAAAAGTAGGAAAAACCTGTTATCAGTTATATACAAAAAATGAGTAACTTCCTATATAATCTTCCAATTTTTACGTACAAAGCTAACAGAGAGAACTTTAGTATTTTTTACAAAATTTAGAAGACGAAACTTTACATTAAAACTATTGGCTTGTAAAGTATTATCAATAATTGGTGAACGAATATTAAGTTTCCAACAATTTCTTGCACACCAGATTCGATAAATGTTTGTCGTCCAAGTTCCGTTTAAAAGAAGAGCAAGGAAAGTTTGGTCCTTAGGATGAACAACCCAATCAAGCTCCTCTTTCCCGTTTTTGGATTCTATGGTTGAAACCATGCCTTGCTAAAATAAGTTGAGTGAGTTGTCAGCGTCTATGTAAGTTTTCTTTATATGCGTGCATATTTTCTAAAATATAATATATATGTATGTGTATATATATATATATATATATATATTAGATTGAGTGAGTTCGTTTTCATCCTTTCTTTTATTTATTATTTCTCTTTTCTCTCTTCTTTAATTAAATACTTAATTCTCATAGCTTTTGTCTTGAAAGTACGCGGTAATTGCTTGATTATCCGCCATCCCATTATTGTTTACGAATCAACTTTCCCATTTACAACCTTAAACGAAGCCATGAACCAAAAAACAAAACGAAGGCATTTTTCTTTTTACTTTTCTTTTTTTAATTTTCAATTAAGAAACTCAGCAGAATCAGACTTTTTTTTTCTCACCGAAAGACAAGGCAATTTAGCGTGATCCATGCTTCTATAAAAGAGTTGGGATCGCAGAAGTCTGGGTGGACTGGACTCCAACTTTTGTTCTTCCTTCTTCTTTTGTTAGACCTTGACTAATATGATTCCTTTTGTGGGTATTAAACTTTTCATTCGCTTCTTTATTTTAATCAATTAAATGTGTGTATAATATTATTTATTTAATTATTTAAAAATAATATAATAACCAATGTTAATTTAATTATTAGTATGAATTAAGATGACATTTATATTCAATCCTTAATTGCCTTACCCATTAACTCATTTTTTAAAATATTAGTTATATATCAATATATTTTTTTACTATTATTTTATACACTAGTAGTCTAGTTTTAGTTTTACAAGCAAGATTAAAAATCCATCACATGATTTATTTTCTTTTTTATTTAGTTTTTCTTTTTTTTAATATTTCTTAAATTGCAGCGTAACGAAAGTTTTGTCCCTGGGATGAACAATCCAATCAAGCGCCACTTGCCAGTTTTGGATTCTATAGTTGAAACCATACTTTGCTAAAATAAGTTGACAAACATTCTTTGAGAAAGAACAAAAAAGAAGGTGATCCCTAGTCTCTTCCTCAATATCAAAGAAATAGTAAATGTTTTTAGACAATTGAACATCCCAACTCTTAATAAGAGCCAATGTGTTCAATCTGTTAAGAATTGCAAGCCAAGTGATGAAGCTGTGTCTAGGGAGGGATGAGGAGTTCCAGTCCAATTTGTGCCATGTCACAGTGGGGTGTCTATCTCTGATCCAGTTCCATGTATTTGAAAATAAAAACTAACTAGAGTTTGAGACCTACCGGACGATAACATTTTCATCTTCAGTGAAGGCAAGATCAACCAAAGCTTGCAACAAATCTCTTGATTATAGGGAAGTAAAATGTTGAGGCTAATCATTCATTAAAATAACAAAGGTTACAGTTACATTCTCAGGAATTGCAATCTATGATATAAAATCTCTGCCATAAGAATTAACAAGAGGACCAGATTTAAGCCAGTTGTCAAGCCAGAAAGATGTCTTCCTCCCATTTTGATCTTGTGCTTAATAGGTTCACTGGCAATGTTCCTTAGCTCAAGGACTTTCTTCCAATGCCAACTACAATCCTGTGGACAGAAAAGTTGCCAAAAGCATCTTTCCCTCAAGTTTTTACTAAATGTTTCTTTCACATTTTAAGAGAAGCGTTGTCTAAAATACGATTGAATCAGCATCCAGTGACCATTAATCTTTTTGAATGTTACGTCACCAAATGCAGATAATTAGTAGTGGAATTAGGACGGTAAAACAGACAAATTGGATCGAACCAGCTCAATTTGCACGGATGCGAACTTACAATTTACAAAGACTTGGCTTATTTAGGCTTGTATTTAAATGGACCATAAACAGCAAGTCTGTCATATCCTAATTTGAATCGGACCAGTTCATAAATCAGCCCGCTTTTTTCTCCCTTTTTAATCTTAACAATTAACATAAGCATCTAACAGAACCATTACATTACTGTTTACAATTATATATTTCGATTATATCTAATATTCATAGATTCATATTTGTACAATTACTTGATAATTAATATATTTCTTATTCTTTTTGTTTTTTTTTTTGAAACAAATAATTTGTAACAGTCGCAGCTTGACAGCTTCTAGCAAAACTTCTCACTCAATTTCCAAAATAAGATTCAATCTTCAAACACCGAACAAAAGCTTAATTTTTTAGCGTAGTTAAGCAGAGTGCTCAAAGATTTATTTTTCATTTGACAGAATACCACTAGAAAGAAAACATCTTCAACAAGTTGCATGATCTTAAACTTCTAATGAAAATGTATTAAAAAAACCACGGTTTTTTTAAAATAGTTACGAGATTTTTCACTATTATCCCAGAAGTGGGTTGCTTCTGTTGTGATTCTGCTTTATGCATTAGAGAAGGTTAGGAAAGGCCAGTACCCGCCAGTATCGCCGCAACCTAAGGGGTCGTTTGACATCAGTAAAGTAAGAACTTTGCATTACAATATAAATGAGTGTAATCACTTTATACCGATTAGTATATGTCATTGCGATCACATTGTTTCTGGAAGCTACAATGTGATTGCAGCCCCCTACCCATGCAAAATTACTTTGCAGAAAACGAAACAAATTTTTTTCTCAAAATACCCTCCCAAGCTCAACCCCTTGACTTCCCTCCCAAAAACTCTTCCACGCCTCTGTCTCTCTTTCTCGACCCACGTCTGTACTCAGGCAGCTTTATAACCAAGGGGTTCGAGTTTTTCTTCGATTGTTCGAGCCTTGAAGGAATCAAGTCTGGAGGTCCAAGTCCTGGAGGAAAAGGTTATGCATTTAGTGATGCTGTCACAAACTCAGGTCTAAGTTCCGACGACGAGGGACATTAAGCTAGGGTCTGATACAAAGCCAGCAATCACGATCTAATGATTTGTTGGCAGCTCCATTTGTTTAATTCAATATTTTTTGTTTATTTTGTTAAATTTTGTTGTTTGCAGAGATATCAAATCACACTTTTGTAATGTCTTAAAAAAGTTTGGGCGTGGTTGCAGACCAGAAAAACACACCATAATTCAACCAAATTTGCTTCTTTTCCCTCTAAAAATCTTGTTAAAACTAAGAATAAAAGAATTTTTATATAAACCCAATTTTCTACTCATTACACCCTATTCTCACCATTAATTTACTGTTCATATTGTGTGAAGACAAAAAGTATGTGTATTTAGAACCATTCTAAGAAAAATGTTAGGAATAGTCATTTTTTAAATCACTTTTAACCCTTTTATTTTTATTGGGACACTATATTTCTTAATTTTATGTGAAGACCGATTACTTACAATTATAGGTTACTTGAAAAGTATTTTTTAGCATCCATATATTTTAATTTTAACTTTTCACACATAACTCATTTTCACATAAAACTAGAAAGTGATGTAACTCAATGGAGTGAGAGTATAAAAAGTAACTGTTAAAAGTAACTGTCCTTAGTATTCTATTAAAAACAATACAAGTAAGTTTAAATTATATTAAAGTTATCTTAAAACATAAAATTTCAAAACATTCATTAGTTAAAATTACGTCATTTTAATTTTTTTTAATTCTACTATGTTACCATGGTACATTTAAAATTAAAAAAATTATGCTATAACAAAACTAAAAAATTACTATGACTCAGATGGATTATTATGACTTATTAATTAATGGATTATTATAGATTATTATGACTTATTATGGATTATTATGTCTTGTAAAGATGATGAATTAATGATTTTATTCTTTATGTTGTGAAAAGTTTTGTCACCTGTTTCGATTTTGTAAAAAAAAATTATTAAAAAGGATTAAAAAAGAAAATTACAAACTAAAAAGGGATTTCAATAATTTTTTTGGTTACAGATATTACGATAATTGATTAACATTTTAATAATTTCTTAAAAATATTAATTATATTTTCATATTATTTGCATTTTAATATAATAATTACAATTAAATATAATGTACCGATCTATCTATCTATCTATCTATATAATAAAAATGGTAGAGAATACTACTTCCAGGTTGTGCCACATTTTTTACCACACTTTTGACACTATATACCCTTCATTTAGTTGCTCTATTATTTCTTTTTTCGACTAATGTGGTAATTCAACATAGGGATTGTGCTGAGCTCTTAACTTGGTGCATGTTTCTCCTTCCACAGCCACTGCACATTCTCCCTTCCAGTGTGCCACAGTCCCTATTGCATTACAGCCATCATCCCCTCCCACCTAAACCCCTTTCTAGTTCATGCTTTAGTCATGCACAATTAAACTTATGTCAGCTTTCTACCTCACCTTCTAGAATATCATTTTCCCTTTGTATTGTGATTCAAAATCCAATGCTTTGGGTGGCTTGTTGGGAATCGATTTTGTAATGACCTTTTATACCTAAAATACGAAACAAATTTTTTTTTCCTTTTTCACTTACTTGGTTGGGCTGTACGTAGTGTCACAAATCAATTCTTAAGCTATCTTTATATTAGCTAAGTCAATATCCTTTAATTACCTTAGGTCCCAGTTAAATTCTCTCACTAAGCATGCATTTACAATTTTGAATCATTCTACTTGACTAAATATATCTCCACCCAAGTTGCATGCAATGTTATAAACCATAAATATATCCTATACTTCCTTTAATTACATCTCCAAACTATAAAAGTACTGAAATTATAAGTCTGAATATAAAATGGAATACTGTACATCACATACCTTCAAAGGAAGACAAAAACCTCGAAGGACGTGTAGAACCTCTCGTACAAGCTCTTATTGCATGCTATCTGGAAGGTGTAGAGGGGGGTGAGCTTTTTGGAAAGCCCAGTAAGAAATACACATAAAGAGACAGATACCGTAAATTATATGCAAGTATCTAAAAATAATTAATAAGTTCTCAAACATAAGGGATATCACTAAAATAGAGAATCTTATCCAGAAAAGAATTCATGTATTCAGAAAATCATATGTAAATCAAATCAATATAACAGATCACTTAACAAAGTCATGCTATGCAAATATGTAAACAGTTGTCTTCAGAAAGTGTATTATATTTCAAATAAAATCATAAAAATCCGTATCAAATCATTTTCAGATTTCAGAATCCAATCATATCAGTCCATATCATATCATTTTCAGATTTCAGAGTTCGAAAATCAAATATTCAGAAATCATTCGAAAATTAGAAAATAACATAAAGTGGAGACATGGCAGTAACTCGGTATACATTAAGCAGCAAAGATATCCCATAGGGATAATAACAGATAGACGTATGGCCATAGTCCAAGTGGTCTACAGTGAACACTGATCAGGTGTCATCTGTGACCGCTGCGGACTGGATCAAATCACACAGCAACATAGTGCACAAAATTCATATCAGATACAAATACTGTAGGCCCCGAAGGTCACACTACAGCCAGATACTATAGGCCCCGAAGGTCACGCTATAGCCAGATGCTGCAGGCCCCGAAGGTCACGCTGCGACCAGATACTGCTGGATCCAAAATATACAGCAGTCCAGATACTGCAAGATGACGGTTAGCCAGTGTCTCAAAACATAAGTTTCATAGTTCAGAGTTCAAATCTGTAAGTCAAAACATACAGATATTTATAAAAGTTCATAAAACAGATTATTGTATAAAATCAGAATTATTTTCCAAATATTTAAAAACTTAATAATTTCCAAAATATATAAAGAAATAGGTTTTAGTACCATAATTTATAATAAATCCATAAAACCAAATTTAAGCTAGAAAATTCATAAGTCTTTAAAATCATGCAATTTAATAAGCTTTCAATAAAAATTGAATTCTTTAGATAATTTATGCTAATGCAGAGTTTTATAAATCCAAATTCGAAGGAGTATTTTCAAAACTCATAAAGGTTCCGAAAATCAATTAAAATGCGAGGAATTCCAAAAATCTGAAAACTTTATAACTTTTCATAAATATTTCTAAAACACTAACTTTAAGTAATTTTCATAAAATAAAATTTCCTTTGAAAATTCATGAATATACTAAAATCATGCAATTTAATATTTCCAAGACTGAATTCCTTAAAAGTTTTATTCTTAAAAAGTTTTCTTAGCTTTTTAATCGAAATCGCAGAAATCAATATTCTTACGAAAATTCGATAGCATGACGGTATCAAATTTCTAAAGTCTTGCAAAGCATACGCAATTCATAAAACACAATGCAATTAATCTTAAAATCATTTCAGTATCTCCTACGTTCCTTATACATATCCCTTACCTGAATTCAACACAATTGTAGCTAAATCAGACAGTCTTGTAATCAGTATCGCAAAATTGAACTGGTACAATATCAATCATCATTCACTCCTGGACTGCAAAATAATCATTTAAAACATTTTAATTTCCAAAATTACCTTCTCATCATATTTAGAAATCCTAAAAATCTCTCAAATTCCCTAAATATTTTCCAAGATAATTCTTATACCATATACACGATCACATAGTCACATGTATATACTTGTAAATATATAGGCTTACCCGCTTACTCTTACCATACAATTTCAATCTAATAAGTATCTAACCATTCCTTATTCATTTCTTCATTTGTGGTAATGATTAATTTTCTTTACTATTTATATACACTCACACTTAATTCCCTATAAATATATATATCCTATTTTATTTATATCTATATATTTTTTTAAGCTTTAGAATTATTAAAGCGTACTTTTTCCTCATGAGATCATCATTTAAACTCCTTATTTCACTCTACGTTCATCATTCAAAAATCTATAATAAACTCAAATTCTTACCCCTTATTATTTGTCAAAACCGAGGCCCCTCTTGTAGCCTTGAATCTTTATGGTTTTGGAGCTACCATGGACTTACAAACATAGCCACTCTCTCTCGATTTCAACCTTGAAATATTGTATTTCCAAGGTGCCACTACACGTACATATTCAACCTTAGATCATCATCCATTATTATATATATATGTTAATTTAAACTTAATTTGAATCATGAACATGGCCAGCCTTACCTCTCGGTTCAAGCCATCATTTTCCTTTGTTTGGCTTCTAATCTCAGCCATGTAATTGCAACAACTCAGCCTCTTTGTCATTAACCAACGTAGTGTGATCAACCTTGCCGAGACCCTTGTTCAACCCTTCAGAAACCAGCTTTCAACAGCCCTTAAAGGCTCGACATTCACCCCTGGACATAGCCCCTGTTTTCCACAATTGCAGACATCCCTTACACTCTTCTTCTTTCTCTCACGCCTCTTCCCTTCTTCCCTTCTTCTTCTTTTTCTTGCTTCTCTTTGATTCCCTTGTTTTAGTCCTCATAATGGTCACCCTTTAAGCCATCAACGTAGCAACCAAACCACCATTGTTGCTGCCCTGTTATAGCAACTCAAACACCACCCTGAACCGAAACATTTCTAGCCATTAAACACTCAAATCAGTATCTAAACCTAACCTAAAAACTCCCTTTGCACGCCCCTGATCCACGTTTAAACAGCCTTGCTATAGCCTCTCAAAGCAACATCGATCTCCCATTATTTCCCCTGTCTTTAACACTAAATAAAATAAAAATAAAAATAAAAATAAGATCTTCAGCCCAAGAATAACGTCACAAGCAGCCTTAAAAATCCCTTCTACACAACTTTAATCTCGTAGCTAGACACCTTCAGTACAGTCCTCTTTTTCAACATTTCGATGCCACTATTTTAAATCCCTAAATCAGCACCTTTCTTGGCTGTCAACAAAGTTTACTCAACCTTCCTTAAACCTTGGTTGTCAACACAAAAAGTGAGCTAAATGGCGACACAATCTTGAGGTCTGAAGTGGTTCTCGGCTCCAACAGAAAATGGAAGAAGAAAAAGTGAAATGGATGTTGTCAGGATGTAAATGACGATGGATGGTGATAGTGGCAAGTTATGTGGCCGGTTGGGAGATATGGAGATTGTGGGATTGGTTTTTGTGAAGCTTCTTCAAGAAGCCAATCCCATGTAATATTTTTTTTCCCACTACCATTATTATATCTTTTATTCACTTACCATTTACTCTATTTTAATATTTAACAATATTATATTTCTAATTAGTTTATTTTGTTTATTTATTTAATCCACCAAATATAAAAATTACAACTGTTACATCCTCCCCACCTTAGAAAATTTGGTCTTCCAAATTTTTCCATGTCTATCTGAAAGAGGTGAGGGGAATTTTCTTTGTCATATTTTTGTATCTATATAATCTAAGTCTGATAGCTTCATTAGTCAAATTTACATATTGTCTCTTATCTAGAGATCAACTTATTTTGCATTAACCTTGTAGTTTGATGTTCAAATGTCCAATAATTGGATGTATCTCATCATTTGTTCACACATTAAGATTGTACATCTTATAACCCAAAAACCACCAATTGTAACAATATGATCTCGAGTCTCTTATCCCCATTTATACTTTACATTCTTTACATACTAAATTTGATAAACTTCAAGGTTTACCTCGCATATTAATACTTATTCAAAGATCCTAATTACTTCGAAATTCAAGTATTTGAGCATTCAACAAATCAAAGCTACCTCATTATCTCACGCTTTGCAATATACAATTTCCTTCACATTGACTATCAAAATTTTTCTCCTTTACTAAACTATCATAACACTTTAACAGATATCAAACCACTGCAATAGATTTTATCCACAATTTCGTACTACACAAGATTTGAATATAAAATTTATAGTACTCGACAGAACCACATATTCAGTTATTGCTTCCCAAATTTGATAGATTCAAATATTATGTAATGCTTGCATTGATTACAAAACTTCAAATAAAATAATATCCCAATTTTCCTTAAATATATTATTCTTAACTTCGAGTTAAACTCAGAATTCATGCAATATATGAATTTTTTTTTTAAATTGAATCCATACTCGAGATACCAAAATACCAAGTTATCCTCAACATTTAATCTCAATTTCACCATAACAATCATCCTCCATACTTATAACTCAACAATTTATCCTTTGCAAAATAAAATCTTGTAACTCAAAGTGTTCATTCAAAATCTATTTTAATAAATCTTTTAGTGTTCACAACCTTACTTTCTATACAATGGTTATGACACACGTCTCTTCAACCATAATAAGCGATATTCTCCGTTTGTAACTCCTGTCGAAACTCATATTTTGTCTCAATCAAGATTATAGTCACAATTTAATCACAGGGGCCATTAAAGCTTCTTTGCACTCTAAATACAAACATAATGATCGCACCTCACACTAATAGCATAAGATTTTAACTTGCATCGTTAAGGAATTACTTTCCAATTTCATAAAATACACCAAGATGAGCGAATGTCCTTATTTACACTTATGTCCTTGCACGTGAAGTGCGTTAGAGGAGCAGTTAATCTGGAAAATCCTTTAACGAATCTTCGATAATATCCAATCAAACCAAAATACTCCATATATTTAAGATTCCAAATGCGTTAACCCTTAAAATCCATGCATGATCAAAACCAAATGATTCCAAAAGCTCAAGGCTTATGTAAATACGTCTATATGTTACATCAAGGCATGTGTCGTAATATTTAAGGCTCACAACTGTGTAAATGATTTCAATATGCTATTAAGCATATTCATCACATGCCATTCTTAGGATGCATTATCATAACTCAAATTTATGTTTCAACACAATTCCCATGTATCCAAGCTTCATTCCACAATTTCCATAGTCTCTTATCCTTATCTTAACATAAATTTTTATCATTGTTCCATCAAAAGCCTTATAGTACCCGTCATGCGTTCCTACAATTCCATATTAACTAAGCCCTCTTGCATTTTTTTTAATCATTACCTACTTCTACATCAATCATATAACATACAATAATTCTATCTCTTTCAAAACAAAACGTATTCTGATCAATCATTTCAGATCATTGCATAACCTATTGTAGGCTAACTATGCTAAGTTATACCATTATCATCTCCATCAAACACAACTTCATTCCTTATTCACGAGGATGGATAAGTACATAGGCCATTGTGCCTCTACTAACATTACTTCAATATATTTAAAACCGAACAAATAACATTTACCACTTTATTACTTATCAAATCATATCATATACGAATTAGGTAGGGAAAAACTATAATTTATTCATATATAATAAACACATCCAGTGCCATTTTAAACAGAAATGTACAGTATATATTCAGACATTTACAGTACTTAGGGGATGTAAATAGTTCTTGACTTATCGACACTAACGTACATCAGACCAACTTTGCTCTGATACTAACTTTTGTAACGACCTTTTATACCTAAAATACGAAACAAATTTTTTTTCCTCCTTTTTCACTTACATGGTTGGGTTGTACGTAGTGTCACTAATCAATTCTTAAGCTATCTTTATATTAGCTAAGTCAATATCCTTTAATTACCTTAGGTCCCAGTTAAATTCTCTCACGAAGCATGCATTTACAATTTTGAATCATTCTACTTGACTAAATATATCTCCACCCAAGTTGCATGCAATGTTATAAACCATAAATATATCCTATACTTCCTTTAATTACATCTCCAAACTATAAAAGTACTGAAATTATAAGTCTGAATATAAAATGGAATACTGTACATCACATACCTTCAAAGGAAGATAAAAACCTCGAAGGACGTGTAGAACCCCTCGTACAAGCTCTTATTGCATGCTATCTGGAAGGTGGAGAGGGGGGTGAGCTTTTTGGAAAGCTCAGTAAGAAATACACATAAAGAGACAGATACCGTAAACTATATGCAAGTATCTAAAAATAATTAATAAGTTCTAAAACATAAGGGATATCACTAAAATAGAGAATCTTATCCAGAAAAGAATTCATGTATTCAGAAAATCATATGTAAATCAAATCAATATAACAGATCACTTAACAAAGTCATGCTATGCAAATATGTAAACAGTTGTCTTCAGAAAGTGTATTATATTTCAAATAAAATCATAAAAATCCGTATCAAATCATTTTCAGATTTCAGAATCCAATCATATCAGTCCATATCATATCATTTTCAGATTTCAGAGTTCGAAAATCAAATATTCAGAAATCATTCGAAAATCAGAAAATAACATAAAGTGGAGACATGGCAGTAACTCGGCATACATCAAGCAGCAAAGATATCCCATAGGGATAATAACAAATAGACGTATGGCCATAGTCCAAGTGGTCTACAGTGAACACTGATCAGGTGTCATCTGTGACCGCTGCGGACTGGATCAAATCACACAGCAACATAGTGCGCAAAATTCATATCAGATACAAATACTGTAGGCCCCGAAGGTCACACTACAGCCAGATACTATAGGCCCCGAAGGTCACGCTATAGCCAGATACTGCAGGCCCCGAAGGTCACGCTGCAGCCAGATACTGCTGGATCCAAAATATACAGCAGTCCAGATACTGCAAGATGACGGTTAGCCAGTGTCTCAAAACATAAGTTTCATAGTTCAGAGTTCAAATCTGTAAGTCAAAACATACAGATATTTATAAAAGTTCATAAAACAGATTATTGCATAAAATCAGAATTATTTTCCAAATATTTAAAAACTTAATAATTTCCAAAATATATAAAGAAATAGGTTTTAGTACCATAATTTATAATAAATCCATAAAACCAAATTTAAGCTAGAAAAGTCATAAGTCTTTAAAATCATGCAATTTAATAAGCTTTCAATAAAAATTGAATTCTTTAGATAATTTATGCTAATGCAGAGTTTTATAAATCCAAATTCGGAGGAGTATTTTCAAAACTCATAAAGGTTCCGAAAATCAATTAAAATGCGAGGAATTCCAAAAATCTGAAAACTTTATAACTTTTCATAAATATTTCTAAAACACTAACTTTAAGTAATTTTCATAAAATAAAATTTCCTTTGAAAATTCATGAATATACTAAAATCATGCAATTTAATATTTCCAAGACTGAATTCCTTAAAAGTTTTATTCTTAAAAAGTTTTCTTAGCTTTTTAATCGAAATCGCAGAAATCAATATTCTTACGAAAATTCGATAGCATGACGGTATCAAATTTCTAAAGTCTTGCAAAGCATACGCAATTCATAAAACACAACGCAATTAATCTTAAAATCATTTTAGTATCTCCTACGTTCCTTATACATATCCCTTACCTGAATTCAGCACAATTGTAGCTAAATCAGACAGTCTTGTAATCAGTATCGCAAAATTGAACTGGTACAATATCAATCATCATTCACTCCTGGACTGCAAAATAATCATTTAAAACATTTTAATTTCCAAAATTACCTTCTCATCATATTTAGAAATCCTAAAAATCTCTCAAATTCCCTAAATATTTTCCAAGATAATTCTTATACCATATACACGATCACATAGTCACATGTATATACTTGTAAATATATAGGCTTACCCGCTTACTCTTACCATACAATTTCAATCTAATAAGTATCTAACCATTCCTTATTCATTTCTTCATTTGTGGTAATGATTAATTTTCTTTACTATTTATATACACTCACACTTAATTCCCTATAAATATATATATATTCTATTTTATTTTATTTTATTTTATTTATATCTATATATTTTTTTTAAGCTTTAGAATTATTAAAGCATACTTTTTCCTCATGAGATCATCATTTAAACTCCTTATTTCACTCTACGTTCATCATTCAAAAATCTATAATAAACTCAAATTCTTACCCCTTATTATTTGTCAAAACCGAGGCCCCTCTTGTAGCCTTGAATCTTTATGGTTTTGGAGCTACCATGGACTTACAAACACAGCCACTCTCTCTCGATTTCAACCTTGAAATATTGTATTTCCAAGGTGCCACTACACGTACATATTCAACCTTAGATCATCATCCATTATTATTATTATATATATATATATGTTAATTTAAACTTAATTTGAATCATGAACATGGCCAGCCTTACCTCTCGGTTCAAGCCATCATTTTCCTTTGTTTGGCTTCTAATCTCAGCCATGTAATTGCAACAACTCAGCCTCTTTGTCATTAACCAACGTAGTGTGATCAACCTTGCCGAGACCCTTGTTCAACCCTTCAGAAACCAGCTTTCAACAGCCCTTAAAGGCTCGACATTCACCCCTGGACATAGCCCCTGTTTTCCACAATTTCAGACATCCCTTACACTCTTCTTCTTTCTCTCACGCCTCTTTCCCTTCTTCCCTTCTTCTTCTTTTTCTTGCTTCTCTTTGACTCCCTTGTTTTAGTCCTCATAATGGTCACCCTTTAAGCCATCAACGTAGCAACCAAACCACCATTGTTGCTGCCCTGTTATAGCAACTCAAACACCACCCTGAACCGCAACATTTCCAGCCATTAAACACTCAAATCAGTATCTAAACCTAACCTAAAAACTCCCTTTGCACGCCCTTGATCCACGTTTAAACAGCCTTGCTATAGCCTCTCAAAGCAACATCGATCTCCCATTATTTCCCCTGTCTTTAACACTAAATAAAATAAAAATAAAAATAAGATCTTCAGCCCAAGAATAACGTCACAAGCAGCCTTAAAAATCCCTTCTACACAACTTTAATCTCGTAGCTAGACACCTTTTGTACAGTCCTCTTTTTCAACATTTCGATGCCACTATTTTAAATCCCTAAATTAGCACCTTTCTTGGCTGTCAACAAAGTTTACTCAACCTTCCTTAAACCTTGGTTGTCAACACAAAAAGTGAGCTAAATGGCGACACAATCTTAAGGTCTGAAGTGGTTCTCGGCTCCAACAGAAAATGGAAGAAGAAAAAGTGAAATGGATGTTGTCAGGATGTAAATGACGATGGACGGTGATAGTGGCAAGTTATGTGGCCGGTTGGGAGATATGGAGATTGTGGGATTGGTTTTTGTGCAGCTTCTTCAAGAAGCCAATCCCATGTAATATTTTTTTTCTCACTACCATTATTATATCTTTTATTCACTTACCATTTACTCTATTTTAATATTTAACAGTATTATATTTCTAATTAGTTTATTTTGTTTATTTATTTAATCCACCAAATATAAAAATTACAACTGTTACAGATTTCCCTGTTCGTTGTAGTCCCTTATGCTACATTGATTTGGTTTGTCCCCAGATTGCTCCCTTTTTCTTCGTTTAGGGTCGGTTTTCGTAACGGGCCTTGATTTCAGTCCCACATTTCTTGCTCCTCTTGGGAAAATATCGGGCGCTCTCTAGACTCGCTTGCTGCTATGCATTTATATCATTCTCTTTGTGCTTTTTCTCCTCTGGTCTTACTTGGATTGTGCCGCCTCTTTTCTCCGAGCGAGGTTCTCGATGTTTGTACCCTGTTTTCCCTTGAGCCTCATCCAAATCCTAGCTTAGGTTCCTTTATTGCTTTGTTTGGGTTACATCCTATGAAGGAAACCCAAAGAATATTGTTCTCTCACCGTTCACCTGATTGTTTGCAACGAATTTTGCTCTTCTACCCAGGTGATTTCTTTTCTTTTTTTTTTTCATGCCTTTGCAATTTTCCTTGGTTATTTACATTTGGGTTTTCATTGTACGTTACTTTTTTTGTCTCCTCTTGCAATGCTCACAGTTGTTGAAGCTTCATCACAAATAGAACCAAGTGGACCTATTTTTCTTGAATAATTTCTTTGGATTTTGCCTTACTCATTTACTTTTTGATCTTTATTGTTGTTCTTCTTTTTTGGTGGGTTCTTGTAGGATACGCATTGCCATTGTACCTTGATTCCAAGGAGGTCTCCTGCTACACATAGGTAATTTTTGCTCCCTTTTTACTCTTTCCAGCTTCTCTATTTTGCCTCCACAATGTGGGAAATATTTTTTGCTTGATTATCAATTTGAAAATTTTTGCATCCAACCCATTTTTAGGTCCTACTGTTGCCATGCTATGTACTTGTCCTTGCTTTTGCCTTTCCCAATGTCTTTGAACTTACCATTTCCATTGTAGAAAGCATTCATTTTTTGTTGTTTGATATGGATTTAAAACCTTTTTTGGCTAACTCACAATGGATTGCTTAACCCATTCTGGCATTTTCCCTGATTAAAAACTAAGAAATTAGAATATTTATTAATTAATTTAGTTTTAAAAGATTATTGAGAAAGATTTTGGAACCATATAAGGACAAGTCATTTGAAATGGAACTAGAAATGGTGAACGCAATAAGAATAAAAATGGTTATAAAATGGAATGTAAATTGGAAATGCATTTGCTACGTATCACATCAAATATGTGTAAGATTGATTTTACTTTAAAATGTATACTTCATGATAGCATAAAAAAGAACCTTGAAAGTTCAATGTGGTTGCAATATATAGATAGCTACCGTGAATATTTACCTTGAATGATTAATCTAATTTTAGTGATTTTTTTATTAATTGGGGTGTGATTGTTTGTGAATCTTTTGTTGGTACCGCTGTAAATATCTTTTGTATCTATTACAGATGTGCAAGAGATTTCTTGAGTCTTAGGAGTGACAGAAAGGAAATGGAGGAAAGTCGTACCATTTTATTTATGAATCCTACTAACCAACTACATAATTGTTATTGTTCCTTGGAGTCGAGGCACAAAAACATGATTGTTATTGTAGATGGAGTAGCCACAACGTCACAGGTTAGCTACTTGCCTGTATTAAATTGGTTAGTGTCTTATATTTTTACTACTTGCAATAAAATTTCAATTTGGTTATTATTGCTTGAGCCTTTTTTTTTAGATGAAACCTAACTTTAAAGCCATGATATGAAGTCCTTAAATGCTACATGTGGTCCCTTTACTTTGGTGGTAATATATATTTATTGAATGCATGTATTTAAGTTGTTCATAATTAAAAGAGCTTTGGCCTTATTTTGGAATATTAAAACACAACATAGGTATTAAAGAATGAGTTGACATCTATATAATAGCATAATTTTCTATTGAGCATGGACTTCATTATCTTTGATGGCTTCCATAAATCATTTTTTTGGAATCATATATATGGTTTGGAATATAAATCATATAAATCAAGTCTCATGGTGACGATGACTTCCTGTCAAGTTGTTGCTTTTTGCATCTAACTGCAGCATGCAAATCTAGACAGTTTTAACTCCTTACTATCAGTGATAAGCCCTAAGAAAGTAAAAAAGAAACTAAAAGTTTGATTTCTCTTTTTTTTCATTTCTTTTTAATTTTTTCTTTCTAAGGTGTCGATATAGTTTCATTTAAAAAAAATATTTTCTTAGGAGATTTTAAAAGAATTACTACTTTCATCAAAGTGGCATATCTAAGACACTGTGTTTCTCAAGACAAATTCCCTTAATACTTCACAAAGTAAAGGTCCATTTTTTGTTACCGATCCCTTTTTTTGCCAACCCAACATGGTTTGTGTTTTGCTAAGAATTTCTTTTTTCTATTTATTCTCTCCTTTATTCCCTTTCCCTGTTTAGCCTTCTTTTCCTTAAAAAAAATTCATGTCAAAAGTAATGAAGGGCAAGGTCTGTAGAAAACAAGAGCTAGAGGAAGGAAACTTAGAAAGAGACAAATCGGGCTATGACAATACACACACACCCCAACCTAAGCTTAACAAGTTAAAATCTTTTCATCTTTGTCTTTGTAGTTTTAGACTCTTTACTTTTATTTTTTGGGATCTTATCTTTAGTTCTATATTTTGCTTCATTATTTTTAAAAAAGGTTGCTGAAGAAGGGAAATATTCTGAATATTTCCACATGCTTATTTTAAGTTTTTGTATTTTACCTTCCTCATGTGCTATTTGATATTTGCTATCATTTAAATGAAGATGGGCAAGATAGCATGGAACTTTTGTCTTACAAAGAGTCTAGTAAGCTTAAAGTCTTTTTTATTTCTCTTTATTCTAAAGTTTTCAATATTAAATTTTGATATGATATTTTGATTATTATGAGTTATTGATTTGATTTTAAAAAAAAAATTAATGACATAGGGAATTCTACTCTATTTTTTATTGATTTTGGAAATTGATGTATATGTATATGTATATGTTAGTGTATCTATATCACAAAATATTTAGTGTTCTTGCATTTGAACAAATGTCATAGTTTTTTTGTAAGAAGGTAAAAGGGGGATAGATTTTGTTAGAACTTTCCTCCTTGCTTTCATTGTCTTGTATTTGTCATGCAACTTGGCATTTTCTTCTTTCTTCTTTTTTTTAGTCAAAATATCATTAAAGTAAACTACATCCAGCCCTCAAGTTGCCCATGTGAAAATGCAGAGCCTTTGATTATTTTGAGAATTTTCATTGTTTGTATAAGGCAACTAGACAATATTGGAACTTACCATAGGTTCACTAATAATTTGATAGTTGTTTTGCAAGTGTAGTTGTCATTTATTCACGGTTGAAGGTCAGATTGGCTTGTTGTTTTCACTAAATTTCTATTTCTTGTATCAGCCACTTGATTTATTCTAATTGTTGGAGTCAAAATGTTTTTCCAGCTTATTTAGGTTTTTTAATGCTGATTTTGCCATTCAAGTAATCCGAATAGCTTAACTGCTTTTGCATATGATTGTTGGTAGTTAGTTATCTCAATATCTAGATCTAGATCTAGGTGCGATAACCTTTATCCTAACAATTATATTAGGTTTTGAAGGCATTACTAGTTTCTACAAGACTTTTAAGTATCATAATATAATTTAATGTACCGAATCTACTCCAAGAAAAGACCCACTGCCTCTTCTTCTAATCCAATGAGTATGTAACCGCTTTCTGGTTGATTACCAGAACAAAATTGGCACATGGTTTGCTCTCTAGTGAATATTCTTTCCAGCATCAGAGGTACAACAACTATATCAATTTGTTTGCAACAGGGCCGTTGGTTTTCCCTTCTTAATTATTAATTATTAATTTTTTGGTCATCCAGAAAGATGAAACCATTTCACCCCTAATAACAAATGTAGTAAGCTTCGCACTAAATATCTTTGCTGAGTTTGTGCTGATGTTGGAGATTTTTACATGATGTCATTGAAATGCCAAGTGTGTTGTAATATAAGCATATTTGTGACCTAGAAGTTTCTGATTAGGCATATGTTTGGCAATAGAATTCGTGCTATAAGTTAGTCATGCTTAATAAAATTGTTTGTCATAAATTTTTATAATTATATTTGCAACCTAGAAGTTCCTTCTTGCAATACTTTTGGAAACTCTTTAAACTCTATTGCATGATTCGATCTTTTGCTGTTCTGAATTTTCAACACTGCTTAATTACATCTGTTTTTCTACTTATCCCCACGGCATCGCACTAGTAAAATACTAAGTTATCTTAAAATTTGAATTTAAAATCTCTTAAATAGAACTGAACCAAGATGAAACTAAAAAAGTAAATGAAGTAAAAAAACTTTAAGAGATTTTTTTTTTAATATTTTAGTATTAACTCATCAGTATGAGAATAGTTTATGGCTATTTTACGAGATCTGTGTGTGTGAGTCTTCCAAAGACCCAACGACATTTATTAATGTTTGTCTTTTACAATCAAACTCGCCTGGTTTAGTCCCCTGTTGTTAACTCATCAGTATGAGAATAGTTTACGACTTGATTATTGTTGTTTTCTTGTTGTTTCGCGGAGAGACCAAGGAACCACTGATATTACTCTGGCTTCCTTCTTGTTTCGAGATTAAATGAGTAGGCTTAATTCTGAATAAGATTTAACAGGCTCACCGGTCAACAGCTATGTCTACATTTGGGTAGAAGTCCTGATCATTATCATAAGTTGCTATCATATTGAATAGAAAGCCGTGACACCCACTCCCTCACCCCAATCAAAAAAATAAATCATGCCTTCATTGAAAATCCTTTATCTAGAGACAATTGAAGCAACGAATATTAACTATCGAGAAATTATAGAATTAGTGATTCTAAAACTATAGCTTTGGGCCTTTTTAAAATTGTTTAAAACTTCATATATCGTTTAGGCATAAATCCATACCTATTCAAATAAATAACCCAAATTAGGCCATGCAACCCAATAAAATAAGATAGTGTAACCCAAAAATAAAGAAGGTACAAAAAAAAGCCTGCTAGCAGTGTTGCTTTCACTTTCTTTGTTTTTTTTTAATGAGGGATGCTTTTTATATAATACTACGCAGGGGTGCTTTTTTTTTTAAAAAACTATTATAAATAGTATTTATTAAAAATAATAAGTCAAGATAATTATTTAAGAAATACTAATTTTTTGAATCAAAATAATAATATTTAATTTATCAATTAAACCACTTATTTTTTTATTCTTATATTTTTTGAAAAAATAAAATAAAATTCTAACACAAAGTTAGAAAATCAAATAGACCAAAATAAAAAAAGTTATAGACATTTAATTTTTATTGAGTGTAACCTAAATTTGCTAGTATCAGTATAAATTCAAAATAGACTAATCATCTGTCACCATTCTTTCTTTTTATTTTTCGTAATTTTTAAGTGCTTAATATTGAAATTATCTATTTATTACTTTATTTTCTCTTTTATAGCATTCACTTTTTATAATTAATGAAAATTTTTTGAATTTGATTTGTAGATTTATTTATTTTATATATTTTTATTTGTGTTTAATTTTTAAAAAATGCTCTTTGGAATTTTTTTTTTGCTTTATTATATAATTTTATCATTTTTTGAATTTTTATATTATTTATAATATTTATTAGATTTTTATTGTTTTTGTAATTTTTAAATTTTGAGAATGATATAAATAAAAAAGGGATTTATAATTTGATTTGAAATTTTTTGGATGTTTGGTATTAGTATTTTATTTAAATTTTTGCAAACCAAAATTTTGAGATATTTTATTTCAATTTTTAAAAAATTCTCAAGGGCTAATTATGATTTTCCCTTACTCAAGAAAAGGACAAATGTCATGCAAAGGAAAGGACAAGTGTCATGCAAAGGAGGGCTTTGGAGAGAAAAATATATGTATTTATAGACTAGGATGATAACCTCTTGTTTCAAATGGGGACAATTTTTTTTAAAAAAATATTATAAAAAGTATTTATTAAAATTAATAAATCAAGATAATTATTTTAAAAATATTGATTTATTAAATGAAAATGATAATATTTAATTTATCAATTAATCATTCTATTTATTTTTTATTTTATTTTTTTAAATAAAATAAATTTTTAACACAAAATTACAAAGTTAAATAGATCAAAATAAAAAGAAAAGATTATAAAATATTTAATTTTTTATTTAGTTTGACCCTAAGTTGTTTGTCTAAAGATAAATTCAGATCAAATTGATCTTTGCCATCACTTTTTCTTTTTATTTTTCATACTTTCAAAGTATTTATATTGAAATTATTTATTTATTACATTATTTTTTCTTTTATGGCTTTCAATTTTCATATTTAATGAATTTTTTAAATTTTGATTCGTAGATTTATTTTTTATAATTTTTTTGTGTTTAAGTTTTAAAAAATGACTTTTGAAAATTTTTTGCTTTATACTATAATTTATCATTTTTTGAATTTTAATATTATTTGTAATATTTATTAGATTTTATTGTTTTTTAATTTTTAAAATTTGAGAATTAAGCAAATAAAAAAGAAATTATAATTTGATGAACTTTTCGGATATTTGGTATTTGAATTTTAATATTTTATTCGAATTTTTGCAAACAAATTTTTTTTAGTATTTATTTGAAATTTTAAAAATGTTTAATACTTATTTTTTTAACATTTGTTTTTCTTTTGTTACATGAATATTTGGTTTAGTTCCTTAAAAAAAGATTTTTTGAATTTTAGTTTTTTTTTTCTCTTTCCACTTTTCGTATCTTTAGGTTCATTTTTTTTATTTTAACTTTGAAAAATAATAATAGTATTTATAAAACAAAATTGTAAGTATTTGATTTAGTTCTTTTCAAATTTTTTTGTTTGAACTTTTCATTGTCTCTCTTTTTCTCACTTCTCTTTATGCTAAATTCCTTTTTTTCATATTTTTAGTATTTTAACATTAAAAAATTTAAAAATAAATATTTTTATTTCAATTAAAAAATATCACATATTAAACTAAAAACTACCACATGGCTAAATTTATTTTTAATATTTTAATTTTAAGGAAAAAAAATTAAAACTAATTGTAAATTTGAAAAATAAAAAAATACCTCTAAAGAGATAACAAAATGACATGTAGTAACCACTAATTCATTAAGTAAATAACTTTTATACTCACCAATATTTTAATCTATACTGTACCATAGTTTTTATCAAACAAAAATAATATAAAAATTGTAAATATATATAAATGATATTTAAAAAGCGAACTCAAAATATTTATAAAAAAACCAACTAAAAAAATAAAGAAGGACACATGTCAAGCTAATATTAATAGGAGACTTTTTATATATAGTTATAGATATTAAGAATATATTGTGTTCTATTTCCTAAATAATTATATTTAATTATTTAATTCATTCAATTTTTTTAACCTTATCATTTTTAAATTAATAATTTGATAAATTTAATATTTGCACAAAATTAAGAAAGAAATAACTAGAAAAAAAATTAGTTTAAAGATATTTTTGTTTTTATTATTATAATATTTTTTGATTACATTATAATATATTATTTAATATGTTGTTTTTTGATCTTTCTATTTTTTTTGGATTTAATAGAAAATAAAAAAAATTAATGAACAAAAAGTAAAAATAAATTTTATAATATATTTTTTGTGTCCTTGACACTTGTCAACCAAAGAATCCTTTGATTATATCAAAATATATTGTTTAATATATTATTTTGTGATCTCTCCATTTTTTTGGATTTTAATAAATAAAAATAAAAATAAATTTTATAATATTATTTTTGTGTCTTAACACTTGTCAAGCAAAAAATTCTTGGGGATTCTTTTTATATTAGGTTTTCTATTTTTTTTGAATTTTAATAAATAAAAATAAAAAATTAATGAATAAAAAATCTATAACCTAATATAAAAAGAATCCCTTGCTTGACACACAAAAAATAATATTATAAAATTTATTCTTATTTTTTATTCATTAATTTTTTTATTTTTATTTATTAAAATCCAAAAAAATAGAAAATCTATAACCTAATATAAAAGGAATCCCCAAGGATTCTTTGCTTGACAAGTGTCAAGCACACAAAAAATAATATTATAAAATTTATTCTTATTTTTTATTCATTAATTTTTTTATTTTTATTTATTAAAATCCAAAAAAAAATAGAAAACCTAATAGAAAAAGAATCCTCAGGGATTCTTTGCTTGACAAGTGTTAAGGACACAAAAAATAATATTATAAAATTTATTTTTACTTTTTGTTCATTAATTTTTTTATTTTATTATCCAAAAAAATAGAAAGATAAAAAAATAACATATTAAATAATATATTATAATGTAATAAAAAATATAATAATAATAAAAACAAAAAATATCTTTAAACTATTTTTTTTCTATTTATTTCTTTCTTAATTTTGTGCATATATTAATATTTTCAATTTATTAATTTAAAAAAGATAAGGCTAAGAAAATTGAATGAATTAAATAATTAAATATAATTATTTAGGAAATAAAACACAATAGATTCCTAATATCTATAACTATATATAAAAGTCTCCCATTAATATTAGCTTGACATGTGTCTTTTATTTTTTTTAGTTGGTTTTTTTTATAAATATTTTGAGCTGGCTTTTTAAATATCATTTTTCTATATTTTTTTTTACAATTTTTATATTGATTTTGTTTGATAAAAACTATGGTACAGTATAGATTAAAATACTGATAAGTATAAAAGTTATTTACTTAATAAATGAGTAGTTACTACATGACACTTTGTTATATCTTTAGAGGCATTTTTTTTTCAAATTTATAATTATTTTTAATTTTTTCCTTAAAATTAAAATATTAAAAATAAATTTAGCCACGTGGTAGTTTTAGTTTAATATGTGATTTTTTTTAATTGAAATAAAAATATTTATTTTTAAATTTTTTTAATGTTAAAATACTAAAACTATGAAAAAAAGGAACTTAGCATGAAGAGAAGTGAGAGACAATGAAAAATTCAAACAAAAAATTTTGAAAAGAACTAAATCTATTACTCACAATTTTTTTTATAAATACTATTATTATTTTTCAAAGTTAAAATAAAAAATAAAGCGAAAGATATGAAAAATGGAAAGAGAAAAAAAAACTAAAATTCAAATAATCTTTTTTTAAGGAACTAAACTAAATATTCATGTAACAATAGAAAAACAAATGTTAAAAAAAATGCTATTAAACTTTTATAAAAATTCAAATGAAATACTCAAAAAACTTAATTTACAAAAATTCGAATAAAATATTAAAATTCAAGTACCAAATATCCGAAAAGTTCAAATCAAATTATAATTCCTTTTTTATTTGCATAATTCTCAAATTTTAAAAATTAAAAAACAATAAAATCTAATAAATATTACAAATATTATTAAAATTCAAAAAAATGATAAATTATAGTATAAAACAAAAAATTTCCGAAAGTCATTTTTTAAAACTTAAACACAAAAAAAGTATAAAAAATAAATCTATGAATCAAAATTAAAAAAATTCAATAAATATGAAAACCGAAAGCCATAAAAGAAAAAAATAATGTAATAAATAAATAATTTCAATATTAAACACTTTGAGACTATGACAAATAAAAAGAAAAAGTGATGGTAGGGATTAATCTAATCTGAATATCTTGAGACAAACAAATTAAGTTCAAATTGAATAAAAATTTAAGTACTTTATAACCTTTTTTTTATTTTGATCTATTTAACTTTGTAATTTTGTGTTAAAAATTTATTTTATTTAAAATAAGATATAATAAAAAATAAATAAGATTATTAATTGATAAATTAAATATTACCATTTTCATTTAATAAATCAATATTTTAAAATAATTATCTTGATTTATTATTTTTAATAAATACTTTTTATAATATTTTTAAAAAAATGTCTCCATACAAAGTAGGGGGTTATCGTCCTCGTAAGAATAAATTTTATAATTTTTTTTGTGTGCTTAACACTTGTCAAAAAAAAATCTTTGGGGATTCTTTTTATATTAGGCTATAGATATACCACATAGATACAGAGATATCCTTAGCTTCTGAGTCTCCTCTGCAGTTTAGCGGCATTTAATGCTATTGTCGCGAAGAGCCAGTCCACCGGGAATTCAAAAATTGGAACCGAGCAGGTCTCCCAGGCCATCAGAGCTCCGCAGACACCCCAAAAGCCTACAGTGAATCCAACCCCTATACTGATGTAAAACCCTGAGGCTTCATACCATTTTCCATCCTCTGGATTACCATTTTCAGTACCATCTTGCTCTTTCTCGTCCCAGGGCACACGGTATTCAATGGAAGTCCACAAAGCCCTAGGTTTCCCATATATGAAGTAGCATCAAAGCTCTGTAGTTGTGTGCTTGGTGGAATTTTTCCCGTCAAATTGTTATTTGATCAATTCAAATAACTCAAGTAAGACAAATAAGCCAAGCTCAACGGAATTTCACCAGAAAGCCGATTTGTAGACAAATCAAGAGATTCGAGTGCTTTCAGTATGCCAATTTCTTTCGGGATGAGACCACTCAACATGTTTCTTGACAGGTTTAAGGTAATCAACTCCACAAGACTTGTTAATTCTCCAGGAATCTCTCCAGTCAAGTTGTTTCTTGATACATCAATGAGCTTTAGTAATCGAAGAGTATTCCCATATTCTTGCTCTACTCCTTTCCAAACTATCGATGCATAATCAATATAACCCAGCATATAGATAGGTATACTCTATGGTTGCATCTAAACTTCCTTTCCAAGTCATGGCAGTAAAATTTTCTAAACAAGTTGGAATTGTTCTCGACAGACGGTTGAGAGAAAGATCCAAAAGCTGAAGAGAATCCAATTTACAGAGACTAGGTGGCATTTTACCTCTGAAGTCGTTTGATCGTAAGTGCAAAATAATCAAACTCGATAAGTTTTCCCCTATCCATGCTGGGATATTTCTTGAAAATTTATTTTCACCAAGATCTAAAAGTTTCAGACTCCTGCAATTTCTCAAAGATGGAGGTAGTTCACCAGAAAAACTTTTGTTACTCAACCGCAAGGTTTGAAGTTTGTGCGACGAGTCGACAGAACTGGGTATTACACCAGACAAATTATTGCTTTCCAAATTGAGAACGACATGATAGAGATTGCTATTAATCATTGAGCATAAGGCCGACAAAGTTCCTGAAAACATATTCTTTGAAAGATTCGGCATTGTTATGTTGAAAAGAAATCTTGGAACTGGACCATAAAACTGGTTCGAACTTAAAACTACCAAAGGAAAGGAATTGAATCTTAATTGAAGATCTGGAACCTTCCCACTTATACTGTTGAAGGAAAAATTTTAAGAGCACCAAATTCGAAGGTAGGCTCCAGAACCAGTTCAGAATGTCGTCTCAAATCTCAGAATTGGAGATATCAAGGTGGGAAAAGTTCCTTTGTGTTTGAAGGCAAATGACAGAACTGACTTACAAGATCTCATTTTAATAGTACCCAGTTGAAATGGAGGAATCCAACCATAGCTAAATCTCAAAGATAGAGAGTTGAAGGATAAACTCAGGAACATCAATTTGGATAGTTTTAACAGGTGGATTTTGGAAATGACACCATTCAAAGAATTTGATGAAACATCGAAGACCTTGAGACTAGACATTTGTCCAATATTTTGAGGCAATGATTCTTTCAGCCTATTTCCCGCCAAATTCAATACAATAAACAAAGACAAATTCCGAAAACTATCTGGCGCAGATCCCTCTAACTTGTTACCCTGAAGATATAATTCCTTCAACGATGACATTCTAGTAATGTCAGTTATGGAGCCGTTGATTTGGTTTACACTCAAATCTAAAATCTGGAACGAATCCTTAGCACAACCACTGTGTTTCTGCAGAATTACAGGAAGGGGTTCGTATATTTTGTTTCCATTCAACAATAATGTTTTTAATTTGCACAAATTCCCCATTGATTTTGGTATCCCACCAAGAAGTTGATTTGCAGAAACATCAAGGTGTTTCTAAGGAGCCCACGCTATCAAATGAATCTAGAATCGGACCTTTCAATTGGTTGTTGGAAAGACGAAGATCAATCAGCATATTACTCATATTGAGCAACAGAGGCAGCGTTGAAGGATGAAATAGACTGTCAGTGAGCTGAAGTACTTCAAGAGATTTGGAAGAGTTAATATGAGAAAACAGGACGGAGATCGAGCAGTATGACGTGACCAGTTTGACTGTCATACTGGACACCTCTCCATCTGTAGCAATCTTCTCCAGTTGCCCATGAAGCAAGGTCATAGTCGAGAAGTCCTTCCTTGAACTTAAGAAGAGCTTGCTTCTCATGCTCGAAGCATCTTTGACCTCCAGAACCTAGAGCACAACCACAAATAACTAAAATGTACAGTAACCCCGACATGTCAAGAATTTGAAGTGTTTTACTCATGCCCTTCATGAAGACACTATTGATTTGGGATTTAATACTAAGATATAGCATCAATTGCAAGGGCTAATAGAAGTACATAATGAAAAAATTGTCAGGCTTATTCAATCCAAGTATATATTTATTTATCCTAGTGATTACGTTGCAATCCAGGACTTTTTAATAGATTAGGTGACAAAATTTGGTCAACTTTACAAATTACGCAGATCAATATGTCTTGGTAAACACTTGGGATACATTTTTTTTTTGTTCGTTACTTGGGATACATTTAAAAACATTATGTTTTAGTAACTTCAAATAAATTGTAGTATTCATTATAATTACAACCTAATCCAGACTTAACTATTGCCATATTAAAAGTGACAGAATAAATAACTCCTCTTCCTAAGAAGGTATGGTACTTCACCAATTGCATAATGAAAATAAAAAATAAAAATAAAAGAAGTTCAGCACTCGTAATCAAGCGGCGGTATGTTGGAACTTGGAAGCCATGCTTGTACCAATACCTGGAAAATTTTACTAAATTCAATGACTTCAGACAATTATCATTGGATCAATATTAATCTAAACTTTTTGACCAGCTCATCCTACCACTGGAACGAATGGACGATCATATTTACTTTGTCAATTCACACTGTATTTGTAGTAATCTTTTTTATGCAAATTATAATAAGTTGACACTAAAACTATAAACAAACCGAAATGAAATGATATCTATTCGTTCGTATATTTTTTAGTGTCATTCGTGTTTAGTTCGTTAAAGAATTTGGTTTTTTACGTTCAAGCTCGTTTGTTTGCATGGTAAAGATTGTTAAACTTTCGTGAAAAAGTTTGTTCGTCTTAAACGAACGTTTTTGCGAATTTGTAAATGAACGCGTTCGTAAACATTTAAATGTACGTGTCCACGAATAAGTGTTCATAAATCATTAAACAAACATGTTCACGAACACATATTCAAGAACACCATACAAATAGTAGTACAAAATGAACATTAAATATTAAAAGTCTTACATAAAGACTAAATCTCACATGTAAATTTAAATTATTTAACATGAAATATTTAACATAAAATCTTAATTACAATACAACTTAAGTCTAAAGATTAAAAGTCCAAAAATTAATATTATGGGGCTGCTACTATCATCATCCCTCCAAATCATCTGAAAAAATAAGATGAGTAATGTTAGAAGGATTTATAAATTATGCATTGACAACACCGTCAATTTACAAGTAATTAACACATCATCAATAAGTCCTTATGAGCAAATTGAAAAAAAATTATTTATATTTATTTTTAAGGGTTTAGCATCTTTTTAGTTTACATATTGATGAACTGTCAACCTTTAATGCATTAACAGTATATAAAAACTATACACCATCAGTAAATCATATTAAACTCATGTTAGAATTAATATTCATACTCAGAAAAAAAAACTGCAAAGTGTAGCCGTAATTATTTTCTTTTGATAAGTCATAATTTTATTGATTGAGATAAACGATAACTAGAGATAAGACTCCAGAAGCAAATAAACAACAACAACAAGCAAAACAAACCAAAACAATCCTACAACCAAGCTACAATCCACCCAAAACAAATCATAACATACAAGCCTACAACCCAACTACTCATATTACAACAGCAACAAAAATAAAGACAAAACAGCAAAAGTAAAGAAAACATTTTAAAAATTCATAGCATGAAAGGTGGACGGTGGTGGCCCCTGTAAACAAGACACGGTTTTGGCCCCTATATATGTAAATTTTCTATTAGTCACTCCGCTTCCTTGCTTTATAAATTATACATTCACAAATCTAAGGAACATTAATTAGTCAGATGATCATCAATGATCATCACTCATCACCCATGCACTAAACAAGTGCTTGCTAAGTGATTTAATTATATTATTACTAGCTATTACTCTAGGATCCAACTATTAATTTTATTGGTTATACTTAACTATATTAGAAAAATTCAATATACATATACATATAAATGTAAATCAATGAATTACTCAAATTAATTATAGTGTGAAATTAAGTTAAGCTGTTTTATCAAATCTAGCTAATACATAAATTGGAGTCACATATTTTTTCTTTGGCTTTTATCTTGGTTTCAGATAGTGTCCTTGATATTTTACTAAGGAGTCCTATGCCGAGATATGCAGCCCTTTCAGCTAGAAAACCAAAAAGCTAACTTGTACATCCCAACCCATTAAAATATCAGGTTCAAGAGAGCATAAAATCTTCATAAACTGACTAAATAAGTGCTTCTCCTCAAAGAAAACAAACACCTTAAACCTAGCTAGTCCATCAAGACTCCTCTAACAAAAATTGGAGTCATATATTATTTGGTTTAACTGTTGGTGGATGTGAGTCGTGTACATAAATCCGGCAGGGCCAGACGGCAGGCAGGGTAGCCCCAAGGAGGCAGGGACTGCTTCACAGTCACCCACCCTCTCTCAAGCATCGAAACATTCATTTTTTTTTTCAAAAGTTCAATGTCATTTTTTCAGTGCTTAACCAAAAGTACGCACAAAATCTAACACCAAATTTCAAACACAATAGCCACCATACATAATACACTAAACTCAAGAGAGGGAGAAACATTTACCGGTAAGATAAGGTCGATCTGGGCGTCGGGCTCAAGCGGGAAACTTATTTGAAGGGAAGCTGGTCCTTGGCTCAAGCGATTGTGCTTATCGTGAGCTAGGTAATGGGGATAGAACCTGCCGCCAGAGAGAAACTAAGGATGGTCGCTGAGATGTTTATGTTTGGGTTTATGGTAAAAATAAAACCTTTCTCACCCTTTGACCTTTGTAAATATAAAACGGTGTGTTTTGAGGTATTATTATTTTATGCAACAAAAAAAATTTAGACAATGCAGATAATTACGTAAATTATATTTATATTATAAATTTATTTTTTAATAAATTATTTTCATTTTTTTAAAATTGAAGTTTAGTTATCTTATTATGAGTGTAAAAATTGTATATTTACTTATTATGAAATTTTTATTGATTTAATTTCAGTATCATTAGCATAATTAACTAATTTAATTTCATAATTAATTTTATTATGTTTTACTTATTTTTTTTCCAAGAGAGTTTTAACTCTCAAACATAATTGATAATTTTGTAAGAACACAATGCATATTCATGGTCCATATGTTATTTCAAATGATCATTTGATTTAAAGCTTCACACTATTCAACTTCAATCTTAACATAAAACTTTTCAATTTCAATCTATTATCATATATTAGAATATAATGTTGTATTTCTAATTTCAAACATTTAATTTCTTATGATGTATTCATGTAATATAAATTAATTTGATTAATTATCATAATATTAGACGATTAAATAGATATTGACCTTAAATTTGATCAATTATCATAATGTTTAAAATTAAAAAACTTATTATCTTAAGCATAATTAACTAATTTAATTTCATAATTATTATATTCTCATGTTTCTTTAATTTTTTTGAGTCAATAATATTTTATTAAAATTGATAATTACAATTTTAAGTACAATTTGTACCATATACATACACCATAGTATCATATATGTAATTGGTCAGTGTAAGAATTGTATATTAACTTATTAAGAAACTTTTATTAATTTAATTAGATTTTTATTTTTTAGGTTTAAGTAAAAGCTATATTGGTATAGTAGGAATTTTAGTATTTTAATAAATTACAAACGAATAACAAATGATACTTTAAATGAACGAGTTATAAATGAACATAAACAAACGAACAACAAACGAATAACAAATAACATTATAAATGAACAAACAATAAACGAATCTATTCGTGAACAAAAACGAACGAATCACATTTCTGTTCATGTTTGATTCGTTTAACAAAAGAACACTAAAGTATTGTTTGCGATCGTTTGTTAAGCTTAATAAACGAATATAAACAAACAAAAACTGAATGGATTCACGAACTGTTTGTTGAACGTTCTGTTTATTTACACCCTAGTTAATACAAAGAAAATTATTTTATTTTTTTTCTTATCACGAATTACGTTAAGAATGCTCGTGATACGTACATATTGTGTCCTTCATAGTTCACACCTAATCACCAAGCTACCAAAGCCCCCTTTTTTCCCCGTGCTGCACTCTTCCTTTGCAGTGGGTTAGGAAGTCCTTTTTTTTTTTTTTCAGGTTTTGCTAGCTAAACTAGCTAGTGAGAAATACACTCAATGCCTGTGTTGTTATCTCTTGTTAGATGCAATTAGACGGACCGATTAAAAGAAAAAGAGGAACCATAGGTTGATGCAGCCGAGATAAGAATTGTTTTACTATTTAACAATCTATTACTAATTCTATGCACACACTAGTGACTTCTAAGAAATGCATAATCCTAAAACCAATTAGTAGGTTGATGGCTACAACAAAAGTGCTAGGTGTCAAATTTTTTTTTAAGTTTCTAGGTTGAATGAAAAATTGTAGTGAATTCCAGGCCATTAACTGTGGCGGGCACTCGTCTAGCAGCTCCTTATTCTCACCAGAAAATTCGTGGATTGCCCTTTCCAATTGGATTTGGGCTTGTTCAATGAGGCCCATCCATCTTGATTTAAGTAGCTTTTGTGATTGTTTATTCAGTGCCATGTTCCTTGTACCTGAGAGGATGATTTTCCATTTTAAAAAAAAAAGATGCAAGCAAAATATGAATTGGTTGCTTAGTTTTAAGAAAGTGGTTTGCTTACCAGCCGGAATATATATATTATATATATATATATATATATATATATATATATATATATGTCGTAATGATTTTTGTCCGGGATTCTAATCGCTAGACGTAAGGTCGTGGAGTCGCCACCAATCAATTTTAACCTAGGTGTGATTGGTCACCTATTTAAAACTAAGGATAAGTGCATTGATCTATGTTCCAAAATTTGGGTTCGGGAGTACGGTTATGTGTGAGGAAGGTATTAGCACCCCCACAACGCCCGTCCAATGGACGTTACCAATTAATCATGTTTTATTTTTAGCAATCTTGATTTAAATGGTCTTTTATTCTTAATTAAATTTTCTTTTTATTATTTTCTTTAGGATATTCTCCAACACTTTGATCGAATTCCCAAGGAAAATTTGTTACCTCAAGAGTATTCACTGGATACACTCATCCTTGTGAAGAGGCTCCATCGTCGGTTTTATATCTTTAATTCTCTTGTAAAATTTATTATAACAAAAATCTTTAATATTGAAATTATTTTCCCTAAATTTTCCAACACTTTGGTTAGATTTAGAAGAAATATCTTTTCACTTAAAAATTTTCTAAATATCGCACACTCGCGAAAATTCTGAAATTTCATCATCGGTTAGGTTTTCATTTATTACTATTATAAAAAAATATACATTTTTATTAAAAGATCATTCATTATAATAATTTATTCTTGAATTAGACAAATTCCTACATCCTTCAACACTTTGATCGAATGTAGAGAATTGGAATTATTAATTTTTATTTCAAATTTTTCCAACACTTTGGTGAAATTTGAAAAAAATTATTTTTATTTTTATAATAATAGATTTATTTTTAATTTACTAGCTCGCCCGAACAGCTCGCCATGCACGAGATATCGCCTTTTACTAATTCGCCAGGCATTGACCTTTTTCCTAAAGAGTTATTTTTAATCTACTTGCCCGCCCGAACAGCTCGCCATGCACGAGATATCGCCTTTTACTAATTCGCCAGGCATTTACCTTTTTCCTAAAGATTTAATCGCCCGCCCGGACAGTTCGCCACCAAAAGGTTAGTTTTTTTTTTCTTTTGCGAAAATTTTCTCTACATCCTTCAACACTTTGATCGAATGTAAAGAATTATTAATTTTATTCCAAATTTTTATTAAAGACTTAGTTTTAACCTACTGGACGGCTTGAACCAACACTCTTCCTAATAGGTCGCCCGTGAGCTAGGGTATAGAGAGATCGCCCGCCCATTATAAAATCACCCATGCAAGTGAACTGGCAAGTAGCGAGCTCGCCCATTCAACTAAACTATCGTTAAGAGTTCGCCCGGCGAAGAAGATTTTATAATGTTTTGTAATTATTTGGGTGAAGTAGGTTTAGCTAAATATAGGATTTATTTAAAATTTCTTAAAGATGGAAAGCAGAGTACACTTACAATGTTTGGCTCATTGAAGTTTTGTTAAGCTCGCCTTTCAATCTTCTGGATTGATCACCACTAGTCCAACCGTATTCGCCTCTCGCCACTACACTTTCTTCTTCCCAGTAACAAATGTGGATACTGCTCACCGTCGTCTTCACATCCTCATCAATGCTCCAATCACCGTCCCAATCGCACCAGAACTGATATTGAGATTTTTGTTATTGAAGGTAGTTGAATTCTCTCTTTCTCTCTGTCTCTCTTTCAATATTTTCTGTCTCTGTATATCTTTCTTTCTTTTCTCTCTGTCTCTCTATTTTTCTCTGTTCTTCCTTGTTTCTCTCCCTTTTCCTCTGTTCTTCCTTAGACTATTTATAAGCATTCTTAGTCAAAGAAAATCAGACGAAATCTTTGAAACCTGGGATTATAATCCATTGTTCCGCTGGTTTCCATTATTCCGCTGGTCTTTTCTGAGCATTCTTAAATTCTTGCTTGAAAATCTTGGTTTTTTCTTGTGAATGTAGAGTTGCAGAGGATCTTGGAACTGATCTTCCTTTCTTCTTCATCTTTTCCGAGCAACTTTTAGTTAATAAAATCGGAGCAAATTAATTTTCAGGAGACTTTCACTCCAAATGAGGTTTGTCTAGAGGTCGGCGAGGATAGCAGAGCTAAGCTCAGGTAGGGTGGCTATCTGACAGCCTTCACGCCGGTGTTGTTGACATTGTTCTTTCTTTCTTTTTTTCTTTTCCTCGAGCAGCTTTTTATGAATTCCTTAGTCAACAAAAGCGGATCAAATCTCTAAGATGAAGAGATTATGATTGCTATACACAGTCGGTGTTAGTGAAGTTGGTGAAACAGCAGGGCCAGGTGACCTCATGGCTGGCGAACACCATTGGCGAACTGGCGACTTCATGCTGGCGAACACCAATCGGCGAACTGGCGACCTCAAGGCTGGCGAACACCTATTTTTATGAATTTATTTATTTATTTATTTATTTTCTTTTTATGTTATTATTATTATTTTTAACAAATTCAGATATATGATTAAATAGGTTTATTATTCCGGACAAAATTAAGTGTCTACAATAGATTTTACAAGTGAAATATAAACGATGACATACTTTTTAGTAATATTAAAAAAATAATTCAAAAATAAAGTAAAATATGTATCATAATCTTAACTCTACTTGTAAAATCTAAGAACTCCACTCAAATGTACTAGATAATTATCCATTTCTCAAACATTAAGATATTTAGATACAAGCCATGATAAAAAGAGTGAAACACAACAGTAATTTAATTCTTTAACAGGTTTTTTTTTTGCTCATAGTGAAGTACAAAAGAGAATGAGAGAATCAAACTTTGGATCTAAATCTTTTAAGAAAGAGTAACAACGTTCAGGCAAATCCTTGATTATTTCACATAAAGCTTTTTATTAGCATACCCTGTAAATTATGTACTGGGTAACATGCAACATCAATTTATCTAAGAGAACATACCCTAATCTAATATCATAGATTAATTTGATTGATTCAATTCCAGACTTTAAAAACAAAAAACTAACTGAATTGATTGAATAAACCTATTTCAAAATCGACTTAACCGAACTGATTTAATTGAAAACTGATCAATTCGATAGGTTAAGTTAATCTGAACCGACTTTACTCTCTTCATATCTATAAATGATGGACCCATTACTAAAAAGAGTTCATAGACTACGTTTAAAAGGCATAATGTAAGACAAAAGATTATATTTTTCTAAGTTCTAACCATAATCTATTTTGGCATAGTCTTTTCTCAAGTATCATGGACTATGTTTACATAGTCTAATACATGATATTAGACTACGGTTATGATTGTGCTATAATCTATTAGACTATGGTTATGATTGTGGTATAATATATGATATTAGATTGCGGTTATGATCATGATATAATCTATAATATTAGATTAGGGTTACAGAAAATAGTAGACTTTTCATCTATTAATTAGACTACACTAATCTGATTTAAAGCAATGGTCTTTTTTTATTATATATCAATATTTAAAAAATAATTATTTCATAAAATATTAATCTATTATTTACATGTTTAATTTTATGACAAAAAATTTAACAAGCAAAATCAAAAAATAATCAAAACGATCAACAAAAATCAAAATTTATCAACCATGTCATTAAACAACTCTAATAACAATATTAATTGATCAAAAATCACATTTTCATATCAGTAATAATTTTTGACATAGATATATAATGTGCAAATTTGACATTCTCCCTTAAACATCATCGCTAGTAGGCAGTAACCAAAAATTCTAACTTTATTTGAAACATCAATCTGATCAGTCGGTAAATAAAAGAATAATAGAATTACTTCAAAAACAATTAAATTTCAAACATAATCAATTAAACCATAATACTTTTTAGGAAAATAAGTAACAAGAGATCTAATAATATGAATAATGAATAAGACTAAATCAATTGAATTAACAAACTGTATACCTGTTGGAGATGGCGGTTACGGATGGTTAGAAGATCTTGTTGTCAAATTTAATGAAAGAATATCACGATTTAATTTACTATACTATGCGAGTTATTAGTTATATTTGTATTATATATTATGATGTTATTAATATGATCTACTATTTTTATTTGGCACATAATTGTTAAGGGTTTATGTTTGCTCGTCATTTTAAGAAGTAACTTAGATTTAAGGTTATAGTTAAAAATCAACTCAAAGCATACATACATACATACATACATACATACATACATACATACATACATACATATATTTTCCTAAGAAGTTTTTGTGTACAAGACATTTCTAATGTTGCCATGAATATATTAAAGTCCAGTATAATCTCGAATTTCTTCGTGAATCTATTGAAAATCTTTAAATTAAAAATTGAAGAGTAAATATATATATATATATATATATATATATATATATATATATATATATATATATAGCTATTAGCTATTGGATGACAATGGGAGACTGGAAAAGGACTTTCTGGGTCGAGTCTTCTTTTTTTTTTTAATCTTTTTTTCACACCGAAAGACAAGGCAATATAGCGTGATCCATCTTTCTATAAAAGAGTTGAGAACGCGGAGGTCTGGGTGGAAGACTCGACTCTCCAACTCTTGTAACTTTTGCTCTTCCTTTTTCTTTTGTTAGACCATGACTAATATGATTCCTTTTGCGCTCAATAAACTTTTCATTCACCTTTGTATTTAGCTCAATTAAATGTGTATATAATTTTATTATTTATGTGAGAGGAATATTAAACAATGTTAATTTATTAGTATTAATTAAGATGATATTTAAGAAAAGAATAAAAGGAATATTAGCTACATATTAACTTAATTAATTGTTGTACCTTAGCAGCAGTTATCTTCTAAACTATTATGAATAAAGTAAGCGATTTAGCAAAAAAAAAAAAAAATAGCTACATCTTAATTTTTTTAAATAATTTGACTAATATATAAAACTTAAATCTGCGAAAGGGAAGAGCCTACCCTCGATTTTACAAATTCGAAAATGCTAGTAAGACCCATGTTTAGGTGACATCAAACCTATAAGAAAACCTTTTATTTAGGTGCATCAATACCATAAGCAATTTGATTTTAAATATTCGGCAATGACTTTTCTACGAAACGGCAAGGTTTAGCTCATAATAATTTCCTCTGATACTGGCTACAGACTCCTGGTTTTTACTTTATGCTTCTTTCACCTTTTGAAAAAGTGTTGTCTTTATTATATTTCACAAGAAGTTGCCTTCTTTTTGGGAGTTTAATAAAACCCATAATTTAGACCATTATAATTGTAACAATAATTCAATAATAACCTATATTTTGACCAGTTCACCGTGCCATTGCATGCACTTATCCTATTTACCTTGTCAATTCACATGTATAAATTTATAAACCATATTTAAAGTAATCTTGAAATTATACTGTTTAGATCTTCAATTTTGCACCATTTGTTGAAAGGTGATTGGCTCCTATTTATTTATTTTTATTTAGGCCTTTCAATCTGTTTTGTTTTCAATTTTTTTATTTATATCTAACGAATGCTAATGTTGGAGGGGAGATTTGAGAGGACATTAAGACATTTTGTGATATAAATTCTTATTTTTATTTTTAAAATTTAACAAATAAAAAATAATAATAAAATTAATTCAAAAACTAGAAAATCACAAAATTGATAAAATGAACTAAAAAAATAAAAAAAATATAAAATTTAAAAAATGCAAAATATTATAAAAAAGCAACAAAATAAAATCTTATTAAAAAAAAGAGTTTGTATATGATGCACTAACAATATATAATTTCTATATACTGTCAATGCATCAGAGGTTGACACTTTATTAATTGACAAATTAAAAAATATGTCAAGTCCTTAAAAATAAATATAAATAATTTTTTTAAATTTGCTCATGAGGGCCTATTGATAAGGTGTCAATCTCTAATATATTGACAGTGTATAAAAGCTATACACTAACAATTCATCATATATAAATCCTTAAAAAATCACCAAAATCAATAATTAAACCATATGAAAAAAAAAATCAGCAAAAAAGATCAAAATCAATAATAAATACACCTAATGCCTATGTTGTCATCACTTGTTAGATGCAGCCAGAGGGACCAATTAAATGAAAAAGAAGAGCTATAGGGTGACGCAGCCGAGATAAGAATTGTTTTATTATACAACACTGCCAGAGCTGTTAGCAAAAACCTTGTGTAACATAATCTATAACTAATTATATGCCAAATGCTTCATTTGATGTCTACAACAAAGTGCTAGGTGTCAAATTTATGAGCCCAGTTTGTCACTCTTTTCTCTGTTCATTTATTTATTTAGTTTCTTTGTTGAATTAAAATTTGGTAGTTGATTCCAGGCAATTAGCCGTGGCTGGCACTCACCTTTCTGCTGCTCCTTTTTTGCTCATTTTACTTAGGGTATTTATGTTGTAATATCTCTATATGTGTAGACTAATTAAGTATAATTATTATCATATAATTTATTTAGTAGTATAATTTATGTATAGTGTGACCATAATTGTATATATAATATATCTATATTATATATGTATTTATCCTTAATGGGACGGATATAATACATGGTCTAAAATATGAGAGGTCCCTACTGCTGGCACCACTATATAAGTGAAGGCCCATTATTCACTTGTAATTAATGAAGAAGTGAACAGCAGTAGTTCACCTCCCTCTCTTCTCTCCCGTTTCTTCTCCTCTCCTCACCACCATTCACATTGTTTTGGTTGCAGAGGACCACCATGGCAGCTTCACCGGGACCGGCGAACCTCCGGCGTGCATCCGGTTGTACCTTCTCCCTCCGACAGTGGCGTAATGGCTGGTTGTATGGTGGGTTATGGCTTACCCACCAAAGGTTAGATTTAATTGTTTTATTATTGTGTTAATGACTTGGTGAGTTGTATTAATTAATTCCAACAATTGACATCAGAGCCACTCACCCAAAGAGTCATTAATCATTTTTGTTTGAATGAGGGAAGCCATGAAAGCTTCGGTTGAGTTTTTTGGATTTTTTTGAGTTTTCTGAAACCCATTCTGTTTTGCCGTTTTTTGAGCTTAAATTGGTTAGATTCATATTGTATGATGTTTAAGGATGAAAAACTCATTTTTTCTGGACCGAAAATGGTTGACATGGAGGGAGATTTTGGCTGGATCGGGTTGCACGACCCGTTTTTCTGAAAAACGGGTCTGTCTGATGAAGGAGAAGGCAGTCGCGTGCGTTGCACGCGCTCGATGCCTTGGAGAGGCGCGCACCTTCTTTTATGCGGTACACGCGCCCGCTCATAAAAAAAAAAAGGAAAATAATTTTTTTCCTTTAGGCCGGACGGGCCAGGCCCATTCGGCTTTTGGGCCACTATATTTGGGCCCGATTTGGGCAAATTTTGGGGCTAGGCAATTTTTTGTTGGGCTCATTAATGTTGGGCAATTTTTTTTTTTGGTTTATTTATTTATTTGGGCTCACATTTATTTTATTATAGGCTGATTAATTAAATTGATCTTGGGCCTAATAATTAATTTAGGATCATCTTATTTTATTTAATTAGATTTTAAAATTAATCTAATTAAGCCTTATAATTTTATTTAATATAAGCCAAATTAGTTATGTAATATTATTGGGCATAATTATTTAATTATTTTAATGATTGGCCGTTTGGTATAACATTAATTTTGGGCAATTAAAATTAATTAATTTTGAGGCCATTTTGCCTAATTAATTTAGGAGCCAAATTGATTAATTAATTTTATTTGGCTATTAAATTTAGATTAATTTATGGCTATTTTGCATAATTAATTAAAAAGCCATTTTTGGATTATGATTTAAGGGCTAATTTTTGATTAATTAATTATGAGCCATATGGTAAATTGATTTCTTGGATAATTTTGGATATTTAATAGCCATAATTAATTGTTAAGCCCAAAATTAATATGATATAAGTGAATTTTTGGAGGAATTAATTTTGGAGTGATTTCTAGAAATTCAATTACTCATTTAATTCATAATTCACTTAAATTTTGAAATATATACTAATGCCTATAAATTACTAATATTTGGCCTAATTAAATAAGTTTAAATAAATTATTTGGGTATTTTGTTGAGCCATTTTGGATTATGGTTTACCCATTAGTTAATAATTTATTTAAACAAATAAACTCTCTAAAATTGATATTGCCTTATTATTTGAATATTCACATATATGTGAAATTAATTTAATTAATTGATATTTGATTTAAAATTACTACATATTCTTCAGAAATTGCATATTTTGGATGTAGTTAATTTTGGTCAATAAATTTTGTGAATATTCTTAAAATTATAAATCATTAATTGGATTGACTAGTACTTGCCTGTCGCAGGAATAGTCATGAAGATTTTTGACGATTTATTCTGATAATTTTAAGGATATAATAATAAGGCAATGCATAGTGATAGTTGAAGTTGCATAAATTTACTGAGGTCTCTAGAAGTGGCTAGTCTCTCCCTGTCGGATTGTTAGTTACTTTTAGAGATGCTTGGGACTGAGAGGATTCTGGTTGGGATATGACACGGTCTTCCTACCCTGTCGGTGGGCGATCATTCAGGTTGTATTCAACTAGTTTTGTCTTATCCTCGGTAGTGTATTGTGGAATTTATTGAGTTATTCCACTAGCCTCCATATTGTGCACCTATCACATATCGAATTTCTAGTATGATCAAATTAGATAGATAGCATGAATTATTCTCTACAGTTAGGGACATACTGAACTAGGAAGTAGTCCCGAGAGTCGATCTATCTACTATACCCAATAGTGTGAGCTCTTTGAGGACAAAGTAATATGGAATTTCAAGAACACTCAAGTGGAAATTCTCTGATTATATAAGGTATACCATGAAAGAGTACATCAGAGGAAGTGTTCCGATTAGGAATAACCAAGAAATATTTATGGATGCCATTAGAAAATAGTTCACATAAGATCGATAAAGGTTGCAATAGGAGTTTGATTACAAATATGGCAGATTCAGTACTACTTCCTTCTGGGATGGAGAATTGGAGATCTTCCAGTTTTACATATCTCATTTAATGCAGAAGGAAGTATGGCATTTTAATATCAAAATTGATATTGTCATTCAAGAATGGGAGATCTTTCGGGTTAACAGATCTCATTTAGCCATAATGATGACATATGCCAAATATTACTGCCAAAAGAAAATATTATTAAAAGGTCTCAATAAATGGTCATTTTAGAAGAAGAAATTTGCCAAGTCTATTTCCCATTCTGGTTCCACCAACACCTCTAAATATCAATGTGTACCATGTTGTTATAATCCTGGGCACAAGAGGGTAGATCGCAAGAGTCTTTTAGATTGGGATGTGTAAAAGGCATTTCGTTAGCTTTTATTTTGAATCAAATCTAGGAGATATGCCCTCTAACTATTGGTGTTTTGATACCGGTGCTATTATTGATAAAGCCATAAGCGACCGGAGACCAAATAAAGGAAAATTATTGTAAATTGAGATTATAGAGTTAGAATCCATATTGAAAACATGGCCAGATTGTTGTTACATTTTGAAGACAGTTTTGGAACTACTATCAGTTTATACTTTTCATTCCGATAACAGAAAAGTATTTTGCTTAGTAACAACATATGTATTGATTTTGGCATTTTGCGTAATGGATTATATACGATAGACTTGTACCTCAATGTTGAGTAAATTTCCTTCAGTTGCAAATGATGTGACTATTGATTCTGATTATAGTAGAATAGATAAGAAATCTATCATATAGTGGCGTAAGAGTTAGGGACATTTCGAGGCACATGAAGAGATTGTATTAAGGGAGATCTTACTACTAATATTAAGGACATGATTAGTAGATATTGAAATAATTAGGAACTTATGTATACCGACATTTGTAGATCATTTTCACATATTGTATTTAGTGGATATAAGTGTTTCGTCACTTTACTAACGACCATTTCGATGTAGGTCATATGGAGTAATAGATCTGATCTTATAGAAGCTTTAGGCAATCTGATTAATTCCGCTGCGCTGCTTAAGGCAATGATCAGATAGTAGTGATGAATATCATGTTCGGTATAATGAAGCTAGGCGAAATCATATATCGATTTTTCGGTTAAGTGCACTATAGTATTTTATATTAACGCCTAGTGTACGGTGCTTGGAATATTGAAACAGAATGAGATAACAATTGCAGTCAATCGTACATTCTAATCTAGTACGATTTATGTTAATCACTCCAAATCTTTAAAATTCGGGTGGAGTGAAATTAAAACTGCAATTCACATTCAAAGTTGATCTCCAAGCAAGACCAGTTCCTAAATGCATCCCAAGTTATAGTCAGACATTAAGCCGATTTTATGTCGTTTTCTGTGTTTAGGGTTGTCGTAACGATTTTTGTCCTGGGGATCTAATCGCTAGACGTTAAATTTATGGAGTCGCCACCAATCAATTTTAACCTAGGTGTGATTGGCCACCTATTCAAAATTAAGGATAAGTATATTGATCTACGTTATGAAATTTGGATTCGGGAGTACGGTTACGTGTGAGGAAGGTATTAGCACCCCCACAACGCCCATCCGATGGACGGTACCAATTAATCACATGTTATCCTAAAAAGTCTTAACCAAGTGGTCTTTTAATACTTATTACTTTATTTATTTTTTCATTTAGTATTTAAGTATTGAGAATTTTCTTAAATATTTCCCGACACTTTCGGTATGATTTAAGAAATTTTCTCACCTCAAGAGTATTCAAGAAAATCACTTATTCTCTTGAAGACGTTTCGTCGTCGGTTTAAATTTCAATATTTTTTAGATAAAAGACTTTTACTTCATTTTGTACTTTAACTTTAAATATTTTACTCTTTTTTAATATTCTATTTTTTTAAATATCTCTCCAACACTTTTGGTGAGATAAAGTTCCTCACTTAGAAACTTTCTTTAGAAAATCATTATATGAAAATTCTTAGATTTTAATTATTAAAGATAAGGTTTTATAGTTAATTTTATTACATCAGATTTTATTATTTATGATAAATTCTTTATACAAATCATCTTATAAATTTTTATTTGTATTTCCCAATACTTTTGGAAAATTATAAAACTAATCCCTCACTTAGGGACTTTTAAGAAAATTAATATTTTTTTTATTTATCTATTTTTTTTAGAAAATGGCATTTTTTAAGGTAGATTGATCATATTAGCCTCTGATATTATTTTTTTTAAAAATTTTTTATTAAAACATTTTAAAATCTTTTCACGCTTTGGAAAGATTTAAATATGATTTCTCACTTAGGAATTGTTTTTTCTAAAAAATCATTTCTTACTCATTTTTTTTAATTGTAATTAATTTCAGTTATATTTAATGGAAAACTCCATATTATTATTTTAAAAATATTTTGAAATTACTTTTGCACTTTTTTTATTTTCTTTATTAAAAGGTAAGCCTAACCAACACTCTTGGTAAGTATTTAGAGAAAGTTCCTCACTTAGGAACCTTTTTATTATTTTTTTAGAACATTATTATATTTCTATAATTGAAATAAATTTTATTAAAGTTTATAAAAATTATTTTATTTTTATTATTTTTCGTTTGCAAGTTTTGTTTCATTTTAAATTACCTTTTCATAAATCTTATTTTGAAACAAACTATCCAACACTTTTGGAAAGCTTTAATTAAAAATTCCTCACTTAGGAACTTTTTGGGAAAATAGCTAAATGTTATTAATTAGTGGATTTTATTTCTTAGTTGAAATTCTATATTTATTATTTTTTATTAATATTTTATGCTATATAAATCCTTTTATAAATTTTTATTTAAATATCCTAACACTTTTGGAAAATTCATAGAATAAGTCTCTCACTTGGGGACTTCCTTAAAAACTTATTATGCTCAAAAATCTTTTATTTTGAAATGACCAATTTTAAGATATATATTTTTTGTAAAAATTTCATTAAACCTTTCCAACACCTTTGGTAAGGTTTTAGAGTAAGCCCCTCACTTAGGAACTTTTAATTTAATTTACTGTTAAAAATTTTACTCAATTTATTTTTTGGGTCTAGTATGATTATTTATTTTATGTGAAATTATTATTATTACTTAAATTTTATTTTATATGTTTTGAAGTTGGCATTCAAGTTACAAACCCAAACATATAATATATGTACAATATATAAAAGCAAAGATGTAAAAAAAACATCACGTAAACAATGCAAATAAATATGAAACAAAATATAAAAAGAAAAGAATTGTAAAGTAAAGCAAACAAACGTGTGGATAGCCCAAACCCAAACCATATCCATCACATTTTTCTTTTGTTGTTTTTTTTTTGTACGTGGAACAACTTTTCAAAACCAAGTAAATGTGTCCAAAACAAAGAATAAAGGTAAGTTAAAAAATATAAATGAAAGCAACATGCCCAGCCCAAAACATGTCACTTACGCTTTTTAACATGGCCCAGATCAAAGAATCCCAGCCTATTAACACTTAGCAGATGAAATAAAAAAAACGAAACAGAAGGTAAAAGGATGATGGCCTCACAGAATCGGGTGTAGCTTCTCCTTCTTTTCTTCTTTCGTTCTTTTTTCTTTTTCTAAACGGGTCTCTTCTCTTTTGCAGATAAATCGCCGGCAAGTCTCCAACAGCGACGTCACCTGCTTCTCTCCTACTAGCAGCTTCCGCAAGATCTCCTCCAAGCAGAGTTGCTTCGTCGGTTCTGCCCTTGTTCTCTTTTTTTTTACAGTGTTTTGGTTATTTCGATTGGATCTCAGATTGTGTTTTGAGTTGTTGATTTTTTTGAGCTGAGATTGTTTTTTTTTTTTTTGATCTGGGTCGTTTGGGTGTTGATTTTTAGTTGAAGGCAGGGAAGATTTTTTTGGGTTTTTTCTCAAGCTTTTTTTTTTTTTCTCTTATCTCACTGATTCTGTTTTTCTGTGTATTTTTCTCTCCATTTCCCCCTATCTCCGATCTTCTTCAGGCTTATTTATAGACATTTTTAGTCAAGAAAATCGGATGAAATCTTTGAATCCAAGGATTGTAATCTATTGTTCCGCTGGTTTTCAGATTCTTTGCTGGTTTTCAGACTCCATAATGCTTGATTTTCTTGGTGTTCTTAAATGCTTGTAGAAAATCTGCTTGAAAAATGGTGGCTATCGTGAATGCCGAGGGTAGAGGGAGGTTTTTAGGATCTTGAAAACAAGGGTTCTTCCGAAATTGCTTCCCCTTTTCTTCTTTATCTCCCTCGAGCTGCTCTTTTTAGTCAATAAAAACGGGGCAAAATCTCATAGAATTAATCTGTAGAAGACTTTCAACCACAAAGAAATTTGTCAGTGAGTTGGTGGTTATGGCAGAGTGTTGGTGGTTATGGCAGAGTGACTAAAAAAAAAATTCAGAGATATGGCCGGTGCCGACACCAGCCTTTTCCTTTTTTTTTTACAAATAATCTAATAAATAAATAAATATTTAAAATACTAATTAGTTTTTTTATTTTAATTTTAATACAAATTAATAAAATTAAATAAAATACATATGGGCTTAGATTTTTAAATCAACAACCCAACTTCAATTTATTTGGGCCCATGAAATTTTGGGTTTTAGCAAAGCCCAAAATTAATAATAACAAATCAAAGAAAAAGGCTCGGTTATTTAAAACAAATTTGGAGTTGATCTCGATAGATAAAATTCGATTTTCACAATACTTGAATTAATTAATCTCAAACACGAGTTTACTCAAAGTCTGTTTTTGACAAATTAATTCAAGCGCATGATTAAACCGATTTGATTAATAAGCAAATTTCAATCTCAAATTACTAAGACTGAAAGAGATTCAATCCAAATATATTTACAATTTCGGACAAAATTTGGTATCTACAGCTGCCCTTCTTTGCACATTGCTGAGAGTCAGGAATAGGGCAAAGACAATAGATAACAATTTTGTCCGGTTTATGACCTATTTTTTTGTTTTCATTTTTTTTTTATAATTTTATTTTTATAATTTTAACAAAAGATTTAAATTTAACAATTGTCTTCTTACCAAAAGCTCTTCAATTTAATTTGGCTCCTCTCTCAAGAGGCATGTGACTTTGAAAAATAAACTGGGCTCCTCTCTTTCAAGAGGCTTACGACTTTTGAAAATAAACTGGGCTCCTCTCTTTCAAGAGGCTCACGACTTTTGAAAATAAACTGGGCTCCTCTCTTTCAAGAGGCTCACGACTTTGAAAATAAACTGGGCTCCTCTCTTTCAAGAGGCTCACGACTTTTTGGAAAATAAACTGGGCTCCTCTCTTTCAAGAGGCTCACGACTTTTGAAAATAAATTGGGCTCCTCTCTTAAGAGGCTCACGACTTTTTTGAAAATAAACTGGTCTCCTCTCTTTCAAGAGGCTCACGACTTTTGAAAATAAATTGGGCTCCTCTCTTAAGAGGCTCACGACTTTTTTGAAAGTAAATTAGGCTCCTCTTTTTCAAGAGGCTCACGACTTTTTTTTTAAAAAAAAATATAAACTGGGCTCCTCTCTTTCAAGAGGCTCACGACTTTTAAAAATAAACTGGGAAGGTTCTTGATTGATCATAGTTTAGCCTTTTCCTAAAGGTATTTCTATGTCTGGCTAGTTATGTACCCAAATCCTACCCAAGGGGTTTTTATTCACATGTACTATTGCATTATTGTGATGCAAATATTCTCATAGGGATGATGTCACAAATGATTAATGTATTGCACAATTTTTGGGGATGTATATATAAAACGTGTATGCTTCTTAAAGGGATGCAACACCTATTATGAGATAAATTTTAATTCCGAGTTTCACAATCTTATGCCCTTTTTCCTTTCTCTTCTTTTTCTTTTCTTTTCATCATTCTCCCAAGATGACCTTCAATCTTTGCATTCATACATTCTTAATCCTGTGTTATGCCAGCTAGGTCTCATCGCTTGATCTCAAACTTCCTTTAATCATCATTCAGCTAGTACCATCATATTTTTCCTCATTTACATCTCACTCTTGTTATTGTTAAATCTCTTTTAAGTAATTCGAAAAGTAAGTGGACTATGAGACATACTGCAATTGTGAATTTCTTTCAAAAGATGGGTAAGAGAAAATGAGTATTAAGAGGAATGTGTTCTTATTCAAATGGAAGGCAATTTAAACATATGAAATGGTTAAAGTTCCACATGAGGATGCCTTTACAATAAATATTCTCATCATTGTGAATTAATCCAAAAATCTTCTTTTGACCTCACTGTCTAACCGATGGCTTTAAGCTTCGGAGAATACCTCAGACTAAACTCTGCCCCTCTTTGCTTGTAAGATATTTGGCTACCAACCTCATGCACCATTGCTTTCTGTCTAAGTCGCCCTTTTCGGGTTTTCAACTTAAACGCTCCCATTTGGGTTCAAATCGCCCTTTTGGGTTTTCGCCTTGAACCCTTCCTTATTTTCCTTTTCTTTTCTTTTTTTTTTGTTTTTGTTTTTTTGTTTTTGTTTTTTTGTTTTTTTTTTGTTTTTTTGTTTTTTTTTTTATGCATAATACTTCTTTACTGCATCAGCATTTATTGGATTAGGAAGGTTTCTTCCATCCATTTCTGCCAAAATCAATGCCCCTCCTGAGAATGCTTTTCTTACTACAAAAGGGCCTTCCCAATTTGGAGTCCATTTGCCTCTCGGGTCAGGAATATTGGGTAGAATCTTTTTCAAAACCAAATCCCCTTCTCGAAAATTTCTAGGACGAACCTTCTTGTCATGTGCTCGCATCATCCTCTTCTGATACAATTGTCCATGACATAGCGCTTTGAGTCTTTTTTCCTCAATAAGGTTCAATTGCTCATATCGGGCTCGGACCCATTCAGCTTCATCCAATTCAACTTCCATAAGGACACGTAAAGAAGGGATTTCCACTTCAATAGGCAAAACTGCCTCCATCCCATATACTAATGAAAACGGGGTGGCTCCTGTGGATGTACGAACCGATGTACGGTAAGCGTGCAGAGCAAAAGGCAACTTCTCATGCCAATCTTTGTATGTATCTGTCATCTTCTGAATGATCTTCTTGAGATTTTTATTTGCAGCTTCGACAGCTCCATTCATTTTTGGACGATAAGGTGCCGAATTGTGATGCTTAATATGAAATTGGGCACATGCTTCCGCAATCAACTTATTGTTGAAATTCAGAGCATTATCTGAAATGATCCTTTCTGGTAGCCCATACCGGCAAATTATCTCTTTCTTGAAAAACTTGCACACTACAGACTTTGTCACACTAGCATAAGATGCTGCTTCTACCCATTTCGTGAAGTAATCAATCATTACCAAAATGAAGCGATGTCCATTTGAAGCTTTAGGGGTAATTGGTCCAATCACATCCATTCCCCATGTAGAAAATGGCCAAGGAGTTGTCATGACCTGTAAAGATGTGGGAGGGGCATTTATCTTACTGGCATATATTTGACATTTATGACAACTTCGAGCAAAGTTGATGCAATCACTTTCCATTGTCATCCAATAATATCCAGCCCTCATAATTTGTCGAGCCATCATGTGACCATTTGCATGAGATCCACAAATCCCTTCATGAATTTCTTTGAGTATCCTCTTGGCCTCTATAGCATCCACACACCTTAGCAATACTTGATCTTTCCCCTTTTTGTACAAAATTTCGCCATCAAGGAAGAATTCCATGGCCATTCTTCTCAAAGTCCTTTTGTCATTTTCTGATGTGCTTTCTGGATACTGGCGATGCTTTATGTATTGCAATATATCATGATACCATGGCTTCCCATCTATTTCTTCTTCTACATTTGAGCAATGTGCTGGTGATCCATGTATGCTCATCTTAATGGGACAAATTTTAGCACCTGAATTTACTTTGAACATCGCAGCCAAAGTAGCCAATGCATCAGCCATTTGGTTTTCTTCTCGAGGTAAATGCTTAAAACAAATTTTCTTGAAATGTTTAACTAGATCGGTCACAAATTCACAATACTGGACCAATTTTGAATCTCTTGTTTCCCATTCACCTCGCAATTGATAAATTACTAAGGCTGAATCTCCATATACTTCCAGTGCTTTAATACCTTTGTCGATTGCAGCTCGGAGCCCCATGATACAAGCCTCATATTCTGCCATATTATTGGTGCAGTCAAAATCCAGTTTTGCAGTGAATGGACAGCAATCTCCCTCAGGGGATACTAAAATTGCCCCAACACCATGCCCCAAAGCATTAGAGGCCCCATCAAAGTACATTTTCCAAACGAGTTCTTTCGCGGTACCTTCAACATTTTCTTGTGATATGGCCATTAAATTTTCATCAGGGAAGTCAAAATTCATTGGGTCATACTCTTTTTCAGCTTGATCTGCGAGGAAATCAGCAATTGTACTACCCTTAATGGCCTTTTGAGTCATATAAACAATGTCATACTCAGAAAGCAACACTTGCCACCTTGCTATCTTCCCAGACAACGAAGGTTTCTCGAAGATGTACTTAATAGGGTCCAATTTTGAAATTAGCCATGTAGTATGATAAAGCATGTACTGTCTTAATCTACGAGCTATCCAAGCCAAAGCGCAACACATCTTCTCCAACGAAGAATATCTGGCTTCATAGTCAGTGAACTTCTTGCTTAAATAGTAGATAGCCCGCTCTTTTCTCCCAGTTTCATCATGTTGCCCTAGCACACATCCCATGGAATTTTCATGTACTGTTACATACAAGATGAGGGGTCTCCCTGACACAGGTGGCACCAACACCGGAGGATTCGAAAGGTATTCTTTAACTTTGTCGAATGCTATTTGGCATTTGTCATTCCATTCTCCTGGGTTCCGCTTTCGGAGTAGTTTGAAGATTGGATCACACTTAGCAGTGAGTTGGGAGATGAAGCGTGCGATGTAATTCAATCTTCCTAAGAATCCCCTTACTTCTTTTTGGGTCCGCGGCGGTGATAAATTCTGGATGGCATGTATCTTATCAGGATCCACTTCTATACCTCGTTCACTAACTACAAATCCCAATAGCTTTCCTGATGTCACTCCGAAAGTACATTTGGCCGGGTTGAGCTTGAGCTGGAATTTTCTCAACCTTTCAAATAACCTTTTAAGGTTGGCAACATGATTTTCTTCTTTTTGGGACTTCGCGATCACATCATCAACATAGACTTCTATCTCCTTATGCATCATGTCATGAAACAAGGTTACCATGGCTCTCTGGTAAGTTGCACCGGCATTTTTCAACCCAAATGGCATGACCTTATAACAAAATGTTCCCCACATAGTCACAAAAGTGGTCTTTTCCATATCTTCAGGCGCCATTTTGATTTGATTGTAACCCGAGAAACCATTCATAAAAGAAAATAAAGAATGTCCAGCTGTGTTGTCGACTAGGGTGTCAATATGTGGCAAGGGAAAATTGTCTTTTGGACTGGCCCTATTTAGATCACGATAATCCACACACATTCGCACCTTTCCATCTTTTTTAGGAACTGGAACAATGTTTGCTACCCATTCAGGATATTTTGCCACCTCTAAGAATCCCGCATCAAACTGCTTCTTGACTTCTTCTTTGATTTTTAGCAACATTTCCGGCTTCATTCTCCTCAACTTTTGCTGAATTGGCTTGCATTCTGGTCTTACTGGTAGCTTATGAACCACAATATCAGACTTCAGACCCGGCATGTCCTGATACGACCATGCGAACACATCGGCATACTCATGGAGTAAGCTTATCAGCTCTTTCCTTATAGACGATGATAGAAATGTGCCGATTTTAACCTCTTTTCTTACTTCGTCATTCCCCAAATTTAAGGTCTCAATGGGTTCTTGATGGGGTATAATTTGCTTTTCTTCTTGTTCCACCAGTCTTGTAAGCTCAGGAGGCAATGTATCATCATCAATACCCTCTTCTTCATTAAATTCACCAGCACAAACAGTTCTTTCAAAATCAGGTTTCGGAATATCATCACAATGGCCTTCATATTCATTGTTTGGGTACCTGCATATGTAAATGGACTTGAATATGCATGGGCAGAAAAAGATGCAAATGAAAGAATTCACATGGAAAAAGGTATGACAAAAGGTCAGATTTTATTGAAATAGAAATGGCCCTACATAAGAGACCTTGATACCCTTGGGCAGGGGTGATCAGGCTTTACTTATTGAATTACTTTGGCAGAGATTTAGTGATAACAGGAAGATCGATGTAATGCCAGTTCCTCAGCTGAAAGCCTGGCGGGCAAGGGCGCACTTCCGAACTTCTTGGGACCTCTTCGTTATCTGTGTTTACCATCTGGATAGACAAATTCTCGAACACCTTAACAAGCTCATCCTTGTTAGCCTTTACTAGGTCTGGATAAATGTATCCCACAGAATGAAAGACATCCTCTAGAGGAGGAAACACCATCGGCTCATTTTCCTCATCGACCCCTTTTAATCTAGCCATTCTTCTTTCCTTTTTCTTTTCCAAAAACTTTCTCCTCTCTGGCCCAGTTGGCTTGTAGCCAAGACCAAATCTATCATCCTTCACTTTTGCTATCAAAGCTCGTTTTATCCCTTGCAAGTTCTTTCCTAATCCTGCTCCAGCATAACATCCTTTCCCAACAATTTGTTGAATTCCCGACATTGTGGCACTGGACAACTGTGGCATTGGTATCTTAGATCCTTCTCCTATGTATGTAGCATTTACAAATTCCAAGGACCTGAAAGAACATTCTGGTGCATTCTCATTCACCTCGATATATGGGGCAGTGGAGGAAACTGTAGCAATCATATCTTCTTCTCCAACTACACCTACCACTTTTCCATCTATTATAAATTTGACTATTTGGTGTAAAGTCGAGGGGACTGCTCCGGCTGAATGTATCCATGGACGCCCAAGGAGGCAATTATACGCAGGGTTAATGTCCATGACTTGAAATTCCATATTGTAGACACTAGGGCCAATTTGAATTGGAATTTCTATAATCCCTGTTACTTCTCGACGTGTACCATCGAATGCTTTTACTACCATATGACTTTTCCTCATGTGTGACTCATCCACAGGTAATTTTGACAGAGTTCTTAGTGGCATAACATTTAGAGCTGAGCCATTGTCGATTAGGACTCTAGGTAGGATGTAGTCTTTGCAAGTGGTAGTAATATGCAAGGCTTTGTAACTGCCTCTTCCATCAGGCGGAATCTCATCATCGCTGAAGGATATAAAATTGTCCGCCACGATATTTCCAACAAGTCGATCTATCTTTTCTACTGACACATCATGGGGTACATATGCTTGATTGAGCACTCGTAGAAGCGCTTCCCGGTGGGGTTCTGAATTCAGTAATAGAGAAAGCAGAGTGATGCGTGCTGGCGTACGATTCAACTGATCTACTATATTGAACTCACTGTGCTTAATGAATTTCAAGAACTCTGAAGCTTCTTTCTCAGACACCGGTTTGCTTCGTTGCTCCCGGAGTTCTTTTTCTTCACTTTCAAACAGGATCTCTTTGTTACTTCCCTCGTCTTCTCCCTCTTTTGCCTTTCCTTTTTGAACTCTCCTTAACATTTCAGGCGTGTAACATCTCCCACTTCGGGTGATTCCTCCTGTGCCTGTTATGTCAACTGCAGCTGTGGTGCTTGTTGTGGTGGCCAAAGGGTTACTGACTGACCCTTTAGTAGTGATGTTGCAGTTATAGTTCCATGGGACTGCTTGATTGTCCTTATATGAAAAAGGACTTGGAACCTCAATGGTTATCCTTGGCAATTGAAACTTAGGCTTTGAATCAATCACTGGCTCATCTTTGTCCTCATAATAGATAGTCAATGGTTTCCACCGAACAGGACCTGTTTCTTTTCCGATGACATTGACTGATTCTATTTCCACTTCTTCGTAAAATTCTGCAATACCCTCATCCATCAAGCCTTGCACCTTTTGGCGAAACTCTTGACAATTCTGGATTTCATGCCCCACATTCTTATGGAACTCACAAAACTTTCCCTGTTTAGGCATCTTTTCATTATCTACATGGATTAGTTTTGCCTTGACCATTGCATCGAACACCACCTTCATCGGCGTTTTAACCTCATAAACGCTTTTCTTGACCAAACGATCCTTGTCTTCAACTATGGCATTTACTTTACCCTCCTCATGATCGGGGAGTGGGTTTTTGCTTACACTTGGTTCTCCCTTCTTCCCAAAATTCAATATTCCTGCCTTAATAAGAGTTTGAACTTTGTGTTTCAAAGCAGTGCAATTTTCTGTTGAATGACCTGGAATCCCGTAGTGATAATCACAGTGGGCATTTGAATCATACCACGCAGGGTAGGGAGGTTTAAGAGGTTCTATATAAACTGGTGCAAGGAAGTGGTTTTCGATTAATTGAGGTAAAAGGTCTGTGTAGGTCATAGGGATTGGATCAAAATGTTGCCTATCTCGACTGAATTTTTGCCTTCTCTGATTGTCATCTAGCGGGTTGGCAGGTGGAGGTCGTTGAGCTAATGTGGATGTGATTGGTGAATTGGGAGCTCTCGGTCGATAATTGGGGGTATATGTTGGTCTTGAAGTTGTTTGGTATGGGTATGGTCCTACTGTGACGTTGTTTGCAGATGGGTAATAAGGTGGATAAATCGGGTAAGGAGAATAGGGGGTAGGGTTTCTAGGCGGTTGGCCTCCAACAGTCATAGCGTGGACATCACCTTCTTTTCTTTTGAATGTTGCACCCTTCTTGGATCCTCCACTATCGGGTATCTCTATCTTACCATTCTTTATGGCATTTTCAATCATTTCCCCAGAGATTACCATGTCAGCAAAACTTTTTGTGGCACTTCCAATCAACTTACCATAATAGGGTTCCCGGAGGGTACTAATAAACAACATAGTTGTCTCCTTTTCAGTAATAGGTGGTTGCACTTGAGAAGCTACATCTCTCCATCGCCGGGCGTATTCTTTGAAAGGTTCATTGGCTTTCTTTTCCATATTTTGGAGTGTCATCCTATCGGGAGCTGTATCCACCACATGCTGATACTGAGCCATAAATGCCCTAGCGAGATCTTTCCATGAATGTATATGGTTCCCGTCTAACTGGACATACCACCTTGCAGCAGATCCAGTAAGGCTGTCCTGAAAACAATGGATCAACAACTTATCATTGTGAGTATACCCCGCCATCTTCCGAACAAACATTGTGATGTGGGCTGATGGACATGTTGTTCCACCATACTTTTCAAAGTCAGGAGTCTTAAATTTCGGGGGGAACACTAGGTCAGACACTAGGCTGAGTTCTCCTGCATCAATTCTACCAAATGTGTCCTTTCCTTCTACTGCTCTAAGCCTTTCTTCTAGGAGGTCATATTTATGTTCTATCCCCACTCCAGAACCAACTTCGGGGATTGCCTTTCTCAATTTTTCTTGTTCACTAGGGTCATCAAGATTTGGAACAAAAATAGGATCTGCAGGATTGCCTCCAGGGCCTGATCCCAGTTGCCCTTGATTAGATTGGCCCATTGGTGGGTTTACCCCACTAAAAGCATAAGGCCGACCACCCTGGGGCGGTATCACTCGTTGGTAGCCTTCTTGGCCAGGTTGAACATGTGTTGGGGTAAATCCTGGAGGGTACAATGGCTCGTCTTGCCCATTTCCTTGATTATGCACATCTTCTCTAGCTGTAGAAGTTTCCTCCACATTTTTGCCTTTGGTCATCCCTCTCATTAATTCCATCATTTCAACCATTTGTTTCCTCATATCTTCTTGCATCTCAACTATTTTCCCTCTCATTTCTTCTTGTGCTTTCTCCATTCTGTCTATCCTCATTTGTTGTTCGTTTTCCATATTCCTAGATTGTAGACGAGTGTTGTATGGATGAATAGCAATTCTTGCTGGTTGAGCTATCTTTACACCTTTATTACCCAAAACTTCTGGAATTAGGGCATGTTTATTTTATTTTTAAACAAAGTCATTTATGCATGCTAATGTTTTACTAAAGAATGTATGAATGAATGAAATGGGGAAGTATTTGCCACATAACTAACAAAAGATTCTTTTATTAGACTTTAGAAGTTATTTTACAACAAAAGTCTAAACTACATCCATGAAAGTCTAGTCTCTAAGCCCTTGGTTTCCTCAGGAAGTTCATAACCTGCAGATAATGGTCCTGTGCTTCATCTAGGAATTCTGACAAACGATGACCATGCTCAGTAATTGGACTTACTCCTGGCTTTAGCTCTCGCACCCTTTCCTCCATTTCCTCAGCTTTTCTAGCAGCCATGCTAATTTGCTCGAATAAATGCTTCAGATGCTGTTGTTGGAAAAAATGAGCACGTATCCATTCCTCCCGTTCATCAGCCAGGACTCGCAGGTCGTCAACTTCTTCTTGGAGTGCTATGACATGGCTTTGAGATTCAGATAGCGTTTGTCCCATCGTTTGCATTTGCGCTTGCATATGGGCCCTTTCACTTTCAAGTTGCTTGTACTCAAGATTGTTTTGACTCTTTGCTTGGAGTTGTTCATTTTCCCTTTGTATGCGACCCAATTCAGCAGTAGTGGACGAGATCGTGCTATTCATGTCCTTTAACAGTGTCCTCCATTCATTGCGCTCGTCTTGGATTCTCTTGTTCCAATGCTCTGAACTGCTTTTCATCTCATGCTTGAGTCTTTTGTTTTCATATTCTAACTTGTTTTTCTCTTCCTGAAGCTTTCTTTTAGCAACTTCTGCCTCTAACAATAAGTCTCGGGGCTTTGGAGAGGCTTCAGTGTCTAAGCTTTCTTCCTGTGGGAGCACAAGATCTCGAGCACGTCTACAATGCCAAACAGAATACTCGGCAATAGTATTGTTTGTTAGCTTTCCTCCTTCCATTCTTCGAGCTTGTTTCCATAGCTTAGCAATTTCTTCAACCTTTTTAATGGTTTGGGGCTCTCCATATGTGAATTCCGACTGGTTAAGTGTATGTGTTGCCGGGACAAATTGCTCGTATCCATATTGTCTCATTACCAAGATCGGAGCGTAGCTAACAACACCCCATAGTCCCATGAGAGGAACCCAATACTTGTCTCCACATCCATACAATATCGGGTCAAGGTTCATCCATGGAGCTTTCCATACCACGTCTTGGGTTTCTAAACAACGTAGGTATGCAACCCATTGCTTTTCTGTCTTCGGCTTTGGCCACTTAATCTCGCGAAATTCCTTAATGGGAATGCTTGAAGCAAAGTAAGACTTTCGAAATTTTCCCTCTTCCATTTTGAAGTGGCTTTGCATCCAAATATATAGGAGTTGCGTGCAACCGAGGAATCGTCCTTTTCCTTTACGTCGACAAAAATTCAAGGATCTCACAGTTTCAGCCAAAATGACCGGTACAGGATTAACATGATTCTCTATTTGTTCCAAAAAGTCAACCACGGCCACATCAATGTATCCTAGCACTTTTGGAAAGATCACTAGACCGTAAAGAGCTAGAGCGAAGACACATCTACACCGTTTCTCATCGGTGTTTTTCATAAGATAATCGAGCAGGAAACTCCAAGGAATGCAAGTACTCTCACCTTTTTGCTTGGTGTGCTTGTCCACATCTTCAAGCCTAATCCCCATCATCTTTACAAGCTTTTTCCGATAACCAGTCTTCTTATCACGTAGGTAGACTTTGTCCGGACTTGAAGGTTCCAAACGGAGCATGACAGAATACTCTTCTATAGTTGGCACCATATCTTCCTTGTTGAATACAAAACATCTATGTGAAGGATCCCAAAACCATAACATAGCTCTAATAAGTTGATCATCCACATTTACTGAAAGTAATAATGCTATATCTCCATATTGTTCTTGAAACTTCTCTTGCATCGGCCCTTTCCAACGTGCCCAAATCATAGACAAGTCGGCATAATCATTCCTTCTTAGATCAAGATGCATTTCTCTACCCAAAGCTGACACATATTCCATTGGCAAGCAATCTCCATTTTTGATTTGAGCTTCCATTGACCTAGCCTTCAACACATTGGCATCCTCATATCGGTGTGCTCTAGATCCTAGGCTTTCCATGGATGTAGCAAAGATTCTTTGTGTGAATGTCTGATGTGGCAAATACCCCCTGTATGGTAATGCAATAATGTAATGTATGAGATGAAGTAACAAGCTTTACCAAGGTGTGAAGAGAAGAGGTAATAAAGTTCCTTCATGTGTGCCTAACCATAGGTTAAATTCTACGTAAGGAATCATCGTAATTCTTCCTTAATGGTTAGTTACTTAAGGTTCACTACATGCTCGGTTTTGGATTTAAAAGGTCTAAAGGTTCCCAAATTGCTCCTTACTGACATCCACACAGGACTAGTAAGGCACTCCAATCCTCACCCATAACAGGCTACAAACGGAAAGGATTCAATTTGAGTGAGAGTATTTCGCTAGCCATTGCGGAGGTTAACACCTCACGAGAGCGTAGGTACTTTACCCCCTTCCTAGGAAGGACAAAACTCGGGTATAGAGCTTATGTTATGCACATGTACGTGAAGTGTGTGAGAAGGAACATATTAATCATACCATAACTCCTATCCTAGATACCCCAACAATTTATTAACAAGAATATATACAAAATATAAAAATAACAACTTGAATAAAATATGAATACAAACAAAATCAAAGAAATTGAAATTAAGTATGAATTAAGACCATCAAATTAAGAGTTAGAATAACTCATGATCAATTATGGGCTTGACTCTCGATGTCCCCAGTGGAGTCGCCAAGCTGTCGTAACGATTTTTGTCCTGGGGATCTAATCGCTAGACGTTAAATTTATGGAGTCGCCACCAATCAATTTTAACCTAGGTGTGATTGGCCACCTATTCAAAATTAAGGATAAGTATATTGATCTACGTTATGAAATTTGGATTCGGGAGTACGGTTACGTGTGAGGAAGGTATTAGCACCCCCACAACGCCCATCCGATGGACGGTACCAATTAATCACATGTTATCCTAAAAAGTCTTAACCAAGTGGTCTTTTAATACTTATTACTTTATTTATTTTTTCATTTAGTATTTAAGTATTGAGAATTTTCTTAAATATTTCCCGACACTTTCGGTATGATTTAAGAAATTTTCTCACCTCAAGAGTATTCAAGAAAATCACTTATTCTCTTGAAGACGTTTCGTCGTCGGTTTAAATTTCAATATTTTTTAGATAAAAGACTTTTACTTCATTTTGTACTTTAACTTTAAATATTTTACTCTTTTTTAATATTCTATTTTTTTAAATATCTCTCCAACACTTTTGGTGAGATAAAGTTCCTCACTTAGAAACTTTCTTTAGAAAATCATTATATGAAAATTCTTAGATTTTAATTATTAAAGATAAGGTTTTATAGTTAATTTTATTACATCAGATTTTATTATTTATGATAAATTCTTTATACAAATCATCTTATAAATTTTTATTTGTATTTCCCAATACTTTTGGAAAATTATAAAACTAATCCCTCACTTAGGGACTTTTAAGAAAATTAATATTTTTTTTATTTATCTATTTTTTTTTAGAAAATGGCATTTTTTAAGGTAGATTGATCATATTAGCCTCTGATATTATTTTTTTAAAAATTTTTTATTAAAACATTTTAAAATCTTTCCACGCTTTGGAAAGATTTAAATATGATTTCTCACTTAGGAATTGTTTTTTCTAAAAAATCATTTCTTACTCATTTTTTTTAATTGTAATTAATTTCAGTTATATTTAATGGAAAACTCCATATTATTATTTTAAAAATATTTTGAAATTACTTTTGCACTTTTTTTATTTTCTTTATTAAAAGGTAAGCCTAACCAACACTCTTGGTAAGTATTTAGAGAAAGTTCCTCACTTAGGAACCTTTTTATTATTTTTTTAGAACATTATTATATTTCTATAATTGAAATAAATTTTATTAAAGTTTATAAAAATTATTTTATTTTTATTATTTTTCGTTTGCAAGTTTTGTTTCATTTTAAATTACCTTTTCATAAATCTTATTTTGAAACAAACTATCCAACACTTTTGGAAAGCTTTAATTAAAAATTCCTCACTTAGGAACTTTTTGGGAAAATAGCTAAATGTTATTAATTAGTGGATTTTATTTCTTAGTTGAAATTCTATATTTATTATTTTTTATTAATATTTTATGCTATATAAATCCTTTTATAAATTTTTATTTAAATATCCTAACACTTTTGGAAAATTCATAGAATAAGTCTCTCACTTGGGGACTTCCTTAAAAACTTATTATGCTCAAAAATCTTTTATTTTGAAATGACCAATTTTAAGATATATATTTTTTGTAAAAATTTCATTAAACCTTTCCAACACCTTTGGTAAGGTTTTAGAGTAAGCCCCTCACTTAGGAACTTTTAATTTAATTTACTGTTAAAAATTTTACTCAATTTATTTTTTGGGTCTAGTATGATTATTTATTTTATGTGAAATTATTATTATTACTTAAATTTTATTTTATATGTTTTGAAGTTGGCATTCAAGTTACAAACCCAAACATATAATATATGTACAATATATAAAAGCAAAGATGTAAAAAAAACATCACGTAAACAATGCAAATAAATATGAAACAAAATATAAAAAGAAAAGAATTGTAAAGTAAAGCAAACAAACGTGTGGATAGCCCAAACCCAAACCATATCCATCACATTTTTCTTTTGTTGTTTTTTTTTTGTACGTGGAACAACTTTTCAAAACCAAGTAAATGTGTCCAAAACAAAGAATAAAGGTAAGTTAAAAAATATAAATGAAAGCAACATGCCCAGCCCAAAACATGTCACTTACGCTTTTTAACATGGCCCAGATCAAAGAATCCCAGCCTATTAACACTTAGCAGATGAAATAAAAAAAACGAAACAGAAGGTAAAAGGATGATGGCCTCACAGAATCGGGTGTAGCTTCTCCTTCTTTTCTTCTTTCGTTCTTTTTTCTTTTTCTAAACGGGTCTCTTCTCTTTTGCAGATAAATCGCCGGCAAGTCTCCAACAGCGACGTCACCTGCTTCTCTCCTACTAGCAGCTTCCGCAAGATCTCCTCCAAGCAGAGTTGCTTCGTCGGTTCTGCCCTTGTTCTCTTTTTTTTTTACAGTGTTTTGGTTATTTCGATTGGATCTCAGATTGTGTTTTGAGTTGTTGATTTTTTTGAGCTGAGATTGTTTTTTTTTTTTTTTGATCTGGGTCGTTTGGGTGTTGATTTTTAGTTGAAGGCAGGGAAGATTTTTTTGGGTTTTTTCTCAAGCTCTTTTTTTTTTTCTCTTATCTCACTGATTCTGTTTTTCTGTGTATTTTTCTCTCCATTTCCCCCTATCTCCGATCTTCTTCAGGCTTATTTATAGACATTTTTAGTCAAGAAAATCGGATGAAATCTTTGAATCCAAGGATTGTAATCTATTGTTCCGCTGGTTTTCAGATTCTTTGCTGGTTTTCAGACTCCATAATGCTTGATTTTCTTGGTGTTCTTAAATGCTTGTAGAAAATCTGCTTGAAAAATGGTGGCTATCGTGAATGCCGAGGGTAGAGGGAGGTTTTTAGGATCTTGAAAACAAGGGTTCTTCCGAAATTGCTTCCCCTTTTCTTCTTTATCTCCCTCGAGCTGCTCTTTTTAGTCAATAAAAACGGGGCAAAATCTCATAGAATTAATCTGTAGAAGACTTTCAACCACAAAGAAATTTGTCAGTGAGTTGGTGGTTATGGCAGAGTGTTGGTGGTTATGGCAGAGTGACTAAAAAAAAAATTCAGAGATATGGCCGGTGCCGACACCAGCCTTTTCCTTTTTTTTTTTACAAATAATCTAATAAATAAATAAATATTTAAAATACTAATTAGTTTTTTTTTTTAATTTTAATACAAATTAATAAAATTAAATAAAATACATATGGGCTTAGATTTTTAAATCAACAACCCAACTTCAATTTATTTGGGCCCATGAAATTTTGGGTTTTAGCAAAGCCCAAAATTAATAATAACAAATCAAAGAAAAAGGCTCGGTTATTTAAAACAAATTTGGAGTTGATCTCGATAGATAAAATTCGATTTTCACAATACTTGAATTAATTAATCTCAAACACGAGTTTACTCAAAGTCTGTTTTTGACAAATTAATTCAAGCGCATGATTAAACCGATTTGATTAATAAGCAAATTTCAATCTCAAATTACTAAGACTGAAAGAGATTCAATCCAAATATATTTACAATTTCGGACAAAATTTGGTATCTACAAGGGTTATAAGGTAAGACAAAAGAGCTATAACCCATAATCAAGAAAACTTGACAAGAAAACTATCAGTGGCAAGTTTGTTGGCTATTATATCGACTAGAAAGATTCTAGATTTCATTTCTCGTTATGTGACAGTAGAATCATTGAGTCTGACAACGCAATCTATTTAGTGGATGACTTAAAGAGTGGGAGTTGTGAACTCCACAAAGTCATTATTAAGATACATTTTGTTGTGCCATTCCCATATATGCATCATTTTTTTAATGATGAAAAGCCACAACCAAAGGAAATGATTGATCTCAATACTATATTTCGAACCTGCATCTAACTTTACAGAGGAACATGAATGTAAGATTCATGTGTCTTCTAATTCTGATGTTTGTCAAGAGACTATCCTGACCCAAACTTTAAGAGTTGAATATTAGTCACGCAGGATGAGTGAGCATCTATGTTGCACAAAGATGCATGGGATCTATTTCTGTTGTCACATCATTGTAGACCAAGTGAAACCCTAAAGATCAGGCTGAAAATTTTAAAGCTAAATGTTGCCAAGGCTTTAAATAAAGCAACCTAAAAGTTTGTAGTTCCTAAGTTGGAACATATAGTTTGTGAACTCAAGGAGTTTATTTGCGAATATTAAAAAGGCGTCCAGACTGTATCTAAAATTTAATGAGATTGTCACATTGAGGAGAACATTATCGTTTGATAATTGGATCCATTGCGAGGTCAGTGGGAGTTATGTGGTTATTGTGCTCTAAATTGATGATATCAAATAGCAGCCAGTAGCACTGACCTATTGTATGAGACATTCCATGTCGTCATGTCACTTCAGGATGAAGAATCTAAGTGAGGCTCTATTTTTTTTAAGGATTGAGATTCTTCGTGACATATCAATAGGCATACATTATTGGTCTCATAAAACCTATATTAAGTGTTGAGTAGGTTTACTATATATTGTTCTCCTAATAAGACGTCATTTAGTGAAAAGTGACATATTGTGAAAATCTCAAAGTCCTTAAGATGAAAATAAAAGAGCTCATGTCGAGTGTTATGTATGCCTTATTGTCAGTAATTACTGTATGCTCAAGTTTATACACATTTCGATATTGTGTATATTATAGATGTATTTCGGAGATACTTGAGCGATCCTGTAATAGAGAACTGGAAGCTATAAAGGGAGTATTTGGATATTGATAAATCTGACATTTTGAGTTTGGTCAGATATTTTGATGTTAATTTTGCAAACGATCCAGATATTGAAAATTATTTTAGTTATATATTTGTGACATAAAGGAGCTGTATTTTGGAAAGTATAAGGTAAACACTTACAGCATCCTTGACTGTGGAGGCTAAATATGTAGTATGTTGTAAAGCTACATGATGGGCCATTTGGGCTGCAGAATTTCATCTCAGGGCTGATTTTCTGTGGCTGCCATTTCGAAGTCCTGGAGATGTACTGTGGTAATGTTGCAGCAAGTATTTTCTCTCTCAAAATACTAGGAGTTCCTCACACTCTAAATATTTAGATATCATCATGTGGTTTTGTTAGAGAGAAAATAATGGAATCCATTGCTTGATTGGATGGTAGAGCACATAATGAAAGAGCTCATTCTGGCTAACTGAAATTTTGGCTGCTTAAGTGCTTTGACGACATAGCACTTGTATGAGGCATATGGAGCCATTTGCCATATTAAGTTAGTGGGAGCTCTATGTAATGAAATCAGTTATAACTGTATTAATGGATTCCTACTTGCCATATATGCATATTTTGTTTGCGCTCATTTTGATGAACATGGCATTCTGTTGGATGAGATATTCGTTATTAATCTCGTATGCTTCCGTTGAAGCAAGGCATCATTTGGTTTAGATGCATGGACCTAATGGAAATGGATATTGTTTTTGTTTTTTATATCATTTCCATTTCACACTAATACTACTAATTTTTGTTGCAGTCTTTATAAGTTTACGCATTTGTACCCTGTCGGTATGATGCATTTTGAAGCTTATAAAAGGCTTGTTGTTGTTAAAGTATGTATGAGTCTACACATTTGTACCCTTTCGGTACAATGTATTTAGAGGGCTTACGAATACATACTGAGATTATATGATATATTTTGTTAATTAACTTAATTGTCCAAGTGGGAGAATGTTGTAATATCTCTATATGTGTGGACTAATTAAGTATAATTATTATCATATAATTTATTTAGTAGTATAATTTATGTATAGTGTGACCATAATTGTATATATAATATATCTATATTATATATGTATTTATCCTTAATGGGACGGATATAATACATGGTCTAAAATATGAGAGGTCCCTACTGCTGGCACCACTATATAAGTGAAGGCCCATTATTCACTTGTAATTAATGGAGAAGTGAACAGCAGTAGTTCACCTCCCTCTCTTCTCTCCCGTTTCTTCTCCTCTCCTCACCACCATTCACATTGTTTTGGTTGCAGAGGACCACCATGGCAGCTTCACCGGGACCGGCGAACCTCCGGCGTGCATCCGGCGGTACCTTCTCCCTCCGACAGTGGCGTAATGGCTGGTTGTATGGTGGGTTATGGCTTACCCACCAAATGTTAGATTTAATTGTTTTATTATTGTGTTAATGACTTGGTGAGTTGTATTAATTAATTCCAACAATTTATTCAATCGATTCAATTAATTTTAAATTAAATTGATCAAAATCTGAATTTAATTAAATTAATATGTTATTATTAGTTCATTAATCGAATGAAAATTTTTAATTTTAAAATTAACCGAATTGAATTAAAATTGATTTAACTAAACGAATTAACCAAAATAATAAAATATATTTAAGTTATATTTTAACTATTTGAAACAAATTGAATAATATCATTCAATAAAATATTTAAATATCAAAGTATTAAGTTCAAAACTCTGACAACATTAAACCTAAAATATCATCTAAATTTCAAATGCTAAATATATTTTTAGATTTTATATATTTTTAATTTTTATATTTTGATTAAAATTTTGTTAATTCGATTAATTAATTGAAAACCAAATTTCTTTTAAAATTATTTTCGTTAATCAATTGAAGCAATTTAGTAATTGATCGATTAACAAAATTAAAATTGATTTGATTTATTAATTTGATCAAAATCAAAATATGAACGCTTTACTTCTACCGCAAAACGTAAAACGTGTACTGCTCTTTTCAATTCGAGTTTGCGATTGTTCAAAGAAGCCCATCCGTTACGGTACAAGTAAGCTTGGGGACTTTTTATTCATGACATGCTCCTTATGCTGAGAGTAACAACATACTTTTCCAAAAAGAACAAGCAATAAATGAATGAGTGCTGAAATATAAGGAAAATAGTTTGCTTACAAGCCAGAATATAAATAGTACGCATGGCCTTAAGCCCATATCCAATTATATTTCTCAAATGCTTTTAAACTTTTAAATATAGTTTAGATACAAGCCAAAAGAAAAAGAGTGAAACACACCAGTAAATTGATTCCTTTACAGAAAGCCTTTTATTAGCATACTCTGTAAATCATGTAACAGAAAACATGCAGCATTGGTTTATCTAAGAGAACAGACCCCCGCAGCCCTGAAAAGATCAAAAAGGTAGCTTAATTCCCAAGCCTTGTTTGGAGTTTGCTCATCTTCATTGCTATTGTCAAGTAGATCCAATCTCCTATGCTGCTCAAGCATCGAAAATATCTGTGCCTCCAAGACCTGTTCAAAAGTATTGTACCAAACACTCCCCAAAATCCAGTGAAGAATCCAACCCCCATGCCAATGCGAAACCCCAGTGATTCAAACCAATCTTCATCCTCTTCCTTTTCATTTTCATTGAAGGGTGGCTTTGCTGGTTCATCGCTCGGACACTTCTTTGTCAATGGATCTCCACAAAGTTCTGGATTCCCCAAAAATGAAGTAAAAAAACCCTGCAGTTGAGTGCTAGTTGGAATTTTTCCGGACAAATTGTTGTCTGACAAATTCAAGACACTGAGTGTAGATAAATAAGCCAAACCCTCAGGGATTCCACTAGAAAGGTGATTTTTAGACAGATCAAGTGAGTCTAAAACTTCCAACCGGCCAATCTCACCAGGGATGCTCCCAGACAAATTGTTTCTCGATAAATTTAGAGTTCTCAACCCTATAAGACTTGTCATCTCTTCAGGAATTTCACCACTTAATTTATTGCTTGACAAGTCAATGGCCATTAGTAATCCAAGGGTATTTCCATATTTTTGCTCCGTTCCTTTCCAGACAATTGATACAAAATCATTGTGAGAAACACCAGTTTTGGGAAAATAAACATCAATAGTACTACCCTCCGTATCAGTTGTGCGCGAAAAAACATTTTTAGTATTAGTCTTACCCCCCTTAGCTAGGCAGTTATTGTACGCACTACTAGGACAAGTTGCTCTCTTAGGATAATTAGCAGCGTTGCTTTCAGTAGCTAGGCTTTCTAGGAAACGAAGGCCTCTAGTATACATTGACAGATGACGATGACGATGAGAATAATTAATATAAAAATTGATCCTGATGGTAGCATTTGAACTCCCATTTTGACTCATGGCAGTTAAATTGTTAAGACAAGTTGGAATGGTTCCAGATATATTGTTCAAGGAAAGATCTAATACTTGAAGAGATCCCAAGTTACATATGGAGGAAGGAATGCTCCCATAAAACCCATTTGATCGTAGACGAAGAACGACCAAGTTTGTTAGGTCTATTCCTATCTGAGAGGAAATGGAACCGGACAATTTATTTTCACCAAGATCCAGAAGTTTCAAATTGGTGCAAGTGCTTAGGGCTTCAGGAAATATACCAGAAAGACTGTTGTTCCTCAAATGTAAAGATCGAAGTTCACTTAGATGGCTCAAAGAGGTTGGGATGGTCCCTGAGAAATTATTATTCTCCAAATTGAGAATAACTAACTCATCAAACCACTCCCAACAATCAGGAAGATTACCGGAAAACAAATTATCTGAGAGATCAAGATAGCTCAAACTTACGTGACCCGAGGGTGCACATAATGAAGACAGAGATCCAGAAAAGTTGTTTCCACGGAGATTCAACACTGTTGTAGTCTTAGAAATTTGTGGTATTGAGCCAGAAAACCGGTTGGAACTCAAATCTATTTGATGAAAATCAGAAAGCTGGTCTAATGATAGATTTGACACCTGCCTGCTGATACTATTAGAGGAAAGATTTAAATATTTCAAATTAGAAGGCAGGGGCCAAAACCAACTTGGGATGACTCCTGAAATACTAGAATTGGAGATGTCAAGGTAGGAAAAACTCTTCTGCGTTCGAAGCCAGCTTGGAAAATTTGGGCCTAACTTGCAGGATGCCATTTGAATAGAATCAAGCTGAAAAGAGGGGGTCCACGTAGAGCCGATATTCAAAGACAAAGAATTGAAGGATAAGATCAGTTGCTTCAACTTGGAGAGATTTGACAGGTGAATTTCAGAGATGACACCATTTAAAGAATTTGAAGAAACATCCAAGATCTCAAGATCAGACATTTGTCCTATACCATTTGGAAAAGACCCATTTAATCGATTGTCCGCAAGATACAATTCTCTCAAGGATGATAATTTTGAAAGGTCAGGCAACGAACCAATAAGTTGATTTTCCTCCAAACGCAGGATGGTCAACTTAGAAAATTGTTCAAAGCTAACCGGAAATTTCCTGTCCAATTGGTTCCTCTGAAGAAACAATGCCCTTAGCTTTGAAAATATCGTGACATCGGGTAATGATCCACTGATTTGATTTTCACTGAGCACCAAATTCTCCAGTGAATTCTTGGCGCACCCACTCAAGTTTTTCAACATTATGCTAAGTGATTCACTCAGATTGTTTCGGGACAAATCTAGGGTCGTTAAGTTGCAAAGATTACCCAAGGATTTTGGGATTCCACCTCCGAATTGATTATCAGATAAATTAACATATTGAAGAGCTGGCATGTTCCCAAAAGAATCTACAACGATACCCGTTAAATTGTTTCCAAATAGTTGGAGCTCAACCATGTTATTACTTATACATAGCAACAGAGGAAAAGTTGTAGAATGCAAAGAATAACTGCTAGTTAGGTGCAGTTCTCTAAGAGAATTGGAAGAGTTAATATGGGAAACGGATGAAGGATCAACCTCAGGAAAGTAACACTTGAATAAGTGTAAGCTGGAAAGGGAAGGATGAGATTGAATTAATTGAAGCCAGTTTTTGGCTTTGGTGAAATTAGTGCGACTCATGTTGAGCGATACCAAAGAAGAAAGACGAGAAAGCCACTCAAGGTGTTCGGTGGAGATGATTGGATATTCATCTCCATCTTTGAGGCAGAGATCAAGAGAAATCAGCTTGGAGAGGTTTCCAAGCTGGTAAGGAATAGCTCCACTGAGAGGGTTGTACGAGAGATTGAGGTATGTCAATTCAGTAAGTAAACCAATGAACTCTGGTATCCTCGTGAAGTTATTATTACTGAGGTCTAAGTGACTCAAGTGCCTTAATTCAAGCAAGGAAGAGCCTATCTCACCTCCCAACAGTTCGTCTTCCGGATTATGAACGTCATAAGGGAGATTAAGCATGAGAACATGGCCAGTTGTGTTGTCGCAGCCGACTCCTCTCCACTTGCAACAGTCATCGTCTCCATTTGTCCACGAAGCTAGAATTGTTTCTGGGTCTTCGAGATCCTTCTTGAAATCAAGCAGAGCTTGTCTCTCAGCTACAATGCACGTTGCTCCTTGGTTTTGGAGGCCCACACTTAAAACAGTTCCCTTCAGCAGGCACATAAGCGAAAGCAGCAGGTGAAGTTGAACAAGTCTAAGCCAATCCATGGAGACAGAGATTAATTATTAAAGGCTAACAGCAACTGGAAACTGAGTGAGAATGTGATGATTACCTGGTTAATCGTGGGAGGGGGTTAAACCTTTATATAGTAATTATAGTTTTTCTTTATTTTATCAAAATAAAATTATATTATTTTATCAAAATTATAGGTTTTCTTTATTTAAAAACAAGAAAATGGGAAAAGAAAGAAAATGAAGTAAAAAATGATAAAGAAGAAAAAAAAAGAAAAAAATAATTTGGATTAATTAATGAAAAATATCCTTATTATGTCATTAAATAATGTTTGATTTAATTATTTTTATATATAAATTTTAAAGATAAAATAAATAAAATATGAGTATTTATTTCTAATCCCACGAGATAAAAATAATCCTTACATTTTGAAGAAGATTAAATTATCTTATACTAAGACGATGACTAATTTTTTTTGCAAACCAATCTTCTTCTTAATGTGTGCATCAATAGTACGATAGAATGATCATCATTCTATCCTATTTATCATCCTATGTACCAAGCATGCTCTTTGATTCTTATTTTCTTATAAAGCAATCTTGTTTTTAATGGATGCAATTAATTTGGAAGCTCGGTTCAAAGGATTCCGTGGGAGACTTAGCTAGGCATATCCGTCCAATATATTCCGGTAATTCCAAACATTCAATTAAGATAAATATATCCCCATAAGATAAAGAATTAAAGTACTGCTATTTTACTAGTATTTTATAACATGCAAAAGCAATTGGTATATGAAGTCGATGTGTTAGATGCTTTTAACAAAAGAAATTATAAAATCTGAGTTATATTTTATCTTGGATTAAGGAGAGATCCACTTATACTAGTGTACTAGTGTAAAACAAATAGTTTTACATGATTTCTATAATTCTATTTAGGTTTAATAATTTTACAAACCAACTATTAGATTTAATAATAATACTTATATTCGTAATGCACATAAAATCTCGAATCAATTCAATATTTTTATAATTTTAAATGAGAATAATATATTCTTTAATATTTACTAACGATTAAAATTTTATTATTATCGAACAAATAATTAGTTATTTTCAATTATTTTAAATTTAATATGTATAATTTACGTAAATAGAATATAAAATTTCATGCTTAGATTAAAAAAATATAAGTCATATAAACATAAAAGAGTGTAAAACTAAATTTATTTTATACTAATATAAGTGGATTCCTACTTTTCTTGAGAAAATAAAAGATTTCAAACTAATTTCATGATCATCGATTTACTTCTCATCATAGTGATCTTGTTTAAGATGATCATATTATTAATTATTTAATATCACCATAATTTAGTTAACAATCAATTATTGCTGGGGATTATATATATAGGTCACCCTCTATATATATATATATATATATATATATATATATATATATATATATATGGTTATGGAAATGGTAGTAAATGGAAATTAAATATAATTTTGTGTAAACACTAAATTATTACATCATATTACATTAGTTAAAAATTTAATAATTTTCAGAATATATAATTAGGATAATTATTTATAAAATGTTAATATTTAATGGATAATTATATTTTTAGTCTTTAACTTTTACTTGTTTTTAATTCAATCCTAAATGTTTGGAAATTATTATTGTTTTTAACTTTTAGCCCTAAATCATTCGTGACATTAATAGATAACAAAAAATTACTAAATCTATTATAATATAAAATAATATTTTTTAATAAATTTAAAATGATCAAATTTTCTCGGTTTATCACTTTTTTTTTGTCTTTTTCTTACCGGAAGACAAGGCAATCCAGCGTCATCCACGTCTCAATAAAGGGAATGGGAACTCGGCAGTCTGGGACCCCTCTGGGTGGACGGGTGAAGGACGGGAGGACTCTCCTCCAACTTTCATTCTTCCCTTTTCTTTTGTTAGACCTTGACTAGACTAATATGATTCCTTTTGTGGTCAATATACATTTTGTTCACATTTGTATTTAACTTAGTTAAATATGTATATAATTTTATTATTTATTTAAGTGGAATATTAAACAATGTTAATTTATTAGTATTAATTAAGATGATATTTATATTGAATCCGTAATCGATTTACTCTTTAACAGATTTTTTTTAAACATTAATTATTTATTAACGTATTTTTCTGGATTATTATTTTATATATTGATATTGAAGTTTTTTTTAATTTTACAAACAAAATTAAAAAAAAATGTCACATGATCTACTTTCTTCTTTATTTAATTTTTTTAATATTTCTTAAAGTACATGTATCATTATGTTAATTTCATTTATTAAGTTTAAAATATATAAAAATTAAATATAAGTGATGATAGTCATACTAAAAATTATTGGTCTGGATATGAGCCAAGTCAAGGAACATTGGACCTAAAGGTAGTTTAAGTCCAAAAAGAAAGAAGACTTGAAAAGACTATGAAAGATCTACTAAATTATCATTTAAGTTGTGAGTTTTTATCATAATTACGGGCTAAATAACTTTTATAAGTAAGTCACAGGTATTGTCTTTATAGTCCAAATTCTATTTGTTTACTGAAACTCTACCAAAATCCTATCTAACTTAGATATCAGAATGTGCTAACAGAGAAAAGCCCGTGCGCCCTCTGATAGTTTTTCCTTTTTTTGCAGAGTCACTGGAAACAAGCTAACACACATATCAAAATTCTTACGTTATTAAAGTTTATTGTTGTAAGCAGATAACAATAATATGGAATAGCCTACCCACTCTTGGCTTTCCAAATTGGAATCTGCTAGCTAGTAAGACCTATTTGGAGCATGCCCAAGCCAAACCTATATGAAAAATCCTAAAAGTAATTGGATGATTATGTTTGGGTCTACTTGTAAAACTGATTTCAAACCATTCAGCAATGAATTTTCTACACAATAGCGAGGTTTAGCTTAAGCTTATCCTAATTCGGTCGGCAACCCTTAGTTTCTTTTTTGGATAAATGGTTTTACATTAATTCAAAAGGCAAGAAAAATCTGCTATCAATTAAATACAAAATATAAAATTGAGTACATCTAGAGCTAACAAAAGAATTTTTAGTATTTTTACAAATTTCAAAAGACGAAGGTTTATATCAAAACTAATAACCTATCGAGTATTATCAATAATAATTGGTGAACAACACAATGTTTCAGACAATTCTTACTCAATGGCTAAAAGCTTAACTTTAAGATTTTTTTATTGAAATGAAAAAAAAAACTGTTGTAATTCCAAAATTTAATATTTAAACTAAAATTATAATAAAAATAAAAAATATTTAATTCTTTCTTACCTTAAATCTTGTTTTTGTATATTGGCAAGAACAAACTTATATGGGATCTTGTGGAGGCATTCGCTCCATTGAACTTTTAAAAATCTATTAAAAATATATAGATATAAATTTAAAATTTTATTAAAATACTAATTTTATCACAAAAATTAAAACTTTTAGCCAAAATAATAGTTTTGCTCCATTTAAATTTATCAAAAATTAAAAGTTTGACCATATAAACTTTTTTATTGTTATATATAATTTGTTATTATTATTTGTATTTATCAGTGTATTAAGTTATCGATCTATTAAATGCACTATGTTGATTACGATTCTAACATTGAATCAAATTATGCTATTCAAAATATATATATTTCAAATAAAAAACTTTTTTTTATTGAATCATCAACTTATTTAATTTTTTTTATATTATATCAAATTGTGAAAAAATTTTATATTAAAAAAAGTAACAAAACATTTAGATAATTTTGTGCTCATTTATATAAATTGCTTTATTTGTTTTTGTATAGTGGTTCAAATGAAGGATTTGGAAAAGTCAAATACTCAAATATTTTTTACTGTACATATATATTACTTATAATTTAATTTTAAAAAAATTTTATCCATATCCTACTATACAATATTATACTCAATTTTCGATATTCAAAAATAAAATTTTGATTCTTAGTATGTATATCGATTTAATAACCATGATCATAAAAAACGATAAGGTTTGTTTGAATCCAAACGAGCCTTGAAAACAGTCCGGCTATTGAAGATTGCTTGGTTAATTAAAGGGGTGTGGGGCTAAACCTTAATTATATATAGTTAATTGAGTGAGTCTTCCTCTTCGTCTTCCTCTTTTTATTTTTTTATTTGTTTTTCTCAATCCTTTGATTAATTAATTAATTCTTTAGCTTTTTGTCTTGAAAGCATACGTTAATCGCGTGATTAACGTGGTCCCATTTTTTGTTCATGATCAACTTTTCCATTTATAATTTTAGCTATATAAATAAAAATATATATTTATATATAAACTAAAGCATTTGACTACAAGTAAAACATCATATATAGATAGTCTAAAAAGTTGACACGTGTAATATCATAAAATAATGAAATAATATTTTTTTCAATTTTTTTATAGATAGGAATATATACATTAAAATTTTAAAATAAATTATCTTTTTAAATTAATTATCTATTTCATTTTTTGAAAGATAAACATATATATTTTTATATACTTTCAAAATTAAAGAAAAATCCCATATTATTTATAAATTTATTTATTCATCTTTTATCAATATATATGTACTGTTATTATATACATTATTTATAAAAATAAATAATTCTGGTATAAATTTTTTATATGAATACACTTTTTTAAAGAAAAAGACAAACATATTTTATATGAACACGTGATATGTGTGGTAAGATAAATTTTTATCATCTTTAAAGTATAAAATGTCTACAAAAAATTACTTACTCATTGATCAATGTTACACTTCTAATTTCAATAAAATTCAGTTTTTTATAATAATCTTACATCATATGTATAAAAAAAAAAGTCAAAACTCTTGGCCAAAAATAAAATATCCTAAGAAGATACTTTTACCTTTTTATACTTAAAATAATAAATTGATTATCTTTCAAAAAATAAATTGATTTTAATTTTTATATAATAATCCTATTTAATTAATTATTTAATTTTAAAATATTTGAAATTAAAAAAAAATTCAACTATATTATCTTAATTTAAATCAAATAAAATTTATATCAGACTTTAAATTTTTTATCACTTATTATGTTATTTTTAAATTAAAAAATATTCATATATTTTGATCAGAATTATCTTAAAATTTTAAATCTTTTATCAAAAACATTAAAACTAGATATTTAAGTTTATATATTTTAGTATTGAATTAAGTTTTCATATTTTTTTTTTCAATTTTCATTTATTCCTTTTTTAGAATTATTTGTTCAATTACCTTATTTGAAAAAAAAATGTCCATATGGATCATCTATTCTCTTGAAAAGTATATGATTTTAAATATTGCATTTAATTGTTTGGAATTTATATGAATTTTAAAAAACTTAAATAATAAATTATCTTTAGATTTATTTTTATTAACATTTTTACTTTACCTACCTTTTCTATTTGACACTATTATAAATAATTTTTTTAAAAACCCTAAAAATAGAGTTTTAAAACACTAATTAATTTTATAAGATTAATTTGGAATCATCTAAATTCAAATTTTAAAAATAAATCAATTTCAAAATATGCAATATTAACCAATAATTTATTAATAATTAATATAGTAAGGATTATTTTCATAAACATTGTAGTTATTTAATTCATTTATTAAATATTTAAGATTTGTGATATTTAATTTTTCTTTAATTTTTTTAATTGTTATTTGATTTTGAATTATTTTTTAATTTGTGTATTATATATGGATCAAATTTTTAATACATTATTCAACATGTATTTCAAGATAATTTTTTTATAATTTCATTCTTTAAAATATTATTATAAATTAAAATAATCATCGTGCATCGCACGGGTTTAAATTTAATTATATCTAAATGAAACCATCTCTCTTAATCTTTTTTTTTTTAATTTTCAATGGATTATTATTTAATATACAAACAAAATTAATAGAAAAACAAATAAATTTTAAAAATAGTAAAAAAATAAAGTGAAATATGTTTTATCCTCTTTTATAGAGTTTAAAAACTCCATTGGTAGCATATTAGATAATAATTCATTTTTTTATTAAAAAATTCAGCAGAACCGAGCTTTGCTTATGGCTTCTAATTTATTTTCTTATTCCTCATTTTCAACTATTTTATTTTCTAAAATACTACTGTAGTATTTGATTTCTGAGATTATTTATTGGCTTAGTGATACTGAAAAGGTCATGAGATTTTGAGATCTCATATTCGAGTTTCGGAAAGTGCGAGGTTGAGTTTAATTTTGTTATAGTTATTTGTATTAACCAATTCATTAATTTATCTGCCCATTAAATATACTATACTGATTATGATTATAACGTTTAATGATATAGTATTGTTCAAAATATATATGTGAAATAAAAAAAACTTTTTTTATTGAATGATCGACTATTTAATATTTATTTTATTATATTATATAAAAATGCGAAAAAATTTTATACTAAAAAAAGTAACAAAACATTTAGATAATTTGTTATTCATTTATATAAATTGCTTTATTTGTTTTTGTAGAGTGGTTCAAATGAAAGATTTCGAAAAGTCAAATACTCAATTTTTTTTTTGTTTACCGTACATGTATATATTACTTATCGTTTAATTTTAGAACTTTTTATCCATATCCTACTATATAATACTATACTCAATTTTCGATATTAAAAAATAAAATTTTGATTCTTAGTATGTTTGTCGATTAAATAACCATGATCATAACGAACGATAAGGTTTGCATGAATCCAAACGAGCCTTGAAAACAGTCCAACTATTGTATGTCCATGAAAAGACTGGAAAAAGAGTTTTTCGGTGGAATTTTTTTGTCTTTTTCACACCGCAAAACAAAGGCAAATGCAGTCTGTACAGCGTGATCTATATTATTTATTTAATTAAAAATTAGGAACGCGGAGGTCTGGGTGGAGGACTGGATTCCCCAACTTTTGTTCTTCCTTTGTCTTTTGTTTTTTAGAAATCCATTTTCTTTTGACTGAAAAAAAAAAAAAAGAAGAGAATGACTAAATTTATCCTTTTTTTTTGCTTTTCATATTCCATCCATGTCTAAATAAACAGTAACACAAGGAAGAAAATGAGATAAAAAGAGTAAAAAGGTGAGTATGAATAGTAGCTTTCAAAAAAGAAAAGGCTTTTCCGTGGATTTTTTTGTCTTTTCACACCGAAGAACAAGGCATATGCAGTACAGCGTGATCAATATTTATTTATTTATTTAAAATTAGGGACGCAGAAGTCTGGGTGGACTCGACTCTCCAACTTTTGTTCTTTCTTTGTCATTGTGTTTTTGAGAAGTCCTTCGTCTTTTTGTTAGACCTTGACTAATATCATTCCTTTTGTGATCAATAAACTTTTCATTGCTTTGTATTTAACTCAATTAAATGTGTATACAATGTTACAAATTGTTATCCAATATATTGTTGGTAAAAATTTTAAATTCAACAAATAAAATTTAAAAATTGCCCTATTCGTTCACTGAATTTTAAAAATTTTAGTTATATATTAATTTATTTTTTGGATTATTATTTAAGAGGTATATAATAGCCAATGTTAATTTTACTATTAGTATTAATTAAGATGATATTTGTATTCAACCTCTAATTGCCCTATTCGTTCACTGAATTTTAAAAATTTTAGTTATATATTAATGTATTTTTGGATTATTATTATTTTTTTTGTTACATTTTGGATTATTATTTTATGTATTGATAACGTAGTTTTTTTATTTTACAGGCTAGATTACATAATTGATCTCATATTTAATTTTTTTTATTTTTAATATTTTTTAAAATGTATGTAACAAATTATTAAGTTTGCTTAGAAGTTAATACGGCGCCCTTCTGCAGGCATCTAAGCGAAACTAACGAGCAGTGGAGTTGAACGAGTCTAAACCAATCCATGAAGACACAGAATAATTAATTAAAAGCTAATAACAGCGATTGGAAATGGAGTCGGAATGTGAAGATTACTTGGTTAATTAAAGTGATGTGGGGACGTTAAACCTTAATTATACATACAGTCAATTCAGTGAGTCTTCGTCTTCGTCTTTTTTTTTTAATTTATTATTTCTCTTTTTTCTCTCCTTTGATTAATTAATTAATTAATTCTTATAGCTTTTTGTCATGAAAGCATCCGTTAATTGCGTGATTAGCGTCGTCTCTATTTTTTAGTTACTTAGGGATCGTTTGGTATCGTTTTCTGTTTTCTGTTTTTTGTTTTTTGTTTTTGAAAATTCTGTTTTTATTTTATTTTGTTTTGTTTTCAATTTTTGAAAACAGAAAACATGTTTGTTTAATACTGTTACGTTTTGAAAACAAATATTTAAACTGATTTAGATATAATAATTCAATTCACAAAAAAATTTTAAAAATTAAATTAAAATAATATATTTATTAAATAATAATATGTAGATAATATTGAATAATATTATTTTATATTATTTAATACTAATATCAAATATTTTTATTTAATCATATAAAAATTTAGTATAATTTAAATAATGTTATAATTAAATATAATATTAAATAAAATAATATTATTGAATTTAATTGTAATAATCATAAATTATATTTAATAATAATTTTTATTTAATTGTAATAATAATATTACATTATTAAATAAAAAATTTAACTAATTAATTTATAATAAATTATATAGTTATTAAAATATATTATATTTAATATAAATAATATTATTTAATGCTAAGTATTTACTTATTTAATAATATTAAATGATTTAATAGTAGTAGTGATATATTTTAAATTTAAGATAGAATATAATATTAAATAATAATATTGTTTAGTAAAATAAAAATTAATTATATTATATAATAATATTAATTATTAACTTATCAAAATTATAATAAATGATATTATTTAAAATATTTAATATTTTCAATAAATTATTATAAAAGTTTAAATTAAATAATATTATAATATTATAGTTCAATGTAATATATATTTAATTGTTTTTTACGTTTTCAACTTTTCTATATTAAAATAAATATATTAATATTAAAATATTAAATAATATTTTATATTAAAATTTAATATTATTTTATTTAAAAAATTAATTAATTTTATTTATATTTTTATTATAAAATATTATTATTATAGTAATATATAAACTCTATTCACTTACTTATGAACAGTAATAGAAATGAAAACATGTTTTCAAAAACAATGAAAACAAAAAATTCCTGTTTTCAACAATTTTGAAAATTCTTGTTTTTGTTTTCGTTTTTTGAAAACGGAAACATATTGAAACATGTTGCCAAACGCGCTTTTTTGTTTCTGTTTCTAAAAAAACTAAAAACAAAAACAGAAAACAGGAAACAAAAACGATACCAAACGAGCCCTTATATTTTTTAGCTTCGTGATTAACTTTTCCATTTATAACTTTAGCTACTTTTTTGTTCTTTTAAGGTAACTTTAGCTACTTATATCTAAACAAAACCATCATTCTTAATCTCTATTTTTTTTAATTTTCAATGGATTAGTATTTATAATACAAACAAATTTTTTAAACTTCACAAACAAAATTAACAAGATAACAAAAAACTTTTAAAATATTAAAAAATAAAGTGGAGTATGTTTTATCATATTAATCATATTTATAAAATCTAAAAACTCCACTAGTAGCATATTATATAATAGGTCATCTTTTATTAAAAAATTCAGCAGAACCGAACTTTGCTTATGACTTCTAATTTATTTTCTTATTCCTCATTTTTAACTATTTTATTTTCTAAAATACTAGTGTAGTATTTGATTTCTAAGATTATTCATGAAAGCAAATGACTTTATCAACACCAGTGAATTGCAAGACTTGCCATTCAATCACAAGAGGTTTACTTGGATTGGAGACAAAAAAACGAGTCTAAATGTTGATTATGAAATAAATTGTTTTTATTTATTAAGAATATTGCCAAAATGTTGTATATATTCTTTTAAATTATTTTATTATCAACATTTTTAAATTATTTCATATTTTATTTTATTAAATTTATAACTATAATTATGAAATTTAAAAAAATAAATAAAATTATATCATTATCTTTTTTAAAAAAATCTATAATTTTTTCAGTAACAAAGCGTGAGAATGTTTTTGGTTTAGTTAACAATTAATTATTGTCAGAGACCATAGGTTATCATGGCAATGAAAATTAAAAATAAAATCGTGTAAATATACTAACATAATCATATTACATTTGTTAAATATTTAATAATTTCCATATCGTATAATTAGATTACTAATGCATAAAATATTAATATTTTATGAATAATTACATTTTTAATCTTAAACTTTTTATGTGTGTTTAATTTCAATCCTAAATGCTTGAAATTTTTTTTTCGATCGTAAACGTATTTAGATGATTGTACCATTAGTTTCCACCAAGAAAAAAAATGGTTGTACCATTAGTCCTAACATTAATTATTAAATAATTTTTTTTATGTAGACCACAAGTATCCTCATCCGTTTTAACGGTCTGAGACTAATCCTGTTCGCTATGCGTGAAAATAATATTAATTAGTTGCTATTACGTGGCATGTTCTATTTATTAGAATAATTAGAATTTTAGTCATAGTTATGATATTGTTGTTATTGTTGGATATTTTGATATTTCTAAAAAGACTTTTACTATTTTTATTTTTATTTGATTATTTTCAGTATTTAACCTTATTTGAAAAATTAGTATTTTGGTTTATCTAAAACTTTGACAAAATTTGTTTCATATTTAATTAAATATTCTCTCTTGATTTTATCTAGATTATGTGCTAATTTTATTATGATTTTATTACAATTTTATTACGATTTTCTACACCCAATTTTTAACTATAAATAGAGGGCTACAGAATACAACTTCTTCACTCCTAGCAACTTTCTCTCAATCTTCGTTTGAAGTACTCTCTACTTCTCTACTCTTTCCTTCTTTTGCTAGGTTCAAAATTAAACTTCCTTCTTTGTTGTTACTATTTCTTGGATAATCCCAGAAGAGTTTGTTGATTCCTGGGAGATTACACCTCTATTGGTGAAATAATCCTTAAAGACAGTACGATTGCAACACGCCTTAGGCTATTTTACTGTTGTTTGTTCCTTCTAACTACAATAATCTTAAGGATTATTTTTCCAAAACATCGTCAAAATCCAAAGTTGAAACACCTCAGAGTTGCTCTCTTATTTTGGAGTCTTTTCTAAAAAATGAGTTTCGATAGAAACAGGAGCTTGACACGTAGTAAGAGATTTCGAAGCATTGAACATGTTTCTTATTGTGTGCACCGTACTCTAGGGACCGTTGCAATCATCGAGGTAAAAGGTACAAGTAAGTAATGTACATTTATGTTAGTTGGCATATTGTTAATTAAATCATTTAAATCATTGAGAGTTGTATGATTTAGAGTTTAAATGTCTTTAAAGATTATATATACAATGATTTAAATTGATTTATGGTTTATGAACAATTAAACGAAGAAAATGAAATAAAATAGAGTGAGATGAATATGATTATATTTTGTGAAAATTTGGATATAATTCCATGGTGTGATAATGCTTAGTATATAATAATTTGCATATATTTGAGATGCTGAGAATTGACTACGAAATGATGAAATTGGGTAAATCCATAGATTAAATAATTTAATAATCGCTTAGTGTTTTGAACATTGTGGATTTACTGTGAATATTTAGTGAAGTAATTTTTAAATGTTCATTAGATACTAAGAGGACCATAGTAATGGTGGGGGTCTTAGTATTGGCACTAAAATATAAACGTGACTGAAATGATATTAATATCTTATGAAATAATTGTATACAGCTAGAATTGTACGATGCTGCAAGTTAAAAGGTCACGTTACTGTGGCACTATGTTATGCTTGTGTGGCATTTAGATAATTGTATATATTTATACGTCATGGAGTCCACCTATGTGGCTATGGATACCGATATATACATAAATAGGTTTGTGAGTTGTCCGACAACTAGTCGAGACACGTACCTCAGCTACTAGATGATTATTGGTGCTGGGATGATTAATGATAATGAGATATTTGAGAGATACCATGAATTATGGTATTTTATATGGTGGATTTTCCACTATATTGGAAAGATACAGTGATGCTAACTAGATTTCAGATTCAGATGAGACAAAATTCACTAGTGGTTATGATTTTACCCTCGGTGGGGGTGTTGTTGCATGAAAACTAGCCAAACAAGCTATTATAGCTAAATCCACTATAGAATCGAAATTTGTAGCTATAGAAGTGGCTGGTAATGAGGTTGAGTGGTTGAGAAACCTTCTAGCTAATATTCCATTGGGTTTAAAACTAACATCTTTTGTGTATATGTATTGTGATTGCCAAGCGACAATAGCCATTGCGAAGAACAAAACTTTTAATGGTAAAAATAAACACATTTATTTGAGACATTATGTGATTAAGCAACTATTGAATGATGAAATTATATCAATCAATTATGTGAAGTTAGAAGTGAAATTGGCCAATTCTCTGACTAAACCTTTGGGGAGAAAGTTCTGAAACATCAAGGGGAATGAGACTTAAGCCAATTGGAGAATAATGGTGATTGTAACCCAACCTTTGTGATTGGAGATCCCATGAATAATGTTCAATAGGTAATAACAAGTCACTGTTATTCCTACTAGAACTAATAAATTTGTCCATTCCTATGATGTGTGTAAGTGCTAGATTGCATGAATTTGATAGGATGAGCTAAAGCTCTTAATGTTTTTTCACATCGCTTAGGGGTGGTGTATATCATTGCAGTATACACTTGATGAAAACAACAATGTGAGTGTGGAGTGGGGCCGCTCCTATGAAATTGTGGCGTAGTTTCTAGAGCACTCGTGAAATAACCAGGCACGCGTATGGCCTATTAGCGCAAAACGATGTCGAATAGTAAAGAATTGTGAAAGTATAGTGTGATTAATAAGACCTCTATTTTATAATAATGAGTTATTGGTTCAAGAAGCTAAAACCTTCACCAATTACTAAGTAAAATAAGTTTTATTATTCTAGGTCTGGTTTAAGTCCAAAAGACACTAGATACAAAGCATTATACTTATAATTAACCCAGCAAAAAAATTTTTTTCTTTCAAAAGTCTTTTTGAAATAGGTGGGGGATTGTTGGATATTTTAATATTTCTAAAAAGACTTTTACCATTTCTATTTTTATTTAATTATTTTCAGTATTTAACCTTATTTGAAAAATTAGTGTTTTGTTTTATCTAAGATTTGTTTCATATTTAATTAAATATTCTCTCAGATTTAGTCAAAATCCTATCTTGATTTTCTCCAGATTATGTGCTAATTTTATTATGGTTTTATTACGATTTTATTACGATTTGCTATACCCATTTTTTAACTATAAATAGAGAGCTACATAATACAACTTCTTCACTCCTAGCAACTTTCTCTCATTCTTTATTCGAAGCACTCTCTATTTCTCTGCTCCTTTTTCTTCTTTTGCTGGATTCAAAATTAATCTTCCTTCTTTGCTGTTCATGTTACCTGGATAATTCCAGAAGAGCCAGTTGAATCCTAGGGGATTACATCTCTATTAGTAAAATAATTCTTAAGGACAGTACAATTGTAGCACGTCTCAGGCTGTTTTACTATTGTTTGTTCCTTCTAACTACAATAGTTATATGATTAATGATAAACCTTGAATCTAAAATCAACTGACAATAGATATAGGGGCCTATCTTAAATATAAAACCATAAGAAATAGAATATTTAATAGATTTGAAATAACACCACTTTAAGAGGAGCATGTTAAGCATACAACCTAAAACCAACTGGCTATAGGTGGGTGGTCTAACTTAAATATAAACACATAGAGAACATAGTATTTGACAAAAATCATTTGGCTATATAGGTGGAGGTGTCCAACTTAAATAAAAGCTCATAGAGACCATAATATTTTTAAAAAAATCAATTCGCTATAGGTGGAAGGGGTCCAACTTAAATATATAAGATTACAAGGAATAAAGTATTTACCAGATGTAGTATAACACCACTTTAACATGTCTTTATCATGTGTAGACGAAGATATAAAATGCAGAGATAAAGAAGCCTACCATATGACTATTTTGGATAGGATAACAGATAAGAAGATAAGTATTATATGAAAAATATAGAACAAAACCTGAGCTCTGATACATGTTAAGCATCTAACATAAAACCAAGTGGTAACAGGTAGAGATATTCAACTTGAATATAAAATTATAGTGAACAAACTGTTTATCAGATGTAAGATAACACTACTTTAACAATTATAGGAAAATTGAAGTTGAATCTGATTCGGCATTGGCAGTGCGTAAAGTTAATCAAATTCCACTTGCAACGGATCCTTTATTCCCTATTATTCATGAATGCCAGGCTTTGTTGAAGAGGGACTGGATCTGCTCCGTGAGGCGCATACATAGGGAGGACTATATTTTGTGCTGATTTCTTAGCAAATTTGGCGCATGGGAGTTCGTTTGACATACGCTTGGACACTCCACCTGATGGTATTGGACGACGGATGCTATTTGATATAATGGGCATCGGCATGTCTCGATCTTGTGTATTTTAAGTGGACTTCTGCTCATATGTACCCATAAAAAATAAAAATAAAACAAACAAACAAATGTGCCAACGGAATGCACATGCAAAAATTACGGAAACAAGGTGGCATTATTTAGCTGGCAAAAGAAAAAAAGGTGGCATTATGTGGTATGACACTTAATTGAGCTGAAATATTACTTTAAAATCTAAAATAATAAACTAAAAGGGAAAATGTATTTGTTTTCTGTTTGTGTTTCTAAAATTAAAGAAAGATCGAAAACGAAAGAGAATGAAAAAGGTAACCCATCAAAAATCGTTCCATTTTTGAATTGTTGCTAAAATTATTCCTGAAATCATGAACAAAGTTTCGTACACATTTAATTAAGGTGGTTACTCTGTTTTTCGATTGCGAATTGAAACCACTCATTACGATAATATTCACCAATGAAAATATTGGAGTAGATTTTGAGGAATTAAAAGTTAAAAAAGGAGAAGAAAAATGCAAGTTCTTCAAATGGATTGATACTTCACAATGTAAAGCCTGAGTATAAAAGGAAGATTAAGACGAAGCTAACAAATACTTGTAAGGAAATGTAGTAGGAATAGGAGATATGAAAGTAATTGCAGCAGATCTTATAAGATTAATTGTTAACTAATCAATGCCTTAAAAGAAATTTTACACCCAAGGGTTGTGGCTCAGTTGGCAACGCAGGTTGAGTTTGTGGGAAGAGCTCTCGGGTTCCATTCCCACTAAACACATTTTTAGGGAGGGGTGAAGAGCCTTAACTGTGACTAAACCCCGAACATGATTAATCTCAGACTATTAAAACGGATGAAGATACCTGTGATATACACAAAAAAAAAATTACAAAAATTGTCAATATTTTTATTAATTAATTTTTTAGCTTCAGTGCTAAAAAATGCAAACATCTCTTTTTTAGAACCATTAAATGTATCAACATTCAACTTCTACGTATAAGATATACCAAATGCTACAGTTAAGTTATATATATTAAAATTATAAAATGCTTATATTATTATCATGAAATAATTTTTATTTAATGTTTTAAATATAATTATTATTTACCTTTAAGTTGGATTAGGAACGTCAACATTACATGAACAATAATGAAATTTTTCATAAACTTCATACAGCTTTTTGTTATATCCACATGGTATATAACTAACCAAAAGTTGTATCAAATTTCATAATTGTTAGTTTGCTAAGGAAAAATTTTCCCTATATTTATAACACAAATTCAAAAATAGTCAATTAAAATTTACATGGTAAATTAATTATATTTTAAAATTATGTTGCTATATATTTTATCATTGAAAATTAGTTTGTTAATCTAATACAATGAACAATGCCTTTGTGACCTATACTTCAATTTCTGACAAAGATGTCCTATTATTGAAATCTCCTTTTGTAGTGTGTAATAATATTCTATGCCAGAATCTTCTTAAAGAAACTAAACACAAAAAGTAATAGAAATTTCAATTTTTGACTCTTAAGCATTGATGAAAAAAAAGATGAATGATTACATGCAATTTATATAGTAGCAAATGAGAAAATTAAAAATTTTAATATAGATAAATATAAATGTTACCTTTTAGGCAATTAAAAAAATTTAATTGATAAAAGCAGTAGATATAAATGTTATATTTTGTGACACTAATTTGAAAAAAAATGATTACATGTTAATTACTTATTAATTTAAAAAATTAAAAAAATGATTTTATCATTTTGAAAATTAAAAAATTTAATTGGTAATATATTGTTATATTATTGCATGTTATAAATTATATTATCCATACTGATTTTAATATATATATGTTATTTCTTAAAAAAATAAAAAAAAAATTGATAAAAACTATAGGTATAGATATTACAATCATTAAACATAAGATGTTGTTATATTGTTGCATGTTATACATTATATTATCCATATTGATTTTAATTTATATACATATTAATATGATTTTAATATATGTAGACAGATATAGATATAGATATAGATATAGATGTTATTTTTTAGAAAAAATTAATTGATAAAAGCTATATATATAGATGTTTATCTTTTAAAAATTGAAATAGATAATTAATTTAAAAGATAATTTATTTATTTTTTATTTTTAATATATTTATATAGAGAATTTTATCTTTATTTGAAAGAGATAATTATTTTTTTTTTTAATATATTACACGTGTCCAACATTTAGGCTATCCACATAAGAAGTTCTACTTGTACGCAAATGCTTTGGCTTATATTTTTTATATATATATATATATATATATATATATATATATATATATATATATATATATTAGATGATGATAGTGGTTGAATACAGTAGAGTCCGTATACATTAATCTCTTCGAAACTAATAACTTCTTTAAACTTTTTTTATTTTTGTGTAATCATAGATACCCTCATCCATTTTATTTTATAATCTAAGATTAATCTTGTTCAGGTTGAGAGTGGTAAATGATAAAGCCCTCCTAATACTGATGACTATAGGATTTATGCTATGTCTAACTATCTGAAAAAATCTACTTCTATTTCTTTCAACCATTTGTTGATAATAACTTTTCTAAATTAATATAAAATGATGATCCCGACATGCGCAAATGAAAAAAACTTAATAATTAATAATTTTATTTTTAAAACTTAGTGTAAAATTTCAATATCAATTATCGCATAAATTAATAATTTGATAAAAAAAATATAAAATATACTACATAATATTCAAAAACTATAAAGCACTTCAAGATTTGAATTTGTAAAAGACTACTATATTTAAGATTTTTTATTCTTGTAAATAGATTTTTTTTTAAATTAAAGGCTACAGAATCATAAGAGGAATTTAAAAAATGTAAAAAATTAAACAAACACGTTTTTTTAAGACAATAACAATTCATAAAGTAAAACCATTTTAAATTAATATTCAATTATGAGTCCTAATAATATTAATTTAAGGAAATTTTACTGTATAAGGGTTACCATCTAAAAAGCCAAGCTCTGTCAGCTAAAAAAAGAAATAACAAAGTCAAAGTAAGAGGCCAATAAGTGGTTCAAAAAAGTGGAAATGGACTTCTTTCCCAAGCATTTGGATATGGTTCGAATCCTGGAGTGCTCATTATTGAGAGGGTTTTACTGTTTATTACTTTTGACCTGAACAAAATTAATCTCAAATCGTATAGAAATTGTTGTTGCACAAAACAATAATTAATTATTGCTGACGTCGATGTTATCCTTTTCTCTCCACGTGTGAGATCCCTAAATTTCATGTAATTTCTCCATGTATGTAAAGTATTCTAAGTTAATATGATTAAATGAATATGAAGATTGATGTGTAATTGATGTATGAATAATGTATGGCTGATGTATAGAACATAGAAGAAATAATGAAGTTGAATGTCAATTTGTTAAAGGAATAATGTTGATATCAGGAAATGTTAAGGGTATGAGACAAGAAATAAAATCAGAATGTTGATTGGTTAATTAAATACATGTGGCTTATGTTTGAATGGAAGAAGAATTAAATGATAGTCAAATGGGTCAAAAGGTCAAGAAAAGCTTGGCTGAGATTGGTAATGAGATAAGGAGACATTTAATGCCTCTTGCATGACTCACCCTCATCAGCTCATCACCAACGTCAGCCACTCTTCTTCCCAGCTCTCTCTCTCGTGTCATCTCCAAGTTCCCAAGCTTCCATCTCTAGCTACCTTGCTAAACCACCTTACTGCCTTACCAATTCACTAAGTTCGATTAACGAAAAACGATCCTCGTCGTTAGACTAGGTGATATCTGAAGTTTGGTGGATTAATTCCAAGTATTTGAAGAGATCTCAAGTTGTGAAATTCTGGTCTCTAGTGAAGGTAAGAGAAGAAGAGGATTCTTGCAATTTCGTTCATGATATGAAGTTATTTTGAGTTGGTATAACATGTGTATGTGATTTAATTTAAGGTTTGATATGGTATGATGATTTTAGGTTAAAAAGGTGAAAAGCTAAGGTGACGCATCAAGTGATCTTGCGTTCTCGAGGAAATCGAGGTAAGGAATTTATGTAACGGACGTAAGGCGGCTATGTCCGCATGTTTTTATGATGTTTTACATGTTTTGGAAAGATGTACAAGTTGTTTTATGTAGGAAAAGATACATTTTCGGACTTGTCTCCTAGTACCAATTAGGCTAGGAGCAGCCGACTGCCTTAAATGGGAAGTCGACTGCCTAGAGACCACCAAAACGTCGTTTTCCGAAACCCGATGCAAACCAGTCGACTGCTATGTAAGCCAGTCGACTGCTATTTACCCAGAAGCATTCTGTTTCAAACCAGTCGACTGCTATATGAGACAGTCGACTGCTAATTTTCAAGATGCATTCTGTTTCAAAACCAGCCGACTGCCTATAGAACCAGTCGACTGCTATTTTCCGAGATGTATTCTGTTTCAAAAACAGTCGACTGTTATATGGGCCAGTCGACTGCTATTTCTGAAGAAGCATTCTATCTGAAAACCAGTCGACTGCTATAATGACCAGTCGACTGCCCTCTCGTATTTTCAAATATGAAAATATAGAAATTTAAATGAAAATAATTTCGAAAAAGGAAGTTATGAAGTAGCAGCCGACTGCCCTATGAGACCAGTCGACTGCCATGCATGAAAAGAGCTTTCAAGCTTAATTAATTTAAACACAAAAAGTGTTTTCTGAAAAAGGATATTATAATGTTTTGAGACTATGGACTGCGTAATGATTATGCATTTCTGATGGCTGAGAGACTCTGATCAAGTCCTCAGTAATATGTATGTTGAGCGAGGAACCTTAGTCCGGTCCTCAATCCCACATGTGACACCTGACTAGTGTTCACTGTGGAAATTATAAAGGCAGGAGAGAATCCCTGACCTATACGGAGTGCACTACTGTACCAATGCATGATTAGAGTCATATGAGTCATATGAATGGGAATGAACGGTTCATGTGACGACTCAATCGCTTAAACATTGTACATGGTCTCCATCTATTTCAAGTATAAAAATGTATGTATGAAGAACAGTATACGATGTATGTTTTCAAATATGAAGTATGCTATGAAGTATGAAGTTTTAAAGAAGAAGTATGATATATGTTTTATATGTATGCTATGTTTTAAAGAAAGCATACAAAGTATGTTTGCCATGGCATTTGAAATAATTATGCATGATGGCAATTAATGCATGAAAGATGTTTATGATGCATGCTTTATAATGCTTTACATGACATTATAGAGCCAAGTAGGAAAAAGTTCATATAGAGGCATAGTACGCTCTTTTACATACTTTTCTTACTGAGCGTAAACTCACCCTTTTACGACCATTTTTCCTACAGATTTACTGAAGTGAAATCCGCTCCGACTAGAGGAGCTTGTTTTTGAAGAATTGAAGTGTACCTTCTCAATACGCTTCCCAGTTAGTATAGAAGGTATACTCCTATGTTTATGTATAATAAAATTAATATTCAGTTACAGTACAGTACAAGTAGATATTGTGTATATTGGATATCGGGGATGTAAGATAAGATGATGTATGAGATCCTGTGGAAATGAAATGATATGTATATATATCATTTATTTTTAAGTCTATGGAGATTGCAAAATAATTCGTAAGCTATTAAATAATTAGCTTAAAGGTAAGAAAAGAATGACACTGTATAAACTAAATCTAACTAAAGAAGGACAAGATAAGTGATAAGATGGAGTGACGGGGACGTGACAGAGTGGTATCAGAGCAGTTTAGATTGAGGTTTGTCAGTGTCAAGAAGTTAGAAATAGAGTAGATCTCCAATTGTACTGTACTCGTCTGAATATAAATGTATAGTATAGCTGTCCATGGTTATACTAAAGAGCTCAATGATGACTATGTTTACAGTATGAGCTCACAAAGGAGAGGTACAAGAAGAGGAAGAGGACGGGGTCGTGAAGAACAGCCCCCAGTTCCGTCTCCTCATCCGTCTCCACCGCTTAGCCCAAACACGAGGCTAGCGAAAATGGAAAAGCATATGGAGAACATGGCCACAATGTTCACCCAGTTCATGTCGAACTTTCCAAATGTGGCCACAAGTACCCAAGCAGCTACACCTGCTGTTGCTCCTGTAGAAGTAACACCACCAGCCCCAACTACGGAAAGGCGGGATCCGAGAGCCTATTGCAGTGTAGCATTGATTAAGGAATTTAAGAAGTTGGATCCGCCCAAGTTCAAAGGGGAAAGAGATTTGTTGACAGCAGAGAACTGGATGAAAGCAGTTCTAAAATCCTTTGAGTACATGCCCTGCTCCGAAAGGGAGAAAGTAGGCTTGGCTGCCTATCTGTTGATAGATGATGCTGAGTATTGGTGGCAAGCCACTCGGACTGTGCTAGAGGCCCGATATGATGAAGTCACGTGGGATCGATTCGTAGAGGCTTTTAATGAACAATACATCCCACGCACGGATCAGAATAGATTGAAGATCGAATTCCTAAGCTTGACTCAAGGTACGATGACGGTGAATCAGTATGAATCTAAGTTCACTACCTTGAGTAGATTTGATCCAGAAGTCAAAAGAGATGAAGGGCATAAGATTTTTAGGTTTATCGAGGGATTGAGGTCCCCAATTAGATCTAAATTGTATCCGATGGATATCACCACCTATGGAGAAGCTGTCCGTAAGGCTCAATTGTGTGAGCAGGACTATGATTTGCATCATGCTGAATTCCGAACCAAGGGTAAAGGCAAAGAACCGATGAAACGGAAGTCGGATGAGAAAACTCAGAGTGATAGGTATCCACATCGGAGAAGTAGAAGATCTGAAGGAGTTTCTATAGGTAAGTAAAATATAGAAAGACGATCTTTAAATTAATTTAATGGTTATATGGAATAATATCGAAATTGGAGTTATGATAATAATGATAATGGTATAGGTACTCCTAAGGCTACCGGGATTAAGATAAATGATGAGCGGTCCCGATATCCAGCTGGAAGTACCGCTAGCTCACCAAAGAGTACCACACAAAGATGTGAGCAATGTGGGAAATTTCACGGATCACAGCCATGTCGCTTGGCGAGTGGCGCTTGCTTTAGATGTGGGGAGAAAGGGCACATGATCAGAGATTGCCCTCAGAGAGATCCGAAGATGCCTGATGAATCTGATAAGATTCCTAAACCACAACCTAAAGCCACTGCAGCAGAAAAGGGAAAGAAAGCTGTGACCCAAGGACGAGTGTTTGCCATCGACGAAGAGTCTGCTGATGCCTCGTCCAAAGTGATTAAAGGTACGATTTGCTTGTTTGATATAAGTGTCACAGCATTGTTTGATCCAGGCTCTACGCATTCATTTGTGTCTCCTAGGATTGTTAAGGAAATACCCGTTGAGCCTGAAACTTTAGAACAATTAGTAAGGATAAGTACACCTCTTAGGGAATCACAAATAACAGAGTTGGTGTGTAGAAACTGTAAGCTACGGGTAGGAGAAAGAGAATCTAAGGCTGACCTAATCCTACTGAATATGTATGGACTTGATGTTATTTTGGGTATGGATTGGTTAGCTAATAATCATGTTATAGTGGACTGTTATGCTAAGAGTGTAACATTTTCTTCACCTGTTAGCTATGTTGTAAATTTTGCAAGCAACTAATATGAAAGCATGTTTGATCTTGAATGTTTGCAAATGAAATTAATGAATAATATGTATGATGATGTGAAGGATTTATTGCTTATGTGGAGGACGTAAATCAGAAACGTCCCGGACTCAAGGATATTCCTGTAGTCCAAGATTTTCCAGAAGTGTTCCCGGACGATCTTCCAGGACTTCCTCCGAGTAGGGAAGTGGAATTTACGATAGATTTGGTGCCTGGAACTGAGCCCATTTCAAGAGCACCTTACCGGATGGCTTTGGTAGAATTAGAAGAATTGAAGAAACAGCTTCAGGAGTTGTTAGACAAGGGATTCATACGACCCAGCGTATCCCCTTGGGGTGCTCCTGTGCTTTTTGTCAAGAAGAAGGATGGTAGTATGAGGTTATGCATTGACTACCGGTGGTTGAATAAAGTGACGATCAAGAACAAGTACCCTCTTCCCCGAATTGACGACCTCTTTGATCAGCTAAAGGGTGCACAAGTCTTTTCCAAGATAGACTTGAGATCGGGATATCACCAGTTGAAGATTCGAGATGAGGATATCCCTAAGACTGCATTCAGGACACGGTATGGTCACTATGAATTCCTAGTGATGCCGTTTGGTCTGACCAATGCACCTGCAGCCTTTATGAACTTAATGAATGACGTGTTCAAACAGTACCTAGACCAGTTTGTCATTGTCTTCATCGATGACATTTTGGTGTACTCGAGGTCATGGGAAGAGCATGAGCAGCATTTGAGGATTGTTTTGGAGACCCTCAGAGATAGAGGATTGTATGCCAAGCTAAGTAAGTGTGATTTCTGGTTGAACCAAATCTCCTTTTTAGGACATGTAATCAGTAAAGATGGTGTCTCAGTTGATCCATCAAAGATAGAAGCGGTGGTTCAATGGGAAAGACCGAAGACAGTGACGGAGATTAGGAGTTTCTTGGGTTTAGCTGGCTACTACAGAAGGTTTGTAGAGGGTTTCTCGAAGCTAGCTGCTCCATTGACGCGCTTGATGCGCAAGGAAGTGAAATATGAGTGGAATGAAGCCTGTGAGAGTAGCTTCCAAGAGTTGAAAAACAGGCTAACGACTGCACCGATCCTTACCATTCCTAGTGGTTCAGGTGGGTTTGCAGTGTATAGTGATGCCTCAGGGCAAGGCTTGGGATGTGTGTTAATGCAGCATGGTAAGGTAGTGGCCTATGGGTCTAGACAATTGAAGGACCATGAGAGGAACTACCCGACTCACGATTTGGAGTTAGCTGCAGTAGTGTTTGCCCTGAAGATATGGAGGCATTACTTGTATGGTGAGAAATTTCAGATTTTTACGGATCATAAAAGTCTGAAATACTTGTTCTCCCAAAGAGAATTGAACATGAGGCAAAGAAGATGGCTCGAGCTTCTAAAGGACTACGATTGTGAGATCTTGTACCACCCGGGGAAAGCAAATGTGGTGGCGGATGCTTTGAGCCGGAAGCATGTAAGTATGGTGTCTTATATGATGATAAAAGAATATGAGCTAATTGAGCAATTTGCAAGCCTCACCCTTGATGTTATGACTTATGGGCAATTCGGAATGATGGCTAGTTTGAGGATTGAGCCAGAATTGATGGATAAAATCCGAAGTGCTCAAAAGGAAGATGATAGATGCATTGAGGCTATGAATCAGATGCAGTCAGGTATGACCTCAGAATTTAATATGAGTAGTGATGGAATTTTGAGGTTTAAGAGTCGTATATGTGTTCCTAATGATGATGAATTGAAGAAGCTGATTTTGAATGAAGCACATGCCACTAAATACACGTTGCACCCAGGGAGTACGAAGATGTATCATAATCTTCGCAAGGTGTATTGGTGGAATGGCATGAAGAGAGATATAGCGAATTTCGTAGCAAAATGTCTCACATGTCAACAAGTCAAGGTAGAGCACCAAAAGCCAGCAGGATTACTGCATCCTCTACCTGTACCTATGTGGAAGTGGGAACACATTACGATGGACTTTATTATGGGATTACCCAGAACCAAGAGGAATCATGATGGTATTTGGGTGATCGTCGATAGATTAACGAAGTCAGCTCACTTCCTACCTATGAAGTCAACAGATACACTCAATACTTTGGCAGATATGTATGTAAGAGAGGTCGTAAGACTACACGGCGTTCCAGTGAGCATCACTTCTGATAGAGATTCCAGGTTTACTTCCCATTTTTGGGAGCATTTTCAAGAAGCCATGGGATCTAAGTTGAGTTTTAGCACAGCTTTTCATCCGCAGACTGATGGGCAGTCCGAGCGTACGATTCAGACGCTCGAGGATATGTTGAGAGCTTGTGCTATGGACTTTAAAGGCTCCTGGGATGACCATCTGCCATTGGCTGAGTTTGCATACAATAATAGTTATCATGCAAGCATTGGGATGGCACCCTATGAAGCTCTGTACGGAAGAAGGTGTCGATCTCCGATTGGGTGGGAAGAAGTGGGCGAACGTAAGTTATTGGCTCCAGATCTAGTCGAGCAAGCATCAGAAGATGTTAAGTTGATTTGTCAGAGGCTTAAGACAGCTCAGAGTAGACAAAAGAGCTATGCAGATGCTCGACGGAGGCCACTTGAGTTCATGGTTGGAGATTATGTATTTTTGAAAGTTTCTCCATCCAAAGGGATCATGAGGTTTGGCCGACGAGGTAAGTTAAGTCCTCGTTATATTGGTCCATTTGAGATCTTAGAAAGGATAGGTGATGTTGCCTATAGATTGGCATTACCTCCGGAGCTATCGGGAGTACACAATGTGTTTCATGTATCGATGCTTCGGAAGTATAATCCGGATCCGACGCATGTTATTGAATATGAACCCTTGGAGATAAGGGAAGATATGAGTTATGTAGAGAAGCCGATTCGGATTTTGGACAGAAAAGAGAAAGTTTTGAGGTCTAAGACGATCCCGTTAGTGAAAGTTCTATGGCAATACCATACGATGGAAGAAGCTACATGGGAGCTAGAGAGCTTAATGAAAGAAAAGTATCCCGAGTTGTTTACATAACAAGCTAAAGCAAATTTGGAGGACCAAATTTTCTAAGGTGGGGAGAATGTGAGATCCCTAAATTTCATGTAATTTCTCCATGTATGTAAAGTATTCTAAGTTAATATGATTAAATGAATATGAAGATTGATGTGTAATTGATGTATGAATAATGTATGGCTGATGTATAGAACATAGAAGAAATAATGAAGTTGAATGTCAATTTGTTAAAGGAATAATGTTGATATCAGGAAATGTTAAGGGTATGAGACAAGAAATAAAATCAGAATGTTGATTGGTTAATTAAATACATGTGGCTTATGTTTGAATGGAAGAAGAATTAAATGATAGTCAAATGGGTCAAAAGGTCAAGAAAAGCTTGGCTGAGATTGGTAATGAGATAAGGAGACATTTAATGCCTCTTGCATGACTCACCCTCATCAGCTCATCACCAACGTCAGCCACTCTTCTTCCCAGCTCTCTCTCTCGTGTCATCTCCAAGTTCCCAAGCTTCCATCTCTAGCTACCTTGCTAAACCACCTTACTGCCTTACCAATTCACTAAGTTCGATTAACGAAAAACGATCCTCGTCGTTAGACTAGGTGATATCTGAAGTTTGGTGGATTAATTCCAAGTATTTGAAGAGATCTCAAGTTGTGAAATTCTGGTCTCTAGTGAAGGTAAGAGAAGAAGAGGATTCTTGCAATTTCGTTCATGATATGAAGTTATTTTGAGTTGGTATAACATGTGTATGTGATTTAATTTAAGGTTTGATATGGTATGATGATTTTAGGTTAAAAAGGTGAAAAGCTAAGGTGACGCATCAAGTGATCTTGCGTTCTCGAGGAAATCGAGGTAAGGAATTTATGTAACGGACGTAAGGCGGCTATGTCCGCATGTTTTTATGATGTTTTACATGTTTTGGAAAGATGTACAAGTTGTTTTATGTAGGAAAAGATACATTTTCGGACTTGTCTCCTAGTACCAATTAGGCTAGGAGCAGCCGACTGCCTTAAATGGGAAGTCGACTGCCTAGAGACCACCAAAACGTCGTTTTCCGAAACCCGATGCAAACCAGTCGACTGCTATGTAAGCCAGTCGACTGCTATTTACCCAGAAGCATTCTGTTTCAAACCAGTCGACTGCTATATGAGACAGTCGACTGCTAATTTTCAAGATGCATTCTGTTTCAAAACCAGCCGACTGCCTATAGAACCAGTCGACTGCTATTTTCCGAGATGTATTCTGTTTCAAAAACAGTCGACTGTTATATGGGCCAGTCGACTGCTATTTCTGAAGAAGCATTCTATCTGAAAACCAGTCGACTGCTATAATGACCAGTCGACTGCCCTCTCGTATTTTCAAATATGAAAATATAGAAATTTAAATGAAAATAATTTCGAAAAAGGAAGTTATGAAGTAGCAGCCGACTGCCCTATGAGACCAGTCGACTGCCATGCATGAAAAGAGCTTTCAAGCTTAATTAATTTAAACACAAAAAGTGTTTTCTGAAAAAGGATATTATAATGTTTTGAGACTATGGACTGCGTAATGATTATGCATTTCTGATGGCTGAGAGACTCTGATCAAGTCCTCAGTAATATGTATGTTGAGCGAGGAACCTTAGTCCGGTCCTCAATCCCACATGTGACACCTGACTAGTGTTCACTGTGGAAATTATAAAGGCAGGAGAGAATCCCTGACCTATACGGAGTGCACTACTGTACCAATGCATGATTAGAGTCATATGAGTCATATGAATGGGAATGAACGGTTCATGTGACGACTCAATCGCTTAAACATTGTACATGGTCTCCATCTATTTCAAGTATAAAAATGTATGTATGAAGAACAGTATACGATGTATGTTTTCAAATATGAAGTATGCTATGAAGTATGAAGTTTTAAAGAAGAAGTATGATATATGTTTTATATGTATGCTATGTTTTAAAGAAAGCATACAAAGTATGTTCGCCATGGCATTTGAAATAATTATGCATGATGGCAATTAATGCATGAAAGATGTTTATGATGCATGCTTTATAATGCTTTACATGACATTATAGAGCCAAGTAGGAAAAAGTTCATATAGAGGCATAGTACGCTCTTTTACATACTTTTCTTACTGAGCGTAAACTCACCCTTTTACGACCATTTTTCCTACAGATTTACTGAAGTGAAATCCGCTCCGACTAGAGGAGCTTGTTTTTGAAGAATTGAAGTGTACCTTCTCAATACGCTTCCCAGTTAGTATAGAAGGTATACTCCTATGTTTATGTATAATAAAATTAATATTCAGTTACAGTACAGTACAAGTAGATATTGTGTATATTGGATATCGGGGATGTAAGATAAGATGATGTATGAGATCCTGTGGAAATGAAATGATATGTATATATATCATTTATTTTTAAGTCTATGGAGATTGCAAAATAATTCGTAAGCTATTAAATAATTAGCTTAAAGGTAAGAAAAGAATGACACTGTATAAACTAAATCTAACTAAAGAAGGACAAGATAAGTGATAAGATGGAGTGACGGGGACGTGACACCACGTGTCTCCAAAAGGTTCTGTAAAACAGGAAAAGTCAGAGGAACGCAGGGGGTGGTTCCTTGTGTAGGCACTCCGATGCTTAAGTCAGCAGAAGGTTCTTGAATATTCAGAAACGTAAAAGCCAAAAGTCAAAAATTAGGGAGTAAAATAATACCTGTGGCATATTTATAGGCAAATATCACATAGTAATTACCTGGAGGGTGATTTCATCTTTTTGAGAAGAGTTTGCATCCAAATACAATACAAACACCACCAATAATGGGCGGAGGTGTTGGTCTATCGCTCGGCGGGAGACCATTAGCGAAAGCTGTTCAAGCTAACGAGCGACAGGTTGTACGCTGATAAGGTTTGGCTCTTTGTCGCTGGCGACAGGGGTTGACAAAGCTGGCGAAAAGGGTCTCTCGCCTGTGATACACTTGAGGTCTCACGATGTCTCTCGCCTCCTACCACATGGTCAACTAATTCCGTGCCACGTGGTAGCTCTTCTGGTTTGTTGGGCCCTAGCCTAGGGTAAACGGGCTTTGCCATATCAATTGCTCCCCACTCTCTTGTTGGATTTTTCCAATAAAGAGAGCATAAATTGTTAGCTTTAAATTGCCACATATATTTTGAAATGACAAAAACTTAAGTAAGCTTTAATGTTTTAATTCATATTGTAAATTTGCCTTATCACACATGATTTTCTCAATCCATTTTAAGTGTTCATATCAAACATTAAGACCATGATTTAATGATATATTCTTATTGGTCTTAATACCTTATAAAATGATTTTCAATATTAAGTAATTTTCTCAAGAATTATTGAACATAAGTTTAGAAAATTACTTATAAGTTTTTGGACAATATTTTCATTTGAGAAAGTCAAGAAAAACTCTCTTAAAGCTTATAAATGTTTTGAGTTGAATTAAAATCAAAAGTCATATCATTTCTAACCCAAAAGTGCAGGAAAAACTCAGGTTCACTGAGCTCCCATTATCAACTAGGATTCGACTGACTGGATGCTTTGCTACAACCGCTGAGATCAGCATCGAATCATCATGAGGAACAGTAACCTCTCCCCTGTTGGCTAGTGTGAAGGTAATGGGTTCCTCTTCCTGCCTCTCCTCCATCACCGAGTTAACCTGATAGGCTTGCCGAGCATAGGACTTTCGAGACGAGCAGGATGTGCCAACTAACGATTCTCCTCCAGATATCACATTGTTGTGGGCTCATTATTGTCCTCCCGATTCCTCTTGCCCACCCTTCTGTTATCATTTCTCCTGTCGTCTTCATTTCTTCTCACATTCCTTCTGTTCTCATCTCTTTTATCCCTAGGGTAATTTCCCCTGTTATGCGTAGGATAGTAGCTTTTATTACTCCTCTACACAAATCTGTTTATCTTTTCTTCCCACATCATCTTCTAGCTGATTCATTAACTCCCTACACTTCTTTGTCGAAAGCCCATGTGCCGAGTGGTAATCACAGTATGAGTCCAAGTCACAGCCCAGGTTCTCTGACGCCTTCTTTGGAAGCCGTATGAGACCTGACCCCTCAATAGTTGCCAACACTGAAGTCCGAGATTCAGTTAGTGGGGTGTAAGCGGTGTATTTCAGTGTAGGGGCTTAATCAAATTTTCTCGGTTGACTAGAAGGCGCCTCAATGACTTCTCTTCCTCGTTTCCTTCCTTCTCTCTGCTCCCCAGTTGATACCATTTTCATTACCTCTTCTTGAGTGATATACTTATTTGCTCGAGAAAGTAGGTCTGAGATTGTGATTAGCTGGTCTAGTGACAGGGACTCTTGCAATTTCTCAGACCTTATTCCCTATAACATGGCTACTACGGCTATACCAACTTGCAAATCGCGAACCTCTAGAGTGGTGTCTCTAAACCGATCCACATAACTCTTTAACGACTCTTTAACTCCTTGTTTAAGGGTAAGCAAATAAGTTGGCTCCTTCTTTCTCTGGCTATTCACCGCAAACGCCTTAAGGAATTCACTTCACAGTTAGTCAAAAGAGACAATAGACCCCTCGGGCAAATTGTTGTTGCACAAAACAATAATTAATTATTGCTGACGTCGATGTTATCCTTTTCTCTCCACATGTCTCCAAAAGGTTTTGTAAAACAAGAAAAGTCAGAGGAAAGCAGGGGGTGGTTCCCTGCGTAGGCACTCCGATGCTTAAGTCAGCAGAAGATTCTTGAATATTCAAAAATGTAAAAGCCAGAAGTCAAAAATTAGGGAGTAAAATAATACCTGCGGCCTATTTATAGGCAAATATCACAAAGTAATTACCTAGAGGGTGATTTCGTCTTTTTAAGAAGAGTTTGCATCCAAATACAATACAAACACCACCAATAATTGGTGGAGGCATTGGTCTGTTGCTCAGTGGGAGACCATTAGCGGAAGCTATTCAAGCTAACGAGCGACAGGTTATACGCTAACAAGGTTTGGCTCTCTGTCGGCAGTGACAGGGGCTGACAAAGCTAGTAAAAGGGGTCTCTCGCCTGTGATACACTTGAGGTCTCTCGATGTCTCTCGCCTCCTGCCACGTGGTCTACTAATTCCATGCCGCGTGGCAGCTCTTATTGTTTGTTGGGCCCTAGCCTAGGATAAACAGGCTTTGCCATATTAGAAATACATGTGATTACACCCAAAAAAATTGTTAGAGCAAGAGGATAAAGTAATACTATCTTATCGCCATTATCTTAGCATGTGGGTAAATAAAGAAAGAACAAAAGTAAAAGAAGACAGAAGAAAGTTAAAGGAGCTTTTCCCCAAATGGACGTAGCTTCTATAATCTTATTTCTTTAGTTGGGGTACTTATAAACTTTATTCCATAAATAGGCAATGCTGTACAACCAGATTCCATGTTAGCATAAAAATTCCGTCAGTTTTGTTTTCTCTTCAATTTTCTTTTAAATTAGTAGAAAAACATAATCTTCACCACCGAAAAAGAAGAACCCAACAAAATTAAAAGTTAAAAAGAGAGATCTGAACCAAAAAAAAAAAGTTAAGATCACTTGATAGTTTTAAATTTATTTTTTGGTGAATGATAGTTTTGAATATTTGGTTACCAGTAAATCCACCTTTTGTGACCGAACAAAGGGATAATTCCCAGATTCTTTTAAGTATATATGTGCGTGTGTACTTTTAAGTTTTAAAGTGAGAAAAGTGTCCATTCCCAGATTTTTTGAATAATTTTTCATAAAATTTCTTTCTTAATGAATCTGTAAATTACCAAATTATATGTCCATTCTCTTAAAAATGAACTCTCACCCATAGAACTGAAAAAGGAAGCAATCAACACCTCATGACTAGCAAAGGTTGTGTCATTGCCTTTAATCCTTCATCATCCGGGTGAATCAAGTACAATGCAAAATTTGAAACCCAATTGTATTTTCATGGTAGGAGCCATATATTTTGAAATCAATCTTGCAAAATGTTCATTGGATAGCTGATTGGCAGGAAAGGAAGGCTACCTATTAATAAGAGACCTCTAGGTTGCTAGTCGGTGAGAGTAGACAAACCCAAAACTAGGGAGAAAGAAATGAAAATCTAAGACCAAAAACATAAACAAAAGAAATGAATAAAAAAATGGGGAAAAGGAAGTATAAAATAAAATTGGAAGAGCACTTTTTGGGGAGGTAAATGGACAAAAAGTATTTTGGTTTCATGTTTTCACTACCATTCTTTATGGACAAGAATTCTTCAAAGAGTCAGACAAATGATTTTTTTTTTTCAATTCAAGCATTACAAGAATGGTGGATTTACAAAAAAAAATGATCAAGAGAAAAATGAAAGGTGAATGTAGTTGCAATTCTATTTTACCCACTCACGACAGAGAAGAAAAGAGAGAGGAAGGTTGAAAAAAACTGGAGTGATGTGAAATTTTCAAACTGATGTAGAATCTAATTATATAAAACTATCTTTTTTTTGAGAATAAAGTTTAAAAGTACACATTAAGGAAATAAGATTAAAAACCACTTATTAAGGAACTAAGATTATAAACTATCTTAATTTGGGAAAAAACTCCGCTCAGTTTCCAGTTGCTGTTAGCCTTTAATAATTAATCTCTGTCCTCGTGGATTGGCTTAGACTTGTTCAACTTCACCTGTTGCTATCTCTTATGTGCTTGCTGAAGGGAACTGTTTTCAGTTGGGCCTTCCAAAAATCCAGAGTGGTCCTTCCATAGATTTAACTTTATATGTTAGTCAAATTATAAAAAAAAATACTTTAATACGTAGCTAATATTCTTTTTATTTTTTAAAATCATCTTAATTAATATATTAAATTAACATTGGTTATTATATTACTCTTAAATAAATAAATATTAAAATTATATACGCATTTAATTGAGTTATACTGTAACCAAAAAAAAAAAGAGATACAACGGTGAATGAAAAGATCATTGGCCACAAAAGGAATCATATTAGTCAAGGTCTAACAACAGAAAAAGGAAGAACAAAAGTTGGAGAGTCGAGTCCTACACCCAGACTTCCGCGTTCCCAACTCTTTTTATAGAAACATGGATCACGTTATATTACCTTGTCTTTCGGTGTTAAAAAAAGTGAATGGATCGACCAAGAAACTCCTTTTCCAGTCTTCCATTGTCAGTCAATGGCTAATAGCTAGACTATTTCAATAAACCTTCGGCTTTGGTGCTGCCTGTGGAGCCTCGATCTCGTTGCGCGTGTATTTGGAACAGAGGACAGTGAGATCTTTTTCATTGAACTGCTCCTCTAATGGTAAACAGTAAACTGGATGTACGAGTGTTCAGTCAAAAACCATCCTTTCAGTGAGATTTGTTTTTTTTAGTCTTATCCCCTCTCTCTCTCTCTCTCTTTAAAATATGTTTAATTTTTTTATGATGTTATACATGATATATTAACAATTTATAATTTTTATATATTATCACTTAATCATAAAATAACATATTATTAATGAATAAATTCTAAAAGCGTATAAATCCTTAAAAATAAATTTAAAAATTTTGTTAATATTTATTTTTAAGGACCTTTATGTGAGACTCATCATATGGTTAACTGATAGTATATAAAAGTTATACACTGTCAGTGCTTCATATATAAACTCTTTTTTTTTGTTAATTTTTTACTTATTTTTCAATTATTTGTATTTTCAAATTATTTATCCAATTTAATATAATAAATGAATTTATATAATTATATATTACTTACTTAAAATATTTAAATAAATATATAAATAGTATGTTACTAATTATTAAATAAAATTTTAAAGATTCTAAATTTTCAATAATATTAAAAATATATAATTAATTTTTAAATACTTAATAAGAAAAGCATTATTTGATATAAAAATATAATTTTACTAATTTTTAATTTATTGAAAAAAATTATTTTGTATAAAAGAATATTAGTGATTTTTAATTATTTTTTAGTTTACAAATATAAAATATTTTACTATGAATTCTATTTTATAAAAATTTATTTTAACTCGATTTTTTTATTTTTGTAATTAAAATTGTTCGGTTCAATTTTAATCTAAATCAATTTAGTTAGTTTTCAAATTTTTTATGTGGACCGGTCCAAAAAATCATAAGGTTTACGTGAACTCCATATAAAATATCGTGAAGCTCGCCTGTCATTTCATATTAATTCTGATTTTGAGAACTGTAAAATATATATAGTAAAGTTTTGTTCTTAGAATAAGAATGCCATTATGACTGTCGTTCTCTTAGAAAATCCATTAGCATTTTAATATTTAATGTCATTTTCTTGTCAATTCAAAAGTTTAGTTTTTATGTAATTCACTCTTCAAAAAAATAAAAGTTTTTATGTAATTCATTTGTTAAAAGTTGATTTACACATTTATTAATTTACCAATTTATTAGTTAATATATTTTTCATATTTGTTAAAAAAAACTTTAATTTTACTTCTCAAAGAAAGGGAATTACAATTAATCTTAAACATTTGAAAATTGCATCAACGCGAGTGAAAAAAAAAAAAAAACTCTCTCAAGTCGGTCGCTTACAGAAAACTGTAGAGAATGAGAAAGTAAAAAGCAAATCTAATCGAAAAGCAGATCTGAGATGAGAAAAGAAAGCAAAAAGGCAACAACTTGCTCTAAGGAAGAAGAAGACCAACGATCTAGAAGTATAAAGAGAACAAAGAATGGCGAGTTCAAATCCACGGATCAAGAAATGTATGATAATCCATCAAGTGGGTTGTCTTATAAAGACTCTCTCATGAATCAGAATGAGAATTCTTGTTGCTCGTTTATCACCAAACCGACATATCTTAATGAAGAGTCTGATCAAGAACTTGAGGATATCGATGACATTCCTACCATACTGCTCTCCAAGGAAGAGAAGAACCGAATCAGGAACCCATGGAAGACCGCCATCATCGTCAAGACTTTTGGGAAAGTTGTTGGTTACAACTTCCTCTACCCGAGAGTCAAGACATTATGGAAACCACATGGTGAAATGGAATGTATTGATTTAGAGAAGGATTTCTTCCTTTTTAGATTCAACAACCAAGAAGATTTCCAGAAGGTTCTTTATGGGGGACCTTGGTTCCCTGGATCTTATTATTTGACCATGAGGTTGTGGGAACTAGACTTCATTGCAGAAACATCAAATGCTTTTTCAACCATAGCTGTTTGGGTTCGTTTGCCTGGACTGCCAATTGAGTTTTTTGATAAAAACATACTGCACAGAATTGGAAATCAAATTGGAAACTTGTTAAAAGTTGATACTGTTACTGAGAGAAGTACAAGAGGTAGATACTCGCGAATATGCGTTCAAGTGGATTTAAACAAGCCTCTCATTCCTAAAATTCGGATTGGGAAAATTGTTCAGCCATTGTTATATGAAGGTGTCAATTTATGCTTCAAATGCGGGTTAATTGGACACAGAAAGGAGTTATGCGATAGCAACAAAACCACTACTGTGAACTTTGCTGAACCAAGTGGTATGGCAGACAAACCTCAAGAATCTTCTGAACAAACTGAAACAGCAGAAGCGAAAAAGGACACATACGGCCCTTGGATGCTTGTTACCAGAAGGAGAGCCAAGCATGGTAAGGAACCAAGTAAGAACAACCCGAAAGATCACCCGAATAGTGAAGGAAAAGACAAAGGGAAGGGTAAACTGTTGGAACACGTGAACGGGTCTTCACAACGGTCAACTACACATGGAAAAGTTGGTTCCAGACAGTGGGATTTGAAAGAAAGTAGACTGGAGGAGGTCACATCTGTGGGCATGGATAATAACACAAACAAGTTCGATTCCAACCAAAACATAGAAAAGAAAGGATTACATGAACGGAACCTCGAGAAAGCCACCTTCTCTTTTGGTAGTTTGGGAGGAAAATATTTAGACTCCACTAGCAAAATACCCAGCAAACAACTTGCTCACCAAAAATTTTCTCATTCAAACCCGAATGGCAGGAAAACAGGGAAACAATCCAAGGCTAGACATGATGTTTATATTTTTGGAAGGAAAAATGATAAGCCTGAAGAAAGCAATAAGGAATCTATTATAGTGCAACACCCAAGAGACGGATTGGGAGCTACAAGAAATAATGAGAAAGTGGAACAACATGGCAATTGCAGTAGACATTCTGGACCCTCTCATTTTTCTTCAGTAACTATGGGAACAGACTCAAAACTTCACTCCTAGGGATGTGGTGCAGCTACCGCCATTGAATCACATAGCACTAACGAAGGTGTTATTAGAAATGGTATGGATCATGAAATTGAAGGAGGAAAGCAAGGCAGCTTTCATATTCACGTCTAGACCAATGGTGAACCTAGTGACTTTAGCCACCAAGACAATCAAAGACAATATGAGGGAAACAAAGAGCTACTCATTGATGACTCTCTCGCAGTACCATCACTCCCTGAACTTGTTATGCAAGATGCAGAGGGAGGAGGTAAAGATGATGCCGAGCTTAGCTAAATGGCTATTTAACAGCACCACCATTTATTCTTTTCCAATGAGATGCCTTTTTTGGAATGTAAGAGGGGCAGGGAGCCCGGATTTCAAACGAGCTTTTATGGATCTTGTGAGACTTAATAACCCTAGCATTGCTATCATTGTGGAAACCAAAATCTCTAGTGACAATGCTCAGAGAATGTGTAACTCCCTTGGATTTACCAAATCCTACAGAGTGGATGCTGAAGGATTTTCAGGGGGAATTTGGATACTTTGGCAGGATGCTGAAGTAAAAATTGAAGTGATGCATGCTACACAGTAAGTGATACATGCTACCATTTAGGTTCCATCTCCTTCTCTTTCTCCTTATTCAAATAACATGAATCAATCTTGGATATTGTCTGCCATCTACACTCGTCCACAATATGCTATAAGACGACAGTTATGGGATGATCTTTCCTTATTTGCTGCAACTCATTCTAGTCCTTGGCTGTTATTGGGGGACTTCAATGAACTCATCAATGAGTCCGATAAGTTAGGAGGAAATCCTATAAATCAATATCGAGCTAGACAGTTTCAAAACCGCATGAATAGGTGTGGGATGATTGACCTTGGTTTTGTGGGACATCAATATACGTGGATAAGAAAAAACCAATGGGGTCAAATTATTAGGGAGAGACTAGATCGAGCTTAGGCAAATGGAGACTGGAAATTTCTTTACCCAACCTCGTTCGTCTTTCATCGCACTAGAGTCTACTCTGATCATACACCCATTGTACTTGATACAAATCCTATCAATCACTCATTTGGAGAAAGAACATCCAGGTTTGAAACGATATGGTTCTCCCACTTGGAATTTAATCATGTGGTGGAAGCTTCTTGGAGACAAGCAAATTACTAGATCCTTGAGGCCATTCCCAATTTCAAGAACAACATCCGAAAATGGAATAAAAATACCTTTGGAAATGTCTATCATAAGAAGAGGAAAATTCGTGTAAGACTTGATGGTATTCAGCGAGCTTTATCCCCCTCACCTAATCCTTGGCTTAGCAAACTTGAGGAGGAGTTAGAAGACGAATATCGACACATCCTTAAACTTGAAGAGGAAATCTGGACTCTTAAATCGAGAGTGGATTGGATTTCAGATGGTGATCGTAACACTAGGTTTTATCATCTTAGTACCATTAAACACCGAAGAAATAACAAAATTCTTGCACTCAAGGATTCGGTTGGCAATTGGTTAAGTGATCCGAGTGACATTACAACTTCTATCTCGGATTACTTCTCTAGACTTTTTTCGAGTGGAAATGAATTTTCCTTGGTATATTCTTCTTTGATGTGTAGAATTGGGAATGTTCTGAATGATGGAGAGACTACACAGCTTACCCATCCTATTACTAACATTGAAGTGTATAGGGCTATCAAAGCCATGAAACCACTAAAAGCCCCAGGCCCAGATGGACTCCATCCAATCTTCTATCAGAAGTGCTGGAATATAGTGGGGGATTCGGTTTGCGACCTTGTCAAACAAGCTTTTAGTTCTGGTCGAATTCTTGAGTCCATTAATGATTGCCTTATTTGCCTAATTCCTAAATCACAGAAGGCAAAATCAATAGGACAATATCGGCCAATTGGACTCTGTAATACGATTTATAAGATTATCACAAAGGTTGTGGTTAATCGGATTAGACTCATACTTGCTAGAATTATTCATCCACTTCAAGCTAGTTTCATTGCAAGGAGAAGGGCTCAAGATAATGTTATCGTTGCTCAAGAAATAATTCACTCCTTTAAGAGGAAGAAAGGAAGGAAAGGAAGAAAAGGAATGATGTTGGTCAAGATCGACCTATAGAAGGCCTACGATAGACTAGAGTGGAGTTTCATTTGTGAGGTGTTAGCCTTCTTTAATTTTCCTCAGATCTTGATTAAATTAATCATGTCGTGCATCACTTCTACAAATATGACTATTCTTATTAATGGTGAACAAAGTGACAAGATTAATCCTTCTCGCGGATTCGACAAGGAGATCCTTTATCTCCTTATATTTTCATCTTGTGTATGGAGTATTTGTCACTAAAAATTTTTGAAGCTTGTGAAGATAACCTTTGGGAGCAGATCCAACTTGTGAGAAGAGGTCCCAAACTTTCCCACCTCTTCTTTGCTGATGACCTTCTTCTTATGGGAAGAGCCAATGAGTCTACGTGTAGATCTATAAGGAAAGTTATGAATGAATTTTGTATCTTATCTGGTCAAAAGATTAATGCAAGCAAATCATCAATTCTCTTTTCTCGCAACACTCCCACGAAGGAGAAGGATCGCCTTAGCAATATCCTTGGTTTTGCACACATGGAGGAGTTTGGAAAATATATTGGATTCCCTATCTCTCGGAAACACAATGCCACAAACTTCAACTTCATCGTGGAGAAGGTTAAGGATAAGTTGTTGGGCTGGAAGGCCAAACTCCTCTCCTTGGCAGGAAGATCTACCTTAATCAAGTCTGTCCTCAATTCCATTCCCTTGTACTACATGCAAGGCACTCATATCCCTAAGAGCACATGCAATGAAATCAATAAAATTACAAGAAACTTCCTATAGGGATCTTATGAAAACCATAAAAAAAAATCCATTTGGTTAATTGGGATGTTGTGACACTTCCAAAAAAAGAAGGTGGACTAGGAATCAAGGACATGTGCCATCTTAATGAAGCTAACATGGCTAAGCTTGGATGGCGATTCCTCACGAAAAGCAGACAACAGTGGAATGAAATTCTCAAATCTAAATACTCTAGTAATGGGACCTTTACTAAGAGAGCATGTTCCCTCGTGTGGGCAGGAATGCGAAAAGGAGCCCACATCATTGAGAAAAGGCTTAGATGGGTTGTAAAATCAGGTAGACAGGTGAAGTTTTGGAGCGATGATTGGACTGGACTAGGACCTTTGGACTCAATTATCTTTGGGCCTTGGACAACTCAAGAAAGGGAAAAGACTGTAAGGGAAGCTTTTACTGAACAAAGGGAATGGTACTTTGTCGATCTTAGTGCACCTATTCCCTTGGAATTACAATCTAAGATCAAGGTCATTCCATTTCAAGTTCTAGATGCTGATGTCGACTCCATTGCTTGGAAATTTTCAGCGGATGGAAGCTTTTCTCTTAGCTCCGCCTACATGGTGACAAAGAACCTCTCTTTGCCACCAAAAGTGGGATGGAATCAGGTTTGGAAATCTCAAACATTACCTAAGATACAATACTTCCTTTGGCTTTGTCTTCATCATAAAGTTGCCACACGTTCGGTTCTTGCTTCAAGAGGCCTACAAATTAACACTGAGTGTCAAAGGTGTTGCAGTGACCTTGAGACTCTTAATCATTGTTGTCGTAACGGTTTCGCGCTCAACGATTTTGAAAAACATTTTAAAAAACAAAGGAAGTCGCCACCAATTTTTTTTTGTTAGGTGTGATTGGCCACCTAAAATATTTATCTTTTTAACAAAATCTTAAAATTAATTAAGTTTTATTAAAAAGATAATCTTTGGACGGCGAAAACAAAATTGGGTCCGGGAATACGGTTACGAGTGGGGAAGGATTAGCACCCCCACAACGCCCGTCAAAAAACGGTACCATAGTAATCATCTATTATCATTTGGTTTTAATAAAATGATCTTAATTTAACATTTAAAAAGAACTCCATTTTTTTTGAAATTATTTTTTTATTTGTATTAATTTTGAAACATTTAAATTTTATTTTTTATTTGAAATAAGTGAAAATCTTTTCTATTGAAAATTATTCCAAAATACCCCAATACTCTGGTAACATTTCGACTAATTTCCTCACCTAGAGATTTCTTAAGAATAACTACTTGTGAGTTCTATAGAATCTCATCATCGGAACTTTATTATTAATTTCCCTTTTTCTATTTTCTTTTAAAAACTTATTTATTTTTATTTTTAATAAAAATTTAAATTATTAAAAAATCATACTAAATATCTCAATACTCTGGTAACATTTAGTACGACTCTTCTCACCTAGGGATCAATCAAGAAATCACTACTTGTGAGTTTCATGACATCTCATCATCGGACGAATTTCATTTAATTAAATTTAATTTTTATTATTAATTTCCTTTTTGGATTTTCTTTTAAAAACTTATTTATTTTTATTTTTAATAAAAAATAAATTATTAAAAAATCATACTAAATATCCCAATACTCTGGTAACATTTAGTAGACTTTTCTCACCTAGGGATCAGTCAAGAAATCACTACTTGTGAGTTTCATGATATCCCATCATCGGACAAAATTTCATTTATTTTAAAATTTAAAATTTTATCATTTACTCAAATTTAAATTTCATCATTTTTAAATACATTTTCTAATCAATAATAATAATTAATGAAAATGCAACTAACAAGAAATTTTTCAAAAAAAGTTTTATTTTACAACATGCATTAATAATAATAACAATAATAATAATAACAACAACAATAACAACAATAATAAAAACACGATAATAATAATAATAATAATAATAATAATAATAATAACTAAACAAAATAATATTAATAATAATAAAATATAATAGTTAAATATTAAAACAAACAAACAAAAAAATGTTAAAATTAAAGGAAATATACCAATTTGGGTTTAAAACCCAAAAAGCCTTCCAAAGCTGGTCCAAAGTTGAAGCCCAGACCCAAAAAGGGCCACGTGGATGGGCTTGGTCCTGGTGGGCAGAAGCTGGCCGAGAACGGGTCGGGTTGGCCTGAAACGTACGCGGGTCGCACGGGTCAAAAGTGGGTCGAATCGAGTCAACGTGCGGATCTCCCTTCCAGTGGGTCAGGTGTGCGGGTTGGCGCGCGGGTCGCCTCTTTCCCGCGGGTCAAGAGCGCAGGTCCCGGGTCGGATCCCAGGTCCACGCGCAGATCCTAAGCTTTCTTTTTTTTTTTGCTATAAAAACTAAATCTTTTTTTTTCTAAATCATTTTCTTCTCTTTTCTTAAAAAAAATTCTAGAGCTCTCAAAGCTCTCGGCCAGGCGATTTCCGGCCGTCACCAGACCGCCGTGCGCCACCGCCAGCCGCCGCTGCCGGTCGCCGAAAATAAAAAACGAACCTATCTTCCGAAAGCTCTTCGATCCCTCTACCCGATTCTGATCTTGGTTTTAGCTAAAAAGCCCCCTAACCCTATAGATCTGGCTTAGACCGAAGCCCTTTCCCCATTTTTTTGTTTCAGTTTCCCTTTTTTTGTGATTGATGGTTTTTGGTTGTGGCTGTGGTTTGCTGTTGGTTGTTTGTTGTCGTTTTTTCTTTTGCAGATGGGTGTGTGTTTAGATGTAGGGCTATTTTGGGATTTGGGTCTTGATGGTTTTGGTTTTGGTGAGTGAGGGTCGAGGTAAGTGGTGAAGATGGTTGTTGTGGTTAGTGGTGGTGGTATTTTTGGGGCTTCGATGATGTTGGGGGAAAAAGGGGGTTTCGGGTAAGGCTCCGAGGCTTGGTTTTTTTTTAGGTGGTGAGGATGGTGTTTCTGGTTTCAGGTTTTGGACAAAGGCAAGGGGGCTTTTCTGGTTTTGGAGTTTTCGACTGATGATGGTGATGGTTGGTTGAACGGAGATGGTGAGTGAGGGATCCGGTCTCTGTTCGAGATGTTGAGTTTTTTTTAGGGAAAGGGGGTTTCCCGAGTCGCTGGTTTGAATGGGGGTTGATTTAGGTAGTGATGATGATGCCGTGAGCTTGAAGTGGGGTTTTCTGGGTGTTTTCGAGTGGTGGCGATGGTGGCTCGGGGTGAAGGTTTGGTTTTTTGGAGGTTCCTTGTTAAGTGAGCATGATGTTGAGGGGGTTCTTGTAGGGGGACTGGTATAGGGTTTGGGAATGGTGGCTCTCAGAGATGAGATGGGTGGCAGAGGCTGACCGGCGGGGATGGGACGGCCTGGGGACTGGTGGCCAGCCTCGGGAGGGAGGCTATGGCAGGGGTGGCAGGCTGGCTGATGGACAGATTAGACAAAAAAAACAAAGAAAATAAAAATAATAATATAAATAATAATAATAATAATAAAAGTAATACAATAAAAATAATAATAATAGTAATAATAAGAATAAAGAAAATAATAATAATGAAAATAATAATGATAATAATAATAATAACAAAAATGGGACAAAATCAGATGTCAACAATTGTGTTAAGGATTGTCAACTTGTCAAAGAACTTTGGGAACTTGTGGGGATCCCTGACAAAGTTAAACAATCTTTTTTACTTGATTTTGATGAGTGGATAATCCACAACATCAGTTCTAATGAATTGCCTACAATTAACCAAGTCCCTTGGAAGATTGTGTTCACTTTTACCTTATGGATGATTTGGACTAATAGGAACAGAATTGTCTTTGAGAATTCTATTGAATCCAAACAGGTTTGGATGGGAAAGCTCCTAAAAAATGTTAAGGAGTACTGGGTTATTGTGGCCACTGAGAAAATTCCCACACATAAAGTCCAAATTAACGTTGGATGGAAGCCACCAGTGGAGAACTTTATTAAACTCAATTCTGATGGATCAGCCATTGGCAATCCTGGGAAAGCCAGGGCTGGCAGTGTGTTTAGAAACGCTAGTGGAGACTGGATTTTGGGCTATGCTCGAAACCTTGGAAATTCCACGAGCGTGTGTGTTGAACTATGAGGGCTGCGAGATGGACTCCAAATTGCTGTTAACAGAGGTTTTTCACACTTGGTGGTGGAGATCGACTCTAAATGCATCCTTAAGTATGTTCTCAATGATGTTCCTCATTCACATTCTCACTCTGCTCTTGTTTCAAATTGCAGATCTCTTTTGCATTTGCTGGGGAACGTCAATATCTACCATACATTTAGAGAGGCCAATGGAGTTGCAGATAAGTTGGCGAAGTTAAAAGGAAATCTTCCCTCCTCTTTTGTTCTTTTTTATTCTCCTCCAGAATGTTTGGGAGAAAGCTTGTTATTTGATAGATTAGGATGCTTTCAACCACGAGCTGTTGTTTGTGACCCCAGTAAGGGCTAACTGCTATTGTCTGTTTGTGTTTTATTTATAATATGTTCCTTTTCCACCAAAAAAAAAACATTTGAAAATTGCTATTTCAATCATAAACGTTATCAAATGATTTTACTGTTGATCCTAACGTCAACTACCAAACAAAATTTTTTTAAAATAGTATATTTTTATTCAAATTTACAATTATAATCATTAACATGATAAATAGGTAAATACAAATAGCAATAACAAACAAACTAATCTGGATCTCATATTTGATGATGCTTAAACTTAGAACCTTAATGTCTCAGATCCTCGTCATTGTTAACAAACTCAACAAATTTGTTAGCAAGATGCACATGTAGAAATAATTTTGATCAGGTGACATGTTACATACAATATAAGGATAAGTGTTATTTTATTTTATTTTTTGATAATAGAAGCTTTTAATTTGCGAAAAGATTATAATTACTGAAATTCAAAAATCAATTTACGAAATTTTTACATATTAAATATAAAACCATAATCATTTAAATTAATTTTTAAAACCATGTATTAATGTTTATTACGAAGCAGATCTACGCACGCTAAATAAATTTTTTTTCGAATGAAGATGGTTTATAATCTTATTTCCTTAATCAGTATACTTTTAAATTTTATTTCAAAAGAAATGTATTCTAAATTAACTAACTTCCACATCAGCATTTTATTCCACCTTAATATCTTCAGTCCTCATTTATATCATCCAAAAGCAATTGGTGCGTGAAATCGATGTGTTAGACTTAGATGCTTTTAACAAAAGAAATTATTAACTCTGCGTCATACCTTATCGTAGAGGAGGGATCCCAATGGCGGATGGTGGTATGCCTTAGGAGGGGCCATGGCCCCCCCAAAAATTTTAAAAATCCTCTTATAGGCATTATAAGAGGCTGCTCCAAATATTTGACTGGTTAGCAATGGCCCCCCCAATATTTTTGCAAAAGTCATGTATTTATTTATATGTAAAATATATTAAATTAAATAAATTTAAATTGGTCCCTCAAAAAATTAAAAAAAATAAAATTCTATTGATATTTATTTATTTATTTTACTTACCAATCTCTTTAACAAATATTTAAAATTAATTGGGTTGTCACAAATATTATATCACAATCATGTGAACTTAAAAAACCCAATTAAACTTTCAATCAACTTCAAAAACAAATAAACCTAGAATATTTTATAACTCATCAGCCACTCAACATAACTTCTTTTTTATTTTATTTTTTTCCCATATCCTTTGCACGTTTACTCATAATTTTGCCCATCATTCTCTCAAAAGCAAGACTATCAAAATTATCAAGGTTTGTATAATTGTATGTTAATTTTTTTAATATATGTTTATTATTTACATAATTTTATGGTTATATGAATGCAATTAAAATATTGATAGAAGTCATGTTTTCTACACAGGACAACGAGGGTTTTTGTGAATGGAAATTAAAAGCTCTTCCTATATAGATGTTTGCATAGAGATTAGAAAAATAACTATAGAAAAATAATTATAATTTATTGTTTGCTAGGCTTCTTGTATAGTCTGCATTATTAACTTTAACAATTTAAATTTTAATGGGTTAGTAAATAGTAATAATTTATATAATTATGTTGGGAATATAAATTTTTTAGAGAATGTTAGCCACATTATATCGATGTATTGTGTTTGTAATTGTAGTGATAATTTTGTTTTATAATTTATAAATAAATTTTATAAGTTATAAATGATATTACGTGAGTATAAATTCGTTAAAGAATTTATTATGAAAAGTAAACTAATAAATTTATATAATTGCAAGTCTAAAGGATTCATCATTCATGGGTAAGCAAAAAAGGTTAGACTCATTTTTTAAAAAGAAAGATGATGATAATTTAGAAAGCAGTATACCATCCAAATCTCCAAGGCTTAAGCACCAAAGTTCTAATCAATCTCCTCCAAATTCTCCTATTGTTCGTGTTGAAGAAGTTAATATTCACTCCATTGAGCGTGATCCTGGATTACGTCGACCTATTTTGGAATATCCAATTAATCAACGGGATGAAATTCGACGAGCTTACTTAAGAGCAGGTCCATATCAAATTCATCTTTCTAGTTATCCATGTTCATTAGAAAAGCATCCTAGGCGTTTTCAATATTCTTGGTTTTCTCAATTCTCTTCTTGGCTTGAGTATTCTCCAACTAAAGATGCTGCATATTGTTTACCATGTTATCTTTTTAACATGAAATCCAATGGGCGACCTGGTTGGGATGTATTCACTATTAAAGGATTTAGAAATTGGAAAAAAGTCAATGCTGGCAAGGATTGTGCTTTTCTTAATCATATTGGAGATGATCCTTTATCACCGCATAATAATGCCATGAGATCTTGTGAGAATTTGATGAAACAATCTGGGCACATTGATAAAGTAATCCATGCACAAAGTTCACAACAAATTTTGAATAACAGGTTACGAGTCAAGACTTCTATAGATGTTGTTCGATGGCTTGCATTCCAAGCCTGTGCTTTTAGAGGTCATGATGAGACACCTGATTCAAAAAATCGGGGAAATTTTCTTGAGTTGATTGAACTTTTGGCTTCCTACAATGATGATGTTAAAAAAGTTGTATTAGAAAATGCTCCCAAATTAGCCAAGTATATTTCTCATTCAATCCAGAAAGAGATTTTGCATGTTCTTGCTAATAAAGTACGAAATAAGATTTGTGAAGACGTTGGAGATTCAAAATTTTGCATACTTGTTGATGAGGCTCATGATGAATCCAAAAGAGAACAAATGGCTCTTGTTTTGAGATTTGTTGACAAAGATGGCTTTATTAGGGAGCATTTCTTTGATCTTGCTCATGTTAAAGATACATTTGCATTAACTCTTAAGAAAGAAATATGTGATATTCTCTCTCGTCATAGTCTTGATGTTCAGAATATTCGTGGTCAAGGATACGATGGGGCAAGTAATATGCGAGGGGAATGGAAAGGATTGCAAGCATTATTCCTTAATGATTGTTCTTCTGCTTATTATGTGCATTATTTAGCTCATCGACTACAATTAACTCTTGTTGCTGCTTCTAGAGAGGTACACTCTATTCATGAGCTTTTTAATAATTTGACTTTTATTATCAATTCTGTTGATGCCTCAAGCAAACGTCATGAAGAATTACAAGCTGCTCAAGCAGCTGAAATTGCACGCATGGTATCTGTTGATGAGCTTGAGACCAGAAAAGGTGCCAATCAGATTGGAACTTTGAAACGAGCTGTTGATACTCGTTGGGGTTCTCACTTTTACTCAATATGCAGTCTTCTAACGATGTTTGATGCAACTTGTTTGGTGCTTGAAAATATTAAAAAGAAGGATCCACTTATTCTCAACGAAGGGATGCTAGTGCTGCATTAAAGTTTATTCAATCATTTGAGTTCATTTTTATTTTGCACTTGATGAAAGAGGTTATAGGTATTACCGATGTATTATGCCAAGCTTTGCAACAAAAATCTCAAGATATTTTGAATGCTATGCATTTGGTTTCAAGTACAAAGATGTTGATTCAGAATTTAAGAGAATCTGGTTGGAATAGTTTGCTTGAAAATGTGCTATCATTTTGTGAAAAGCATTATTTGAATGTTCCTGATTTGAATGCTCCATATTTTGAAGGTCGACGTCGACAGAAACAAAATCAAATCACTATGGAGCACCATTATCATTTTGACATATTCAATGAAGTCATTGATTTTCAATTGCAAGAGCTAAACAATAGGTTTAGTGATCAAGCAATGGATCTTTTGACACTTAGTTCTGCTTTGGATCCAAAGGAAGATTATAAATCTTTCAATATTGATGATATTTCCACTCTTGTAGAAAAATATTATCCTCTTGATTTTACTGAGCAAGAGAGATTGAATTTGAAATTCCAGTTGAAACATTTTGAGTATGATATGCACAATGATGTGAAACTACAAAATCTGTCTTCTTTATTAGAGTTGTGCCTTGTTCTAACAGAGACAGAAAAATAAAAAACATATTATCTTCTTGATAGATTGATTAGACTTGTTTTAACTCTTCCAGTGTCTATTGCAACTAGTGAACGAGCATTTTCAGCTATGAAGATCGTCAAAACAAGATTAAGAAACAAGATGGAAGATGAATTTCTTGCAGACAATTTAGTTGTCAACATCGAAAGAGAGATTGCTGAGACATTTAGTTCAGACTCAATTCTTGAAGATTTTGTTTCTTTAAAAGAACGTCGCTCACAATTTTAGATAAAATTATTTATTTGATGTATTTTCTTTCTTTATACTTTTCTGTATGATTATTAAAATTTATAATTTCTTGCATATATGTTTTATGTTATTAAAACATAAAGATAGAACTCAACTATATTATATATATATATATATAGTTTTACATTTTTAGTTGGCCCCCCCAAAATCAAAGGTCAAGATCCGCCACTGAGGGATCCCATTATATTAGTAAAAAAACAAATAATTTTACAATGTTTTTACAACTCTATTTAAGATCAATATTTTTACAAATCAATAATTAGGTTTAACAATATACTCTTATATGTAATACAAGTAAATTTTTGGGTTCATCCAATATTGAGAATAGTTATTTTTTTTAATATATATTAACTTTTGAAATTTTATTATTATCGAACAAATAGTTAAAAAAAATTATTAACTTATTTGGCATGCACGATCTACGAAAATGAAAAATAAAACTCAACAATCAAATTAAAAAATATAAATCACATAAAAATATAAAAAAATGTAAACTAAATTTATTTTATACTAGTATAAGTGGATCTCTCCTCCTCTTCAGATAATATTTGATTTCATACTAATTTCATGATCATCCATTTACTTCTCATTATAGTGATTTTGTTATTAAGATGATCATATTGTTAATGATTTAATATCATCATAATTTAGTTAACAATAATTAAAATATTATTGGGGACTATATATAGGTTACTCTCTCTCTCTCTCTCTCTCTCTCTCTCTCTCTATATATATATATATATGGTAATGGTAATACATGAAAATTAAATATAATTTTGTGTAAATACTAACATATCATATTACATTAGTTAAATATTTAATAATTTTCAGAATATATAATTAGGACAATAATTTATAAAATAAGAATATTTTATAAACTCTAATAAAAAAAAGAATATTTTATAAACTTGTTTTAATTCAGTCCTAAATGTTTGAAAATTATTATTGTTTTTAACTTGTAATCCTAAATTATTTGTGAAATTAACAAACAATTAAAAATTACTAAAATTATTTTATATGAAAATAATATTTTTAATAAATTAATAATTGTTAAAACTATTTTTATATCAAATAATATTTTTGTTATTAATATTTAAAAATTACTTTTATGTAAAATGATCTTCACAATGCTATTCTTGTAATCCAAAAACATTTGCGACATGATTGGAGACTCTAATCATACCGCACTAGGGCTTGTTTGAGTCCAAATTAGCCTCGCCGAGAGTCGAGCTATTGGATGACAATGAAAGACTGGAAAAGAAGATTCTCGGTGGATTTACTTTTTCCTTTTTATTTTTTAATCTTTTTCACACAGGAAGACAAGCCGACAAGGCAATCCAGCGTGATCCACGTTTCTATTAAAGAATCAGGAAGTCGGCAGTCTGCGACCACTTGGTGGACCGGTGACGGACTGGGAGGTCTCCCCAACTTTTGTTCTTCCTTTTCTTTTGTTAGACCTCGACTAATATGATTGCTTTTGCGGGTAATAAACTTTTAATTCACCTTTGTATTTTAATAAATTAAATATGTATATAATATTATTTCTTACGAATAATTATCCAATAAACTCTAGTACAATTTTCGTATTTAATAAACAAGTTAAAATAATAACATACCTTACTTGAAATATTAAAAAAAATATAAATAAATTAAATGAAAGTATGCGTTATTATTTTAATTTTACTTATTAAATCTATAGATTTCATTAATAATGTATTGTATAAAACTAAATGTTTAATTTAAGATTAATCTTTAAGTCATTTCTTAATTAAGGACACCATTTTGAGTTTAAAGTCAATCCAAAACTAAAGGTTTTTGAGATTGATTGATTAAGGACTTTTTAAAAGATTTAGAGAGTCATGCGCCGTTTAATTATTAACGGTGTTAATATAGACTCTCGGCAGCAATCTATTAGTTGTCAAGTTTTTTTAATTGATTTTCATTTAAAAATTAAAAAATTTATTTTTTCTAAAATAATTTATCTTTTCATTTTAAAAGAAAATATATGTCAATTTTTTTCTTATTTAAACGCTTAAATTATGATACAACTATAAAAAAAAAAATCTTGGCAGCCCGAATCTTTATCTCCTTCTACAAAAGATAATAACAACTTCCAGAAATTTCATACGACTCCCACCCCCTCCCTCCCACTATGGCGAGAAATTCTTTAAGGAATGGTTAGCATGGTTGTGTTGTGTTACCGATAGATGAGTCAGGTTTCGTGGCCTTCGAAGGAAACTCTTGGGCGCTAACAACAAGCTTTTTAAATGTTTAGGTACAAAAAACTGAACTGCAAAATGGTGCGCACAGCAAAATCTGCATGCCCTGTAAAGAGGAGAACGCAGGCTGCCACTCGAAGCACAAGCTACTGAGAAAATTCAATCTAAAATCTTAGCTCAAAATCGAGAAACAATTCAGCAAGCACCACCCCTCGAAATCAACCCAATAAAAATCAACCTAATCGCAACAATCAATCCAGTCAAGAAACCTCAACCAACTCAGAAACCAATCCTAATAACAAATATTCAGCTACAATCAAAATTCATCAAACATTTAACCCGAATATACCCACAAATCCATAAATGAACCCAAAATCCAGCCCAAATCGCAAAGAAGAGAAAAGAAAATAAACTATTGCAGAAGAAAAAAAAAGAGAGGATGGGGTCTCAAACATTTTTGCTTCAGGTTTTCTGAGTCTACGAGATTTCAGACCATAGAGTTGGAGCTTGGTGGTGGATATCGGTAGTTTCGGGGTATGAAGTTACCAACAACGGAGAAAAAATGGCTCAACTGTGACAAGAAGAGAGCTGGCAGACGTCAGCAGATACACAGTAGCCGAGACAGCTTCCGGGTTTCTTACCTCTAGTGTGGTTGAAAGTTTTAGAGCGGGAGACAAAAGGCAGAGCTGTCAAAATGAGCCAGCCCAACCCGACTCGGGCCTTCTTGACGGGTCAAGTCATATATGGGCTGAGCTAAAAAGCTTTTGTTGGTAAATGGGATTGAAAATGTAAGTTTATATTCTACCTTAAAGATTAGTAATTTTTAAGTAAATAAACAAATTAAAATTTGAAATAAATATTAAAAAAACATCAAATAAATTGATATTAAATCCATAACATCAAGTCTTTAGCATCATTTGAACATTATATATTAACAGTCTAACAAGCATAATATAAATTGTTTTAACAAATTTAGAAACTGAAAAACATAATATGTCTCAACAATATTAAAAATCAAAAACATGATAAATAGATCCATGTTCATTCATCTCCTTTATAGTATCAATCATATTCATTTTCAACTTCACCATCTATAAATATAAATAAAGAACAATATAAGAACTCAAAAGAATTAAACTTATGAATTGATTAAAAATTGTCAACTAATTAATAACATTACTTTCAAAACCAAGAATCCAATTTCGAGTGCGAATGAGAGTTTCCACATTTTCATGATCTAAAGAACTTCGATACTTATTTAAAACATGAGAACCAATACTAAAAGAACTCTTCAATGCCATCATTGTTATTGGAATACTCAAGATATCACAAGCCATATTTGCAAGATCTGGAAATCTTGGCTTATGATTTTTCTATCATTGCAACACATTTAAATCTTTGATTAAAATCCTTTCAAAAAAAATCTTTGATTAAAATGTTATATATTAATTTTATATATTAATAAATATATAATATTAATAAATAATATTAATATTATTTATTAATATTAATATAATTTAAATCTTTGATTAAAATGTTATACATTAATTTTATATAAGTAATTTAGTAATAATATTAATAAATAGAATTAATTTCATATATTTTACTTTCATTAAAATGTTAAACATGTAAATAATTAAAATATAATTAAAAAATTAAATGGATCGGCCCATTTAAACCTAGATTAAATTCATTTAGGCCCAGGCCTAAATGAGTCGGGCTAAAAAGCCCTCTTTCTTAAATGAGCTATAAAAATAAAGTCCAAGCCTTGAATAAATGGATCAAGCGAGGCTAGCCCAACGGGCCTCGACCCATTTTGACAGCGCTAAAAATGAATGTCTAGTTTAAGTGGAACAGAAGAAAGAAGAAGGGAGAGGTTGTTGCAAAAAGAAGAAATAAAGGAAGAAAAATGAGAAAAAAATTAAAATATTTAAGATTTTTTTTATTTGAATAAAAGTACATCTTTGTCCTTTTATTAGCTTATTCTCTTAAACAGCACGTACATTTCAATACCATTAAAAAAATCTTACATTGACAAAATTCGAAAACGTTTAGTACTTAATTGATTAAAATTAAAAATTTTATCTTTAATTACGAAATATTGCAAAAGTTAGATTCTAAACTAAGCATTTAGCCATTGTATAATAATCTTTTATTTATTTAAGAGGAATATAATAACTAATATTAATTTAATTATTAGTATTATTTAAGATGATATTTATATTCAATCCTTAATTGCCTTACTCGTTAACTGATATTTTAAACTATTAGTTATATATTAATGTTTATTTTTTGGATTACTATAGCATGCATTGTTAGTAAAGTTTTTTAATTTTATAAATAAAATTGTCACCTAATTTTTTATTAAGTTTTTTATTTTTTAATTTTTGTAAAGTGTATGTATCATCTTATTAACTTGGCTTGTAAAATTTAAAAATTTCACTTGAGATATTAATTTTTTTAATAATTTTACAAGTATATGGAAGAGTCTACCCACGCGGCCACGCCTGTCTTGATGCAGAGTGCTCAGGAAACTTTATAACCAAAGGGATCGAGTTTTTTCTTCGATGGTTCGAGCCTTGAAGGAATCAAGACTGGAGGTCCAAGTCCAGAGACGAGGGACATCAAGCTAGGGTCTGACGCAAAGCCTGCAATCACAATCTAATGATTCGTTGGCATCTCCATTCGTTTAATTCATTAATTTTTTGTTTATTTTGTTCAATTGTGTTGTTTGCAGAGATATCAAATCATTCTTTTGTACCGTCTTCAGTAAGTTTCGGCGTGTTTGCAGGCAATTCATTATTCCTCCAATGGTTGTGGCTCTACAAAATACTCAAAATTCAATCTAAATAGAAATGATTAGACTAAACTTACAACAAAAACACACCATAATTCAACTAATATTTGCTTCTTTTCCATATAAAAATGTTGTTAAAAACAATACAAGTTAGTTTAAATTATATTAAAATTATCTTAAAACATAAGTTTTTTAAACAATCATTAATTATAATCATGTCACTTTAATTTTTTTTTAATTCTACTATTAATACAGTACATCTAAATTAAAAATTATGTTATAACAAAACTAAAAATTTACTATGACTTAGACATTAGATGGAATACTATGACTTATTAAGATAATGGATTCTTATATATTATTATGACTTATTATGGATTATTATGTTTTAAATGGATTATTATGACTTGCTAAGATAATGATTTTATTCTTTATGTTGTGAAAAATATTGTCAATTGTTTCGATTTTGTCAAAAAAAAAATCATTGACAAATATTAAAAAAAGAAAATTAAAAACTAAAAAGGGATTACAATATTTTTTCATTACAGGGACTACAATAATTGATTAACATTTTAATAATTTCTTAAAAAATTTAATAATTATATTTTTATATTATTTTCATTTTAATATAATAATATATCAAATTTGTTTTAATAACTAAGAGAATTTTTTAAATTTACCACTACATCCTAATAAAATATTTATTTATCAAACACTACAATATTATTTTGCTATCATTTTAATTATCACCAATTACTTTGCCAATTACTTTGGCAGCAAATTGTGTTCTAGACTCGAGAGAAGCAAAGGCAGGCGGGAGAGAGTCGGGATAGTGAGAGGCAGTCACCAATCAGGCAGAGCTGCAAAGGCGCAGCCTTTGGGAGGTATAAAGGGATTTTGTCTTCAGTCATTTGGGCTTGATTAAACATTGGGAAAATTATTGTTGGTCCTGTGTTGGATTTAATTTGGAGCAGTTTTCAGTTTTGGACTATGGTAGGCAGTTCGCGGATCAATTCATGTTCGAGCAGACCTATCCGTCGAACCAAACCCATTTAAGCACATTTTTAAACAAACTTAATAATGAAAACTTCGATCTTGGAAAAATGTGCGAATCAAACAAACTGATGTACAAATTTTGATCCATTTTACACTTAACTGAAATCAGGGGGCTGAGTTTTATATCCAAGTGCAAGGTGTGGATTTTCAAAGTCAAGCCTGTCTTGGATAACATTTGAACCCACTCTTTAAGTTGGATCATCATGCATCAACATCTAAACTACCTTACTATTGTTAAGCCATCTTCATGCCTTTGTCGTAGTTTACCCATCTTCAGTGCTATTTTCAAGCGGATACAATCTTCCATGTTGCTCAAGAACTCAAAGTATTTGCGTCTCCAAGATAGGTTTATCAGTAGTGTACCCAAGACTCCCCAAAATCCTATAGCGAATCCAATCACCAAGCCAAGGTAAAACCACAAGGATTCAAACCATTCTTTATCCTCTTCAATGTCGCTTCCACTGCCGTCACCATGTGGTGGCTTTGCCGTTTCATCTCCAGGGCACTTATTTGCCAATGGGGCTCCACACAGTCCTGGATTCCCCAAATATGAACTAGCACTAAAACTCTGCAGTTGAGTGCTCAATGGAATTTTTCCTGACAAATTGTTATTCCTCAAGTTCAACACACTGAGATAAAACAAATCAGCGAGGCTGCTAGGAATTTCACCAGAAAGGCTATTTGCAGACAAATCAAGTGATTCTAACACTTTCAATTGCCCAATCTCTCTAGGAATGCTCCCTGTTAACATGTTTCTCGATAGATTTAGCGTAATCAATCCTAGAAGACTTCCAACTTCTTTGGGTATTTCCTCGTTCAATTTGTTGCTCGACAGGTCAATGAGCTTTAGTAAGCCTAGGGTCTTGCCATACTCATGTTCCACTCCTTTCCATACCACCGATGCATAATCAACATAATCAGCACCGTATTTCAGAATGGTAACACCATTTCCATCTACAAAGGAGTCAGAATAATAATATAAATACCAAATGCCAACATTTGTACTTCTATTTTGAGCCATGGCAGTTAAGTTGTTCAGGCAAGATGGAACAGATCCTGAGATATTGTTTAGAGAAAGATCCAGAATTTGAAGAGATCCCAGATAACAGAGACTTGGAGGTATTTTGCCGTAGAACTTGTTTGATCGAAGACGAAGAACAACCAAATTCGTTAGATTGTTCCCTATCCATGGCGAAATAATTCCATGTAATTCATTCTCCCCAAGATCCAAGAGTTTCAACTCCAGACAATTTCTTAGGGATGAAGGTATTGTACCTGAAAAGCTATTGTTCCTCAAACGCAACGATTGAATCTGCTCTAGTAATCCCATTGAGCTTGGGATTACTCCCGACAAATTGTTGTTCTCCAAATTGAGAACAACCAATTTTCTCAAATTCATCCAACAATCAGGAATGCTGCCTGACAATAAATTGTTAGAGAGGTCAAGATAGCTCAAGGCACTAACCTTAACTGTACATAAAAAAGATAGAGATCCAGAAAACTTGTTTCCAGAGAGATTCAACACTGTTGTATTTGCAAGAAATTCTGGTATAGGACCATAAAACAAGTTGGAACTCATATCTATTCCGGGAATTGAATTAAATTTTAATGATAGATTTGGTACCTTCCCACTTATACTATTGAAGGAAAGATTTAAGTACTTTAAATTAGGGGGAAAATGCCAGAACCAGCTGGGAATGACATCTGAAATCTCAGAATTGGAGATATCGAGGTGGGAAAAATTTGTCTGCCCTCGAAGCCAGGTAGGAAATCGTGGACCTAACTTGCAAGACCTCAATATAACAGAATCTAGTTGAAAAGGAGAAGCCCAATCAGAGCTGAAATTTAATTCCAAAGAGTTAAAAGAGAAGTCAAGAAGCTGCAATTTGGAGAGGTTTAACAGGTGAGCTTCAGAGATTTCACCACTCAAATTGTTTGAGGAAACATCTAGTACCCTGAGACTTGACATCTGGCCAATTCCTATGGGAATTGAGCCCTTAAGTCTGTTTCTTGCCAACGACAAACAAACAAGCAGAGATGAGTGCCCAAAACTGTCGGGGGAAAATCCGTCCAGTTGGTTGTCATAGAGATGCAATTCTCTCAAGGATCGAAATTCTGTCATATTAGGTAAGAAGCCATTCAATTGGTTATCATTCGGCATCAGGACCTCCAAGGAATTCTTAGTGCATCCTTTCAGGCTTTCTAGAAGATGATGAATTGGTTCACTTAGACTATTTTCAGAGAGATCTAATGTTTTTAAGTTGCAAAGATTCCCCAAGGATTTTGGAATGGCCCCCTCAAGCTGATTCCCTGAGAAATCAACGTGTTCAAGAGAACCCATGTTGCCAAAAGAATCTGGAATTGTACCCTTGAGCTGGCTATCAGAGAGGCGAAGATCAATAGTGTTACCACTTATATTGATCAGCAGAGGAAAAGTTGAATGGTGAAAGGAACTGCCGATGAAGTGGATTACTTTAAGAGTATTGGAAGAGTTGACATGGGAAAGAGATGAAGGATCAAGCCGAGAAAATTGACAGCCTAATAAGTATAAGCTTGATAGGGAAGGATTCAATTTAATTGAGTGAAGCCAATTCAGGGCTTTTGTAAAATCAACTTGACCCATTCTAAGTATTCTCAATGAAGAAAGACGAGAAAGCCATTCAAAGTTTTCAACAATCATGCTATCCATGTTAGAGGTGAGATTCAGAGAAACCAACCTGGAAAGATTTCCCAGCTGGTAAGGAATAATTCCACTGAAAGAATTCCCTGAAAGATCAAGAGAACGCAACATGGAGATATTCCCTAGCTGAGGAGGAATTATTCCACTGAGACTATTCCATGAGAGATTAAGACATTCCAACTCAGTGAGTGAACCAATAAACTCAGGAATGTTAGAGAAGGCATTAAGGCTGAGGTCCAAACGAGTCAAGTGCCATAGTTCTTGCAAGGAAGGGCCTATCTCACCGCTCAGAGGTGTCCAACTCTCACTGGTATCACTCGAGAAATGAATCACAGGACGGAGATCAAGCACGGTGACATGACCACTTCTGTTGTTGCAACTGACTCCTTTCCACCTGCAGCAATCTTTATCCCCGCTGATCCACGAGGAGAGTAAGTTATCGTCATCAACAAGACCTTTCTTGAAGTTGAGAAGAGCTTGTCTCTCGTTCTCTATGCACCCAGAATTTTCTTTTCCAAATTCCATGCAGAATCCACCAGTAATAGCCCAAACATGCAGTAGTTCGACCAACAATATTGCTTTGAGGAGTTTTCGGGGTGATCTGCTGCCACCACGCAGGAAGATACTCATCTTCATTGTCACAGTGAAGCTACTGTGGCAAACAAAGCTTAAGGAGATAGTATGGATTCTATCAGTCCAAGCAACTTCAAATTAATAATCGGAGAATATAACCTTCACCAGTAGATTATCCAAGTCCAAGACAGAAAAACTGTTGAAGCTAATGGCTGATTTTGCAGTCAAAGGATGCGGCCAAGTCTTTGAAGTTTCTTGTTGATCTTTTTCTATTTAAAATGTTGACGCTGGTTAAGTTTTTTTTTAAGTTTATGTGATTGTCCTTATTTCAAGAAAAATGTTGAGAGACAAATCAATTCAATCAGTTATATAAAAATTGTAGATTTACGCGGCCTCACTTTCTGGCCACGTTTTTAGGTCCTGTTTTTTCACTGTTCACCCTTCATTGGGTTACTCTTCTGGAATGGTTTTTTTGGATGAAATCGTTATTTCAACTGGGTTTGTTTCTAAACTTGGATTTGGCGCATATAGAAATTGGGCAATTTTTGACACTATTTATACTTTTTAGCAGGTGATTTGACGTACTTCCCTCTCAACCGTAGATCCACCAACTTCAGATTTTTCATTTCTCTTTCCCATCTCCCATGCTACTCAAGACTGGAACTCTCATATGGTCTCTTTCTCTCTCCCTCTGCCAACAAAAGGAAGTTTCTTGAGAAGAAAACAAAAGTGTTTTTCCCTTTTTTTCTCATCAACCTAGGGTTTTTGGTTTTCAAGTTTCCCTCAAATATCACCTCCCATCTTTTTTGCTCGCTCGGCAGAACTCCAGGAATTGCCTTATGGATTTTGCCCCAACCCAGGCCTCTAAATGGTGTTTTCGGTACGTCCTATCCTTTCTTATGTTCTCAAATGTTCCCCCCCTAATCATGTAATCCCTCTCCCTATTTAGAGTTGATTTGCTTTTTCCCCTACCCGTTAACCATGAAGCTCCTTCGATTTTCCTCCTCCTTTCTATGGTTTGAATGCTCTTGCAATTTGTTCCTCATAATTGTTTACCTGTCTAGAAAACCATGCAAACTCCCCAGCTCAAGAAAGGTAATCTTCTCCTTGCCGATCTGCTATGAAAGCTATGTTTCACGGTTCTACTGATGCTTTCTCCCCCTTTTTTCCTTCTCAGGAGCTTAGACCATTTAGCTTACTATGTTTTACTCTAGATTTTGAAGCATGGCGATGACCCGCATCCACATCTTTCCTTATTTCCTTTTCTTTATGCCTTTCTTATTCGTTTTTGTTTCTTGCACCTTTCCACTTTCTTTATTTGCTTAAACTTTTGTTTTCAATATTTTGTAGTTATGAACTAAAATATGAAACTAAAATATGAATTACAATGAAAAAAGTTTGTGGATTTTTCGAGAGATTTTGACTGGTAAGAACTGAAATCTTATTGATCAAATCCATAAATCCAAATCTGTTGCTATTTACTAATAATTTCTTGAGTTTGTTTATTTAAGTATCCTTGAATCAAATGCTTTGACTCCCTGTTAATTGTTTTGGTCTAAATTTAGAATATTAAAAGCCTTTAGGGATATTAAGGAAAAAATCATAGAACGGATAATTATATACCCTTTTAAATACTAGGTAGAGGAAAGACTAAACAAACTCTAGATTATTCCTTAATATCCCTTAATATGGTAAAGTACAATTGCCCACATTTAGGTAAATCTTTGCTATTGTTTTGACTGTGTAAAAGCAAATATGGTAAAGTAAATAAGGATTTCAATCTCAAATTAAACAAATTTGTTTGATTTTTTTGCCTTTTGAAGCCTAATGTTGACTTTTATCATTTTCCTCTATTGAATTTTCTTTAAATATTCTTCTTGGATGTTTTCTTAATAATTAATACCAAAAATATAAGCCATCCATGAATTTTTTTTAAACATCTAATGGTTGTACTCAAACTTTATTGTTTTCACTGTGAAATCTTAATTATATGTACAATGTTTGAATGGTCATTTTGTGTATAGTGTGCATAAGGCTAGATTACAAATGTTAGTAGGGACATACCAATTAATGGACATGTTATAAACAAAAAGTTTTTTGATCTGCTTTTGATCTGTTTTGACAATAATTTTCTTCAATGTTTTTTCTGATATGGTTTTTAGAACTTCACCTTCTCTTGCTTTTTTTTTCATGATTTAAGAATTATTTGGAAAAAAAAAAACAAGCATGAAAAGGGAAAAAAATAGGCCATATGAAAGAACAAGGGTGTGATTTGTAGGCTATTTGTTGTTGGATTAAATGTTGTGTTTAGCTTATTTTCACTGTTTGACCTGGTCATTCTTAGTTCATGCAACCTGCTAAATTTACGTTTATAGAAATTTAATAACATTGCCTGCAACCTGAATGTTCAATTTTGCATCTGATTGCAATGTTTGAATTCCTCTATGGCCATCTTTTAGTCTCTAGCCTATTCCTCTCTTCATGAAAATTTTCATAGGTTCAAAGCATTCACATCGTGCATGCTTTTTGAATTGATCCTTTCTAACATGAACATGTTTGCTATATTCTCTGTTATAATTACTGATTTCTTTTTAAAGGTGATCTCATTTGTCTCCCATCTCTTTGGACCTGCCTTTTAGGTTACCTCCAGTGCATTGATTGTGATTCTATAGGTTGCAGCTCAGGTGAGATACATTTTTTTGCATTTGAAGATATTTCGTCTTGCTTAAATGAGGCAACTTTATTTTTATGTGTTTTTATTGATTTCATCTTTATTTTTTTTCATTGGTCAACTTTTTTCTCTCATTTTTATTTTTAATTCATGTTTCAATCTGTTTGTTTTAAATATTGATGTTCTTACTATTAATTTCAGAGGAAAGAAGAACGAGGTGAGGCTGACAAGCCTTTGCTGTGTTAGCAACTGCCAAGTTATTGCAACCACCACTGATGCTGAGGTCAGGAATGCTGGGGAATGTCTTGATTGTGAATTCACCATAAAAGAAGTCAAAGCGATATTAAACGAGAAACCGAAAGCAAAAAAGTTTGATCAAAAGGTAAAAAATTTTATAATGAGTTCCTTTTTTATTATTTATAGATATTAAATTTGTTTTTATTTATATATTTAATTATTGTTGTTGGTGATTATTTGGTTCAGTATAGGCTAAATATGAACATGCGGATGAACATAATAAAAGGCTTAAGCTTTGTGTGAAATGATTTAAGCAATGTGACGAGAGTCCGGTTAGTTTCATTTTGCTATTTGCTAATAGTTTCTAAAAATCAAAGCTAAGATTCATGCAAAGTAGAATCTATTTAACTATTGTTTGGTTCCTGTTATTGTTGTTTTAGTTTGTGCTTTTTGACTTTAGCTACTGTCCTGCACTTATATTCTGAACTGTTGCTTATGTTTTTGTTTACTTTCCTTATATTTAATAAGAATATTTGCGTGTATGTAACATTTTCTGTAATTGACATATATTTATATAATTTTTTTAGTAATACTGTGTGTGTGTACGGTTAGTTAGCTTGCTTAACGATGTTTTAATATTGGCCGACCATTTCTATATTAATTTCTTTCATTGAGATAATTGAGTAATGATGATTTCGTATTAAGATTTTAATGTAGATATTAACACATAATTATGATCTCCAAAATATAATCTGCAGTGAAAATTATTATGATATCATATTTAAACTTAATTTATCAGAACACCTACTGTTTATTTATCATTAGTATTATACTGAACTAATCTTATACTATGCCCTCGCATAGAAGGAAATATCAAACCAAATGGAAGGTTTATGCCTTACAGATCAACTTCTGCTTTGTACTTTATAGAGTAAAAGTGAATTTGATTACAGGAATAACTTCTGAGAAAAAGTATAAGTTAAACAAAGTTAAATCAGATCTTACCCATTTAACTGTTAATGTTATGTTTTTGCGATCCATTTGGTTGCTCTAAAAGTAATAGGAATTGTTAATAAATATTTTATTTTGACTCATTGAACCACATTGTATGTCTTAAAAAAAGGAAGCAATGGATTCATGTATTTTATATGAATTAGATGTGATTTGTACTTCACACTTTAGTGTCATATTTTATATATATATATATATATATATATATATATATATATATATAAAATATGTATGTATGTATGTATGCATGTACTATAAACTAAAAGTAACAAAGGATTTCATTTTTAAACTAACTCTTGCTGCTAAATTTTCCTGTTACAATGTCATCAGTCCGCTTTGTATGGTTCCTTTCTAAACTTTGACTTGCAAAGACCCGTGCTTTCATTCTCTTCAAACGTTCACTTAATTTTGATGAAATCTCAATCTATTTTAGCATGTATATATTCAGGATTAAGTTTTTTCTCGATTGAGGTTTTTCTTTGTTTTTTCCTTTATTCTTTTTCTTTTCAAATTAATTTTCTATGATTTTTTTTGTTTTATTTTAATGATTAAGGTGTCTGTGGTCTTAAAGTATTCAACATATTTCTAGATAAAGTCATCATTAAATATCAATTTGGTCACACTTTTTTACAGTCAAGAATGTAATGAAAGTGTTATTGCCTTTCTTTGACCGTGCTTATCGGGTATTTGTCCAATATCAAATAAACTTATGGTTAAAACTATATGTGATATTGTTAGAATGCTGCATTATGAACTCCATAGATGTTAATCTTATAGTTTAATAGGTTATGCAATTGTTAATTTACAAACATTTCAATTTTGACATTTCAGGTATTTGTCTACCAACAAACATTGTCTAAAGTTAAAACATTATCACATCCATTGGTTCAAACATGTGATATTTGAAGGTGTTAAAACTTTCTCCCATCCATTGGTTCAAATATGTGATATTTTGAAGGTGGCAGCTTTTTTTTATTTATTTAATAAGCGTGACATCTTTCTGGAAGTCAGGGAAAATTTAGTGCTCTGCTCCCTTTTGCTCCCAGGCCCCAGCTACATTTGCATGGTTTTAAATAATATTTAGTTTTTTCTATTATCTACAAATAGCATTTTATTATAGTGTCTAATCTGAATTTTTATTGATATATTTGATAGAGAATTAATTCCTGAATCAAATTGGAAGAGGAAGAGAAGGAGAAACTACCTTAGATGCTTCAACGAGAGTAAGTTGCTTATATAATATTTACATTTTCGTCTAGATCTTTTCATTATTTGGAAAGTTGAATTTGAAGATATTTGGATTTCAAAATTTAAAATAAATTGTTTTATGGGTTACACAAAAACATGACTTTCATTTTTATGTTTAATTCATTTCTGATTGATAGAAAAATACTAGGCAAAAGTGCATTTGATTTTCTGCATGTATATGCTTCACTTGAATGCATTTGGAAACAAATAAGAAAATTCAAGGAAACTTTTCTATGTAAATACTTGAATTATGTGTTCGGGGTAAGTATTATTATAGAAAAATCATGATGTAAAACACAATGGAACACAACAATTATTCATTGGTAATATGTTATTTAATATCAAAATTTCCTCCAACAACAAAGTTACTGTTGAGATTTCAGTTCGAGCATTTTTTAATTGCATCTGTATATAGAAAATGATTTGTAAAGTTAAAGTATTTCATCACTATCTGATTTGATGATGTCTTTTGTCCTTTTTTTTTCTCTGTAACTGAAACATGAAATTACAAAAACAATAGAAAACAGGGGCTGAGTTTAATCTAGGAGACTCCAAGACACCCAAAAGCAAACATTGATTGGGTATAGTCTTTATTTTATTTATCAAGTTTATATATTCATCCTAGACTTTTGAAGACTATAAGCATATGCTTCTATATCTTGATGCTCTCTCTGAACTGTAGTAGGACAATGTCAAGATCTGAAACTGAAGTTCAATGAGAAAAAAGCTGCGTAACCATATGGAAGAAGCCAAAGGAGTGTTTTTGATGTTTACAATTTTTATATTCTATCTTCCATTTAATTATAGTTTTAAGAACCCTTAGTTTTTTTTTTTTTGTGTCATTCTGTAAAGAAGTAGGAGGCTTCAGTTTAACACGCAACAATTGTATTTTTTTTTAATTTGGTGATAACAATTATAAATTTCATTGCAATTAAAGATGATGATTTCAATTATAAATTTCATGCATAAACAATTTTAAGAAACACATGCAAACTAAATATTAGATGACTTAAGTTGTATTAGATGATTTTGTTTGTGCATGATTTTTTTTTATTCTTGCAATTACATTTTCAAGTTAATATTTTGATCCATATTGAGTTCGCGGCAACGTGCGGGTTTCAATCTAGTATAATAAAAGTGGTAGAGAATTCTGCTTCCTTAATCAGCCACGTCTTTTGCCCTCTCCTTTCCACGGTTTGCCCTTTTCTACCTGTTTTGGTTTGTCTCCTTTTGGATCTACAGGTCATTCTACCATGCGCTTACATTGTGTCAGGCGCGTGTTTGTTTTCTCTGGGTAGGTATCATATCTTGCTCCAAAGATACAGGCACTCATGGACAAGCCATTGGCTTGCAAGTTTTTTCCAACTATCACAGGTTCTGTCCATCTCTCCATTCGCACCCCCCCCCCCCCCCCCCCCCCCCCCCCCCCCCCCCCCCCCCCCCCCCCCCCCCCCCCCCCCCCCCCCCATCCCCCCTTCTTCTGCTCGATTTGTACTTTGCTTCAAATTCTTTTCAAAAATCGATTATGTGGGTCAGCTTTTGGGGCTTGGTCTGTCTTTCAACTGTCTTCCTTCACGCAAGGTTGATTTGATTTTCCTTGCAATTGCTTTGGTTTCCCTATTTCGAGTGGGTTGCACAGTCGGTTTCGTTCCTTGGCTTAGGCTCACACCTCTCTTTCGCAAAGATCCTGGGTCTCCCACCCGACCCAACCTCTCCTCTGATTTATTATGATTGCCTCTGTTGCCTTTGTACTTTGCCTCCAGTCTTCTGTTCCATCCAATCCCACTATATGGCATTCCTAATGTTTGTGCCGTTCTTTCCCTCGAGCCCCTCTAATCTTCAGTTGCACTTGCTCTCTTTTTGCTTGGGTTTCTTTTCTCCTTCAAAAGACAAAACAAAAAAGTTGTGCCCTCATGGCATTCCTTCCATTTACAAGAAAATTCCATTGTTTAGCTATCTCTCCCTTTGATGCCTTCTGAGTTTGGTGATTGCCTGGATTCTATCTCTGTGTAGGTTGATATCGGGTAGGCTTGCTGCTTCTTACACAGGTGATTTCCCTAGTTTGATTATTTTTTTTCTTTCCTTGCCCCTACCTTATGCTTGGCTTTGTTGTTCTGCTTGCGATTCTGAAGGCTTGAACTTTGATTTTTATCACCTGATATTGGTTTGGACTGTGTTTTCCTGATTCCCCTTTCTTTTTTTTTCTATTTGGTTCTGTTCTGGTTGTGATCAGCCTCTTCTGGAAGATGTAAAATAAGAAATAAATCATGTAACCTTTGTAGAACTAAGTTTAGTTGCCGTTTAAGTTTGTTGTTGTGGTATTTCCTTTTCACCAATGATTTCAAGTTTAGAAAATCTGAAACATTTTCATTACATCAGCCTTTTTTTTATGCTCAAAAGTTAAGGTTTGCTTTTTTCATATTAAATTCAAGTGTTTAAAGTTAAGAAGTTCATATTTGAGAATAAAGAATAGGATGGCATGTTATTTTCAAAAATTTACATGGTAAGATTGTCTAATGTCATTTTCCTAAAAATGACCCTGTACATGGTCTAACTTTCTATTTTTGTTTGACAAAGCTTCCTTTTTTGAGAGGGTAAGAAAAGATCAACCAAATGTTCAAATAAGTCTGTTGTCATAAAAGCTCTAAGCAAGACAATGACTAAACAAATTCATGGTAATGTTACTTAATACAATATTGGGTCAAAAGCCAAGAAAACTGGGTGCTTACATAAGTAAAATTGGTCTTTGATTAGTCTCTGATGTTTATTTAATCTTTTTTGAAGTGATCTTCATGATGCAAGTTGGTCTTGGGATTGTATTTGTTAATTATTTTCATCTGTTGACTTCTTAAAAATTGTTGGGATTTTTATATTTGAAAAGAATTGAAATGAAAAAAAAACCATCAAAGGAACCTTTCATTCTTGCTATTTTCAACTTGATGGAAGGAAAGAAGCAAACCCAGTCATATGGATAATTAAACTAAGTCAAATGTAAAAAAGAATTGTAATCAGATTAGATTACTGTAAAAATGCTATATTTCTTCTTGCTCCTCAAGAAAATAGACAGATATTCTAATTAACAGTAATTGATGTTGAAAAATCATTTGCAATTTCCATGGTGATCGACGTAAAATAAGAAATAAATGATGTAACCTCTGCAGAACTAAGTTTAGCTGGCGTTTGAGTTTGTTGTTGTGGTATTTTACATGGATATTTGTAGCTTAATGCCATTGAGTGCAGTCCCAGAAAATTTAAACAAGCAAGAAAGAGGATGGTTGTTACCAATTCTTTATATAAATAAATTAATGTATATGTATATGTATATGTATATGTATATAGATATATTTATATTCATGTGCTTAATTCATAGATAAATAAGTATGATGACTAATTAAGTCTTCTGTAGTAGGCACATTCCAATATCCATCATCTCTATCTGACTGGCCCCTCTTACCAGAAATATTAGATCGTAAGCTGTTTGCAAAACCTTTAAACGAACAATAGTTACTACTAGGTGTGGATACATGATATGTAATAAAATACAAGAAATACAAGGTAATAACAATATGAAATTGTGAATAGCTTTACCATGTAAGCATTCGAACTTTGACGAACAGGATAGCAAAGTGACTAATGGAAATATGGTGTTCTTTTCCATGTAGTTATTCTCTTTTAATTGTGCAGAATGAACTTCTTAGATTACTTACTTTGCAGTGATCTATATGTCAAGATTTGCTTGGTAGATAAATTATCCAATATATTCAATGTGGAGTCATAATGGTGTATATCCTTAAAGTTTAAACTCCTTTGCTCTGTAGTTAAACACAATTTGAAGCTAGCTACTTATCATATGGAATTAGATTAAAAACAAGTATATATAGATATATTGAGGATGAAATAATTATGTCAAATTCTTCCATGTTGGTTGTTCATCTTATAAAAATAGTTATAGAAATATATGAAACATGTTGCAAATAATGGGAAGATATAGAGAAATGAAAAGAAGAAAGTCTATTTATTGGTTACCTCCAATGATTTTCCACTATATAATTTGTTTAAGAGTGGAGACTAGCTAGGGTCATATATATTTGATAGATCAACTGAATGTTGGTTCATTGTTGAATATTCTTAGCTGTACTTTTCTTTGCTCTCGGTTGCATTTGTTCTATTAAATTTTTAGTATGTTACACTAATATTTGCTCATAAGTATTTGATATGATTCACTGCATCATCCATGCATTTAAATTATTTTTTATCATGATCGATTAGCATTAGATATTGTTTTTTGACGTGTAGTCAATTGAGTATTATACGAGTTATAGATACACAAAAAATCTTTCTTCAATCTTCTGACGTCCTATTTGGTAATGGTTCATTTGTTTTCCTTAAAGAATTAGACAATTGGATAGTGATGGTTATTTGTTCTTATTGTTCAAAATTTGACTTGGTAAAAGTAATTTACAATCAACATTTAATTGCACAAGCAATTGCTCTTAAATAATTATACAATTTGAATAATTTTTAATATGCAGCTAGATTTAAGAGACTAAAACAAGAAAAATGTCTCATTAAAAATTATGCTGAAATTCACCATGTGCAGCAGCAGCTTTTTGCCACTTCAATGTATTATTTCTTTCTTTAATTTGGTGTTTACGTGACATTCAAATTGGTCTGACTGGATATGGTAATATATTCACATAATAAATATAAAACACTTGATTCAAGGTGTTCATATATCACACCACCTTTGTAAATATTATTTGTGATTTCAGTGGCTGTAGGTTGAATCATTGGTTGCCTGTTATGTTTTGTTCTTTCTTGCATCACTTTTGTAAGCTCTATGGAATCTTTATTACTACTTCCAGCTCTTTTCTAACTCTTTATGTTCTATGACATAGTTTATTTCTTTCCCTTTCAAAAAAATATTTATGTTGCTTTAAATTTTGTATGCTACCTCTTTACCTACACTTTTTCTTTTGATCTGGCAGCATCGTGCGGACAAAATGCTAGTAGTAATTAAAAAGTTGATGAATTTGGTAAAGACCAAAATGAAAGTCTGACTTTGCTTGTGTATACGTATGCTTGAAATGAAGAAGTATATGAGCCTTTCCAGAAAACTCTCTCCCTGCCCTTGTGGATTTCTAACAAAAATGAAAAGAAGAGAAACTTTCACCGGTAGCAAGTCTGAGAAGTGACAGCAATGACTGGTAGAATATATTGACAGCAGAGAGAATGTAAGCCGGTGAACCGACTCCAGCACCAGCAGCTTTCTGTTGGTTTCATGGATTGGCCCCATTTTGAAATGCAAGATGTTACATTTTTGCTTAAAAAATTACGAGTAACAATCCTGGAAAGTCATGTGATTGGTTAAAATCTTAAAATATTATCATAGTATTACCAACTAGTTATTTATTTTTCTTCTCCTGTTTAATTCAAATTGTTCGGCTCAGTAGGTTGACTTTTTGTTTATCATATTCTCAAGAGGAACAAATATCAACCTTAAAAATTCTTGATTGGAAGCTCCTCTGTTTGATCAGATTCTAATCATATTCAAGCTCGATAAAATGAGGGCAACCCTTTCAACTGCTGCAACAATAGTCTGTCTTTGCCAGCACAGCCTTCTTTAAATATTAAGGATGATCTCCAAAAAGCAAACAAAAAAACGAACGTCGACAGCAGGGTTCGAACCTGCGCGGGCGGAGCCCAACAGATTTCAAGTCTGTCTCCTTAACCACTCGGACATATCGACCTTTGTGGGATGATGGTAACAAAGTTATACATAATATGCAACTTCCCTAAAGAATTGTCAAGAAATGGTAACTGACTAGGAGCTATTTAGGATAAATAGAACTCCAATTGAATCTTGTGATATTAAAAACAGTGGTGACGATAAAATTAATGTCAAATTGTAATGCATCTGGATTTAATTGCATTGATAGCAATGAAATAAATGATAAAATGATTATTAAAAATATACTAAAATTACAAAAAAAAATTTAAAAAAGAGCGAAATTGTAATTACGATTCACCGTGCCGCATTGGAGGTTTAAGCAGCTCCAAGCTAAGCCTAGGAATTTGAAATTTTGCGGTCAGGTACTACTGGTTTTTATTGTGATCACTATTTAACAAAGTGTAGCACTGGACCAAATTATTTTCCCCTTTAAATCTTCCTTATTAATCATTACTATCATTTCATTTGGTATCCAACTTGACATTCTTTGGTATTTCACTGTGTAACAATTTTATATATGATATGAAGATACAATACAAGATTGATAAAAATAAAAGATAAGAACTAAAAATTGATAGAAATTATATATAAATATGATAAAACTAAAATATAGATTTTATGTTTAATATGTCAACACGAATTTTAATACAAAATTTTTATATTTTACATAAAATAAATATAAATTTTATACATAAATTTTCAAGTTTAACTCCGTCTAAACAAAAGCTCAAACTTAGATGGGAAACAAAAGAAATAAAGACTGGAAAACAAAGGCAAGTTATGGTCAAACTATTAACTTACAAACCGTTCATCGGAGTGGGTGCAAAACTAATCTTTTATCAATCATAGTATCTTCCACTCTCAAGAAAAGAAAGGAAACATTCATTTTTCAGGTTCCTTTAAAACTGTAAAATTATTGAGTTTGGGCTTCTTGAAAGTGGAAAGCAGCTTTTCTTTATCAAGAAGATACGTTTTGGGAGAATTAATTTGCAAGCAAAGCTGGAACCACAAATGATCATTGTATTGATGCGGGTTTGGCAAGCATCCTTTTGTATCATTATTCATCAATTTACATTAATCGAGTAGCTGCTGTTTTGCATTAACACTTCACCATATGAATGCATTCAAGTCTCCAGGTCGCAATATTTTACTAATTTATTTAGGTTTGATTTACATGCGTAGTGAGAGGTTTTTGTTGATACATTTTTGAACTTCAACGGGAGATCTTTCTCTGTGAGTGTCTAGACAAGTGATTCAGAAATACCTACATTCAAGCAAGCACAGTTAGGAATGCCAGAATTAGAATTTCAAAGTGTACTATGATACTTAAGTCAGTCTGTGATAGAAATGTAAAGAAAAATGAGAGAGCCTGAGAGTAAAGAGAAGGCAAGAGAACTTTTTTTTTTTTTGATAGGAGAGTTGTGTGAATAAGAGATAGACCTATATGTTGTATCCGTGTTAACAGTCAAATAATACCAGCTAAGATCTTCTTACAATACATGTGGCTCGATTATGCTAATGACTTGACATAAAAAATTAAAGATTTGAATCCTCGGGTGACTTTGGACCTAACATTTTCCTATAGTGCATGTGGCTCAATTAAGCTAATGACTTTACATGAAAAATTAAAGTTTTGAACCATTGGATGACTTTGGTCCTAACACATGATCTTATAATTAAACATCTATTGACCTTAAGTGTTAATAAAAGAGTAAAAAAAAAAATGAGCCCTATCATCACAATATATATTTTTTTATCTAAGACCTTTCGGTATCTGGAAGTGACTTTGGGCTCTGATTAATCCGGAGTCGAGCTATGGTCAGACCCAATACAGGGAGAGCTCTCCCAATGCTGTTTTTTCTATTCACAAGACTCGAACCCAGACTTTACTTAAAGGACACTGAGCTCCTTCCACTAAGCCCAACAAACATTGGTATCACAAAATCTTTGTAATGTTTGAAAGTTGCCAAATATAGCTCCTTTTCTTCTTCACTTTTTTAGATGAAAATCTGTCATATTATTCCTTTGGGTCTTTGGAGATGTAAATTTTTGAGGGATTACAATAATTTTTTATATGAAAGAAAAAAAAAAGAATAGTTTCAATGTGTTACAAAATGGCATAATCTTCCCAATTTTAAAGCAAGTCACCTCTAATTTGAGACATCTCAAACGTAGAATAACAGCCCTTCTAGCCATTCATCCGATGCAACATCTCTCTTCTAGCATACTTCTACTTCGCCCAAAAATTCAAATTTCTACGGACAATGAAATCTTTTGTAACTTTCCATTCCTACACTTAAATCTAAAGGCTAAAATCTTGGATTTTCTTTAAAGAATAATTAGAATAATTAGAGGTAAAATCAAATCGAGTCAATACGATTTAATATAAAAAATAAACTTGGTTTGATTCAAAAATTGAAAATTTAAATTTTTTTTCAAGTTTAATTGAACTTAATTTTAAAGCTTAAGTTCAATTTGACAAAGTATTTAGATTACTCGAACTTGATTCAATAAATTCAAGTTCAATATTATAAGTTTAATTTATCATTTTTTAATTATATATTATTAAATAAAAATTTATAATTTAATAATTAAATATTAAATAATAATATATTAAAGAACTCAATTTGGCTCACGAATATTTTGAATCAAATATTAAAATATTTGAATTTGTTTATTTAATCAATTGAGCATGAACACGATTCGAAATTAAATTACTTTTAAATAATAATTAAGTGGAAATCGATTATCTTAACTTGCTTACACGCACAAGCGCTATGTAGTTTTAACACTCCCTATGCCCAAAATGAAATACAGTGAAAGCCAAGTGCAGACACAGAACTATATAGCAGTGAGAAGATGTAAGAGTTCGTTAACTGACATCATTTTCATGGTTTCCATTTAAGTTGAATTTTTAACGACCTTGGTCCACAAGGACAGAGCGAAGGAGGTGGCATTTGCAGCACTTTGGGCTGCTTTTCAACTACTGCTACAGTAGCAGTGATGGTGGTAGTGGTGGTGTTAGAGTACCTATATATGATAGCAAACAATCATCATCAAACCAGAACCATAATAATGAAGGCCATTCTTGCCACCCTTTAATCATCATCACTTGTAGTCCTATTTACTCTAAAATTTTCTCTTTTCAACTTTTACGCACCCGGCAATGAGAGAAACTTGAGAATTACTCTTAATCCCATTCCATTCACGCTGCTTTAAGGAATTAAGGAGTCTACTCTGTTTTTACTCAGAATTCTGTTCATTTAAGGTTACTAGTGACTTCTATGGCCCTGAAGTGCTTCTGGGTCAGCTTGTTTTTGTTCTGTGGCTTTTGGGCTGTTTTCTGTGACCAAGATGGTACGTGTAATTTGCTTTTCCCCTTTTGGTTTTTCTGTAGTGTACTGTCTGGAAGCTCTTTACTTGCTTGTGTAAAGTTAAGGTGAATTTGATAATCTTTTTTGTTTTGTTTGAAATAACAGAATTTGAAGTTAAGGTTCTGTTTTTGGGAAAGAATAAAAAAGCAGTTCATATTGGCCTGTTTAGCTACATTTGCCTTAGTTCTCACTACAATGTTTGAAATATACGATTCCAACATTTGCCTTGGTTCTTTTTGGCTTTAAAGCTCTGATCTTTAAATCACTATGTAACAGCATGGTCTAGCAAAATGTCAAAAACAGAATGTTGAAGCTTTGAATTTGAGGAATTTATGTCTTAATTTACATTTGATTTGCTATGAGACAGGATTCTTGAGCTTATCCTGTGGTGGAGCAAGGAGTTATGTTGATTCATCCGGGATAAAATGGGTCCCAGATGATACATTCGTAGGCACAGGCAACACAACTACCGTTGAGTATGTTGAGGGAACCTCCTCATCCAGCGTTCCACTTCGATTTTTCCCAGAATCTCAAGGTTGTAATTGCTATAAGTTACCAGTGGAGAATATATCATCCGTTGTTCTTGTGAGAGCCCAATTTGTGTATATGAACTACGACAGACGTTGGAAACCTCCAGCTTTCGCTGTTTCTCTCGGGACAGCTATCACTTCTACTGTGAACTTAACCAATAAAGATCCATGGACTGAAGAGTTCATATGGCCAGTGAGTAAGGACACACTCTGGTTTTGCTTGCTTGCTATTCCAGACGGGGGATATCCTGTCATTTCTTCACTTGAAGTCCGGCCACTTCCTCAAGGCGCTTACCAAAGTGGCAATGAAGATTTCCCAAATAAGTCACTTTGTAAGTGTTATCGAATTAATAGTGGTTACACCACTGGCTCACTGAGGTAAGAACATTTAACAACCGTTCTCCATGTATGGCTTCTATCTTCCGTTAGGATGTCTGTGATTAAATTCAGTTAAAACAGGTATCCTGTAGATCCATTTGACCGCATTTGGGATGCTGATCAAAGTTACACACCCTTTCATGTCTCACTTGGCTTCGACGTTCATTTCAGCTTCAATTTATCAAGTCAAAAGGAGAGCCCACCGTTGGATGTGTTGCAGACTGCTAGAGTTCTGGCACGAGAAGATGTCTTACATTATAACTTACCTCTAAATACGTCAGGGGACTACTACATTGTCCTCTATTTTGCTGGCATTCTTCCTGTGCCTGCTTCTTTTGATATATTGATTAATGGGGATGTTCAGAAATCAGAATTCACTATAAGAACCTCAGAAGTCAGTACTTTATATTTTATACAGAAGGGCATTACAAGTCTGGATATTGCACTTAGGAGCATCAGATTCTACCCTCAAATCAATGCATTTGAGGTTTATGAAATTGTTGATATTCCACCAGAGGCTTCCTCAACTACAGGTTGTATCTTCTTGTGTAAATCTGATAAGTTTTTCCTGCTGACTAATACTGACTCCATCTCCATGGCTTCAGTTTCAGCACTTCAAGTTATTGAGCAGTCTACTGGTTTCGATCTTGGGTGGCAAGATGATCCATGCTTCCCCACTCCATGGGATCATATCGAATGCGAAGGAAGTATAGTTACATCATTGTATGTGCATATTAAACTGTAGCTTTGAATTTTCTGTCTTGCCTTGGAGAACTACTCATATGGGCTTATCATTTTCTCTTAGGGACCTTTCAGACATCAAGTTGAGGTCAATTAATCCAGCATTTGGTGACTTGCTCGATCTTAAAATACTGTAATGCCTTTAGCTGTAAAACAAGTTTCTTTCTACTTTTGACATTATGGCATCTTCTAAATAAATACTTCCTTGTGCTAATATTTCGTGATTCTGTTTTTCAGGAATTTGCATAACACATCTCTTTCAGGATCAGTACAAAATCTGGGCAACCTGCTGCAGCTTGAGAAAATGTAATGTCTACCAAGTCTTCACCTGTAAATAGTATCTCCAGGCAGCAGTACTAATAATATATTTTGACTAAATTCTCAGGAATCTGAGTTTCAATCAGTTAACATCCTTTGGTTCTGATTTAGACAGCTTAGTTAGCCTTCAAGTTCTGTAAGTTTCAATCTTCTCTGATTATTGTTTGAGATATACACTCAATTTCTTATGATTTAGACAGCTCAATTATTGGTTTTTTATGTTCTCACCCAATAATTTCTTTACTGATTTTAGAGTTAGAAGTTTTTCAACATATTTCATGAAGGAATATGATAAATGATGGTTGTATTAATACTGCATGATTATTATTTTTCTGCATGGAGGGATTTGCAAAATAACAGTTTACAGGGAATAGTTCCTGACAGCCTGGGAGAGTTAGAGAATCTACATTTACTGTAAGTGACATCTATAAATATTGTAGCAATTGGTGAAGAACCAAATATGCCGTTTCTTTGTCATTGCCACACTGTGTTGCACTGGATGAAAAAACTATGCTCTGCATTCTTCAGGAATCTGGAGAACAATAAACTGCAAGGTACCCTCCCCCTATCTTTGAACAGAGAAAGCTTGGAAGTTAGGTATGACACTGATATCTTTGTTCTTTCTCAAGATATTTATTCATGTGTCCTGATGGATCAACTTTTGTGCAGAACATCAGGAAATTTGTGCCTTTCCTTCTCGACAATGGCATGCAATGATGTCTCATCAAATCCTTCAATTGAGACACCACAAGTTACTATTATTACCAATAGAAAGCAATCTCCACATAGGCATTTAGCCATTATTCTTGGTGCAGCTGGGGGAACCCTATTTGCTCTACTCCTCATTTCTCTTTTAGTATTATTCTACATAAAGAAAAGGAAAACTGAAGCCACGTATGCTACAAGTATGTAATGGCCATTCACATCATTTTACCATGAAAATTGACAACATGATTCTTATATGCACATTATTCTCATATTCAGGGGCAGAAATTGATATGCGAAACTGGAATGCAGCAAGAATCTTCTCCTACAAAGAAATAAAAGCAGCAACAAACAATTTTAAGGAAGTCATAGGTCGTGGTAGCTTTGGATCAGTTTACCTTGGAAAGCTACCAGATGGCAAACTGGTAGCTGTAAAAGTGCGGTTTGACAGAACTCAACTGGGTGCTGATTCTTTTATTAACGAGGTTTATCATCTAAACTTCTCCACGATTTCCATGTCTAACCATAAACCAGTGAGAGCTCAGTTAATTTCTCTGTATTCTATTGGTGAGCTTAACTGAAGACTTGATACAGTCACCTAGACCATTGATTATCTTTGAGTGTATATCAATTTGAATCATTTTTTTTCTTGATCTGGTAAAAGCTATCATTCTGCACTGTTATGCTCTGTTAAATCTAAAGTATGCAGTTTGATTCTCTAGTTTATATGTGCTTCTTGTTAGATCTAATCTTGTCGTTGCTCCTGTGATAGTTGCCTCATCATCCATAGGGAATGCCTGCAGGTTCATCTCTTGTCACAAATCCGTCATCAAAATCTTGTTTGCTTGGAAGGATTTTGTCATGAATCAAAGCAGCAGATACTAGTCTATGAGTATCTACCTGGTGGATCACTGGCTGATCACCTCTATGGTCTGTTTTTCTTGAATAAAAGATTTAATATTTTCATCTTGCAATTGTTGTTACAATCCTTTTATCTGTTCCTCTCATCTGCTAGAACACTCTGGTTCATAATCCGTGCTTGTTTCAGGTCCAAATAGTAGAAAAGCTTCTTTAACCTGGGTTTTGAGACTGAACATAGCTGTTGATGCTGCAAAAGGTATGTCTATTATTCTGTTTCTGTCCTTCATGTAAGGTTACTCAGGACGGAGAAGAGCTGTTCAGATGAAAGAATCATGATGTTCCAGGCCCTGTAGCAAAGGGAAGGATTCATGTTTTTCAGTTTGAACTTTTCATACCAGATGAACTAGGCTACATGTTATACCTACTTTTCCAAACGTAAAGATCCTCTGATACACTGATGAGATTCGTCTGGAATTCTGGACGAAAAATTTAACCAAATTCTCTTTATAGGACTATAAGATCTAATACAGAAGCAGCCCTTCCAGGGAATTTGTGAGTTTTGTAGATAGTGATGCCATATTCTTTTAGCATAATTTTCTCGTTCGCCACAATGATAGAGCTTCACACCTATTAGTTGAAACACCAGGAGGTCCAAATTTTTGGCATAATTACTGCGATTTTATTTCTTGCCAACTATCATAAACCTTGTTTCTTTTTCAAGGGCTGGACTATTTGCATAATGGGAGCGATCCAAGAATCATACACCGTGATGTCAAGTGCAGTAACATCCTTTTGGATAGTCAGATGAATGCCAAGGTCTGTGATTTTGGCCTCTCTAAGCAAGTAACTCAGGCAAATGCAACTCATGTGACCACTGTTGTGAAGGGCACTGCTGGCTATCTAGATCCTGAGTAAGTCTTGGTTGATTTTATTAAATTAATGCCTTTACTGCACCAAATCATGATCATATTGCCTTTATAATTGACTGATTTTATCTGCAGGTATTATTCCACCCAACAGCTGACCGAGAAAAGTGATATCTACAGTTTTGGGGTTGTTCTTTGCGAGCTCATATGTGGAAGAGAACCACTGACTCACTCTGGAACTCCAGATTCCTTCAATTTAGTGCTATGGGTAACCAACTGTTGAAAAATTCATGAGTTTTGTTCTGAGGAATTTATGCATTTCATTGTCACTCATAGGCGTTGAAAAGGTCAAAATGTTTTCTTTAAATGAAACATAAAATTCACAGAGAATATACCTCTCTCAACATTTCTCAACTAGTAGTTGAAGTTTTTGTACAAGTTCCTGCTTCTTAATTGTGCATTGTAATTCACATCCTGCACATTGTAGAGTTTGATTGCTGGAGCATCATGGATTTAGGAAGCATATCAGTTTAAGCATGTTATGAAAGATTCCTAAAACTAATGGTCAAGGTCTGCTCATATTCTTAAATTCTGTTCATTTGTTTATACAGGCAAGGATTTTAAACTTCTAATTTAATACTTAGCTCTAAACAACTGCTTTGTATATGGTTTCTTTGCATTTGCAGGCAATGCCCTACTTGCAGGAAGGTGCATTCGAGATAGTGGATGACAGCATAAAGGGAACCTTTGATGTGGAGAGCATGAGAAAAGCGGCCTTAGTTGCTGTAAGGTCTGTCGACAGAGATGCATCTCGTAGACCAACCACTGCAGAGGTATTGGCTGAGCTGAAAGAAGCCCGCAGGATTCAGCTCTCATATCTTGCATCTTTCGGACACTCAGGTTAAGCTACCACAAGATTAAAAGAATGTTTGTATTTATGTTAGAACTTTGAAAAGTTTCCTACAAAGCATGTAAAAAGAGAGTTGGTTTTGGCGAGGTGCGGCATAATTATTTCGAGAAGAAGCCTTATATGAGGGAAGTGAAGAGTAAGTTATGGAGCACAAGGTTATTTCAGAGTGTACTTATAAAGAGAATATAAAGAGGATATGTGTATCTATTCTCCATGGCAAGCAATAATAATTTCTTTTACTTGAGCAATTTGCCAAACCACTACTTCCTAGGCAAGTATTAGATTCAATATAAGGTCCTAGCTTTAACAGATTGCAAAATGTAATGCAAGTTACCAGAGGGTGATTTTTCAGTGAATGCTTGAACCAACTTAGGATTAAAAGGAAACTGCACAGGAAGCAGAGATAAACTATAAAGTGCAAAGCATTCACAAAATGACATAAATTTGGTTATAAAACTCCGGGAGGCTAGAATACAATTTTGTCTGAATAAATCTCTCTAAAACATTTCACATATTGCAATGTTTCATGGATATAACTTGCTAGGAGAAGGGCAGTAGCCCTCTAGGCACAGCAAGTTATGTTAGAATCATCTTTACAGCAATTCTCCTTGTCTGAAGTTACTATGTTTTAAACATTTTCTGTCCATGCAATATGAAAAATTAACAATTATTTAAATTGAAAACAGTGAATGGGGATGCATACTCATCTAAATGTTGGAACAACAAACTAATAAAAAAACTAGCCGTATGTCTTCTGTATTTCTGAATCTGATAGCTTCTATCCTCTATTTATGGAACTATTGAGAAGAAGTTGACTTACTTTTTTAGACAAGTTCTTAACTTATTTTAGGTAAGTTCTTAACTTTTTTGATAGCTTTATACCTTATAAAATTATTTTTGAGGAACAAATACTTACTTGATATTAGAACAAATCCATCAACAAATGATGGTTATTTGCAGATATATATTCATGCTAATGCAAAGCATTATGCAAAGGTATCATGAAAAACAAGTTCTGAAGGAGAAAACATTTGCTAGGTGGCATGAAACTAGACTGGAACACTTAGATAGGATAATAGATGGGAGTGATAAAACCAATGTAAATTAATTTTGAATGGATAGGTATACATTTGGCATCCTATGTGAATTATTGCCTATAGTTGGTAGGGTAAAAGCAAATGGTTTATTTGCTTTAGAGGAGCAAGTGGCAATTTTTTTTACGTATTTTAACTCATCATATAAAAAGTCGTGTTATTATCAAAGATTTTTCTAGGTAGGGTGAAACTATAAGTAAGTATTTCAATAAAATTTTAAATGGAATCCTAAGATTATAAAATATTTTACTTCAAGCATCAAATCCAATATAATTGCACTGAAGAGAGGTGTAAGCGGTTTAAAGTATGTTACTAGACATTATGATTAGCTTTACATTAAAACTAAACAATATTTAGTTTGTTGCTTATGTTATTTGGTTAATAGAATTAGATGGTACCAAACATGTACCAGAGACTGACAAACCAAGATATAGGACAAGAAAGAGTGAAATAGCTACAAATGTCTTAAGAGTATGTACACTTGATTTGAGATTTATCTATGTATTATCGGGATGAAAAAGTTCTGCATCAGATGCCCAAATTCTTCGAGATGTTATTAGTAGATGAAATGACTTGAAAGTGCCTACAGGTAAGTTTACGTAGTTAATGCCCAATTAATTACTTTATTCTTAACTAACATAATTACACTTAACATTTGTTTATAATATACATAATAGGTTCTATGTTGGATGTGCAAATGGTGGATGTTTCCTTGCATTGTATCAAAAAAAGAGTACGTGGCAGAACCTTCCAAGCAACTGTGAGGAGTACTTTAAATTAATATAAAGCATTTTTCTACCAAAAATGTTATAGAATGCTTTTAGATTACTCAAAATGCGTTGAGCTATTATTAGGAGTCAATAAGTTGTAACCTTCTAAATTTGTAATTTTTTTTGTTACAAGGAAAATATTAAATAACTGGAGATAGGAGTGCTTGAATTCGAAGTCAAGACTTACAATACGCCATAACTCATCCTTAGCCACTCGATCAAGAAATTGTTGACAATTTGTAATCTTTTTACTCATAGACTTTTAAGCAAAATAGAATGGATACAAGATAAATTACGGTAATATTAACAAAGTTTCAAATGTCCACTTGACTCTTGAATAAACAAGAGAAATGTATATTGTTTAAGAATATAGAAAAGAAATAAAAGAATGAAAAAGTCCTAATAATTATTATTGTTTCCTATTAGCTCTCCATTCATTAAACATGTTCATAGCCAAGTTAGCTCTCTATACAACCCATTGTTTAGAAGCTTTAATCATGCTAATTAGTAATTACATCGGAATATGCATTTAGCATGATTTTCGATCTATCCTCAACATCTTTTTCAAACGAATCTATAGACATTTCACTACTAATCAAATTGTGAAAAAGACAACATGTTTTTACTATTCGAAATTGTTTCTACATGATAAAAGTAATGACTCCTAAGAATAACCAACACATTTTGAGTAATCCAAAAACTCTCTATAACATTTTTTGCAGAAGAATACTTCATTTTAAAGTACTCTTCATGATTGCTTGGACTACCCAAATGATATTGAGTTCCTTAATACGGTGAAAGGAAACATTCACCATTTGTATATCCAACATACACTAGTCAGTAGTAACCTATAATATAATATATACAAACACATACACACATATATATGAGGAAGGATTCTCTTACATATGTATAAAATTAATTTAATCTTACACACTTTCATATCTTTTTATACGATTTATATTTTTTTAATTAAATCGTTAAATTTTATGTTCTATCCACTTATATCATTCACACCAAATTTCAAGTTAATAAAAAATGTCTAACTATCTGTTTTATAATAATAAAATTTCAGCCATTTATATATAATTGAAAGCATGCTATTCTCAATTAAAGTGATAGGAATATTGGATTGACACAAAAATTTTGTTCAATCTAATGATTGGTTTGCAAAAACATTAACCCTACATGAAGTTATCAAAAGTGTGTAAAACATTTTGTTTTATACATGTATAAGTGAATCCCTCCTCTCTCTTTATATATATAAAGACAAATGTCAAGTATAATTATATTAGTTAAAGATAAAGTAATTAATTGGACATCAACTGCTTAAACTTACTAGTAGGCACTTTCAAGTCATTTTGTCTACTAATAGCATCATGAAGAACCTTAACAACAGTTGCAAAACATTCCCATCTCAACAATACATAGATAAATCTCAAATCACAGGCACACACTCCTAAAACATTAGTAGCTATCTCATCCTTTCTTGTCTTATATCTTGGTTTGTCAGTTTGTAAAACATACATCCTAATGTAGGTAGGATCTATACTCTTAAGCAATGTTTTTTCACCAAAATAATATAAGCATCAAACTAAATTTTATCTAATTATTATTGCAAAGCTAATCATAATGTCTAATAGCATACCTTAAACCTCAAGTATGGGTGCTTGAAGTAAAATATCTTTCAATCGCAAAACTCCATTCAAAATATTATTAAAAAGCCTCCTTATAGTTTTACCCCATCTACAATAAAACGATTTTTTATATGATGGGCTAGAATACGTTAAAAAAAAATTGTCACTTGCTCCTCTAAAGCAACTAACCCGCTTACTTTCACTCTTCCAACAGTAAACAATAATTCACATAAAATACCAATGTATACCTATTCATTCGAAGTTTATTTACACAAGTTTTATCACTCCCATGCGTTATCTTATAATCTTATCTAACTGTTCCAACCAAGTTTCATGCCTAACAAATGTTCTCTCATGGTACTTTGCACAATGATGTGCATTAGCATTAAAATATTTGAGCAAACAAACATCATTTGTTGATGGATTTTTTATAATATTAAGTAAATAAGTATTTATTTCTCCTCATTCATATCTATAGAAGAAGAAAAACAACTAATATTGTAAGGTAAATGTGTGAAGTAAGAAAATAAATACCAGTAGATCTAAAATATCTTCTGAAATTTTGCTTCTGTTTTTATTTCTTGAACCATCTACACCACTATGTTTTAAGTAAAAAAACGTAGACAACATTTAAAATTCACAATTCAACAAGTTAAAGCAACAAAAATTTAAATATCAAAATTCTAGAATAGCAAAGCAGTGAAAAATAGAGAAGCAGAGGAAAAAGATAAATTAAAAAAAAGAATAATTTGCCGCTAACAAGAGAGAAAGAAATTTTGAATCTAACATCACTTGATTTCGATTTTTTTTTATATCTTTGTGTATTTCCACAAAGATCAGATGGCAGCAAGGTGGGCTATCATCCCTAAATCATTCTCAATAGCAGAAAAATCAAGCAAACAAACAAGTAGTAACCTTCTCGGTAACACATAGGAGTTTAAACAATAAAAAAACTGCAATCCTGTTTAGTTTCCAAGAAAATCAATGAGAGAAATGGTAAAATTAGATAAAACAAATATTAAAAGCAAAAAATTGTTAAAAGCAAATAAAACACAGAAAAATCACACTAAGAAGATGAATGACTAGATATTTGAAATGTTTAAATAATTAGAAAGTAGGTGAATCAAGAGATGAAGTTTGTATCATTATCAAGAAAGTTGAAAGAAAACTGAAAGGGGCTCCAACTTGATAGTGAGAAGTTTGAGAAGTTGAAAGAAATTAATGGAGAAAATTATAAGAATTTGACTAGATCCAGAGATAAAACTTACATTTCTTTTCTTTTCAAATATTTGATCATTTGCAAATTTAAAATTTATCTATTAAACCTAAGAGTAAAATAGAAAATTCATTATTTAAAAAAAAAAATCTTTTCTTATCCAATCCCATGGATTAAAAATAATCCCACTTTTTTAAAAGATGAGTCATGACCTCTTAGCAGAAGATGACTACTCCTCTCACAAATCCAATCCTTTCATTTAAGTGCATAACAAACAAATCCTATCCTTTAAATAATCCCATGCACCAAACATTGTCTAAATATCTATATTTCGAGAATCAAAATGTTCTTGAAGCACAAGAACATTTTCAGTTTATACCACTACTGTGGTGACAGTTGCAAGGGCAAAGAATGGACTTTTCCTCATCACAAATCCAATTCCCAGCTGGACTCCAGAAAAAAAGAGAATATAGAGTTACTTCCTTGGTATAGCAAGTTGAATTATACGGTGCAGCCCATTCTCATCATAGCAGGTGCATGTAGAGATAACTGGAATAAGTTGTCTTGAATAGATATTTGAGCTTTTGTATTAAAATCTCTCAAAAGATTTCTCTCAAAAGATTTCTCTCAAAATACTTATTCTTTATTCTACTCCAATTTACAGTACCTATAAATTTCTCAAATAGAGGCAGGCCTGTATACTTCATCAAATAATTCTGAGTTTAAAGTTGTTAAAATCTTGTCCAATTAAAAATCCTTGAGACATAGATTAGAATTTGGACATTTAGATGAAATCAAGTGCCAGAAAATATGTGAACAAAGGCATTCATGCTTAAGTATAAGATCAAGGTGGAATGCGAGGGGAATGGATTGTTGCTTAATTTACCCGTACATTCAGAGACTATAACACATTGGTTCATGCAAGAATTTGTGAATGTGCAAAATAGCAATAATTGCCCGCTGAAATGACTAACCTGAATTGGAAGAGTGATCAAGCCACCACAACAAACTCCAGCAAAGAAGAATTCAGGAGATATTCCCTTCCTTATTATAAAAGCATATCATCACCTAAATCATCAACATGATTGACAGCCAGGCAATAAATATGGTACATATTACATAGGAATTGAAAGGCCATTTTAAGCAAGCACAGATATGAAACAGATGCATTATTGTGATCATCAGATGATGCTTCTATCCATCCGTGTTGAATTATATATCACCTTCATATCATTTCATAACTCAGGTTCCTCTTGATTGCATAATACTTGCCCCTTGCAATTTTGAACATTCGTTGTCAATTGCAAATTATTTCTAGTACGCATTTTTTTCTAACAAAAGTACATCTGATCAGTCCTTATATGACAAACTATAACAGACCCCCATGCCACTCACTTATTAGTTCATGTCACACCTCAGTAAAGGACAAAACACATGCTTTATTACATTCTCTTTTCCATTTTCCTCTATCTTTGACATCTCTCGTCAGTCTTATCCTCTTTTAAGCATTGAAATGGGCATGTTTTGCAAACTAACAACAATGTGAACTTCAATACTGAGCCATCAGCAATATATTCTCCACAATAAGATGCTCCTTCATGTGTATAGATCATTAATTCCCGTAGGTTTCTTAATGCATCTGGTTGTGAACTAGTCATGTGCTGAGATAATGACAGATCATGTTTAATGAATAGATTTACAATAAGCTGAATAAAAAGCCAGTGTTACCAAGAAGAGAGAAATAGAAGCAGTTACTAACCAGGGACCCTGCTAGGAAAGCTGTGAGATTTCTTACTCCCAGAGGAAATTGCTCTACAGCAGATCAGAATACAAGACCACTAAAAAGAGTAAATTATCAGAATAAAAGACCACTAAAAAGAGTAAATTAACTTGACAAACAACTATTTTGAAAGCTCAAACATGATTCATCAACAGTAATAATTGAAGAAATTTGTCTAATATGAATACTAACATTCCAAAATGTTAAAGACAACTAAAATATGAGAAGTATGCAACTCTGTTTTTTAGAAAATATCACCTGCCTTTTCTATAAGGTCTAATGGCAGTTATAACCTAAATACATGTCAAGTGAAGCTCTCTAACTCCTTCTTCAGAAAGCAAGATGTTCTAGTTTCAGTAGAACGCAAGATAAGATGATTGTAAATGAATATGCATGGTTGAAATATCCTAAATTTGGTTCTATGGAAGTTTGTTGACAAGAAATTACAATTGATTTCAGAATTATTGAAACCCTAGAACTATAAAAGTGTATGAGTCTATGAATACGCATATTTAGGAGAATTGTTGATTGATCATCACCAGAATTTTGATAGACAAGGCATACAGGTGCTATGTCATTAGTAGTCATTCAGAAGGTAGCTTATTTGCTGCATTCAGTATAAACTCAAAGAAATTTGTAAAAGCTTCATGAATATTGTCAAGCTGAAAGATCATTATATAATTGAATTGACTTCTACACATGACATTAATGCGGTCACTGTATCAAATACATTTTTCAATATTAATCATGGAAATAAAAAAAAGCATGGTAAGGAAGCTCTTGTAACTCACTGAAGCCTATGAGATTGCCGTATTTTTTAACAACATGTGTGGTATGCAACACCTTCTCTTCAGTCTTCACTGATCCCTAACTGTAGTCATCATCAATATTAAGGAAAGAAACAAATCATTATCTTGCAAATGCAGATGTACATGTTCCAAATAGAATGAGCTAAATCATAAGCAAGCAATAAAATTTATGTATTTTCACATAAATACATGCATGGATGCATCGAAATCCTTAAGACATGCAGGAACAAAAAGAAACCTTTAAACAAACATCATCAGATACTCCACTTTGTCTAAACATCTTTCCCAGGTAAAATGTTATCATATCACTGATGCAAACTCCCCTAAATTTTCAAGTAGCAATATAGCAGTGAATAAGAAAACATTTAAGAATCATAAGATTCAATGTCACAAAAAGGAATAAAGAGCAAGTCATAACCAGTTTAATAGTTAAAGTGCTATGTATGATCTGAGGCACACATTAGATGCAAAATGATTTTAAAGTGGTAAGATTATTGGTTAAAGGTTAAACCTTAATTTCCTTGAGATTCTGGCTCAAGGCTTTTCTTTCATCCCTAATATGCCTTCGTGGTGTAGCCTGAAAACCTAAAGTCTTAGGGTTGAAATTTAAACACATTGCAAACTGTTCAAGAGGAGAAATTTTAAATTGCAGTCTGTTCTATAAAAATTTGTTTAAAAAGCTGGAAAGAATTATGATAATGAGGCATACCCTGGTGCATAATCTGGAAGTATAAATCTGTATCGATAAGCTTTGAAAGTGAAACCAACAGACGAATCCAATTGAAAAGGATGAACCTTCAGCCAGGCGTTGAACTCTTAGCAATGATCCAAAACTAGCTCTCTGGAGGCCAAATGATATGAGAGTTAGAGCTGCAGCTACAACTAATGCTATTGCTAATTTTGCCAGAAATGAACTTCCTGTCCCAGCAGCTCCACTGGTTTGATTTTCAAGCACCTACTTAGCAGCTCTATCTCCTTTCTCTAGCTTATCTTTAGGTTCTGCTGCCCCTGCCCCAATATTTTCACTATCTTCATGCTGAAAACTTCTAATCGTGTTTGTAATAATATGAAATGCATCATTTGTCATGCATACCGTAAACGTCTCTCTAGAATAAAAATGAATAGACAGAGAAATATCCAGTGAGAAACATTATTTCTCTCATTTGATGGTGACTGCACTTAGGCATACAGGGCAAAACCTTTAACACAAGAATAAAGTAGCCTTGGGAGGGAAAACCAGAAATTAGAGCATGTGAAACGACAGTGGAGATGGAAAAGTATTTGCATATATAAATCCATGATGTCTAGGTAAAGAGGTCAGTGATATCCAATTTAAACTGTATAGTTCATACCTCAAAGAAACCCTAGCCCGTGAAAAATGGCACTGGTAGTTATCCTAGCGAATTGACCATATAATCACTACCTCCACAGAAACAATTACTCTTGCTAAAATAAACTAGTACTATTGAGGCATTAACCCAGCATTTAAAATCCAGCTACCGCCTTACTCACTATAGTCAGTATATGATAGCGATTGGGTAACTGATGATTTTTCAGTCATGGGTAAATCAAGTAGATTAATTAATTAATCAAGAAAAGAAAGTTGTGACTTCAAACGGGGATGATAATTAGTTCCTCAACTCAAGTTTTAAACTTGGTCCAAAAGTAAAACTAGTACTTTTTTTCACATTGAAGACTTATTTAATGTTTCAAGTCACTAAGGATGCAAGGCCATTGGTCAACCACTGGATTAACCGGCAGAATTCTTGAGCTTGAGCATAGAAGATATGACTGTCATAACAAACTCCTAAAACCCAATAATAACCATTGAAAACTGAATAAAACTGACAAGAGCAAACAAATGAAAATCACCTGAAAGTTGACGGTCTAAAGAACTGGAAAGCTGATACCTGCCTGGCTCTGGCATTATCAGACAAAACTGTGAAAGGAGGAACACTGAAGGAGCCAGGCTGCGTTGGTGGTCGTCGATGGAATGAGCTGGAAACTGGCTTTGAAGGGTGTAAGGAGAAGCCATTAGAGAAAACTGCCGTGACAGACACTCTTGAAAGCTTTGAAACTGCCGCCAGGCGAGGAAAAGTCTGACAGAAATTTTATGAGGTGAAGGGTCGGGTTGAATTCCAGGGGTGCTTGACTGCTTGTGCCTGTATACCCGACCCGAATAATGGGATATACCCTTTATTTGTAACACAACTGCCTAACTGGTTTGACAGGTAGGATTCTATTATTTCTTTGCGTGGAAAAAGATTTTGTTTTTCAGCCAATTTTTTTTTTAATTTATTTGCTTCCCAACGGAATACTCATGGCATTAGTGTAACAAACTTGATTATTCATTTCACCTAAAATTTAAAAAAAAAAATTGATTACTCAATAGTTAATTAGAACCGCAGATACGCACATAACAAAAAAATTGTAAAACACTTTAAAAAAAGAAAGTGAAAAACGTAAATGAAACAGTAACAAATCATGCTTAACTATACCCGTAACAAACATTTACAGATTTTTTTTACGTCGAAACAATCCTATATCCTCATATCATTTTAATATAAAATCAGTTCAGATTAAAGTCGAACAAGACTTAAAATATCTATAAAATTTTTTAATTTTAACACATCTACATATTCAAAACTCCAACTTAAAATTTCTGTTAAACTAAAATAATCTCTGTCAATTAATCTATGTACTCTTATATATTTACAGATTTTTTTTTTAATGTGCTTCTTAGTTCTCAGATTGAACAGAGAGTTGACAAGACAGAGTATAAACGACACCGTTGGTTTTACGCCGAGTATCAAAAGGGCATCAGCAGTTGAGGTTGACAGCAATAGTCCATGTTTAGACATCAGAAAAGAACCGTCGAGAGAAGTGGAAAGACGGTGAGGTCCACTTTCCCATTGACCATTGCCGTCACTGTCAACACCTTGGAAAACCGATGGCTCTTTCACTCTTGTCCGACTCCAACAGGCAACAACTTTCTTGGGCCTTTTTTTCTCCTGTCTTTCTTAACTTCAGGATTCCGGAATCTGACTTCTCTCGTTTCCTTAGCGCCTAAGTTCCCGCTTCACCTCCGCAACTGATCAACTCAATCCCCTCTAAATATCCAGGTTTTTACTCACTTTTCTTGGAAACGACTCTACTTCTTTTGATCCTAAGAATTCTCACTGCTTTTTTCCTGATAAGGTCTTGAGTTTTTTTTTTTTTGGCCAACAGATAACGTCTTGAGTTTTGGGCTTCATTGTTTTCTTTCCTCTTCTCCATGTACTATTGATGAAGTTGAACTAGAATTGAATTCCGTGTTGTTATTGTATTTCTCATGGTGGGTTGTTTTTCCAGGGCTAATTCTTGGCACCAAATTCCTACAGAGCTTACTCATTTTCTTCTTGGGTTTTTTCTCAAATTTCATTTGCTTGCATTTCTTTGGGACTCTTGAGCTCTTGATATTGTAATGAGTTCCCGTACAATTCCTACATGGACCTTAATGGGTCTTATTAGAGCCTTTCTTGACCTTGCTCTAGCTTATTTCCTTCTATGTGGATCAACTATGGGGTTTTTTGCTTGGAAATTTTATCATATTTTTGGACTTTACTTGCCGTGTCCTTGTTCTGGGTTTTTTGGGTACCAAAATAGCAACCTCTGCTGGCATAAGCTGCTCATTCAATGGCCAAGCAGAAAGATCTATTCTGCTCAAAAGCTGGCTTTGAATAGGTTCCCTTTTAACTTAGTTTGGTTCAACGATCAACAGTGGAATTGTAACGCCAAGTCCATTACAGATGGAAAATTTGGCAATGTGGTCGTTGACTTGCAGGATGAAACATGTTCTAGTTCACCTTCCGGTTTAAGATTGCAAACTATGATGGATAAAGAGAGTGGATATGATGCCAAGGGAAAGAAAATTATAAATCAGAAGCAGAAGTCTGGACTTCGACGACGTAGGAGACCTGCTTTAGGTTATGGAACATACTCTCCAAAATTATTGTCTGGTAAGCTCCCATCGGCTGTTGCAGGTGTTTCATGCTTCTCTTATATTAATGGCGGTGAAACAAGAAGTCAAGTTAGTGAAAATTCTGGTCCAGTTAGTGAACTAGAAGATAGTTTTCCTGGTAAGTAAAATGTGAGATTTTTCTATTTGTAATATTTCTTCCTAAATTTATATTTTAGCTGCACGTGTCAAATTTTTATGTGAATTTCTGCTTATTTATAGGAGTGAATTATGGAAAATATTATGGAATTTTTTTGCTAAAGTTTTAAATGCTTATTCTAAGATTGATAGAAGTTTTATGATTTTTAACCAATTTAGACAGGGTTTAATTCTCAGTAAGTTAAGGATATCATTTATTGAGTTGAAATTTTCATTGAATTTTGAACTCTTACATTTTATTAGCATTTACTTGTGTATTGACCTATGTAAACATGCCATTTTAGATGACAAAAATACTCAAACTGGCACTAATATGGGTGAGGTAACCTGGCATGGCTCTGAATTGAGCAACAGAGAGGAAAAAGGTTCAACTTTTATTAAAAAAATCGCTTGTAACAGTAATGAAAAATTTGGGATTACTGGAGATGATGCAAACCGGATTAGAATGTTGGAACAAGCCCTTGAGGAAGAAAAAGCTTTACATGCTGCTCTATACCTGGAGTTGGAGAAAGAAAGGGCTGCTGCTGCTTCAGCTGCTGATGAAGCCATGACAATGATTTTGCGTCTACAAGAGGAGAAGGCATCAATAGAAATGGAAGCAAGGCAATATCAAAGGATGATTGAAGAAAAATTTGCTTATGATGAAGAAGAGATGAACATTCTAAAAGAAATCCTTTTTCAGAGGGAGAAGGAGAATCACCTTTTGAAAAAAGAAGTTGAAGCATACAGGCAGATGAATACTCTAGGAAATGAGCTGGAGTGTGATTTTAGTTATACTTTGAGTAAATGGGGAAATAGGCCTTCAGTTTCGCTTGGTTTAGATGAAGATCCACCTCTAATGGTGAAACAGATGGAGAATAGTGGATCCATTGGAAAGAAGGAAGTGGCAAAAGGTTCTAGTTAGCTGGGAAAGGAGAGGACAAGATGATGATACCTTAACATGCGTAGCAATAGCAACCAAAACAGCCCAAAATTTCAGTGGCATTGAGAAAACTTCTTTAGCTGGAGAAGAGCTCAAGAAAAATGCAGAATTTGGTGAGCCAGTAGGCAGCAATCCACACGATTCCTCATTTGATGTGTAACCAGCTATTTATGATGTCCATGTTGTTGATGATAAAATAGACGCTTCAAAGGAGGAGAATAGAAAAGAAAGTAAACTTCCAACTGATTCTGTTTCAGATCACAAAACCTTGCTATATGACTTGGGCAGGAGTTATTCTGCGGTTTGTAATGAAAGGTTGGAGATTGATGCTGAAATTAAACTCCTTAGAGAAAAGCTGTGATTAGTGCAAGGAGGAAAAGAGAAGCTGACTTTCTCTGCTGATCAGGGGGAATGGGTAGATACCCACTTGAAACTCATCAAGGAGCTTGTGAACCAGCTTCGAGAATTTCAGCTGCTAAAGGAGCCTGTTCGACAGACTCCTTTGCCTCCATCTTCTAAGGTGTGTTACATTTCAATTTGAATTTTTATAATTTTATAGACCAAGGGCAATTATTGTTTGCATGCTTGTTTAGTTATCTTCTGGTCATGATACCTTTATGCTGTTATTCTTGCAGCAAATTTCCATTGGGGGGAATCAGTAGTCTGGTTTTTCTCCTGTAAAAATTAAAAACAACAAAGACATGACTATTTGTGTTCATGCAGAATTTTAGTAAATTTAGAGTGCTGTCTGAATGGAAAGTTGAGAACTTAACTGAGTGAATGTCCACTTAGTTCACGTAGTACTCATGTAAAACAAAAATGACTGTTGCTTTCGGATATAAGCCTGATTGTTAAGCATATAAATAGTAGGAGATGAACTTAATAGTCAAATATATTCTCAACCTGGATATTAACTTTTAACATTTTATTTTACTTTATAAATTCTCAACCTTTCAAAATAATGCAATTAAATTTAAATCTATTAAATGACATTAACTACCATTTGTATTGCATATGTGGCATGCCAGGTGGCAAGCCGCAAAGCTATCCCCATTAGTTCTCACATAAGATGTTCAAACAGCATTTAGTATTATTTAACAAATCTAAACTTAATTGCATTATTTTAAAAGGTTGGGGATTTTTTTTACAATAAAATAAAAGTTTATAAACTTTTACTGTAAAATAAAAGTTTGAAGACTTATATTCATTTTGTATAAAAGGTTGAGGATATTTTTAGCTATTAAGCCTAACAAATGATAGATACAAGTTTTCTGTTTCATTAATTGCAGAACACTACATTTTTTAAGAAAGTTGTTTTCCATGTTCCACTACTATTTTCTTACAGAACATGTCAGTAGTTCAGATGCTTATACATCATTCCTTACTTAGAACTTACTTCAGTCGTTGCTGTTAAGGTAGTATGGATGTGTCTTTTGAGGCCCGTTGTATCATAGAGCATAGGGTCCTTTTCCTGGGGAATTTCTTTTACAAGGATTTTAACATTCTATGTTTTTCTGATTGTTCAAGATAATATCTGATTTTTCTTGTCAAAATAGCTCCTCGTCAACTCAATCAATAAATCATGTGTTGTTAAGATAATGTTAGGGCTGCTTTTTTCTTTCAAAAAGTGTCAGTAGCTACGCCGTTACATTGTTGGCATATAAACGGGACCATATGATCACCATGCAAAGTTAATGCAACTGGAGTGACAAGATAATATGTTAAATAGTAATTTTTTATATCTTATAGTAGCAGATTATTAGAAATTTGGATTTCAGGGTGTGCTGTATACCTGATTCATCTCAGTATTTTACATATCTGCTGAAGATGAGAACAGCCCTGTTTCTTCCGTTAATTAACATGTTTATTTCATATTTACTAATGATAATCCCTCTATTTTCTGGTCAGTTCCAATAGGAGACGCTGCCAAAGTGCATCAGACAAAATCGACGACAATGCCTAAGCCATGTACAGTAATCAAATTTTAGAAAAATCTTTCCTTGTGCTACAGGTTTGTCACTTTGTCTCCAGTCCCTTACCAGATAGTTCGGTACAACTTTGTTGATCAAACCTGCAGAGTCCATAGAAGTTAGTTGATGTAGTTGGTGTCTGTCGCCTGTTGAAAAACTGTATGTAAACCATTCAATGTTTTATTTTTTCCAATTAAGTTAGAGTAGCTACGAAGTTGCTTGGTCCCCTCCAAATAAATAATGAAAGCCAGCTTCAATCATTTATTTGTCATTTCATCATCCTTCTCCTCAAGTACAAAGGGTTAGGCCGGGCCTGGGGCTGCCATGGATGTAATTGTTGTCTGAAATGAAAATTTACGAACAGAAATGAGAAGGAAAGTTATGTGGTTACCATCTTCTTGATGTAATCTTTCATTCGGATTAGAATGTACTTGGAAGGTGGAATAATGTTTCTGATACCCAAGTTGAAAGTTGTTGGTCGTACGCGCTAATGGATATTCTCTCGGTATCAACTAGAAGTTTTGACCTGGACTCTTTTTGGGTTTTTTGACTTCATGAAAAGAATATTTGATCTTAGGAAACTTTTATAGTAGAGTCAAAAATTTTGATCTTAACGTAGAACAAGCTTCTCGAAATTTGAATATAAAATGTGAATTATTGCGTAGTTAATTTTTAATAGTTTTTAGTCATCTAATTTAATAAACAATTTAAAATTAATTGATTATAGATTAAGAAATTGAATTTAAATATAAGATAACAAATGAAAAATAATATTATTTTAACAAATTATTATTTTGGGAAGGTGGAATTTTCATGCCATAAATTCAGAGTATAAATTATTTATTACGTTGTAAATTCAGCTCGTAACACATCTATAAAATTATCACGTGGTTAACTCAAAAGGGGTATAATATAAGAATTACATAACGGGTCAGTTTGTATGCACTTTGAAACTAATTTTTCTCTGATGATTTTAAGGGCGCATTCTCCATATTAATCTAATACATTCAAAGAAATAATCAACAATCTATGTAATTAAAAATTAATTAATTGTAGTTGAAAAACTTAACTTGATAGTAGAAAATTTAATATATAATGGACGATAGATGTTACTACTTTAACCATTTCAATGATTCTAAGTTCTAACAGCCATAGGTTATCAAAGGAGCACAGTTGTGTTACTCATAAGTTATGGTTCAATTGACAACGTAAGTTGAGTGTGAAAAGAGCTTTTAAGTTTGATTCCTATTAAACATACTCTTGGAGAGGAATAGAGAACCTTAACTTTGACAAAACTTTAAGCTGAATTAATTTTAAACCGTTAAAACGGATTAAGATATATGCGGTTCACGTAAAAAAAAGCACGGTTGCGTTTTGAGCCACTAATTGTAAACCTAAACTTTTGGTCGGTGAAGAGGACAAAGGAATTTAAGGGGTCTGAGACTTTTGAGTCAAAGTTGATGAACATGCTTTTTTTTTTTTTGGTTCGGTAGATGATATTAGTACTATATCAAAGTCCAATGAAGTAAATGTGAAAGCTGCAAAATTGCTAGCCACCTTAATTAATTATAATTTATAACCGATAACTACCAATTTAATTACAAATTAAATGCCAATAGCAATATTCTTGACCACAAATGTTTTTTTCATCAAAAGCCACTGGACATCAAAAATATCTATTCATCATAAATTATTCATGTTTACGTGTAAAAAAATGCGTCTCATTTTATGTTTTTTTTTAAATTGACTAATTATTTTCAAACAAATAAGCTTTTATATAAAAAACACCTCTTTATCTCATTAAGTCTCATGATTTTTTTTTTCATTGTCATTAAGCTAAAGATTTCAATGACAATTTATTTTTCATTGCATATTGTTCGTTGAAACAAACAGCAAGCTCATCAAGTTATAAATACGTTGTGTAAATGCAATAAAAAACTAACTTGGAAATGAGCGAAAATTCAATCTCGTTATACCAAATTATTGTGGTGTTGAAGTACACTCTTAAATGTTCCCATTGACTAAGAGAGAGGATGAGACAGGGAAAGAGAGAAGGATGTAGCTGTTCTCATTTTTTCTTTTAAAGTTAGGAAACTTACTAGTCCAACTTCACATATGTGTGTGTAAGCTAAGCATAAAAACATCCATTCATATGATTCATATATAAACTCATTTTATTATGAGTTTAATACATGTATAATATATATCTAACATAAGGTCATACTTAATCGAGATCATATTACTTAGGTATATTATTATTGGTATTATTAAATTATTTATTAATTTAACATTAATCAAAACTAGATCCAGGTCAAATTTGATTTTGCTTGTCCATTTAAAATAAAATAAAATCCAACATTGTTTTGTTTCAATTACATGCCAATAATATAATTTCCTTCAAATTAGAATGTTAGTCATAATTTCTCCTTTAATCATAGGCAACATAACAATTGGACAAAAAAATAACAAATTTCCATTTATTTCAATTTCATCCCAAATAAACTGGATTCGTTTGCATCCTTGATTAATGAGAATTTTTACAATAAGGTTTCAAATTTTAACTTTACTATAAGGTCACAAATTTTGACCTTAACGTAAAAAATACATGATTAAAAGTAAATTTAAAATCATTAGGCATAAATATATTAGAAATATCGTAAAAATATTATTATTATTATTAATGTAAACATTAGTGTCAATAGATTTAAACACATAATAATTTTACTATAATAGATGTTTATGTTAATTATCATGTATTTACATACTTTTAACATATTTTAAACCTAACATGTTTAAATTTATATTTAATCATATATTGTTTAAATTAATCTTAAGTTAATTATCAAACATTTACGATACTTTTAACATATTTTATGCCTAATAATTTTAAATTTATACTTAATTATATATTTTTATGTTTATCTTATAATAAAATCAAAATATATGACATTATTATAAAATTCTCCCTCATTAATATATACAATTAAATTCATGTACCAAAAAACTTGCCAAAACCAAAATTTAAACCCTTTATTAAAGTGGGTTCCACATGGGGTGATGGTCATGGTCTTATTGTAAGCGCGCGTGACCGGACTCCTGCCGAATCCTATTGTCGCACCTGCTACCAATCTCTACGTGGAATAACCTTAATGGAGTCTGACGTTGTAAATACCAAACATTTTTCTCTTGGTTTTTCCCCTTTTATGAACATAAAATAACCAAAACAAAAGAAAACCAGTTTGTTGTTGGCTTGTTGCTTTACGGGAGTGTAGTGTAGACTCCACCGCACCTAATAATCTCTGATCCCCAAATATATTCAATAACGGCCGTTAACGTCGAAACCCCGCTCCTCTTCAGAAAGAAGCCAAAGCAACGATCAAAAAGCCTTAAGTCATTGACGGAACCACCAACACTTGAGTGGCAGAAGCGGCGGTTGCACGCTACCTTTCGATTTCGCTCTACGAAAGCGATGTTTTTCCTTTTTTTTTTTTTTAACGCTTTGTGACAACGACACGCCTCAGCTACGTTACTCAGCTAATATAATAACAAAATAATATAATAAAATACATTATTTTATTATATTATATTCTAGAAACCATAGAGAGAAGTTTTGTTCTTCAGTTTGGAGAGAGAAAAGCCCGCCTCGTAACCTAAAGCAAAAGCTTTTCTCATTTCTTAGCTCTGGTTTTGATTATTATGTTATATTATATAAATGAATAACGAGAGAAATAGAAATTTCAATCATCCGTTTTTCGTGAATTAAATCTCGCTCTATTCGTTTGAAATGAATGCGGTTTTTTTCAAGGTATATTTGGATACGTTTTCTTAATGTTGTTATTTATTAATGCATCGATAGTGCCATTGATGGCTATTTTTTGATCTTTTAATTTTCTTTTGATCTTCATTTTTGGATCCGACGCGATTTAATTTGTTTCTTTTTCCCTTTTCTGACTAGTAATAATCTTTTTTCTGTGTATGCCGATTTGTTTCCTTTTTTGTCTACTTCTGCTTGAATTCTGGTCAATTTTGTCGTTTTTAACAACAAAAAGTTTTAACAGAGAATCGTACAGATCTGGAAGATTTGCTATTGTAAAAAGTAACAGCGTATCAATATTCTGAGATTTTCTGTGTCTGTTTGGTTGCAGATTCAAGTGTGATCTCGATCTCGAATACTTCACAATGCCTGGTATATTATGCCTAATTTTACTGAATTTTGATTGAAATCAAGATTAAAATGGTGATTCTGGATTGAATTTTTGTTTTTGTTCTTTATAATATCAGGAGAGGTTATTGGAGTTCAAGAAAATGAGAGGTTTAGAAACGGAGGGCATTTGGATTTCGAGACGTCCGACGACGAGAAAAGAAGAGCCACGCGAGGAAGATTTCTGAAGAAAAAAGCTATGACTGCTTCCACAAAGCTAACACACGGTCTAAGGAAGCGTGGCAAACGCGTGTCTGATTGCAAATATGCGGCAATTTCGATCGAGGATGTAAGGGACGCAGAGGAGGAAAAGGCGGTCAGAGCTTTTCGCCAGGCATTGCTTGCAAAAGATCAGCTTCCCCCACGTCATGACGATTACCACACTTTGTTAAGGTAATTTAATCAACTAGTAGACTTTTGTATTGCAGTTTTTGGCAGAAAGAAATGCTACCCATTTGAGTGGCTAGCTATCGTAAACTATGCTGATAAGATAATGAGATGAAGTAAATACGTGCTGTTTTAGGTTTCCAGTGATAGCTTGAATGACAAGGTACTGAATAATGCGACCCATTTCAAGTTTTGAATCGTTTGCAAATGATTTTAGGATTAGGAAGAATTTATATATGTTTATTACTGAAACCAAGATTTCCCATATGTTCTCAAAATTTCAAAACTTTCTGGTCCTTTCATAGAACTTGTGTAATTATTTTTTAATATGTAATCTAGAAGGTGATTTATGGAATTTTTCTTTTTATTAAAGCATGGAATGCATAGGATATGTATGTTTTCCAGAAAAACAATTCATTGAAATTTTAGAAGAAAAATATTAGAAATGTTTCCTGATTTCTTAATTTGTGGTTTATTGGTTACAAAGAGTAGATGCATGAATAACCCCCATTTCTTATTGAATTAACCTATCAACTTACTGTCGAAGATTTTTTTTATTAGATAATTTTTGAATAAAAGTTTGACATATTTCACTTTATTATATTTTGAGAATAAATCCCACTACCTCTGTTCCTAGAGTTTCCACGCTTGAAAAGAAAATTTGGGATGTATTTCTCAAATCATTGGTCAACTGAAGTGATTACAAAGAAATCATGTTCAGTTTACTTATTTCATGAGCTGAACTGCCCCATATTGAGTTTTGGGCATTTTACTAGTTTTTATTATCAAATCTTTAGCAGCAAGAAATTTTTTTTTTTGGTGGAAATAGCAGCAAGAATTTGACAAGTGTATCACTATATAAAGTGAATTATTTAAATTTCTACTGTCTAACTCAAATGATTTTTGAGTTGCTTCTTATTCTAATAAAACTAAGTTTGTAACCTGGAATTTTGTGCATCTTGATAAACATAATGCAAATTTCTCAGCTGGAACTGTAGTGAAGCATGAGATACCAAGTTTTCTTTTGGACGTTCTTGAGCTGGACTTAATCCTTCATTTCACTCTAGGCTGACTTTCAGAACCAGTAGACGTGGAAGTGAAAACTGAGCTACACTTTAAATTATATTTTTGGAAAGCTTATCCAAAAAAACGAATTCTATATTGCCCACCCTTCCCAACACCCCCCGCCCTTAAAAAAAGCGAAAGAAAAAAAAAACCTCCATTCAACAATATTCTTCCATTTTATTATCTGGAATTTGTTTTTGCAGATTTTTGAAAGCAAGGAAATTTGACCTTGATAAAACTATCCAGATGTGGGAAGATATGCTGAACTGGAGGCAAGAGTATGGAGTAGATACTATTATACAGGTAAAAAAATGCTCCTCTTATCATTTTTAAAATTGGATTATTTAAATTTGTAATAAGTAGATGATTGAGATTAGCAAATTTGTTGATCTTTTTGTTAATGAAAGTTGTGCTGTCTGTATTTTGTGCCGGTAATAGTTTAATATTTCAGTTTTAACAGATGCTGTGATGCATTTGCAGGATTTTCTGTATGATGAATATGAAGAAGTTCAGCGCTGTTACCCTCACGGTTACCACGGCATAGACAAACAGGGTCGCCCCCTTTACATTGAAAGAATTGGTAAAATTGACCCTGCCAAGCTGATGAAGGTCACTACTGTAGAAAGATTTTTAAAATATCATGTGCAGGGATTTGAGAAGGCTTTCATGGAAAAGTTTCCTGCCTGTTCTATTGCTGCCAAGAGGCATATAGATTGTACGACAACAATCTTAGATGTGCAGGGATTGGTCAGTGTTCATAAATTACAGAACATATGCATTTCATGGCATATCATGTTTCTCATTGTTTCCTTCTTTATGCAGAACTGGATGAGCTTTGGCAAGGTTGCACATGATTTTGTAATACGCATGCAGAAAATTGATGGTGACAACTATCCTGAGGTGGCTTTCATGTTTCATCAAGATGGAAAATATTTATACATATCTGAATTATTCATGCATAAATTCCTCAACAAATACTAACATTAGCCTTCTCTCCACAGACTTTACATCAAATGTACATAGTTAATGCTGGAAGTGGATTTAAAATACTATGGAACACCGCAAAAGGGTTTCTTGATCCAAGGACTACTGCAAAGATTCATGTATAAGAATACTGAAACATGTGATCATGAAGAAATAAATATCTTGATACATGCTTTGTTGGACTTTTGAAGGTTGGATTTCAACTGATTAACAAGTATTCTTTGATCATACAGGTTCTTGGGAACAAATTCCATAACAAGTTACTGGAGATTATTGATCCAAGGTTGTGATTTCTTCTGTATTATTACTGAAATATTTTACTGCATGCTTGTTTTTGGAATTCTCTAACTAAACTTATTTGTGGAAAATCTCCCAAGCAGCCAATTGCCAGAGTTTCTTGGTGGAACTTGCTTATGCCCAAATGATGGCGGGTGTCTTAGATCTGATAAGGGACCCTGGAATAACCCAGAAATAATGAAGGTGGTATCCTAGTCAGTATTCAAAAGGAAAATGAATAAATTAACTTTTGTAGCAATCCCCTCCGTTCACACAAATTGATGTTTGAGAAATGCCTGATTATTATTTTTATACCCTAACTAAAAGTCATCGCCTGTATTCTATTTGCAGTTGATACAATCTGGAGATGCCTTATGCTTGAGGCAAACAGAAAGTTCTTCTGAGAATGACAATTTGGAAGTCAAATTTTTGTCTACTAAGGTCCCTCCCATTTTTATTAATCACATTCCCTTCGTCTGCTGTCAATTTATCATTATTTAGCTATATATCATGTTCCCTGTTAATTGATTCTTTTGGCAGGTTGCAAGTAGTGAAATATCTTCTGTTTCTGATGTGAGGCGAGATGCTTCAAATTTCATTCAGCTAGTGTCACTTTCTGATAAAGTAATTTTCTCTGCCCCACCTTTTTTGGCTTTTCTTTCACTTTCATTATGAATTTATTCCTTTTAAGCTTTTAGTCATTAGACTTTATGGTCCTTCTTTCTTTTGTGCTACTCTGCAAAAATATTATTCGATATTTTCTAATCCTTGTCTCAGGGAAGGATGAGTGGTCTTAATTCTATGCATGGCATTATTGAACCACAAAATGCTGCAAGAATTGAAGAAGCTAGTTTAACAAGTGAGTGATCACTTAGAGATCCTAATTGAATAATGTATTTGTGTATATACTGTTGAATTAAATCAAGATCATTCAATCCACTATCAATGCATGTTATGTTAGTTTTCTAACAGGATAATTATTACATACACCACCAGTGGAGTTGTTTTTACTTCACAAGCAATGTCAGGATCATGACATATGTCCTATAAAAATATTAAAAAAATAAAAAATAAATAAAATAAGATATGTGTCATGATCCTAACATCGATTGTGGAGTAAAAGAACTCCATCGGCGGTGTATGGAATAATTATCCTTTCTAACATGTCCTTTTGAGATAGTTGTTCCAACTATGTCGTAGTAAATAACCGTCTTGCAGACCAATAAAGATAGCATTAAAGCATAACTAGTAGCAATAATCAATCTCTGGAAGGTATAGGACAAAGCTGATCAATCATCCACACTATTAAGATATGAAAGTTGATGGTTGTGTGAGGTTTCTTTGGCCATGCTGGGTTTGAACTTGTAAGCCCAATCAAATTTTGAATTGTGACTCATGAACTTTTAACAGATATAGTTGCTACTATATCATAGTAAATAACTATAGTATAGACCAATAAATGTGACGTAAAGCAAAAGTAGGAGCCCTACAATCTGCTTCCATGTGTAGGATAAACTCAATTGGCCATGCATGATTAAGGTATGGAGGCCAGTAGAAACCTATCTAGTTTCACTGGCCATTCTGGGTTTGAACTTGTATAGTTCTATTCACAATCAAAGTTTCAAGTTGACTGTTATACTTTTAATGAAGTTGGCTTGTCATTATTGCAAGAGAACATTATCTCCTCATTCTCAGCACTAGAACTTATTATAGTCTATTCTAATTTTTCTCCTTTAAGCTACTTTTACAACTTAATTTGGTGCTGTTGACAGATGATATAACTAGTGATGTTATTCCAAGAAATCCAGTAAAGAAGTTTGTTCACCATGTAATAAGTTTTTTGGTTCACTTTGTATTCAAATTGTTCGCATGTATATATTTCTTAGCCTCTGGGCTGGGAAGATATTTGGAAGCACAAAATTCAAAACGAAAAACACAAAACCAGTCATCATATCGCCAGATGGCAGGTTCAGAGTCCCTAGAAAATGGTATTTTCACAGAAGCAGAACTGAACTCACTCCATCCATGTTGGCAGAGGCTACAAAATTTAGAAACCTTGATAACTGAGCTTTCTAACAAACCCACAAACATTCCTCCTGAAAAAGAAGACATGCTTCTTGAGTCATTGAATCGTATTAAATCTATTGAACAAGATTTACAGAGAACAAAGAAAGTAAGACCTCCTTCTATCATTGATCATTTTGCAACCAGTTTTTTTGCCTTTGTACATTCTGGTTTCTGAACACAGACTTATTTTTTGTAGGCATTACTTGCAACGGCATCAAAACAAGTGGAGCTTGCTGCATCATTGGAAAATTTAAAAGAGAGCAGCTTAGCTGTAAGTTCCTATTTTTTCGGGGAAGAAAATAGAGAACTGGTAGTGCTTTCATTAGGAAGATAAAGAATGAGTTTTAACTGTTTAGTGTAGGAAAGTAATTTGGTGACACTATTCTGTTCTAATTGTTTGCCTAAGAACTGTCAGTTCTTCTAGAGGGCAATTGTATAACCTACATGACGGACATTTGAACCAATTTATAATGAAAAAAAAAAGGCTGCTGTTCTGTTCTAATTGTTTGCCTAGGAGCTGTCAGTTCTTCTAGATGGCAATTGTAAAACCTACATGACAGACATTTGAACCAATTTATAATGGAAAAAAAAAAAAAGCTGCAAGGAAAATTTAGTTTCACCATCCTATTCAGATTATGATCACAGTGTTATATGTGATTACTTTTGCATTCTGATGGTATTGTGTGTGGATGGCATTACCAGGGGAGATATTCATGTTGGCGAAGAAATTACAAACCTTCGAACCCAGGAAGATGAATTTACTTGTTTGCTTGACTGTACCGAGGTAGCCAAGATGCATCTTCTGTTGTCTCTCAGCCATGCTATAACCGCAAGATTTGATATCTCTCGCCTGATTCAAGAAGGTTAACTAACTATTCTTTACATCTGTCTCACTTTTATCTTATTCTGAATATTCTATCTCAGCTGTGTTTTTTTTTTTTTTTGGATCTTTGAATTGGCAATCAGGGTTGTTGCGAGACAGTTGTCAGATGAATGGAGAGTACTAGACTATGGAAATAATTTTTTTCCTGACAAGCATAGTAGTTATAGATGTAGCTGTGCATATAGTTTTCAGGTTTCTGTACATATGATTTTTTTTTTCCTCGGGCTGTTACAAAGAAGAGGTTATGTTACAGGGGTTTGTATTATAAGGCTAGATTGGCGTTTGAGATACCTCAAATCTTTTAACTATAATGCGAAAAATAGATTCGATGGTAAACAGATGCCAAGATATTTGTGGTTTTAATTTACTATTATAGGAAGGAAAAAAATGGAAGAAATTACTATTTCATAAACCTACTTCAGGCAACAAAATTAACTGAAAAGGAAATAAACTCCTGGACCATTTTAATTTAGTTTGGGTCTGATCGGAGTGACGATCCAGAACATTCCAGATCGGATCCATTGAAAAACTTTGAAACGCCGAGGACGCGCTTGGGGCGCTCTTTGACCCTTTTAGTAGAAGCCGCTGTATTAATTATAGTTAGCGGTACTCCAGTGTTGAGAATCGGTTTTCGGAGTTCTTAAGTGGGGTAGGGTAAGTGAAGGATTAAACTGGAAGTGGAAGGGGATCATGACGTTACAGTTGTGGGAGTGGAGGAAGAGAAAAAGAGACTGGAATTAGCAATGGAAATAAGTTAATTTGCAGAGAGGTTTATGAGGATGGAAATGATGCAGGAAACAGAGATTCAAAACGGGAATGGAAAATAAAGGATTGGTATGATATTGGATTCACAGAGGAAAATTGCGGATGCAATCACAGCAAGTTTCAGGTCAAACAAGAGAGGGAAGGTGGAGGAAGAACTGGGTTCCTGAAGAAATTTTCAAGGTTGAAAGTATTGTATGTAATTCTTGTTCTATGCAGGCTCAGGCTGTTTAGGCTTTTAAGTGGAACTAACATTTTTTCAAGTTCAATTGTTTTATCTTTCATTGAAATTTGGCCAAAGGGAGAAGATATGTGTTTCTGTCGTTTATGAAATGCTACTGGTTTTTAACATTTTACATCAAAAGTTATCTTGTGTTCTTGTGTGTTCTGATGTTGCTGTGATAGTGTAATATTATATGACTGACTGATGGTATGGCTTCTTTCTGTTCCTTGGACTATCCTGGTAATTAGTTTGCGTACCTTGGAGTAATCAAATTTTGAATGATTCTGTAAAGATGCTGTGTTTAATTACTTCCTTTCTGTTTGCACTTACGCATTTTTCTTGCTTTCTGAAGTTCACTGGTACAAAAATTTTCCACATGCGTCTCTCTTCTTCACTGATTTGAGGAAATATTATGACTCTCTGGTGCCTCCGTCTTTAGTACAGTTGTAGTCTGATACAACCTTTGCTGGACTTTCTTGTAATTGAAGCTCCTGATCATGACACTGATTTTATCTATCGATTTTCTAGTGTTTGATATTGAGATACCTTGTTCATGTACCTATTTATTACTCTATAATATAAGGTTTTGTTGCCAGTTCACTCCTTTCTAGTGTAAGAATCCTGTACTGTTTTGTTCTCAACTTTTATTGATGAGCGTAATGCCGTAACGGTATCCTCTCTGCCACAAACACGAGGTTTTTTTACCAAAATTTTCTGAACTCTGGGATTTTACAAATTCTTCACTGGTATCATGTTTAAGGTTTCCAAATTTTCTGCTGTCCAACACATTTTTTGGTTTTAGAGGAAAGAGGATTATGAACTCTAATAGGAATCTTACTGCTGAGAAACACAAACTATCTCATTATGAATTTGAGAACCAATCAAGCCCTAAATCATACAAATAAATGTGTGTGCGCGGGCGTGTGGACACCATATGCATTTGCACTCGTAACATGAAAGGAGGAGATATGTGCTTCGGAAAGAAAGGTCCATCCCATTGGCAATTGAGAGTTCAGTTAAACGGGAAAAACAAATTAGATAAAATTGCAAGCTCCACACAAAGAAAGCACGAGCATGAGATACAATACAACTTTCTGGAGTGCCCATGAAAGCCAGCTCGTCCCGAGATTAAAATTTGAATCAAGTCAAAGCAAAGACTATTATGATATCCAGAGTGCATTTCAAATAGCACCAATATTTTGGATGTTAAACCTTCAGAACAGGTTAGGACCAACTTTTTACCTCCAACTACACTACTTAACGTAAGAAACACAGGCTTGTGATTAGAAGGAAATGGAAATGGAAAGGCATCAGCAATTAATGTGTTGTTGCATTGGGTGCCCATGGCAGTGACATGCTCTGATCATTCTAATACTACTGACAAGTGCGTACACCAGAAACCTTATATTCACAAAATTTCCCAAGGCTTTTGCCCATAAAAATGATTGCTACCCACTTGATCTGAAAGGGTAATAATACAAGCACTAATCTACTGGGGCAAAAAGAAATAGGGCCCCTCTGCACATGGGCAGGGAGACCATTGAAAAGCAGGGGAAGAAAGTACAAGAAAAGGGAGATGTGACCTATGTACAAATGCCTCTATATCTGTCTCCGTTTTCTCAATACTCTAAACCAGTGGTAATATACATAATCCCCCCAAAACCCAAAAAAAAAAAAAGTCGAAACAAAAAAAGGTCCAACATTTTTTCTGTGAATTTCTAACCTGCAAATGGCAATCACCTCTTTCCATGTTGCAATGCCCTAATGGAATAACCAGCTTCATCTGCATAAAAGCCACACAGATTAGTGTCCACTCTCCATTCAGGTTTAAACAAAATTAGATACCAAAGAAATAAAAACAAAAAGAAAAAGCAACAGGTTTGCAAAATCCGAACAAATACATGGCCAAGCACACACAGATAGCTAGCTCTAAAAAGTAGCTAGCCATACAAAAATTGAGATTTAGGCCTTCAATCAAGAGAGGGTGCATTAGTTGGGAGATAGTCAGAGAAAAGCTTTAACAAATCATTTAAGCAACAATGTGAGAGACAGAGGATCATTGATCATCATTATAATATTATGTTATAATTCTACATGTTCTAATTTTGCCTAGCATGCCAACCTAACTTATATTAACACCATATCACACCAGCCTAAATCTGTAAATTGTTATTACCTGTACACTGCTGTTACGAGGGCATGCAAACCAGACCCCCAGCAGGAACCATTGCAGTTTGAACTGCTCCATCCACTAGATTGCTTCATTCCAGCTTAGAATTAGAAGGCCTGTGATACAAGCTGCCTTGTACTGCTTGCAGATGCGGAGTTTGCTGCTTTGACTGCTGCTGCAATGGCAGCTGTTTTGTGGGTGAATTGTGCTGATCTAGTTGTAATTGCTCTTGTGGCTGGTAATGCTGTTGAGATGGTGGCAGCGTGGGAGATTGTTGTATCTGTGGCTGTTGCGGCCACTGTGCCCCAGCATTATTCCCATGAGGAGGTAAGCCAGCTGACAATTGTCTCTGCCCTAACCCTTGACTGACAGAAGATACTGGATCACTACCAGCTGAATTTGTAAGAGGAGGGCTTGCTATGGACCCCACTTGAGTGGCCACATTTGGCATACCAAGATCATACACTGGTTCTGATGATTTCCACTGAGAAACAACTGGTAATGTGTTGTTAACTGAATCAATGCCAGCCTGAGGAATTGCCATGGTTGTGGTCGTACCCATCTGTGAAGCATTATTCATGGGCTGTCGGTCAGCTTGGGCTGGCTCAGCTTGAGACTTTCCAGGAGGATCAGAATTCACTTGTCGATTCTGTTGAAGCATCCTTTGATCGGTAGGTTGGCTTTGATTAACCTGCTTTTGATGTGGTTGTGATTGTAGCTGCAAATGCTGGTGGTTTGGACCCATAGATGCTGGCAGCACAGTTTGATGCAAAACAGATAGCGTATGACCAGAAGTCACCATGGAAACCTGACCTTGAGAACTATTATCAAAATGGGAAGCCATCTGCTGGAGTTGCTTTGTAGAAGACGGTGCTGCCCCAGAAAATAGCTTTTGCTGTGGCTGGGAATGATTCAAAGACTGAGAAGAAATTAGAGGTTTAGATGGTTGGACAGGGCTCATAACCGACCCAGAATACAAGCCTTGACCTTGCATCAAGTGCATCATCTGCTCTCCTTTCTCAGCAGTTTGGTTGCCAGGGGCCATGCTAAGGCCATTCAGATTAGCAGGATCAACAGAAAGGTTCTGATGCACCAGCATGTTCCCTCTTCCCACTCCCTTCAAAAGTTTGGGTTGCTGTTGAGACTGTGTTTGTGGCCGTTGCTGAGGGTGCTGCCTGCCAGACTGTTGAAACTGCTGTTGTTGCTGCTGGGGCTGGGGCTGGGGCTGAGGCTGGGGCTGGCGCTGCCGTTGCTTGCCTATCTGATTGTTCAACCCACTAGCACCAGGTTGGGGGCTCCTCCCAAGCCCATGAGGGGCCAAGTGGTGTTTCTGTTGGTGCTGCAATGACATAGGAGTCATCGGTGAAGATGGTGTTTGAGGGGGGAGTGATACTGCCTGAGTTGAAGCTTGAGAATGAATTTGGGAACTATTCTGAAGAGAAGAAGAAATAGGAAGTTGGGTCTGAGGTTGGACATGTGGTATCAAACTGCTAGATGCAGCAAACTGTTGATGTTGCTGCTGCATGAGAAGCTGCTGCTGCTGCATTCGCCTTTCTTTACTATAGCGCATGGCATATGCTTGCTGCTGTGATCCAGTAGCATGATGAGAGTTGCTCAGTGCATGGGACTGCTGTGGAGGAATTTGCTGATGCTGCTGACCCGGATACGACTGAACAGGTGGTGCAGTTGATTGATTAGGGTAAGCAGAACTCAACCCATTTAAAGAAGGAATTCCCTGGCTGTTCCCTTGAGCCTGCATTTGGAGCTCAGGTATCATTAATTGCCTTTGATGCACTGGATTGTGGCCAGGCGATCAAAAGAAAGAAAAAAAGAAGAAGAAGAAGGAAGAAGCAAGTCATCTTAGTTTAAAAGTGTCACACATCATAATTTACACATATTATAGAGTTCCCATGTCTTTGATCATTTAGAAGTTCAATGTAACTTCAAATTAACAAAGTAAATAAATGCCAAATCAACTGCAGTTCTACACCCAAAAGCATACTTTAAAGCTTAAGAGATGAGAATAATAGTTAATCAAAATCAAAAGGTTTACTCATATCAACAATTGATTGCACAGATACTGCATATTGATCAGCCAGAATACCATCAAACTTGAAGGCATTGAGATCTACAAAGCCCTATATCCAACCTATATTAAATTCCTGAATTTCAACAAGTTGTTACATCCAACTTTAAGGCATCGAAGTGTACAAACCCCTATCATCCAACCTAAATCAAATTCCTGAATTTCATCAAGTCCTTACATCTCAGGAGAGTGATCATTTAGAGATACCCCATTCCATTCTTTTTCTGATTGTTAGCCAGAGAAATATGGGTGAAGGAAAATTTTAGGTTTACAGTCATCAAGGAAATATACTTAGATGGGATTTCTTGCAGCAAGCAATCGTCAGACATTGAAAGTTCCAGTTACTTTAAAAAATTAATGAACACAAAGCATTTGATGAACTTCTATTAATTTACACTTCCAATAGAATATTCAACAGTTAACAATGAAAAGCCATGAGATTAAAACATGTAGCATTCACGTCCCTGCCTTCTGGAACTAGAATCAATGATAATATACACTAATTGTTGGGGGAAATTCCAATGCTATTTTTTTTGGCCAATTCAGATGCTGGTTATTGATATATAAAAATTAGCCATTTATATGGAATTAAAAAAGCCCAAGCTGCAATGGTATGTAGAAGCATAAACTTCATCATACTGCTCTTTGAAATATAAATAACTTACTCGCATCATCTGCATGGTGTCGCGAGGTCTCATAATCGAGTTTCCTTGACCAGAACCTGCCCCAGGGTGCATATTTACAGGGCTTGGCATTCCTACCTTATTGGAGGAGAGCATGCCACCAGAATTCAGCATTGCCGATGATGCCATTCCTTGGAAGCCTGGCCTTGACATTGGCATGCTTCTATTTATTCCACACATCATGCCCATACCATTTGCACTGGGTAGCACACGAACCCCATGATCTGATCCAGAAACTGTCCCGGGGAGAGACAAGCTGGACTGCTGAATATTCCTGCCAGCTAACATTTGATTATTTTGGACTCTATGCTGCTCATCAGCTGGCAAAGATGTTCTTGGAACAACGTATCTACCATCCCTGAGAGCAAATATGACCCAAAATTTGTGCCATTAGTGAGTGAAAGTAAGCACGCACAGAGAATGCAAGCTACACATAAGCTTTATACCTCACAGATGCATTGAGTGGAGCAGACGGAGATGATAAATTACTGCCAGGAACCATACCAGATGATCCCTGAAGTGAGGAATTTCCTCCAGAGGCAGGAAGCATTGATCCCACAGCTCCTTGATTTGATATTGGTAAACCACTAGCATGAGAAGCTTGATATCCATGGGGTAGAACATCTTGGCTTGATGCAGTGGGATCACAAAGATCAAGAGGCCTTTATCCAGATGATGAAAAATAAAAATGATATTGCAGTGCTTTGCAATAAAAGCAACAACATAATAACAAGAACAATGAAAAACTAATAAAGATGAATGATTTAACAAGCTAAAACATTAATAAAAACAGGACAGCAAAGCTTACGTTAGAACACTTCCATTTAGGTTATTCAGGCAGAATTGTGAAAGAGCAATAACATGAGAATCGTGGACTGGCACAATCTGCTTCGAATCCTGGTTATCGCATTTACGATACACAAGAAGATAGAAACACCAAGTCAGGAAAGTTTGGAAGAACGCAAAGTAAACAAGAGAATTTAGGATGCTTTGAAGTATTAAGAGTTAAGACTGTAGGTATTGTTCATCTCCAGACATTTTGCCACAGCACTGAACGCTAAAGCATTATGAAAAATGAAGGGAAAATTCTGACAGTGGAATAAATTTAGGTTGGAAATTAAATTTCAAAATTCTTTAAAAGCACAATCTCACGTTAAACAAAGGGCATCATACAGTGGGCCACAACATCTCTAGTTCAAAGACGGCTACTTCAATGTTTTCAAAGTAAATCTAAAATTTCAAAATCTCTTTTAATTGCTTGACTCAACTAGTAGAACACTATTTAATGTTTTATACTACCACTCAAGTGCTAGATGAATTGCTGAGACAAAGTGTAGCAATAAGTGAAAAGGATAATATGGATTCAGAGCAAACCTCTATCATATGAGTGAAAGCACAGAAAAGGTTAGCTTTCAACCAACAAAATACTTCTTTCATTGCCATTCTAGCCTATCCAAGAAGTGTTAATGGAAACCTTTTTAAGAAGTTGCAGCTAGAGGACAATGGGACTACTGGTCTGCTGTTTTGACCTTATCATTTATTTCATAATTTTTTAATAGTTTACTGAAAGTTAAAGTTCAGTATTTTCATTTCAGTCACAGAGAACCAACAAGCACAACTACAAGATGTGAAAAATCATCCACGTAAATCTTTAATAAAATAGAAGGACAACAGTAGACTGGTGTTGATCAGGTGGCATCTGTGCATAACAAATGGATTCCTAAATAGTACATGCCAGTTTGCCCATTTCCTAGAAGCAGAGATCCAAATGTTTCAAAATGATTATGGCAAATCTAGTATATTTTGAATCAAGAAGACCCATGCACTTTCAGAAATTGAATTGACAGTGCACAAAAATCTTCTTAAAATGCCCATAATCAGAATTTGCATCAAGCTGACATAAAAAACAGCAAAACTGAAATTATAGAAAATACCAGAAAGATTTCCTTAAGCTAGTTAATTAAAATCAGACTAATTTGTTCTTAAAACTACCAACATGCCAGGGTCTCTAGAGATAAAACAAATGGACTCCAAAATTCACAATGTACCTGGCTACGCCGGTAGAGCTGTTTCTTGCCAATACGTATAATTTTCTCAAAATGAGACTTAAGAGTATCCTCTTCCATTGGCCCTTGCAGATATTGAAACAGCTGTCTGGCACTTCCCTGCATGAAATACAGCAATTGAAGCGAATCATAGAAGATAAAATTAGCTTCAAGGATTATGCCCTCAATCAATATATTAACAAAAATATGAATCTACTAGCTCTTGGGGAGAAAGGGGACCTTCGGAATGCCTGGCAATGTTGACGGATATGACTGAGAAGACCCTGAATCATCAGCACTGTCAGCTCCATCTCCACTCCTATCCATCAAAGTCTTGTGGCGCTCCTTACATTCATTAGGCTTGCGGAATATGCACTGGACACATTGAGATGTTCACGAGATTATTGCCAATAGAGATAGGTGGAAAGTGGAAGAGATGAGCGAGATGAGGGTGAAAAGACAAAAATACAACTATTAAGACTGCTGTAGATATAGAAAGAAATTATAGACAAATGCAAGAACAAGAAGCAGTTATAGAGCAACAGACACATCATAGGTAACAATTTAGAATTCTTTCCGACACATTAGAAGGAAGCCCTAGATAGAAGAATGCGTTTATAAGGACATTTTGCTCAAGCACAAACCTTAAATTGAAGGGTGCTATTGATGGCATCACTTACAAGCTCCCAATTCGGACCCATGTCGTGTACGAGGACAACAAGTGCCTGAACATAAATCCAGTAACATCTCAAGGGCCTGGTAGTAATGCTAACAACAATTGAAGAATAATTTCAAGACAATAACAAGTTAACCTGATCTTCAAATAGTGACCATGGACTACCAGAACCAGGCTGACCAGCAGACATCTGGAAGAAGTTTACATGGTTTTAATGATTACACCAAAGCTCAGACAACTATGAAGCACATGACCAATAAGACTACAAAAAATGGGTAAAAGAAAAAAATACCTTAGGTGTTTTGGCTTTTCTACCCCCGTCACGACCATGAATTAATCTAATGATTTTGCCGGGGTTGGACATATTACTCATTTGGGACCCAACCGGTGAAGGGATGGATCCACTTGGAGTGACATCAAAAGCATTATCTGGCTGTTGCTTCATTATCTTCGGCTTCTTGGCATTATGTTGCCCATATAAACCTAAGAAAAAGAAAATTGAAAATGTGATGGGTGAAGAACACAACACCAGAAAGATATACCCAACCAAGTAACCAAACATTAAGTCAAATATGAGAGAAGAGAGCTTTACCACTGGTTCCATTAGAATCAAAATGATGACTCTCCTGTCTCTTTTTGGAATAATCTCTCTAAAAAAAAAAAATGGCATCATCTAACATGAAATTATCAATTAGAAAAGAGAACATAGAACAAAAAATCTGGCAAACACAAGGGAGAAACAGAACATGTAGATAAAGTTTAATTATGCGTCATGACACCGTCATATCTATCATGGAAAGCAGGATGCCAACTTGATCTGATGTAAAATTGAAAATACTGAAATGACCTTAAAGCTTTGAAAATAAAATATTTCCTTAATCAAGAAAATGGAACAAATCCAACAGAAAAGATATTTGGCAATCAACTTAAAAACCAGTAATACCTTTGAAAAATGAACCTCATGCTGGGTAAAATTACACTTTTAAAGTAACATACACAGGAACATAAAATGGTAATTACTCATGCAGGAAGAAAAAAATTTTAAATCTTAAAAATAAAATAAATATATTGATTCTTTAGAATAGAAAGAAAATGACTAAAGAAAAGAAAAAAATATGTATATCAAGATAAGCAGCTTGGCATGATAAGGATAATAAAATTCACCTGTTCATTGTGAACGGTAGATTCCAGCTGCCAACCCTGATCGTATGCAGAAACCTACCAGAAACAGAATTCATGCACCTTTAGATACTATGAAGGCAAATAACGAAATTATTCATACCATTCCACAGATAAACAAACCATGGAGTAGTAAAAACAGAAGAATTCCTACGTACGAGATTCTTGGCTTTTTTCTTCTTTTTAGGTTTGGTTGGTGTTTCTGCGCAGTCATATGATAGCTGCCTTTCAAAGTCCCCCATGGATTCAACCTCCATGCCTTTCTGGATCTCGTATCCTCCATGAAAAGTACTCTGATCATCCTGAAAAGAATTAGTATCTCCACTAGAAGCATCTGTTTTTGTTGGAGCCTGTAAACCCCCAGCAGCAGCTGGATTGCTAAAAGGACTTAAAACCCTCTGCCTGTAACCAGTGCGCACACGTTTCGTTGGAATTGGACCGCCATTTAGACTACTGGCAGGCCTTTTTCCCATCAACACGGACTGTTGAGCACAGTTTGGCACATCAGCACCCATTTCATATGGTCTTGCAGCATATGATTTCATTGAGTTCTTTCGCTTTTTCTGCTTTAGTTTTGATGATTTTCTACCTTCAAAGGCTGCAGGCAAATAATACATACTTGTTTCTCCTTCATCCTCATCATACACAAAGTCATCGTATCCAAACTCTGAATTTGAAGAAGTTGTAAGAAACACAAGACTACAATGACAAAGAAACTCAAACAAGAAAGTCATGATTACCTGCTCCAGTATCATAAACAGATGTTTCAACTTCCTCTTGCACACTACTCCCAGTTTTCTGGAAAAGCATTCAATAATAAGCAAGATTGAGCAGAAAAGCTCCAACAGCAACATTAGGGCAAATTAGGCATAGAAATGTATATATGTTCTCCATGATAAGATTTGACTGATGTACTTCCAGACGAATTATATCAGTCCAGCACTCTGTTCTTCATATCTTATAAAATACTCTCCCTTAGTAGATTTAGGGGAAGCAAAAGAAAAAGGGCATATATAAACTCATTAAAGGAATTTTTTTACCTCAGTCTTTACCAAATAAGATTCAATAGATCTTCTATAGATTTCCATAGCACCTGAAGGAACCGCATAGAAGAGGCTTTCCTGAAAATAAAGTACATAAAATGTTTGAGCAAAGAATGTGAATATAAAGAAAATATTTCCACAAGATAGAACTCCAGAACTGAGCATGCAGAGTCAAACAGATAAAACCAATTAAAAGAGATAGATCAAAAAGCTATATTCAAAAGCCAACAATAATGTGTAAATAAACCTTAAAGGCTAAGAAAAAATTAATCCATACTTCGGTTAAGTGTTCATCCCAAGAAATGTCCATAATGCCTGAGTCAGATATCCTGTCTGGAGTTGCGGGTGGTTCAGCTAGAACTGATGGAACAGGGGAGCTGTTATACTTCAAATATCTAAGAGCATATGTCTGAATAGCAAGTTCATTGTTCTTTCCAGTATGCTGCTGCTGCTTCCTATTTGCATCCTGCTCGATGATGTGTTGCACAAAAAGATTAGACAGAAAGTACAATATTTCAAGCTCTGACACAATCTAGAACATGAATATAAGGGAAGTATTTGGCAGTTTTCACAAGAGAAAGGAACCGAAGGCAAGGAGAAAGAGACCAAACAGCTCTAGTGCTATAACTCAATTCCAAATATTTAAGTGAATATTTTGGATTCTAGTTCTAGAATTCAAAGGCCTTTATGCATTTTCAATTGAATTTTAACTTGTCATCCAGAGCCTATGAACTCATCATCAAATAATCCAACCAACCCCATCAAGCCAACATATTTAAAAAACCATGGAGACCATATTTACTAGAAACTATAATTAAGATCCAAAAAGATTATGATTAAAACAAGACTACAATGTATATAACTACCTAAGTTCTCAGTAGCCACTTCTCTAAATTTCTAAAATAAGTCACCAAGATACCATGTATTGAAGAACAGAACCTGTAAGCAGATAACCAACGTACATAAACATAAAAACCAGTAATTGAATTTGAAGAAAATAGTAGAAACTAGCGCAAAGCTTTAATAAGAAAAATTAAAAACAAAAATTATCATCCAGTCATCAAACAGTAAGAATGCATAAATTGATTAAAAAGGAAGACCAATAAAAGTCCAACAATATAACCAGTACCATATCAAGTTCTGCCATCTTGTTCTCGGTAACTTTGTTGGCCCTGGACCCCATCAAATCATGGCCACAGTTCTCTGGACCAAGACTTGCATCCTTATTATTTAGAAGCACCTCTGCTGAATGCCAAAAGTCCATGACAGCATTAGCCAGGGTTAAAGCTACTTTTTTGAGTTTCCAATACTGATTTTGTTCGTCAACTTTCAATCGCGAAGTAAAAGCAACACGTCGACATATCTGAGCAGCAGCAGTCATCTTCCAAAGACGCTCCTATAAGTGTATAAAGAACATAAAAGGTCCTATAAGTGTATAAAGAACATAAAAGGGAAGTTTATAGGCAAATTTTGGCAAATATGTTCTCTAGTCAACTTTACATACAGGTACACTAATTAAGCAAACCTAATGAATAAAAAAGCTCTTAGTAGGAGGGAAAAATGAACTAGAAGAATGCATAAGAAGAATTTAATTTATATTCTGTAGTAAAATAATACCTGAGCAAAATCGTTTGCCAACCATGCCATTTCCTCAAGGACAAAGTCCCAGTGAGATTTTTGATGATTCTCCAAGGGTAAGGTACCAACACATAGCTCTGCAATCCTTTTACGCTTAGCCTGTTTACCATAATGCCAGATCTTATAAGCTTTTCAAAGACAAAAAACTTACATCTAAATTTAAGAAATCCCTGGGCATATATCAATCAGAAAGATAAGCAAACCACCTCTATAATTCGTGCCTCTTCCAAAATGGAATCTTCATGTGCCTTGTCCACCACTTTCACATGATTACCCAAACTGGTTTGACTATCAGTATTAGCAGTAGAGGTTTTTCCTAATGAAGTCATCTCAGGAATCTCACAAATAGAGTTATCCCTTGTGCTTTGAGGCCTGCTAGCGGAAAAGTTTTCCTTGTTGGTGTTAGAATTATCATCCAGCAAAGTACTACCTTGCCTATCAGTTTCTGCAGCATGAATGCTTTGTTGTGCCTCATTGTTGGAAGCACTCACCTCATTTTGCAATTCAGATCTAACTTCTCCCTCCATTTTAACAGCAGAATCATCAACAGAGTTATTTTGATTAATTGAAGCATTAACATCACGAATGACAGCAGCATTATCAACAGCCTTGATCTCATTCTTTTCTTTTGCCAATTCACCAAAAGCTAAGTTTAGTGACTCCTTTTTTTCTGATGTTTGTTCCATGGTTTTTCCTTTAGAATCAACATTTTTTGGATTAATACACAAATCACTACCATTATGTACACCTAAGCTTAAGCCGTTTTGAGTGCAAGAGGACTCCGAATCTAACCCCTTCATCACTAATGCCGCACAGCTATTTTGCCCTTCATTTGGTATGTTTTTCTTATCTTTTTTGGCATCACCAAACCCATTTAGCTGATTAGAACTAGTTTCATTTTCATATTTTGTTGCACCTGATGGACATTCAAGAGTTATTGAAACTACCTGTTCCTTCCCTCCAACAAGATCAGGTTCCTCAGAAGCCAAATTAACTGGAGATTTAAAAGCCTCCACTTGACCAGGTTCATTAGGCAGGTCATCTATCAAGCTTTTGGAAACTGTAACATCAGCCTTGCTTTTGCATAGATCACCTTTTGATAAGTCAGTCATTTCTTCTGCAGCCTGCCCACCATCCAACTCCATATTCAACTGATTATCAGAAGTTATCAACTTTGAAGCCAAATCACCATTTGAAGTTGCAGATTTTGTGGTATTAACAGAGAGTATATTCTTGTCCTTTCGGTAATTTGTTTCAGCTGTCAAAGCCTTCACATCCTTTGATGCACCATGAGCAGGTAAAGAAGACCCATGAACACCTCGACCCTGAACCATATCTGTTGAACTCGAACGAGCTCCATCTCGATTTATTTTGGACCTGTTCCTTCGAGCATACGGGCGAAAAATCGCAGAATCTTCTGATTCCTTGGCATTTTGAGTCCCATCCATCTGAGAAGATTGCTCGGATGGAACAACAGTATTCCTCTTACGAGGATGCATAGACTTTCTTTCACCTTCAGGTATCTCATTTTCACCATCAAAAAGTAAGAGATTATCAGCACTATTGGGTTCACAAACTGCAGGAACCCCTGGCCTACCACTACTCTCTACAGAATCACCATGAGGTGAGGCAGTAAGTGCAAAACTACCTTTCGCTTCGCTGTAATAATAATGGACAGGGGAAGCATCAGATGGTAACTCCAATAAAATTTAGAACCATAGTTCTGTAGCACACAACAATAAAAAATATATATATATGTACCTGGTAACAAAATGTTCTGCTTGCTGATCAGTGAGAGAAGTAGACTGGACACTAACTGAAGCTGCATTGCCAAATTTGAAATCCAAGGGATTGCCACCCTGACAGCAATGTGCTTTATGGTGAATATTAATCTATAGGAAATCAGAAGTAGCAAGAGGCAAAAGAAAAAAAGCATACTTTCTCAAGAAACTCTAGTTCCCTTCTCCTTTCCTCACGAACATCATACTCCTGCCTGTTACAAAAAAGAGTAAATTGGAAAAAAAAAAAAAAAGCTTCCTGTACTTAGGGATGTGAACCAAGTGCATTTTGCTGGAAAATGAAAAGGGTATGAGTAAACAAAAGTGGAATGTAAATATCACCTAAGCTCTGCTTGAGCCTTCTCAATAGCTGCACTGCGCGGAGAGGTTTTGAGACCAATGCCAACTCCGCCGTCAACAACCGCTCCCATGAAATCAACCTCAGCATTTACTAAGAGCGCAGGTCCTGAGTTACATCCATGCATCCCTGCCTAAATATCTACAGGCTGGCCCCTCCCATCGATGCACAAGGAAGATACTGATGAATACCTACAAAAGATGTTTGAAAAAAAAATCAGAACAAATAAAGAAAATAGAAACTAAGGCAAATAATGAATCGAAAATAAGCATCAAAAGACAATGAACAAATGGTCCCCCCTCTAGTAAGCAGCAATGCACACGCCCTAATGACCAAAGTAAAATAATGTTCTTCATTCAATAAAGATTCAAGTTTGTAATAACTCACAATTTGTACAAACTGATCACAAACTGAAATGATCAAACTCACTCAAGATAATCAAAATATAGTAAGTTTTCGAAAAGCTCCGATATAGATAAAACCAACATCAAAAAACAAGGTAAATTCTCAACAAATGTACAGAAATACATGAAAGAGAAGAATTATGCATGCAGTGTATGCATTGTTTGCTACAAGAAGAATTACTTTGGATAGATTTTTTTCTGGAAAAGAACAAAATGTTTGCATAAAATGACTTTTGAACTAAAGGAGCAGCAATAACATTCCAAATGAGAGATTTTCTGGCAAATAAAGACTCTTCCTAACTTTATGTACCAATACAAAAAAGTCTCTTCCTAACCTTTTTTCTATTATTTTCATCAATGAGATTCCAAAAGGGGGAAAAAGTGTTACATAAATAACTCATTAATAGCACATCAATTGCATATCTTTCATCTCTTAATTCCCAATCCTGCACAGTAGTTTCATAACAACTGAACACAATCAAATTATCTTAAAAAGCAATTAAATCTATTGAAAAATGCACAAAACTAAACTTGCTTTGGGAGAAGTTGCCACTAAGTAAAGGACAATTGAAAAGCTAGATGAAGGAAATGCTTAGCACTTTATTAATCTGACGCCAAATGCAATGCTGAATTATAGTAATTAACAATTCTACACTGCCACCAAAATTCTATATGAGCATACACATAGAAGCAAATAATAGCATGTAAGAAGCTTAGCAACAGCAATTATCTTCAAATTCCAGGAAAATAACACTAGAAGTCAAAAATCAGTAACTAAACAACGGAACATAAAGCCTAATGAGCTTCCGCAGCATTCAACTTCTAATTAATGTAAATAAAACACATAAGAAGACCGCTAACCATGTAAATCCACAAGCATTCAATCGAAATGCTTATAGAAAACCACAAGAGAAACAAATGGAAACCCTAGACGCATTGAATCACGGAAATTGTGCCCTAATTTGAAACATTGCTGGAATTCTAGGGTTTCCAAAACAAAAATTAAGAGCAAAAATAACCTGAATTGGGATACGAAGTCAAACAATTGGGAGCTAGAGCAAAGCACCAAGGAGCACTTGAAACGTTCCCGCTCTTTTCGACACTATCGTTACCTCTCTATCTCTATCCTAGGGTTTTTGAAACTTCGAACCCTTCCCCAACGTCGTGCCTCAATCAAAACGACATGAATTAACCCTAAAATACGACACCTCCCTGCAAATGCAAGCCATGAGCGCGTTGTCGAGTCCCTCTCTATTAAGATTAGGAGTCTGTAATTTTTTTTTTTCGTTTTCACTCTATAAAAAAATTTTCTGGTTTTTTTTTTGGCAAAATATATTTTCAGTTTCAGTTTTTTTTTTTTTTTTCTATGTGTAGTGTAGGTTTTGTTTGGCTTGGCTGTTTTTCGGGGTTACTATGCGACTCCTCCCAGTGAGTGAATACTGGGCTTGGTTTTTACCCGAGGAAGACGACGAGTAATAAACGGGCTTTGGGCTTTTCGGTTTAGTCAATTCATTGCTTGACTAAAGAAAATATTTCATCATAACCAAATATATATATATATATATATATCTATCTATTTATCTATCTATACATATATATATATATAATATATATATTTTTTTTTTATCTCCTCCTCTCCCATAGCTTGACATTTGTCCATTTATTTTTTTCTTTGCCCTTAGCAATTTTTTTTTTTACTTAGGTCCTTTTATTTTGTTTTCTCAACAATTTTTTTTCTTAACAATATTTTTAGTTAAATCCTTAACATGTTTTTTGTATGACTCTTTAATTTTTTTTAATTCAGTCCTCTATTATTGTTTTATGGTATTACTTTATTTTTTTTATCTATTTGCTTCTTCTACTTGCATATATTTTGCTTTCGAATGAAAATTATTATATGAAAGGGTTTTTCCCTCTAACTTTTTTAGAAAAAAAATTTTTACTTTGCATATTGTACTTTGTAGTAAATATAAATAGTTCAATTAGTTATTCTTAAAATAAAAATGCTTATAGATGAGTTTAAAATCTTACACTTGATTAATAATATGAACAAAACATTTTTAGCTAATTTTTTTATTTTTTCATTAAATTGTTTGAACCACTATGTTGTATATAGACTTTGGTGATTTTACTTTTTATTGTTATTGCATCATTATCTTAATTTGTTTGTTTCTAGAACAGATTATTTGTTTATCATACTATTTAACTTAAGTATTGTGTATTTTTTTATTCAAGCTAATACAATTTTCTCAAAAAATTATTTTTTGGACATTTTGTTTGATATATAAACTCTATCCGTAGTGAACATGTTTTTCTATTGTACTAAACAATATGAAGGAAATAAATATTTTTATAACCAACAACTTTTATCTAATAATCAATTTTACTAACTTTAAAAATTGCAAAATAAAAATAGATCCGCAGCATCGCGCGGGTTTGTGTCTAGTACATATATATATTTTTGTCTTCTCCTCTCCCATAGCTTGACACTTGTCCATTTTTTTTTGCCCTCAACAATTTTTTTTTACTTAGGTCCTTTTATTTTTTTTCTCAACAATTTTTTTAGTTAAATCATTACCATGTTTTTTATCCAATTATTTTTTTTTTGCCCTCAAAAACTTTTTTTTACTTAAGTCCTTTTATTTTTTTTCTCAACAATTTTTTTAGTTAAATCCTTAACATGTTTTTTGTTATATATAATTTATAAATGTAAATTCTTTTTTTTTATGGAGAACAATAGACAATATAATGTTGTTTTAGAAAATAATGTAGCTAGGAAATGCTATAATTTTTTTCCTGTATTTATTTGGAAAAAAGATTATGATTTTTTTGAAAAATTATGTAAGTAATTTTTTTTTAAGTAAATCAATACATACTATTAAAGATAGCTTTTGTCAATTGAAGAAATTGGTGATGACGCGTGTATGAATACTGTTTTGTCAATTGAAGCAATTGGTGATGATGAGTGTATTACAGCTGTGTCGATTGGCGAGCGATTTATGCAGTTGTGTAGACTGATGAGCTATGTCGGATGGCAAGCTGTTTTATGATGTTGTGTGAATTGGCAAGCTATGGGGTTGGCGAGCTGATGTAGTATGAGGGTTGACGAGCTGTTATGCTGTTGTGCAAAATGACGAGCTGTGTTGGTTTGGCGAGTTGATGCAGTATTATAATAGTTGAATCGAAGAAAATGATAGTTTCTATAGCTTTGTGGATTGGCGAGCATTTCTATAGTTGTGTGGATTGGCGAGCTATGTGCTTTGATAAGTTGCTATGCTGTTTGTGAGGGTTGGCGAGCTGCTGTAGTATGTGCTCATTTTATTAGAGTGTATTTCTTATTGATGTAAATATGTTGTTGTTGAATCAAAGACAAGGGAAGTTTCTACAGTTGTGTAGATCAGCAAGTAGTTTATGCAGTTGTGTGGATTAGCAAGCTACAGATTGGCGAGCTGTTATGCTGTTTGTATGGGTTGGCGATCTGCTGCAGTATATGCATCTTTTATTAGAGTATATCTCTTTTTTATTTAAATATTTTGTTGTTGAATCGAAGAAAATGGAAGTTTCTACAGCTGTGTGGATTGGCGAACAGTTATGTGGATTTGTGGGTTGGCAAGCTATGTGCTTTGGCAAGCTGCTATGTGCTTTGGCAAGCTGCTATGCTCTTTGTGAGGGTTGGCGAACTATTGCAGTATGTGCCTCCTTCATTAGAGTATATTTCTTATTAATTTAAATATTTTGTTGTTGAATCGAAAAAAAGGAGAGTTTCTACAACTATGTAGATTGGCGAGCGGTTATGCAGTTGTGTAGTTTGGCGAGATTCTGCAGTATGTGCTTCTTTTATTAGAGTATATTTCTTATTGATTTAAATATTTTGTTGTGGAATCGAAGAAAAGGGAAGTTTCTACAGCTGTGTAGATTGGCGAGCGGTCATGCAGTTTGTGTGGACTAGCGAGCTACATACTTTGGCGAGCTTCTATGATGTTGTGTGGATTGGTGACCTATGTCGATTGTTGCTCCATGTTTACATTGAACCAAAATTTCAATCAAGTTTTGTAACAAATTAACGAGCATGATTGTTCAACTCTTGAGTATTTTAATTTTTAATTCTTCATTTGTATGCACTGAATTTGAACAAAAAATTGTAAATAAAAAAATTTTCCCGTAACGAAGCACGGACAATTTTCTAGTATATATATATATTATCACCCGACTGCTTGCCGCAAATAATTAAAATTTGAATGTTACGTGCAAACCATAAAACTTGGAATTCTACAATTTTTTTTTGATAGTTGATTTTTAAGTTCAAAAATTCATTTCAAGGGTACAAGTTTATAAATTTCAATAATAGATTCACAAATTTTAGAAATAGAATAACTTCTTTTATTCTTATACTGTTTTGATTAGGAGTGGGGTATAAAAAAAAGAAAGGAAAATGAGAGAAATATGAAAATTTTTCCTTTACTTCCCCTTGTTTGGATGGGAATTTAAAAATAATTAAAAAGAGAGAGAGAGGGGTTGAGAATCCCTCTTTTTTCTCTCAAATGTCTCATTTTTTATTTATCTACTTTGAGATTGCTAAGAAAGGAAATGTGTAAAAAAGTTTTAATTGTAAAATAACATTTATATCCTTAAAATTTTTTGAATGTTTTTTTAATAATTTTTAAATAATCATTATAATTATTTGTTTCTTTTAACTATTCATCAATTCTTTTGTTTTAATTTCTACTTAGGTAACAATAATGATTTTATAATTTTATTATTATTTCACAAATCTTAGTTTTTTATTTTATTATTTTCTAGCATTGTTGCTTAAATGCTTTGCAAGTAATTTAAATGTGAAGTAACAATTATCACTTAAACCAAGTTGAAGACAAAAAATAATTTTTCCAATAAAAAATAAAATACCTTAATATATACTAAATTTTTATTTTTAATCAAATGAATAATCAATATAAATTATTATATGTTATTTTATAAAAAAAGAATGTTATATTTGGAAAAATATTATAACAAATAATTTCATTTCTTTTCACACTTTAATCAAACAATAATTGCTAGGATTTTTTTACTTTTTTTATTAATTTTAATAATCTAAACAATTGATACATGTACCCATTTTTCACTTTATTTTACTTTAATTTCCTTTGCTAATAGCTATCAAATATAATGTTAAATTTTTATGTACCCAAAAAAAAGTTTTTCTTTTAATTAAGAGATATTATCTTGTAGTATTTTTAAATTTTATTGATGAAATTAATAAATATATATATTAAATAATAATAAAATATGGAAAAAGAAGTTATGTAACCATCTCTTAATTACACTTATTTACACTTATGAATTAAAAAATTTGCTGTTAATGTATGGTAAACGGGGAATTCTTTAGTTTACTATATTTAGTTTAAATAATATTTTTTTTACATTGCTCCCACTTTTTTTTAATTAATATTTTATTTTTTAATATATAGTGAGAAATATATGTTATGAACGTCCGTGGGTTTTTAGACTCCGCTACCATGATAAAATAATTTCCTTAAATAATTTACTCTAACCAAATTTTTTATATGATATCAATAGATAAGATAAAATTTTATTATAAAAAATGCTAAAATCTTCGAATTATATGCTCCTTTTTTTTTTTCCTATTTCTTTGTTTAGCTTTGACTTTCATGGAAATTAAGAAAAAAAATTAATTTATTGCAATAAAATTTTAAATTTCTTCATAAATTGACAGTTTATGCTTTTTAGTAAAAAAAATCATGTAAAATAAAAATATTCATGTGTATACTTTTGCAACATCAAATGCTATTAAAATACTTTTCTTTATAATTAGAAGAAAAAAGCTATCGGAATATTGAGGTTGATATATTGAATATTTTGACTTTAAAGATATGGATATGCTAAGAATATTATAAGTCAATTTTGTTTTGATCTAAATTATAATAAGCCAAAATATAACATTGACAGTGGGAATGAATCAGCATTTTTGTTAATTAACGGAAGCAATTCTTTCGTTGTTATTTACTGTTTGGATTGCGATAATGATGATACTTGGTGCAATTTGAGGGGTATTTTCGGTAATTCAATAATTTATTTATCCTTCTCTACTGCCCATGAAAGTCCATCGAAGGAGGAGTTCTATTTGCACCACAATATTTACTCTTTGCACTACAAAAAAGAAAAAAAACTAAATCTACTCTTTGAAATGACAAATTTATCCTTCATTCAATAAACCAATTTCCCCCCTCAGCCGGACCCATCTGCTCCGATAGCTCTTCTTCTCCACCGTCCGTTCCTCAGCCTTCCTCCTCCTTCTCTTCTCCAACTGTTGCCTTACAGGTACAATGAAATAACATTTTGGTTGAATTTTAGTTGTTTGTTTGGCTTTAGGGTGAGGCTGCTGGGCGAGGCAGGTGAGGCTCCGGGGCGAGGCAGGTGAGGCTCGTGCAGGTGAGGCTGCGGGCGAGCCTCGCACAGCAATGCACAGGCGGGCGAGCCTTGCTTAGGTGAGGCTACGGGCGAGCCTCGTGCAGCACCTGCACGACCCAGCGCAGCCGTGAGCGAGGCTCGCCTCCTACCCATTGCTCTCGCCCAGCGCGCTTTCTGGCCCAGCGCTGGCACGCCCCAGTGCCGGAAGCCTCGCGGGGAAGCTTCACAAGTGAGGCATGTCGCCTTGCGCAGGTGAGCCCGCGTCAGGCCACCAGCCGGTGGCTGCCGGTGTGGCTGCCGGTGTGCTTTGTCGAAGGAAGGAAGAGGAAGATGGGGGGTTTTGTAAATTTTTTAAGGGTTGTTTTGTAATTTTATGAGGTGTGTTTAATGTGTTTTTGGGGAGTGTAGTGTAAAGAGGAATTTTTGTAGTGCAAATAGAAGCTCTCCCATCGAAGTACAGTTTGGTTTTTTTTCTTAAGGACGAAATTACCCTGTGTGGAATCTGGAAGGGTCAAACTTAGCTTAATACAGCTACGATCACACTCTTATAAAGTCAGTCAAATTATTGGTATTCATACCAATAATTTTATTGTAATAAGTTACTTATTTTATTTTTTTACTAATAAAAGTATTACCCTGTGTGGAATCTGGAAGGGTCAAACTTAGCTTAAAACCGCTACGATCACTTTTAACACTCTTATAAATAACACCACGGAAAGTTGCTTGAAATTACCCTCTAATCTTACTCTATATGTCAATATTGACTAATTTTTATTTCAATTTTAATCTCTCTTTAAGATAACTTACTTGAGGTGACATCATATCGGGATTGCATTTTTAAATTTTCTTATCCGAACTGAGTTGTGTGAATTTTTTATTTTACAATCTATATTTGAATTTTATAAGAAAAATATTTGATCCAAATTAATTCAGAGCAAATGTTAATTTTATTTTTGAGTTTAGACAATTTTGAGTTTTACTTTGACTTTAACGTGGATTTTTTTTTTTTTCATAACTTGGATCTTTAACTAATTTCAATATAAAACTTGAACTTTTATTTTAATGGTACAAACTACAACATATTAAATAATTAGGTATTCGTTCATGATCCATATTCGAATCAATCCAAATGTTTGTGGCTATTATTTTTTTAATATAAAATTGCTATTATTTATATACTAAAATAATATTATTTTTTTATTTTCTACTTACTTGGTTGGTTCATTTATTGGTTTTTAAATCTCCATTTTTTGCTTCATAGCCATCTTTTTTGAAGTCTAAAATTGCTTGAGTTTTTTGTCATTGGATCAATATAAACTGTAAGGTTTTTATTACTAGAATTTATTGATTAATTACTTCCCTATTAAAATTCTATATGTCAAATTCATTAATATTTGTTGTTTTACATTAACTAATTTTTATAAATGTAATATGTTTTGATATCTCATTGTTGTAGGAGTATTCTACTTTGAAATCGAATAACTAATTTTTATATTTGTTGTTTTACAATCCAATGTCGTAATAAATGTATAATTCAATGATCTCTCAATTTTGCAAGAGAATTCTATTTCGGAATCAACAGAAGTTTAAATTCAAGGTTAGAATTTTTATTTTTTTAATTACTAAAATAATATATAATATATATTATATATGATTTATTTTTTATCAATTTACTCAAGTAAACTAATTTTAAAATTTTCTATCATATATTAATATTTAATTGGACAAGAAGTACTAAGCTTACCGTGTTAAAAGTGTATCACCTTGATCACTTGAGTGTCAAAAATTATTGGAACATGTATGTATAATCTTATATAATATATTAATATTTGTTATATTTTTATATAACAAACGTTATAATTGAAATTTAATTAAATTATTTTGCATATTAATGTCTTATCCATGTCTTTTGTTCCATTTATGTAATCTATTGGATCATTAAGTGAAGTGCCAAATCATGCACAATAATCATTTGCTACCTCTTCAGATCAACAAAAAATAGTTGAAGAATCTCTATTCAAAAAAATTTGTACATGAGATTGATTTTGAGATCGAGAAAATTGCAATTACTTAGAATGGAAGATATGTTAAAATTCATTAGATGCTATTTTCATTCAATAAATTATAATATGAGGTTGTTTTATCTTTTCCAAAATTTACATAATTATATCAATTTATAATTTTTTTAATATTATTGTATTATCATAGAAAAATTAAAAATGTTGTATATAAAGTTTAAAAAATATATTATTAATGAATTTATTATTTGATTAATATATTTCTTTATATCGCACGAGTTTAAAACTAATTTCAATATAAAACTTATACTTTTATTTTAATAGTACAAACTACAACATATTAAATAATAAAGTATTCGTTTATGATCCACATTCGAATTGATCCAAATGTTTGTGGTTTGATAATATCATTTAATTGAATATAAACCAAATTTCTTATAGCCCAAGTCAAACTGATTCAAATCTCTCAGTTTCGAGTCAATGTTATTGTTGTTGCACGAAACAACAATGATTTCTTGCTGACGTCGATATTGTATTCTTTCTTCACGTGTCTCCAGCAAAGTTCTGCAAAATAGGAAAAGTCAGATGGCGCAGGGGTTTTCCCCTGCGCGCGCACTCTAATGCTTAAGTCAGACAGGATCCAAGCAGGGTTTTCATAAGCAAATAGAGCCTAGGGTTTAAAGATGATACATGTGACCTATTTATAGGAGTTAGATTGCGCGTAATTACCTTTATGACCTACAGTTTAAATGGTCATTTAATGGATCATTTATGGGCCTTCTGAGTCCTCTTTCCTCTTGGCCTTAGATTATTATTTAGCCCAATGTTCTTCAGCTTGACTAATAGAAAAGCCTAATAATCTTTAACCTGACCCACATCAGTTATTATTTTCTCAAATTTTTACTTTAATTTTAATTATATTTTTATACGTCAATTTGATATATTTAAATTTCATATTCCAAATATGTTTCATAAAAATCAGGTTATTAAAAAAATAATTTCCCACACCCTGGCTTTACAAAATGTAAATTTTATTTGATCTTATCAAGTTTATATTGTATAAAAACGTTTTTTAATTTCAAGAACCCACTATTGACAAAAACAAAGGAAAAACCTCCCTTCTATTTTTCTTTTTATAGATACGACCTTTTTTTTTTTTGACTTTTGCTTTCTTCCGATGATTGATAATCCAATTGGTAAATAGCAGTAGCACAGCTATTTTATGTAATACATTGGAATAGACTAAATACCACACAATATAATCCACATACTCATTTTAATGTTCAATCAATGTAAGAGACTAAGAGTCAATGTTTTATCGGTTTAGTTACCAAAAATATGTTTTATCAATTTCATTTATTTAATAAAAATTTACGCTATATTATGTGCCATTAACATTTAGAAGTTGCCACATGTAAAAAACTGGACAAGTATCAGTGCTTATGATGTGATTTTGATTTGTAAATCTGTTGCTCTCTTCTTTAATTTTCTTTACTTTTTTTTTTACGTATTCATATATTAGGAGTAACACCGGCTTGTATTTTAAATTTTTTTTATTGGATTTGATTTATACAAAATTTTTATTTTATGGTCCATATCCAAATTGCAGAAGAAAAATATTTACTCTGAATCAATTCGCATGAATTTGTTTTAAATCAATTATTTAAAATTTTGAGTTTAAGTAAAGGGTTTTACTTAAATTTCACTTGAAATTTGAATTGAAATATAAAATTTTAGTTTTTTTATTTTAAATAGTATAAATCACAAAGATATGAAGAATAAATAATTCTATTATGATCTAAACTCAAACTGATTCAAATTTATAAATTTGATGATATCATTTATTTGAATTCAAATTTGAATTGAATCGATCCAAACCTTTCAATTTCAGCTTCTTCTTTTTTAACTCTTTTGATTTTTTTCCCAACCATATCGCAATGACAAAAAAAAAGGTTAAATTGATATATCTAACCTTTGCCAGTGTTATTTTGGTGCAGGAAAACTGAAATAGCCAGTTCTCTTTTTCCTTCTGTTGGAAGTAGAATCATTCATTAACGCCACAAAACAGGGTTACAAAATTACGCTCTGCTGCGGATGTCCCTTAAGCTCTACCTCTACGGCCATCTTGCATCGGCAGGTTTAATAGCAGATGGCAAAGATGTCGAGTCTGTCAAAATCATCACCTTTGCCGGATTTACCCACAATGTTGATAGACTTAACAATTTTAAATATGGACAGAATGTTAAGGCTTTGCTTGGTAGGATGGAAAGAAAGAGATGAGAAAAGAAAATTAGTTAATCATATGAGAATGTTTCATAACAACTTTCCTACTTTGTAGCTTAATCATTTGATTAACTATTTTTCTTTCCTCACCTCTTTTTTTTTACTATACCAAGCAAAGCCTAAACGAAAAGGGCCTGGAAAAATATATGAATTGTATGTAAATTTGTTAAAAGTTAAAATATATATTGTGTTTAATGTGTTAAACGAATTTTGAAACGAAAATTTAATGTTTAACACAACATGAATCATTAATTAATAAAAATAATATAAGCATTTAGGTTATAAAGGGTTTTAAAAAAATTGCTTTCCTAATTCATGGAATTACAAATTTTAAGAGAGGAGGAGAAAAATAATTCCTTATTCTCAAATAATTGCTGTTCTATCATCTATACAATAAATTTTTTTGTTCGGACAGAACATGCTACTAACTCCAAAACGGGTTGGTTTGGATTAGCGCGAAGCCCCTTTTAAACACACATACATGCACAATGTGGGACGGAGATGAAAACCCTCAAAGGATAAAGCTAATGCTTTAGTTTTTTCATACAACCAGTATCAAAAGACAAACACACATATGGGTTTTTTTATTCGGACGGGACACGCCACTAACTCCAAAGCAAGTTGCTTTGGGTTAGCGTGGAGCCCCTTTTAAACTCACACACCACACACACATGCATGATGTAAGACGAAGATGAAAACCCTTGAAAGGTAAAACTAATGCTTTAGTTCTCACATACAACCAAAATTGAAAGATATGCACACATATGGGATCATCTATACAATAATTATTTCTTATAAAAAAATAAATCAAATAAAGAATTTGGAAAAGTTAATGAAATATAAAGGGAATTGATTTGCAATTCTCAGCACGGGTAAAGAATTTGTGACATGCTTCCACATTGGGCATGGCAGCCCAACATTGCACCTGATAGGAACAAATTTGCCCCCAATTACTGGACCTAGCTAGGATCAAATGTTCGGCATCGGCAGGACATGACCCCTATGCCGATTCGACGTTGCTGGCCAAGATCATAATGGCTCTGTCCGAGTGGAGTAGCCTTGGCAGGGGCTAGATTTGGCCCCCTTGCTTGTTGCTAGTAGCTGAATCAAGAATGACGGCATATCAGTTGCTATTGAAATTGGCATCCCATGCCATGTTGACTTGGAATCCAAGCCTTGAGCTGAGTGTAAGGTTGGTTTTATCTTATATATTAATTCTTAAAATGCCAATTTTGTTAAATGTTTTTTATTTTTTCGTAAAGAGGAACAATAAAAAAGATTCAAATATTGGATTTAATTTTTTTTTAAAAAGTAATAATAGTTAGGTCAAGTTTTAATTGTTATTTTGTTAAATGTTATTAATATCATTGTCAATATATTTGAATAAACTCATGGTGCGTTTGGATGAGGAATTTTAAAATTTTAAAGCATTTTAAAATGAAAGTATTTCAAAACTTATCATTTTAAAATAGTAGCATTTATAATTGATTTGTTTGGATAAAAAAAATTTTAGAAAGAATTTTTGGATACTAAAATTTGATTAAATAAAAAATAATTATAAAAGAAAAATAATAATATTATATATTACAAAAAGAAAAATATCAAATAAAATATGCAATATGGGTATCATTAGATTTGTAAAAATGTATAGATATTGTTAATAATATAAAAAATAAAGATATATATTAAATTTAAATAAAACAATATGTTTTTTGTTTTTAACTCTATATTTAATAGTGAACCATGTTTAATAAAATAGGAAAGAGTATAAGCAATTTTGAAAAATCACCTCTTTTGGTGGATTTTCAAAAGGGAATTTGAGCATTTCAAATTCCCTTTTTAAATCCCTCATAAATTTTCAAATTCTTCAAATTTTTTTACCAAACAAAAAATTTATGTTTTGGACTTTTAAATATCTTGATTGAAATGAATTCTCTCCTTAAAATTCCTAATCCAAACAAAACCTCAGAGTTTCAGTAAATTTACAATGCAAGTTGCCAACAAGCAAGAATGAACGTACAAAGTAATTAACAATTAATTTATAATTACATAAATTTAACATAAAATTAAAGGCTTAATACCTAATATGCCCTCATTGTTTACCACAAAATGAAATTATACCTTCAACGTTTAATTGCACAGAAATCAGTTCTAAACGTTTCAAAATAATAAAATTAAAAAAATTTTCATTAATTTTCTCTAACGCCGTTAAAATTTATTATTGTGCATGGGTACAAAAATTAAAAAAATATGGAAATATATTTAATTATGTTATTTTGAAACGTTTAGGACTAATTTTCATATAATTAAATGCTGAAAGCTTAATATAAACATGGAGGACATGTTTATGTATTAAGCCCAAAATTAAATTAAAATTAACACATAATTGAATAAGAATTTATTAAAATCGAACTTTAGATTTCAAAATTTCTTCTTATTTGCTAAAACAATATTTCATTGGCACAAAATAAAGACTCATATATTTGAGGAAAAATGTGTCCATCAATTAAAAAAACAAATATGCAAATTTTTTTAATTAAATAAGTGTGTTATGCATGAGCATGAAACGTATCTTAAGTTAATTCACGCTGCTTTCCAGTGGATCAAAATTCAAAGGCTTTATTCCGAAACGCGAGAAATGGCTGAACGTGGTGGCAATGACGGCAAGGAACCAGCTTCAGCCTTTTCTTCATCAACGAAAAACCATCATCTTCCAACTGCTGATGAAATTGCAGTTGTTAACTTGTTATTAAGCATGCATTCATGATAAGAAAGTTGGAAGAAAATTTTGGCTCCTCGATCTCTCTCACTGAAGCAAATGACCTTGTTAATGGGGATCCTAAATAGTGAATACCGCAGTCAGACTGATCTGGAACGCGTCACTAACGTGGAAGGAAGAAATTTGCGGTAAGCCTACTAATATTGTAATCTCCTTGGATTGATTTTCGGTTTCCTTCTGGTTGCAGATAAAATTTGTTTTCATGGCCTTTATCTCGTAAGTAATACTCTGCGAATTTTATTTTTACTGCACCAAGTTCATCTGCGCCAACGCGATCCGTTCAAGGGGAGTTTGGAGTAAGAGAAATTTACCCAAAAGGTGAAGTTGCATCCTCAGGCCTTGGAACCTCTGCGATGGTAATAAGAGGTCAAAGAACTGAACGAAGTCTGAGTCTGCCAGAAGCTCAAGCTGCTCCCAAGAGACGGAAAGTATTTGCTGGTTAAATGGCTGGTAGGTTTTTCTTTGTAAGTGGAAGTCCTGACTAGTTCTCATAACAAAACTAATAAAATCTACACAGTTTATGGAGAATTTATGACATTTCTATGTGAAAGTTGCAAACACCAAACCAGAATTCAGTAGCTTCTTGAAGAATGCATGGACAGAACATGCAATTCAACTACATAAAATCAAATTAAACAAGAATAAAAGTCTGTTGTTATTTTTTGGTGGTTGGTAGGGCTGAATAGAACATTAGCTTTCTTTCTGTGTATGTTTAATTTTCAAAATAAACACCCAACTTCTTGCTTAAGGAGAACAAGAATTGATTGTTTATATTTACATTGATGACAAATATCTAGCTTGTTCTATTTTTTGGTAAATCAACTCCTTAAGCAGAAGAAAGAAAACATTATGCAAAGTTTTCTTTCCGAAGAGATTTGGTGATGGAACCTTTACTCAAAATAGCTAAATTCAGACGTCCTTTTTTCTGTCCAGACCAAAGCAAAGTGTTTGTAAAAGACCCTATATAGGGAGTTAATTTATGGCCAAGTAAAAGCTGGAAGTTTCGACCAGGAACTCAATACTTCTTCCGTAGAAGCCATTGATAGAAGATCTTGTTGTTAGAAAAGAAAAATAAGGATAAACTATTCTTTTTTATTTGCGCAGAAATAGTAGATATGAAATGAAACCGCACGGAAAGGAGACTTTATCAGGCTTTATAGATTGTTATATCTTGCTATTAAATAACTGCTTCCACACCATACTTCATAGTTCATAGTACAGAGAAATATGATGCTATTAGTGGCATCTTTCTTTAAGTACTGCATCACTACGCAGTCCAAATTAATCCAAATACCATTTGATTGGAAACAATTTTCATGTTAAAATTACATCAGTGCCATTTGGGTGTTTCGATCTTTTATTTCATTATAATTGTATATATTAAATTTTAAAAATAAATGAATAATGTTCAATTGATAATTTTTTAAATAATAATTTTTAAAATTTTATAGTTCAGCTCATCCAAATAAATTTAAATAAGATTTTTTTATAAATTAAATCATTCAACTAAAAAATTTTAACAAAAAAAAAATCGAATGTTTTATAAGTTCATTGTTATAATTACAATAAAAAAATTTATAATCTTAATTTCATATAATAGAATATTAGAGACTTATTTTTACATTTATGTAAAATTCAAAGGCTTTTTTTGGATATTATGTTTTATGTTTTACTAATATAAAACATATATGCAAATAATATAGTAATAGAACAATAAAAAAAAATTTATGAGTTACATTGTTTTAAAGAAACAAAATTTTTATATTAGTGACAAACTAAATGATTGTAAATAGTTAGAAAGTTAAGTCATAATTTTTTTTTAATTATGTGATGTGACTTGATATTTGTAATAAATCAATTGATTTTAAGTGTTTATGAATAATGATTGATGACTAGAACAAATAAATAGATACCAATGTAATTTTAATCTCTTTTGATTTAGGGATGTCTAATTTAAATCTTTATATATAAATATAAAGATTTTAAAAAATTTTGGGATCTTGGCCCCTAATTAGAGTGACGGTCCCTCCTGGTTTATGATCAACTCTGGTTTAGTTGCTAACTAGACATGTGAACATGTGACTGGACAATAAACCAGGTAAAGGAGGCAGCGGGCAGGGCAGCCACATTTAATCACTCACCAAATAGGAAATAGTTTCAGGGCATTCCAAAACAGTAGAACCAGTTAATGAAACGGAATTTCTTCAAAAAAAAAAAAGTTAATGAAACTCAATAACTGGATGCAGACATTTAACAACTAAAATCTAAAAAAATTTGTATATGATAATAGTGTATAGTTTCTATACACTGTCAATGCATCAGAGATTAACACTTCATCAATAGACGCTTATGGGCAAATTAAAAAAATTTATTTATATTTGCATATAAGAGCTCATTGATGAGGTGTCAACCTCTGGTACAATGACAGTGTATAAAAATTATACACTGTCAGTGCATCATATATAAATCCAATCTAAAATGGATCCAATGAACTACCTGAATTGAGCAAATATGAATACTGGTAGTACAAAGATCTAATTCTCATCAATCTCAAGTGTATGGCCAATGCTAGAGAGCACAGCTTACTCTTGATCATGGTGAACATTCATTAATACCGCGGCAGATATCAAGATCATAACAACAAATTCAGAAAGCAGAGTGAAATCAAATAGGAAATAAACTGCTAGGAGATATGTTTCAACCACGCCGACTGATAACCAAATTAATCAATCTGTTTCAACATAGGAAATCAATTTCATTCCAAATCAGAAGCAACATTCAACAGTCAACATCAATGCCACTTAAATAAACAGCCCAAGAGTTTGTTAATCTTAAAACAACACAGACATAGACTCTGAAATCCGAAAAGAAACAAAGAAGAAAGATTCGATTCCCCGATCAACATATATTATCTTTACTCTCCACCCTAAATCATCTCCACCATCCTTACGTTGTTACTTCTTGTTTTTATTTCCAGCAGCACCGCCGGAATTGTTCCCTGCGGCCGCCGCCTGCGCCGCCTTCTTTGCCGCCTTCTCTTGCAAGGCCTTTGCATCTCTGGCCATTCAGAAAAAGGCCGCAATTCTCAAAATCAAAACGAAAAAAAAAAAAGAGGACAAAACAAGAAAATGACTTTAAAAAGAGAGAGAAAAAAAAGAGGAAACCTTTCACGGCGTTGTTCAGCGGTTAACCCATCGTCCTTGGTACTCTTGCCTTTGTTGCCTGCTCTGGCTTGAGCCCTTTCTCGATCTCGCTCTCTCTGGTTACCGCGTTAGCTGAAGTTAAAGAATCAACAAAATCAGAAATACCCAATTTCTTTTATTACAATTCATCCCAAAAATCACGAATTATCCATTAATCGAACAAATTAAAAGGATATGAGTCATTGTTGATTCTTGGAAACTACTTAAACAATCAGCGACCGAAGATTAAGCCCTGAAAATCTCACACGACAGATACATCAATTCGACGATAAAGTAAAACAAGGTTAAACAAAAGTTGAAAAAATTAAGAGGAAAAAGAAGAACACACCTGGATTGAGGGAAAAGAGGAAGAAGGGAATTGGAAATTTTGGGGAGGAAGGAAGAAGGCGCAGACTTTCGGAAGTAAGAAAGAGAACTTAAAAGAGAGAGAGAGAGTTGTTGTGAGCCAACGGATCTGTGGAAGACTCGAGAAGTCGCACATATTCTGTTTTGCCCTGTACCAATCATAATTTATTATTTTCTGTTATTATAATGATTAATTAGCTGGAAGCCAAGTTCCAGCCCTTGGATTTGTGGAAAATTTGATTCCGGGTCCCACGTCCAGGGATAATACCTTCCTTACCGTCCGATTATAAGGGGACCTTTTCTGCCCATTGTTTCTTGATGTTGACTTTTGGATTTGGGCCGTTTATTTTGGGCTTTTTATTAAATCAACCTGTAAAACAAATAAGATCATTAGAAATTTTTTCAGTGAAACTTATTTTAACGTTCAAGTTATTAAATCAACCTGTAAAACAGAGAAGATCATTTGACTCTTTCAAGTGTGATGGGCGTTTTCCTTCGCTTGGGTTATACGTATAATGACTTAATCAGCTTATATAATTTGGACCGCTAGACCCAAATTATTAGAGAACCAACACTTAATTGTTATTAAAAGTTGTAGCGAAATTCTAATTTTAGATGACTTTATATGCTACTGCAACATGTGATCTTTTTAGAAGTACTTGAAAAAAAAACATATTATTTTGATTTTATTTTGAAAGAAGAAATTTGAACATAATTTTTTAGTAAGACTTACATATAAGAATAATTAAATTAAATATAATAATAGACATTAGAACTACCGGTAAAGATCTAGTTTGATGTGAGATTGGTTTTCAAAATTCGAATTTAACCATTAATATTGTAATATAAAATTATATTTTTCCATTATTCACAACAGGAATATATTTCTGCAATATATCTAAAAAAAAGTGTATGTAAATAAATATTGAACAATTGTTTGGATTGAAACATGGGCTTTTTGTAATTTTTTGTTTAGATTTAGAGAGATTTAAAATCTTTAACTTGTTCGAATGTAAAATGCAATACAAAAATAAAAAAAAATTTAAATGAATTAAACAAAATGGTGAGAGCATGTATATTAATATCCTACTCAAAATTTTAGTTTTAATCCATTTTTGTAAAAAAAAGAAACCTCATCCAAATGTTTAAAAAGAACATTAGGGTTCAGAGTGGTCCTGGTCCATTAAGATCTCACAAAAATATTGGTCATACATACACACATACATACACGTGAGCTCATAGATTAAATATAAAAGATAAGAATTTTTTTTTGTTACAAAATATAAAAGATAAGATAATGTGTGTAGTCAATTGATGCCGAACAATTCCCATGGATACCATCAATTCTTTATACTTTCTAGATACATTATTAAGTATACACATTTTTTTTAGTAATTATACATGTATTTTAGATTCATATACGACAGCTCTATATAAACCAAAATTGGCATATCCGTGAAGATGTGCAAAGCAAAGACGGTCAAAAGACAAAAGCAATGGTAATATATACACCTCATGTTTCCCCATGAGACCCGCTCAATTGCGTCACTGCCAAGCTCTCTCCTTTGTCTCTCTTCCTCCAAACTCTCTTGCGTTCAGAAAAACACAAAAAACAAAACCAGAAATCACACAGACACAGATACATAAGAAAGAGAACCAAAAGGATAATTTGTTTAGACAAAGGAAGTTCTTTGGGTGCGTTGTCCCATTTTATCTTGCTTTCGTTTTAATAATAATTTTTTTTGGATAAAATGAAAAAAACAGAAAATGTATGATTGTTGTCTCATGTTACAGGTGAATGATAGAAAGTTTTTTCTGTTTCTATACAACCCAACCAACTCTCACGCCAATCTTAAGGTATCCGATGTTTTATTTATTTGTTTGTTTGTTAAATATCTTTTAATCATAATGATTTTCACTTTAATTACAGTTTTTATTTTTATATTTCATTCTCTCATTATTAGAGTTTTTTTTTTTCTTTCATTTGCATGGAATCCAAGAACTTCCACTTTCTCCTTTCTATATTTACCCAGTCAATTTTATATTGTTATTCTTAAATTGTTTTTTCTTTTTTAACCGTGATGCAATGGAAAGTGGTAATCGGAGGCTTACGCTATTTGAGCAGATGTCAGCTGTTGAACACGGCCGGAACACACTGGCCGGTTTAACTCTAGACGCCATTTTGGGAAATGCCAAACCGTCTGAAGCGCCGTTGACCCAGAATCCTTCGCTGCTGGATATTGTACGAGACGATAGGTCTAACAAGGAAAAGAAGAGTTGGAAAACGTTTCGGGATAAGCTCCGGCTTAAGCGAGCGGGCTCTGCTTGGACCTCCTCGGTTCCTATCCCGGCTTCCGATGTTAATGTCCATAGTAACAGATCACAGTTCTCGCGGCGCCTTCGTTCTAACTCAGCTGACTCGACCCGTGTTGAGGGTGGTGGTGAAAATGCCTCGGGCATGAACTCTCGCATGCAATTGGCTCGAAGGAGTTCTGTACGGTTCGGACACAATCCGAGTCAGACCGATCACGATGATTCGGTGGATATCACTAGGCCGAGCGATGCTCCACCGTCGGGAAGCTTCAGGCCACAAATTACACGCCATCATTCGACTCGTGTCTCTGCCTCGAACACCGCCGGAAACGACTTTGACAGCAGCGACGACGACGACTCTCCTGTGACGCGTGCTCGATCGCGCCAATTGACGGGGGAGAGGGCATTGTCCGCGAGAGAAGCAGTTGCTGCACAGGAAGCAGCGGAAGCGGCAGCAGCAGCTGCAGCAGCCGCGGAGCAAGCAGCGGCAGAAGCATCAGCCGCAGAAAATAACACTCCGCCAACGGGTGCGGCAGAGGAGCCGGTGACGATGTCATTGATGGATTTGTTGGGGGAAACGGGATACGCGATGGGCGACGACGATGACGAGTACGATGACGAAGAAGAGGAGGAGGAGGAAGAAGTGGTGGAAGCGAGCGGTGGGATGGAATACACGTGTTGCATGTGCATGGTTAGGCATAAAGGTGCGGCGTTAATTCCCTGTGGGCATACGTTTTGTCGGCTTTGTTCAAGGGAGCTTTTTGTTCAGCGAGGAAACTGCCCGCTTTGCAATGGCTTCATTTCGGAAATTCTTGATATCTTCTGATTTTTCTTTTTGTCCAGTTCTTGCGTCGTCTTCTTCTTCTTTTTCATTTCAATGTCAGTAAGGACTTAAGATTAAAGCCCATCTCTGATTGTGGAGAAACTCTGTAAACAGTAGTTCTTCTCTTCCTGTTTCTCCTGCATTATTCTCTTTAAACATTGAGATGGTAAATAAGCAAGCTTTAATGATTTCCTTTAATCTTGATTCATGACCATGACTCAGACTTTTGTTTTCCTCTTCTTACCATGGAAATTGAAGAGTTCTTGTCTGATGTACAGAATCAAGTTTTTGATTCATTTTCAGAGTGAGAGAAAAGGGTCATGGTGTATGTAGTAAGCATTTGAATAGAAAAGCTCATTTATCTTCTGTTTTGAACTCGTATGATTAGAAGAGAAAGCCTCTTTGTCTGAGTTTTTGCTGTATGATCTTTCGGCAATCAACACCCACAGTCTCACTTTTTTTTTTGGTGAATAAACGTGCATTGAAAATAACTAAGTTAGCCTGTTTCAGGCTTACAACTAATGTTTCTTGGGAACAAAATTCCCATAGCATCAGCTAGCATCTGATTACAAACAACATCAGGAGGAAGATCCAACAAAACAAAAGTGTCTTCCATATATATCAAACTCTCAGATTTGCAAGAATGTCAGCGCAGGAATTTGCTTCTCTAAACACATTAACCATCTTGACGTTCCTTAATTTTTGGAGGAATAACCTGCAATCATTAACCAGAACAAAATGAGAATGTGTAGATGTAACTCCTTGAGAGACATACCTCAAGATCACTTTAGAGTCAACTTCCACAAGGAGTTCATGGTATCCTCGATTCACTGCAATGGAAAGCCCATCTCTGAGTGCCCATAACTCTACACAAATACTCGTTGTAATTTCAATGTTGCATGAGAATCCACCAAGCCAATTACCAGCAGAATCTCTAAGAATTCCGCTAGCCCCTGCTCTTCCCAAGTTGCCTCTGGTAGCCCCATCTATATTGATTTTTATAGTACCTTCAGGAGGGGGTTGCCAGCCTATCATAGCTCGATAAAGAGGTTTACTAGTTTTCTCTTTTCCCATGATAGCCCGGTATTCCCTAATCTTTTCATGTGTTTTTGCAAACCACTCTTCTTTGGTAGTAGTTTTTGATTCGAAGACTAACATATTTCTGTCAGTCCAGATACTCCAAAGAGCAAAAGAAAAAATCACATTCCAAAGAATAGGGCTCAAGTTATTTCTAACAGTTGACTTACAGTTAATAAGGATCCACTCATCGAAGCTACTATCAGAATGGATACAAGTTTCTTGAGGCTTATCAAACATATCCCAAAATAATTTCACCAATCTGCATTCTCTAAGACAATGAGAAATAGTTTTTTCCTCCTCCCCACATCTAGGACAAAGAGATGACATTTGTAGGCCTCTTTGATGAAGGTTTTGCTTGGTGGCAATCTTTTTATGGCTGGAATGCCAAATGAAGTGCTGGATTTTTGGTAAAGTGGGAATTTTCCAGATAAATTTCCAATCAACTGGTTTAGGATTAAAAAATCTTTTAGCAAGATTATACGCAGAGCTTAATTTAAAAGACCCTATACTAGAATCATTCCAACTAATAGAATCAATAGCATTATCTTGTGTCTAAAATGGAATGGCAGTGATTTGAAGTTTAATTTTCATAGGTAGTGGTGCACTTAACATATCAAAATTCCAACTGCCTTGCTCGTTCATCACATCTTTAACCAAAAGAGAATTGTCTTGGGGAAGCCATGGCCCATGAATAATATTGTTTAGAAGTCCCATCCCTATCTAGTCATCTTTCCAAAAGAAAACTTGGGATCCTGACTTGGGGATCCAACGTATACCTCTTTCTAAGACATCTACTCCCTTTCTCATTCCAGACCAAACGTGAGAACAAGCCTTACAGGAGAATTCTCCATTTCTAAAGTACTTGTTTCTAAGGATTTGGGTCCACAAGCATTCAGGTTCTGTAAGGAATCTCCATCCAAGCTTCACCATGTTAGCCTCATTAAGAGCTTTCATGTCTTTGATTCCCAATCCACCATTCTTCTTGTCCAAAGTAACTGAGTCTCAACCAATTAAGTGCATTTTCCTATGATTCTCAGTTGTACCCCACAAGAAGTTTCTAGTGACATGGTTAATTTCATTGCAAGTGCTCGTGGGAGAGGAGTCCCCTGCATATAATATAAAGGCAAAGCATTTAACGCATATTTAATTAATGTTGCCCTATCTGCAAAAGAAAGGATATTAGCTTTCCATCCCGAGAGTTTCCTTTTAACTTTATCAACAATAAACCTAAAGTCTGATGCCTTTCTTTTCTTACAAGTGGGAAAAACCAAGTACATTCCAATCTCATTGCTTTGTGCAATTCCAAGGAGTCTGCTAATTTCATATTTTTTCTCTTCAACCACATTATCAGAGAAAAGTAAAGTTGACTTCGCAAGGTTAATTGATTGTCCTAATATTTCACAAAAACTCGTAAGCACTTTTTTCAGAGCATTGTTGGTTTTCACCGTCGCTTTGCCAATAAGGATAAGGTCATCTGCATAAAAGAGATGAGAAATCTTAGGCCCTCTTCCTTCTAGTTGAATTGGTTTCCAGGATTTGTTCTCACATTCTTCTTGGATCAAGATCGATAAATACTCCATACATAAGATGAAAAGATAGGGTGATAATGGATCTCCCTGCCTAAGGCCCCTAGATGGGTTGATCTTGGTACTTTGCTCACCATTAATGAGCACTGTCATTGAAATTGTAGAGATACAATTTAATATAAGTGTAACAATGATTCTGGAAACTTGAAGAAAAGAAGAACTTCTCTCACGAAGCTCCATTCCATTTTATCATAGGCTTTCTGAAGTTCTATCTTTCCAAGCATGAATCCTTTTGGCCTTTTTTCCTTTTGAAGGAATGGATAATTTCTTGAGCAATGATGACATTGTCTTGGGCTTTTCTTCCAGCGATAAAACTTACTTGGAAGGGATGGATGAAAACATTGTCTATATTTGACAGTATCTATCCAAATCAATGAACATAAATTGAAGGCAACATGTAAGAAAGAACAACGAAAACTAGAACTGAAGGTAACCAGGGCTTTGCATGGGGAAATGCTGCAGCTATATTTTTTTTATTGGTCTAAGTAGGTTTATCATCAAACCAAACTCAACTAATTTGAGATTAAATTAAATTACATGTTTAGTAATCAAGGTTGTAAATTTCGTATCGAGAGCGTTTTGTTTTTTTTTTACAATGAGATATATCAGTATCAGTTGTTTCGGTATATTATTTCGGATTTTCCGTTTAATTTAATAATATTTATAAATTTTTCATACATATAGTAATATTGTTATTAATAAGCAAAATAAATATAAAACATTTAACATTGATAATGATAAGTATAAAATTAATAAAATTACTTATACAACAAATAATAATTATTCTTAAAATTGTTATATTTGTTAATGCTTTTACTTAATTCATTATTTGTGTATTTATTAGTTTTAATTCAGTATTAAAATATATTATAAAACAAATAAAATTCATTTTTTTAATTTTTGCGTACCAACAGAAATAGTAAATTTCATCGAAATTGATTGAAATCACTTGAAACTTACAAAACCAACCGATATTATCCAGTACCAAAATTGATACAAAAAATCAAATCAATTCAAGTGTATCAAATTATATCAAAACTGACTCGTACTGACCACTACGACCGAAACCAAATCGGTAATAACAACATTGTGAGTAATGCTACCAGCTCTTATTATATTACTACTTCAGTTATTACTACTTCAGTTATATAAAAAACTACTTAAGCTCCATAGTTTAACCGCCATCTTCCCGCCTAATGCCAACTTTTTTTTTTTTGATCGACAATGCCAACTTTTTGTTTGTCTTTAAAGATGAAGTGGTGAAACCTAAGATAAAAATGCTAAAACCGATAGCAAATGTGTATTTTTAGTTTTTTTTTTTTTAATTTAAGTTCTCTCCACTTTAAAGATTTGTGGGCTAAGAAAGTTAAAGCTGATAGACGCTTTTATTTATTTATTTTATCATATATATCATATATGGTAAGAGTTGTTTCAAGTTCTATTAGGCGTATAGATTTTTATTAATGTTTTAAAAAACATTTTTTTTAGATTGATAAAATAAATTAAATTCTTTCGTTTATCAAGTGGAATAACCTCGGGGACTTGTGGTTTTAGATGCATTTAATGTGTGAATTAAGAATCATCTCTTAAGCACCTTTCATACACAAGATAAAATCATAAGAAAAGTCAGCGATTCACCTAAATGAGAAATTATCTTATACATGGTAAGCTTTTTAACACTAAACAGATGCTAAAGTGGTCGAGAGCTTGAGATTGTGAAGCAATCAAGGACTCATCCAAACTTATTAAATCTTTATGAAATATTAACTTCAATAATTGTTTTTGGCGTCAACTCCTCAATAATCAATGCAACTTTATCTTTGGATCAATTTCATAACTCAACTTTAATTAACAATGATGATAACGAGGCACAGAAGCATTTAGCTCAAAACTAAGTATCCTCCAATATCATAATTGTGTCTTTAATCTAAACTCAAATACACTCTCAACTGTACACCCCCCCCCCCCCCCCCCCCCCCAAAAAAAAAAAAAAATCTAAACCTTCTTTATGAAGGAGAAATGATTTCTTAGCCCCTATAAGAAAACGCAACTACTAATCAATCACTTGCCTAGACTTTGATATAAACATTGATACAAACAGCTTTTTTTTTTTTGTATGTGTGTGTTTGTTTTATGCTTTAAAATGATATAAAGGTACATCATAAAGTACGGCTGTCCACAGTTTGTGTGGGCAAGGTGTCCAGGAAAGTTAGTGGTGTATGAGAAATTGGCAAGTAACATTATGACGATCGTGTTTCTCTTTATACACATTCAAGGAGCTGAATAACATATAACCACAGCTATCATAATGTTGAGGGAGAGAAGGAGCAAGAGCAGGAGAACAGCAATTCCTTTTAACCTCACTTAACTGTCTGCAAACCAACTTTTTGGTAGTGTGATATGGACAGGACACAGGTCAGGTTGCCTTACTATGTAAATTTGATCGCCAACCTTACTGTTCGAGTCCTGGTTTCGATACCATGTCCATAGAGCCCAAGTCTCATTCTTCACCTACAATTCATGTTAGAAGTGAGAACCAACCAATCAAGGGCTCACCATAAAGTCCAGGAAAAAAAGAATGAAAAAAATTTTTACTCCACATTATTATATTTTTAAAAAGTTGGGCAACATTTTGCAGCTAATTGGCATTAATGACATTTGAGTTGAATGACAACAGTTTAAAATCGAACTCAATTGATGAACTAATTCTCATTTCCAATCAAGCATAGAAAATCAACATCATTTTAAAATATCTAAATTTGTTCTCTACATTGCAGCCAATATCTGCAAATTTGCTATCAATACAACTTCATCAAGTATAGAAAGGATATTCCTAACAGGTACATATGTGACCAACGACACCATAACAATGTTGATGACTTTGGTTTTTCCTTTTAATTCAAATAAAAATTTCCTCAAGTGTCTTCTGAAAAATTGATAATCAAGCAACATAGCACATGACAAATAAAAAGTTCAAATTCCATAAATGAGAATATATTGACTGTACTATGATGCTTAGGCTGATTAATACACATGCAGAAAAACAGATACACAAAGAAAAAGAATACCTCCAGGATCCCATGGCCAAAGCTACTTTCTCTGAAGGCACTGTATTCAGGTTGTCGATCCCAACAGAACTTTCCGGCTGCTGGACCACTTGTGAAGTTTGTTGCACAAAAGCCACCCATAGCTTCATCATAGGTAGATAAGGGCTCTGGACAGTTACCAGGTTCATCAGCATGCTCAATTGCCATCTTTTCACGGTTTCCCCCATCTCCTATAGTGATATGTACCGGTCCACATGGATCTAATGTATAGTTGTAAACTCGATTGGACCTCTCATAGGCATGAACCTAGTGACATTTTTAGCAGAATATAATTTAGATATTGCCAGGAAATAATACATGTTTAGGAGGAGTGGATTTCCCCTCCGAGCCCCAAAGAAATAATAATAATAATAATAATAATAATAATAATAATAATAATAATAATAGCATATGACTTAAATCTCATGATTCTATCTGTGAATTGATATGATTTCATTAAAATGTAAAATTATTAGTTCTTGCATACTTCATGTTCTTTAACTGCTTGAACTTTGACTGTGTAACCTTGGTACTTCATTGCACAAATACCAACATGATAGTAGTTGTTTTTCATGACTTACATGTCCATTAAAGACTATATCAACACCATAACTGTATAGTAACTCTTCCATTTCGATCCTCATACATTCTGCTTCTTTATAATGGGCTTTATACGAACTGTACCATGGTGGGTGCCAAACAGCTACCAGCCATGGAGTCATGGATCTATCTACATTAGCTAAGTCCTTTTCCAGCCACTTGTATTGCTCCGCTGCAGAAGAAATAAATAGAATGTCTTAGCAAGTAGTTTACGCAACAATTTGAAAGGAGGAAGAAGGAGATCAGAGTTATCAATTTCAGATTTTCATATTAGACACGAAACACATGCTTACTCCCATGACAATTTAGACTAGAAAATTTCCCCCATGGCTAGCTTTATTTCAGAGAGATTAAATGATTGAAACTCTAGATTAGTCTTTCATATCATCAAATTATAAAAACCATTAAAAGGAATTAACTGTGAAGGAATCCATAAACCTACACCAAGAATAAGCGCACTGTCAAAACTGAAAAGCAATAGAATACCATCCTTGATATCATTAAGGAAAAGCTTTGTAAAATGATTATACAAGGACAGATGGTAGTACCTGATTTATCATAACCAGTATATGCTCCAAGCATGATAAAATGAATCCCACCTGCATTGAAGGAGTAGTATAATGTGGATAAAGATTTGCTTTCTTCAGAAGGGAATGCAAATCGAGAACTGTAAGCTACAAATCTCTGGTTCCCAGCTTGCTCCTCTATTTCATGGTTCCCTTCTACCACCATTATTGGAGTTTTGGAAATTAAACTCTGCATAAACCTGCAGAGAACATTCAATTAACAAAACTTCAGCATTTTTTTTTGTTTAAACTCAAACTTAATAAGGCAACTCAAAAAACTCTTCTGTCTCATAGTGAGAACCAAAAATAGAAAAAAAAATAATAACAACAAAAAAGAAGGTAATAGTGAATTATCTGACCTCCCCCAGTAATCCCAGCGAGGCTGATATGTCTCATGTATTGGAGTATGCGGAAATGAGCAATCATAGCAATCTGAGCCAGTACCATTTGTGACATACAGGTTTGCATATGTTACATCACCGACCAATAGAACTAGATCAGGCTTGTTATTTGTCAAATGACTGATTGTGTCAGTTGTATTATATGTTAGTCCAAGATCTCCCACAACTGCTATTCTCTTTGGGTAGGTCCTGGGACTAGAAACTGCCATGGTCCTGAAGTGATAGATATCACTCATAGCTGGTATTGAAGGATCTCCACATCGATAATAATATAGTTTGTCGGGTTTCAGTCCTTAAAAGAAAAAAAAGAGCGCAACACTAATCAAATCACTCAAATCACAAGACCTAACAGCGTATATAAAGAAGATTATGTGGGAAACGATGGAATAGATTCAATTACTTATATACAATCAAATATGACTGAGAGCATTTAAGAAATGACAGTTTTTCAAAAGTACAATGTTTGAAAAAAATATCACTTCTCATCATCCAATAGCTTTCAATAATCGTCAGGTATCCTTACCCAAGTTTCTTAGCAGAATTCAAGTATGATCGTTGGTTCAAATGTTTGTGCACATCAGAACGATGGCAACCAAAATAAACATTGGATATGTAGTAATAACATTTAAAGCCAACCTTGTTGCTTCGAATGCAGGCTCCTCCACCCAAAAGTAAAACACTTTATCAATCCAAATTCCAATAAAACAAGAATAAGGCCGAAAACATTTTTCAGTGGAACCGAGAATATTGGATTTCAATTTAAAATCTATACGACACCGAGTTAAAACGAAGATAATTACTACATCAAACCTGTTAGACGAACATGGTGGATGATTCCAGAAGTATAATTCTGAAGGCCTTCAAAGGGGTAAAGCTGATTGTACACCAAAGAATAGCCTGTAGCTTCATGAGTCAGTGGAAATCTTGACCACCCATAACGAACCACACTTGCAACGCTATTCGGGACTAATGGCTTTATGTTGTTACCAATTTGGAATTCTCCTGCAAAATTTTCCCAACATCTAATTAACTTCCATACGATTGATTGATTCAGAGAAAATTATAGAATAGACAGGAGAGAAGAATTAGAGGACAAACCGGTGACCCAAGAGATCCAAACAGAGTCATAACTGGCAGAGAGAGAGACGGAAATCTGCTCAGGCTCAAATCCTTTGACGCTGCGGCGCACACGGGGATCGGTGTCGGGCAAATCGACGGCGTTCCCGCGCAAGCTGACGTCGTAGGGGACAGTTACCGGGTCGAAAGGCCCGTCGAGAGTGGAAGGAATGCTCTTGGCGTCGGTAAAGGCGACGGTGATGGCGATGACGAATATTGCGAAAGCGTAAGACCGCAAAAACGTCATAGTAAGGAACCGCTTGAACTTCAAATTGCAGGAAGAAAGGAATGTATTTAACGTTCGAATTGGATAATGAAAAGAGAAGAGAAACTGACACGTAGATTTTGTTGACAGTTAATGACCTTTAACCCCTCTTCACGTGCTTTGATTTTTTATTTTTTGGTAAAACTAATTTCTTTAATTTTCTTTTTCTTTCTCTATTTTTCTGTTCTTACTAAATGTAGTGTTATACGTGATGAAAACGTCAGGTCAGGCACCAAGAAAAATGAAATTAGAAGTTTTCCCAAAATAATCCCAGAAAATGAAATTTTGCACCCTAAAAAAGATAGTCCTGGTTAGCAAATAATGCCATTTCAACTACTGTGAACCATATTTTTTTATATTCTAGGTTTGATCCAACTGTTATAAAAGGAATTAAAACCAATATTTAATTCCCAAAACTTGATATTCAATATTTGATTTTTTTTTCTTCTATGCTTTAAAGCACCGCGCAGTCGAGTATTTTCTTTTTGACAAAGAATCCAGTTCAAGTTTATACGGAATAACTAAACAGGATTGATCTGTTCACTTTAATTCAGGTCACTTGCATATATTAAACCTGTTTTATCAGTTTATCTGATTTCTCAGTGACAATTTCCCTTTTTTCTTTTTCAAGATGAAGCATGAACAGAGTTGTGGGGTATGGTACGGAGACAAGGCTTTTTCCTTTTTCTTTCTTTTTCTGGGGGAGTACTAGGAGCATGAAGTTTCTTGGATGCATCATGCATTCATCAAGATTTCAAGAAAGTAAGCTAGAAAACAAAGCTTTCACAGTTCAGGGCGCTTAAGACTGCTTTCACAAACTTCAAGCATTCTGATTTCCACATCAAAATACACTTGCCAATGCTACAAGGACATGGGACCTTGCTTCCAGAGCATTAAAATATGTTGATGCCCAGATGCCAGAGGACAGAGGGCAGAAGCCAGAGCTTGCTTCATGATGCTACCTACAGCCTTAAATTTTGGACCCAACAGCTATGAAATGTGTGAAGCACTCTCTTCCAGAATCCTTTACTTTTTTAGGCTTAAAGCATGCTAGATCTTTTGATTCAATTTCCTGTAGACAGCCACTGTCATGAAAGAGAACCCAACTTGACATTTTAAGGTCAGAGCTCATTTCAATCAAGTTCCCAACGCAAAGTGGGAAATTCTTTGGTACACAAACGAATGCCTTACAATCTACACTCATATCTAGTTGGAAAAAAATCAGGGCATTATTAAAAAAAGGAAGGTTTTCATTCCATGTTTTAGTTTTATCACACTTAGCTTCTGTGATAAGTCCTTTGCTAGATTTCTACCTATAAGTCCTTGCAGAAATTTGGTGTCAGAATTGAATAGAATGGCTTCACACAAAATACACTAAAGATTCAGGGGAAAGGAGAACAACATGCACAACTAAAATCGTCGAGAATTCGACAGAAGCAGTTTCGATAGCTGAACAGGGTGCAAAAATCACTTGACACCAAAGAGCAAATCTGAATAAAGGAAAATGATGAAGGCACTGACATTGTTTCATTGAATTTTTCCTCGTGATAAGAAATTAAGTGAATAATGCATGAATGAAAAACCCTATCAGATCGTTCAGGCTGAAAATTTGCAAAGAGTTGCCATTATCTCCAACCTCGGTAGGAAAGCTTAACCTGCTATGAAGATACATAAAAAACTAGTGTTGTTTATCTATAACCAGAAAGGACTGCAGCAAAACACTAAGATTCCTCTCCAAGATACTTCGCCAACATGATAATGAGTGGAATGGCACATATGTTGAAATTTGGAAATCCAAAATTCCTTCAGAGACCCAATTATAAACACCAGACAAATAACTGTTTCAAAACTTGAATTCAATCACCCCCACTCATCATAACATAATATATATCAGGCAAAGGCAGCTAAATCACATCAGCAAAAGATGTGAGACAACATAAAATTTGAAGCCAATAAATAATGACCATTTACGCAGCAATTTACTGATGTTGTCATTGACTTGGTGAGAGGGAGAAAAGGAGTTGGTAAAGCCATACAAGCTTATGTTTCCACTACATGTAAAATATATCATCAGGCACCTAGAATACTACTTGGAAACAAAAACACTTTGATGTGTATTATAATTTCCAAGACACACAACAAAAAAATGCATATCAGCTCCTATACTAGTCAGACCCAGGAATAATACAGAGATACTCAACCACTAGATTTAATTAAGAGGGAGACGAAAGGGTCACAAAAAGAAAGTTCAGAAGAACACTTATCTACTCAGCCTTTTGTTCTCATAATTGTGATGCTTCCTTTTCCTCCTTCAGTTCGAATTTTAGTTTTGCCAACAACAGGCTTCCCAGAAAAAGCAGAAGTCGGGAAAGCAGCAGCAAGATCTTCATTGCTTTGTTTTGATTTTAACGGTGGTGGAGTTCGGATTCGCTGGTTTATATCCTTCAGGGTAACATCTCCATGGAAGCCACAGGGTTTGATGAAAGCAAATGGGTAGGCAACAGAAGATGCTAGCTTAGGAGGCGTGCATATGATGGACTTCCTACCTAAAGAAGCAAAGTCCAATCTGACTGTTAATCTTACTTAGAGTCACCAATTTTTAATCTAAAATAATTGTAGGTCATTGAAATCCTACTGAAAAGACATTTTATTTGAAATAGACACAAACACAATTCATCTAGGCTCATACTTTTCCTTTATTACAACAGCAGGGGAAGAGGATGTTCTTATGGGTTGACACTGGAGACAAAACAGGCCAAGACATGGCAAACAGAAGGTAAACTGAATTCAAAAGATCTAAAAAAGAAAGAGAGAAACTGAGAATAGATAGGTTACCTTTGAAAACAACATTTTGAGGAGTTTGAGTTGCCTGCTTTTGAGCAGCATCAGCCCCAGGCTCAGGTTGGGTATTGCACAACTCTATGAACAGAGAATCAAGTTTCATCGTAAAGTAAAGATAATGTGCAACTTAGAGAAAGAGGTTACACACAAGACATTTTGAAAAAAAAAAAAAAATAATGCACAGAAAATTTCATTATGAAAAGAGTCATGTACCTGAAATATCCATTTGAACATCAGATGCCCCAGTAAGATTCCTGAATCTCACATTATAAGGCAGTCAGAATAGAACAATATCATGATCAAACAAAATTGTTGAAAGTCCATAGAAGCATACATATCATCAGAGCTTAGAAGCATCTCCGCATCATTAAAATATTCAGCAAGCAACTCTTCACACGACTGATCCAGGCCCTCATAACTCAAAGCTGATGCATCTTCTGCAATATTTTGTTATGATTAAAAACCCAAGTACACGTTTGATTCAAGCTTATTATTTTTTATGAAAATGAACGTGCAAGAGAAACCTGAAAATCCAGCAACCCACTTAGATGATTCAGGTAAAACCTCTTCAATCAATTCATCCCTCTCCTAAGCATGGAAAGAAGAAATATCATCACCATCAGAGCCTTTATCCTAATACTGGAGTGAGCTACATGAACCAATATATAAATTCACACTAAATCATCAACATGAATTCTCCCCCTCCACTCATTCCATGGAAAGAAGAAACAAATAGCAAAAACATGGTACTAACCATGGTACATTTTAACTGAAATTCAAACATTTTGATTGCATCTCATGAGAAAGCAACTCAGACATAGATCCAAACATGTATATTTTTCAAAGGCCACCATATAGGCAGAACTCCAGAGCTTGTAATAAACAATGAATGTACAATAGAAAAGATAAAATTTTGAAAATATTAGCAACCTCTAGCAAGTAGATATACCATACAAGGTTGCCCAGTGCAAGCAAGTTATGGTTGTCCAGTGCAAGCAAGTTGCAGATGGATACACAAAATGATGTGGATCAAAGCGTTTTCCTTCTCAGTAATATAAAACAACTTATGATTAACTTATATGTTTTCTAACATCAGGCTGCATATGTAGCATACGAATCCATGTCAAAAATATTCAAAACAAAGTTGATTGGAAAATACGACATGCTTCATTCATATTCTAGGGAATAAAAATGTTATCTAGCACTCACTCTTGATTTTAGGAATGCAGACGGTATTTCCTCACAGACAAGGGAATAATCTACTTCATGAGTGTCAAATTGAAGCATTCTACGCCTTTTAACTTGTGAAGAGGTCTCCCTCTTATCCGCTGGTTCCTTGCTTATATTATCTGAAGTTCACAATCTTATTACTTTGGAAGGAAAGAGAAGAACAGCTATTATAAAGACAATAAAGTTTCAAAGAGGAACAAAACTTACCATTATAAGTAAAATGGTAAGATAGATCCCCACATTCCTTAACAGGGGTTGTTTCCTCAAACATGTAGGAAAGGTCTTCCCCATTCATGGGCACTTGATATTCGCCTTGGGAGGGATCTGCGCAGATGATATTCAAACATCACTTAGTTACTTTAAATATATTGACTTGAAATAATCAGTGTCTGAGGTAATAACTTACCAAAATTGGAGTTCTTTTGAACACCATAATTCTCCCTGTGCCAATTCCATGGCTTCCTGCCACCAATCAGAGAATAAACATAAAGAATATAGCTAAATATTGTTGAGTAATTCAAGACTGCAGCATTTTCTCTCCTGTGAGTTCTTTTTGAATCAATAAATCCAGTATTTTTTTCAGATTTTTTTTTCCAACAAATATTACTCAGGCCAAAGAAAACAGCCAACGCAGATGGATTTCACAATGAATCATCCAATGCTTTACTTAACATTGGAATCCATGTAACATCCTCCAGCATTTAGCAAAATCTTACATGGAGTTGCAATTAAATCAACAACATAATCCGTAAAATTACATAGACATAAGGGAAGAAGAAGGAATGGAATATTAATATATTATCCAGATGAACAACAGCAAACATAAACATTTCCAACTCACAAGTAAAACAACTAAATGAAAAAGGAAAGAGGTAAAATTAAAGGATTGGATCCAATAATAGCTACCCAAACAAACATCACAAGTAGAATAATAAAAAGGACACCGGTACCATTTGAATCTAGCAACATGGAAAGAGGTTCCATGAAGTTTAAGCTAACAAAAAGCTCAAAAAAGGGAGAAAAAAAATAAGACACAGAGACCCACCATTTCACTCAGAGCCCACACCTTCACTCTCTCGATTCACTATTCAGTTACAGTACACAATACAAATCCAACATATCCCCACTTCAAAAATTAAAGAAAAAAAATTCCAGGCAAACCCATTTCCCATATGCAGCATTTAATCCATTAAAAAAACTTAAAATCAAGCAAAAAAGAACATCCCATATGAGAAAAAACTGCATTCATCCCAAAGAAATGCAAATAAATTGTCGTAAGAACTAAAAAGAAAGACCCAGAAACAATCATCACGAAAACATGCATTTTAAAACCAAAAGACAGCAAAGAGAAAAATAAATTTACTGATTGTTGTAATCCATTCTGCTTCCCTAGTTTCCTTCAATACTGAAACAAATCAGACTTTCTCTCTTTTTTCTTCTTCTTCTCAGTCTTCACTTGCTCAACAACACCATCAAAAGTAGCCGTTACACATAGATCGACAATGTTTTTTCTTCCTTTCACTATTTATCGAAGCAAATGATCGAGACAATTACATATATAAATATTAATAAAATATTCAGCAGTGGAAGAAGCAGCAGCAGCTTCACAGCCTTGCTCTTTGGCTTTCTGCGTGAGATACGTGCTATAATATCTCTTATCTCACTTCTAATTTTCTTTTCTTTTTCTTTCGCTTTAACCTTTTTTTTGGTTTTTTTAATTACTCTCTCTAACATGTTACCGCCATTAGAAGCCATTAAGCAAAAACAGAAGCTTTTTTAAGGGTTTCTCATTTTGTTAATTTGTCATTAATTACTTGGATTTCTTATCAAACTTTAAAAAGAAAGTGGAATCAGATCAAAAAAAAAAAAAGAAAGTGGAATGCACTGCCGCATTGGTGGAGGTTGGGGCGTGATTCACGCGATTTTTTGGGGCGTGGGTCAACGGTCCAATTGCGGAAAGGAAACCGTCCAACTGCTCTCTTTGAACCTGAGGAGCGTGGTGTTAGACATTCCGCAAAAGCAGTATTGTTTTTAATCAAGGTTGGGGGTGAGTGTGGAGACAAATTGACAATGGGGCCCTTGAGATAAATGAAATTAATGGCAGCAAAATAGACTATTTATTTCTTTATTTAATTTTTTTATATTTGGATGAATTCTTTATTATTTTGTTATTTATATTTATATACTCTTTTAATTTGAGGTTGATGCATTTTTAAATTGTCTTTACCAACAAATGGATATTTTATTCATAAATAAATATGATTTTATGAATTCATTTTGTATATTAATTATGATTTTTTAATTTTACAAGTAATATTAAAAATTATCACATATTTTTATTTTTTAATATTTTTATATATTTTAAAAATATGTATCATTTCGTTAATATGAAGTTTAAAATTTTTATTAATGATGTATGACATAATTTTTATTTTTTGTTATGTGACTTAAACATTAACTAAAAAATCATTTCAATTAATGATTTGCACTAATGTCAAACTCTTTGAAGAAGTAGATAAGATATTGTTTGAATATTGACCATTTAAGCAAAAGAAAAAACAAAATTCCCTTAGAATTAATCATTCCCATCATTTTCTACTTTTTCTCTTTGTAATAAACCAAACAAAGAAGTAAAGACCTAAGATTAAGCTTACATTTGTAGATTTATATATTTTTTATTATTGATTTTATATTTTTTTGTTTTATTTATTTTCATTCATTTATGAAAAAAAATAAAAAAATAAATAAGTAAAACATCAATTAAACGAATCCATTAATTATATCATTCTAAATATGAAAACTCAAATCTAACACATTAAATTTCGTGAATAATACTAAAAACTTCTTAATCGAATAGTTAAAAAAAAAGAATTATAAAATGTCGAAAAGCATGTGAATAAAAAAAATATCATATGACTTGAATTTAAATTCAAACAATCTCAACCCATTTTCAATTATTAAGAAAATGATTCGTGCTAAAAATTGTTGACATTAAACTATATAATGAAATCATTCAATAGTTAGATATTTATTATGAGCCAGTGGTCCATATAAAATTTTTTATGTTTATGTTGCTAATTACATAATGTGTTTGACTTAATAAGTCAAAAAAAAAATCATATACTTTATATGTGGCATTCCATAAAAGTATGTGAACTTAAACATCCTTTGTCAAACATGGAGTATATAATTACTACTAGTGCTTTTTTGAAATTGTGCTTATAAATATTGAGTATAGTTCAAAAAGTCATCTTATTATCTTCATATTCTACAAGTATCTATCAAGCTAATCATAATTTAATCCATTTTACCTAACATTTAAGATTATTATAAATGATTCTTATTGTATTTACCAATTCATCAAGTTATTTTGTATATTTACTGAAAATTAAATGCGAAATATAAATATATTGTTTAATAACTTTAAATGTTGAGTTTCTAAAAATTTATTATTTTAGATTTCGACTTTAAATGCACCTTTTATTTTAATGTTTATTTGGTCAATACATAATTTCAAGAATAGTTTATTGAGTAATCTCTCTGCCAAATATAAGAGAAATCGTTCCTACATGTAAGCTTTTGCAGTAAAAAGTTGATATTTAATGTATATTTTTTGTTTTATAATACTGGTTTAAATTAAACTAAGATAATAAAATTTCCTCTTCCAACGAATTAATGAGATTTTCTTCTTCGAATGAATTGATCTGATTGAATCAAATAAAAAATAAAAAAAATTTAAAAAGTAATGCGCCAGAAAAAATCTAAATTTGTTAAGTGACTGTGAGTTATAAAAAATTGTCATAAATTATTAAGATATATACTTTAAAAAAATAGAAGGCAATAGAACAAGAAAATAAAAAAAAGCAACCAAAAAAAATATCAATAGAACAAGAGAATAAAAAAGCCAATAGATTCTAACCTGTTGTACTTACTTACCTGAGCTGGGAACTGGAGGTGGCAGACTGCTATTTTCGATGACAATGCTGTAACAGTGGTTTTAAATTTCTGAAATGATAAATTAAGAGCGGTAGGGAAATGAGAAATTGGCGAGTTCGATTAGAATATGTAAATTTGACAAATGAACAAATTGAAAAGTTGTGGAGAATTAAAAAATGGCGAGCCCGATCAAGTAGGTAAATTTGACAAATAAACAAAAGATTTTTTATATCAATGCTCTAGCAATGATTTTAGACCTTGAAATAAAAATTTGGGAATGGGAGAGAAATGAAAAATTAGTGAGCACGTTGGGGTATATAAATTTGAGCAGATGTAGTTTTTTTTTTTTTAAATAAAATAGTTTAAGTTGTTTTAAAGATAAAGTGGTTGAAAAATTTATGAATTAAGTGATAAGTTGTGTTTATCTACTTATCTTATTTAATATTTCTTAATTGAAAATGTTATTCTCAATTGATTTTAAAATGCATTATCAACTAGATTGAAAAAAAATAAATTGTTAAAAAATTTTATTTTCAATTTCAATACTTTAACAAACAAGCACTTAAAATGATGTTTTATTAAATAAGTAAAATAAAAGGTTTTTTTGAATGATATTGTTATTGATGGTTGGAGTAGGAATTTTTTAACAGATTGTGCTTTAGCTGCAAAATGTATAGCTTTAAGAGATGGAATTCATTTGGTTATACAGAACAGATATGAAAGGGTTGTTTTTGAAACTGACGCACAGGAAGTTGTAAATATGGTTGTAAATAAAGTTCAGGCTAATTGGAAAGTTTCTGTTGTGATTAAAGACATACATGAGGTTTTAACTAAGCATCCTAATTACAGAGTTGTGAAGATTTGTAGAACAGCTAATACAGCAGCTGATTGGGTGGCGTCTTATGCCAAAATGGGGATGTGTTGGTCTGCGAAAATCAGGCCTTTTCCATCTTCTTTAGTTGGTATTTTGGACAAAGATGGACTTCCTGCACCACCATGTTAGATAGGTGTTAATCTGATATAGGAGTTACGGTTTGGTATCTCTAGTATATTGGATTACTTTGTATAGACTGATTTGATGTATTGCTTGGTTCATATTTCAATAAAGGAATTTTTTTTGCCAAAAAAAAATTCCCTATGCCTTCTTTGGCCAAAAATAAAAATTCTATGGCCCCCCAAAAGACATGAAATTTTATTGAACCTACCATTTTTTTAATTAGTTCTTCTCCTTTATTTTGCAATATAATTTTTTGTGTCTGTCTCTCTTGGTTCTTGTTAGTTTTGCTTTCACTCTCTAAATTCTAAAACCCTAAACACTAATTTACTAATTTACTGATTTACAGATTCCGGTTTGGAGTCAGTTTCACACTACTAATCCTAAAATTTATTTCTATATTTTAAATTGATCAATTGCTTTAGGTTTGTTTTATCTAGTATTTAAAATTATATTATCTTTCTAATAAAAGAGAGTTTTGATTTCAAGAATTTCGTTTTGTGAGAGTTATCATGAATTGGAATTTAATCACGATCATACAATTATAATTGAAAGCTGATTTTATTAATCAAAAATCTTATTTATTCAATTGGTATATTTAAAATAAAATCTATTTATTTATTAAAAAATTAGTATTGTAGAATTTTGGTTAAAATATATCAGGATTACGATATCATTTTTACAAAATCAAGTTGATATAATCAAAACTCAATTCAAAAAAATGATCCTTACATTGTATTTGGTAGGAAGAAAAGAAAAATACAAAGAAAAAGTGATCAAAGAAAAAACAAAAAGGAAAGAGATAATTTTTTCTTAATTATGTTTGGTATGAATAACAAAAAGATGGATGAGTACAGACACAGTGTTGTTACATTGTTTATATAGATATATTTTGTACTCAACTGACTTTTCTTAACTGATCACAACTAACTTTAATAATTAATTATCATCATAGTCTAGTACAACACTGCTGCTATTGGTGCACATCAATCTGCTGTTGCTGGTGCATTTTTGTGCTCCTATACTCTGCTGGGGAGCTAGGCTGTTGCTGCTGCTACGTACTCCTGCTACTACCATTTGTTAAGCTATTGTTGGCACATGCCTCTGCTAGTTGCTGCTGTTGTTCTGTTGTCTGCTGATGCCGATGATAAGAACTATCATCTGTTACTCCCTGCAAGCTGGAGTATACAGACTCTGTAGACCCAGCTTGGAGATATAGGCTGAGAATGTTGCTAGTGAATGAGGTTTAGTAAATACATTAGCTAGCTGATTTTTAAAAGATACATGCAGTAGATGTATCAGTCTGGACTGTATATGTTGTCTAATAATGTGACAATCGATTCCTATGTGTTTTGTTCTTTAATGAAAAATAGGACTTTCAGCAATCTGAATGGCTGACTTGTTGTCACAAAATAAAGCTGCTGTTTGTGGATGTTCAACATTGAGATCTTGTAAGAGGTATTTCAGCCATTATATTTCACATGTAGTGGATGCAATAGCTCTGTATTCAGCTTCTGATGAAGACCTTGATACTATTGTTTGCTTCTTAGATTTCCAGGAGATTAAGGTTGAATTAAGGAATATGCAAAAACTAGTTACTGATTTTCTAGAAGTTGGACATGCTACCTAGTCAGAATCTGTGAATGCTTTGAGTTGTAATCTGTTGTCTGCTGGGAAAAAAATGTCTTGTCCTGGAGAAGACTTGATATACCTCAAGACTCTATGTGTTACTCTCATATAAAGTTGCAAATACCAATAAATGTTTGGAAAAAGAGTTCGTGCACTTCTTTCTAGACAAATACATTATTTGAATCCCGAAGTCACTACTGTTGACAGTATTTTACCATTTATCATTTCTAATCCGAACAAAATTAATTTCAACCGTAAAATAGATGACGATATTTGTGGCTAAAGTTGCAAATAAATTTAGTAATTTAAGTAGAGTTTAGTGTTTTCTACTACTATTTAAAAGAAAAAAAATTATATAACTCCACTCATTTTCTTCTCTCATCATATTTTCCTCTTACAAAACAAAAAAAATATAATTTTTTTCTTTTCTTTTTTAATCAACACACAATATAAATGTTGATTCAAAAGAAATCAAGATCACTATAAATAAAAGTAGAACTTAAGTGTAAAGATATTTGCAACTCTCTAATTAATAGAAACTTCAAACATTTGAATGATACTTTTTTTTTTGGGTATAGGCTGCTTTGGTGGTTTTTTTTTTCTTTTTTATTTTTTTGACTTTTAAGTAGGCTGCCTTAATTTATTGCACTTAGAAGTTAGAAGTAGAGTAGGCACTGAGTTAATTTTGTTTATGGTTATTATTATTATTATTATTTAATACACTTTTAATTAAATTTTTTAATTTTATAAGCGATGGTAACACATATATCTGTTTTATTTTTTAATTTTTTATATATATTTTTAAAATATGTGTTATTATTTTAATTCAATTTATAAAATTTAAAAATTTCACTTGTAACTAATAATAATTTTCTTTCTTGAAGATATCTTATTCAGTTGGGTATCCACCACCTATTGATGGAAAGAACATTACAACAACTTCATCAGCACAATTAGTTGCCACCCAGCACAATATCCCAAACTAAGCCACTCCTTGCCGAACGTCTTTTGTTTTTAATACAATATATCAAAAATATTTAGACTATATTTGATATTCATTATGATTAAATAAAATCATTAACTTTAATAGGACTAATTTATCAATTTTTTTAAGTATTTGATTTAATGTATGATTAGGTGTATTTTTTTATTAAAAAAATTGAATTTGAGTCCGAATCTTGATCTTCTCTATGTATAACAAAAATAGTATTAAATGATAGGTACTTTTTTAAAAGAAAAATGTTAAAGAACATCACTAGTTATAAAAATATGTTTATATAATTAATATATTTTTAAAATTTGATGAGAATAATATATCAAATACAAAATTATTCTCTAAAAAAGAAATTTAATTTATGTTTTATAATAATTTTAAATAAATACCTGTCAAAAAGTATTAAATGATATTTAAAAGAGCAAAACAAAAGTTTTTTTTTTTTTTAAATATCAAACAACTTCTAAAAAAATATAATTATATTATAATTTTTTTATTTTACTAAATTTATTTTTCTCTAGAATTATTGTCTAAAATTCATAGAAAAACGAAAACCGTTCTTAAAAACAGAAACTCATCTAAGTCTCTTTTGTACGATTTGTTCACTCTTTTTCGTAATATACCTTTTATCTGTCCATTCCCAGCTCTTTTTATTTTTGGGTGAAATTCCCAGCTCTTTTTAGTTTTTGCTTTTATCCTCTAAAACCCTAAACCCTAAATTTGTTCATTCACAAATTCTGCTTCGGAGTCAGCTTGGGTTTCTTATTTCAGGTATGCTCTTCAAATCTCAAACGATTTCTTCTTCCTTTTATAATCTAAAACTTAACTTCAAATCTTTCTTAAACCCTAAATTCACCCTTCATATCAGTCCCATTTCGAGCCTCAAAGTTATTTGGAGAAAAGATTGGAAATTAGACCAAGCTATAGAAAATGATAAAAGATATAAGCTTTGTTCCCGGGTCGTCAGGGAAGTCCTGAACGAACCGGGTCAAGTTATCCCTCTCCGCTACTTAGACAAAAGGCGGGAGAGATTACGCCTTAATGTCAGAGTTAAAACCTTTATTAACAATAATCCGGGTCTTTTCGATACTTATTATGATCGGATTAGACCCAAATCCGAGCAAGTTCCCTTTTTGCGGCCTAGTAATCGGCTGAGGAATTTTCTAGAAGAGGAAAAACGGATTTATAATGAAAATGAAGAGTTGATTGTTTCTAAGCTTTGTAAATTGTTGATGATGTCTAGATATAAGGTGATTAGTGTGGATAAATTGGTTCATGTGAAGAGGGAATTTGGTTTCCCTAATGATTTTTTGGTTAATTTAGTGCCTAAGTACTCGAATTATTTTAGGCTGACTGGGTCCCCTGGAGAAGGGCAATCATTTTTGGAGTTGGTTGAATGGAATCCTGAGTTTGCTAAATCTGAGCTTGAGAAAAGAGCAGAAGAGGAATCAAGGTTAACAGGGATTCGGGTTAGGCCAAATTTTAACTACAAGTTACCGGCAGGGTTTTTTCTTAGGAAGGAAATGAGAGAGTGGGTTAGGGATTGGTTAGAGTTAGACTATATATCTCCTTATGAGGATGTGTCACATTTGGATCAAGCTTCGTGGGAAATGGAGAAGAGGATGGTGGGGGTTTTCCATGAGTTGCTTTCCCTCTCATTGTTGAAGAGGGTTCCAGTGCCAATATTGGGGAAGTTTACTGATGAATATAGGTTTTCGAATGCTTTTTCTAGTGTGTTTACAAGGCATTCGGGGATATTCTATATGTCATTAAAAGGTGGGATAAAGACTGCAATGCTAAGGGAAGCATATAAGGATCATCAGTTGATTGATAAGGATCCGTTGCTTGAGATAAAGGATAAGTTTGTCGAGTTGTTGGGGGAAGGATGGCAGGAGAGAGCAGAGCTGTTGAGGTTGCGAAGAGAACAGGTCAAGAAGGACATGGAAATGATGGCAATGAGGAACGAGGAATTGAGTGAACTAAGTTGTGATGAGGAGCTTTGAAATCGAAAAGTTAGAGGATTTGACTTGGTAATTTGTGTTATTGATGATTTTGAACTCCACATTTGGTTTTGAGAGGATTGTACTAATCTAATATAAAACAGTTGCTTTATTGGAAGTACTATGGAGGCACTCAACATTTTTGTCGAGAATATTTTCAGATTGTCAAGTTATTTTTTTGAGAATAAGGTGGGTGAACTGCTTTTCTTATCCCAAGTGTTGGGTCTTTTGTACTCTTATGTGGTAATGCTGTTTCACTAGTCCACAACTGATGATAAATCATGCTTTGTAACTTTTGTTTATGTATGAGAAGTTTTCCCACATTCCAGCTTTTAAATTTTTGTGGATTAGCATTTGTATATTAACTGCAACTTCCTAAAATGCCTTTTGCATATTTTTGTATATGAATTTCTATAAATCTTTGCATGGATTTTTATGTTTGAACCTTTATTGAAAGATGTTTGTGATATCAGGCTATCAGCTAATTCAAATGCGGTCAAGATAATCGAGAATGTACGTCTAAATAATGACTATATCAATGATCAACTTGATTGTATACTATAAACTTAGACATCTGCTTATTAATTGAATTTTTTTTTGGTTACACTTATTTAATGTGCTTGTTAAGAGTTAATAGTGCCTATGATATGTATGAGATCACTGCATTTTAGGGATGCAATGTTTAAAACATCACTTTGGTTTGGTACTCATCTTTTTAGATGATTTTAACAAAAGAATAGCTTTTAGTTGGCGTTCCTTGGTTGTTGATTCTAATTTTAGATGTAAATTGTGATGCTACTTTCTGAGAACCAATTAATTTTACGAAATAATCTTCCAATAAATCAAGAGAGCAGTCTCTTCTTATATTTCTTCCTAAGGTGGGTAAGGGTTACACTTCCTTCAAACTGATGGATCCTGATGTTTTACATGAGGCTCGGAAGGGCACCAAAGGGCTAGCAAATAGAGCAGCAGGTAAATGTAATCCTCTGATATTTGGATACAAATGAGAGTTGAAGTTCATGAATGAAACATGTTGGTATCTGTCAAATCATTTTTCACTGTTACACCAGGATCTAGGACTGTCATGTTTGATCAACGATCTGATTTTCTGTTTAATTATGATAATAATGAACAAAATCCAACTAAATGATTAATAGCTAATTTAGATGGATGGTGAAATTGATTTCAAAAATAAAAAAAATATATCATTAAGGATATATACTTTTTAATAATATAATAAAAAAATTTAAAATTAGAGGTGGAAGGATAATTTTATTTTTTCACTTTTTGTTGTTTAGTCATTATTCATCAATTAATCTCACAGCATGAAGGTGTGATGAGATCTAAATGTACTTTGTAATTTTGGTCCGGTTGAGATAAACTCTAGTGAATGTCAAATTTTGAGTTAGTAAAATATGCGAGAAAGAGAAACAAAGTAAAAGATTATCGAAGCTTGGTTTTTGAGACGTGTTTTGACATTTAAATCAATATTGAATAAAAAACAAAGGAAATGAGTTTTAGAAGGGAAGAGAAAGTAGGTAATAGTTGAGAAAGAGAGAGTTTAATTGTTGGGCCAAGTGGAAGGAGTTTGTTGTCCTTTAAGCAAGGTTTTCAGTTCGAGTCATGTGGATGGAAAAAACAATATTGGAAGAGCTTCCCCTCGAATGGGGTTCGACTCGGTTCGACTCTGAATTAGTCAAGTTCGAAAGTGACTTTTGGATATTGGAGGGTGTTTACACCAAAAAGATGAGAATGTCTTTCTCCTCGAAATTCGTGTCTTTATATCTTTACATTGTACCATAAAAATTGTTGAGAATGTCTTATCTTGTCGATACTGTCACGTCTCGCGCACAAGCCCAAGGCCTGATGGACGGAAGTAGGCCCAATTAGGTCCCAACCAAGGAGATGAGAGGCTGGAGGCCCAAACTAAGGCAGCCCAAAGTAGTGGGAGTGATGTGGATGCTGGCCAGAAGGTGTGCGGGGAGATAGGCACACGGGTGCGCAAGACTGAAGTTAACCAGGAGAGCCGGACATTTGGGTGAGGCTCTTGCCAGGTGGGCGAGCAAAGTCCCAGTCGCCAAGCCTAAGCGAGCCAAACAGTTGGGCGAGGCTCGAGGTGTAGGCGAGGGCGAGCGCACCAGGCAGGCAGGAGAGCGCGAGGAAACAGCTGAGATTGACTCTCAGGTGGAACGGTGTCAGACCGTGACTTCCAGCTGGCCCCAGTGCGTGCCAGAGAGGCAGGGAAGGTTCCCAAAGCAGTTTGCTAGCCTTACACTTGGCTTAACCACTACCACACACCTATATGAGGGCTTGCCTATATAAAGGGGTGTCTTCCCCACATTGTAGAGATATATAGATATATATATATATATATATATATATATATATATATAGGGATACACTCATGAGAGCTGAGTGAGGCTTTGGGGAGAGTCTCTATATTTGTGGGTGAAGGTGAGCTGTGCGATAGGTTGAGGCCCCTTGTGGGAACCTCCTAGGAACGGCTTGGGTGTGTCCAGCCGGGATAGTTGAGGCCATAGGCTGTGCCTCCCTATTGTAACAACTCCTGTACATTATTGAGTTGAGTAAAATACAAGTGTACAGTTCCTCACATTGTGTGCTCCTGCGTTTGTGCCTTGTGTGCCTGTGTGATGCGTGTGTCTGCTAGCTTGTTGGCTTGTGTGCTTGGCTTGTTTTCCATAGGTGTCAGAGTATCCTGTAGGTTGACTTAGGAAAGTGGACGTGAGTTTCCCACCTAAGGTCGCACGGTTGCTGGGTTTAAGCTCCTGGGACATGACAATACACACAACGAAGAGATTCGCTATATTTTTATTAGTAACTTTGTGATATGCATTTCTACCTACTTGTTGAAGTTTGTTGAAATTGAATTTATTGGACAACAATTTTCAAACAAAATATTAGCTAACAACCTTTTGTTTTAGTGATTATCATGATTTAATGATTAAAAATGAATGGTAATATATTATAAATTTTGAATTTAAATCCAAGCATCTTATTTTTAATTATTTAATATTTATTCGTAACAGAAAAAAACAAAATACTAATAAAAACTAATCCAAACATTATATTTTTAGAGAGTAATTTTTCCTGACTTTTTACAATAAGGAAATACTAAATGAAAACCGGACAGTAGTAGAATACTAAAAGTAGAAACTACAAACTACCTCTAAATAAGTAGATACCGATCTACCGAAGAAATTTCTATTGCTCTAAAATGGACTCGTTTCACTGCCCACCGGAAAGCCGTGCGTCTATCATCGCAAGGACCAGAGCGTGACCGCGACTGCAGAGGCGTTGACGTGTCCGTATCTTATTGGTAAAGGATCGTTGTTTCTAGTTCCACTTCCACCGTTATGAAGTTCATTTAGGAAAAAAAAAATAGAAAAATAAAAAAACTTGGAAACTGCAAGATCTGATCTAATCTCAAAAGAAAAGAAAAGAAAAGAAAAGCCCGTTGGAACGTTTTGGCACTTTTGATTTGGAAGTTGAAGGAAATTAGGGTTTTGGATCTGGAAGCGCGAAAATGAATATATTCAGATTAGCAGGTGACATGACTCACCTGGCCAGCGTTCTCGTCTTGCTACTCAAGATCCACACTATGAAATCTTGCGCCGGTAACATTTTTTCTCCTTTTTCATGTTTTAACTTCTCAATGCTGATTTTCGTAGATTTCGAGCTACGGTTTTTAATTTCCCTTGATTGGCACAGGTATTTCTTTGAAGACACAAGAACTTTACGCCATCGTTTTTGCTAGCCGTTACTTGGACATTTTCACTGATTTTATATCTCTTTACAACACTTTGATGAAATTGATATTTTTGGGAAGCTCCTTTTTGATTGTTTGGTACATGCGTGGCCATAAGATTGTTCGAAGGTCTTACGATAAAGACCAAGACACTTTCCGCCATTATTTTCTTCTATTGCCTTGCCTGCTCTTGGCCCTTCTCATTCATGAGAAATTCAATTTCAAGGAGGTCTCTTATTCATTTTTTTAATTTTTGTTTTTTCAAATTAGTTCATTTTATGCTTTTATTTTGATTTATGGAAGTTGGGTTTCCAGGTAATGTGGACTTTTTCGTTGTATCTAGAAGCTGTTGCCATACTCCCTCAGTTGGTCCTCTTGCAGAGGACTAAAAACATTGACAACCTGACTGGCCAATATGTATTTCTTCTTGGGTATGCTTTAAATGTTTCCTATGTTCTTAAACTAATTATATATATTTAATTAATTGCCAATATCTTAGATCTTGTACTTTGAATGGTTCATTTTAGATCAGTGCACTTGTTGTTTGAATTGGTTCAACCTTATGTTTAACTTTTAATTATATATTAAGCATCATCTCCTTTCAGTTGGCAATCTGTTGTTTGAACATGGTACTTTTCAGTTGGCAGTCTCTCAGCATCACAACTGTAGGCTTTCCCTTTGCATCACATTTTGGTTCTTAACTATTGATGTTCTTTAGGACTCATTGAAGTTTGTTATCTTTAAAATTTCTCCAACCTTAGTTTTATGTTTGAGGTGAATAAGAGATAATGACTTGGGATTTTTGCTGCTCATAATATGATACTGCTACAGTGTTAGTCTTCTTTAGGGTTAGATATTCTCCGTGTCAGAGAGTAGGCCTGAATTAGAGAGTTATAGCTTTCAATGAAGAGGGCTAGAGGAAAGGATTTTTTACAAACTAAAATGGAAATTTTAAGCTGTTGTTCCACATATGATCATTATGCACTGGAATGGTAGCAAAAAACCGATGCATTATTAACCAAAATAAGAAATTTCTGATTTAAGAAAAACGAGGCACTCTTTATAGAATATTTATTTGATGATCTCTTCCCAGATTTGTAGAGGGCTATGAATTTCCTTTTGCAAAGTAGATGTGCATGTTTATGTGTGTAATGACAGTTATGCTTATGTCTCTCTTTTATTGCAGTGCATATCGAGGATTATACATTCTTAACTGGATTTATCGTTACTTCACTGAACCGCACTATGTCCACTGGATTAGTAAGTCTTTCTGTCTTTCTTTCTCAGAGCAGGTACCTACGGCCTACGCTCATCATATGCTTATAAATTGGTTTATCATTTAACTTTTAAACTCTTGCTTTGGAAAGGCTGCAAAAAGGGTATTTCTTCTCTTTCGTTTTCCTTCTTTCTTTAAACTTTGAAAAGTGGGTGGGAGAATTGAGCGATACTGAAAGTTCATCACTTTGCAGATGTTTTTAGAACCACGTGCCTCCACATCCCGTTGATGCATAGCCGAATATTTGAATTTGATCTATTTAAGCTCAACATCACAACTTTTTATAATTGTTGATTGTTAAGATCTCTAGAATCTCTTTGTCTTCAAATAGTAGTTATTACACCATTAAAAGATTAAAATTTAGAATGTTGCTATGATATGGAGCTGATGTTATTGCATATGTTGATATGGTCACTCCTCTGTTGCTGTAAATAATGATTTTCATCTCTTGGTATCTGCTACTAGAAATAACCGTCAGAGTAACTCAAAAATCACTTGGGTTGCAAAATTTGTGAATTGCTTCACTTGCCTCTGGACCTAGCCATTTTTCCCTGTCTTACACAAAGGACAGGGTGGTGATCATGGAGTTACCTTGGCAAACATCATTAGCATCTTCCTGCTGATGTTGGTTAGTTGCAAGCAACGGCATTCTTAAGAGGGTTCAATGTTCTTTTGATGCCCTTGGGCTTTGGGGTACATGTGGTATAATAACTTTAGAAGGAATCTTCCGGCTTGTAGACTGAATGAAGCTAATACTAGAAAATTTAACTATTTTGAGTACTCCAATTGGGTTCTGTTTAATTGCCCTTGTGTACGTCGGCTTTTGCCTTTCTTGATACACTCGCTTGTGTGCTTATATGGCTTTGCTTCTTACATAGATTCTTTTTCATTGATTCTTTTGCAGCTTGGATTTCTGGCATCGTTCAGACACTTCTTTATGCCGACTTTTTCTACTATTATTTTGAGAGGTGAAAGTCTAAAATTTTGATATACGGAGTTATGCTTGTATCTGTTAAATCTGAACCGTCGCTTTTATATTGCGTGCAGCTGGAAGAACAACAAAAAGCTTCAGTTGCCAGCTTGAGTTCATCATGCTTCATGACAAGCAAAGGATTCCCACGATCTCATCAGTGCCTGGGATAAGTTAATTTCTAGACAATGGCCAAACTTTTGTTGTTTTTTGTTTTTGATACTGTCATCCCATTACATGTCATATAGGGATGTATACCGTTTTACATCAAAGATCTATTGTTTGTAGTTGATGAAAAGGATTGAAAGGTTATCAAAAATGATTTGCTAGCTCATGTTTCATGTACCCAATTTCCCAATTCAGGCATCCGGGTTGACGGATTGGAGCCATTTGTCACATTTTTTTTGTTAAAAAAAATAATATTATCCAATATATTGTTATCCAAATATTTGGACTTGATTTTTGTTAAAAAGATTATTATTATCTAATATAGTGTTATTTAAGTATTTAAATTTCACAAATGAAATTAAAATAATACATTTTTTTTGTTACAGATAATGTATACTCTTTAAGTATATTAAAAAATAAATAAGATAAAATATATTTTATCATTTTAATTTCACTTGTAACGTTTAAAATCTCTAAATCTCTAATAATGATAATGTATTGAATAATAATTAAAAAAATCACACTTATTTTGTTGTCTATGGCTTGCAATTAACTCAGGGTCTCGGAACTAACCGAATTTACATTTTTTATGGTATAAAAAAATTCAAAATTTGAGAATAAAAAAAATTACAAATTAAATCTCAAATTTACTGATCGCTATCTCTTAGAAGCAGTAGCATTATTTGAATTAAGCTTCATATATATACTAAGTTCTAAATGAACCTACATCACCTTAATAACCATAGGTGACTCATTAACCCTTGGAAAACCAAATTAGGAGCTAAGCCAACCAGGCTATGCTTAACATAACATCAAATTGACCACAAAGCGAAAGCAAAATCTGAGGCATAATATCATTATACTTCATGTACTATTTAGAACACAAGGCCAGACCATCAAATAAATATCCATGCATAAGAAATTCGGTTCTAGTACAAGGCATAGCTAATCAACAAAACCACTATTGCAAAAGTTCTCTAGATATTTCATTTACACTAACATCACAATGGATGCAACAACATATTTGCTCCAAGTCTGCCTTCCCTAGCATTTTCCCTGTGTATTCAAATGTAGGTCCGGTTAGCAGAGCTGTGGACTTCCGAACCTGCCTCCGGTCTGGTGCAGCATCGCATCAATTTCATCTCCATCCTCCATCTCAAGCTAACCACCCATGAAAAAATCCAGACAAAACCACAGCAGGAAGTTACATTACTATGATTACAATGATTTTTGTTTTATGTTTCTAATCAATATCTTTAACAGTGACATACATTACAACAGAAAAGCATTATGTTTCAAAGCATTAGGTATCTAAGGATAACTATCTACCTAACAGACACTTATAACAGAGTTTGTCTTTCTAATCTATACTTAAAAAGTGACATACATTTTAAATCTGCCTAAGGATAGGATGACAACAATTTTCGAACAACTGGCATCACAATTAGCATCCTGGATTATACTTCTCATACTTTATAAGTTCAGGGAGAAGCGTTCAATCAGATTGTTTCATTTAGTGCATGATGTCAAAAGCAGCTATGAAAAGAAAAATCAAGCAGATAGATATTAGGGTTATTATCCTATAAACACGGTAGAATTTTAAAAGTTTGCAAGTAAATTTATACTTTTCCTACTTCTCCATTTTAGTAATTAAGTTAATAATTCAATATTGCTTTCCTTAATTTATGAATAACTAATTGAACACACAACAATTATACTATACCAATGATTGAGTTTCTATGGATAACTAATTGAACACACAATAATTATACTAAACCAATCATTGAGTTTCTAAATTTCAATTACCATATAAAATAAGATTTATTTATTTTTTATATTTGATGCACTGTTATTGTATAATCCTATATACTGTCCTAAAATTGTATCATAACAACTCATTATTAGTGATTTAAATAATATTTATTTTTAATTTTTAATTTTAAAATTTATAAATTAATGAGTAAACATGTTATGATTCAATGAAAGTGTATAAAATTCATATATTGACAGTGTATCAAATATAGTTCTTTTATTTTTTCATAAACCCGCCCAAAAAAGAAATTAGAGCATGGTGACTTCTGGGTTCAGTTATCATGCCACTTTAGTAATTTTATTGTGTATAGATAGCGGCATACAGGAAAATAATCCCATCAAACTCAGGCAAATATTATTTGCCAATTTTTTTAACAGAGTATGCTTTGAATTTACCATATCAACAATCTACTGCCACATTCAATGCACAATTTAAAAAAAGAAAAATTGTGCATTTAAGATGTCTCCTCGGAGTAGTAGTTAAAATTATCAGCTCAATAGTTTATGCATAAATTTATGCAGCATTTCAGAACCTAGAAATAACAATACCAAGACAACTAAACCAGCGTTTGGAAACAAGTAAAGAGATTTACCTCATCAGGAGTCTGCTCTCCTCGGAGCCTCCGCCCATCAAACAAGAAGGCAATCGAGTTAAACTCAACCGACTGCCTATCACAATATGCAGTCATCAGTTTCCTAAGCTGAGTGCTTCTCTTAATCCTGAAAAACACTTCATTTCCGTCCTGCAAAGAACCGACCAAAAAAATGAGAAACAGAATAAACAAAAAGTAAAAATGAAAGAGATGATCTAAAGGACGTAAAAATACAACCTGGCCCTTGACTTTGAGGTTAATGTGTGCAGATTGATCGGCTGGCTTCTTATCCTCTTCCTGTCCTCCGCCTCCAGCACCGCCGCCGGCGCTTCCTGTCGCTGACATCTTCTCCCTGCCGCTCTTTTTGAACTTTTAGGGATCCACCCGCTTCTGGTTTCTCGTGTCTGGAGATATTAAAAAGGGCGTTTCGGAGGGAAGAAGACAAACGGGACGCTTTGAAATATGGAAGAGAAAGCGGTGGTCTTACGCTATATATACAATTGTAAACCACTAAGAGAACTCGGATTTCTCAACTCACACTCGCAGGCTCCTCACATACTGGAATTAAAGTAATATATTGTGCCAAAAGCGTCTGCGCTGGATGAAGACGTGGCGGTCTTAGAGGGCGATTTTTACAGGGCTTTGTACTCGCTTAAGCGTGGGGAAAAAGAAACGCGTGGGAATTGAACTAGATTTGATAAAGATTTGGAATCCGGGTTTGGGAACCGGGAAGTGGGAATCGTTGGAATCGTTGAATGTGGGCTCAAATGGACGGTCAAGTTTGGGCAGTTGGGAAATTGGACGGTTGAGGATGGGGTTGACATCTGTGGTGGGTTTGAAAAGGGATTTCTGCGAGTCGTTTTCTTCGCCGTTTTGGAATTTGATGAGAAATGTCAGTACGTAGAACGTGAAAAATAATAATAGTGAAATAAAGGCTCAATGGTTAAAAAAAACTCTTAAATAATAAAAATTTTCACAATTAAATTGTAATTTTTTCGTAATCAATTAATCTTTGTATTTTTAATTTCATTCCGATGATTATTTTTTTAGACAAAAATATTAATCTGTTTTTTTTTTTTATCATGTGTATTATAAGGATTTAAAGATTTTAGTATGAATTTAATGGTTTTCATTTAAAAAAATTTAATTAAATAAAAATTAAAATATTATAATTCACTTAATTGTAAAAAAAATATTGCAAAAATTATTTTTTATTAGGAATAATTACCAAATAAGCCATTGACCTTGAGCTTAAAATATAATTAAGCTCTCAATGTTTTATTTCATGACATTCAGTCTATAAATTTTTATTTCATTAGAAATAAATCCTCAACCTTCTAAAATTATGCAATTAAGTCCAAATCTGTTAAATGACACTAATTGCCGTTACTGAAAGCTAACGTGGATAGCTTACTTGGCTGCCACGTGGCCTGCTACGTGTGCAATACTAACAGCAGTTGATATCATTTAACAGATTTGAACTTAATTACCTAATTTTAGAAGGTTAAAGGTTTATTTTTACTGAAATAAAAGTTTATGGACTGATTTTCACGAAATAAAAGATTGAGAGCTTAATTTCATTTTGAGCTCGAGAATTTATTTGACTATTTTACTTTTTTTTATTGAGAATCTTTTTAACCATTTAATCTAAAATAAAATTAATTCAAAAATTGTGATTAGTTGGGATTTCATCCTTATCCACATTGGAGAATGGACAGGTTTGCATGTGTTGGATATGGACGGATCCAATTAGAAATATGGTTAGGTGCGTGTTGTCTCAAAAAAAAAAAAAATAGAAGTCAACAATTTCTTGACCTAGTGGCTTAAAATGAGTTGTGACATATTGTAAATCTTGAGTTCGAATCCAAGCACTTTCATATCCAATTATTTAATATTACTCTTGTAATAAAAAAAATATGGTTAGCATCCAAATTTGGGATGGTTTAAACGGAAATTTATACAATTTCAAAAGTACGTTTAGAGAATATATGATCTTCTTTTTCTACCATATAAACAACTCAATTTGATTTGTTTCAAAAATTAAAATTTTAATTTCATAAGGACTCAATTTGAAAGAATTTTATTTATTTAATAAAAAAATTATTATTCGATATTTTGTTAGTAAAAATTTTAAATTCTGTAATCTTTTTAATTTTTAATAACAATCCTAATAATAAACATACACAATTTCATATGATTTACTTTGTTTAACAAAAACAAAAATATTGGAGTTAGCCTTCAACAAAAGAAATATTAAGAATTTTACTGCAAAAAAAAGGTGATTATACAACTTGACCTTGGAATTTAGAAGTTTTAATCTCCGTTCTTAAAGTAGTGCTAAATTATTTTACAACTTTTCTCATTTAACATCATGATAGTTACTAAGCTCTTCAACTCAGCTTACATCTCATAAATTGCATAATTTTAGTATATGCATATTTGATTAGATTTTAACTTATTGCAAATAGGCGTGTAACAAAGCCGAATTGAGTTAATATTGAGAAGATTGAGTTAATATTGAGAAGCTCGAGTTCGAATTTAAATAAAAAATCAAAATTTAAAACTCAATTCAAATGCGATTGAATTTTATATTTTAGTTCAAGTTAATTCAAGATAGAATTAAATTGATTGAATTGATTTGACTAAGTTCTTTTAAGTTCTTTTATCAAGTAAAAACCAAGTTCGATTTTCACAATCAACTTTCAGCTCGATTATTTCGAGCACAATTGAAAATTTTTATAAATATATTTGAACAATAATGGTAAAATCATAAATTTATAATTAAATTAAAAATATAAAACATATTAAAATTAAAAAACTTGATTAAACTTGTAAGCTATTTTTTGGCTCATAGGGAGGTAAAGGGGAAATGGGATGGAGACCTAATTCGACTTAAAAAAAGTAACAACCGCTAGACCTCAATCAAGCATTAAGATACTTAAAATCAATTTGCTCAATAACTGATACTACTCAAGTTTGATCAGATAATAACAGAACCAAACCTGAGTAGTTTGTGAACACAGATATCTCCTTTTTTTTTGGTGTAGATCACAGGTACTCTCATCCGTTTTAAAGATCTGAGACTAATCCTATTCGGGGTTTAGTCACAGTTAAGGCTCTTTACCCCTCATCAAAGATGTGTTTAGTGGGAGTCGAATTCGAGGGCTCTTCCTACAAACTCAACCTGCGTTGTTAATTGAGCCGCAACCCTTGGGTACACACAGATATCTCCTTGACACTTGCAGCTCCAACCCAAAACCAAATGTATATGCATCGTGGGCGCACATGTGTGTGCGCATACATACATACATACATACATATATATTATATTAAACACAAATAACTAATGATAATAAAGAAACGTAGAGAGCTAACTAATTTTGTCGTTGTCATCCTATATATGTTACTGTCTAATTTCAACGGCTTAATAACTAACTTGATGACATTGCACGACCAACATTTTGATTTGGATTGGGGTCCGAAATTCTTGCACGCAAAAAGAAAACCCAAAAAGGAAAAAAAAATTTCAAAAGGTTAGGCTCTTGATCATGGGTGAATGGTGACCTTTCTTGATCGTTTTTGTTCATTTTACGTTTATTGCTAGTTCTTTTATTAATGATATATGTCTTAATTTGTTGGTGTTTGATCTCCTCAAGAGATGTACTGGATTCTTAAACGTGTTCCCTTTGCAACATAATTAATGTTTTTCATTTTTTTTCAAGGTAAGTTGATGTTCGGATTTGGCTAGCTTTTTCATTGTAAAGGGCAGTGGCCCGAGGGCTTTTGAGATTGTGAGCAAGCGGATTGTTTAAACTTAAAAGAATGGACTCTTTTCCTGATCTTTATCCTTTGACAAGTCTGCAGATAGGGTAAGAACCAAATCTGTTTGAAGGAATTTGTAAATGAATTTTTTTTTTTTGGATTCAATTCATTATTATTTCTTTTAATTAATTCATTTATCATCCAACTAGCTATATACAGTTCTTTAAAAAAGGAAAAAAGAACATATTGTTAAGGATAAATCAGGTGCTTAACTGCATAATTTGTATGCTTTGCGTTGATCATTTGGCCTTTTTGGCTGACAGAACAACATGAAGCATGATAATCGATCCTTATTAATGTTATTCAAAAGTTAAAAACAAAAAGGAGTATAAATCAATGATACAGAATGTGTTAGAAGCTGTTTTCTAATGCATGTTCTTGATGAAATGGCGATGCCAGGAACATACAATCTTATCTTTCAAGGGCATTCCTGTTCTTTTCCCCCGCTGTTAAGAAGTTTCTTATCCTGGTAGATAATCAATCATGGAGGACGAGCAAACATAATTCAAGATCTGACCAGATAAAGAAGTTAATGAGCACCAGGGTGAATCTATATATATTCTACATTGTCTTTTATTTGTGACAAACTACTTGTTTAGTACCGTTAACTTGTTTCTTTTTCCTATCTCTGCGTTCAGTACGGAATGTCACCTTTCAAAAATAGCAGAACTTTACTGAGGAGTCCAAGTTTAGGAAGCATACCACCTAGCTGTGAAAAGAGCTCGAATAGGTGGCTTTCCACTATTGCAATGGCTACTTTGAAAGAAAGCTCTCCATTTTCGGCAGTGACTTTGTACAAAACCTTGCATGGTTTTATTGTGTTCGAAGTTGCATGGGAAGATGTTCGTGGCATCAACTATTTGAACTTACTTCAGGTAATCGAGGATGACCAACATTGAATGCATATAAAATTGGAAATTTCTCCATTTAAATGCCTTCAAAAAATTCTATGTTTTAAAGTTTTGTATGTTTTGCCAACAGAAAGATGCATCTCTTGCTTCAGAAGTGAAATCTATGAGAAAATGGGAGTTTGAAGGCATTGACCAGGCATTGAGCAGCATTTCTTCATGGTTTTCAGCCACACCATCAGAAACGCTAACACTACAAAGAAATCTGATAGTTCTGCAAGAAAAAGTTCCTTCTCGTTTTCCACAGGGAATCACTATTTCTTCTAGAGAATTATTGTTTGATGATACATCTCAGACAGAGCTATTTTCAGAAGACGTTTTCTTTGATGTTAGACAAAGCTTCCTTGACACAGATGACAAATTTGTTATGAATGAAGCAGTGGAGCTGAATCATGGGATGGGACTATTGATAAGCCTACAGAATACCAGCATACATTTCTGCTATTCAGTTTCAATGACAGGAATCTACCATCTAAATTAAGGCAGATAGTTACCTCAGATTTAAAGCTTCTTGCTTTGCTTGAAGCAGGACTTCCTTCTTGGGTTAATTTTTCTCCAATCCTATCCATTATTTTGTAAAGTACATCGTCACTGGATGCCACCTCTGCTGAGAACCATCTACATATTGGTCTCACTTATTACTATAATTATTGGGTTTTATGATCTCTATAAGAATGTTCCACTCTTGAAGTCAACTGCATCACACCTTTGCGGACCACTTTTTAAGTGGATTGAATCCTGGGATATGCTCTCAAGAATAAGATATCTTGGAACATTCTTATTCCTTCAGAATCTTGTGAAGGCTGTCAAGTGGTTTCTTACTATGTTGCAAGCGATGAAACTACCAGTGTTGCTGCTCACAAAGCCCTTGATGCAGCCACTGGAAGAGATAACGGAGCTGCTAATAGCAGCATGGAGCATTTTTGCTGGAATGGGAGAGCAGTTCTTCATCACTGCTTGGGATCTGGCAGAGCCCTTTTGCAGCATGGTTTCAGACTTTGTTGAGATTTTACTTTCACCATTGGGGCTTCTCTACAAGTATGTATGCTGTTCAGGTATACAGAACATTTACCTTGTTCCTTGGACTACTTTACATTTTAGGTTTAAAATCACGCAGAATCTAATCTTGACTCTTTTCTGTCCAGTCACATTGATTTGTGCATGCTTTGAATGTATTTGGGAGCTGATCCTCACTTCTATTCAAGGTGGTCTTATGTTGGCAAATTATGCGGCTCGTATATTCAATGGCATCTATGCAATACTTCAAAGACTCCTCTTCACAAGCAGCATTAATCAAATAAGATATGTTTCTAAAGTAAAGTCTGCTTCATCAGGGGTCTCCTATTGGAATTCTCTCCAGAATGATCTCTACAAAGAGGTTTGCATGTCATTTTTTTTTTCCTTCTTTCCTGTTATCATCTTTCAGAATGCTGTCTACAGTCCCCTGAAAACCTGGTTTAAATTTGTCTTGCAGGTCTTCCAATCGCTTCGAAACATTATACGTGGTCTTGTTGCATTCTTAACATCCTGTAACCAGCATAGATTAAGGTTTGATTCTTTTTTATTTTTTTTATTTGTGTTTATCTTTATTAGTAGCCTACCCCAATCTCTTGGGATAAAGACTATGATGATGATGATGTTTATCTTTATTAGTTTTTGGCTAGACAGGAATAATTCAATGACAAAGCTTTTACCAAAAAAATTAGTATTCAGTAATCAGTATAAACGTGGAAGTGTACATACACCTGAACATGATGATGGTCTTAAGTTTCTCATAGTTGGATTATCATTTTTCAGCATCTACAACCATCTTAGGGAAATCTTTCGCCACCCTCTGCAGTTAGCTCCTAATACTTGTTCTTCTCAACAAGCATCTGCTCAAGTGGAAAGCAATCTCAAGGTAATGACATTTTATTTGTAGTATTAATTATCAGCAACAAATGATCGATTGCATGAAACTTTAAATTTCAATGGGATTTTTAGTACTTCTGCATGCATTACAGGTTGAATTGAAAAAATGTGATTGTTGCCACCATAGAAGATGAAGTTAAAGTGTTTAAAGATGCATATGACAAATGATATTCTTCCTACTTTATCACAATCCAAGGAAAAGAATGCACAACTTCAGCTGATAGTGCTGCTAGCTAGTAATTATTCCTTCGTAAATATTCCTATTGGTGGTCTATATGATGATAATCACAAAGATGTATAACTATTGCAAGCTTCTGAATGCAACATTCTCTTAGATTTCTTGCTGCTATAGGCAAGTAAAGAAAAAAGAAAAGGCCAATGAGGCCTTGGCTTAGTGACAAGCAAGAGGTCTTGAGACTTTGAGATCTCAGGTTCGAGTCTCATCAAGTGTGAGCTTGATTTAGTTTAGTTGTTTATTAGTTTATCTAGTTTGAGTAATGTGATTTTTATAGTTACTTGTTCATGTAATGTAATATGCTGATTGTGATTGTAACTTCTAATGAAAATGTACTATTAAAAAAAAGAAAAAAAGAAAAAGGCAGAATATACAAGATAGTCATTATTCATTGATCTTGATGAGAATTTATGAACCAAGCAATGTTATGGAATCTGTGTCTGGCTATATTCATAGTATCTACCCTTCAATAAACAACACTTGAGCTTCCTTTAGAAAGAAAAGTGAAAAATAAAAGAGAAATTTATCAATCCAATAATTAAGTTTTATGAGAAAAAAGTATAAAACTATTATTTCATATTAGCATATCATTTTCATTCAAGTTATGCTACTTTATTATATTTTTTACTAAAGTTAATTATTTATTACACATCACAAATGATAATTAAGAGAGTGAATTGTATGAAATAGTTAATTCATATTAATTATTTAACATATATCTCTTCTATTTAAATCATAATTAAATTATTAAAAAAGTCAATATAAGAAATTAAGAGTCATTAATGAATCTCTTACAAGTACACATTGCAAAATGTTGAACTCGTAAAGTTCTTATCCTCTTCTAGCTGATTTCTGATCAACATCGGGCACTATAATCTCGTCACATCAGTTAACTGCCTACAAACATGTGTAGTGACATGCAATGCAAGAACACAAAATACAAAGAGAATTTTAGGTGTGAAAAATTGTTTTATAGATTTTAAATGTACTTTTAATTTGGTTGACATGTGCATATAAAATAATAAAATATTATGTGAGATATCTAAATTCAATTGTTTTTTTTTCAAAAATCAATGAAATTGAAAATAAAATCACAAAACTTTTCATTTATATTAACTATATTATAATTTGATACACCCACTATGTGAGGGTTTTTTTCTTTTTTAATGAAGGAATGCATAGTTTTTTAAGGAAAATATGTTTTTTTATAAAGTATAAAAAATAAAAATGCCCATGACTTCGTATTCATTATCATTATTTTACCTAAATTTTTTTTATAATTTTACCAATTGATGACTCAATGACACCAAACTCGATCGTCCACTTTTATTAGCAGTATATATATTTTATTAAGAAGAAGTATAAACATACATTCATATAAAGGTTTGATTTATATACATGTATATATAATAAAGTCTAACTAACGGGAGTTTTATAGTAAGTTCATGCTAACTATGCATAAGATATTCTATGGAAAATAGAATAAATTAAATATCACATGGTGTATTTCCTTTTTAGATACACAATAATATATTTCCAATTAAAGATCTAACTACCCAGGCTTTAAGGCAGGGCCAACTAATTGAACCATGAAATCGAAGGCAGTCATATCAATTAATTATGATTCATTCCCAATCTCCGTAGATTTGATTTTTATTTTTTTTTTCCATACATAAATCTAAGACAATGTATTATATAAGTGCCTTCTTCCCACTATCACGTAAATTCAACAAACACTTTCGTTTTCCTTTTTTAGTGAAAATATATATAAGAATTCCTCTTTTGCTAAGATAAGAAGAAGAGAACACCATTACAAGTTCCAATCATACAGGAAGAAATTCTGAGACACAGCTATGGAGAAAAGGTTTTTCCGTTTGCAATTTTTTAGTCATGTTACTGTTTTCTGCCATCTCATGATAATTTTATTACCTTAATAATATCAAACATGATCTTGAATTTATTGCAAGAATGATATTCTTGGTTTGGACAGGTTCTTCGCTGTTCTCCTCGCAGCTCTAGCATGTGTAAGCAGAGGAGATATTAGTTTTGATAAGAATTACCACATCACATGGGGAAACTCTCATGTAATTTCTGTAAACCAAGGAAGAGAAATTCATCTTTCCATGGATAAATATTCAGGTATGGTAATTCAAAACAATTCATTAATGCATGCATTTATGTTTGTATATACATGTATGTATGCATATATAGAAGATAAATTTGTATGGATGAACGTATACGTACGTACACAAGTAAGTCATGCCTATAACCACTCGTGTCGTGTTTTAATAACAAATATATATTCACATAAAGGAAATTTAGAAAAGTAAATTACTAATATTGATGGTACTAGGTGGTATCATGTTTTCTAACTTTTTATTGGAAAACAATGCAGGGGCTGGATTCCAATCCAACGTGGGATATGCTTCAGGGTTTTTCCAAATGAAAATAAAGTTGCCCGGCAAGAATTCTTCTGGAGTTGTTACAGCTTTCTACGTATATAACTATATCTTTTGCTCTTGCTTTTTTTTTTTTTTTAAATTCCTGTTTAACGAACAATCTGGTGGGGTTGCTGTCATGCATGCAGTTGACATCAGATCCAAAGAACGCCGGAGGAAATCATGATGAGCTTGATTTTGAGTTTTTGGGTAGCAATGGGAAGCCTTACACACTGCAAACAAACGTATTCGCTAGCGATAATGGAGGCAGAGAGCAAAGATTTCATCTTTGGTTTGATCCCACTGCTGATTTTCATACCTATGGAATTCTTTGGAATCAACATCAAACAGTGTAAGCAAGAAATTAATCCCTTGTAATACTAAAATACTAAAAATCCTAATTAATTAAGATGTTTTTTCCATGAATGTTTATGGACCGGATCAAGTTCCATTGACATTTTTGACACTTTTTTCAAAATTCAATTTAATCCATCCATTAAAATGGGTTTAGGCCAACTAGTATTAAAAATATTATAATTTTTTATTGGTATAATAATATTTATAATCCGATTTAAATTGAATCAAATCCATGAATTTGACAAAGAGTTTGACTTATGAACATATCTATTTTTTCTGTATGATTCATGTGTTTTTATATCTCTTTGATTATGTCTGTTTTACCTTTCTATAGGTTTTATGTGGACAAAAAACCCATAAGAGTTTTCAAGAACAATACAAGGTTTGGAGTAAATTACCCATCACAAAACTTAGTAATTCAAGGAAGCTTATGGAATGGAGAAGCTTGGGCAGCACATGGAAGAAAAATAGATTGGAGTCAAGCACCATTCATAGCTAGTTTTAAAGGATTTAATGTGGATGGTTGCCAATTCCAGAATACCGCCAGCAAACATCAATGCTACAGTCCCAACTTGTGGTGGAATGGGAATGAATATTTAGGACTGGACCCTGCTCAGCACGCAGCATTAGAGGATGCAAGAACCAAATACATGTTTGATGACTACTGTGCTCGAAACGGTGCCAAACAAAAACATAAAGAATGCGAAATTAATAAATGAGACACAAAAAATGAAATGAAGAAATACAAGGGATGGCAAATAAATGAGTACAATATAATTTAAAGTACGAAAATTACAATTGGCATGATCTTTTGCTTTGATGTTAAAGAAAATTAGATATATTTTTCATTTTGATCACATGTTTATCGTAGTTTTCTGCTATAACTACGATTAGTTGGAAAATTTGATAAATGGCTTGCACCATGTTAAGAAAACCTTTGATCTTTCTTTTTCATTTTGTTGTCTTTTTGGACGAATTATATATTGTGCTTATCTTTTTGAATGATTTGGTTTGACCCGTTAAAGGAAAAAAAAGTCGAGAGCTGCTGGAATTTTGATTTTCAGATGCGCTTCGATATTTAAATCAATATTTGATGAAGATAAGAAAGAAAGAAAAGAGAGTTATGAAAAAAAAAGAATGTAACGTTCGAAAAAATGAAAGAGGATTGACTAAAGTATGTTTAGTCAATGATTAAAACTAATTTCAATATAATGAAATACGAGAGTTTTTTTATCTTAGTTACAGTCTACTGTCATTTAAAAACCTATTTACCAAACTACTATATTTATAAACTTATTTCCCAATATACCATGTTTTTTGTCATATTATCAACATGTCATATTTTTTTACTTTCAAAATAAATAACAAAAAAAAAAACCTGTTAAACCACCCACTTCATCTTCCTGCTGTAAAAGTACAAAGAACTTTAATTTTTATCAATTCATAGCATCAGGTTTTGCAAGAACCAATTTTACTCTTCGTAACAAAGAAAAAAAAACTTTGCTCTGTCTTTTAAGCCAGAAATACCAAATTCTAACATTCAATTCTTAAGCCAAATCATATAAAAGCGCAAGCTTTAGCTGTTTAGCATCAATGAAAATTTGGATTTATATTCATTTGTATGATAACAGAGGATTCAATAGAACCCCATATCAGATACAATCAACATTAAGAGAATTTGATAAAACCCTATATTAGATACAATCAATAAAAAAAAAGGTAAACTCAGAAAAAAAGATCAAATAAATTTCAATTTTGACTATAAATTGAAGTTAGTAAACCTGACAAAAAAAGGTGAAAGATAAAAAACAAAATCCAAGTGCCTCTATTATAAAAAATTGGATGCAAAGCGAAAGAAACTAAAGAGACGAAGAAAGAATAGAAAAACTAAACAGACAGAAAAAGAACGAAAAGTAGAGAAGAAAAAGGTGTTTAATTTTTTTAGGTTACTGTGATTTAGTTTTAATTGATATATGTTTATATTTTAAAATATTAAAAAATTATGACATGACAATGACATGTCAAAAAATATTATACAAAAAGAAATAAGTTTTCAAATATAATATATTGGAAAATAAGATTTTAAAAATCAATAGTTTGGAAAAAACTCGAAATAAGACTAATAAGAGCTGTCAATTGGTCTCAAAAGACAATCAATTGCTTAAATAAGAAAAATTTTTGTTTTGAAATTGAACTAAAGCAGTCAAATGCCTAAAATGGGCATTTGAGTGCCTATATGAACTGAAGCTCTCAATTTCAGGAAATGACAATCGTGAAAAATAACCAAAGTAGTTGGATGCCATTTTTGAGCATCCGATTGCCTCACCTGGAAATTTAGGAGCAATTAACTGTCGTTCAAGGAAGCTAACTACTCTAGTGCAAATTGCACTCTAATTGCTAGTTTTCTTTGTAGAGGTGCAATTTCTTTTAAAGTGTGTCTTTTACATCTAAAAAGTTAAAATTATAACCATTGAATTTTTTTTTGGTGTAAATCATAAGTTTCTTCATCCGTTTTAACGGTTTGAGACTAATCCTGTTCGGGGTTTAGTCACAGTTAAGGCTCTTCACCCCTTCCCAAAAATGTGTTTAGTGGGAGTCGAATCCGAGAACTCTTCCCACAAACTCAGCCTGCGTTGCCAACTGAGCCACAACTCTTGAGTTATAACCATTGAATTTGAAAAGTTGTGATCAAAAGTTGAGTTGTTGAAATGAAACAATATAATTGAATAGTTGTGACATTCAAATCAAATATCACATCTCTTGAAATTATTTCTATAAATAAAGATGCCAAAGTGCATTTTAGATAAACTTAAATTCATTTGTTTTTGCTCAAAAATTAATAAGATAGAAAATAAAATCACAACATTTTTCATTTATATGAACAAAATTATAATTTGATATACTAGGGCATGAGGTTTTTTTTAATACTCTGTTTGGACAAAAACTTTGAAATTTTGAAGCATTTCAAAATGTATCAATTTATAATACTAGCATTTATAATTGTATTGTTTGGATAAATATTTTTTAGAAAGAATTTTTGAATACTAGAATTTGATGAAATAAAAAATAATTATAAAAGAAAAATAATGATATTTATATATAAGAGAAAGAAAAATATTAAAAAATGCAATATGAGTTTCATTAAATTTTTAAAATTGTTTAGATATTATCAATATAACAAAAATCTATATTATATTATAAATAATATGTTTCTTTTTTTAGTCTTATATTTAATATTGGGTTATATGTGAGAGAAATTTTAAAAAATCACCTCTTCAGGTGCTGAAATTTATTCTAAATTTTGAATTCTTCAAAATTTTCTAGCAAAAAAGAAAATTGAATTTTGGACTTTTAAATATCTTGATTGAAATAAATTTCCCTCTTGAAATTCTTTCATCCAAACAATCCTAAAAGTTATATGTTTTGTTAAAAATCATAAAAATAAAAAATAGAAATGCCCATGAATTCATATTTATCATTAATATTTTACTGAATTTTTTTTTATAATTTTACGAATTGAATTGGTGTTAATTAGTTGATTTAGTGGCACCAAACTGATCAGTCAATCACTTTCTTAATTGTTTAGATATTTTATTGAAAAAGGTATAAATACACTTCCATAAAAAGTATATATATATAAATATATATATAATAAAGTCTAACTATATGTAAGATATTCTTTAGAAAATAGAATCAATATCTATCTATCTATATATATATATATAGAGTTAAATACGTATCACGTTATAGTAGAAAGGGCCAACAATTTGAACTATATGAAATTAATGGAAGGCAATTAATGAAGTCTAACTATATGTAAGATATTCTTTAGAAAATAGAATCAAGATCTATCTATCTATATATATATATATATATATATAGAGTTAAATACGTATCACGTTATAGTAGAAAGGGCCAACAATTTGAACTATATGAAATTAATGGAAGGCAATTAATGAAGTCTAACTATATGCAAGATATTCTTTAGAAAATAGAATCAAGATCTATCTATCTATATATATATAGAGTTAAATACGTATCACGTTATAGTAGAAAGGGCCAACAATTTGAACTATATGAAATTAATGGAAGGCAATCAAATCAATTTATGATATATACTAATAGATTTGATTTTTAATTTTTTCCATACATAAATCTAAGACTATTTATTATATAAGAGCCTTCTTCTCACTACATGCAAATTCAACAAACACTTTCTTTTTTCTTGTTTAATGATCCTCTTTCGGAAAGATAAGAAGAAGATCATTCCATTAAAAGTTACGATTATAGAAGAAGAAATTCTAAGATATAGCTATGGAGACAAGGTTTTTCATATTGTTGTTTTCTGCTATCTCATGATAATTTTATTACCTGTTAGATTTTCTTCTATTACTTCAGACATAATAAAACCAAACATGATCTTGAATCTTGCAAGAATTTCTTGGTTTGGACAGGTTCTTGTTTGCTGTTCTTCTTGCAGCTCTAGCATGTGCAAGCAGAGGAGATGTTAGCTTTGATAAGAATTACCACATCACATGGGGAAACTCTCATGTAACTTCTGTGAAACATGGAAGAGAAATTCAGCTTTTAATGGACAAAGCTTCAGGTATGGTAAATCAAAACAATTCATTAATGAATGCATACATTTATGTTTTTATATACAGTTACATATGCATATATAAAAGATAAATTTGTATGCATGCACGTATACGTACGTACACAATTAAGGCATGCCTATAACCACTCGTGTCACGTTTTAACATGGAATATATATATATATATATATATATATATATATATATATATATAAAGGAAATTTAGAAAAAATAAATCACTAATGGTAGTACAGGTAGAATCATGGTTTCTAACTATCTATTGGAAAACAATGCAGGGGCTGGATTCCAATCCAACGTGGGATATGCTTCAGGGTTTTTCCAAATGGAAATAAAGATACCCAGCAACGATTCTTCTGGAGTTGTTACAGCTTTCTACGTATATATAACTATATCTTTTGCTTTTGCTTTTTTTTTTTTTTAGTTCTTGTTTGGTCTAACATGTAATTACAACATTGTTTAATAAACAATCTGGTGGGGTTGCTGGCATGCATGCAGTTGACATCAGATCTAAAGAATGCAGGAGGAAATCATGATGAGCTTGATTTTGAGTTTTTGGGTAGCAATGGGCAACCTTATGCATTGCAAACTAACGTATTCGCTAGCGATACAGGAGGCAGAGAGCAAAGATTGCATCTTTGGTTTGATCCCACTGCTGATTTTCATACCTATGGAATTCTTTGGAATCAGCATCAAATAGTGTAAGAAATTAATCCCTTGTATTGCCAAAATACTAAAAATCCTATTTAATTAATAAATTTCATTAGAAATATTCATCGACCGAAACAGGTTTGATTGACATTTTCAAAAGTTTTTGTCCAATTCAATTTGATCCATCCCTTAAAAACCGTTTTCGCCAATTAGTATTACAAATATTGTAACTTTTAATTTTAAATATTTAATTTTTTTTATAAGCCAATTTAAATTGAATCATATCCCCGAACTCAATAGGCCGTTTGACCTATGTATATATATATGATTCACGTTTGGAAACATCTAATTTAAGCTTATTTGATTTTTTTTTCATCATTCTAGGTTTTATGTGGACAATATACCCATAAGAGTTTTCAAGAACAATACAAGAATTGGAGTAAATTACCCAACCCAACAGTTAGTAATTCAAGGAAGCATATGGAATGGAGAAACTTGGGCACCAAATGGAAGAAAAATAGATTGGAGTCAAGCACCATTCATAGCTAGTTTTCAAGGATTTAATGTTGATGGTTGCCAATTCCAGAATACCGTCAGCAAAGATCAATGCTACAATCCCAACTTGTGGTGGAATTGGAAGGAATATTCGGAACTGAACCCTGCTCAGCACGCAGCACTACAGAATGCAAGAGCCAAATATCTGTTTGATGACTACTGTACTAAAGATGGTGCCAAACAAAAACATAGAGAATGCAAAATTAATACAAGAGAAAAGAAATGAAATGAAAATGTAAACAAAATAAAAGGGATAAATAAATTAACAGAGTGTAATTTCCAGTACAAAGCATTACCATTTGCATGATCTTCTGTTTTATCTATTAAAGAAAAACATTTATATTTCACTTTGATCACATGTTTAGTTTTCTGCTATAACTACAATTAGTTGGAATTTTTTATATGGTTTGTACTAACTTTAGAGAACTTTTTCTATACGATTAGTTGGAATTTTTATATGGTTTGCTATTAATTTTAGAGAACTTTTTCTATACAATTAATTAGAATTTATTATATGGTTTTCTATTAAACGCATGCTTTTACAACAACAAAGCGCCCCAAACAAAGTCATATAGAATATCACTTTATAATCTTTTACCTGACTAAATGGGGAGATATTGTTTTACCATATTGAGACCAACCAGGCCCAATAATGACATGAAGCCACTAGGGTGACACAGAATAGTTATCGCCAACCACGGGTAACCAGAGCTTAAAAGCCAACACAAGTCATACAAGATGAGGATTCCTTATAATAATAGAATCCTTAGACTGAATAGGACCACTATATCAAGACCTTACAGGTATGTGGAAAATCTAAGTCTTAATACACTTTCAATACTATCTTTATTGATCAAATACTTACTTATGCATCAGAACCAATTCAGGCATCCATTTGTTTCGAAGTTGATCAATTCCGAATTAGTCATCAACAATTTTTTTTCACTAGTCTGTCAAATTAAGGTGAAAAATTAAGGTTATGTTTGGTAAACTTTTATTTAATTTTTTTTGGTACATGTCTATAGTTTTCTGATCCGAAACAGAAAAGCTTTGCTTTTTGTAAGCAATAATTAAGGTTCTGTTTGTAAACAAAAAACTATGTTTGCTAACACACTGCAACGAATGCAAGCAAAAGCAAATTAAGGTTCTGTTTGTTCCATCCTATAAATGGTTTTTAGAGAATTATTAATATTATTGTTGTTGTTGTTGTTGCACAAAACAACAATAAAGGTATGCTGACGTTGATGTTCGTACTTAGTCTCCACGTGTCTCCAAGAAGCTTCTGTAAAACAAGAAAACCATTAAACCCCTGCGCGCGCACTCCGATGCTTAAGTCAGACAGGGTTTCAGTAGACCAATAGAGCTTAGGGTTTAAGAATGATACCTGTGACTTATTTATAGGAGTTATTTTGGACGTAATTACATTTAAGCCCCACGCTTAAATAATAACCCAGTGGGCCATTTATGGGCCTTCTGAGTTCTTTTTCCTCTTCGGCTCAGATTATCATTTGGCTTAATTGTCTTTAGCTTGACTTATAGAAAAGTCCAGTAATAATTGACCTAGTCCACATCAATTGCTCTCCACTCTTTTACAAGGTTTACCTTGTGAAAGAGTATAAAGAATGGGCTTTTTTAAAATTCTTTTGCTACCCTCTTCCTGGGATTATCACAAGAGTCTTTTCATCTTCACTTGAGGGCTCAACTAGTGAACTTCATTATTGTTTGTAGCAGAAACGACTTCGTATCATCATTTCTTTTGTCAAGTGCCTTCTATTAGCCAAGAGGAAGAAAACCGAATCTGGGTTAAGGCCATGAGGGCACATCGTCAAGAAGTGCCATAAGCGGATGCATATGTTCTTACTTGGTTTCATCAGATGTGGTTTGTACTCGGCATGCTCTTGATTGGTTGAAGCTCGATCCAGATGCCGAGAATTTGGAACCTTTTCTGAGGATAGGCACTTGTAAAGATTTATCTGATCTTACCAGCTCTTATAAGCCTTTTTGTCGATTTGAGATGGTCGAGGTTCTCACAAGCTTGGATGGCGATTATTTAGATAATCCAGAGACTAATTTTCCTAAGGATCAAGCTCTTGACATTATAGCACCTCGGGACGCATATGTATGGGTGCCTATTAGTTTTGATACTACTTTTAATGTAGAAATTAATCTATAGTGCTCCCCAGCTCTTCTTATGAAGCACTTAAATCTAAAGAAGAATTCATACTTGGGTATTGCATGTATCCGTACACTTTATTGCTTGAGGATTTCACAATTTGCCCATCTCGCGTATTTTTCGCTTAGGGACTTTATAGAATTGCTCGTCTCGCGCATTTTCGCCTAGAGACTTTTTAGAGAACTGCCCATCTCACGCATTTTCGCTTAGGGACTTTTAGAGAATTGCCCATTTTGCGCATTTTTCGCTTAGGGCTATGTGTTGCTCATCTCGCGCGTTTTTTGCATAAGGCTTTTATAGAAATGATAAGACTATAACATCGTTTTTATATCCAGAATGCCAGCATAATACGTTAAATGCATTTTGTTTATCAATTATAGCACATATTCAATGATAAATTGTAACGTGCCTCGTGCCATACCTTACAACCTGCATATTGTGTGCTCCCCAAGTTTTTCTTTACTACTTTTTGTGTCCAAAGAAGAACTTTTACTGGAATATTGGTCCTGTCTTGCGTAATATCCGCTTAAGGACTTATTAGAATATAATACGTTAAATGTAATCTGAAAAAATTGTAACGTACCTCATTTAGAGACTTATTTTTGCCCATCTCGCACCCTTTTGTGCTTAGGGACTTTTTGTTTTGCCCGTCTCGCGCATTTTTCGATTCAGGGACTTTTGATTTTCTCACGTGGGGACTTATTTTTGCCCGTCTCGCACATTTTTCGCTTAGGGACTTATTTGTGCCCATCTTGTATCTTCTCGCTTAGGGTCTTATTTTTGCCCGTCTCGCGCATTTTTCGCTTCGGGACTTATTTGTGCCCGTCTTGCGTCTTCTTCTCGCTTAGGGTCTTATTTTTGCCCGTCTCCCGCATTTTTCGCTTAGGGACTTATTTGTGCCCGTCTCGCGTCTTCTTTCTCGCTTAGGGACTTAGTTTTGCCCGTCTCGCGCATTTTTCGCTTAGGGACTTATTTGTGCCCGTCTTGCGTCTTCTTCTCACTTAGGGTCTTAGTTTTGCCGGTCTCGCGCATTTTTCGCTTAGGGACTTATTTGTGCCCGTCTCGCGTCTTCTTTCTCACTTAGGGTCTTATTTTTGCCCGTCTCTCGTCTTCTTCTCGCTTAGGGACTTATTTTTGCCCGTCTCGCGCATTTTTCGCATAGGGACTTTGTAGACACCTAATTTTGTCCGAATTTCACAAATTATTTTGACAAGTTTTGTTCATATTATTTTTTTTATTTTATTTTCTTTCATTTTTCTTATTTATTTTATCATTATTCATATCATTAATATTATTATTATTATTATTATTATTATTATTATTATTATTATATTATTATTATCTTTTCTTTTTATTATTATTATTATCTCTTTATTATTATTATTATTGTTATTATTGTTATTATCGTCATCATCAGTCCTATTGTACAGTGAAGCATTAAATGCTTCGGATTTACAAAATCTGCCGGCCAGATCTGCCGGTTCCCTGCCCAGCCGTCGGCGCCGCAACCCCCGGCAAAATCATTTTCCCCATGCCGTGAATCCCGCTCCAACAGGAGCCTATCGATCCTGTGATTTTGAAAGGCTAGAGGGGGTTTCAAAATCGGTTTAAGACCCCAAGCAGAGAAAGGGGATTTCTTCGGACAAGGAGGAGGGAACGAAAAATCCTAACCACTCACCACCGAAACACTAAACACCACCCTCACCACCGAAGCCCTTCCCCACTCTCCACCGAAACACTAAACACCACCCTCACCACCGAAGCCCTAAATACCACCCTCACCACCGAAACCACAACACCGGCGAATCACCACCATACCTAGCCGTAACCTAAACCGAAACCCCAAACCTCCTAGATCTAAACCATACCTGCAACAAAAATTCTACAAAAAACAAAACCAACAACAAAACTAGCAACAACAACATGAAGCCCGAAGACTCCAAGCACCAGATCTAAAAAAAAAAAAAAAAAACGAAAAAATAAAAAGGGAGGGGAGGCTTCGGAGAAGGTTAGATCTATAGGGTTGGGGGTGTTTTCGAAACAAACAGAGGGCAGATCGGAGTAGAAGAAGACGAGGGGGGTATTTTAGGGTCGTCGGAAAGCTCACCGGCGACCGGCTTACGGCGGCGCACGGTGGCCGAAAATCGCTCGGCGAGGGAGAGGGACGAGAGAATTTGAGAGTTTTGGGGAGTTTTTTTTTTGGAAGGCCGGTGAAAATGAGGTAAAACAAAAAAATTGGGGCTTTTAAAGGAAGCAAAACGGTGCGTTTTGGAGGCCTGACCCGCGTGCCAACCCGACCCGGAACCGAAACCCGCGCAACCCGGCTTTCCCTTCTCGCGACCCTCGTTCTCGCCCGACCCGACCCGCACCGCGACCCGTCCCAGCTGCTCCAGCCCGTCTTCCTTGGCAGATTTGGGCCTCTGCTGGTTGGGCTCGATTTTGGGCCCTCTCTTGGGCTATTTTGGGTATATTTCTCATTTTATTGTATTATTTCATTTATTAGTTTTATAGGATAATTTGTTTTAGGTTTTTATGCATTATCATGGCAAATATAAATAAATAAACACTACAATATAATATATGCAAAAATAGAATAAAATAAAATAAACATATAGTTTTAAAAGAAAATAAATAAATATAAAGTATGTAAAATATATAGTTTCAAAGTATATAAATTTGATGTATATAAAATACATATATTAATAAAAAGGGTGTAAATATATAGTTTTAAAATGTATGTAAATAAATAATATAGTTTTTAAACATGTGAATATATAAAATATATAGCTTTAAAACATATTAATATATATTTTGTACTCAGAATATGTAAATAAACATATAAAGGTGTATATACATAAATTATACATAAAAACATATTTTTAAAATAAAAATAATTTGTTTAGATAATGAAACGTGGGTTAAAGAAAAATAATAATAATAAATGAGGAATAATAATAACATAAAAAAATAAGTAAGAAATCCCGATGATAAGTCTTCGTTGAACTCGCAAGTAGCGATTCTTCGAAAAACTTTAGGTGAGGGGAATTATATCGAATGTTACTAGAGTTTTGGGATATTCGGTATTATTCCTCAATATCCAATTTCATACTTATTTATTTATTTAAAAAAAAATAAATAAAAAAATTAAAATTTAATTAATATATATAATAAAGAGTTTTGACAAACAAAGAGTGTTTAGAGAAATATTAATTAAGTGAAGACTAAATAAAAACAAAAGAGATAATAGAAACAGTTGAGAGAAATAAACAAAAAGGGGATTTTTAGAAATACATAAATACAAAATAATTAAACTAATAAAACTTAAAACTCAATCATAGTAAGGCTTCCAAAGGATGATAGTTAAACTAATTAAATAAGTAATAATGGAATTTTAATAAAAGGAAATAATCAAAGGAATCAAGACAATAAATCAAAAAAAATATATTAATTTCAAAATAAATGGAATTCTTCCGATGATGGGATGTCATGAAACTCACAAGTAGTGATTTCTTGACTGATCCCTAGGTGAGAGGAATTAACTAAATGTTACCAGAGTATTGGGATATTTAGTTAAAATTTTCAATATCGAGAATTCGTTTATAAGAAATTTTAAATACAAAGTTTTTTTATAATTTCATATGCATCTCATACTATATGCTTGCATCATGTGTATAAGTATTAAAATTCTAAAATAAATGGAATTCTTCCGATGATGGGATGTCATGAAACTCACAAGTAGTGATTTCTTGACTAATCCCTAGGTGAGAGGAATTAGCTAAATGTTACCAGAGTATTGGGATATTTAGTTAAATTTTTCAATAACAAGAGTTTCATTAATAAAAATCAAAATATCAAATTTCTTTTTATAATTCCATGAGCATCATGTGTTATATGCTTGCATCATGTGTGTAAGTATTAAAATTCTAAAATAAATGGAGTTCTTCCGATGATGGGATGTCATGAAACTCACAAGTAGTGATTTCTTGACTAATCCCTAGGTGAGAGGAATTAGCTAAATGTTACCAGAGTATTGGGATATTTAGTTAAATTTTTCAAATAACAAGAGTTTCATTAATAAAAATCAAAATATCAAATTTCTTTTTATAATTCCATGAGCATCATGTGTTATATGCTTGCATCATGTGTGTAAGTATTAAAATTCTAAAATAAATGGAGTTCTTCCGATGATGGGATGTCATGAAACTCACAAGTAGTGATTTCTTGACTGATCCCTAGGTGAGAGGAATTAGCTAAATGTTACCAGAGTATTGGGATATTTAGCCAAATTTGTCAATATCAAGAGTTTCATTAATAAAGTCAAAATAAGTAAAATTTCTTTTAAGTTTCACATACACCATATATTTTTATCGAAACTACATGTATACGATCAATTATAAGTTAGTGTGAGCATCACCGAAGATGAGATTCTATAGAACTCACAAGTAGTGATTCTTAAGAAATCTCTAGGTGAGAGGAATTATTTCGAATATTACCAGAGTATTGGGATATTTTTTTTTAATTTCAATAAATGGTGTTCATGTTGATTCTCACAATAAATCTCTTCGTAACAGAAATTTTTCAAACAAATGCGCTAAATTTATATATATAATCAAAAATCAAGACTATTTTATTAAAGTCAAAAGATACCATGTATTTAGGATGGTACCGTTTTTTAACGGGCGTCGTGGGGGTGCTAATCCTTCCTCACGCGTAACCGTACCTCCGAACCCAATTTTTGTTTCGCAGACCAAAAATTTGTCTTTTTAATAAAACTTAATTAATTTTGAGATTTTGTTAAAAAGATAAACATTTTTAGGTGGCCAATCACACCTAGTTAAAAAAGATTGGTGGCGACTCCCGTTTTTGTTTTTAAACGCTTTTCCGAAAATCGTCGAGCGCGAAGCCGTTACGACAGACTTATTTGTGCTCGTCTCGCGTCTTCTTCTCGCTTAGGGACTTATTTTTGCTCGTCTCGCGCATTTTTCGCTTAGGGACTTATTTGTACCCGTCTCGCGTCTTCTTCTCGCTTAGGGTCTTATTTTTGCCCATCTCGCGCATTTTTCGCTTAGGGACTTATTTGTGCCCGTCTCGTGTCTTCTTTCTCGCTTAGGGTCTTATTTTTGCCCGTCTCGCGCATTTTTCACTTAGGGACTTATTTTTGCCCGTCTCGCGTCTTCGGCCAGCTTCTATTTTTTCTTCTTCTATTCCTGTAACACGTCTATCAAACATGGAGGATTATCATAGTACAGATAAAAATAACTGGCCTTTCGTTTCATAATGTAGTATTTTCAATTAAGTGGAATAAGTAACAATATAATTGCAAAAAATGTTAAAACAATAATAGCAAATGTTTACCACCAGTATCATTCCAAGTCTTTGTCTTTGAAAAATCTGTAAAGTACGAGTGCTGAGATGTTTTGCTGTCAACCATGGATTGTGCACTAAGTTGTACCTCGGTACCAGCAATCTACCTTCACGAGCTTACCACAAGTTATTTTTGATCAAACTAAGCTCTCCCTGGCTTGTTGCCTTACACGACAGTGGCTAGTGCCTGCCTTGGACACCAGGGAGACACAGCCTTGATCTCGACACCCTAGGCTGGCACATCCTTGTCTTGTTTAAAGGACTCACGTAGATGACACACCCTTTATATAGACAAACCCTCTTTCACATGTGTGGTTGTCACTATGCCAAGTGTGTGGCTCTTAAGCCACTTCTAGATGGTTGCTAGAGCAGTTTTTGAAAGCTTCTGTGTCAAACGATCGACAGATGGGTCGAAGGAAGCTTTTGGACATTCTGTCGGATTAGTGCGTGCACCAGGTCTAGAAGATTCTAAATCATTCCGCGTAGATCCCGCACTTGGGCGTGCGCTTGGATCATCAAATTTAAATGTGCTGGCCAAAGTTTTTTTTTTTAATGGGTGAACCAGTAGTTTAGATTCTGTGCTCGCCAGCATTGCTAGCCATTGCCGAAAGGCATGACTCGGGTGTTGTTTACTCGCCTGCATTGTGCTAACGGGGGAATCTTGCCTATGGATGCTGTGTTCACCTAATTTTCTTCGCTGTCATTTTATCAAAGTGGAGAGCTTATCGCATTTGAAATGTACTCGCCATCTTGATTTCTTCTTTGCTGGGCGTTCATCCATATCAGCAATTGAGCTCTGCTGTGTTCCTGGAGAGCTTTTGCGACTGGGCTTGCCAAAGTCTCGCTTGCAAACTAGAGTTCTCATTGTCTGGGAGAGTGCATCCTCACTCGGTCCTTCATTACATGGGCGTGCACTTGATGATGTACAGAGTCGCCTAATCCTTTTTCTCTTTGGTTACTCTGAATGGCTCGCCCATAGAGTTCTCTTTCCTAAGTGAGTTCCTGTCTCGGTCGACAAGGGCTTGCTCGCCTAGGTCTTAGGATGGTCGTATTCTTGCTTGTCCCCCACAACCATACTCGCGTGGCGGTTGCCGGCTCGTTTGACCTTTTGTGCATTGCCTGGTTTCCGTCGCTTCTCTATGTTCATACGCACCTGGGAAAATATGAGCTGGCCTTTGAAGTTTTGGTGTGTTCCTTGAGGTCTTTGATTGGGCTTGCCCAATAGAGCTTCCCTGGATTTACGTTCGCTCGTTTCGAGCCCTTCATCCAGTTTTTTTTCCTTTCCTGGGCGAGCTTATCCAGCATTGTACACGCACCTCTACCCAACCCTTCAGCCTGTTCCTTGCTTGCCCATCTAGATCGTTCCTTGTGCCTTGACACGTGCTTTACTGAGCGATCCTTGTTGCGGAAGCTGGGCTGTAGCGTTAGTCATGCAATCGCCACATCCCACTCAATCGCTGAAAGTGTTTGCTGCAGTGGTCTTTTGCTCGCCACATGACACTGCATTTGTCAGCATTGCCTTACGCCTTGTGTGCTGGAGGCTGGGCTCACGGGAGCCATTTGCTCGTCTAGAATGCCTGCCATGTGACTTTTTCTTGTTCGCACGGCTGTTGCCTAGGAAAAACCGCTTTATCGCGACGTAACCTGTCGAATATGCTCACCATTACCTTTGACCTGTTGGGTTAGCATGCAGCTTGGGATCAGTGCTCGTGTATTTGCACTACCGCATTGTGTACGGTGAATTGACCTGTTGTGGCAGGAGCCCTTTTGTTGCGGCAATGTCTGCTGTACGTTAGCTGTTTTTTCGATCTTTTACTCTACAGGCCGTGCTTGCCACCGTCTCTTTGCTGCACAAAACTGTCGTGTATGTGTGGTGCTCACCATCGTGGCTTACTCTTTTGCCAAAACTCGTGCCGTGTTTAACTGTGCTCACCTGTTCTGGCTGTCGGTAGGCGAGCTACAATCCTTCATCAAAGGCCTGTGATGCAGCATGCTCACCACATTCACTCATGCGTGTGCTTCTTCGTGCTGCACCCTACCTCCTTTGCATGTGCGAGCTACAATATCTCGCCAAAGGGTCCTACCGCATGGTCCTGTTTGCCCACATTCCGCCCCTGGCGTGAGTCATCGTAACAGTCCTTTGTTCGTCAAGCATTTCTACTTAGGCTTTGTTTGCACACATGCATTGTTATACTCGGGTGCTTTTCACGTGTGCCACTTTCGACAAAAGGGAATGTCGAGCGCAGGAGCCCTTCTCTCGCTGTTAATGTGCGGGAGACCCTCTATTGCCGTTTGCTTACGAGAGTCCCTCTGTCTCCATTTTACATGCGTGAGACTCTTCTCACCCAGGGAAGATGTTGCGTACGAGAATTATTGCTCGCTTGCTTTAGCTGTTGTGCCGTTGAGCACGATGTCACTAGAGTGGCCTTTCGTGTGGGACCTATGCTCACCCGAATTGGGCAAACCTTGCGTGCGACAACTATTATCGTCCATGTTGCTTTACTATGCGACAAAGTGTTTTTTTTTTGCACCGTTACCATGGTCAAGTGCCCTGTAGCGTGAATTGCTCTGTCGTGTGGAACCTTGTAGCCAAAAGGCTCCTTAAAGTTTGTGTCAAAATGTCAAATGACATACTTAAATTTCTTATGCGTCTGCCGTGGATGTGTGCAGAAAATAGCAAATGTTAGTGGTGAGTAGTGCTAATCGCCAGGGGTTGTCGTGAGAGGGAGGTCTCCTCTCGCCAAGGATCTGTCTCACGCGATAGATGGCACTCGCCCAGTATGAACAGGAGGTCTCTCGCCAAAAGGCCTGTTTGCGCGAGAGCTCGCCTCTCGCCCAGTACTGTCTCTCACCCAATATAACAAGATAGATGGCTCTCGCCCAATGCTAACAGGAGGAGGTCTCTCGCGAAGGGCCTGTCTGGCGCGAAAGCTAGCCTCTCGCCCGTGCTAACATAAGGAGGTCTCTCGCCAAGGCATGTCTGTGCGAGAGCTAGCATCTCGCCAGTGCTAACATAAAGAGGTCTCTCGCCAAAGGCCTGTCTGCGCGAGAGCTAGCATCTCGCTCAGTACTGTCTCTTGCCCAATGTAACAGGATAGGTGGCTCTCGCCCAATGCTAATAGGAGGAGGTCTCTCGCCAAGGCATGTCTGTGCGAGAGCTAGCATCTCGCCAGTGCTAAAATAAAGAGGTCTCTCGCCAAAGGCCTGTCTGCGCAAGAGCTTGCCTCTCAGATGAGGTGGCCTATCGCGTGTCCTGTAGGGTGAATTGCTTTGTTGCTCGCAAGAGCCTCTCTCTCTCGCCCAAACCTATCCGGCGCGAGAGCCACTCTCTAATTAATGGAGTGATTGGCGTGGTTGAGCATTAATATCCAACTCATATTAATATTATAAAACAAATATTATAGCTTGTCAAAGTTGACGTCATTTGAGGAAGAGCTCTCATCATGTGGAGAGCCATTAATCAATAATTAAATCCCTTAAGTCACATGCTCAAATTCCATATTTATTCACTAGCAGATGAATCATGTAGCCATAAATGAATAGCTACTTGGGAAAAACAATTTATATGCAGAATTAATAATGGATGCAGCTTTATTATTGATTAATGGCTCGTAGTGCACAGCTTTATCATGGAGCCATGAATGAGTGCATGGCTAGCCATTTCCATCGCTATCATTGCTTCTTTAAATGCAACTTTTTCCATGGGGAGCCATCATTCGCATGTCTTGCATTGCATGGGCATGGATCATGGATGGCTTGCCCACAAACCAAGATAGAGAAACACAACAAAATTGCCAATTATTAAATGCAAAACAAGGCTCCCTTCTATTAGTTAGCATTTCATTATCCAAAATACGATTTTTCCAAGGCCTATCGCCCACGCGGGAGGCTCTCTTGCCCAAGCCTGTCGAATGCGAGAGCTACTCTCTCGCCTTGCCAAGGTTTGTTGCATGTTTGTGTTGCGCGAATTACTCTGTCGCATGCACCTTGCGAGCGACAGACTATTCTGTCCCGTGACTTGTACACTCTGCCGCAGCCTACGTACCCTATCTTTCGCAGATCGTCTTTCACCATTTTTTATGGCTTTTCTGTTTGTTTCCCACAGACGGCGCCAATTGTTGTTGCACAAAACAACAATAAAGGTATGCTGATGTCGATGTTCGTACTTAGTCTCCACGTGTCTCCAAGAAGCTTCTATAAAACAAGAAAACCATCAGAGGGCGCAGGGGTTTACCCCTGCGCACGCACTTTGATGCTTAAGTCAGACAGGGTTTCAGTAGACCAATAGAGCTTAGGGTTTAAGAATGATACATGTGACTTATTTATAGGAGTTATTTTGCGCGTAATTACATTTAAGCCCCACGCTTAAATAATAACTTAGTGGGTCATTTATGGGCCTTCTGAGTTCTTTTTTTTTTGGGCTCAGATTATCATTTGGCTTAATTGTCTTCAGCTTGACTTATTGAAAAATCTAGTAATAATTGACATAGTCCACGTCAATTATTATTATTTGTTTGACGGAAAATACACTTATCAATGAAAAGTGACTTTTTATCAATAAAAAATTAGATTTTTTTTTGAAAAGTATCTTCTCTCTTGAAAAAGAGAAAACAATCTCTCAAAAAGAACTATTTATATGTTGGGCTATTTATCAAATTCGTTGGCATTGTTATACTTAAATCTGTAACCAAAAAAAAAATAGTTATACTTAAATCGGAACTTGGATATTATTTTTTTAAGTTCAAGTTTAATTAAATCCCACTTAAAATATTATTATATTAATGAAATTTTTATAATTTAATAAAAATAAAATGTTAACATTAAAAGTTTTTTGATGTTTTAATTGTAAATTTTTTATTTTGAAATACTAAACATAAATATTTTTTATATTTAATAATAAATAGTATTATGTTATTATTTTACTAAAAAAATAGTAGATAATATTTTATTATTTTAATAATTAATATTTTTACTATGGTAAAACTATTATTATTTTAATAATATGAATATTTTTAATTATTTCTTAATATTTTTAATTTGAAATAAATTTTATATTTTATTGACAAATGTATTTATGTTAAAATTTTAACCATAAATATAAAGAAATAATAATTTTTTATTATTTAATAATAAATAATTTTAATATAAAATAAAATTATTTTAATATTATAATATTTTCAATATTTTAAGAATAAAATTTAATATTTATTATATTAATGTAAATAATGTTTTAATAATGGCAATACTTTTTTAAAATTTTTAAAACATTGATATAAATAATAATGAATAGTTTTCTTTTAAATGTTTAATAATAAAAAATATTTTTGTATTAAATATTATTATTAAAATATAACTGTTTTTTAAATATTAGAAGATTAATAATTTAAATATTTTAACAATAAAAAATAATTTTTTCCAAAAATAAGAAAACAACTGAGCAAATTAAATATAATTTATATTTATCAACTGCCATACTATTTATTAGAATTTGCCCGAATATGATATTTATCAACCAGTTCATCAAAAAAAATTAAATATAATTTTTTTTAGTTATTACATCATCTAACTAAAGAGAATTTAAAAGGATTTTTATTGTGTCCGGTTTGTCCATGGAACATGTTCTATTAACTTGTGAATGGTCAACTGCTGTTTGGTTTGGGTTGGACATAAGCTATAAAGTTCACAAGGAGGAGATCTCGACAATTGATGAATGGCTTGATGGAGTAAGGAAGATTGTAGGCCTTTGTAAAAAATCCAGGAATGACTTAAGTACTGTGGTAGCAATAGCCTGTTGGATTATCTAGAAAGAAAGATGTTCTAGAAAGAAGTGGTTTGGTGTTTAAAAGGATTTTCATTGATCCGGAAAGATGTATAAGGAGAATCAAAATAGCAGTTGCAGAATGGAATGCTAATTGTTCAACAGTGGCTACCAACATAGATCAGAAGCCAATAAGAAGCATAGCAATTGGGTGAAACCAAAGGAAGGATGGTTTAAAAGTGAACTGTGGTGGAGCTTTCACAAGCCCTCAGGAAGCTGGTATTGGTGTGGTGGTAAGGAATGATCAAGGTAAGCTCATAGCAGGGATTGCAAAGAAGATATGTGTTAATAGTACGTCCACATGAAGCCGAAGCCAGAGCTATACTTAAAGGCATTAATCTAGCTTTAAATATGCAATTACAGACAGTAGCAGTGGAAATTGACTCTGATATAGTCTGCAAAGAGATGAAGAATGAAGCAAAGAAGAAGATATGGAGAATTTAACCTATTATTAAGGAGATTCATAGGAGGAGTTCATTGTTTCAGGGGTTTGAATACAATTGGATCGCCAGAGAGGCTAAGAAGGCTGCTGATTGGGTGGCCAGAAATGCAAAAAAGGTGATGAGTATTAGCAGTTGGGTAGATATGCCTCCATATTCTCTGGTTTTCATATTGGATAAAGATGGAATGCTGGCTCCACACAGTGTTTGAGTTTTATTAGAATACTAGGTTTAAACCTGTTGACGCACGAAAATATATTAATCAAATAATAAATTTGTTGATAATATATATTCTTTAAAACTTTGTAATATAAATTATTATTGATTGATTATGAATTATTTTAGTTGGTTCACAAAAAGATTTTTTGAAAAATTTTTTATTTTTGGTTAATTTGATTCAAAAATCAAATTAATTGAAATTTTAACTAAAATATAAAAAACATAATACTAAAAATAAATGAAACTAAAATATATATTTAATATTTGAAATTTAAATATGTTTTAAATTTAACGTTATTAGAGTTTTTAACTGGTATTTAAAAAATTTTGTTGGATGATATTACTTCACTTGTTTGAAATATGAAAAAGTAGAAATTGAAAATACAATTTAATTTTTTTTTATTGTTTAGAAATTATCCTAATTAATTTAATTTAACTTAATTCAATTAATTTTGAAATTAAAAATTTCAATTCTATATATTCAACAAAAATAAATTAATTCAATTCGAAAGTGGAACGGATCCAATGAACTTTCCTACTTATGGAAAATTCATGTATATTAGAACGACAATATTCCAATAAATTAACATAAAAAATACTTGATTCTAGTTTTCTTGCTTATTCTCTCTTTTGTTATACTATTTCTAGGGTTGTTGAATGTTTGGACAATAAATCAGTTCTATTAACTTGTGTGCATAATTCCAGTATCCAGTATTCCCAATAGTAAAATTAACTTCCTAAAAAGGACCCACTCTAACCATGGAATTTGATTACGTTAATTTAAATTTAGTTTAATTTGACAGGTAATCTGTTTTAAACTATTTGCGAATTTCTTTTTTCGACTTTATTCTTCCTTTTTTTTCCTATCTCTTCTCTGGTTTCGAGCACAAGGTCTTGACTTTAACGTCAATTAAAGCATCCGTTGCATTCGACCAAAAACAAAAAAAAAAGGCGTCCCTGTATTGCAAGGTACGCAGATGGTGTGATAGGATAAATAATCTTGACTTCTTAAGTGAGATTGCCTAGAAATTTCCAAACAATTGTGCATTGGGAAAGCTTTTCAAAGTGAAGTGATTTGTCTCTATATATGGTAATTTTTGTCAAAAGAAGTATGCCCACAAGGACTTCACGTTACACCTTTTCCCCAAGTTGTCAAGACTTTGCTTGGTTCGTGAACCTTCTAAATAAATGGTGTATATTTGAGAAATAAAAAATCTTTCAACTTTTACACCAAAAAAAAAAAATCTTTCAATTTTGACTTAAAAAATTGATTTAGTGGTATAAAGTTTCATTAAATTTTTGAGCGAGAAATTGAGAATTATCCATAGCAAAAGATTTCGTATTCGAATATTTACTAAATCAAATTTTTTTGAACTAACGTCAGCTATATAGTACGAACAAAAATTAATTTCATACATGATATAGTATGAAAACTCTTAACAACTATCAACTTCATATTTGAACTTATTTCCTAGAGAGAAGTTTTTGTTTATTGAAAACGGGAGATTTGACTAAACTCTTTGAACAAGAGATTCATGAATGCGACTGATTATATTAAAACAAATATATATTCGGACGTTTGAGATTAATAATTAATTATAATAATGTTAACTAGTCTTAATACATCATAATACTATACTCTTCATGTAGCAAAAAAAAAATTACTATCCTCTTCACCCAAATAATTTTTAAAACCTTCTTCTCCATTTGCATGTTTTAGTTTTTTTTTTTTTCGTAAAATTTTCTTCTTCTTAGTTTAAATTTTTTGGGAGGAGCCAATGCACAGGAATTTCTTTTTGATACAATCGACGTGTTTGGTTTACGAAAAGACTCAACTTCAAAAATACAAACCTTCCCCAACGTAAAAGTGAAACTGTCATCATTTTTAGTCAATAATCAAGATCCATTAAAATATTTTATTTGAGTGTATGTTGAGGTGGAAAGTATACTTTTCCATTTATCGGTAATTTAATTTTAGAAATAAAATTTTTAGGATTATTAATAATTTTTTGATCGAATGATTAAAAAAAAGTTATGAAACATTGTAAAGTTATGTTTAAATCCAAGTAATCCCATCTCTATCTCCAATCATTAAGCCTATGTTTGAATTGAGGGTGGGGAAGGGAAAGGAAAGGAAGGTAAAGTAAAACAAAGGAAGGTTGTAAACCTTTCTTTTGTTTGGGAAGATTTTTTAGCTAGGGAAAGGAAAGAGAGGGGGAGTGAGCATCCCTTGCTTTCCCTTGAGTTACTCAGTTTTTTTAAAACCTCAATTTGGGGTAAAGGGGAAGGAAAGGAAACTTGAAAAAAGTTTTAACATGTAGAATATCAAATTTAACCTTATTATTTTATAAAATTTAAAACAAAAGGGTTATAATTGAAAAAAAAGCATTACAATAAATCATTTCTTTTCCTTTCCATTGTTTAACCAAACAAGGATTGTTCTGATTACTTTCCTTTCCTTTCCTTTATTAATTTTAGCTATCTAAACAAGGGGTAAATGTACCCTTTCCTTTCCTCTCCTTTCCTCTAGTTTACATTCCTTTCCTTTCCATTCCTTTCTTTTACTAATGTTTATCCAAACATAGTGTAAAGATTTCCTTTGTAACCCAAAAAAAATCTCTAGGGTTAGGCTTTGAAGAGAAATTAACATCTTGACAAAAACTTCCAAAAATAGCTCCAAACTATTTTGTCTTTTTTACTTTATTTTATTTTCCGGTATAATTATGGAAAGAGAAGATTTTATAGAATCAAACATCAACTGTTTGATGTTTTCTCTGGACCATATTGGATCTGTTATCTATAACCTATGTATTGTCTTTGGTATCCTTGGAGTCCATACCACCTTGGCATACCTTTTACACTCAATGTATTGATTGACTTAAGTAAAGAAACAAGTCAATTAAAATCTGCACCACAGAATGTACCAAAAAAATAAAATAAAATCTGCACCACAGAAATTTCCCACTCGTTTCGTTTTTTTGGACTTTCAACCATTTTCTAATGAAAAAAAGGTACAAAAAGGAAAGAAGAAAAAAGAAAATCTCAGTCAGATTCAAGTGTGTATACAATTTTCATAGTATTAATGGCTTTTGTAAATATCACCTTTGCCAAGTATTGCCTTTTTCTTAATTAAGTTAAATATAAATAAAACATTTTTTATATGTCAAAACAAGCAAGTTCTTAGTCTAAAAATGTTTAAAAATCATGGAACTGAAAATATCAGGATTCATTTTCTTAGGGCCGTAAACGAGCTAAACTGATGTTTTAGTTTGTTCATTTTTTTAATAGGAATTATTCATTAATGTTCATGAACATGTAAATGAACGCGTTCACGAACACATGTTCATGAACAAGTATTTATCAGAACAAATTAAATATTAAATATTAAAAATCTTACATAAAGATTAAATTCTATATGCAAATTGAAATCATCTAATACAAAATCTTAAATACAACACAACTTAAGTCAACAATATTTTATTAAAATTGATAATTACTATTTTAATTACTATTTATATTATACACATATGCATATATTGGTATACATATATTAAAGTATCGTATATATGTGTGTGTATACACACATATATGTAACATATATATATGTAAATGATCAGTGTATAAGATCATATGAATGAGATCTTAACTTATTATGAGATTTTATTAATTTTTGTTGGCTCTACCGAGAGGGGGTGAATTGGTTTTACTACAATTTTTCGAGTTTTTATAAGCTTAATAAACAAGTAAAACATATATTATAAAAGTAAATAAAATGCAGTAAATAAGGTAAAGGAAAGAGAAGCAAACACAGAATTTTATAGAGGTTCGACGAACTCTTGCCTACGTCCTCTCTCCTTGATCCTCTTGTCAAGGGATTGATTCCACTCTTGTTGTGAATGCTTACAAGCCACTTCAAGGTGTGGTTAGACCTCTTACAATTTCTCTTGAATGCTTGGAAACAAACTTCTAAGCCTATCCCCTTGTGAAGCTACCCTTTCACTCACAAGGAAATCTTACAAGGATAATACACCCCTTTCAATATCAGAAATTTATGTAGGTGTGTGATAAACAAGATGAAATATTACACAAGAGATATAAAAGATAAATTTTTTCAGCTTGGATTTCCTTCTTGAAGCTTTGAGAGTTTATGAGTGCTTGTTTTATCTTCAAACTTCATAAATGCCTTTATTTATAGTCCACCAACTACTTGGGACGGTTGTTGAAGCATTTAATACAAAACTTCCCGTTAGGGGGATTGATTCCTCAAGCTTCCCTACACTTGTTTTGTGACAATTTTGAGATAATTTGATGGCTTATTGTGATTTCAAGTCAGTTCAAGATATTCTATCGCTTTTATAAAAGTATTTTATGACTTTTTCAATTGAAGTCACAGTCCAAAACTTTGTTCAAAAGTTTTCCATCATTAAGTCAATTTTGAGCAAATTTACATTAAAAACATTTATTTAAGTTTTTGTCATTTCAGAACATTTGTCAATTTAAAGCTAATAATCTCCCCTTTTTTGATATGATAAAACTTAAGGTAAATTTGCTTATATGTTTGAAAAATGAGGTTGTTTATATTTTTGAGAAATGCTACTCCCCCTCAATTTAAGCATGAAAGGTTATAGAAATTTACCACATTAATTCTCCCCTTTTTTGTCATAGCAAAGACTATAGATATACTCCTCCTTAATAGGAAAAATAGACATCATGGAGAAATGGTCATAGGCATAAGTCAATTTAAAGCAACAAAGGCAGAAGCATAAAACATTCCAATGGCATAAATAGAAACATAGATCAAGTCAATGTCATAAAAATAATCATAAGCCATGTCATAGAAAAATAAAGGTATAAAATTCTACAAACAGAACACACTAGCCCACACAACTAAGAGAAGTCTAAGACATCACAAACACAACTAGGAAATGCCACAACAATCTAAACTAGGAAATGCCACAACAATATAATAAGCATAAAGTCCGAAATCAGAAAATCATAACAGGCTAAAAGACTCTAGTCAACGCCGCCTAGGAAATGTCAAGTGATATTGCTTAACAAAGTCCTCGTGCTGCATGCGAATATCTTGGACTTCATCAAATAAGGTAGCCTGTGTCTCCTCTATACTGTCGAGACGAGCATCGAGCTGATCAAAACACTGAGTGACAGTCTGCTGGAGATTTTGAAGCGTGAGCATGATCTGGTCAAGAGAAGCCGAGGTGGATCCCGATGGTGCGGAAGAAGAAGGTTCGACAGGGGCTTCCTTTTCGATATCATGCGCGGGAGATGTAGGCTAACCATGACTCTTCTCCCATACTGAAACATCACCTTGCTGGCGTAAATACCATCCAAGATTGTGCATCGTAGCGAGATTGATGGTGGTACTAGGATCAGGAAGGACACCAGCTTCACACGAGCAATCTATGCCTTGATCGAGCAGGTAATATGCGAGCAGTTGAGGGAAAACAATCATTTTGATCGTACCACGAATAACTTTCACCCAATCATGTAGAATGAAATGGAGAAGGTCCGGCTGATATTCATCAAGTGAGTGAATATAGTGAAGCAAAAAACGATCAAGTTTTCGAAATTGGGAGTATTTCGTGCCGAATGGACGAAGGTTCAAGGAAATAATAATGTGAAGGAGGCGTGCAAAGACAGGGAGGTCACCAGCACGCTCATCGGTAATGAGAAAGTCCAATGGAACCTCGGCATCCTCAAAGGTGAGTTTGCCTTTGAGAATGCGGAAAGCATAGGAGAGTGATTGTTTGGTGACTTCGATATGCTTTCCCATGACAAATGATCGAATCCCTACTATTTTGCATGGATCGTTGGGACTCATGATCAGTTCAACGTTGGAGAAGAACACCCGAACAATGTTGCAAGGGACCAAAGTGTTAATTTTCAGAAAATAGGTCTAGTGGAAGTTGTCAAATGTGGCCAAATATGGAAACCGTATTTCTTCTAGGAAGGCGAAGTCAATGGGACGCCAATGCTTGATGTGCATAGTAGCGAATTTCGCATGAAAACGATTTTTCTCTTCCGCATTTCTAAAACAACAATTGAAGGCTGTAGGCACGAAGGAGGAGGAAGAGGGAGGGGCTTTTCGTTTCTCAGCAGTGTGTTTGATTCTAGGAGTCATTTTGAGTGAGGTTTGAGTATGAGAAATGGAGTAAAGTTCTCTGAGGAATTTTGTTGAACAAGTGGTGGGCATAAGTTTGGTTGAGTGTGGATGAGTGTATGGGGGAATGAAGAACTAACCAACAGCACAGAATCACTGAGCAATATACAAGCAACAACTTCGATGAGAAATAATACGAAAATATTAACGAGATTCTAAGTTATGAAAGCTAGAGGTTAGACAAAACTATGGGTTTTATGTGAATTGAAAAATGAGATGGAATGATAATATGTGCAAGAAATGGAAATGGGTTTACAAAATATGATGAAATAAACGAAAAATGCAAGAAAATCAATGGAAATTAATGAAGAAACACTTACAATAGGAATGTTGGGTGTGAATAGTGATGAGCACAAGGGAGAAGAGGGAAAATAAAAAAGGATGAGGTTTTGGTACGAAAGGATGATGAGAAGTGAAAGAGATGGAGAAATGATGAAGAATGGTGAAGAAATGAAGTGATTTTGTGGAGAAATGAGTGAGATTTTGAAGTTTTGGTGTAAGGAAATGGTGGAAGGGGGGTTTCTATGAAGAGGAAGGTGAATAGTGTTATAATTAAAGGGAGGCCGATAGTTTTAAGAACCCACAAAATACGTTCTGGCCTGAAGGGATCGATCCCCTCAAGGAAGGGATTGATCCCTTCCAGGGAGAACGTATAATTCTCTAAATTTGGATCCATGGGATCAATCCTATGTCAAAAGGGATCGATCCTTCATGGTTTAAGCCCAGAATTTTGGCCTGAACAACCTGGGAATCAATTCTATTTCATGAGAAATTGATCTCTTAGTCAATTGTCTTAATTTTGATGCAGAAAAATGATTTGAAAATAGGTAAAGTATCCATTTTCTGTACTTTAAAAACAAAATTAGATTTGATTAACTTGAAGAGCATGTTGTGTGACTTGAGTTAGGCAAAAACATGTGAAAAATTGTTAAAAATCATTTTGCTGTGATTTTGAGAGGGTTTTAAACATTAGAAGTGAATCTGAACTAGTGGAGATGAATGGTAAGGGATTAGCATGATCAAGCACACACATTTCAATCATTCATCTTAAGAACTAAGAAAAATTTGGCAAGCTAAGGCCATGAATAGCAAGTGGTCAATATATTCTCTAAATTCTTGACTTGCATTCATCCCAGCCAACTTAGACCATTCATTCAAAGTCACAAGGAAATCAATTCAGTTTAAGGAGCATTCATGAGACCCAGTTCACTTCTAAGTGTGCAAAATCTCTCTTTATCCAAAGGTTTTGTAAAGATATCAGTCAACTGGTGCAAGGTATCTATATACTATAGAACAATATTACCTTTTTGCACATGATCTCTGATAAAATGGTGTCTTATTTCAATATGCTTAGTTCTAGAGTGTTGTATGGGATTTTTGGTAAGTTTGATGGCACTAGTATTGTCACACTTGATAGAAACTTGATTCATCTCTATTCCATAGTCACTCATTTATTGTTTAATCCACAATACTTGAGCACAGCAACTTTTGGAAGCAGTATATTCAGCTTCAGTTGTGGATTGAGCTACACTATTTTGTTTCCTAGAGAACCATGAAATGAGTCTATTTCCTAAGAATTGACACGTTCCGGATGTGCTTTTCCTATCAACTTTACAACCACCAAAATTTGCATCGGAATATGCATGGAGAGAAAAAAGCAGAATCTTTAGGATACCAAAGTCCTAAGGAAGAAATGTCTTTAAGGTATCTAAGGATTATTTTTATAGCTTGTAGGTGTAATTCTCTAGGAGATGATTGAAATCTAGCACACAAACATACACTAAACATTTTATCGGGTCTATTAGTAGTGAGATATAATAATGAACCAATCATAGACCTATATAGTTTAGTGTTTACACATTTTCCTCCATTATCTTTATCAAGCTTGGTATTTGTGCTCATTGGGGTAGAATAAGATTTAGACTCATCAATTCCAAATCTTTTGAGCAAGTCTTTAGTATACTTAGCTTGATTTATAAAAATACCCTCTTTACATTGTTTAACTTGAAGTCCTAGAAAGAAGGTTAGCTCTCCCATCATGCTAATTTCAAATTCACCGTGCATTAATTTGAAGATATCTTTACATAATAACTCATTTGTAGAACCAAAAATGATATCATCTACATAAATTTGAACTACTAATAAGTAACTACCTTTTGATTGGATAAACAAGGTTGTATCTGCTTTGCCTCTTGCAAAACCTTTTTCAATAAAAAACTTTGAAAGTCTTTCATACCAAGCTCTAGGAGCTTGTTTTAATCCATATAAAGCTTTAGATAGTTTGAAAACATTGTTAGGAAACTTTGGATTTTCAAAACCGAGAGGTTGCTTAACATAAACCTCTTCATTTATGTAACAATTTAAGAAAGCACTTTTAACATCCATTTCATAATCCTTGTAGCATACAAAGGCAAGTAGCATCCTAATGGCTTCTAATCTAGCTACCGGTGCATAGGTTTTATCATAGTCTATTCCTTCTTCTTGCCTATGCCCTTGTGCCACTAATCTAGCTTTGTTTCTAACTATTATACTATTCTCATCCATTTTATTCTTAAACACCCATTTAGTTCCAATAATTGGATAATCCTTTGGTCTTTCTACTAGTGTCCACACTTTGCTTCTTTCAAATTGGTTTAATTCCTCTTGTATAGTAATAATCCAATTTTCATCTTTTAAAGCCTTATGTACATTCTTTGGTTCAAATTGTGACACAAAAGCTATATGTTGACATATGTTTCTATAAGTTGACATAGTTCTAACACCCATATTTGGATCTCTAACAATGTTATTATCCTTCACATAACTAAGTTCTTTAGGACATCTTGATTCTTTCTCAATTATTTCTTGTTCCAATGAGTCCTCATTCTTATTTATATCGAGATCTTCTAATTGTTCCTTAACATCTTTATCTTGAGATGGATCAACTATTGGTTCATCAAATATTTCAACTTCATCATCAAGATTGGTTATACTAGAAGAATTTGACTCATCAAAAATCAGATGAATTGATTCTTCTACTACAAGTGTTCTTTTGTTGAAAACTCTATATGCTTTAGAATTCAAAGAATAACCAAGAAAAATACATTCATCACTCTTTGCATTAAATTTTCCTAAGCTATCTTTTCCATTGTTCAAAACAAAACATTTGCAGCCAAATGGATGAAAGTAGCTTATGTTAGGCCTTTTTCCTTTATAAAGTTCATATGGAGTTTTCTTTAAAATGGGCCTAACCATAGCTCTATTTATAACATAACATGCAGTGTTGATAGCTTCAACCCAAAAATATTTTGGTAAGTTGTTTTCACAAAGCATGGTTCTAGCAATTTCTTTTAAGGTTTTATTTCTCCTTTCGACTACCCCATTTTGTTGAAGAGTTCTAGGAGTTGGAAAATTATGGCTAATACCATTTTCATTACAATAAGTATCAAAACTAAGATTTTCAAGTTCTTTTTCATGATCACTTCTAATGCTAGTAATACAATAATCTTTTTCATTTTGAACAAGTTTTGAAAAAATGATGAATTTCTCTAAGGCTTCATTTTTCACACTTAAAACGAACACCCAAGTGAACCTAGTGGAGTCATCAACTATGACAAAACCATAGTGTTTTCCTACTAAACTAGTGGTTCTAGTTGGTCCAAAAAGATTTAAGTGGAGGAGTTGAAGTGGCTTAGAGGTTGTAACACATTTTTTAGATTTAAATGATATTCTCTTGTGTTTTCCTCTTACACAAGCCTCACAAACTTTATCATTTTTAAATTGAAGTTTAGGTAAACCTACCACTAAGTTTCTTTTGACTAATTTAGATAAAAAATGCATGCTAGCATGACCCAGTCTTCTATGCCATAACCAAAGTTCATCTTCTCTAGTGGCCATAAAACATACATTTTTGCTATTTAGCTCATCTAAATTAACAATATAAATGTTTCCTTGTCTATATCCAATAAAAAGAATTTGATTAGTTTTAGCATTAACAACATTACAACACAAAACATCAAACATAACTTTAAAACTTTTATCACACAGTTGACTAATACTAACTAAATTATGTTTTAAACTTCTAACATACAAAACATTTTCAATAGTTGAGGAGGAGTTACCAATGGAGCCAATTCCTTCAATTTGTCCTTTGGAGTTGTCTCCAAAGGTGACTTCTCCACCACTTTTGGGCTTTAGGAACTTGAATTGGCTCTTGTCACCAGTCATGTGTCTTGAGCATCCACTATCAAGGTACGAATGCTCTTTGGATTTAGCCTTGTAGCAATGCTCTTCCTCTTACATACAAATACATCAAACTTTTATCTTAGGTACCTAAATTTTCTTGGGTCATTGAGAGTTAGTACTAATAATTTTTGATCCTTTAAGAATCCATTTCATTCTTAATGTCTCATCACTTGAATTTAAAACATGCTTTGGCACCCAAATCTTAATAGCTATTTTTCCTCTAATAATGGTCTTCCTAGATGTGCATACTTGTGAAGAGTGTCCTAGTTTATTACGTTAGTGCATAATATAAAATTTTCATCTTTAACAAGAAAATTTTTTAGATGAGTTTTTTTGTTTGATGCATTGTAGCCTATTCCTTCTTTATCAAAGAATGCTCTTTGGGTCTCTAGCATATGATCAAGTTTTTGTTGACCCATATAAAATCTAGAAAATGAATTTTGCAAATTAATGTTCTTTTTACTTAACTCTTCTATTTCTAGATTTGCATTTTCTAATTTCTTCTCACATTCTAACTTAACATTTATGAGCATCTCATTTTCGTTTTTCAATTTTGAAATCATTTTCTTATATTTCATATTCATGCACTCAAACTCATTTGCTAATTCATCAAATGCATCTTGCAATTCATCAAATATATATTCATTAGTGTCAAATGAGTTAGATTTTACCTTTTCATCTTCTATGGCCATAAAGCAAAGGTTGGCTACTTCATCTTCTACATTTTCTTCATCGGAGCAGTCATTATCACTTCATGTAGCCATCATTGCCTTCTTCTTTGGTTTCTTCTCATTTTATTTTCTATAAAAAGGACAATCAAATTTAATGTGACTAGGTTTTTTACATTCATAACAAATGATTTGATCTTTTTCTTTCCTACTTATCTCTTCTATGTTAAAGTCTCTCCTTGGGGGGTCTCCTAGAGTTCATACTAGCTCTCATCCTCATGAATTTGTTAAACCTTTTTGCAAACATAGCCATCTCTAAATCCTCATCATCACCACTTTCATCATGATCATCTTTGGATTCCTCATTTGTGGTGGATTTTAATGCAAAGCCAACTTTCTTAGGAAGTTCTTGATTCCTTTTGATTTTCATCTCATAGGTCAGTAAAGATCCCATGAGTTCATCTAGAGAAAGTGTATGGGGATCTTTAGATTCCTCAATAGCTGTAACTTTTGCTTCCCATACTTTAGGTAAGCTATTTAGGATCTTCTTCACCATTTCAACATTTGAATATGTTTTTCCTAAAGACTTGAAACCATTTATGATATCAATAAATCTAGTAAACATATCACTAATTGATTCATCACTCTTCATTTTAAATAACTCATAATATTGAGTGAGCATTCCTACTTTAGTCTCTTTAACCTATGTGGTACATTCATGAGTAACAGCTAGCTTATCTCAAATTTGTTTAGCATTCTCATATTGTGATACTCTATTATACTCATTAGGTCCTAATACACAAAAGAGTGTGTGCATTGCCTTAGCATTTAATTGTGCCATTCTAAAATCGTTTATATCTCATTCATCATCTTTCTTTAGCACTTCCTTTCCATCTACTTTCTTAATAGGAACTAGGAGACCTTTAACTATAATTCTCCACACTTCATAGTCATTAGCTTGAATGAATAACATCATCCTAGTCTTCCAATATGCATGATTTTCACCATTGAAGAGTGGTGGCCTGATTGTAGAGTGTCCCTCTTCTACCAAGGGTGTAGCTACACTATTTTGAGCCATCTAGATCGTTTCTACTCGAAGGAAATTACTCCTAATCGATTCTTGAGCCTAAGCTCTGATACCAATTATTGGCTCTATCGAGAAGGGGTGAATTGATTTTACTACAATTTTTTGAGTTTTTATGAGCTTAATAAACAAGTAAAACAAATATTGCAAAAGTAAGTAAAATGCAGTAAATAAGGTAAAGGAAAGAGAAGCAAACACAAAATTTTATAGAGGTTCAGCCAACTCTTGCCTACGTCCTCTCTCCTTGATCCTCTTGTCAAGGGATTAATTCCATTCTTGTTGTGAATGCTTACAAGCAACTTCAAGGTGTGGTTAGACCTCTTACAATTCCTCTTGAATGTTTGTAAATAAACTTCTAAGCCTATCCCCTTGTAAAGCTACCATTTGACTCACAAGGAAACCTTACAAGGATAACACACCCCTTTCAATATCAGAAATTTATGTAGGTGGGTGATAAATAAGATGAAATATTACACAAGAGATATAAAAGATGAATTTTTTAGCTTGGATTTCTTTCTTTAAGCTTTGAGAGTTTCTGAGTGCTTGTTCTGTCTTCAAACTTCATAAATGCCTCTATTTATAGTCCACCAATTACTTGGGATGGTTGTTGAAGTATTTAATGCAAAACTTCCCATTGAAACCCTCAAAAACTAGCCGTTGGACACTGTTCTAGTGAAAAGGGATCGATCTTTTACCATAGTGGATCGATCCTTAACTTCCAGAATGCCTTCTAGGGCATTCTATCAACTTGGGATCGATCCTCAACAGGGGGGATCGATCCCTCAAGCTTCCCTGTACTTGTTTTGTGACAATTTTGAGATAAGTTGATGGCCTATTGTGATTTCAAGTCAGTTCAAGATATTCTATTACTTTTATAAAAGTATTTTCTGACTTTTTCAGTTGAAGTCACAATCCAAAACTTTGTTCAAAAGATTTTCTATCATTAAGTCAATTTTGAGCAAATTTACATTCAAAACATTTATTTAAGTTTTTGTAATTTCAAAACATTTGTCAATTTAAAACTAACAATTTTATTTCAGTATATTATGTTTAAAATTTTTTAAAAAAATTATTTTAAGTATAATAAACTAATTTAATTTTATAATTATTTTATTATTATATTTTATTATTTTTTTAATCCAACAAAGTTATATTGTATAAATATGTTTAAAAATTAGGTACTAATTTTTTAGGTTAATGTCTTAAAAATAGGATATATATTATATAATTTATATAATATAAGTAAATTTAGTATTTTAATAAATAACAAACAAATATAAACGAACAACAAATGACACTTTAAATGAACAAACAATAAATGAACATAAACAAGCCTGTTCGCGAACAAAAATGAATGAACCATACCTCTGTTCATGTTCGGTTTGTTTAACAAACAAATACTAAAATATTGTTCGTGTTCGTTCGTTAAGCTTAATAAACGAATATAAATGAACACAAACCAAACGAATTCACGAACGGTTCGTCGAACGTTTTGTTCATTTACACCCCTAATTTCCTATACAATATGGATAGATTTTTTCTTTATATTAGTTTCTTTATTCTTTGATATATTTTAAAGAGTATGTGGTAATTAATCTTTTTATTTATTGGTTTTAAGAACTCTGCCAATAATGTATAAAATAATTTTTTAATGAATTCAATTGCAATAATGTGATACTAATTAATTTGTTGATGGGTGAAATAATAAGATGAAGTAAAGAAAATGGGTTGAAGAAAAATAGAGAATGATGAAATTAATTGGTTGGTGTCTGCGTAGACGTTAAGATGAGAGGAGGAGAAAAAGGTTTGGTCGAAAAGCTAGAAAACACAAGACATTTACTAGCTAATGCTATAAATTAATTTACTTTTGATTTTTTTATATACAGAACTAGAAGAAATTAATTGCAAAGGTTAAGATTTAAGTACAAAATTCCTGAAAGACATCTTTTAAAAAAATTTATGAACCAACTGAATTAGACATTAAATTCAACTATGACTCATTTCTTTCAACCTTACATCTTCTTTCCATTATATTAATTAAAGGAATTTAATTATTTTTTCTCATTTGCATTTTCCTTTCCCATCCTTTTATCAAACATTCTTGAGATTGTTTTTGAAGGTAGATTCCCCAGCACCTTCATAGAAAAAGGCATCTCAATTCACCTTCAAAGGAAGGTATCCCACTTTCAATTCTTTTTTCTTTTTTATTATTTAATCTAAAGCTGTTTTCAATATGACTTAAAAAAAAATTGTTTCTCCGATGATGTTGGATTCAAATGAGTTGCCACAATTTCATTTTGGCTATAATTTTATAAGGTAGTGTTGAGGTCGAGGATGGATTTTAGGGTGAATTACGACAAAGTTTCTTTAAGAGTTAGCCGCTTGACCTGTGTCTTAAGATCCGGGTCCTATTTATAGCCTAGGAAGGCCCTAAGATGACATGGATGTAATGAGGGATGACTTGGACGGGCTGATTCGGACTCGTCAGATTGCAACCAAATAGGATTGGTTTTGCCTTGCCAACTTGCGGTATAGGTTGGCGAAACAGTCGAGGTCAAGTTTCCCGCCTAGAGCTTCCCAATGTGCGTTGAGTACTGAGGTGGTGATGAGGCAGGCCTGGTCAGCCTATCAGAAGCCGACTCAAGCATTAAATAACATATTAGGGTCAGCGTGTCAGGCGCTGACCCTAGGACCTTCGTCCGAGGTTAACATTGAGTCGTGATAACCAAGGTCACGTCATTCTCTGACAAGTCTTCTCTTGTCAGGCCGAGGTGAAAGACTGAATTACCTTTGTCGACCAATTACCCATTATCATTCAGTCCCCCTGAAAGTCAGTCTTGAGGCTCGGCATATCGAGGTGGACGTTGTGAGGTCGATCTAAAATTTCAGGGTTTTCGAACCGAATGATTCAGGTCGGCGTCGGTCAAATAGTAGGGTAGGTGGGCCAAGTTTCATATATCTCGGGATTCATCCCACGTTTATCGTGGCGTGTTTTGATTTTGGGAAGGTTAGCTCGAAAAGATCTTGGTCATTAATGCCTGACACACTTATTTTTAGCAATCTTATTTCAGCCGTTGGATTGCATGGGTAAGTGCAGTCCGTAGCGGATCGGAGGGTCGTATTTTGAGCATAGGTCGGCGGTAGGTACACTGATGTTCCCTAGGTGACTCATCGCTTTCCTAAACTCTTCTTTAAAAAGGGGGGTTTCGGCTTCTTCCTTATTCATTTGTGCGCCTCCAATGGTTCGTTTCCTTGGTTCCTGCTTCGCTTCTCTGCTCTTTCAAGTGTGTCCCTACAAACCCGAGCTTGTTAGGTAAGTCTTTCCTTCCTTTCTTCCAATGTCTTCTTCAGTGGAAATAGTTGGTCCCCTAAGTCAGGATAGTTCTGAATTCATGCAGGAACTTGGGGATAGGTTCGATTCAGCCAGCGAGGCTGGTAGGGCAGAGGCTGCAGAGGCTGTTGAGGATTTAGCGTCTGTGGCCTCCGCGTCTTCTATTTCACCCGAGCTGCCAGTGGAGCTTTCTACTAAGGGGCTACGGTGGTTTGAGCCAATGTCACCCGAGGAGAAACGAGCGCTAGATGAGAGCCTTCGTGCCTCGGGTGTTCACATAGAGGAACGGGTCCCTGTTTCGACTAGGGGTCCCTCTACCCACAAAGATTCTCTAGACATTATGAAGGCGTTAAAGGGGGGAGCTTTGCCCGAGGTCTGTCCTAATTTATTTACTAGGATAGCATTTGCTGAGATAAAAAAGGATCGGCATATTTCCCATGAGTTCTCGATCGATCCTCCTCGGCGTACTGACAGAGTGACCGAGGACCGAGGTGGTAACCGGTTGTGGGTTTATAGGGAGGCCGTCCTTTCTGGCCTTAGGTTTCCCCTTCATCCTTTTGTCGTTGAGCTTTTAAATTTTTACAATCTTGCTCCTTCTCAGTTGTTACCCAATAGCTGGCGTCACGTGACCAGTTTCATTGTTCTTTGTGAGGGAATGCAATTTCCATTATCCGTGAAGTTGTTCAAGTCTTTTTCTTCAATAAAGATCAGCCCTGTAGATAGGAGCTGGTATTACGTGACAGCTCGTCCTCGTAAGAAACTTTTTACCAATATTCCTTCTTCTAATAAAATTTGGAAAGTTCATTTCTTTAGTCTAATAAGCCCTCGAGAGTGGGAGGTAAGTAATAACCGAGGTCTGATGAGAGAGGGGGCCGACGAGGTTGAGGAGATTCATGGTAAGGAGCTAAGAGCTTATCATCAAATTAATAAACTGAGAGACTATGGTAGGGTTCTCCTAGATGCTAAGCTCTTGACTTCGCCCGACGTGTTGGATCTCCTCGGGTCACCTAGAGGTCTGGGTAACTCATGCTAATTCTCTTTTTTTTTTTTTCGATTTTTTCTAAGTGCATCCTTGACCAAAAAGCTATTTTTTATTTTTCTCTATCGCAGGTATGACAGGTCAGTTCAACGTGTTCGATTATATTCAACCCGCTCCTCGGGCTCCACAGGTTGGGGGAGTAGTTCAGTCCATGGCTGCACCTCCGAAGCAAGGTCGAAGTGGTGGCTCGAAGGGCAAAAGGAAGGCCTCGGCGGCTGAGGTAAGGGAGCCTTCCCCGAAAAGGAGCCGTGAAGTTCTAGAAGTTCCTTCAGGGCAAGAGGGGGAAACTGCTGTGCCCAAGACCGTGCACCTCGACATTGATTTAGCTCCGGAAGACAGTGCGTTCGAGAGTGCCTCAATGGCTCTTAAAGCGGCTCGATCGATGCTTCCCCCAGCAGGTGTTTTCACTTTTGTTTCTATGTGAATTTTTACTTGTGTTTCTTGGAGTTATTTATTTCTTCGTTTATTTATTTCTTCGTTTATTCGTTTCTCAGACAAAGACAAGATGAATTCCCCCTGCTCGGTCAATGCTACGCATGGCTTTCCCTGGCTCATGCTACCAAGGTTGAGGAGCAGGCCAAGAAGCTTCATAAGGATTACAGCTCCTATTGAGAGAAGTCTCACTCCTTAACGAAGAAATTGGAGGAGGCAGAGGCTAAGGTTCGTGAATCTGAGCTTCTGATGGCGGGGATGAAGATCGAGGTGGAGAACCTTAAGGCCAAGCTGGCTGGGGTGACAAAACGGGAGGAGGAGATCAAAAGGACAGCGGCCCAAGATGCCTTGGCTAATTTCCAGAATACTCCTGAATTCTAGGCTGTAACAAATAGGGCCAATGCTGAGGGTGTGAGGGGTGCCTTCGCGTTGGCTGTTCAAGAGGTCGCCTATGTTTATCCCGATCTGGATTTATCCATGGTGTCCATTGATAACCTCAAGACGGTTACTTATAAGGCCGAGGTGGCAGGGGACAAAGGTGGGGATGCCGAAGCTATGGTGGCCATCATGGCAGATGATGAGGGGGAGGTCGACGTGCAGGATGACGCTGCGAGAGATTGATTTTATATTAAATGTGTTTGACTTTTTCTTGTAATGAACATTTGTTTGATTAGGATGGTTTTATTTTACCTTTGAATGTATTTGCTTGTATTTCGGATTTTCAAAAATTTTAATTCCATGTTCCGAACTTTTAGCAACAATTGGATTTAAAGCAAAAGCGGAGCTCAAGGGCTCGGACTTGTACTGTGCTCAAATGTACTGAACTCATCAGGTTGGACTTAGTTCCGAATTAACAAAAGTAGCACTGTGCTCAAATGTGCTGAGCTCATCAGGTCGGACTTATACAAGAGAAAAGTAACATTGTGCTCGGATGTACCGAACTGATACTTGGCAAAATAACGGTCAAAAGTGAGCGCTGTGTTTAGGTGTGCCGAGCTTAAAGGGGGGCCGAGGTTATTTTACTGGTAATATTTCTTCAAGTTTTTTGCGTTCCAGGTCCTCGGCACTTCCTTCCCGTCTAAATCTTGCAACTTGAATGCTCCCCTTCCTATAACTTCCTTAACCAAGTATGGTCCTTCCCAGTTGGGGGCCAGCTTTCCCCCTTCTCTGTCTCTTCTCGAGGCTTCAGTCTTCCGCAGGACGAGGTCACCTCTTTTAAGGGTCTTAGGTCGGACCTTTCTGTTGTGATAGCTGGCTACTCTCTGCTGATACGCAGCCATAGTGATTAAAGCTCGGTCCCTCTACTTTTCTATTAGATCTAGGTTGTTCCTCAAGGCTTCATTGTTCCTTGTTTCGATGTTCAGCTCCACTCTCAAATTGGGCAGCCCGATTTCCACAGGTACGACTGCCTCGGTCCCAAAGGCGAGGTTGTATGGGGTTTCTCCCGTTGGGACCTTGGTGGTTGTCCTCAAAGCCCATAATATTCCTGGCAGTTCGTCGGCCCAAGCTCCCTTTGATCGGTCGAGCCTCTTTTTCAAGGCTTCTACAATGACTCGATTAGCAGCTTCAGCTTGTCCATTGGCCTGGGGGTGTGCGACCGACGTGAAGCGTAGGTTGATGCCTAGGTCCCCGCACCAACTTCTGAACCTCGGGTTGTCGAATTGTTTTCCATTGTCTATGATAATGGCTTTTGGCAATCCGAATCTGCACACAATGTTCTTCCAGCAGAAATTTTCCACTTGTTTCTCGATATTTGTGGCTAGGGCTTCAGCTTCAATCCACTTGGTGAAGTAGTCCACAGCTACGAGGACGAACCTTCTCTGTCCTAAGGCTGCTGGGAAAGGTCCGAGGACATCCATTCCCCATTGCATAAAAGGCCATGGGCTTGTGACCGAGGTAAGATCAGTAGTTGGCAGATGTGGGATAGGGGCGAACCTTTGGCATTTGTCGCATTTTTTTACTAAGTCCGTTGCGTCTTTGTGGATTGTGGGCCAGTAATATCCTTGTCGCAGAATCTTGTGGGCAAGGGCCCTAAGGCCAAGGTGATTTCCACAGATCCCTTCATGTACTTCTCGAAGAGCATAGTTTGCTTCTTCGGGACCCACACATTTCAGGTAAGGTAAACTGAAGGATATTTTGTAGAGTTCCCGTCTAGGAGGGTATATCGAGGTGCTTTTCTTTGTAGGGCCCTAGCTTGGACTTTATCTGTTGGAACTTCGCCCCAGGAGAGGTATTTGATGAGAGGAGTCATCCATGATTCTTCTTCTTCTCTGACTTCTCCGACCTCTTTCTTGGCATGGAAACTTCTCCACTCCAAATCTTCGATGATGACTCCCTTTGGCAGGTTCTTTTCAGGGCCTAAGGCTAGTTTGGATAGAGAGTCGACCAAGGCATTTTCTTTCCTTGGGATCTGGTTTATTTGATGTTTCTTGAAGTGGCCAATTGGTCTCTTTACTTCTTCCAAGTATTTGACCATGATTTCTCCTCTTGCCTCAAATTCTTTGCTGACCTGGTTTACAACTAGTTGCGAATCACTGTATACCCATAGCTTCTCCCCTTTGAGTTCTCTTGCCAATTCAAGGCCAGTTAGGAGGGCCTTATACTCTACTTCGTTGTTTGATGCCTTAAACTTGAATCTTAAGGCGTGTTGGATTTTTAATCCATCCGGACCGATCAAAATTATCCCTGCACCACTGCCTTTGTTACTGGCCGACCCGTCAACATAAAGCTTCCAGACATTTTCTCCTTCTACTTCCTCCTTGCTGACTCGTTCGTCTGGTTCCATGCTGGTGCATTCGACTACGAAATCCGCCATTACTTGGGACTTGAGTGCTGATCTGGGCTTGATTTGCAGGTCGAATTCACTTATTTCCACGACCCATTTGATCAATCAGCCGGACAATTCTGGTTTCTAGAGGATCTGCCTGAGTGGCTGATCGGTTAGGGTGATAATTGCATGTGATTGGAAGTAAGGTCTCAGCTTCCTTGCAGATGTTATCAAGGCATAGGCCAATTTCTCAATACGCTGGTAATTCAGCTCAGAGCCTTGTAGTACCCTGCTGGTGAAAGACACTGGTCTTTGGACATTGGATTCCTCTCTCACCAACACCGAGCTCAGTGCCATCTGTCACGGCCAAGTATAGGAACAAAGTTTCTCCGTTCCTCGGTTTTGACAGGATTGGCAGGGAGGAGAGGAATGTTTTTAAATCTTCGAAAGCCTTTTGGCATTGTTCTATCCACTGAAAATTACTGGCATTTTTCAGGATCTTGAAGAAAGGGAGGCATCTGTCAGTTGATCTGGACATGAATTTGCTTACGACAGCTATTCTGCCAGTGAGTCTTTGTACTTTTTTAACAGAGGTCGGCGCGTTCATATTCAGTACAGCTTGTACTTTTTTCGGGTTCGCTTCAATTCCCTTTTGACTCACCATGAAACCCAAAAACTTTCCCGAGGTGACTCCAAAGGCGCATTTTGCTGGGTTGAGCCTCATGTTGTATTTTCTTAGTGCTTGGAAGGCATCCTCCAGATCATCGAGGTGTTCTTTCAGTGTGGGGCTTTTGACGATCATGTCGTCAACGCATACTTATATGCTGCTACCGATCTGATCCTTGAACATTCGGTTTACTAGTCTCTGATATGTAGCCCCAACATTTTTTAAACCGAACGGCATGTCCTTGTAACAGTACAGCCCTTGTTCTGTGACGAAAGACGTTTTTTCTTCGTATTCTTCTAATATCCTGATCTAATTGTACCCAGAATAGGCATCTAGAAAGCTGAGGAGTCCGTGTTCTGCACTGCTGTCTACTAACCTATCGATGCTGGGTAATGGGAAGCTGTCCTTTAGACATGCTTTGTTCAGGTATGTAAAATCTACGCACATTCTCCACTTCCCATTGTGCTTTTTCACCATTACCACGTTTGCCAGCCATTCCGGATAGTAGACTTCTTTGATGAATCCAGCATCTAGCAGCTTGGTCACCTCTTCGTTGATTGCCCTTTGCCTTTTAGGTGCGAAACTTCTCTTCTTTTGCCGAAGGGTCTACATTGAGACGATGGGTTATGTCGCTGGGGTTTACTCCGGGAATGTCCTCCGACTTCCAAGTAAAGAGATCGGCATTCTTTCTGATGAGGCGTACGAGCTCTTGCTTTCCTTCCAGCACAGAGCTCACCATCATGTTTTTGTCAAGGTAGGCCTCATCGAAGGGTATGCTGGTTAGGTCGTCCGCAGGTTCAGGTCGGCTTAGATCCTCTTCGGGTCTTTGATATGGAATTTCAATAGCGAGTGTTCTGTTACCTCCCCTCTGCACTTTCGTGGCTGTTACATAGCATCTGCGGGCTAAGGTTTGGTCTCCTCTAACTTCGCCGGTTCCATGTGGGGTGGGAAACTTGAGTTTTAAGTGTGGTACGGATCCGATCACCCCCATCTTCATTTGGCTTGGTCTTCCCAAGATGGCGTTGTACGCTGAAGGAACTTTAACCACCATAAACTCCACCATTGCTGTAGTTGTCTTTGGTTCCGAGCCTAGTGTGAGTGGGAGGGTTATTGTTCCCAGTACAGGGACTTTCTCATTCCCGAATCCCACGAGAGGTGCTGCATATGGTTTAAGTTTGTCTTCAGCGATCCCAATGTTTCTCATTGCCTCGTAATACAAGACGTCGCTGGACTTTCGTTGTCAACGTAGATCCTTCTTACCACATGATTGTAGATAACTGCGCTGATGACAATGGCATCGTCGTGGGGGAACTCAATACCAGCGAGGTCGGCCGAGGAAAAAGTGATGGGCTCGTCCCTCCAAGATTTCGGTCTCTTGGCTAGAGATCCGACTATTGGGTTTATAGTTCGGTCGGCTTTTTTTCTGGCCGAGCTCGGTGTTCCTCCAGTGATAACATTGATTATTCCTACTGTAGGTCGGTTTGCCCTTTCTTCACTGTTCTTTCTTTCTAGTCGGTCACGCCTAGTATCTCTCCTGTCGAAGTTGTTCAGGGCTTTGCCCGCTTTTTGTCTAAGTCGGTCGTCATAGGCACAATAGTTCCCTTGTGGGTACCTTCTTTGGCTGACGTCTTGTGTCGTGTCGCCGAACACGAATCTTTTCAGCCGACCTCTTCTCACAAGGTTTTCGATCTCATTCATGAGGTTAGTGCATTCCTCGATAGAGTGGCCGTGGTCTCGGTGGAATGCACACCTCTTGTTTTTGGGCCTTTGGGGGTTTGGCTTCATTGGCCTTGGCCATTTCAGCTCAGGGTCCGATTCTATCTGCATCAGTATTCTTTCCCTCGTTGTGTTCAAGGGAGTGTAAGTGTCGTAGCCCTTCTTTTCCGGGCTTCTTCTCATCGAATACCCTCCAAGTCGGTTCGGCCTTTTTTCCCCTTGGTCTTTCTTGACCTCTCTCCCTCTTTTTTTTGTAGCTTTTGGACTCTCATATGTTTTCTTCATTGTTTAGCCAAGTGGTCATCTTCTCTTCAGCGTTGATGTATTTTTCAGCCCGTTATAGGAGCTCGGGCAAGGTCTTTGGGGGGTCTAATGAGAGGGAGAACTTGAAGTGGAATTCCTCGTCCGTGAGACCATTCATTAGGCCGGCCACCGCCACGGACTGTTCTAAGTCCTTCACTTGCAAAGCTTCGGCGTTGAACCTCGTGACATATTCTCTGAGAGACTCTTCAGGCTTTTGCTTGACTGCCATTAAGCTGAGAGTTGTCTTCTTAGCTTGGCGACTACTGACGAAGTGAGTCAAGAAGGAGTGCCCCAGCTCCTTGAATAAGCGTATCAATCGGGGAGTTAGCCCTGAGTACCAGGACCGAGCTACTCCCTTTAAGGTTGCCAAGAATGCTTTGCACATTAAAGAGTCATCTGCACCTTGTATAGACATATTAGCACGGAAAAGTTCTAAATGGTCAAAGGGGTTTGATGTATCGTCGTACGCTTCGATCACAGGCATCCTAAATCCCGGTGGTGGCTGAGCTCGCTCGATTTCTTCCTAGAATGGTGAGGTTTCTAACAATTGAAGCTCGTCCATATAGACTTGTGACTTATCTTGAATCTGTCGTTCCACGGCTTCCATCCTGGCCTCAAGTTGGTCGCGAGTTTTATCCTCAACTGTGGGTGCCGTTGAGATGGTTCTATGTGGGTTTTTTATGGAATGGCTATGTGGGGTTTTGAGTTTGCTTTTCTCCACGACTTTTGGTACTGAGGAAGAGCTGCCGCTGGCGTCCCCTCCCAGGGGTGGAGATGGTGGAGAGGGTAACGGTTGTTCGGAGTCGTTTCTGGGCGGTGGCCGTTGGGTTGGAGGAGAAGGTGTGAGAAGGTGTGCTTGGACCAGCTCAGTTAGGCTCCTTAATTGTTGGGAGAGTTGCTCAAATTGCTCTGTCGTTGGTGGTGGCCGTCTCCCTTGCTGGTTATCATGAATGCCGTCTGGGCTTGCAGGGGCTACCGGTTCCTCTTCCTCTGCCGTTCTTCTTCTGGGTGCCATCCTAGACATCAACAATAGGGTTGGTAAAGGTCCCCTACCTGGCGCGCCAAATGTCGAGGTCGAGGATGGATTTTAGGGTGAATTACGACAGAGTTTCTTTAAGAGTTAGCCGCTTGACCTGTGTCCTAAGATCCGAGTCCTATTTATAGCCGAGGAAGGCCGTAAGATGACATGGATGTAATGAGGGATGACCTGGACGGGCTGATTCGGACTCGTCAGATTGCAACCGAATAGGATTGGTTCTGCCTTGCCAACTTGCGGTACAGGTTGGCGAAACAGTCGAGGTCAAGTTTCCCGCCTAGAGCTTCCCAATGTGCATTGAGTACCGAGGTGGTGATGAGGCAGGCCTAGTCAACGTATCAGAAGCCGACTCAAGCATTAGATAACGTATTAGGGTCAGCATGTTAGGCGCTGACCTTGGGACCTTCGTCCGAGGTTAACATTGAGTCGTGATAACCAAGGTCACGTCATTCTCTGACAGGTCTTCCCTTGTCAGGTCGAGGTGAAAGACTGAATTACCCTTGTCGACCAATTACCCATTATTAGGTAGATATGTTGAGGCAAATTCTTCTTCACCAACTTTGGTTGAGTGAAAGAATATTGCTAGGTGGTAAGAATCCTACTTTAATCAAGCATGCGCGCGTGAGTGCCTTGCACTCTAGGAAGGGAAAATTCTTGGTGGCTTTGGGGGTAAATTTCCCGTGTCAATTTCAATTTATCCTTTAGGCTACATTACCAATTACAATGCTCTAAGCTTCTAACCTCCTTGTTCTAAGGGCTAAATAAAACTTTATCGAAGCCGGTGCAATAGTTTTCAAACCAAGTTAAGGAAGAATTCGACTACTAGAGAGAAATCCTTACTTCTTCCAGAGAGATACGAGGAAGAATTTATAGTTGAATTCATTTATGGCGGTAAAGATTAATTTATCTATACGTTAAGCATTTAATTTAAAATTAATTAGTTAGTTATAGATGTAAAGGTTCAATTTAATTATAAAATCACACAAAATTCAACATTTACCAAACCTAGAAAAATACTATTTTAACATGTCCTTATCACGTGACAAATTCAGAAGAATCTGAGTTAAAGATCAAACCTAAAATTAATTCACCATTGTAGGTGAAGAGAATCAACTTGAATATAAAATCATAAAATGCCAATGGAGGATGGTTGAGTCAGTAATGGTTGTCCCTTTCACTTGCAAAGCCTAAGTTCGACTCTACCTATCAGCAATCTTTTTTGGTGAGTGATCCGTAATCCTTTTTGAGGCCCGCAACATACCCTTGTCTTGAGCTGGAAAAACCTCCCTTCATCTAAACTTTTTGTAACATAAATATATAAAATCATAAAAAAATTCAATATCTATCGGATTACACATTAATAATTTACCTCGTACTTTGTTAATTTATCTATAAACATATCTTACTTCTTACTTATTTCTTTTGTCATCTTAATAGTTTTTGTTGCATAGCCTTGTAGGATCTTTTTAGGTTTTAGTTCTTCCTTCAAGTCATTCTCTTTACTTTTACAGTAAACAACTGTTTTCTTCCCCTTCTGTTTTCCTATGCAATAGGAGGACCTCAACATTACGGAGCGAGTAAAACTAGAAAAAAGTATTCAACTTTAAACTATTTTAATAGAAAAATGGCCTTTTTTCTTTTGAGATATTTGAAAGAATCATGTTAATTTCTCTCCGGTGATAGCAATTAATCTATTTTCATTTTCCTTTTTGAAAAGAGAAAATAAAGAGGAGACAGCAATGCTCCAGCATTTCAATCTCGGTTTGACTGTGGGTGGTGCACTGGTCCATGTTCATGATCAAAGCTACCAGCACAGCATTTTATAAAGCTGATCCAACGGTTGGTTTTGAATTTGATATGATAATTGTTCAATCTATTGGAGTGTTGGATTATGCCCTTAGAACCATTCATTAGATGATTGACTTTGGCATTATTTATGTATCATGACATTTTATTTATTATTGTTCATTATTATATTTGTTTTATAACTGCGTAATGTAATCTTATATGATAATGTCCTTAGAATAGTAATAACACACTATTCTTAAAATATCTCTAGTCAAGTATTATTGTGAACAAGGATAACAATGATACGATAAGACTAGTATGTGGTTGACTGATGACCATTGTCATGGATATAGGATATCAAGTCATCACATAGGTACATGTTAGAGAACTATGTACTGGATCGACCCTCCATGAGAACGCTACATGGATTGTTATATGAGTGTCATAAGCGATTCTCATAGTGATGATGGTGTATGTGATCCTTTGACTTGAGATCATCAGAGATCCCAACATAGAGAATTGCATACTTTAATGCTGCTAGATGTCATTCGTAACAGGATGGACTATAAAGGTAGTAATTGGGTATGCCTTGATCTATGTAGAGGGATGTTGAGTGATCAAGATAGAATTTATCCCTCTTATATAACAAGAGTGATGTCTTGGGCCCTTTGATAGAGTGAGACTAAGAAATGCATGGCCGTGCTCGAATAAGTCAATATGAGATATTGATTTTATTTGTTTAATTAGTCTACTCAGGAATCAAGAAACGCTGATTAGACTATACAAGTGTGACACATTCCATGACTTGTGTCTAATCAAGACATCAAAGGATAAATGGATTAGACTACACGGTAACATCTATCACGAGTAAGGTTATGTCGAGTCATTGACATTCTCGTTACATGGGTAGCAATGATGTGTTGCTAGATACTGCTCATTGCCTGTGACAATTTTGTCATTGCCATTGTTTTGAGAACCTATTGGGTCGCACACTTAGAACGGATCAATGAGGAGCTTAATTAATCCTATTCTGAATTGGATTAAGGATATAACTAATCCTATTCTGAATTGGATTAGGGATATAACTAATCCTATTCTAAGTAGGATTAGAGTTCTGTTTGGTAGTAAATTTTAGGGTAAAATTTACTGCCTATAAAAGGATGTTTTCTGAAACATAGCCGCACAACAATTTTTAGAAAACAGAAAAGTATTCTTTTAATCGAAGCTAGCAGTTTGGTTAAAAGAATCAAAAACGCTCCTTAAGGCTTCTGATCGTGAGACGTTCAAGAGTCGTGAAATCCGTTCGTGTGGATACCATAGAGGCAGGAACGAAAGGTTGTTGCTTGTGACTCGACCAACGACAGAAATCAAAGAAAACTTTAGGTAAAATCTCGAAACCCTAATCAGGCAACTCTCCGAATCGATCCTGGTGGAGGCCGAATGATTTAAATTTCGCTGCATGTATGTTTCGGTTTCCTTCACTGGTATCTGAGCCAGATTCGGAGTCCCTGATTAGTTTTGATAAAAGCATGATCTCTGGTTACTTTCTGTTTATGATTACATGCAATCGTTTTAATGAGATTAATACGGATTAGAATGTATATGATATATTCAGAGGCTACAAATCGAATTGTTGAAATTATATATATGATATATATCAATTTCGATTCAACTTATATGTGAGATATAATCTGTGATGCGAATTATTAATGGCGTTTCTGTTCTGCATAAACGTTATGGATAATCTGTGATGCGAATTATTAATGGCGGTTTCTGTTCTGCATAAACGTTATGGAAGAAACAGAATAATGTCGAAAGTGTATAAAGATTGAAACACTTTTAGATAAGAGTTCTAATGCGACTAAAATTATAGTCAGTATGAGATACTGGCTAGAACATCCTGATAAGATTAGGACACTTCCGGATAAGGGGCGTTGGCAATGTCAATACTGTTGACCTTTTTTTTTTTCAGGGGCTCCGCCCCCAAACCCCCGCAAGGGGCGCTGCCCCTTGACCCCGCCCGCTGACCGACCCGCCCAGGGGCTGCCGCCCCTGGGAACCCCGCAGTCGGGTCATAATTCTTTTCAAATATGCCTCGTTAATAAAACTAAAATTTGAAATTGCATTACACTTGTTTGTATAACACGGTGGTTGTTGTTTGAGCATGGTGCATAGTTATAGCCCTAGCCCAATATGATTGTATTTTGGTGGTTGTAAATTTTAATAAATACGACCTGCGTGTCGTGCCTTGTTCTTGAAATTCTTGTTGTACATTCTTTTCTCATCTTACTCCCCTCGAATGTAACTCGAGGTTTCTCTTAAACTATGTAATTGGAGCTGACAACCATGCAAAGGATGACCAAAGAGGCACTTGGAGAAGATGCTATTAACCCTTAGGTTAACCCTTAGGGTTTCTCATTGGCTTGGGAAATCCATTTAGTTTGGGCTATAACTATGTCACGTTTATTTTATTGCTTAATTGCATGAGATGCATGGTTTATTTTGTACGTTTATGATATGAAAATCATATGATAATTTTAAAAGTAAAATTGGTGAGATCTTATTCAATAAACTAAGAAAAATCCCTCAAATTAAATTAAGTCAATAATAGATGCCTACCAATGAATAGCACTCGTCAAGACTAGAATCGATTTTGTTATGTTTGCCAAAGCAAAATATCATATCTATCTTAGTAAGACGCGATGGGATAATAGTGATATCCAAAGGCTATAAATTGGGTTGACTTAACTAGATTTCCTTAATAGGATTGGGAATTTAGAGGCATAAAGTTGGGCTTCCATTTATGAGATGAATTAGAACAAATGTTGTTCACCCAACTATCCAAAAGTTACATGAGATGTAATTGGTAAGTGTTGCCTACCTAAATAGCCAAATCTTGGGCGATTAGCCAAAGCTAACTCTAGATAAGGTGAAATATGGATCTTGGCCCACTAGAGAAATTATGTGATAATTTTTCCGAATTAATAGTGAGGGTTGTTGATTCGATAAAAATAGTGGGAGCATCATTTAATAAATAAATATTTAATTAAATGAATGCATTCATGATACTTATATTTTGCATATTTTTGTTGTAGATTACCATGGCAACAAACACAAATAACACACTTTCACTGCGATCTGTCCTTGAGAAGGACAAGTTGAATGGGACAAACTTCCTGGATTGGTACAGGAACCTGAGGATAGTCCTCAAGCAAGAAAAGAAGTTGTATGTCCTTGAGATTCCCTTACCTGAGGAACCACCCTCTAATGTTCCAAGGGCAGAAAGAGATGCTTATAAGAAGCATCAAGATGATGCATTGGATGTTAGTTGCCTTATGCTTGCCTCCATGAATCCTGAGCTTCAAAAGCAACATGAGGAAATGGATGCGTTCGATATGATCGAGCATCTCAAGCAACTCTATCAAGAGGAAGCTAGGCAAGAAAGGTACAATGTCTCTAAGGCATTGTTTCAGTGTAGGATGGCAGAGGGGACTCCCGTTGGTACTCATGTGCTCAAGATGATTGGGTACATTGAAAACCTTGAAAGATTGGGATTTCCTTTGGGCCAAGAGTTGGCCACTGATGTGATTATGCAATCGTTGCCAGACAGCTACAGTCAGTTTGTTGTTAATTACAACATGAATGAAATTGACAAGACTCTGCCACAGTTACTTAGCATGTTGAAAACAGCTGAATCCAACATGAAAAAGGCCAAGCCCAAAGATGTCTTAATAGTTAAGAAAGCTAAGGGCAGGGCTAATGCAAAGGGCAAGAAAAAGGGTAATAAAACCAATGGCAAGTTCAAGCCCAATGATATTGCACTGAAGCCTAAAGGTGGGGTTGCCAAAGAAGGGAAATGCTTCCATTGCGGTGAGACCGGACATTGGAAGAGGAATTGCAACAAATACTTGGAAGAGCTAAAGAAGAAGAAAGGAAGTGAGACTACCACTTCAGGTATTTATGTTATAGAAGTTAATCTATCTACTTCTTCATCACGGGTATTAGATACTGGATGTGGTTCTCACATTTGTGTAAATGTGCAGGAACTCAAAAGGAGTAGATCGTTGACTAAGGGCGAGGTCGACCTACGAGTGGGAAATGGAGCAAGGGTTGCTGCATTAGCTGTAGGAACTTATATTTTGACATTGCCCACATGGCTTGTTTTAGAATTAGATGATTGTTATTATGTGCCTTCCATCACTAAAAACATTATTTCTATTTCTTGTTTGGACAAGAAGGGTTTTTCATTTATAATAAAGGACAACTGTTGCTCCATTTATTTAAATGATATCTTTTATGGTAGTGCACAACTAATTAATGGTCTTTACATTCTAAATCTTGATATGCCTATTTATAACATAAATGCTAAAAGGATTAAATCTAATGATCAAAATCCAACATATCTCTGGCATTGTCGCTTGCGACACATAAATGAGAATCGCATTTCCAAACTCCATAAAGATGGACTTTTGGACTCATTTGACTTTGAATCGTATGAGACATGTGAATCTTGTTTGATGGGTAAGATGACTAAAGCCCCTTTCAAAGGACATAGTGAAAGGGCAAGTGATTTATTGGGCTTAGTACATACAGATGAATGTGGACCTTTAAACACATAGGCCAGAGGTGGGTTTATGTACTTTATTACATTTACTGATGATTTCAGTAGATATGGCTATGTGTATCTTATGAGACACAAGTCAGAATCTTTTGAAAAGTTCAAAGAATTCAAGAATGAAGTACAAAACCAACTTGGCAAGAGCATTAAGGCACTTCGATCAGATCGAGGTGGTGAATACTTAAGCCAAGAATTGCTTGACTATCTTAAAGAGTGTGGGATTGTCTCACAACTCACTCCTCCAGGTACACCACAATGGAATGGTGTATCTGAAAGGAGAAATCGAACTTTATTAGATATGGTTCGATCAATGATGAGTCATACAGATCTTCCAGAATCCTTTTGGGGACATGCATTAGAAACAGCTGCTTTTACACTGAACCGTGTTCCATCTAAATCGGTTCCAAAGACACCATATGAGATATGGACTGGTAAACGTCCCAGTATGTCTTTTATGAAGATTTGGGGATGTGAGGCTTATGTAAGACGTCAAGTCTCTAACAAACTTGCACCTAAATCTGATAAGTGCTATTTTGTGGGATATCCTAAACTAACTAAAGGATATTATTTTTACAATCCCACTGAGCGCAAAGTGTTTGTAGCTCGAACAGGTGTCTTTTTAGAAAGAGAATTCATTTCTAGAAGAACTAGTGGGAGAAAAGTAGAACTTGAAGAAATTCAAGAGCTACAAGATAGCGCACCCGATGTTGAGATGGAGCCTGAGCAAGCACCACAAGTTGTTGTGGAACCAGAACCACAAGCTGTTGTGGAGCAACCGCCTGCTCAAGAGACACAAGCCTTGCGTAGATCAGTTAGAACACATCGTGAGCCACAGAGATATGGATTTCTAATGACTCAGAACGGTGATGTATTGCTCATGGACCAAGATGAGCCTACTACCTATCAAGAGGCTATTACAGGGCCAGACTCTGAGAAATGGCTTGAAGCCATGAGATCTGAGATGGAATCCATGTATGCCAACCAAGTTTGGACCTTGGTTGACTTACCCGAAAGGGTAAAACCTATAGGGTGTAAATGGGTTTTTAAGAAGAAAACCGACATGGAAGGAAATGTTCATACCTATAAAGGGCGATTGGTTGCTAAAGGTTTTAAACAAATTCATGGTATTGACTATGATGAAACTTTTTCACCAGTCGCGATGATCAAATCCATTAGGATCTTGCTTGCGATAGCTGCATACCATGATTATGAAATCTGGCAAATGGATGTCAAGACCGCTTTTCTTAATGGAAAGCTACTCGAGGATGTGTACATGACACAACCTGAGGGTTTTGTTGATCCAAAAAAAATGCTGGAAAGGTTTGTAAGCTGCAACGTTCTATTTATGGACTAAAGCAAGCTTCTCGAAGTTGGAATCTTCATTTTGATGATGCAATCAAAGAGTTTGGTTTCATCAAGAACGAAGATGAACCTTGTGTCTATAAGAAGGTCAGTGGGAGCACTATTGTCTTCCTGGTGTTGTATGTAGATGACATACTACTCATTGGGAATGACATCCCTACCCTTCAGTCTGTAAAGACTTGGTTAGGGAATTGCTTTTCAATGAAGGACTTGGGCGAAGCTACCTATGTACTGGGTATAAGGATCTATAGAGATAGATCAAGGAAATTAATTGGCCTAAGTCAAAATGCATACATAGATAAAGTGCTAAAGAGGTTTAGCATGCAGGATTCCAAGAAAGGATTCTTGCCTATGACACATGGCATTACTCTCTCAAAAGAACAGTGTCCTACAACTCAAGAAGAGAGAGAACGTATGAGTAAAGTTCCATATGCATCTGCTATTGGATCCATTATGTATGCCATGTTATGCACACGTCCCGATGTCTCGTATGCCTTGAGCATGACGAGTAGATATCAAGTTGATCCTGGTGAACGTCACTGGATCACTGTCAAGAATATTCTTAAGTACTTGAGAAAGACTAAGGATACATTCTTGATATATGGAGATGAGGAAGAGCTCATTATAACAGGTTACACTGATGCTAGCTTCCAAACTGATAAAGATGACTATAGATCGCAGTCTGGTTATGTGTTTTGCCTTAATGGTGGTGCTGTGAGCTGGAAGAGTTCAAAGCAGGTGACAGTGGCCGATTCTACAACAGAGGCTGAGTATATAGCTGCCTCTGAAGCTGCTAAGGAGGCTGTTTGGATCAGGAAGTTCATTACTGAGCTTGAAGTTGTTCCTAGCATTATAGATCCGATTGAGCTCTATTGTGACAACAATGGAGCCATCGCACAAGCTAAGGAACCTAGATCTCACCAACGATCCAAACATATACTACGACGCTTCCATCTCATTCGAGATATCATCGAGAGAGGAGATGTGAGAATATGCAAAGTACCAACTGACAATAACATCGCCGACCCACTGACGAAGCCTTTGACGCAGCAGAGACATGATCGTCACACTAGGTCACTAGGTATTAGATACATGAGTGAATGGTCTTAGTGCAAGTGGGAGATTGTTGGATTATGCCCTTAGAACCATTCATTAGATGATTGACTTTGGCATTATTTATGTATCATGACATTTTATTTATTATTGTTCATTATTATATTTGTTTTATAACTGCGTAATGTAATCTTATATGATAATGTCCTTAGAATAGTAATAACACACTATTCTTAAAATATCCCTAGTCAAGTATTATTGTGAACAAGGATAACAATGATACGATAAGACTAGTATGTGGTTGACTGATGACCATTGTCATGGATACAGGATATCAAGTCATCACATAGGTACATGTTAGAGAACTATGTACTGGATCGACCCTCCATGAGAACGCTACATGGATTGTTATATGAGTGTCATAAGCGATTCTCATAGTGATGATGGTGTATGTGATCCTTTGACTTGAGATCATCAGAGATCCCAACATAGAGAATTGCATACTTTAATGCTGCTAGATGTCATTCGTAACAGGATGGACTATAAAGGTAGTAATTGGGTATGCCTTGATCTATGTAGAGGGATGTTGAGTGATCAAGATAGGATTTATCCCTCTTATATAACAAGAGTGATGTCTTGGGCCCTTTGATAGAGTGAGACTAAGAAATGCATGGCCGTGCTCGAATAAGTCAATATGAGATATTGATTTTATTTGTTTAATTAGTCTACTCAGGAATCAAGAAACGCTGATTAGACTATACAAGTGTGACACATTCCATGACTTGTGTCTAATCAAGACATCAAAGGATAAAGGGATTAGACTACACGGTAACATCTATCACGAGTAAGGTTATGTCGAGTCATTGACATTCTCGTTACATGGGTAGCAATGATGTGTTGCTAGATACCGCTCATTGCCTGTGACAATTTTGTCATTGCCTGTGACAATTTTGTCATTGCCATTGTTTTGAGAACCTATTGGGTCGCACACTTAGAACGAATCAATGAGGAGCTTAATTAATCCTATTCTGAATTGGATTAAGGATATAACTAATCCTATTCTGAATTGGATTAGGGATATAACTAATCCTATTCTAAGTAGGATTAGAGTTCTGTTTGGTAGTAAATTTTAGGGTAAAATTTACTGCCTATAAAAGGATGTTTTCTGAAACATAGCCGCACAACAATTTTTAGAAAACAGAAAAGTATTCTTTTAATCGAAGCTAGCAGTTTGGTTAAAAGAATCAAAAACGCTCCTTAAGGCTTCTGATCGTGAGACGTTCAAGAGTCGTGAAATCCGTTCGTGTGGATACCATAGAGGCAGGAACGAAAGGTTGTTGCTTGTGACTCGACCAACGACAGAAATCAAAGAAAACTTTAGGTAAAATCTCGAAACCCTAATCAGGCAACTCTCCGAATCGATCCTGGTGGAGGCCGAATGATTTAAATTCCGCTGCATGTATGTTTCGGTTTCCTTCATGGAGATCATAGGAGTGCTGTAAATTTAGACTGCCATTACAATTTGGCTTGTAATTTTGTTTAAATCCATGTGGCGTCTTCAATCCTATAATCATTCTTCGTCCTGTGAATTTTGTTGTTTATTAATTACTATTGTATGTGTATGATTTTAGGACCCTAATAAATTAATTTCTTGTTGGTTTTATTTTACGTTTTAGTAAATCTAGATGATTTTTTTTGTTACACAGGAAATATTAAATAATTGAGGATATAGGTGGGTTGCTTAGATTTGAACCAAAATCTTACAAGATACCACCACTCATCTTTAATCATTCGATCAAGAGGTTATTAACATTGTATATGGATTTTATTAATGTATACATACAATAGTTTATACATACGCCAGTCTTGGCAAATCTAGACACAACATAAACATGATATAAAAAAATCGTATACGTTTTGGAAAATTTGTGTTTCGTGTTTATCCACATCGATACAAATTTAGACACATGACTTTTCGTGTTTATCCACGATTAACGCACGTAAGACATGAAAACCCTATTACACATATATACGAATACACTAAGACAAGTGTAAAACACAGTAACCATGTATGCTTTTAGTAAGAATTGAACATTGACCAAAGGTAAAAGTACTTAAGTGTTTTACCGAATAGAAAATTGTAATGTATTGATATAATATGTTATGAAAATTAATTTATTAAAACAAACTAATGCTTTAATAAATATTGCAATAAAATAAATTAATAAATTTAATTATAAAATTAAATTAGTTAATTATTATTAAGATAATAAAATTTTAAAATTTTGAAAATTGAGAACTTAAGATAGAATTATCAATTCTTTTACATATACGATAATATCATGTACAAATATATATGTTATTTTTTTATTATAATGTATAATAATAATAATAATAATAATAATAATAATAATAATAATAAGAGATTGTATAATTAATTAATTATTTTATATCACAGACACTATATCACATGATATTTATATGAGATTAAGAGTTTACACTTTACAAAATTAAATTATTTTGTATACTAAGAGATTTTATAGTTTATTGATTTATTCTATATCAATTATCACATTATAAGAGCTTAAAATAACATAATACTAACATACAAATTATTATAATAAGAATAAGATATTAATATACTTATTAATGGTTTATTGATTTGTTTTATATACTTAATCTTAAATCGTACTCATACAATGACAATGAATTGATGATATTTTATAAATATGAATAGTAAATTGATGATATTATTCTGTATCAATTATCACATTATAGGAAATTAAAATAACATAATACTAACATACAAATTATTATAATAAGAATAAGATAATATACTTATTAATGATTTATTGATTTATTTTATATACTTGATCTTAGTCATATGATGATAGTGAATTGATGATATTATATATAACAAGATTAGGAGACCTGGACTTGCATTGTTAAGATTTAATGTTTGAATGTTTTGTTTAATTATTTATGTTTATTGACTTAACGTTAACTATTTATGTTTTGTTTATATGTTTTTGCAATTTTCAATATATATTATGATTGTATAGATTAAAGATATTATTATTTTATTATATTTGTTACTAATATTTGAAAGTTATAATATAGATGTGAATAAATGTAAAAATGATTTTTTTATCATTTTTATTATGTTTTATTTTTAATTGTGTCATCTATGTCGTGTTTATTCTTGTTGTGTCAATTTCGTGTTATTTTGTCTAAATTGTGTTGTGTTGTGTTGTGTCAATTTCATGTTAACTTTGTTGTGACGTATAACACAAATAATTATAACATGTCAGTCGTGTCGTGTCACGTGTTACATGTAAAAAAATATGTGTTGTATTCATGTTTACGATTCAAAGATGTTTTATAATTTGTGTCGTATTCGTGTTTCGATAATTTATGTTGTGTCTTAACTTGTGTTGTGTCTTGACTTGTGTCGTGTCGTTTCATTACACGGAGACATAAATTGTCAGGTCTATATAATGCTTTGACAGTGTATAGTCTCTATACATTAAGGTTGACACCTCGTTAATAAGCTCTTATGAGTAAATTTAAAAAAAAATTATTTGTATTTATTTTTAAGGATTTGACATTTTTTAACTTGCATATTAATGAGGTGTTAGCATCTGATATATTGACAGTGTATGGAAGCTATATATTGTCAGTGCATCACATATAAACTCTTATACACACACTAATAAAATCCATATAAATTGTTAACAATCTCTTAATCAAATGATTAAGAATAAGTGGTGACATTTTGTAAGATTTGTGTTTGAATCTAATCAACCCCACGCATATCCTCAATTATTTAATATTTGAAAATGTCTTAACTCACTTGTAAATTTAAAACATTTTATTGTCAATATAATAGATAATAATTCAAAAATAAATTCTATTATTAATTTATGATCCGCTTCTTTGAATTTGGATGATCAGAGTTCAGTTGCACTTCAAAGTCAAGGCATACTATTAATTCATTGCCTACATCGAGAAATCACGAGGACTGAAACATGAATATTTTGTACTCAAAACTTAAATCTTAATTACTTGTGTCAACCTCAATTGACCACGTTCGTTGTCCTCAACCTTTGAATAGTTAAGCATTCATTTCGGTGGCCAGTGGGGATCCAAATGCCAATGCGAACTGTGGAAATAAATTCCCATGGCTAACCACGCATAGTATAGGTCTTTATTTGGTAATAAATTACATTCTTTATATCTAGATGTTTGATTTGGTAGGCAAAAAGGTTTTTTTTTTTTTTTTCAAAATGACCATCAGAATGAACAAGAGTGGAATGACCAACATGATCGAATTTCGTATGTAATTGTACAAGTCAGGGCCTTCATAATCAAGGAATTCTTGTTGCAAATTGTTCTGAGCAAAAGAAGGTTCTGGATATGTATGTACTGTTCATGCAATGTGTGATTGTTGCAGCTTGGTTTTTTAGGGCAAAAGAGCGATCATGATGGAAAATGGAGTGCTCTTGTTGACAATTTATTTATAATAAATTACAGGAATCAAAGGAATAAATAGAATCCTTACAGCTTGCATATAGAATAGGATGAAAACAAACTAGTTTACAGTTTCTCTAAAACATATAATTGCATGGGGCTGCCATGTTTTGGAAATGTTTTTCATCAATAATATTTAAATAGTTTCTCTCTCTAATTTATATACAAATGCAGCAAGGGCAAGCCAGCAACATACCGAAGCATTTGACCATTGGTGGAGATCCCCCGGCACCAGGCATACATATCATCGTTTCAGAGCCCACATATTTAATAATTCAAACTAGAGGGTCGTGTGTTTTTCTGTTTTTTTTTTTTTGGTTACAAAACTAGAGGTTGGACAAATTGCGTGTGATTACTGAGGACCGTTGAGCAGTGGGTGAGTCGCGAGTTGCAAGGTTCTCCCTTCGGGTTTTTCGAACGCCATCGCGGGATTGGGCAGAGCCGGGCGTGAATAATAAATAAATTTAAATTAAATTAACGTTTGCCACACTTTTTTTTCTTTTTTTGGTCAAACGTTTGCCTCTGTGGTTTAGGTCGGTATATATGCTACGCAGTCCAAAGGAAGGCGGCTGACGTTTCACGGTTTGTTTTATACTTTATTTTTATTTTTATTTTTGGTCTATTCTAAAAGCATGCGATAATACTGTAGAAAATTAATGAAAAAGTCATCAAGACATTAAGCAGGGATGACAATGAGCATTAGCCACGTGCTCTATGTTATATGAGCATTTACCGCATTTAGTGAGAGTGGATTTTTGGGATTTTTCAAATAAAAAAATATTTCACAATAAATAAGATAAACGTAAAATTAAATCAAATACGTTGGATTTAAGTGATTATATTTACAAACAATAGAAAAAAAAATTAACTATAAATCACAAAGATTACAAATAGTACAAAATAATCCAAAACAAACACTAAAAAAGTCTTCAATTTTGTATTTTATACAGTTAACTCAATGTTTTCTCCAACTTTTTGTATCTCTCTTTTTTTTTTTAATTTTTTTTTTGTTGGTAAGCTTTGATTGATAAAAGTGAGATCTTACTAGTAGTGTAATCCTCCTAGGAGCCGAGTACAATAACCAGTTAATCATCATGAACCTAAGCAATAATTTGCCGAAGCACAAAACAAGAAGTTTTCCAAAGCTAGCAGAGTTACAAAAGACTTAAGCCGCACCCATCCAGAAGATGTTACAAAAAGTTTACGGCAAATTGAACAAAGTCAGTGCTTCACCAGTGGGCTGAGTATAAACAAGTTCTGGTGACCCCTGCTTTTGCCAATGAGTCTGCCATTCCGTTCGCCTCATGATAGATCTTAGAGAAGGAAACTTCCCCAATTTCGGGCAGTATATAATCAATATCACCAAAGACAGACCAAAGCTTCCATGGCCTCCTTTCTATGTTCTTACACCAGCCAATTGCGATTTCCGAGTCAGATTCAACAACAAGTTTTCTGCTTCTATGCCACCCAGAGTTGAAGATGAGGTCAAGCCCTTGCTTTTTTGCAAGCAACTCAACCACAATTGAATCCTGTATTACCAATGGACCAAAGAAAAGACCATGAACCATGTTATCGCAACTTCGATGGACTCCTCCACAGCCGGCCAAACCAAGTTTGCCAAGTGCAGAGTGATCAACGTTTAGTTTCATAACTCCTTGCACAGGTGGTGACCAAGCCACGCCAATTCTTCTCTCCTTCCTAATAATAGAAGAGGCACAGTCGGCAGGGCAAATTCACCATAAAGATTCCACAATTGAACGGCTTTCAAAGGCAGCTAGGGTCCATAGCAGGGAACAAAGTTAACCAAGTAGATGATTTCCTCCAAGCTCCATTGTTTGCTTTTGAGTACTGCTTCATTCCTGGACACCAAAAGAGACCAGAGAGCAATAGCAACCGAAGAAAGCCACCATGATTTTAGAGTAACGGGCAGGTTGAAATCAAAGCACCCAAGAAGAAAGGCATCCAACGTGGCCGGAAGACAGAAGCTAATGTTCCACCAGCTCAAGAAGCTCTCCCAAAAGGGTACAATGTTGGACAAAGGTAGAATAAATGCTGGTAATCTTCTTCTGAATTTGAGCAACAAAGGCAAACATTATGGGCTATAGGAATTTGGATGCCCCTGTGAATGAGAAATTTCTTAGTAGGAAATTTTCCTAGGACAAGCAACCAAAACAAAAACATTGGATTTTATAGAATCTCATTACTTGGCCACCAAGTCATTCTTTTAAGTATATTTAATGATATATTTTGTAATAAAAAAGTATACTCGTTAATATACTTATTAATACAAAATTTAAGCCTCTACTTACGCTTCACATAAGAAGGTCAAACAAGATAAGCAATTTGATGGGTTATTATTATTATTATTGATTACTATTTTTCACTTCATAGGGTCAAAAATAATTGAAAAAGTTGATGTTTAAATGGAAACTTAATTTTATGCTTCTTTCTTCAAACAATTGAATTTGCATTTGTTTATGTAACAGGAAAAATTACCTGCTATATGGTACAAAAAAATAAGGGAAGCACCAGTCATTACAACTTATAATTTACAATATATATATATATATATAAAAGAATTATTACTAAATCCCTTACTTCTACTAACGAGATATTCAGGTAACTCGTTTGGTTCACGGAATGAAATATACAATGTTTTCATCATCAGTACTACGAATTAGTATCATGCCAATATATACAGCAAGCAACTAGGAATTTGGCTAGTTAGCAGGATTCCCGATCAAAGCAGCAAGATCTGGCTGGAACGACCCAGAATTCATAGCAAAATAAACAGTTGAAATCTGCCAATAAAAAACTTCTGGAAGAACTCACAAGTATGACTATTATTATATTACAAACGAGGAGAACACGAGGAAAGCACAAGGTAAACCATCCGAACCCAGAACATAAAAAATAAGCATACAACAATATGTAATGTTGCTTTACTCCTACAGCTACTAAAAAACTTTCAAACCTTGCAAAGCTCCACTGCTACTGTTCTAGCTCTCTTTGATATCATAAGTTCTACCATGGTTTCGATCATCCATCTAGAACGGGCGGCGCCAAAGTCAAATCTAAGTTCACTTCTCCCGTATATGGTCCCAGATTCAAGTCCAAGTTAAGCCTTTTGGTATGACTCTTATAATATGCGTCTCCGACAGCTTGACTTGTGCCATAGGCCATTGCACCATCCTCAGCGAGAGCGAAGAACTTGATTTCTCTCTCTTCATTCGTCATATAGTATGAATGGAGTGGTGTTTCACCCATGCAAGTAGTCTTTGTAATGCCAAAGGACTTCATCTTACTCTCCTCTTCAGTTTTGAAATGAGCGTTGCTAGTCGCTTCAGCAATCACATTAGTACCAAATATCATGCTAACTGGTTTGGCAATAACATGATCCCCGAAAGCGACTGGCGCATCAGCTGCAACATTGGGAAGCTCCGTGATAGCTTCCTTCCGTTTGATCGATGCTTCAGCCTTAAGGAGTTGCTCTTGGTTGTTTTGAAAGTTGCAAGCTTTCATGCGGGTTGTGCCAGTGGTTTGATCATTAACTTCATGACTGAGAGAGACAGAACGAAGAGAAAGATTCCCAGATGGCCCGGCTGGCTTCTCTACTTGAACCCTATAGTGGAAAGATCCCACTTGATCTTGCACTTTGTGTAAGTACATCATACAGATCATACATGCTTCTACACAATATGAAACATGTTAAACAAATAAAAGCGGAAGCGACAGGATCTAACCTCCAGCCATTGCACTCTGTAACTCTGCTGTTGAAGCAATTGCTGAATCTGACAATCTACTCTGTGCCGATCACAGACCTTCCAGATCTTCCAAGCACTCAAAACCTCACTAGATGGTATTTGTGTGTTTTTAGGTTAACGTACTTGGGGACCGGAAGGAGCCCTCCTTAAATAGTAATGAGAGCGTGCTAATTATGGCAATAAAATCACGTTTTAACCATCATAAAATCGTGTTTTAATAGCCAAATATTGAGTTGAGATTCACCGTGAAATTATGGACCATATCCGGAATTGGTCAACCAAATATTTATTTCCATAAATGAGGAGATATACTAACATTCTCCCACTTGGTCCATATATTTCACTTATAGAAGAAACAAATCACATGAATCATGGCGACAGTTCCTCAAGTGGCGAGTATTATCTTCCATGTATTACTATGTAAAATGTTTCTAAATCAACCCATTTTTACTTAATGAATAAACCTTATGTTTATTCTCGGTCCAAACAACAAGGATATTTCTCAAATAAAACTTTAGTGTATACAAATCAAAATGAGAAACATCATATTATTAATAAGAGTTTCAATTACAATCAAAATGTGGGACCAAGTCCCATTCTCTCTACATGATCCTTAAATTTAAACGGTGCATGCCCTTAGTCAAAGGATCAGCTAACATCAATTCAGTGCTAACGTGTTCAATGACCACTCTTTTATCTCTAACACGTTCTCTAATGGCTAAGTACTTAATGTCGATATGCTTACTTCGACTTCCACTCTTATTGTTCTTAGCCATGAATACCGCAGCTGAATTGTCACAATATATCCTCAATGGCTTAGATATGGAGTCAACAACTCTAAGCCCACCAATGAAACTCTTAAGCCATACACCATGTGAGGTAGCCTCAAAACAGGAAACGAACTCGGCCTCCATAGTGGAAGTGGCAGTCAGTGTCTGCTTAGCACTCTTCCATGAAACAGCTCCACCGGCAAGCATGAAGATGTAACCGGATGTTGATTTCCGGGTATCAACACAGCCAGCAAAGTCTGAGTCTGAGTAGCCAATCACCTCCAACTCATCAGTCCGTCTATACATAAGCATGTAATCCTTAGTGCCTTGAAAATATCTAAGCACCTTCTTCGCAGCTCTCCAGTGGTCCATCCCCGGGTCACTTTGGTATCTACCCAACACTCCCACAGCAAAAGCAATATCAGGCCTGGTACAGACCTGTGCATACATAATGCTTCCAACAGCTGAGGCATATGGAATGTTCTTCATCTGTTCCCGCTCAAGATCATTTTTCGGGCACTGGCTCAAATTGAACCTGTCACCCTTCACAATGGGAGCTGGGCTTGGTGAACAATCTTTCATTCTGAATCTTTCCAAGACTTTATTGATATAGGCTTCTTGTGACAGACCTAATATACCTCTATGTCTGTCTCTATGGATCTTAATGCCAATGACATAAGATGCATCGCCCATATCCTTCATATCAAAGTTCTCAGAAAGAAATTGTTTCACCTCACGTAGCATCCCCTTATCATTGGTTGCAAGCAGAATATCATCCACATATAGCACAAGGAAACAAATCTTGCTCCCACTGACCTTCTGGTATATGCATTGATCCATGATGTTCTCAACGAAACCAAATGAAGAGATGACTTCATGGAATTTTAGATACCATTGGCGGGAAGCTTGTTTCAACCCATATATGGATTTCTTGAGCTTACAGACCAAATGCTCACCATTACTAGAGGAAAAACCTTCAGGTTGTTTCATGTAAACCTCTTCCTCTAGATCACCATTGAGAAATGCCGTTTTCACATCCATTTGTTGCAACTCTAAGTCAAAATGTGCAACAAGCGCCATTATGATGCGAAGAGAATCTTTCTTAGATACAGGAGAGAAGGTCTCCTTGTAATCGATTCCCTCCTTTTGAGTGAATCCTTTGGCTACGAGTCTTGCCTTATAACGTTCAATGTTGCCTAATGAGTCAGTCTTGGTCTTAAAGACCCATTTACAGCCTATAGCCCTGGCCCCATTAGGCAACTCGACAAGATCCCATACTCCATTAGATGCCATCGAATCCATCTCATCCTTCATAGCATCAAACCAAAGTTTTGATTCTTTGCTGTTCATGGCTTGTGAAAACGTCTCTAGATCATTAACGGGCCCAATACTGAAATCATACTCTTGTAGATACACAATATAATCGCTAGGAATAGCTGATTTCCTTTCCCTAGTAGACCTTCTTAATGTTGGTTCAACATTCTCCGAAGGATCATGTTGTTCAACTGGTTGCTCACTTAATTCTGGTGTATCCAGAGGAGCCTCGTCTACTGGTAAGTTATCAACTACTTGTGGATCTTCAACGATTGGTTGTTCAATGTCCAGTTGTACTGAAGGGACATTGTTCATGATAACCAATCCTTGACTCGAGGTAGAGGGTTGATCTCTCACAGAAACTAGGTCTTGAGATTGATCGCTCCCACTAACTAAGTCATTTTCAAGAAACTTGGCGTTCCTTGATTCCACAAATCTAGTGCTATGAGATGGACAATAGAATCTGTAGCCTTTGGACCGTTCGGCATATCCAATGAAATACCCACTTATGGTCCTAGGATCCAGTTTCTTTTCCTGTGGGTTGTAAACTCTTATCTCAGAAGGGCATCCCCAAACGCGCATATGACGCAAACTCGGTTTCCAACCTTTGAATAATTCAAAAGGCGTCTTTGGAACAGCCTTGGTTGGAACCCGGTTCAATATATACGCTGCCGTTTTAAGAGCTTCAATCCACAAGGACTTAGGCAACTTCGAGTTGCTAAGCATACTACGCACCATTTCCATCAAAGTTCGGTTCCTTCTTTCTGCAACACCATTCTGATCCGGTGAACCAGGCATGGTATATTGGGCAACAATCCCATTTTCTTGAAGGAACTTCGCAAATGGTCCAGGTGCTTGTCCATCTTCAGTGTATCTACCGTAATACTCCCCACCTCTATCAGTTCTTACTATCTTTATGGGTTTTCCACATTGTTTCTCTACTTCAGCCTTAAAGATTTTAAAGGCATCTAATGCTTCGCTCTTGTTATGAAGCATGTAGAGATACATAAACCTCGAGTAATCATCAATAAAGGTGATGAAGTATTTCTGACCATATGCATCAATGTCTGGACAACATATGTCAGAATGTATGATCTCTAATATGGTTGAACTCCTATTGGCACCTTTCTTAGACTTGTTGGTTTGCTTACCCTTAATGCAATCCACACAAGTGTCGAAATCAGTAAAATCGAGAGTACTAAGTATTCCGTCATTTACCAATCTCTTAATTCTATTTATGGAGATATGACCTAATCTCCGGTGCCATAACGTAGAGGAGTCCTCATTCATAACACATCTTTTAGTACCAGTTTGAACATGCAAGGCGTTATGAGCAGTGTCATTTTGCAAATCAATAGAGAAAAGACCATCACATAAGGTACCATTCCCAACAATATCACACTTAAAATATATCAATACTGATTTATTTGAAAATTGAAAGGAATATCCATAAGGTACCAGCCTAGAAACAGAGATTAAATTTCTCGAAAAACTAGGAATATAAAAGGTCTTTTCCAATTGCAAAACAAAACCACTCCTAAGAACTAAAGTGCATGTTCCAACGCCTTCAACACGCGAGCGCATCTTGTTTCCTGAATAGATGCTCTCCTCATTTCCCACTGGCTTCCTTAGGTTTGTCATACCCTGTAAGGAAGTCGAAATGTGAATTGTAGATCCAGAATCAATCCACCATGTGTTATGATTAACCTCAACCATATTTGATTCAAAACAAACATATGAGAGTGGATTACCTTTCTTAACGAGCCACTGCTGAAGCTTGGCACAGTCCTTCTTCATGTGTCCCTTCTTTTTACAGAAGAAACACTTGGACTCTTTCTTAATATCAGCTTGGGCAGGGATTTTACCTTTTCCTTGTTCTTGGCTCGATCCTTGGTCTTTCCTTGGCTTGCAAAAAATGCACTCTCACCCGATTCCATAAGCAGTCTTCCCTCCTCTTGAACACACATGGTCATCAATTCATTGATGGTCCACTTATCCTTATGTGTGTTATAGGATATCTTGAATGGTCCGTACTGCTTTGGTAGAGTGTTCAATATGTAGTGCACAAGAAAAGACTCAGACATCTCCACCTCTAGCTTCTTGAGTTGGGCCGCTATATCTCTCATGGTCATTATGTGCTCACGCACTCCTTCGACACTGGTGAGCCTCATCGATGAGAACTTCATTATCAGGGTGCTGGCCAACGCTTTGTCTGAAGTGACAAATTGATCATCTATGGCCTTCAGTAAGGTCCTAACGTTGGTATGCTGTTCGACTGAACCACGTATCCCAGCAGATATCTTTGTCTTAATATACATGACACTAAGGCGATTGGATCGCTCCCAACGTTCATGTAAAGCTACTTGAGCAGGAGTGCTGGTCTCAGTCAATACGGGCTCGTCTTTCCTTATAGCATAGTCTATATCCATGCACCCTAATTGGAGGAGAACTCTCTCCTTCCAAACCTTGTAGTTCTCTCCATCCAGCTCGGGAACTTCTAGGTTAATACTAGCCTGAGGAAACACTGCATCTAGAAAATAAACATGCTTATGTATCTAGAATTTTTGAGGCAAACTTAATTATGTCTACCAATGTAAACATATTTTATTAATGAATCTCAGACATAAAACTTGCCTGTGGGCTAAAGTTCTAATTCTAATAGATTTATTTCATAATGATAAAACTATCAAATTATATCATTTCCTAATTCCTGTGGGTAAATTAAGAAACTAATTTGATATTTTATCCTAATTAGTTATAAAATTATAATAAAAATTCCTGTGGGATAAAATTTACTATAACCTTATAACTAATCACAATTTATGTCTAATATCATTATGTGATTTTACAAAATAATTTTACTTAATTAAGGTTGCTGTGGCTAAGCCCTAATTAAATAAACTATAAATCACTTAGACATATTGGTAAAATTCTAAGTTTATTCATATTTTAAAAATTGCAATTAACACAAGGCAATTTTAATTCCAAATAATATGAATAACTTAGCTACATGTGCTTTTAGTATAAAAAATAACAAAATTATACATATTCAAAATAAGCACATATGCACATTCAAAATCAAATTTTCATAATTTAATCATAATTTTATGATAATTTTCACAAAATTATTCAATTTAAAATTATAGCATTAATAAAAAATTCCAAATTTATGAAAAATCCTCATAAAATCCAAATAATGAGAAGTTTTCATAATTATATTAATTTTGTGAAAATAATCTAATTATTCATAAAATTATGAAAATTACAGAATTGAAAATCTGATATAAAACTATCAAAAAATATAATTATTTGGTCTAAATTAAATAATTTAAATTTACTTAAATTAAATAAATCCTTAATGTCTAAAATAAACCAAATGACCCTTTTATTTAATCCATATGGCCCAAATAATCAACCAAAAGAGCCCAAAATAAATGGCCCAAAACTAACCAAATAAGGACCCAAACAGTGGCCCAAAACCCGAAGCCCAAAGGTTTTTTTTTTTTTTTTTTGCACAGTGTCACTGCACTGTACAACAGGCGGGCGCGTGAGACTCACGCGCCCGCATTATCTCTATCGGGCGCGTGAGACTCACGCGCCCGCATTTCCTCTCCTGTCGGGCGCGTGAGACTCACGCGCCCGCATTTTCTTCCCTTGTCGGGCGCGTGTGACTCACGCGCCCGAGGCTTCTTCTTCACCCGAATGGGTGTTTTGCAGAATTTTGGGTCTTTTGACCCGACCCGGCACAAAACCCTTCAAACAGTCTCGTTTTTCATGTATTTTTCATCCCTAGAGCTTTACAACAATAGATCTAAAGTATTTGAACCAAAATCACAGGAAAACAGAATGAGTTTGATGAAATCCGAGACTTAAAGTTTCAAAATATGGGTTTTTATGGCTTTTTTCTACAGATCTCTAGCAAGACAGAGGTTAAACTACGGCTCTGATACCAAATGTAAGTACATCATACAGATCATACATGCTTCTACACAATATGAAACATGTTAAACAAATAAAAGCGGAAGCGACAGGATCTAACCTCCAGCCATTGCACTCTGTAACTCTGCTGTTGAAGCAATTGCTGAATCTGACAATCTACTCTGTGCCGATCACAGACCTTCCAGATCTTCCAAGCACTCAAAACCTCACTAGATGGTATTTGTGTGTTTTTAGGTTAACGTACTTGGGGACCGGAAGGAGCCCTCCTTAAATAGTAATGAGAGCGTGCTAATTATGGCAATAAAATCACGTTTTAACCATCATAAAATCGTGTTTTAATAGCCAAATATTGAGTTGAGATTCACCGTGAAATTATGGACCATATCCGGAATTGGTCAACCAAATATTTATTTCCATAAATGAGGAGATATACTAACACTTTGTACAGCGCGAGTTTGTCACCAACATTAAATTTGTTGGAAATAACAAAATCTCTCCATGCAACGGAGAAAACAGGTTTCTTGTACCCTTTTTTGCGGATAGTGCAGAAAATTGGCCATGTTCTTGTCCCATACACAAGGTGAATTTCCACGGCATGGCTTCCATTGAAATCTGGCAGGGAAGGCAGGATCTTCGTCGGGATTGCCATCCTCTTCTTAATGTCAGTGTCAGTCAGTGACTTCGAAAAGATCTTTATGGCTTGAGCCATGGTGGTGGGTAAAGGCTGTTTGAAAATTTATTGATGCTAGCAAGTACAGGATTTAGGATGAGCTTATGGTACAAGGAAATCCTTACGGAGATCAACTGAAGTTTAAAAAAAGCGGTGGAATCTTTCCACTGCTTTCCACAGAAAAATCATTAGAAAGGAGAATGTACCCTTTTCTCCTTTCTTTTAAACACTTTATTATTAATTTTTAACAAAATTATTTTTACTTAAAAGTTTTTTTTTTTTCAATCTTACGCCATAGAGCACGCCTAGTCTCCACCAGTAACTACTTTTTGCCTCATTTCACTTTCTCAATGAAGCCTCAACAGTAACTACCTTTTTTTAGCCAATATGCTATTATGGAATTCAATCGCTATCCCATAAGAGATTTAAGAGTTTCCACACCGAAGACGAGGGGAAAAGTGCTTCTTTCCGCAATTAGCGTGGATGGGATAGCCTTTGGTCAATGTACGAATAGAAAGATTTGGAGTACCTGTTGGGAAATTAATTAGTGAGTTTACATATATCAATTAATTATACGTTACAAGTTATTTATTTAATTCACTTAAAAGTGATCAAATAAAGTTTAAGTTATTGGATTTTAAGACATCTCAATTAGTATGAACTTTGCAATGTGTAGAGACCCAATATTTTATTTTCATGGTGGGCCAAAATAAAATAAAATATACTTCAAGTATAAATAGGTTATGGTCCTCAGTCTAAACATAACATAATTCTCCCAATCAAATCTCATCATTGAGTGAGATACAGATTCTCTCAAAAGTTTAGACGTAGAAGACTCTAACCCCAAGAAATCAATTCCAATAGATTCAGGTATGCTTCTGTATTAATATTTTCTTGATGTATTTATCTATATTAATTTTTCCAACAAGTGGTATCAAGAGCCTTTCATGTTTGATCATTAAGAATTAAAATTTTTTGTGTAAAATAATTAGGGCTTTTATTCCTAATAGAATAAGTATTAAAATCATTTGAACAATATTCTGGAATTTTGTTTCATAATTAAAGTAATTTTATCTTTAAATTTTATAAATCCCGAATTAAAAATGAGCCAAAACAACAATATTTTATGTGTTTTAATTCAAATTGATTAAAGATAATTGTTTCTTGTGACTTATATGGTTGAATCAAAGTCACAATTTCGGTATATTTTTTTGTTTTGGTTAAAAGAAATCAAGAAAAGAGGATAAGAGTTTTAATGGAGTTTTCTTGAATCTTTGTTGATCAAATTTGTCACAAATTTTATTGTTTTGATCCGTTTTTTTGGCTTGGGTTTTGTAAAATAAGGTGTCAATTACATGATTATGTGTTTAATTTTGTAAGAAATCACTCAAAATAATGGTAAAATCAAGAAGAAAGAATGAACAGACCCGTTGGGTCTGTTCCAAGTTACAACTGGGTTGGGTCGACCCGGTTGTAGGAAGAAGAATGAGAATCCCGACTAAGATCTCTCCCACACGCACAAAGGGTGGAGCGTGACACCCATGCACCGCCTTCTTGGGGCCTTTTGGCCACCAATTTTTCTAGTCCACCATATTTTATTATTTTAAAATTTGTGTTGATTTTTATGGAATTTCGTTAAAATTTTAAATATTTATTGTAATTTTGGTGTTTTGATATATTAGGCATGTATTTTTTGAAATTTTATTTTATGATAAAATATTTCATGATTTTTTAAGTTGATTGACAGTACTCACTCTCCCTATTAATGTGAATAAATTTGTGTACTCTCTATATCTTTTGTATGTGCATAATATGTTAAAAATAAAGTTCAAAATAAATTAAATTAATATAAAATGCCATCAAAGTGACCTCTTTTATGTTAATTTATTTATTTTGAAAATTAAGGTTGTCATTTAAGAATTTAAATGACTGTGTTTTTAATCCCTGCAAAAAATAATTGGTCCAAAGGAAGGTTATTTTTTAGTCGGATTACAAACACAATAAGGCAGTAAATATGTGATAAAATTATTTTTTACCATGCATGCAATATGTCGGCTCAAAGGAAGGCATGTTGTTGGCAAGGATTTGATTATCAATATTTACTAATAAAGTTTAAGAGTACCGCTTACAAATTAAAATTTCTGTCCAAAGACTAAATTTTAATGTTGTGCTTGGTATCTTATATGGCCCAAAATTACTGTTTGTTAATTGTGAGCTTATTATTGTTATTTTTCTGTTTACAGTAAATGTTTCTTTTATATTTGCCGATTTGAATAATATCCCGGTGCTTAACAGCACTAATTTCGAGAAATGGAAGGAGCATGTTACCATTATGCTTGGGTGTATGGATCTAGACTATGCGATCAGGTCTGACAAACCTTCCACCCCTGCTGATAATAGTACAACTACGGAAAGGGCACTTTATAAAAAATGGGAGCGTTCAAATCGCATGAGTCTAATGACCATGAAGCACTCAATTTCGGATACCATCAGAGGCGCAATGCCTGAAGAGGAAAATGCTAAGAGTTTCCTACAACGAATTGCAGATAGATTCACTGCAAATGAAAAAGTCGAAACAAGCAGCATCCTATCTAAGCTTGTTTCAATGCGGTATAGCGGTAAAGGAAACATAAGGGAATATATTATAGAAATGTCTAATCTTGTTACAAGATTAAAGGCACTAAAGTTTGAGTTACCTGAGGACATTCTCGTGCACTTGGTTTTAATATCTCTTCCTACACAATTTAGTCCTTTTAAAATAAGTTATAACACTCAAAAGGAGAAATGGACTCTTAATGAGCTCATTGCTCAGTGTGTACAAGAGGAAGAGAGGTTGAAACAAGAAAAGATAGAAAGTGCTCACTTAGCATCTTCTTCCAATGACATTGTTGCGAACAAAAAGAGAAAAAGGAACACAGAAAAAGGCACTGCAAATACTGAAACTTCACAGCCTAAGGGGCAACAGAAACAAGATAAGGTAATCACTTGTTTCTTTTGCTATAAAGGTGGTCATGTGAAGAAAGATTGTTACAAGTATGCTAAATGGCTTGCCAAAAAAGGTAAACTTCTCAACTTTGTTTGTTCTGAAGTTAATTTGGCTTTAGTACCCAATCACACTTGGTGGATAGATATAGGTGCAACTACTCACATAAGTGTAACTATGCAGGGTTGTCTAAGGAGAAGAAAGCCAACTGATGCTGAAAGATTCATCTACATAGAAAATGGAGAAAGAGCTCCTATTGAAGCTGTTTGTTATTTAAATTAAAGTTAGAATTTGGTTGCTATTTAGAAAGAGACTTTTTATGTACCGTTATTTAGACGAAATTTGATTTCTATTTCTTCTTTGGACAAATCAGGATATTGTTGTTCATTTGGAAATGAAAAATTTAGTCTTTTTCAGTATTCAAATCTTATTGGCACAGGTTTTTTAGTTGATAATCTATATAAATTAGATCTTCATGCCTCAGACATTAATGAATCCTTGCATATAAATAATTATGGTATAAAGCACAAATTAATTAATGAGAATTCTTCCATGTTATGGCACAAGCGTTTAGCGCATATTTCTGAACAAAGAATAAAGAGGCTTGTGTCAGAAGGAATTCTTGATTCCCTTGGTTTTTCAGATTTCAAAATCTGTGTTGAGTATATTAAGGGAAAACAAACAAATATCAAGAAAACTGGTGCTAGTAGGAGTTTAAACGTCTTGGATTTAATTCATACTGATATTTGTAGTCCATTCCCTATAGCTTCTTGGAATGGTCAACAGTATTTTATTACTTTCATAGACGATTATTCTCGTTATGGGTGCCTATACTTGATTCATGAGAAGTCTAAAGCATTGGACGTTTTCAAAATCTATAAAGCTGAAGTTGAAAATCAACTTGGTAGGAAAATTAAAGCCGTTAAATTTGACCGTGGTGGTGAATATTAAGGTAGACACGACGGATCAGGTGCATAACGTCCAGGCCCTTTTGCAAAGTATTTAGCAGAATGTGGCATCGTTCCTTAATACACCATGCCAGGGACTATAAGTCAAAATGGTGTAGCTAAGAGACGAAATCAGACCCTAAAGGACATGGTTAGAAGTATGATTAGTCATTCTTCTTTGCCAGAGTCACTTTGGGGAGAAGCCTTAAAGACTGCAGTGTACATTCTTAATCAAGTTCCAAGCAAAGCAGTAGCTAAAACCCCATATGATTATGGATAGGAAAGAAGCCTAGTATTAGGCATTTACATATTTGGGGTTGTCCAGCTGAGGCTAGGCCATACAAGCCTAACGAAAGGAAATTAGACTCAAGAACAATAAGCTGCTATGTTGTTGGATACTCAGAAAGATCGAGGGGTTTCAAGTTTTATGATCTCTCAAATAGATCTTTTTTCGAAACAGGAAATGCTAAGTTTATTGAGGATGTTGAATATGATGAGGGTGCTAAACTCAAGAATTTTGTCTTTGAGGAAGAACATGTTATAGTTCCTATAGTTGCAATTGAGAATGATCAGGCAATTATGTCTGACATTATTCAAGATGCAAATCCGGACTATCAAGACACTCCTAGGTTACCACCTAATCATATTGAAGTGCAACAACAACCTCAATTGGAATTGTCATTAAGGAGATCCTGGAGAGATAGGAGATCGGCGATTCCAGATGATTATATCGTTTATCTCCAAGAACATAAGTTTGATATAGGACTAGAAGATGATCCAAAATCTTTTAGTGAAGCCAAACAAAGTGTTCACTCTCATAAATGGATTGAGGCCATGAAACATAAGATGAAATCAATGGAGGACATGACGTTTGGGATCTTGTCAAATTGCCTAAAAGAGCGAAACCGATTGGTTGTAAATGGATTTTCAAAACCAAGAGGGATTCGAAAGGCAATATCGAAAGATATAAAGCACGTCTAGTTGCCAAAGGTTTCACTCAAAAGGAAGACATCGATTATAAAGAGACTTTCTCTCCGGTTTCATCGAAAGACTCTTTTAAAACCATTATGGCACTTGTAGCTCATTATGATTTGGAGCTACATCAGATGGATGTAAAGACAGCATTTCTCAATGGTGACATTGAAAAAACAATTTATATGGACATTGAAAAAACAATTTATATGGAGCAACCAGAAAATTGTGTTAAATGAATCGAAAAATCTAGTATGCAAATTAAAGAAATCCATCTATGGTTTAAAACAAGTATCCTGTCAAGGGTATCAAAAATTTGATCAAGTGATCACATCTTTTGGTTTTAAGAAGAACACCGTTGATCAATGTATTTATCACAAGATCAGTGGAAGCAAGTTTATTCTTCTAGTGTTATATATTGATGATAGTCTGCTAGCAAGTAGTGATATAGGTTTATTGCATGAAACCAAGAGATTTCTTTCAAATAAATTTGAGATGAAAGATCTTGGGAATGCATCTTTTATGTTGGGTATACAAATCCATCGAGATCATTCTCGAGGAATACTTGGCTTATCACAAAAGGCTTATATCGATAAGGTACTTAGCAGATTTGACATGAAAAATTGTGCATCAGGAGATACACCCATTGCTAAGGGTGATAAATTCAATTTGCTTCAATGCCCAAGAAATAATATCGAAAAGGAAGAGATGCAGAAGATTCCCTATACTTCAGCAGTAGGGAGTCTCATGTATGGTCAAGTTTGTATACGTCCGAACAATGCGTACATAGTTGGTATGCTTGGCAGATATTTAAGTAACCCTGGAATGGATCATTGAAAAGCAGTAAAGAAGGTTATTAGGTATTTACAGAGAACTAAAGATTACATGCTCACATATTAGAGGTTAGATCATTTAAAGATCGTTGGGTATTCAGACTCCGATTTTGCTGGTTGCCTTGATAGCAGAAGATCCACTTCTGGTTATGTTTTCATGTTAGCTGGAGGAGCTGTGTCTTGGAAGAGTGTAAAGTAGTCACTAATAGCTTGTTCCACCATGAAAGCAGAATTTATAGCTTGTTATGAGGCATCAAACCAGGCAATATGGTTGCAAAATTTTATCACTGGGTTATGTGTTGTCGATGGTATTGAGAGGCCATTGAAGATTTATTGTGATAATAAAGCCGCGAAATTATACTCTAAGAACAACAAAAGCTAGTCGAAATCAAAGCATATTGACATCAAGTTTCTTGTTGTTCAGGAGAGAGTTCAGAGTCTTCAGATATCTATTAAATATATCAATACGAACTCCATGATTGCGGATCTACTTACTAAGGGTGTACCACCTAAGGTGTTTCATGAGCATGCAGCTCATATAGGTGTGGTTCACTTTGATGATATGCTTGTATAGTGAGAGTTTGTTTCATTTATATTTATTGGTTATTGAGACATTTTTTGTGATCAAAATAAAGTATTGTTATTATTACTGAAACTCTGAAATAAGTATTATTCTTTCAAATTGCAGTTGAGCATAAAGTTTTGAAAGTAGGACCAGTTGGAAATAGGTATGTTTAAGGGACCACGTTGCATGTAATTTTCATGCTACACATCCATACTTGATCTATGTGATTGATTGTATTAATATATGTGACCATTGATGGGTCTAGTTACGGAATATATGTAATGAAGATCGCTTTGATCCTATGTTAGTATAATTGATGGACCAGATTGTTTAGAGATACTGCCTTGTCATGATAGCAAGTTTAGAGCTCCTAAAGTTATTTGAAAATGTACAATTATCAAGTGACATTTCTCGAAATTAGTGCCGTTAAGCACCGGGATATTATTTAGATTGGCAAATATAGAAGAAACATTTACTGTAAACAGAAAAACAACAATAATAAGCTCACAATTAACAAGTAAAAATTTTAGGCCATATAAGATACCAAGCACAACATTAAAATTTAGTCTTTGGACAGAAATTTTAATTTGTAAGCGATACTCTTAAACTTTATTAGTAAATATTGATAATCAAATCCTTACCAACAACATGCCTTCCTTTGGGCCGACATATTGCATGCATGGTAAAAAATTAATTTTATCACATATTTACTGCCTTATTGTGTTTGTAATCTGGCCAAAAAATAACCTTCCTTTGGGGTCAATTATTTTCAGCAGGGATTAAAAACACAATCATTTAAATTCTTAAATGACAACCTTAATTTTCAAAATAAATAAATTAACATAAAAGAGGTCACTTTGGTGGCATTTTATATTAATTTAATTTATTTTGAATCTTTATTTTGCACCTAATATGCACGAGTGTATATACTAAGAGTATACAAATTTATCAACAATACTAAGGCTATAATCCCAAAATAAGAATATTCTAAGATCCCAAAGAATATAACCCCAAATATTAAAATAATAAAATAATAAGTATTTCAGGGTATTCAATCTCAGCAGACATAAGCCCAATTAAAAACTAACAATAAAGATATGGGGCTTAATACAATATTCAAATAAAGTTTTAATACCTCAAATTTCAAGATTCGAACAATTGGATAAAACATGACATAAAAAATATATTCCAATAGCTTAGGCTTTTGCCTAAAGCTTAAGGTTCCAACAATTAGCCTAAAACAAAGTTTAACACTTTCAAAAGACTAATCATAAATACCCCAATTGTTGTACAAGCTTATTTTTGTAACCCAATTATGTTTTTTAATTTCTTTCAAAAAAAAAAAATCCCTTAAATTTGTAACTTAGATTCAACTATATAAGTTACAAAAAGCATTTATCCTTCATCAATCTGAATCAAAACATACAAAATATAATTGTTTTGGTTGAATATTTAATTCGGGATTTAAAAAATTTAAAGATAAAATTACTTTAATCATGAAACAAAATTCCAGAATATTGTTCACATGATTTTAATACTTATTCTATTAGGAAGAAAAGCCCTAATATTTTACAAAAAAAAAATTAATTCTCTATGATCAAACATGAACAGACTCTTGATACCACTTGTAGGAAAATTAATACAGATAAATACACATAGGATTTCATGTTCAATTATCAAGAAAAGATTAATACGGAAGCGTATCTAAATCCATTGGAATTGATTTCTTAGGGTTAGAGTCTTCCACGTCTAAACTTTTGAGAGAATTTGTATTTCACTCAACTTTAGGATTTGATTGTGAGAATTACGTTATGTTTAGACTGGGGACCATAACCTATTTATACTTGAAGTGTATTTTATTTTATTTTATTTTGACCCATCATGAAAATAAAATAAAATATTGGGTCTCTACACATTGCAAAGCTCATACTAAATGAGATGTCCTAAAGTCCAAAACTTAAACTTTATTTGACCACTTTTAAGTGAACTAAATAGATAGCTTGTAATGTATAATTAATTGATATATGTAGGCCCACTAAATAATTTTCCAATATTTTTTACTCATAAAAGGCTCATATGTACTAGAAACGACAAGATTCCAATAAATTAACATTTAAAAAAAAAAAAACTTGATTCTAGTTTTCTTGCGTTTTCTCTCTTTTATCATGCTAATTTTTCCCCAAGAAAAATGAAATAGACATCTTGATAAAAGAGAAATTATCAAGGATGGGTTTGTACGTGAAGGAAGTTCATTGGAACTACAAAGGCATTGATCGAACCATGTAAGTTCTAGAAGTAGAAAATAATTATTCATACCAAAGGCCAACGAGTTCATTATCAAAGCTTGCAGTACGTCATTTGATAAAACTCATCCAAGGGTCGGTTTTGAATTTGATACGATTCTTGGTCATTCTATTGGAGATCATAGAAATGTTTTAAATTTAGTCTGCCATTCTAATTTGGCTTATAATTTTTGTATATATCCATGTGACATTTTCAATCCTTTAATCATTCTTCGTCTTGTGAATTTTGTTGTTTATTAATTACTATTGTATGTGCAGGATTTTAGGACCCTAATAAATTAAGGATTTTATTAATTTAATATATATAATGGTACGTATTTTTAAGTTACATTAAAAAATAAAACTAGTGAAAATGTCTTAACTCGCTTGTAAAATTTAAAATATTTTTATTATCAATATATTAGATAATAATTTAAAAATAAATTTCATTATTCATTTATGATCCACTTTCTTGAATCTGGATGACCAGCGTCCAGCTGTTTTCTAAAGTCAAGACATACAGCTAATCCAACAACTACTAATGAAGTACCATGAGCAATAAAATTTGAGTTATCTAAGTTTTATCAATCATTTATTTCTCTAGCCAGTGGGGATCCAAACTGTGGAAATAAATTTCCATTTCTAACCACACATGGTATAGGTCTTTATGTGCTATAATAAATTACGATCTTAGCATCTAGTGCTTTTGTATGTTAGTGCTCCTTTCTCACGAAACCACACCTTTTTTTTTTGGACGAAACTCACGAAACCACACTTTGGCATCTAGTGCTTTTGTATGTTAGTGCTCCTATCTCACGAAACCACACCTTTTTTTTTGGACGAAACTCACGAAACCACACTTTGATTGCATTGGTGGGCGAAAACACATGTTCTTTCCAAGTTGAACATTAGAATGAATAAGGGTATTCATCAATAAATCTTTATAAATAAATTAAAAAAATTAATTCATATTTACTTTTAAAAATTTGAGATATTTTTTTAATTTATCGGTTGATAAAATATCAATTTTTGATGTATTAATTGTGTATAAAAATTATATATTATCAATATATCATATACAAATTTTTAATTCTTTTATAATAAGTTACATGAATAAAAGAATATATAGAATCCTTCATAGCATGCACATATAATGCGAAGAAAACAAACCATGTTACGGAGTTAATTTTCAGGGGGACCGCCATTTTTTTCTGTCAAGATTCTAATTAATTAATTATAGAACAACAAAACATCTCAAAGCAAAGAACCATTGGTGGGAATCCCCCAACACCAGGCATTTCATCCTTTCTGAGGCCCACATAGTCAAAAATTTCAGACAAAAGGTTTGACAAATTGCGTGTGATTTATTACTGATGACTGATTAGCGGTGAGTCGATCGCCAGGTGCAAGGGTCTCTTTTGGGTTTTTAGAACGCCATCGCGCGATCCCGGGCAGCCAATAGTAAATAAATTAAATTAATGGTTTCATGGGTGAAACATAAAAAACTCTTATGTATAAATTTCAAAAGACACAAATTTTTTTTTTTGTTTCAAAATATCATCTTACCCCTTATCATTTTATAAAAAGACATATTCACCTACTTCATGTATCAGGATAAACATGGAGGGCGAGAGTTTGCCTAGGGGATCTTTGTCGAAGGCCTATAAAACAGGCCTAAATAATAACGTGTATGTAGAACCTAAATAAACATGGAGGGCGAGAGTTTGCCTAGGGAATCTTTGCCGAAGGCCTATAAAACAGGCTTAAATGATAACGTGTATGTAGAACCTAAATACTTGAAGAGATTCTAGATTCGAACGTGAAATGACACGTCCCAACGGAGAATACGATTGCCAAAATGGATAGGATGTGGGCGATCACCCAAATCAAGAGGCCAAATTAAATCAAAGGAGGTAAAATGATATTTTTAAACAAGAAAAAAATTTATGTCCTTTGAAAAATATAAAGAGGGTTTTTGTATTTCACCTTGATTTCACTGGGTTTTAGCTTATTAGGTAGGTGTCTAGAAGAAGGCTTTTAGCTTTTTTTTTCTCATGAGAAATAAGAAAAATGGGAGAGCAAATCGAATTTTAAATTTTATTTTTTCTAAAAAATCTAATAATCATTAAATTAAGCCTAGGTTATTAAAAAGCATTCAGTTTCAGGTTTGTTTTATATTTATTTTTATCAATAAAACTGTTAAAGCATGCGACAGTGCAGAAAATTAATGAAAAAGCATTCGCCTTCTCCACGTAAGAAGCTCAAAGGGGATAAGCATCTTGATGATTTTATTTAGTTATTATTATTTTTCACTTTATAGGCTGAAAAATAATTGAAAAAATTGAGATTTTGAAGTATTAAATTCGAGTTAAATTAAATGTGAAATTGTAATTAAAAAAAAATTAAATGTGAAATTGAGTTAAGTTGACTTTGTTATTGTTATTTATATTTATTAGTTTATTTAATTATCTATGTGAAATTAAGTTGAGTTCAGATGAGTTTATTATTGTTATTTGTATTTATTAATTTATCTAATTACCTTTAATTATTGGTTCATTAAAAATAATATATTAATTATGATTATATATTTTAATGAAAATGTAAAAAAAATTGAAAAAGTTTATGTTAAATTGGAAACTTGTGTCTTTGGTTTATGAAAACAAAGTTGTTTTCTATTTGTTGTTGCCCAAAACAACAATGATTGATTGCCGACGTCGATCATTGTCTTCTTCTTCCACGTGTCTCCATGAACTCTGCAAGAAAGAAAACCATCAGGGGGTGCAAGGGTTTTCCCCTGCGCGCACACACCGATGCTTAAGTCAGACAGGGTTTTGGCAGGGTTTCAGTAGGCAAATAGAGCTTAGGGTTAAAAATAATACCTGTGACCTATTTATAGGAGTGATTTTGCGCGTAATTACCTTTAAGACCCACAGCTTAAATAATAACCCAGCGGATCATTTATGGGCATTTTGAATCCTCTTTCCTCTTGAGCTTAAGTTATCATTCGGCCTAATTGTCTTCAGCTTGACTTATAGAAAAGCCCAGTAATAATTGACCTAGTCCGCGTCAATTGCTCCTCACTCTTTCGCAGGGTTTACCTTGTGAAAGAGTATATAAAGAATGGGCTTTTCAAATTCTTTTGCTACCCTCTTCCTAGGATTATCACAAAAGTCTTTTCATCTTCACTTAAGGGCTCAACTAGTAAACTTCATTATTATTTGTAGCAGAAACGACATCGTGTTATCATTTTTTTTGTCAAGTGCCTTCTATTAGCCAAGAGAAAGAAAACCGAATCTGGGTTAAGGCCGTGAGGGCACATCGTCAAGAAGTGCCATAAGCGGATGCATATGTTCTTATCTGGTTTCATCAGATGTGGTTTGTACTCGGCATGCTCTTGATTGGTTGAAGCTCGATCCATATGCTGAGGATTTGGAACCTTTTCTGAGAATAGGCACTTGTAAAGATTTATCTGATCTTACCAGCTCTTAGAAGCCTTTTTGTCAACTCGAGATGGTCGAGGTTCTTAAAAGCTTGGACGAAGATTATTTAGATAATCTAGAGACTAATTTTCCTAAGGATCAAGCTCTTGACATTATAGCACCTCAGGACTCATATGCATGGGTGCCTATTAGTTTCGATACTCCTTTTAATGCAGAAGCTAATCTATAGTGCTCCCCAGCTCTTCTTATGAAGCACTTACATCTAAGGAAGAATTCTTACTTGGGTATCGCATTTATCCGTACACTTTATTGCTTGAGAATTTCACAATTTGCCCATCTTGCGCATTTTTCGCTTAAGGACTTTATAGAATTGCCCGTCTCGCGCATTTTCGCTTTTTAGAGAACTGCCCATCTCACGCATTTTCGCTTAGGGACTTTTAGAGAATTGCCCATCTCGCTCATTTTCGCTTAGAAACTTTTTAAAGAACTGCCCATCTCGCGCATTTTTGCTTATGGACTTTTAGGGAATTGCCCATCTCGCGCATTTTTCTATTAGGGCTATGTGTTGCCCATCTCGCGCATTTTTCGCATAGGGCCTTTATAGAAATGATAAGACTATTACATCATTTTTATATCCGCAATGCCAACATAATATGTTAAATGCACTTTGTCAATCAATTGTAGCACATATCCAATGATAAAATTGTAACGTACCTCGTACCATACCTCACAGCCTGCATACTGTGTGCTTCCTGAGTTTTTCCTTGCGACTTTTTGTGTCCAAAGAAGAACTTTTACTGAAGTATTGGTCCTGTCTTGCGTACTATACGCTTAAGGACTTGTTAGATTTGATAAGCCAATCACAAGATATATATATTTTGAGTCAATTGCAGCACATATATATATTGTAACGTACCTCGTACCATACCTGCATCTCTAAGGACTTTTGATTTGCCCGTCTTGCGCATTTTTCGCTTAGGGTCTTTTGATTTGCTCGCTTAGGGACTTATTTTTACTCGTCTCGCGCATTTTTCGCTTAGGGACTTATTTGTGCCCATCTTGTATCTTCTCTCTTAGGGTCTTATTTTTGCCCGTCTCGCTCATTTTTCGCTTAGGGACTTATTTGTGCCCATCTCGCATCTTCTTCATGCTTAAGGTCTTATTTGTGCCCGTTTCGCGCATTTTTCGCTTAGGAACTTATTTGTGCCCGTCTTGCGTCTTCTTCACGCTTAAGGTCTTATTTGTGCCCGTCTCGCGCATTTTTCGCTTAGGGACTTATTTCTACCCGTCTCGCGTCTTCCTCACGCTTAAGGTCTTATTTGTGCCTGTCTCGCGTCTTCTTCACGCTTAAGGCCTTATTTGTGCCCGTCTCACGCATTTTTCGCTTATGGACTTATTTGTGCCCGTCTCGCGTCTCTTTGGCCAGCTTCCATTTTTTCTTCTTCTATTCCTGCAACATGTCTATCAAACATGGAGGATTATCATAGTACAGATAAAAATAACTGGCCTTTCGTTTCATAATGTAGTATTTTCAATTAAATGTAAGTAATAATATAATTGCAGCAAATGTTAAAACAATAATAGCAAAAGTTTACCACCAGTACCATTCCAAGTCTTTGTTTTTGAAAAATCTATAAAGTACGAGTGTTGGGATGTTCTGCTACCAACCATGGATTGTGCACTAAGTGGTGCCTCGGTACCAGCAATCTACCTTTACGAGCTTACCACAAGTTTTCGATCCAACAATATCGAACCATGCTCTCCCTGGCTTGCTGCCTTATATGACAGTGGCTAGTGCCTGCCTCGGACACTTGCCTAATTCAATCACAATTGTTAGAGTGGACAAGAAAATCGAAAACATCATATGAGAGTACCTCAAATTTGGCTACCCCCCGTATGTCCCCACTTGGTCGATGAAGATTATAACAATGTGTAAGGGACTTCGTTAACCTTGCATCCAAGCAATTGGCCTTGTGCTTTTTTTTAATCTTTTATGTTTTGACAAAACACTGACAATTCCCCCATACCAGTGTGTGTCTCTGCTTGAGTGTGCTTGTAATTTTCGCTGTGCCAAGCACTCACTTGTATTGATACTCAAGAATGTTATGTATAGGGGCTTACAAGGGAGATACCGCCTTGATCTTGACACCCTAAGCTGGCACATCCTTATCTTGCTTAAAGGACTCACGAAGCTGACACACCTTTTATATAGACAAACCCTCTTTTACATGTGTGGTTGCGATAGGCCAAGTGTGTGGCTCTTAAGCCACTTCTAGATGGTTGCTAGAGCAGTTCTTGGAAGCTTTTGTGTCAGATGATCGACAGATGGGCCGAAGGAAGCTTTTGGGCACTCTGTCAGATTAGTGCGTGCACCAGGTCTAGAAGATTCTAGATCATTTCGCTTAGATCTCGCACTTGGGCGTGCGCTTGGATCATCAAATTTAAATGTGCTCGCCAAAATTTTTCTAATGGGCAAACCAGTAGTTTGGATTTCGTGTTCGCCAGTGTTGCTAGCCCTTGCCGAAAGGCATGATTCAGGTGTTCTTTGCTCGCCTGCATTGTGCTAACAAGGGAATCTTGCCTATGGGTGTTGTGTTCATCTAATTTTCTTCGCTTTCATTTTATCAAAGTGGAGGGCTCGTCACATTTGAAATGTGCTCGGCATCTTGATTTCTTCTTTGCCGGGCATTCAACCAGATCACCAATCGAGCTCTACTATGTTCATGGAAAGCTTTTGTGGCTGGGCTTGCCAAAGTCTCTCTTGCAAACCGGAGGCTAGGCTATGGCGTTGGCTATGCAATCGCCACATGTCGCTTTACCGTAATATAACCTGTTGAATGTACTCACCATTACCTTTTTCCTATTAGGCAAGCATGCAGCTTGGGATCAGTGCCCATGTATTTGCACTACCGCTTTGCATACGGTGGATTGACTTGTTGTGGCAGGAACCCTTTTGTTGTGGCGGTGCCTACCGTACGTTAGCTATTTTTTTGATCTTTTACTCTATAGGCTGTGCTTGCCATCGTCTCTTTACTACCCAAGACTGCAGCGTATGTGCGGCGTTCGCCATCATGGCTTACTCTTTCGCCAAAACTTATGCCGCATTAACTGTGCTCGCCTGTTCTGGCTGTCGATAAGTGAGCCACAATCTCTCATCGAAGGCCTGCTATGCAACATGCTCGTCACATGACACTACGTGTGCTCTTCACGTGATACCCTACCTCTCTTGCATGCGTGAGTTGCTATATCTCGCTAAAGGGTCCTGCCGCATGGTCCTGTTTGCCCACATTCCGTCCCTGGTGTGAGTTATCGTAATAGTCCTTTGTTCACCATCGCCAAACAGGCATTTCTAGTTAGGCTTTGTTTGCACACATGCGTTGTTCTACCCGGGCGCTTGCCATGTGTGCCACTCTCAACAAAATGGGATGTCAAGCGCAGGAGCCCTTCTCTCGCTATCAGTGCACGAGAGACCTTCTGGCCGTTCATGTGCGGGAGCCCCTCTCTCACAAATTTGAGTGCGGGAGACTCTTCTCGCCTAGGGGAGATGTCGCGTGCGAGAATCATTGCTCTCCTGCTTTGGCTGTCGCGCAAGCGAGCCACCCTCTCGCTCAACGAGCCTGCTGCGGGTAGATGTGATCGCCGCTTTTGCTGACGCATGGGCGTGGCATCCTCTTGCTAAGAAGTCTGCCCCATGGCTTTTGTTTGCCTGTTTTGGCTGTCGCGTGGTTGAGCACTGCGTTGCTAGAGTGGCCTTCTGCGTAGGACCCATGCTCACCCGAATTGGACGAACCTTGTATGCAGCAACTGTGATGGCCCATATTGCTTTGCTATGCGACAAAGTGTTT